>CM064897.1:6678605-9438605 GCA_030347415.2 Decapterus maruadsi
CAAGTCCAAAATGCTCTTGTGGACAAGTTGTGACCTGCACATTCACCACGCTATGAGATAATAATGGAATGTTACGAGACAGAGTTGTTTTCGAGGTAAATACAGAGACTGCTGAAGGCAACAAGCATCAGCAGTTTTGCATGAATTTACCTCTAAAACAACTCTGTCTCGTAACGTTCTGCTGTTATCTCATAGCGTGGTGAATGTGCAGGTCACAACTTGTCCAGGACCCTCCGTAATGTGGCTCTGAGCAGCTCGCTCCGGCGCTCGGCCATTCTAAAAACAGCTTTAACTGACAACAAACCTACTGCTATGTGATTATGGCAATGGGCCAATTTGCCAAAATGTTGAACTATCCCTTTAAGGTTATGGTTGTAACGTGACAAAATGTAGAAACGTTCAACTTTTGCAAGGCACTGCATAGTAAGCAGCTCAACAAGGACAGTCTCCGTAGACCTCCAATAAAATGAATACAGCAATCATTTTTCTGTAATATGTAGATGTAGAGCTTTGCATTACGAAACCAGAGGGAGATGCTTGTGTTCTCAGGACCACTTTGTCATGACTAGATATGAAACGGTGTAAAAATTTAACATCAAAATTGTAACGATCAGGTTGTTTTACACAGTGATAAGACATCATCACTCTAACTCATCTCAACAGCTGAATATTTGCAATCAAATACTAAAATCACACATTCAACCAATAGCAGTACTGGGTTTGCCTGCTGAATTTCCACTCTGAAGAATGGAATAGCTATTTCATTATATTATTTCTCCACTCTGTATCATCTTTCAGACACACCTGTCACTTGCCCAGCATGGCGCTGTTAAAGCAGAAACACTGTGGCAGCAACGAGCTCAGATTGAAAAACACACAGCCGCCAACTGATGCCTCTCACACAGAGGCTCGCAGGCTACGGCTCACTCTGTGGTCACGTGACTGAGACAAACTCGCCTGGCAGTCAGTCAGCCTTTTTGCAGGGATATTCACTTTCACTTTTGAAACATGTTCATGTGTGGTACAGAAGATGAGTGAAATTAACCATACTTACTACCCAGAGTGATAGTGATGATTAAAAATCAACTGCCTGGCTTTTCTACTGTGATGTAGTGTCTAACACCAGTTCATCCCTAGACTCACAAGGTGAAAACAATACCAGCCCCCACTGCATAGCCGCTTGCACTCTTTCTGTTCCTGTGGAGAATGGAGCTGCAACAAATCTCCTGCATGAAGAAAACACTGAATGTAGACTTCAGGTTTCAAAGCAGCTGTCAAACCCACTCTTTCTCTGCCTCAGATTAAGGGCAAAAGATGAGGCCAAAAATATACCTTTGCACCAACAGAGTGTTGCCAAGACTGACGTCAAAACTTGAAATTTAGCATTGTGCTGGTTCTCGGAGAAGAAAGCGAATGGGATTTTTGCATTGTGTTTTGGATGATGTCAGAAAATCAGCTCTGCGGCTAAAACACAAGTTTATGATACAAGTTTAGTTCAGTGAGATAATCTTCACATATGAACACCTTTTAGACCGTATTGGAAGCTTAAATGCGATGGTAAGGTTCGGCTTTAACGGACTACTACACGGTCACTAACACTAAGCTTTCCACTGATTTCAGCCACTTTATCGTAAAAATGTTGTCTAATGGGGAAATGGGACTGTTTCTACTTGTTGAAGAGCCATTAATAACATCAAATTATATCCATAAGAACACTCTGGCCTGTTGGCGGTGATGGCGTTTAATGTCCCCCACAGGGTTTGTAGTCGTATTGAGCAACTTGTTAGCATCCGCCTATTTTACCACACGTAAAAGCTTCGTAATTGATGATGTGTTTTATGTCGTAGAACAAAACCTGAAACTTGCTTAAGCTTTTCTTAACCACAGACCTAATTTGAGGTATTTTACCAAAATCCCATTCAAAAAACATATTGGAGGGAACCGAAAGTGGTAAAAGCTCCAACAGAGTTCTGTACATCCACTCTGGTGCTTTCAATCATTCTGCTGAGATGTGTGTTCAGGTTGTAGTTTGGCAGGACTGTGCTGACAGCTTTTAAACTGTTGATAAGGTGCCTAAATGCAACAAATTATTTGATTCCACCTCCAAAACAATTAAATAAAAGCACTGCCTTGGTGAGTGCAATAAAACAGAAAGGTGAAAGTGATGTCAATCAAACTGTGTCTACGCACAGCCGCGCTCTCTTTGAAAAGGTCTTATCTGGCTGGAGAAGCTGAAACACCTGTGAGAGTGTGTAAGGCCTTTTATATTTACTGCTTTCAAACTACAGCCCCACATGATAAAACCTGTAGAGTTGACAACAGGATTGTAAGTGAATCACTTGTTGGATCCATGTGCGGGTCTTAAATTATGCCAAATGAAAAAAAATGCTTTAAATCTAATGGGGTTCTCTATGTTCACCTTTTATGGCAATGCCAGTGATTTCAAACTTCTGCCCCCTGATGTACTGATCTGAATCAATCTCATGTAATCATTTACCAAGTGATTGTGTGACAATGCCTCATGAGCTGGAAAGGAAATACCACCAGTTCAACTCACACAATAGGTACAGATAAAAGATGTCTTGATCAAACAGACTGTACTCACTCACTCACTCACCATGTGTGTGCTCTGCCCTTTCAGGAGTCGGGGCTTGTTATTGTAAAATTCACAACTGTCATCACGTGGGTAGGGCATCCTTCTAGATCTGAAAATAATCTTACAAGTTTCAACAAACGCATCAAAGAAAGTAAATGAACTGATAGTTCAATGCCAATGTTTCCGCAGCCATCTCCCTCATGTCACAAACTGGTTATACTGAATGGTGATGTCATGGTGCAAAACTTGCTGTATGCAAAATGCAGGAGTAAACTGTAATCTACTGTAAAGACTGTAGGCTGCATTACAGTAAACATGTTCATGCAAGCACTCGCACATTTAGGTGGAAACAGGCAGATCACCATAAATGCTCCAAGTTCAAAACTGATGCTGCTTCAGTGGATACTCGGAAACTTCCATGTTGAATAAGCCTATGGAAAAATAACTTGCCGAATGAAGTGCCACTTTCTTTTATGTCAAAAATACTTTTTCAGCCACTAAGCCAATCATGTGTGTATGAGTGTTGTGTGCGCTTTTTTTTTTTTGACAGCCGCACTGAATGCATCATTGTAGCCACTGACGTTCATGAAGGCAACATGTCATCTGTCATGCTGCGAAAAACTACGGCAAGTCAGAAAGGACAGCTTCTAAAATACTGAGCAATGACCCAACTTTACACTTACAAACAAGGCTAACAACACATGCTTTATCATATTACGCAACATCGAACAACAGCTAAACAGTCATGTCCACAGGACCGATCTTTAACTGTCGGACACGTTTGTTTGCATTATACAAAATGCTGATCGCACACAGCAAAGTTTGTGCTGCCAAAGCGTGAGTATGTCCATCAGAGGCTGGATGTCCTCCCTCAGGCCCTGCATGGGGCTGGGAGGAAAACCAGAACTCAAGCCCTCGTAACTCTGTTTAAAGGTAGGGTTGGAGATCTCCTTCTGGAGCTTTTTTTTTTTACCGAATTGCTTGAAAACCTCTTCACATTGCAACCAAGTAATGTAACGCTTATTCACAAAAATGATTCAGTCACCTGTGGAACGGGCAATCCTGTAAAATCACCATCCAGTTATCTTGAGTCAATTGGATCGTGATGTGTCAAACTGCCAGCGGTCCCTCCCTCCTCTGCACGTAGCCTACTGCTCTTCGTGCATCAATGACACACGTGCCTCAATCTTCAACAAGTTACGAAACGGAAAACACAATGCCAGTAATATAACGTAATATACCACACTTGTAGCTGGTAGGACCGCGCAGCGAACATTAAATAATGTATTAACACACATTTAGTTGATGACGCTCTGCAATCAGACGTCATATCACAGAAGACAACAGGATGCAAGCCTGCTACAACTTTTGAGGTCAGTGAACAATAATAAGTTTACATGTAAAAATCATAAAGTTAGTAGCTTTTCTTTACATTGTTTATGCACCTCATTGAGTGACTGAATGAAATCATGCAGTGCGCTTCCTGTGATTGGTGCGGATGAGCTTGACACTAGAAATAAACCGCTCTAGAGTTCACTTGATAGCGGACCGAGACCATGTCACGATGTGGGCCAGAGAGCGATTGTTTGGTCTGCACCAGAGTTCGCGGCCCACGTTCACACCAACCCAAACGAACCGCACTAAGGGGGGGAAACGCTCCAGGGTTGAACCGAACTAAAACAGGCTGGTGTGAA
Source organism: Decapterus maruadsi (assembly GCA_030347415.2). Lineage (NCBI taxonomy): Eukaryota > Metazoa > Chordata > Actinopteri > Carangiformes > Carangidae > Decapterus > Decapterus maruadsi. Next base: position 6,682,896 of record CM064897.1, read on the forward strand.
TGCAACGTAGTCAACCGTGCCATGCCCAGGCACATTTGCTCCATAAAGTCTGGATTTGGCTAGTGTGAGTGCAAGTGTACCACGCTTGAGTTAGAGTAGCCTACAGTTGGAAGAGGTGTGGGTACACTTGGTCGTGCATGCTTATAGTACAAGCACAGTTTCGTACGCACGCATGTGAGCCATGTTTTCATGTTCCTTCTTCATCCCGCTGCTGCAACTGCGTATTAACAACTGTCACTTATGCTGACGTCGCGCCACGCGCATGTCATATATCAACGTGATGACGTATTGGTCAGAGGCAACGGTGCTCGAGTACACTTGGGCTTGGGGTAAATAATGTGAGTGCGGTCCGGCGGAGGACAGGAGAAGGGGGTGACATCTGTGTTTCAGCACGGTACGGAACAAGTGGCCCCAGTGTGATTGCACCCATAAAAGCTTCTCCGGGTTCTGGTCTCGTAACCTACCGACAGAACCACGCTTCAACTTTACACCAATTTACTTTGCTATCGCTTTTTGACAAACTCCACAAACCCCAACAACAACTCAAAAGTTAGTTAATTTATTATGACAAGCCGGTATTCAATTCGGCGTGGATTAAAAAGACAGAAATTAATTAAATATGAAATTAAAGCCTCCTTTTTCGCGCCCCCTCATGCCAACAGACCGCCGCCGTGGGCGTCACGGAGCCGAGTTTAGCATCTGTGAAGTTGAAATGTGACGGTGATAAAGTGCTGCTCGGTGGGATCGGCAGACCCCGAACTGTGGAAAACACTCGGTTAGTTCTGGAAAGGTCCAAGTCACGTTCACCCGACTGTGAACCGTCAGCCCACCGAGCAGCCCGCGGTCAATTGCGGAAATTGTGATTGTAGTTCAGCTCTTGCACGCACACAGACACACACACGCACCGCTCAGTGCACAGGACATCAGAAGCACATCAGGCTGGCTGTGTCAAAGCGTGGACGTTCATGTGAAAATTCGCTTAGGAAGCGTTCTACGCCCACCTACCAGCTCTAATGTCAAACACATAGTTCCTGGAGAGGTTGTCACCGGCTGTTGACAAATAACAAGAAATGTACAAACATACCGCATATGCAAGAAGAAGCTCGCGTCCAAAAAAATCTAATAGGAGTCCCGGTGTCCGTGCATTCCTCCTCAGCTGGAACCAGCGTTGATCTCCGTCGGCTAAACTGGACGGGACACAGCGCCAGGGTTTAACCTGAAATGACCCGCGCTGGTGCAAATCAGGCGAGGGCTTCTGCGTGTGTGTCTCTCTCTGTCTGTGTGTGTGTGTATCCGCTAACACTGTATGCGGCTACGACAGGAGAGTCTGAGCTCCGGACGCAAAAAACTTCAACATGGAGCCGAAAAACAAACCTTGAAAACGGCACAGTAAGTTGCAGCGCTCCGACTGATCGCTGTGGGGAATCAGAGAGCCGAATCACGGGCAGGAACCGAGCAAAATAAGCCTCGCCCTAATTACAAACTCCCAAGTTTTTTTTTCTTTTTTTCGATGGCGGTTGGCTGTTTTTACAGTAGGCCTATGCAGACAAGGCAGGAAACACTGCTCTAACTTATTAGTGTGTGTGCCTTCTGTGTTTACTACAAATGAAATGAAAAAGAGGAAGAATGTTGTTATTATTTATAATTGTTTATTGTTATAATTCCTGTTGTTATCATTATTGCTTTTGCATTTAACAATAACATGCAATACTCATACATAATATAAAAGTATTGAAAAACATTTAAGTATCAAGTCCTTGTAAAAAAAAAAAAAGTTGGGCATTGACCTTTGGTCTTCTTGATTTTATGAACTTTGCATTGTGATGCATAATGATAATAAAAGTCGTCTACTAATCTATGTCTGTAAGAACTGCTATAACAGAACACATCTTTCAGGTAAATTATTAGCGTAAGGTTTCAAAGTCTTCCGGCGGTCATCTGTGAATGTCCCCGTGCTGTAGGCCTATACGCTACCTTGAATGGGACTGATCACTTGGTGGGGGCCTGCTCACTTACCTTATATCACCTTTTCTTCCCTGTATTGACTTGGACATTTTCCAAGTGTGTAAAAGGGCCAGAGCTGTGCTGCTTTCTCCACTGCATTAGTTGATGTTTTAGCCTTAAACGCCTAACTGTCTGTCTAATTATCTACCACCCTAAGAAAGTTTATGTAGATAAATAACATACCAAGCAAACTGTAGGTAGTTTGGTTAAGATGATGGGAGATGGCTGAATTCAGTCTCCTTAAAGGACGAGCATTCAGGAGTGATTTTGTGTAATCTATCTCTTCTCTCGTAGAGCAGTCTGTGGTTACATTACAGTGTGTAGGCGCTGTAGAGCCACAACATCAGTCAAAAGGAAAAAGTAAGAGTACGGTGTCTTCTTGTTTAAAGTACACATATGAACCACACACCCTGTCAGCGCAGAAGAGGCCTGAATCTCCAGAACTGACACCAACGACTGACTGTTGTTGTTTTTTAGTCACCGACACATTTTCTACGTCTCAGCTAAACAGGAAAATATATCAACATAACATGATAGACTGATGCAAACCGAATTTAAACTCATATTAAATATTGTGTATATTAAGGTAGTTTGTTTTTTTTCAGGTTACCTCAATACATGGTAAACCACACACACGCTCTTCATTCATAGCACTGTCTGAGCACAGAGCAGGAAGAAACTGCTGTGGCAATGTCACAGCTGCATATACATATGAACCACGTGACCTTTTGTTTTATGAGGGAAAAATGCAGAACCTGTTTGCATAACGTCTGCTTGCCTCTAGGAAGAACAATGTGTATACCATTTTCAAGGTCACCTGAATGTTACAGGGTAAATACTGTAAGTTCCTACTACATGATTTGCATACTGGTGTTGTAGTACTCGAGACCACATTTTCAAGGTTTTGGTCTTGTCTCGGAATTGACTACATCTTTACTCATTCTTGGTCAAGCTAGACTCTGGATTTTTTCCCCAGACCTTTCAAGACCACAGCTGCAGTGACATCTTTTCCCTTTTTTTTTTTTTTTTTTTTTACCGCAAATGCCTCTCTCTGCCACTCACTCACTTTGGTTTATGTAATGTAATTCAAAGCTTAAGATAATTCAAATTGTTCTACAAAAGAGTGTGTTTGTGTAGCCATCCTGTATCCTGTTCAATCTAAACTTTGTTTCAATTAAATATGGTTTAGATTTTATATAAAATCATCTTTTCTTTTTAGCTGAGAAGGAATAATGTAAATATCAAGCCACATGATTATTATGAGGATTGGCACTGGATACATAATGGTCTTGAAAATGGTCTCGCATTTGTTTGGTCTCAATACGACTTGGTCTTGACCCCCCCAGAGTCTTGATGTTGACTCAATCTCTGGTGGTCTTGACTACAACATAATTGCTTACTGGTCACATTGTTATTTTTACATGACAGTTTGTTAGGGTTATCAATCTTCCTTGTTTGCAACTTTTCCAGCCTATTTCTGCTTTTCCTCTCAAGGGCTCCTAGCGTGGTTTTCCTCACCTGACCAGCCCTCTCTAACACTCAGTTAGATGGTTAAATTGCTCTCTGGTCATACAGATAACCATTAGCCATAACAAAATGACTGTAGCCGAAACCTCAACCTCAACAATAATTGAATGACAATAACAATGGCAATGAAATGTCAAGCAGATCTCTAGAGGATCTACTCTGCCATCAGGTCCAAAGTACTACTTTTCAAGATAGTATACTTTTCTAGATAGTTTGGTGTAAATAATGTACATTTGTGTTCTTCAAAGCTTAAATCTCAGTAACCTGACCTCTGACCTTTGAAATGTTGGATGGATTTCAATCTAAAATGGTTCAGACATGGACTTTCTGTACTTTGATGATCCTTTGTCTTTTTAACTTTCAACATGTTGCTGAAATGCCACTTGTATTAAAGTCTGCATGTTCATCATTCTAAATTGCTTAATTTGAAACACTGCCATGTTGTATTGAAACACAACATCCTGTACTTCAGCCATAATTTCAGACATTTATTAGTTCCTCAGTAGAACATTTCCATTGTTGTCAAAGGCCATTTATTCTGTACTGAGGGATTTTCTCCATGTTAACTTTTCTAAGGCCAGAATTTGTGTACAGCAACCACTCATAAAAGCTTGTTTCCACGAAAGAGTACTTGAAGGACGGTTACAACCTCTCTGTTGACTCTTTGAGTATGTTTATCATTACTGCTTGTGGAGAGGCTCAGAGCGGTGCAGGCTGAGGGCACCTGCAGAGTAGGAATCACAGGCAGACTGGAGTTAGTGCCTTATCTTGGAAGGTCAGCAAGTTGGCTTACATAACCTAGGTGTCTGACTGTACTGTACAGTCTTTTTTTTTTTTGCAGGGGGGATGGGGGGGGGGGGGGGGTTGTCCCTCACTCACAGCGTTTGCTCTCTGCTTAATGTCACTTTATTATTAAAGCTTAATGTAATTGAAAAATGACTTCTGTTGGCCAGACTTACAGCTGCAAAAAGAATTATAGCTTGTCGCTGGAAATTGCCACACATGCTGTCAGTGAGGGAATGGCTTTTGAGCTACTGTACAAGGCAATTGTTCAGATGGAGCGGTCTACTGCATAACATCGCCATGCCAAGGCACAAAAGTCTCCTGCTGGTCAAGACTTGATTGATTGATTGATTGATTGATTGATTGATTGATTGGTTGATTGGTTGATTGGTTGATTGATTGTAGCTGTTTTGTTTATGTAAGATACATGTATGTTTTTTTTGTTTTTGTTTGTTTGCTTGTTTGTTTTGTTTATTATCATTACATCTGTTGCTGTAATTGCTGTTATCCTTTTTTGTAGATATTTGTGTAGGCCTTGCATTGGGCACACCACCTGGGGGGAGGGTTGGGGGCAGATACTGTACAGTTTCCATTGTTTTCTGTACTTGGACACCCTAGGCACATAATGTCTGCCTATATTAACATAGAAAAGAACAATAAAGAATTGATCATTTTCATGAATTGAGTATCTTCCAGTGTCATTTCCTGCGTATCATTATGGGGGAACCTTACAGATTACAGGTTTTGTCAGTGAGAATAATCAGGATGAGTCTCATCACATGGTCCATGAGGATCCAGCGTGACATCCTTTAGTTGCACTTGTCAAATATGGAGAGATCGTACAAATGATTCACTGTTGATGCAGGAGTCTGGACCTTAAACTGATTTTGATGAGGAAGGACAGAGCCAATCAAGGGGGTTAAGAACCTTGTAGGACTTCCAGTTATTCAGAACTGGCCTCCACACCTCCTGCAGCTTCCAGATTGAGCTGAGTACATCCATAGAGTACATTTAGAATAGCTACTGTCAGTGGCAGTGGGTGGTGAAAGTTAATTCCTAGGAGGGAAACTGACTCACAACATTAAGTTAGATGAAACATTGACTGCTGAACAGACTTTTTGAACACCATCAGTCTGGGCTGTGGATAGGAATGAATTTTATATATTTGGCACATACAGTAACCATGGGGATTTTAGACAAAATCTCAGTAAAAACTAAGCCAAAATGAAGTGTATTATGAGTTATTCTGTCCGTGGGTTAGGTCTTCTCTGCCGACATGCTGAAATGAAGCTAGTTGCGTCCAGACAATCAAGAGAGAAAAACAAATAAGGGCTGGCGTCTTTGACTCTTGCATGGCTCATTTGACTCATGTGACCACCCTACATGTTGTGCAGCCCAGAAGTCATTCATTTACCATATGAGGCAGTGTCTCTTGGTGGTGAGAAATGGCATGTGGTTGCCAGATTATGGTAATGAGCTATTGCAGAGTAAACAATCATGATGTGTAGGAGACTGGTTAACGTATAGCACCATAGAAAATCCAGAATCTGACCATCTGTTGGGCTTATTTCACCACTGATTGACCATCGCAATTATGGGTGAGTTTTACCAAACCGCAGTAGGAGGCTTCGGTCTGACCAGAATCATCCTCAAAACCACTCTTCTGATTCAAATAGGTTTTGCTTAAACGCCAGAAAGAATCCCAAGAGAGAAGATATAAAATGCAAATTAGATGGATCTTATCTCAAAACACATACAACACATCACACAAATGGGGCATTTAAGCGATAATAGATACTAAATTGATGAGAGCACCAGGCGGGTTTCTGGCCAGGGTGTTCTCTCCTGTGGGATCACATCAGTATTTGGGAAAAGAAAACTACTGTACATAAATAAGTACATAAGCTACATAAATTCTGCAGTTTCCGTTCCCCTTCTTTCCACAAGAACAGAAATAGCAGTCACATTGAACTCCAGGAGAAAATAAAGAATTGTCACGTATCTCCGCTCAGGGTCGACCTTTCTCCTTAGTTCAGAATGAAACATTTCGGTGTCAGATCTCAGGCACGGCATTGACATTTACTGTTGATTGTCATAACGTAATTATTTTCCACATGATGACAAGTACACATGTTTGGCGCCTTCAGGTAGATAGGCTGTTATTCTGTGAACACGCCTGAAAGTTCAACTCTTTTTTTATTAGATAACAGATAGGTTGGATACAGTTGCTATAAACAGTAACTCTGTCTGCTACAACCAACACTGTTTAGTGGGTTGTGGATTTTTGCTGTAAAGAGAAGGTGTTCAGTCTACCTGTAGGCCCTCTATGTCACACATCACTAGGAGGAGTGGAGGTGGCTGGCAGGTGCTGATTCTGTTTATCTTTGAATGAACAAATTGATAATAGATAATTAATCAGTTTTGTTAACCAGTGACATCAAGACTTTAAGATTTCTCCATTTCTCCAACACATCTTCAGGCTGTGAGGTCAGCATTCTCCTGACCATGCTGCTAACACAGGACTGCACTGCATCCAGCCATCAAGGAGTTTGCTGATGAACAGACTTGGATGTCAGGAAACAGTTTACAGAAAAGAGTTGGGTCCTGAGGAGGGTTTAGACCAGTGGTTCCCAACCTTTTTTGGCTTGTGACCCCATTTAGGCATCACATATTTCTGGCGATCACGTGACAGCCGTCAATCAAGATGTGATATATGCTGCATTTTATTTAAACTCGATTTACATTCAAAATGTGAAAGTATAGAATACAGTTGTTTAAGACTGTGTGTGGTATTTTCCATCATAATTTTAAAAAGAATAATAATTAGTTATTATCAGTTTTTTTTAAAATCATTACTAGACATTTCAGGCGACCCCATTTAAATTCCAGGCGACCCCATGTTTAACATGCATGTGTGTGGAAATTACAGCTGATGGAGTATTTTAAAATGTAACTGGACTACTTGCTCTACAGTAGGTCTTTTCTGAGACCCCTACACTAGACTATGAATGAAACCCTTTGTACTTGAGTGTAACATGACGCTTTCACTTGACCAAGCCTTTAAGACGCCTGCAGTGCCAGAACATTGCAGTGGACTGGACCTTGAGTTTGGGACCCATGTGAGACTCTTTAATTTTAGGCAGTATGCCTATGCTCTGAAATCAGAGGCATGGTGTTTGGCACAGCAGCACCTTTCCTTCTATGCAGACATCACTAGCTTTCTTCATTTCAGGCATAAAGATGAAAGGACAATCGTCCCCCCATTACATGCTTGTGTCTTATACAGAACAGTGAGGTGGAATAAAGGTTCAACATCCCTTCCTTCCTGTAACTCTTATAAATCGAAGCCCTGCATTGGACCAAGATTTGAAACCCTTGCAAAAAACTAAGACTGACATCTTCTTAAACTGTACAGTCCAGCTTTGTATGGTGCAATAAACAGCCTGTCCAGCCATCAAACTGACTCCCCTTGTGAATGGATGAAGAGAAATATGGGGATGACATTACATCCCTTTAAGATTTTCAATTCACTGTAATTTTGTGAAAGTGATATTCATAATGGATATTGTGCTTAGACCTTTACATGTCCACATGTCTTTACATGCCCTGTGATAGAATGGTAACCTGCACTACATCCACCACATTGGTAAAATGTGTCCTAGTGAGCCAGAAAACACTCTTTATGAGAGGGACAAGACACTACAGTGCTTATTTAGTCTCAGTTATATCCAGTGTGTTCATCTCGGTAATTGATTTATTGCCCACTCTACTGTCTGTTTTTTTTTCTTTTCTTCTTTTGCCTGCTAGAATGACCCAGTTTCTCCACATGCATCATTAAAGTTTCATCCGATCCAATGTAATGTAAACTGGTCTAATATTACTCCAGCTTTGATGTTTGGCCTATATGTGCTTAGAGCTGAGGGAGATTTTAGTTTAACAAGACTTTTAGACTGGTGACCTCTTATCTTAATGACTTCTCTGAGGTGCAAGTACTTTCTTTCTTTCTTTCTTTCTTTCTTTCTTTCTTTCTTTCTTTCTTTCTTTCTTTCTTTCTTTCTTTCTTTCTTTCTTTCTTTCCTTCTTCCTTTCCCTCCTCCCTCCCTTCCTTCTGAGTATGATGTTGCTTCAGAGCTTTAACATGTTACAGTTGTCAGTTTGAAATGACTCTGAGGAGTCATCACACGATGGCAACTTGGTGATTTGATCATGTGATAAGAATTGGTCATGAACAGGGGACAGATCACAATCTCCATCCCAGCTCAAGACTATCCCTTGATGTCAAATGAATGGCCTTGTGAGAAAAGGGGATGGCTGGGGGACAATCAAAGAGAGACAGTCTAATATATTACCCATAGCTAACTAGCATGCTAACTCAGTAAAGGTAGATAGCACACTGGCAATCAGCAAAATTGTCCTGCATTTTTAAGTCAGTAGAGAATAAAATACGTAGAGCGTGCTCATTGAAATTGTTCTCCCTGTAAATCTGGTTTGTCTGATTACTTGCAGCCCTGCAACCTAACAGGTAAGATTTCCACTTACAATGACAGTAAGTGTCACAGCATTTCCTGATGTGTAATTACTGTTGTTTGCTTTGTCATCTGATACAAGCCATTGACTCCAGTGGTCTCCCTACATGTTAAACAATAAGAACCTTTTGGTTAACTTGATGTTGGACCATTCACACCACCTTGAACATGCTTACAGTATGTAGGACTTTTCAATAATTAAAAAGAATGACATGTTTATTGTCTACAAGCGTGTACATTCGTCTAGTCAAGGAAGTATTCATCTAAAAATTGCACCAAGCTTCTCAGTCTCCCCAGGAGGTCTGCTTCAAAGAATGTGCTCTTTCTTCTGTGGTTTTGTTAGTGCCATTCAGCAATGCAAAAAAAACAAAAAGTGATGTGTTGCCTGCTGACCTTGTGAACCTGTCCCCTTCTGATCTTCTTCACCTATAAATAAAGTATCTGTGTGTAGTTGAGTGCCCACTCCCTCTGGCAACTAGGGCATTTTGTTCTGGGATCTGTCAAGTGGCGTTATGATCAACATCAACACACAGCCCTGCAGACCAGTTCACACACATGCACGCGCGTGCACGCGTAGCAATCCTAGTTAGGATATCGTGCTTCCTTCCATTCACTGTGGACAGCCTAACCTGAACCCCATCGCTCATCCCTCAGACTGTGGCTAGACTGAGCAGTAATTCAGGTTAGGCTAAATGTATTAGTTTTACAGTTAGTTACTGGCCAACAAAAAACAAACACTTATGTCAGACCATCAAATGAAAACATTATGTTCACCATTTTAGCAATTGCATGTCATTACAGGGGAGGGTGGAGCTGAGGGGCAGTTGAGTTCCAGTGCTTTTCTCCCTTTCTCTCTTTCTTCTCTGTTGAATGAGGGTAAACAAAGCTCATATGACTGCATTTTGGTTTGTCTTCTCTTGTCTTGTCAACACTGGATAAACATTCTCCTCTCTTGTGTCCATTATCAAAGGCAAACAATATGTAGCCTCATGCACAGGTGAGATGATGCAAGAATTTTTATTCTTGCTTTACACCAATACTTATTATTGATGGCCACTCGCAACCAAAAAACATGCTGTTTTGTGTTTTTGGTTTTTTAAATATGTTATGTTGTATTATCTTGTGTTGTACTGTATGTTGTAGTTTGTGACAGCAGAAGGCCTTGACTTTGTGTTACTTTTCTGATGAGCTTGTCTTGTTGCCGCAAAACGAAAATTAAAAATTAAAAGGAAAGAAAAAATATATATATTCTTGCTTGATGGTCAAGTTGACTGTTCCCAGAACAGATCAAAAATGACCCTCAGGTCAGTAATCGACATGGTGCTCCCCCTAAACCCTAGGACCCCCATGACCCCAGAAATAATGATTCCACTCACCAGGATGAAGAGGTTCAGGGTAGACACACACACACACACACAGATAAGAATTGTACATCTGCTGCAGCTCCAAGTCTTTGGGTGGTTTGAAGTGTGTTTTACAGATTAGCTGAGGATACCACACGACAGGTGTAAACTTGACTGTTAGACCTAAAGAACAGGCCTCAAACACCCAGATACCAAAAAGACGGTATTATTACAGTAAATAGCATCATCTGATGACAGTTGAATTACACCCAGATAATGTCGCTGGGTTTGCTTAAGGTGACAGACTTGGTGAAAGAGAGCTGAGGCTGCTAGATTCACACAGCTCTCTCTGCACTTCTCCTGCTCGGCTCGGCTCTCTAAGTGTTTAATCCCAACAGCTGGTTGGACACTTTACTGTAAACACACACACACACCACACACACCATGTCAGTCTCTCACTGTGTCATAGAGAACTGATATATGTGGCTTGAAAAGCTTTTTACGGAGGGAGCTTAACTGGTGCAAAAAACAAGACTGAATCACATATTTTTTCTGGAGACATGCAGCAGTGTTATGGTTTTATCTGATTGGTAGAAAACATTTGGAGCTGTGCCAAATTATGTAACAGGGAAAAAGTGTCTGTCTGCTGTCTATCAGCGTGCTGCTGCCATCAAGTGGAGATATAGAGGAACTGCACCCTGTATGTTGGTGGGATTCTCATTTTTCCATTGGATAGTGATACAATAACACTGAAAACATGACAGAAACTTTTAACTTTACCAGAAGCCATTACAGTAAAATGACAAAACCCAATTATATAATGGAATGTGTATGTAATGGAAATTTTTATGACCCTTGATTGAACTTTGAAGATGTTCATGAACCTTAGGTGAACCTTGAAGAAAGTGCAAGTTGCACTTGCTCTTAAGCAAGCAGTTGATGTCAATGAGATGTCAACATGCTGAGGAGTAACAAACCTTCAGTAACAGACAACCACTACTTCCTGCCTTTACATATAAGTTGATTTTATAATAGCTCAATGATATGTCAAAAGCAAACTTGTATTATGCAAACTTATTCTGCAATAATGTTATTAGACAATGCATGATGCTGCCTCCTAGGAGGAGCACATGGCTCCTTCCTGCTCTTGTGCCTATGTAACCTGAAATCTCAGTGTGCACTCTCGTACAGACTTTTGTGTGTTTGACAGTCCACCCCTTGCAAGATAAAAAATAAAGTACTTAGGTGAAACCCTTCTTTGCTGGACTTGTGATTTTCTCTCTCAGGAAATTTCCACTCACACTACTTCTCCCAGAAAAGGAAAAACTGTGGAAAAACCTAAAATACCTTTTCAAATAAAGAAATAACTAGATTTCAGCTCTGTTAATAAATATCTTAGTACCCCTGTGGCAAGTGGTGCTGCAGGTGCTGGTAATGTGGCTGGGAGGGAAACAATGGGCCCAAAGGAGGAAGAGAAGGAGGTGGAGGTGGAGACAGAAGGGGGGGAGGCCTTTGGTCTGTGAGGACAAAAATAAGTGCTGGCCACAGCCACAGTTCCATGCGAAAAGAACAGACTGAGTCAGGAGACATCGATGGACAGAGGACGGTGAGGTGCTCAGAATACGGTTTGGAGGAAGCTGAGTAGAGGAGGTTTAATCCATTCTGACTGACTTTGCACCCTGGGGGGTCATGGCAGGAAGCAGCTCTCTAGCTTGGATGTATACATTTGTAAAACAAGGAAGGATGGATATTTTTCTAAATGCCTTGTTATCTGTTTTTGTGTATGGTAGGCTACCGTCTTTTCAGCATGGGGGCCACTCTGCATCCCTCCAGTCTAATTTCCACATAAAAGATTGTGGATGAGCTTCATAGCCTCTCTGCTCCTGGTCACCACTGCCTCCGGCCTGTCGCAGCCCCACTCTAGGGTATGTTAAGCCTTTACTGAAGTGACATCATAGAAGTGGAACTTCCTGCTTTTGTTGTATTAATCCTTTCTTCATTATGAGCTACAATTAATCAGAACTTATAGTCAACACTCACAGTTTGCTTTCTGGTGGTGTCACATATCTCACATTGCTCCTCTGTATTCAAACCTAGGTGTTGATTATGGACATCTGATCTTATGAGAATAGGTATAAGGCTGTACAAGCACAATGGTTGTCTCGGTCTCTGCCGAGGAAAGCTGGCTGTGATTACCTAGCTAGCCTTTGTGATGAAGAAGAGCAGAAATGTGCAGTCATGCTGACTCATGGACAAAGATATCGGCCTGACGGCGGCTTGAGTTTCAGCCTTGGTTTTCCTCTTTCTGTCACCATTGCTTGTGTTTTCAAATGGCCCTGTGACTGTGATGACAGTGAATGACACTCCAGATCAGGAGTTTCTGTTACTTTCTCTTCATCCATTGTGGATTTTCTGTTGAGACACTGTGACACTGTCCCCAACAGCCTTGGAATGAGATGTTGCTGGAGGTTTAATGAAATCATACTGTATAGGTGATTTCAAATGCTTTCATATAACAATTCTGCCCTGTCCACAGCTGATTATTTCCTCAACTCCATAAATGTCAGAAAATAGTGAAATGAGATTAAATAATTGGCCAAACCTGATCATTTTCTGATAACTGTCACAAGTGGCAGCAAATCGTCCCATTTTTGAAGCTGAAACCAGAACATTCTTATCATTCATCAAATAGAAGTCTTCATTAAATCTTTGGCATGTTGGATAAAGGAATCAAGTAGGACATCAGGTCAAACTTCATCAGAAAGTGCATATAAGTTAGTTTAGGATATAGTACATACAGAGATCAGAGAACAGTGATCTTTGCACTGTGGCACTAAACAGCCAGCTGAGGAGCCATCACATACTTCACCTGATGCTGTCTGAGCAGCTTGCAGCATGTGGCACTGATGTCAAATCTGACACATATTTAATAGTGTGACTATCACATTCAACAGTGACATATTTAAGGAATGCTTTGGTGCCGGGAGAATTCTGCTCTGTTGCCGTTATCGTGGTTGGAGCTCATGGTGAAGCTGTGAATTAAAATCTGTATGTTATCAACAGCTTCATCTCACCTTCTCCCTGTCTGTCAGAGCCAGGAGCATGGGGGCTGAGAATCATCCACATCCACATCGGTGGATTCTGTATTAATATCGTTATCGTAAGCAAGTAATAAGGTTTGGAAAAACGTACCTAACCTAACTTAAACTTACTTCATTTAATAACCTTTGCCATTTGTGCCAAATAGGTTGCACCATATTTCCATATGCCCTCATCTGAGTGGGGATTTTCTTAACCTACTGCTGTGCAATTACTGTATGTATCAAGAGTGCTTTTAATTTTTGCAATAAAAAACTGTTGTGTATTTTTTCCTCATTTTTGTTCAGAGTGAATAAATGAACAGCACACCTGTGTGTTACTGTGAATAAAAAGGTCCTTTTCTCACAATAAACATGGTGTCATACAAGAACAAAGACTTGGAATCAGTCAGAGCTTTCACAAATAACCACTAACAGACAGAGAGAGAGAAGCAGAGAGAGAGACAGACAAAAACCGTCTGAGTCACATATTCTTGACCGACTGCCATCTCCCGATGCTTCATCTCTGTCCTCCTCCGCCTCCTCCTCTTCCTCCTCTCCTCAGGCCAGGACACTGTCACTGAAGGCCAGACACTCACCTGGCCGCTGTATTCCCTCTTGATCTCAACCATCTCCACACACCACAGTGTCAGAGGATGAGGACAGAAAAACAATGTAACGTAATGACTCGGTCACTACAACACTAACCAGTCCATTGAGATTATTCTAGCTACAACACATCTCTTTACAAACTCACAAAATACATTTGAAACACCAACGACTAATACCACTGCTAGTTCTTTGACTATCTCTTCATGTCTTTGCAACTTGCAGCTCCATAAAGTCCACTCCCAAACTGCTCTGAAGTGTGTTGAACAATATTTAAGGCAGTTTCCACCTTTTTATAAGAGTAATTTAGTGATTACCTTTACTCGTTTGTGTTGATGTCATGGTTGTCTGTCCCTGAAAGGTTCCATGGTATTCATAAGTGCAGTGCTGCCATCTACTGTATGTCTATGTAAAATACACACCTATTTATTTAAAGGGATATTTCAACCCAACCCATTGCCATAATCCCTATAGTTTAGTAGATTTACCTGTAACCGGTGTAACCTCTGCATTGTGTTGTCAAGACCCCTGTTAGTTTATTAGATCTGTAGGGGATAGATGTTTCAGTTTCAGCAAAAAGGTTTGAATTTATTTACATAAACAAAAGTATTCTCCGGCTTCGCTTCAAACAATGAGCAAAATAAAAATCATAATTTAGCTGTAGATTAACAATTTCACTCCTCACTCCTTCAACACAAAACACAGACCTAAAGAAACTAGTGGTCCTCAATCACAAGAGTAAGATGGCTGACCAGGAGGAGGGACCTGAGCAGCAAAAAATATAAATAATAATAATTAATCAATGTATATATCCTGTATAGTTAAAATAATCCTTAACATTTCCAAAATAAATAATAAAAAGAACGAATAGGCTCCAACAGGTGAATCTCAACAAATTAGAATGGAAAGTTTATTTTTTTTGTATAAATAGTGAAACTTATATATTATATAGATTCTTTATACACAGACTATAACATTTCACGTCTTTATTCATTTTAATTGTGATGATTATTGCTTACATTTAATGAAAACCCAAAATTCATTAAATCAAAATAAGTGTCTTTGAGCACTTGTAAAAGCACATTATAAATAAAATGTATTATTATTTTTATTATTATAAAATTGTATAAACAATTCCCCTATTGTAAACTAATGGTGTCTCACTCTCATAGCTAATGAACTCATAACACTTTAAATGGTCTCTCAGTCCGGTTCAGCAGCTGCACTCCAATGGGGAAGACTTCTGACCTCCATATTCTACTTTATTGAGATGCGCCTGTAAATACCACTGGCTTAATGACTTAGCAGATAATTTATGAAGACTTCAACCTTCAACCCTTTTATTTAATATTTTAGTGTCTATGATTATTTTCAGAAATGACCTTCCCACCTGCTTGAACTGTCTAATAATGCTGTTATTACTCAGTGAACATTGAGAGATCATTTGTGATGATTTGCTGATATGCTTAGAATCAATGTATTTGTGGCTTTCATCCTTGGTGATTTGATAATGAATTGATTCAACTCATTCAATCCAACTCAATGATGAAAACAGTAATCTGCAAACAAAAAGCACCTGCTGTCCCAAGTTGTAATTGTTGTCTGACAGGAAACAATGTCTTTTGCTGTTCAGGAGTTCCTGGTGATATGCCAGGTCAGAGTCAGCAGTTTTCTTCCCCTGTTAAACACAATTTTGGCAAAGCCCTGCTTTCCCTTATTAATCAATTGATGACATGTCAGAATTTCCTTTAGGCCAACCTCAAGTCCATCTCCATGGCCCCTCCCAACCTGCTGCAGCTGGAGCCCACCCAGACCTCAGGTACTCATCTGCTTCAGTAAACCCCTGGACCAACATCACCTTAAAGGCTTGGAACAATGAGTTGTGTTTTAGTTTATCATATTTTTTGTATCTATGATCTTAACCTAAATTTTGTAATGTAATGATCAATGTAATGATCTAATCTAAAATATTTTCTTCTAAATGAAGTGAGCTGACTTGAATTAAAAAAATTGGATTGAAATAGAAATTGAATTAAAAAGAGATGGCAAGAAAACAGCATCAGTATTATGTATTCTGTCCGGGAGAAGAACAACAACTTAACAGTCCTTTATATAAAAAAAAATGCCACATTTAGATTGATAACTATTGTTTCCATGTTAATGCAGACTCCAAAGACAAATAACTGTGGGGGGCAGTCTTTTTTATTGGTGTTTATTTGGCTGATAATAATTGTGCACTTTGACCTGTTTATTTCCTGTGGATACAGCTGTACTTGTCCAGCTCCAGTCAAGTGTAACATCAAATTCTAAAAAAAAAAAAAAGAAATTCCAGACCTCATGTGTTTCCTCACCAGGGGGAGTGCTTGTTTTTCACATCACTGTCACAGTGCTCCCCGCCATATGATATCCTTGATGATAAGGCAGCCATTTTCAGGCAACTGTATTGTATTGTGTCATTATCAGCTTTGTGTTATTGTTTCCCGTGCTGCCCTCAGTTTGACCTCTTCAATAGTTCCCCTGAGCTGTGCTGCAGACTCAAATAGATAGCCCTCTGAAACCCGGTGAGCTTACTCCAGCGCCTGCTGACAGAGATAAGAAATCATGCACCACGGGGCGAACACGGACCACCATCTGTCTGAAATGAGAAGTGTTGTCCTCAGCAAAAAGCTTCAACGATATCGTTTAATGACAGCATCATTGCTGTGCTGGAATGTCTGAGGAGCTCAGAGGAAGCAGAAACATGGTCAGAAATGAAAAAGGACAGAAGAGCTGATGTGATGACTGGAGGTGAGACTGTATGATGAATGCAGGGTTTCTACTTCAACTGAATAGTTTCTGTGGTCCTGTGTTTGGGGATTGTGCGCTGCAGAGCTGGTTGAAGCCTTCACTGTTGATTTGTCTTGATTTTGACTTTGCTTTCCCTCCCCTCCCCAACATAGGATCACATTACACAGATCAGACCTTGGTGAGTTGCCTCACAATACAAGATGTGGTTAAGCCTGCACGACTAAGACAGAACAGAAGCTTCAGCGAGTTAAAGGGATAGTTCAACATTTTGGCAAATTGGCCCATTGCCATAATTTTTATAGTCGTAGCAGTAGGTTTATGGCGCCACAACTTGTCCACCAGAGCGTTTTGGAGTTGTTGGATTGTGTATTTGGTGAGGGAAACCAAGAAATCCCATTAGCCTCCATAGCGTAGCTCTGAGCAGCTCGTGGCTCTGCTCTGCCGTTCTAAATATAGCTCGCACCGACAAATAAAGGTAAGATTATGGCAATGGGCCAATTTGCCAAAATGTTGAACTATCCCTTTAAAAGCAGGTGTTGGAACGGCACATTCAGAAAATCAGAGAGGCGAGTTCTTGCAGTTGAATTAAATAACCTGTGTTTAATGGAGTCATAACCTGGTTTTTTACGTATCCAGCCCCCCTTGGATCGCTTTGGATCAATTCGTAAAACTTATTAGAAAAAAAAAAAAAAAATTTTAATCAAACATTGAGCTTGTTCTGACCCTTTTTCCTACCGTGACTTTATCACGCGAGATTACGCGCGAGGTTTTGACTGGTCCGGATGTGCTTGTAATGAGGCGCGCGTTGATTCGCCGCAGGAAGGACAGAGCCGGGCGGGGGGCTTGCCTGCATGCAGACTCCAAAACATAAACAGCCCCCTGGTACCGCTTCGGCGATTTCAGGTAGCGGACGGGCCGGGGTTGGGTGGTGAAAGAGGCAAGTAGCCTACGGTGACGACACCGTAGGAGCAGAATCAAAATCTCGTGCTTTAGGAAGGCACACCCTTGTGTGCTATTCCTGTTTGGAAAAAGAGCCGAAGCGAAAAAACGGCGCCACTTTCAAACTCCAGCTTTTCAGGCAAGTTTCAACTGAGGTCAAACACCAATATGCATGTTTTAACAAGAGAAATTGCGATTTCCGGGTGATGACTCCTGTTAAGCACCAAGGTCCCCCAATGGGGGACCCTGGGGTTTACAGAACCCCCCTGACCCCCCCATGCACTGATTATGAAAGAGTATAGTCATATTTTATATCAAATTGAACAGCAGAAGCTGGGCTAAAACGTGAAAAAAAAAAACAAATTTATCTAACTCAAACACAGCCCAAACACCACTAAAACAAACAATTAAACATCAAACAAAATGGCGCACCTCGGTGTGGACCCAGTCGCCACATTTCTGGCTCGTATAATGCTGTACATTATGCCAAACACTTCAGCTACCACTCATTTGAACCAGCAGGCTACTAAAAGTGGGATGTTACACAGCAACAGTGGCTCCACAGCAGCAGCTACACAGCAGCTCCACAACAGCAGCAGAGAAATAAGCCAACAACCAGCAAACACAAAACAGTGCTCGGGCAAAGCATGGCCCTACACTTCCTCTTACCTTTGCTGTTTTGCAGTGAAAACCTTGTTTTGAGGGTAAATCCACATATTTCCAACTTAGCTTTGACCAGTGTTTACATGGGACCGCGACCGGCGGTCTTTAGGACCATGTAAACCGGAAATAACGTCATGGAGCCGGCAGGAACTCATGCAGCCTCCATGTGCCCAGATCATGCCGTAGGTCCGGGGACTCCGCGCATTCTGATTGGCTCATGGCTGCCAGTGCTGTCATCTTACCCACGTGGGTCTAGATTCATTCCCTGTGCTCTACTGGTTAGAATGAGCCGTCAATCACGCGAATCGGCCAATCCGCTGCAGAGATAGAGGTAGAAACGTCTCTGCAGCACATGGTGCAGTTTTACGCAGCAGTACGCAGACCCAGTTAGAAGGCCTGGATTGGAGTTCGCATTTAGTTCCAATTGATTCATTTTCAGTTAGTTCATGCAAATAGTGTGAAACTAAAGAATAAACATTGGTTTATAGTGGCAAGTGGTTCCAAGCTGTGCCAAAAATTCATAATATTTATATTCATATTTATATTATATAATTCATTATTTTCCTGCTTCACTTTATCAGAATCAACCTCTGCAGAGACAATGTTTATATGTTGTACAATGATTTTATAGAGTTTAGAGGTTCATCTCCATTATTCTATTTATTTTTTTTTTTTTTTAGTATGAATTTTTATTTAATTTTTTGTGTGTGCCATATTCATTTGCTCTTCACCAGTAACAGATATACTGATAATTACACATCTAGCAAATCCCCAAAGTGGACCATGTTCAATAAAAAAAAGAATTATTCAAATAGACCTTGTGGTTGCAGAGATGTTCTCCTTTTATTATGGATATGCATTTTTCGAGAAAAGGCCTTCAAAAAAAGGCATGGTTTTAAAAGGGTAAAACAGCCTAGACAATAACACACAGTGGGGCTGGAATATTAAATGCTGAGTCACTAATCCTGATCTTGGGGGGAAACCAACAGGCCTCATTCCACAGTTCTCAGTTATTTATTGAAATAATGTGTCATAGCAGGTCAGTGGTTTTTACCTCCGTGTCACATAGTTGAAAATAAATAAAAGGAGACTAAGAAGAAGTGTCATTCTCCCTGAGGCCTGCACGGCTCAGTGTGAGCAGAACAGAGTTTATCATCAACAGCGCCGTCCTCTGCTGTATGTCCACCAAGCCAGGACGCGACACACTTTATCCTCTCACATCAGCTCAATAATGATTCATTTGTGCGGCTCAGGCCTGCAGCTCTTCCTACATCTGTCAATGGGACAAAGTGGGCATCGATCTGCGTGAAGTGTACGTGAGGTAAACATGTTAATAACCCGTAAGTCCCTCTGTGCTGCCTACAGTAAATAATGACAGAGCATCCTTCAGGAGAAGATGGTGGACTCTATCTGCTTCATGTTTATCTTCATGTAAACACAACACTGTGCCTGTAACACCTTATTAAAACCAGGCTACAAGCCCCTCCACTGACTAACCCTGTCTTTCAACTGGATGTGATGCCGTCAGCACCATCCACCGCAAAACTAAAATAAGCAATGGTAGAAAAAGGTGATCTTTTTCAGAAGTTATTTTAAAGGAGATGCTTTTAAGCCCCCTTTTCCATCTTCTCTTTGAGACAGAAGGAGCAATATCAGTTTAATCTGTCTGATTCTGTTGGATGATAGATTTGGACCCCTGGTACAGCAACAAACAGATTGGGGAACATGCAACATTTACAGTGGCAGCTAAAGCAGACAGTGTCACAACTGTAAGCTGCTGGACTCAGACCAACCAGCCCAGATCTGATGGATAACACATGGTGAAAGCAAAACCACCTCTTCATTTGCAATACATTCCAAACTTGCTCCAGTCTTGAGTCTATTTACTACTGCTCAACTTATAGTTCATAGGTTATGAAAAAGAGTCCCCCCAATAGGCTGAATTCTCCAACTGTCCCCATGCACAGCCAGATATCTTCACATGTGTGTCCAGGTCATGGCAGCAGGTGTTTCTCGGTCTGCCTCTTTTCCTTTACCCTTGTGGATTCCAGAAGAAGACATGTCTTGTGATGTTGCGTGCAGGTTTGTGAAGTGTATGGCCAAATGGACCCCAGTGTCTGCCACATGGTCTTTGTTTGTTTGCAGGTGTTGATAAATGATTGGACTCTTTTCAACGTTGCGACCGTTGTTCTCCAGATCTCTGCTCCGTTACGTAATACAAGCTGCACCATGAATCAGAGATTTGGTGTTCATACAGTAGGCAACTCTGAGAATTCCCAGACCTTTTTCAACTGGTAAAAGCTGCTCTTGCCACACCAATCCAAACTTTATCATCAGCATCCTTCCCACCCAGTTTGTCAACAACACTGCCAAAACAGGTAAAGCTCTTCACCTCCTCTAATGCTTCACCCTCTAGCCCGATGGGGGTAGCGTTGTCATTGCTTACTTTGAGGATCTTGCTCTTTCCTTTGTGTATAATGAGGCCAAGGTGTGCTGAGTTTGTTGAGATTGTAGTGGTCTTCATCTGCATTTGCAGCTGAGTGTGGGAGACAGGGACTAGACCCTCTGTAAATTCAATGTCATATGTGGTGTCAAGCGGACGCTGTTCCTTTGGGTCAGAAGCAAACCAAACAAAAGGTTAGAGGATGGTGAGGCAGGTGAGGGCTGAAACCAGAGAGAGCAGTCAAAAATCAGACTGAAGCAACATCTTAATCACGTCAGAGAGGGGGTTTTGAATCTATGTTAACAAATCTAACTCATTGTAACTTTTGTTAACAGGAGTTATAGAAATGCACAGAAATGAGGAGACTGACATTCACACGTTTGAATGATTCTGTTTCTCTCAAGGACATTACAAGAACATAATAGACACATGTAATGTAAGTGAAACTGGATGAAAACTGAGAATGTCAAACATCACCCTACAACACAAGGATCAAGATTTATTCAGCTCTGACACAAAGGAAGGGACAGAATTAAAGTAAATGGTAAAAGAACGCGTATATCACATACCTTCAAACAAACATGTGCTTTTGTACATTCTGGCTAAACTTCATACTTGCCACAAGGGGGGCACCACCACAGGAACCATCCAACCAGGACAGACGGAGGACCCCACACCATGGCTGTGAAGGTGGCCATGATGTGGTGCCACCCCATCCATCCAGGCCAGGACAGCCCCCCAGGTGGCACCCCCCACAGGTGGATCAAACTACTCCCAGCGTGAGCTAACCATTCAGACACACATAATACATTGAGGGAAATTTTGAATTTAGTGGACATCCCACTCAAGCCACAGCTGCCTGGGAGGAAAAGGGAGTAAGGGATGAAAAAAAGAGTGAATACCACAGTTTGCATCTTGCACTCTGAAACCCTCCCTTCCCATGAACCAGTCTGCCATCCAGTCCTCCCATTATGCTGGCCTGCTCTCCCTGCCTTTCCTCCCACCAGACACTGCCTTCATCAGCTCTTGTTAACATTTCTATGTTTTCCATATTCTGTGTCATAAACTGTTTTCTTGTCTGTAACAACATCTATTGCACGTTTGCCCATCCTGTGTGAGGGATCCCTCCTCTGTTGCTCACCCTGAGGTTTCTCCAACTTTTCCCTGTTAGGGTTTTCTATGGAGTTTTTCCTCAGTGCTGAGCTAGAAAGGGGCCCCATAGCATCTAGAAACGCCCTTGCCTGGCTTGTATCTTTAACATCTTACTTGTTGATCCCTGACACCAAAGTAAGTTTTACTCCTTGGAGAAAAGAGCAGATTAAGCTCCAGCCCAAACCAGAGTTTACAGGTATTTATGTTTTCCCTAGAATATATTTTCAAGCTTTATACTGGTTGTGTTTGCAAATGAAATAAAAAATTCAATTGTAATCACCACACACATCCACAGACATGTATTGGTTATGTTAGTATTACTGAACACAGGGTCAAGGATCTTAAAGAGTCATCTCCTTCAGGTGTACAGTCCTGTCAGGGTCTGCAGGATGTGAGCCCGACTGCAATAAACAAAAATGTCTTCAAAGTTGTGCGCAGTGCAGATGATGCCCATTGTACTGAATATATGTCAGACATTAGATCTCGCTTGCTGACTTTACATTTTCAAAAAATCCAATTCTGAGTGAAGAAAAAAATGCAGGCAGGGGAATTTCACAGAGAGAAACAGACGAGCTGACAGTGATGGGTCACAGCAGATGTAACGAGGGAGGGCCTGGGGGGTCAGCGTGAACGGACAGTAATCAAAAGCAGAGCTGGACCAAATCCTCGCTTGCAAATGGACTTTGTGTAATTATGCTGGTGATTGGAGCAGTGCAGCACTGAGGGATGGCAATTTATCCTTTCAGCTCCTGGTAAACACACCAAAGTTGTCTTCTCACCTTTGAGAGCGAGTCGATAGATGGACAAATGAGAACGTTTCCTGTCAAATAGTGCACGTTAACAGCAGCAGTGTCTCTGTCAGTCCAGAGGTTTAGAATCCTTATCTGAGGCCGTCAGCAGATTCTTCCTGTGGCGGATAACCCACATGTAATTAGGTTTTCAGAGGGACAGTTGTTGGTTATGAAGGCATTTATCTCGTTGCACGGTAATTGTTGAGGGCTGTAAATGTGGAAGCATTAAAGGGATAGTTCACCCAAAATTCAAATTCCACTCATTATCTACTCATCCTCATATCAACTAAGTAAGAGCTGTGAGAATTTTCCTCCGTGGCTTCTCTGAGTTATGGGGGGGGTCCGTGCAGCAGTAGCCTAATTGTCCATATAATGATTGTAAATGGACACCAACATTCTTTGACCAAAAAGACACACCAAAAAAACATCCGAATACCACCACACTGCTCGTCTGTAATGTCCCTCTTGTATTGAAGCCCCGACATGAGAAATTGTTCTGCTGGTCAGAGCAAATCACGCGAGATTTGCACTGACACAGGAAGAGCAGTGAACTGAGACACTGGGAGCTTCCGCTACAAACAAGCTTAAAATATAGACTTATTAAATTTTTTTCGGAACAATTTCTCATGTGGGGCTTCAATACAAGAGGGACATTACAGACGAGCAGTATGGAGGTATTTGGATGTTTTTTGGTGTGCCTTTTTGGATGAAGAATGTTGGTGTCCATTGACAACCATTATATAGACAAATACTGCTGAGCAGACCCCCCATAACTCAGAGAAGGAACGGAGGACTCTGAAAATTCTCACAGCTCTTAGTCGACATGAGGGTTAGTAGATAATGAGTGAAATTTGAATTTTGGGTGAACTACCCCTTTAATAAAAACAGCTAAATCCTAGCAGATGATCAGGCAGGATCAAGACAATAGTGTGTCTGACCCACTTTATCTGGATGTAAAATTGAGAGTTTACACACCTCGCTGCACAGGAAGAGCGTTTGTGAGAAACACTATTTCTTGAATGAGACATCAGACCCTCTCTCACACCACAGGGCAACCTTAAGTTTTTACAGGTCAGAGTTCAGTCAGCATCAATATCAAAGGTGCATACAAGTAGGTTTGATTTATAAGAAAATATATCCAATCCAAGTGTAGTTTTAAATCTCCTCTCTCAGGTTTCCCTCTGGGGATTGTGGTGGCAAAAATTATTTCTGTTCGTTCAATAAAGAATTAATAAGAAAGTCTTCACATGCATGTCAGCTAGCAACAACAGGGCAGTGAGCCAATCAAAAGAGAGGAGTCTAATTTCTGAGTGATCAAATAAAATGACAGCAGGTTTTGGGTAAACAAGATCCTGAAAGATCGGTTGGTGGGCCCACTTGGGCAGGATGGGGCTGACTGCCAATTTATTCCAACATCCTTTTTGACTATAGTTACATGATACATAAATAGTAAATTTTTCTTAAAGAAATCGCTGTGGTCGCTGGCATCTGTGCCCAATTGTACTCTGCACTACTCAAGATAAAATAAAAGCACAAAACATTGGAGCACTTGGAAACAAATTTTTCTTTCCTTTCACACTCGCACAAATCGTTATCTGAGACATGAGGTCCGAAGAGGATTTTCCTTTAAAATACAGCGAGCTTCGATCTGTTGATGTGGGTCAACTCATCTGCAGTTTCCCGCTCTTGTCTCTGCTGCTGTGGATCCCCAGCACTGAGCGCTAACAGAGCGAGTGGGTGTGGGAGACTAATTGAGTGTCGGGGTTAGGTGAATAAAGCCACTCCTGTAATCGTCTGGCTCAGCAGCAAATGGGAGTGATAAGGAACGGCGAGTTGATATGGTGTCAAAAAGAGGAGTTTCCCACCCCTCTGCTGCCATCACTCTTCCCTTTCTCTGGCTGTCTGCAGAGGAGGGCACAGATAATATCTTCAGGAAGAGGAATGCACACTCAGCCCTTAGTGCTGATAACAACATCATCTTTTGCCACTGAATGGGCTGCAGATGGGAGGGGGGGCTGCTGAGTACATTAAGAAGTCAATGGCAAATAGAGCAATATTTTAGGTACTGTACAGCAGGAGTAACAGCACAAGGCCCAGTGCAGGCAAGGGACCACAGCTACAGTATGTATATCTATCTACAGATATATGTGCATCTACATATAAATTAACTGTTGATATTAAAGGTATAACCACCAGTACAGTGTTGCTTCATGTCATTAGTATGCTCATTGTGAGCATCTCAGCCAATTACCACAGTTTAAATTAAGTGAGTAAGTCAGCTAGCAATAGACTTGAGGTAATGAGAGCAGTATGGGACACACAGCATGACAAAATATACATAAATACTATAAAAACAAATAGAACAACATACACAACACACATCAAACATACAATACCTAAATAAATCATCATGAGTGCACAAAGCTAAGAATAAAATCCTAGAAGTCCAATAAGTTAAAACGTCTGTCTAGCTGAGCAAAAAAACAACATCTGAAGGAAAGGTGATTTTAGATATGGGTTTGATGCAGCCTTCCTGTGAGTGATACACCTCCGTCCACAGGTTCAAGGTCCAAACTCAGCATTAAGAGGATGCTGAGCGTCTGCTGGGATGCCCTCTGCCTCTGAAAGGCTCTGACCCTGTGTACTAATGCCAATGATCTTTTGAGACACTTTAACAACACCTCCTTGAAAAAGTTCATATCAATTCTTTGAAAGAAGAATAAAACATTTTCTCAAGTGACCTGTCAACACGAAATTTCCACAACCTCCTTAGAGACAACTCTGGTTGGCCTTTTTACACCTTCATCAGTTCAACACCACATGTTAATCTAATGTGCTGCAATGTCACAACCAAAGACAACTTAAGTGTTTTAAGGGAAACAAGGCTGGGGAGGGCTTTTGTGGATGTATTATGATATGATCACCTGATCAATAGTTTTAGCTTCAACAAGTGTGCCAGAATCAAGGAAACTGTCACCAGCAGTGTATTTGTGTTCAGTATTTACAGTGCTTGTGTTGTCACATTTAATTAACTTGTGTGTCTACTTGGTTGTGATTAGTCAAACTGGACCCTTGGATTTCCTCAGCGTGCACAACTAGCTCCATATAAACTTCCCTGAGTGTAAAAGACAATTCAGCTGCAGCTTGATCCCAATGGAAACATGAACACCTCTGTGAACCACTTCAGCGTTGCTTGTTGGATCAAAATTAATTCCAGAAGTTCAAAGTGTTTTTACACGAATTTCTCCTCCTTTCTCTTTGTCTTCTCCAAAAGCGAGCCTCTGATAAATCCCCAGAGCTGTGCTCACAGGTGTCCTCTCCACACGAGGACTTCTGTGATGTTGCCCTAGCAGGAGTCCTCGGTTAATGTGAACCCTGCTGTGTGGGTACGCGCCACCTAAACGCTCGTGTCATGTGGTTAATAGTGTCAGTTTAACGAGCGCTCCCCTCACGCAGCACTAGACCCCGTATTGCCATGTTGCGGTAGCGCGCCCGTTAGAAATAGCCTATGCGCTCCGTCTGTGTGAGCAGTATAGCTGCGCGCGTTCGGTTTATCCCGTGCCAAAAGGACTTCACCTTACATCCCCAGGAGGAAATAAAGGCGACTCTTCCCTCTGCTCCGGGTGAATCCAGGCAAAGATAAAGCTGCCGAGGCGCGGGGGGAGCCGACACTGAGGATTTGAAATAAAGATGCCAGGACCAGCTGCGGGATGCGGGTAAGTTCAGTGCGTGAACGAACCAAATTCTGCAGAGGACAAGTGTCTGTAGCTAATCAAAGAGCTTTGATGTGTGTGAAATGAAAAGCATTAAGAAAAAAAAAAGTTGTCTGACACGGGAACCTGCTGCTGCTCATCAGAGCTGGGATGTTCGAGCTCCGTCTCGGGCCGGTGAAGTGGGTCAGGGAGTGACGCGTGGCTGCTGCTTTGATGCGAGCTCCTCGCGGGTTTGTTTTGGTCCATGTGGAAGTGTCAGAGCTCTGGACCAAGGGCGCTGACTGGCAACCTTCATGCTTCCTTTTTTATTATTATTTTTTCTTTCATTTGGAAATTGTGAGTGGATGTAGTGCATTGTCAGTTTGTTTGGGTATGATGATGCTGATAATGACGACGATGATGATGATGGAAAATATGAATATGATGAAGGTGACTATAATGGCATTTACCTGTTGCAACTCTAAGCTGACCAGTCAGTGTCCTGACTGGATGGAGGGCAGAGGTGCATGTGGGACCAAGACAAAGACTCCCAGTGGAGACATCATCCTGAACACATTCATATTTTTATGGGACAACACAAACAGCAGTCCTGTTTTGCATCTCCCTGAATAAATAAGTGTTTTGCAGTCATGTTAATTTTAAATAAGGACTGATGAATGTTAGAAAGAATGGTGTTGGGTGATGCATTAGCTCATATCCAGCCTTACTGAGAGTAAATTCATACATGTGTTGCAAACACCCCCCCAAAAAAAAGAATAATAAGAAGAAACAAAACAATAATGCATCTTGATTCACAAATGAAAAGAATGATTAAGAAGGATCATTGACATTATTGTTTGAGGTCTTCTTCTGCCCCCCCCCACACCCCCACTCCCACCCCCCCAATACCTGACTGGCAGTGAGACGCTCCTCTCCTCCTCCTGCAGGCTTTGGCAGTGCCTCTCCCTCTGAAAGCTCATTTCCCATGCTTTTCATGCCTGCAGTTTAGACCCTTTGATGTTTTCTTGCACTGAACCCTGTGCATTGAAGCAACTCTCAAGTATGTTAATGTTCTCTGATTGACTTATGAATCTTTTAATTAACCCACTTGTATGCGCGCCGCAGCATTGTCCTCTGTGAAATGCCATCAGGAGGAAATGGAGCCATGACAGAATGACATGCTGTCACTCTGGGAATTTCAAAGTCAATGGCAGCTTGTGGTTGAATGATCGCCGGTTTGATATTGTCTGCAACTTATTTCTGTGAGAAATCCTTGCTCTGGATATAAAAAAAAAAGTAGTGCTTTATACACTGGTGGATCTGGTGATTAAGACTTCAGCTACACTATGCAATATTAATGACTTTGGAAGATATCAAAGGATGAACCTCAGAGATGCAATAGCCTGAAGTAAGCCTACATTAATAATGTGCTTAATTCCATCAGCAATTCAAGTGTTTCTTCAGCACTTTCATGTTGAGCCTTGTACCCAAATCAAAGCCTTTTAATTATTCCATACATTTCATTTTAGCAGGATTTACATTACTCACATGTCGGCCATGTTTTGTTTTTAGTTCAATGTTTCCCAAGCCCTGCATCCACAAATTTGTGTGCATTGCCTATTTGTTTGTCATCATACAGCATACATCTTTTTTGGAAATATTATATTTAAATCATTGATATAATGTCAAACTTGCATAACTGCAACTTGCATTTAAGGTGCATGTGAGATAGATGTGATTAGTCAGGTGATTCCCCCTAACAGTCAGCAGGTGGCAAAATGCTCTCAGGGATAAGAGGAGATCTATCACAGCGCTGTGTATCATTGTGAAGGGCGGCTCGCTGTATAGTCAGAGATGCTCAGCTGAGTTTCAAAGGCATCGCTGTTGCCTCCGTCTCATCCTATTTAAGCCTTCAGAGGACGGAGATCAGGCCTGTTTCAAAAGCAGAGTCAACCTCACGGCCGGAGAGTGTGGGCCGTGGCCTATCAGAGGGCATGATAGGGTTACACTGTACTATTCTACATGAAACACAGACCTGCCTCAGGGTCACAGTGTCAATTTACTGTGTAGAATTTGTGTAATTATAATTTGTGTGATAATTTAAAAAAAAAAGAAGAAATAAATAAAATAGAAGAGTTCAACAGCGCATGTTTCTTTTGAGGAGGCTGAAAGGTTTTAGTGTAAAACAGGACATTTTAACAGTAATATACCGGTCACTCATTGAGTCAGTCCTCACATTCAATATCGCATCCTGGTACAATTTCCTCACCGAAAAAAGCAAGAAAAAACTTTCCAGAATGATAAAACATGCTGTGAAAATGACCGGTACACCTCAGCTGCAACCGTCAGACTTATAAGAACTCTTTTATCCCCACTGCAGTACCTGTTTTTAGGGTAAGATCTACTTGCTGTTGCAGCTTTTATGTGAGCGTTGTGGGAATTTTATAGCTTTTATGTGAGATTTTTTTAAATGTGAGTTTTACATTGGTGTTTGTCTAACTGTTCGAAGCCCAAACTGATTGCAACTTTCTGTCCTTGTGATAGACAATAAAGTTTTTTGAATTGAATTGAATCTATTAGACTTCATCTGTTCAACTTCTTGGTGCAATTAAAAACTGAACCAGAACAAACATAGCTGCATAATTTGTTTTACGTTTTTCAATTTTAACATTAAATGATGTAGAATTGTTTGTTACATTCATTAATTGTTTTATTCATAAATGTAATGAACTTTTTCTACTGTAGGATGTGACTGAGTTAAGGATGTCAATGTTATAAAAACCTTACAACGTATCAGGCAGGTCAGTTCAGCTCAGCCTCATACAGTACAGCTCTGGTACTGTTTTATGTGAAAAATTCAATTTCAGTGTCCTTAGTCAAACCTCAGCTTTCCACACAGCAAGAGAAATAAAATTTGGTGTGTTGGAGTGGGAATTGTAAGACAAGACATGGTTACAGACTTTACGCTCTTCCACCCTGTTGCTCTTGTCCTGCCAGTCCACTCAGATGCTCAGATTGTTCGTTAATGAGTTAGTAAAAGCCAACATTAAAATAAACCATAAATATAAGCAGTCCACTGTATTACTTTGTTTGGCATGTGTGAAGGATGATGCATCTCCTAAATGACAGAAACACCAATATAAACCAGTGTAACCTATCATGCATGCATGTAATCATGCACTGGGTCACATGACCAACTAACATTTACATGAATATTTGATAAGAGTGAAGGCCTCCACTCCATTGCCTCTAGATAAATACCTCAGAGTAATGATCTCGAAGATTTCAGTCCTGACTGATTTGAATAGCACATGTGGTTTAATGCAGCAAAATGAACTGTTGTGATTTTCATCACTGTGATCTGATCTCAGTGAAAAGAGTTGGGTGCCAGGGTGAGAGGTCAGAGGTTAACCCTGCAGGTCTAACATCACCTAACAGTTCATATCTGAAACTGACATTTGTCTTATTATATAGATGCAGTTTTATTGTGCAAAATGAAAAATGGGAAGCTAAACATACTTCATGATAAAAGCCAGTATATATTTCTTTGTGATATGAGAAAATGTTGGATTTTCTTGCTACAACTAAATTAATTTACTATTTTTGATTTCGTGGAAACTCCTTTACAAACACTTAAAACACGTAAAAATCCAAATATTCATGACAGTCATGCTGCTATTACACCAGGACAGAACCATGGCTTTGTATGTGCTTTGCTCTGGAGGACTGACCCTCAACCTGTGGTAGCATTAGCAGAGCCACGTTGGTCACTGTCTAGTCGACAGTTAGACATACGACTGGTAGAATGAGTTTATCCTCTGGAACAGAGAGCAGCGTGCAGTCAACAGCTAATTGGATTTGTTCTATCACTGCAAAACACTCACTTTTTCATTAGTGCTTTCACTGCTAGGATGAAGGAAGAGGTCGGTCTAACCCAGTGATGTGTTTCAGAATCTTAGTCTTGAGAAAGTACAGTACATGCATTTTGATTATGATTTATAAATGGTGGCCATTTTCTCCTTTTTTTTAAAGAAACTTTCAGTATGGATAATACGTCCCAGATGAATCAGGTTTATAAAACAGACTCAGTAACCATGGTTGTTTTACCTTCAGAAAACAGAAGCCAACGTATTTTGAAGTGGCACCATTACAGTAAAAGGGTAGAAAGAACATGAAAATACAGAAACAGCAGTCCTCTAAAGACAGGACACAAACAGCATTCAATGGTCGTTTCATTGCAAGAATAAAGGCTCCAGGGTTGAGACCAGTCTGCTGTTCAAAACCAACATGTTTTCATTAAAGCATCATTTCCGTTCACAATTAAACAATGGCTTCTCCACAATTTGGAAAATTCACAGTGCAGCAAAAAATGTTGTGATTTAAGCCATAACAGACTGGTGACAATCTACAAATTGTCCAGGTAAGGTCAGGATGAGTCTTCAGGTTTTACTGGTGAGTGGAATGCCAAACATCACCAGCAGCACATCAGGCAGCTATCCTCGTGCTAGCTTCAGTCATCTGCATACTTTCCATTGGATAACACTTATCCCACAAGAAAATTTTCTCCTCGGGTTGCAGACTTCAAACAACTTTGATTGCAAAAATAGTTAGTTAAATTAACAAAAACATTCCGCTGTTTTTTACAGACTTCAAATCTTAACAAATCTTAACATTTCATATATTTTGCAGACTTGCTTATTTTCAGAGTATAGCTCCTGGTTGTTAATGTAATTTGGACTGCGGCTAAAAACAACCACAAAAAGCTGATTAGAGGATGAAATTAAAGTTTAAGTTATATCTAAATGTAGTTGTTAAATTGGGACTGAGATTCATTAAAATGCACCTGAGCCTCAATTGAAAGGTATTATTCAATTTGGTCAGACATACTTTTAAATAGTTTCCTGCACAACTGACACCTCTGTTGGGCCTACAGAAGCACATTGTGCAGAGGTATACCTTAGACTTAATGCCTCTATAGTCTATAAAGTCAAACCCATCCTGTACAGCACCCCGAGCCCAGCCACTGCCTTGTTAGTGTGCTAATGTGCTCTGTACAATAGGCCTAATGCTAATTCCGAGATGAAACAGTGTCAGCTATGAGCAATCAATGCTATTACACACGGACATTCCGCTCTTAATAAGCATGTCACAAATAGCAGCTATGGCAGTGTTTATCACACATAATATCTCCTACAAGTGATGGCATAATTAAACACACACTGCAAAGGGAAGGCAGCAGATGAGTAAGATGGACCATGTAATGTGGAGAGTCAGGGAGTAGAGGGGTAAGAAAAAGAGAAGACAAGATTATAGAGCAGCCTTTGATGCCGAGTCTGGCTATGGGAATCCTAGTGTGCCTTCAGGGGAAAGCTCCTCTCACACAACATCAATAATGAATGAAAGATATCTTGTTCAGTGGAAGACTGAACATAACTGGCATACTGATTTGTTACCGTGAACCTTATGTAAAAATTGCATCAAGGTGCTATCTATGCTTCATCAGCCAGATAAGGAGCTGTCGCTGATAACAATGTGAGAGGAATGGGTGTGGTGAACAAACAATAACCCAGAGAAACATTAAGAATTCCATTATTTTGAATTGTTTCCCAAACTGATGAGGTGCTAAACAGCACCGGAAGCATAGTTTGCATAGAATATACTGTATGTGCAATAGAACGTCAGACAGTTTCACCGCTCCAACTTGGAACATAAATGTAGATTTCTTTTCCCCTGTTTGCTGGAAAACTTGAGTTTCACTGTTAGTTCTGTTATCAGAAGAGTTGTAGCTGTGTGTGTCCTCACGTAAACACACTCATTTGGCTGACAACTGACAAATGGAGATGGTACATTGGAGTGTGTGTGTCTGTTTGCATTTGTGATTTAGTTTCATTAAAGGTACATCGTGTAGGAATTACTCCAATCTAGCGTTGCGGTTGTATATCGTATTTTTCATGTTGCATTCAAAAGTGGGCAGACGGACAACAGCCGCTGCACATACCAGCATAAATGTAAACAAGTGGTCCGTCAGCACGAGGCAAAACAATACACGCGACAATATGTTGTCATTGCGATGTCGTATTGTTTACCTGACCCATGTTTACCGGCTTTCTCTCGACTTCTGCGACTAAAATGACATCTGGTTTGCTACCGACGGTCGTCTGCCCGACTGCACGTGAATGCAGCATCAGTTTGTTGATGGAGGTGATTACTGATTAATGAAAAACAGACTTTTGAACGAAATAATCGATTTTCATGAATAGATGACAGGAGAAGTTCCACAATGTCCCTTTGAGAACATAATTACAGAGTGAAGCTGCACTGCTTAAAGTTTGAACCGTGCATCCTTGATGTGCACACGGCGTGTTCTCCCCTCCTCTGAGCCAGCTGCTGTGGAACAGAGGCTGGGCTCCTGACAGCTTCCAAGTCACCTGTTATTACAGAGACAAACATCCACACTCATGTTCAGTCTGCAGTGCGTGAGTATTTGGTTGTGTTGTGAGTATTTGCTGTGCATCATGGGTTGTCAAACTGATGATTTTTCTCTGAGGGTGTGTGCGTTTGGTCTATTTCCATGTGTTTTTCATGTTGCTGTGTGTTGAGAGACTGCTTCCTGAAGGTTGTTGTTATTTACTGCTCCACTGTGAATAAATATAGAATAAGTTTTGTTAATATAAGTGTCAGAACAGAGCCAAACACAGTTACATGCAAATCACCTGTCTATGCTGCACTTCAAAACCTGGTAGTCAGACCAGCACTGTCCTGGATTAATCCACCGTTCACCTGAGCCCAATCTTTCACCAACACAAACACACTATAGCAGTGGTTCCCAACCTTATTTGGCTCGTGACCCCATTTGGCCATCACAAATTTCTGGCGACCTCTCGACTACATGCAGTCACATGATCACGGCCGACAATCACGATGCACCAGCTCAGATATTTTTATATGCTGCATTTTATTTACAGTAAACTCTATTTATGGTAAATGGTAAATGGATTTGCACTTACTGTACATAGCGCTTTTCTAGTCTCTTGGACCACTCAAAGTGCTTTACAATGTAATGGTCGCATTCACCCTTTAACACACACATTCATACAACACTGGGCCTGGAATCGAACCACCGACCTTCCGCTCTACCTCCTGAGCCACAGCCGCTCAAGAAAGTGAAAGTATTGAATACAGTTCTTTACTGTAAGATTGTGTGTGGTGTTTTTAATCATATCGTATAAAATTATCAGTATTTTTTTTAATTTTCATTAATTACTAGACATTTCAAGTGACCCCATTTGGCGACCCAACATGGGGTCCCGACTCCAAGGTTGAAAAACACTGCACTATCGTTTATTCAGACTCATACTTACCCACATTGTTCTTCTGCCCCAAATAATCATGATAGCTCCACATGTGTAGCACATAATGACATTTGCTAAAAGCAGCACTTCACTCTGTACTGCATAGCTCTCTCTGTATACTGAGCGTACATATTTTCTTTTTACAACACTTTATTCCTCATTTTTGTTGCATTAACCATCTCTTCATTACACTTCAACTATGTAGTCCCTGATGCCTTACATTCCCATAATTACTATAATTACTGTAGTTTTCCTGAGTGGATTATCAGTGCATGATTGCTGATGTATTCAGTAATAGTTTTGTTGCATGTACAGTATGCAGAAAATCTTGTTATTATACTGGTTCAAATGAAGGTGATGTATTTCTAAGGGCCAGAGAATGTAGGTAAGACAAAATCACTGAATGGGAGGAAAAATCAACACAGCAGATCATGACTTTTGAGACAAATGGTTGATATGATAGCAGCCCTGACCTGACACATTCCTCAGTTATTAGCATTGTTCTTTTTCTTCTTTTGTTGCAACTTATGTCCATCACTGTCATCTCCTGAAATGTCCCTCATGTTTTCAATAGATAGATAGATAGACCTTTTCCTTCACATCTCCATGACCTTTTCCTTCACAGTCTAAACACCAAACAACATAAAAGCTTATTGATTATTACTGATACCTAACCTGTGGGAGGAAGGCAGTTTTTTAATTTTAATGAGTATCACATGTTCAATTCCCTCTCAAAAGTCTCCGTGAAATGATTGTGACACAGTAGGCTGTATCTGAGAGAGGAGGCCGAGCCGATGATAATTCAGTGTGATGATGATGTTGAGTGTGGAAGCACTGACTCTTTCATGTGCTGCACTTCCCACCGCACGACTATTTTAACAGGGAGGAGAACTGGGATTTCTCTGCAGCAAATGTTATTTGAAGGGCATGTTACTCTGCTTTAAATACGGGTTTAATTTGCAATGCAAATGAATCTCATTCTCATCTGAATAATCCTCTTGGTTACCTAATACTTTGGCATCATCATACTCTGTAATGTGTCTGTGGCAGGCTTGCTGCTGTGGTAAACTGCTCGCACTCTTTGTCAGCTCCTGCTCGCTCGGTGCAGCCTGAGCTTAAAGGTCAAACAGCGTTTACACACACACAGGCTTTGTTTGGAGCTTAGCATGCATGGGTTTACCCGGGTCAGAGGCCAGTGATATATGACATGTTGAATTCTAAGTTAGGCACATAATCGAGCAAACAACATCATAGGAATCTGAGCTTCACTGAATAATGAACTGTAATCCAACAGGATGTTATAATTATCAACAATACTTTGTCAACTTCTTCAAATTTGATAGAAATGCTTAGAAGGATATGAGTTGTTAAGGTTTTGGTGTTGAAGGTAAAGTCAAGGTTGTGGTGACAAATCACAGGCAAACTGTTTATAATGATCCATTGTTAAAAGTAGGGTGAATACACAATGTATTGACTACAAGGATAACATTTCACCCAGTATAACAAAATGTGTTTCTATAACTTTAAAGGGGAACTAGATCGAGCACTTTTTCACTGTTTAAGTAACTTTTTCTTTCCAGTTTCTACAGTTTGGGAGTAACTCACAGCTAATAGCTTATAGCAACCGCAATCCCAAGTGGTTATTATTGTTATATGACAATCGAGGCCCGGTACACCTACTGCCATAACAGCACTGTAACTCATCATTTCAGATTGAATGAAGCATCAGCTCAGTTAGTCACCTTTTTGTGCATGAAATGTATGTCTGCACTTTTGCTTATGATCCTGTTTGAAACTTCAGAGTCAACAAACAGGAAACAGACCCTGATGGAGACTGTAGGGATTGTACCTCACTATTGTTGCTAAGTGTTGTAGATGTTGACCAACAAGACAATCTTTTGGCCAATAGGTCTCTATTGTAGTTTATTCTGTTGAGTAGTTTATTCAGCTCAGTAGTAACTTTTACTGTCTCCACATGCAGGAGAAGTGGAGCTCCTCTCGTCACTGCAGCAAAACTGCTGTCAAACTTTCTGAAATGTGGATTCTTATTTGACGTAATGGCTGAGAGGTGCACTGCAGTAGTTTGGTGATTACAAGACACAAACTCCCATTTTTTTTTATTTCCACTATTTCTCTTTCTTGCTCTCCTTCACATCTTAGCCCCCCTCCCCCTGCCCTCCCTCTGCCTCACCCCACTATTCTTAAATTACTCTATTTTGTTTTACATTCTAATTGAAGCAGCCACATTGGTATTTGTGTCCAAATACACTCCCAGCAGTGAAGGTTAAGTGTATTTTAATATGCAGGAGGTAGGCGACCTTAATGACACTTCAGTAAGTCTAGTTAACAACAGATGAACACACTTGTGCTGCTGACACTCCCTCCTTGTGTTTTTTTTCTGCAGTGATCTGGGCCAAATCAATAATTATGACTCAACAATGCAATGATACAAGACTCCATGAAAAACACTTGATCCTAACAGATATGCACAGGGCACTATTCATATTTCTGTCATACATTGTGCCTGTGCATTTACAGCAATTGTTTTAGTAACAGTGAAAACAGAAACCTAGATCCTGCTTTGCATAGTTCTAATACAATACTGAGCTTCAGCATATTCATTGTTTAATAGCATGATGTATACTTTTTGACTTACTCCATCTATCAAGTTGCAGATTTCAATTCAATTCAATTCAATAAAATGACTATATTCCATTATTTGTGGAGGAACCTTTGCTACCTTCAGCTCAGATCTTGATCAGCTAATTGCATTTAAACTCACAAGGTGGCACCTCACCCTGGTTGAGTCAGTTGATGTTGTTTCTGTACTTCTTTACTTCTCTGCATCCATCCTGTTTCTTCCATTTACAGAATCCCGGACAGTATGTTCGCCTTGTACAGTCACAAGGAGGTTTTTCTTCATGATTCACAGATCCCCTCTGCTTTAGCACTGTCAATCTGAAATAAAATAGTGGAGGCAATATTATCATGTTATGGTTCAGAGTTTAATGTTGCCATTTAGAGGGAAGAGGTGCGATTATCTCTGAGAGGTAAAGTGGTGACAATGGGATAATAATGAAAATCAAATTGCATGTATTGGTTTGGCATTATCAACTGTTGGGTACTTCATTCAACTGAAGAGTACAGACTTTGTGGACCAAAAGGTTATTTTGAATAGTACAAACTTTGCACTCTTCAGTTTCAGGTTTTCCTGCTGTGTTAAAAAGTACAGTTGATAATGGCAAACCAACTACATGAAATTTGAACTTTCCTTCACATATTCAGAGATAATTCCACCTCTTCCCTCTAAATGACAACATTAAACTCTGAACCATAGCATGATAAATCTAGCCTCCGTTATTATTCAAATTGACTGTTATAAAGCAGAGGGGGATCGGTCAAATGGACAATAACTGAACAATTTGCCCCCTCGAATTTGTCTTGCACTTGGATGTCTGAAGTTGTCGACTGAAAAGCTCAGATGAAAGATGTTCTTGGAATGTCAACAGGAGCCACTCTCCTCAGTTGACTTGCACACAGTAAGTTGTTCCAAGTGTCCTGGAGAACTTGCCACAGTCTCAGTTCCTCTTGTCTCTTTACATAATCCCAGACTGGCTCTGTGATGTCAAGATCAGGACTCTGTGGGGGCCAGACCATCTGCTGTGGGACTCCCTCTTGTTGCTGAAGACTCTTTAGGCCTGGATATTACAGTAACTATGGGTATGACTCACGTCACCAAGGTTCATCCTCTGGTGAAGTAATTCTACCAAATGTCAATCCAGCCACCTGCTGTTCAGATGCTCCAGTCCAACATTAGCATTCTTATGTCAACGCTGCTAGCATGGTTAAAAAAAACAGCTGTCAGCTACAAAAATATGACTTGCTGGTGGATTCATTTAAAATTGTTATTATTTTTGGTGTGTAATTTCCAACTGATATCTACAGTCGCGGCTTGCAGGAGTGTGTAGTGTACAGTACGCAGTGTGTTTCTGTGTTTACTGCTGGTGAGTGATGATTCACCTCTCACTGAACCTCAGAGTCGATGGCTGCCAGAGTGGCTTTTGGCAAATTTGCTGCCACACTCTGCCAAGTGTTTGTACCCTTCCACTGTGTCTGGTGAAGGGGGGATGGGGAGGAGGGGTAGGGAGGGTTGTCACTGGCATTTCGCCACACCCTCCTCCCCTACCCCTGCTTCTCAAAGACGACAATGATATGAAGGGGCGGTGGGTGGGAGGGGGCGGGTGTGTGAAAATCCTATTCAGATTCTCAGCTTGTGGAGACAGAGCCATTCAATATGTTCCTGAAAATTCTCCTGAATGAAGACGAGCACTAGAGTCGCTGTATAAACAAGCTCTGCCCTGGTATGCGACTGCCACTCAGGGTTAATTATGACACAAGTGCTTGGAATTTCTCTGCTTTATTTCTGGATAAAGAAATATGTCTATTCAAATCTATATATGGTCATTTTTATTGATGGTGTTGATTCAAAGTCAGTCCCATTTACATGCTGCACCATCTGTACTGTGGATCGGGTCTTAATTCATTTCATAATAGCAAGTGGCCGAGTAGCCTATCACTTAAACTCATTTGTACAGCTCATTAAATTCAGCTTTTATGCAGTTAGGCTGGCTAATCCCTGTGTCGTATAAGCACGGGTGTAGCTTCACTTTCAACATGGGGACACAACAGTCTCCGAAGAAAAGGGATGTTTGAATGGTGCCAATCAAATAATGTTTATTTACAACAGCATATGTTTAATCCCATCACATCATTTTAAAACCTCATCTGAAGCCCTGAAGGTCCAGCTGTGTCTCCCTCAGCTTGCTATGTTGCATCTTTACTCTATTTCTGATATTTCACAAGATGATGCAGTGATGACGAAGATGAGTACAAACATGGTTCAACTTGTTTTTGGGGGGCCTTTAGAGGGAACAGGATCTTGTTAAACCAACTAGTTCTAGGCCAACTTTGATGCTCACATTAGTCCGAAACTATAATTCACAATAAGGACGGCACCTGAAACCTTGAAGATGCAACCCTGCTCTACTTCTCTACTCTGCTGCTGTGATTCCTGCATACAAATGATTCATTAATGATGTTTTCATGGGGGGTTTGGACAGAAATTCAACTCCTGCTCAGATTTTTTTTACCCATGTTTACGGCTGCAAGCAACCCACTGACCAACAGATGAAAGGAGCTAGGTTTAGCTTAATGTGTGTTGTGCAGGGCAACAGAAGAAAGGAAATCATCTGAAATACTGACTTTTCAACCAGTTTTCTGTTTTGGACTGACAGGACCGAGAACCCACCACACACTGATCTGCTCTGTCTGGTGACTGTCAGCTACAGATAGACCCCTCCTCTTTTAGCCAATCAAACGCAACCATGCCTAAATTGGTCACCTTAAAGTTGCAGCTAAGGGCACATCAGGAATATCTAATATAACTTCACAGCAAATCCAGCACAGATAAGCTAATTCGAATGTTGGTAGGAACCATTCTGTAATCAGAGCTTGTCCCTACCATCCATATTCAAACCTCTGCCCTTATTAGTACAAACCCGGTCCTCATCCAGGACCACTGCGCCATCTAGGTCTAGACGGTAAAACAAATATTTCAGTAATTTAGACATTCATGAGATTTGTGGGACAACAGTGTCCATAAAGATCAATCAGCTTCAGTCTCCAATTCAAAGGACAGGCTTTCCTTCTGCAGGCAGTGGCACACGCTCCCTCTGCCTCAGTTGATGGGATTAACTTTCTCTCCGAGTCGTTTCTAGAGGTAAATAATATAGTCCAAATCACTGCGCAGCGGATGCATGTTGTCAGATGATCTTGTGTTTATGAAATCTGGAAGAACATTTTTATAATAAAATAATAACAAAAAATCCCCAAATAAGTGCTGCACTAATGTTAATTAGTTAAGAGTCTCCTCCTCCAAGTCACTTGGTGCCCTGGTTTTTGATTTTTTTAGTGTGCTTTTCATCATATCAAAATCATCAGATGATTTTCTTCTTCATTTTTGAAGAAGAGCCACAGCACAGTAATAATGTCCCAAGAAAAGATGTAAAAACAAGCGGTTTATTTGCCTCAAAGATGAATCTGTTTTGATGCTGTTCCAATAGGAAACACATGAGTCCAGTGAGATGTTTCCAGCATTTTATTACTATTATTATAATTATTTAGTGACATGGATCCATGTGAAAAACGCTTTTGCCAATCACCATCTGGGCCACCTGCATGAAAAGAAACCAGCAGGAAACCAGCTCAGAGCCCAATCAACCTAAAGAACCCAAACCAGCTCATGGGCAGTCTGTATTCATGTAAAGGCAGCCATCATGTCATGCCAAATTCACCTTTCATATAATGCTCAAACACTGATTTTAGTTCACTCTACCAACAACAGTCAAAGCATTTTCACCTGTTCAACACATCAGCAGACACTGTGATTTAATTTCTCTATATTTTATCCATCTCACATCAGGACTGATGGAGTCTGAGGGCGTCTCTCCGAGGCCTCTGACCCGGTCTAGGTAGTTGAGTCACGTCACACGGGCCCCTCAGAGCCGCCTTAAACACAGATCATCTGGACTCAGCCGCTTTGATCTCACAGAGACAGCAACAGCTTCTCACAGGCAAAATCCATACTAGAGCTTTCTGACTTCACAATGCCGAACCAATCTAGCAAATGATGCCAGGATATGAGGAGCCTTTCAAATGCTGGTTTGATTTCCACCTCTTTAGTGAGATGGGCTCCACTGAGGCACCCAAAGAGAGACAGAGGGGGGAAAAAAAGGGTATCATTCACTGGATGGCCAACAGAATACAAATGGCTACTTTCATATCTGGCCCTGGAGGAATGTGTTACTCATGTGCACCAAAGGTACAATGATCTGTTGTGTGCTGCAGAGAGCAGATTTTAACATCAGACAATTTCCTGGGGGCAGGATAAGATATGATGTGACTAATGATTTGGTTAAATGTTATTGATCACTGTAAGGAACTGAGGTGTTGGGGTTGGGTTGT
The DNA here is from genome assembly GCA_030347415.2 of Decapterus maruadsi. NCBI lineage: Eukaryota > Metazoa > Chordata > Actinopteri > Carangiformes > Carangidae > Decapterus > Decapterus maruadsi. The sequence continues at coordinate 6,723,607 of CM064897.1, forward strand.
AATATGATACAGCAGCTGGGAATCAGAAGCTGTAGTAGACATATTTAAACTTTTATATGAAAAGAAAATATGTGGAAGCTGCCAACTGTGGTTCAGTAGGAAAACAGGTGAAAGGATGAGCTATAGTGTTCATGTGTTTGGACTGTGGGAGGAAGCTGGAGAACCCACACGGACACAGGGAGAAATTGTAAACTCCACCCAGAACCTTGTCACTGGTAGTTCTTACCACCGAGTCTGTTTTCGTATTAGCAACACATTTTTGAATGATCTTTTTGCAATTTGGAGCTTCTGCCATCACACCAAAATAATGAACTGCTCAACAGCAGCATCACTTTACCTGTAAGCATAATAATACAATAATAGACTTACAGTATAAATCCTCCCATGATTATATACACGTATACATATTATTGCAATATTGGGCTGGACTGTATTGAGGTATAAGATAGTGGATATCATGCACACAAAGTGTGTAATGTATTGTGTATAATAGTGTGTATTGTTGGCGAGTAAGCTCTTTTGATCGTGCTTCTGTTTCTTCGATTTTCACTACTCACACTGATTCAGACAATTTAATGTGCTGCATTGATCAGGTCAGGATTGAAATAAACCTCCACACCTTCCCCTCATTACTCTATAGCACTCTCCCATACCCAAACACACACACACGCACACACGAACAAACAAAAATGCTGATTAATTGCATGTTGTGGCAGATGACAGATGGTGACCTCCGTTTCGCCTTTGCTGTTGTCGTTGTGAAGGAGAGCATGAAGGCTACCAGGGATCACTATGAAGGATGGACAACCAAACACAAACCAATGATCTTTTTCTCATCCAGCCCAAAGCTTCTGAGTCTGAATAATTCAATTTGTATCCACCAAAGCTGCATTTGTCATAGTTGGTATGTGCTCTCGGGCTCTTTACCCAGCATGCTTTGCTCTCTACACTTTGATTCGCCAATTCTTTGCAGGTTTGAAGCGATCAGCCTTCACAGGGAGAAGCCAGGGTGATGATATTTCATAGCGTTTGCTCAAAAAATGTGATGTTACTCCAGTTTGGTCAGTTTAAAACAGGAGATAACTGGATACTGGTCAATGTTAATATTTAAAATGAGACTAATTAGAACATTACGGAGAAAGTTTTACCCTTAGTACAAAGACAAAATGTTTGACAATTTGGTCTTAAATTCAATAATACAACAACTTAAACTTGGTTACTTGGTCAGATGGAGGCTGGTAGGCTTATTAGTGTCAGTTTAGGGGTTCTTGATGTCAAAAGGTTTAAGAACTGTATTATTTTACTTTGAAATAGCAGGTTGACAAAAACTCATATCAGAAGGTTCAATTTCAAGAACCTTTCTCAACCATCTCTATTAAAACTGAGCAGTGGACCTTGTGCTAATGTTTTTTGTTTTTTAAAAAAAAGACTCCTGAGTAGTCAGAGCAGAAATTAATCATGGACCCATTTTACAGTTACCAAACCACCACCTGAAGGGGCAAAATTGATAGGAGGGAAATATTTTGGAATTGCTGATGAACTACTTTTCAGTGCGGTGTGCTCCTATTGTCAAAAACACCAAACTGATGCAGGTGCTTGGTAGATGAGACCTGTGTCTGACCCCTTTGATGAAGTTGGTGTCTTGCATTTGTTAAAGGGACAACGAGAAGTTTTGGAAAAGCAAAGTGTTTTCACACTACATTTATGAGCCTCCGCGCACACCGTAGAATTCTTCGACCGGCACAAGATGGACTCATGTTTTCATTCATCAAGAGGTTCAAAGAGGTTCAGTTACCGTCGTAGTCCCGACCATAAACGGCGATTCGGCGGCGTTATTCTCATGAGCGTACGCGAAACCAAAAGGAAACGCTGGTCGGCTCCCCCAGCATTTCCGCCACCACTAATAATAACAAAATAATGATAGAGACAAAACGATATATTTATCGAAAATGGGCCCATTAACACGTGGGTAACGTAGATTCATCCACATTAACGTGAGACTTTTTTACAACCAAATAGAAACTCCTCGTTGGCCCTTTAAACATGAAGGTTTTGAGAAGACCACTCCAAAACTATGCAGTATTAAATGTGAGTGTTTTCACATTTGTATGGGAAACATCCCCAGATGGTTCACACAGAGGACGTCCTTTCAGCTATGTTCTACCTTCCATCAAAGGGCCACTTATAAGGCCAATAGTAACTAGTCTATTGTGTATCTATGGAAGACACTCAGTAGCTACTGTACAGAAAAACCATGATGATGATGAAAATCGGCATTTCTCAATAGCATCCTCCTCTGTTTATCAGTTCATCATCTTCATCTTCATCCTCTCTGGTGCCCTGTGTCTTTTCTGTGTTGCAGTTATTTCAATAAAGGTAGCTGTTCAACATTTATGAACACCCAGCTTCTGTTTATATGGACCCCTCGGCTCTCGGCTTCCAGGCTCCGTCCTGTGATCCAGGCCACCTGCGGTTTTAAAATGAGATATTCATCCATGTGTTTTCACAGCTGTTTTTTTTAATATGATTGCAAGTGGACTGGAGGCTGCTGATGTCACCTAATCCTGTCATTCAGGACTGACCCATACCTGCTAACATACCTTTAGAACTCCCCCTCCATCCCCCCAACAAAAAAACAAAAAAACAAACAAACAAAAAAAACATCCAAGCAATGCAAAATCCAAATCCAGAGCACACTGCATTAGATGTAGTGAGCTCTATCTTCATTGTCCAAAGCAATGGCTGCAATTATAATGATGTGTCCTCAGGATGAGACTTCATTCGTCATTTGGTGCCTAAAAACAAATTCTTAGTCTGATTTGGACACAACTGTTGAACCTTTCAACAAGTGCTGCACCTTGTTTTAGGACCAAACTGTAACTCGTTCAGTTTTATGGCACTGGCAATCAAAGTGTGTTTAGAGCAAATAGAACTGTTCTGATAGGGGGAGTAACGTCTATGGCTCTGTGAGGGGTAGTTGTCTTTCATGGCCTCTGAGTTAAACTCAGAGCTTCTGCAGTGTTAGAGCAATTTACCACCTTTGGGCCAAACAGAGCGGCAGTGTTTTGGTTTTAGTTTGAGATGAGACTGAATGTATCACTACTACAAATTGGAAGAAAACAAATGCACGAATAACGGACCAATTCAAAAGTTTTACCCAGTTTATTTATAATCCATTCAGGGTGAGTGGGAGAAAGAAGGCCAGAATAAACAGGAGGTAAACTCCACCGGCCCATGACGCTCCCTGTCCGTCAGGTCACAGGGGCCTGCCTGGTGCAGGAATGGACCGGGCGAGCAGGAGGATGGAAGAATGATAAGTAAGATAATGATAGTTTTGCTTGCAGCTGCTATAATGACTGTAAAAAGATTCTGACATCTCTCATCTCACACAGTCTCTGATAGCCTGTGAGAAAATTTGCCACAACCGGATGAATTCACTGGTAAAATCAATGGCTACCACTGCTGCTTGCTACAGTTTCCTACAACAGCTATGTGAGTTCTTCAAATCACTCAGCCCCAGTGAGATCCAATGTTATGCATCAAGAAAGTAAAAAAAACAGTTTGATTTATATGAATGAATGTGTTTATGTATGTTTTCATATAATTTCCATCTGACTCAGCTGAGTTTGAGTGTGCACACACTGTGTGTATTCTTCGCTGGTGAGATTTGGTTTTATATAAATCAATAATTCACTCAATCAAGCAAATCTGAGTCTTCCTGCGGATCTGTTTCCACACAGCTGCACCATTCTTCATGAAAATTGTTCTGTGAAGTTTTCGCTCCAGTTCCGCGGTGTTGTAGACAGCCTGGTGCTGCTGATGCTACACTACGTCTGCGGGGGATGGGGGGGGGCGAGGGGGGGGGCATTTGTCTTGAAAGATGATTTCTGTCCCATTTAAATGAGCATTAAGGCGTGAGGTTTGCTGAGAGACTTGCAGTGGGAGATGGATGACGCCCCAGAAGAGGCTGGAACACATCCCTGCCCCTGCCTGCCTCGTCAATATGAAGGAGCCCTTCAAACTAAATCAATAGTGGGAGGAGAAATTGCACTCGCCAAGCAATTATTGCTCTGTAATTGATAAATTTCCTATTCATCATTCTAAATAACAGCCATAGATTTATTTTCTCATGATGGTTAATCTTTCACTTGGTATGTAAATGATGAACACATGATAGTATCTCCTCATCCTATTGTACAGAAAATCTGCAAACGAAGTGAGGAAAAGTTTTCTTTTTGAAGACTACGAAGTGAGGCTTACAGATTAATAATGTCAAGGAGGCACACGTTATTTGAAATTAAATATCTACTAATGTAAAAACAACACCTCTGACAGTGAGATTTGAAATTTGATCTCATGCAGGAGGAGAGGGGAAATAAATCCTGAGAGCAAGTGGAAGTAAAGTTCAATACAGACGTACCCTAAAGTCGGATCTCCAACTGATAAATCCCGCAAGCACCCACATAAAAATTCAAGATGGCTGCTACTCGCACCCACACGACTGTTTATTTTATTTCTCTTGTAATTTTTTTACATTAAAGTAATCCCTATACACAGTACTGATCAGTTCTTGTCCCTGGACATTTCCCTGTGCCTATTGTCCCATGATTGTTTTCCAAATGGACAGCGCTCAATTTGGGGTGACGTCACTCCAAGCTCTGACTTCCAACCTAAATTGAACGCACCATTACAGCCTGCTCCCAGTGGCCTCCATGTTGGACCTCACCCTTGTCTTTACAGCAGGGCATGGCTCAAATTTCTTGCATCATCATCGATCATTGCCTCTTTTGAGATGATTAGTGCAGTCAAATGTAAAAGACAGGAGTTGTCACAGGTTAATATTGACAAAGATCAGAATAGAACAGAATAGATCTAAGCCTTTCTGAATACATATTTAGATTTGGGCCCATCCTGACTACACAGCATAAAGATCTTTTCAACAACACTTGCATTATTCCTCATAGTAATTCAATAGAAAGCTTGGTTGGAACCTTGAGAACACTGACTCAGTCGTCTGAGTTGGAAACTTTGTGTTCCGTACATATGGAAACAATCTCCACTCCAGCTGGAGTGAATGTTTTAAGAAGCCTCATTAAATAGGCTAATTTCTGGTTATGGTGAATAAGCTTTCAAAGTCTGTATCAATGTAGTTATTGTTAATCTTCCACAGGAGTGAGATGTAGGTCAGTGGAAGAGGAGAATACACAAAAGAAGAAGAAAAGAGGAGGAAAGAGAGATAATGGAAGTTGGGGTAAAAAGTGAGAGAAGTGCTGTGTGTTGCAATACTTTATGGATACATTCACATCAGTGCCAAAATGAGATATTATAAATGCAGTACCTAACTGTTAAAACTGAGTGCAGCCTTCTACATAGAAGCAAAGTAAATAAGAGAGTTGATGTTCAACATGAGGTAAATTTGAGTTCACTTCTGTTCCACAGCTGGGATTTCTTTTCTCCAATCCTTCTGAAATGGATTCACTGCATTTATGAGCATCTTCGCCCAGGCGCTTTTTCTCGCCTGACACATCAAGGACACAGTGGTTTCTTAAATGAAAAAAAACAAAACAACAACAACCAAAAAACTGAGAAAATGAAAAAAACAACAACACCATAGACAAAGAGATTTTGAAACTGTTTGTGATTTAGAAGTCTCTGAAAGCTCTGTGGAAATATTCACTCTCGATCTGTCGTGGAAGTATCTCAGACATGTCCTCCTTGAAATGGGACGATGGAACGTTGTCCTAATGCTAAAAACACAAAAATGTCAGGTAACACCTTGAAGCAGGATAACTGTTATTGTGTGTTTTGAAGGTAAGGATTTTATCATGCTCAGAGCAACTGATGCAGCTGTTAAAATATCTATGTTTCTAAAGCCTGCAGCCAGGGACTGATAACCAATGGTTTTCAGTATTACAAGAAAGAAAGAAAATAGTTTTGGAAGTTTTCTGTACTGATTATTTGAACCCTGAATACCTGGTTGGCAGAGTGGTCATGAATGATTAGTTCAGGGCCAGTAGGCTACAGGCCTGGATCTGGTGTTCGGGTCAGTCCAGGTTTGCACAACAAAGCACTACAAAGCCACTTATTACTCATTGATAGTCTACAGTAGACACAGACAGGGATGAGAAGACAGAGGGGTTGGTTGACACATAGTCCAAGTCCACAACTGCAGTTATGATAATATGTTATATGTTTAACACCATGAAGGGTATTAGATGGAAAAGCAAAAACAAATTTTCCAACAGAAATGTTCAGATGTTGGGCTTGTGTGAGTCAGTGTCAACAGAAAGCAGATGATCTTCTCTGCAGTTAATTATTAGCAAAAGATACAATGAACAAGGAACAGCAAAGACAGCAGTGTTAAACACAGAGTAAACTGTACAACAGCTGCTGGTGAAACAGTTGTATTTCATTATCCGTCACCACTGGACCCAATGAGTGACCAAACAAGGCAAGGCAAGGCAATTTTATTTGTATAGCTCATTTTTATAAACAGTTTGTCTCAAAGGGCTTTATATAGCATCATATCAACACCCTCTGACCTTAGACCCTCACATCCACTGTGGAAAAACTCCATGGAAACTCTTTTAGCAGGAAAAAATTGGAGAAACCTCAGGGTGACATCATTATTTCAATGGGCCATCCTTATGTGTCTTACAGGCACAGTATGGCTGCCTATTCTTCACCGTCTTCTTTTGTTGCACAAATAATTACAGTATATTGTTTTTACACTTCTTTGCCCAGCTGTGTGTATGGACGTCCAACATGAAAGCTTTTATCTACCCATGCGTGATGGTCCCTCTGATCAATATTGCAACAGCTGCCAATGACAGGCAGTTAACCTTTTTTAGAAACATATTAACGTCAGTCTTATCTGAAATAGCCTGACTTTCTGAGTAAATCCCATGAAGGCAAGATTATTTTTGTCTTTTGGCCAAAAATCATGGAAATTAGATTCTGCACAAGAAATTCTATTCCTACAATTGAAGGCCCTGAAGAGACTGAGGTCACACAGGTTAGGATAGAGGCTGGATTTGCCCAAATTCTTAACATCTTCAATTTATTCAAAAAGTCCGAATTTATTTTGCATCTATTCCTGAGATTCCTATCTCCATGGCAATAAGTGAGATTACATTTTAAATACATTGTATTGTACATTCTGTTAGCCCATGACGTTAGGTGCAGACCACTGTTAACAAAATCACCTACAAACCACCTGTCAAAACTGTTGTTGTTGTTGTTGTGTGACCAAGCTGCATTAGAATTTTTACACCATATATAAATGGAATAGTTCAATTACATGAGCACCACAAATTAAATTCTATTTCCCTGATGTGAAACCTCATATAAAACATAAGCATGGAAAGTGGATGAATGTGTGTCTGATGTAATTGCAAAGTGGCCCTTTAAACCAGAAACAATTAAAGCACCATTTTCCTTATTGAAATGGTTTTAGCTGCCATGATTCTGATCAAATAAAAGCATCATTGCATTTCTTTTTGTGATTGTAAATGTTACTTAATGCACAACATGCAGCATTTAAAGAGACAATTTCAGTTGTTTGCTTAAATTGCACCCACCCCCCCCTCCACCCCTGGCCATCATGTCTCCCATGCTGCCACACCCACTCACAATCAATTACATCTGTTGAAAGATCACATCCCTCCATCCACATGCATCTGCATCACTCAGCTAATGTGTTGACTCCCTGACACCTTAAATCTAACTCTAATGACACACGGCGTCATCAGCCGCCTGGCTAATGATTTCGATCATCAGTGCCATAGATTAGGCCGCGCAGTCACACACCAAATGAGTTGTACATTTGTGTGTAAATATGCTGTGAGGGATATTAGCTGCTCTTTGCACTGTTGTTCTGATTTCATACACTGGTAATGAATTGTTAATGGCACAATTACTCTGAAAATATGAATAACTGAGGAAAATGGTCCTGGCATTAAGGCTCTCACTGCCCCTTCCTTTTTCACTAAATGAAAGGTTATTTTCATGTGTCAATACTTGAACAGTTCATTTATCAAGCTGTGATTGAATGAAGAATTGCATTACAGATGAGACCCAATTATTGTGTCACTGTGAGCCTTGCAGGGAAGTTATCATTAAGTGTTTTTCTCCCTTTTGTCACTGACAAAACTTTGCCCAGAGACTGAAACAGAATAGACTTAGATTGTAGATGCACTGTTTTTTGTTCAGTTGAAGTTGATGGTTTAATCCTGAAACTTTGCTTTTAAACATGACCCTCAAACTCAACAAGTCCTTCAACCTGAACAAGCACAGATCATTTGTCCTGAGCTTGAGACACAACTGACAACAACTACATGTACCAGAGCAGTAAAAGAAAAACTGCCACACAATGATTTTGTGAAGATGGAAACTACAGTATGGCACATTACGTCTTGTCCATCAAGTCCGGTGTAGGTGCTGCAGATGCTGCAGTGTTCTACAACAACAATATAGTCAACGATTTGGTTTGGCACCATAACCATTTACTATTCTAAACATACTGTAAAATGAAAAGCTTTTTGCACACCGGTAGTCAGAAAGGTGCGTTGGAGGAGGAGGGCGACGTCACACTGGTAGAGGTACTCCAGGACACTTTCTTCTCACTTGAAACTTCTTTTATTTTGCCAATGTTGGCAAACAGGTGTTTTGATGCCTTCAAAAAGGTCTACAACTGAAACGGAGGCAAAAAAAAAAAGTTTCAAGTGGGATAATGCAAGATTTACATGAGAATACAGAGAAATTGTCTTGGCTACAATCTCAATAGTTATATATATGGCTATAAACTTAGCAAAGAGAGAAGCATGTATGTAAACATGACTGTACAACCAGGGAAAAAACTCCAGCCCTTTAATGCTGTATTATTGTGTAATGTTTTGGCATGGAGATATCTAGGTGGTTTCTGTAGTTGTAAAATATCAGTATGGCTCTTTAAACCCTTCACTGGTCAAACCTAGTTGAGGGCCCTCCAGCCCGTCTCCACTGGTAAGCCATCTCAATGAGCCGTGATAGGAGTGAAGCTTAGAGGCTGACAGGAGAATGCTCACCTGAGCCTCCATTTGTCAGCGGCGTCTTAATATTTCAGAGACTTCCTCAAACAGCCATCCCCAGCAGTTTCTGCAGGTTTCTCACTGCAGGCAGCTCCAGCATGGGCTTACTTGGCTTTAATTAGAAGGAGGGCCCTTATCAGAGAAGCAGCCACAGCAGCAGCAGCAGTAGAAGCAGCACTAGGCACCAGGATCCTGCTCTGAATGTTTTATCAGGCCCTGGGTGAGCAGGGAGCACTTGACTAGAGGTGTCAAACAGAATGTGGAGAAGTCCTGAGGCGTTGTGTGTATGAGCGCTGGAAGATGTTTGTATTTGGGGCTTTGTTTGGGATGGTGGATGTGGGAAGCCTGTCTGGGGCTGGCATGCTTCCAGTTACTTAGTTGCTAAGTATGAACAACGGTCTATGCATGTCTTCTTAGCACATATGCACATTTCTCAGTGTATGTCTGTGAAGTGATCTCGCTGAATTTTCAATCTGTAGCCTCACTAAAAATTCTTAAAAATGATTCGCCAGCGAGCTTCAGCTACTTCTGGTCAGGACGAGTGCTGCTGCTAAAATATCACCACAAAGCAGCTCATGACAAAGAATGTGTTTGCAGAAATGAAATTGAGCCCGCTTGTCTTATGGGTTTGTGAATTGATTGAGACAACAGCTATTACATATTTATTCATTTTAAATTATAATGGCACCAGCTATGACGGTATCAGTGGATGGCATTTTATGAGGAAAGATTACAGACAAAGGAGGGTTGAATCAATTATTTAGCCTAGAATGAAAAGTACAAAGGAGCAATATCGCTGCCTGCAGCACGCTCGGAAAATTAGGTCAGTTTCATAATATTCTAGAGGGATCTAAGCTCGGCAGCTGCTGCACTGAAGGAGAGCCTGGAAACAGAGATGCCTTCTGTGTTTGGGGCTGATGAAAATCCACGGCTCGGCTAGGAATATTATTCAGATTGATCAGATATGTGCACAGTCACAGGGACTTCATGTCGCTCATTTGCTGTATTAAGTGTTCTGCAGGCATGGACGCTATGGTATGCTGCAAAGCAACAATGACAGAAGAGAAGCTCCTGTGTAGAAGATCATTCTAGCAGATGATTATTTATAATGATGAAATAGTTGCAATGTAGTATGGACTTTTTGAGAAAGGCAAAGTCGCAGCCCTGCTATGCAACTCTAGAAAAGTAACTTATCAACATCTGGTACTTATGGGCAATGATCACTCAAAGAAACATCAAGCCACCGGTTGATGTCCTTTCTAAATTGAAGGTCATCTGGCATCACTAAGACGGAGTCCTAATCTCTGCTACTTTCCCTCTATGGGTTGCCTCTGTGTACAATGGCCCAGACAGGTCCTGTGGCAGGACTCTTCCCTGTTTTAATGAGCACTGGAGGATTGGATCAAGGCCCCGGGCAGGGCTGCAGGGCTCTACCAGAGATGTGAGGGATTGGAGGCTGATGATCCCTCCATCAAGAGCTGGATCTTCCCTTTACTTCAGTTTAGTACCCTGTAGTGTGTCCTACTCTGTCAACGCTGTCCATAACTCAACACATAATTTGCCATAATTACTTCATTGCTGATACTGTAACCCCCTGCACACCACACAGGGTCTCCAACCAGTGAGCCAGTAAAACCTTTGAGCAATAGCAGCAGTGAGACAGCCTTGGATTTCATTATACAGCCAAGCAGCGCAGCTCAGCTCTCCAAACTAACATATCGGCTCCTACCCCAGAGACAGAAAACTTCCCTCATATAACAATTGTAAAGATAAAGTTTATTTTAGGACAGAGGTCAGTCAGATTTGAAGGTCCCTGGACCCTATCTCAGAGATATAAAATTAAGTAGGCTAACTTTTTGTCCCCTTACCTTGTGTGATAGTTAAAAGACAATCCCAATTGAATCCCAAAAATCTAAAAACCAAGTGTTCTGTGTGTAACCTTGTAAAAAAAAAAGAAAAAAAAGCCTGAAGCTAAATAGTTACATTATAAACTATAGTGATCGTTGATCGTACAGTAGATACAAGAGTTCATCCTAAACGAGATTTTAAAAGTTATAAAACTGTTAAAACCATTTTAAATGTGTAGGCTATGGTATAAATTTAGCTATGTTTGGTAAAAAAATAAATAAAAAAATGTTGTCCTGATAATTGTCACTACATCATCAGAGTGAACCAGGTGACTGGAGTGCCAGGTCGTGTGCCAGGTGCGTTGTTTCTACACGGACGAGAGAGAGTGGGACTGAGCCAGAGCGCGAGCATCAGCTTGGGAGAGAGGCAAAAGTGAGCGTTAAGTGTTTTAGACAGTGTGTATCCTGTGCTGTGCGATTGTTAACACATCCGTCGAGTGAAAGAAGAAGGGGTGCGTATTGCGAAGCAAGAGGGACTTCTGCACGAAGCTCCGGAACTGTTTAGCCTATGTCTGAGCTAACGCTAATGCTAATCGCGATTGCTAACGCTAACGCTAATGTCGGTCCACCACAAGTGAATGGACAATTTCTAGATATACCGTAGGCTAGTTTAACCCCATGGCTGGACGAGTGACGCTCGGGGACGGCTGCTTTCGAATTAAAACTAACAGAGAGACGCCGACGGAGGAGCAACCAGGGCTGAGCTGTGCATCCTGCTGGTGACGTGTGGAAGAGAAGGACAAGATCATCCATCGTGGCGGCGAGGAGCTGCGGGAGTCGGACCTGAGCCTGGACCAGCACGTCCAGCGGTTGGTTAAAGACACACAAGGAATAAGGTACATTACAGTTTATTTTGCTCACCAGAGAGCGAAGCGATCTTGTAATTTTGGGCCACAACAACCCCGAGCCATGCACCAGGCCTGCAACATTACAATTTGGTTTGAGTAGCTACATCCTAGTTTGTCGGCTTTAGGAACACTATTTTCTCAGGTGTGTGTGGGGCGGGCCCACAAAGTACATTAGTTGTGTGGAAAAAATGACATTTAAATATTTTGAGTTTCTATCTGGGTCTGAGTACTTTGTGTAGCCTACAATATTAGTGCTTAAATGGTACAAGTACAAGTTATAAGTAGAGTAAACACAAGCACAAAACATGCTAGCAGCAGTTCTTTGAAGTTCAAGAGACTTTTGAAGATTCACAGGGACTCTGCTCAGATAGGATTCTGTGGTTCGTTCCACCATCACAGACCAGAACAGTCTGTACTGAGCCTGCCTCATGTCGGGATGGTGACGACAGACCACAGTCCTAGGAGGAAGGCAGTGGCAGAGAAGAAACATACGGCTGTATGATTACATTTAAGTAGATGATGCAGACCAAGAAATGACTGTGAAGGAAGCGTCAGTGTCGCAGATTTGATTGAGGCAGCCATAGATGGACAGTGTAGGTCAGTGAGCAGCAGAGTGACATGTCCTGTCTGGGCCAGGTCTGGGCTGATTGAAGACAGGTTGCTGCATTCTGCAGACAGATGTTATGTAATGTAGATATGTAGGCTACCTCAGGACATGTTGATCCGACAGTGACATCAAAAACCTGTTACCATTTTGCAGAATGTTAATGACCAAGGCGATGTGATTTATAGGTAAAGTAATAGGCCTATCTTCTCAAAACTTTACAGATCATATAATATATCACTGTGAAAATTAGACCACAATTAACCTTTATAATAGCAATGAAAAGAGGAATGTATCTGAAAACAAAATTATTCCAAATTTATGGCCACAACTGTGTTGTGATACACATTTTACTATGGGCATTTAATTGCCTGTACATTATAATATATTATCCTCATATATGTATAGTGTGTGTGTGCGTAAATGTGACAATATATCTCCATGTATGGCAATATCACCACTAATTGAATAAAAGCAATGCAGGATAAAATATGTGAGTGTGAATATAGTGAATCCAGGTTGTGTAGCTCCTGCCATTTTGGCCCCTCTCCTCATTCAAAGGTCAGCACCGTCAAATTGACCAAATCTGAGCTGAAGCTGTGTAGGCATCTCAGCATCAAAACTAATTTCTGAGTGTTTACAGAGAGGATGCAAAGGTCTTCTTCATCTATGTGCATTAATTAATATGACTCTCATCTAGGTAAAACATGAAAAACACAAAATGTCTTTTGGTAAATCCCAAGACAAATGGCCATTGGACATGGTAAAATAGTAGCCACCCCCGGTTAGGAGGAAGTGGACAAGAAACACGGCTAGGCTATGTTGTCCATGTTTATAGCTTCAACACACTGAGTAGAAAAAAAGTCGGAAAGTGTTTTAGCGGAGCCCAGACTGTGACTTAGTGCTGAATGCCACAAGATCCCATGACTTAGCAGAAGGGGGGTTTTGGCAGAGGAAGTTCACATCTTTGTTTTTTGTTTGCCTTTCCATTCAGACCCCACAAATCAGTCATGTGCTCCCAGAAGCTCTGTAAAAACATCAACGCAACATGCGTAGTCGTCTGCCTCCGCCCTGCAGGACAATGTCTGCCATTGTGTGGATGTTATTCCAGAAAGACCTTGGAAGACAAAGAAAGATCCATTAACATGAGAGGAAATCATTAACAGATTACTATTGTTCTTTCTTTTTGATGAAGGATTACATCAGCGTCTGTCCTAATTTTATATAGCAAGTCTATTGCTTCTGCACCGGGCAGTTAAAGCATGTCTGTTGCTGATTATGCAGAGTACTGACTGAGCCCGTTTAGACATCAACAATATTCTAACTCGATTGTCCGCTGTACTCTACAGCAGCTCCACTGTCTCAGTTTTTCAGGAGTTATGTTCAGCATTTTTCCTCTTTCACCAATTTATGCCTGTATTGATTTCTCCCCGAGCCTTGACACAGCCCATAATGAGTATCACTGCCCAGTCAGATCTACATTATGTTAAATGGTGCTATGTTATACTATTGACAATGTCTCAACAAACTCACTGGCCTTTTCAAGAGTTTTTTTTATTTCCCTGGGGGGGGGGTTGGCATGTGATAGTTCAGTACAAGCAGTCAGCACTTCTGAAATGCTAAGAAGTCTATGTGTGTTCCAGTGACAGTACACACCACTGCATATAATTCTGCTATAACTTTTGTTTTTTTAAGCAGAAGAGCATTCTGGTTAAATACTTAATTCATCACAAGATTAAACCAGTCCCATCTTTATCACAAGAAAGACTGCTAGCACTATCAACTGCTTTAATCTGTGATACTGTACATCATTACTGCTGCATACAGAAGGAAAAATGAAACAATGATATTCCACTGTATTCCTTATAAGTGGGATCATGTTACCAACAGCTACAGAGCTGAAGTGTTGATTTCACACATGTTGTATGATTACACTACATCATGTTAATGTTTTTACATTTTTAATTAACTCCATACCCCAATATGGAAACAAATTAGACCATTAAAAAAAAAGAATAAGGAGTATTCCTGTTGTTGAGCTGCAGTATGTTTTTTACCATCAGAATTTCTGCTGGGGAGTTATAATCCTGTTGCAGTTTTAACATCCATCCACCTGACGCAGCTGCCTTTTTACATGTCAACTTGATGTGTCTCTGCACAGCACAACTGCATCAAACCTACAGTGTGAAGTGTGAAGTATGAGTGGAGAAAAAAAGAGGAGAGTGAGAGAGAGCTTTCTTTATTTAATATTCCTTTTCTCATGCCCTGTCATTTCTTCCAGCTTCCCGCTGCTTTCTGTGAAAATGGACAAAATCAATTGTTTCCACTCAAGTTGGTAAAATGGGGCGTATCGTGCTAGAACAGAATTTTGGCACACAACACAAATTTAGCCTGGGTGCCCCTGCATCATTTCCTCTCCCCTCTGTCTTGACATCACAGCTGAATGACAATAGGACTGGAGGTGTGTCTGCAGTGACTCGAGGGAGAGAAAGATGGAACGTCTCGCTAGGTGTCTTCCACACATTGTCATCCTGGTGTCCCCCAACAACAATCAGCAGGGGCACTGAGCAGTGAGGTGCCATGTGCCTGTTCCCACCAGGTTTGAAATTTGCATGGAGCAAATCAAAGCAGCACCACACCACCTTTCTTTTTTTCAAAGCATCAATTGCACAAATGTTAGAAAGACTTGCATGGATTTTATCTGCAGAGCAATATCTGTGAAATGCCACAGGAGAGGGTGACATCGGCTTGCAAGGCCCTTTAATGCCTTAGTGACAGATCACTGCACTAACTGAGAACACTTTGCTTTGATGAAACATTGCTTTGTGAGAGAGCAAAGCCTTATTCTTTTATATCTTATCCTGAATTTATTTAGATTTTTTCATTCAAAGGTCTCACATTTCCCACTGTTTTAAGTGAGGTGTAAATCCACAAGGTATAATTGTGGTTTTAAGAACTAAAAACTTTCTAATTGTAGTTTTACATCTCTCTCAAGCTTCTCTCTAAACAAAAGGTCTGAAAGCCAATCAGAAGAGAGGAAGCCCTTAGCCTCTCTTCTGACTGGACAATCACAGGAAACAAGTCCTGCAAGGCTGGATTGTGGATCTAGGTGGGCGGGGCTTGGAGCATGGCTAAGAGCCGCTGTGTTGTGACATCACAAAGTGACAGAAGTCCCGTCGGTGGCGTCGGAGGACTGTGGGCGGTAGTGGCTCAGGAGGTAGAGCAGGTTGTCCACTAACCAGAGAAGTCGATTGTTGTTGTCGTGTTTGGCACTCTGCTGGTGTTGTGCTTCTATGGCGGGTGCACCAAGTGCATTACCACCACCTACTGTGTTGGAGTATGAACCAGAATCACCTGGTTATGTGCTGCTGCTGAGCCAAACAGTTCTTTTTCTTTTGAAAAAAGCTCCCAAATAATGAGGAGAAACTTCGGACAGCAAAACTATTGGGGTTCGGGTACACCCCTAGCTTGTAGTATTTGTTAGTCACTCTTGCTGTTGCTGCATCACTGACTCACTGACTCTGAGCTACATTTATTACTTACTCGAAAATTGTTGTTGAACATTGCATTTCAATAGTTTCCATTATGATATTCACATGATGTTTTCTGTTCGTTGTTAACATTTCCACTGAAAAATGTGGAAAATATAATGTGACATTATATATAATGTGCACTCTTTAATCTCCTAAATTGTAACGGTAATATCTGAAATTTGGAAAGAAAAAAAGAAGGTCTTTATTGTTAACGTGCAAATGCATCACTACAGGAGGTAAAGGTCCTTCCAATTAAAGACACTGGTGGTGTTGAGGAGGGATAGAGATGATGGGACAGCTTCATGGGGGAACTTAGTGTATGATGGGATGTTTTCACTGGGGGTGGTCAGGCATCCACAGACGAGGTGGTGAAGGGAGGATGAGTCACAAAATGTTCACAGTGTCGCAATGACAGAGCAGCTTACATGTGATTGTCTAAAGGCCACGTGTCAAATAGAAACTGGATATAGACGAGAATGAAAATGGAGCTCAGAGATTGTGGGAAAAGGTTGGCAGCTGTGGAACATTTTGTTTTTTTTATTTGTTAGCAGGTTAGAGCAGACACACTGTCTGCTTCTCGCTGTGATTTGGGATCTCACCTATTTTCCACACATGACACGTCTCCTCTCTGGCAAAAAATAGGGACAATAACCAGTAGATGTCCAATTCACATCACAGCAGCAACCACACACATTACATTTAACTACATCTTGCACTGTACAGTCATGGTCTATGTCTGTGATGAACCTGAGGTTGTCACCGGCATGAAAACATAGAAATATACTCTGTTTTAACCATTTTAAAGAAGAGATTAATCCATAATGAAAAAAATCCAACATTCAAGTAACCTCCAAACTCTATGTTAGAAGATAGTGAACTTTTGTTTCGCATATATGAATAAC
The DNA here is from genome assembly GCA_030347415.2 of Decapterus maruadsi. Lineage (NCBI taxonomy): Eukaryota > Metazoa > Chordata > Actinopteri > Carangiformes > Carangidae > Decapterus > Decapterus maruadsi. The sequence goes on from CM064897.1 coordinate 6,740,469, forward strand.
AATAAATAAACAATAAAAGCAGAAAGGAGAAAGGATATTACTCATGCTGCATAAAACTTAACATCACTTAAAATAAATTGAATTTGTTTTAAACATAGGCTATTCTTCCACACAGAAGTGTGAGTGTCTGGAACATGAATGATGTGAACATCAATATCTTATCACAGCCACTATATCCTGGATCAATCTGTATCATATTGTGAATTAGCGACAGCTTATCAAATACCGGTACTGATTGATTATTGGAAGTCGGATATAAGCAGGAAAATTCATTATCAGTTTAACCCGGCTAAATATGCTTAAGCCTAAAGTTTATTCCGATGATGATAGATCGATGTTTATCAGTGTTAAAATGCTGCATCTGGCATTTTTCTCTTCATCCCAGCCCTCATAAAATATGTCCTCCATGATCCTTGTGCAGAGTCTCCACGCGCATGCCTCTAAACTCTCACAGGCATGAGATGAGCTGAGATAAGCTGATGAATATCTAAATTTGAACCTCCTGCCTCACCATTGCCGTCACTCTCCCCCCTCTCAGCGCTGCCCTAATAAATCAGTCATCCAGTGATATGTATCTCTCCTCAGACCAGTCCAATCAGCTGACTGGAGTGAGGAGGGGAAGAAGGAGAGTGAGCGTCAGAGTAAGTCGGGTGGATACAGTTGAGCCTGTAGGGCTCGAAGGAATCCGCGTGCTGTGTGCCAGTATGAAATTTTAATGATGGCGGGTGGCTGGGCACGGGCGCTGAAACGTCTGTATTAGGAGCTGCAGCTCTTGGCAGGCAGGGAATCCTTGGAGAGACAGATGTAGAGCTCATCCAGGGGAGGAGAGCTTTGATCAGCTCCTCTTATTTCCATATCGCAATACGCCAACTGCTCTTCCTGCTAAATGAAAACCGACATGGATTATGAGTCACTGGGCTCAAGCGGCAGAGCTGCACGTGGCTGCTTCTTGGACAAAAAAAAGAGAGAATGTCCTATTATGCTGTTTAGTTCATCCTGAGCCAGTGCAGTGTGATTTTCACTAACATTTGAGCGTCTCACCTGAACTACCGCGGGTGACAAAAACGCTTTGGTCGGGTTCGGATCACGATAACGGATGAAAATACTTTTGACTTTTTACATCCTTCGTGTGAGAGGTTTTTTGGCTCCGTTTCCAACTTCACATGTATATTCTTACAGACAGCAGCTCCAAAAAGATCTCTTAAAAAGTATTAAACAGGGATTGATCTCAACCTCTCAGTGAACACTTAATGGAAGTTGGGATTACATATGTTGAGAGACTAGGGCTGGGTATCAATGAAAAATTTTCGATACCAGTACCGATACCGATACCTTCACTTCGATACCGGTTCCTGAACGATACTTTTTTCGATACTAATTTTACAAGATTATAAGATAACAAAAAGAAAATTACATTACACATTGTACAAATCTTCAGTTTTATTTTTCAGTTTTGGTAATTTTCTACTCAAAGCAGTTTTCTTACAGAAAAAACAACAACAAATAATTTCCAGTGCAAAAGAACACTTGCAAACAAGTTACAACTCAATCTAATGTTCTGCTACATACTGAGAACCTTTTCACTTAGCAGTTTTTCTTCAGAAAAATCAACATGTCTGCTTTCTCAGGACACAGACAAGCCCGCTCCTGGCTGATGGTGTCCCCAGCAGTAGAAAAAGTACGCTCTGAGGGTGTGGATGATGCTTGCACACAGAGATACCTGGTTGCCAAGTTTGATAGCATTGGCATAGTGTCCTCGCATTCCACCACCAGGTTACTGGATTCACTGAGGTTAGGGTAGATGGCAGACCTCTGTACCGCTGTATCTCTTCCTGAATCTTCTCTGTGGTGCTAAGAGTGTTCTCTGGTCTTATTTCAACTGCCATGTCCTCATCAGCAAATAGCTCCTCAAGGGCAGAAAGCTTTGGCTTCTTCTGGAAACAAGAAAAAGATGAAGAAAAAAGACATAATAGATGTTAATTTTGTTCTGACAATGAAATGAGAGGGGGGGGGGCATGATGTCTTTGTATATTTTTATTTTACCAGTGTTGTTACTGCAGCTGTACAGTCTTCATCAGAAGATTTGTCATCATGGTCACCTGCTGTCCCTTCAAGCTCCTGCTCCATCTGCTGGGCCTGGGTCACTGCACCTTTATTCTGTATTCAATAGATTATGGGAGTCATATAAACTGATCTACAATGGAAGAGGAATCAAATATTAACAATAACAAAAAAATACCTGTTGTGAGGTCCTAGTTACCAGCTCCTCTTGTAGTCTGGTCCACACTTCATCAGCCACTTTCGTCTTGAATCTTGGGTCTAAGGCTGTGCCCTCCTCCAAGAACTGCCTGATGCTCTCATCCTGCAAGACAAAAACATATATAGTAGTCAAATCTCTGAGTATACCTAATGAAAACAATTAAAAAATCTACAGGATTATGCTACATACTTGGTATCGTTTTGAGAGGTCACCCCAGATCGTGTTCTTGATGGTCTGTGTAAAGGAGGAGTCCTCATCAGTCACTGTGAAGTGTTGCTGGAGTTTCCCCAAGATGGGGAGAATCTGGCCCAAAGTTGGACTCCTTTCAGCAGAGATGCAGATGGTTGAAGTATAGAGTATCTTCATTACTCTAACAAACTGTTCTGCTTTTCTGTAATCTTCATCAGAAAGTCTCTCCAGTCTGGAAAAAAAAATATACACATTGTTTTATTAGCTAGACCACAGCCCAGCACATTAGTACACATTGCTGAAAGAATGAAGTAATAACAATGTCCATCCTTATATATACCTGTCCTTCTCCATTGTTTTTTTTAGCCGAGGGTCCATGGAGGCTGCCTGGATGGCAGGAAACTGCTCCAGAAACCGCTCCACCATCAGGAACAGGCTGTTCCACCTGTTCTTCACATCCAAAATGATGGCATGTTCAGGAAGACCTAGAGAGAGACAGTGGTTGTTTATTTGTAGTAATAGTTCAATAATTGATTTAGCCATGGAATGTTGCACTAAGTTTACTCTATTTTGATTTGCACTTACCGAGAAGACGCTGCTTCTCTTTAAGGACAGGTTTAGCCAAGCTGCACCTCTTTAACCACACCACCATAGCTCTGATTCTTCCTGCCCACTTTGAGATGGTAGGTATAGTGTACAACTTTTGAGCAGCAATGTTTAGTGTATGAGCAAAGCAGCCAATTTTTCTAATGCTCATTCTTTTTACTGCAACATCCATATTAGCTGCATTATCTACGGTGATTGCAACAACTTTTTCCTTGATGTTGAATTCATCAAGAATATCCCCTATCTCCTCAGCTATAACATTCCCTGTCTGTGATGTGTAGACTGCCCTGGTGTGTAGGATTTTCTCCTTCATGGCACCCTCTCTCACAAAGTGGACTGAAACAGTCAAGTAGTGGTCTTGTGCCACACTGGTCCACCCATCTGCGGTCACAGCCACATGTCTGATGTCTTTCAATTCTCTTTTGACATTCCTTTCTCCACTGCATACCATGCAGGTATGAGTGTATTTGACAGCATGTCTCTGCTGGGGGGCTGATATCTGGGGTTTAGGGCTCTTATCATCTCCCTAATTGACATTAGAACACAAAAAAATCAACAATAACATGGCTGTGTTATTATTATTATTATTATCTAAGCTGAAAAATAAAGGCTTAACTGGTCAACAATATCCTTTACAGCTTACTTACTTCCACCATGGAGCCTCCACTGTTGAAAAAGGCAGCAAACCTTTAACAACAAAGTTTGTGACTGCCCTGTGGCACTCATCTTGTTTTTCCTTTGTAATTTTTCCCTTTTCTGCCAGTGTGAATGGATTCACACTGGCTGGCCTTGTCCCCCTCACATCAGGGTCAGAGGCTACTGTGAGGAGAAGATAAACATAACAGTGAACATTACGTGAGCTGTTTAACCAGCCGACCCAATTGATGAGCATATCTTAAGCTAAGCTTTATCAGTTACTGTCAATCTCTAATTAGCTTTTGATTTAGCTAACTACATAGCCATAAAATAAAGCTACACTAATTAGCATTGCGTTAGCGTCGCATCGATCCCAGACAGTTTAACTCACCGCGCGATGCACGTATTAAGTTGCAGTAACAGTTACCTGCTGATATCCCAGACATGGCGCCGTCGTTGGTACTCTCAGATGAAGCAGAGGCCGGTGAACCAGGTCGCTCGAGCTCTGTAACGTCCACAGGCGGACTTGAATGCTGAGAGGAGGATGGCTGCGGTCCGCTCTTCTTGTAGTCAAACACGGAGCAACTTTCTGCTCTTAAATTGATTCCGTGCACGGTCAGGTGTTTCATTAAATTAGTTGTGTTGCCAGCCTTACCCATGATGACTTTGTCGCATATATTGCATCGCGCACTATTGCCATCAATCTTGCTAAAATGGAGCCACGCTTTTGACTTCGGTGGCATTTTTAACCGGTTCAACGACACAGCTACAGTTCACAATCACAACACAGATGCACGTGAACCCCGTCTGTGGGCGTAACCGCAAAACGTCTCGGCACGCCGCAATCACGTGTAACGTACAGCCAATCACCGGCAGCATTACCAGGTCTTGTGATTAACCTTTTTTTTTTTTTTTTCACGTGATTAACCTCTGGGTACCGAAACTTGGCACCGAAAGACGAGACATTTTTTGATACTCGGTACTATCGAAGCATTTCGGTCGGTGCCACAAAAGAACCGAAGTTCGGTACGCAGCCCTATGAGAGACATATTTGCTGTCTCTTTGTGAAGTGTAATTGGCAGTGGTGTAATGATGTCTCATAAAGCGGAGGTGAAAGTGATTTTGTTACTTTGTATTACTTCTAGAATAAAATGATAGAATGTATTGATTCCTTGCATGCTAAGTGCAAGGACTGTAAAAATGTCAGTACAAGGTTCAGACTGTATTAAACTTTCAAAGCGGCGCCGCATTATTAGTTATGTTTTATTACCATAGTTGTAGTATAAGAGGATTCTAGTTGTAGTGATTTATAAAATAAAATGATTCAAAGCAGCATGCTTTTATTTGTCGGGAAATAATCTGATCAGTGATCATTTGTACTGATCAAAGTCTGTCAAATTAAGGTTCTATTTCCAAACCACTTTTGGTGGCATTTATGCATGCACATGTGATTCTGTCCGTCTTGGTTTTGAGATGTGTAAATGAACTCAACATATCCACATCCATACAGTGCTCAAACATACAGCACCGTGCAGACACATTCAGTATGCAACCCAGTTCAGAAAACCACTTGACATCAAACAGCTGCATATAGAAAATACCTATTCTCCTGTATGTGTGTTGTGCTTTATCCACAGTGTATGTGGAGCTCTTTGGTGTTTATACGGGATGTTCTGTAGTCTGTGCTCTTGATTGTACAGTGTGGGTGCTTTTCTGCCTCTTTAGTGCAGCAAACTCTGTATGTTTGATGAATGGAGCTCTATTCTCTCTGCTGTGTTATATGTTAATCTCCTTCCCCCCTGCCTGCCTCTTGTTGTTGTTGTTTATTTTGTTGTTGTTGTTGTTTTTTTGTTTTTAGCTTTGGCACAGAGTTGATGCACTATTCCTCAGGGCTCCGGCACGCATTGTGTGCTTCTGGCATCAGGGGATCGGGGGTGGTAAAAAAAAAATAAAAAAACAAACTTGGAGATAAAAGAGGGAGAAGAGAGGAGGCGGTGGTACGGAGACAGAGAGAGAGTCATGACAGCTGTACGACCCCCAGCTCTTCAGTGGGCCCACAGTAGAGATGTTTCTCCATCTTTGATCAGGGCTATTAGTCCTGCATGCACTGCTGCATCGCATGCAATATTAATCCACATCACTTAATGTACCTTTTGTCTCCTAATAGAATCAGATGGGATGGAGATGTCTTGGCGTGTCTTTGTAATTTGCCCATGCTATGACACCTTCAAAGTCTTTTTCCCCCCACTGTGGTTATACCACATCACAGCATCTGTCAGCCCCCCCAACTCCCACCCCCCTGCCTGAACACGGTCCACCCACTCAACCGCTTTGGCCCAGTTTTCGCTGCATAACTGACTCATTACACTGTAGCGTTTGTTTGTTTGGCCTTTAATGACGGCCAAGATGATCACCAAACCAAAGTGTTGTCAAGTCAGTGAGTCACTCTCTGACAGAATGAAAGGATTTACAGAGGCTTTGCCGCCTGTTTTCATTTCATAAATGAAGCATGAAAACGAATCAACAGACTCACTATATTAAAAAAAGATGATGATGATGAGAGGTACTCTGCATCCTGCATACATCTGCATAACACAGTATAGCGCATATACATGATGGCATGAGACAAAAACATTGGCTAATGACATTAATTTGACGAACAGTGATCTGAAAGTCTCTGACGTATAATCAAGCGTTAACCTTTCAGAACAAAGAAGTCACTTTGATTTCATTACATGAGCAGCTCTATGGTAATTGAGTGTAGAGGCAATTTTGACATTTAATTAGATCTTTTGTGTAGTTTTTCTTTCCGTTTCAGCCTCTGTTGTGTCACGGTGTTTTGCCTGTTTTAAGATATGACTCTGATACACATATTTTACAAGTTTATGCATATCTATATACGTCCTGTTATTATTCGCATATAACCTTGTCATTCGCTAGGTATTTACACTGTTAACTTAACGTTTCAGTAATATATGAACATTTCTAAAATTAAATGTCTAAAATCAAGTTTCAGGGGGATGTTTGGAATAGCGGTGTTTCGGAGTGGGGGGGTTTCGGAACAGCGGGGTGTCGGAATGGAGCGCCGTCCCCAAAACATATACGATGCGTACTGTTGTCTCTCCTTTCAAAGGGCCTGATCTACTAAGATGCCAGATAAGGGGCGCTAAATTGCGTGCTCCTGGTAAAAATTTGCGTGTCTGGTTAGCACATGAAAAACAGGTGATCTACTAAGAGTAACACGCTAAATGACAGCACACGCATTCCGCCGTATTTAAATGAGGTTTGATAAATCTTCTCCTAATTGTCTCCGCCCAATATTTTGACAGAGAGTTGGAGAAACGCCCATATTTACATATTCATCAAGGCAAACACGCTAAATACATCACGCATGCTTTGTTGCCCGTTTGAGAGACACAATCCTCATTGCACCCGGTTAGTAGATCAGCTTGCACATTTTTTTGCAGGTGACATCATGTTTGCACACGTTTTAATACAAGCAAACCTTTAGTAGATCAGGCCCTAAGTGTTTTATTGATTTGTCTGATGTGGCTGGATCTGTGAGAGTTTGGACACTAAGACTGTTATCAGTGGGTCAGCACAATCTTACATCTCCTTCTTAGTGAAGAAGAAGAAGAAGCTAGTGTGACTCTGGGAAACACATTTTTCTTACACGGGAGGCTTAAGTGGGAGGGTCGTCTCCAAAATGCTCCGTTGTCAGGCTCTAGGTCTGTGAACTGAAACCAAAACGGAAGAGATACCTTGCAACATCAGTTACTCGGCTGCTGCCCTGGTGTCCCAGGTCTTGTCTCTGCACACTTTTTTGCACAAACGGGTAACAATCTTTTGTTTATGACGGTTAAGACACACAACGCAAACATTTATATGATCAGGTCATCCTATTGATTTTTGATTTGTTGAAACAAATGCACTGGATCTGTGAGAGTTTGAGTCAGTAAGACTGTTATCAGTGGGTCAGCACTTGCATAGTTCCTCTTTAAAGCTGCATTCTTTTGATGATCATACCTAGCCCCTTTAAACCAGTGATATTATTACACATAGTGTATTTTAATGTATGCAATATATGATAATGTGATTTTATGTTATGATGTGGGCATTGTTCAATGTTCCACTCACGTTGCCACCCTCACCCCATCGCCACCACCTACTACCATTTTCAATCACTCGATGACAGAAGACAAAGTTAAAATGGAAAGGCAAACAAAAAAAAGAAAACAAAACTTGTTGCTGAGCCAAAACATGACAAAGCACTATTATTATTCCATTAGACATTTCCTCACTAGATGTTTGTGTTGGACCTCTGCTGCAACGACAGCAACTCTGCTCCACTCCATCATCCTCCTAAGTGCTCCTGTCATGTCAGAACTTGTGGTTTATATCTGGAATACCTTACTGAGGGTGGATGGAGCAGTTTTGTATGCTGCTGATGCAGAAAGAGAAATTTGTGCTGAAAGTGTAAAAACACTCGAAAGCGGAATCTCAAATAATTTCCAGCTGAAATCATAAACTCAGCTATCATCTTTTGTCTCTGTGCTGCACTTCACTTGACTTCTCTGTCATTTCTGCTTTATATCATTCATATCTTATTTAATTTTTAAATCTGTCTTTTCATGACATCAATCATCACTGATTGGTCCTTTTTTTTTTCTTTTCTTTTTTTTAACGTATGTGGATTGGATGAGGGAATTTGTCCATCTCTTGAAGCTGCCTGTCGGTCCAAAAGAGAGACTATTTCCTTCATTAGCGACGATTAATGTTACATCTTACCCTTTCTGGTTGTTGTTAAGTGTTTTGCAGTTGTGTTTGATAGTTTGCTGTTGTGTTTAGTGATTTGTTGTGTGTTTTACTTACTTCAGGGTAACCATAATACTCTGCCCTGAGTGATAATGCCAGTTTAGATTTTCATACACCAGGTCAGACCTACAGTAACATTAGATTTTTGCATAGCTATGCTCACATTCAGAATGATAGATGCACGTCCTTTGCATCAGATTTGGCTTGTTGGGGCTCAGTTAGGTATCTTTCCAATGTTTAAATGTATGTTGGTTATTGCAGTGTTTAGGCACATGACTCAACCTTTAATATGCTGAACCTCAGTGTGACATAGGGCTTTAACTTATAATGAGACTATCTGGTCAATAGAGGATTTTTGCTGTGTTGTTCCCTCCTGACGGCCAGCAGCACAGCAACATGCACCTTTTTTTCCCACAAAACCCTAGTTGTAAAGTCCCTGGTTTTGACAGTTGTAGCTGCTCAACCTAAATCTCTAGTCACATGTAACAGTGTGGACCTCAGGCTCTGTCTGTGTTGTATGCATTCTTTGGATCTGAGGATAGGTTTGGATTCACAGAAAAACATTTCTGGGTTGCATTTGAGGGAACCTCCTTACAGGTTTTTCAGTAACTGGACCCAAAAATGCAGACACTGAATGGAAACAAGTAAGGTACAACAAAAATATTTTATTTAACACATGAGGAAAATCGGCCAGGAAACACAGGCACATAGAGCACAAGCACTGGGGACAAACGCAGACAAGCCAGTGGAGGACAATGTGAAAACACCGAGGTAAAATACACAAGGGAGAAACGAAACACAGGTGGTGCAATCAACACAGGTGAGACTCAAAAGGTAACCACAAGAGGGAGAACACAGGAAGACGAGACATGGAAGTTCAAAATAAAACAGGACAGGAGACAGAGCAGGACACCTCCAAAACAGGACAACCTTAAAGTAACATTGAGTTTTTCGGCCTTAAAGTAATGTTTCCAGACTCATTGCAAATGGTAGAAAAATGGTTAATAGGATGAATGGTGCTGCCGCCGCAGCCTGGGCGGGGTCGTGTCAGCTGAAACTGCACTATGTAACTTCCCTGCACGTGTACGAAACACTGCCCCCCCTACTCCCCCCTCCCCTCTGCGTCGAGAGAGAGACGTGAGTAAAAGCGAAACTTACGGTTCCCCTCCGGTCGTCGTCGTCGTCATCGTCCCCCGACCACCCGCCACACAGTCGCCTCGCAAACATGTGGGAATAAACGCTGGATGCGCTGGCTGATAAGTTTTGTTTTCGTTAAGTTTCGTTTTTCCCCCCAGACGATAGCGCTTCTCAACCAGATGGTGGGAGCACTGAGCTGAAACTCTGCAATGTTGCTTTAAACGCTGACTCTGAATTGAGACACAGCTATGATTTCAATTCATTCTTAAGACTTAATTGATCCTGTAAATTTGAACAGTATTTCTTGAATCAGATCAGAATTAATAGTAGTAATACTAGTTTGTTGCAATGCTAATACTTGTAATTACTAAAAAACATTGTGTCAACTAGACACAGTTTGGGGGTGGGTGGGAACAAGGGGAATCAGCGCTGCCTGGTGATTTACATTTCTCTATTACTGCACAGCTACACATGAATGATTAAGTCTTGAGTGTTACACAACCAAAAATAACATGAGCCTGTGACGCATATAGGATTCATTCTCTCAAGTTAGTCTGTTGATGGCTCCACAAATAATGTCTTGTACCACACACATCACAGATGTGCAGTTGGATCCAGTTGTGAATAGAACTCAGTAGAGTACACATTCATCATGCCACAGATCCAGCCTTTGATCCTGAGTGAGGCAATTTAATACCAAGCTGTGTGCAGCTTCTCACTCTCTGACCACTGGACTTAGACTGACAGCAGGATGGTTTTCTCCTCTTCTTTTCCCCTTGCCTGATGTCTGAGTGTCTGAACACTATAATGAGCGTTATTATGTCAGAAAAATTATACAATTTAGTTGAAGAAGCTAAACTAGCTCCCCGGCTGTCAGAAACACTTTCTGTCAAGTGTTTGAGGGTTTTTTACATTCATATTTCAGAGAGAAAAACAAAACAGAAAATCATTTATATAAGCAAACATTACAAGGAGGTGCTGCTAAACACTGTCCAAAGCTACTTTTCAGATGTGGTAAACAGCTTTTAAAGTGTTTTTCACACAGTACCAAAAATGTCATTCCACTTGGCAAATGCATTTCCATTGCAATTTGGTATTATTGCTTTATCCTCAAGCATCTGAAAGATGGACAAACATTCAACAGTCTAGACTAGCGTCTGTGAAGTCACTCGATAACACGTTCCTGTGCTATGCAAAACATAGTTTTTTGTCCGTTTGATTTTTTTGTACCATTAATAACAATCATAACAAATCCAAAATTCACTTGACACAATCCATTCACATTGTCCTCCAATTAACAAATCGAAGCACCGGTTTTATGTGGGATGTCTTCTCAAACTAAACAAATGAGTGAATCTACTTCTTGAATTACCCCCAGCTCTGCAGCGAACAGTGCTGCTAGCTGCTCTGATGCTAGGTTAGCGAGGATGAGTGGACTAGATTAGATTAGTGGGAGTTGTTGTGTTTGAACAGACAGTTTGGACATGCTAACTGAATTTAGTGAGGTGAGTCAGTCTGTGCATCACTGCAGAGCTGCACACACAGATGGTGACAGCTGCACACTCAAGTGTTATGATATGATAAAAACTATAGTTGATGACTTATACTTGACTTAAACTAATAGAAATTAATTAACCAGAAAGAAACATCGAACAAACACATCTAAGGCCATTAAGTGTCCTTATCACCTTTGATGATGGAAAGAACTATCACTGCATCGGACACATAGTTCAACAAGGCTGTGTCATCACCTACTCCCCCTAAAAGGAAAGTGGTCAGTTGATCACACATATTCTGACCCACCAGTGACTCTGCAGCAACTCTGTGTGTTCTGAGGGTAAACGAGCTGGATGAATCAACAGTTATGCAGTCAAGTAACTTAACAAATGATGCTAGAAAGATGTAAGAGAAGAAGAAGAGACAGACTGGAGAGACGTGTCCAAGGTGAAACCCACACCCAGCTTATTGTGAGCAGGGATTGGCTTTGTCCTTCACAGATAACAAGTTTAGCCAATAAATAGATGAATGGTGAGAGAGGTTGAATTGGTAATGAATGGGAAATGTATGTAGCATAGAATTAATGCTCGTAAGCGTGGTTTGAGATCCAAGATTCAACACCCGGTGAGTCGGACCGGGTCATGTTTTAATTTTCACGCCCGTTGAGAACTCTAACACGAATTGAACAGCTTAGAAACAGCTCAAACAGGCGACCGGGGACTTTGGGAGGTTTTGCACATTCACAAGAACCTGCAGAACTCAGCTTTTATTTGAGAACACATCTTTTGACATCGAAATTATGACTGCTTTGTTTTGAATCTAGCAAATACTGTATGCTCATTGCCCAGCTGGTCTCACATTGTGCCCTGCTACAGAAAACTAAGTGAAATTAATGTGGTACTGTATGATGAGTGCTGCTTCATAGTGAGTTTAGACAAATGTTATTTACAGTGAAATAAAACCACAGTCTTTCCTTAAACTTTCCCCAAAGTGCTTTTGCTGCCTAAACTCAAGACTGAAGTGAAATGTGACTTGAGGCTTGAGAAAGTTCTGCTGGAGCTCATAACCTGGCAGAGCTAATTGGCTGGATAGAGCTTAATCAGGACAACAGCACTACTGAGGACGAGGCTATTCCATGCATGGCAGACAAACAGGATACCGAGGGGGGACAGGAAGCACAAGACAGAGCCTGGCGACTGTTGCCAGCACCGTTTCTACAAGCAAGGTGATGAGCAGAGCTGGTCCACTGCCTCAGGGGTGTGAATATATTGCCTTTTACTTGAGCATACATAGGCACTGCTTGCAAGCGCATAAAACTGTGATAAAGAGCTGAATTTGTAGATGTGCGAGTGTGAGGCTGCAGGAGAAAGGGCCTCTTTCCTCCGCAGCGTCAGTGAGAAATGGAACAGTATTGTGCCTGGCTGGGCTCCAGGCTCAGCGAGGGGATGGACAGCTTAGGGTGGTTGGGAGTTTATGAAAACAGCAGAGGATGTAGCTGTGATGGGCTGTCTTTAAGTGTTCCTCTTCAAATCTAAAGGGGGCTTATGTCCCTCAGTGCTGGTGTTAACAGGCTGCGCCGCGCGTCTTTATTGGTATCTTATCAGGCACTGTGCTTTCCTGAGCCTGTTTTCATACCGAACCACACTAATTACACCACTATGTAATGACTCTGTCCATTGGCCCTGATGATGAAATGAGCAGCATAATTCTCAGCATATTGGACGTCAGAGACCTGATGGAAGCTCTGTTTGCCTGTCAGCTGCCTGTCACTAAAGAAAGAGCTTATTTTTCTAGTCAAGTTGACACTAATGATGAAATCACACATTACATTAAGCGTCTTTTCTTTTGAGCTGAGGCGGAAAAATATATATTATAATTATATTATATGTAACGTCATGATTAGCGGTTAGTGTGTCTTACTGAACGCAGCTTCTATTTAGCGCCAAAGCCAGGCTGTGATAAGCCTGGCAGGGTGTATAGAAGAGACTTGTTCTAATCCACATTTGGTTGACTGGAGCAGTTTAAAATCAAGTTTTTTCTTGCTTCAGATTTATGCGTCCATATGTAGCATCCATTTATGGTATGTCAAGTCTCGCTCATGAGACCTTTCTCCAGAGAAGAAAGGTCTGGCTGGACCGACTCTGGTTCTGAGGTTGGAGGGAAAAAAAACACGCCCCGGCTGTTTTGATTTCTTTCAACCAATCACAATCGTTGTGGATGGTACCGCACCCACCAAAAAATAGGCAGAAGAATGGCTACATCACAAACACTTAGGTCCACTATAACAGCAGTACACTTCCTCCATCTTCTTCTTCTTGTAAATTTAAATCTCAAGTGTGTCAAAGTCCACTGTATTTAACACGCTCTACCTAGTGTGAAATGAGACGTAACTGGAAGTATGTTATTATTATGCTAAACAAACACAGTTCAACCCTAATTAGACGAGCTGCACCTGAATTATTTTGCTATTAGAAACACATGTGATCCAAAAATAAACAATACTCATGGCACTTGTTATAGCAATTTAAAATCTAGTTAAAAAATAAATATTAGAATAACTACTGTATGCTCCAGTTGGATTTGGATCCACATATGATTCTGTAATCGAATGTGCATTTAATGTGACAAACTTATAGCTCACCTGAAGCATGCAAGTACGTAGATTTTTACCCTTTCCGTGATCCTCTCTCTCTCTCTCACTGTGACTGTGATAAGGGTGAGCCTTCAAAATACCTTCTCTCCATAAGATGAAACCAACGCTCATTATTTTCCTTTAATTGATCTGATACTTTTATCAGAAGCCGTCAGATCAAGATCAGTTGGTCCAGCCACATACTAAATGTTGTTGTGACAGTGACTGAAATGTTGCGTGCAGCATGCAGTAGTAGTGGAAGGTTCAAAAAAGATGGGTGGACAATTAATGCATTTTTTTTTGTTTTGTTTTTACATATGAATGAGTGGTGTGAGCAGTATAACAGACAACAGGAGTAATTGGTCAGTGTTGGCTTGTCTAAGGTTAAGCACAGTGAGTGATCATCACTAGTATGACAGTAATGGATGTGATGCTTTGCTGAGGGTCCTGGTATCTGCTCTGTAGGTTGTTTCTGTCATCCTGGCCCATCTGTGGTCCTTCTAACTTCATAGTTTCAGAAGTTACACCTTGCATATCCTAAAACGCATACAAAGTAGTGCATGTATCAGTTCACAAGGTTATTATAAAGTTCAGATCTACTTTAGATTCAAAAAGAGCAGAGGAGCAGAACTGGTTATTGACCAGCACATAGAAATATGGTACAAATACTGGAGTGATCGTCCTAGAAGATAACTCACAACCCGTCACCTTGCTGTCCTCCATACTGCACTTTACAAAAATAATGGAAACCATGTTCGGTATTTGTAGCTTGTGGTAACTACATTATACATACTGTACCTGCTCGAGTAGATCCACACATCACACTGGTGACAGAGGAGTAAGTGGCTGCTTGTAACAGTCTATCCTTCAGAAGTTATCATCACAGCCATACATCCATACGTACGTGTCCTGAGGAGACAGCGGCTATGGTTGGTTAGTCACACTTAGCATGATTAGCAGCAGCTTTCAGACATTTTCCCAGTGTGGCTCTGCGAGGAGATAACAACACCCAGAGGACCAGACTCAGTTTGGACACCTCTCTCAACCTGCCAGATGTGCAGGTAGGCTATATATCTGTATTTGTGAAAGTGAGCTCACTGCAAAACATGTCCGTCTTCATCATTTAGAACGCCATACCACTGTTTTAGATTGTTTCAGCCCATCAGCTGCTGACTGGATACCATCTTTTTTTTTTCTTCCTGCCCTCCCGAGCAGTCTGGTTTCACCTCATTTCTGGCTGCTATGGTAATGAAGTTGCACATCCAAAACTTATAATGGACATTTTGTTGTTTTTATTTCTTGGCAAAAAATATTTTTTAGGATAAGTTCAATGAAATACAGTAGAAGGTCTGTTAGGACTCTCTGCTCAGGGCTAAACCTCTTGTGTTGGGCAAGGTTAGGTAAACTTTATTATCCTTGAGGGGAAATTAGTGGTACAGTCAGCGCTATTAAAACATTTAAAACCCATACACACAATGAGGAAGGGCATGTCACAGGATGCTGTTGAGGACTCCAATGGCAGGGACAAATGATTACTGCCGAGCTGCTCTGCTTTCCTGGTTGATTGGGAACTGTGTAGGGAAGCAGAGAAGCACTTCCAGTACACTGAGCCTCACCTCAGCAACATCTACACTGCTGTCATTACATGGACCATTATTACTAAAGAAGGGAAAGCAACAACTAACTAGACACACCAAACAGAGACAGAGAGTGATGTCACTGGTAAAGAGACTTTGTACACAGTGGGAGTAAGACCTGTTAAGTTCTGGGGTTGTGTTGCTACACTGACATTATGCCTTATATTATATATAAATTATATTCAAAAGATGGAGAGGGGGCAAGTTTGTCAGCAAAACATTACAGTAGATTTTTGTTTATTTGTTTGCAGTGAAAATGATCGTGACACTTTAAATCACAACTACGCTGCAATGGAAACATTAGCAAAAATAATTGCAATATTCAGCCCTGACACACGATTAAGTAAAAAAATCAAATATATATTGGTGCTCTAGAGCACTGTCCAGACTGATCTCTAACCTCTCACCGCTCTAGCCTCTCTTTATTATCTGTTTACCTGAAGGTTGTGATGGGATGTAACAGAGCAGCTCACGTCTCTGCTCTGCAGATCTCAAAACAACATGCACCAACAATTAAAGGTAATAAACCCTCTGCTATGACAATAGGGATTATGGCAATGGGCGAATTTGCCAATTCTCTTTAACAGAAAGACGCTGTTGGCAACAACTTTTGGCCTTTTTCTGTTGCATGATCCAGATTAAGGACTAAAAGCCAGAATTTGAACCACTGTCTTACCACTTGTTTCTTGTGTTCCCTCAAGTTGCAAGACTAAACAAGTGGAGTTCCTGTTTATAGATTTCCTTCCTGCCTGTTCTGTTGTGCCGCTGCTGATTATTGCACAGTGATGAGCAACAGAAGAAAGACTTTACAGTATGAATTAATGAATATGTTCCTGATATTCTCAGTAGTGCGGGGATGTGTGTGTGAACTCTTTCATGTTGGTATGTCTTTGTCTGTGACCAGGGGTTCATGTGAATTAATAAAGCACGTCGTACTCTAGTGTCTTTATAACAACTGATACTCTCGAGTTGAAGCAGCTACATGCTCAGCATGAAACATCCAGGACGCCTACATGTCTTCCATGCTGAAGAAGTGTCCTTCATTTAGTATAATGAATAATGCACACTGAGAAAAAAAACAAAAGCCTGTATAGAGCCTGTATGAATAATGACGGTAATGTGTATGTGCAGTTTTTCTGATTAGGTGAGAGCCTGTCATATATCTTGTCCCTTAAGGGTTGAGAGGCTGCTCGCTTTGATTTCCATCTTTCACCCGAAAGTTATGCAGAGATTATTTTGTAATTGATCCCAGCGTGACAGATGTACAATCAATTGTTGTCATGCTGTTGTCGAGCCCCTCCAGCCTCTGATGGATGACACTGTCGATACCTGTATTGCCATTCAGGTCTATTGACCTTTCTCTGAGGCATGTTAGCACCAATTGGCCCAGTCATTATGGCCGTGATCCAGATGCCGGGGGTCAGCATCAGAGCAGCCTCCATCTATCAGAGGGAGCCTGGAGCTGCTACACCGATAGAGAGAGAGTTACAGTACAAGAGCACGGAGGAGGCAAGAGAAAAACAAGGAGCAGAGATGTACACTCTGAATGTACAGATATTGTAATATTTTGACATTTTAAGCCAATGCACAACCAGAACTTGGTCTGTTTTGGCTCAGAACCAGCTGGAAAAACCTCTGACAAATAACCAGATCTTACAGTTATAACAAACATTGTCTGATCCACTTATGTGTTACACAACATTTACATTTCTTTTCATGCTTCATGTGGTGCTGAACAGATATGAATAAAACAACCCTAACGCTGAGCAGTAGGCCTATACGGCACACATCGTTTTAAAACATGATGAGGATTATCCTGTCTGCCAGCCAAGGTTTACTAATACAAGACCCACTGGTATGGAACTGGCAATATGGACGCACATCTCTCATAAAACAATAACCAGCAAGGTTTGAGCCAAGCCATAGTAGCCACACAGTAGCCCTAGCCAATAAGACTGAAGTTTATAAAGTAAACACATATGGAGCACTCCTCTCAGTAGTACAGTCATGTGAATGACCCCATCAAACTTCATGCACTAACTTGTTGTTTCGGTGTCTCCTATTTGTATTCCACTCATGTTCCGTGGCTGTGGCTGTTATCCGCTTTCTATCTGCTACAGCAGCAGCAGGAGCTACATTTCTAAATTAAGCCTCATGAATTATTCTTGTATTGCATTACCTCTCGTTTCTCACGACAATGAGGGGAGAAAGTTTTCATCGGAGATTGTTTAGAAGTTGTAAGAGCAAAGACGCATCTGTAGAAGACGCAGTAACTACTGTGTGAATATCACCAGACTCTATAAAGTATTCCCAGAAGAATCTCCTGTATGGACCCCTTCCCCTCCATTACTCTTCCCGCTCTCATTCTCTTTAACATGTCTAATCATTAGAGCTACAGGGTGAAGCCCTCCACATGTATTGTTAAAAAGTTCTGATGTTGTGTTATGGAGTCTGGAGCTGGTCTTGACTTCTACATAAAAGCATTAGCAGGACTAAGATAATTCCACTGATTTGCTGTTGATTGGGAAATTTTCTACATGTTGGGTTGATAATTGATGGGACTGGAACAAGCCTGACCTATAAGTGGCTCTCGGTGCAAAAAGGCCCTCCACTACTTTCTGCAGCGATTATAAATAATTTCATAACAGTCTTTTCTCAGACTAGAGAGGCTGCTTGTTTATCAAAGGATGCAAAGCATTGCCATAGCTACACTACAAGTACCACAGAACCACAAGATCCACATTACAGACCTTGTCCTGTGAGTGCTTTTCCTTTTCATGGTCTCCTTTAATTCATGCTCTTATCCAGAGGATGTATAAAGTTTCCCATTGATCCGCCCATTTACTTTCCCCTTACATCTGATTATAAGAGGATAGTTTATCTCTCTAATCTGTCCAATCAATGCGAACAACTGTTTGTGTTGTATGTTACAGTAGCTTGCAACTGGCAGTGGCTGACACAGTCTTTGTCACTGTCTTTCTGGACTGACAAGGTTTCAGGTTTGTTTAGCTCCATCCCACATCCACATACGTTGACAGGATTGGTTAGATTTGTGACACATGAAACCCTGGCTGTCTGTTTTTGGACTATCGTTGTTGTCTGCTGATGTGGCCTGGGCTGGTCCAAAATGGCAAATTATTGTATGGCATTTAATTGGAAGTCAATTCCCAGAGAGTAACTTTCGCCTTTGTGGAAACCATATTTTATTTTTTTATTGCTGCATCTAAACGTCCAAACAAAGTTTTTTTTTCTTTCTGGTTGCCGACCACAAGGCTCTGTCAGCTTTTGATATCTACCAGAAGTTCTACTTCACTTACTTGAGTTTTTCCTATGTTTAGAAGTAATTTGCGTCTGTCAGATGACACAAAAACCTAAACAAATCTTAAAATCAATGTCGTGTTAACTGTTATGGTAATTGCACGGATGTGACAATTATGTACTTTGTACCACCACCTACCATTCCAACCACTTCCTTATAAATTGATTGCGATTGATGTGTGCAATTTTATTCCTTATCTATCTAGTCATTACCATCAGAATGTAAGCCTTTTCCAATAAAATATGTTTGCTGCTGCGGTTTCGAGGAGACAGATTTACTCACGACAAACTCCAAAATATCACTGTGACGGGCAATGTGACAACAATAGCATTGCATAAATCCCGTACCTGTTCAGAGGGCAGTGAGTACGACACGTGGAGGGTCACGGTGGAGTCCTATGGTGAAAGAAGTAGCACCTTGTAGAATAGCGAAATCTTGAAGAATGACAAAAAAAAGTGTTCTCTAAAGGGACTGTGACCTTGATTTGTGACCTTTGACCATAAGTCTAATCAGTTAGTCACAGTGGACATTTGTGCAAAATTCCCTTGACAAGTTCTGGAGTCGCTGTGACCTTTCATCACCAAATGTTGACTTTTGGGAACAAGTCATTGTGCTAAATTTGAAAAGCTTCCTGAAATCTTACTGAGATATCAAGCTCACTAAGTAAGAGGAGAGATGAACAGACAGACGGACAACCAGAAACCAGGATACCACTGGATCCGACTGTTGCCAGTGCTGAATCATGAAAATACCAAACTTAACACATCATCATCATTCAGTTTAGCAGTTAACATCTTGCCCAGGGACTACAGTTGAAAACTAGCAACTTAGCTAATATTGGCTTACAGAAATGTTGATTAATGGGCCCAATAAAAAAGGTTCTAGTTCCAATTTTAAGGACATGTTGGTGCATTAGTTTAGTTGATAAGGAAAATATTAATGTTAATTCTGGGGCGTTCTTCACTCACCCCCTTCTCCAACATTTGGAATCACCAGGAAACACCCTCAGTCCTGTTTGCAGCTCGGCTTTTAACACACCAGATGATCAGGAAACTCCACCACCTAAACACCCCTCCCTCCTCATGCACTGGGTTCAGACTTCCTCAGCAACAGGCCTCAGGCTGTTACTACTATCAACCATCATCACCAGCACCAGAGCCCCAATGCTGTTTCCTCTGCCCTTCCTTTACACCCTGTAGACATACAAGTGTCTCAGCCTTCATCTATTAGCACATACTATACTCTCACTACTCATTGACAAGGACACTGTAAGAGCCTGTAGTGCTCTGTAATCAGCACTCCATACTACTTCACACAATGGTGCAGACAACTGAAACTGCCCCCTCAAAAGGGGAAACCCACTGTTGATCCTTGCTTGCTTGTGCTGTATCAACCCATCCTGGACACACTGCCACATCTGACTGGTACTCATCACATCTGACTGGTACTCATCCATCCATCCATCCATCCATCCATCCATCCATCCATCCATCCATCCATCCATCCATCCATCCATCCATCCATCCAGCCCCAGCCTTCCTGACTCTCGTTTTTGTGTTGATTCAAATTCACCATTTTAACACTGTTCTTAACTTCATGTTGCTGCCTGCTCTTTAAACTCTGTGTAGTTTGAGAAGTTGTCGAAGCACAGTGGAGCTTGAATACCTGAATGTTTGACGTGAAACACCTTTTTTAAATAAAGGTTTGAATTTGAAGTACATGGGTTCTGTTGTTTGAGTTTTATCATGTATTGAATGAGTATTGAGAGTCGTGTAAATTCACTGGTGTTGGTATCAACTACTGAAATTCTGGTTGCGTGACAACCCTACTCCCAGCACAGTTTCACAATAAATCAAAACCTATTTCTTTTTAAGTATATTTTTGGGGCTTTTATTGCCTTTAATTGATAGTGCAGTCGAGAGAGAGACAGGAAATGGGGAGGCAGAGAGTGGGGGAAGGACATGCAGGAAAGGGCCGTCCGACGCGGGACTTGAACTGGGGCCGCCTGCACCGAGGACTGAGCCTCAACATGGGGCGGCAGCTCTACCCAGTGAGCTAAACGCCGCCCCTCAAAACCTATTTCAAATGGATAAAAAAATCTTATTTCATTGTAAGACAGTACAAAGATCCACTCAGCCCCTCCTCCACTGAAGGTTAGCTGATGTTATGAGAGCATCAGAAATGTAACTAACTCTTTGTGTCTGTGTTCCAGTGTGAGTGGAAGGAGCCTCTGAGTGGATCTGGGTGACACCAAAACTACACCACCATGCATCTGTGGATTGCTGAGGTGGTACCTCACCTGCCCGAGACACATTAACCACATCCTGGGGGTCACCTGATGGCCTCCCAGCCTCACCGCACATCAGCTCCCTCTGTGCTCAGTGCACCCTTTGCCCGTCGCTGTGATGAAGACTGCCAGCCGCGCCCAGCCCTGCAGCAGTCCCCCGCTGGTCCAGATGAGGCGCTACACACCCGGGCTCTATCCTTTCCTCTTCCCCTCGGTCATCAGCTCCCTGCCCCAGCTGCCGCTGCCGTCACCTCAGAGGCTGCAGACCCAGCAGCCGTCCAGCAGCGGCAGCACACCTTCGCCTGTTGGTGAGTGTGACGACCCCTGCCATTCGCTTTTGGTGGGTTCTTTGTTTGTGGGTATTCTGTTACAGGCTATATGAGTTGGAGTTACTGCAAAGATTTGTTGCGTGGTGTTCAAGTGTGTGCTACTTTGAAGAGAGTGAGTGAATGAGTGGTAGAGCTGAAAAGCAGAAGTTTGTCACCAGACCTTTTACACTGCTGTTGCTTCTAAAGTTCTGTCAAAGAGTTTCACAGGTTAGTTCAACGCAAATCACAGCACAGTTATTGGCATCTGTTTGTGGTGAAGCAGACGCTTGGGGATGTTTTGGAAGTAAAAAGAGAGTGGCATGCTGTGGATGTCATATACGATAATCGTACGTGCCTGCACAATACTGTAATAGTTACGGCGACGCCCCGAGCAGGGAGGGCAAACCCTGGAAACAAGGAGAGAATAATTAGCACTTGAAGGGATATTCCGATGTAAGTTTAACCCATGGTTTAACCCAATGCACCGTGTTACAGAGTAAGACCCCTCCCTCAAGAGATTTGTCAAGTTTGTCAACTGCTAGCTTCTCTAGTTGTAGCAACTTTAGCAAAGACTGCACCATAACAGTACACTGCTGTTGGTTCCTCCATCAACCAACCGCCATCAAAAAGCCACAAATAATCAGAACATCACCAAACTACATCAACAGTACAAATAGTTTCCCAGCCCATAATATGAGGCATCAAACACCTGTTGGCTTTGCCTGAAAAGAGACAAAAACAAAACTCACCCACTCTCCTTCAGCCGCTTGCTACTAATGTAGAAGCCCTGACGAGTCGATTACCGAGTGCAGTAGAAAAGTCCAGTAACGCTTAGCTCCAAAAATGCAGCGGCTTTGATGACTGTGATAGTTTGAGCAACTCAACTCTGTTCATTTCTCTGTCAACACTCACTAATTAGAAACACTGACGCATTCTGTAATCGACTCGTCAGGGATCCACACTCCTAACCAGTCGGTTGTCGTGGATGTTTTCATCCCCGCTGGCGCCGAATTCCCAGTGCTCCGGAAGTTCATGCAAAGCCCTAACACATGTCTGCTAACTTCCTGCTTCACTCCAAAGGTACTCGGGGCATCTCTATAAGTTTCATAGCATAGGCGCAGGCCGAGCGGTTTCCGCATATGACAGAGGATAAAGTAGGACAATATTTTTCACGTGCGACTGACTCAACATGTGTGACTCATAGAATTAATATCTCTTTGCTTTTCTGCACAACTGAGAGGTGGCTGTAAATGTTAAATCGTGATACACAGCATGTTCAGGGAGCGCTCACTGAAATGCTGCCAGTGCCACAGAAACATTGACGATGTGGTAGCCACTGCAGACAGGTGGTTGCTGAGCTCCAGTATTAACTGTAAAAACAGTATTTAAATGGGCCGGGATTATTTAGCACTGAAACAAACAAGGCAGTTCCACACAACGGCAAACATTTACTTGAATCCATTAGTGAAATTAAAAGGGCTGCACATATACCGTACACAGTGTAGCTCTTTTCAAGCTTAAATAAAACACTTAAAGATGAAATGCATTCATCCCTCATTCAGCTGTAGGAGCTGGGAATCACATACCTTCTGATAAGAGAACAACCCACACAAAATGAAAGATAAAAGTTATTATTTAAGACATGTCTTTAGAATGAACATGTAGACATTGCTTTCAATCAGAAAAGGAATTTCCATCTTAAATTCACCCACACTTTACCAAAGCATTTACATGTACAGCACCGATACAGAATGTGGCAGATGCTTTTGTCTAGTGGTTCATGAATGAAGGACATCAATGAAGCAGTAGGACCTTGGTCTAAGTATTACAGTACTCCAACTTGTTTCTAACACTGGACTTTACACACTTGCAGATAAACCACGACACACCTACTTATGTGTATATATTCAGTGCTTTCAAGTGTTGCTTCCCTCTCGCTAAATGTTAAAATGTACGGGATCTTTCGGCACTGTGCTGGATCACTAGCGTGACTTGAGTTAGTCCAATGTAGCAACAACAGGAACTATTATTCCTGCAGTTTGGATGCCTTTATTATTTCAATAGCAGAAAAAAAACAACTTTATATATATATTATGTAAACGAGCTTCTTTGGGAAATTGTTGGTATAAAAAGCCACCATGTTTTCAGACTTTTTTTTTTTAATTCAAATGTGAAGTAAATACAAACTTAACACTTTGCAAAAATATATCAAATTATTATATAATCCCAAACTCATGCCATAATTGCCTCCTTTGTGTGTATGTGTGTGTGATTGCAGCCTCACTGATACTTTCCACTTCATTAACCCTTCCCAAGACAGTTTCTATTTGTGTAGACATAAGACTTAATCCTGTATTGATTATATTTTCTCTTCTGCCTCTCTGATGTCAGAGATTCACAGTGCAGCAGCTCTCTTTCACTTTCCATGTCAGCTCTGATCTCAGCAGCAGTAGGTAGGACAGTGGTTCCTTTTGTGACGACTTTGACATGACTGTTGTGTATTTATCAGACAAACACCCCACTCTTTGAAGTAGCTACAGACTTTAAGCATTTTATTGTCATTTTTTATTTTATTTGTAAGGAAACATGAACTGGAGTTATCTTACAGCTCATTTATATCGACAGTCACCTGGCAGGTGACAGGCAAAACATGTGCTGAGGTAAAGGTGAGCAAACCAGTGGCCAGGGACAATATCCGCATTATTCCAGGTGCTTCACTGTTTAACAGATTTTCAAAAAACTTGCACTATGCTGTCACGCAACACCGAAGAGGCTTCTGATTGGCTGGAGTAACATATACTTATACCTTCCTTCTCGAGATCCTCTTGCTGAAAGCACAAGATTGCCTCCCCTCACTGAACCTGCTGCTTTTTGCAATACACACCTATTGATATTGATGTGATATCCTACTGTATGTTAATCGCGTCCCCCTCTTTGCTCTCTGAATATTAAATCAATATGACGAAATCCAAACTAACTTCTTAACCCAATCCTTAAACTCATCTACATTCCTTCTCCATACCCCAGTGGTTAAATCTTTCAAACGTCTCAGTGTTGATATTAATCCCTTGGTGCCATCTATCTCCATGAAGAAGTTGCAAAACAAAAGTTGAGGAAGACTTTGAGTGTTGGACAAAATTACCCACAAAAGCTCAAATTTGAAGAATTAAAGTGGATAGTCTTCCCATGATTATTTTTCCATACATTTTGCAAAAAAAGTGGAGCTGGTGGTGGTTCAATTGCCCCAGTGGTTAAAGGGATAGTTCACCCATAATTCAAATTTCACTCAGTATCTACTCACCCTCATGTTGACTAAGGGCTGGGAGCATTTTCAGAGTCCTCCGTCCCTTCTCTGAGTTACTGGTGGGTCAGCGCAGCAGTATTTGTCCATATGATGGTTGTCAATGGACACCAACTTTCTTCGTCCAAAAAGACACACCAAAAAACATCCAAATACCTCCATACTGCTCCTCTGTAATGTCCCTCTTGTATTGAAGCCCCGACATGAGAAATTGTTCCGCCGGTCAGTGCAAATCATGAGAGATTTGTACTGACACAGGAAGAGCAGTGA
The DNA here is from genome assembly GCA_030347415.2 of Decapterus maruadsi. Lineage (NCBI taxonomy): Eukaryota > Metazoa > Chordata > Actinopteri > Carangiformes > Carangidae > Decapterus > Decapterus maruadsi. The sequence goes on from CM064897.1 coordinate 6,765,363, forward strand.
ACTGAGACACTGGGAGCTTCCGCTACAAACAAGCTTAAAATATAGACTTATTTAATTTTTTTCGGAACAATTTCTCATGTCAGGGCTTCAATACAAGAGAGACATTACAGACGAGCAGTATGGAGGTATTTGGATGTTTTTTGGTGTGTCTTTTTGGACGAAGAAAGTTGGTGTCCATTGACAACCATTATATAGACAAATACTGCTGCGCGGACCCCCCTGTTACTCAGAGAAGGAACGGAGGACTCTGAAAATTCTCACAGCTCTTAGTCGACATGAGGGTGAGTAGATAATGAGTGAAATTTGAATTTTGGGTGAACTATCCCTTTAAACTGTATTTTTGGTCACATGTATAAACAAGGTCTCATGTAACCAACAATCACTGACTTCACTGTCCTACTGTAACATCAGGATTGGAGTTTTGACTCAGTTTTATCCTCAGGTTGATTCACTTGAAGAAGTTAATCTATACAACATTTAAAAAGACAACAAATAAAATTGTTGAAAAGGCACCTGAGCAAATTCAACTTGTTTTTGATGGGACCTGTCAACATACTGAAACCTCTACAAATGTATTTTTAAGAATAGACTGCCATAGCACAAAGTTGTTTCGTGCATTTGAACGTAAGATGAAGAGAAAGTCAGAACATTAATATGATCTCATCTCTCTGAACGGGGCCGGACAAAGTATGTACATGAAATATACTGCGCTATCCATATGAAAAAGTAACAACAAAAGTATAAAGTAGATAAAAGAGGACAGATGCTGTCTTCTTCTTGATCATCCTTTGGTGTATAGAGTAGACTACAGCACAGACTGTATTATTTACAACATTAGAGACAAAAGAATACAACATTAGAGACAAAAGAATAAATTTGAGCCTGTCTGATCAGTTGAGACAGATGAAACAAACAGTAAGGTAAAGGGGCGCTGCGGCTCAGTGTGGTTTGCGAATTCACACAAGTGATGTGAGCCACTGAGCACCCCCAGGGACACACTCAAACACTTGCTGTTGTTGGGTCGGTGGTCCAGTTCGCCTGCCTGCGTCTCTCTACCCCCTCCGCCAGGGGATTCACAAAGGAAACATCACACACCTCCTGGGAACTGCAGTGGCCTAGTCAACATTACTGAAGTGTGTCTGTGTGTGTGTGTGCGAGAGAGAGTGTGAGAGAGCGTGTAATGTGAGAGAGAGATGAAAAGGAAATATTATAATCAAGGACTCACATTAATACAATTGCACACTACACCCTTTGTTTACAGTGTGGCTTTAACAGATACAGTATGACTGTTTGAAGGCAGTTTCAACCCCCCCTGCAAATCACTTATAAACCATGCATTTGAATATTGAATGTATTTGTTATGTCTAGACATCCATTCATTGACATATTACTTTGATGTATACAGGATGTGTGGTACTGTCATGGATTATATAGCCGGGGCAGAAGTCCACACTGTTCACAGAACAAATAAAAAGCAAAAATGTCCTTTCTCATACTGCAAAACTCCAAACACATGCTATAACCAAGTGTTTCTAACAAACACTATATTCAAACTCAATTTTTCATGTGCGGACAAATACAATGTTTTTTGGGGCATTTTTGCATTCATTTGGATAGAAGAGTGGAGGAGTGGGGTTGCAGGGCTGCAGCCAGGACTGAGTTCACTGTATAGTACATGCTCTGGCAGTGATCATCAACTGGTGGCCACGGGCCGAATCTGGCACGCCGAACCTTTCAGTCTGTATGCTCGAATTCTGAAATTGTGAGAATGAAAAAGAAAATATCTTGCGGTCCAACTGACCAAACAACTACAACTGAAAAAAGCAACAGAGATTGAAAAAAACTTGATCAGAAACAGGTCATCATGGGGAGCTTGCCACAGCAGGTCTTAAAAGCTTTAAAAATTCCCGACAAATCAATGTGCTACAGTTTTGCAACTTTCACCAAAATGTAGCCCCACTTGAGAAACTGTTTGTGCAATTAAATGCAAATTATGAGGTCCATCACTTTGTTTTTTTCTTCTTTTTGTTTGTTTCAAGAACTGTAAAACTTTTTAAGCCTTTCTCCTTCACACCAGACACCAGATAACACTGCATCTTTCTGCTCTCATGAACAACTGGGGTCAGTGAAAACATTTTGAAGTGTGTCTGTGTGTGTGTGTGCGATTTTGAACCCCTCCGCCAGAAACAAAGGAAACATTCTGCTCTCATGAACAACTGGCTTTTTTTTTAAACATTTTTTTCCCACTTATGGAGCAAAACACATATTGGTAAAACAAATGACCATTATTTCCATGTTGTCAAGATGCAATGCATGTATTTTCAGATCTTTTGATAACAGAATCTTGACAGCTGTTTGAAATCTCCATTGGCAGCTGCTGTCGCCCTGGTGACTGGCTTAGTCCATTTATGAAGCCACACGCCGGGTCTCACCACCTGTACATATCCAGTCAAAATATTCATAAAACTCCGCTGACTGATAGAAAGGCCTAAAGAAAATCAAAACAATACATATCAAAAACTAAATTATTAGGCCAAAATCTGTGAATTTAATTTAATTTAATTTATTTGAATTCCCAGTCCCCAAGGTGTCTGTTAGGAAAAATTCTGGCCCTTCGACAAATATCGTTACATATAGTTGCAAATATAGTGTCCCCTGCTCTGTGGGATGAGCCACTGGAGTGTCCAGGAAGGCTTTTAACAAGGACAGGATGGTGGAAAAGAAGGTTGAATGGTTAAATTGTTCACGTAGGTCAGTAAAAGCAGTTCATATAGCACGTTATTTGCCAGCTCCAAAATCAAATACCATCACAGACATCATTAACAGATTCTCAAACAGTACAAAAGAGCATCACACATGCGGCATGTCAGCGAGCTGGTTAATGGATCCTGCCATTCGCACATTTCCATCGTCTCCCCATCTGTCGTATCCCCTCTCTGCTCTCTCCTCCCATCTGGCCGAGGGGGAAGCTACCTGTACTTCCAGCCTGTCAGTGTCCCAGCTGCTCACAACCCCAGCAGATTATCAAAGCCTTCATCTGACAGGAGTATGTTTCTCACAGACACATTCTTGCCTCATGGCCCAGGAAATGTTTCTTTCTCTCTCCTCCCTGAAATCCACACGGTAGCATCAGGCCTCAAGCACAGAGTGGTGTGTCAGCTGTGATAAGGATAAGTATTCATGTTTCTGAGGTAAAGTTGCAGCCTAGTTAACCCTAAGCCAGCGTAGTGAAATCTACTCCACTAATGTAAGTAGAGTGACTGTTGGGTTCTTCAAAGGTGACGGAGCTGAATTTAAAGACTCAGTTGATTCAATGATAGAATTTTAAAAATACAAGTGAAACTGACTTTTTTTAATGACCCTATAGTAAAAATGTAGGTTACCATGTGTTCTTTGATTGTAAGGCAGGTGTAGGTTTGAATTAAAACTGGAAATATCAAGTCTGCAGTCCACAAAGAAATGCACACTGACTGTATTAAATCTGTAAATTAAATCTTAAAATAAGCTGTAAGGATTTATGTAACTTTATGATGTCACAAAGCAGCCCATGCCCTGAGCCATCCCCCAAGCCCTGCCCACATCCATGTTTTGGATTTGGTTTCTCTGAGTTTACCTAATCTGTCATACAGTACAGCCTCTCTACACTGAGATGGTTTTCAACACCTCAAACCACAAATATAGCCTCACCGAAGACCAGCACGTCAAATAAAACACACAAAGATGATAAAATATGAAAATATCTGTGGAAGAAACTCCCTGAAGATGACTTAAACTGTACTGTAATAGCTCATATGATAACCCAGAGCGATAGAAAAACAGAGTGGCGACACTCCCATAGGACTCCGTTGTTCAAAGATGGCGGGTCGACTTCCGGGTCATGGAGCCCTCAATAGTTCCAAACATTACTCCCGTGGCGCTGGACCACGTCTGTTTCTATGGCTGCGCAGCAAGAAACTCCTGAGCTAAACTGATGAAATACCGACCAATTTTAAGTCGTAAAGTGGTAATAATCTTTGCTATGTACAGTAACTATGCTGACTTAACAAAATAAAATGTATAAGACTGATCGGTTCCTTAAAAAACATGTATTTATTTACGTAAAGATGATGATTTCAGTCCGTAGCCCAGAGGTAGTCCTGCTCACTTTTCATTCAAACAAACTAATGCCACTGCCACAGTTGTTAAATTTAATCAATGAGACCAACATTAATCTCCTACAAAGAGTTTAACCAGCCATTTAGGTAAACGATCTGAAAGCGTGCGGATTGTTACTTGGCTCGTTGTCTACCCCGCACTGTTTTCCTCTAGGGAGGACGAGAACTGCCGCCGGCAGATGAGGTCAGTGAGAGCGGCTGTTCGCAGCTCTGACAGCCGCTGCCCTGGTGCTCAGTCGCGACTCTGCACTCCTCCCAAACAAACGCCGATGCAAACTGACCCCAGACTTTATGATTAAACTGTGACTTTCTGGCATGAAAAAAGACCATTAGAACTGTGATGTGTTAACAGCCTAAAGCCAACATCAAAACAGGTTTTATCAGCTTTTCTGCTACGGCTGTTGGTTGCCGCGGAATGGCGATAGCGAATGCTAATTACTGTTAGCCCGTCTATGAGATTTTACATATACATTAGCATTAAGCTAGCTGGCTTTATGTTGAGTTGTGATACTGGCTCTGTGCGTTTGTGTAGGTTACCATGTGTTCTTGAACGTTGTTTGAAACTATGTGGGTTTGATTGAACAACTTTGATGCTATTCCCGCTTAATATATTGCTTTACTCCTCTTTTTGTCATTTTTTACGTATGCCATTTTTACTGTAGGGCAGGCTAATCTTCAATTTGGAGTACAAATAAAACCTTGAAGCAAAAAGATTTTGCCTTTTGTTTAAAAACTGACATAGATAATTCAGTAACAGTTGTGAATATAGCTTTGTACGGTTTATTTTTAACATTTTACCTCCCCTCCAAAAGCAAGTTTATTACTGTCTGTCCCATAGAAGAACATGACAGCGTTAGCCTAGTTTGGAACAAAGCAAACAGCTACATACTGAACCACGTCACCAGCTGGCTGTTTTTCTAGAGTTACAAAAGCTGTCGCCACTCTGTTTTATTCTATTGCTCTGTGATAACCGTATGGGAAAGCATGATCAGGATGAAGTGCATTTTAACTGTTCACTTTAAAAAAACAACAAAAATACAGGTTTTTTTATTCATGAATTGGTTCTAATTTGTATATTGCTCTTTTTCTTCTCTCAGCGCTCAGTCTCACAGTGAAACTAAACACTTCCTGCAGATGTTTTACGTTTACAACCAATAAAGGAAGGATTCTACCCTTGAACAGCTGGAAGTCTTTCAGGCACCTCCTTAAAAAAACAACAGCAAAAAAACAACAACTGTGAAGTAAGTGTTAATTAGCCTATACTGGCAGTTTGAAAACAAAAGCAACTGAAAATAATTAGTGAATGAAAACAATACTTATATATAGAGAGAGAATATTTTTTTTGATAGTGCATCAAATGTGAAACATCTGCAAGTGTTGGGAAAACAGTAACACTGAAAAAGGTCAACAAGCTGAATCAATTTAGTTGAATAGAGCTTCTGTTAGAAAGAAGCTCAGAGTAGCAGTAGTGAATATAACATGATTCTGTTGCCTTGCTGTGGAAAAGCACATCTGCATTAATATCACATGAAGTGTCAGTTAAAAAAACCAAAACATGACCTCGGGTCAACAAGTTATTTTGATACTGGTTTACTTTGATAAATAACCGTACATCTGCAGGGAGTGTACATACGTATATTGTGATATCATAAAAGAGAAATTAGGTAAATGAACCCTTATTTCCCTCTATAATCTAATTTTTGTTTATTTGTTTGTTTGTTTTTTTATATTGCTTTCATATCTACATTATACATGATATTTTTGTAGACACATTTAGTGTATTATACATGGGCTGAGGGAGTGGTGTCAGACACCATTCATAATGCAATTAGAGAAGCAGGAAGTTTCTCAACATATCCCTGTAATAAAATCCACCTGCGCTGCAGCCAGCCAGGCTCGAGAGGTGATACACTAGGAATGTATAGACACATACATCTACAATTTTTTTTTCTTAATGCTGTTTCTGTGCTGTTCTATTAACGGACTGACAAAACATGCCTGCACAGTGCCTAATCTTAAAAGAGACTCAGCTGTCAGTTTGCTCTCAAACTTTGCAAATGCACACTCACACACCTACACATTCATCTTTTTATCCCCCCAGATTTTCCCCTCCTCTTTCCCTTTCCCTACCTCCTCTTTTGTCTGCCTCTCTCATTTCAAGTCACTGTCTGCCTGACTGTCTGTCAGTGTTTCCCTGTTGTTATTTTAGAATCTATTGCTGGGTATTTAGGTCACATGCGGTTTCTAGCCCTGGTAAAGTATGAATAATGCAGAGTTCTCTCATTACACCATGTGCTAACTCTCTGGATTGAAAATCAATGTGCACTCAAGTGGCTGGCAAATGAATGAAGCTCACTCGCCAACCCCACCTCGAGAGGAGTGCGAGGATTAGATCTCCTAAGGTTTAGGAACATTTTTATTTTAACAGGGTCCAAGTAAGATATCGGCGGTCTGCGAGAGGCGGTGGTGTGTCTTCATTCAGAGAGAGCTGAGTGTGATGAGAACAAGGCCTGTGGAACAAAAACGTATTGGTCATCGACAATGCATAGAGGAACATCTCAAAACGAGACCATTGTCGGGGCGGTGCGACTGATTGAAAGAGGGGCTGCCTGGGAGTTTTTTTTTTCTTTTTTTACCCCCACTGTTTCCAACCTTACAGTGCACTCCCTCCTACGGTTCAACCATAGTTCACATTGCCAGGAGTCTCTGCACCACCCACCCCCCACCTTCCCCATGTAGCGCTCGGAGAATCCTATGCATTATGCATATATGCAGCCGCACATTCCATCGGCACCAAAACAGTGTTTACAACATGATACACAGTTTTTCTGGGGGTTTGGAAAGGTGCCCGAACCGCTGCAAGCAACAGCGGTTACCCACTGTGATCACACAGGCCATGCATTTTTTTTTAATAGCATTTTTTTTTTTTTTTATGGGAGAGACTCCCTGACATCTGGCACACATCTGGAGCTGTTTAATGAGAGGCTCAGCCTGCCCCGACTCTTTACTCCGAGCCCGCCGTCAATCCCCCTCATTCTCGAGTTGTCATGAGATTTCAACTCCTCATCTCCTCACTGGCAAAAGCCAAATAACATCAGTAAACGAGTGATAATAGTCTGTGATGGTAACATCGAGGGAAAAAAAAAACAGAAAAAAAAACGTAGCAAAACTAATTGGGAAACACTTTAATTTAGAAATGCAATCTTATGGTATTTACTCCCCAAAGCAATAAGCAACCTGTGATCTGAGCTGTTTTGATTACAGAGCTTAGTGTAGTTTATTGATATCATTTCTGTGGTTTGCACCTGTGGGCAAACTGAAGGCTCCTCTCCTCCGTTTGTGTCACCGAGCCAAGAGAATCTGCTGTTGAGATTGTTGCAGAGATGAATCCAAGCTCATTTTAATTTTATGTCTTGTGGGGGAAATTGACTTCTTTGTTAGAAAACAGAATGGTGAAATTCTTCCAGCGGCGTTGGTGCTTCGCACGAATCCAAATCCGAAACGTGTCTTAACGTATGGCTTCCCCTGCCTGTGGTCTCGGTGCGTTCTCCATGGTAGCCGCCCATAAATTGCGAAAATGGCTCCTTTTGTATGTTCATTAATAGGCACAACATGCGCCCATACAAAACTCCAACTATTCTTTGAATATGGCTTGATTGAAAGCCGGGATTCTTAACAGCGGTGTTCTTATTCTCACCTTGTAGCAGCTTGTCTAGCTGTCCGGCCTCTTATTTATTACCCCTTGAAGATGAGACAATGAAAAAGCAGTTCTCAGAGCTCTGTTTGCATTGAGAGGCCCACAGCACAAAGCAGCATGAGAGCATCTCATTGTTCGACAGGGCCGGCCGAGATGCGGCTCGCTTCAAAGATCTTCTTTTTTTGGTGGTGGTGGGTGGTAAAGGGGAGTGGAGGAGGGGCTCCGTGGCCATGAGGAGTAGTTTTCATCACAGGAAAAAAGGGGGGTGGGGGCAGAGAGAGAGGGGTGGAGCCGGAGAACCAGGAGTCAAACACAGGCCAACGTGAACTTTCCCGTGCTATATTTGGTTCCTCATCTATAGGCAGCTTTACTGCGCTCAGATCTGTGCCCTGCAGAGGATGCAAACACTTCAAAATATGGCTGAGATTTGAGATTTAGATGAATGATCACAGGACGTGTATCCTACCGCTGCAACTGTAGTTTTTAGGAGAGTCTTAAGTGGCAAAGCAAACAGAGCCTGGGACGTTCTAAAAAAAAAGAAAAAGGAAAAAAAAGGGTCAAAGTCCAGTTTCCACATGTGTTTCCCTTCATTTGATCTGGGCTCAGAAATGGAAAAAGGGTGCTGGAAATGAGTGGTATTCTTAAGCTTCCCAGAGAAATGCTATTTATTGTGGGACTGTGTGTATGAACCTGCAATTATAAGGCAGAGAGCCCATGTCTGCACTCAGAGATAAGTTGGACGGATGTTCGGTCTCATTCATAGAGAGCCAATGCGCTTTACTCTGCTAAATGGGCTATGGATACTCCTCAACATGCAGGCTGACTCTGAAATACACACAGAGGGAAAACGTGCAGCCGTCACTGAAAAGGCGCACGTGAGTCCATCTAAGCTGTTCAGTTCAGGTGGTGCATCTTTAGACACGTCTGCGAGCGGATATATTAAAACGCTGATTCAAGTTTATCACAGCTTTGTTTTTTTTGATTGCGCTCATTAATAAGAACATAGTGAAAGTTAATTGCTCATTTGCTGCGGGGTTGTGTGAGGTTGGTGTGGACAGTTTGCTGCAGCTCATTCAGCCAAGAGCACACACCACCAAAGTGATGAGCTGTGGACAACGCACACAAATACCCACTAAACCAATGCAGTCTGTTGAAATGCACTTTGATGTACAACATTTTTGTGTGTGCTATCTTCCCTGACAAAACAGCAATTTCTCAACTGCACCGACTGTGCACCACAAGCCTGAATTTGTCTGTCTCAAGGTTGAGGATGGTGAATGTTTGTGCTTTTTCTGGCTATTCAAGCGGAGCAGTGTGTTGGCACACAGGAGTATGATTTCACACATCTGCCACGCCCTCAATTATGCAGAGCTTTTAAATCTTAACAAAATGTTAATTGTGATCTGAAAAACGTCTTCCTCCCCTACAGGTGTTATGAAGGTCAAATTTAGCTCCAGAATCCAATGTCAGTTTGTGTACATGTTGGGTCTGATGTAAATGCTTGGCCTCCATCCAAGGGAGAAAATTAGTCACACTGTCGAATGTGACTGTAAATTGCCTTTAGGTGAATGTGAGCGTGTACATTGTTTGTCTCTATATATGGCCTTGTCCCTCACCCTATATGTCAGCTGGGATTGGCTCCAGACCCCAACAACCCTGCGTGGATAAGCGGATGTAGACAATGGGTGGATGGAAAAATGGGGAAAAGGGGCCAACAGCTCCACCTGGACCATCTCACCCCAGGATTATAATTAAGTCTAATCCTTATGTGTTTGTTACGCAGGCTTGTTAAGGCAAAGATGTGATTCTGAAATCAAAATATTGTGTTGGGGAAAAAAAAGAGGTAGCAGGGACTGGAGCTGCAGAAAGGAAAAGTTATTAAAGGGATAGTAGCATTTTTTAAAAGTGGGGTTGTATGATCTACAAATAGCCCCTAAGTGCTTTAATTGCTGTAGAAGACTCTCTGCACTCCTCCCGTTAGCAACACCAGCCCATAGCCCTGCCCAGAGATTTACAACATACAGTGTTGTGAATGGACCCAAAGAAACGGCCTAAAAGAGTTTTTACCTGAAAAAAAAATACACAGTTTGTTGTGCAGGAAAAACACAGTTTTTATTTGGACCTAACCAACTCACGTATCCCTCCGCCCAGGGTTAGCGCCCGCCAATCAGCAGTTGGTTAGCTCCAAATAAAAACTGCGTTTTTCCTGCACTTTGAGGGGCTGGAAAAAATTATATTATAGACAACAATGGAACTGTGTATTTTTTTTTCCAGGTAAAACCTCTTTTAGGCCACGAAAATAGGCTGTTTCTTTGGGTCCATCCGAGGAGAAAATCTTTCTTGTGGGATACAAGTGTTATCCAATGAGGAGAGAGAACGGCATGAAGGGCTGTGTGTGCAGCCAAGGGATGCGCGTGAATGTGGTCACGTAGCACGAGGACCAATAGATGCCTGACGAGGGCGGGGGCTGCTAACTCGTGGTGCGTTCAAGGAAACTCGTACTTTGTGTTTTTCCTTCCTGTGAAGTCATACCAGTTCGATCTGGTACGAGTTCACGGGTCGGAAGTTACGAGTGGTCGTTATAGTGACTTTCACAGGCAACAGGACGGTAAAAACACGAGTTACAGGTTGCCTGGAACGCTACAAAGTTGTAGTTGTGACTTGAAGCTGTAACTTAGTTTCAGTTGAAAAAAAAAAAAAAAAAAAAAAAAAAATTGCTTTTATTCTCCTCACTCCTGCAAACGAATTGCCCCATTGGGGACAATAAATAAAGAAAGTTGAAGTTGAAAGTTGAAGTTGAAAGTAACTTACGGTTTCAAAAGCCTGTCTTGAACGCAGCATTAGCGAAAACGGCCGAACCGCTGATATCTGCTTTAAAGTACTTAGGGGCTATTTGTAGATCATACAACCCCACTTAAAAAAAATGCTACTATCCCTTTAAGAGAACATACATACAACATTTTATTGAAGGTATCTTTATAGGTAATGTGTTGATTAAAGCTAAAATACTTAAAACCAGTCCAACAAAAGTACAAACAGGGAGCAGAGTGAGCTGAAGCCACTGATGGAGGCAGACCACTGACATAATACACACACACAGGTGCAGCAGCAAACCTGACCCACTGTGTGTGTAATCCCAGCACGCTGACAAGCATGCAATCACACAGCACCCAGCTACACAAAAAGGAAAAGACAAAACACCCACAACCACCATGTTGACTAAAGAATAAGCAAAATAAACCACGATACTAAACAATGAAACAGGATTAGTCAGCTCACAATGCAATAAAGTTACAGTTTATATAAATAGGGGGCACTGCTCACCATCTCTAGCAGGGGCATGAACGGTTCACTGCAGGTGAACCAGGATCAGGAAGCACCATGTGGTCGATACCAGCCACAATTGACAGGAACCAGCAAGAGACTGGGCAGAAACCAGCAGGTGCCCTTTATAACCCCAGCACTGGTAGAGGGGCTCGGCCCGGAGTCGTCCCTGGGCTGCGTTCACAAACCCACTACCAGATATGCATAGTAATAATAATAATAAACTTTATTAAGACAATAGAAACAAAAGGCAAACAAACATTAAAATAACTGCACAAATGCCAGTCGGTACATGTGGGTTTTTAAAAGCTTTTTAAAATGATGCACAGACTCAGCTGATCTGATGCCGAGGACCAGACTTGCATAGTTCCCCTTTAATATACCTGCATACTACTGAAACTGTCCACAACTACTGTAACAAACAAGTAAAGCCAGATGTGACGTGGTGAGAGCACCTTTATAAGTGTGAAAGAGTCTCCAGCTGCTGTCTGTCCTGTGATCCATCACACTGTGGTGAGCCTGTCAACCTGTTGTGTCTGCCTCAGTCAAGCCTTTGTGTAGTCACAGCGCTATATTTAGCCTCTGGTCACCACTTAGCTCATCAGTTACAGTAGGCTGAGCATGCTCTGTGACCACGCTGCTACTGAATGAATACTTGTTGATATGACTGTGCAGGCTGCAGGGATGGGAGGCCTCTCTACAGTCCCTCCATTTGCATCTTGGCTGCAGGTTCCTGGCTTCCACCAGGACAAAACACACAAATTCACCCCTGTCGTCATCTCTTTTTGTGTCTTAATTGAGAACATGAACAAAAGCATGCTTAAAGTGGAGGCTGTTGTCTCATAGAGAGAGCTGGGTTATGCGTCTCTTTGAAAGGCAGGCTGACTTTGAAGGACGCAAAGCCACGTACCCGTGGGTTCTGCAGAACAGTGACAGCAGCAACTGATTAACCACCACCGGATGTGAGGGTGTGAGGTAGAAAAGAGCCGAGAGAGACCGAGGACTGATAGAGAACAGCTCAGTGACAGATAGATGATTTCATAGAAGAAATCATGGGTCATAATTAGTGATGGGAATAATGGCATGATAGAATAACGGTATTACTAACGGCGCTACTTTTTTCAGTAATGAGTAATCAAAAAAAGTTCCCCCATTTATATAAGGAAATGTTCTAGTTTCTACTGTTATTTAAGAGCTTCATGACATGTTCTGGGACACTGGTGTTACCTGAGTGAGGAGGTCTCCCAAACCAGACCAGGGACTGGGATTGTCCACTTGCTGTGGTTCCCAGTCTTCTTGTGAGTCTTTGTTGGAGTGGATGGTGAGTTACTGAGCAGATGTGCTGCTCAAAAAAGTCTTTTAGCAACTCTGTAAAAGTGCCCACTGAAAAAAGAATATATCAGATAAAGTATTTACTTGATGCTGAATCTTTTGAGCACTTTATCAGTCCTTTCCTTTGGCGAAGTGCTGCATTCTTACACACAAACGCCTCTGTCTGACTCAAACAACTGATCTGTAATGTAGTAATCTACAACGTGTCCACAGCAGCACAGCACCCCACTGCTGTGCTGCTGCTCCCAGCTGTTTCTCCAAATTGGCAGCTGATCCAATCTACTGCAGGTATCACACTGACAATAGATGGAGAATAAATAAGTACCCCACTCAACCTCTGTCGAATAACCTGCACTATATTTTTGAGAGAACAAATAAAGGAAAAAATATTTTTTGTAGGAAGAAAAAATCCCATCTGTTTTTTTTTGTGTTTTTTGTTTGTTTATGACCATTAACTGTTTCAATTAATGGTCTTTTGTGACCACAGTTCTACACCTTGGTCACTTGTGCTTGGTGATGACATACAGTGACTGAGGTGACTGGGATGCTATAACAACAATATCAGAGGTATTTCTTCCCATTGTGATTGATCTAATCATCTTGTGACCTTTATGGACACACCCTGGTCAGTATGTGCATTTGACATTAAAATGTAAGATGTCTATACTCAAAATGTTATTTTGATAATAGGCTCAACAAGACTCCAGCCTGCTGGCAGTTAGCTCTGGGGAAGGCCCTTCTGCATACCTGTCCCCTGGGTGACCCCTGTTCTAGGGCTGCAAGTCTTATTGGAGTAATCAGCCCCTGTCAGCACCTTGGGTATGTTGCATGGACTCAGTCCAATAAATGTGAATGCGACCTGATGAAAAGTAAGTTTGTTTGCACTGAAAGGAGTCCCTCTGAGTTTTTCTGTTTGCCTACTTTTTTTCAATGTGTGTTTTTCTTTCTCCCCACATCCCTGTGTTTGTATCTAGATTGGGAAACTACTGCATTCACAACAGAAGCAGGGCAACATGAAAAACAGCTTTGCACTCATAAATCTTTATGGTTTAAAACTCAAAGAAGGAAGCATAGTAATAAGATCCAGGCAGTTGTTAAAGTGTACGAAGAGGGTTGTTATAGAGGAGAAATAAAATCCACTCCAGTTCTGACAAAGATGCTGATGTAAGTTCGTTTGTCTGCTAAGCCATTTCCTCTTGTCACCAACAGGCCAAAGTTTCAACTGCAAGAACAAAGAAATATCTGATGTAAAAACGTGTAATAAAAGAATTTTCCTCTGCAGGACAAAGAGCTACCTTTGTAGACAGAATATCCATATCGACAATGAAGTTGTACATTCTGTACTGTAGACAGCCAGAGAAGGGATCTTTATGTGTTCAGGGCTGTCTGGTCAAATCTTGTGAATGATAGATTCCTCAATTAACACCATCAGGGAATCTCTCCAGACTTCTCCAGCACAAACATACTCTCAGTGAAACTCAGACTCTGTGATTAACTGATTAGAATTTGGTGGTCAGAGGTAAAAGGTGACGGTGAACTCACACAAGATAAACAAGCTATGGAACACTCCAGCTATGTCACACAGGCCCGATCACTAAAGATGAGAAGTTCTTTATTCAATTTAGCATTTAACCAGCTCTGCACTGCACCCATGAACCCTGCTCACAGCACATCTTCTATAGGCTGTTGTAAGCACTGATGTCTATACTGATATTTCTACAGTATTTGAGTGACCCGTGACCTTTTCATGCACTATGCATTCCAACTGCACTGACGTTAGCTGTCAGTAACAGATTACTGGGTAATATGTCAGCATATTACTGACAGCTTATTGTTGTTAATGCATGTGTTTGCATGACAGCTCAGCCTCTGACTCATCTCATAACTCACCAGAAGCTCCAGTTCTGTCATTTTCACCCAGCATCGCTTTGAATTTTCCCAGCAGTTTAGGTATTTGAGAGAAGAACTGTGTGGCAGGGACTGATCATCACAAACATCAAGATATATTGTGTATTGCAATACTATTTATCTTCCAGTTCTTTGTCACAGTACTCGGCTGATTCAGAGCCATGAACACAGTTTTGTGACTAACTGACAGTCACAACACTGGTCTCATGTTTCTTATACCAGACCCACCCAGCTGTACTCTAACTCGCCCAGTCTTTGTGCGCTCTCTTGTGTGAATCTCATGTGTAGGGATAACGTTGTGGAGATTAACACAGTTCATGAGCAGATGAAATCACATTTCATGTCGCCTCCAGTGATCACACATTTAAAGATTGAGAAAGCAACGGGTCTCCACACTACTGTAAGTATTTACATGTGCCTCGTGGCCGAACAGCGTCCGTGTTTGTTATTGTGTTACCGTGGCCTGATCTTGAGTCTTCTTGAGACTCGGGGAGAAAACAGCAGAAAAGGAGACTGAGAGTATTGATTTTCTGGCACCGCCCTGCTTAGATTATGAAATGCCAATACGAGGATTCCACCCTGACTCTGTGGTTCATTCCAAGTTCACTTGTCATTTTCTATAATTCTGACAAAATCAAGATGCTTAACTATGATGTAGTTAGCCATGCTCGGCCGCCCGAGGGATCTCTGATTGAATTAGGCGTCTGTGTTCTGCCATTTGGTACCAGCCTGCAGTTTTCCCAACACTTATTGGGGGCAGAACTTATTTACTTTTGGGGGGATTTTAAAAAATGAAAGAGGCTTCTGTTCATCAATTTATCAATTAGGACTCTCCCATATTCCTTCAGATAAACTGTTAAAACAACGGCGGGTGAATCAAAATCTCCCTTTTCCAGCGTTTCATGTAGAAAAAATGTTCCCAAGGCATGATGGCAACAGATCTATGAATCATTTCATTTTATGTGCAGATTTATAATAGCTTATAATTAATATTCTCATGAACACTTTTATTGAAGTTATACCTACACCTAAAAAAAAAAGAAAAAACTTTGGAAATCAGTTGAATGAACAAAGAATGTTCAAAATCATTAACAGACAATTAAAGTTTAGAAATTTCTAAGATAAGTGGAGCCAGTAGACTTGTGTTA
Source organism: Decapterus maruadsi (assembly GCA_030347415.2). NCBI lineage: Eukaryota > Metazoa > Chordata > Actinopteri > Carangiformes > Carangidae > Decapterus > Decapterus maruadsi. The sequence continues at coordinate 6,780,926 of CM064897.1, forward strand.
ATAATGTCTGTGTACTTAGGAAAAGCACAAGTGCCATTATGTGGCTGTGTTCTATTGAACTGTTTTAGTAAGCTATGACCCTGTGACAGCAACAAACATGAGTACCAGGAAAATGAAGCAACAAAATAGAGCTCGATCATCAATTAGCCTCATGTCACGACGCTCTTCAGAGAGAAGAAGAGCCTGGTTTCTGTTTAGAATTTTACCTGCATTGTGGTTCGCGGATCTGAAAATCATCAAATTCACCAAAGTAAAAGTGTTCACCAACATAAAACTTATAAAATAGACATTACAATTAAAGAAAAAGGTTAACTTAATGTCTTGGGGATTTTCTTGTAAATTATATTCCTTCAGCTGCATGAGCTCCACGACCGCCCACCAATCGATGCCCTCCTAGTTTCCATGACATTCCAATTGATAAGATTTCATTGGACACATATGCAAATCATTTTTCCACAAGCGTTCACACAAGTAGTTACGAGGGATGGTACGGTGGTGCAGTAGAGCACTTTTGCCTCACAACCAGAAGGTTCTGGGTTTGGCTCCCACGGATGGAGACTTTCTCAGTGGAGTTTACGGGTTCTCTCCTGGATCTCTAGCTTCCTCCCACAGTCCAAACACAAGCACGCAAGGCTGAGTGGAAATTCTAAATTGTCTGTCGGGGACAATGTGAGTGTGTGTGCATTGTTCATCTCAATAGTTGGTCCAGGGTATACCCCACAATCACCGTGGACCCTTTATTAATTAGGCTACGTACAACTCACCATAATAATAATATATAATCAGTCATCTGGGGGTGGTGGTCTAGTCTGTAATCTTGTTTTGCTGTTGACGCTGCAGAAAACTCTGCTTCTCAAAGATATGTTTGTAATGGAAGCAGGTTTTCAGTGTTTTTGTGGCGAGCTCATGATATTCTGCTTTAATCCAGAACAAAGTTTTCTTTAGTTTTCTTCGTTCAAGACAAGTCAGAACTCAGATCTTTCCCAGTTGAAAACAGTATCGACTTCAAGCATTCGAGACACACCACGCCAGAATAACCAAAATACATGGCGGACGGGACAAAATTTGCATTCAAAGTGCTTCATGTCCTGTAGCATAAAAATATTACAAAGGGCACAAAAGAACGTGTTAATGTATTTTGGCATTTTAATGCATTTTAATTAATGATGACACACTAGTGGATTGCACTTTTTCAAGTTGGAGGTCTTGAGGTGGTGTTGGATCGCACTTTTTCAAGTCGAAGGTCGGAAAGATCGAGTACTTGTAAGCATGAGGTCAACTTCACTGTGACATCATAATGTTCTGCAAAAACACTCCTGGACATTATGCAATGCTGTAACTCAGGGAGTGGAAATGTTGACAGAGTTGTGGGCGAACCACAAGAAAGATGTCCAGTATGTGACCTCAGGATCCTGGACAAAAGCAAAGCAATGATCACATTGGTTATTTGATGGCAGAATCAACTTTCTTCTCAGCTCTCCTCACTAAACCATCACCTCAGCTCTGACCTCGCCCGCCTGTCTTCCCAGTCCAGGCCATGATGAACAGTTGAGGCAGCAGCCATGGTGTTAGCAGTGAAGGGACCTACCCATCAGTGTGATGGGCTTCTTTGTGGCTCAGGGAGGGATTACTGTGCGTTCAGGCAGCTTCACATGGTGAGCCACAGCCCTTCTGATCAGAGAGGCACTCGCCCATCTCCCCACCTCGCCCCCTGGAGCCCGTGATTTCACAAGGATTAGCACACAAAGTCACCTAATCTCTCCCTCCGCACTCTTTCTATTGATGGCCATCTCAAACATGAATGTAGACACACACACTCACACCAACACACACAGACATGGTGAAATGCAAAGAAAATACAATGAAATTATTGTGAGAAGAAGAAATCGGTAAACTGCACCTCATACAATTTTCATAATTCTTTATAATTATTGAATTGGCTGTTAACATCATAAATTGCAATGAAGTTACAACACAGTTTTCATCATAGTGATGCTGGTTCACTTCTTGGCGAGAATATTTGGTAATAGGGTTGTCAAAAAAAAAAATCAATACTCATCTGTCAGGTTTCGTAAGGGAAATGGACCCACATGCAGACATGGCATGGAAGCTGATGAGGTACAAGAGAAATGATTTATTTAAGTCACGGGGAGAAAAAGAACTCACAGGCAAAGTGAAGCAGGAACGCAGGAACATACAGCACAAGCACAGAGGACGAACACAGACAGACAAAGGACCATGACACAACCCTGAGGTTAAATACATGAAGAAACAAGACACAGGTGGTGCAGTGGGACACGGGTGAGACAGGTGAGGTGTTAGGTCATCACAGGATGGTGAGCACAGGAAGACAAGGAACTTCAAAGTAAAACAGGAAATAAACGTGACGGAGACACAAATCAAAACTAAATTTAATATTGGATCAGGTTTGCAACAATATCGATACCAACAGCTTTCTTTTCTTTCTTCACCTCTTCTAGTTACTAGTCACATAACTTGGTGCAGACACACAGCTCCGCCCCTCACCAGCAGCTCAACACACACTAGGAGTGCTAGTTGATGTTCATGACACTGAGCTGATGTTCCAGTATACTGTAAAACTACCTTAACAAAGTGCTGCTGAACGGCCTTCACCACCAGTTTTAGTCAAAAATTAAAAAGACAAAAGTGCTGAAATTGTTTTTACCAAGAAAAAGGAAAAAAGGTGAATTTATCAAAATAAACTGAACACAATCTCTAGGCTGTGATGGACATGGCAGTTCATTTGTACAGTTTGTACAGTACAGGTAGGTTTACATGTAAGTGGATGGTGAGAGTCAGCAAATGTAGGATTGAAACTTAATAATTTACTTCTGCAAATATTCAATTTTCTTATGTTTAGGTGAATTCTGTAACAAGCCGTAATTGCGTGTGTTGTAGCAGCTGTCTCGATAAAACCGTAATAATCCAGAAGAACCAGATGTAGATCCACTGCTCCTCTTTGTTGATCTGTGCCAGATGAGGTGGTTTGAGAATCTGATCATGCGAGGCCTCCCTTTTAAGATTTTCTGGGCATGTCCAACTCAGTCCCATCTTGCCCAAAGGGTGGAGGTGGAGGGGAGGAGGGGGACTTCAGGCGAGCAATTACACAGTCCATCTGGCCTGGGATCCAGTAGAAAGAGGTGGAGGTTGGAGAATGAACGTGTGGGCTACCTTTCTTACTCACCACCGCCCTGGACAATGGCCAGAAACAGATGGATGGTGCACTGACATGATGGCCTGCATCTTTTTAACTCTCTCCTCATTACCTCACTCAGCACTGGCATCAGAATCAGCTTAATTAGTATTGTTGAGTATGTTTATGTACAGAAGGAATATGACTCTCACAAGCAGCACACACCATGTTCAGGGAGATGTATAGAACAAGTAGGACAACAAAACACAAACATATGGCTATAATCAATCCAAACAAGAGGCAACAAAACAACCAATGGAACCGATACATGATCTACACACACATTTACTGTGTATTTAAGGCGACCACTTCCTCAAGCTGTAAAACAAACAAACAGGTGGTGCAAGGTGTGAGGAAGAGCTGAGAGAGGAGGATTAGTGGTTATGTAAAGTGTGTAGGCTCTAATATGAACAGCATGTGATGTGTGATGGATGATAAATGCATGTTGATGCAGAGAGTGAGTAAGAAAAAGTATATGGTTTAAGATTTAAGTTTAAGTGGGTTATGAAATTGTGTTTGAGCGATCAGACTGTGGCACAGGACGTCAACAGAGTAGATGTGCTCTGACTGGTTGGATCAATGTGTCTTGATGCGTTCAAAGCTGGCCACCTGTGATTGGGTCACCTGAAAGAGACGTATAATGCATGCCACAAATAGACATTCGATGACCTGCAGCAACAAATAAGTAGGTAGGCAATAAACTGTTACATGAGACCAGCAGTAAACAAAGTGCACCAACAAACATGCTTTTATCTGCAAGAACATGTTTGCATTTTCTGCACTGCGCAAAACCAACCTGCTCATTTTTTGTTTTAGTTATCAAATCAAATGAATTCCAAATTAGAGTATTTTGAAGTTTTTTGAACCCTTCATGAGACAGCTTTTCCCTGACTTGCTCTCTCCATGTTCAACTAGTGTAACACGATGCAATTAAGCGTACTGTATGCTGAGACATGCCTGAATGAGAACGCTTAATGGCAGTTATGGGCTCCACATAAATGAGCCTGACGTAATAGGCCTACTACTACTATTAGTGCAGCAGATGAATGGCATTTTTCATCGGAATCATTCACTTGATGATACAAGCATGACATTTGGTACAAATAAATACTCTCTAAGGGTCACTCTTTTGGAAAAGAGATTCACTTTGGTGGCCATTTTTCAAGATGGCTTCCAGGTACCAATATGTCCGGTATCAGCATGTAATTTTCAAAATCAGTTCATTTTGGTCTGAAGTATTTTATGTGTCCCACATTTCATCATTATAAGTGTTGTTGTTATACAGTAACAGCTATGTCAAATGTTGTGTTGAAGATGGAGTGCAAGATAAACACCGTGGAACTAATGGAATATCTCATGATCTATGAAACATAGAAGCACAGTGTTTGGTGTTTGGTTAGATTCAAAATATATATTTTTTCACATTTATATTATTTCTCATTATAAACCATTGTTATCACTACTGTTGGGTATTTGGACACTTTAAATGTGAAGGTTATGTTTCGTGCTGGTTATCCTTTAAACACTAGCTTACAATAAAAAGGAAAACTCCCAGGAAGAATACAAAAGTTTACAGTTTATGATGAGTTTCAAGTTTTGTGGTTAAAAAACAGAGACTCAGCAGGTTAACGGGCAGCAGCACTTTTCCAAATTCCTGCTGTCTTGACTTCACCAGTGCACACTGGTGGAGTGAAACTTTCCTCATCTGCATCTCCACAGAGAGCCGCTGCCTCTCCGACCTCACAGTCTCTGCAGAACTTCCTGTGTTTGTGAAGCTTGGAGGAAACTTGTGTGAAAGCTGGAGCAGTCATCTGCGGTGCCACTGTGATGCTTTCACCCATCTCCTGAGGTTTGCAGTTGCATCTGCACAAATTTGTTCATCAAGTTTTGTCATTGTTGAATGCTCCACAAAAGTTCTGCATGACGCATGATGAAATATAGTTAAAATTGTTTATTTATTGAGTCCAGTAAAGGTGGACCTGACCAAATAATCAGTATCTCTATTCAGTTAGGTATGATGTAGTCATACTATTAGATTGACAGATTATCTCTCTGTAGAGAATGATGAAAAAACATTATTATGTGAGTTTGTACAAGAACAGATAGAATACAAAACTAAAAAAAACATTACCATTAACACATTTTGTAAAAGGCTGTTGCCAGAGAGAGCAAACAAATTGGGTTAGACTGATGATCTTGTTTTATAATATGGAGAAGAAATAATCCACACATGTGTACATGCATGTGGTTACACACAGTTATACATGCACACTCACAAATTTGAGGGGAAATGAAAACGATCCATCAGCCAGTGTTTTGTAGGAGACAGAGAAGTAAACAATGGAGGCAGTCACATTAAGACACTTAGACGGAAGTGTAATTACTGCTTCTTCATCGACCCAAATTTCCAGCAGGGGACCCATTGCTGAAGGTAGTTAGGCTGTTAGGAGTAAATGAGCTCACTTTATTGCCTTCTAGTTTGTAATGAGCCTCTTTTCCATACCTCTGGCCAGCAGTACACATCTTTAACCAATCACAATCAGCAAGCGCAGTCAATGGTTATTAGCTATTGTCTTGTACAGAGCAGACAATAATGTGCACTTGACTTGAAATGCCCTGTCATGACCATGGGAGTCTTGTGCTTATAACTTTAACTCGATCTCTAACGGTGCAGCCGAGCATCAGAGATGGTTTATCAAACCATGTTTCCCATTCAGCAGCGACATTGATATGTTTATCTATGAACTTTGGGTTTTGTTTATAGATTTACTAATCAGAGATCTGCATGATCTCTGAAGGCAGTATTCAGTATACTTGTACCATGAAGTGTATCAGGGAACCAACAGACACTCAGTAAAATCTGACCTTTCTGTCTGCAAATTTTTACTATTTCAGTGATAATACCAGTATACTGTATATCCATTTCAAAAATGTAGAATGATTTGAAGTGAAGTGTATGTAATTCTATACTATAATGTGTGTTAACCATGACAACACATGTTCGGGAAACTTACGACAGACTAAATTAATAATTGAATCCAATTTAATCCAACTTTATGGAGAACTATAGAGAATGTGAAGTTACGTCACGCCGTTGGACGTTGGCCGCCATCTTTGGAGGATCGCGGATGTAAACACTTGCTCACCCCCCCTGAAAAAAGTTCCCAAAGTCGCTTAAAAGTAATGATGGTGGGACAGTACTGCTGCATAAAAAATGCCACAGCAGTATATGCACTAATACGAAAAACGAGATAGTTCACAATGTCTGGATAAGTCAGTGGAGGGAGTAAATCTGGGTCTTAATAAGTTGTAACCTTTGTTTCTCATTAAATTTGAATTTATCATGATACGTTCCTCCTTCCTTTCACTTCCTCTTCTCCGTTTCTTTTTTGTTTTCTTTTTTTGTCTGTCTTCCTCATCTCTTTTTCTTTCTATTTTACTTTTTGCTCGTTTTCCTCCGTTTTTCCCACTCTGTTTACGTTTGCGTTCCTCCAAAGATGGCGCCGACGTCCCACAACGGCAAAGCTGCGTGACGTCAGCTTCACATTCTCTATACTTTCCCTAGAGAGCAAGAAGAATGGAAAAAATTAAAATCCTCACCTGAATTGACGGATGAACAGATTGGATTTTGGTTGTCAAGGGTCAAAGGTCAAGGTCAGTGGGACCTCACAAAAACATATTAGCCACAACTCAAAACCTCACATACTGTGCATAAAAGTGCCACATCAATTTGTTTATTGCATCAAGGCTTTCTTACTTAAAATAAAACTTTTTTTCCACTAAATTCTAAAACGCTCTGGTTAAAATGATGACATCTGTTTTGTTAGGTTAGGGTTGGTTATATAATGATCCAAACAATAATAAGAGTTAAAACTGAAATCATGAGTGCAAAACCAACTTTTTCATGGATAAGGAAGCCTAACAACGTAACCAAGATCTGAAAAACAAATTGGATGAAAAAATGAAAATGTTTTCATTGTATTTTACAGCTGATTTAAGACTCGGCTCAGAACTGACCCTAACACAAGACATGGGAGCAGGAAGCTGACACAAGATGAAGGTTAAACACATGCTCGGCCCGGCCTTTGCTCACTATCGAAATGTCAGACCACATGCTGCATCTGTGCATCTGGGAATCTCACATTCCTAATTGCAAATTTCACTTAAAGTGAAAAAAAGCATGTTTTGTGTCATTTCAATAGCTGTGAGTTGGGAAGGTTGTTGAAGTGAGAGCGCAGAGTCCTGCTGCAACTCACATTGTTTGGTGAACAAAAATTGATCACAATGGTGAACACTGTGTTCTTCTGTGCTTGAGGTTTGCCTGGGTTGTGATTTTCAGGCTGACTGCTTTATGCTGGCGTATAGTGTTTTTCAGCTCTTTGAATGACAGAGACCGACCAGAATAATACTGAACTTTATAAAAGACTTTTTTTTCTCACAGTGTTCTTGGATGTCCATTCACTGTGGGATTTTTTTGTATTCCTGTTGTGGCCAGTTTGTCTTGGCTTAATAAAACCTTACTTCAAATGATCCACTAATTGATGGTTAAGTTTTAACTGTGCTGAGGGGACGATATGAATCAATGCTTTAAATAGGCTACAACTTGAAAGGAGCAAGCTGCCTGCTTACATCTCCGTACACTGTATGGTCTACAAAAAGGGACATTTCCAAAGCTTACGTAACTGTGTGCATTTCATTTTTAATATAATAAAAAAAGACAAGATAGTGTTTAAACCTGTAAATCCTCCCATACTGTTTAAATATGAAGAATGTATGCTATTAATACATACAGTACTGAACTGAATGCTAATCCTCAGTGTCACTCTGTGTATCATGTTACGACACAATGGCATAATTCCGATGCACGCCTTGGCATGATACCTAACCTGAGTGGAAAATATGTTTCCTTCTGCCATGCAGCTGCAATTAAATTACCAATGGACTAAGTGCAATTGTAACTAAATATAGCTGTTATGGGGTTTGACCCACTGATGGATTCGGAGCACCAAATGCAGTTCTGCTTATAAGCACACTATGTTTCTTTGGGACAGGAAAGGGCAATTAAACATGTACCTGAAGCTGACACTTTCACTGGTTAAGTCATCCACCCGCCGTTTGTGTTGAAACTGAAAATAGCAGCCGCTGCATGTGTGTCATCCTCGGAGCTGTCAGGCTTTACCCGGCCTTATTAAATGATCAGCTACGCTGTGTATTGTCATAGCCTGGTGAGTTCTGGCAGTGGCAGCTACGAGCCGCTGAACGCTGATGCCAAAAAGTGGCTTATCTTGATGGACGGGTTCATTATCACCTTCTAATTACAGGTGGATTTTCAGGTATATTCATTACCTCTGCTAACCGGGGTTGTGTATATGTGTCTGTGTGTGTGTATCCACGGGTTACTGTTACACCGGCTGAACTGCAGGGGGTCAGCTGGTGTGTGTGTGTGTGTGTGTGTAGGGAAGGAGGGGGTTCAGGAGTTCCTGTTTCAGCTATGCTGTAGGCTCTCTGCAATATTCATGAGCTCCGTGGGGATCAATGTGGTGTGCAGCACCCGGGCCGGTCCTGCCTCTCAAACCGCCTCCTTTACTCCATCAAACACTATCATAAGTGTTGGTGTGCATCTGGGTTTCAGCGCACTGTATGTGCACAACACAGTAGACACACTGAGCATGAAACTCAAACTTGTCTTTTACTGTATAGAGAAATCTATGTGAACAAGGAAGTTTTTTATTTATTTTTTACATATGTATACTGGTGCAATTAAGAATTACAGCTGCATAAAATTGAGGAATGTGTTAGAAGATTAAAAAGGAATGGTCAAAACTGAAGTGGGAGAGGTCACGATAGTCTAACTTTCAGAGCTTAATATGCGTCAGGCTCTGAAAGAACTGGACCGCTACAATTCCCATAATGCAAATCCATAAATCCATAGCATCACTGTATTAATTGAGTTGGATCCACCCCGAGGAATCACAAATCCAAGGGGCCATGTGATAATTAACTGGTTTAGGAAAAGTAGGGTGAGGAAACATTAGTGCTGCACACATTTTCCTGTTTTTGGACTCTTTGTGAAGTATTAAGTGCCAGTAAGTGGACATACTTGTCCCAGCTCATAGATCTATGTTACATTAAAATGTACTGATTACCAAAAGCCTCAAATGATATGGAACCAGGAATGTGGTGGAGAAACCACATTAATGTAGCCACAAACATTGACTGATTCAGATCTCATTAAACATTGACACGTTCAACAGCTTTTACCATATACAGAGATTTTAGTTGGGGCAATCTGAAAAGCTTTAAAACAAACTGCTTTCCTGAGTCAACTTCTATCTGATGTGAATCATGTCTCTGGCTTGTTCACGTCGACCAAATCAAATACAGAAAATGAATATACAGTACATACACCCAAATGAACTGTGTGGCCTATAGGTGAGATGAGGAATATTACCGGCCAAAATATGTTTCTACTGGCCACAACACAAGGCCACTAGAAGCAGCAGTGTCTCCCACAGTGCTTTACCTCCTGCATGCTGCAGCTCATGGTGTTGGTATTGCTATTTTATAAAAGCCAGTCTGTCCTTACTTTAATATTAGTACGCTGACACTTTTAATCCATTTTTATACTTAGATATAGACTAGTCTGCAGGACTTTCCTAAAAAATAAATAAATATAGACTTATAGCTATGGGCTTCTACTAAAGTTATTGCAGAAAACTTGATACATTTTCAAAAGCTGACCGACAACTTTGAAAATTGAAACTCAATCTGCTGTAGCTGTAAACCATGTTTGTTTTACTGTTTGATATTTATGATAAAAGGTAATATAGTGATGTAGGCGTACGGTATTCCAGCAGTCTGCTAGGGACGGACACTAATTTTAAACCATGCAGCCAGTCAAACACTGCATGTTCAACATGTGTAACCCTAGCAGTAGCCTGCTATACTTCTTTGTTTGACATATCAAGATAACTACATGGCTGTTTGTTAACGAAAGCACGTTGTTGAGTTGAGCTGGTGGCTGCATGTAATCTATCTTTGTTGAACAGACCTTGCACAGGGTAAAAGGCAGAATGCTAGCTGGTTGATGGTGTGGTCCAACATGTTGATCTGGACTCATGGATTTAAAGGATGATATTCCACAAACCTGTGAACAAACCTTCAAGGTTACCAGATAATTAACTACACTGGCCCACATCTCTTTTCAACCAGTGTCAAGATTGTTATTTCTCATCTTAAAAACTGTTGCATTGGTTACCATGAAAGGTGGAGCAGAAATTCACACGCTTCCCAGGATCAATTATAATGACATTCCCATGAGCCCCGGCAGCACCTGCATTTAGTATACATGCTAATTAACAAATCCTAAAATTGAGATGATGAACGTCTAAACCATCACATACCATATAAGGCATGCTGGTGTTAGCATTAAGCTAACAGCTGTGCTGTGCCAAGGAACAGATCCACAAGGTTGCTATAGATCTTGGTTCTACAGTGTATAAGTCTAATCGAAAGCACTTTACCACAGTTTAGTTTAGTTTATTATTCAGATCCCCATTAGCTCAGTCTCAGAGTGAAATGTCAGAGAATTAACCCAATCTGAACAACTTAAAATGAATCATAAATCACAAACAGACCAGATCAGTTCTTTTACAAGTTTACAACTCTTTGCAAAGGCACCAATACATTAAAATGTGAATGTAGGTCACGGTCTAACCTGTAATATTAAAATAAATACACCTTTAAGTAACTTCTCTTTATTCTTTCTCTTAAAATTTCCAGAAACATAAAACAAATTTTGCATCAGTGCTTATATCTCAGCATATTGCATGGTCCAAATCAATAAAGAGAAATTGCATATCAAAGCTTATATAACTGTGGGCATTTCATTTTTAATAAGATAAATAATAAAAGATGAGATAGTACAGTATTTGAATCCATAATTGCTCCCATAGAGTTTAGAAATGAAGAACAACCTGAGTCTTATTTTTGTAGTTTTTCACATCATGTTTATCTTTTCTGATAATATTGTATTTGTCTGCTCCACAGACAGATCTATACCCAGTTAAATAAAGTAGAAGACACCACCTCCACAAAATCTACTTTCACACTCTAATAAGGGAGTCATGTTGATAATGATGGATAATCGTAATAAAATAGCTAAAAGAAAAAAAAAACATTTGGAGATACTGTGCATAAATGTTGAGATATGCAATATTCTGCAAAAGTAATTTGGTTTTTTGGAAATGTTTAGATTCTTTTTTTGTTGTTGTTTGAGTTGTAGAAATGTGTCCCATGTTGGTGTGAACAATGGTTACCAACCAACTTTGTTCTTAGTGAAGAAGAGCAGGACAAACATCTCCTCACAGGGGATGGTGAAGTGAAGGCAGTTTGTTGAAAAGGAAAAGTTTCTCATATTACAGTATTTTCAAATTCATATTCTTATTGGTGGTGTAACAGAATAAGACAGGTGACATGGAAGGTTAACTGAAATGAGTTCTTTTTAAATCCAGTTTGGTTGCTATTTGATGAGCTACTTTTAACAGGCTCATCCACATACAAATGGTAAACAATATATTAATGAGAAGAAGTGGAGTCACGCGCACTGAGTAACTTGTTTCAAGGGAAAATTTGTTGCAACGTTTCGGTCTGGACGACCTTCATCAGCATTGACAGGTTATCAGTCAAATTGTCGGAGCCTTTAACCAAGAAGTTTAATTCATTTTGCTGAGCACACCAGATGTCGACTTCACCACCTTCCAAAATATCTTTGGATCATTTAGATTTCTTGTGGTTTCTGATAAAGCAACATTGCAGAGTCTGGTTGAGAAGCGCTGTCTGTAACAAGTGTCGTAGTATACTAAGCTGGTCCAATATTTATTAGGGCTGCAACGAGTGGCACATTTTACTATCCGAATACTTCAAATTGCTATCCGCCCCCCATCAGACCATCTGAATTCGATAGCTTTTTCTGGTTAGCTGCTGTCACTCTCTTTTTTGCTGCTGGCACACTCTAAGCTACAGTCAGGTAAGCGTGTGACATATATTGTAAAGCAGGTCGCATTCTACGGCTCTAAGCAGAGGGGGGAGGGGTGGTGGTCCTACCCACACAGGGAAGTTAGTGCAGTTTCAGCCGACGCGACGCGACCCAGCTCAGGCTGCAGTGGCAGCACCGTTCATTCTATTAACCATTTTTCTACCATTGCAGTGAGTGTGGAAACATTATTTTAAGGCTGATAAACTCTGCAATATTGCTTTAAATATAACTCAGCTTTTGCCATACATCATGTATGTGTGTAGGTTAGCAGCTGAACAGTTAATGACAGACTGATATCATTCATTCATGTTCCAATGAAACTCAGATTTACTAATGGCTATACCTGTGTATGCATCACATTTTGAGTTGTGTGGCACTGCAGCAGTCACTATCTCACTAAGAAGAGTCAATGATGACAAGGCAGGGTCCTGTGGTTGTGTATGACTCAGCTGACTCTCAGCTCAAATAATGAGATATTAGGAACTTGAGCTGTTGGACATCACTGTGTCTAGTATCAACATCTCATTTCCTCTGCAACATCTGTGATGGAAGCTTATAAGTGTAGTGCTGAATGTACAGTAATAGTGTGTTGAGCCTGAATATCAAAGCAGCTGTAGGGAAAATGTAAGTATGGTTATATCCTGGATTATTATTAGTGTCATATCACTGTGTAAACAGCTAATTTAAGCTTCTTATGGTCTGTTAGGTCCTTAAATCTGTCACAATGTCTCATGTTTACGTTTTAAAAAAGGTTTAAAATAAAAGATCGAGCAAAACTTTCAAAGTAAACCATGCCTATCATAAAAACATTAACAGGGCCACAGCTAACCAGCACTGGTGGACACTACTCCATTACTGCAGTACAGATCATCTTGCTCAAATATGTGAAAGCTGTGCAGTCAGATTTTCACTTGACATTAAGTTCTGGAGAATTAGATTTATTCAGGTATTCAAAAGATATTTTTTATCCCAACACAGTGTTGTATTGTTGTACATCTCCAGACCTTTATGACTCCTTCATAAAATGAATGAAACAAATATTCAAAATGAAAAGAATTTCATAAGAATTCAAACACAGACCTCAGATCAGACCGTGGCCTCTGTTGTTGAATCTTGTGCCTCATTTTTATCGAACATATTTTTTAGGACAGTGATTGGTTCAAACTGGCAGTGAAATCATTTGTGCTCACTCTCAACACAATTCAGTCACGCTATGAGATAATAACGGAATGTTACAAGAAGACAGTGTTGTCTTGCATGAATTTACCTTTAAAACTCTGTCTCGTAATGTTCCGTTATTATCTCGTGGGGAATGTGCAGGTCACAACTTGTCCACAAAAGCATTTTGGAGTTGTCGGATTGTGTATTTGATGAGTTTGATGAGGGAAACCAAGAAATCCTGAGCCTCCATAGTGTAGCTCTGAGCAGCTTGCGGCTCTGCTCCGTCATTCTAAAAATAGCTTGCACTGACAATCAAAAGTAACGAACTGCTCTAACTAGGGATTATTGCAATGGGCCAATTTGTCGAAAATGTTGAACTATCCCTTTAAGAAAAGACATACAGAGACACAAATTAATAAACTTGGAGGAGTTTCATGGGGGACACAAAAATGTGACAGACTGTGGGCCATGTTTCTGTCCAATGTGTCTTGATTTAAGAAGTTCTGAGGATAACTATCTGAAGTGGTAATCTGTCATATTAGAGAAACATTTGGTACAAAAAACTATGCGGCTTGTTGATTTTAATTATAAAAACCGGCATGTTTGGACCGTGCTCTGAGGCCTGACACTGCAGCATTCACAGGAGGTGTAGCAAAGTAAAAGTCACAAGTTGCCTATTAAAGAAGGCAAACAAGGACAGACAGTCTGTCCGGTAAGTGTAGACTATGAATGACTGTCCACTCCGGTCAATGAGTCATATCGGTGGGAACTAAACCCAGCAGGAATTGTGGTCTTCTTTTTTTTTTAACCACAACACAGACATGTTATGATTTGTCTCATCATTATTCTTGTTTATTTTGCTCATCTGAACCTGAAAAGTCAATATGCTCCATTGTTTCTTAATTCCCTGCTGCTCAATTCAGATTTCAGAACGCACACAGCTGCTCATGTTTAGTTACATTGACGTCAGCCAGAACAATAACAACACTGTGTTTCTATCTGACTATTCAGTCTTCAAAATATCATGAACCAAGTTTTACATTACCTCACAGGTGTCTTTTTCTTGTTTGTTTGGGTTTTTTTTTAAATTTTTTATCACAACATAATTATAATGAAAAAATAGTACTTTTTTTTAAAATTGATCCATAAGGCTGTTTGTGTTAGTAAGTTAAGTGCCTCTCAGAACAGGTGTGGTTAGTTAGGGTGTGACAGGCTCTACATACCAGGAATACCTTGTACATTTTTATTTCTAAAACAAAGAATGTGTCATTTTCTTTCCTTTATTTTATTTTATTTTTTTAAAGCTTAGTTTGGTTCTTGACATCCAGAAATAATGTTTTCTCTAAAATGATTCTGCAATGACTTCATGACTGATGAGTCTGACACACAATGACAGGCCATCAGTCACTGCAGCAGTTTGTCAAGCTGAACATTATACAGAAGGTGAGACAAAGACTTTTCTCTCCTTCTTTACTTTAAGTAAAATATCGCTGTTTCATGACTCTATAAATCAGCAGTGCCGGCGGTGTTTGCGTCCATCCGTCTTTGCAAGAACAGCCTCATTTTTCTGTCAGTGTGAGGGGAAAAACCAACAGAACGCAGAAATCCTAAACCTACTTCTTCAGCAAAAATGAAAAAAAAAATGCTTAATTTAAATTTTGAGGACAGTGGTGGATTTAGTTTTTTCTACCCCCCCTCCCCAAAAAAACATACCAAAAATTCTTGCTTATGTCTCCCCTGCGCTTCTTCTCTCCGCCTTGTTCCGCGCTGGGGAGCTGCAGTGATGTCAGCCTGCCTGGGTCATTTGAAGGTCAGCAGCCTCGGAAGGGTTCATACAAAGTTCACTCGCATATATTAGGCGATTCAATCTTTCATTCTCTGTGGCAAAACTAGTTGGAAATGAGCTGCGCTGGGGGACGGAGGAGCCATCCGTCATCGGAGACGAGAACATGTGATTTTAAACGCCGTCCGTGTTATTTTTGATAATAGGAAAAAGAAAAAAAAAAGATCGTCCGGTGGAGGCTCGGCTCCAGCTCCACCGCTGTTTCCACTTTGAGTCGCTTTATTTTTTACACGGCGGGGAGATTCACTGTAAACACGTAGCGATGTCATTAGTGTTGTTATTATTATGGAAGAGTCCTGTTTAAACGTCCGCGGCGGCGCGCGCTCACTGGACATGGTGCAGAAAAATGCCAAATGAGAATTTAGAGGAAGCTGTGGGGACAGAAGAATTCATGATTCCGGTGCCGGACGAATGAGAAGAAGAGGAGTGAAATCTGCCGCTCCAAGAAAAAGAAGGAGGAGAGGAAGAGGAGGAGGAGGAGGAGGAGGTGGAGGGCGCAAATAGCGGAGTTTGATGGAGTTGTGTGCGCTTTACGCCGGTGATTTTTTTTTATTATTGTTATTGCACAAGAGTAGTTGAAGGACTGCGCCGTCAACATGTTTGACTGTATGGACGTACTGGCCGTGAGTCCCGGGCAGATGTTGGATTTCTACACGCCCAGCCCGTCCTCCTGCATGCTGCAGGAGAAGGCTCTGAAAGCCTGCATCAGCGGACTGGCGCACAGAGAGTGGCAGCACCGCCGGAGCGCACACTGTAGGTCCTCAAACTTCTCATCCTCTGTTCATGTTGTTGCTGCTGCTGCTGCTGCTCTGACTCGGCTTTGACCTCCAATCACAAGTAGCTATAGAAGGTCTGGTTGTTACTGGTGAACAGCCTGAGAATTTAGAAGTTTTAGGTGAACTCTTGGAAACAGGCCGCATCATTATTCTAGTAATAAAGCATCAGATGTTTCTCAGGGCAGCAGTGATCTGATCATGTGTAGTCTACACTTGTCTGGTTCTAAAAAAAAAAAAAAAAGAAAGAAAAAAGTTTATTTTCTGATGTGAGATTCTCCTACAGAGTCTCATACTTTGACTTGAGCCGCGCGCCTCCAGAAATGCTCAGCGCTCGAACCGGTGACCCGCGTGTTTGTATCAGATCAGCAGTACAGCTCAGATCGAGAGGCTGGCTGGAGGAATGCAGAGAGTAAACACAGGCGGCGGCGTCTCCACACCTCCTCCCCAGCCGGCCGCACATGATGGGAGGAGCGGGCTGTGGGCCCCGGCCAGCCGCGACCTGCGGCTCCCTGACACTCATTTAGATAAATGACCCCGCGGACCTGTCAACAAGATTAGCGGGGTGCTATCGGATCATGTCAGAAAGTGGTGTTTTGAACTGGCCGAGGGTGATGGATGGTGGTGGCCGCTACAGTCCTGTGTCCAGGTGAAGAATAGGATGCTGGATTCTTTCTAACATCAGGGCTGATTCAGGAGCAGCGGGAAGATCTGAAATGTAGAGTTAACATAACTGAAGTAGAGATGATAAGGCACCGAAGGATAAAATAATCATTATTATAATAAAAGCACAAAAGATGCAGGGTGGTTCTACTGTAGGTTCAGACTCAGGTTCAAACAACAACTCTGACATGTCTTGTGTGTAGTGTCCTCTCTGTTGTCTCATCATCTTAACCACTGCCCATGTGCTCGGAGACACTTGCCACTGCTTGTTTTTCGCTGTCACCCCGCTGCTGCTCAGTGATTTATCCCCAGCTGATAACGAGGAGTCTCCAGCTGTTCATTCCTCAGGAAGTGTTTGCTCAAGGGCACTCAGTCAGGAGTGGCTCTTAGGAGCCAAAGTTGCAGCTGACACTTTTTTTCTCCTTTTTTTTTTATACTTGAGCTTCTTCGCTGCTCGCTCGGGTTTGATGGAGAGGGTTCTAATAGTAAATTGAGTGATGACTAACGCGCCACTTACAGATGAATTTACTGATTTTTTTTCCCCCCTCAGGAGTCGTATTCTTTGTAGAATGTGAGAAAATGATAAAATTCAAACAAACAAACAAAGAAACAATCCCCATTCCCCATGGACGAGCTGGCGTCTGTGAAGGGACTGGGAGCAACAGTCTCAAACATAGACGTGTTGTCGTGAATTTAGGCTTTATGTGGATTTAAGCAGCTTGAAGCAGCAAATCTTGTTTTTACTTGAAAAAATGATTCAAATAGTTGAAGTGGTTGTGAATGAATTTTAGTCAGTATTTACTGAGCAGTTCATCATTTAAAGCAGCTTTATACCTCAGACCTGATAAAAAATACAGTACAGTAAGAGTTTCATAAATGCTGTGTACACACATGGTCCAATAAATCTATTCATGTGTGTGTTTATATACAAATATATAGCTACAGATAGATATATTATGTATCTAAATCTGGAAATGATTATAATAGTTTATTTGTCCACAGAACAGCATATTCTATAAGCAATTATTCCATTTCAGCATAGCAGAGTTCAAGTTTCTGTCATGCACTTGTAAATGACATTGACCAAAGATTGTTTCCAAATGATCATAACCATCACGGTAAATATCCTTATATGAAGGCTGGGTAATTGTAGTAGCTGAACTCAGCGTAGTTTTCCACTTTTTTTTATTAATCGTGAATCGTCATTCATTATAACATCAAAGAATTTTTAAATTGAAGTAGAAAATTCTTGAAAATCTCAACTAAAACATTCAGTATAAACTCTGTTTTCAATACAAGTTTACTTAAATCCAGAGCAGGTCGGAATTGACTAAAGAACGCATATTTACAAAATATTAAACACTGAAGTGGTTTGTAATAGTGAGTCACTTTAGGCTGGAGAGGTGTAAACAGCTCTGCAGGCGTCTGTTCCTTTAAAAAGCTGCTGCAGCGGCCGCTCTGTGACGGGGCTTATAGCCAGGGTTTAACAATACTGAGCTCAACTCCAAATACAACCAGTTCCCCCTCACTCCCCTCACTAAATTATAACCAGGCACCATTTTCTTTCGTTTCCTTTTTTGTGTTTACATAGAGGTCAAAATGCTGCTGTGTCCGCTGCCAGGAGGAGAGCTCTGCTGAACCTTTAACACACTGCACTAAGAGAAATCCTATTCATTTTATGACTCTAAAGATAAGGAAACCACCGTATAACATAACTGCCATGTGTATGTTTGAAATTCTAGCAGTTGAAGTTTCCTCCAGATTAGTCACTACATGACCTTCTGAAGGCCCTGCACCTTTTTCTGTTGTCACAGTGAAGACACTGTGGAGCCTGTAAAATTAAATTCACCTTCATTAACTCATTTAACTTGTCATAGAATTCAATTAGATGACTAAATAAAGCCTGTACGTTGTCTCATGGCATTTAAAGTGATAGTTGTGGTTATTTGACATGGAGTTGTTGTTTTATATGTAGTCTAGTGTAATAGGTCTGGGTCAGTTTGGAGAAACAGCCGGGCGGGCCGGCTGAGCCATGTTCTATACCAGAAAAAATAATAATCCAGCCCTTAAAAATGTCTGCCAGAAATTTCAGTTTGACTGTAAGTGTACACTATATTTTGAATATTTTCACCACTTAATCTCGCTGTCAAATAGTTTGTTATTAATCAAATATCTGATGTCTGGTGAAGAGGTGAAAATATTCAAAATAAAGTCTACGCTTTGGTTTTCATTTGGTTTGGATTTTTTGTTGGGAATTCTTTTTTCTCTCTTTTTTGTCGTGCCCGACCCCAGCAGCTCACCGCCCAGCGCCTGAGCCGGTCCTCTTTCTCTGAACCGGTGCGGCGCCGACCCAGATCTAGCGCGAGAGATCCACTGACGACCCAGGACTATCACTTCAACATAATGTTTAGTTTACAATGCTAAGGTCGCTCCCCATCACACATTAAATTAAAGAAACAGCACACTGAGGCGCGTGCGATTTGCCATCGCAATTAGACAATCAGTGCCCTCCAACACAGACTGGCCTTTAAGACAGGACTCATGAAGCGCTAAATGGGACAGAAGGACACACTGTTGCTGTTGATTTCCTTTCTCTCCCAACCAGCTCGTCCCCGGCCTGCGCTGTAAAGCTGTGTCTTGGCCTTTAGCGCTGTCAGACAGGACACCCCTGCCCTTTTCCTGTTTGAATAAGGAACTGTTTAAATTAGACTTTGATTTGAGAAAGCCTCTCCCAGGGTCATTGAAATGTTGTTTTATTAATTTATTTATTCAGCATAATGGAAACCCCCTGGGTGTTAATTAGCTGCATTGACAAAGAGCTGACCATTAACGCACTTCCTCTTCCAGTTTAGAAGTTAATTAAGAATGATCAAGGACCTCCTTTAAACAGATAAATCAGGCAGCTGAGGGATGGCTGCGTATGATCCCCACGCTGTGTAAATAAAAAATCCATTTCTTGATAAAAGCATGAAATTGTTGTTATCAAGACAAAACCAGAGCCGTATCAAGCGGATACACGGAGAGGTGATCCTCTACAAACAAGTGCTGCTGGTGCCACTTAAAAAGACAGTCTGATGTTTCAGCGTGATATGTATTGTATTGATGGTATGGGATAATTGGGACCTTTTTGTCTTCAAGGCTTAAGCGCCTCTGATGTGGACATGAAAGCACATTAGCACAGCTTGAGCACCAAGCTAATTTAGTGGGCATGTTAAATGAAAGGTGGATGGGGGGAAATAAAAATCCGTGTACATGAGTGAAATGAAAGCAGCGCTGGCTGATGCAGGCATGTTCAGCTGTCAGGCTTAGGACAGCAGAGGCTCCCTTCAGGGTTAAACTGATGCTGTGACACTGGCCTTTTAACGCATAACAGAATGCCACATAAACTCCCTGGGCTTCCCTCGCTCGACCTCCGATGTATTTTATTTCTTAGAGAGCGATTCAGTTCAGAGTTTGTCATTGGCATCATGAAATACTTTTTTTAATCTGGTTCCGGTGACAGTTTAATTGCCGTCTCAGAGGCCTCTCCAACCTCAGGAAAACCAAATAGTACATTTTTGAATAGTGCAGTTTCAATGCAAGGGAAGTTAGCTTTAGAATAACTATGAAGGACAACACCACACAGCAAGACATAACGTATAAAGACATAAAAGGCAATAAAATGCAGTTTACACATAGAAAAATAAATAAATGAAATACAAGCCTAGAATAAAAAACTAACAGAGTGAGTTGTAAAATGTGACTAAAAGAGAAGATTTATAGATATATTTATGAACTGTCATATAATTAAACGCGAACATTTTATTTCTTGTTTCAACAGACAGACGTTAGTTTTGTGCTGGGTCCAGCAGCAGATGTGACCCGGACCAGCAGCTTGTAGCATAACACAACACCACATCAGACCACAAATATGTTTTGGCCGTAAACCACTCGGCGCCTTAAAGAACACAAATAGAATGTGATTCTATTGGAAACACGGCTAATGTGATCCAGTTGGCTGGGTGAAGGCAGGGCTCTGGCAGCGGCGTTAATCAGCTGCAGTATCTGACACCATTATGTTGTCAAACCTGCTCTACTGAGAAGGATGGACTCATTTCTGTAAGTCTCCGTGAGACCAGACGACTTTCATTCTTGTTCTATATTAAGGTCATGGATCACTGCTTTTGCACTGATGTTAAAATTCAGGTCTGAATCTACAATTATACGAAATAATATAGTTAAAAGGTAGGAAAACCAAAAAAAAAGAAACCCTAATTATTAAATTCAAATCTCTGTTCAAATTTTTTTTAAATAATTGAATTTATTTCCTGCTGTCTTGAATTAGCTCGTCGTCATGTATAGGGCTGAACGATACGCAAAAAAAAACAACAACAAAAAAAACAGCTCGTGTTGTGATTATATATATGGTGTATGTGAGTCATTAGTTTCAGTTTCAGTCGTCATTTTTGCATTTTATCGTCACTGATAAAAACATTTAAATGATGCAGTTGCAATTTTCTTGGGCTCTTGAACTAAACAAACATTCCTTATGTCTGTAGAATATGTATCACAGGCCAGGGCGGCAGTGTGGCAACCATATCTACAGTATGCCACAAAAAAAGGAGCTTTTGCTGTTTGGATATTGCTGTTAATGCCATGTTGTGATTTTCATTGTATTTCATGTGCGTATCTTTTAAAAGAATTAAATTATTGAATAAAAAGTATTACTATTTAATGTTCATTTAAAATGGAAACAGGAACATGTAGCAAACACAATATAAAAACATGAATACATGTGAATATATAATTATGTTTGCATATTCTGCATGTGTTTTCTGGGGGCAATATAAGCAGCTGACTGCTGATTATTCACTCATGCGAGGCAATCAACAGAAACATTAACTGATATCTGAATATTACTGCTGTCAAGTCTGTCTGTACAGAATCGGGTTAACTTTTTTACATTTTTTTTCTTTTAATGATAATTCTAATGTTATCCATTTGAAACCTTCATAAGTTTGAGGCATACAATTAAGCACTTTAATTCCCAAATAAATGAAAGTGTAAAATCCAAAACTAACCTCCAACACATTTGTACTAAGGCCCAGATCAACAGAGTTTTTATTCATTAGAATGAAAGATTTCAGACTGAAAATGTCCTTCAACAAAAGCAAATATCAAACAGGCAATTCTTGTGTGATTTCTACTGTTATTTTGATACAGGGTTTGAAACATAGATCTGTTGAATGTTATGAAGCTGACGCAGAGACAGTACATACGCACCCATAAGGTGTTTCCACATTTGTCATATTTGCCTGGGTTGGACTTAGGTTTCATACAGAACAATTTTGTGGGCTATTTTG
The DNA here is from genome assembly GCA_030347415.2 of Decapterus maruadsi. NCBI lineage: Eukaryota > Metazoa > Chordata > Actinopteri > Carangiformes > Carangidae > Decapterus > Decapterus maruadsi. The sequence goes on from CM064897.1 coordinate 6,802,959, forward strand.
TATAAATTGTTAAATTGTAGTTAAAGGCTCCATATAGTACACTTTTTCTATGTTTTACATGAAGTGTTGATGTTTTTCTCAGTAATGAAAACGATCTCAGTTTAGTCTGTATCTCCTCTGTGAGGCACTCTCTGGAGCACTAGTAACGCCCCGGTAACTGAGCCAATCAGATTAGAGGAGGCGCTTGGCCCCTCCTGGTTCGATTGGATGTCTGTTTTCTGAATGGTCCAATAAAATATAGCAAGTTTCAGGTAGAAAACATAGAGAAACCAAATCCTAAGGTTGGATAATGGTCTTACGAGGGCGTGACTTGGGGGCTGCCTCTGTGTTGTGACATCACAAAGTCACAGAAGTCCTGACAGCTGAAGGCCCAGGTTCTGAATACATGCATGCTTAGACTGAGGCTTTGATATTTTAAGACTTAATAAAGAACTTAGAGCTGCTTTATAAACACGGTAACACATGTAACCTTTAAGGAGCAACAGCCTCCAAGTGCTTTTTCAGTAACTGTGCCCTTTGGTTTATTTGTGACCAGATGGGCAGGGTGTGAGTAGGTTGGACTGAAACATTATAAGTTTTGAAGTGGATTTTTTTTTTTTTTGCAGCCACTTTACTTCTTTTAACTGTTTTCTAACAGAGCCAACATCAATCCAGTCTATCTAAAACTCCTGGCAGACCAGCTCTGCGCTTTTAAGGCCATGAATTCCTGTGGATTAAAAAGAAACCTCTTGCTTTTCGACAGCCTCATTCCTCTTCCTGCATTCCTTCCCTGAGCTTTCCTGTCTATCATCTGCTTTTATGGCTGTCTTAGCGTCTCAGTCAGTTTTTATGAAAGCTTTGAAGTGGCCTGCACCTGTTGTGTTTGCTGGGTTGGAGTGAAAGAGCTTCCCTTCAACATGTGGTTTGACCTCGGAGCTGCAGTCACCCTGGGGTTGCCGTGAGGTCACACAGGGGGTCAGAAGGAGGGGTGAGATCGGTCAAATGACTTCCTGGGAATCTGCAGAGTCAAACACCAGGCATAGAATAATGCTTTTTCTTTTAGTTCATAATATATTGAAGTAAAGTCAAGTTTTCCCAATTTGTAAAATGCTGAGCAGATTTTCAAAGGCCTGATGAAAAGCAGATCCTCCTCCACTCTGCGCTTACATTTCCCCACCAGACATAAACTTACATGACTGTTTGTTATTGTTTTTTTTTTTCTTCTTCTTCTTTTCTTCCTGGTAAAAGACCTTCTAAATGTCCCTCTCCATAAAACCCACAGCAGAGCAGTGCAAAGCTGCTTCTAATTTGGTGTACTCTGAGTGAACTTTGACTATTTCCTCTGACTGGGCCTGCTGTATGTGAGCTATGTGCCCGGCACTCCTGCAGAGAAAACCTGAGAGAAAAACACTTCCAGACTGGATGGAGCGTCAGCTGAGTGGAGGAAGAGGAGGGAGGTGGAGGAGAGAGGGACGCCGGGATCCACTGACAGCTATTCCTATGCCTCTAATCCTCTTAGGCTATGCCCACCACCCAACATCCAAACAACCCCCAGTTTTCCCTCTAATACCAACCAGATACACAAATAGCTACAGGAGATGCTTCTCTTTCTCTTTCTCTTCTTCTTTTGTTCTTTTTTTTCCCTTTCCGTTTGTGGTGATCTGATATAATTTGTCAGTTGTTCATCCAATCACTGCGATTCATGGCTTTGAATTTGAAATAAATCCTCCGATTTCAAATGCACCACTGTTTCAATTATTCGCTGCAGGAACGTGGCTCTGTCCTAATTTCCAGTGTGACATCGTTGTGTTAAATAGCCTGTGTGCTGCGACACACTTTGCTTCGGGTTCTTTGCCATCTGTTGTGTGGACCGTGTAACATTAGATGTTTTCAGACTTGGGGAATGAATATGAGGTTGTAGCTGGTTAGATGCAGCTCTGCAGTTTGCGTTTATCTACTCATATCATGCCTCACGCTGCTGCCTCTGGATGTTGGTTTTTCAAGCTGATTGTGGTTTGTAACGTTAAATAGAATGGGCCTTTAAATGATTTATTACAGTGTTTGTATTTAAATGAAAATAATTTTCAGATCTTCTAAAGTTTGGAGCTGCGCTTTAGCAATGTGTTATGAGAAACATTCACAAATGTATAATAATCAAATTAAAATAATCGCCAACTTTGCAGAAACAGTACAAGTCTGAATTCATATGTAAAAATGTATATTATATTCTAATGGGAACACTCTGGCACTTAATTTTCATTTTAATTGTTGGATGAACAACAAACCAGAAACTGTGCAGTGTATTTACAGACGTGTGGACTGAAATGTGAAGAAAGTCTCAGAATAATTCACCATGTTATTTACCTAAGCCTAAAATCTGCTTTGCAAGAAGGGATTATAACCAACATTTTTAAATAAACTAACTTTCAGAAAATTATCTGCTATGGCGATTTATAATAATATAGATAAACTTTTAAAGCTGCCACACAGTACAAAGGTAGATTCTAATGTGTAGTTTGTTTATAAAGCAGCATTACGCGCGATATTAATGAAAGTTTCCACAGAGAAATACACACCTAACGGAGCCTTAAAAGCAGCTGCCAGGACTTTGTGACATCAAAACACATCAGTCACTGCTGTCAGCCAGTGACCGGTTATTACTGATGCTGCAGAGAGAGATGTAAATAATACCAAATGAGGTTGTTGAAAACTATAGAACCATTAACTTCTAACAACAGTACAAAAATAACACTGAAAACAGACAACAGTGGAGTGACAAAGTCCCCCAGAATCAGGCTGTGATAAGATGATCACATTGTGTCTCCATGTTGACAGTCACAATAAACTGAAAGAGAAAAGTTGTCAGTTCAAGTGCACTTTCATCAGCATCCCTCGTACCGCCTGATATTTAACAACAGACAGTATCCGGTGGCTGCGTGTATCAGAGCTGTCCTTTTGTCAGTGGACTCGGTCCCAGTGGACAGAGCAATCAGAGGAGCTGTTTTCTTTAGACTTTCCCCTCATTCAGCCCGCAGCCTCCAGCAGGGAGAGTGTGCTTTCCTGTTTGACCCCTCCGGTAGGTCAGCCAGAGGCTAAGGGTTCAGCAGCCGTGGCAGCCACACATTTTTCTCTGCCTGCTCTTAAGCCAGACTGGGTCGTATGCGCTTGTCTGTCATCGGCCTTTATTCCTCTACTGGAGCTTTCTGTGTATGTTAACATGCCGGGAAGTCGACTCAAGGTTTAATCATGCAGAAAATGGAAAACGGCTCCACCTGCACCTGACAGGGCCTATACACTTTCATGCAGGTACCCTGTGACCACCCCCATGCTCTCATTCACACACACACACACACACTTAGGGGTGTAATGCATCTACGTTTATGCATCCCATCTGTCTGCAGGTGGTCACACTGCCTCCCAGATGCAGCCATGAGTTTCAAATAGGCAGTGGGGTTGAATTGTTGGCGCAGCCTCTCCTCATTGTGGGACTACCCAGCTATCACAAATGTTCCAGAGGCATATCGGTGGCAAAAGTTGTTTTTTGCTCCAGTAGTCATACATCCTCATCATCATCACCTCATGTGAGCACCTTGTTCCACTTATTGTATATTTGCTAGGAGAGCCTCTGTGATGTGATGATTTCTGTCTGTGTGGAAAGAGATGGAAGGGCTGAACGAAGCCTGTGAGGGGAAATGAGACACTTGTTTTATCCAAGCAACACTGTACACATACAGTAGTGAGCTGCATGGTCATGGTGTGACATTATGAAAATAATTGTTAGATACCACACAAGTTAAACAGAGATTAATAAGATTAAATGAGGAGGGCATGAAGAATAAGGGCTAATAGAATGGAGAAACGGAGCATATTGTCTCTTTTTTGCAGTTGGGTAGGTTATACAACCAACAAGGACGCCCATGCCTGAGGATTTCAAAAGTAAAATGCATCACTGGAAAAATACTTCTCACACAGTCAGTAAAATGAGGCAAGAATTAGTAAAATAATGAGTTTAGCTGTGCCACTATTCTGTGTTGAAGCCTAATTGTATACAGTGCATGATGTAAAACTTCCTTGTGGAGGAAAAGCAAATTTGCTTCTCTCTTTTGTGCAAATTTAAAGGTCCAGTATGTAATATTTGTCAAGGTTTATTGGCAAAACCATGTATAAGTGTATAATCGCTATAAAATAAATTTTTTTTGTCTTATAATTATCCTTTTATACATATAGCAAGGGTCTTGGTTTAGAGTGTCGCCATCTTGCACCGCCATGTTTGTACGGCAGCCTGAATGGAAAATCCAGCCAGTCAGAGAGCAGGTTTCAAGAGTTTCACGTTCATAAATAAACCAAAGCAGAGGAAGGCGGAAGGAAAGAGGGAGTAGGAAACAGAAAACATGTTGTAAAATGGTTTAGATCTTCACCTGAAATACTCCCAGTCGTTGTAAACAAGTTTCTTATCCTCAGAGTTCCACCGTCACTTTACCGATGGGAGGGGTGAGTGGGAGCGAGCGAGTGAGCACTGCAAACTAGAATCTGAATGCTAGATATCACAGTTTCCACTCAATTTTACACACTGGACCTTTAACCCTTGGTGGACACAAGTGTAGGTACCTAATATCTCTATTTACACATCCATTATACAATCGATAGGATGTCCGTCACGTGGGGTCTGGAGCCTCTCAGCTGATATATGTTTTGGAAGCATGATACACCAGACAGGTTGAATATTAGAGCCACTCTAGGTTATGGTTTCCCTGCAATCTGCAACCCACGTCCCCTTTCATCCTCATGATCACAGCCTCAATATCTGTCCATATGCCCTTAAGAACTGTATTCATGATGGATGAGGATGATGAACGCAGTCAGACCTTTCCTCAAAGGAGCAGCCTTCATGTCCCACTACATCTTATCATCAGCTTTAAAGGCAAAAGACGGGTGAAGCAAGACTCGAGGAGGGACGAAGCATGGTCCTGTGCAGGCTGCTCACCTGTTCCATCACCGTGGTTTGACAAAAGAGACGGACCAGACAGTTCCTTGGTCTGGTGGGTTATCACCTAACTTTGGTAACGCTTTACAATGGGGTACACAAAATTACAGTAGTTACTGAGGAAGTAATGAGGAACTAATGGAATCAAGGTACAAAAGATTAGAGTAGTTACACACTAAAAACGGTTGGGTTAAAAATAACCCAATTTGGGTTATTTTATAACTCAACCGCTGGGTCACTATTGCACCAACCCAGCAGTAGTTGTTTTGACCCAGCACGTTGGGTTGGTCCATTTTAACCCAACAGATGAGTTGAAATAATCTACCCAAATGCTGGGTCAAATTAACAACAATTCTGGGTTGTTTTGACTACACATATGTGTTATATATTCTACCCAAATGCTGGGTCAAATTAACTACAATTCTGGGTTGTTTTGACTACATATGTGTTATATATTCTACCCAAATGCTGGGTCAAATTAACAACAATTCTGGGTTGTTTTGACTACATATATGTGTTATATATTCTACCCAAATGCTGGGTCAAATTAACAACAATTCTGGGTTGTTTTAACTACATATATTTGTTATACTCTACCAAATTCTGGGTCAAATTAAATACAATTCTGGGTTATTTTAACTACATATTGTTGTCTATAAAAACTACAAACCTGTAACAAAATACACAGTAGATTTGGTCATGCAAAGTATATATCATGTAATTGACACTAAACAATATTGGATAATAAAATTAAAAGAATTGTAACAGTCTAAATCAGTGTTAATAAAATGGGGCTGAACCTAACGATTATTTTCACTATTGATTAATCTGCTAATCGATTAGTTGTTTGGTCAATTTAAAAAAAAAACACAAGATGACATCCTCAAATTTCTTGTTTTGTCCACAAGCCAAAGAGACACTCAGTTTATTGTCATAATGGATTAAGAAACCAGAAATATTCACAAGAAGCTACAGTTAAAAAAAAAACTACTCAAATTCATATTCGTACAAATCACTCAATGCAAAAGAAGTTGATAATAGACTGATTGCGTCCATCTGTCCATTCGGACAGAAGGGAAGGTTTTCCCCAATAGCAATAGCTCTTAAAAAAATGGGGAAACCCTGGATGACTACTATTTTTGGAACGGTAGGGTTTCAGAAAGTTGGGGTGTAACCAGCCTGTCCAGCAATGACAACGAAGGCCTGGGTGCTTGCTGTTTGTCATCCCAGTGTCAGGACATACGGGTATGGTCTGGATGCCTTGGCTTCATGTAGGTACTCGACCATGTTTCTTCCAGGCTAAAAAAGAAGAAGTAAGATGGAGCTGTATTATTGTGCAGTTCAAAAAATAAGTAAACAATGAACTGAACATGCCTTTCATTTTGTATCACAGGCTTACTGATCACTAGATACCAATGAGTGGGAATGAAGTTGGGTTTATGTAAAAAAGGGGGAAAAAAGCTTTGATGTAGTTAAAGGGATAGTTCTTTTTTGCGAGAGAGATAACAAGAGATAACAAGCTTGTTTATGAATGAACAGTGAACACAGCTATTTTAATTAGCATCATAAAATGTAAAGAAACAAATCTACAGATTAGGGCCTCATGGAGAAGAAAACAGTTGAGGTCTAATAATCCTCCTGATGGAGTTTACACGTCCTGTCAGCCGCTGCTTTCAGTCTGCAGCTTCAGATAAAAAGGAGAAACTCAGAGTTGGGGAAAACCTGCTCCAGACCAGGTTAGGTTCACAGAGTGTGTTGCTATAGTAACTGAGTCAGAGTTTCAATTACCTCTCTTTGAAGATGAAAACAGAAACGTGAAACAGGCTGGAGTTACTCCTCTTTCCCTGGTTGGAGTTTCCTCCCTTTCTGAAACGAAAAACACAGAGTTTGCCTCATTTCAGGGTTAACACAGAGTTTTCACTAAACCTGCTTTGTGAAACGGAGTCTTGCGCACATGTCAGCTGTTCAGCTGCAGCAGAGGAAACAACACTGCTTTCAGCTCCACCATCACGAGCGCTTTTTTTTTTTTTTACTGTAGGTTCTCACTCACTCACTCTCTCTCTCACACGCACGCACGCACGCACAGAGTTGCCTCTTTACTCTTAACTGCTCTGACGCAGTGAGCTGAGCTCCTGGTGCTTCTGTATGGGCTCCTATTAAGTTAACTCAACGGGCCTAGAGAAGACCGAGAATAAGTCATGTACTTCAGGGTGTCTAGTTATTTAATCCGTCACGGTTCAAAAACAACACCGCCGGACATGTTCATGAGTTCATTAAAAAAAAACAAACCCGGACGCCCCGGACACGACGTGAAAAGTGGACATTAACTAGCTGCGGCTAATGGCTAATAATAAGACGACAACATTGTAGCGTCTAGCGCTGTGCATGTAGCGGTGGGGGGCGAGGGGGTACCTGCCTGCTGCTGTGTGGGTGTGTGAAGGAGGCGGCGGCGTATTTTTTGACAACCCATGCAGACACAGTGCAAGTTCTTCTGTGTAGGCTATTTGTTTTACTTTGAAACGGAAGCTATTTAAAATGGAAAAAAAACAACTTTATTTTTTCACTCGTCCTCCTGCAAGTAGCACTGGAGCGACCTAATTCAATTTTAACTCGCATATGAGCCCTGCATACATGTCAACTGTCAACAAACTTTACATCAAACAATAACTTATGTTACCTCACAAGATTATTGGTTAAAGCAGAAGACCATTTTGGCGATCTTGTCTTTCATTTCGGAGATCTGGGAGAAGGATGAATAAAACAGTCAGTGCTCTCTCTCTTACACACACACACATGTCAGGGAGACAGTGTGTCCGACTGCTAGATTAGTTTTAAAATGAACATAAAAAGGCGTACCTGGCAGAGGGATTAATACCACAGTCAGTCCCGGTTTCCTCTCACACACACACATAACGTTACACCAACGTCTCTGGTTACACGTCTGTGAAATGTAAAATGAAAAGAATGTATTGGTTAACGTTAGCCATTTTATAAACCAAAAAAGGGAGAGAGAAAAACACTGTAAACTTTTTGTAAAAAGGGACGTGCTCGACTTTTTAAAATTAAGGTAATTAATGTAAAACAATGACGGAGCACTTACCAGGGAGACAGCAAGATCAAACACCCTAATTATCTCTCGCGAGACTTTGTTTCAACTATTGTAAGCTAACGTTAGGCTAAGCCTTTAGCAGGCCTTAATAACCCAGTAACAGAAAACCAGCTAACTCAAAATAAACATAACCACTCGCTCATGTACATTTCCAACTAAATTAACTCATTCAGTAAATGACTCAGACTAAACAGAGAAGCTGTGTGTGTGTGCTTCCATGCTAACGGCTAAATGGCTAACTATTAATTTTAGCCAAACCAACCAACTAGCCTTGACTATAAAGATATTTGGTTACTTTAACAATGAATGCAACTCAGGCAATGTGAATTAGATATATAATGTCCACAAACCTTTTGTTATTGAATTCAGTCAGGCGTAGAGCCTGGTGAAGGAGCATTTCTGTCGGGAATGTCATGAGTTCGAAGCACAAACAACCCAGCTGCTGAGTCAACTGATATACAAACAACCCAGCTGCTGGGTCAAAAAACTCAAAAGTTACACAAAAATAACCCAAATCCCCTATAAATAACCCATAATGGGTAGAATATTTCGTAACTCAGCGGTTGAGTAGAAAAAATAACCCAGCCGTTTTTAGTGTGTACCGAGGAACTAATCTGCATCACAGTAACATCCCTCCTGAGGCTCCCTGATTGCGCACACACCAGCTTTAACATGGAAAGATGAGGCGGGTTGGGAAGTTCTCATGGTTCCTGTGTTGCCTGTGAACCAATGGGGATACACAAGAGTAGATTTTCTTGGTCCACAGACCCACAGCTCATGTGGATATACCTACTTGCTACTCTTATTATTGCTTGGATTGAGGAACATGCTCTGAGAGAGGGTGAAGCAATTCTGGCATGTTTGAGGTATCAGCTGTAAAAATACACTCAACCTCATTACACAGCCTAGTGAGACATTGTCCCGCTACCACTGGGGTAGGTGACCGTAAAGTCCCACCCTGAGTCAGATGTACAGGCCTCTACAGGCCCACGTCAGCTGGTGACTGAACATGATACTGGTGCTGCATATACAGTATACTGGACTCTGTCATGTTTTATACAAGTGTTGTTCACAGCTATTCAAAGACAGTTCAGAGAAGAGACAGCGTACGCAGAATCATTTCCTGGGTCTGTGTCACGTAACTCAATTTTTCTTGGTTATTTAAAGTGAAGTTCTTCTGTTTGTTTACATCTGTCTTCGTAATTTCATTGGCATTTTTTCAAATATTTTTTTTTAATAGTCAGGAAAACTTCTACGTACTACTAACCAAGTGCTACTGCAGCATTAGCAAGATCAAATAATAACAGTTACGACTACAACTACTGTATAATTTCCAAAGTTGGAATCTTTCCATGGGAATTAACGGGAATATGTGGGAATTAATGGGAATATATGGGAGTAAATGGGAATAAATCCAAAATTTACAAAATTGATGGTTGGCCCTTAACAGGGAATTTAAATATAGTTAGGGAAAATATATTGTAGTTTAATCTTGGCTAAAACAATCAGATTCAAAACAATCAAAGTTCTACTCACAAATGATTCTGTTGAAATCTCATGTTTTTTAATTGTATTATTTTGCATGGATGTCTCCTTATGACAAAACCAAACATTTACATTTATGTTTGGATATGATACAGTTTGTTTAAATTACCCCCAATTCCCAATAATTCCCATAATTCCCATGGAAAGTTTCCAATTTGGAATATTTCCAAAATTCCCCAGTTAAATTTCTCATGGAAAGTTTCTGGAAATTTACCGGAAATTTTCCGCCCCTTTGCAACCCTAGTTATAACAATGATATATTCGTGCGTAGATGCTCAAAATACAGCGTCTTGTGTTCCCTCCTCCTTCCCTATCAGATGGCTCTGTGTGTTGGACCCCTGGCTGCTGTCCAGTGAGCGTCTGACTGGACATCTCTATGTGCAAGCTGCTTCTGACTGCTCACTGCCAGCCACAGAGGGAAAACATTTGGTGGATTTGGAACAATGAGCTGACCTCACTTCAGTGAAAACAAACGCCTGTCTCTGGGTCCTCATCAATGAAAACAGGTCACGCTGCAGTTGTTGAAGAAATAACGCAGCTGACTTTCTACTGGAGTTATTTATTATCAGATGATCACACACTTAAAATTTTAGACCGGGCCAACTTTTCTAAATCCAAACGCAGCAGCAGCACCATTATGTCAACTACACAGTCTAGTTAGAGATTTTGCGGAACTTTTAAGCATTTGATGCTGTGGCTGTATCATAACAAGTCACACAGACTTTTCCTTTGCTGCTCATAAACCTAGATAAGCGTCAGAATTGATATATTTTAATTAACCTTCCTGGTCATCTTAGTTGCTCATCCCCTATTCCAGAGGTAACATTTATCCACACGTACCCAGCTCTGTATACATAGACGTGTTAAGTCCTCCCTTGAGTCACTGAAGTTGCCGAATGCAGGGCCGCAAATTTGACGTGGGCAAAAAGTCACACGGGGAGAATGTAGCGGAAGATTAGATTAAACCACCAGGTAATTCCATGCAAGGACGAGGGTCCAGTAATTATAAGAGCTCGTCCCTTACCATCAGTAATTGAGTTTACTCTGATGAAGTACGGAAGAATGTAATCTCATCAGCGGAGATGCTGGAGAGACTGTTTGCCTTTCTTTACGTAGAGCAGTTGTGTTCATGTGCAGCACCTTGGTCTCGGCACAGATTCAAAGTCTGATACAGTTTCACCCTGGGATGTTCAGTGGGCTGCGATTGCCTCTATGATAACCTCCACTCTGGTGCACTGTTTTTGTATTTGGATATCAAAAATTAAAAGCACATCTTACACAAACTGTTCTTTTGTGTGTCCCTGGCTCTCCGGTAAAACTTGTATTAAGAGAAGAACATAAAAACATTTGAGGTTTTTTCTCAGCCTTGCTCTCGGTCTTCCACATTAGAGATTTATCCTAGTGTGTGTTTGATAGAAACAGTGTCCTCCACCAAAAACAGACTCCAGAATTATTGTATTAGAAAGTACATAAGTTCATCAAGGGTTGACGAACTCCTGTGTTGTATTAAAACTTTTGGAGCTTTTGTAACAGACCAGCGAGCCAATCAGAAGAGAGGATGGTCTGATTGGCTGTATGTCTGTGTGATAAAGCAGGAAAAAAGCAGATTAGTAATCGCTCAAAGAAAATGCAAGATTGTATGGTGGGTCTGCGTGGGCGGGGCTTGGGGCATGGCTGGCTAGGAGTGGTCACTTTTCTATGGTGACATCACAAAGAAGACAGAAGTCCTGACAGCTAGTTTTAAGGCTCAGTTTCTGAATACAGACTGTCTCTGTGGATTGAAGTGGTAATACTTTCATATAGGGCCTAGAGCTGCTTTATAATCAAACACATACATGTAGATATCTATCTTTTTACACTGTATGGGACCTTAGAATTAGACAAAGCAAAATTGTAACTTTTTAAACTGAGCAAAACATCAATTCTCAGACGTTCTGGTAGTCCACTCAAGACCTCTTAAGATCTTTCCCAGACAAAAATGCTGGCCTGAACAATTGAATGAAACAAGAAAAAGAACAGCGAAGAGAACATAACTGGAGAATCTATAATTCCCAAAGTCTTAATAGATCATTCCCTCATTTGAAAATGAGTCTCTTCATCTTCCTCCTCTTGTTTGTGTTCCCTGCAGCCATTGAAACCCAGAGCACCAGTTCTGAGGAGCTGGTCCCCAGCCCGCCGTCCCCGCCACCCCCTCCCAGAGTCTACAAACCCTGCTTCGTCTGCCAGGACAAGTCCTCCGGATACCACTATGGTGTCAGTGCATGTGAGGGCTGCAAGGTAAGTACACCTGCACCTCATCACACTCGCTGACAGGCAGGACTTTCTCTCTGTGACGCTGAGCCTTTCTCCAGGTTGGTTATTGTTTTCACATGACTGCCTTTGTTCATCCTTTGCAGAGGATGAATGAACAGAGCTCTGCTTTCTTCAGCGTTTCTTTAAGCAAAACCAAATTGGAAGTTCTTGTGGACGAATCTGAAAATGATCCATTCCAGAAGTTTAAACACAGACTAGATATTGTTAATAGTTAAGAATTATAATTTGCTTAAAGTAGGGTGCAATAAATTCTTTTTTGGTTCAGACCAAGGAGAAAAAAAAACATTTATTTTCCACCGCTTCACTTCATGAAGATGTGAGAGTTGCATGTCAGAGCCGTTATTGCCTCCGTTTGGGACGGATCTTTTCAAATGTGCATTGGCTCAGCAGCTGGAACAGTTTCATCACAACAGGAAATGAAATAAATAGCCTCCCTCCTCTTGTGTGACCCGTGATCCAAAGACATGCAGGATAGCTCAATCAGTAATATGTCACTCCTCATGCAAACAAACTGTGGATGCTTTGGTAGGTGGGAAAGTGGACCTTGACTTGGTTATTTACTATTCACAAGGTCAGCAATGAATATTTATGATGAAGCTTTATTAAACCATCTTTGAGTCCTAAAAGATACGATGGATGAACTCAGAGCAGCTGTTCAACTCGCATGTTAGCAGATCTATTTCCATAATATTGAGAAAACCAGATCAGCTGAAGGTGACAATGGATTTAAAAGGTTAAAAGTCCAGATTTATCAAATGTTGCTATTGTTCACTAGTACTTCACTAGAAACTTCTAGAAACCATCTCTATATTCAAGTAAGCTGCAACCGCAAATAACTTTTGTAGGAAAAGTGACTGATAATAATAAATGAGAGTATGTTGTTCATCACCGATAGATTAATAGTGAGCATACAGTGTAACTCAGATATTCACAGACAGAACGTCTTGTCATTGTCTTTAGCCGCCATCTGCACTCAATTAGTGAGAGAGAAATATTGGAGTCAGAGCAGAAGTTCACAGTTTATGCAGATTTATCATTATAGCACTAAATAATAGCATGCATTCTATCAAGGCAAAATGAAAAGGGTCTTTACAGGATGAGTTAACTTGGTGTTTTTCCTTCTTTAGTTATATGTTTGAAAATTTTGTTGATCAGTGAAATGATAGATCTTCTCACCCTGCACCCATGTCGGAACCACTGCTTTAAATCGCCCACAGGTGTAGCTAACTGGTTGTAGAACAGAACAGTGTGTACAGTGCACCAAAAATGTAATTCCTTTTTTAATTTTTTTTAACCTCACTCAAATACAGTAAAATGCGTGTAACTAAAAAAAAAAAAACAGAGGTAAGTGAGATTTATTATCTTTTAATAATTTGTGTGAACTGCTCCTTTAAGACGTGACAGTATCTCTGCTCTCTCACTCCCAAATACTCTACTTTTGGAAATTCCTTCCAACATCTGCCCTGCCAGCATTCATTCTGTCTTTCCCTCTAATACTTACGGCAGCTGTTGCCATGCGACCGCTCACGCCCACGTGCACATACTGTACATATGAACGGTGTCCAGTGGACCGGTCAGGGACCAGGCTGAGCGCTAAACAGTAAATACTGACGTGACTTTGTTAGCAGCGACAGTAATAGGTTGCATTAGGGGTTTTGTTAGAGCAGCACGTGTTCTGGTGGCAGACAGCCCGTATTATTTCTTCCCAGGCGATGCGCTTCTCTCCCATGTAGCTGGACTGCGGTGCATTGTCCTCTCTCCTCCCCACTTCTGTAATTGAAGCAGTGGTATGCCAGGAATCCTTTGGAGTTTTTGGCCCAGAGGGAGGTGGTGATCTCTTCACTCACCAGGCTCTGGGTCAGACTAAGTTCTTTGAGGACTCCCATGCCGTTTATGTGCCAATATAAGCCTCATCGTAAAAGCTTGTCATGACCTCTGACCTCCCTACTACGGTGTGATTAAGGGCAGCTCACTTTTCAAAAACAATGGAATTTATCTGTGCTGCTCAGAGAAATAAACCGTACACACTGTGTGGACTAAACAGCCCAGTGGGCTCGTATAATATCGTCATGAGAAAATTGTCATCCCATCATGGGGTCATATGACTGTGGATCTGAGAGCACAATGAATTCACTGTCCGGAGATCACCAACAATACAACTTATTTTTTTCCATCGCTCCCTCATTCATCGCACAGATGTAGAGTTTACAGCAACATCTGCACGGGCTGGAGGTCGTAAGGTCACAATGGAAAGAGACTGATATACTGTAAAGACTGATGTGTACACACCAAAACTTTAATAAATGTACACTACTGTATACAGAAGGCCAGCATCTCTGAAAACACTGCTTTACTAATGGGGTTTTCTCAGCTCCTAGCAAAACATGTAATAACAATAATAATCATTTTATTTATCAAAAAACCCTATCGACAATTAAAAAAAAACAACGACATCTGTCGTCAAGTGTCATTCGGTAAGTTATATCACTTTTGATGCAAAGTCGAAATTATTTTAGATGTTCTTGTTATGAGAACTTGACATAATTTTTAAAGTTTGGCAATTAGGTCTGTTATGACAGTTTAAATTGTCTTTATACCAACTTGTCAGAACAAAAACATCTCGAACAATGTCAACTTTGCATTAAAAGTGGCATAACTTACTGAATGACTCTTAACAACAACTGTCATAAGTATTCATTGATGTTTATGACAGTGTTATGTCAATCTTATGAATACCTATTCAAGTAAAATGTTACCAAAGGATGTAGTGCTTATGCATGCAAACAACATAAAAGAAGTAAATCAGCTTACATCGATACATGTACACAATCACATATACATCATGTCACACTTGCTACTGTCTTTGACTTATTTTAGATTTGTAAACCAAACATACAAACAGCTCTCTGTTTAGCTCTAGCTCTGTTTGCAACAATCAGCTGTTAGCTGCTGAGCTAGCTGCTTTACTGGGACTGTGGACAGAGCAGATTTAAAATTTGTTGTCTTAAGAACAGTTTGTTGATGAAGTTTGGGCTTTTTATTTATTTTTTGTTTTTTCATAGCACTTAGCTACAGTAACTACGAGCATGGTTCACATCAGTTCAGGTCATTTTGAGGTTATCAGTTTACTGCCAACACACATAGACACACACATACAGGGGTCAGGAGACACGGAGGCTGCAGTTCCAACAGCACCACCTACTTATCAGGAGTCCAAGGAGCTGAGGGAAAACCCTGTGTGAATACCTCCAAACCAAGCTCAAATAATGTGTTATAACAGGAACAAACCGCACATGATCATCCTAAAAAGAGAAAGAAAATGTGCCACATTGCTAACACGTGACTAAGCACATTGCACTGTAATGTAAAAAAAAAACCTGCAGATTATACATTTTACTCACTAACTATATAACTTTTAATCATTTATTTATAAACTGTATATATTTCGAAGTAATTAATTCTTCCTAGAAGTTGTAGGATGTAGGATGTCTCTCCTCTGGGAGCTTCCTTGCTGTTCGTATGAAAGTAAAACAGAAAAGAGCAGGAACTTATAGACGTACATTATTCATCAGTTATGGAGATACATTTTCATTTTTCTGTCAGTCCATTTGTCTCTGCAGCACGAGACCAAAGCGATGAGCAGCAGCAGAGCAGGGCTTTAATAGGTGTTGTTGTGCTGATGTCAGAGTTTGATTCTAATGTCATTCTGGCAGAGCTGCAGAGCTGCAGAGCCTCGGAGCAGATTTTCTGTGTGGACAGAGCTGATTTGAATTGTTAAAAATGATGCAGGCATATGGGCCACCAGAAGCACATGCATATGCAGTTTCATCCGCGTTGACCCAAAGTCAAGAAATCCTCCAAAGTCAAGTCAGCCCTTGCATTCAGTCACCCCCCCCCTCCCTTCACTTCCTGCACATTTGATGTGTTTAACAACTTCCCTCTGAAAATGTCACAGGTTCTGTGAGATCACTTTAGAGGGAAACTCATTTACAATTCCCATAACTTCATGTGTTGTCTTTACTGTAACTGACTCTTGCAATGCAATGACTAACACATGAATAAAACATGTAATAAATAAATAATAATAATAAAGAAAGCTGAATATATACATTATACTTTAAACAGACTTTGGTTTTATTTGGCTCATGTGGAATGGAGGCTTTCACATGTTTGTCATCCTGTGAGCTCTTCTAATTTGAATAGACAATGTTTTTCTCTACTCAAGTGCACCGCATCTCTGCTGGGAAAGAAAACTAGAAGGGTTGGTTCAGCCAGATTACTCATAAGATTAATTCAACATTTTCCAACTCAACCTTTTCCTGTAACTGTATCTTTGTCTGGAACTGTCAACAGATTTCTTCGCTAAGAGGTGGTCTGAGCGCTTAACATTTCCCTTGGATGTTGTAGAGCCTCGTTATACGCTCTTAAGTTTCTACTTACTGTTTGTCTTAATTCTTAGTTTTCTGTATAGTTTACTGTAGTCCTGTCATGATTCGGTTGCTGTGACCCGTCTTTTTGTCTTTGAGTCCTGTGCATCTGGTAGTAAGACACAAACCTCCCACTCAGCTTCTGCTTCTGTTTTAGATGTTGAAATAAATCGGTCGCGTTGCTGCTTTTAGTAGCGACGGCCTTTGAACAAACTTTGCAGCAGACGGTGGTGCGTTCAAGGTCTGACAATGCAAAACCAAACCAGGCGCAGACAACTGGCAGGACAGTGCCCAGGGGAAGTGGCACAGGAGAAAAGAAAATCAAAATATTTATTTTTAAAATCCACTTTATACACAAATATGAATTAATTGGTAAAACAGATGTATTAGCTCTAGTTTGTGCCTTTTGGAGGATTTTTTGTGCTAATCAGATAGCATCAAATGGCTATCTTTATATCAAAAACATGATTCTGACCCATAGGGAATTGGATGTTTTTGTTATGTTATATCACTACCTGACCACCTAGTTGTCATGGATCAAAGTTGTTGAACTGCATCTTGCACGGTTGTGATGTCAGTGACCAAAGTGACACAGAGGTAAGCACCAAACCCCATCACTGGTTGTTCCTGTGAATGCAGGTGGTTCTACGCAGCAGATCTAATGTGTCTGTATGACTGGATGCCACAAGGGTGAGACAATGATTTAGTTTCCTTTTTTTAGGAGCCAACACAGAACAATGTAGAAAATTACATCTGAACGTTGTTTAGCATAAGCCCTGAGATGTCCAGAGAGAAAGACGGCTCCAATCTGCGTGCGTGTCATCGGCGCTGACAGGCCTTTGGGGATGAAGACAAAACTTTGAGCTGTGAACAGTCCTCCCCCCCGCCCTCTGTTACATGTTGGATCCTGCAACGTTGACACAGAGGGATTAGTTTGATGGAACTGGTTTGACAAGCGGGAGACCATAACCTCTGTGAATAAAACACAATTCAGAATACTCACACTTGAAAAGAAACACTCCTCTCCCTGAACCCCCAGGCCTCTCTGCTTTCTTTCTTTTCCACCTCACACTCACATGCAGGGACTGAATGGAGGAATAAATCACCTGCATTCACCTACACATTTACTTTCTCACCAAAAGAAAGCTTAAGACAATTTTTAGACTTTATTCACAGACCTTCTGGGGGTCTGCTGTATAGATAACGGACAAAATAAATGCACGTTTCATCCTCCACATAGACAACAACTTGTAAGTATATAAACATTAGCTGAGGTGGACTATTCTGGTCTATTTACTACCATCTAACACTACATTTAGAAACTGGATGTACTGCACAGCACATAATATTATTCTAAGTTGACAAGACTAGCTGTTGCAGGTCTCTCTTGAACTTTTCTAGGAACACCCTGTGCCTGAGTCAAAGCTGCATTTGAAGTGTTCTCTCACTAATAAGACATGTGTCAAATCACAGAGAATTACGAACACAACACTAAAGTTTTTCTCCCATTTTTCACGAGTGGAAATAAAAGATCCAAGACTTCTTCTGTAAATATAAAATAAAAATGGATGTAGTCTCTGTGACATCACTCACAGCTGCTCTGCCATTTCCTTTCTTGGCAGTGAGTGACTCCACCACCGACTCCCAGCTAGTCCAAAAAAAATGTGAGGAGGTGTAACTTCGCTGCGAGGCATCTTGTGAGGCGGGGAGGTGCTCGCCCACCTGTCATCTTTGTTGTCATGCTTTCAATGATGACAACTAACTTTGTTGAAGGAGCTCGGAGCAAAGAAACATCTTAACTGTTGGTTTCATATGTGAATCAAACATCTCTGTCCTTTGTGAGACCCTGTGTTTTATTGGCCCATAGAAGTATGAATACGCTTATGAACCGAGGCACAGAGATGGTTTTTCAGACATGAACTGCACAGGATTAATGTAGACAACTGCCAGTGTTTGAAGAACAAAGCATATGGTTAATTCTTTATAGTTTAGATAGGTGTGAAACATTCGTATCATATTCACATGGTGTAAAATCTAGCATCCTGCTGTCATTCCAACAGCCTGCAACATGAATGTTTACAGATACTGTGGTAACAGTTTTGAAGATATTGTAGCTCTGTTAGAAATTGTTGAAGATATATTGTTCAAAGAAGCACAGGTTGTTTGTTGCAGCAGTAGCCACTCCCCCTCTCACACTGCAGCACTGCTCAGGTAGCCTCAGGTGTTTGGATGTAGCCTGTTCAGAAAAATGTTCAGTAACACCGATAACAACAGTCAGCAGCTTCAGATCAAATTTAAACTGCACTGCACTCGGGCCTAAAGTTCACCTGTGTTATATACTTAGTCGTCTTATGATATAACTATGAATGAGGAGACGGAGACCGGGAGCTTCTTGCACGTCTGCCTGTATGGCAGGTTTACTCAGAACTCAGGACTACAACATGACGTCATCACAACAAAGGCCGCAGGGGCGCAACGGGATCCCTGTAGGGACAATCTCAGGGCGTAAATACACAACATATCCCTCCCCCTTTACTTTTGATGTACCCTTAATAAAGTCAAACATTTTTCTAACTCTGTATTCTCATTTAAAGTCTCTGGTTCAAATACACAATATATAATGAACTTTTAATAAACATGGCAGTACTATAGAACAACTTTAACTACGGAGAGAGGGTAGACTACCTCAATCCGGACTGAACCCTGGGGGATTATTCTGCCCCAATGTGATGGGTTAGTCGCTATACTATAATGACAGTTTGTCAGGAGGTCGTCTGTTTCTTCTGGGATAAGTACGACCTGTCACAGTCACAGTGTCTCTCGGTGAGGACTGAATGAGTCCTGGACTGGGAGTGATGCCTGACACTGGCACCTGAGCAGGCTGAGGTGTGCCGAGAACACTGTCCATCTCTGAAGTTGGCTTCTGTGGCTCTTCAGGTGATTGATGTTGCTCTAGATGGACCTCCGGCTCAGGAACAACAGACGGTCCCGGAGATGAGTCATCACATGAACCAGACGTGTGGAGCAATTGATCAACATGTCTTCTCCAGACGAGATGATCACTGGTTTCCACAGTGTATGACACAGGACCTGTTTTGGCCACAACTGTTGCAGGTGTCCACTTAACACCACTGGTGTAACTCCGAGCGAGCACCTTATCTCCTGCTGTGAAGCTCCTGAACTTTGCTTTTGCTCGTCTTTCCATTTGAGCTCTCTGTTGAAGGTGAACGACCTCTTTAGTCTTCTGTGGTCTCAAAAGGTCAAGTCGAGTGCGGAGCTGTCTCTTGAACATAGACGAAGCAGGAGACACTTTTGTTGTAGCATGAGGTGTATTTCTGTATGACAACAAAAATGCACTAAGGCGTCGGTTGAGGGACTGCGTGCTTTGAGAGGACTTGAGAGCTTGCTTCATAGTCTGTACAAATCTTTCCGCGAGCCCATTTGTGGCGGGGTGATAAGGCGCAGACTTAATGTGCTGAATACCGTTCTCCTCCATGAACGTCTTGAACTCTTCAGACACTAGCTGTGGGCCGTTATCACTGACGAGTTGTTGTGGGAGACCAAAACGGCTGAAGATCGATCTTAGCTCTTCAATTGTCTTCTCTGAGGAAGTGCTTTTCATTATCGCGACTTCTGGCCATTTGGTGTGGGCGTCGACCACCACCAGGAACACGCGGCCCTCCAGTGGCCCAGCAAAGTCCACGTGGACTCTTTGCCACGGTTGTTCTGGCCAGTCCCATGGATGTAAGGGCGCCAGCTGTGGGATATTTCTTAGTCTCTGGCAGTCAGGGCAGGATTTCGCCTTCTCCTCAATGGCAGCATCCAGGCCCGGCCACCAGAAATAACTGCGGGCGATTTCTTTCATTCGCACGACACCACAGTGTCCAGTATGCAGCTCAGCCAGCACTTTACCTCTAAGAGGTGGTGGGATGATGACGCGGTAGCCCCACAATAAGCATCCAGACTGGATCGAAAGTTCATCTCGTCTCACCAGGTAAGGCTTAAAGCTGGTTGTCATCTCTCCTCCCCTCCCCCGAGCGATGATATCCATGATCTCAGACAAAACTGGATCAGTGCGTGTGTGTTTCTTCACGTGAGCTGCGGTGACTGGAGCAGCCGACACATCCTTGAAGTAAAAGATCTCCGCTTGTGTGGGCTCAGAGTGTGTGACAGGCAAAGGGAGCCGTGAGAGCCCGTCAGCATTTTGATGTTGGTCTGACTTCCTGTACTTGATCTCATACTGGTGGGCAGACAACAGCAGAGCCCATCGCTGCATACGGCTGGCCGCCAGCGATGGAATGCCAGTATGAGGACCAAAGATGGAGGTTAAAGGTCGATGGTCTGTCAGTAGCGTGAATTTCCTGCCGAAGAGATACTGATGGAATTTCTTAACTCCAAACACTATAGACAGTGCTTCGCGCTCAATCTGAGCGTAATTGCCTTCCGCTTTGCTCAGCGTCCTCGATGCAAAGGCAATCGGTCTCTCTTCTCCAGATGGCATGATGTGCGACACGACTGCACCCACTCCATAAGGTGAGGCGTCGCATGCCAGCTGAAGAGGCAGGTTGGGGTCAAAGTGGGCGAGAGCCTCAGATTTGGCGAGGGCTGTCTTTACATCTCTGAAAGCTGTCTCACATTTGTCTGTCCACTTCCATGTTGTTGTTTTGTTAAGCAGTTCGTGTAGTGGCTTAAGTTTGTTGGCGAGGTTAGACACAAATCTGGCATAGTATGTCAGCAGGCCAAGGAAAGATCTCAGTTGACTCACATTTGTGGGAGATGGAGCCTCCACAATAGCCTTCACTTTTGATGGAGCTTTGTGGAGACCTGTGCAGTCAATTACATGTCCCAAGTACTCAACAGATGGTCTGAAAAACTCACACTTGTCTTTCCGGACTTTCAAACCATACTCCTCCAGCCGTTGTAGTGTTGCATCCAGATTCCTTAGGTGCGACTGCTCATCTGGTCCTGTGATGAGCAGGTCATCCAGGTAGCACTGAACCCCTGAAAGCCCGCTGAGGATCTGGTCCATTGCTCTTTGGAACAGCGCTGGAGCAGAGGTGATCCCGAAAGGGAGCCTCTGGTACCTGTACAGTCCTTTGTGTGTCACAATAGTCAGCAGCTCCTGTGACTCACGTTCCACGTGCATCTGAAGATATGCTTGAGACAAATCTATCTTACTAAACTTCTGTCCTCCAGCCAAACATGAGAAGAGGTCATCGATGAGGGGTAATGGATACTTTTCTGTTGTCAGCACCGGATTTACAGTTACTTTAAAGTCACCACAGATTCTTGGGGCACCGTCTTTTTTCATAACGGGAACGATGGGTGTAGCCCATTCACTTGTGCTTACAGGTTCCAGAACCCCACTCTTCACTAACCTGTTTAGTTCTGCCTCAACTTTTGGTTTGATGGCATACGGTACTGGTCTCGCTTTTAGGCACTTGGGTGTGCTGCCGGGTTTGATTGTCAGTTTAACCATAATGTCTTTCATGCTGCCAAGTTCTCCATCAAACACCTTGGGATGCTTCTTTAAAATCTCCTGTAGAGGACTTGTTTCACCATCCGAAACCATGAACACTCCTTGCCAGTCCAGCTTGATCTTTTTTAGCCATCGGCGACCTAGCAGAGCTGGACGATTTCCTGAAATGATGTACAGTGGAAGAGTCGCTCTCTGCTTGTTGTGTTCCACTGTCACATTCACAACTCCCAACACTGGAACAGACTCACCAGTGTATGTCCTTAACTTCAGCTTTGTCTCTCGAAGAGCAAGGTGCTGCAGTTTCTCTTTGTACACAACTTCAGATACCATGGATACGCGTGTACCTGTGTCCACCTGCATCCGCACTGGTTTATTCTCCAGAAGTGGTGTGACCCAGTATCCATCATCATCATTGTCCATAACAGATAAAACATGTACAGTATCTTCATCGGACTCACACTCACTCTGTTCATCCTGTTCATGGTCCATTTTGTTCACACGTTTATTTTTGTTTCTGTGGAAGCCACCTCTCCTTTTGTCGTTGAACTGTTTGTGTGTCTGTGTCTTTTTATTTCTGCAGGCACGTTCGATGTGGCCTTTCTTACCACAGTTTCTACAGTCTAAGTCTTTACACCAACACTCTGGTGCCTGGTGCCCTGCTTTTCCACAACGGTAACATAGCTGGCCAGGTGCTGCTTTCTTGGTGGATTCAGCAGACATCTTATGCACTTGGGTTGATGCACTTAGCTGTTGTGCTTCTTTGGCAGCCATCTCCATTGATGTGCTGATCTCAATAGCTTTATCCAGTCTCAAATTAGCTTCAGTCAGTAGCCGTTTCTGGATAGCCTCACTGCGTAAACCACACACCAGCCGGTCACGTATGGTATCATTGAGTGAAAGTCCAAATTCACAATATTCAGATAACTGTTTCAGTACAGCTACAAATTGTGAAACAGATTCACCCTCTTCCTGGTTCCTTTTATGGAATCTGAATCTCTCTGCAATGATCAGTGGCTTCGGGGAATAGTGGTTCTTTAATATTGTCACTATCTCATCATAGGACTTCTCTCCTGGCTTGGCAGGTTGCACTAGACTGCGCAGTAGGTTGAATGTTTTTCCTCCCATAACACTTAAAAATGTTGGTACAATAACATCACCTTTGATGTTGTTAGCAAGGGCAAAGTATTCAAACCTTTCCGTGTATGAACTCCATTGCTCTGTATTTTCTTCAAATGGCCCAATATTTCCGACCAGCGCAGCCATTTCTGAATGTTCCTTCAGCAATTAGTCTTGTCCTTCTGCTCACTTTTTCTTTGTCCTGTTCGTCAGCTGTTATTTCCGTTTTTCCTTTAACTTACTGCTTTTCTTTATGTCTTTCAGTTGTGTCACACAGTCCTTCCCTTTTTCGTTTGCTCCGGTCTCTTTTCCACCGCGGAGATTTCTCCTTCCCCCGTAGCAACGCTGTCCTCCGGCGCGGCGCGGTCCCGTCTACACACCGGAGCAGCTAGCTCAGCACCGCAGGTAGCCACAGCGTCACGTCGTACGCGCGCCGACCAAACTCATAAAACTCGGACTTTCCGCCGAAAAACAACAAACGTGAGGCCGTACCTCGTCGCCAGTTTTGTTATATACTTAGTCGTCTTATGATATAACTATGAATGAGGAGACGGAGACCGGGAGCTTCTTGCACGTCTGCCTGTATGGCAGGTTTACTCAGAACTCAGGACTACAACATGACGTCATCACAACAAAGGCCGCAGGGGCGCAACGGGATCCCTGTAGGGACAATCTCAGGGCGTAAATACACAACAACCTGGGTCGACCTAAACCAGGGTTCCCCAATGCCGGTCCTCGAGGGCCACTGCAGTTTCCTGCTACAACACACCTGATTCAAATGATCAGCTCGTCATCAAGCTCTGCAGTGGCCTGATAACGAGCCACTCATTTGAATCAGGTGTGTTGTAGCAGGAATTGGGGAACCCTGACCTAAACACTGCCTGCGTTAGAACACCCTAAGCCTGTTTGCGATGCTCTGGATTTGTGTGTACAACAGCATGTCCTACTTCCAGCAAATATCCTGCAGCCTCACACAGCCATTGAAGAGGTGCAGTCCAATTATCAACAGCCTGAACAATTCCATACAGAGGTGTGTTGCTCCACATGTGGTAAAACACTCATCCCATCCTTTCCAAAAAACTGTGTCTTTGTCGCCCAAGTCACACAGTTTAGCACCTAATACATACATTTTTCAAAATAAAACTCTCAAAGTGGCTCTCTAGTTTGACGAGCCCATGGCACACCTGTGCAGTAATCATGCTGTGCAATCAGCAGACTAATTAGCCACACCTGTCAGGTGGAGGGATGAGGCAGCTCACTAACATTTAAATACATGTGTGAAGAATTTCAACAGCTGAACATAGAAGTAAGTGAGATTTTGTTCAGTAGTAGGCCAGACTGCGTTAAAGTGGTTTCTGGAACAGGAAAAATAGAATATAAAACAAAAACAAATTTTGGTTAACACCGAGGTACATTCACAGACCTTCAGATCAGATTTGTTTATCTAGTATTCTTTTTTCTGAACTGTGCCACCTCTACTGCCTAATGCACTTCCTCAAACCTCTAAACTGAAACTGATCCAACTCCTTCAGATTTTCATTTTCAGGTGTTGTATCACAAAAATATTTTTCAACCAAAATCATAACCACCTGCTCTCTCATTTTGTTACTTATACAGTAGATGGAAACGCAGGAGAAATTATTGAGCACCACTGGCCTAGTGAACCCTATTAACACAATGTGTTAAATGTAGTTCATGTGACAGCTAGAGAGAAAAAGAGGGAGATAATTATTCAGTGTTGAGAGTTAGGTAGGTACAGGGTTCAAACAAGATGACAAATGTATAACTTCTCACTAAACTTTATTTTGAAAAAAAACAATAAGACATGCCTATTGTTTTTTTTCATATAGAGAGCATATATTTAGTTAATCTGTTGATGCAGGTCTTCTCTCTTGTGGAGGTGCAGCATGGAACCAGCCTCAGGGGACATCTTACACAGTGGATTGAGATATACTGCTGACTAACAAACACATAACCAGCACTAAAAATATAACCTCCTTGGTGTATCAATGAATTATGCAGGAGTTTATAAATCTGGTAACAAGATTGCATATGCATTTTTTCTCCTGCTCTCTGGATGCAGACTTTAGGATCTCACTGACTTTTGTGTGTCTGTATACACTCAGTTGTTATTTACATTACATGAATGGTTGCCTTTCATAATGAACCTTCCTGTATATTTGCCCCTATACTCCTGTGATTTTCATGTCTTTATTTACTCCCTCAGCATCCTCTGATGAAGAGCTCAGTAAAGCTGACAGGAGAGATAAAGGGCAAAAAGATCACATGGATCTGTTGGGGCCTTTCTGCGACTGCGTTCTGCCTGTCATAGCTTGCCATAGTGCTAACCCTCGCTGTATAATGTGATTTATCAACACTGTAAAACATCAAAGAAATGCTAACAG
The DNA here is from genome assembly GCA_030347415.2 of Decapterus maruadsi. Lineage (NCBI taxonomy): Eukaryota > Metazoa > Chordata > Actinopteri > Carangiformes > Carangidae > Decapterus > Decapterus maruadsi. The sequence continues at coordinate 6,828,316 of CM064897.1, forward strand.
ACAGAGAGAAATCAAACAGAGAGGGTCAGCAGGCAGCGCAGCCGTGACAGGGACTAGATATGATTGTTAGACTCCAACATCCTTCTACTGTCCCTACTGTGCAGTCTGCTGCTCAGCTGCTGAAACTCCCTCAGTCACCAGTAAGCAGCCAGATGGAATGCAACACTTAGTGTTTTTAGTACATGATGTGTTTCATTCAGTGACTGTACATAAAGACGGGTGAAATCACAACTCATGACTGTCCCCTGGTGACTGGCAGCTGTATGGGTCACAACCACTCCACCAGCATGGACACCACAACGTAAAACACGCCACGTAAATCCTAATCTATTGTCAGTGTTACACTCCAAAACTGTAGCGGTCATGTAGCAGTCATTTAACTCTCATGAAAGAATAACAACAGTCTCAGCACAGAACAATCGGTGCTGTTGTTGGTGTGTTTTTAAAATGAGCGGGTTTGATTATCGTGTCGGAAGTCGCGCTCGCAACTCTTCCAGCAGTGACGATACTCTGGCCAATCAGTGGAAGGCAGTCGGCAGTCATGTTTCGTATTGCCTTAGTTCGCTGGGAACCAGGGGGTGAGGTGTAAAGTACCAGGTACCAGTAGTTGCTACCAGTAGATAGCAACACCATGATTGGATGATGAGGAAAAATATGATTGATTGATTGATTGATTGGTTGAGTAAGTTTCAACCTTTACGATATTCTAACACTAACTCAAACCCTTATATAGCTCAAATTCTTTTCTAGCTAATGACATCCATGAGCATCTCATAACAACAACTCAGCTTGTGGAGAGTTTGTAGAGTTTTAACTCGACTGTGAGCTTTTATATTTGTAGTATGTTATGATTCAAGTCCCAAATAGTGGAGAGAAACTTGTTTGTTAAACTTGAGCATTTTTTGTTTGCATCTGCATTCAGGACTTCGCTGACAAGAACAACCTATAAAGAACAAGGGAGAGAAACAAATAGGGCTGTCGCCCAGCAGGGGAGCAGGGAGCACCCCACTGAGCAGAAGTGGTGCTATTCTGCTGAAACTTCACATGAAGCTGTGTGTTACATAACGGCTTTAATAATTAAAGCAGAAGTAAGTGATATATTTGTGTTAATATAAGTCTTAAATAGTTATATCTTCCGACAGCAATCACTTACATAGAGTGTTTGGACCAAAACACGGGTCTGTCAGTCACTCTGCTCTGCTCTGAGCCGAGGAGAAAACATTTATCGTATCCTACAGTTTTTATCCAATGAGGAGAGAGAACGGCATGCAGGGCTGTGTGTGCAGCCAAGGAACGCCGTGAATGTGGCGACGTAGGGACGAGGACTGTTATGGTGCGTTCAAGGAAACTCGTATTTTTCCGACCGTGAAGTGGTACCAGTTCGATCTGGTACGAGTTCACCGGTCGGAAGTTACGAGTGGCTGTTATAGTGACTTTCACCGGTAAAACAGGTCGGAGAAACACGAGTGGGTTGCCTGGAACGCTACAAAGTCGTAAGTTGTGACTTGAAGCTGTAATTTACGATTTCAAAAGCCTGCCTGGAACGCAGCATTAGCGAAAACGACCGGACCACTTACTTCTGCTTTAACGTGCGGAAGATAAAACATGGGCTCGGTTAACACAGGTTCAGAAACTACCACGGCTGTAGAATCAGATCAAACACCGTAAGACTCTGACCCGCTCCTGTTATACACCGTGCATTGTGACAACTTGTCTCTGCACACACTTCTATTGTTGTATGAGTTAACTGTCAACAGTATTCTTAGGTGATACTCTAACACAAGGCTGTTACTGAGTACTGACTCCACCTGGGTACACAATCACAATGAACCAAGCACCTGTTAACTCATGGTGCCACCTTACCAGCTCTTGAGCAATGAGCACAACTGAAATAGAAACAGTCTGATTCCTTGATTTGAAATATTTCTCCCCATACCTGTATTCAAACCACTGATTAAGAATAAACTCAGTACAAAATCATTTGGTGGTATGGCTGGAATATTTGTTTTTACTCGCAGCATTTGTGGAAATATTTTACTTGAGTTCAGTATTTTGAACTTGCGCAAACAGGTGAATTTCACGTGTTTGCTTCATTCACGTAGCGCCATTCGCATCATTCACGCCGCTGGCACAAATTTGCTTCTGTACATTGGCTTTATATGTAATCTTAACATGTGATAAATTCACCTCAAATCAAAATAAATTACTAATTTCAGTAATTTCTTTTCGAAGAGTGTTCAGCTGTGGATTGGAGTAAGAGTTGGGTTTAGGTCCATGTGCTTTAGTTTGGGCTCCACCAACTAACTCTTTAGCAATGTAATGGATATTAGCATGTTGCTAACTTGATTTGGGCATGTGTATGCAGTGAGTTTCTCTGGTTTATCTGAATCACAGCAATAAAGCTATCTGACCCATTGTTAAATTCAAAAGGAGGTTTGGGTTAGACAGTTCTCTGCTGTGGAATTGCCATGATCAGTGGGTTAACTCATGGGCATGAAAAGCTAGACATGGGGAAATAGATTGTCAGGGATGTGAGTGCACGCCGGTCTGTGCTGGTTGGTGTAGGTCAGCAACAGGTCTGACTCTGTGCAGTGTGTGTTAATATGTAAGTGAGCAGGACGGAGGCCTCCCATTGGAGAATGAGAGAGCTTAAAGATGGCCCCTGCCTGGTGTGGGATAGAAAGATGAGCGCTGAATGGTGAGTGCAACCTGAAGAATAGGGCCACAGTGGGGCATCTGTAGAGGACAGGGTGATCTGAAACCTCCTCATTCTCCCCTCTGTTGTCTTTTCATGCCTCTCGTTTGGTCTCCACTTCTGTGTCTCTGCAGCTATTCAGAGCTGGTTGGGTGAGTCACACAGCTCCTCTGTTCAGGCCTCTCACTCGCTTTTTTTTTTTCTTCGTCTTCCTTCTCTTGTTCTCCTCTTCTTTCTACTTCCCCCCTTATTTTGCCTCTCGGTCTCTCTGTATCTTCTTGTCCATCTGTGCACTTCAGGTGTTCAAACTGATAGATAAGCACTGATTGAGTGTGGGGGGGTCTGTGTGGGAGAGTTGTGTCTTGTTGTCTGTGTTGTAGCTGTCTACTCTGTGTGCACCTTATCTGTTGAGGTTTCAGATTTGCCAGAGTAACAATGCAGCTCTTTGTGCAGTCTCTCCTCCTTTCTTGTCTCCTGTTGTTCTATATTTTCACTTGATACAGCAGTTTAACCACAACCAAACCAAAATGTCACGTTTAGCTAATATAAAATCCACTCAGCACGCAAGTAATTGTCTGTAGGATATAGTTTAAAATGTTTGTGTTGGCTGAAAATTGTTGTGACCAGAAAAAAAAAAGATGCTAAACTAGTCTGAAAAAATTGGGAGAATGGCCCATCAGCCGTGTTCCCTCCCTGAACTGTCATCTTTCCAGTAAACTACAGGTGTAAGTAATAGCTTGGATTGGATAAACTGGATAATTACCACCCCCGACCCCCCCTCCCCTCTTCCTACTTTCCACTCTACCTCTTCTCCTCATTTTTCTGGAACCCCCCAGGGTCTCCAGTGTCCTCTCCACTTTCCACGGCAGTGATAAGATGTCAACACGATTAAGAGTGAAAGCTAATCCGCCACTCTGCCTCTCTCACCCCCGGCTGTACTGAATGCTCAGGCAACACAAAACGCTGCAACCGAGTCCAAAGCGCCGGACAGCCAGTGGATGTGCAGGAGCAGAGGGAGAGAGAAAGGCAAGAGGAGGGGTGGAGGGAGAAAGAGGAGGAGGCCAGGTGGACAAGGGATTGGCTTGTACTTAAATAATTAATGGGAGGTACTTTCGTTTTTTAATCTGTAAATGAGAAGGCCTAAGATGGCGGTGGCGTTGCTCTGATACCCTATCCCCGGCCCATTAAGATAACAAGATGTTGGATAATGATCTTGGTTAGGGTGCAGTTTATCAGTCCAGGGGGAAGTGGGGTAGTCTCCCAGGTGGCTGAGCCTGTGTCCCCTGATGAGACGACATCTCAGTTTGGCAACAACTCTGTAGTTGTCAACATGAACACAATATACTGATTAGTAATGACGACTTTATATAATAACATCTGTTTGATAAGTCATTTTCTTGTCCATCATTGTTCACGTGTTTGGAAAAGATTCAAGAGTTGACTGGCTTTTACATGTTAATAAGACCTTTACACACACACACTGACATACATAATGGTTTTTATCTATCCAATCAAATTTCCTTATCTGTACTCAAGGACATTTGTGGTCAGCAAGTGTAGCAACACTGTTTTAAAAGACAACTGATTTTGCCTTAAAGAAGAACTACGGTATGTAAGTTGGTTCGATTTTCCGCTGTTTTGCTAACCCTCCTCTTGGTCATGTGCATTTGTTTACAATGAAGCCAGCGAGAAATCAATCTATAGAGTGGTGAATGACATTATATAACATTTACAATGTTGTGTAGTTTATTTTGTTATAAACAGGAGATTATGGGTTATGGGGCGTGTTTGTGTCGTGGTGCGCCGAGACGAGAGCTGGGGCACTGGGGCGGCAGCGCTGATCTTACAAAGTTGTTTTTCTGCCAAAAGATGCAATAAGTGAAGGAAGGTAGAGAGCCTCCATTCTCCCTCTTAAACCATTTATTAAACCATCACAATTACTCCAAAGCTGTTTGCTACAAAGTTCCTCTTTAACACTGTCAAACTCACTATAGACGGTTCTATCCATTCAGGAACTGGATTCCAGAGACTGTTTGGTGTCTTTAAGACTGTTTTAAATGTAAAGATTGGAATGTGTTGCTGAAAATGACATTAGCAGAGACACTGACCTTGAGAGAATGAATGCACCACAGATTACATTAATTTTCACATCAGTTATGTTCAGCAGAGGCTGAAAGACGATTAAAGCAGGTGTAGGTGGAGTTCAGAAGAAGTTGCAGCAGAACAATGTCAGTGAGATGTAAAGCAGGATAGGAACCGTAACTGGCTATTCAGAAGAACCCGTCCAGGTGATGTGAATGAGGACAGGGAATGAGAAACCTCTTTTACAACCTGACGCTGCAGCTGCAGCTCCCTCCACTTTGAGGTCAAGTCCTCCATCCTTAAGGCTACAATCAAAGAGGGTCCAGGTTCAGGTTCTGTGGTATGTGAGGTGTATCACCTGAAATCAAGCTGTTTCAACTTTAGTGAAGCAGCTGGGATCACTGGTGCAGAGACTGAGTACAACTATGCTTATCTCTGTCTGGCTCGAACAGCTGACCTGTGGAATAATAGTGAGACCATAGGTTCATATGTGCACATTAGTGACACAGTAGTGCAGTTGTTAACACACTGTAACCAAAGGAAGACGCTTTTTGATGGCAGTGTTGAAAATATTCAAATCAAAGTGAAAACTACACTTTTTTCTTTAGGTACTGGCAAAGAGACAGTCTTGCAGATACACTGACTGTAAATAAGAATCGTTATGTAATGTGTTGGTACTGAACAAAGCTGAACAGAATCCCATTGCCTGAATGCACAAACGTATTTGGTTGGTTTTTATTACACTGTTTCAAACAAGGACAGAGTTGAGGTCTGTCATTGAATAGCAACTTCAATACAAAAATATTAATCTCATTTTAACCTTCATCTTGCGTCAGCTTTCTGCTGCCATCGCTTGTGTTAAGGTTGGTTCTGACCCATGTGTTAAATCAGCTGTGGAACACAAAGGATTGTTTTCATCCAATTTGTTTTTCTTCCCTTGGTTACATAGGCTTCATTATCCATGAAAATGTTGGTTTTAATATTTTTGGTGTGCGCCCTGAGCCTTTTTTGTCAGTGTACACCTGCATGATATTAATGTTTTTGTATTGAAGTTGCTATTCCATGACAGACCTCAACTCTGTCCTTGTTTGAAACAATGTCCTTAACTTCAATGTAACCTTCCTCTTGTCAGCTTTCTGCTACCATCTCTTGTGTTAGGGTTGGTCTTAAATCAGCTGTGAAACACACTAAAAACAATTATTTATCATCCTGTTTGTTTCTCATCTCAGGCCTCCTTATCCATGAAAAGGCTGGTTTAGCGCTTATGATTTCAGTTTTAACTCTCATTATTGTTCTTATCATTATAACCGGGTCAAAACCGACCCTGACAACACAATTTCATTTTAACCAAAGCATTTTAGAATTGTGTGAATTGTTTTATTTTTATTTTGTCCATAGGTTCCTGACAAAGTCAAAAAGCCTTGATGCTATAAACTAATACTTTTATGCTTTTTATGTTGCCCTTACACACAAGGAAGGGTAAAGAAACTATCCTCAGTACTCTGTGTTGCACTCTGCAGACAGACACTGTAGGAGGGTGAACTGAGCTTAGCATCTCTGCCCTCCTCTGCATCCTTGTAAGAGGCGTGATTCATTCTCAGCATGGCCCTGCAAGCATGGCTTGGCAGCCCCCTCCCCCCCCCTCCCTCCTCTGCCACTGCACACTTCCTAGGTAAACACCCTTGTACAACACTCAGCTCGGGGGTGGGGGTCCTTTGGTTGCACATTTATAAGCTTCAAATGAGAAAACCCGCAGGGCACGCGCTGGCAAATGTCAGAGCAGTCTGCAGTCTCAGGTCAATACCCGTGTCCTGTGGTGACGAAGAGGAATGAAACGAGAGGAGGAGGACAGAAAATAGTGATGAATAAAAAAAAAGGAGGTTGAAAAGGGGAATAAAATCAAGGCAAAAGAGCAGATGTGATGATTGTGTGAGTCTCGCTGTCATCTCCGACGCCGATCCCTGGAGGGTTGTAGAGATGAAGTGCTCCGAGTCGCGGCATCTGTTCACCACTGCTGCTCAGGAACCAGTGGAGTCACACTGTACACACACAGTTCACCGTGCAATCGCACAATGACTGTGGGAACAGTCGGGGAAAAAAATACAATGACTTCTGTCTTACAGGAGCATTTGGCTGATGGTCAGACCAGACCTCCGGTTTAGGAGCCGATCCATCTGTCAGAACCACTTCCTACTAAATTTTAAATGTGACTACAGTAAAAGTTACTGTTTTTTTAATAATGGCAGAACATGATGTCGCAGTGGAGTTGACCTTTAGCTTTTTTAATATAAAATGTCATTACTTCATTTCTTCCATGTTTTTATTCGGATGTTTGTGCATGAATTTGTGAGTTTGGGTCAAAAATGTGTAATGAATTTCCCTCCGACAGTTCCTGATAGACTGAACTCATGAGAATGTGAAGTCACCACGGCCTTGAACTTTGACCTTTGTCCAAAATCGTATCAGTTCATCCATGAGTCCTAATCAGTGCCTTTGCCAAATTTGAAGAAAATATGTTAAAGAAGTCATTCATGGTGTCCATGAGTCACCATAACAGGGCGACGCTGGTGTGGAGGTGTAAGGATAGGGCTCAGTATTTAGTTTGAATGGTTCATAATGTTTTCTGAATTCATCATTCAGAGTAAAAATGAAACACTACAGGTGTTGGTGTCTCCTACATTCTCCCCAACATCTTGTTTTGTAGCTGACATACAGGAGAAACCTGCTTCTTGATCAGGAACACGAGTCTTCACTGCCTGCTGAGTGGCAGAGCATTCAGCTTTAATGCAGCACAGAACTTATGAGAGAGAGAGATGAGCTGAAGAAGCTGACAGATCTTACAGTAAATCATTGCGCACAAAACAAAATCATCCCATGAGCCGTGGTACTGTAAATAAAACATGCTCTGTATCAGTCATTACAGGAGTTACAGCTTCATAGAAAAACCTGTGAGAGGAGATGGAAAACTACACTGAGATTGATTTTGGCTCTTAAAAACAACACATTTATATTCATCTTATGGATGAGCACTTCAAATATAAAATATGGGACCTTTAATGTGAAAATACCTTTGAATAAATGCTTCAGGTATCTGTGAGAACATATTCTCAGATTGTGCAGGTTTGAGGTCTCTGACCTTTCTGGGATGAAGGGGAGGTGTGAGGAGTAAATTACCAGTCTCCTTGCAGAACTGAGCTCCTCCAGAAACCTAGTCTCTGGGAATCTATAACTTCCTCAAAGCAGAAAGTCTTGTTTCCTTCTCCCCCACCAGCATGTATATTTAATGTAATATATCCATAATGTGGATGGGTAAAGTTTCAGTGAGGAGCGTTGCAGCGTAGGCCTTGAACTGTCAACAAACCCTCCCCAAATAGCTGAAGTTCACAAAATGCAAATGCGTCTTGGGAAACAGTCTGCAGTAAGTGAATAACACACAGTCTAACCCAGAGCACACAGAGCAGCGCTTATCACACACACACACACACACACAAATTTCCAAGGAGAAGTGACCTGCATGCTCTCAGATTTGAATGACATAAGTACCTTAGTAGCCTTGGGTTCTGCACCCAACCTGAACACAGTTATATGGCAGCTAATGGTGATGCAGGCTGCATCCGTGGTCATCCATCAAGCTGCACAGGTAATGTCGACCAACTCAGTTGGCTTACATCAGCCAGGATAAAGGCCTCTATTAAGAAAATGAATAATACCAAAGCAGGAGAGGTGACCTCAGACTGGTCATGTGTCATCAAGGCTGAGGCGTGATTGGCTGCTTTTGGTTAGTATCAGTGCTACACCGAGGAGGCAGCGCGGCGGCTTGACGAATGCTCGAGGCCGAGGCGAGATGGGCTACATAGTCCGTTTCACTCCTCTGATCTAATCTGTTACCCATCGTGCATCCTGCCTCACTAATGAAAAGGCAAGGTCCCATCCGTTACAGGCAGCTATGTTAAATGGAATTTTAACCCCCTCCCCACATCCCCACCCCCCCGAGTGCAAAAGCGCCTGGATGATGAATGATCATTGCAAAAGACCCCAGAGCTATGGAAAATTAATATCAAGGGAAAGCAAAAAACATCAGTGAGGACTCCTACAGATGCTGCTTCCTGTCGACGACAAGACGCAGCCGAGCTCAACCTCTGGTTCTGTGTACCAAGGCTTTCAAGGGGGATCCACACTGTCTTCATTATCTGGCTCCTTCAAGCAGTAAGCCCCGGGCTGTGGGAGAGTCACACCAAGGAGGGTCATTTCTGGTATCAGAGAGGAATGTGTCATAATGAGTCGACCTTTTGTTTCTACATAGAAGGCATCACACCAGCTGAGCAGTGTTCAGAAACTACAACTGTGATCCTTAGGAAATATATCCACAGTACGGGTGAGGCTCAGCATTATAATTTCTGGCCTGAAAAATATCAAAAATGAACAAAACTCAACACATTGTTTTGTTTTTCTTCATATATACTGTCGAGGGTGAGGGCTTGGTATGCACAGCTCGCATCATCCCACCGTCACAGCTGCTGATGCAGCCACATGTTCTCACTACTTTTCCTCTTTTAGCGCCAGTTGTTGAATAAGACTCACTGTGATGTCTTTACTTCACTGTTGTGCCACTGAATTACAATGAAAGAGTTCTTTTTTAAAGAGCAGTGGGTTCGGTTCCTGCACAGAAACTCAATGTCACCTTGTCAGGTTCAATTGTGGAGCTCTACACCCACAGCTGCACCACAGTCCTCAGTTATCCTCCCATAGTGCACCAGCAGTCTTACTGTTTGATACCCTGAGGTCTTTTCCTCTCTGTCCCCACTAGTACTCTGCGAGAGCTTAGATCCAGCATTTGAAGCTCCACAGAGCTCCCAGCAGGGACTCCGCCTCTCTTCTCTCTCAGCTTTAATGGCAACTGATAAGCAGACTCCAGTCAGACTGACATTTCTGTAGCGCTCGGCCGGATGTTGTAGAGTAGATGGCCTCACATGATTGGAAGCAAAATGAGGTTAACAACACCTTCTCTTCACGAGCACCTCCCATTCTGTCTCTGCAGGGTTTTTTCCGCCGGAGCATCCAGAAGAACATGGTGTACACGTGTCACCGGGAGAAGAACTGCATTATCAACAAGGTGACAAGGAACCGCTGTCAGTACTGCCGCTTGCAGAAGTGCTTTGCAGTGGGAATGTCCAAAGAGTGTGAGTACACAGTGGACTGATGTGGACTTAAAATGTTGTCTTTAGTTAGAAAGGAGCAGGTTTTCGTCTGACCATGATTTAAATTCAGGGGAGTCTGAGAGTTCTCTTTCGCTTAAAACTGACTATTTTTATTTGGGAATTGAAGGATGTAGGTTTCTATTAACTTGTCTCAAAAGCAATTTGGGCTGATAAGCTAAAAAAGAGTTGGCCTAATGGAGACGCATGAATTTCGAAATAAGTGGATTTAAGAGCAATATTTAAAAAAAAAAAAGTGCAAAGGAAACTCTTTGTTCACATTCAAGTCGTGACCACATGGAGCTTGAATAAATGACCTGAAGAGCTGTATTGAAGTGGTTTTGACTGAGCTGCCATCTTGACAAGTCCCTGACTCCGCCCCTTATTCCCACTTAATCCAAAAGAAGAGGTTTGGTGAATACTTGTATACTGGTTTGTGGCAAGCTACTGTACTGTGCTCTCACTCACCTTTCCTTTAACGACCCATGTGGACAAAAGCAGAAGGCTTCTCTTTGCGGATCCTGTCCCAGTATCAGCCATGATGAAAATATAGTGATGAAATTGACCTTAGTTTTTACTGGCTAGCATAGCAACAACTCAATGCTAACTTATAGCCTCGCCAGGTCTGCTGCCGCCTCTGGTCTTAGTGCCGTAAAATGTTTCTTCCAGTGGACCGACCTGCCTCCCCAAGGTATAGAGTTACTGTACACTATTAAGAAATAGTTAATCTTCCTACAGATGGCCTCATTTGCTGTTGGTCATACAGCAAATGCACTATATTGCATCCAGTTAAAAGGTCTTTGTAGATGCATTAAGTGGATATTTAAACATTTTGGCAAATTCGCCTATTGCCATAATCCCTGTAGTGTTAGGAGTAGGTTCATTACCATGTTTTCAAGGCAAATGCATAGTCTGAACTACATTATAGACAAGACTGCTCAGCAGAGTGACTTTAAAAGCGCAAGTAGTTATGAATATTTGCTTTGTGTGTTGTAATGTTACAAAAGCTTTAAGTATAGCTAAAATGTAACAGGTGAGTTATGTAATTTTTTAACATGGCAATGTTTGTATCAGGCTGTAAACATGTTTACTTGGCCTGTAAAGTTGGAACATGAGAGTCTATGGAGACTGACTCACTGTTAGAGCCACACTCTAGTGGTCAGGAGAGGAACTGCAGTTTTTTGTCCTTCCATTTTTTCAACACACAATGCTTGCTGTTGTATCAAGCTCCACGTGAAGCCAGTTCCAACTGAGAGGCAGACTGTTATCTACACGGCTAGTTTAATTGAAATGATATTGTGATATTACAAGAGGAGTGTGTGTGCATGCGTGTGCGTGTGTGTGTGTGTTTTGACTTTGGGACAGTTTACATTCACTTGAGAACGCTGAAATTGTTTCTCAGGACAGTTGCTCTCTGCTGCTGTCGAGGCGGCCATGTTCCCTCTAATCCATTGTCATCAATAGGAAGAGTTTGCATTTCACAGGTTATTGGCATCCTTTGATTGCATCAGCATTTATAGCTCAGGCCCCAATTCATGGTCCATTAGCTCCATGCTCCTTTCTCTTATGCTGTTTCACACCTCAGCAGCGGAGTCGTGGAAAAGATGATGTCTTGATGTCCTCAGGCCACCCCCCTACAGAGCCACTGATGAGAAAGGGGACTATTTTCCTTTCTATATTCATGGCTGGAGGTGATGTGGTGTCTCTCACTCCCTGCTCTGATCACCTACTCCAGGAGATCCATACCGCCTGGATGTTGGATCACTGTCTGTAGAGCTATAATTTTGTCTCACACCTTTTAGGAAGTTAAGTGACAGGACAAGAGTGTGTTTGTTTGTGTGTGTGTGTGGTCATTTTGGACAAATCAGCTTATTTATTAGGAGTAGTTGGGGTTTTCTTATTATTATTTTCCCAGGTTCATTCAATGAGTTTCAATCTGGAACCCTTGGGAGAGCAAATCAGCACGACACCAAGCTGACAAAACCTACATATTTATATATCATATTTAAATTAAACTATATTACATTACATTACATTAAATTAAATAATAAACCTCAATGCAATTCTCTAAAACATAAAATGACTTCTTCAATCATCTTATCCTCTCTCCTCCCTCATGCTTGAATGGGGAAATGGAGTGTGGAGAATCATTTGAGGAACTGGCTCATTTACAGGATTTGGTCAAGTTCTTCTTCTGGGCTGAGACAGACTCTGCTGTCACTGAGACATTGGTCAATTTGGAATGATATCCTCACGCAAAATGTTGTTATGACACAATCAACAACGTGTCCTCAATACAGCATCAGTCAAACACTGACTTTAAATGGATAAATGTGTTGTTTTTTTTACAGTTTCTGTCACGGTGCTTTTCATCACATGACGTCAGTCAACTCTGTTGTGACAGAAGCAGAATTTACAGACTGTTTAACCCAGACCTCTGACTCTGATCGTCCACACATCATGAGGTTCACCAAGTGTTGACATGCAGTGTGACTCCTGATGTCCCTCCATCTGATTCCACAGTATTTCACTTTGTCCACTGCTTCAGATTCAGACTTGAATTTCTGCAGCTTGCATCAGTTGTGTTTCTCTGGATGAACGTAAATGAGACTAATATTGATTTCTTTGTTATCTGAGTCTGAGTTGATAAGCAAATTTGCCGTTAAAGTTGTGTAACTGTTTAGTTGTGTCAGTGTGGAAAAAGCATCTTAACTTGCACTGAGACCATCACGAGATAATCTTATCTATTCCAAGCTGTATATGTGGCGCCCTAATCCCCCGTCTGTTCCAATGTCATATTTTCACAATGCAGGTTTCCCATCTGACAGCCCCCTCTCCCCTCCAGCCCCCGGCAACATTAGGACCATTTGCTCAGACTCAGAGCTCTGGCAGCGGCAAAGACTTATCATGGTTCCTCGACACCCACCTGGTTAGTGTTAGAGAGCTGCCATTTTAAGTGCTGTGGCAAGTGGCCTGGGCTGGACCACGTGGGCCCCAGATAGATGGTGTTTATTTACTGCTGCATCTGTTTGCTTGCAGAGACAAAGTGCACACTTGGCAGCACACAGATGGCTGGCTGGTGGCTTCTCCACAACAGCCGTCATCCATGCTATAGCTGCCCCTGCACCACACAGCATCCTGCTAGAGCTGAAGGAAAAAGGCCAGGCTGCACTAGGGGACTGAGAGAGAAACAAAAAGAGAAGGACGCAAATATAAATCATTTGTAAAGGTTTTAAAAGTTTAAAGGCTGTTTTTTCAAAATTATTTGTTGTCATAGAAATCTCCACTTCAGTACTTACATTCACCAAACTTTCCAGTTTTATTCCTTTTTATAGTCTGAAGGTTTTTAACGGAGGAGTTTGTTGATGTATTATTAAGAGCCTGATTTATACAACATTTTATTCCTAAAAACATGGCAACAATAGATTTTTTTTTTAGGGCTTCATGGAGTGATAAAAAGAGATATCCAAAATCCCCTCTGTAAAAACTTAAATAAGACAAGAATGTATACATACATTACATTACATATTTAGGATAATGTTTCATTTCCATATTTAAACATAATATTTAACAAAACTTGTTAAGTTAGCAAATAGCAGGTGTAGAGGTGCAGGTGTGTTGAACATGTGCCAGTCAAAGGGACAGTCATATTTCTAAGTAGCTGAGTAACAGTGAATACTGTATGCTTTCTTTTTTTTTGTTAATACACACAGCTTTGGCCAGTAAGAACAAACAGAAACCCAGATCCAACCTGCAACACGAATCATGATGCTGGAATCTTCCACACAAATACATGGAAGCACAGATCCATTACAGTAGATGTGGACAGTAAATTAGTTTCTATTTTACCTGCAGTTGCCCATGCACAGGACCTTGGTTGTCATGGTTACAAAAATATAATATACATGCGGGTTATAACCCCAGATATACCTGATTATAGGTTTATGGTTCAAGATTAATATTGTCATTATAAAACATGGTTTGACAAAGAGAGATTGAAATTAATGCTGAGGAGCAGCACAATAAAGATGGAGTTTTAAAAAAGTAACGTAGAAGTAAAACCAGTGAATAAAAAGACAGTATGTAGTCCACAACAGCAGCAGCATCGAGTAATGTAACTCACATGTTATAAAACACAATACTGTATGATATTGATTCAGTAGACGATTGGATCGATTCTGTATTTGCTGATATCACAGAGTCTATCAGGATAAGATTTCAGTTCGATTTGATTCAAGGACCATTGATACGACAACAAATCACCTGCTGATTTACTTCCATTCATGTCAAATCACAGAAAGCAACATTTAACATGTATGAGCTTGGAAACAGATAGGGACAGCCAGGGGGATTTCAAAATAAAGGCAAACATAATAAATGATAGTATATCAATGTCTGATTGATGTTTTAATTTTGGATCGATACTATAGACTCGTATCAATGTGTGATCACACCCCAACTCACCATACAGTGTATTGATGAAATCATGATGGTGTCTGCCTCTCACACTGATTTATACAATCTCTGTATTTCAACGCCATATTTCCCAAACATCAAGAGCTCCTATACATTTTAAAAGACATATTGTAGCTGTGTTCGAGGCGGCCTTGGTTTCTTGAAGAAGTGAAGGGGCCGTTCTTAGATGTTGATTTGACTTCTGCTACTTCAACTGTAGCTGCTTAAGTTCTCCTCTGCTCCTTGTTATCAAGTGTCTTTATTTGACATTTGAATAAAGTGAAGATAAAAGTCACATTGTAACAACCTTATACATAAGTTAACTTCATATAGATGATCTTAAGAAAAGTTGGAATTCTTGTCTCTTGCAGTGTGAATGTGTGTGGGTGGATTGCAATCATTCATGTAGCAGCAGATATTCATCAATATCTTTAACATGTGATCAATAATAATACATCTATATAATATAATACATAACATGCAGCTAATGAAAGAGACAGCTGCAGTATGAAGTTTTTCAGAGTTGTACAATCCTGTCTCATAATTATGACTGAGGACACTGTGCATCATCATTTCAAATGAACCCGAAACAGCACTCCCACACGAACGCAGCCTCTTGTGCTGTTTTCAGTCTCAGGGCCCATTTAGCTCCCAGGAAGTGATAAAATGATAAATCAAAGTGCAGATACTTTTCAGGGGTCAAGCGTAGAGATCACAGACACTACATTATGATGAGAGTCCCTGCACTGGATGGATCCCCCTTTCGTGGTTATTAAAAAGCCATATATATTTTAATGGCTTCTTGTCTGATGCATCATTTTGATGTGTCTGCTCACACTTGCAGTAATGTGCTTGGAGTGCAATGGTAATTGATTGCCTCGGGGTGGGCGGGGCGGAGGGATGCACACATGCTACATCGCTGTCTTGCTGAATCTCATCTTGTGGCTCGTGTGAAGAGGACCACAGCCCCCTCACCACACACAGATTGTCACTCATTTATATACCATTATTCTGCAGCACCACCCCCACCCAGTAGGACCAGTGTTTCTGTATGGTGTCTATACATGCTTCCCTCAGAGAAGCCACTGAACCGCTGACTGCAGTTCAACAGAATTAGCCAGATTCACTAGAGACGGGCTGTTGCTCTTTCGGCACACAACAGTCGAGATTTTTTTTTTTTTTTTTTTTCTGAACATTGTCAGCGGAAGGCTGAACTCTTCGTTGTGGAATTGTGGAAAAATTCCCCATCACTCACCGGGGACAGCTATATTGTCAGGGTGGATGAGGAAGGATGGGGTTCTGGAGACAAAGAGGAAGTTCATCAGATGTGCTGTGGAGACATGAAGGCAGAACTGGGTACAGCTGTTCCGAATGGCAGGGTAGGCTGTAACGGAGAGGAGGGAGCGGCTCCATCGCTGCAGTCACAGCACACATCCTCTGCTCACATATGACACTGAAGAGTTGCACCCTGTTCCCTGAACCCACATGACAACTGACTGTATGGCCTATATTAGCATTGGCAGCCGTTCCCTTACCTGTCTGCACACACAAACACAGTCAGACTGTGACTCTGTATGGGAAAATGATGAAACAGGCTAAGTGTTGGCATGCACAAAGCTGTGCATATATCACTTCATCATCACCTCATTTTAACTGTGACGTTCACAATTCAAATAAATAATTAATAATAATAAATAATTCTATTGTTTTTACTTTAAATTTTGGGTGGAAAAAGACCTATTTTACGTTTTGTTCATTTGCTCTGGGGAGATGATGTAACAACAGTGTTGCTCCATTCTGAGTCACTCCTTCTCGGTCTGCTTCGTCTCCTGCTGCTGCGATGGAAGCGTCTCTCTGTGGAGAGGCAGACTGAACAGAGCTCAGGGCTCTCTGTCCTCCCTCTGTCCAACTCTGGACACTGACACTGGAAACGTCAGTGACAGAGAATCAACTCCCCCCTCGCTGATTGCAGTAGATGCGATCAGGTATGACGGAGGAAATACAACTGAGATTTGATGACATCATTACAGAAAACTGGTTTAGCCTGTTCTGAAGACTCTCTTCTTTAAATCTATAATGTATCATTGTTCATGTCGATCTGAATCCTATTTTAGCCTTGAAATACATTTTCACTGTCAAAGGTTGCTTCACTTACTAAACAGTGTAATGAAAGTCTTGGTGGAACTAGTCTAATATACACATGCAGACATAAAGGTATATGGAGTAATACAGAAAGATAAGATTGGGCTCAGAAAGTATCATTAAGTGACTGCTAACCATGTCTATTTTTATGGAGCATCATACGGACTATTTTATTTAATGCATCATGACTGACTTTACTCCCAAAACGTAAGCCGCTGTAATTGGCACAGTAAAATGTCAGGAGGCATCAGGCACATGTCTGTCTAGTCTTTAATGTCTGAATGATTTGTTGTCTTTCAGTTGCTGGCAGATGTGTTTGCAGAATGTCTGGAGAGAAACATGAAAGTGAATTTCAAAAGCAACAACAGTCAATTAACAGCAGCGCTCAAAAAGACATGATTTTTCAAAGATGCACTCCTCGAAGGCAAGACCACCAAAAACCAGAGGTGTAATGACTCACACGTGTGCTCTGTACTATGACAAAGCTAAGACATTATTTATTTATGTGATCCCACACATTTCCATAATGAGTAACTATTCTATGAGAATAGACCTACAGGTATTTTTGACACAATTACTGTACAATGGTACACCCAGGGTCACCTTAAAGGGATATTTCAACATTTTGGCAAATTTGCCCATTGCCATAATCCCTATAATCTTAGGGGTGACTGAGTTGTTTTCGAGGTAAATACAAAGACGGTGTTGTACTGAAGAGAGACTCCTTACCAAAAACCGACGGGAATGTGCATCGCCAGCTTTGCATTTACCCATGCATTTGCCTTGAAAACAATTCCGTCTTGTAATGTTCCGTTATTATCTCATAGCGTGGTGAATGTGCAGGTCACAACTTGTCCACGAGAACGTTTTGGAGTTGTTGGATTGTGTTTTTGATGAGTTTTAGGGAAAGCATGGAAATACATTGAGCCTCCATAGTGTTTGCTGATCAGCTTGTGTCTCTCTCCGCCGATCTAAAAACAACTTTACTACTTTTTTCAGTAATGAGTATTCAAAAAAGTTACTGTTTCCCCCGTTATAACGTTGTTACCTTTACCGACAATAAAATGCGTGAGGAGGTACTTGACTCAAGAAGTCGCGTCACAAAATAATACACCTGTTAAGGTGTGGGCCTATGTTATACAGCAACTAGTTGGAAGAAAGCTGTTTATCTGGAACAGACAGGCTCCACGACACTGTGTTGTGGAGCCTGTCTGTGTGGAGGAATACTGAGTGAGGGGGTGAGTCCAAGTAATTTGACATATTTGAGCTTCTTTTTTTTTTAAGTAACACAATAGTTGCTTCTCCTGGTAATTATGGTGTAATAATGTGTACTTGTGGAATTTTGTACAATATTATTAAGAATATATACCATGAATGGAATAAATGAAATGAAATGAAAATTAGTTCCTTTTATAATATAGTAACTCAGTTACTTTTTGGTGCCTATCACTACAGCTGACTGACCTTGAAGGCATCAACTTCCACATCATGGTGTGACTGATGTTTGTGTGCGATGGCTAGGTTTCAGCAGAGGTGTAACTCTTCACACCCAGAGTCATGCGGTTTAAGACTGATACAGTATGAGTTGATTCTCTGGTGTCCAGCTCAGAAAGCTCCGGGAGGTGTGGAGCACAGCTCAGCACAAACACTGAGAACACAGCTTTGTCGTTTTAACATCCTTTTGTGTTAACTGGTGTATAGTAGATATGAGAGTGAATATGGGTCCTTATGTCCCAGTGTTTGGGTGGAATGTGGACATGTTGACAGACTGACAGCTCGCTCACGTTGTTTCCGTGCCCCAGCTTCACACATATTATTCCAGCCCCAACTTCCCTTTGTGTACGTCACAGTCGCTGTGTGACTTCTCACTAGTTCACAGCTATGATACACAACCTTTTTCCGATTTCAAAATATGAGCATGTTGTGTAACAATAAGAGCTGAGGAGAGCTTTCATAAGCTTCACCGTGTTTTCTCTTGTTTAACTAGGTCACTGTTTGCAGAATCCCCCATAAATACATACATCTATATTCTGTGCTGTGCAGGGTTCCATCCCTGGCTTCAGTGTGTGGATATAAAGAGGTTTTATTGTAAATTAGGGCAGAGGATGTGACTGTTGTTTTTTTCTGCCAATGACGGTCCCTTGGGTGTCTGAGCACTAACAGCATGCCCAGCTCTTCCTCCGCAGCTCGACTCTTTATTATTTTAAAGGAGGTGAGAGGCTGACCAGAGACCTGTGATGCTGTGTGTTAAGTAATGAACCTGATTGGTTTGTTTGAATCTCCTGCTGTGACAGAGTTCACAGATCTGCACCTAATGAAGCACTTAGCACACAACAAACACAAACATCTGGGCTTTGATGTGGATCCTGCCTGTTTCATACAGCTCCACTCACAGTTGTAGGTCTCTGCACCTCTTTATTTGGGATTATTTGAAAGCAGTTTTACACTTTATATTGTTCAATATATTTCATTTCCTTTGGCGGTTTGGGGCTCATTTCCGGTGTCCAGCTGCCATAATCCATATGGAGCATGAGGCCACACACTAACAAAACTAAGGGTCCTGTTCTTACGTCCCTCATAGTCTTTGTTAAAGCAGATATCAGTGGAATGTTTTTGTTAATATAAGTCCTAAATAGTCCTATTTTCCGTCAGCAATCACTTACATGGAGTGTTTCATAATAAACCCGAAGAGAAAATTTTTCTTGTAGGATAAATGAGGAGAGAGAACGGCATGAAGGGCTGTGTGTGCAGCCAAGGGGTGCGCGTGAATGTGGTGACAGAGCACGAGGACCAATAGATGCCTGACGAGGGCGGGGGCTGCTAACTCATGGTGCGTTCATGGAAACTCGTAACTTGTGTTTTTCCTTCCTGTGAAGTCATACCAGTTCGATCTGGTACGAGTTCACGGGTCGGAAGTTACGAGTGGCCGTTATAGTGACTTTCACAGACAAAAGGACGGTAAAAACACGAGTTACAGGTTGCCTGGAACGCTACAAAGTTGTAGTTTTGACTTGAAGCTGTAACTTACGGTTTCAAAAGCCTGCCTTGAATGCAGCATTCGCCGAAACGGCCGTGCCGCTGATATCTGCTTTAAATCCCACACACTGTAAATTAAGAAATAATCATCAATATGAACACACATGCCTGTTAAAGAATTACAACACACATTACTAACTGCTACTTTTTTCAGTAACGAGTATTCCAAAAAGTTATAACGCAATAAAATGCAATAAGTATTATTGTACAACAAGTATTCCTATATATATGTGTATTTGATGAGTTTGATGAGGGAAAGGTGAAAGTAGGGTACAGTAGTAAAGCAGAGCTCACGTCTCTGCCCCACCAATCTAAAAATAGCTTGCACCACAATTAAAGATAATTGAGCCTACTCCTAAGACTATACGGAGAATGGCAATAGGCAAATTTGCCAGAATGTTGAAATATCCCTTTAATAAGACATGTACATGCAAGCAAGGTCATCAGTTTGAAGCTTTACTTTCTGTTTGTCATATTATATGAAATGTCGAACGGTTTCCATTCATCTTTGAAGGACTTTGATTATCAGTGAGTTCACCTGTTCTTGATTTGAGTTGTGTTCTCCTAAATAAACATTCTTCAAAGCAACCGAGGAGCTGACTCAACCCACACCCGCTGTCATATCACTGTACACTTCTGACCTCAATTTACTGTGGATGAGCCACTTAAAAAAAAAAAGCATCAAACCAGCTGTGAGAGGAAACGCATGGAAAAGGGAAATTAATTTAAAATGGCCACACAAATCACACAATCCATTTGTGACGCACTTGAGTTTTTACAGCCACATTTGTTTTCTTCCCCTTTTTTTTGAGTCTGTGCCAGTGGTGCTAAGCTGACAGAGGCTGCTCCAGCTGACAGAACAGTCTGCAGCTCCAAACTTTCTGTCCTTATATAAGGTCTCGCTTTAGAACTTGACAACTTACTGCATCTGTAAAAAAAAGAGAAGAAAAAAAAAAAGTGAAGCAACAAAGTTCTGTTCCTCCTCCATCTTGTCTTGTTTTGTATTTAATTCCAATCCAGCGACATCCACATTTGCCACAATGATCACCCATTTGCAATCTTCATTGTTGATGCTAATCCTAATCCTTTGTTCTCCTTCAGCTGTTCGAAATGACCGGAATAAGAAGAAGAAAGAGAGCCCAAAGCCGGACCTGGCAGAGAGCTACGAGCTGACAGCCGAGCTGGAGAGCATCATTGAAAAGATTCGCAAGGCCCATCAAGAAACCTTCCCCTCCCTCTGCCAGCTTGGCAAATACACCACGGTAGGTTTACTGTTGGAAATCTCTCTGCTGGATCACGACGCTCCATCAGTTGCTCGTCTTCTTGAAACATAAACATCGCAGGGTGACTCTGTCTTTGATCCTGTGCCTCTGTGTCTGTGCCACTAACATGGTTTGTGTCTTTGATTCGATCCTGTAAACTCGCCCTGAGTGCAGAGCTCATAATGATAATCAATGTCTCTACTGTACTCCTAATCCCCATCTACTGCAGCTCCTCAGCTCATGTTTACCTCCAACTGGCCAGACAAATCCTCAGAAACACGTCTTTTTCTTCCTCTTCTTCTTCTTATAAGTATGGCATATAAATAAAAGCAGACTAGATGACTCACTTGAAGAAGCTACACAATGACACGGCGTCTACACATGGCCGCCATCTTGGCTCGGTCAACTCGCTCCCTCAGTGCATGTTCTACTATAATAAACAGTTTTTGACCGATTTTCAAACAGTTTGGTTTGTTATGAACGTCAGAAATGCAGTTATGATACTGCATAATCATGTACTTTAATATGAAAGTAAGACTATAGTAATATTATGCAAATAGTTAAAGTACTAGCTACATATGGACAACATTGCACAGAGTTCTGAATAGTTTTTTTAGTGACTGGATCACCATCTGCTGCAGCCAGAGTCAGAGCAGGTTGCCTGACCCAATATGGCCGCCTGTGAGTTACACCTGTGCGTATAGTCTGATCCCTCCCCCCCTTGTGCTTACCTGCTGACTTCCTCTTCTGCTTTGGTAGCCACATTTACGCATGTGGGTCGTTTCACACAGGCAAAGCAGGTGTAAATGCAGAAATCAGATATGGGTCACTTCAATAGGACATGTAAACAGACGGACGAAAAAATCGGATATACCGTAGGCAACAAATGAGAATTTGGCATCAAAGCCTATAAAGACAGCCTAACAGTGTGCAGCTAACATACAGTACCACCAGCACCCAGCCCCAGGCTGTCTCTGTAGAGCCACATCTCAGATGTAGCAGGGTTTGTTTACCCCAGTTTTTGCATGTTGCAACAGTGAGAGGGGGAATTTAAAAAAGATTAGTAAAAAAAGAAAAAAGGAAGATGCTGCAGCTTCCAACATCAAATCCTCATCAGGGAGATGAGACAAGACACTGTCTGGAGCCACTGGTTTCTGACACATCTGAAAAGAAGAACAGATAGAACAAATCCACTTTCCATCTTTATCTGATATAGT
The DNA here is from genome assembly GCA_030347415.2 of Decapterus maruadsi. Classification (NCBI taxonomy): domain Eukaryota; kingdom Metazoa; phylum Chordata; class Actinopteri; order Carangiformes; family Carangidae; genus Decapterus; species Decapterus maruadsi. The sequence goes on from CM064897.1 coordinate 6,850,400, forward strand.
AAAGCAGAGACAGATTCCTGCGCTAATGTGCAACAGAGATAACCTGGATGTCAAAAATGTCCATCAGGGTTAGTGAGGGCTGCAGACCTGCCACTGTCCTGTGCTGCTCCTTCGGTTCTCCAGCGCCGGACGCTGCGTTAGACTAACAACAACCCAGGAAAGGCCAGCTAGTGAGGGAGAGCTAATCCAGGCAGCCCACTGGAGAGGGATCGTCCTCGCTGTCCAGCCTGAAAGCTGAGTGGTGAGAGAACTCTACAACACCCACCTCATTTGATTGACAGCGAACTTCTCCTGAGGTTCAAGGTCACACCTAAACGTTCAGACCGAGCTCCAGCACGCGCTTGACACGGAGTGCTCTGTGATGCTTCTCAGACAAACTGAAACGCCACGTTTCAGGCCGGTCTGTGGCTCTACAGTGGAGACAGCAGGTGCGTGATTGACATGTACTGTAGGCATGGCGACGGCGTGCAGGTGCAGGCAGCTGACAGCATCTAATGTGTTTGTTTTTAGGCCGACTTACATATAGATTAAAGTCAGCAGCGCTGAGCTGTGATTGACAGCCACGCTCCACCAACACTCTTCTGTAGGGAACGTTGGGGAGCGACAGGGAAGCGGAAAGAGGAGGGGGGGGTCTCCTGACACCTGTCAATCATATAAAATACTGTTTATATCATAATAAACAAATCCAGCGAGCAGCCATAATGTGCAGTAATGTCTCTCTTGTCGCCGTGATGAAAATCATTCAGTCACTGACAATGAAGTGTGGAGCAGAGACGGGTAAGAAACGCTAAAAGGGAGTAAACTAAGTGACATCCAGAGCTCTCTGCTGTGAGCAGCTGTACGTCGCTGCCACTGTTAGTTCAGCCTACAGTGGGTTTCCATCTCCATAACTGGCTCCTTTTCTCCTTTCAGCCCGAGCACAAAGCCGCTAATCGCTGTAACCCCTTCTCTGCTCCACCCACCGCCCATTCAGCCTCCCATGAGACGCTCTCTGATTTTTACAAAATAATCAGTCGGCATTGAAGCAGAATGGGCTGAAAATAGTAGGACATTACAGCAAAAACATTGCTCCCGCGGTTATGATATTAGCCAGTGTTTGCTGTTTGTTGGAGTGGCAGTCAGGCCTCAGATAAAGCCTTAATCTGGATCAGTGGTAATTATGCTTGCTCACAGACTGTGAAAAGTTCCTTATTATTAGCGATTGGATCCTGATGCGCCTTTTGAGTCCTCCTCACTGGAAACAGAGGAGAAGCTCCTGCGCCCCCAGATTAGGTTAACACTAGAACCGCCAAGGGGTAATTTTTACCCCCCTGTGGTTTTTAAATATGTGTAACTCTGTTAAAACAAAACCTCCACTTCTCTCAGTTCATGACTTTTCCTAAAATGGGTTCCTTAATCATCTAGTGAATTTTGAAGTCTGTGGGTTAAAAATTAAAAAAAATATGATCATTTATACCTAGAACCGCCGAGGAGTCATTTTTACCCCCAATAGAAAACAGCTGTTTAGTGCCGTGCTCAACATTCACGCCGCTGTCCGGTTGCCTAGCAACGGCTATTACATGCCGTTTGATAAGTAGCCTACCTATCCTGCTGACCATGCCCGAAGAGAAGACGAGGAAATGCGGTGTCAAAACGCACTAAAAACTAAATCTCAACAATGTGCATGAAGTGCCTGTGGACAGGCAGCGTGTGGACAGTGTTCCGTATTGATTAGAATACAGGACGATCGCGCGTGTGTACAGCGTCTGTGTTGCTACTGAAAGTGCAGAACCACGGAAAGCGCCTCAGTCAAACCATACACGTAAGTTTGTTTGTGTGTGTGTGTCTGTGTGTGTTTGTGTGCGCATCTGTGTGTGTCTGTGTGCGTGTGTGTGAGTGAGAGAGAGAGGGAGAGGGAGAGAAAAAACGGCGAAATGTATTTTTACGTTTTCAGTTCATAACGAAATAGTCTAGGCTAAAGCAACTGTAAAATGAATAACTATCCCCACAGATTCAAAATTTAAAAGTATTTTTATTATGCACTACTTATTATTTAAAATAAATGATGAAAATGAACAACTTTACTGCTTAAAAAAAAGTACATCCTTCTGATTGATCACGGAGTGGAGGGGGGGTAAAAATTACCCCCCTCGGCGGTTCTAGGGGGTGTTGGAATGTCGGCGGTTCTAGTGTTAAAGCTCCAATTATGTGGTGAAATATTTAAATCCTAGTCTGCAGTGATTTAGGAGTTCATTGCTGGGTTAGCGGAGATAGCATGCGCGAGTGAGAGGGCTTAGCTCGACAATGAATAATGCTTCATTGACAGTGATGGCGATGAAAAACGAGCCTGGCACTTTCAAAGACAAAATAAAACATTAGCGCTCGGCGGGGCCCGGCGGGCTCTGGGCGGCTCCGGGCAGCTGTACAGTGCGCGGCCCCGGCACGGAGACATTAGCCACATTATGGTCTGTCTCCGCCATTACTATCAGTCACAGGTGCCCGGCTGCTTTTACGGCCCCTTTTTCCCTTTCTGCATGTGCACGCCGCAGCCTGGCGATGCTCATTTCTACACTGCCAGTCTCTCCTCTAATGTCGCAACTTCTCCAATTTGCTTGGTTAAATGTTTCTAAATGAAATTACAATTCCCCGGCAACTTCCTTGTTTGGCCGTATTGAATTATAGGACTGGTGTAATTGACTGAAATTGCAGGGGGGTTGAAAGAGGAGTAGGAAAAAAAAAATCCAACCACAAAGAATCTCACCCTCCTCCTCCTCCTTTCTCTGCTCCCCCCGTTTTCCTTCCCAGCCAGAGGGAAGAGCAAGATGAGTTGCTTTAATATCAGCCACCTCCAACCCCACGACATGTGCATTGTGCAAACACACTCTCTGTCTCTTTCTCTCTCACACACACACAGACATCTGCCTCCTCCATCGCCATCAAATCAGGTGTCAATCAGTGGAATGTGCAGCCGTAGTGCTGTTGTGTCGACTGCAGCTCGTTGCGTGTGATTTAAGCAGGGCCCTAATGTGCCTCTCACTTAACCCCAGATCATATTTAATGATCTCAGTCTCTCTCGCTGCCGTCCTCTATCTCCCTTTATCTCCCTCTCTCTCCTGGGTGGCCACACAATAGATTGTTTGCCGGTGACAGTGTCCAGCAGCCGCCGCGCTAACTGCCTGACAGTAACAACCTCAGGGGGGGGATTGATGTGCTGTGAAGAGGGGGCTGCGCCGACTGTCTGTCTGCACAAGCCGCTCCACTGGGCTGACCGGGGGCCTCTCACACTGACACAGCTCACACACTCATGTTAACGTTTGCCAACATATTCAGTGCATTTTGGATCATTCTTTAGACAATGCTGTCATAATCGTCTGCCACGTTTTTCCACTTGCTTATTTTTCTTCTTCACTTCGCCTCTTAGGGGAGTCGTCCTTCCTTCACATGATCAGTCAGAGAAAAGAGAAAAGTTGTTTGCTGCCCAGAAATCATCCCTTATATTAAAAACCCACAGAATTCACTGGTAATTTTTTGGAAAATAAGAAAAGATATTCTTTAAAGCAGATATCAGTGGAATGTTTTTGTTAGTATTAGTCCTAAATAGTCCTATTTTCCGTCAACAATCACTTACATGGAGTGTTTCAGCCGAAACACGAGTCTCTCCTTCACTCTGCTCTGCTGTAAACCCAGGAGAAAATTTTCTTTCTGGGATACAAGTGTTATCCAATGAGGAGAGAGAACGGCATGAAGGGCTGTGTGTGCAGCCAAGGGGTGCGCGTGAATGTGGTGACGTAGGGACGAGGACCAATAGATGCCTGACGAGGGCGGGGGCTGCTCATGGTGCGTTCAAGGAAACTCGTACTTTGTGTTTTTCCTTCCTGTGAAGTCATACCAGTTTGATCTGGTACGAGTTCACGGGTCGGAAGTTACAAGAGACCGTTATAGTGACTTTCACAGGCAACAGGACGGTAAAAACACGAGTTACAGGTTGCCTTGAACGCTACAAAGTCGTAGTTGTGACTTGAAGCTGGAACTTACGGTTTCAAAAGCCTGCCTTGAACGCAGCATTAGCCGAAACGGCCGGACCACTGATATCTGCTTGAATTCATGCCATGATTGGGAAACAGCAAAGCAAAGCAAAACTTTATTTGTGTAGCACATTTCATTCCAGGTGGAAGCACAATGTCACAGAACATAAGACCTCATAAAGGTAGAGGTCACAAAACAATGTGGATAATATGGTAGGCAAAGGTGAATAAAAACATGTCATGACAAACCCATAAAAAATATAATTAAGGCCAGACCAGTTTTAAAAAACCCAGCAAAACCAGACTACTGAAAGGCATACAGTAGCTAAATAATCATAATTGTAATGAATGGAGAACATGTAGTTACACATACTTTCTTAGTTTGTATGAATAATTGCAACAACAAATTATCATTGTTTTTCATTATTATTATTATTATTATTATTATCATTATGCAGATAGCAGTGAGTTATGAGTTATTTTAGATGGAAAGGTCATCAAAAAGAATCTAAACATGATGATTTCACTTTAATGACACAATTACAATTAGCATATTGAGTCTTGAGTTATGGCAAATAGTGATATTGAAGTCGAGATGACCTCCGACCTTTGGCCACCAAAATCTAATTAGTTCATCCTTCAGTCAAAGAGGACATTTGGGACAAATTTGAACAAAGGTATAGAGACATCACATTTTAGAGGCATCACTGCCTGAGGGTACAGGCTGTGGGCCGTCATGGTAGTTCTGGCTGATAAGGCCCTGTGCTGTCTGCCTGAGGGCAGCAGGTGGAACAGGTGATGGGCCGGGTGGTGGTGGTCACACAGGATGTTACGCACTCTCTTCAGACAGCGGGAGGTGTAGAAGGTACTGATCTCTGGTAGAGTGCGTATAATAGCTGAATAAATGCAGCTTCTATTGATCAACGCTGTCCATGAGAATCAGAATAATATGTTTGACTTGTACAGCATTTCATGAGGGTTGTAATGTTCAGTCCAGGCGGTGATGCAGGTCTGAGATTGAAACTTTATCAGCTGACATGTTCCAGCTCAAAGTGTCAAATCACCCGCACCTTGTCTTTTCTGTTGTCGGAGCTGCATAGGAAATGTTGTATAGATTGTCTCCTCAGTGTTGTGAGTGTGTGTGTGTGTGTGTCGCCACCTCCCCCGTCACTATGCGCTGCGTGTCCTTGCTCCGTGTGGAGGCTCGCTGGTGTAGAACAGATGGGCTATTCCATGTAAACCATCAGGAAACAAAATGGTCATCAGATGCTCCGTCCCCACCGTCATCCAGCACATCACCGCTTTCCTCTTCTCCGCCCAAACTATTCTCCGACTGCCGCTCGCCCTCCCTCCCCTCTGTCTGGATCTGCTCCTCACACCATCACCCACCCACCCACCCCGGCTTTGATGGCCTCTTGTTTGCTGCAGACACTAACCAAACAGTTTTTCTCAACCGCTGCACACTTTGCAACGCTTTGAACGCTCCTCTCGTCCCGCGTCTCCGACAAACAGCTGATAACAGACAAAAGAGGGATGCTATGTGGTATAAGAGATGCTGGAGTGATGTGGGAGAAGGACAGGGTCGGAGCTGCTTGAGCAAGTTTCAAAGGGAAATGCTGACAGTGTTGTTTTGGAAGTAAAAAAAAAAGTGAGAAAAAAAAGTGAAACTCTGTGTCCTTATCAAGGTAAGATAGCATCCAGACAAGAGTTGTAGCCACCAGAATAAAAGGATCATCTATGTGAAGGTGATGGGATGTGTGCCCCTTAGGAGAAGAGCTCAGTATCAATTCTATTGATGCTGGGATGGCTGTTAAAAAATGAGACGTTATCAAAAGTATTGATATTTTGGGATCGATCCACCCGCCCTGGTACAAACAGCCCTGTTCATAGCAAAGCCAGGCTGTGAAAAAGCACCTACACAAGTATGACAGTAAATCATGATGGTGTGGAGCTTGTGCTACACCACAGTGACCTGAAACAGAAATACTCAATACACGTAGTTGGTGCATACTGTATCACTGAGGTTCAGTCCTCTGAAAGCAAACAAAAAGTAACTTATAAAAAGACTTTCAATACATGACAGGTGTTCTGAGATGAAGAGAGGCTTGAAGCACAACCAAAGTTACTTTCAATAATTCAAAAACCAACTGAAATGTTGATGAGTGAGAATGTGTGAATCTGAGGTAGTGCATGGATGCTGCATGGTGGTAAATATGTTGTAAGTGTGAAAACTAAACAGCAGTCGGCTGCCACCAGGATGGAACCTGAAGCTCAGAACCTCCTCTATCCTGATTGGCTGACTCTGACCTGTTACTTTTTAACCTCTTGCAGGATATACAAACTTGCATGCAGTTAAACTTTCTGAATCTCAGTGAGAGCAAAACAGAGATTGTAGTGTTTAGACATTATCAGGACACGGACAATGCCTTTGGCCCCTGAGCTCATTTTTATCAATCAACTGCTAAAAGTCCTGTTGTGGTTTTAGACTCTTCATTTTAATTGGACAAACAGATTAGCTCTGTTGTTAAAATTAGTTTCTTTCATTCCTAGCCATAGTCGAACCATATCTGGTTCCCAATGATTTCGAAAGCGTCGTTCATGCTTTATTACTTCCAGATTAGATTATTGTAGCTCTCTATGTTGGGATAGGGTCGTCATCTCTCCATCAACCTCAACTAATCCAAAATTCAGCTGCTCGTCTTTTAACCGGAAAGAGGAAATGTGATCACATCACATCTGTTTGTGGCCTCTGTCCCTCCCTTTTTACCTAATTTCTCTGGAACAAACGTCCTACGTTTATAAAGCTGAAAACATCCAGCAATTTACTGTAAGTCATCGCTAAAGACACGCCTCCTCTTCTTGGCCTTTAACTCAGGTTGAATCTGAGCATTTCTGAATTAGATCGACCAAAACAATAAAACATTACTAGAAAATGTGCAAATATCATTTCAGGTTAATCCTTTCCATCCTTAATGATTGAAAAAACTGTGAAATGAAAATATAATATGTAGTAAATTGCAGTGACAGTTTCAAACTACAACTGATTCATATATAAATGCGATGCCAAATGAAGCATCAGTTTCACTTTATACATCACTACCCCTTTGCCAAACTCCCAGAATTCATGCAACAGCTTCTCTCTCCTCCTCTTCCACACGCTTCACCTCACCCATACTTAATTGTCCTGCCTTTCATCTCTTATTTCTCTCTTTCTCTGCTCTCCGTCTGCACACTGCAATCAGCTGTGTCTTTATTGTTCCCAGGCTGTTGCCATCCCACTTGCCTCCAGTGTTTGTGTAGGTTCTGGACAGTATAGCTATATTAATGGCACCTCTGGCTTCAAAACCGCTCTGCACTACCTGTCAGAGCTCTGTTTCTGCATCCCATCATTGCCAAAGCATCCCACTGACACCGCTGCGCTCATTACCGCAGGGCCCGGCCACCCAGCTCGGCTCAGCTCGGGGTTTTCGCAACTACAATCCTGCCAGTGTTTTTGAGAAGCTCAGGTCTTATGGAGCTTATTTACTGTATGTAACTGTGACACATATGGAGCAGAGTGAAGAGGCTGCACTGAGGAGATCATTAGCAGAAGTCTCTGTCTCGGTGACAAAAGTGGCTGCCTCTTTGCCTGACGCCGTGTTCTTGTGTGTCTGTGTGCGCGCGTGGGTGGGTGTGTTTTTCAGAACTCGAGTGCAGACCACCGTGTGAGGCTGGACCTGGGCCTGTGGGACAAATTCAGCGAGCTGGCCACTAAGTGCATTATCAAGATCGTGGAATTTGCCAAACGAGTGCCTGGCTTCACGGGGCTAACCATCGCAGACCAGATCACGCTCCTCAAAGCTGCCTGCCTGGACATTCTGGTGGGTAGTCCTGCTTTTACTTTGGAGGAATCAACAAAGTCTGATCACAGTGTTTGTTCTGTGTAATTACCATTAAAGGTCCAGTGTGTAATAATTGTAATAATAACTGAACATACTATACATGCATATATTTGTGTATATATATAATATATATAACTTTCTGTAGCCTTGTAATTATACTTTTATATAACAAGGGATTTGCTTTAGTGAGTGTCGCCATCTTGCGCCGCCATGTTTGTACAGTACGGCAGCCCGAATGGAAAATCCAGCCAACCAGAGAGCATGTTTCAAGAGTTTCACGTCCATAAATAAACAATGAAGAAGAAGGCAGGAGGAGGAAACAGCAGACATATTGTAAAATGGTTTAAATCTTCACCTCATGGCCCCATGCTCCCAAAATACTCCCCATCGTGGTAAACAATTTTTTTTGTCCTCGGCGGGCACCGTCACACATCCACAAACAAGTGTATATTTTACACCATTATTCAAAGACAGATGACTAAACATACATAGTGTATATTTTACCAAGTAACCCTGAGAAACAGGCGGTGTCCGTCCCAATGTGAAGGTCTAATACACACACAGACTGTAATACAATCCTGTTTGACATTTCTGTGTCATAATTAGCATATTGATTCTTGAGTTATGGCAAATAGTGATATTGAAGTCGAGATGACCTCCTTTGGCCACCAAAGTCTATAGTTCGTCCTTCAGTCAAAGACGGACACTGGAGACAAATGTTAAAGGTAGTGAAATATCACATTTTAGAGGTTATTACAAGAAGGACACGTGGACAGACAAAAAAATGTAGGATCATTTTGATGATGCAGCAAATACACTGTAGCTAAATACTACTGTTTTGTCTACATAGAAGCTGTCGGATCCATCACTCTCCATTTTTAACATACTTTTAACATACTATTTCTCAAGTGCGTTACAACCAAACCATCATATGACAACTATCATAACCTCATAAATAATTTCAGACAAATAAATGATAAACACTTAACCAATAAAGTGGTAAGTTGCCTTCATATAGTTTTGTTAACTATAACAGAGAAGATAATGTACAGGACTATCTGTATTTTGCCAAGGACATCCAAAATCCATGATTAATTCATGCGGATGCATATTAACATCCAGTGTAAATGCAGAGTAGCTAAATAACATCCAGGGTAAATGACTGCTGAAGAACAGTTTGCATCATGTTTGTTATTGTGTTTAGTTTCTAGAGCAGGACTACGTTAATAAATGGATTTCTGAGTTTTTATTGACTAAGTCATACTTGTCAGATGTGACAAAGCTGTGGAGCAGCCGTGAACTCCCAGGGACACGGAGGTGAGGAGTTGAAGGCCAGCTGTGATGACTTTCTGGCTCTCGCTCAGCATCAGCATCCGTTCACCAGCACATTTCTGTGGTGAAGGGCATAGATATTGTGCACAGGGGCTGGGTTAGGGAGTGTCAGAGTAAAGATCAAACAGTGTGTGTGTGTATGTGTGTGTGTGTGTGTCTAAGCGCCGGCCTGGCCAGCCTGTCTAAGCGCCGGCCTCGCCAGTAGCCATGTTTTATTCTGTTTCATGTTGCAGACACGCCTGCCACTCACTGTCAGAAGCATCCCACTCAAATAGCTTCAAAGGCTACTGTAGACTTCACATCCACTGTCAGTTGCTTCATTAGGTGTTCACACACACACACACATACACACATACACAGGCACATGCAGTGCAGCAGGGAGACCCAAAGGTTATTTTCTTTGAATGTGTGGAGGTCGTTGTTTTGGCTGCTGCTCTTTATGGGAAACTTGTTAGACCTGGTTCACATTTCTGACACATGGTCTCTTCCTGGACTCTACAATGAGAAGGTTACATCATGCTTTGGTTGAATGTATTACCATGTGAAACTTCTATACAGTCTCATTCCAGGCTGAGAAAGCTGTTTTGAGTTCAGTTTTTGGCCACTAGGAGGCAGCAGAATGAGCAGAAAACAACAATCAATTATTTTATTATTATTAGTTTAATTATTATCTATTTATTATTATTGTTGTTATTATTTTTTATTATTGTATCCTCTATGCCATATTATATTATGTATATACTGGCAATGCCACTCCACCTGCCTCATCCACACACACTTATGGGGACACACTACAGGTCAATAGGGTAAACATTTTAACTAACACATATCATCATGAAACTTCTCAAGTTCATTTGTCTTAATGTAAGTGATGAAGTTTTGTCAGATTTTATATTAAAATATGAAGATGGGACAATATCTAATGAAATATGCGCTAATTTGCATATATTTCCAGAACTGAAATCTGAACAATCAATGGATAAAGCCCTTTTCAAAATTCTTGTTTTATTTTGTCGACATGTTAGTCAGAAGTTTTTACAGAGGGGATTGTGGATATCTCTATTTATCACTCTGTAAATGAGAAAATACTGTCACCAGCCCTAAAATTTTTTCAAAATTTCACCCTGTTTTAGGAATAAAAGTATGATACAGGCTTTGAAAATGGCCATTAAAGACTTGTACTGTAAAATTCCATAGATTGTTAATATTAAATCATACTTTTACGATTGGTTGCGGATATGGAGGGAATGACAATTTTGGAGCATACATCGTTGTTCAGGAGAGACAGAGCTTTACAATGATACCTGACATGACATGGGTCAGATAACAGGCAAAGCACTGTTAACTTTTGGTGAATTTAGGAGAATTCTACCGACAAAATGAAGTAAAAATAACCACCTTAATGTGGATTTTCTACCATTTCTTTTGACTTTTCCCCAGTCAACGAAAACGAATTTTCAAATCAATATCATAATCCAATAGTAATCCAATGTTGGTTAGGACAACCAAAATCCAACATCTATTCAACGTCAAAGCTTGACGTCACCTTGACGTTAACTTTGTTCCACATCACACTTGACAAACATTAGAATCCAGCGGAGTCCTGACAGATTTACTTTCAGCGTTTGCTCTTGATGAAATATGTGGCTCCTGGCCTACTAATTGACGCTGCGGCTTCCGAGAGCCCGTTGCCTTGGTGTGACAGCTGTTTGGTGCTGTGCAGGTAGTGTACAGTGGCTTCATCACAGCTCCTTTACCGAGAACAGCTGCTTGCTGCTGCTGGAGGTCAATTAGAGGGAGTTTATGGGCCATAAGACCAAAACAGGGCTAAAAAGCTGTGTAGAGCTCAGGAGCGCTGCCAGAGAGGTTCTCTCAGCCCGGCCTGGGAGATGTGATGTGTGCAGGGAGCAAAGCACAAAGTGACTGAGAGATCAAACATTCATTCTCAGATCTCATATTAAGACATTATTTATTAAACATTATGCGAGTTATAATTTTATGCAGTGAGGCAGCAGGGTGCTAGTTTTGTTTACACTTTATTGATGGCAAGGCAAGGTCAGTTTATTTGTGTAACTCATTTTTACAAACAGTTTGTTTCAAAGGGTTTTTATTCAGCATCATAACAACATCCTCCGTCCGACTCCTTAGACCCTCACATCCACTGAGGAAAAAAAACGGCTGAGGAGGACCAGAGGAGGACAGGCAAGGCAGACGTGACGTAGATGTTGTTTGCAGACAGCAAAACAGTTTACAACATGGAAAATAGAAAAACGTGGAAATAGAATCAGCCAGTAAACAAGAGCTGATGAAGGCAGCTTCTGGTGGGCAGGCTGGGCCATACACAGGACCGGCAGGGAGAGCAGGCCATTAGACATTAGGCGGTGCAGGAGCCGAGCTGCAACATTATTTCTTCATTTAATGCAGCAGTGATCTCTTCAGTAACATTACGGCGCAACTGTTGCATAAAGGCAGCATCAGAGCTGGAGCTGGGACTGCAGCAGCCAGCTTCACCCAACATCTGCGACTTTCTAAATGCAAAGGTAACCACACCACCATCAGGGCTTCTTTAGGCAACAATAACATTTACAGGAATACAACAGGCTGCTGGTCTCGTTTCAAAAGTGGCAGCTGCACAATTTACACAAAAACCTATGACTCTGACTTACATGCAGGCTTCATACCATACTGTCACACTCTGAAACAGATTGGAAATAAGCCACTTGTAGTAGCATTTAGATGAAGATATGAACTGCTCTTACCCATTGGTCCTGCCTTGTGTAGGAGTGTGGGTCATTTAGACTGACATGCATGTTCATCTATCACTGATAGACCCATGAGGAAGGCGTGTCTGAGAGGTCAGTTTTGGGTCAGAGAGTCTGGAGCCTCGGCTGGAGCAGCTGATACTGGGTTAGAGGAGTGTTGGTCAGCTTATCTGCTGCTGGTTTCATTTAGCTAAGATGTGAAGCTCTTCTTTAGAAGTCCATTTGTCATTAAAAAAAAAAACTTTTTCTTTTTCAGTTGTTTGAATTCATTTTTAAATGTGCAGCTAACTCATACATGAGTTGAGGGAGGCTGGTTTTCTCGCTTTCTTAACTTTCAAAGGGAGCCTTGAATGGTTCATCAAAAACCGTGAACAATATGAGGTTGAGAGCATTTACCTTGGAGGTGTAGAGAACGTAGCAGTGTCAAAGCAACTGATGCCAGTGTTGGCAGTATATGGCTGCTACTAATGAGGCCTTGGTCCATAAGAGAAAACACTATAGAATTTTTTTTAAATTGAACAATGAACTCATTTTACACACTAACCATCGATTTGAGCAAACTAAAATATGTTGCTGACTTCTCCTGTCTTTGCCTTTTTTCTCTCCCCGTCAGATCCTGCGCATCTGTACAAGGTACACCCCCGACCAGGACACCATGACCTTCTCGGACGGGCTGACCCTGAACCGGACGCAGATGCACAATGCAGGTTTTGGCCCACTCACTGACTTGGTGTTCACTTTTGCCAACCAGCTGCTGCCCATCGAGATGGACGACACGGAGACAGGCCTCCTCAGTGCCATCTGTCTCATCTCCGGAGGTGGGCAAGCCCAAGTCAGAGCATTTAGTGGGAAGGGGGGGGCAAGAAAAGAACAGAACTTGCAGGAAAAGTAAAGGACACAAAGCACTGGTTTCTAAGACACACATACTCTGTGTCATTATGTTCTCATCATTATTCATAACAACACGGTGTCATTATACTATTATTCATAGAGCGAGCAGGTCATCAGCCCAGCAGTGATGATGCAGGCTCCTTCTCATTATTACACAGATCAAAATGTTGCCATTTTATTCTACACCCTTGGAGCTGTTAGCAGTGTGCAGATCTTCTTCAGTTTAGTTGAATGTTTTTGACGTAGCACCTGGGATGTCCATGTTTTACACCCGTTGATCAAGAAATCCACTGGAAATGAAACTCTGTGCCTTGTAGGCTCCGTGATCCAGTGTGACCACTCTTAAACTTTGTTTCCTGTTAGTTTTCTGCTACCATCTCTTGTGTTAGGGTCGGTTCTGACCCGAGTCTTAAATCAGCTGTAAAACACACTAAAAACAATTATTTATCATCCCATTAGTTTCTCATCTCTCGGTTACGTTGTTAGGCTTCCTTATACATGAAAAGGTTGGTTTGCACTCATGATTTCTGTTTTAACTCTCATTATTGTTATTACCAGGTCGTAACCGACCCTAACAACACAGATGTCATCATTTTAACCAGAGCATTTCAGAATTTTGTGAAAGAAAGACGTTTTATTTTTAAATAGAGGTTCCTGATAATGTCAAAAAGACTTGACACAATAAACAAATGTATGTGGTACTTTAAAACCTAAAAACGGTTCAGTGGCGACCCGAACACAAGAGGAAGTTAATTCAAATTTACAGAAGTTCACTTTAAAAACAATGTATGGTGGCCGTCTTCACCACTTCAACAATACAGTTGCTGCAAATACTCACAACAAAACCCAAGTGATTCAATGAGTCCAGGTCCCTCACTGCACCGCTGGCTCCATGGCTCCATTCACTCACATATAATATCAATTGACTGTTTACTCACAGCACAGGGGACAAATCAACTGTAGCGCTTAAACATGTTGAAACATAACTGCAGCGCTTAAAAGTAACAGTATGAAAATCCAACAGCTGCCCCCCCCACACAACAAGCTTGTCTTCAAATCTCATTAAACACAACACAAGTGTTTCCAGGGGACACTAAAAAGTGACGAACCTGCTTTGACCCAGTTATTGTTCAATGCTTTTTACCTTAAAAGTCACAATTTGGGCATTTAATAGTAGGGACGACTGAGACAGACATTTATAAAACATGATGGCAGAGAGAAGAAACTGATCCATCCCACATTCAGAGCATATTGAACTGATTCCCACAATGCATCCCAGACAGACAGACAGGAGTTTATTTACAGATGTGTCACATCAGCATCATATACATCTCCACCATCTCCACCCGCCCTCCAACAGGAAATGACCCTGCTCTGCATGTTTCCACCCAGATACCCGAGGCATGACTAACGCCTTCATGTCAGACTGCACGCACATTAACACACAAGTCTCCTCTCACACACACAAAGTTTTACTGTATGGCCGCAGGAAGTTCCACAGCTTCAGTTCAAATTATCACTCTCCCCACTATTCGTCATTTTCATCAGTGCTCAGGCCTCGTTGCTGCTGGGTTCTCATTCAACAATATATATATTTATATGCACACTTCCCAGAGCCTTGGCAAATATTACAGGCTCTTGCATAATCCATGGAAAGTGCAAGACATCTCTGATTGCATCTGGAATCATGCACCTTGACTGTAAGTCCAGCACTTACTGATTTCAGTGCACACACTGCCACCATAAGGCCTAACGGTGGAGCAGGCACGGAATGAAACCTCATTTTAAGTCCAGACCGTTAAGATAAAAGACATTGCAGTTTCTAGTTTTCGTCTTTGTTTTTTCTGTTAATTGTCTACGTGGCAGAAAATTCCCAATTTCACACGTTGACTTCTTCCCTTAGCTTGTTTTATTTGATCAGGATTCAAGCCCATCATATAAAACAGAGAAAAAAACAGATCTCTGTTTGGAGGCTGGAACAACCAAATGTTTGGTATTTTTGCACAGTAATAACAGGTAGTGTTAACTCACAGTGTCTCATATTAACTGCAGCTTGTTGCTTGTTCAGACTCAGTCTACGACGGCAGCTGCAGGATCTGGTCCTCATCACTCACTGTAGGAAGAGAATTAGTTTCAATAGTCCATACATATGTTGTGAGACAGGGAAGTTTCCAAAGATAGTTGTATAAAATATGGAATATTTATGTAGAATATTTCCCAGTTACCTTTGCGAATATCATCTTAACCTGATAAACCACAAAATGAAAGCCAAGTTGTAATACAGCAGTGAATTCCTTTAAAATTCACTGGTTATGAGCACTGTTTAGGTAATTTGCATATGCATTCCATATGTGTCAGAGCAGGCATGGGCAAACTGAGGCCTGTGGGCCTATGCAGCCCGTTGGGTAATTTACTGCAGCCTATCAAATATTGATACAAAATTGTCCAAAAAATAGTAAAAACTGCATGTGAAACTGATGTGATTTGATTATAAGTTTTCTTTTCCTTTTAGGTAATGGCTCTTACATGTCATTTATATTAGTTCACACAAACACTCTCCACCCATCCGATGCTGGCCCAGCCCGGCAGTCACATTTTAAAACTCACTGTGGCCCCTAACCCAAAGAGTTGGCCCCTACCCCTGGGCTAGAGTCATGCATAAGTTTCAGATGTAGCACCCACCACATCCAACACTCAGCTCTTCTGGAAGTTAAAGTAAAATCAAACTGGGTCCTCTCCACATCATGGCCAGTGGTTGAATATGATGTACAGTGTAATGAAGCCAAATAAACACCATTAAAATGATGAATATGCAAAGCCTCTGGACTTAAAGGGAACTGGCAGCTAAAAGGGTCCTAAGTATTTTTTGATGGAGGATTTGGGCCAGTGTCTCAGACCGTAAAGACTCTGGTGGATTTCATCGCCAGACCCTAATAATCACTCCCTGCAATGAAGTTGCATGTCTTTGCATCCCACAGGCGGTGATAGGTTTGGACTCTAAGAGCTCGGAGTTGTCAGAGCGGAGCGGGAGCATTCTGCTCAAGTTATCTAATTGTATCCACGGCTGCAATAGCTCCTCTGTAGCAAATGAGTTGACATAATGAGATAAACTCTTCCTTATCACACCAGGCTTCACACGGTGATACATGCAGTAGCCTCTAGCTTGTCGACATCAGATAAAGCAAAGACATGGATTTGTCATAGTTGTGCCTAAAATCTGACTTGATTTGTGTGTGTGCATGTGTGTGTGTGTGTGTGTGTGTGTGTGTGTGTGTGTGTGCGTGTGCGTGTGTGTCTCAGATCGTCAGGACCTGGAAGAGCCTTCCAAGGTGGACCAGCTCCAGGAGCCGCTCCTGGAAGCTCTGAAAATCTACGTGAGGAAGCGTCGGCCCAGCAAACCACACATGTTCCCCAAAACACTGATGAAGATCACAGACCTGCGCAGCATCAGTGCTAAAGGTAGGAGAGACATGACACCTGACCAGTGTTAGGCACATTATTTTAAAAAGTAATTAGTTATAGTTATAAAAGTGACTATTGTGGGTTGTTTTTTTTAAATAAAATGCTCAAATAATATCAAATTACTTGGACTCTCCCCCCTAACTCTCTAACCATAACCCTAACCTCCCGTTTGTGTGGAGGAATACTGAGTGAGTTGGTTAATTCCAGATAAATGTCTTTTTTCTGACTAGTTGATGGACTGAAAAAAAACCTAACATACACTTTAATGGGTGAAGTATTTTGTGACGGGACTCAGTAACTCAAACAGTAACTTTTTGGATTACTCGTTACTGAAAAAAGTAGTGCCATAACACAGTTATTCTTGTCACTGCACCTGACACACTTCAGGTTATTCCAGATGCAATTTCAAATAAAAGGTATCTTCTAGCTTTGCCTCTAGTCCAGTTATTGATAAACGGGTTATAAAAGACTGTTAGTTTGTTTGTAGAGGACTGATGTGTCAGCCATATGGGGTGTAGGTTAAAGCTCAGGAAAGAGCCAGTAAATTATGTTACTCAAACTACTTTTGTATTTATTTATTTGTTTATGTAAATGGGACAGTGCACATTGATGAACATACAAGTATGTAAATATGCCAGATTGTGGCTAAAATGCTAATTTCCATCTGTAGTCCCATTTACATGAAAACAGTCTACATATACATAATACATATAATAGAAAAGAAAGAAAAAGAACCAACAAAGGGGAAGAGGAAGAAAACACTAGAGTAAGGGCGATAGAAAGAGTGAAAACAAACAAATATAATATACAAGTGGGTTTTCTCAAGGCCAAGAAAGAACTTGTGCGCTCACGTTTGTCTCACTGACCTACAGGAGCAGAGCGGGTCATCTCTCTGAAGATGGAGATCCCAGGTTCCATGCCACCGCTCATCCAGGAGATGCTGGAGAACTCAGAGGGTCAAGACAGCCAGAGTAACAGCAGCAGCAGCAACAGCAGCAGCAGCAGCAGCAGCAGCAGCAGCAGCAGCACTTCGACCGAGGCCGGCGCCAGCCCCAGCAGCAAGGGCAGCCCCAACCAGGACACCACCGCCGAGGAGTCATCAGAGTCCTTGGACACTGAGGGGGCCACAGCCACGCCGCCCAGCGACGACCCTTAGGAGGCACCCGTAGGTGCCTCTGAGACTTAATCTGACATTTCTTTGCACAAAAAAAAAAAACAGTCGGGCAAGACGTCGACCCCCCTATAACTCCTCTGCCTGGACCCTTTGACGCTTGGTATTACGTTATCTTTATATCCTTCTTCTCCCATTTCCCTAAGACTCCCTCCTTCAAAAGAAAACATCGACACGGAGGCCTCAAAGGATCAGCGCTTTGTGTATAATTCTGAATCGAGCTCTTATTTGGCATGGTGTCTCTGGGACGGTGGCAGGAAAGGCGTGGCCCTCCCAAACCACCAGAGATGATACTCCTCAGGTCTCCTGTGTAACTTCTTATCTGCATGACAGGAGTTGGATAAGTGGTTTTACTCCTCTCTTTCTCTTTTACTCTGTCCGCATCACTTTTCATCTCTAATATCGTTGGCATACATGCATTGTACATACCATTGTATGGTTAGATCTCTGTTTCTATGATGAATTTTGTGGTGCTTTTTTCATTGTCTTAAATATTATCTTTGAGGTGATACATCACGGTTTATCGAGGGGCTAATTGTAAGTCCTTCAAAAAGTTATCTAGAATGTTATTGCGTATAGACATTATGGAAGTCTAATATTTTATATTTGTTCCTATATTTAAAACAGTTTTTGTCTTTTAAAAAACACTTCAGTGTTCGTGTGTCTACATGAATGAGTGTACAGAATGCAAAGCTTCTCTCCGTCCTGACAGCCAAGTCTGTTCAACTGTTTTCTCAAAGGAGGGAAGCGCAACAGCAAAAAGCCTTTGACACACACTCATCAGATTGACCGACCGCATCTGTTTAACTTTTGAGTCTTGGCATGAACTGCAGAGACCCGACGTACCAGATTAGATTTAGAATCAGCCTGTCGATGAAATTAACTAATTTGGTGGCTGTATCTCCTCAGCTAATTAGTTTACCTCACTGTCAAAATAAATTGGGGGAATTAGGTTGTTGATAGATACCAGAGATTACTTTGCAGCAGTGCTGTGATCGCTATCTATCCCTATAGCTCTGCTGGACCTCGGTTCAACTTGGACTGTGGTTGGTTAAGAGGTTACACAAGTTTAACACAATTGTCCCCCTTAAAAAAAAAGAAAAAAGTTCCCGAACGCATCATGTTTGTTTTCACTGGCCTCGAAACCACGAGTGTCCACTGACTTTATGAGGAACGTTTCTGGTTTCTTATTACTACTTCATATTTATTAATCTAATGTGCACCAGCATGAGTTAATTGTTCAGTAGAAAAAATCCATTGAACAGAAAAATGTCTCATTGCCAGTGAAAGTTGTTTTTCAGAGAGTATAAATGTTTGGGACAGGAATGATGAACTTGAGATAAATTGAATGTCAAGGATCTACATTCTGTATTTCACTAGCTAGAAAAAAAACCCCAGACAACCTTTATCTCCTCTGGTCTGCAGCTGTAAAAGGAGCCCATCTGTCTTGCAGGAGGATAATGACCTATGGTAACACATGATGCAACACAAGACAGAAAACAGAATGACTCAGTGACATCAGTTAAACCAATATCAGTCCATCGGCTAGCATGAGACGCTATTAGCTAATGTTCATGCATCTGAAAGAGTGCAGCAGTAAAATCTCTGAGTGTACTGGACCTAGTAAGGCTGTTGAGCTGGGACACGACCAATGTCCTGATTCACCTTTCACTTCACTTTCTTTTCCAGATCAATCCAGCTAACCTCAGTGTTTGCTTAAAACCTGCTTCGTCATCTGACTGTGCTTCTTGTCCCATGGCCGTTTATTTTATTTTTACTTTTTTTACAGTGTTGCAGTGTTATTTCATCTTCATGAGGATTGTGAAGAGTAAAGTGTTGGAAGTGATCAGACTCAGGCAAAACTCATGGAATTAGTTCCTGCCACTGTGTGTGCTGGTGTTGGGTATCTAACTTTAAAAAGTGATTATTTATAGTTATAGTTAGTATCTGAATTACTACATTATAGAAGTAACTAATTACCAGGAAAAGTAACTATTGCATTACCTTTTAAAATAAAATGCTCAAATATGTCAAATTGCTTGGACTCGCCCCCCTTACCTCCTGTTTGGGGCCTGTCTGTGTGGCGGAATACTGAGTGAGTTGGTCAGTTCCAGATTAGCGTTTCTTTTCCGACTGGTTGCTGAACTGAAGAAAAAAAAAGAGTAGGCTATATAACGTACACTTTAACTAGTGTATTATTTATGATGGGACTTCTTCAGTCATGTATCGGCACATTTCATTGTCAGTAACAGTAACAGCGTTATAACGGGGGAAACAGTAACCTTTTTGATTACTTACTGAAAAAAGTAACGCCGTTATTCCCATTATGGGTGAAGATAACTCACCAGGTCATCTGCTATACTGTAACCTTGCTTAAAAAATGGCTTTGATAAGACAAGAAGCACAGACAGTCATGTCGTCAGTGAGGTTTTAAATCAAACCTCAGGTTAGCCAAAATACAGAAATCATAATAACCCATGATTTCCCCATTTCCTGTTGCCCTCTAAATTCTCCCCTCCTCCGGTAACTGGCAGTTGTAGGTTTTGTGTGTAAGGTGATGTCCCGATCACAACAAGACAACAGCAGCTTTGACTTCAAAAAAAAAAAAGTCTGAATGTCAACCTAATGAGTGTGTATTTGCCACCAACAGCTTGGACTACCGAGGCTCTGTAAACACACATGGGCTCTGTTATGGCCTTATGAGCAGAGCCCCTCAACCCACTTTTCTCTACCTTTTCAGAAGTGTCTTGTTTGAACTGGTCGAAAGACAGGGGCAATGCAATCCTTAAAAACACAGAGGACCGAGCTGCGTGGGTCGGGAAGATTGTACACTAAAGCACATGGTGGGGTGGTATCCACAAGCGTTCGCCTTAGACTTTAGACTTGACAGTGTAAGCTACATTTAATGATGCAAAAGGAGATTCTAGATGACCCTTCGCTGCCCCGAGACGTGCCGCTGAGTAAAGCTCGTCTTCGGACGAGTGGATGCGGCTTAGCCCTTAATCTCACTGGCGGGAAGGTAGGAGGTGTATCAGATGAAGTGGTCGGGCTGAAATTAAAAGATGATCCTAAATGATCCCGCTCCTCCTCACAGCTGATGCCACACAACATACTGAACAAAGAGAATTAAACTCCATTACAGCCACTTACACGGCCCAGATCCCTCGCCACGCTGCCGTCCCTGCTGGCTCAATGGCTCCATTCACTCCAATGTGAAGTGATTGTTGGTTCACAGCAAAGGACAAAGTAACTGTAGCACTTAAACAGGTCTAGTACTGACAAGAAACAACCACAACAGCCTGAGGGACGGAAGCTCAACTCTAAATATAATTTTGAAATTTGAAAATTAATCTGGAGATATTTACAGTTGACAATTTTACAAACCAGTTTCACTACTGTCCACTTGTTCTTGAAGTTTTCCCTATTTCAGAATGTGCTTGGTGTTCGACCTCCCCATGATACGGAGCCTTTGTGGGGCTCATCTCTGTGAACTGAAAGGAGTAATTAACTCTCGTATACTCATGAGTTCAGTTCAGTTAGTTTAGCATCCAGACTGTGGAGTGGACCTGTTGAAACATACTGTACTTTCCCATGAAAGTGAATGAGTGAATGGTCACAGACCACAAACCCCCTTTTGGAGAAGCTGTTTCTCAACTCAACTAATTCAAAGTGCTGAAATAACTCCCACGATGCACTACAATCATCTTAACGCTGAGTTCAGATTATCAGCCAGCCTTCATGGCATGTATTCTAGTGGTAAATACAGTAACAGATATGACACCGAACTCCTCAAAAGACTTGGCTTGAGGAGTTGTTGGGCAGTGAAGGGTTCTGGTCTCGGCAGCACATTATAAAACCCATCTGCATTCCATCCCTGCCCAGAGATACATATCATAAGGGAAACCAGAGCTGGTATTTTATTCTATTTTTTAAAGTTAAACTTTTTTTTTTTTTTTAATTTTGTTTTACCGTGTTTGAATGTGAATAATGTCATAGAATCTGTCAGAGGAATGATATGCAGTGTTAAGGAATATGTACTTCTATCTCAATGTTACATTGGAAATGTTCTTTATTGGTTTTCTGTCTTGCTCTCCTGGTGAGAGGCATCTGGATGTTTTTCTTTTCTTTATGTTTTTTTTTTTTTTTTCGTTTGAAGCTGGAAAACCTTCACAGCCGAAGAATGTCCACATTCACCCCTGAAGTGTCCGTCCGGCCCCTCGGGCGCACGGACACAGCAGGAGCTGTTATCTGTTCCTTTAGGAATCAACTTCACAATGCTGAATTACTCTTGTTTGTTTCTGTTGAATGTCGTACCGATGTAACTGTAATACTCTACTATCTAGCTCACTGCGAAGGTGTTACATAAATGGTGTGTGCTTTGCATTTAATTTGGCAGCTCTGTGGAAAAGACGCTCTGTTATTTTGTCCTTGGGAACAGCAACTGACATCTGAGTGTTAAAACAAGAGAGGGAGCTGGACCTTGGTGGGCTGGGGCTGGGCTGGGTGGGCGTCCAGGTCCTACCTCACACTTCCTACTATTATCATTTTAAATATTGAATATCTTCAATATTGAATAATGTTGCTCCATGTCCAACAACAGAGCTGCCACTTCCCCTCTCTAAACCTGGAATCCAACCAGTTGTTGTCAATCCGTCAAACCCAATCTATTGACAGCAGTTTAATAAGTGCTTTGAAAACCAGAAGGTGTAGATTTCATCAGGTTTCATCAGCTGTAGTAAACTGTACAAGTCTCAACTAGTCAGACAGCAGACCACCACCCCGCACTGGGAACACATTAAACCTGCTCTACTTAATATATCCTTATTAATAATGGATCAAACTAACTGTATGATGGGGAAGGTGTTATTGACAAACACACAAAGAATCATCATTTTATGGAGCGCTTTAACCTCCTGCAGTACTTTGCTTTGATTTTTAATGACCTGCAGTTTAGCTGTGCAGCTTCTGGCCTTGTGTGCACGACTGCATGCATTGGGTCACCTATCTAAAGGAACAAGACAGATTATAAATATATGACTGTCAGAACTGAAGGCAAGTTTGTCCCTTTAAATGTTAAATAAAGTTTAGAGTGCATGATACCTATGCGGTAATCACTTCCCAGGAGTACCGTGTGGAAGAGGATTAGGGCCACTGTGAAAAAAAAGTGAATTCTGACTTTCTTTTCTCAGATTTTGACAGAATTCTGACTTTAATCTCAGATTTCTAAAGTCAGACTTTAATCTCAGAATTCTGACTTTATGGCCCTAATACTATTCTATACTACAATGACACTGGAGAGGATTTACACTCCAGGACACTTTAACACCATAAATCCAGTTTCAATGTCTTGGTCAAACCATGTAGTCCCTGAGTACTTCTGTTTATGTTTTTAACTGCTTGTTAACAAGTGAAACCAGGGAAAGAAGTGTTTTCAATGTTGTTATTTTTTACCAGCTGTACGACTAATCCAGGTAGGAGGCTGTGTTTTTCACCCTTCTCGTTATTATAACCCTCTGACCAATGAGGTAACAAAACCAAACCATAGAAGAGATGTGTAAACCTCGTACAGGCCCATCAGCTCCACATCAGTCCAACCCAGGCCAGAACCCGTGACTGTGGACCTCGGTGTCAGTTGTTCCAGTAGCTCTGTTGTCTGTCCTCAAGCTGTCCCGGTTAGACATCACAAACTGTCCATAGTTGCCTTTTTTCTATCAGTTACAGAAAACCTCAACCACCAATCATATGCAGTGTTGTATAGTCACGTTAATATGAGACATGATGGTCACATCTTTACTGGCCATGAGGGTGAATTTGGTCAGGGGCCGATGGGACTTTCTCCCATCAGCCCCTGCTGCCGGCCCGGAGGGTGAAGTTGACCTCAGGTCAGGGCCGCTCTGAGGTTTGAGCTTCGATCTGTTCGCTCTCCATTTTAAATATTGTCTTTGTTTGTACATTAACATATGCTTTTTATGTTCATATACTGTTTAACTTTACCATGAACTGTCCTGGCAAAGTAATAAAATATATTTATTTTAAAATTATTATGTGTGCATCTGTAAAATAACAGAGAACCAGACAGCCATGTGTTAATGTTCCCTGCTGTGTTTCTACCTGGAGACAGACATCACTCGGTGTCCAAAGAGGAAATGGTTCTTTTATATCCCAGAATCTGCCACTTGAAGGTTTTCCCTGAAGTAGTTACCCTGGCAACTCACCAACCCAACAGGATGAACTTGGGCTATTTTTGTGACACCACAAACGTGGGTAACCTCCTCTGATCTTAGTATCTGAATGGAACTGCAGACTGAGCCAACGCACACATTAAATACACCACAATCCTTCTCAGCAAAACATTCCTCCATTGTGCCACTAGAGGTACATGTATACAGTTGTTCTCACAGTAAAACGGGGAATTGAAGTACTTGTACTACATTGTCTGCTGCTGAAGGGTCAACACTACATTATCAGGCCTTAAAATGTGAAAATGGATAATAGTGGAGAGCAGTCATTCAGAATTAAATAATCAAATGCAATCAGTTACTTATATCGTCTAACTAATACTATTACACTATATTTTCAACAGGGTATCTTGTCATTGTAACCAACTACATTTCCAAAGTACGGTAATGTTCCCAACACTGCCGACCTGCCATCCAGAGCCTCCACAGCCTCAGTTATCAACACCTTCATGAAATTTAAATGAGTTTTATTTTTTTAAATTCCCTCTCATAGAAATAATTATTTTTCTATCAGTCTGTGACCATGTTTATTTCTGACAGTTTAATATGAAGTCTATGGGCACTGACTTGTATTATTTTAGCCTGGTATCAACCTCCCACTGCCCTCATCAGCTGAAATAAAGAGTGTAACCAGTACTGTGCATCTTTATATAAATTCTGCCTCTATAAAAGCCCATAGATTTACTCTGACTGACCTTCTACAGGAGATGTGTCACAATGAGAAACTACTGATACCACTCCATAATGTCAGAGTCAGTGTGAGTGTGTAATCTGTACTGTCAGTGATGGAAGAGTCGTACCAGTAAAACCAGGGACATTTCATTGTTTACTTTCAACTTCATGTTCAAAAAGTTACAGAATATTTTAACAATTAAAATGTGCTAAAGCACAGCATCTAAACATCTAAAAGCCACTTCCAACAAATACAGAACATTTCAATGAGCATAAAAAAGAAACCTGTATATGTATAATAAAAAGTGTAAAACACCTACACATTAAAAATCATTGAACATCACCATTAATGAAATTAAATGAAACAGGAAATGTACAAAAGTCTGTGGGAACACAGGAGGAGGAGGAGTGTGTTTGAACAGAACCACCATCCGCTCTAGTCGAACATGTTGTCGTCTTCTTCCTCTTCCCCGTCGTCCGACTCGTTGTAGTACTTGACCTCCTTCTTGGCTCGGCCGGGCCGGTCGCGGGACTGGGACTGGCTCAGGCTCAGGCTCAGGCTGTTGCTGTCGTCGTCCTCGTCGTCGGACGGAGGTTTCTGTGGCGTCTTCTGCAAACCAAGGCGACAAATGGTTTTATTATGGCATTTACTCAGATTGTTGCTGCGCTGAATCTGCTGTGAATTTAACTTCACTTGTTAGATAATATGGCATGGCCTTGGCAAAGTTTTTTGATCTTGTTATTTCCACCTCAGCCCCTACAGTAACTCGAAAATACACTGTGTACAAACAAGTACACTCACAAGTGGAACTATGCAAATCTAGCAAAAATTCACCGATATATGAAATTTAGCCGTGCTGGCCGCGTGACAGAAACTTGGCATTCGAAGGGTTAAAACCTTCGAAAATGTATTAGTATTTGATATCAATAATTAGGTCAGATGTTGGTTAAAAAAATATCTCAATGAAATTGCTTGCTTTTGATAGCACATTTTTTTGTACTTTAAAAATACAACATAAAAACAATACTCTATCAGGCCCTGTATTGAAATTTTGAGAAAGTATAAAGGATTTAACAGTATAAATATTTGTGTATTATGTAAATGAATAATAAACTTGATCACTGGTGTATTTTACAATAAGTAGAAACATCCCATTTTATAATAAGACCACTTTTTTTGGTCAAATAATAAATAATGTGTAAAGTAAAATTCCATTTCATTATTATCAGGCTTGATTTATCGAGGTAAACTTCTTCAGTGGCTGTTTGTGCTCTGACAATGTGCACAAATACTTTTACTAAGGAACAGATAAGGTTGGATAATTAAGAATTTATATTGTATTTTTTTTTTATTATTTAAGTGAACCATGAAGAAAAGCACAGAAGAAGTAGGTTGATGTGAGTTCATAGAGAAGATTTTCTAAACTCTCAAATATCAGTGTGTGTGTGTGTGTTGGATTCAACAGCCGACCAAGTATCACGTGTTGTATGTGCACTGAAGAAGGTAGACGTGGCCACTTCAGGGTTTAGTCCAGCGCTGCCTTTTCACCAACAGCTGCTTTGTGTTGTTGTTCACCTCAGTCCTCAGGAGATCAGATGGCCTTCATTCTGCTCCAAAACTCAGCTGAATGTTTCTGTCAAGACCACTTCTTGCTGAACTCAACTGTTTGCAGCGTTTTGCAATACTAGCTGTCTTCTTTCTGACCTACTTTATTTTTCAGAGATCTTGTTTTTTTGTCTGTTTTATTGGGAATACTTTCATGAATAATAGATGAAAAGCTAAATACAGCTATATATAGATGCCTTAAAGGTGCAGTATTTGTCGAAGCTCTGTAAATAAAATGCCTCCAAACACAACACCAGGTCAATATGTGCAACCCATGAAAAGTAGCTGCACAAATAATCATAGAGACAGAGATACTCACTTTGCCCACAGGTTTTGTCACTTTCTTCATGGGACTGTACTCGTCTTCAGAGCCGGAGCCGCCCTTCCTCTTCCTCCCCCGGCCTTTACCTGCACGAAGGTTACAACATCAAAGTGAGCAGAAGCACTCCACTGGTGGTGGGTTTATTGTCTCTACTGATTTTCAGTCTGTGGTGTACCTTTAAGAGCTGGTCCTGGCTTCTTGGACCCAGTGTCTGAGTCTGAGTCCCAGATGGACTTATCTGGTTTCTTTGCTTTTGGTGCTGGTGTCTTCTTAGGTTTGGGAGCTGCGTCTGAAGGCTTCTTCACTGCTGCACATCACAAACAAACACCTCATCAGTCACTACGTCTTACAGTCTCTATTACAGCACCAAGACATGCTGGAAGATTCTGACCACCCCCTTTTTCTTGTACATGACAGTTTTATCATGCTTTGATGAGCTAAATCCACAATATACTTATGAAATATGTATATCAGACTTAATGAGTTCCACTTGGAGTGTCACTGGATGCACAAACAAGTCAGTAATCTCCCTTCAGAGAGTGGCCCTCCCCCTTCCCTCACTGTGATCACAGTTATTAGAGCACCCCCTGCTGGACACATCCAACATTACCTTTCTTTGCTGCCGTTACTTTGTCAAATGCAGAGCTGCTGGAGTAGGTGGAGAACACCGGGCCGTTGTCGTCGTCACTCTCGGACTTGGACCCATCTACGACACAAACACACACACACACACACAACTGTCATATGATGCAGTGAGCGCCCAGTGAACAGCTGGTGGAGCACAGCACCTACACCTGCAACGCCTCCTCCATGGAAGCATGACGCTCGTCACATCTAATCTTACATTTGTTTCAAGTTTGTTTTTTGCAGGATTAACAGTGAACCAAGAATTGCATCTTGAAATGGAACTGATTGTCATATATTTTACATACATATAGAAATATTTTAAGTTCATTTCTCTCTCCACTTCAACAATTGTATCTGTCATTTACTTCAGTTTTAGTTCAAAGATGTGCCAGAGTGGTTTCATAGAGGATTTACTTTTTTTATGCTAAATGGCCAATTCCTCTGCGTTACAGTAACATCAAATGAGAAACCTACTGTAGAAGCAGGAAATACATGAATTATACTGTTAGTTAAGTCATGCAGTGTGCATTGTAATCAAGAGCCATCCAAACAGCAGCTCTGGAGTCAGCTCCACAGCTTCTACTCACCACTGTCGTTGCTTTTTTCAGAGAAGGCTGATTTGGACAAGAAGATGCTGGTTGTTGCTTTCTTCTTAGCGACTGGTGCAGGCCTTCAGAGGAGGAAAGCATATTCACTTTTTTGTAATTAAACTTTTTTTTACAATAATATATAAAAGTGAGAGGGGAAGATCTGAGATGGGATTTAAACAGTGATTCAATTTCTATCATAAACCCAACCGTGGGAAAAGCTTGAATCACACATTTTAGGTTTTTACATGTTTCACCACATTTCAGTGTCAGTCACTGTGGCTTTGCTACAGCTCAGTGTGGAGCCAGGCTAAAGACAAATCTGTCATTAGAACTTTAGTTTTCACATTAAGGGGCCACGAAGCACCGCCCCTCTGTGTGGTGTCTAAGACCCCTCTCTCAGAAACCATGTTTCCATCCACACAGTTTTATTCTCATTGAGCAATATCAAATTAAAAATGCCTTTTGGAAACAGTAAAATTCCATTAAATGTCATGAATATTGGTAAAAAGTCAATACGGTCGATCTCATCAGATTTTCTCTTGATCGATACAAGGTTTATGCGACAAATGCTGATGGAAACAGTTCTTGTTCGTGTTTTATGTCAATTCTGCTACGTATTCCAGCTGTTAAAGACTTGGTGGAGGAAACAAAGAAAGATGCAGGTGAACAGGTGCTGTCTCAGGATCCTCTGGTGTCTGTAGTATTTAACACGCAGTGGATCTGCATCTGTATTAAAATACAACATGCCTTCTGATGACAGGCATGTTGCATTATAAGCACCAGCCTATAATTTAATATAATAATCTAATAGTGTGCATATTTTTATTGATCTTGAGATAATTTGATCGACAAGTGGATGGAAACATGGTCAGAGTGTAAGTACAGATGGACGTAGCCTCTGATGTTACTCCACAGGTTGAACTGTTCCACTCCCACCAGCTTCACAGTGCCTCTAACTAGCTCATCTAAATATTAACAGGTGAGTTGTATGAGGAAATCAGGATTAACTGTTAAAAATGGTTGTTTCTGTTTGTTCAGTAACATTGGACATTTGAACAGGGGGGGGGGGGGTCTGTGGGGACTGATCTGAAGCAGTCTGCTGGTAGCTGTAGTCTTACGTGGTGGTTTTCTGTTTGGTTGCAGAGAACGAGTCTTCGTTGTCGTTGTCGTCGTCATCTTCATCGTCGTCGTTGTTGTCGTCGAAGCGGTTCTTGGAGTCGGACGAAGGAAAGTCGTCTTTGAACGACGACCTGACCGGAGAGGAAGTCATGCCGTCGTCTCCGTTCTCCTCTTCCTCTCCGTCGTCCTCCTCCTCCGAGAAGTCAAACGTGTATTTTGGCTTGGAAGCTGAAAGACAAGAGCCGAGTCTGTGTCAAAGCGCATTATTACTGCTGTGGATTCCGACGCCTCGTGCGATCGTTATTCCCTGTTTCAGCCGGGTTGCATCACGCCACGTTCAAACACTTGGAGCCGACAGAGGATAATGAGCCTGAGGTAACCTCCACCGAGCCGAACGCTTCTCTCTGTCCTCAGGTTTGATGTCACTGAGTGAAATTACATAGTACTAGCTACCGTCATCAGAGCCCTGGTGTTGACAGTGGGTCACATCAAAGAGCTTCAACATATTCAGAGAGACACCGCTGAATACACCACTGATGCTGTTCACTCTAACACTACTCATACTAAAACTGGAGTTGGTGCATGTACTGTCCTGTCCGGTTATTCATGACATGAGCATGTGTCAAGGTCAAGTGCCTTCATTAGTTCCTGTGGCTTTAGTATACAGTCACAACTGGTTTGGAGCTTAATGCTTACATGGAAGGTTTCACAAAGGTACAGCAGACAGTTTTGGATGCTGTGGACCGAGTCTGGACTGAGCCTCAGTGTTCTTCACCACATTATAGGAAGTATAGCTGTCTCTGACATTGCCTGGGATATGGATGTCAGTCTGTGTGGATTATCTCCCAAGTATGGAAGATTTTAAAGCTAGGATCAAGGTCTATTTGACTACTGCATGCACATGTTCTTTTACCGAACGCAGCTGGTGATTATACTGTAATGATGTGATTTGCCAAACTGTTTTAGCTGTTTTTATGTTTGTTTTGTTGATGTTGTCCAAATGTGTACTTGATGTGGACCTACTGTACTGTGCTGCTCTCTTGGCCAGGACCCCCTTGCAAAAGAGATTCTCAATCTCAATGGGATTATTACTGGTTAAATAAAGGTTAAATTTAAAAAAAAAAAAAGAGAGAGAGAGACCCAAAATGTCTCTGTAACACTTGAGACTGATAGGTGTCAATGATTTTTTAAAATTTTATTTAGATCGTGGCATGATATGTTGCTGTTTGAGATCACTCAGCCTACTTTATTTCACACAAACAGGTTCTACTGAAGCGATTTCTTAGGGTTAGGGTTAGGGTTAGGTCAGGCCTGCGTGTGGAGAGTGAAACTGAACTCAGATGTCAAAAACTTCATGATTTAACAAGGGGGGCAATTACTTTTTCACATAGGACCAGGTAGGTTGAGATACAAACTGCATTTTATATTTACTAGGGCTATCTTTGTCTAACATCCATATTTGTTTGATGATCGTAAAAATGTAAGTGTGACAAATATGCAACTAAGAAATCTGGAAGGGGGGAAACACTTTTTCACGGCACTATATGTTTGTATGTAAGGTCATATATACTATGTTACTGTAAGTTGTGGCAGTGAACAGGGAGGATTTTGCACGGCAGAGATCACTGCAAGGGGTTTTTGTAAAGTTCAAGGAGCAAGATGCTGGTTTCCATGGAAGTGAAGGGACCAGACAAGGAGAACCAGCAGCTGCGGGGGGGGGGGGCACCTGGAGATCATGGCAACAACCAAGAATAGTTGTAGCCAGCTCCACTCAGAGTTTCCTCACTGTGGACAAGTTGTCGAGCTCCACACTCAGCCATACCTGATGCTCTCTGGGACTTGGTCTCTCTGGGGATGACCAGCGGCTCACTGTTCTCCAGATCACTGTCCGACTTGGACTCGTCATCAGACCAGGGGTTCCTCTTCTTCACCTTCTTCGCAGCAGTGCCTTTGGGTGTTGGAGTTTTCCTCACTCTTGGAGCTCCTGCAGCACAGGACACAGGGGAACCAGACCGTTAGCTGTCGGTACTCCCACTCTTACTGAGACCATAAGATTTCAGTTTATTCTCTGCACTGCCTGGAGTATGTTGTTTATCCAGCTAGCACTGTATTATGTCTGGAAAGTATCTGACCAATAACTGTCTGAGCTGATGAATCATCTATCTGCTGATAAAAACAAGTCCATTCCCACCACTTCTCTTCACAAATAACAGACTCCTGTCAATGTGAAAGCGAATCACTGAGCAGTTGATTACTGAGTGGGTTTGGAAACACAGTTGAATCAATAAAGCAAAGCAACATAAAAAAAAGAAAATATAAAGGTCATGATTTTAACATGAAACAGAAGAAACATGTGAATCTTCAGAATGAAGAGCTAACCTGGCTCTTTCTTCTCCTTCTTGACACGTGGAGCCTTTGGTTTGGCGACAGAGTTTTCTCCTGTTGCTCCCTCTATGGCCAAACCATCTTCATCAAACTCTATCTTCACCGATACGTCTGCGTCGCCCTGAGAGGAAAACACAACATGTAAGCACCCCGACCTCTCCGTATCGCTCTTTCCTTTTCAGACGGATGTCGGCGGGCGTTACCTTCTTCTTTTTGGTCAGTTTCTTGGCAGCGTCAGATTTGATCGGCTGAGTCGGAGGCTCCACCCTGCGGCCATACGGCGAAGGCATGGTCTCCTCCAGGTTCAACTTCTTGGCTTTAGGTTTGCCCACTTTACCCTTCACTAGTTTGATGGCTCTTCCTGCGCTCTGCTCCTCCCGCTCCATGGTCTCCACATTCTGACAGACAACACACAGCCAGTCTTTACTTTCATTCCTTTTCTACTTTTACAACACAAATAAAAGCCAGAACAGCAATAAATCAATGCTGCGTTTCCACTTTGTGTGAATGTTAAGTGAAGCTGAGTGGAGTCCACAAACTAATGTGGCTGCCAGAGTTGTTACATTTCACCTGTGAGACATTTATCTTCCAATATGAATTAATTGGGATCTAAAAAGTTACTTTACTGTCAGAAAAAATTCATAAAATTCATTCATTCATAAAGTGACATATTAACAGCAGTAATATAAACAGCTTTTAGCCGTGCAGGATATCCATTTTGGAACCTCGGCTGAGCTGGTACCAGTCAAGTAGTTTGAGATAACCAGATTCCAGCTACTTTAACCTAACAAAAACGTACATAGAGCAAATAGAGTTGAGTGTTGTGGCACATTTGAAGACATAAAAAAGCCAACGGGATGCAAACAGGGAGGAGGAAGAGAATGAAAACGTCTGTGCAAACTTACATCCAGCTCCTCAATGAAGACGGCCAGGTCCTCCTTCCACAGATCCTCTGAACTTTTCCTCTGGAGGTCGTTCAGTTCTCCTCTCTGCACATCAGCACACATCCACTTTGTTCACTGACACATATCTACTGCACATTTTAATACACTAGATCTGAAATGTGTCCTTGAATAATTGTGAGCTGAACACTGCTGGATGTGGGGACTGACTCCCATTTGAGAAATGCTCTGATAAATAAAATAAGTCTCACCTTGTGGTCCCTCTGTTTGAGAAGTTCATCCACCTTCTCTTTAGTCAGACACCACAGAGGCATGTTGAGGATGTAGTTGAAGTTTGGCCCCGAGGTCGAGCCTGAGTCCAACGAACTGTCGCTGTCGTTTCCGTCCTGGTAATCCTCCTCCTGTGCCTGATGCAGACAAACAGAAAACAGAGATGTCAGGGTCTAACTCCTTCTACCAGGATCACCGAGTATGCACTGATTTGCCTTTTGGATGATGCAAGAGCTCCTTCTTGGCATTCATTGTCATTAAAGATTACTATAAGGTAAGCTATTTAATTGCACTATAAAGTCATTCAGCCTGTAAACTGTGCAGATTACCTTTTCCTGAGCTTTGGTCCAGGCTGCCACTGGATCTGATTCGTAGCCTTTCTGGACCAGCATGCGGATCAGTTCCCGTCTGGTTTTGTTTTCTATTAGGATAAAAAAAAAAATTAAAACAGAAATTATATAAACGAAATATTTGTGGATGCGTAAGGAAATGATATGTCCTGCATTCTTACCGATTGAAATTTTTCCTTCAATCTTCTCCAGTACAAAGCGAGCCTGGTTGGACAGTTTGGAGGCCTCAGCTCCCAGGCTGCCCAGTAACCAGTCCTTCCTCAGTTTGTAGTAGTTCAGGCGGAGCTCAAAGAACTCCTTGAGGATGTCTTGGACCGAGTCGTACCTCTTCAGACAACCCATGTGGTCAAACAGAACCTGAACAGAGAAAAAAGAAAATCAGTCCCTACTTACTTCAAAACAAGACAGTAAAAAAAGGAAAATATAATACACCGGATGTCTGACTTCATATGACCCAGTCGTGTTTTCATAACTGCAACTTCATCTGACGATATTGTTAACGTTACCATGGAGTTGCAGGTGAGGCTGGACTGCAGCTTGAAGACTTTGTGGAGGCCCACTGCCTCGGCCTGGGTCAGTTTCTCCTCAGACATGCGCACCACGAACTTGACTGTGGTGTCTGTATGGTATTCCTTATAGTCGTTGATGAGAGCTGGTGTTTTGTCTGTGCCCTGCAGCATGGGCTCCAGCACAGACTCCTTATAGGCCTGCACAGGGGAGGACAGAAATTGTTATTTACAGAACAACAAATACATAACAAACCAGATCTGAAACTGCAGTAAACACACATGGTTAATATTTCAGTTTCCTCTGTGGAGACCTGTTAACTTAATCTCACATGGAAAAGACTCTGCAATAGAAAACATTTCAAGAGGCAAAAGAAAAGCAGCTGAGGTTTACCTGTGTCCATGTGCGGACAGGAAGCTCTGTGATCTCTATGGTGTTCTTGTCAATGACACACACCTCTCCACTGACCAGGTACTGGTTCTGACCCAGTTCATGGATCACCCCTTTGAAGTTTTTGTAGCTGGGAAGCTGAATGAGTACAAACAGAAGCAGAAGGACATAAACTGAGACAATGTTTTTCTGTCAGCCAAACCACAGAAAGAATCCATCTCCATGTTTTTGTTGGCATCACTTTCCAAAACCTCTAAAAATGCACAAAACCTAAATATCGCAATAAAAACTGGTAATGGAAACGCCTGCATCTCCAAAAACCTCTTAAATATCTAAAACATGTTTACGCTCTCATGGGGTGGTTTTTCCAGATGTATCGATATAAAAGTGTGATGGAAACACTTATAGAGAACAGCACACAGCTGGTTGAACGTATCCTGGGTTATCCCGAAATTTTGTATCCATAGTTGGTCTGAAATCCTCTCCCAGAAATCTCTCATTTATGGCCACTGCCACACGTGATATATATCGTATTATAACATATACAAAATATACATAAGGGCTTTGCCTTTGTATTTAACAGAAGACGAAGGCAGCGCTTGATTGCTCAATGACAGCAACAACTGAGATCGCCGTCTCATCACCATAGAAACGCAAGATGCTTATGTCCAGCTTCCTCAAACGAGAATTTAAAAGAATTTAAAAAACAGCAGGCCTCATTGTGTACCATGGGCAGGGGGTCCTGGTGGTTGAGCATGCGGTTGATGTTGTTGACGATCTCTCGGGGGTCGTAGTTGGGGATCTTACACGCCCAGCCCGTCCCGATGCCCTCGGCGCCGTTCACCAGCACCAGTGGAATGATGGGAATGTACCACTCGGGCTCCACTTTCTGGTTATCGTCGTACAAGAACTTGAGCAGGTTGTAATCCATCGCTGGGAACAACAGCTTAGCAAGAGGACTGTGGGAGGGGGAGGCGACATAACACAGTTACAACACCAGACACTGACTTTTCCATTCGTCTCAAGGTTTCACATCAGTCTGCGGAGTATCCTGAAATTATTAGATTACCTCTGTTCAAAAATGTATCCCTGCTAACACCACATCCACAGCCTAACCTGAACCTGGAGGATAACAGTTCCTGCTCACCTCAGCATGGTGAAGATGTAACGAGGGCTGGCAGCATCTTTTCCTCCGTTGATGCGAGTACCAAACTGTCCAAGAGGCTGCAGGATGTTCACGTTGTTGCTGCCCACGAAGTTCTGGGCCAAGTTCACTATGGTCATCATGAGAGCTTGCTATGTGGACGAATGAAAAATGAGCCGTCAGTAATCGTGAATAGTCAGTGGAAAACTTTGAGTATTTGTATGAATTTTGAACTTGTGCCCACTGGTGCATCTCAATAAATTAGAATATCATGGAAGACTTTAATTATTTCAGCAGTTCAATTCAAACAGTGAATCAATCAAATCAAAACATTAGTATAGTGAAACAGTTCACTATTGTAGCCTAATGGTGTCTGACTGTACCTCTCCGTGATGATAGGCCGACATCTCAGCCACGGAACCAGCCAGCTGTGCTACCTTCACTTCCCTCTTGTCGTTCCTTTTCAAACAGGTGAACAGAACCTTCCTCTGACCCGGCTTCAGACCTGGAAACAACACACATATATCCCATCAGAGGGAGACTTTGACTGAACACTGTCCATTTCTTTTCACTCATGGAAGCCATGCACAGACATGAAGTGTGTCTACAAACCATCGACCAAAGATGGGATGGATCTCTCATTGTCAGAGTTGGAGAACAGAATCAGCTCTTTGTTGATGAAGTCGTTGTAGGAGAGGTGTCTGGCCTGGGTTCCATACAGGTATTGCTGAAAAACAATTCAAATAAAATGTAATGTGCTTCAATCTGTGGTACAATATTTCATCTAAGTGGTTTTACGTGACTTTAGAAAGTTTTAGACACTGTCAACAGATCTAGAGTGATTGGTCTTTAGACGTCAACCACATCGGAGGATTCCCAGAGTGGGAGCAGCACACACACCAAAACCAAACCACCTTCCCCCTGTCATCACTGCAGAGAAGCCACAAACCTCTGGCAGGCCGTGCATCCTCCTCTGACGTCTGTCCTCCATGAAGTTAGTCAGCCACTCCTTCCTGTCGTCTGTCTTCTTCTTACTGAAGGCCTGAAACACCACAACAAAAACAACCACAGGACTGACAGTCAGTATCTTTACTGGGCTGAGGTTTTTTGTTCCAGGCCATGTTGTGTCTAAACAACAGAACATGGAGGTTCCAGCTTCATACTGAGACACCTCTGCACTGCTTTAAATCACAAACATTTTGTCATCCTCAGATAAGTCCAAAAAGTGTTGTGTTGGGTCTCTATAGCTTTGACCTTCGACCACCAAAGGCTAATCATTTCATACTTGACTCCAGGTGAATGTCTGCTGAGACAGTGTCCATGAGAACGGGACATACAGACGGACATATTTCTCATATTTAACATGAGAGCCGTTAGAAATTCTAATCTGATTTGGGGGGAGGATTGACAGCCCTAGTGTCAACCCTTTGATAGCAGATCTCAAACCCTTGTGATGTCAGTAATCAGAGAAGTTCTGATTCATTTTTACTGAACTGTCTGAAATAGTGTCTGTAGTTTGTGTGGGACTTGGGAGAACTGGATGAAATAGTCACAGTGAACTCACCAGAGTGATGGCAGCGTCATCCTCCACACCGCTGTATCTGAAGGAGATGCGGTGCCTTTCCATGTCGGCAAAGTACTCCTTTGCTTCTTTGCTTGTACTTGTACCCAAACCTGAAAAATAAATTCACACATAAACAACTACAGAAGGATGTTTGTGTTCATAAAAACATTCTTTATATATAGATACATATTTATATTTGTTAAGACTTGAGCAGCAAACCTTTGTAGTACTTTATATGCCAGGTTTTATAATTCTCTGTTTGTTTCTTCCACTCATCAAACTCTGGAATGCTGTAGAAGGACAGTTCCTGCTTGTTCTTGGTCGCCTGCAGACAATAAATCAAAGAATCAACACAGCTCAGGTCCAGAAGAAGCTCTAACGTGTCTACATTTTGTATAAAATCATTTCATTGTTTCCCAAGCTCTTTTTAAGGGTCCAAGGAGGTACATGTTATCTCCGGGCACACACAGTGCGCTGTGTTCTTTTATTTATTTATTTAACCTTTATTTAACCAGGATCCACAACAGTTTTGTTCCAGTACATGTGTAAGCAACAATTATATTCTTCTTTGGTAGCAGTATCATCTTGGTGCCCAGTGATGGTGCCCACCCCTTACCACTGTGCACTGCTTGGCAATCCTCTCTTCCAAGGGGAAAAGATGTTTTATCTACATCTATTTAGAGTTTTAGCAATGCCTGTGTGTCTTTCTTACTTTGACGATGGGTGTGATGAACTCCTCCAGGAATGTGTGTTTCAGCAGGGAGGGCCAGTTGTGGTGGAAGAAGTTGATGAGCAGACCTTTGATGTGGGAACCATCTTGATCCTGAGAGCAGACAAACACAGTGAGGAAGTGAAAGCAACAGATCTGGGCAGCTGAGCCTTGTCCCTGTAGGCCACCTACCTGATCCGTCATGATCATGATCTTGCCGTACCGCAGACTCCTCAGAGACTCCGGGTCCTCGTAGCTCTTCTTGTACTGGAGGCCCACGATTTTGATAATGTTGTTGATCTCAGCGTTTTCCATGATCTGTTGGCAGAAATGATGATGCACAGTGTGTTGAAGATCTATACAAAACAACAGTTCAGCTGACACACAGAAGTCACCTGGGAACTGAACATCATAGGACCCTACTTGTCTTGCCTTCAGATCGTGTTCTTTAAAAAAATAAACCCTTGTATTGTATTTTGAGCACTGTTCCTGCATAGAAACAACAAGTTCCACCTTTTGAAGTTGCACATCTGTCAGTGCTTGCCTTGTTCTCTCCAGTGATCTTATAGACAACTTCCATAAAGCTTGTGGATTTCAGGTTTCCTCAAGTTTTAGGAAACAACCTGTTACAGTATAAGAGACACACGGTAACAGGTTGTTTCCACTGTCTAACATCTATAGTCATACCTGCTTGTGTGTTGCCTCTCGCACATTCAGGATCTTCCCCCTCAGTGGGAACACCCCGTAGCGATCGCGTCCAATGACTCCCAGTCCAGACACAGCCAGGGACTTGGCTGAGTCTCCCTCAGTGAGGATGAGTGTGCATTCAGAGGAGTGTTTGCCTCCTGTGGACACAGATCCATCATTAGATTAAAGATGAATCATTAAAATGACAAAGTGACAGTGAAGTTTTAATCAAAAGCCAGTATTCAAATCAAGGTCTCAATCAAAGTCTTTTTTCACAGCAGAATTTGTTCTTGTCATAGTAACAAAACCACAGTTGTCACTGATGACTAATGTTCAATTAGGCTGTACAAATAAGACGCAGCAGTAAAGCAGAGAGCCAGAGATGTGTTGACCTAAATGGAAACTGAAAAAGGCAGATGCCTTATCTCTAATAAAGGCTGTAGAAAAACATTGATCAAGGTAGAATCATGGGTACTATAATTGATCAAATGGTAAAATCAATAATTTATCACATTAACACAGGCACAGGACGTGTGAAAGTTTTAACAGCAACAAAAACTTTGAGCAGCACACAACTCTACCAGCTCTACGTGGTGCAGACAGACAGCTGGCAGAGGTCACCAGACCCTTCCCTTCTTAAAATTCACCTTTATCACCACTTTTGTTCACTTTCATTGTCTGGTTTGCTTTGCTTTACTATATTTTTGGTTTTACAGATTTTTACTGATTGTCCTTTTCATGGTGCCACCGCCTTAGGTGTATTAACACTTTATAGACATTTGATTGTGTTTCTGACAGCTTGGTTTCAATGGTTATCGTTTGATTTACATGCCTAATATGGATTTGAAAAGTGTCCCATGAATAAATAGTTATCTGAATTACTGCATGTCAGCTGCCCATAAAACAGCAAATTAAAATGAAATGAATCATATATCTTAACATTGCAGATGACAAAATACATTTGTAACATTAATTTAAATCATTATCCTATATCAGTTAATTATAATCTTAATCTGATCTGTACCTCTCTGTAAAATACATAAACATTTAGGATTTAGGGTAGAGACTATAACCATGTTTCCATCCACTTGTCAATCGATTTATCAATAAAAAAAACCTTTACATCGAATAAAAAGCTGCTCGTAATGACGTCATTTGCTGTTTTGCGATCATATGTTTCCATAAGACATTTTTAATTTGATATCGCTTAATGAGAATAAAAACATGTGGATGGAAACGTGGTTTATAAACACAGCCATGGACGTCAGGGGTTCAACACATAGATAAACAACAGTAGCGTGTACACACCAGCATCGTTGGCGTCATCTAGTTTGGGGATGCCTTTGATCTTGCTGTGCTTCACAGATGAGCACTTTTTATTGAGCTGCGTCTGAGCTTTGAACTTCACCCAGTTGAGTATACTCTCCACAATCCCACAGTTGGTTGCCTGTGGGTGACAGAGACAAAAGCCTTTCATGTTAGATGATGTCCAACTATTTTACATAATAAGCCAAAAACAGAGCGAGGCGGTGAAACGAAGGGAGACGTCGTTCTTACCGCCCTGACGAACTTTTCCGACAGAAGGCACTTGGACCCAAAGCTTTTGGTCTGGAGTGTCATGTTCTCCTTGGTCTGGGAGTCAAAGGAGGGGTTCTCGATCAGGGCGTTCACAAACACCCAGATGTGGTTCTTCACCTGAAGCGAGAGTGAGAGGAAGGTGAATACACATCTGCAGCGACACCACCACCGTTCACTTAGATTCGGAAATGCTGCACAAACTAGTCACACTACCTGGAAGGGTTTGACTGTCACTCCTGCCTTGTTCTTCTTCTTCACCACTTCAATTAGTTTGGACACGATCTGGTCCACCACATAGTCGATGTGTCTGCCACCCTGAAGCACACACACTCATGTTAACAACACTCTTCTCTCTTTATTCTGATCCCAACAGTCGGGTGGATTCAAGGTGGATTTCAGGAACAAGATGTGATTAAATTAAATTCAAACAATATTTTCAATCTACTATATATACATATATTGATTTGTATTTTGCACCTGATTTTTATGCCATAAGAGTGCTAAGTAAATAAAGTTAACTTTCTCCCAACTACTGGATAATTAAATACATTTGAATTTTGAAGTTTGAGACACATGGGAACATCAATACACATGTATTTGTACTGTATATTTGCTTTTTTAATTTATTTAAATAGCCAATCCAGTTTTGCTTAGAAGAACTGGGATAAATATAAAATGGATTACGTGATACTGGATTACAAAATCTGGATAATTTGGATCCAGATTACACCTTTTGAACATCTGGGCCCAGGAGTGATGTTCAGGTACCTTGGTGGTGGCGATGCTGTTGACAAAGCTGATTTGCTGGAATCCTTTCTCGCTCATGGTGAGGCAGACCTCCCACCGATCGTTCACAGTCTCGTTCACCACCTTCAGGGCCACGCCCGTCTCGTCCAGTTTGTCCTTCACATACAGATCCACGTAGCTGCGGAAGCCGGTCACCTTTTTGTGGGAGGACAAGTTCAGGTTAGGGTGCGTTTCATTCATCTGCATTGGAATCAAAATATGTAAAAAACAATTTGCAGAGAGCTGGATGCAGAATACTGGGAGTTGAATTTTGTCAACTCAGTCGCTGAGGCAACAAACACACTGGAGGATACGTTTTTTTAAAAGCAGAGAGAAATTTCCTTGAGACAGCAGCAAAGCCAAAAAGGTAACAGAATTAATAAAAATGAACTCACTTTGAACTCATTCTAATGAAATCACACTGAATAAGCAGAACATCGATACTACACTGAGTGAAATCATGAAAAACTGTATCAAAATATTTATTTGTTACCAAAAAATCATTAAGAAACAGTTCAGATGCAGGAGTTTCCCTTAAAGCAACACAGATCTGTTCACTTGTCAAATGGTTTCATAACTTTAATGTATTTGCCGTGTGCATGGTGCTACTGTATTATCTGGGAAAACACAAGCACTGGACCAGGACTATAAGCAGATCCACATTATTAAATACTCTGCATCAGACCCAGGCACCCCAACGTAAAATCAATTTAACTACTTCTGTTGACAACGATATTCATTAGCAACAAAATCAACACATCTCAAGTGAAAGCGCTAACACCTCCTTTTCCCTGTGATTCCCTCTGCTTACATCTTCCTCACACCTTTACTTCTTATTTCAACTGTCTCCCCCCTCTGTGCTTATTTACAGTAGACAGGTTTACATGCATACTTTTTTTTATTCTGATGCTAATCATTCTGAATGAAGACTTCGCAATAAAATATGAAAACATATAATAATAATAAATCTGTGAGAGACCCCACACATGAAGATAAAACGTCTTTGATTGAACAGTTTTGATCCTATTGTGTGTGGTGTGCTATGATAATCAAATACTTATGAAGATATGTGTGATCAGACTTACAGGCAACTTTTTCCCATTGAGCGACACTTTGACCCCTCTGCAGGAGCCTGCTACATCGTATGCTCTGCGGGTCAGGAGTGCTACTATGTCCTTGTCCAGTTTCTCCATCTTGAACTTGGACAGGTCTGGTTGGAATGTCACACTGGTGAAATCGTCCCCGTCGAAGAACTTGATCTTGGGGTCGGAGGTCTTAGACATGTTGTTCTGCCACGTCTGAGGAAAGCAAAACACCATTCAATCATACTCAAAAACACATCATCTTCACAGCAACTCAACACATGTTTCATGATGAACTCAGAACACCCACACTGTGCCCCGTGAGTTTAGTCCCACCAGCTGTGACAAGAAACACCTTGTGATTCAACAGCGCTGCTCAAAGAAGAGCGTAACGTGGTCAGAGTTCAGACAACCTTACCTCACATACGAACAGATGACAACATCCTATAAAACAGCAATAACTTCATTCAAAGATCAAGTGACTCTGAGGAGGATCACGTTTAAAATGTGCTACAATTGGATCAAATGGGTCACTGCCATCAAGAGATGTTGAACACATTAGCTGTTTGTGTAAACATGATAATGACTGTCTTGTCTGTTTACAGTAGAAAACCTGACATTATCACATTTCCTACAGCGACAGCTTCAGAGGTTTCGCACATAATGACCGCAGAACAAGAATTGATTACTAAAGCTACTTTCCAGAGTCCAGAGTAGAAAATAAGTAGTTCAAATCAATACTACAGGGTTCCTACACATTTTAAATTTCAAAATTCCATACTTTTTCCAGATCCTTATATTATTATTATTTATTATTTCCAGACTTCTCAGTAAAAAAAAATAGATGTGTATAATAAATCATGCAATTAATTGTTTTCATTATTCTGAATTTGTATGCCATTATGTCACCAAATGATTTCCAGGAGATTGTTGCTGCTAGGTACAATAGCAAAATAATTAACCCAAATAATGTCAGATAAGACCAAACCCAGATGTATTAAGATATATAAATTTCCATACAATAGTTTCCATTTTCCATACTTTTCCAGACCTAGAAATGTATAAAATCAAACCCCATACTTTCTATACAGTACTTGTGTAGGAACTGATACTAAAATCTAAATCAAAACTAACAACTGCAAACCTTCCAACTTTATTCTCCCTAATGCTTTGAAGGAGTGACAGCTGAAGAAGTTTCATTCAAAGAGTCCTCCTCACCTGTTTGAAGCTGTGTCTGTATTCCTTGCAGGCTGTTTCCACGGTGAACTTGGTACTGAAGATGTTGCAGAGTTTAGCACCGTACCCGTTCCTCCCACCTGGGGCCAGAAAAACAAATAGCTGTCACCTTTCTGAGAGCAACTTCAGCACCCACTAATAAAGAAGAAGAAGAAGAAGATGGATGTCTCACCTGTCACCTTCTTCTCGTCATCATCATAGTTACTGGAGGTGAGCAGGTGACCAAAAATGAGAGCTGGGACGTACATCTTCTCATCCTTGTGCTCCACCACAGGTATTCCTTTACCGTTGTTCCATATGGAGATGGTGTTGGACTCACTGGTGGAGGCAGGCAATAAAAAATACAGGAGTTTCAGAGGTATGTTATAGAGATTTTGATTCTCTCTGTATGTTGTGAGACAGTGTTGGACATCCTACCTAAAGCCTTAAATCTGTGGACCCAAAAGCAAATTTGGTGTTTGTTTCATTTTCCTACACAGCCACACCTACATACCAAGACAATTCTTTCATTATCTGAAGGATTTCACTGTGGATTTCACACTGGAGTGTTCATAAAAGGGCCGCCCAACCTTGCCTTTGTGTTATTGTCTGTTTTTCTCACCAACCTGTTTTGTTAATCTGTGCTATTTACATGTTTTTCTAGCTGCATGTCATGTCTGTAGGCCAGTATATATATATATATATATTTTTTTTTATTCAACCAGGCAGAATCATTAAGAACAAGTTCTTATTTACGATGATGGCCTGATATGTCACCTGCAATCATGAGCTGTTGCCATTATGTCAGATTTTTACACATGTCCTATTTGTTATTATGAGCTTTTATCAGGTAAATCCATATATAAGTTCTATTTAATGCATTACTTAAATGTTGCCCTTTCTTGGTTTTTAGGTGTCTTTAACATCTGGCCAGGGACAAAGGTTGAAAATTAGCCCTACTGGCTAACTCTGGTTAGCTTGTAGTTTATTTCAAATACTGTCAATTGGTGTTGCATTGTCCCTGTTAAACAAACCAATACATACAATAAATAAAATAAGTCTAAAGAACTCAGTAAGAGAAATGAAGCTAAATAAGCGCCAGACCTCGACCATGGACGCTCACTCAGCTGAAGCGTTATAAGGCTTTTCCGCTATATGTTTTGTCACTGCTCTGGGACATTCAGCAACACTTGTTCCTCACTGGGGGGCTGTGCTCCTCACATCAGCAGCAGAGACCTGAGTGCCACAGGGCTAATGGGATCATCTGTCCAGCAGGGGACATGAGGCAGAGCGGCAGCTGGGCTAAAGGACATGCTGCTGTTTAAGCAGTCAGATGTGGAGGCAGCTGACAGGCTGAAGGTGAAATACATATAAAACGAGAGCTCGGTGCATTTCAGCACAGGCTTGTTATAACGTACACCACCCACACCCGTGACTCTATACCTCCTCCATCTACTGCATTAATTCATCAAGCTCTTGTTAAAGCCACAGCATGAAGACAACACGCTGCTGACCACAGCCAGAGGAACAAGCTGCCTGTCTAATAAGTAGATCAGGAATACACATTTGGATTTTTTTTTTTTTTTTTTTGCAGCACCGTCCTCCTTACAGGTGACACACATGTCCTCCAGTGTAAAATATGACTTAAGGCACGAGTGGAAGTCTGCACGTGTCGACACACCACCATGAGTTGACGACATAAGAAGCTGATTAAAAAAATACCGATAGTATTAATTGGTCAAAGTTATTGTGATCAGTTGACAGTTAATCATGGGCATCCCTAATGTAGATACTTTGAGTTCATTAAGCAGGTGGTCATGGGACAACAAAGAAATTATGATAGTGAAGATATAGCTCATGCAGATGACACTTTTGGCTTTTTTAAAATAGTGAAATGCTGCACTCACGGATCGATGGTGATCTTAATGGTCGTCATGTTCTTGTCCCTCTGTTTGTTGTCTGCTGCATTGACTGTCAACAGAAAGAACAGCACAAATTCATTCATCTCATCAATCATCAAACAGCCTTCTCAAAGCACAGAAACAGTATCAATCAAAGTTGTAAATGATCTTCATGAAAACAGACTCCAAAGAAGTATCCATTCTTGTACTCTTTGATCTCAGTGCCGCTTTAGACACCAACACTGATTGAGAAACAGGTTTTTTTTGTCTCCATTAGTGATTTGTCCTTCAACAGAATGGACATTACATGGTCCCCCAAAGGTCAATTGTTGGACCACTGCTGTTTCATCTCTATATTATGCTTCAACATGTCACCAGTAATACAACGTAAACTACCATAATCATGCAGATGATTCATAACTTTACATTTCACTATGCCCTGATGACCCATCTCTCATATAGGCCCTCACTCAGTTTATCAATTACATCAATCTTTGAATGACATAGAACATACATAGACATAGACATGGAGACAGAGAATTGCAGCATCTCAATTAAATACTCTGTC
This sequence comes from Decapterus maruadsi, assembly GCA_030347415.2. NCBI lineage: Eukaryota > Metazoa > Chordata > Actinopteri > Carangiformes > Carangidae > Decapterus > Decapterus maruadsi. The sequence continues at coordinate 6,895,116 of CM064897.1, forward strand.
TCTGGAGAGCAAAGTCATATAAACCACATTAAAAGATCAGCATTCTACCATCTCAGAAATATTTACAAATTCTCCCTCTGAACTCAGAAATCAATTCATGCATTCATAATAAGCAGACTACATTACTATATCGGCCTCGCAAAATCATGCATTCAGAGGTTACTCCCTACCAGGTGTGTATACCTATAAATTAAATCCCCCCGAGTGTAATAATCTATCTATCAATAAAAGCAGTATTACTGCAGAGCTACACACTTTAGGACACTACAGCTCTTAGTTATTTTTGCTGAATGATTCAGCCTTTAAAAAAAAACAAAAAAACTCCCCAACCATGTCTGTGCCTTTCCTGCAATTACATGGAGACAGCGATAATATTCCCACAATGGTGTTATTAATCAAACACCTTTACAAACACACAAGCCGAGGGTCGAATGTGCAGATATGAGAAGAGCCATCAACAACACTCCCATGTGGCGAACGCAGCGTGGAGCAGCATAATATAAAAACTAATTACACCGGAACACAAGCAGAAGCATCAAGTAGAGAGATTCTCACTGAGTCATTAAAACTAGCATGTAGCCGTCTAATCGAGCGTACAACTGCTTTATTAACCTTTATTTATCCAGGGGAAAAAGGCTCTGACCACGGGCTGCCACAAAACCTCAGATGATTTTTCACTCAGCCCTTTTCGGAAACATCAGTTCACATGAACTGAGATCACTGTTGCTGAGTGAAGCCAACCAGCAGCCTGATGCTGACATTTTGATATGCTTTAATATTCCCGTTAGAAAGGAGGACAATATCAAATTACAAATCAACCTTTAAATAAAGTATGCAGATTAGAGTGCGAGGTGAAAATGAGCAGTGTGGGGTCGACTTACCAAGAATTTCGTCAAAGATTTTGTACAGTCCAGGGACGTAGGTGATTTCCCTCTGGTTCATGCCGATTTCTTCATCAAATACCCACATTTGCTAAAAAAAAAAGAAAGAAAACAAAAACATTTAAGTGTAAGAACATTTCAAATGCTATGTTCAAAATTGAAAAAGTGTATGAAAATGATGGGACTTAGCCTATTATCAGGTGTCATTCATTACTCTATGTAAGTGTCTTGTGTTCACACAATTTCACACCACAGAAACAACAGTGAACTGAACTGAACATTGCTTTTTTTTCCTTCAGGTCAGTGGAGGACTTGTGAAACAGTACGTCATGATCTGTTTAAAAAGAAAGTAACACCTCTTTTTACTGTTTATTACAGCATGGAGAAGCTGAGTCTTGTGTTTGCTGACACATGTGAGTGTAGCTGATACAAACACAGATGAGCTTTTTAGTGTCCTTTAGTCTATGACCTGATACCTATATTACTCCCACTGGCAGGTAGAATAGCCCCAGTGTTGACCTGCTTTATGACACTTCTTGGTCAGATCCAGCCAATCAAGGCAGTCACAACTAATGCTACACTTGATGAGGACACTGCTGTGTCCACAAACGTCCACAGGTCCTCTTAGAAAATGAAGCCAACGTGTAAAATTAGCAGTGCATATGAATTACAATGTACAGTCAGTATGTTTGACGTGGGCACTGGGCAGTTTGCTCATGACTGACCTGGGTGATGGGCTCCACAGTCCCAATGTATGTGTCTGGACGGAGAAGGATGTGCTCCAGCTGGGTCTTCTTCTGATACACTCTCTCCACGGACAGCTTGGAGCCTGCCTTGTCTTTCTTGGTTCCCTCCATCTTGCCAGAATCACCTCTGCCGTTTGCAGCTTCCTGTTTGAAAGACATGTTCATTTGTTATTAGAAGATGCAAGACTATGTTGAAGACCCTGGCAGAGAGGGCTGAAAAAAAGTGCTGTGCTGTTGTTAACATCAGATTATCAGTGTGAACCACCAAAGCCAGAACTTGCCCACTGCTGAGTCTGACTTTATGATTTTGGAGAAAGATAACCAAGAGACGCAGCTACCACACTCTAACAGGAGGACGGGCCTCATCACTCTCACTCAAACTACAACAATATTTATGCAAATTAAATATACTGTTCTCAATATAACAATGCAACATATTTCAAATAATTTTCAGTTAATTAATGAGAATAAGTACGATAATATAAAGTGAACATCTCTGAAATAAAGCTGAAAAGCTCAGCTGTGAACTGGAGCGTGTCTGATTCTCCTCAGTACCAGACCCCCTGTCAACATGAACTCAGTAAATGAAGACTGCATAGAGAATGAAGCTCAGCCTATTATAATACACTGCACTGGTGATCAATCATACCGAGGCCTCACAGAGTGTCAGACCCCTTCAGTTTGTGCACTTCATTGTTTTACAGATTCAATACTGGATAGGTAAAAGGATATTTTTGATCATTAATCTATAACCCTTAAAATTTATTAAAAGTCAAAAACTGATCATTAGAAAAGATATTAACACCCTAGACTCAGATCTTTATAACAGCTTCTTGTGCAGCAAATACAGTTTCTGGTCTTCTTCTTGTGTAGCGTAAGTCCAAAAGCTGTTCTTAGGGACATTAAGCAGTTTACCTCATTCATCCAGGCAGATCCTCTCATAGTCTGCCAGATGGATGAATAGCATCTTCAGGTTTCTCCACAGATGTTCTGTGGAGCTCCAGCCTTGGGCTACATCCACAATACTAGAATTTCATTTTAAAATCCTATCTCTTCTGCCATGAGACTTGCACAGTGGCTCCTGACTGGGTCTTTACAGCCCTGATTACAACATTAATAACAAAGCACAAGCCTTACTGACTGCTTGTTTTTCTGAGCAGCTGTTGTTCATTTTGTGTAGCTCAATTCTACATCTTAACACTACAACTGCTACTGCTGTTCCTCTTTCGTAGTACTTTGACTATCTGCTTCCTGTTTACACTGCCTTGCGCACGTTCCCTGTACGTGATGCGTACGTGTGTGTATGTGTGTATGTACAATTAAGCTCCTATGATATCATCTTAACGGTGGCACACACACAAACAATGGGGGGGTATCATCGCGATAGCCATCTGCACCTCCCCAACTAACCACAGCATGGTTTCGGGGGCTTCCATAGAATCCATAGAAATTCCATAGAAACAATATAAAACAATAACTAACAGGAATATGACAGGCTACACAGTCACACGGTTGTACAAAAATTACTAAAATTTCCTACAAATATGGACACTTGAGTGATACAACTTGAGTGATAGGCTACATCATTTTTTTCAATCATTTTAAATCTCTTATGATGCTGGAGGTGTTCTCATGGTGTTGGGAGTGTTTTCACATTAGGCTACTTCATAGCAGTCAATGAGCCTTTGAACACCATTAATGTTGCAGACTGTGTTTACCCATCTTCTCTATGCTAACTATCAGTATGCTGATGGATTGTGTCACAAAAAAGAAGTTTTTACATGAGAGGTTTTACACTGATGGTGGAAGATCTGGACCTTCCAAGAAAAGTTTTTTCAGGCTACAAAAATCAATAAAGCACCATGATGTGTATTTCTTTTCCCTTTATGAAATATAACTTTGACATAATAACCATATAGCCTTGACTGAACAGCAATTCTGGCTATGGCTGTGTATGATGTGCTATGTTTTGTTTATTTTTTACTATTTTTGTAATTTTGCATTTTGACTATAGCTCAAGGACCATGCTTTATATGAGGAATATGTGGGGGAAATGTGGGTTTAAAGCTCCTCCATCTATACTTAACTCCAGCATGTGACAACAATCAACAAACTGTTTTCATTGGCCTGATTTGAAACGCTGACCGTAATATAACAAATTAATAACAGTTTTATTGCCCATGTTAGCATTGTGCGGGCAGTGAAATTAATAATTTCCAGATAGATCACCCATAATCTGAAAAACAACAACTAGTAATCAAAGCCCTGCTATTAGCCTTACTGCGACCACGAGCCCAGGGGTCTGCCTCTGACGAAGCCTTTGTTTGAATGAGTGTGGGAGAGGGGGTCTGAGGGGTCTGGGTCACCATGTTGGTACCCGTGTGTAAAGTAGGCTATCTGCCGGCAAGCCCCTCATCGGCAACACAACACAACTCATCTCCCCCTTCCTTACTGTGTATAAGTGCTCTCCAAACACAGGCTCAACTTGTTTTAAAGTGACCCACTGGGCCCTTTAAACACAAACAGTTCACCGCAGACGGAAACTAAACAACACAGCAGCCTAGTTGGTTCGCCCGTATTACATTATAGTTACACTGTAATTAACAGTGCAGCTAGTGACGTAATGTACCGAGTCACAGAGTTACTTTTTGTGTATGACTACTGAGCTACAACTGAATTAGCGGCTACGTTTCAGAGTGGAGCTGATAACAAACTTTATCCAGTAGACGTACACTACGGGCCCTCGCGCGTACAGCTGTCTGCGCGTACGAGTCAGTTTTGTCCCGAGATAAGGAGCCGGGACAGACTCTTATCTCAGTAAAAACTCTCCAGAGCCACAGCATAGCTTAACGGCTTTTACGACCCGGTCACAGTTTAAATGGAGACCGCAGCTGGCCGCTGTAGTGTGTAGTAAGCCTATCACTGGACAGGAGCACACACAGTTGGTACGAGATTTAAATGCTAGCTAGAGCTTGTAGCTTCACCTGGAGCACCGTTCTGAGTGCTGCACTTTGAGCTATCACAGGAGCAGTGTTGTTTCTGTGAACAGAGAAGTTTGTTACCAAGTTGAAGATGAAAACTAACTCACCATCCAAGCCAGAGCCCCGCTTCCTGCTGCGGTACTGGACATCTTCCTTTGTGATCCCAATTCGTACTGATGCAGCTTACAAAATGTACTCAGCGCCGGTGAAATCAAAAACCCGTCAGCATAACAAACGTCTCAGTTACTCAGGGGTTCAGAAATGTGTTTATATCCCATGTTCTTTGTTCGTTTGCTTGGAGATAATCCTCAGAGAGTATCAAAACAAGCGGAGGAGGGGAGTGTATCGCGGCTATTGTTAAAATCGACGAGCGGAGGCACAGTAGGCCTAAACTTCCAACAAAGATGCTAACCGGGCTACTTGCTGCAAAATAAATACTATACAAAATGCACACATCGACCGGTTTACAACTGCATGTGAAACCTCGGCAGAATAAAATGTGAGTTTAACAGAAACGCTCTGAAAACGACCGACTTAAATACTTTTCATTTACACATAAAACGACTATTCGCTACCAGCAACATCCGCCGTCAGGCTCCGCCATCTGCAAGACAGACGGCGAATCGTCCCGAGGATAAACCGACCAATCAGACGGCAAGGTTTCAAAGACGCCGGCACTTGGACCAATGGGAAAAGTCAACATTTGGTGGCTTGTGCTCTTCTTTCAACGCAAGATGGGGCAAAACCTATGGCCAAAACCCACTCAAGCCCGATCATTCAGAGTCTGAGACCAGACGGTGTGTAATATCATGCGTAATATGCTATAGTCTTGTTCTTGACTCGACAACCACCAGACTGCAAAAATAGCTTTATTGTACTGTTATACATGTTTCTCACATCCAGTTTTCCATTGCACAACACAGACATAACCTAAATCTCCCCCATTTATAATGAAACATAATATAACTGATAGGTGTGATGATCCCACTGCACATTATTTAATAACACAGTAATTTCATGTATAGGAAGCAGCTCATCGGACTGAAGGTTTCACTGAATAGAGTAAAGTCACTTCAGCTGAATAAATTCTGTTTACAGAAGTGAATGCCTGCAGCATTTCAGTAACTGTTCACTCAAAATATTCTCAAATTTTTCTCTCTTCACTAGATGTACTGATACTGTTTAAGGTGCTGACAGATATCTTGAAATATTAGCAGATCAGATTCTTTTGATTTACTACCAGTTAATGTGGCTATAATTCAAAATATGCATACCTAAACATGTTGAATTTCGTTCACTGGGTTTTGAGGCACAGATTTTTGCCATTGGTTGTCCCCTCCATGGATTGGGTTCAAAATGCATGGATTGTGTACTAAACATGGCCTGCCAGGACATAGCTACCATCATCTATTGTCATTGGTTAAATTGATAATAACTGATGGCAAATTTACTGCTATGACATGCTTCCTTTTAAGTTTATCACACCGGGCTAGTGCACATTAAAAAAAAATTGGTTTTCAAAAAATATGTAATTAAAAATATTGATTATTACATCAAGGTTGGCTTTTATAGTCCAAGAGTTGTTGTTTTAATGAACAAGCATGTATGTAAAATTGAGATGAACAACTCAGACTGAAAATTGTACAATTCCATCTGGGATTGACATATTGTAATTCCTGTACTACATTTGAGAGGATTGACATTTTTACCATCTTGACTGTCTTGTTTTGAGATAATTGCAAAAGTGTATCATTGATTGTTACAGCGCCACCTTGAGGTCAATGAATGCATCTTTTGGTGTGTGAAGAGGGGTTAGACGCCCCTTTGGCTCTGAAGCTTAACGAGCAGGAGCACTGAAACCGGAGCCTGACCTGATGGAGGTTTCTACAACCAGTCGCTGTGTGGAATATGTCCACACATTCACAGTGTAGGTACATTTGACCAAACTCTTTGACTCTATGATTAAACTCTTCACAGGAATTTCAGAGACTGCATGTCTCAGGTTATTTGGTCCTTAGTCCAATCAAAGATACAAAACTCGAGTTGCCATTCATCTATCATTAGATCATGCGTATTTAATCATCATTGACAACTGACACATTTAGCACTGATGTGTAAACATACAGTACATAAATTGTAGTGCCAAACTATCTTCCAAACTGTTGGCTGTAAACTTGCCAGAACAGATGAGAGTGGAAAAGAATTATGGGTCCAGTTTTGTTGAATACAACTGTTAAGCATCTTCTAGGTGAATGAGGATTTCAAATGAAGATTCCTCCGTCTCCTTCAAGCTCTGTCTGAACAGCTGAGAGTGCTGCCATGATGTATCCCCCTCTCCACCACTGAGTTCTGCTACAATGACGAAGTCTGAACAGCCTGTCAGCGTGGAGAATGACTGCATTTTCCCATCTGAATGTTCAAACACAGGAGAGGGAATTGTTAGCAGGCATCATGTCATACAATCACTTCAAACACTTTTGTCAGGATATCTAATACAGGACTTTACCTCCAGAGAATTCTGTAGTATTCTGGCCCGACTGCACCTTCCAGGAGACTTTCCCTGACTGGAAGGTCTGACTGCAGGTCATGATGGAGACAGACTTTATCTTCATTCCCACTGGGGAAAAATCAAACTTCCAGCTGACTTGTCCAACAGAGGAGCCTTCTGTTCGAGCTATGTAGACCTGAAGAAAGAGGAGCAATAGGGTCACCCACAGCTGAATGTAGATCCAGGTGTACAGAGGTTATTATCACCTTGAATCTCACACATTAACTGTATCAGAGTCTCTCACTCTGCATTTGTCCAACCTGCTCTTTATCTCATTCTTAGTCATATTCTAGTCCAATTCCATTCAAGCTTACAAACAACAGCTGGCAGAAGCATCTTGTGTGATGGTCGCTTGATTTAAGTAGGTGTCTAACAGAAGGTGCTTCCTTTTGAGACATACACACTCTTCCTGGATTTGTAATCAGACTTCATTTCCATTTTGGATGATTTCTTTCATTTACTCTGACATTTTGTTCACATTATTAGATTTTTTAGTGTGAGCAGAGGAGGTTATTACATAAAAAGCTGCAACAATTAGTCAATTAAAGAAATGCAAACACTTGAAATGGGCTAATGATATTCTCGATGCAGTGTTGGATTTTGTTACAGATATTCTGCATCTTGTAATGTGCGTGGGCAATTTTTTTGGGGGAAAAAAAAGAGACCTAGCTTAGAAAATGTGTGAAAGTGGTTAACTAGATATTATCTGTGTAGAAAAGGCTTTTTCTCAATGCCCTACCTACAGAGCTCTGTCTCTGTCTCAGTGAACTGCCAGTATGAGCTTTACAAGAAATTATCCTCTTTGATTTTCACTTACAAATATGAAGATTGGTGTAGTGAGAAATTCTGAGCCTGTGAAAAAGCTTTGATTCTGAGAAAATACCCCTAATGTTGCCATCTGGGTTAGCTCTTTGGAGTCAACACGGAATCAGGGTGTGTATACAAAGTCATATAAAGTGTATGGTCTTGTTTTTTTTGCAGATATACTAAAGCAAAAGTCTGGGATATCTTGGCTGTTCATCTTGATACCTGTCTCTCTGGGGTTTCCCTGTGTGATTGACTATAAATTCAAAATTAACTGCAAATTAACTGAAACACGTAGCGTTGTTAATCACCGTACCATCTGCCAGTCATTCTCCACCTTTCTGAAGACAGACTCCGTCCTCCACGTGCACCGCTGCCAGCTGTGAGTGAGCTGAGAGCCATCTGACAGGCGGCAGTACTGGTCTTTGGCGGCATTGTAGCGCACGTGGAGCAACCTGTCATTCTTCTCTTTCTCAGTAGGAGTAAAAACAAAACCTGCAGCCTGAGAGAAACACACGCACACAGTGTCAGTCAAATATTGATTTCAACGCAGGCATCCAGCAAATCTCCTATCAAGCTCCGATTCCTCAAGCTATTACAAGAGTATATGAGCCATTTGATTACATTTTATTCTACCAGTTTCCACTTTTTTTTTAACTTCACAAGCGAAGCCGGTTTTGCTCTTCTGGTGGAATTGTATGCTTACGTTTCCATTGTTTCAGTAACTGTCATATTTGCGGTACGTGCATGGATCTATTAAAACAGGCTTTTAACTATGGATATCACACAAATGTCCTGTGAGGACGGCGCCGCTTAGACAAAACAAATAAATAACGACGCTCTCCATCTGGCTCATGCAGCTCCACAGACGAGCTGTCAGAGCAGCTCTGCTGTATTTTTCTTGTTTCTTGTTAAGCGTTGCACGTTGTTTGTCTAATGAGCCTCTCTCACTGGGATACCGCTGCGTTAACTGGCTCATATTATCCTGACAACTTTTTAAAACATCTGTATTTTGTATCCACCTCAGATTTTTGTTAAAAGATCCATGCGATCCATCCAAGAGCAAAACAGGCTTCTGTTTGTGAAGTTCAGAAAAAGGTGGATTGGTTGTATGTTTGGTTTCCAGTGAAATACTGTCCACTGTCCACCCAAATGAAATCAGTGATGATGAACTGAGAACTGTCATTCAGAAAAAAAAACTGCTTTTACATAAGCACTATGATGAAATGCATCAGTAAATACACATTGCTGGGTGAATACTCGATTCTGATCCTGTATCGAATTTGCCTGGGGCGCACTCTCGCGTTCACGCATCATGCCCGACACAAACAGGTCCATAAAACTACCTCTAATATTCCTCCACACTGCTCGTCAAGTGTCCTGAAGGGATATAGTCAAGAGTTTACCCGAAACAACATCTTTTAGGCAAGTCCAGTCACGTAAGCGAACATCGCGTGTATGCGAGAGTGTGCCCCCGGCAAATTCAATACAGGACTGCTTAGGCTGTAAAAATGTCCTAAATGACATTGGTTCGAGTAAACTCTGAACTATATCCCTTCAGGACACTTGGATTGCAGTGGACAAACAGTGTGGTGGAATATTAAATGATTTTTGTGTAGTTTTATGGACGTATTTGTGTCGGGCCCTATTAATCTGAATTTCATTTTTTGGTGAACTATTCCTTTGATTCCTGATAATCTAACACCTCATTGGGCAGGCATTCTCCCTTACAGACTGTTTTGTACCTGTGTCGAGGTGCCTGGCTCAGTGGCTTCCGTCTCCCCCCTCGCCAGCCTCCAGGCCAGAGAGCCAGAGTTGCGTCCTCCCAGCTCTCCTGGTTTTGGCCTCTTGGGGGAAATAAACTCCACCAGCTCCACAAGAAGCCTCTCCGTCAGGTCCTTCATCCTGTCTGGACTCAGGGACTGCTGTCTCTTCAGAATCAGGACAGACAAGAGAGCGGCTTCAATCAGAGTCACCACCACAATGGCATTACATGCAGGGTCAAAGAGCTCAGACTTACCGAGGCGTTGAGCCCGTTAATGGTGTGAAGCAGCCAGGCTTCCTGGACGCTGGTCCTTCTCGACAAAACCTCTGGATGTTTGCAGGAATACCTCCATGTCACATCCACCACCTGCATCACAGCCACACATCTGAATGTGAACACAGCGTATTCTCTAACCTCAGCTTTAGATTATAGAAGCAAAAAGAATACAATAATGTCTTCTAATTGTAAACTATTACAGACAAAGTGTGTACTGAGAACTTTTTCATACACGATGCACTGATGATTCATTCATAAATTTTATCTGACCCCCTTTAGAATGCATACAATTTTGAGAGAAAACTCACCAAATGGTTTAAGATGCAAAATTAAAGAGGGAACATCCATGCACATGTTCTGGAACAGCGATGAGCCATTATAAGGTTTGATTATGAACCACTGAGCTGAGTTCCACAGGAAGTAGGTTTTAGTATTTATAATGTAGTATTGTACGAGGGTCCATTTCTCTAACCTGGTCCTTGGAGAAAGCCAAGACATAGGCCAGCTTCTTTCCCCAGCCCACCTCATAGAGCAGAGGCTTATCACAGGTGTTCTCACATGAGTCACAGTGCAGCCACCGACGCTGGGACACTGAGTAGACTTCTGTCCAGACGTGGTCTGAAACAACACCCAGAAAAAGACGTCAGCGGCGCTACACAGCCAGTTCTGATATCTGCCTAAATTTTTAGATAGAAAAAGTCATTTCTGAAAAAGAAATTTGTTCATGATGAGGAATTATTCTTTCAGCCCTGTGACTGCTATCCTGCCAGTGCACATTTAAATCTATCTTCCTGGTTTGTAAAGTAATAAAAACAATATTAAAACTGTTGATTCCCGCAAGCCTACAAATGATTTGATCCAATACAGTGGCAAGAAAATGAGTTGTATAAATGTTTATAATAATGTTTTCTTCAAATATAGTCAGATCTTCATCCAAGTTATAATTATGAATGAACCTAGCACATCTTAACTAGTAACACATGCAGATTATTTATTGTTCTTCATGGAAAAATATGCTAAGCCCCACATCTAATGACTTTAACAAAAGCTAAGTGTAGTCAGTCAGTTGGTTGTTTAACAAAACTGAAAATGAACTGTTTTTGTAATGCAGTATAATATATTTAGTTTTAAAACAGGCAGACCATATCAACATTAAATCAATCAATCAATCAATCCTAATAATCAAGTCCAGTGGAGGTTTTGCTTCTCCTGTTTCTTCCACTGGGACAAAGTCTGAAGGGTGTGTTCAATAAAGATTAGAAAGGTCATTGTTATGTCTGTTGTATTAGTTTTAGAGTGCTGTGTTTGTCTCCATGTTCACTGGCTTTTTCTTGCCCCTGTTTTACCTCCCTGATTCCTTTTCTTCTTTTGCAAAGAATCAAGAGTTGTATGTGTCAGTCACATACACACCTGTGCTGTCCCAGATGTACCTGGCCTCGAGGCCCAGGGCTCTGCAGCACAGGGTGAAACAGTTGGCCCACTCTCCACAGCGCCCCCTTCTGGTTTCTAGCAGCTTCTCAGGATTGTTGTACCTGGCATCAAAACACAAAAACTTTGCATAAGCCTAGCGATTCATTATTTTCTGTGAATTTTGTATCGACAGGAAAACTACTCAGATTCTGAACATTTAGTAGTACTAAGTAGTAACTGAAAGCAACAAATTAAAGTCGGACCTGGGGAATCTGGTGGAGAGGTTGCACTGGTTACAGTAATGGTTCTCCACTCGCTGAGCTCCCCAGCGGAGGTCATCGGTGCTGGGGGTCAGGGAGCTGGAGTTCTGGGTCGAACCTCCACAGCGGCTGCAGGGCAGAGAGTCCACCCAGGAGAAGAAGTCCTGTTTGAACCACCTGAGTAACTCCACCACCAGGAAGTCTTCTATTCCAAGTTTACACTCTACAAACAGGATAACCAATTTGTGTTAAAGGAGTACTGTATGCAACATGTATCACATTATGTCTACTCTGTAGACAGTACGATACAGATTAGTTTGAATGAAGAGACTTTACCTGGGTCGGCATCTTTAGCTTCCTTCAGGTTCTGTTGAGCAGCCGAGGACAACTGCTGGTGTGGGATGTGACTCCTGGCTTTCTGCTGCAGCTCAGGGTTTTCATACAGCATCACATGTTGGAAGTTAGACTGGAGAGTCACAAAGAAGCTCATACTGCTCTCCTAAAGGAAAGACCAGAGAGCATCCAGGTCAACAACCAACCAAGAATAATAATAAGGGGAAAAAAAGTGAAACAGATAATTCACAGTTTTTAAATTAGGCATTATATGGAGCACATACAATGGAAAGAGCACCATGCTGTGCAAACCAACAAACCTATTGCCATTCATTTGATACTATTTTTGTACTGTGTGCAGTTATGAAACTGATCTGAGATTCCATTTTCAAAGACCCTATCAGCAAAAAGAACACTAAAAACAATGCTTTACACAGGATAAACAGATTTCTACATTGCCTCTTTACAACAAATTACTGTAATAATAGTGATTTAAAGTGAGTTAAATGGATATTTCAACATGTTGGCAAATTGGCCTATTGCCATAATCCCTATATAGGTTCATTACCCTTAATTGTTGGTGCAAGCTGTTTTTAGGATGGTTTGATGAGGGTAAAGCGAAAGTACCATTCACCTCTGTTGCTTTCACTGAGCAGTTTGCGTCTCTGCCCCGCAGATTTCAAAAAAGCTTTTACCAAAATTGCCAAAATATTTAATTATCGCTTTAAAATAACATCAATGAGCCATTATAAGGACTGATTAGGAAGAACTGAGCTGAATTACAGTCACGGTAGGGTAGAAAGTAGATTATAATGTAGTATACTAAGAGGGTCCATTTCTCCGACCTGGTCCTCGTAGAAAGCCAGGACATAGGCCAGCTTCTTCCTAATGCTATGACTATAGGGATCATGGTAACAGGCAAATTTGCCAAAATGTTTAAATATCCTTTTAAGCCTGCAATGCAAGCCTGCTACAACTGCAGATGAATGCAGTAAATATGAATATATAAATATATAGTTTGTTTTTGTTTAAATGAAGAACTTGGAGGATCTTTACCAAGGATGATGGCTGTGTTGGAGGTGTTGAAGCTGACTGGACGGAAGAAGAGGCAAGAGCAGCAGAGCTCCCTGCAGCTGGAGCTGAGGCTGGGACTGCAGCTCCCTGAGCACTGGGCTGGACAGGCCGGACAGACTGGACAGGCTGGACAGGCTGTCCTCCTCGCAGCCTCTGATCCCTCTCTGCTGCTATGGACTCCCTGACAAACTTCAGCTGCTCCACTGATGCGGACTTGGGAAACACCAAGTGAGTCTCAGCCTGAAAAGTAGATGCAGTGGTTCATCGGGCCACGCATGACCAAGTATGGAATGCAGCAATACAATAGAAATACAGGCTTCAAATACTGTTGCAGCCATCCTGGCTGCTACGTTTTAATTACCTCCTCAAATCCCATCTCGAAGAGACATTCCACAGCTCCTTTGATGGGCAACAGCTTGGTGGAGAAAGTAGGATTCCCTATGCGGATGGATCTGTACTTTTCTTCATTAGGATACCTACAGGAAGGTGACAGCAATTGAGGAAGTAAACAAATGGGCTGAGCCGACCTGTTAAACTGGTCAGTACTTGTTGTTCTTGTGGCAGGTACAAAACTAGTGAGTCACACACTCATTTGTTAGACCAGAGGAGTCAAACTCATTTTGGTTCAGGGGCCAAATTAAGTGCAATTTAATCTCAAGTGGGCCAGACTGGTAAAATAATAGCATGATATCCTGTAAATAATAAGAACTCTAAACTTTTGTCTTTGTTTTAGTGCAAAGACGTGCATTATTAAGATGTTTACATCAAGGAACTATCCTATTACAAAACATATTATGATCAACCTGAAATTTCTTGAGAAAAATACATGCAATTTCAACAACATAATGCCTCTTCTGTCTTCTATGTAATTTTTACATCTGGTAAATTCATCCCATGGGCTTTCCCCAGTGTGGTAAAATCCTCTGGCCCTACCTGCCTCACATTCCTAATCATCTCTCTCAGCGTCTCATACCTCCTGCAGCTCTATGGTGCATCTCCCCTCACAAAGGCCTGTTTGGTGCTTTCCTGCCACCTTGATTGTTTTGCTTGGTACAGAGTCTCCCATACATCATCCTGTCTCCTATATCCACATGCTGATCCTCAGACTCTCACAAAGTTGAAACAGTCTCCATCCCTCCTGTTTCCTCAGGTTACTTATCTGCTTCACCAATACTAAAAGGCTTTCCTGACTTCCTTCTTTTAATGATCTGGTTTTTCACTTGTTTTATTGCATATTACTGATCTTTCTGACCTGTATGTGTTTTACTTTTATGGTGCTACTGACCTCTCTTGCTGTTGTTTACTTCAGATCATGCCTTATCTATCTATCTATCTATCTATCTATCTATCTATCTATCTATCTATCTATCTATCTATCTATCTATCTATCTATCTATCTATCTATCTATGACACCGACTACAGGACTCAGTAGCCTATGTCTTGTTGGCAGTTTATGAATCTCTCCGTCTACTCATTCCCACAGTCTATGCTGATTCCAGATAACCTCGAAGACAACCTGAGACGCTTCACTGATAAGCTGCAGCTGGGCTGTTAGCTAACGTACCTTAAAATATTGTCCGCATATGTGAGTAACAGCTTGGCGACGTCTAAGAAGACTTCGTTTGGATTCTCACACAGCACAGTGACAGCTGGAGACACAGCCATCCCGCTGTTTACTGTCCACACACAGTCTGTCTGGTTTTCAGGCAAGTAGCGGATGCTAACAGAGCTAACTGCTGTGTAGCTGCTGCTGTGGGTCCTGACTCCGAGTGAGGCTGCCCTGTCAATTGCCTGAACGAGTTTTTACAGCCTAAAAATATTATTAATATTATCACAGAATTATATGTTTTCTTATAATTACATCTCGCTGGAGGATTTATCTGTCATTTCCCCCTCGTTTTGCAGGTTAATAACATTTTAGACGAAATAAGTCAAGTTCGTTCTCAGAGGTGACCCAGAGTTACAGGCGAATTCAACTCTGAAGTGTTCGTGTGTTGCATGGACCTGTCACCTACCGATAAGTCAGGCGTGAGTACTGTTATGAAGATATTCCATGTTTATTTCTGTAGTTTATATTGAAAGAGCATTATCAAAGCTACAAGCTAGCAGTCAAACCTCAAGGAGGCAACAGAATGTCTGCTGTGCAACTGTCCTGCTGGACTAAACTTCTGCTCAGACCTCCGAGCATGGCGGCGGCTCTACAGAGCAGAGGCTCTGTGTGTCCAAACCAACAGTCCAGGCGTCTCAGCTCTGGACGGCCGAGAAGGAGGGTCGTTATCACCGGCATCGGGCTGGTGTGTCCTCTGGGTACAGGGACCGCTCTGGCCTGGGACCACCTCATCAAAGCCCACTGTGGGGTTGTTGCTCTCACCGGCGAGGAGTACAGGACAGTTCCCTGTAAGGTGGCTGCTCTGGTTCCCAGAGGGACTGAAGTGGGTCAGTTTGATGAGGAGAAGTTTGCCTCCCGTGGGGAGATCAACAGTATGTCACCGGCCACTGTGATGGCTCTGGGAGCTGCTCAGCTTGCTCTGGAGGACTCAGGGTGGTACCCCAACAGCCCAGAGGAGCAGCTCAACACAGGGGTGGCGGTTGGCATGGGCATGGTCTCCCTGGATGAGATTGCTCGGACCGCCGCTGCCTTCCAAGAGAAGGGCTACAACAGAGTCAGTCCTTTCTTTGTGCCCCGGATACTGGTCAACATGGCTGCAGGGCACATAAGCATCAAACACAGATTAAAGGGCCCCAATCACGCCGTGTCCACAGCGTGCACCACCGGCGCGCACGCCATAGGCGATGCTGCCAGGTTCATCGCCCATGGGGATGCGGTTGCCATGGTTACGGGGGGCACAGAGTCCTGTGTGGGGCCCCTGTCCATAGCCGGGTTTGCGAGAGCTCGCGCCCTCGCCACCAAGTGGAACGACAGCCCTGCCCTGGCGTCCAGACCCTTCCACCCGGACAGAGAGGGCTTCGTGATGGGCGAGGGCGCTGCCGTGCTCCTGCTGGAGGAGCTCCACCACGCAGAGAGCAGGGGAGCCCGCATCTATGCAGAGGTCCTGGGCTACGGACTCTCAGGGGACGCCAGCCACATCACCGCACCCACTGCAGACGGGGACGGTGCATTCAGGTGACTGATTTCTGGAATAATACACTTGCTTCTTATGAGAGGACTTCACTGTGTTCACCAGCCAGGCTTTAATGTCTCTGTCTCTGCTGGTGTATGATGAATTGACCATTCTGTAGAGTTCAGGGGAATTGTCCAGTAATAATTCCCCCCTGAGTTCTTTTTTAGCTCACCATTCATTTGATCCATTGCGAACATAAAATCATTGAATGGTGCCACTTTAATTCCTGAAATGTGGGAACAAAGTTACATTTGAAAAGGAGGACTTTTTGGTGTCTGACAGGTTGAAGAGAAACCACATTATAGGCCGACCCTGTCCTCTGTCCTCTGGGACTGCTGCTCTTGTTATCACCTCTATAATGTGAATACACTGTTTATGTTTATTTTTATTTATTTTTTGCCTTGTTTAGGCCTACTACCTGTCTGATTGTTGGACCCATCAGGCTTTGTTGGAGGTGTATCACAAAGATAGTAATAACTAACACTTTATTTGAGTGGATGTTGATAAGACTGATATAACCATGACATGACGCCTGTCATATACATCAATTAATACTTATGACAGTTGTCATTAAGTGTCAATCGGTAAGTTATGTCACTTTTGATGCAAAGACATTGCTTGAGATGTCCTTGTTACGACAACTTGACATAAACCAAGACAACAAAACCTGTCATAAGCAGATTGTCAGACTTAAAAACATTTAGCTTGATATCTCGTGACATCAAACTGTCATATATGATGGATGGTTTTGACACTGGCTGTCTCAAGACCATTCATATTGTGTCATAATGTTGTCACGGCACGGCTCGGTTTACACTGCCGAATCAATTTATAACTGTCACATTTCCCTCCTATAGTGATTTAACAATGATTTAAATTTGTCATTAAGATGTCATTAAGTATCAACATGCATTACATACTTGTCATAACAAGGTCAACTTTGCATCAAAAGTGTCATAACTTACCAAATGACACTTAACGACAACTGTCATAAGTATAAGTGTTATGCCAATCTTATGAACACCCATTCAAATTAAGTGTTACCATGATATTAATATCTGAAAACACCCATTCAAATTAAGTGTTTATAGAAGGCATTGATAGAACCTCCTTTAACCTCCTGTGCCTGTTGTCTCCACAGGTGCATGTCTGCGGCCCTCAGAGATGCCGGCGTCTCACCAGCAGATGTGACGTATGTGAATGCCCACGCCACCTCCACGCCGTTGGGTGACGCCGCTGAAAATGCCGCCGTAAAAAGGCTCTTCCAGCAAAGTGTGGACACCCTGGCCGTCTCCTCCACCAAGGGAGCCACGGGACATTTGCTCGGGGCCGCGGGGGCCCTGGAGGCGGCCTTCACCGCTCTAGCCTGCTACCACGGAGTCCTTCCCCCGACACTCAACCTGGACCGCACCGAGCCGCAGTTTGACCTGAACTATGTCCCCTGCACAGCGCAGTCGTGGCAGACTCAGGGCCGGCGGATCGGCCTCACAAACTCATTTGGATTTGGCGGGACGAACGCCTCGTTGTGTCTCGCCAGCGTCTGACAGCACACAGAGAACAGCTGTTGACACTTTATTAGAAATCATCACTGACTGGCTGAGCATCCGTTGGTAGAACTGCTCCTGGTTGTTTGTGAAATTTCAAGTGCAATAAATAATGTAAATGTGAATTTTGAAAAGTTTGGATCCTTTTTCCGTGCTCAACCATCACTGTCGATGTGATGCGAGTCTGTGTGCTTCCAGCAGATGGTGCCGGCTCACAGCAAGTCATAGCCTACCTATTGCCTATCATTGCGAAGACAATTGTGTTCACAACATTATCCCTTATCACATGACCTGATAGTATTAATGAAATGTCAACATGCTCCAAGGAGAGACAGCGAGTTAAGACACAGAGGTTTTTAGATCCATTAGAGTAATTATCATCCGTATTATTCAGTAGAAAAGGTTGATATCATAATTGAATGAAGAAGACAGCGATGGTTCATGGCATTTTGTCAGCTTCTTGTATCCACACTTGTGCTTTCTTTAAACAGGAATTCAAACTCCTGAACAGCAGTCAGACTGGATTATTCACAGCAGTTAAGAACTTGGTCATGTTCTGGATGTCTGCACAAGAGGCATGGTCTCCCTGTATTTTTCCTCTTGTGATAACTGACAGTACTTTCCTAGCCCTTGACCTCTGGCTCTGTGTCGCTCTCCTTAGTTTGGACTCTGTCTCTGTCTTGTCCTTTGTCTTTAGCAGTGAGAAAATAACAAGGTGTCAGTGCAGCAGTGGAGAAGAGCAGGAGAGGTTAATAAGGGATAATGTGCCTGTATGTCAGATTGAACGGAACTAATATGGTAAACAGTCCTGAGGGGAGAGGGACAGTTTTCTGCAAAGTGTGAACACCAATTATCCTGCTGCTTCAGGAAAATGAAAAGGAGACACAGGTCTCTTCTGGCTCCCTGAAGGAGACGATGACTATATGAGGAGACGTGAAGTTGTGTATGTCGTTCATTAAAAACTGAATCAAAGCACTGTGCAGGCAATTTTGTCAAAAGGAAGCACCAGTATAGGCACTGTATCAAAATATGCAGCTTCTTGTATTTTTCCTTTATTGATTTCTTTGCCTCCATGGCAACAATAACTTGTTTTCAGGTTGTACATCCGTCCATCCCATACTCCTGGGCACAGTATCCGAGTAACACCTTGACTGAACTTCTTCAAACTCAACGTGTATGAACTGGTGGCATTTGGTGTATAGGTAAAGATCCTGTATTGAAGCTACTCTTTTTCAAATGTGGTTCCATCCCAGACGTCAAAAGGACCTGATATAGAGGTCCAGACGTCCACTACATGGGCACCATAAAGTCATGATGAAGGTCTAGAGCTGCAACAAGTAATTGTATAATTGCACAATAATTGATTATTAAATTAATCATCCACTATTTTGATAATCGAATAATTGGTTTGAGTAGTTTTCTTTAAGAACAAAAGTCCTCTCTGATTTCAGCTTCTTAAATCTGAATATTTCTGGTTTCTTTGTTCTTTTATGACAGTAAGCTGAGAGTCTCTTTGGTTTGTGGACAAAACAAGACATTTGAGGACGTCATCTTGTGGTTAGGGAAACATTGACTGACATTTTTCAACATTTTTTAACATTTTATTGACCAAACAACTAATCAATTAATCGACATATGGATAATGAAAATAATCGTTAATTGCAGCCAGACAGACTCTGATTAATTGTATGACTTTGCTCTTTCCTGTGGAGATTTCTGCCTTGATGCTGGTGTCAGAGGAATTAGATCCTCTGCAGACAGTTAATGTCAAGGAGGCTCAGCTGGTAGTTTATGGGTTAAATGTCATGGAAAATGTGTTGAGCATGGGGAATATCTGACAGTGGTTGAGATAACGTGCTGTGCTCCAAAGTGAAAGGCAAAGCAATTTCTTTTGTAAAGCCCATTTTTACAAACAGTTTGTCTCAAAGGTCACACAGCAGCATAATAACATCCTCTGTCCTCAGACCCTCACATCCACTGAAGAAAAACTCCCAAGAAAAAACAGTAGAACCTCAGGGTGAGAGACAGAGGAGGGATCCTTTACCCAGGACGGGCAGACGTGCAATAGATGCTGTTACAGACAAACAGTGCACAACATGAAATGCGGGAAAACATTGAAATGGGATAGTTCAGTCAAGAGGAGCCAATGAGAGCAGCTTCTGGTGGGCAGTCTGGTTTAAAAGCAGAGGAAAGGAGGAGATGCAGCCAGGCGGTGGATGGTGCAGAGGGATGGAGCTCTGTGGAAAACACAGAGATAGTCGGACACCAAGGCCGGACAAAAAATATTGCTCAGCACCATCTTGTGGTGCAGCCATGGGCGAAAATGATACTTAACAATTCTATAATACATGTTTATGGGTTTAATTCAGATGGTGAAATGATATCAGGCTCTCCTAATCTTCAGTAATGACTTTGCGATGCCTTGTTGGACACATCTCTGTCCTGCTCTGTGCTGTGTATGGCTGGACTGAACCTCTTGCTCTGTATCTCAGCTGATGAATATTGTATCGTCCTGACTTGATTTAATAACATGATGTAAAGCCGGAACCAGATGATAAATTACTGTACTGGGGAATGTCTTCCTAGACCTATTTTTAGAGATTACGTTTTATTAACTCTTCTGTATGTCACATACAGCTAATGAATAAATCAATTATTCATCCTTTTTTAATTTGAAATAACCTGACACAGATAAATGAGGGAGCACAAGCTTTTTTCTTTTCTTTTCTTTTTTTCCTGGTTAGAAAGGAAAGCCCATAATATGGGGAATATTTTGGCCTCAGAACTTAGACATCACTCTGTGTTCAGTGATTCATGGGATGTGTGTGTGGGTGCATTTTCAGTGTCTCTTCTCAGTTTTCCATCTTTGCAGGAGCAGCTATCATGCACCACTCCTTTTGTTGTAAATCCAGTTGAAAATCCAAACCAAACACATCAGGAGGTTGGGATTCCCAGCTGTTGCATACCAGGAGTTCACACAGACCTATAGCAGCGTTAACATAGCTGACATGGAGATGAGGCCATGATTCTGTCCTCTGCCCTCAGCTCTCTGAGAGTTAAGTGCACCATTTCCACCACTCCATATAAATAGTGGCTCAGCTGGGCAGGAACTATTGATTCCTCCTGTTGTAATGATGAACACTTTGGTTCATGTTATTCCCCTTTTCTCTTCCTTTTTTTTTTTTTTTTTACATCCTTGCCATCTAATTAGAGGATATCCAAGCTGAATTATGATCACCATGGCAACAGAGTCAGCATGCATTCCTTTGATATCACCCTGTCCCACCGGGAGCACAGCCTATCACCAGGTTCTAAAATTAGCCCTCTCCTCTCTCTCTCTCTGTGCCACATTCTGGATGGCCTTCATTCTTGAGCTGTGACCATTGTTCCGGTCCAGTGTCCAGTCTTTGGTTCTTTTATGGAAAACTGGAATTTCAGCCTCTTTCGGTCTTTGATGTTTCATTCATGCACATCCTATACGTTGTAAAGCAGAACTACACCCTATATTCTTCACTGCACTGCACATATGGCCATTTGCTGTTGAGAGAAGATCTGGTGTTGTTACAGCCTATATATAATTTAAATGATTGTTGTGTGCATTGTGTGTTGAGTCCTGAAACACAGAAATTAGTAGCTGGTCCAGCATGAGTCAATATGTCTTTTTGTTAATGGTCAAGGTCTGTGGACAAAATTCCCCTGCAATTTCTTTTCTTCTGGTCCTCTGCTCTAACACGGCACCTTTCTCCAGTCATTTTCATACATCTGTATCTTTACCAGACTTTATTCAAATGCTAACAAAACAGATGGTTGATACTGAGTGTTTCAAACTGTGCTCAGACTGAACAAACAAAAATTGACTCAGCAGTGATGTCACTCTTGCTGTTATTTGTACTGTACACACATCCTTTCCTGTTTGACTTGAGAGCTAAAAAAAATATGATATCTGAAACCAGTAAAATGATATGTGATGTTGATGGCTCTGTGCAAGTGACAGAGCCTTCAGGTCCCATACACCCTGTTAGATTGTATTCAAATTTGGCTCAAAATGTTCTCCTGTCCTCAAGGATAAACTGGTTTGTTCCAAATGGGCGGGGCTATAATGTAACGTGTGAGGGGCTAAAACATAAGGGCGGGGCTGGCGAAAAATGAGCGGGACTATTCAGGTAGGGCTATAGCGCCACATGGGCGGGGCTAGCAGAAAATGAGTGGGGCTATGACCGTATGGCCGTGGCAAAAACTTAACGTGACAAAATAAACCAAAAGACAATTACTGTAAACACATCAGCTGCTTTTTAAAACTTGGGGTTTTGCAGTAACTGCAACAGCAAAGTGCAACAACATGTAGGCTAACAACATTTAAAGTTTTTTGTAATTGTGCAGTGTTTCTCTTTAAACTTACTTGCCCCCCCACTCCCCAGTGATGCTTAGCCTAGTTTGCTTTCGCCTTTTTTCCTAAGCGGTGCAGTTAATAGTTCTCCTTTTCTGAGATACAAAGGTTAGTGTGACACCTCAGAAGAACAGTGACCAACCTTTATTGAGTGTTTTTACTCACGTTGTGAAAGTATTTCAAGTCAAAATGACTGAACAACTTTCATTTGTAGCCTATTGTAGTCGCTGTAAGTTCCCACTCGACTCCACAGTTGTGGTTGTGCCTTATTGTAAAGCACTTGGTTTGCTTTAAGAGTGTCTTACAAATAGCCTACACATAGACTCACCACTTAACAGATACAACATCCACATCCCTTCATACTTTTTCAGTCTTCACATGACTAATAGTGATCAGGAATACAACAAAGGTCACGTCTGTTTGCTCTTCAGTGTTTTAATGTTGAAGACTCATGATTCTGTAATGTCTTGTGTTTTGGAGGAGAGAAGGATGTGTGAGGGCGTTCGCAGCTCTCCTGGCTCAGTTCACTCACAGACTCAGACCTTTTGACTAAGTACATTGAAGAAATCAATCAGATGGAATTATCCCCAACGCAAAAAAAATTTAAAGAAGAAAGATTGAAAGTCAGTGTTCACTTTGTCCATGCAGGAACAAGTGGGAAATCTGATGTAGTTAAAGACCTGACCTGAACTTCAACAGTCATGTGATGACAGATTCAATCAGCCTGTAAACATCTTAGAATTCTGTCTGAATAGAAGACGGAAAGATATTTTGAGACTAGCCTTGACTATTGTCATGATGTCCTCATAGATCTTTGTAAAAATCGACCAGACAGCTGCAGCTCATTCAGTCCTCACGGACACAGAGCAAGTGGAACTGATCTCACCACTCCTTAAATCACTGCTCTGGTTTTCTGTGTCACAGGACAGACTTTCAAATCCCACGGCGTGTCTTTGAAGCAGTAAACTGTCTCGGGCCTAAATAAATCTCTTAAGGCATCCAGGCCCAGGTTTACTCAGTGTTGATCAGAACCAAGAAATCACATACAGTAGGCCTATATAACAACATTGTGCCTCTTAGTATTTTCATCATGACATCAGATTGCCGGTAATCTATCAATCAAATTCGATTAGATAAAAAATCTACAATGTGACAACTAAAGCATGATATTTTTTTGTATAATTTGGTATACCTTTTTGCTTACAGCACCCAGAGCCGACAGAGAGAAGAGACCAGAAGGAATCTACTTTGTTTGTTTTCACTGATTTTTGGTCAGATGTTAGATGTTCTGAATACAGCTTCAAAGATCCTCATACCAGTCATCCATCAACAGGGAGGGAACAGACTTAAAGGAGCCATGTTTAAGGCACCAGACCAGAGACCTGAGCCACAGCCCAGGAGCGCACTCTCTCCCTCAGTAGTGACAGACTTTGTTCTTGTTCATTCTGTGCTATATTTCATCCAGCGTCATAATTTACACTTTTCTGTCTAAGACAGCCTCTCACACTGTCATGTGGACGCATTCTCAATATGTGTGCTATCATCACATTTTTCTATTACAGAGTTCATTCAAGGCTCTTTACACAAGCGTGTGGCTGTGATCCGTGCGGTGCACTGAATGGTTGACTCACGTTCCCATAGTTTCGAGAGTCCGTGAGTTTAAAAGTGATGATGTCATAACATTTTTCTTTTGGACAGAAACAGGCTGTGGCTGGGCAATGATCCGGTTTGATTTTAACAAACCACCAGCAGGTCAGGGTTTCTGAGGGGAGAGCCAAGGAGCAGGTGCAGCGAGGAAAGAGGCTGGGGGTTAGAGACAGGTTGGAGCAGAGTGCAGAGGTGGGTGGAGGAGACGATGTGGACAAGAACATACAGGTTTGTGACAACTCAAAAATGAAGTGAGGAACATAATGTGAGCCAGCTCACTGTAGCACAGAGGTGAGCAGACGATCTGGTGAAGACTGCAGAGCTGAGTCAATAAACGCTGAAACTCCAACTCCACTCAGCTCCAGACCAACCTCCAGCAAACACATGAGACCGGAAAAATCGGACGAGAGATACATTCCCACAAAAGAGATGATGAGAGCAGAGGGAAATCAACAGGAAAAACACCTGAAACTTGACACCTAATGTAGAACCGGTGTGTGAGTCTAATATCCAAGACAGTGCAGGGTTAATGTGCTTAGTGCACTTTGAGTGATCGATATGACCAGAAAAGCACTCTGTAAGTACAGACCATCAGGATATGATCACATTCAAACATCATACTTTCAGTCCTGTGACCTGCATTGTAATGCACATTACACCAGTGAGGGTTTCTGCAACTCATTCTCCTCCTCCTGTCTCTGTGTTTCCTGTCTTCCGGGTTGAATAAAGGTAGTAGGCCTACAAAAGGAAAACACCAAGAACATAAATAAAAACAATTAAAATAGAACACTAAATGTTATAAAGTAATAAACTACATCTTCACTGACACATTCAATCATTGTGATGGGAATGGCTCTGACGCGGTTCACATGTCTGTATCCGCCTTTAAACTTTATGATAAAATAGTTCCATGATCCAAGGGGAACTAGTCTGGTCTCTCCTCCTCTAACCTTCCTCTTCTTCATGTGCATTTGTTTTCAATGAAGGCGGCGAGAAATCAATCAAATGGAGATGTGAATAATGTTATTTATCATATATGCGTTACGGTGTGTATATGTCTTATCTGTCATAAACAGATATTACAGGTTACAGGTTGCGTTTGTGTCACGGTGCTGCCGAGACGAGAGCTGGGACACCGAGTTGGAGGCTCTGGTTGGTTTTCAGCCAAGAGACGCTAGAGGTGGAAGGCAGAAAGCCTCCATTCTCCTTGCAACAAGTCATTTATTTAACATCATTATTAAGGTGAAGTTGGTTTCTCTGCAACACAAGGAGTGACATGTCACGATTCACACCATACACAACATTCAACAATTAATGCTTAAGCTTAAATGACTGTCTTTTTCTTTTCTTTTTTTACATAAGTATTGTCCTTGTAAAGCTGTGTGTGTTCTTTTCATGTGGACTTAGGGCAGTAGTAGCACAAAGCTACCATTGTAACAACAGTCCTTGCTCTCACTGGTGTCTTTGAAGCAGCTCTCATGTGTTTACAGGACTTCACAGGGCCAGTGCTCCATGACAACAAAAACAAGGACACTTCTTCTCTGCAGAGTGTTACTTATGCACAGTGGAAGTCGCAGAAATCACTCAGACTGGTTTCAGCAGCACAAACAACATCACCACATGAAAGAATGTTTTGCATGCCTGGCCTACGTGTGCCATTCTTCTGGGATGCGTCCAGATGTCCACGGTGTTGAGCAGAGAGCTCATGCTGCTGCTGCTGCTGCTGCTGCTGCTGCTGATGATGATGATGATGATGATGATGCTCCTGGAATGGGCTGTAATGTCTCTCTCCTCTTTGTCACTCTGTTCAAGTATTTGTACACATGAGGTCGGTCACCGGTCACTATAGTCCATTGTTTATCTCCAGCTGAGCGTGCGCGCAGCTGCTCCACTCCCATCAGCAGTAGTCATAGTAACCAAGGTTACAGCGGAGCCCTTATCGATAGCGAGTGTAGCGGAGATGTAAACATTCGGTGGAGCGCGAGTGGTGCCTCACATCCTCAGAGGGAGTCAGGGAGTCAGGGAGGACATCAGATCACGTTTTGATCTCAGCATCCGATAGAAGTTTCGAACATGTGAGAGCTGTGGAGTGACCTGATTAGACAGTCTGTGGGTTTATGTGAAAGCCCTGAGGACGGATTCACTAAAACTAGTTAGTTCTGTCCACACCTGTCTCCTTGATGTGTCAAGTTGCAATCTGCTTCAGATGCAGAGTGACTCCTGAGATCTTCCTTATTCGTTCAGATCTCCATCACAACAACCTCTCCTGACACCAGTAAAGGTCAGAGGTCGGAGGAGGTAGATATTAACCCCCCTCTTGACAGCTTTCTGCTACCATCTCTTGTTTTTGTCAGTGTTGACCCAAGTCTTAAATCAGCTGTAAAACACACTAAAACATTTATTTTTTCATCCAATCTGTTTTTCTTCTCTTGGTTATGTCTTTAGGCTTCTTTATCCATTAAAAGGTTGGTTTTAATATTTCTGGTCTGGGCCCCTGCATGGGCCTTTTTTGTCAGTATACATCTTAAATTCAATTTAGCCTTCCTCTTGTCAGCTTTCTGCTGTTTCTCATCTCTTGGTTACGTTGTTAGGCTCCTTATCCATGAAAAGGCTGGTTTGCAGTAAAGATTTCAGTTTTAACTCTCATTATTGTTCTTTTTGTTATAACCAGGTTGTAACTGACCATAACAGAATAAATTCTGTAGATCCCCAGAACCAGAGAATTTTAGAATTTTGTGAAGTTCAAATAAAGGTTTCTTTCTTTTTTTTAAAGTATTTTTTTGGCATTTTATGCCTTTATTTGATAGGACAGTAGAGAGTGTGACAGGAAACGGGAGGCAGAGACACATGGGGCGGGTGCTCTACCACCTGAGCTAAACACCGCCCCCAAATAAAGGTTTCTGACAAAGTTAAAAAGGCTTGATGCAATGAATAAATGTATGTGGTACTCTTATGCATTTAAAACCTAAAAACAGGTAAATGGTAACACAAGAAGAAGGTTAATTAGGAGCCTGTGTGTTTGGATCAGATGTGGTAACTGAGTGTATTTTGTGTCTATCGAAGTTTATTTCATGTTGACATTTGCTGTGAAATGTTCAGTCTGACTACACAGGAGAAATGTGATATATCAGCCATCAAATTGCAACTAAGATCAAATAAAATCAAAGTGAAAATATCTTTCTTCTGTTGAGTTGCCAACGCTGAACCTTCTAGATAAAGTTGTGTCTAATCAAACAAACACAAATTCACAGAGATAGAGACAATCTGGGACGGGATCTCCGGATGGTGTGTCGTTGCCATAAACTGAAGCTGTCACACAGAGTGCAGTCTGCTGTGGGCATCGTAGCTGATGAGAAATCGGAGATGACAGGTGGCAGTACACAATCCACAGATGGGTTCATAGGGCCTCTGCATCTAATTTTAACTCCCGGGCCTCAGGTAATCTGGTCCAGTCCTTGAACCAGGTTTCTTTTTACTCTGATGTTTGTCCAGTTGTTAGTTCTTGTGTGGTTTCCTGAGGGGTAGCCTATCAAGTATTGGTATGAATGGACAGAGAACAACACAACACAGAGACATGAACATTGTAGTGGTTATTACCATTGGTTCCCAACCTGTAGGGTCTGGGCCTCCACAGGGGGATGCCGGAAATTGCAGAGGGGGAGACCTCGAATGGTTGGAACACTTTTTGTCTCAGCTGCCATAACTTGCAGAGTGTTAGGGCTCTCAAATTTTGACACAGAGTACCCTCATTTGTCCTCTACAAACAGCAATGGGGTAACCAGTAATCAGTGAGATTGAAAATGAACAACTGAGACCCACCACAAAATATGCATCCATCTAAGTTAATTGTGCATATTCCAACACTAAAGCATCATTCACTATGAATAAAAAGAACTCATCACTGACGGCTGAATGAAGAACAGTGTCAGTGGTGTGGATCTTAACATTAGAAAGCTGTCTTAAAGAACATATTCTTATAATACCAGTGAATGTTGTACATGTATGAATATAAACCGTCAGCAGGAGGCTGGAAGCAGCTCATAGTCCATGTAAAATTCCAGGAAAGATGGTTGACACTTGATAAAACAACACAGGTAAAAGGTGTTACAACCATCCCCATCCCTGCCATTGTGGTTGAAATGACCCAAGAACCTGCTCTTTAATCTTATACAAGTTACCTAATTCAAACGTCAACGGTATCAGTACTAATCCAAATACAGACTTGGTCCAAAAGATGAATTTCTGACCTAAAAAAATGTTTTTTGGCAGTAAAACCAACACGCAAATCCACATGCAATCAGGCAGGGAGTGAGTAGCTACACATGGTATTGATCACATAACGTTATCCCTTATTGGTGACAGTGATGGTGTTACAACCATCCCTGCCCTCCTCTATCTGTTCTGAGGTTGTGAGGTGTGAGGCAAAATGTGTGCATATTCCAATAACACACCCAATTGGATAATCAATATTCTGTATAAACCAAATTGAAACATAGGCTTGTCCTGCACACAAGGAAAAATAGGTTGGGAACCAATTATCTCGACAGATACACTTCAGAGTCTTGGATGTGTTGATAATCCATAAATCAAATCACTTGTGACGCCAACTTTGGTTTTATACTGAAAGCTGGTATCGGAAGTGATGCGTTGCTGTGTGAGCGGGTGACTTCACCCAGCAGAACCCCTCCCAGTCCCTTCCTCACCGTTCACTCCTGTGCGGTGTTTCATTCTCAGTGGAAGGTACAGTAAAGATGCGGATTCACACTGCGACTTGTGCAGCAGCAGTGAGCGGCTCACCGCGGCGGCCGGGCTGCCCGCACAGCCCCGCCGCGCCCCGCACATCCTCCCTGTGATGATGTCCACTCCACGCCCGGACAACAGCTGCTGAGGATCGTGGCTGCTGGTGAGGAGACTTGTGTTGTCGCCTGTTGCTCCTGTGAGGTGTGTGCGTGTGAGTGTGTGTCTCTGCTACGATCGCTGCTTTCATTCATTTTCTGCATGGACAAATTTGCTTTTGATTACATTTATGATTAATAAATGGGATGATTCCAGATGAGTGCTGCTGTGTGCCTATGTGTTGTGATAGTGAGACAACATGAAGCAGATCTGCTGCTGGTAGTCAGTCCAGGTAGACTGGTGCGTGATGTTTTCTCAGGCGACGCTCTGCCAGACGCCTTTGTAAAACATATTTTATTCCATGTCTCTGTGGTAATTACCGGAACAGCAGGCTGTGTGAAACACAGATAAACACATATTTCAAATGAATAATAAAGTCATAGGCTATTGAATCGTCGTACAATCAAAGAACAAGCAGATTTCAGTTTATTGTCATTTCCAACTTTATTCCCGCTTCGCCCGCAGTTTCTAGTCATATTTTTTTTCATTGAATAGGCGACGGAGGGCGACAAAGACCTGAAGGGGGGATGGTGTAGGGGGGTAGGCCTATTTATTAAAGTTAAAACTGCAGTGGCTGACTCTGGGTCTGGTTATGTAAAGCCGAATTATTATTTGTCATAATTTGGGTTTTTGTTGTGCAATTAGTCTCATATGCCAGGAAAGATGGATCATGTAAAAGCACCAAAGTGTTGAACTGAGTTTTGCATAGACAAGGTGTGACAGGGCGACAGCGTGAGGTTTGAATGTGACAGAAGATGGTGAGAACATCACGTCAGATGAAGAAGCTCCAGGCAGCTGAATGTTCATCCTGCCTCCTGCTCTCACATCCACCCCTGGTCACAAGGAGCTGGGATCACTCATATTTGGTTATTTCCTCCAGCCTGTCACATTGACATCAGCCAGAAACCTGACAGACGAGGCGGTGGAGGAGCCTTGATTTATAGACAGAGTAGTCAAACTATGGTCTATTTAATTAGTCCTCAGTGGGAATTCAGACCTAAAAAGACTTTCAGTGTCTTCTTAGACACACCAAGAGCCTGGTGTTTTCCTCTGGAGTAGGAGTAACAGTCAAAACCAATTACAGCTTGAATTAAACTGCATTCAGTGCTATTGTCTCCGTACTGGAGCCCAAACTGCACACATTAAATCTTATGAAATCTCACTAAACACATCCAGCCAGCAAATCAGCACATCACGAAATGTTGTGTGGCAATATGTTATATTGATACATGGATGCCAGTATCAATCTTTCATGATGCAGACTGAAAATCCAAATGTCATATTTTAGTATTTTACTAGAATACTTTTTGTGTGTGTCTGTGGTTGGTCGGTCTGGGATCTTGGGACGATATCGTTTTGCAAGAATAAATCATTTCAGGACTTTATCCTATCAGATCAAACAAGTGGTGAAAAAATGTCCTTGTGGGACATAATTAGCAGGAAAGGACAATAAATAATGTATCATAACATGTAATTGCAGTACTCAGGACATTAAAGTTTTGTGTTACAATAATATGGCATATCCTGGGGGCTCTGATCCCTCGT
Source organism: Decapterus maruadsi (assembly GCA_030347415.2). Classification (NCBI taxonomy): domain Eukaryota; kingdom Metazoa; phylum Chordata; class Actinopteri; order Carangiformes; family Carangidae; genus Decapterus; species Decapterus maruadsi. Next base: position 6,925,336 of record CM064897.1, read on the forward strand.
ACACACTGTGTGCGATGCAGTTTATACAGTAACATATTCACAGTTGAATTATTGAATAACCTGCTGGGTAGGAGATCTGTATGTGGCAACACAGCTGACCGTGCACTGTACAATACTTATATAGAGCCTATAAAATAAAACTAATTCTCACAATAAAGCTGGAACTGGTGAATAAACTCACTGATCAAAATATCTGTATGTGTGCAGTCTGTTAAGGAGACAGCAACCCCCAAGGTCCAGCATTTATATGGATTACATTCCATATGAATCCATATGTAGACCATGTTCAGAAGAGCTCTCTCTTCTTATTTATTCATGTAAAAGAATGAAACTGGCAAAATGTATCACCTCAATAATTTTTGAACTGTTTCATGAGCCACGGTATCATAGTGAAGTGTGTTCCAAGTAAATGTACTTGTGTATTTATTCATTTCAATAGTCATACACCAGTGGAAATTGCTGCTTCAGTAGTAAAATTGAAATTAATGTAAAAGACAAAAACTGAAAATAGAAAGAAGATCTGAACAGAGAAGACGCCAGTTTATGCTTCTATATTATATACTGTAACTCCTCTCAGGGCTTCAAGGCTGTGGCTTCCTCCTCTGGTGTTTTCACTGCCAAATTGAACCCATGAGCAGCTGCGGTTGACTTTACTTCCTGCCTGGTATAGAACTGTACAGTCATGCTACACAATAACTAACTCAAAGGGATGTGAATAGCAGGAATGCACCTACAGAATATAAAGGAGAATTCCATTTCACGCAACATGGTATTAAAGAAATATGGCCCACAGGAATGCTTTCAATGCTTTGTGAGACGATTGCGATTAGACACTTAGAGCACTGACTAATTCTACAGTTTATTTGCTTATGGTCTATAATTTAAGATTTAAGTATCAGCAAATCATCATACAAATAGCCATTTGTTAAATAAATAGAATAAAAAACCAACCAATCAGCTCCAACCTATGTTAGCCTGTGCCCAGCTGCCACAGTTTAGACTCAATGTGATATTTGCCCTGAGGTGAAGGGAGCCTCCTGCTGTAAGTGGTAAATAAGCTAAATCAATTCTGTGCATATTGATTAATGATTAATAGAAGGATATGGCATTAATTTGGCAAATATGTAGATGTGTTAAGTCTTGTCCGACTGTTACTCCAAGGCCCTGTCAGTTTTATTGGGCTAGTTGTCATTTATTAACATTTAAGGTGAAAACATGATGTAGTAGATGTAGATGTAGTAGTGTGGAAAGTGTTTTAAATTAAGCTGAGTTATCTAACTAATTTAGACCAATTTTCATGGGCCTATATATTATAAGGTGTCTGTAAAATGAGATGTAATGTCATCTAACATTGAAATGAGAGCTTAGAAGCCCCCCAACTACAGTAGCCATCAAATAACTTGCCTACAACTACAGGATATTTTGATGAGTGACTAAGAATTACAGTAATCATTTATAAGGCTGTATCTTAAAACTTGATCCTGACACTGTGCCTTCCCCCCACTACAGCAAAAACACTGCTTTCATTACATGTTTCATTATTATTCATTATCTCTCTCTATCTGACTAGGACTGTATAAAACCAATTTCCCTAATGAAAACCAAGACATCTACAAATACACCAAAATTAATCTCATAAAGCTACGGGTCATCATAGTCGGGGTTCCTTTTAAGAAAGTTAGTTTCTCGCTTCTCACTTTCTCTCAGGGTGATTGATCAATTTCTGCCAGAAGCTTCTACTGAACTTAGGGTATGAGTGAATACTATTTAGTATTGAGTGCAGATTCACAGTCATCCATAATCTATAGTTTGCAAAAGCATGAAGCCACAGTATCACCTTGTCCAGTGGAATGTGCTGTTGCTGCATTCATTCATTTTTTCCTATGTTGCCACAAACACATTTCCAGCATCACCCTGCAGACTGTCACAGTAGTTGTCTCAGTAGAAAAATATCTTACTCTTAAGTGGCTAAACACTCTATGTTCTGCCTGTTGTTTGGGGATCTGCAGTGAATTCATCAGTGCTTTATTTTGCTGAAAACAGCTGCCTGCTGTGACTTGAGATGACAGTGATGACAGCGGTGAGACTGAAGCAGAACAGCAGATCGTAAAACAACATGAAGCCTCCATAAAGGTCCACAGGGCTGCAGAGACTGTGAAGAATTTTCTATAGGCTCATCATCACTATATGACTGATCCCTCTCACATTACACACAGCCATGGTTAATATACCAGTACTGAGTAGATAGTGCACCTTTAAATGATCCACAAATAACAAACTTATAGATTGAAGAATAAACACATCTTTTTAACATAATTGTTTCAATTTGAAGCCGATCAGTCTCTTTACACCAATGGCTCTCAAAGTGGGGTCCTTTTTTAAAATTTTTTTTTTAGAAATGTTACCGTTTTTTTCCCCAGAAGATTCTCTACAATATTTTCAAAAATTCACGCCATTGGCCCTAATTTGAGTGGACATTGACAAAAAAAGTAACGCTCTTCACTCTCAGAACAAATGTTTTCTGGTGTTTGCTTCAAACTTTAGTCCAATGGGGGTCCGTGGCCTAATTTGTTTCAGTTTAGCGGTCCTTGATGTAAAACAGTTTGAGAACCACTTTCCACTATCTATTTGCATGTCCTGGTAATAGCGTGTAAACATGTGGCGTGCTGTTGGCAGATAGATGGCATGTAATCCTTCAGCTGTACAGGCGAGGTGATGTGACCTTTCGTGAGCCGGCCTCTGACAGCAGAGAAGCCTTGCTGTGAGCTTGTGGAGGTTGTAGCGTGTGAGACGTGCCATCTCTTCCCTGTAATCCATCCTTGTGGAAAAAAACCCTATGGCAGGCAGGGGGCCGATGAGTGACTTTGGCCAGCAGGTTAATGATTCTTTGCTTTCTGATTGTGGATTCACTGCAGGTGTAGCAGCAGAAAACAATCCCACTGTCCTCATATATTTGAAAAGTAAAGCTGCTAGTCCATTATTACTCACTGGTCTATGAATCAAACTTTTGCATTCATTTTAAGCATCGTGTATAAAGGGAAAATTGACAATTGATAGAGTTAACCTTCTCCTTGTTTTATCTAATGGACTTTATGTTAGAATTCAATTACAGTAATGCAGACCTTCATTGTGTAAAGATGCACTGTGCAGGATCTGTCAGTTTCTATTTGTAATCCCACCAATCAAAGCTTCCCCCTCCCATCTCAACAAGTGAATGATTGTCTTACACCATAACATCATACTTCCTGTTTCCTCTGGAATATCTGGAAAGTGAGTTGGAAATAGTTCTATCAGATTTAAAAACACACAAATCAAATGTCAAAGTAATTTACAGAGCATGCCGTGAAAGTGCTGAAGATTATATTCCTGAATTTGTGTGGGTTTTGTCTGTTTGCATGAAACTGAATTGCATGGAGCTGTCAGGGCCACCATGGGGTCAGTGTTAAATCCTCAGTGCGCCTCAAACAAATTTGACCAGATCTCAGAGACTGGCCAGGCTGACGTTTGAGACTATTTCCATCACATCTCATGTACGCAACAGAAAGTTTTGGATCAAGCGTTGCATCAAAGGCCTGTTACATCTGTGGCTCCAAGAGCCACAGATGGCAGCATGTTGTTCATTTACTTTGGCCCAGACTGGAATATCTCACTTATGGACTTATGTTTTGTTTATGGTGAAAATAAATCTTGATTACCGGTGATTTTCTGACTTTCTGTCCAGCAGGTCAGAGTTTAACTTAATCCTTTTAACACCGTCTTGATTCACTGCACAGTTTATATACTACTTGTTAGGCTGCTGACATTCTTATTTTGGGTCAAAGGTAGAATCCTTCGGAGGGTTGGATTTGGCTGTAAAAAGGAACACAGGACTTTACAGGGTAACATTGTTCAGATGTGGTATCTAAATCTCAGGTGATCTGATCTCAGTGTTCACCTAAAAGTTCAGATGAGAACATACACACTGAAGACGCTTTGGTAATCCAGTGACTCAGACCTCATTCAGTGTCCATATTCCTCTGCAGTGTGAACACAATGTGTCCTGTGTCCTTGAAGGACAGCTACTTATGTCCTGTTCTCTCTCTCTCTCATTCACACGCACATTGACTTCGTGAACAGGTTAAAAGCAGCACTTAACTTCCAAACACATTGAGGATGCCTTTGAGATCAGATCACTGAGACCACGTTTCAGACCAACATGTGTCTTCACTGACCTGATCACAGTTGACAGCTCTAAGTATGTCTGTTCACACCTGCCTTAAGATACATCTCCACGGGTCTCCAGTGACCACTAGTGATCAGATCTCACTTCCTCACTCTAAAGACAAATAAACATACATGTAATGTTGGCTTCCATCACTCACTGAATTACACAGACAATCAAACAGAAATGATGTGCTCGTTGCCAGAAAAGATGACATCTGTCACAGGAGACACGTGTGCAGACACATTCTAACTCCAGGTGTGAACCGAGTGATCGGATCACCCCAGATAAACGTTAAAGCCAGGTGTGAACAACAGGGAATGCACAGCTGAACCTGTAAAGCCCTGTTATAGTGAGGGACGCAGCAGGTTCAGGTGATGAGTCTCTGGAGGTTCATCACCACAACCGACCACAATACCCTATGATATTTACTGCCATCATTAAAATACCAGCTATGATGCTTTATAATGCTTTAGATGTGAGCCATGCTATCCATGTGCACATACAGTGGCACAAAAGAACTCTGATCTGTGGCCTCTGAAACATCATGAGGGATACATCTCTAAACATCTGTATGCATTAAATCCAGAGCTGGAGTCATTTTGTGATTTATCATAACAACTGTAAATGGGAACATTTTTTAAATACACCTACTGCCACCTCTAAGGTTAATGAATGACCATGTATTAATTAAACATGGATGGTTTGTAGTGTTTAGTAGTACCAAGGATCATTTGTTTAATTTAGCTTCAGATGGTATGTTGCAGAGTGGGTCACATAAGGTAAAAGGATATTGTGTAGCTGTTGGAAACTTAAGAGTTGAGTGAATCTATTTAACCATGGTTGTGCTCAGTGGCCTATAATTCTATCTGGGGACTTGTATTCTGTCTGCCTATAACAATGTAAAGATTTCACAATAGAAACTCACGTCAAGTCCATGTTTATTGGTTTTCTGTCTCTTCCTGCTCGTTAAGAGGACAGTGGGAAACTGATTGTCATGGATGTCATGAATGTGCTATCATGGTAACATGAGGTCAACATTGATCTTCTAGCTCTGATTGGCATCACTGTAAAATATTTTACAACCACAGTCAACTTCTACAAATCAAGGAATGTCAGAGAAATATTGATCTGATGATCTGTTGATGAGGAGCTTGTCTTGAGAACAAGAATGACAAGAAGTGTTATTGGTCAGTCTGTACAAGTAGTTAGTAATTCAACAACACAACTGGGTATGTGGAGAATGGAGTGCAGATAAAATAACCTTTTTAATGCTTCCACCCCACAGATTAGGTTTTCCTACTGGTTTCTTGTTTCAAACCACCTAAAGATAAGAGTCAGACAAACCCAGTACAATATATCTTGATTCACTATAACAATCAATTCAAGCTACGCAGAGTAAAAGCAGGTTATGGACAATCCTATTGGCTGAAAAGTTCAACCTGTCTTTCTGTTTGGTCTTGTTTCAGGCTTCAACCCAGCATGATAATGTCAGTTGGCAGTCCAGTATCTTTATTGGGAGGTGAGTGAGGACCAGTCACCAGTATGCCATTTGTGTAAGGGATCTGTCGGGGTTGTGGCCCTAGGCGGGATGCTGCTGACGGCCGGTCAGTATGACTCTGCTGGACCTGTGGCTGTCACGCTCCATCCCCATGTGCCTGCTCCTTCAGAGCCTTGTCCTCATGGCCCTGTGCTTCCCCTCGGCCAGTATGTGTCCAAAAGGCTGCATCTGTCAACGTGACCCCCACCTCCATGGCCTCAACGTTACCTGCAGTCAGTCCCGCCTCAAAGAGATCCCCCCGAGCCTCCCGGTGGACACCGTCCTATTGAGACTGGATCACAACCAGATTGGAGCCGTACCCGATCAGACTTTCCACGGACTTCGGCTCCTGAGGGAGCTTAACCTTTCATACAATGCAGTGGAGACTTTAGGGGAAGCAGCCTTCAGTGGCATAGAGGCCACTTTACAGGTCCTGGACCTCTCCCACAACCGTATTACTAGCGTACACAAGGATGCTTTCGCTCGGCTCAAGGCCCGCGTCATCGTGGATGATAACCCTTGGCATTGTGACTGTGCTCTCCAGCAGGCCATCAGCGGGATGGCCCACAACCACGACGCTGCCGCCCGGGTTCTCTGCAGGAGCTCCGAGCTTCATGACCAGGAGGGAAGACCTTTCTTGGCCGTGGACACTGACCTGTGTAACCTGGCCAAAAGGACCACAGACTACGCTATGTTGGTTACCATGTTTGGTTGGTTTGCCATGGTGATTTCATACGTGGTGTATTACGTCCGGCAGAACCAAGAGGATGCTCGACGCCACCTGGAGTACCTCAAATCCCTCCCCAGCAAGCCCAAGAAGCCGGACGAGGCCGACGACATTAGCACTGTTGTCTGACAGCAGTGTCCACAACCCTAAGGAACACCAAAATGTTCATGTACCAGGACCCACCCAATGTTTACTATTTGTACCACTAGTGACGTGAGCATCAAATCTGCAGATAAATCTTTGTATTTTGGAAATCTTGTTTTATGTTCTTACCAGGGTTTGTTCACGACTGATCTGAGATAAGATGAGATGGGAGGCCACAGTCTAATAATGTTAATACCAACAATATATTTTCTACAGAAATTGCTTAGGGAGTTTTAAAAATCTAAATCTCAGGTTTAAATATTGGCATGATAATGGCTATTTTTAGATGAAAATTTGGTAATATCTGATTAACAGAAATATATTTTTAAGTTGTAACGCCCTTGAATCCATTTTTCCAGAGCCCTCATTTTGGTATCTCAAAGCTACTAGAAAGAACAGATTGAGTTTTGTAAACACTTGCTGAACCAACTGAATCTTAAAATGGCATCATGTTACGAGATCTACATCTCCACAGTGTCACCCTGAAACCTCAGCCTTTCCCAACTCATGATGTTTCTATAGAGACCATTTATTCCATACCTTGTGTAAAAGTGTTACATCTTTGAATGTAGATTCTGCAGGTACATGGTGTCACATACAGTATTAAACTATGGTGAATTACCTCAAGTTTTCACAATCAGACAGCAAACAGCGGGTCTAGATTTTACTGAGTAGTTCTGTGAATGTTCACTCACTGGGGCTAAGAATACTAGATTGTATTGAAGCCCTTTTTTTTCCAATAAGTGAAACTTATAAATGTTAAGAGAAATTACAAAGTAAAAAGGTTCAATCACAATTATGTTAAATTTATGTAACACTTTAATAGGTTAAATTTGTGAGCTATTAAATCAATGTTTGATTTGTAGATAATTAGTAAAAACTATGACGTTTATTGTCAAATCTCATCAGTAAAATATGTTAAATTGCTTAAATTCTTTACTTTTGAAGTCAAAACTAAATGCTGGTTAGTTACCTGCCATGACCAACACTAAATGAGTTTATAACCAGTGGTCTTGTATACATTCTTCAGGGCTGTAGTTCTGACAAGGCCATGATAGAAATCCACCCTGATACATAGAAAAGCATAGATGTCGTAGGCTGTAACTCACTCTGCTCTAAATCTGAGCATGTTCAGTGAGACACCTCAGATCATAATAACAGGTAAAGAGGACATTACAGTCTATACAAACAGTAACATCTTGCACAGTTTTGTTGCCAGTCTGGCTGGTAAATAATTTGGGCTGCCCCTGACTAAAGTTTTCCAAGTCAACAGGTAGTTGTCAGGTAAAACCATTAGCTGACTGGTCATTGCATGTTTGTATTAATTCAGAAAATTCATTGATGACAATTTGTACTTTTTGAGGGCATTGAAAATTGTCTGTGTCCAGGGCTGAGAAAGAATATGAGCAACATGGATAATGTAGCGCTACACTGAAGAGAAATGCAAATCTCTAATAATGAGGCCTAAAATATCAACAGGAAGTGTGTGTACAAAGCAGACTGCCTGTTAACGTTCCAGGCTATAGGTCATTATTCACTCTGAATATGCCGAAGCAATGAGCAAACAGAATGTGGAAGTGAGTGAACATGCTAAATGGTTAATGTTAAGCTAAATGTTACAAATACCAAGCGTTGTTTGGGACCAGAGAACGACAGGCAAATGTGTGTCTGCAGCATTTGCATGTTAACAGAGTTGTCCTTTAGCCTCGTGAAATGATCCACACTTTGGGAGACCATGGTAACACATGGGTGTGTAATTACTGTAACAGACTGTTCTGTGTGTGCAGGTTGCTTTGATATTTGAGTTGCCGTAAGATAGGAATTCTCACTTGTCACTCGTGTGTTAGTAAAAAATAAAGACGTTGTTGCTGTTGTTCATTGTACCACGTCTCTAAGTCACATATGTCATTTTATTACTAAGACTGCCCAATTTGTAAAACCTAAGACACTCAGTATTTTATAACCATGGGGACCAGCCACTTAAATGATGTCTGTCCATGACTGAGTGACTGTTGTGACTTTTTTTTTTCCCTGTTAGCTGTCCAATCACTAATCACCAATGACACTTTGGGGGCAGCCCTAGAAATAAACAATAATTGTATTTGGGTTGTACTGTGGTAGGCTACCATATGGACAAACAGTCCAAGGTGGATTTCCATCCAGATATGAACCGTTGTATGAACCCATATATCTTAACACCATTACATTTACATCAGATATTCACATAACAGTCCAAAGATCCTTAGAAATTGATTGAAATAAATAAAAATACACTATCTTGAAAAATTATCGAAAGTGATAATCCAATTCCTGGATCTACCCCTTTAACCAGATTCATGTACCGACTAACAATATGATGGGTGTCTATAATAATAGGACAGTCTCTTTCATCAATAATTTAGGTGGAACAACGGTGAGAAATATTATGAAACCATGACATCTTATTAAATATTAAATAACGTGAAAAGGCTCTCTTTATATTCCTGTTCTCATGGTAATAAACTGACTTAATTAATCAAAATCAACTTTAGATGGTCAAAACAGAAATGACTATCAGGACATCATGTACCTAAACAACGTTTAGGAAAGTCAAGATGTGAATTGATTAGTTCTGAGCATTAAAATCTGGCAGACAGAATTTCAAGGCATGTGAGGCATTACATTTTAAGAAAGGGAAGGAAGGAAGGAAGGAGCCAAGATAGAAATCTTGACTATGGAAAAAGTAGTTTGACTTAATTATATCAGGTCATGGTCCAGCGAGCAGCGTGTGTTGAGCTTTTCACCATATCCCACAATCTTCATCAACTGCTTGTCAAGCTGTCGTGAGTTAATGGGATTTTGATGGGTCTTTGTGTACTTTAGAGGACTGGCTGATGCAGACCCCACCCTGACTTCAGGATGAACACTGCTCAATCAGTTCAACACTGCTAAATCAGTTGATCTCCTTGACGGGGCCCAGCACAACTTACAATCAGTCAATACTTCCAGATGCCTGCTGGTGCTCACTACAAACAGGACTGCTATTGGTTTGACTTGACCTGTGCAACTGCTGTGATAAACATTGTATTGTTAAAGGATTAATGACTTGAAACATGGTGGCAGCATTTAAGAGGTCAAAGTCAACAACATTTCTTTTGGTAGATGAACAGAAAGATTATTAACAAGGCCGATCACATCCAACACTACAGAATATTTCTTGAAGTTCTGCTCACAGCTGATTCGGCAGCTTCCATTATGTCAAAATTTGGGTTACAAGTTGGTGAATACAGCGTAAAAAAGTGACAATGTGGAGGTTGGTGTAAACAATAGTCTGTCTTTGATGCAAGGCACAGGAGTTTGAGTTCGTCGTATTGTTTTCACTGGTCTTTTTATTAACCTTAACCATGACTTTTCTCAACCTTATCAGGTGTATTGGTCTCCCAATGTATTTGCTCCTCCAAATTTAGTTGCCAATTGCTGACAGTGGGAAAAGTGAGAATAATTAAATACTAGACACTTTTGCATAGAGAGTCACTCTGAAAATTAATCTTTTGAAGTTGTTATGAATCTGGGAGTCTGGGCTCTGGAAAAGAAAGTGGATACTGCAAAACACAGCATCATTAAAGAGTTTGAAGAAGAAGAGGAAGTTCTGCAGATGGAGTGCACAAGAGCTGGAGGGGAGGAGGACTGAAGCTCCATCACGAGCTGAATAAAACAAAACTGTTGGCACATCTTCTCATGTGTTCTCATCAGCTATCACAGATCACACATTGTCGTCTCTGCACCCTCACACTTGTGTCATGACAGTCAGGACAAGAAATGTCTCTTTTATTTTGTTAAAGATCTATGAATGTCCTATATGATGTTCTGTTTGTGAAGTCTCCTGTCACTGGTGTGTTTAATCAGTTGTAGTCTGAGTCAGTTTTTTATGTATCTCCGCTGATCACAAGTAAGCACAAGACTAAATGTTAGTTTCTGTTGTTGGTGCTTTGTGGTTTGAGTCAGAGCTGGTAAATTTTACAGTTTTACAGTCCAGCGCAGTGTCTTTCTTAGTAGGCCCTCTCAGGGGGAGGAGAGATTTATCACAAGGGGAGATGTCACAGTGGAGTATATATGATCATCTCAGTCATCACAAATTACCACAAGCCCATGCATGCATCATTTCCCTTTAATAACACTGTGTAGAGTAATGCTCCCAGCCGCCGGTGAAAAGAAGATGGATGTCATTTTCTCAAATGCCTCCCACATCACATTCATAGGGATCCACTAAAGTATAGAATATGAGAAAAAGTACAGGAAATTATGTTTTAACAAAAAAAGAGAGGATTTTTTCAAAAACGCTATAAATGATAATGTTAAAATATCCTCCAAAGTTGGTGATGTGCTGGAGGCTGGGTGTTGGTGGTACCTTGTAAAATTCCCATCAGTATGTCACAGAGGTTGTATAGTGGTGGTCGTCAAAGTGATGCAGTTAGAATCCGTGGGTAGTGAGGACTAGGATCACGTGTAAATAGGAATGTTGATGTTGTGTAAAATATTTGAAATCCCTTTAATTAGTTGTTCTTGAATGTGATACAACCCTTAGCCTTGTCTCGTAGAGGCAGTTTCATTTTCGTACAGGATGAGGATAGTTTACAAAATGCATGTACAATGTAATGAAGCACAGTGTAGCCAAGGAACCGAAAGGATTTCTAAGTGCCTGAATACTTATCTCAACCTTTCATTTTCCATTCAGGTGTTTTCTTTCCACCTCTGGTCTTTCTTCTGAACTCGCACTTCAGGATTGTCACATGGAATTGTACCAACTGCAGTTTGTTTATGTAACAAAGTCATTAAACTCAATTGTATCATGTTACAGTTATCCGTGCACCAACAGCATCTGATAGACTAATTCACGGTCAACAATGAAGATTTTAGCATTGACTATCATCATTTTGTTGTAATGGCATGACATAGAAAAATGAAATAAAGAAAGTATGCATTGGTTTAAGGTATTTTCTTGTTTTTTGTCTCCATTATCTCGAATAATACACAGATTTGGGCAGTAACCCTATTTTAGCAGTGAGTAGGGAATGAGTAGCATAACACTGAGGGTGACCTTTGTGTTAGAACAGCCTGTGTGTTTTCTGTCCCAGGAGTAGCTTCCAAAGACTTCCTCTCTCAAATAGCTGTCACATGGCAAATATCAGGGTTTGAATTATTACGAAGTCTGACTGGAGAGGCAGAAAGAACAGTTTTTGGGGTGCAGAGTGGAACATTTATCTTCTGACCCGTAATTGTAAATATTACATTTTCCATATTCTTCTGAAATAATATCTATCTGTGGACTGTAGGCTACCATTTTTAATCCTGTCTGCCTCCCCCAGGCCTTCGTCCATCGGTCACATACACAAACTATAGGTAAATGTAACTAGCAATAACTAAAACTTGTTTTTCTCTCATGCTATTTTAATTTGGTTTGTTTGGTTGTGTTTTGTAGTCAGTTTTGTTTCCTTTATGAACTCTTCCTCACAGATTTTCCAATTTATGATGTTTTCCACTGAGGTTGAGGAGACAGACTGAGCCCCTTCAGTGTTGTTGTCCATGCCAGTCCACTTTGATCATTTATTCAGTTTTAACGAATGTGTTGATTTGGATGATGAAACATGATGACAAGTAACTCTCACTCAAACCATTTTGGTCTGAATATTAATATAATATAATGTAAATCCAGATGTTGCCAGGAAGGTAGGTTTAATTCACAGTTTTATATACTGTCATTGTCATTGTAATAAATAACCACTCTGACTTTGAATATTCTGGGCTGCAGCCACCAGCCCTCCTTTCCCCCCATTTATGTAAACAGCACCCCTGGAACTGATGTATGAATATGTGCAGCTGAAACTACAATGACTATGAGCTGTAAACACCATTTACTGTCAGGCCTCTGTGGAGGACAGATCAAAGTTGGCTATCCCATGATGAAAAAGAAAAAAAAGAGAAAAAGAACTAACCATGAAGCTGCTGTCATGCCACAGCCAAACTGTGATTAGTCAGGAATCCATCATTTTGTGTATTTATTACGGTCTAATCACAGTAAGCTAATAGCAGAGTGTGAGTATCAAGAACATTTACAGTTTGTGTTGTTTTGGATTTATATTACTTACTTTACCTTATTACCACAAATATCTCAGGTTGAGCTTGTGAATGAATGCGTCATTCATTCATCATGAAATTGAATCTGAACGTGTATTAAGCAGTTAGTTATGTATGAAGACAAGAAAAAGAGGGAATTAACATTATACATGTGCAAATCCTGCATCTGTATCAGACAATTTTGTGTTAAATGATAGGAGGCGCTTCACCCCTCCCCCACCACACCATGCCACTGACTCTCTCTGGATGAAATATGGTTTAACATACGTATAACAGAGCGATCTGCACTCTTACAGTTACATTATGTAAGAGACCAAGGTGTTGTTTTTCCCTGTGGACACATCTGTGTTGAGTCTGAGAAATTCAGACCACACTCCCACAATGCTCCTGTTTTTACCTACACTGCTACTGTAGTTGTTTTTAACACTACAAACAGATTTCTCCCGCATCTGAGGTCACGGCTCCTGTTCTCGCTCGATGTACAGTATGTGGGTTGACCTGGAGCAGCCCGCGTGCAGCACGCCCCGTCAAGACAATCTGTTTTTAGTCACTTTCACACTTGACGACTTCTGACGCTCACTTGGTTGTTTCACTCCTTTAAAATTTTAAAATTTCCCCAATTCCCCTGAGCTACACTGAGAGCTGTTAACCAAAAATGTTAAGAAATATAAAAAAACACACGTACAGGGGATATTATAACATTGGACATGTATATGTGCATGCGTGTGTGCTTGTACAATCTGCAATCTGTAGATGAGTTGGAGGAAGAACCTGCTCCTTTCAAGATTTCACAGTAACTAAAGCACTCTCATTTTTGGGTGGAACAATTGACTGAAATATTACCAACATCAATACGTGGCCAAGCGAAATGAAAACCATAGTTGTCATGTATTTCCATCTTCAATAAAAGTTATTAATGTGGTCATTAGATTTGCTGTCGTTTTCTTGCGCTTCATTTTTTTAGCCTTGGAGGTTGGTGCTTGGTACAGACCCAACCAGAATCACATCATCATCATCATCATCATCATCATCATCATCATCATCATCATCATCATCATCATCATCATCATCATCATCATCATCATCATCATCATCATTCTTTTCTGGCTGAGGAAAAAAAAAAGTGATCCCTCCATCTGAAATCTCCACTCATGTAACAATCACAGTCTGTCACAGCGAGTGCTGTGATTTTTCCTGACGTTCAGCTCTACTCCCATTCAATCTCAAAGGTGTGTTTCTCTCCAGCTGACTCATGTATGGAATAATCAAAGCTGACTTTCACTGAAAGCCTCTTTGTTCAGCCTGGGCTTTGTGAAGAGTCGATGCCTCATACTATTATTTTGAAAGTTTATTTATGCGCAACAATCTTGAGACTAGAAAATTTCCTCGCAGAAATTTTCAGTGTTGTGGGGGCCGCTGCCGGAGATGCCATCTCTCAAGTGGAACTGAGTTGGTCATCAGCCTGACTAGACTACTGCCCTGTGACTGGCAGAGAACTGCTTTTACTGCCACTCACTCATATTCATTCATTCATTCTCACCACCTCCACCTGGCCCCTCCCATCTCTCCAATCATTTGATTCAATCCATGCCCCCATCCCCTCTTTAGTTCCCAAATATAGTCCGTACCCCTTTCCACTTCCACCTGCTGTTCCCTCCCATATGGTTCCAGACCTTTGGGTTGGATGCAACATTTTTACTCTCTCATATGACTCATACAAGAGTTTCCTTACTTCATTATCATGGTTATCATAGTAAAAACAGCGACCACCAGTGTATTTATTATTGCCATGGTTACTACCATTATGGGTATGGCAGGTTTAAGTACAAAAACTACTCCACAAGGTTTAGGCAGTAAAGGGAGTTGTTTAGAATAATTGAAAACCACCACCAACCACCTTCCAACCTCTTACAGCTATATATTATCTATTACTGTATATATCACCATTCTTTTCCCTCTACTTCTCATGTAACTATAAAAAATGTAATTATGGGCCATAATAATTTGCTCAACAAATGACCTACAGACCCATTTTCATTACGCAGCCTCCAATACACATCATATTAGTACAAACTCACTCATATGTATGCAGCCTTGTATGTCAATATACTGTATCTATTTCCCCTCAACCTGTTCCTCTTTCCTTCCATCTTATTTTCCTTTGTTCCTTCCTTCATTATTTTCTTCTCTCCTCCTTCAATCCATAAAGAGAGCACATTCTCTAGTTAATCAGGATACGTGTGAATCAATGACTGTCCTGTGTGCCCTTTATGTACCATTGCCCCGTACTTTGCTGCCTGCAGCCAATATCATTGATACTGAAGAAGAAGAAGGTGGTAAGGAAAGGCTCAACTAATAACTGGATGAAAAAAAAACACAATAAAGCTTTGCAATCATGTTTAAATGTTTACAGTAACTGACACATTAGTCAATGCTTTAGAACAGCCCTATAGCCAATGTGACAGCAGTGCCTGGTGTGAACAATGGATGCAAAAATTACACTGACATTGTCCACCTTAGAGGACATTTGTCTGAGGCATCTCCACATTAAATTACAGTAGAGACAAAAAGACGAATCACAAGAGACCTCCCACCATACCACACAGACAAATTATGCAAATACCAGCAGCAGTAAGATAAAATAAAAAGAAAACCGTGGAGCACATTCTGATATAGGGAAGCAGTCACTTAAACATCTGTAGTCCTGCTGCCACCCATTCGCTGCACTGCACTGTACATTGTTCCTGCTTCTAGCACATCATGTTTTAGGACAACATTCACTTGCTGCCTAATATATCCCACCCACTAACAGGTGCCATGATGCAGTGTGTTATTCACTGTTATTCACTTCACCTGTCAGCGCTCATATTGTTATGCCTGATGAGTGTGTGGTCATCATAGCTGTTACTCTAATCCACTACAAAGGCAGATGCATAGAGGAGCAGCTGACATGAGGAATGGGAGGTGTCTCAGCAAAGGGTAATAAAAAAAAGTATTAGTTGTAAGGATAATTTCTGGACTGGAGGAGCACAGTCAACTTGTAAGATTCATAAGAAAATAAGTGAAATGTTCAAAGCAGGCACCAACATAGTTTTTTCTGTCTTCAGCTCTTCAAATACTAATTTCATTGTACCTCAATTCTCAGTGCAATAATTAACCAGACCAATAGGTGGACCATGTCATCTGTAAGGTGAGTATTTTTTCTAAACTTAAATGGATGAAAGTGTGGTGACCAAACTCTTCCTCTTTATCACAGGAGGAAAACAACCACAGTCAACTCCTACACTGTCAGTCATGCTGTGCTGCTGCGTGTTTGAGCCGCCTAGTTAGAACACAGCAGTGGTCTAAGGATGGCTAAGACGAGGCAGGGGATGCCTGCTGTTCATGGTTGGATTTTTTTTTTTTAAACGAAGTAAAGATTCTTGTTGTACAACAACAATTCATCAGAAACTGGCTGTGTAACATCGGAGAGCTTGTCAAAGTATGACATGTTTGTTAAAGTCCAGATGAAGAGTTTCTGTTTAATGGGTTTCAATGTCTATTTTTTTTCTCCAGCTATTTACAGTCCTCTGCTCCTAGCCTGCCCTCCCTGTGACCCAGCCTGCTCACCAGAAGCTGTTGTTAACTGAACAATCCCATTTTCCATATCCCATCCCTCTGTCTCTCAGCCTGAGGTTTATCCTGTTTTTTCTTGGGGTTTTTCCTCAGTGGATGTGAGGGTCTAAGGACAGAGGATGTTATTATGATGCCCTTTGACATAAACTGTCTGTAAAAATGGACTAAATAAACTTGCCTTACAGTCAGTTGATGTGTTTAGATAATCCTTCCAGTCATTGTAGCTTGTGTGAATGTGGGATAATACAATAATGTATTGATATAAGATTTTTACAAACTAAAATCAAGTCCTTCAGAACTTCAACCCGAGTAAATCTGACTGGACAACTCACTTGTACAGGAGGCATAATTTACCAGAGGCTCTGCACTGATGGAGCTGTGGACTCTGCATAGCAGCAACATTTCCTTATCAGATGGTGTATTTGTGTTCCATGAGTCGTGCTCATCCCAAAGCCCTTGCTGGTATTGATTTGATGCATGTCAATACAGAGCACTGACTCATCTTATTGGTTACACTTGACAATGACAAGTTACAATGTCCGCTGTTAGAGAAGTCAACAGTGTTGGTGGGACCCTGACACATTTAGCTTAGGTTTATTCCTTAGCTTCTGTTTCTGTTGACACATTTTAGACTGTTGGCACAGAGAACTCAGATCAATGATCTACCAAAAATAAGAATGATCTCCTGTAGCCCACATGTTGAGCATCATGTAACACCGAGGCTTCTTGCTGAGGAAACTGTGAAACGCTGTAAATGAGAAGCCAACAGCTGACTGCATGCATCCCATTATTGATGTTCTCTAAGTATCTTTAATGACCCGGCCAATCATTGTTTTTCATTCAGCCTTTGAGTTCTGTTTCTGTCGAATAATTACAGAAATAAGATTAATTCCATCACTTCATTCACAAAGCCATTTCCTTTGCATAATAACAGCCTGTCAGGCCCCTTACAAAAATAAATGGAATATTTGGCGTTATGCAAATTGAAACATTGTGTAGGCTACAGTGAGAGCTGCAGGACTCCAACAGGTCTCTGGAATCCCTTGGTCTGCTCTAGGAGGAAGAACCCACTTTCTTCTTCTTCTTCCTAATGAGCTGCTGCTGCAGATGACAGGCCACCAGCTCCAATCATTATTTTCTCTCATGCATGAGCGCATTATCTGCACCTCCCTAAGCACTCTGCCGCAAAGGGACAGTAAATAGATACGGAGCCCGGAATGAGCACGAAGCAAACCCACTCTGAACTGACAAAGGGACAGTTGTTTGCTGCGGAACAGAGACGCTGTTGATGAAAAACAGAAGGAAGCTGCTGCTCGTCTCAACATTTTTCCACTGCTGAATAACAGACTGGGAAATATTTGCATATGTTGAGCCATTTGCCAACAGCAGACAGGCACACTGGATGATACCCCCTCCACCTCAGCCAACGAGATCCTGAACATCTGAGAATGGAAATGACTTCGCTGAGGATCAAATTAGAACTGTGTGTAGGTGTTGAATAATAATTCCATCTCCTTAATGTGAAATTAGATTCATGAAAACACTGCTCGGATCACTGATGGTTTTGTTATGTGCCATAATTTCGTCTCAGTGCTGCTATCTAATCTCAGAGTGCTTCTTGGCTGTCGGCTGCTCCGTCTCCATTCATTGTTTTTTTTCTGCATCTCACAATGTGTGCTTCACAGCAAAAGAATCAAGCACGAAGTCATGTGGGTATGTTGTTAATCACAAAAAGAAATCAGGCCTACACTTCTAGTATTGTAGCCTACTACCCACACTTTTACACACATCTTTAGTGTGCGTCATGTGGTAACTGACTGGCCAGCAGATAGCAGGGATCTCTGCAGAATCATGCAGACACATGATACTGATATTTCACCAGCCCCACAACATGTGATTTCCCTTTACTATTACTGTATACCCAAAATGTCTTTAAGTCTGATAATTGATTGAGTTAAATGACATCTTGTGAACTGGAGTGAGTTACTGGCATGACAAAAAATACCAAACCCTTTCATTCTACAACTTGTAACCAAATCAATGACAGCACTATAACCCACTTATCTCAACCCAAACCTATGAGCCGTGGACCGACTGTGGACATTGTGCTCCTATGATACATATCAGGGTAATGATCATTATAAAGGAAAATTGACAAAAGTTAGTCCTTTATGCTTTATATTGGTGTTTTATCAAAATATCAAAAACACCATCACCAAAAAACATTGTGCTCTTGTTATATGCATTGAAATACAGTAAGTCTCAATTACTAGCAACATAACATGCTATTATATAGCAGATACCCCATAGACCATTTTCAACTTTCAAACTGTTTCCCCTTCTCTCAACAAAATGCACAAATCCATGTTTGATTCCATGGGTCACTAATAGATCTAACCCGATTGCTTCCACTGTGTTGGGATTTTCCCTGCCCCAGACATGGTGCAAGATAAAAAACCACAAACCACACAAACCAGAATGGGAACTAAGCCTTAATGAAATCTAGAGTTTGTTCAAATTGTACCTGATGTAAGTAACCTCTAGATGGCACCATTGACTGCCACATACTGGTATTTTAGTTGCTCTGCCTCTGAACCACTTTAAAGTCGGTCATTGCACCCTGTCCCTGAAAAGATACTTCTCTCAGCCCCTGACACTGAGTGGTGAGGGCTGAATATCACATAACACTGTACATGCACAAGCATCTCCTCAACTCATTCATAGAAGCCCATAATGATAAAGAGTTAAGCTGCTCAGAAAAGAACATCACTGCATATCACTACAGACAGGCAGACAAATCCAGGCTATGTGGAACATCATCTCTAAATCCAAAGGTTTGTTCCAGGAGGTGTGTCATGGGCATGTGACCCAAGCCACACAATATTAGTTCAGTTTAATATTACAGCAGCAAGGAACAGGGTGTAGGCCGTTATTCAGTGCCGATATTTAGAGGGTACACAAACTGAGAGTTGTGTTAAGCTGATGTCAAGGAGTGTCCTTCTTAATCCTGATTCCTGCCCCATATTATGAAACACTCTCGCCTAACACTGAAGATTCACGTTATGTGTTCTCTATTAGTAGGCCTGGAAGTGTGCACGGAAAGTTGTGTCATTGTGGAAAAAAATAGAAGAATTAAAATAAAGACTGCATTATAGCCTGGAACAGGAATGGTATTAAGAGAAAGCCTCATGTTAATAACATCTGAACCCTGGTATAAAAATGACTGTCTGTCTCTAATAGAGAAAGCAAAAACACAGACTAACAATAAGCTGATATGAATGATCAGGTCATGTCATGTTATGAAACCCAGATAACACACAACAGAGACTCGTGCAAATGTAGATAAGGACCTACTCCATAAATTGACAGTAGCATGGTACAGACCCGTTGAAGAGCTGAATTAGCCTCATTAGATTTGATATAATGAAATGAATTATACAAGTAGGGTATTTTAATTCTCAGAATATATTCTATGAACAAACTTCTTGTGTGGTGTATGCTCATGTGTAGACTTAGAATTCCCTAACTTTTCTATAGATTATAATCAACCTATAATTGTCTTATCTTAATCAATCACTCAGTCAGTCAGGGCTTATTTGTGTAGCACCATCCATTTTATATAAACAATGTAACAGAATACAGAATAAAAGCAACACACACACACACACACACACACACACACAAAACTCTCGGCCACATTAGGAAACTATTCACAAAGAAAACACTGAATAGTAGATAGCAATGATGATGATGATGATGATGATCATGGAGTGATAAAGACAAACAATTAATTAAATAAAAGCAGGGGACATAAATTAAAATGAGAAAAAAATGGAAATAATCTTGAGATAATAAGAATGAAATGAAAGATTAAGTAATAGGCAAAAGTTAATAGTATTATAGCCTACAGATGTTTAGAAATGGGTAAATCCAGGAATAAAAAAGAAGCAATACATTTCATAATCGGTAATAAAAATTCAAATTAAAAAACAGTAAAATAACTTAAACCATACAACAAATATGCCTAGATTAATAGCCTAAATAAACAGAAAGCTCTCAATAAAATATCATGAAATCAAAAGCCACACTCAAAAGGTCGGTATCGTATCGACGTTGTTGTTGAAGCCAAATCTCGCGATATTTCACAACTCGTATTCTCTATCAAGACTGTACGCACTTTGCGTAGGCGTTCTCGCGTCGCTGACTTGCCACTGCGTCCAAGCTTGTGCGTATCCAAGTAGATACTACTACTACTACTACTCCTTCGACTTTACATAGTTGAGTGTCGAGTTTGTTTAGAGGGAATGCAAGGCGGAGAACTATCGGTCAGTGAGGCAGACGGAAACGGCGGCATAATGGGTGAGTTTTCTCATGATTTCAGACCTCTGCTGTGTGTACAATGTCGTCCCCACTGTGACGTTAACTTTTTCAACAGTTGGCCTTTGTTTAGCGACCGTTTTTCTATGCACGCGGACAGTAATGCTTGGAAATAAAGTGCTGTCCCGCTCGTGGACAGTCATGGAGTGTGGAACGTTAGCTTAGCCCCGAGTAACCACTGTAACGGCTGCTGTAAAAATCATAAAAGCGCATCTTCTTCGTGCTTTTCCCGGAAACATAGCGACACATGTCGTTATTGTGGTCTTCCGGTGTGTTTAGGGATTAACTTTAGCTCCTAATTTGGCACTAAATTAGCCTAGTTCCCACCGGCTGCTGCCGTCTACCAGTGCCATGCTGTATTATGGTGTTACATTACCTTCTGGATATTGTTTGGTTATTGTTACTATGAACTAACGTTAACGTTATGCTTCAGGGTTAAAATTCCATCGTGTGTGTTTCGCTTGGAGTTGAAAAGTTGGTTTTATTGAGTGGTGCAAATACTCAAATTGTAATAAAACGCCGCCTCGTAGAGTTAATAGGAATAATAAGATATTTCTACGTACGTGAAGGTTTGCCGTCACATAAGTTATATATCAAACTGTTATATATCATTCCGCGGTGTCACTTGATTTTCGTAATTGGTTCATACATTACTGTGGTATTTCCTGTGTTTTTGGAAAGAGGAGGAGTGAGCGGATACACTGGTAACCCTCCTAATGTAAAGTGAAGTCAACTGCTGCTGCACTATGAGGAGAACGAGCTTGACTGGCTGTCCTCCCAGGTAGTGAAACAGGTCAACCCGCAGTACTGTCTGACAGCAGTTAACCTGTCAGCTCACCAGACCTCCTCTAGCCGGGCGCGTGAATTGCGTTTGAGACTATGTTTTCTAGCGCACCTGTTGTTTTGGTTGGTTTGTTGGTGTAGGTGCAGCGGAGTTAAATTTAACAGGGCAAGTCAAGTTGGATTCTAAATCGGAGGGTGTGGTAACTAATAACTTGACTCTTTGTCATCATCACATCACGCGTGTCACGGCTCTGAAACAGCTGTGCCCGTGGCCGTGACGCAGGACAGCTCAAGGAATGCAAAGATAGTCTACTCCTCCAGAAAAATTATGTCTGCATCGGTGCGAATATGCACCACAGAAGCACACAGCACCTTCAATCGGCATGTCTTCTTTTTATTTGCCTTAAGGTACAGTAATGCTAGTGCCTAATAAATCTAGTCACTGATCGCACATTATCATTAATGTGACACATGCTCCATGATTCAAGAATGGAACATCTGTATTTGCTATACTGTAAGTTGGAAAGGAGGCAGTGACACCAAGGTCAACAATGTGGAGAACTGTGTAGGAACACTAGAACTAAAACTGATGCAGTCTAATGTCCCACCTTCATAACGGCTGTGTTGTTCAGCAGCAGCACATAGGGTCATTTAAATCAACGGTGATTCAATAAAAAGTGAATATTGAACCTTTACTAAAGGAAGAGGTGTTGTTGGACTGCAACAGTTTTAGCCACATGCTCCCAGTAAACCGACACAAATTACAAGAGTCATGATAGTATGCTGATTAACCACCTGCAATTTACTCGTGGCTCAAAGTACAAACTCAGTAGTTTACGGTAGTTCAATTTAGTTTCGTTTGTTTGTTGTCATTGCATAAGAGCATAGACAACAGAATTTCATTTGGCAGTCTCCTGTAGCAGAAAACCCCCACTAAAAAGTTAAAAACATAAAATGCACCAAGGGTCAGTATGGCTAAATATAGTTTACACACAGACACTGTAAGTGTCTAGAATGTCATCAGTAGTCTGATAGCAGCTCATTGACATGAATCAGATTCAGAGCTCAGGATGGGATTTTTACAAGAGTCAAGTATGTTCTGTATAACACATCCCCTTGTGTTATAACATTTAGGCTATGGATAACATTTTCCAAACAGTGTTCACACACCTTGTCTACCAGAAGGTGAAGAGGTGTATCCCCAACCTGTGCTGAGCATGTCTCGGATGAATATACTATTCATGAATAGTGTTTTCTGTGCTGTACTATTGCTACAGAAAATCTAATTAGAGACAGAGATGAGAAAGGAAATGGTGCATCTGCAATCATTTCCTGTATCTGTGTCATGTGGGTTCGTCCACATCTCCACTCTTTCAGCTCGAAGTCTATTCACTGAACATGATCACAGATTAGCATTTTTTCACTTCGTAGAGTGTGAGGTAAAGATTGGATCATGACTACACTCACTTGGATGACATGATCATTCGTTAGGCCTATAGAATCATCCCTCTGGTCTGACTGCTACTGCAGTGGGATTCAGACGGTAGAAAGTTGCATCTATCCTCCTCTCTTTAGAGAACCTGAGCTTCTCTGCAGGACTTTCTGCATGTCCACATTTTGCTATAGTTCCCCCACATGGTTGCTGTCACCTTTTTGCATCTTCTCTAGAAGTGAAGGATACACTCTTCTGTTGCTCCAGAAATGGCTGTAAAATGTTGAGCAAACTGTTCCAGCGTGTTCAAAGGGTCTGCTTTAGTATGCATTTTGTGAAAATTCAGTTTTTCTTTTAAAATGGAGGTGATCAAGTTTAAAATTTATAGTATGTCTGAAGCATTTCATGTGTGGTGACAATATGTTGGCCTCTGCTCCATCTGTTGGTGCCATCATATGTTGTGTGTACCGTAAGTGTGTCTTTCATTCATTTGTTGATGACATTAATCAATGCAACATGCATTATTCTCTACTTTACTCAATGCTGCATGGCTAAAATCATTATTAGCCTGTTGATATAATGAGCAGTTGAAGTTTTAGTGGTGGAGCTGATGTTCAATCAGACCAGCTGAATGAATGTGGGGAACGCAATGGGTCTAGCCTGTCATTAAAATGTACCACTGCATTCATTCAAAAAGTCCCAGCTTTGTTTACAACTGAGAGACGGAGACTCTTAAGGAGGAGGGAGGCAGAGGGCGAAAAGACACAGGAGAGAGAAGAAGACAGATGTCAGTAACATAATTTGTTGTGTGTTGAGAGAATGATAATTAAATTGTGTTGACACTGAACAATTGTACGCCTGCTATTGTTCACAGAAAATCCACAGGAATCAATAAGAATCCAGTCGATCAGCAGAATCCCTAATAGCGTTGTTATCAATAAACTTCATCTTAAATCTTATCAGCTCCCATCCCAACCCCCACCTCTCACCTGTTTGGTTTGGTACCTATATGTGCCTCTCATCGGACCTGCACACTCACTGTGTACTTTAAATACCAGCACACAGGCAAAGGGAATTTGTGCCTGTGTGCTGGTATTAGTGCAGCTTGTGCTGGTTTTTACGCAACCACAAAAATAGAACACAAGGAGCATACATCACTAAATCATCTATATGAGGATCACTAGGTTTGACCTCTGTTCCTGTTTGGTTTGTGCAGCATTGTCAGACTTACATGGTGACATGTTTTGGTGTGTACACCACCTGATGAACAGTTTCACCAAGAATATTCAAAATGTTATTGAAATAATGTCACCATACCATAACAACCAGAAGAAAAGCAGACCTGTGGTCCTTTGCTATGGGATCTATATAATGAATAATCCAACATCTAATGCTATCATGGGACTGTAATTGGTCATATCTTCAAGCCAGACCCCAGTGACCTGTCATCTGTGCTGTCTGCATAGTGGCAGTGACATAGCGCAGATGGGCAGGTCAGGCCTGCAGCCAGGCTGATGGAGGGTGTCACATGGCATGACAGTCAAATACCAGGGGAAGACCACCATGACCACGCTCAGTTGGTTCTGGTCCATCACTGTAGTAGGGCCCTTCCGCCATCACAGTACGGCGGACAGAATTGCAGACTGGCCAATTAACACTGGAGCTGTTTTTATCGCGGAATTTCAGAGTTTCAGACAAACAACACCAGGACTAAACACACTTTTACAGTCTTTACACAGATGTCAACAAGACACGGAATAGGACTTGTAGAGTTCTTCTGGTGTCATTCAGTCTGAATTTGTTGCTTTGGTGAATAGAATTGTACATTGTTTGATCTATTGCATGATACTGTTAATGCTGTCACCAATTTCAGGTGTCTTTTGAAGAATTTTTGTCTAGATTAAATTTCTATTGACTGCGCCTGTCACCAGTAAGTATCAGTCAGTGCTGCAGGGTTCTACACTAAAGCTTTATGGCTCGGATTTTATACACACTGCACGCTGGTGTGTTCAAGATGAGATTGAAAATCACAAAATGAGAATCAGATGCATGGTGTTATTTGAATGATTCTGTTACTCAATGAGATAATGAGAAAATAGATATTGTTTTAGATTTTGGCAGACATTAAGGATTGATGTGTGTGTGTTGTCTGATTCAGGGCAAATGCAAAACCACCTTGTGCCAGTAACTCAGAGAAGTGTTTTTCATTTGGCCTGGCAGGAGGCAGAGGGGTAAAGTGTAAGCACAGCACCCAGGTCAGTGGGAATAAACCCAGAGTCAGAGGACGTTCTAGCATCGCATTCTGGAGTTAAGTCCTACCTGATGATTCTGGAGAAAACTGCAACTATGTGCAAACAAACACTGTACAGCTTGTGTTGCTGATACTAGTGATAACGTCTCATCTACGGGGTGCTGAACACACACCAAGGGGTCCTAAATGTGCAGGGTGCTGCGTGTGTGTCAGTGATGCACATGGGGCATTGTGTGATTAGAAGACCAGAACATGTAGTACAAGATATTTGTATGTATTAACATCTACAGAAATACATTGAAGCACATACATAGTAGCCTTAACATCTTATTCTGATATATGGCATTTTTGGCACAATGATGTTTTTTCAACACAATTAGTCTCATTTCTCTCTTCTTCTCTCTGGCCTTGTCATAAGCGTAGTTGACAACATTTTTAAGTGTTAAAATTGGGATTTAAAGCTCATTAGCTAATGTAACGTTCTCACATTATTGTTGTTATGCCAGTCAGTCCATTATACGATAAAATGGCAATTCAGTGGTTTATTCACTAAAATATTTGGTACAATTCTTCTTACGTTCTTGTCTTTGCTCCCTTGCTGTGGTCTCAATAACATTTTAGTGTTGCTGCGAAACATCTGTTTATGTGATGAAACAGCACAGACATGCTGATTGCATGCAGGGTGCAGTGTTGGTGTGAAGACTGTGTAAGATGCTCATTAAATGTCAACATTTTTTGATTCAGCATGTTATGCAGAACTTGCACATGCTGTAAAAAAAAAAAACCTCATTGTTATTTAGAGGAATTGTAGTGAATTCAACATGAACATCTGTTTCCTTGTTAGGAGGTGTTGTAGTCCACACAACATGGCATCGTGTTCTTTGTTGCTTTGGAGGAAGTGTCATAAACAGACAAGAGAACCTTGATGACTGCTGCTGATTTTACCACAGCAATACTCTGTGTACACATACACATCTGTTTATTCATAGCAAGTCATCACCACAAAATCGACCTGTGTCACATCACAGATTTAGCAACGCTGGGCATTGCTGTCTCAGGCTGTAGCTACATTAACATAATGAAAGTTGGTATCAAATGAATCTTCAGTCCATACAAAGTTTTCCTTTTAGCTTCTTCACTAGAGTCCACTAGAAGCTGAATGTTAAGTTGTTGCATTTGTGTAAAACAAACTGGTGGCTGGAGAAGCTTAAACTGTTGTTTTTCCAAATCATCATCAAGAGGTGTGTGACGCTGACAGTGAGCTAGTTTGTATTTGTCGCACATGTGCATAATACAACGATGAAAACATGATCTTCTGGTCAGCACAAGTTGACACTTTTTTTAAATTTTATTTTAATATTTTTGGGCATTTTTGCCTTTATGGATAGTATAGTTGAGAGAGACAGGAAACGGGGAGGCAGAGAGAGGGGAAGTAAAGGGCAGTAAAGGGCAGTAAATGGCGCCTGACGTGGGACTCGAACCAGGGCCGACTGCAGCGAGGACTATGCCTCTACACATGGGGCACTCACTCTAACCACTACGCCACGCGACGACACTTAACACTGGTTCTCTGTCATGAAGTCATTTCTGCTGTGACAGTGGAACATGTTAGGCGAGTGTTCAGAAAAACTGGCAGGTTCAACTGGAATAACCCCGCAATTTTAAGACTGAGTAACTCTTCATGAATGACTGTAGTCCAGCCCATAAACATTCACCAGCCTGGCAACAAGGCTGCATAGAGAAATATGTATAAACAGTCCTCATTAGTTTCAGCAAATGATATGATCTTGTACTGCAGTCTGCACCATCGTGTTACATTCACCTTCATATTTAGAGTAACAGCTTCCAGACAGTTGATACAATAGTAGTGAACAGTCCGACTAGGGAAAGTAATTATAATCTGTGGTGGAAGATGGTGGGAAGTGAGTGGTGGGAAAGATGAGATGAGGGTTGTGATTTAGTGAGGAAAAAGCTTAGCCTTCATTATCTGGAAATTATTTTAATATTATTTTAATGTAGCCGCCCTCAGATAAGTCTGTTCTTATCAATATTTTGTGAAGTGCAATGCAACAACAAAAAAGTAGTTTTGCTTGCTTCCATTAAGACTTCAAAGTTGTGTGAACCCATAGTCCTTTATTCTATTAAGGTATTTGGATATAGTATTTCTTCTTTGTGCAGTTGTAATAAGAGGGGAGACTCTGACATTTGTAGGTGCTGTGTGAAAGGAGTCAGGTCAGGAGGAAGCGGAGGACGAGGCTGTCATGAGAAGAGCTTTGTGAGGAAGCATTGGTGCTGTTAGTTGATAGTTGGTGCTCAGGGCCATGCCTCTGGGCTGCTCCCACCTCCTTGTTACCCCAGCTTCCTGGAGGCTCCCTACATTGTTTCCGGTCGTTTCACAAACGCCAGTCCAGCCTGCATTTTTCTGCCTGTTATTGTCACATTGCTTTCCTGCACTGATTTTATTGACCGCTGCTGCCGTCTTGGAGCTGGAGCTGAACACAGATAAGGGTTCCTGCTTAGAGAGTGGGACAGGTTTTACTTGAGAAAATGATCTCTTGAATATTCCTAACAATTTCTGCTGTAAAAGAAGCTGTGCCTTCCTTTGGTTAACACATGTCACTGTGCCAGGAAGTTGTGACTTTTTTTTAACATGCTTACTTCGACTTTGTCTACTGCAGTTACCACAACCAAGCTGGCTCAATCCTTGTGGCTGTTTAGTAGTGTTTTCAAAGTGTTTCTGTATGGAAACACTTTGGCCTCTAAGAAGTTGAAGGGAAAATAACCCAAACAAGAGCCACACTATGAGACTATAAGATGTTATGAGACTGAATTTTTGTTTGAAGCACAACAAATATGGGAAACGATATAACACATTACCCAGAGGAGGTAAAACACATGTTGCAGCCAACCATAGAGCCATCCAGCAAGAGATGTCTCTCTCGCTCACTTGGAAAGGGCAAACTGAATGATAAACTCTCTCACGACCTTTGTTGGCAAAGATTCACATCCATATTCAAGTTACTGCCAGTTACTTTCACTTTGAGAAGTAGAGCTGTTGTGTTATGTTGTGCACAACTGCACACTGACAAATGTAACCCTTTAGGTGACTTACCACATCTTCTCCATTTGTTTAATTGATAACAGAGCTAGTGGAAGTGAATAAACCATGGACCATTGCAAATTCAAATGCTTAGAAAGTACCAAGTAGAACATGAATCCTGTTTAGGGAACAAGATGCAATGATGGATTTATCAACACTTGAAATGAATTGAACTGAATTGTGAGCTGCCTACAGATCCTGATAATCAGACAGCTCAGCTACTGCGGATGATGAGGCCTGATCACAATCTGCACCAAATTCAACCAGTTATTTCTCAAGCAGAGCATGTGCATACGTGTTCACAGTTGCATAACACCGTGTGACATTTATCGGTGTACGTGACCCTGCTCCTGTCGGTTACTGCACCTTAACCACGAAGTCACAGAATAGCAACAGAATAAAAATGCTTGTGATTGTGTGAGATCACAGTGTTGCATCAGTCAACATTAGTTTCAGTGCAGCCAAAACTTGGCTCTTGTCTTTCACATCCTGCCATCAGTGTTTTTGTGTACAGTGTCCCTCTACAAAGGTGATTTCTTTTTTCAGCAGTTGGCAACTTGGCACATTGATTCAAGCTGAACGTTTTATTGCTCTGCTGTTTATCAGGGATCCACAATACAGAAAGCAGCGGGCTGAGAGCCCGGGGATGTAAGCCAGTCGGATGATATGGTCTGTAACACGCGCGTATGTGTGTGTGCGGTTACAGTGAGGCCACTGCGACGAGTGAAGGATGCATCATGTTAAGCTTCAAGATTAACTGCTGACAGCCTCTATGAACACAGGAAATGACTGTTCAATGATACGTTAGAGCTGCTCTGGTGTGGGTCTGACGTTGCTGATGTTTCTTTAATCAGACTCTCATGCATGATGCGGATTCTCATTTTTACAATAAAGCAATAAGAGTGATAAGATAAGAAATGATTAAGTGTATTCATTTGGAGTCGTCATAATGGATAAGTTTATTAACTGTCTGGGTGACTTGCCTCCTCGCAGACTTTTTTCAGGTGTCATAATGACAGTTCTCCTGTTATCTGTGTAATAAACACTCAGAAACTGAAAGCTGCTCTCCCAGTGTATCACAGTTATTTTAGATATTTCCATTGATATTTATATTTTGCATAATTGTTCAAATTATTCATTCGTGTACTAAGAAATCCTTGTGTCAGTTAAGTTGCTCTGTTTCTAATTGTCCTCTCTGTTTCTCTTCTCTGTGGTTGTGCACCTGCGTCCTGTCCCTGCCACCTGTCTGCCCTCCAACCAGCTGTAAGTTCTGTCTCATTCACATCAACATGCTTAGTCACTGGGCTCTATAGTCTCTAAACAGTTGTCAAAAGAGATGTGATAAAGTATTTTCTTAATTTTGTATTTTAATGAGCATAAAAAATAGTATATTAAATGAAGAGAATTCTATATAGCAATTGATAATACTTTTCTGCCCCATAATGCATACTGTTCTATATCCAAACTAAACTTTTCTTTGCTGAGGGAAGTTTGGATAACACTTCAGTCATTAGTTGTGAATGGATGCACATTGTTATTATTTGATGTTTGTATTGATTTCTCTCTAAAAAAATGTTTTTGGTCCACAGCAACAAAAGAACCTGGAGGGCTATGTGGGCTTTGCAAATCTTCCAAACCAAGTTTACAGAAAATCAGTGAAGAGAGGGTTTGAGTTCACACTCATGGTTGTAGGTGAGTAATGATTTTAAATTCTTTTTTAGCACTTTTATTTTTATATCTTGATGTCCTCTACTGAGACACAATTGGGCAGGGTGTGAACATGTTTTTTTGTCCTCAGAGGTCACCGTCACTTTGCCATCTAGAATCTGAATGTTGGATGTCACAGTTTTCCCCCCATTTTACACACTCTTTAAGTGAACCATGTGTAAAATTCAGTCATGCTAAGAGGTCCAGTAAGACAACCCTCCTTCTGTGCTGAGGTCTGAATAGAATATTGTTAGAATATCAGAATGTAACTTCCTCAAAGGAAAACATGTAAAGTGCTCTTTTAGGTTCAGCTTGGTTTAATAACCCCTTAAAGCAAAAACCTTTTAGCTGAACATGTGAAGAAGCCTTTTGGCTGAGACATTTTCAAGATGTGCAACATCACATGTGTGTATTTCCCTCATTCAGTGGGAAAAATGATGCAAGGTGCACTATGAATAGCAACACTAAGCTGTGACTGCACATCATGGGCAGTTCTCCTGGTCTCGTAGCTGTTGTGACTGAGAGGAGGAAGAGCTGCACTTAAAAAATCCAAATGTTTGTTGTTCAGCAGCAGGCAGCCCTCTGCTGCTGTATGTGTGTGTTTGCACTTGTGCATGTTGCTTTCAAGAGTCTCTTGGATTGTGTGGCGGTTGTGGTGGTGGGGGAGGAGAGGGAGGGCGAGGCGTTCCTGTCATTCCATTAATGCAGCCAAAGTCAAAGGCTGAGTAGCCGATTTGAAGCGAGGCACACCCAGAGAGCAGCCTTCTTTCTCTTCCTGCTGGTCGTCCCTGGCTTGCCAGTGGCTACCTGACCAGGAAGCTGCACTCACTCATTTCACAATGTCACATTCCATCCACTGAGTCTGCTGCTTTCAGTGTGTCTACCTGCCTCCAGGGCTAAAGAGCCTGTCTCCATAGCAATCGGAGCAACCCCGCCCTCCTGCCTGCATTCATGTTGTCACACCCTGCAGTTTCCCCCCCTCTCTGTGCACTGGCAATTCTGTGTGCAGCATGTAATTAGAATAGCAGGGTAATTTGCCAAGTCACACACTTGTCATGCTGGAGTAGATGAAGTGTCTACTCTGTACTTTCCCTTGTTTTAGGGGGTGATTTGAGTGATGTTAAACTGGGGACACACTACACGATTTTCACAGTCGTTGACAATTTAAAAGACTTGGATCACAGTACACACTTACTGACTGGCTTCAGCAGATTTTTTATGAAGACTGGGGATCACACTCTTAACGACTGTGCCAGATAAAGGATCACAGACTACACCACTTGTCAACCCAACTGAAGCCACCTGAACACGCCAAACTCTCACAGCAGTGATAGTTTAAGGGGTGTAGGGCCTAGATGTCTAGAGTCTCCAGTCATCAGTGCAGACTTTAAACTGAATTTGGAGAAACAAAAGTCAGAATTCACAGTTACAGTTGCCCTAATCTTCTCCTGTAGGAGGGAGTCCTGACTGTGTGGGCTCAGTCTGACAAATGGAGCAGCAAGATTAGTGAATTTTCATTGAGTCAGTCAGATCTAGTCATCATCTCATCAGATCTCCACAGCTAATGTCAGTCTTGTGGCAGAACCTCCACCCCCCACCTCATTCCACACAGGCAACTACCACCATTAACATCTTCACTTCTCGATGTCATGAGTTCTGTTCTTGTGTAACCAGATCTCTTCATCTGCCTTCTCCTTCCACTGGGCCGTGATCAGTGTTGTAGCCGTGTCGCTCTTAAGTCTTGCTGTTCTTGTTTGCCTTGAGTTTCCTTAATTCAAGCTGACAGTTATATCATATGCATTCACCCGCACATTGCGCAGAGCCACAGCCTCTCCCTGGTAACCACCATCCCTCCATGAATAAGAGCTCATCATTCCTTCTCAGCCTTGAAAATATGTTTACAGTGGTCTTTGCCTGTTTCATCACAGACCAGTTATGATCACTTATGTTGAGTTTGCAAGATAAATGTGGCTTTACCCAGTTAGGAAAATATTTGGCTCTGAGAGTGTGTTGAGTGAAGGATCCTTTTGTATGGTCTTATCTGGCAGCCTTCCTCTGTTGGAGGCAGCAGTGGCAGCGTTTTGGCCCCAGCCACTTGTAAAGGTCAGGAGCAGCTCTTTGGCTGCAGTGGGAGATGGCCATAAGCCCGCCTCTTCTCTCACACTGAGCCTTTTGTTCTGCAGCTCCTTGTTGCCCTCCACTCACTCCAGTCTTAACAGGCACAATTACCACATCTACAACCTCCTGGTTCATGCAAAGTTTTTGTATTTATCCAAGCTCCAATTAAAACCATGTTATTTACTTTTTGAATAATTAGATTGATTAATAATCAAAATTATACTAGATTAATATTATTCAGAGTTCAGCTCTACCAAAATGAAAGATGTGTGAAAGATTTACTGCTGTAATGTTGGTACAAATATTCTCATGCTAGTTAACATTAGTATTAGCTCCAAAGTAAAGAGTTTACTCATGGTTAGTTGTTCATTATTTTAGGGATTACAGATCAGGGTGGCTTTAGCAGTTATGTAATGTTTGCATTTATTGGATCATCCAATTCTCAAGGTTGTGTTTCTAGAAATCTGTAAGAGTCTTAGGAATTAGAGTAGTTCACATGCGCATGTCTTTCAGAATAAAATCGAAGTCAAGTTGTGTCCCCCCTTATAAGTCTATATAAGTTAGTTTGGAACAGACTCGTCTCGTTATGGTTAAAAGGACTTGTTACACTGTTGGCCTTGTTTCCTCCAATTGCATTTGCCGCAGTGTAGCTGATGAGAAGGATGTTACTGTCAGAACACAAAACCCAGGTTAAAACAGTAGCTTTTCTGTCCAGACAGGCAGTTGCAGCATAAAGTGATGTTGCAGATCCTTTAACTTCATATGAACTGAAGGAGTATGTGCTTTTTAATTTCTGTCCTTCTTCATTTAATAGAGTGAGACTCCACAATGACTGTGGTGGTTTGAATTATCCCTGGCCCTCTCCTCCCCTCCCATGATTCTCTGATTAGATTCTTGAAATGTAGACAGGAAAGGGATTTATCAGGATAGAACTCAAACCCTGGCTGTTTCTTTCCTCATCCCACGATACAGTTTGCCCTTTAAAAAAGAAAAAGAAAAATGGAGTTAAAGGTACCCATTTCCTGTACTGAAAAGAGTTTTGAATGTCAAACATGTAAAGAATGTCAAACAGCAAAAGACTGCCGTAGTAATGGAGGAGATAAACATCTGGACATTGTTTCATGCTCGTCAGTCTGGCATGAAAAAGGGGATTAAAAACATGTATATCATGAAATACACTCTCACACACTCACTGTGACTCTTTGTCTTTCAGGGGAATCTGGGCTGGGAAAGTCGACGTTGATCAACTCACTCTTTCTGACAGACCTCTACTCCCCTGAATACCCGGGTCCTTCGCATAGAATAAAAAAAACTGTTCAGGTAATTCTCTTTCTTCAGATCTATTATCTTCTTCTTCTTCAATGGGACATTTCTATACGAACTGTAGATTTATCTTCACCACTAATCACTTAATCTCATAAAGATCTTGAAATGTCTCCATTAATTGAAACATGATAGGTTATTGTCACAGTTTAAGTGCAGAAGCCTGAGGCTGCTATAGCACAGGTGTGTTGTTTCCCCTCAGTGTTACAGCTAGGAGCTGAATATTTGTTGTGTGAGTTCATGTTTTATGAGGCGGCTCCTCCCAGCTGGTGTCACCCAGGTGTTTATGTCAGACAGTGAAACTGGTTCATCTGCTTTAACAATGAGGTAGTCTGTTTGTCAATGATGAGGTAGGGTGTTATGATTTCATATTAGGCAGTGTAATTGTGATTGATGGTTGTTAAAGTTCGGCATTGACAACCATTTCTTTCCGACATTGCTTCTGAAATGGTTGCCCATTTAGGAAAGGAAAGATTCAAAACAACATTAACCAGGTAAATAAAGATTTACTCTTTGCCTTGTTGAGTATTTAAACAAAATGGGACTAAGGTATTCCAGCTTTTATTTACTGTATGCCACAGTGATCTGCAAAGGTTTGATTAAACTTGAATTTAGTCAGTGTTTCTAAAACTAAAGTAACCTTTTGTAACCCATATACACAGTCAGTCAATTAAAAGCCAATTAAAATATTAAATCTTTTTGTGTTTTCTAAGCCTCGAACTCACATTTCCCAATGAACTTCAGAGAGTTATATCAACACTTAAAGTAATTTGTGTGAGTTATTGTAGAAAGATGCTTTATGCGTTATAATATTCCAGATGTAATTAAATTCTTCATCTTTCAGATCAAATGATACTGATACTGAATGTAAAAGACATGTTGTTTATGATCTGTGTCTTCAGGTCTTCATTGTGTTTGCAGTGACAACACAGATGATATAGTGGTTACATTTGGTGTCTCTTCAAATAAACCTCACAGTCACATAGTTGCACTAACACCTTCCTTTTGAAGAGTTAAAGTTGATACCATTGGTGTGAAGGAGCTCCAGGCTTCTCTGCCTTTAGTAGTGTTGATGAGTTTGGACTAGTACAGAAGATCTAGTTGAGCATCTTCCCTTCACTGGTTTCTTGTGCTCTAGTACTTTACTCTAAATCTCCTCTAATCCCTGGCAACACTCTGGGGGACTCTGTCTGTCCTTGTCCTACTGCTGCTTCCAATTTGCTAACCTGCCCATTACACCTTCTTAGCTCTTCTTAAAAGTTTAAATGAGATTTAGACTGCTGGCACTCAGATGAAATGAGTGAGGTTTTCAGGTTTCTAGGACATAATGCATTCTAAGATGGAATGAATCAATTCAATAAAATATATTTAATTTAATATAATGCGAGTATATCCTCTAGATGTTGCTGCAGAGACCAAGACAATAAATACACAGAAAGCTTTTTCTCATGGTCATGCCAGAATGTATTTGGCCCAGAGGATGACCACAGTATAATGTAGATTCCATTGTTGCTGACAGTGGGTGTTAAATGATGGAGTTGACAGGCCGGGGCAGATGTCTGTGTCGGCTGGGTTTGGCAGGAGAGCAGATAACAACAGGGACTTGGTGATTAGCCAGCTATACCATCAGCCCTGAGCTTAGTCTTGTTTTGCTAGTGTACAGGTCAGGGCTCCAGACTGCCCTACATGGAGGCATTTTGCCTCTAAAATTTGAGACAGTGCAAGTAAATTTTTCATCTACGTGCACCTTGCATGTGCAACCAGAATCTGTCATTACAGGTGGCAGGCCAATGTGTATGAGGATCATAAATGAAAAGGAAATGCCAATCAATATTTGCTTTGCAAGTTTCATTTGTGCCCCTAAATTATCTGTTTGTGCTCCCACAATTTTAAGTTAGGGACCACTGAGCTCTGAGGAATTGTAGGATTAACATAACAACAGAAGTGCAGAAAACATGTTGATGGAAATGTGGCGTATGGCCCTACTAGTAGGAGCTAAAAGAAAGGCTATGATTGGTCAGATTATCACTCTTTACTGCTTCGGAGAACAGACAAGCTCCAGAGTGAATAACATGTCCAGCCTTGAATACAACACCAGCTTCAACTTCAGGGACAGGCAGTTGAAGACTGGAGGAAGCAGATGGTGGGGTCACAATTTGACATTGACAACATTAATCAATGGACCCAACTTCAGTCAAGATGACCATTGTAGGTCTTGACTGTTGTGTTTTTTTGTGAACAACTGTTTTTATTGGCACAATTTTCATATACATGTATCAAGGACAGATAAGGTCTTCTTGACTGTTGAGTCATGAGTCATGACATGTACTCAATTGCAAAAGCAGATGGAGCACGCATTGTCCATCTATCATATCTGATATCAGATCAGATCCTGTCCGCTGTTTGTCAGAGCAGAACTTTCCCAGGGTCGTCTTGATGCTCCTAACTGGTGGTGACCATTCAGTCTGCATGCAGAGTGCCTTACTGAATGTGTAACGATAAAAGAACAACATATGCTGACTGATTTCTAATAGAAATGTTTAATCGTTTCAAAAATATATACTTGATTCATCTCAAGTTAAAAGTGACCTTGTTTACAGGCAATGTACCACAGAAGCTGTTAGTGCACATTTGTATCTTAAGTCCTCAGTTAAAAACAATGAATGTTTAGACTTGAGCTGTTGATTATGTATTTTCCAGAGTATGGTAATGCTCATTCTATGCGGTGCCTGCTGTATGGAGCAGCTCGTCCTGTGTTGGGCTCAATCAGCCTGTGGAGGCTGTGGCTCTCTGATATGAGAGTGGTGGTTGACAAAGTCTGCTTCAGATCTGCTGATGAAATGAAAGCTCATCTGCTAATCACGGGTTCTGCCTCAGCCTCATGCTGATCAGAACTCAGTCCTTCTGGCCTTTCTGATGTGGTCAGAGGCAGATTGTTCACCACAGCGCTCTCCTCCTCCCCTCTGCTGCCTCTCCAAGGCCCTGTGCTCATCCTAAATTGTGCGTAGTGACCGCAGCATGGTTTGAGCTGGCTGTGATTCATTCATTCACTCTGTTATGATCTGATGTATTGAGCCATTTTATGTCAGTGGTCATGGTTCCTAAGGAAACGGATTTGACACTTAAAGCCCTGATATGTCCCCTCAAAACATTTTTTTGATTTCTTCATTAATTATGTCAATGATGCCTTTGCCTTGTATGGGATAATGGGACTTGAATATTTACTATCTTACTTATATTTGTATAGCTGGGGTTTTTGACGTATCATCGTATGTTTGAGGATAGACTGGATATGATTGCAGACTTTATTGATGTGAGAATGGGTGGAACCAGTAACGCAACAACATGATAAAGAACACAGGACTAATTGTTTTTAGACATTTTACTGCGAAAAAGTTATAAATGATGACATTGATTTTGACACTCTTACAATACATACTATGTATTTACAAAATGTGATGTGAAGGGTGAGGTCCACAGGACTTAAACCCTACCCTGTAATTATTCCTCAACTGGTTTCTGTCCTTGTGTCTGCAGGTGGAACAGTCAAAGGTCCTAGTAAAGGAAGGAGGTGTACATCTTCTGCTCACCATCGTCGACACCCCTGGCTTTGGCGATGCCGTTGACAACAGTAACTGGTGAGCTCATCTGTCATTGGTATATGGGACTTATATGATGATCGTAAAACACTGTATAACCCAAACTGATGTGGATGCTGTGTGGTTCCCAGCTGGCAGCCAGTCACCGACTACATCGACAGCAAGTTCGAAGATTACCTCAACGCAGAGTCTCGGGTCAACAGGCGACAGATGCCAGACAACAGAGTGCAATGCTGCCTGTACTTCATCGCCCCATCTGGACATGGGTAGGTACTGCAGAGATCCTGCTAATCATGGAATATTGTGTATTATTATAATGTTCAAGGTTAATTTGTTGTCATTATAGAACACGCTTTTACATGGAGATCACAAAATTTGTACTCAGGTCCCAGCAGGACAATGAAGTGACAGTAAAAAAATCACAAATCTGCCACTTAAATAGTTTTGGTGTATTCTCATTTATTTTAAGGTCATTTCAATTATGTATTATTATAGGTCTATTTCTTTTTTAAAATGTTTTTTATCATGTACACTGCTTTACCTGAGTAATGTGTTTTGTTCCTTCATGTTTTCAAACATGTTAAATGACAATAAACTAAACTGAACTGACACAGGACAGGACAACTTTAGTTAGGGCTTAAAAATTGTCTAGAAAAAAAAATCCTTGATATGTTAAAACAAACAAACAAACAAACAAAAAATTAAAAACAGAAGCCAGCCACAAACTGGGACATGTAAAGATGCTGCCTGAAATGGCCAAAAAGCAAACGGGAGCACATTTCAGTGTTTTTCTTGCTGTTGCTCAATTAGAAGAAAATAGGACCAAGAGCTCGGTTTGCTTGTTAAAGCTGAGATCACAATCCAAAATGACACCAAGATGTTTGTCAGCGTGTTTCAACATGCTCATCCAGCCTGGTGAGTTCCTTGAATATAGTGATATGAATCTTGAAGTCTGATAATAACAATCTGAAACTTTGATCAGTTACTATGAAGAAGTTTGAATATAACTTTATTGTCACAGCTTGAACCGATGAAGTCAGAGATGTTGGTGTCTGGTGTCAAGTCCTTAAGCGTTTGCAAGTCACCATGGTGATTTGTTTTTGGCAGGAAAGAGTCTTGTCAATGAAAAGGTTGACTGACAAGAGCTTATGAGAGATGTATTGGGAAAAGCAAACAGGACCCATGATTCATCAATGAGGAGCAACACAGGAGATCCCCGCAATAGTCCAAGGTTGTCATTGTGTCACAGGACCAGCCAACCAGAGCAGTGCCCCCTGCTGATGGCTCTGTGGCCTCCAGACACTGGAAGTCTGTAAATACCCACTTACCTTTAGGTGTGATTAGTTCACAAACAAAGTGATGCATAAACAAATGTGTGACTGGCTTACCACACTGCAGGGTTATATTTCTTTTCTATGTACCTAGTTTGTTAGAATATTTCATGGTAAGGAGCAGTTATCACTCTGGTTTATAAGATCAGTTGTACCTGAATATTTCACCTCAGTGATTTCTGATAGGTCCTATATAAAAGTGGTAACATAGCTCCTACTTTACTATCCCTCAGTGCATCACTTTGTCTTGCACGGTGGGTCACATACCAGCCTCACCAAGAATCAGCCTGGGCTCTGTCAAGTTGACAGTTTTAGGTGGTTACCTTACCGCTGTCTTTGAAGAGGTTTCCCCTCACCTCATTGTGAAGTAAAGAAGCTGTTGATTTCAGCTGGTGTGAGAGGGTTGCTCCCCTGCTGCCTCATCCTCAGGTGGCCAGGAGTTAAGCAGTCCAAACGCTTTCTCTGGCTTCCAACCAGCCCACCAGGCAGGAATAACATTAGTATAATCTGGCTTGAGCTCACTGACCTGGAGACCCATGTGTCTTGGCTGTGGCTACAGCCAGGCATTAACACTAATACACAGTGTGTTGCCTGTAACAAAGGGTGGTTTTACAGTCCAGTCCTGTTGATCCTGGTAGCAAGGTGTGGGGTACTGAACAAGGCCTTGTTGGCTCTCTGGCCGAATAAGAAGCACTATACACAATTTACCTGGTAGTGAAGTGTTGTAGTAAACAAATTTGTATTTTTGTCTTTCTTTTACCTGTAGCTGACATCCTTGCCCGTCTCTTCTCTGCTTTTTTCCCCCAGTCTGAAGCCCCTCGACATTGAATTCATGAAACGGTTACATGAAAAAGTGAACATCATTCCCTTAATCGCCAAAGCTGACACAATGACTCCTGAGGAGTGTCAACAGTTCAAGAAAACGGTATGCTTGATTTCTTACATTTTTATTTAAAGGAGTCATCACCTGGTTTTTTACGTATCCAGCCCCCCTTGGATCGCTTTGGATCAATTCGTAAAACTTATTAGAAAAAAAAGAAATAATTTTAATCAAACATTGAGCTTGTTCTGACCCTTTTTCCTACCGCGACTTTATCACGCGAGATTACGCGCAAGGTTTTGACTGGTCTGGATGTGCATTGTATGAGTTGATTCAGGAAGGACAGAGCAGGGGGGGGCTTGCATGCAGACTCCAAAACATAAACAGCCCCCTGGTTTGCTTGATTTGGTGAAAGAGGCAAGTTCCGCCGGTGAGGTCACCGTTCAAAGATCTCGTGCTTTAGGAAGGCACACCATTGTTGCTATTCCTAAAAAGAGCCGAAGCGAAAAAACGGCGCCGCTTTCAAAGTCCAGCTTTTCAGGCAAGTTTCAACTGAGGTCAAACACCAATATGCATGTTTTAACAAGAGAAATTGCGATTTCCGGGTGATGACTCCTTTAATATTTGTTCCAGGGTCACTGTGCTGTTTATGTTGCTCTGATCACTATCTTCACCACTATAGAAGATTTGGGGTTTACCCTACGTCTTTTAATTCTTTTTATATATATATCTAAATAATCTTTGTATCATTCTTTTATCTTTTTTTTCTCTTAAATTATGAAGGAGAGATGCACTTAAATATAGTTGTGCTTAATGCTCGATGACAATAAAGGGAAGTGAAATCAAATTGAATTGAACGTTCCTACAAAACTGTTAACATGGCCAGAAAAATGTTCACATGCAGACAAATTAACTCATAGTCAAAGGTCAGTGTTGTTTATGTCCAAAGATCTTTTCATTTCCAAATTTGGAAAGGAGAGTTGCTCCATCCTGCCCAGTGATTTCTTAACAACTCGTAGTTGAGATTGTCCACACATGCCAAAGATGCCATATCACAGCCATCTGTAATGGATGTAGCCTTGGCCAGGAGAAGATGTCATGGAGTCGTATCCAACAAGTCTTTGAAGCCTCAAAACAACGCTCTCCAGTTGGTGGGTTGGCAGTGGTCATGGCCCTAGCCCCCTTCAGGCTTCTAGCAACTGTCCTCTCTCTAATGCCAGAGTTAACAAAAGTCACATTGTGTCCCGTCCCCCGCAGCTTCCTGTCCTGACCCCTCAGTCGTCTGTCGTCCATAAAGACATTAAGCTTGTGGACAACACCACTGTGAATAATGAACCTATGTTTTTGGAGCGATACAGTGGTTGAGAGATCGTTCCTCTGCATCTCAGCAGGCTGTACATCTGCATGGTGCACTGCTCTGATCTACCATCAGCTGACCTGCACACCTGCAGTCGACATCTGCTTAATAAAATAAATTTGACTTGACATAACTTAGTGGTTAAAGTCAAAGGTGGCCATGAAGAGAGGTCAAAGTAAAGTCTGAGTGGTGCTGAAGACCTCTGTTAGTTTGTGTTGTAGTGCAGTTGGCTTGTCACCGTCCATAATGATTTGACCCTTTTTTATGTCACGTGCAGATCATGAAAGAAATCCAGGAGCACAAAATCAAAATCTACGAGTTCCCAGAGACAGATGATGAGGAAGAGATGAAGATGATCAGGAAAATCAAGGTCTGTAATTTTTTGGTTTCCCTTGACTGTTAAACAAAAATGATCCACTTTCTAACTTTTACTCTCATGCTCTGTCTCAGAATCTTTAAATTCACATCTGCTGTGTTATTTCTCCAATGCAGTATGTTTTTTTAATTCACCTCATACTGTACATTAGCATGTCTGTCCTCACAGCCCACAGTGTATTTATAGCCATTACATGCGAGCTGAGCAACA
Source organism: Decapterus maruadsi (assembly GCA_030347415.2). NCBI lineage: Eukaryota > Metazoa > Chordata > Actinopteri > Carangiformes > Carangidae > Decapterus > Decapterus maruadsi. Next base: position 6,966,461 of record CM064897.1, read on the forward strand.
GTTGTGCCCCCTCCCTCCTCTCTGCAGGATCGCTTACCCCTGGCTGTAGTTGGTAGTAACACCATCATCGAGGTCAATGGAAAACGAGTGCGCGGGAGACAGTACCCATGGGGTGTGGCTGAAGGTGAGAGGTCCAAGGTCAACTGATCCCACTATGTACATTTACACATACATCATACACCCAAGTAAACACACCGGTATCTGCAGTTAGTTTGCAAAGCAGCAACACAATTCATGTGTTCTTGTTCTTCTTTTATCCCAGTGTTGTGCATGCACACATACACGCAAGGGTTATATTTTATACATTTAAAAAATAAAACCTAGAGGCCAACTACACAGTACAGTACATTACATTACATAAGATTGTGTTATGAGGAGGAATTTGAAACATGCCTACTTGTATTTTCATGTCAGCAAATTAATGTTCATACTAAAATTGGAAACCCTGCAGAATTCAAGGCTTATCAGCACATGGTATTGTTGTCTGGATTGTTACCAATAGTTACACATGCATGCATGCAGTACTAGACAACAAGTGATACATATCTATGTTGTCATGTATGACAAAAACCAGAATGCAGACTGTAAGCAGACTATTTAATTCTTCAAAGCGTATTATTATACAGAATGATTCTGTCACAAGGCTTTTGATCAGTAGATCAGTGTAGCCATGATCAATATAAGCTGTTTCCACTGTACCAGTTAATGTAATCATCAGTCATATACAGCAGCTTAGACACAGTTGGGTTTTGTTTCTTTTTAAGATTTTAAGATTTAATGTGAAGAAAACACAAGGACGCAGAACAGATAACCATGATGACATACAGTGAGAACCCAGACATGATTCTCCCCAGAACAGGATATGAGAGTCCTGTTTTACCTGCTGCAGGAAGTCGCTGTGACATTGTGGTGTAACATGCGAATCATTAAATGCTCAGCTTAAAGTGATGAGGACACATGCGCAGTGTGAATGTGACGCATGAATAGGTGGCAGTGAAACAGCTGAATGAAGCACGGCCTGGTGGCTGGCGGGTAGAAATACTATTATGAAACTGAGGAGCGAGTACTGGAATACCAAACATGATCTGGCTCCATGTCAGCATAAATATAGAGCGAGGGTGGGGAGAGAGAGTAAGAGGGCAAGGCCTCTGAGAAGGTGTGGAAGTCAGTCCACCACCACAGTCCGCACAAAGCTCTCACAGCTGTAGGAGGAACAGAAAAAGCTGCTTGTTATGCCACATGACACTTTGTGGTACTACAAACATCCACACTTGCCTCCGTGGAAAAACCAGACCACAGCTCATTACATGTGTGATAACACCAACAAAGACTCTAAGTAGAAGCAGAGCACACCATCATTGTTTTAGCTGAATAACTGTAATACTTGTTAGTAGAGGGATAATAATTTATGTAATTATCTATAAAGTTATTTTTGATTAGTCTACTCATCAACATAACTGCATATCAAGGGTTATTAGATGCGTTGTAACATAAATGAACATAAATACAACTGAATGCATCATAAATTGTCTCACATTGTCTTAAGAATTGCAAAGCAAGTAAACTACCTGTGTATGTTGCTCCAAGGATAACACACTGTATGTCAAACCTGCACGGCAACTACATACTGTAATGTAATCATATGACCTTTACACAGTGTAAGGTCATATGAACAAGGAAATGAGGAAATCTGGCACATAGATGTCAACATTTATATTAATGTTTTAAGACAGGTTAATAGATATATTCTATTCTTTCTCAGGAGAAATTAATTTGCTCAGCAATCATTAGAGTAATAGTTTATGTAACACGATATTACTGTAGTTCTTATTTGGTAAGTTTCTATGTTTCCACTGTTGTCTTGTTTTTCCTGCTCTGACATGTGTTTATTCTACAGTGGAGAATGGAGAGCACTGTGACTTTACAATCCTCCGGAACATGCTCATCAGGTGAGTCAAATGCAAAGTAAACAAAACTGAAGCTGACAAATTCATAATTTAATATTACATTAGTTTGTTTGTTTTTATTATAATTTATTGAAAAGTCTAAATGTGAAGAATTAGTGCAAAATGTTTATTTTGACTACTACATAATTTACCTTTGCTTGTGCAGGGTTAATTCAAATACAGTTACAGTTGCTTTTCAGTTTGATCCATGATGTGTTAATGATAATGAATGTCATTTAAATATTGTTGTTGTTTAAAATGTGTAGTAATGGAAAAACTATTCCTTCAAAGTCAAAACCTTTTCAACTGAAGTGTTGATCTCCAAAACTTCAAGCCCACTAACACTTAGTCAGTCACTCTGGAGCTTCTTCATTTTCCCTGTGTGTATTCTTGTTGTGTTCCAGAACCCACATGCAGGACCTGAAGGATGTGACAAACAATGTTCACTATGAAAACTACCGCAGCAAGAAACTAGCTGCAGTCACCTGCAACGGTGTGGACAACAACAAGGCCAAGGGCCAGCTGGCCAAGTGAGTTGATGACCACAGTCCACCCACTGCTTTGTTATTGTTCATTAAATGCACATTTGTAGTGACCCCATGGGATCAGGTTGGTCGAGGGAGGAACCTGCAGTTCAGAGGTCACAGTCTGGGGCAGGTGACCTGCCGATTAAAAGGGGCAAGCTGTCAGTAAAGCAGCTTTAATCCACGCCCAGGCCCAAACATCCCAGAACTAACAGCCCACTAACCAACCACTGGTATCAGTGGTGTCTAATCTCACGGCACTAATTCAGGTCCCATCTGACACTGATCTGGCTGCAGCTGTCACTGATCACTAGCACACCCTCACAAGCTGATGCATGGTTCATGGCAGCATGCTAAGTGTCTGTGTTGTTTGTTTTTAGACCTGACACGACTGACGGCATGTAAGTGTTACCTCACTTCATTTCTTTAACCTCACCAAACCATCTGCTTTTACTGCTCTGTGATCAGTTTCACTCTCCCTGCCTCATAGGACTTTCTTTTCTTTTCTTTTTTGCTTTTCTGTTTCCCATTAAGCAGGATAATAAAGGAATCTGTTGCATTTTACAGTAAAACCCTTATGACTGGTTCATAATTTGGTTATTAAAAGTATAAACAGGTTATAACACAGTTATAAGTTATCATACAATGATGCAAGTTAACTACTCATTAATCTTACTCATGACCAGTGATGGGAACAACAGCGTTTAAAACACCAGTGTTAGTAACGGCACTACTTTTTTCAGTAACTATAAAAAGTTACTGCTTCCTTGTTACAATGCCGTTATGACAATGAAATGCGCTGTTACTTGACTCAAGAAGTCCCATCAGAAAATAATACACCCGTTTAAGTGTAGGACATAACACATTTCTTTCAGTTCAACATCTGGTCAGAAAAAGTTGTTGATCTGGAACTAACCAACTCACTAGTACTCACTCAGTATTCCTCCACACAGGCTCTGCTATGCCCTGTATCACTCCGTCTGTCCACTGTTTGGATCAGCCTGTGTGGAGGAATAGTAGTAATAGTTATCCAAGTCATTTGACATATTTGAGAATTTTATAAAAATGTAGTGACTCACTTTTTGGGGAAAGTAACTAGTAACTATGACTAATGACTTTTTCAAAGTAACGTGCCCAACAGTGTTCATGACTTACTGCCATTTCTAACATGAAATGATATGTTTAGCATTGTGCTATGAGGCTCCTCTAATCATGGCTCATTGAAAGTGCTTTAATTTCTCTAACTGGTGTGCACATGTGTGTAGAATCAGCAGGGCTTAGTGTTTACTGTCATAAGGCCTGTTGTCCAGAATAGCCCCCATCACCTTCCAGCTCCACCCCTTGCTGGAAGCCACCTGTCACAGGGCTTCCAGGGAAGGGGAGCAAGCCAGCTCCTTCCTCCGTCCTGCTTCTTTTCCTTTTCATCACTCCCACTTTTTTTTTAAGTTGGGTGGGAGCACATCTCTCCTCAACACTGTAGATGTCACAGATGTGTGGCTATCCAAAGGCCCGCCACACTGTGCTGTTTGCATGAACCTAGTTTGTGTCTTCAGGAGTCCTCTAGCCCAGATGGAGGAGGAGCGGCGGGAGCATGTGGCCAAGATGAAGAAGATGGAACAAGAAATGGAACAAGTGTTTGAGATGAAGGTCAAAGAGAAGCTCCAAAAGCTCCGAGACTCAGAGGCTGAGGTAAACAATGATGCTGCTGAACAAAAAAAAAAAAACCCTTCATGTTTATCAGTTTGAGTTCCTTTGTAAATTTTACATTTTGCTCTTTGGTGGCCCTACAGCTCCAGAGGCGTCACGAGCAAATGAAAAAGAACCTGGAGTCCCAGCACAGAGAGCTGGAAGAGAAACGTCGGCAGCACGAGGAGGAGAAGGCCAGCTGGGAGACCCAGCAGAGGATTCTGGAGCAGCAGAAGTTAGACGCCTCCAGGTCAACACACACACATTTATAACATTTTTCTATTATGTCTGTGTAGCTACGCTCACTTCTACATAAAAGTCACAACAGCAACAATAGCATCAGGCTGTGCGAGATGAAGGCAGCTCATTCTGTGTGATGCTTCAAACACTGACACTTCTCTGCTCTTCCATCTACAGGACCTTGGAAAAGAACAAGAAGAAGAAGATATTTTAATGACTCTGGAGGACCTACACATTTTTTACAGTGTATTATTTTTTGCCAGCCTGCCAGCCTTGATTGTCAGAGCACCTGTCAATCATCTCCCATCAGTTACAGTATACAGTTTGACCATATTACTGTGTAATAATCATGTGAAAGCCAGGGGGCAGTGTTGTCTGAACCGGTCTCTCCTCCCTCATATTCCTATTGTAAGAACTCTTGTTAGAACTATCCTGTGTTTTGGGTCACTGCTCACATAAACAAATATAGTCACATAAAAACACACAGCTGTCAGTGTTTCCTCCTCTTCTCTGGGAATGTTCAAAGTTTCACTGTTCTCTGCTGTTTTCTTTTAATGCCAAAAAACCAACCCCATGTAATTTCCCCCCAAGATGCTATGCTCCTCCATCTTGTTCAACTTGTTTATCTTGATTCACATGTAACATTGTATTACTTTGTATTATTTTGTCTTTTGTATTGGCCCTGGTATATGAATTGTGTTCATTTTGTTTGCAGCATCATAGGCAGCGTTTTCCAGCCCTGCTCTTGAAAACAAGTATGTACTCCTGACTTCACTCACGCTGAGTGTAACAAACTAAAACTGCTTCCGTGTGAATTCATGTGAAATTCATGCGCAGATTCTATATAACGACGTTTCCCAACACAAATAAAGGGAGGTTGTGGCAAGTCTTTGTCGGCTGGTGGACGGGAAAACTGAAGCTGAGGCTCCTCAGTCAAACGGTGGTCAACTCTGTCACTGTACCAAGCTGGCTTTTCTCGCTATCACATTTAGCACAGTTTTGTGTACCGCATCTGTATTTTGTAATGAATTGTTTTGTTTTTATTGTACAAAGTCACATAATAAAATTGTGATGGGGAAATATAAGAGGTGATCATGATAAAAAGTGAAAAAGTTATTTGACAAAATGCACAAAGTATTGCAAGAGTCTAAGAGCACAGTGCTGCTACAACAGTCGTTAGTTCAAAGGTATTTTACTCGCAGCTGAGACTGAATGGCAACAAAAGCAGTGCTCTAGTTTTCATTCTTATCATGAGAATGTTGCCTAATACAAATAATTCAATTTGTCAGGATAATTAAACCAAAAATAATGTTGAAAATGCTAAATGCTCTAATGTAGGATAATCCTGTATGTGAAAACAAATAATCCTAGCCTTCTTAAAAAGTAGCACCTGAATATAAACAGAACAAACATGGTCTCAATCTGATGTCACAAATGGATGTTAGTCTCAGTCTGAGCAACAGGATCTGATCATTTCTAATTTAATTTTATTTGTTAGCAGAAGTGTTATAACTGGTTGTGCTTAAAAATCCCTCTGTTGTACCTTTGAAATGATACTGTATGGATGGAAGGAGCGAAATGACCATGTCACTCAGTCTGTTTAGAGTCCACCTGACTTAGGTGTATTTTTCTAACTTTGTCATACAGACATACAAAGCATTATTATGATGCTCAAAATAGAATTAGAAGTAGTCTGTTAGTTTAAAAACTGGAAATGCAACAAACTCAAAGTCAGCAATGACATGTCACATTCCTCTGACAGCATGTCTATAGTTTGTGTTGAGACCTAACTCATGTGTGTCCAGCAGGTGGCAGCACATGACTGCACTGAAGAGCCTCCTGCTGTCAGAGTCAAAGAAGGTCTGTTCTTTAGAGCATCCTTGTCAGTAAATTTAACCACTGTTTATTTGTTTGGCTTGTTTTTATCACAGCCTCTCAGCCTGAAAGGATCTGTTGGTGTTGGGGCATTGAAGTGGTTCCAGGGGTCCTTCAGGGTGTCCCAGGGCTCTTCCTGACATGGCTCGAGGTGTGCTTGTTCCCTGTCAGGCAAGGAGATGTGAAATAGCATCTTTCTTCTGTTCTATGAAAGTGCTGCTGGTTCTAAAGGTGATATTCAGGATAGGATGCAGAAATGGCTAAAATTGTTATTTCCATCCATCCCTCATAAGATCTTTGCACTGAGGACACTCTAGCAATTATTAACGTTGCCATCTCTATTATTGTCCCCTATGAGTGGAATATCTCTTGACAAACACAAGCCAAGAATCTTCTCCCTCTTCACATCAGTTTTTTTCTGGACACATCTTTTGATAGTCAGATTAATGGCTATAATAAAGCTTAAGTCTATCCTCCATTTCGTTTTATAATGTGTCATTGTAAAGGTGACTAAGTCTACCCAGTTATTATCTCCCAATGTGTCTCTTTTATGAGAGGTCTGCAGCCCCCTGTCGTCGTCATTGGGATGGAAACATTAGACTACAATTACCACTCCACTTGGGATTCTCCCTACTGAACCTATTTTACAACCATTGTGTTGCTAAGTAAGAGGTTGGCTGCATGTGTTTTTTCCTGTCTAACAGAAGTGGATCAATGAGGGTGTTTATTATTCAAAATATTAATCAGATCAAAGTAGGGCTGGGCGATATGAGAAAAAATCCTATCACGATAATCTTTTTCATATCAGTCGATATCGATATATATTACGATATGACTCAAGTCACTATTTTTGTCAAGCCTAAATGTTCCATCATACACACAAGTGAGATTTGAAGATATCAGAAGGATATTTTTTTATTTAAATATTTATTTCCTGTCAAAAACTGAATATGCAGATGTAATGATGAACATAATAAAAGCAATGAATTATAGCAGTTTCTGGTATATAAAACTGGTATTAGCTATATATATTTATAGAACAATTAGTAGCCTATACCAATCAAATAATTTGACTTACAGTCAGGAGACATTCATGAGTGCTGACAGTGGCCAACAGCACTGGGACTTTTCCAGACATTATCACTCCACTGTTCAGGCGTTCTTTAACATTACATCAGAGCCACACTCCCCATACAGGAGCTGCTCCATCTCTCTGCTGCTGCTGCTACAGTTAGAAACGGGCGTGACAATTAAAACCCGGACCTGACGTGGTCCGTCTAACTAGCGATCATTCTCACCCTAAACACGGCTGAAAAAGAAAAGGGAAGAGTAATCGCCGCTGTTCGCGCTTGTTTCGCCAGTGACCAGTGTTTGGGTCGGATCGCAGTTGAACAGCTGCGGTGCGTTTGTGTCAGTGTGAACACGACAGTCGCTCCAGTGTGAGCAGCAGCAGCAGCAGCAGCAGCAGCAGAGCGGCCACGCGCTCAACGCGCTCCCTTTGATGTGTGACGGCGACTCTTTTTTTTTCCCGGCGATGTCCCGCTGCAGACGTACACACTGCTGCAGCAGCCCAAACATGTGTTGCTGTGTTGTCTTGAACATCTTCCTGTGATGTTTCAACCTAACCTGGCTGGCTCAGCCATTGGTCCAGCGCGGCGCAACTCTCGTTTTAATTGGCTGTTTAGTATTTTCTGTCAAAACATGAATGAAACCTATCGACTCTTCTATCGACTGCGTTTCATATTGATTATTGAGTAACGTTCTATCGCAATACATATCGTTATCGTTTTATCGCCCAGCCCTAGATCAAAGTGAGGACCCCTCACAGGCAACCAATACACTGATCAGCCCCAGTGTCGAGTTAATCAGGCAGTATGTGGTCAACAGACTTTAAATTGTTAAAAATCAGTATTTAACCTTTATTTTCTCTTCCTCTTGCTTATTCAAACAAGAGCTCAGCCCTTTGGACTCTCAGCTGCTGTGTGCATTAGAAAACAACACACACACATACTGCCGTAGGCTGCAGCAGCATCGCACCACAGCCGTCCCATCCTGACAGTTCATCTGCTCCGTCTTGCTGATTGGTTGGCAGGGCCCTCAGGTCGGCCAGGTCAAAGCACCCAGAGCCAATTGCTGAGATGTACACTAAAGTCTAATAGGTCAACCCACATGACAAGGTGCCAAGGGCCCCCAAACGACAGGGGCCACCACTGCCTGTTTTGAACAGGTCTGTCTGACCTATATAGACTGTAGACAGAAGGAAGGACAGGGACAACACTTCCTGTCTCACCGTTTGTCTACACATCATACAAAGCAAATGTTTCAGATACCAGCCAGCAGTAGCAACAGCAACATCACAATTGTCTCAGGGGAATCTCAAGGAACTTTTAAAACACCAACACATGGTTAGAACAGCTTGATCTTGACCTGTCCCCTTTAAACCCTCAAGAACTCCATGGAACACTGTTTTAATTTTAATCCCTTCAAAACAGGCTCACATAGCCAGATCCTCTCAAGAGCTCAAAGAGCCACTCAAAAATACTACATACATGCATATATAGAAAAACCCCTGTCATCAGCAAGACCTCTCAGGAACTCTTGCAACCTCTGGCCAATCTTTAGAAACAAACATCTGGAGTTCTCTCATCACGAACTAGTAAAAAAAAACTAAAACCCATCAATGACAGAAGAATCTAACATGAATACAGACCAAATGGTCACATTCTGGTATCTGGAATCTGAAGATATCTCATAAACATGCAGCCAACAAACCAGAACATATTGAAATGTAATTATAACCATAATTGAAATCAGTAATCTAAACAATGAATGGGAAATAACAGGAGATTAAAAGCACAAGATCAATGGACAATCCCAACTGGTCTGTCTGAAAAGATAACATCATGCTAATTCAATCAGGCAGGATCACAGTGCTCATTACATTCTTCCACTGGTGCAGACCACACTGAAAGAGTGATGATTTCACCATGTGGCTCATCTACATTTTTTGTCAACAAATATCTTTATGTTTTCTTTTCCTTTTAACACTACATCTGGAACCAAAAGCTTTCATACAAGGAAATGTTTTGCTACTGCCTAACCTGTAACATCCATGGTGTTGATTTTCTCCTTCATAGAGTTTATGATGAATGGACAAACTATAGATTTTACAACTTAAAATTACAATATAATAAGCAAACTGAAAACTGTTTCTACAGTGTTTTGATGTTCTTTAGCTTGGGTTAAATGTTTATTTTTCATATAAAAAATCACTCAGTGTTCTTCTTTATTTGGTTAGTTTTATTTTGAAGAGACATAAAAGGATTTCCGGTATAGGCCTCGTGAATGTGTGTGACTTGACTCGGTGTAGAGATGGTTCTTAGTACAGTGGAGGCCGACCGACCTGTGGCCAGTAACGTCAGCACACTGATCCAGGGCAAAGTTTCTTGTGGCGGTTGTATATCTGTCTCCTCTCCGCCCTGAGGGCTCCCCCAGCTGCCGGCAGAACGGAGAGCGAGGCGCAGCATGTAGGCAGGAGCGAGCTCAGCTGCTGAATGGTGCGTATGTCTCAACATCATCAGTGTGAGTTTAAAGGGACTGACATGTCTGACTGTCACTGCGCTTCTTGCCTTCCAGCCTGTTCTCCATCCTGCCTGCTCCCATCATCCGCACCGAACCGACCCGAGCGCCGGCCACCATGGGCGGCAGCCTGGGCTGTCACCGCTCCATCCCCAAAGACCCCACGGACTTCAGCTGCGGGAAGCGCAAATTCAGCGCTGCGTGTAACTTCGGCCACATCATGGTGAACCAGGAGCGGCTCAACATCAACACCGCCACCGAGGAGGAGCTCATGACTCTCCCGGGAGTCAACCGCGTCGTTGCGCAGAACATCGTGGAGTACCGGGACTGCATTGGGGGATTTAAAAAGGTGGAGGACCTGGCTCTGGTGAGTGGGATCGGGGCCTCCAAACTGGAGGTGATCAAACTGGAAATATGCGTCTCCAGCAGGACCAGTTCGTCCCAGCACTCCCCGTCGTCCCTGCGCAAAGACCTAGATTACCAGTCATGCACCGGGATGAACATCAACACCGCCACCCCGGCGCAGCTCATGAGCATCCGAGGCATCACGGAGAAGATAGCCAAGAACATCGTGGGGTACCGGGCAGAACACGGCCCGTTCAAGAGCATCGAGGACCTGGTGCGGGTTGACCACATCAACAGCTCCCTGCTGGACAAGATCCGCTTCCAGGTGTTCGTGGAGCGCTCCAGGGCGCCGTCCACCAACACCAACGGAGGACTGACGAGCACCTCCAAGTCCCACCCCAGCCCGACCTCGTTCAGCTTCAGGAGCGACGACCTGGACCTCCCGCCCGGGGGACCGACCCAGATCCTCTCCGTGCGACCCAGCGTGGAGCCTCCTCCCGGGCTGCGGGACGGGAAGCCCGTGGTGCGGCTGGCCACCTGGAGCCTGCAGGACTGCTCCTGTGACAAGGCCAACAACCCGGGGGTCCTGGAGGTGGTGTGCATGACCCTGCTGGAGAATGAGTGAGTAGAACTGAGTGCTGGAGGCTGATCAGATGGATGAGAGGAGGTCAAGCCTTCCTGACCTTACCTTTTCATCAAAGTGATGCACAGCTGTTAATAAAAAAAGTACTAAAGCTTATTCATACTAAACTAAATTAAAAACAACATTTTTGGACATAGTCTATCCTACAATGATTGTCATTTAAACCCTAAATTACTAAACGTAAGGTCTGTACAAAAACCAGATCCATTTTGAGCCTTTTATGTGTTGTCTTGCTGAGTTATATTGTTGAATAACCTCATATAGATCAGTTTTTCCTCTTAGTATTGATAAATCAACCATTTGCATTCCTTAAATGTGCTGATTACAGGCTAATAGAAGTAAGGTTAGAGTCTGGAGGTTCGCTGATTCAGCTCCACATGGGCTCAGAAATGATAAACTTAAGCCTAAATCTGCCCCTGAAAGAGTCAGCAGAGCTTTAGAGCACCAGCAGCCTGCGGTGTGTTCACAATCTGAGCTTGACACCTGTTGAAACAGTAACCTGTCTATCTGCTACATGCTTGGATTTTACAAACATGCAAGATAATTTCTTCAGAAGTGTTCATTAGTGATAGTTAGGTGACCTGCAGCAGTCAAATATTCACACATCAACTCATGTAAACATGTTGAACTACGAACTACGGTGGCCCAGAGAGCTTACAAACTCACATACTCCAAAATACACCTTCATCTCTTTTATAATACATGTGCCCCACAGTACAAATCCTCTGATGCCTGGGTAGGATGCACTTTACTGTCCCACTCCTCTGGCTCTGTCTCACTCTGGACTGAATTCTCAGCCCCAGCGTGAGTTGATATCATGCAGGGTCATGTAGTTACATTGTGAATATAATACAACATAACATTTCTCCACCTTTCCACAAGGCATCAGTCCAAAAGTAATCAAATAAAGCTGCAGGCTCCAGGGCCAGCTGAAGCTGTTTCCTTATTACAGCGTCAGGCTTTGGCTGCAGTGTAGCATCTCTGCTTCTTCCTACACAATACTGTACGACACAGTGTCATTTGTAAACAAAGTATGTGAGCTTCCCTGACTCTCATAAACTCAGTGGTTCTGTGTCAAGACACACAGTCAGCGATATCAGACCACCAGCTGCTGGGCTCCTCTTCTCTGGAACCTACCTGTAACAGCACAGCACGGAACCTTACACAATTATTTACTTTGTCTGTTTGCATGACACACTTTCACAGCCTCCGTGTTTTTTAAATGTATTATTCATTGGTAACACGCACTTCTTCAGGAGGGCAGGATGGGGGCTTCTCGGTATGTGTCAGCCTCAGGTTACACCGGTATGGCCGGCTACACTGTCCTACTTGGGCGGTTGAGCCCTGACCTGCTTGGAAGGGCGGAGGAATTAGGTGAGGTCATGAGAGGAACCTCGGCGTCTGGAAGTCACTAACATTAAAATTAGCATCCTCTGCTATTCAAGCCAACATACGATCCATAAGCACCAAATTCTGTTCCCTAGAGGCTGCCATTTGAATATCTGACTCTTGTTTGCTGTGTTTTTAGCTGTGGTGTAGGGTTTGGGAGGAGAGCTATCATCAGAGCGTCAAGGAGACAGGCAGTGTGCTGCTGTCAGGCTGGTTCCTTTGTTGTGATTCTACATTTACATGTAAAAGAACAGAGTATCCACGGGTCCAGCTTTGGTGGTGGGTGTGGGTGATGTGCCTGCAGTGAAACCCTGCACATTTTCGGTTGCTACAGTTGCGTGTCAAGCGATGCATTGAGCAACAGGCAAGGCAACCCTTGCGTAGCAATGTGCAATGCATGTTGGGAAAGCTTGGACCATAAAGATCCATGTGTTGGATCCTTTACAGGCTGTAGGTCACGCTGCATGCAACCATGTGACCCCTGAATTGGGACATAGCTGAAGTCTAGGGTGATGGCAGACAAAGGTTACTATGTAGTGGATCCAGAGCACTTTCGCCTTTGAGCAAGAAGGTTCTGGGTTTGAATCCGGGGGCCTGGGGCCTTTTTGGTGGAGTTTGCATGTTCTCTCTGTGCCTGTTTGGGTTCTCTCCAGATTCTTCTTCCTCCCACAAAAAGGAGTCAACACTAGGTTGAACTCTAACTCGTCCATAGGTGTGAATGTGTGTTCCCGACTAAGTCAAAAAGCCTTGATGCAATAAATAAATTAGATTTATGTGATACTTTTATGCATTTAAAACCTAAAAACAGGTCAGTGGTGACCCTAACACAATCTTATCAGACACTCTTCAGTCTCCCTTCTCATGCTATCATGATAGTGGTAGGCCTACAGTCTAGTCTGTCTGCTGCAGATGAATCCGGGTGAGATAAGCTCTTTCCTGCACCAGGACGTCTTTGAGCACAGAACTCTGAGTAGGAGAAAACCCATATTTAATGAGCTCGGTGTATGTGTGTACGTGTATGTGTCACTGTGTATGCAAATGTCACGACAACCTAGGAACGTTAGTGACTGTGTGGCTGCCTGGATGTTTGCCCTTTGAAATAAAACAGGAGCTTATGTCCATTTTTTTCCGTAACGCTCTGAAAATGTCCCCTGGGGGACTGACAATTGGGTTGCGCCCCAGCCGTGAAGAAAGGAGGCTGCAGAGGAGATACTGGGCGTATGCGCAGCTTAGAGTTCTGTTGTGTGAGCAATCACAAGATCCAGGCTGAGTTTACACACTTCCTGGCTTCCCTCCAGGCACAAGCAGAGAGCTTCTAGAGTTCAATGAACTCCTGCTTACCAAAGGTTACTCAGAGAGCTGTGCTCAGCCAGCGCAGCCTCTGCAGCCTGCTGATGTTGGTAATAAAGCAGCCATTAGTCAAGCTAACACACTGGGCTGGAGGGAAGTGAAAGAGCCGCCACCGGCTCTTACCAGCAGGGTTAACATAGGTCAAGGTGTAAATATCAGCATCACTTGTCTGGCTGCAGCGGTGAAAAGCTGCTTTTAGTTTTTTTTCTGCACGAGCGTCAGACTTTTCTGTGTTCTTCGTTCCCATGGCGTCTAATGTTTTGTCGCATTGTTGTGAAACTCCCATAGAGAAGTGAATGCAAGAAACGGCTTTGAACTGTGTGACATCACATATTTGGCCAATGAAAACCCAGCTACCTGCTACTGGGGTACACACAGGAAGTGAAGAAACAAGACGCTGGGTTGAGTCACAGCACGGCCGTGAGGAAGTGATCAGTCAGAGCAGAGGCAGGCTGACCATGAGCATCATCTCTGGAGGAACCAATCTGAACCACAGGCTTGTAAACACCAGTAAACAGACACGATCCTTTAAAGGAGTAGTTCCACATTTACTTTCTTTTCTAAGAATGAAATGAGAAGTTCAAAACACCACCTAACCCACTAAAACTCACTGACATGTTAAGTGTTGGACATGTTACTTTTAAAAAGTAATTAGTTATAGTCACTAGTTACTTTCCCCCAAAAGTAACTGACTTCGTAATGGAATTACTACATTATAAATGTAACTAATTACCAGGAAATGTTACTATTGTGTTACGCTTATATAAAATGCTCAAATATGTCAAATTACTCGGACTCTGACCCCCTAACCTCCTGTTTGTTGGGTAGTTGCAGATTAACATTTTTTCTCAACTAGTTGATGGACTTTTTTTATATTACGTACACTTTAACTAGTGTATTTTGTGACAGGACTTCTTGAGTCAAGTAACGGCGCATTTTATTATCAGTAATGGTATAACGGGGGAAACAGTAATGTTTTTATTACTTGTTACTGAAAAAAGTAGTATATTCCCATCACTGGACATGTGTCATATATAGTTTGTTTAATCTCTACATGAACAGAAATGTAAAAACAGCAATTTTTTCATTTAGTCATTTTAGGAGAAGTTGTGTGCCACAGCTGGTGAACTGACTCTGGCTGCAGGAAAAATGTGTGCAAAACAAAATGTGAGCTCACTGACCGTCATCTGCAGTTAGCTAAAACATACTCTACCATGAAACATCAAGGAAACTTTCCCACACCAAAAATTGTTGTTTTGATTCTAGTTAAGGTCAAGCATGTTGGATTTTAAAAGCATGCACATTCACAATCAAGACAAAGACGCAGCGAGAGCAAAACATGTTTGTTTGAGTTGTGAATCTGTCTCATGAAAAAGGAAAGGAGGATGAGAGGAAAGAGAGGAGCAAACAGAGAGAACAGGAGTTTCTGGTGAGTCCTGAGTCGAGCCACAGGCTGAGCCTAACACAAACACAAGCTGTGTCTCACTCCGACCGAGGGGTCACGGCTGATGTCTGCAGAGTCGGCTCTCTGGTTGTTCAGGGCGAGTCAACACTGACAGTTACACAAACAATCACACAGAGTCTGTCATGATGGCTAATGAACCTAGAGGAAAGTGAGTGACAAAGCTTGTTTCCAGCTCTCAGATAGAAATGCCAAATTCATCATCTGAATTGTCTCGTGTTTGAATCAACACGGCAAATTTCCCTTCAACAAATTAAGGAACAGTTAATGATTAATATAATATCTGGCATGCAGTGTTGATCAAACAAGCTCTCTGAGTCTGATTGTATCATTAAGCAAAGATCAGGTTTGCATGAGGCTCATGAGCTCATGCATCAGTCAGGGTCACTGACAGGGATGATGGTAATCAGCTATGACCGGCCCACGTCACACGTTGTCGTGGAGACTTATATACTGACAGAAAGCTGTGGTTTCTTAGAACAGGAGACGGTAAAGAAGGAAGAGACACCACGCACAGAGATCCACATCCTCATCTAGTGTTTGTAGCTAGAGCAGTCACAAGCTAGACTGTGGTCTGTGTTAGGTTTGATGTTCTCACTGAGAACTTACATTATATATCTGATTGGTCTGAGTGGTGGGCAGCACTCTCAGCGGAATGCTCTGGGTTCAGTTCCCGGGCGTAGAGGCTAGGAGGAGTTTAGTTCCCCCCATGTCTGTGTGGGTTCTCCTCCATGGATGGTTAGATGGAGGGAAGGAGGGATAGATGGATGAAGGGACACATCAGCATTGTGTCAGATGGCTGGCTGTCATACAGAATGAACAGAAACTTAGAATTTAGAATACCACCTTTACAGTTCATCTCCCAAAATGTTAAAAACTCTGCTTTGATTGATATGAATATAGAACAAGACACAAGACAACACAGTTTTCCAGTTTCCATTAAATCAGCTGTCAGAGTCGCATCATCTGTGTCTCCTTGTTTGGTTTATTGTGCATGGAATTCAACACCATAGGAGTCTAGGATTATTCTTTTTTTTTTTACTCTTTATAAGGATTGTTACAATAATACATATACATCTTTCCCTTTGATTGCTGTCTCTGAACACTGCTGCACAGAGCTGCTCAGTGTCATTCAAGACATATTTGCATACATCACCATTGTATCATACAAATGATCACAGTGTTGAACAGCCAGGAAGACCAGAACAAGGATTCTCAACAAGCCAAATGATCTCTCTAGGAATCTGTTCCTTTATACAAAGACACGTATTGTTCAGCGTTCACCCAGTTTGCAGATGATGTAGCTAATTCACCACTCCTCTGTAGCACACCCAGTTTAAATATGCAACTTCATGTGATCTCTCTCTAATAATAACAGCCAAGTTAAACATCTCACTGACATCCCATTAAGTCAATAACCCAGTTAGTTTCGGACAGACTGGTGTAGCAGTATCCTCTGATTAAACATTAATCACCATTTAACAAAATGGAACGGTGTTAACCGAAAAAGGCAATGAAGAGCTTTAACTATGACAAATGAAAGCAGTTACTGTATGTTTGTGCACGGACCATTAAGACATAAAAAACATCTGTAAAAATAGACATTTTCATAATCCAATAATCAGCATGTTTTCATCTCAGCATTATGGTTAATAGAATAAATGTGATCCCTTCACTGAAGAATTAATCACATCCTGATAGAACGTGATGGCTTATTGATTATAGCTCACAAATTAAATTGTCAAGAAATTGTTCCAGAAAATGTTTATTTTTACTTTTTTGTTTGTTTGTGCATCAAACATATAATAAAATACGTTTCAGGGAGTTAGGTTTATTTGACAGAGCCCAACTAGCTGTTCCCCACTGCATTCAGACTTTATGCTAAGCTAAGCTAACCTGGCTATCAGTCATTAACCACAGTCTCGTTTGTTTACAGTAAAGGGAAGCAGGAATCAAACATCTGTGTGCACAGCAGGTGAGAGGTCATGTGTTCACCATCAACCAGTGGGTTGGTCTTCTGCTATCTGCACACTGTAAAGATAACTGGAGGCTCAATACACAGCACACAGACAGCTCCACTGTGCAACATGTACAACAGTCTGAGGCCTCCTACGTGACACTGAGTAGGAACCTTCAGCTTGTTGTATTGTGTTCTGTTGGGTGCTGGTGTGGAGCCTTTAGGCATGTTTACATTGTACATAAAGACAACATGGTGTCAGCTCTTACGAAGGCCTTTCTTCCCTGTGGGCTCAGTGTGAGGGAGAGGCCGGTTCCAGGAAGAGTCCTGCTTGTTCCAGACTTTTGAGTTATGGGGATTGCTGTGCTTCCTGGGAATCTTCAGTGCAACAGAAATGTTTTTGTATCCTTCTCCAGATCGGAGCCTGGACACAGCTCTGCAGGGTCAGGCCCCCCTCCTCCTCAGGTTTTGTTCTGATCTGACCTGATAAAGATACATGTGTGCTGCCACTGAAAGGACCACAGGTGGACTCCTGTCAACATCTAGAATCATCTCAGAGATGATCAAGAGAAGTGGGAGGAGCCTGAAGTTAAAAAGTGTCAAATGTCAAAACTTCTGTTTTCATTTTCAAATTCAAAATTTTATAGATTGATTTAACATAAAGCTACATAATAATAAAATGTGACCTAATTGAACCTTCAGGACACACTGACTGTCAGCATAATAAATACAGTAAGTATGGCCTGCCTGAATATAATATGAAAACAAAATAATAACATTAAATCAAAGTTTTTGTGCATCGTAAAGGACTTTTTAAGAAGATATTTGCAAAATCAATAGCCACACCACTTTATAGTGAAAGCCCTTATAAATAGAATCACTGCGCAATCTGCAATTAATCAAACTACTGTTGAGACAAACTTCATCATTTAATAACTTTAGCACTCTTTCCACAGTCTATCAGCTTGTAGATGGTGACGTGGTAGCAAACTGCAGTGAAACACTTTTCACAGAAAAGCAGTGAGGTCTCTGTCAGCACCTTGTCCTGCTGTGTCCTCTGTGAATGTGTGTGACCTGCAGCCTTAGGCCTTTTCCTTATTTGGCGTCTGGGAGAAACCTCAGAGACCGTATTTATGTTCAAGGACGTCTTTGCCGCTGTCACGTCTTGTTATTCAACCTCCCATCTGCCTCGCTCTGACCTGTGTTGTAGAATCGGACACTGGTGTTTCTGCGTTATCATGTGTTTCTGTCCACAAAGCAGCAGGGGATAGGGGGAGCCGGTTGTCACGGTGACGCTGAAGGATTTAGGCTGTCACGCAGATCCTCGGTAGCATTTGTTATTATTTCTGTTTGTCAGGCCGATGTTCCCTCTCTTCTTGATGTTGTGAGCTGATGTAGACACAGCGCGGCGGTGACCTGGAGGCCTCGAAGTACAATCAAAGCCGGAGCTGGCTCGCTGACTCGGCATTATCCAGCCTGTCCCTGATGACATGGCTGAACTCAGGTCGGCTCAATGTGAGCTGGGATTGAGTCTCTACCAATGAAAACAAGAGGATGAGGACTTTACCCGCCAAGAGCGTAGCAGGGTCTTTCATTGTGTAGAGCGATCACACCTACAGAGGAAAGGAGCATTGTCTCTGTTACTGTTTGTTCTGAAAACAGGATCTGTGGACTCGCTGATCCCAAAGGTGACAAGGTTTCTGCCTGTGATCTCATCAGCTCCACGGTGGAGCGGGGAAATGCTTGTGCAGATGTGGATTAGCAGGAACACTGAAATGAGGATTACCGATGCTGCTGGTGTGTCAGCGGTCTTATGTAAATGTATTTGCAGCTGGCTTGATGTGGCCTGGATTAATCTGCTGCGTCCAACCTTAACACTGACGAGCCAGAACGTCACAAATCTGTTACCTGTCAGTCATTAGACAGTGACCATCCCTCATTATACTCTGATAGCCAGCTGGCTAACATTAGTCCAGTCCATTGCCTCAGTGTGTCACCTGGTACAGGACAAACAATTAAGGCTCACTTCTCACACCACAGAGGCCCAAGTTTGGGATAGTTCAACATTTTGGCAAATTGGCCCATTGCCATAATCCCAATAGTTTTAGGAGTAGGTTTGTTTCCTTTAATTGTCGGTGCAAGCTATTTTTAGAACGGTGGAGCAGAGAGTTATTTGATGAGTTTTATGAGGGAAACCAAGAAATTCCATTAGCCTCCATAGCGTAGCTTTGAGCAGCTAACGGCTCTGCTCCACCATTCTAAAAATAGCTTGCATCGACAATTAAAGAAACAAACAAACCTACTCCTAAAACTATAGGGATTATGACAATGGGCCAATTTGCCAAAATGTTGAACTATCCCTTTAACCCTTTACCTCCTCCTGTCACTCCCTACAGTCCAATCATCTTGAAAAATCGATAGGACATTTATACAAATCATCATTTGTAACAGTAACACAGGCTTCTATTTTGAAATTCCCCCGAGCAATGAGTATCTGCTGCAATTTCATACTTTCCATTTGCAAAGACGTGTGTGTTGTTAACTAATACTGTAAATAGGATTTCGGTTCACACTAAAATCCTGCTTTAAATAGATACATAATGCTCTTTCTGTTTTCTTTTATAGAATGCGAACATTGCTAAGCTCAATAAATCAGATTACTTTATAGTGAACAAGAGGCCTATTTTATCGTTTATAAATGGCATAGTTTCAATTTAAATGTGATTTAAATGTCGGCTGGACGATATAGTGTCTTTTTGTGATTTGATTTGAATGGAAATGATTGTGTTGAGTCAGCAGATGATCACTGATCCATGAATTGAACTGAATTGAAATCATATGGTGACAGATTTGTGATATCAGCGTATTGATATGTGTATTTGTGATGAAACCTGTGAGTCTGTGTCAGTTCTAGTATGATCTGATGATCTTTCAGTCTCACTCTCTCCTTCCACTGTTCCAGCGGTGTATCTGACCAGCGTGCGCAGCTCTGGCAGTATGTTGTCAGCACATCACTTTGTGTGGAGGTCCTTAAAGAGACCAGGAGCTTTCTCTCAGCTGAAAGGGAACTCACTCCAGAGGTTTGAGTTAGCGTGGCAGAGGAGACACAGGCACAGCGTTGTTGTCATATCTGAATGTACAAAGAACCGTGTGAGCAGGATTTCAGCTTCCCTTCACAGCTTCACAACCTTTTTCCGTGTCAGGTGTACAAATATGTAGAAGATTTGTGTTGTACACCGTGGAGAGGATTTATTTGTGTTGTAACTCCCAGATCTTCTCTTCACAGATTTTTACTGCACATGACTCTGGTGTGGAGCATGGACGGCCGTTTAGTGGGATATAACTGAGTCTGGAGCAGTAACAGAGCTGGTGTATCGTTCAGCAACGGCAGCAGCAGCACTTCACTAATAGAAAAGACAGTTATGCAATGTGATTTTCTGTGTGGCTGATTTGGAATTAGTGGGTTAGAGGTGAATGAGGTCAGAGCACTGCCACCCACTTCATTTCAGTGTGTTGTAACCAATCACTTCGGTGTAGGGTATACCGCAGAGTGTGTGTAGCCAAGGTGTGCGAGTGTGTCTTTCTCTGTATAATTAGAAACAGCTCGGGTTGAGCTCTGGGAAGTTGTGAATGTCACCTGGAAGGATTGTCGGAGCTTGTTTCTTGCTCTAAATTCTACATTTCCTCACATGCAGAGGTCGTTTGTAAATAGACGTGAAACCGGGAGAAATACCTTCCTTACTTTTATCACAAATGATATTGCAAAGAATTTCCTCTTCCTCAGTCGAACAATGAATTTTACAAGTGGAGGGGTATACAGTATGTGAGAGAGGCTGCAGAGGCCTGTGGTGTGCTGTGCTGTAGCGTGTTGGCAGAGTTCAGGGCGGCAGTCCAAACTCCATCAGTGAGGGTTAATCAGCTTTTCTCAGCTTGGCCAGTTTTAAAAACACTGAAATTGCGGAGCGGAAATGTGCTGCTTGTTATGTTTGGGTGGTGCCGCTCCTGTGTGGTGTGTCAACACTATCTGACTGCCTTCATGTGTATCATTATTACTGGGCACGTACAGTAATAGAACAGAACCCATCCCTTAGCCTACATGTTAAACAGACAGTAATCTAATATAAATATTGTCCTCAATATGCAACACATGACACTTTACCTGCAAGCCAAACTGTATTCAGTTTTAATTAAGCACTTCCTCTTTACAGACAACAAAGCTGTATCAATAGCCCGCACTCTAGTTTAACATATTGCATCTCAGCAGTTACAAAATTTGATTTAAAATTCACTAAGCTTCCTTCACACAGATGTCACCAGATGTGATTTGAACACAAAGTTACATAACACACAGAGTCACAACTGATGCTTTTTCAAGCCCAGGACAGTAAGACGATAGATAATGCAGAGTGTGTCACGAGATCACGGGAGCTGCTTCCTGTTAAAACCCAACCACCACTAGGAGGTGCCAAAAGCTGAGAAGCCTGAAGCAGGACACACTGTTTCTAACAGTCCAACATTTTGGTATAGAAAACAAGACAAGAGTTAGTCTCTTCAATGGGAAGTAGATCCTGTTCCCCAACACTTTGAAAATGTAAAGTTTTGGGAATTCCCAAATCCCATTCACCTATATTGTTTAATATTGAGCCTCTTCAGTTGCACTGGTGTTGAGGAGGAAATGTCAGTGACAGTCTGCAGATATCGATGTTTGCGCTCAGGTTTGCTCTCATACAGATTTTGAAAATCTGTCTCAAATCAAATGAAGGGCAGTCGGATTGCTAATCAAAACTGTGCATTATATAATACAGGGCATAGAGCCATAATGAAAATGTGTAATTGCAAAACCTTTAATTTATTTCTCTTTTCTGTTCCTAGCATCAAGTTGCTGGCGGTGCAGGACCTGCTGGAGCCGGAGGCTCTTGAAAAGGTAAGGTTGAGTTGTGCAGCTCTCTTTCCTCTGATTGAGAAACCTTCCACTGTTGGTGCTGATGGCTGCTTTCTTTGATTCACAGTGTTCAGCCACTGTAACTCAGTGTTTCCCATTTATTTGATGTGTTGCTGTTATGCAAATGCTCCATTTTTCCTTCCACTTCCCACTCTACATGTGTCTCTGACTACTGAGTGTAAATGTCTTCTATTAATAGGCCCATACTTGGGTTTGAACTGTGTTAGCGCTCTCCTGTGCTTTCACTACTATAAATATGTCAGTGGTTGCTATGGGTTGAAGCAGGGTATCCTTTTCAGCAGTGTCAGGAATTGGGAGTTGAATTGAACATTGATTCAGATTGTTTTTTTTATCAAATAAGGGGAAAATATGCTGGCACACACTGTCTGACAGCTGGGAGATGTGTGGGCCCACAGGACAAATGACACAGATACACATAGGAAATCAGCAGAGATGCTGGAGCTTTCCAAATTCAGTACTACAGCAGTGCAGAATATTTGAGCTCTACTGCCCTCTACATGTTGCAGCTGCTCATTCCAGAACCTGCACTAAAGAAGCATTATTTCCCAATGAGCAGCAAATACCTCCGACTTTACAGTACTGTGCAAAAGCTGCTGTAGGCACTATAAGTAAAGTGAAGATGCTTTCAAAAATAATGCTATGAATAGTCTTTATTTATGAATTCACTTCCTACAGAGTTCAGTCAACAGAAGAAACCTAAATCAGATCATAATTAGCTGTGACCACAGCACCGGTTCTCCTCACAGTTTTCTACTTGATTGGCAGGTTGTTGAAGCATAACGACACTATCTTCTTCAACACTGAAAGTATTTCTTCTCTTGTTGTGTTGCAGTTCTGTGTGGAACTGAACCAGGGAACGCTGGCCTGCATACGAAAGTGGAAATGGCCACGAGGGTCGTGGAGAAGTGTTGTGTCTGAAAAACCCACCGGGCATTCCAGCAAGGTAACACAGCCATCTTTAGCAGCACCGACTGCTCTCCTGTTACACTGAATGTAAGAGGACTGAAAACAGCTGCTTGTCTGCTGTGTTCACCTTCAGCTACTAATGCGACTCCAACAGACACTGGGATCATCAGCAAGCACGTGAATCTGCCAGAGCCTAACATTAGTTAGACTATAAATGTTTAAGATCAATGCTCGGCACATGTTTTCAAGGGTGTTTAGCTTTATTTGGTTTGAAGGTATCGCCCCCCTCATGGTTTATTCACCCCTTTCTCCTCTACAACAGAAAGTCAGACACTGAGAGCACAGAGAGCAGAGACAGACTAGTGGATGAACCCTGGATAGGGCCAGGATGGCTTTGTGCCCATGGCCTCAGTCATATAATATGGATGGTTCAAATAACTGCAACAGGTTTTACAATGTGCAGCCTCTAGTGCACTCACACAGTGTGGTGGTGACCTGCAGGGAGAGGAGAAAGTTTTCAAGGATTTTAAAGTTATGATAATAAGTAAAGTTAGATTTAAATAATGTAGAGTGTTGAACAGAACTGAATATTGTTATCCATCAGAGGGTCACCTCAAGGCTCAAGCAGTATTACAACAGAAATAATCCACTTAATCCATGTTTAGGAAACATTTGCATAAGCAGTTCACTAATCGTGTTACGAAAGTCAGCCAGATCATCTTTAAAGAAAATAATCTAACTCTATTTCCCATGATTCTCTATTTCCAGGGGATGAGCTACTCAGGTTTCCTGTGGGACAGCTCGTCTGGTATTGACCTGAAGGATGCTACAGTCCTGGAGTCTCCTGCTGTCAATGGCAACGGGAGTCATACGTCCCCTCGACTCTACTTGGCTCACTTTTTTGTAAGCAGTGAATTACTCCAAAACCAGACTGTAGTGGTCAGATCACTGTTAAAGGGATAGTTCAACATTTTTGACAAATTTGCCTATTGCCATAATCCCTATAGTCTTAGCAGTAGGTTAATTACCTTTAATTATCGGTGCATGTTGTTTTGAGATCGGCAGGGCAGAGACGTGAGCCGCTCAGTGAACACAATGGAGGTAAACGGTACAGGTCCCCTGTCCCTCATCAAACTCATCAAATACACAATCCAACAACTCCACAATGCTCTGGTGAACAAGTTGTGACCTGCACACTCACCACGTTATCCAATAATCATGTATAATTATGTAACATTATGACACATGAAGCAAATACTCTTTTGAAATCACTCCGGCCAGCAGCCATGTCATGTGCAGATCACAACAGGAGACCTGTACTGTTCACCTCCTTTGTGTTCACTGAGCAGCTCACGACTCTGCCCTACTGATCTCAAAGCTATGACTATAGGGATTATGGCAATGGAAAATGCTGAACTGTCCTTTCAACAGTTATATCAGGCAGATATGGACATTTCATGAAGCAGTCCGATTGTTGTCCTGTTAGTTTGATCTGCGTTGTCCATGGAGTGATTGACTCTCTTGTGTCACATTCTGGACGAAACATAATAAACAAATGTGTTCAGACTGCTGGGTGGAGTGTCAGTGAACAGCTGAATCATTGTTGTGACAATCCTGTGCAGAATATGATGGCTTATGTTGTTTCCTTAGGTTGGTTCATTGGAGCTGACACTGGTGAACGTCCACATTCAGCCCACAGCTTCACCAGCAGAGACCAACAGCAAGAACCTCAGCAGTGATGAAGTCAAGAGCCAGCAACTGCCCCCAAGTATCCAGGAGACACTCAGAGGTCAGTGTTGTAGACTTTGCATCACATGTCACTATGTCTCTATGGGTGGATTCACACAATTTGACCAGAGAGGAAATGATGCGTGAAGACAAACTATAAGAATGGCTTCTGTTTTTTCCACTCCACAGCTGAGAAGGAGCTGGTGGTGCTGGGAGATTTCAGCTGCCCCCCTCAGAGCTCACAGCTGGAGATGCTGAGAAAAGAGAAGCTTAGTGCCCTGGTACCATCTACCCAGTTCACCAACATCAGCACCCGAACACCACAGGGCACCCACTGCCTGGACAACATCTGGGTCAGCCGCTCCCTCAGGAAGATCTGCTCGGGTAGGTTGACAGTATGAGTCACATACACATTCTTCCAAATTTAAAGGAATTCATTCAGTTGGAACAAATGAACATGAAAATTGGTGAGAATGAAATTGAAAAATTCCAACAAAATGGCTACTCCTATATCACAATCTGTTGTTTTTTTTCTGTATTGTTTTATAAGCCTAACCCCCAACCCTGACCTTCCTGCTCTCTATGTGTTTTCCTCTGACAGGCCCCTGCATGGTGGTACGGGAGGGCTTGACTAATCCCTGGATCCCTGATAACTGGTCGTGGGGCGGAGTTGCATCAGACCACTGTCCTGTGGTGGCTGAGTTTTATCTGGACGCGTCGCCCAAGGAGCTGAGCAGACCTGGTATAGCAGTGGACAGAAGAGACATTATGCCCAAACATGAGCGGTGACAACAGTGACTGTCAAAGCGGAGTCAGTGGTGGACGACCTCAGAGTGACTTTGTTGTATCTGGGTCCTGCTTCATCATGGTTTGCCATTGAATGAAGGGTTTCCTGCTGAATGAGAGAAAGCACCAAGATTGCTGTTTTGTTTCACTTTATCAATGTACAGTAAGATAGTAAAAGTCATAGAGCCATACAAATGTCAGATGAAATATATAATGTGCCAAACATTTTCTATGTGTATATGAAATAAATATGAATTGATAATTGATAGTTGCCCCTGCTGTATCTTAATAATTATAATCATTAATGCAATTAACACACACCTCATGAATCAATATGGAACTTTTAATCTATGTAACCCAGGCCTTTTTGTGCATGTGCTAGCTCCCAGCCTTCTCTGTGATGGAAATGAGGTGCCAGGGCTCCTCCTTAAAGGTCCAGTGTGTAAAATGGGGGGGGGGGTCGTGACATCTAGCATTTAGATTCTAGATTGCAGCGCTTACTCGTTCACACTCACCCCTCCCGTTGCAAAAGTTACCTCAGTGGCCTCAGAGGACAAAAAAACTTGTTTACTACGACTGAGACGACTGGGAGTATTTCAGGAGCATGGAGCGATGAGGGAGGTGTAGATCTAAACCATTTTATGTCTGCTGTTTCCAACTCCTCCTTCTTTCCTTCTACCGTCTTCTTCATTGGTTTATTTATGAACACGGAACTTGTGAAACGTGCTCTCTCACTGCCTGGATTTTCTGTTCAGGCTGCCGTACAAACATGGTGGTGCAAAATGGCTCCATATACATATAACCCTTATTATATGTATATGTAAAAGAAGAATTATAAGGCTATGAAAATGAAACAAATTTTATTTTATAGTGATTATACACAAACATAACAAATATATTCCATATATACCAACCAATCCTGTTAAAAGAACTTCTTGTCAATTGGTACCCAAATCAAGAGAACTAGATGACAAATAAACTAAGAGTAAGAACTGTGATAGTGTCATAACAACAATGTTATACAATCTCATCTGAACAGAGGCAGAACTCCAGATGTGAGCAGCTTCTTGATGCTAAAGCTTTGTTGAAACATTGTAAATTCCATTCAAGCAGCCACTGCCATTGAGCCCTGAGACAGTGGATGTCTGTGGCTGTCCATCTTTATCTGGACAGAGGACAGAAATGATTCATGTCAGATATAGACATGAGACAGCTCTGTCTCTCTCTTCTTAAGATTCACAGCCTCTGTTCCCTTATTGTGTCTGATTAGTCTCCACACTTTGTCCTTCCCCAGTCTCTCCACATGGTGTCCTCATAGAGCTTCCTGTCTTTGCCACCTGACCCTGCTCCTCAGCACCTGACGCTCATCAGTATAAAGCTACAGTATTCACTATACACTCCGATAAAGCATTTTACTGGATAGATACCCCTCAATTTCTACTTTTATGAGAGCTTGAACACTGATTGGTATTCTCAAATCTTTGGATATCATTTTATCCTTTTTCTGTTTTATAAAGTTGAATAACCTTCTCCCTCAGGACTTTTGGCAGTTATTTTGCTTTCCCCATGGCTCAGAATCCAGAAAAGTCAGTGCAGCAATGGATGAAATGTGCAGGTGTTTGTCAAAAGCCCAGAATCAGTTATTACAAGCAATCAAATTACAGGCATGGACAGTTACCCTGACAGCCATGTAAACCTGTCTATGTAAATTTTATCAAGGTAAAACTTTGAGGGTATGTAAACTTTTCATGAGGGCCATTTTGGTGGTTGGACTTATCATTAGGATTCAAAAAGATTAAACATTTTGATTCTAATGAGTATGGTATCAAAACACTAACACCAATCAGTGGATCTGCTGGCTTTTTATTAAATCAGTGTCTTAAATTGTCCATATAATGGATAAAGTAGAATGTTTGTACTCTAATTATTTCAAAATGCTAAATGTACTGTACTAAATTACTTATTTAAACTTTAAATCCAGATATGGAAACTTTATATGATGCACTGAATTATAGAAAGACAATTTGGAAGGTCCAGTCCAAGATCTGTACAACAAATATCGTAAAACAAGTAATAATAATAACACTACTACTACTACTACTACTACTACTACTACTACTACTACTAATAATAATAATAATAATAATAATAATAATAATAATAATAATAACTCCAATAATAGAAAATGATCATAATAATACCTTGATTTCGAGTTTTATCAATGAGGTTTATCCATACTGCTAAAACAGTTTTCTCTGTTGAGCACTTGAGTGAATTAAATGTTCAGGTTGCACCATCTAGTGGACAGAGAGTAGAACTACATCATCAGGATTGCAAACTGGGTTTCTGACTCGGTTTTGACTGAAGCCAATCCCAGCAGATACAGAGCGGGTCAGAGTACAACCTGGTGTTCACCTGTCAATCACAAGTGAATGTTATAATGAATCCTGTTGTTGTGTTTGTGAGGGTAGGGGATCTGCTATGAGGAAGCCCCTCCCTCTAAAACCACTCTGTGGGGGGAACATGAGTTGTTTTATCTGGTTGCTATGATCTTTGTTCTTTTTTTATCTTACCTTATTATTTATATCATTGTCTTGTAAAGCACTTTATAACATTGTTGTGATAAGTGCTTTATTATTATTATTATCATTAAGGTTTTTGAATGCACACCATGTTCCTCTCCTTTAGTTTGCTTTTGTTAATTGATAATCTATAAACCTATTCCTAGTCCATTTTCTTGTTCTTTGTTACTTCCCTCTTCTCCTCACAAACACAAGCTGCGTCATAACACTTCCTTGATATCTGTCATGAGAGAAGTTGTGACAGAAGAGTGAACACAGTCTACTTCTCTGTTTCTGTCCTTCAACATCTCCTGTCCTGTGGATGTTTTTGGTAAACTTCGGTAAGAAACCATTTTCAGTGTGTTGACTTGTTTAAATACAGCATTACATCATGTTTTATCATGCTGTTGATTACTTGTTGGTTACTTTATCTGTCAGGAAAGTGTCATTTGTTTGTCTCTTTCATTCATGTGTGTGATGAAGGGGTTTGCATGGCTCTCTCTGTCATTCTGTGCTCTCCATTCAACAGGATTGAAAACAAAAAACAGCAGAATCTCTGAAGTAAAAGTGATTTTTTTGTCTTAAAGCTCCCTTGTTTGCAGCAGTGAAATTTAATTAATTCATTATTAACTAATTTAATTTTGAAGCTTCAAACTACCAGACAATGGAATGAAGAGTGTGGATCCTGAATGGGTTTTTGTGCTCAGGTCAGTTTTTCTGCCCAGAGCGGGGGTGAGGGATGTCAGAGCCTGAGGAATCAAACAGGAAGTGAGAGAGATTTTCATGTGACACAGATTTGATCAAACCATATTCAGACTTGATGTTTTTCATTCTTGCTGATGAGTCTGAAGAGGTGGAATCACTCAAAGGTTCACTTCCTCATCCACAATGCCCATGTCTGAGCAAAGTAACTTGTGACAGCTCAGGGAAAAATCAATATGAAGTCTCCTGATCGTTTGTGATAGCAACATGGTTTGTGGTCTCTCCTCCTCTCCTGAATCTGATGACAGCCTTACAGCATCATCTCTCTGTGTTTCCTCTTCAGCTGAAGCTGCAACATCTCTGTGACTGGATTCAGTATCTGAGCTTCACTCACAGGAACGACTGACTGCAGCCCTTCCAGCCTATGGACATTCAGCTATGAATCTGTGTGAGGACAGCGAGGAAACCACTTTGGAACATGAGGGCGAGACCAAAGCTCAGGGGTGAGATGAGGATCACCAACTGACTCTTCTCCATCTCAGAGCTCAACACTCACATCACTTCACCATCATTGTTGTTTTTTCACATCAATGTTTTTATGCTCCTGTTCAGTTTGGACTTTATAGCCTTTGTTTCATGGTATTCTTGATGATACTGAGCATTATGAAAATTTTGCATGAATAAGATTTCTGATTTGATTAATGAGGTAATTTCTTCAAATAAATTATTTTTCTTTGTCAACTCTTTGTTTCTACAAGCAACCAGCGACAGAGACAAGACCCTCCTGAAACCAGCTGTGTGTCCAAGTCTTTGGGTCGTCTTATTGACTATAAGAGTGGACAACAGTCTGCTGTCCCCAGCTGTGTGTCCACGAAGCATGGCAAGTCTATGGAACATGCAATCGACTTTAAAGAAAAAAGGTAAAAGCTGATAATTCTGTTGCTGTTCAAGTCTGTTACCAAAATGGTATCACATCTTGGTCTAACACGGCACCCTGCTTTGTGTTGCCACTTCAGACAGAACAACACATTTAATGACCTGTGTCTGTTGTCCACAGAGTTCTCCAGGAGACCTCAGAGGTTGTCAGTGATCAGTCCACCAAGCAGCATCACACAGACCTGGACTCCATATTTATGGTGTGTAAATGTTCATACACAGATAGAATGAATAACTACAGCAGCCACCAGGAAATGTTCAACTACTAGCAATTAGACCAGAGGTTATTTATTGTTATTTTAGTAATTTACACAAGTTCAGCACCAAACAAATGTATCTATTTCACTCATATCAGCAGGAAAGTGAAAAGTGAAGTTTTTATAGGATGTTTTTGTTTTTCCAGCTCCTGGAGGAGAACATTGTTGATTTTGTGAAGAACGAGCTTAAGAGAGTCCAAAGAGTTCTGGGTTCCACTCACCCAGAATTCTCAGAGAATCATGGTAATGATGATGAGGTGGTGGTTGGTGAGGATGAAGATCAGAGGGGGAGCAGCAGAGAGGCATTTCTGATGATCACAGTGAATTTCCTGAGGAGAATGAAGCAGGAAGACCTG
This sequence comes from Decapterus maruadsi, assembly GCA_030347415.2. Classification (NCBI taxonomy): domain Eukaryota; kingdom Metazoa; phylum Chordata; class Actinopteri; order Carangiformes; family Carangidae; genus Decapterus; species Decapterus maruadsi. Next base: position 6,996,652 of record CM064897.1, read on the forward strand.
GCTGACTGTCTGCAAAGCAGTAAGAGGATTTCTCTGAAGATTTAACATGAAGGAGACATTAGATATTTATTCATATATAATTGTGTATTTTGGTCAAATAAATGTTTCAACATGAACATCATTTAGATTTAATTTAACTGCTCTTTGTTCCTTTAGAAAAACATGCTGCAGTTTGTGGACGTCAACTCAAATCTAAGCTGAAGAAGAAGTTCCAGTGTGTGTTTCTCTAAGAGGAATCAGATCTCTCTACGTCAAGAGAGAGGGGCTGGAGAGGTCAATGATGAACATGAATCAGACAGAAACAATCACCAGACATGGAGACATCTTTAAAACCTCACCTGGAAGAGATGAACCAATCAGAACAGTGATGACAAAGGGAGTGGCTGGCATTGGGAAAACAGTCTTAACACAGAAGTTCACTCTGGACTGGGCTGAAGACAAAACCAACCAGGACATACACTTCACATTTCCCTTCACTTTCAGAGAGCTGAATGTGCTGAAAGAGAAAAGGTTCAGCTTGGTGGAACTTATTCATCACTTCTTCACTGAAACTAGAGAAGCAGGAATCAGCAGGTTTGATCAGTTCCAGGTCGTCTTCATCTTAGATGGTCTGGACGAGTGTCGACTTCCTCTGGACTTCCACAACACTGAGATCCTGACTGATGTGACAGAGTCCACCTCAGTCAACGTGCTGCTGACCAACCTCATCAGGGGGAACCTGCTTCCCTCTGCTCGCCTCTGGATAACCACACGGCCTGCAGCAGCCAATCAGATCCCTCCTGAGTGTGTTGACATGGTGACAGAGGTCAGGGGGTTCACTGGCCCACAGAAAGAGGAGTACTTCAGGAAGAGGTTCAGAGATGAGGAGCAGTCCAGAGAGATCATCTCCCACATCAAGACACCACAAAGCCTCCACATCATGTGCCACATCCCAGTCTTCTGCTGGATCACTGCTACAGTTCTGGAGGAGATGCTGAAGACCAGAGAGGGAGAAGAGCTGCCCAAGACCCTGACTGAGATGTACATCCACTTCCTGGTGGTTCAGTCCAAAGTCAAGAAGGTCAAGCATGATAGAGGAGCTGAGACAGATCCACACTGGAGTCCAGAGAGCAGGAAGATAATTAAGTCTCTTGGAAAACTGGCTTTTGAGCAGCTGCAGAAAGGAAACCTGATCTTCTATGAATCAGACCTGACAGAGTGTGGCATCGATATCACAGCAGCCTCAGTGTACTCAGGAGTGTTCACACAGATCTTTAAAGAGGAGAGAGGCCTGTACCAGGACAAGGTGTTCTGCTTCGTCCATCTGAGTGTTCAGGAGTTTCTGGCTGCTCTTCATGTCCATCTGACCTTCACCAGCTCTGGAGTCAATCTGCTGTCAGAGGCGCAAACAACCTCCAGTCCATTCAAACCATCTACACTATTTTACAACAATGCTGTGGAAAAGACCTTACAGAGTCCAAATGGACACCTGGACTTGTTCCTCCGCTTCCTCTTGGGTCTTTCACTGCAGACCAATCAGACTCTTCTACGTGGTCTAATGTCACAGACAGGAAGTAGCTCACAGACCAATCAGAAAACAGCCCAGTGCATCAAGAAGAAGATCAGTGAGACCCTGACTCCAGAGAAAAACATCAACTTGTTTCACTGTCTGAATGAACTGAATGATCATTCTCTAGTGGAGGAGATCGAATGGTTCCTGAGATCAGGACGTCTCTCCACAGATGAACTGTCTCCTGCTCAATGGTCGGCCCTGGTCTCCTTCTTACTGTCATCAGAACTGGACGTGTTTGACCTGAAGAAATACTCCGCTTCAGAGGAAGCACTTCTGAGGCTCCTGCCAGTGGTCAAAGCTTCCAACAAGGCTATGTATGTGACAAAAATCCATCTGGATTAATTGTGTTAAAGCAGAAGTAAGTGATATATTTGTGTTAATATAAGTCTTAAATAGTTATATCTTCCGACAGCAATCACTTACATAGAGTGTTTGGACCAAAACACGGGTCTGTCAGTCACTCTGCTCTGCTCTGAGCCGAGGAGAAAACATTTATCGTATCCTACAGTTTTTATCCAATGAGTCTGAGAGAAGTATGAGGGCTGTGTGTGAGCAACAACCTGCAGGATTCAGGACTGAAGACTGTTATGTCTTCAAGGAAACTGGTATTTTTCCGACACTGTGAAGTGGTAACAGTTCGATCTAAAGCAATTTCACCGGTCAATGCTTCATGGCTGTTATAGTGACTTTCACCGGTAAAAAGGTCGGAGAAACCACTATTTATGCTGGATGTAAAAGTCGTAAGTTGTGACTTGAAGCTGTAATTTACGATTTCAAAAGCCTGCCTGGAACGCAGCATTAGCGAAAACGACCGGACCACTTACTTCTGCTTTAATTTCTTTTGTAAAAAAAAAAACACAAAAAAACACACATTCATTGTAACTGGTGGGGGGTTTTTTTGTTGCTGTTTATTTTTCAGACTGAGCAGCTGTAACCTCTCAGAGAGAAGTTGTGAAGCTCTGTCCTCAGTCCTCAGCTCCCAGTCCTCCAGTCTGAGAGAAGTAGACCTAAGTGACAACAACCTGCAGGATTCAGGAGTGAAGCTGCTGTCTGTAGGACTGGGGAGTCCACACTGTAAACTGGAAACTCTCAGGTATAGGGTCAAAGCTTCATATAATTTTATTATCTTTATGATGTCACCAGTATACAAAGCTGCACACACCATAACTTATTATTGATTGAATATGTGAGCAGTCTGTCAGGTTGTCTGGTCACAGACGAAGGCTGTTCTTCTTTGGCCTCAGCTCTGAGCTCCAACCCCTCCCACCTGAGAGAGCTGGACCTGACCTTTATTCATCCAGGAGACTCAGGAGTGAAGCTGCTTTCTGCTGGACTGGAGGATCCAAACTGGAGACTGGACACTCTCAGGTACAGACAACAGCAGCTCTCTGTCTCTCTGACAAACTGAGAAACTCTGCTTCATGTTTCATGGTGGATGAAGTTGATCCTGACTCTGTTTCCTCCTCCAGGGTGGACCATTGTGGACCTCAGAGACTCAGACCTGGAGTGAGGAAGTGTGAGTGTGTTTTAAGTTTGATTAATGAGAACACACACATGTTACACTAGATTTTTACATTTTCCAGACACACAAAGTCCAGAATTTCATTCAGGGTTCAGCTTTTTGCCCTAGTGACTGGAAAGATGTTAGAATTCAATCAATTTAAAATCCACGAACAACGGATTGAATACTAATGATTCAACTAATCCAATGAAACTAATCAATACAAGCTATTAACAGTGGAAACAACAGGAACCCTAAATGATTAAAGTGATCTGAGGCAGATTTACCTTTCAGTTCCTCCCTGAATCTGAATGAAGATCTGAGGCCAGATGTGTGACACATCTGTACAAATAGCAGACACACTCAGTGCTTATACTGTTTTCTAGGTCCATCTGTACAGTAGATGATGAGGTGGAAATTAGCTGAGTTGTTATTTTTCAGTCTCAACATCTATCTTTTAATCACCAAGGGCATGTTGACATGCTTATTGACTGTAATAATTATTATCTCCCTGTTTTCCTTTTCAATTCTTGATTGAAACACTTTTTAAGTCTATTTCAACGACAACACAAAGTAAATGACTCATCACCTTCAATAATGATGACATGATGCTTTTCAGCTGATTGGATTGTTGGATTTTTATTTAAATGTTGTGAAACATTATTCACAATATTATACTGTAAAAATGTTTCACTACATGTAAATGAATAATATAAAATATAAGTGTGAATGTTTGACTTTGATGAATTGTCAGTGAAGTTGTTGATAAATGAACAGATTATCAACTGCAGCTGTGTTGTGTCTTGTTCTCTCCACAGACGTCTGTGAACTGGAACTGGACATGAACACAGGGAACAAATTCCTCAAACTGTCTGAAGACAACAGGAAGGTGACATATGAGATCGAGACTCAGTTCTATCCTGCTCATCCAGACAGATTTGAATCTTTGCCACAGCTGCTGTGTAGAACTGGTCTGACTGGTCGCTGTTACTGGGAGGTCGAGTGGAGCGGAGAGGTTTATATATCAGTGAGTTACAGAGGAATCAGAAGGAAAGGAGATAGTCAGGACAGCTGGTTTGGAGGAAATGATCAGTCCTGGAGTCTGATCTGCTCTGATGTCACTGGTTTCTCTGTCTGTCACAACAACAGACAAACATCCATCTCCTCCTCCCGGGTCTCTCACAGAGTAGCAGTGTATGTGGACTGTCCTGCTGGCACTCTGTCCTTTTACATTGTCTCCTCTGTAAGACTAATCCACCTCCACACCTTCAACACCACATGCACTGAACCTCTGTATCCTGGGTTCTTGATCTACCCTCGTTCCTCAGTGTCTCTGTGTCCTCTGTAGAGACTCTGCTGACTCCGGGTCAGTTGCTGAAGTCAAAGTTGACTCACACTAGACATTCATTTGTCTGAGAACATCACTGCAATCATTAATATTTGAACACTTATTATTTTGTTATAAAGGGAACATTCTTAGTGGCAGCAATTGATTGTTAAAATCAAACTGTTATGATGTTCAGAATTTCAGAATTAATCCCAAGTTAGGTTGTCATGGTCACCGTAAAACCACAAAACTGCTGTGTTTTACAGCTAATTTTAAGGGGAATTGCCACTTTTTACCATCTGGACCTTATTTCTAACATAAAATACGATAATTTACTAACCCAGATAACTTTGCATATTATCCATACAATGCAAGTCTACAGGGCAGCGGAATGAAGCCTCTAAATAACACATCATCTACCGTTTGTGTAATCTTGTTAATTTCACCAATATTTTGTTATGATACGCTAGTGCTATTCCCCTTTTAGTCTGGGGTTACCTGTTATAAACATCTGGGGTCTGTAGGTCTCATTCTGATAATAATGATTCAACTTCGGCATTCGGATCCATTTTTAGTACAACTAGCCAGAGCTTTATTGCGGAGAGGAAGCCCTGTAGACTTGCATTATAATTATGGATATACGCGGCTCTCGACTGGATCTAATTGCGTCGGAACCTGACACCAAAGTTATCTGAGTGAGTAAATAATCATATTTCATGCTAGAAATAAGGTCCAGATTGTAAAAAACGGCAATTCCCCTTTAATACTCAGGTCAAAACCAACCCTAACAAGAGGAAGGTTAAATTGAAGACAAGGGGTATATACTGACAAAAAAGGCCCGGGGGCCCACTCCAAACATATTAAAACCAACATTTTAATAATAAATAATTAGGGATGTAACGATGCATCGCGACTCGATTAAAAATCGATTCAAATGCGTGACGATTCGCATCGATGTAAATAAAATAAAAATCGATTCGTGAGAACAAAGTCTGTGGTGAGAAGTAGCTTACATTATCACTGGTTGATTCATTTGTGCGACATCAGACGCCGCCGGCCACCACGAAATTCAATTCACTCTCTTTTTAGCTCTACCCCTCCTCCTTCTCCCTCCCCAAGCTGCACAGCACGGTGCTTTGACGATGATCGCTCCTGGTGGCCAGCGTAGCTGCATTGAAAATGAATGGCAGCTGGTCACCAGATGTAGATAACAGCTCCCCAGACGCTAAGGGTGTCAACACGGGCTTTATTTACAGGCAGTATGCCTGTTTATCACCAACACGGTAGATGAGATGAGTTGGTCAGCGGCAGGTGCGAGTCTCTGCCTCTGACTGCAGCCGACTGCTGCTCCAACTGACAGCCGAGCGGAGCCGGTGGCGGCGGCGGCTCGTTGAAAACATAAACAGCAGTGAATTCACGTCGGAGTCATGGATGTATAATATTATCTTGTAGATCTCTAAACCAGACACGTCTGTTACAAAGAAAACTTCAGAAAACACACGGCATTATCGCAGGGACCTGCCATGTAGAAAAAAAAAGAAAAAAAGCTGGCTGTGTCACGACTTCCTGTTTGTGGCCCTTCAAATTAAAAGCTCGAAACGTTGTCACTGTGCGTGCGCCTCTGCTATTTTCCTTCAAAATAAAAGCCCTCCAACCTTTCATACACGGTTCAGTCATATTGATTTTGATTTGACAAGCCTAGGCTCCAAATGTTTATTTTGTTTTTTTTTCTCAGACCAATCGACCAATGAAATTGGTTGATAAACGATTTTCTAATTGCGACTATTTGTATACAAGACCAGTTTTAGGCTACTTGTGATAAAAGGTGATAAATGGTGATGTGCAGTGTATCTAAATGAAAGGTAAATTTTTCAGACTATCTTTCTCTAATGAATAAAAGATCATTTTATTAGGTCATAATTTGTCTGTAGCTCATTTTTTATCTAAAAAAAATCGTGAGAAAATCGAACCGTGAACAAAAAATCGTGACTCGAATCGAATCGTGAGTTGAGTGAATCGTTACATCCCTATAAATAATACATTTTATTTGTATTGCCGCTTTTCAAAGCACCCAAGGTTGCCTTACAGATAAAAGAACAATAGTAGAAAAGAACGGTACAGATCACAGACAACAGATTATGGAGACCTTTGAATGTTAACAGAAGGAGGTTTTATCCATTGCTGAACAGAGACCAGGGAACAAGGAGCTGGTGTGTTGGAGTGATGTGATCGGAGGACATAGTGCGAATGATGATTGTCCATTAGTTGTGTATTCATATTCCACTGTTTTGGGATTTGATGGAACTGAAATCAGTTCCTTCAGGACATCCCTTATGGCTTTCAAAGTCTTTGTTGTATTTTTTTTTTTTAGATAAAATTAACTGATAATTTTGCATTTTTGACTCACTGTAACTAATTGGCTGGAAGTGAAACCTGTTTCTCAAATGGCGTCACCAGCCAGACATCAGTTGTCAAGGTAGATTTCAAAAATTGTTTGAATGCTTGATTTGTGGTATCAGTGACAGTTTAAAGAGAAAGAACGTTCCAGTTGCTTTTTTTAAGATATGAAAAAGTTGTATCAAAATGTGAGTAATACTCTTATGCCAAATCCATGCCAAATCTTGATGGTGACAATATCCTTATTTTCTGATTCTACCTTTTGATGTTCAACAGTATGATTAATTGAAATGGTGCAAAAGGTGAAATGCTGCCACCTAGCATGATCTTACTGTAAATTTTTCAAAGTCTGTGGTACATAACCTGTCAATGATTAAAGGAGAAAAAACTAATGGACAAACTTATTGGAATAGTGTCAAGAATAGGTTTGAGGTGGATGTGGTCAGTAAATCTGTATAGTATAAATCATATAGTATGATGATGTAACTTCAGAAAAAAAAAATCAAAATGACTGTCTTCCTTCCTGTAATGTGTAGCTAATGACTTCCAAAGGCTTTTTTTGGCATGTTTTATGTAGCAGACAGTTTGTAATGAGATAATTTTCCAGATGCACATACACAAAACATATAGATTAAACAAATCTGGATGAATGTGCGCAAAGTCCTGTGTATCATAAAGACAAAAATACATGATCATTACTAAAACAATGTCATTTGCATGTTACTAAGTGGCATGATTTTGGTAAATGATTGATAATCAGGGAGAAAATTCAGCAACATTTTATCCAATTATCAATTTTTATCCTTTTTTTCACTGTTTACAATTCCAAAACCAACAGTTGAGCCATGGTACTGTAAGGTTTCAGCTCAATTTCTAATCTGATTCAGCATGTAAAAGAGATGCAAGGAACCCCCCCCCCTTTTAATTAATTTTTAATACCACTATTTCCCAAATAAGTCAATGCCTCCACCTCCTCAGTGTAGGTTCTTATTTTGATCCAACAGTGCAAACAGAGCAAATAGCTTCAGAGACTCCTTGGAGAAAGTGATAGCAGATGAGAGGGAGGGAGGATGAAGAGGGTGGGCATGTGCATGTGTCTGCTGTGAGAGAGAGAGAGAGCGAGGGACAGAGGGAGGTGCTGCATCAACCCGGCATACAGCAGCAGCAGCAGCAGCAGCAGGCTGGGCTTAGGGCTCTATTGTTCCCTGTTTTATTACGGCCGCACGCCGTTCTCTCTCATTAAGGACCAAGAGAGAAAACAGAAACAGGGGGAAAGCAGAGCAAAAGAAGACCTCTGCCCCCTTTTTCCCCCCAGGATTACTTCTTCTTGGACGCACTGGTGTGGACAAAGCAGAAGCGGAGAGCACACTTACTTCTCTAGCGCGTGGCCAGGCTAGCTGTTTTCCTCCTGACTGCATTGGGAACTACAGTACTTGCCATACGGCGGCCATGGGGCTGGCCAGCAGAGCTGTGGAGACGTTGGGGATCTCCTCTCTCTGGACGTTAGCGCTGCTTTTTCTCTCCACCTGGGAGCTTGATGCACAAACTGCAGTGGAAAATAAACCCTTCTACATCTGGCAAACAGGTACCGTCCACCTTCTCTACTCTCCCCTCACCTCCCCCCTAGGGTTTAAGGAAGGAGGGGTTTTGGTGATGCTGAGTTAGTGAATGAATGTCCCATTCATGACTACTCTGACATTTGATGAAATATTAATATGTAAATGTTTGTGTACATAAGAAGATGCAGGACAGCAGGTGCACTTTCATGTGTGCTTTTTTTTCTTGAAGGTTTATTTGCACTTACCTTTGTTTTCTTGGATTCCATCAAATAATCTTGCAAATTGAAAGAAACTGATGATTTAAATCCAAACTTTCTTTCCTGAGCCATATTTCCTGCAGATGTGAATGTAGCACAGGTTGATGCACTGGAGCCATCCAGCTACATTATAGCATAACATATTTACTGCAGTCCCTGAGGTGAATCTCTCTTTACCCCCATCTGGGGGCTCTGGTAGCGGCCTGTGCTGGGTATCTCTGGGCTTAGCTTCCTTCATTCTGGGCTGAAGCGTCTGCATGGGACTCCTATGCAACCTTGTACCACAATTAGGTTCATTTATCACAGTTTGACATTTGATGAGAAATGGTGTGTGCACTGCAGTCACACAAGGCTCTTTCTTGAGTGGGGGGAACTACTAGCGCACCACAATGATGAAAACACCCCATAGTGATGATGCAGGTTTTTGATGGGAAAGAGAAACCCAGAGGTGAATGTTTGAGTTCAAGCAATGTGTGCAGCTGTGTTGATCATTACAAAGCTTCCTCATGTTACTGTTTTGGGTGGTGCCTCCCACTGATGGAGAGCCCATTTACTATGAAAGCGCAGCACATGGTCAGGAAAACACAATACCAATGCATGGTCTAGCGAGCAGAGTGAAGGAGTGGGGAAGAAGGGAGGGGGTGGAGATAGAGTGATGAGAGCTGGTGTAGGGGGATGGATCTTCTTTAACCCATCAGGGCAGGAGTGCCCTTTGGATGCAGCTGCAGATCAATGTGCTCCTCCACTCCTGCCTAATCTCTCTGTGTCACTGGGACGTTGTAGCTCCTGTCCATCAGTAGGTGCTGATCAAAGGGTTTATTCCTGGAAATGCAACTCAGCGTCCATGCTGACTCTCGGCTGGAATCCTGATGTAATCTTTACGTGTTAATATGTTTTTAAGGATTATTTCTTCTAAAATGACCAGGATTAGAAACATAAGAATGTTTGGCAGCAGAATGAATACCAAAATTTTTGTTAAGCAGTGTACATTTGGAATAATTACTAAGTGATATTCAGTTTATGAAAGCTTGAACTACGCTGTACACATGTGTCAGGAGTATTGATTCATTATATGTCAGATTTTAGCCAATTTAATCTGAAGGAATCTCAGATTAGTGAAATTGATAAAACTAAATTCTGATGCCTGGTATATTTTCTTTACACAACCTACTTGTCCAGCAGTGAGCAATTTATATAATAATAATTTCAGAAACATTCAAATGCTTTTTCTTCATTTCAAGTCCTCCAGAAGATACATTTAATAAAGGTGGAAAATGTAATAATTCTGGATTATGCCAAAACTCAAATTTGTACAAAGTATAGCATTTTGTCACTGGATATCAACTCTCTTTATATTTGTTTTTCCTTACCAGCTTCATTGTGTGAAAAGGAATGGAAATCCTCTGGTATTATGTGCCGTACCTCCCACCGTGTTACGGCAGGGGAGGAGATTAACAATAGAGAAGCCAGAGCAGATTGGCCCGACAAAGTTAACCTAGATACAGTATCGACATGTTTACGTGCGTGTCTCCTCTCAGCTTAAGTATGTCGGCACCTCGCTCTGCGATGCTAGTCTTTCCTCAGTTCTCTGGTGCCCATCTTGAGATGAATGATAATTAAGCATGTTTTGCTTGTGTCTTTGATGTGCTATTTCTGGCAAAACCCCTACCTTACCAGAACCCCAGTCTTTTCCTGGTCAACATAACAATGCAAGAGGCTTTTCCTGCACCTCAGCACCTTTTATGTTGGGGTGAGCCAGAGGAGCAATGATGTTTTTTTGGTTGTGTGTGTGTGGGGGGGTGGGGGTCTTGTGTACTTATCAGGCATTACATTAAAATATAGGTGACTGGTTTTAATGCTGTGACAGATCTGTGTATCTGTGATATAAACCATGAAACTGTGGAAGATAATTGCAGCTATGAAATAGATTTCATATCAAATTACTAAGGCTACACCCACACATCTGGTATGGATTGGATTGGTCACTGAAATTAGCCACAGAAGTAATATAAGAGGGAGGGTTCTCAGGTGACTGCGGTATGTACAGAAATACCAAGGAAAATAGTAAAATAGTACAATTTCTCAAAATGCACTTTGGTCATATGGTATTTAATCATCCCCTCCGTCCCCCTCTGTCCTCTGCCAAAACTGATGTGTAAGCAAAAACGCTGATAAAACCACATTACTCCTCTACACTATCTGCATATGGATAGGATTCAGTGACATTGTGTAATCTGGAACTGTGTGGAGTGTTTTTTGGCAGACAATTTGCTGATGTTGTCTCAGTGTTAATGCACAGAAGCCACAGACAGACGGCTGGGGATTAGATTTCTGTTTCTGCATGTTGATCTTCAGGATTTCCTCCCGTAGACGACAAAGTCGAGTAGAAACACCAATGAAGATTCCATTAATTATTTTTTAGTTCGTTGTTTCTGCAGATAATTGATATGTTTTTTTTAATACCCTTTTTTTGTTGCTGTTGTTTCTTAGTTGTCTGAAGCAATCCAGGCCAACGATGACATTTTTGCAGATAGACAGTGACTGTTTGAGGCAGGCAGGCTGGAAATCACTACGGACACCAAATCTAGGCCAAATGGTGAGACTTTGGTGAAAGCCCTTTAAGATGGATCTTACAAGGTTCATTTATTGTCATTTTAAAGAATGGTTTCACATGAAGAGAATTAAATTTGTACTGAGGTCCCAGCAGTGCAATAAAGTGAGACTAAAAAAAGAAGAAAAGAAAAGCACACAGTCCACAGCAGCAGCAGTAGAGGACAGAGGGTTCAGTTAGCCCAATTTCCCTGCGGGGACAAATAAACACTACTACTACTAAAGAAGCTGGACTTGATGCTCACCCTTGTGCCTGAGGGGAGGGGGACAAATAGTCCTTTTGCTGGGTGGGGTCTTTCATATGCAGGAAACTCTGCTTCTGCACCTGCAGATGAACTTGATGCAGCTGTGATGCAGAAAGTGAGGCTGCTCTCCACCACGCCCCTATAGAGCGATGTGAGGACTGGGATGCTGAGGCCAGAACATGTCAGCTTCTGCATGTGTTAAGTAAAGGTGTTGGTGAACTTACTTCATGATGCTGGTCCTGTTGCAGGTCTAGGTGAGATCATTAGAAATGATGGATGCTCCCAGTCCAAAACGTTGGTTAAACTTGTGAGTGTATGAATCAGAAATTGCTAAGTGAATATACATTTCTGATATTTTCTAAAATTACATTCAGTCACAGACTCACGCAGTGTTTTGTTTCGGTGGTCTGTTGTGTGCTAACGCGTTGAACAAGGTGGACTGCGGGTCTACACAATCATACCACCTATCTACCAATCAATCAGGGCATCCCTAGAAAGTGTAGAATTATGACCTGAGGCCTTAAATAAACTTGTTTTTCATAGTGCAGTGATTCGACGTTCAAGGTTCATTTACTGTCATTCTGAACCATTAAGAGAACCATACACCATACTCAGCTCCTCGCAGCACAACAAAGTGAATTTAAATCATAGCGCACAGCTCTGAGAGTCTGTCTTGGAGTCATGTCCTGTACACATGAATATTAGGGGTCATATTATTTTAATATCATAAAATCCACCAATACCTCTTTAATGCACGGTATGTGGTGTACATTCTAAGGTTTTGCATAAACGGCATAGTCATGCTATTGCAGCGATCTTGTTTGACTTACAACATCCCTAAAAAAATGTTGGTTTTGGAATTTAAAGGACCAGTGTGTAAAATGGGGGGAGTGTTCAGATTCTAGATTGCAGCGCTCACTCACTCGCTCACATTCACCCCTCCCGTCGGCAAAGTGACGGTGGCCTCCGAGGACAAAAAAAACTTGTTTTCCCACGACTGGGACGACTGGGAGTATTTCAGGAGCCTGGAGTGATGAGGTGAAGATCTAAACCATTTTACCCTATGAACATGAACATGAATATTAAACTCTTGCAATGTGCTCTCTGGCTGGCTAGATTTTCCATTCGGGCTACCATAGAAACATGGTGGCGCAAGATGGCGACACTCTCTAAAGCAAGACCCTTGCTCTATGTACAGTATATAAAAGAATCATTAAGGAGTCGGACTACGAAAACCATTTTACTTAATAGCGATTATACACTTATACAAATATATTCAGTATATTAAGATTTGCCAATAAACCTGGCTAATTATTACACACCGGACTTTAATATTCTGTATTATTGTATATTGTGTAATAATAAACACAATAACACATGGCAACACAATAACACATGGCAATAACAGACACAGTGTATCCTAGGAGCCTGTGGTAATTAGCAGGCCCAGTCAGCTTCAGAAAGAGCCAGTGGATGTTTGGGGCTGCAGAAACCACGCGCACAAAACAACAGTGTCTTTGCATTGTCCTCATGTAGCATATGGCTCTGTTCAGGCTTCCCACTGCAGATGCTCGTGTCCATGTGGTGCACAAAAGAAAGAGGAGGCTTTGCCTCGAGTCACATGGTTCACTCTTTGTTCTTCCTCGAATGTCCCCATGGAATAGCCCCCCTCCCCGTCCCAAGCCCCGGGCATGCACTGCCACCATCACTCAGTCCCTCTCTCACCCTCTCCCTCCCTCAAGGTGACCTTTAACCTCAGAGCTGAGAGGTCTCTTATGAGGACGGTGGCTGGCTGGAGGGTCTAAAGCAGCAGATCAACTGTCAAGTACTTAATTCAACCATTTACACCAGTAAATTGAATCAGTGCAGGTGAACAGGAGCTCGGCTGGTCTAGATATACAATACTCCAATCTTTAGATCTAAAGATGTTATTCCATACTGAACCATGGAGCCGTGGTTCATACTGTATAGTATCAGATAGCTATGTGTAATAGAAACGGTTTCAATAGAGACTGTAGACTTTTCAGCTTTGAGTGACTATAAGTACTGTACTGTATGGCCTGAGTGCACTGTAAGGTGCGAGGACCCTGTTGTTTCTGTGCTGTTAATCGTTAGTGCAGGAGCACAGGATGCTGTAGTATGTCTCTCATGTCTTCTTCTTCTACTGCAGGAAAAGACGATGTTGATGGTCTCAACATGCTTGAAAACTTGTGGAACTTGGCACATACTGTAATGTTGGACCTAGTGAAAATGTCTCCCACGTGGACAGGACACACACCCCACCCGGACACAACTCTGTATCAGGCCTACTTTGTAGTACAAGACTGTAAATCTTTAACCTCGAACATGTCAAGACACACAAAGAGCTGCAGTCAAAACCAAAAAGGAAGTGGCCTGTTTCACAGAGTGCAGCTGGAATTACAATGTGGATGCTCCGGGTGTTGTTCTGTTAGCCCCCCTGCAGGGCACGGTGTGAGGGCTCGTTCATCTCTGCTTGAAGCTTTAATTGTTTTTCGGCTTTCTGATGGCAAGTGTATTAGTGTGATTGGTGCAGCAAAATCGGTTTTCTTATCTACCTTCATTTTATTGCTACTCCTCTTGCTATTTTTTGATTGATTGTAATGATTAATATATCAAAGTGTTCATCTTTTCAGTGATTACTGTGGCGGTCTTGTTACCCATTATTTATATTTTTTTTTCACATATTCCTATCTCTCACTTCATCAGCGACAGAGGCTTTCTGATGTGCACTGATTGCCAACAGCAGCAGTCGCACATGTTTTTGTCACTCCTCTTCCTGCCTGACCCTGATACACCGCACAATAGCTGTGTCATCCAAATATTTCTGTTTGACTTGTATTTAAACACTGCGACACTCAGAGTGAGCGGAGACAGAGCCGGAACACTAACCTGCTGTGAATCAGAAAGCAGAGGAGGTATACCAATCACATGGTTGGTGGCTCTGCCATATTTCTGAATGATGAAGATGTGTTATGTCTGTGTGTGTCTGAGTAGTCAGTCCGCTTGAGACACAGCTACCCGGCCTGGTGGAGAGGTTTGGCCAGCTGGGCTGCAGGGTCAGTTTACAGCCTTTGACTTGATGTTGCCTGGATGTTCTTCTCTCTTCATCCCTAAACGCTTCTTTTTCTGGTTGAGGAGTGTCTTGATGTTACAGGTGATCCAGGGTTTGTTGTTTGGAAGGAACCCTTGCTGGTAATACAGAGCCCATAAGTTAGTCTGTGGTGCTTTTACAGTAAGCATTCTGTCAAGGTCAGTGTCCTTTCTGTTGTCATTTTCCTGTGACTTTGACAGTGGATTCTAATCTGAAAACAGTCTTTTGATAACTAACCGGCCTCAAACATCCGATTCCAGAATAAGCAGGTGGTTACAACCTGCATCAGTAAACAGGGGTTGAAGGAAGGCTGGAGAATAACCAGATTATCATCTGATCTGCTTTAGCTTGCCATCTGCAAATGGTGGTGGTGAGCTAAAGCAGCGTAAGCCTCCATGACTTTTGCATACAAGACGTCTTCCATTCCCTGATGGGACTGTCAACATTCTGAGGTGAGAGTAAAGCGTTTAAAATCCTCAGATGGGTGCAATGGATTCAGTACAGTACTGGGTCTGTACTCTGTGAGTGACATCACAGACATCACTGGTAAACAACATTGTGATGGTTAAACAAGGAGCTGACTCTTTGTTTTAACCAAAGCCTCTGACCCAGCTGGAATCCTCTCTAGTCTCATCTACAGAGACCACCAGACGATCTAGTGGTTAAATTCCCAGGGCTCCCCACCGACTCCATGCTGTCTACCTCCTGATATGGACAGACCACAACACCATCAAATTGTAAACACAAGAGCCAGCTCTGCACCAAAACCACTCCAGCCACAATGCACTGGAGTGTATACGCTGTGGCTATAGAATAGACCTCCTGATCCCTCTGCATCCTTGTACGTATGTCAGGCCCTGTCCTGACTTTTGGTCACTAAGCAGAGTGTTTTACAGTAGTTGGATCAGTGTAACAGTGTAACAGTCTGCACAATCTGCTCCACATGATGAGCCGTTTTCACATTAACCTACGCCCTCACCCCAGACGGAGCCTTCCCCTGTAGCCTCGCGTCACCAGGCTCTTCAGAGAGGCGAAGAGCGTTGTGAATTTTGTCTGCATTCTGGTTCTGGTCTTATAGCGGATCTGGAAATCACCAAATTCACCAAAGTAAAAGTGTTCACCAACATAAAACTTATAAATAGACATTAACTTGTAATTCAATAAAGGCAAAAGGTTAGCTTAATGGCTCGGGGACTTTAGTTTCTCTGCATTTTATTAGCTTGGTGCTTTTATTTTGACGGAAAGGCCTGCTCACCCTGGATCCGGTTGCTTACCAAAACAGCAGGTCAACGGCCCAGACTACTTCCCCCGTAATGCTACCCACTTGCAACACTGTCACGCTCACTAGCTCCCTCCACAGGCCACAGTCATTACTGAGCCCCTCCAGATAGTCTCATGTCTGGTATCTTAAAAGAGTGGTGTTCCACCTGCCGTGCCCCACAGGAACACTGCTACTATTCCTCTGGCTCTAACTGTAATAACATTGCTGTCCTTGGCTCTTGCTCTGCATGTCTGCCACATCACCCACCAGGAAAGAAATGGTATATATGGTTTCAGGCCTGAGATGACCTAAAACTCTGGCATTTATCTGTAAGGAGTCCGCTGCCCAAACTCAACTGTGTGCTAAATTAAAGTGATGCATTTTGTCATATCAGAGTCCTGGCTCTCTGGGAGATTCCCCAAATTACATGTTGCCGTAATAGGCCACATATGTATCTTTGGAACAGATAGTCAAAAAAGAAGTGGGGCTATAAGTATGGTATGCTAGAGATCATTTGTACCTGGAGCTTCCTCTTTCTCCAAAATGTTTTAAATACTTGCCTGTGGAGTGATACTTACATGGTGGTTCCCAAATCTAATTTCAAAGGGGGAAAAAAAAAAACTTGACTGTTGAGAAAAAGGGTTGATCATGAACTTAATTCTTTTTCAATCTTTGTAAATTCTGGAGAACAGTGGGTATGAATTAATTAATTTCCATTGTACAATATTACTGTATTTGTACAGTAGTGGTATATCTCACATTATTAATTGTTAGCTTCATAAAAATATTCTTATTCACAATCACATTAAAGGTTGCACACAAGTAAACACAATACGTTTCTCAAACATGTAATGTAATTATGGCAAGACAGCAATGCTGCAAATATGCAATATAATTCTAACAGAAGTACAAAGTAAACAATTGTAGTGTAGTCAAACAATTAAGCTGCAAATTATATTTCTCATGAGCTTATTCATGCAGAAACGCCTGCAATGTCAAGTTTGCATAAAAGAAAATACACATTTAACCTTGTGCTTATGTTGGCTGTAAACACCAGCTAACATCACTGGTTTAGTTCACAAAGAATTAAAAGGCATTTGATGTTTCGAGCACACCGGGGTGTCAGATGGGCCCGTGCAGATGGAGCTGGAGGAGCGCTGTCAAAGAATCGCAGGCGGCAGGTGAAATCATTTCTGTTTTCAGTGGGACTCATTAAATGCTGAATTGCAGCCATTATTCTGTGTGGGTTTGAAGAAGTTTAACCCACACTGTAAAGAATTTTCCTGTAAAATAACAGTAAACAACTGGCAGCTGGGTTACCATTATGTTACAGTAAAATTTACAGTTTTTTACCGTCACAGAAATTTACAGCTTTTTACTGTTAAAGAAGAATACAGTATGGGACTGTTTTTTATTATAAAAACAGTAAACAACTGGCAGCTGGGTTACCATTATGTTACTGTAAAATTTACAGTTTTTTACCGTCACAGAAATTTACAGCTTTGTACTGTATTTGAAAAATACACTATGTACTGTTTTTTAAGATTACTTTAACAATACTTTACAGTTAACAGATTTGTTTAAAAATACATTATCAGTCTTATCAAAATCTACAAACTACAACAAAATGTGCTTTGTGAATTTAGAACAGAGCAGCATGTAATTGTAATATGAAAAAACACAGCTTATTAATTCACTTTGACTTTTATTTGAACATGCATTTACTGTAGAATCTCCACATTCAGACAACACCGTCTTTAAAAAAAAGTTACAGACAGTTGAACAATACAGTAGATAAGTCATAAATTTACAAAGCTCTCAGATGTGTGTGCCCATCCTCCTGTGATCTGCTATATGAACATACAGTAAAAATCCAAAGAAAAGTCACAAGTCCAGCAAAGAATACCCAAAGTCCTGATCTCAGACAGTCAAAACATGCCAGAATGAAACATTCAAACAGTTGTATGTTCAGAAAAAGAACACAAGTAACTCGGCACTTCAGACTTTCAACTCTATAAGAGAGAGAGAAAGAGGGTGAGATTGAGAGGGAGAAAGAATTAAAGCAGTGAGACAAGATGGTCTCTGTATATGTGTGTGTGTGCGTAATGAGATTGAATAATCTCACCATTTTAAATGAAGTCCTGCTGAAATCCAATGAGTCTTTCAGCATGTCGATACATGTGGTTTGACTGTTGTCATCTTTTTGCTTGTGGTGCCGGTGCCCCATCCAGCCTTGGTGCCTCTCAGGGTTTATGAAGCACCTGGAAATTAATATAGTGTCTCATCAGACAGTGGGAAAATGCACATACTCATTAACAGAACAATGAAAAGCAGCAAATGTTAATTTAGAATAGCATGCTATTGAAAAGATGAAAGAACACATGTTTTAGTGAAAATACCTGATGTTTGGATGAATTCAAGGGCACACGAGGCCTCTTCCTGGTATTGGAGATTGAAGATGTAGAAGGTGGAAAATAAGGCGGCAAGCCTTGTCAAGAAGTTGGGTTGGATTCCCTCACATACTGTATGACATGGCCCTCGAAGCTGACCATCCAGCGTTGAAGCTTCCTGTTGTTTACCTGAAACTTGACCAAGAATTGTCCTGGTAAATTAAGATGTGCTCACTGCTTTCAGACCTGCACATTTTTGAAAAGTCGAGTCACAAATTTGACTGTCATGATTCAACAAACAGGAAGCACTGTGTAATATGAACAACTCACAAGTACTTACTGTGATCAGTAGCGCAGCAGCAAATAGTCTGCAGTACCTGTAATGTCAAAGAAATATGTCAAAAACTGTACCGTAAATGATGGTCAAAACACTCACCAAACACTCAATCAAATAATACACGAGCCACCATAGATTAATCAATTAATGGCAAACATGGTAACAACAACAACAACAGTGATCTTATACCGACTAGAAAAAAAAGCACTCAATTTCTGACCTAAAATTTTTAAATCTGGAATACCTCAGAATGAACAAACCTCTTATGTTGTGGTGTGCATTATATCATATGCTTCATGAATTGACTTCATGTATGTCCACATGACATAGACAGATATGTAGGAATCATCTATCATCTGTGAAAATTTAGCTAGCTACCGAATCATTCTGTCATGACATTCACATTCACAATAGGCTGATGAAAACAAACTGAAAACATTGCCAATTTACTCTGTACCAATTTAGAAATGAAATAAAACTGCTACTCACCAAATAATTTGCTAGATGGAGGTGGATAAAGGGTGGACAAAGAGAGGAACGGATCCGGCTTCACATGTGTAGTGTCGGTTAAATTTCCCACAATTCAAAAAATACAACATGATGCCGTGATTTAGATGGTTTGGATGAATGATTAGCGGTTAAGTACTGTATTTTAGGAAAACAGTATAGATCTGTTAAAAAGAACAGTAAATTACCAAAATTTCACAGTTTTTGTTTATATTAACAGTAGAATGATGTATTCAAAAATAACAGGTTAATACTGTTGGAATTCTGCTGTAAATTCACAGCTTTTTCTAACAGTGCAGCTGTTAAATTCAGCCTGGCAGGCTGCCCCAGGTGGTGTATCTCTGTGTGTAAACACTCACGCACAGGCCCATGTACACACACCACCACTCCACTGAACACACTGCTTTGCTTTTGTTTCCCTCTCTCTCTCTATGGCGTCTCCAATTGACCCTGCAGTCCTCGTTAACATCATTTATTATTATTTCTTAGTTGAAAAGAAAAAATATAAAAGGTATAGTTTGAATCTCAATACACTGGCAAAAGCAGGATGACAATGCAACTTGTTCCTTTGCTATTTTATGCTTTTCCTTTCATATGTCACTCACATACTGCAGCAGCACCTATTCATTTCCTCACACAGAGAAATGGGCAGTCAGTGTGTGGCACAGCTCATTACTTGAAGTGAGAGTGCTGACAGTGGGGGAGGAGTGATGCTGTCAGTTTGCCACCAAAAGGCAGTGGACAGAGGGAGGCTGAGTAATTACATGGGAGTGGAGTTTGGTCGATCTAGGTGCATCTGTGCACGGCTTCCACTTTGTCTGTTTACTGACAAGCGGCCAGGCTTTAAAAACCCACAATGTACAGGACTGACACAAGATGACTATTGAGTGGCCACTGACCCCAGCAAGTGTTTATTACATCCACCGTATATTATGGGGATTTATCCTGGGTCCTCTTCAAGCCTCTCTATTTAGGCCCGAGCGGCGAGTAGCACTCGCCCGGCGGAGGGCCTATTGAAATCGCGCTGTTTATTATTATTATTCACGTACTCTTTATGCCCCAATTTCGCCCCTTTCCCCAACGCGAAAATGCCCCAACTTTTGCCCGGGCGTCCGGCCGGATCCGAAATTCGATATTTTTGGGTGGTTGCACCGGTCCGACGCAAAATGGCGAAACAGCGCCCCCTACAAAGTCCAAAAAAGCCCATAGGGAATTTGGGTCACTTTGGCGTAGACCGACGAAATTCGGTACACATATGTATCTCACCCAGATATACAAAAAAGCCTCTTAATGTCATGGTGAAATGTCGACAGGAAGTCGGCCATTTTGAAAGGGTCGTTTTTGCCGCCAAATTAACTCGTCCGAAACGGTTCGCCCGAAATGCTCCAAATTTAATAGATGACATCTTCAGACCTAGCTGAGTACAGCTTGTGCTCCGTAGGTCGATACATCAAAGGGCGTGGCCTCCAGTGGGCGCCAAAGTTAGGCTCGATCGCCACCCAAATTCGGTTGGCTGTCACGCCCACATGCTTTATCCAATCAACTTCAAACTTGCAGGAAATTACGGCAGTGAGTCACTGATTCGCACGATGTATCAATATCCCACTTTACTCAAAGTGCCCCCCCGGTGGTAACAGGAAGTGACCATTTTTTACATTAAAATCTTTAACTCCTCCCACAAATTTCGCCCGAACGACTTCAAATTGCCTACAGGTCATCGAGATGCCATGCTGATCCAACGTTGTGCTCCATAGGTCTCTACGTCAAAGGGCGTGGCTTCTGCAGCCATGGCAATTTTTGGCCACTTCACGTATCCTCGCCATTTCACCTTCGAACAGCTCGAACGCCCACATACTTCATCCTATCAGCTTCAAACTTGCTGAAGATGATGATGGCTCCACCCTGAACGCTGCGATGTATGGCACGCCCACTTAAGTCAATGCGCCCCCCGGTGGTAACAGGAAGTGACCTGGCTTACACTTACATTGTCCAATTGACTTCAAATTTTACATGTTTGATGAGGCTCCGCCCCTGAACACACCTGTCCACGTCTGGCTTCATACAAATGCGCCCCCTGGTGGTAACAGGAAGTGACCTGTTCTACATTTACATTGTCCGATTCACTTCAAACTTCACGTATTTGATCCCGGTCAGCCACTGAACGCCCCTACCCGCATCTGGTTTCGTAGCGCCACCTGGTGGACAACCACGCGTTGCGTTTTTCCGCTCCCGCAGCGCTTTTTCGCCCTTCTCGCTTCGCGTCACGGCCCCCGCACGCCTCAGGCCCCCGCGGTCGCATGGGTCGAGCGAGGGCCGTTCATCGCCGCTTGCGGCTTTAATTGTGGATTTGTAACTGATGTTGGTTGTGACGAAAGAGAAAAAAAAGGCAAAGGATTTGTCAGGGTGCATGAATCTGCAGCTCAGCAATACGAGAAATCTGTAATGTTTTTTGGTTTTTTTCACAGATGAAATGAAAGGATCTTTTGAACTTCAGTAGCTTTTTCGTAGTACTTTTGTCTGGACCATCTGACAAATTTATTTTTGGTTTGTATTCAGGTTCAAAGATATGTTATTTATTACTTTTCTTTAAATCCACCACAGTTCTATACAAGTCTTAACTAAAGGAAAAAATCAACAAACTGAGAGTCGTGTAGAATCTGTAACTTCCTCTTAAGGACAATAAACCAAAGGCTGGAACCATGTTGTTATTTCAAGTTTTCTAGTTCTTTTTCTTCTTACTTTTTTCCTTTTGTCTGTTTTAAAAAAGAAGTAGTAAAACAGTAAATAATTACAATACTGTTACCTTTTCTTTGAACCCCAAAACCATAAGGATCTAAACTCAGCGGGATCAGAACTGTGGAAGGAGTTCATCACATTTACACTAAATTCAATCAATTTCTTCACAAGAGATCATTCTACTGCAGAGGTATAGTGGAGTGTATGTCTTTATTTCCACTTGACAACAACATAGATATATGTCTACATCTTGTAGAGGTTGTGATAGTTCATCCAGTAGCATTTTTGAAAACTCTGGCCTGTTGACCTGGAGCATCCATCATGCTGTGGCTGGGCTGGCCATGCTTATACAGTACAGTATATTGAGTGAGATTAAAATTGAATTGACTGTCATCTGCAGTTTCTTGATTTTCAGCTCCTATAATCAGTAATTACAGTCTTACAGGGTCATTATACTCTGAATCTATCAGATACTGCCCATCAAACCTCAATATCCCAGTGTGTTCATTAACTAACAGAGCTCATTATAATAAGACAATATGATGTGTGATGTGGGGATGGCCAAAAGGAAGGGCGGTGGTATAATTAGCAACTGTTTGGGTGTTGTCAGCTGGGATTGGCTCCAGCCCCCTCCTCCCACACACCCACCCACCACAACCACCCCGGCCTGCACAGATGGATGGAGGTGGAGGGATGGATGTTTAGGTCCTGCCTGCCTCCAGAGAAATTCTCTTTCAACTAACTGTAGCTCCATCCTCCTGCTCTCAGATAAACCTTTGCTTCTCTCTGGCCTCCTGCTGCTTCCTGTGTAACTTGACCCCCCAGCAGACGTGCCAGAGGATTGGCCTAAGCGGCATTAAGAGCTCTTTATCTACCAGCTTATTCCTCTCAATGCCAGCCTCTATTAGCACTGACTTCCAGGCAGCTAACCCTCACCTGACACATCTTACCTTCAGATAGTAAACACACACGTGAGGAAGCACCTGATCTTCCACCGGCTGCATTGTTTCTAAACTAAAAAAAGAAAACAATTATAGATATGTGCAGTGCCTGTTCAGAGTGTGGCTGTGGGTTATGGCAGATTGCTTGGACTGAGCTCGTGCTGGATCTTAAACAAAGTCCTTCAGGATGTTTTTTTGCCCGGCTGTTGAATTGTTGAACTGTTATGATAAGCAATTTCCAATTTGCAGATCTTGGGTCTAAAATCCTCTTGATCCTGAATTATCCTCTTCACATTTTGTGGATGGTTCACATGCAGCCATCTTTGCAATATGCTGTTGTTGTTATCAGTGATTTCGGTAACACTTTATTTTAAGGGGTCATTGTTCCTGTGTACCTACCTAATTAATTACAGTGTAATTACCTATGTAACTCCATTTAATAACATGTACTTGCATTGTAAATACATAGTGTATTTACAACACACTATGTATTTACAATGCAATACATAGTGTGTTTACAATACACTGTGTATTTACAATGCAAGTACATGTTATTACATGCAGTTACATAGGTAATTACACTGTAATTAATAAGGTAGATACACAGGAACAATGACCCCTTAAAATAAAGTATTACCGTGATTTCTGTTTCAGGCTAACAGAGTAATGTGAGCTGGCTCCCTGCTGCTGCTCAGTTTGTCAGAACGAAGCACTGGCATTAGAAGGGATGTGTTGCCTACATATTGACTATTATGGTGTGTGTGGAGCGTATAGCGATGTGGTGTACATTTTCAGTTATTTGTTTAGTATTGAATTTTGCGTTGAGAATCATGAACTCTCATCGGAATGGCACCGACTAATAGAGTGTTGGCGTTGTGCACCACGACACTTCAAAGTCTCTGCTTGGAGTGGACAACATAAAGTTTTAATACTGTAACAACATCGGCTGTCAAAAGTCAAAAAAGTCCTGTGCACAACAAAAAAGAACAGTTAAAAAAGAAGAATATACGACCCACTGTCTGCGCTTGCAATAAAAGTCAATTTATTAGACTAGGCTACAGCGTTTCGGTCATGGACCTTCTTCAGGCAGATTATTATAACAACATAAAACCAAGATTTTATCGAAGAGTTTCTCTCCACTCGATCTCTCCCACATATATCCATAGTTCCTCACTGCACTCATGGGAAAAGAGAACAGAACTGGCTGTTTATTCATATTGAAAGGTCAATACAACTGTAAATAAATGTCCTGTTTATGTTATTTCACAACCAACACTGCTATCTGTCTTAGATTGCATCACAAACGGTATATTACACAACCTGTGTACTGAATGCTAAGGCAGTTCTGGGATGCATCACACTTGCTCAGTTTCCTCTCCAAGATAAACACCTGTCCTTTTGAACATTAATTCCACCTCCTTGTCCTTAGCTTGTCAGTCTCTTTGGTAAAGAACAACCATTCTCAAGCACAGGTTTTATCAAAAGTTTATGACTTTACAGAAAACTTTATGCATTAAAAGCAAGTACTCTGAATGAAATTGCATTTATTTTGCATGTAAGTGGGCAGCAGTACTGTAGATTAAGATGTAAATTATTCATCTAAGTAAGAGTGTCTCCTGACTTTGTTTTAATAAATGCAAAGATATAAATTAATAAACAAATTAATACAGATCACTCCCACTCCCGGACAAAGAGGGCATCATCCAGTTTCATCCCCACCTCGACTCGACTTCTCAGCAGCGAACTTGACTTGTTTACATAATATATGATTACAGGCAGCACCACAGCTCAGTGGCTAATGCATTGCATGCATGGTCTGCAATAGATGTCTCTAGGAAATACTACCAACTGAATTACTGGTCGAGTTACACGTGACTACAATTAGCTCTTGTTTCAGAACCACGGACAGAGCTGCTTAGATGCAGAACAGACAGACAGGATAGAGCACTTAACTCACTTTCTTATCCTACTTTGATCTTGTGGTTAATCCTTGACCCGTAACCCTTAGGAAATCCTTGTGTCCGGATGTTTGGTATCACAATGCAGGTCGTAGGGAAATATCAGAAAGAAATATCCAAATTAGATGTATGCATTGGCAGTCCTTCCACAATCAGCGCAAACTCTTTATTTTCTTTTTTTCCCTGTTCTTTGTCCTGATGTATCACTAATAGTAGTTGATACTTGGTATTGTGGTATTGTGGTGTTTCATGAATGCTGTGTTGCAGCAGGTTTAGTCAACTAGTCTTGTTTTGAATTGAATCAAAAATAACAAGTCATTTGGAAACAAGTAAACAGACAGATGGAAAAAATGAAATATCTATTCTCTACACCAGGAAAATCTGTAGAAAGTCCATTAATATCCACACTTTAACTGCAGTCATCGCTGTATTATTCATTAGATCTTGGAGGCAGAGACTCCCTTGAAGATATAGTTACAGTCACAGCAGTCATCCTCTGCCTAATGAGGCCCCGAGGAGGCCACTGAAGTCAAAACACAACTCGAGCCCAGCAAGTGGGCTGTCTGCTTCAGGGTCAAAAGAGACACGCTCACCCTTAAATAA
Source organism: Decapterus maruadsi (assembly GCA_030347415.2). Classification (NCBI taxonomy): domain Eukaryota; kingdom Metazoa; phylum Chordata; class Actinopteri; order Carangiformes; family Carangidae; genus Decapterus; species Decapterus maruadsi. The sequence continues at coordinate 7,021,945 of CM064897.1, forward strand.
ATGATCATCCAAAATAAAGGGAAGCAGTGCACACTCCCTTGTTAATGAGAGGTTAACATCAAGTTCCATCATATTAAATGTTATCTGGCACAGTATCACAACAGAGCCATTCCATATCATTCCATATGCTGTTTAATCTCTCCGTTGATCATCACATTTGTTGGATGAGAAAAAGGCAGTCGCTGATTAAATAGGAATAATACGAATTTTAATACATCCAAGGTCACATTAATGATAAGTTGATGAATGCAGTGAAAACTGATGACAAACTCATTTACATATTTCACACCGAACAGCCAAACAAAAATAGATGGACAACACACAGAGACAGGGGGGGAGCGGTGTTTAGCTCAGTTGGGCACCCGCCCCATGTGTTCAAGTGGTTCCAATCCTGCATCGAGCTGCTCTATCCTGCGTGTCACCCCCCACCCCCACCCCTCCTATTTCCTGTCTCTCTCTCAATTCTTCTCATTAAATGCAAAAAAGCCAAAAAATATGGTGATGCAGCGGTCAGCATTGTTGCATCTCAGCAGGAAGATCCTGGGATGGATGGATACATGGTCAAGACAGGACTGCTAGGAATCAAATTCAGAGCTCACATGTCCCACAATCATCTAAGCATTAATGACTAAATAATGATAAATAATAATAATAATAAAAGCTGATGTAGCATGAACACCACAATTTATCAGTTAAGATATAACATTGATGGGCTCCAGTCCTCATAGAACAACATTATTCTGTTATTTTATTGATTACTGTTGATTACTATTTCATATCAGACACCAACACTTCTTCATTCAGTGGTTCAGTTCAATTCAATCCAATGACTGTGAGTGAGATTTACTAACTGAACTACCTCAGAGAGTAATGGCAATAATGATCATCAGAAAGAATCAAATGAGCTGTGTGATGACTTGGTGATGGTGTGAGAGAACATGTTATGACTATTCCCAACTGGCTGCACAAATAATGACTTCCTCAATCAAAGTGCAACGCTCAGCGGCAGCAAATGGTGCACATCAAAACAGCTGCTTGCATTGTTTTCTGTGTAGAACTCCCTGACCAGCAGCAGATATACAGGTGCCAGTGCTGGTGGCTGCGCAATATCGCTTCATACCATTGCTCTATTTCTTTCTGTTTCCTACTTTTCTACTTTCTATTCCATTCTCCCTCTGTCTGGGTCCCGCAGAAACTTTGTAGTAGTAGATGAGATCTTATCATCCTGTACTGTAGCATGATAGAATCTGCTGATAAGTCTATCCCTCATTAAAACTATGTATTCAGTATTATTGTTGGTAATTGTTTTTTTAAATTATTATTATTAAAGGGATATTTCAATATTTTGGCAATTTTGCCTATTGCCCTAGTTTTAGGAGTAGGATCATTACCTTTAATTGTCGGTGCAAGCTGTTTTTAGATCAGCAGAGCAGAGACGCAATAGTGTGGTGAATGTGCAGGTCACAACTTGTCCACCAGAGTGTTTTGGAGTTGTTGCATTGTGTATTTGATGAGTTTGATGAGGGAAACGGGGATGTATCATGCAGGTGGCATCAGAGAGAAAACAGTCAGAATTACAGGGAGATAACAGCACATAGCTTCAATGATAAAATACATTTACTGTACAGGTGAAACAGAAAAAGAAGCAATAGTTCCCTGTATAAATACCCATCATTTCACTCCTGATAAAACTCACTGACAGTCATGGCAGAGCTGGTGGTATGAAATCTCACGTAACAAAATAAACGTCTGTAAAAGCTTCCAAGTACAGCACGGTTGAGCCAAAAATGATTCTTTTCATACATTTTTGAGAATATTAGACCAAAATTTAACCAAATAATATAAGGAGAAAAAAAAGAGACTTAATTTTCTATTTCACAGTCTTAAAAAAGCAGAAAATATAAACCTTATGCTTCGTTGAAACACTGTGACTTTCCTTTGAAATGTTTCATTAAAATCCCAGATAGCGTAAACGATTTGAATGCTGTTGTGATTGTAGCACCCTCTAGACGTCAGGTCTATTTACTGAGGTGTGCTCCCCAAGTTCCTCTTAGTTAAGAAATCGCTTTCTTTTTAGGTTAACTAATGCAGGTAGGTAATTACACGATAATACCTTATTTATGAACTGTTCTATTTATTCTCTGACTGTAACTACTGTTATTTAACCTCAAGTGTGTTTTTTCAACTGTTTTTAGCTTCTATTTATCACTCCTGTAAATAAATGAACTAACAATGAAATATGTTTTTCTTACACCTAGGTACCCTTTAAGTTTTTAGAAAGTCCCTGCAAAGCACTCTCATAAACCCACAGGCAATATGCACAATAGACAAATGAAAAGGCAGTAGTCAATATTACTTATTTACTTTAGTAAATATCAATTATCAATGAATAAATGAAAAATAAAAAAATACAAAAATAATAGTCACATTCAATTATTTGTTTCAAATTCAGTCAATAAATGTCCAAAATAAACGTTTCTGTGACCTTCAAAAAGTCTTTTCAATGTTCAGAAATCAACAAATATCAAATAGTCACTCAAAACACTTCTGACCTAAAGCCGGCACTCTTTTAATGAATGAAAATAAAATGGGTACCCAACCAGTTACCGTTGCAGGCCTGAGACGTTGCTTGTGTACGTGGTAGCCTCAAACCAACATGGCTGCTTCGCGCATGGCGCAGAAATAAAACACACACACTCACTGCACTGGAATCCTGCTGTGGTCCATCCGGTTCACCAGCGGTCTGCTTGAACGTGGGCCTCCGACGACGATTCACTCCGACGACGATTCACTCCAGCTCCAGGTGTCCTGCTCCAAGTGTTGTCTGTGCTAGACACACACCCGCACGGCATCTCCTGCAGCTCCGTTACCACGGCGGCAAAACGTCTTCACCGATGGGATGCTGGGTTAGCTTCTCTGTGGCGAACGTGCTTCAGGCTAGTTAGCATGAGCTAGGCTAACATTAGCTGTGCTGCTCGACGACCTTTCCCTCCAGAGTCCGTCTCATTTCAACTCTCGACACAGGTTAAACTCACTGCACATTCACTCCGAGATGCTCTGTCCGATATCTCTGTGGTGCATCTTCATTAACCATAGTCTTTTTCACCGTGTTTTCTGGCCGTCGCTCCGCTCCGCCATGCAGCCTCTGCTTTCCTCTGCTCGCTCCACGTTGTGCTCTCGTTCCTGCTTCTCTTCCGGTCTTTTCCTCTTCCGAATCCGGTCGACCTGTAACCTCTCTCACTGATTGGATTTCTCTCCACGGTAAGTAAACTCAACAAAAATATATATTTCCCTTTGAAATATTATTTTTTACATTCTTTATCACAAACATATATATTTATTACATGAAATACGAAAATAACACAGAAATAAAAAATAAATAAAATGAGTGCTTTTTCTTTCATATTATTTATCTCTTTCTATTTTTTCCACAGGGTTACATCCCCCCCTTACTAACCGTCTAGATGTCCTCATCAGACAACCTTTTAATAAACTTTAACTTTAACTATGAACTGTGTCCTATTCATTATAGGTACTTTTATGAACTACTTTTGACCTAGTTTAATGATGATACCTCTATGAACTATTGTGATTGGCTGCTCACTAGCCTTGCCTGGTTCATCATAAGTGAGTCTCAACACTGGTTTTACTTGTCTCTTTTCAGTTGATCTAGGTCTCAGTACCCTGTCTGGTTTTTGTTCAGAGCTTGGTTTTGTTTTTGTTGTTCTGACTGGACCTCTGCTAACCTCTAGGTCTGTCTCTGAGTCAGAATCTGTCTCAACCTGACTTTCTGGATCATCCCTGCCTGTTTCATTCTCATCAGCTGAGCGTTCTGGACTAATGTCCCTGACAACTTCTTCCTCTGAACTTACAAACTCTCTTTCTACAGTAGCATACTGTCTGTTCAATAAAGAGTCTATACAGTCTCTGTAGTTTCTCCGAGGTCTGTCGCTCTCAACGTCTGACGACGACTCTGTTACTGCACAGATCTGTTCTTTTGGTTTCGGTTTCAGTTGTCTGTTTCCTGTTCTTGTTGATCGTGTTTTAGGCCTATTAGGAACTTCTTCCTCACTCTGACCCTCAGGTATCCTGACTGACTGCCCTATAGGTAAGAGATGGTCACGATGGATTGTCCTAACATGCCCTTTTCTGCCCTCAGGTCCCACCCTGAAGACAGGTAAGTTTGGCAGTTTACTCACAACGACATAAGGTGTAGAACCCCATCGACTCTCAAGCTTGTGTTTCCCCTTTAACCCCAAATTTCTTAGGAGAACACGATCCCCCTCCTGAATGTTCTGCAAACTGACTTTTTGATCATATGCCCTCTTGTTGCGCAGGTGACTCTTCTCTGCGGACTGAGTAGCTAGCTGGTAAGCTCTTTGCAGATCACGCTTCAAGCTATCTACATACTGGTAATGACTCTTCTCATCACTTTCATCGTCTGATGCTCTGAAACACAGGTCTACAGGGAGTCTGGCCTCCCTACCGAACATGAGGTAATAGGGAGAAAACCCTGTTGCATCGCTTTTTGTACTGTTGTAGGCGTGCACTAATGAAGCCACATGCTGACTCCATGACCTTTTCTTTTCTTGACCCAAGGTAGCTAGCATGGAGAGCAAGGTACGGTTGAACCGTTCGGGCTGCGGATCCCCCTGGGGATGATACGGAGTTGTTCTCGATTTCCGTATGCCCAAAGTTGTCAGTAGCTCTTTTATCAGCCTGGATTCGAAATCCCTACCCTGGTCAGAGTGAATCCTTGCCGGCAACCCATAGTGCACAAAATACTTCTCAACTAGGATCTTTGCTACTGTCAGAGCTTTCTGATTTTTAGCTGGAAAAGCTTGAGCATACCTAGTGAAGTGGTCTGTTACAATCAAAACATTGCCAATGCCTCGGGAATCGGTCTCCATTGACAAAAAATCAATACACACCAGATCCATAGGACCACTGCTGACAATGTGATGCAAAGGAGCGGCTTTCTTGCACGGTGTTTTGCGAGTCACACAGAACCCACAATTTTTGACATAGTCCTCAACATCACTGGACATTCGGGGCCAGTAGAACCTAGCTCGGAGAAGGTCGGTGACCCTCTCAACGCCGAGATGGCCCATGTCATCATGTAACGCGAACAAAACCTTTCCGCGCAATGCACCAGGCAGCACGAGCTGTACTGTTTCCTCGTTGGATTTCTTGCCAACACGACTAAGAAGTCCATCTCTGATCACCAATCTGCCTGACTCTCTTTTGAACAACAACATCTCAGGACTCATGTCTTTGCTGTTAGGCCAAACGCCATGTTTCACAGCCTCCATCACGGGCTTAAGTGCATCATCTCTCTTCTGGGCTTCGATCAAGTCAGCCTTCGAAAACTGCTCCCGAGAACTTAAGTGCAACTGAGAAGGAAAGGCGTACACGTCAGGAATACACGCTGGTGATGCACCTAACTGTTCCACATACCTGGGAGACTCATCGGAAGTTTCACCAATCTGTACACGCTGACATATAGACTTAACAGCATTGGGAGACATGCTCTCCCATCCAACACTCTCTGCTGGGTCTGCGATGTTGCGCGACAACAAATCAGCGTCTATATTGGCTTTCCCAGGCCTGTACTTCACGTCAAAATCGTAGGTGGCCAACGCAGCCAACCACCGATGACCGGTTGCATTGAGTTTCGCGGTAGTGAGCACGTAGGTTAAGGGGTTATTATCGGTGCGCACCGTGAACTTGGCCCCGTAGAGATAGTCGTGAAATTTATCCACAACGGCCCACTTCAGCGCAAGGAACTCAAGTTGATGAACAGGATATCTTTGTTCTGGTGAGCTCAACTTTCTGCTGGCAAAGGCCACGGGTCTTAACCCTGCAGGATGTTCCTGGTAAAGCACAGCACCTACTCCTTTGAAACTCGCATCCGTATGCAGGACATACGGTTTTTCCGGATCTGCAAACGCCAACACGGGTGCGTTTATCAGACACTGAATGATGCTCTTGAATGCATCGGTACAAGACTGGTCCCATCTGTCGTTGAATGGCTCCGACTCTTTTAAGTAAGTCTTGCTTTTGTCCACACCCAGCTTTCGTCCACGCTGGGTGGGTGCATAGCCCTTTGTAAGTTCTGTAAGAGGCCTAACAATGGATGAGTAGTTCGCTATGAAGCGACGATAATACCCACAGAACCCTAAGAACGAACGCAAGGACTTTAGATCTGTAGGTTTAGGCCACTTGGCGACCGCCTGTATCTTGTCTGGGTCAGTTGCGACGCCATCAGCAGACACGATGTGTCCAACATACTTCACTCTTGGCTGACAGAACTGACACTTGTCAAGAGAGAGTTTCAATCCTACCTCCTCAAGCCTGTCTAACACCCGCAAGAGACGCTCTTCATGCTCCTCCAACGAACGGCCAAAGACTATGAGATCGTCCAGGTAGACTAGGACCTGAAGAAGGTTCATGTCGCCAACCGCTTTTTCCATAAGTCTTTGGAAAGTTGCGGGCGCTCCAGTAATGCCCTGGGGCATTCTTTCGAACTGGTAAAAACCCAAAGGACAAATGAATGCGGTTTTTTCTTTGTCCTCATCCGCCATAGCGATCTGATAATATCCGCTTCGTAAGTCAAGGACAGAAAACCACTTACTCCCTGAAAGACAATCAAGCGCATCATCGATGCGGGGAGTAGTGTACTGGTCGGGAGTTGTACGTCGATTCAAGGTCCGATAGTCAATGCACATTCTGATACGCCCATTTTTCTTTCTGGCGATCACAATTGGTGATGCGTACTGGCTCCGAGACTCCTTAATGATACCGGCTTGCAGCAACTCCTGCAAATGCTTACGCACGTCATCAATGTCGGCTGGAGCCAAGCGCCTCGAACGCTCTCTGAACGGTCTTGGATCAGTTAAGCGAATGTGATGCTCGACATCTCGTGCCAGACCGACGTCCCATTCATGCAAGGAAAACACACTAGCTCGCTCACACAACTTTTTGCGAAGCCGATCCTTCCACTGCTGAGGTATCGGTGAATCACCAAACTGAATAAGCTGAGGATCTAACTGTGTGGGTAAAGTCTCAGTCTCAGCTTCGACCAGCTGGGATGGAACGACTGGGTCAGCTGGACAAAGTTGACCTATCACAGTCCCGACTGGGATGACTGTGTCTTTCAGTGACTCATTGTGGATCAACACCGTGAAGTGGTTGACATCCACAGCGGCACCTGGAACAACCATGGACTGTAGCAGTACTCCAGATGGCAAGGGAGTAATGGATGAAGCTTCCACCATCAGCATGTCTTTTCCCACAGGCCTCCTCAACTCGACTTCACAGATGGCACAACACTCACCCCCAGGAGGTAAGTTAAGAGACCCTGGACCCATCCATTTCACACAACCTACTTCATCTTCTTCTCCATCAAGAGATGACTGGTCCGGAAGAGAAGTGGGGGTCTTTGCTTTTATCCCCAAAGTCTGACCAATGTCCACTCCGGCTGTGTCCCGGCACAGTCTGGCTAACCGCTGGAACAGGTTGGCATTGGTGCCAAGGATGACAGGAGTCTGCTCAGGACTTTGCGGGCTCGGACAAATCAGAGCCAAGACAGAGATGGTCTCATTCACACCTGTAACGGTCTCAGAAAACTCCATATCCACCACCACGTAGCCCAGGTAGGGATAACTTGTGTCACTTAACCCCCATATAGCTAACCCGGAGACTGGCTGGATCGGCACATGAGGTAAGTGGAGCTTGTACCATTGTTCAAAGATGATTGTTACCTGTGACCCGCTATCAAGAAGTGCGTCACACTGTTCACCATTGATCTTAATGGGAACGACTGAAGAAGGCCCAATCAGCCCCTGAGGAATGTCACGTCTCAAAGTGGTCACTTCGCTTTTCTTAGCCACGCAGACAGTGTGGCCATTTTCTAACTGTGGTGCGGACGACTCACCCTGTTTAGCTTTTCTCAAGGATCTGATCAGCTTTTGAATGACTTTGCTCTGATTCTCAGGATTTCGACATTTCGAAGAAAAGTGGCCAGTCTCGCCACAGCGATAACAGAAATTTCCCTCTGAATCGCTGAAAGTTTGCTGTCTGACCCCACTCTGCGCTTGCCGGATTGGTTCTATTTTTAAAGCTGCAGCAGGGGCGTCAGATGCTCTGGACTTTTTAGTTGTTATCTGGTTTTGCAGCTTTTTAACCTGTTTTTTCAGGGCAGCTACTTCTGTGTCAACACATGTCTCAGTGACAAGTACTTTTGTCATTTGCTCGGGTTCTTTGTTCGTAGCTGGGGCTTGGCTATTTGTAGCCGTCATAGCCGTTAACATTGCTTTCAGCTCTTTAATGTCAGATTTCAAGCTTTGAATCTCACCCTCTCTGCTATCTGCATCCGCATTAGCCTGAACCCGCCGCACAGATGAGTTCAGTTTCATCCGGGAAGACTCGTACTCTTCTTCGCTGCGAATCTCGCTCAAGAGCTCCAAGAAAGATGGTGGACGTTCCCTCCGTTCTCGTAACTTGAGCTGAACCAACATCAAGTCTGAGTGGACAGCACCTCTGAGAAGTTGCTCGACACGAGCACGATCCGCTCGGTCACAAGGAAGACCTCCTCGCTGAACCACTCTGGTTAAAGACAACTCCAACCTTCTCAAGAAGTCAGATAGTTTTTCCTTGGGTTGCTGTTGAAGCAATCGAAAAGAGAAATACAGATCTTCGCCTGTCTCGGCAGAACCAAAGGCACTCTCAATGGCTTCCAAACACTGTACTGGACTTACCTCAGGATCAGCGTTCCGGACAGCTTTCACCACGCCCAAAGCTGGACCTTTAAGACTCTCCATTATGCGTCGTCTTTTCTCCTTGGCAGAGCAATCACTCTCCTCTACCATAAGGCGCGCATGTTCTAGCCAGTGCTCTAATGCCTCTTCCCCAGCCGGGGTTGGCAAAGTTCCAGAAAAAAGTCGCAAGCGGCGGTAACTGCTGTTTTCGCCAGAAGGTTTCTCCATCTTGGTTAGCAAGTCACCCACGGCACGGATAATGGACGCTGGAGAACCACCAAAGTCTGCATTTCCAATACCCTCCGTTGGCGAACCCTGTGTGTCTTCAAACACCTCGTTTTCCTCAGACATCACGACCACGTCCCATGCTTTGGTTTCACCTTCAGGCAACACGTCAGGAGGGATCTTACCTGGCTCCACTTTCTCTCTGCACTCAACGAGGACAGACACGAGATTGAGCTTTTGGTTGAAGTTTCGCCCTCTTACGCGAACCCGCCCCAAAGCTTTGATGCTTTCCATGGTCGCCTCAATCTGAGCTACTTCCACCCCCTCTGGAACCAAGACCATCAAGGAGTGTGACTCATCTAGCCCTTCTCCGCGACACCACTGTTTGAGCTCACTAGCTAGTTCTGGCCTGTTAGCGTGAGTCTCCATTTTTGTTTTCTTTGATCTCACTGTACTGTGCTAGCTTTTTTTTTTTCAGAAGCTAACTGGTTCACAACAACCAAAATACAGTCACTAACCACCTATTTTTAGCATTAACTAAACCTATCCCGGACGAGCCCCCATTTTATGTAGCACCCTCTAGACGTCAGGTCTATTTACTGAGGTGTGCTCCCCAAGTTCCTCTTAGTTAAGAAATCGCTTTCTTTTTAGGTTAACTAATGCAGGTAGGTAATTACACGATAATACCTTATTTATGAACTGTTCTATTTATTCTCTGACTGTAACTACTGTTATTTAACCTCAAGTGTGTTTTTACTAATGTTTTTAGCTTGTATTTATCACTCCTGTAAATAAATGAACTAACAATGAAATATGTTTTTCTTACCCCTAGGTACCCTTTAAGTTTTTAGAAAGTCCCTGCAAAGCACTCTCATAAACCCACACACAATAGGCAATATGCACAATAAACAAATGAAAAGGCAATAGTCAATATTAATGATTTACTTTAGTAAATATCAATTATCAATGAATAAATGAAAAATAAAAAAATACAAAAATAATAGTCACATTCAATTATTTGTTTCAAATTCAGTCAATAAATGTCCAAAATAAACGTTTCTGTGACCTTCAAAAAGTCTTTTCAATGTTCAGAAATCAACAAATATCAAATAGTCACTCAAAACACTTCTGACCTAAAGCCGGCACTCTTTTAATGAATGAAAATAAAATGGGTACCCAACCAGTTACCGTTGCAGGCCTGAGACGTTGCTTGTGTACGTGGTAGCCTCAAACCAACATGGCTGCTTCGCGCATGGCGCAGAAATAAAACACACACACTCACTGCACTGGAATCCTGCTGTGGTCCATCCGGTTCACCAGCGGTCTGCTTGAACGTGGGCCTCCGACGACGATTCACTCCGACGACGATTCACTCCAGCTCCAGGTGTCCTGCTCCAAGTGTTGTCTGTGCTAGACACACACCCGCACGGCATCTCCTGCAGCTCCGTTACCACGGCGGCAAAACGTCTTCACCGATGGGATGCTGGGTTAGCTTCTCTGTGGCGAACGTGCTTCAGGCTAGTTAGCATGAGCTAGGCTAACATTAGCTGTGCTGCTCGACGACCTTTCCCTCCAGAGTCCGTCTCATTTCAACTCTCGACACAGGTTAAACTCACTGCACATTCACTCCGAGATGCTCTGTCCGATATCTCTGTGGTGCATCTTCATTAACCATAGTCTTTTTCACCGTGTTTTCTGGCCGTCGCTCCGCTCCGCCATGCAGCCTCTGCTTTCCTCTGCTCGCTCCACGTTGTGCTCTCGTTCCTGCTTCTCTTCCGGTCTTTTCCTCTTCCGAATCCGGTCGACCTGTAACCTCTCTCACTGATTGGATTTCTCTCCACGGTAAGTAAACTCAACAAAAATATATATTTCCCTTTGAAATATTATTTTTTACATTCTTTATCACAAACATATATATTTATTACATGAAATACGAAAATAACACAGAAATAAAAAATAAATAAAATGAGTGCTTTTTCTTTCATATTATTTATCTCTTTCTATTTTTTCCACAGGGTTACATGATGTATTCATTCAAAACATTGTGTCCTGTAGATTTGCTATGCTATGAATGTTTTAAATGGCTGCCTTCATGCAGTGCAGACAAATTAGTTCTGTCATATCGCAGAAACAGGGGCAGCATGGTGGTTAACATTGTCACCTCACAGCAAGACGGGGCCTGGGGCCTTTCTGGGTGGAGTGTGCATGTTCACCTTGTACCCCAGGTTCTTCAGCTTCCTCCAAGTCAAGCACAGTGGGTTCAGTGGTGACTTTAAATTGTCTATTGTTTGTCTCTATATGTGGCCCAGTGATAGACTGGTGGCCTGTCTTGCTGGGATTGGCTGCAGCCCCACCATGACCCTGATAGGCAGCATAGCCAATGGGTGGGTGGATATAACTGACACAAGTCATATAATAATGTCAATCTGACATTTTGCTCTATCCTGGTGAAAAAAGGGTGCGCTGACATTACACAAGTCAAACAAAATGAAGGGCAGGACAAGAAACAGCAATCTCTTGATCTAAAAAGCAATTGGCCCAGAGGGGTGTCTGTGTGACTGCGGCTGACCAGCTCACTGTGAGGATGTGTTTATTTGTGCTTTGAGTAAATCGGCGAATGTGTGAACCATTGCCTTATGTAGATTTGGAGCATGTAGGTTTAGAATAAGAGATAAGAGAACACTCACATTCGGAGCTCGGTGCACAGATCCTGCGCTCAGTTTTCTATTATGGAACCAACCAGGTGAATATCACCGGAGGGCAAGGCAATCATTCTCCACCCGCCGCATGAAATGATACTTTAACATTAAATATTAATGCTGTGCTATGCTAAATATTGTCTGACAATGGAGCTTTCCAAGAGACCCTCTGGGAACACAGAGAACCCATTTGTCATTTTACATTCTGGATGTTGGCAGCAGCCAGAGAGTGATAGCACTATTCAGTAGCCATACTAATGAAATTTTCAGTGAATCCTAAAAATGATTTCATCGAGTGTAGGATCTGTTATGGTATAAGAGTCTTTTTTTTATTAATTCATAGTTATTGTTTGTCCTAGAGAGTTCTTATTTTTTAGAGTTTGTTTACCACCCTTCATTTGATTTGAAATATTGAGTTCTTTTCTTCAGCTGTTGCCTTGACAATTAGTTTACACAAACAATGTGGCCAGGGAGTTTTTGTACAGTCTCCCCATTCGTCAAAGAGTTTCAGCTTTTTGCTCTGTCATGTTGAGCGGATCTTTATAAAACTTCACACAAAAGAATAAAGTAGATAAACAAAAGTTGATTAATGAAAAATTCAATTAAAGTGTCATTAATCATTTAAACTGTTTGTGTGTGTAACTGAAAATTGAGATTTATTATTGTCTTAGCTAAAAGTAAATACATAACATGAGTGAAATGAGCTGGAACATTGTGCCTGATTGTTTTGGTCTGTGTTTACTCCTTTTTATGATAATTTATCTCAGTTTTTTGGGGTTTTTGTTTCACTTGACAACACTGGCATGCACATCATCAGCTACTCTTGCACACCTCCCTCTAGGGGGCTTCAGAAACAAACAAAGTCTCCTAATTTAAAATGAACTGATCACTCCGCTTTGTGACTTTTCCAATATGATGGCATTTTTAAATTTTAACTCACCTGATGGAACGTTCTTTTCAGAGTTTCCATCCAAATTACAAATTACATTTGTGACTTTTGTATTGGCATACAAACCTAAAAACCTGTCTCTGACATGGAACGCTTTCAGAACAACAGACACCCAAAATGTTGTGATAAGTATCACAATATTGCCTGTATGTGGCTGAAGAGGAGCAGCAGAATGGGAATAAATGAAAGTAATTGTGGCTTTTTCTCCATTTTCTCCATGGTAGTCTTAATAACCTGTCTTAAACACACCACAAGGCTTAGAGACTGTTTATTACTCTGTACCATAACTATCTCCATACTAATGTAATGTGATGATATGCTTTTGAAATCTCCACTAGGCAAATATAGGGAGAAAGTGACTGGATCAATAATTGATTGTTTTCTATATTCCATTTGACACTGTGTGTGCTGTAAGTGGAGAGAGTGCAGGCATAAGCCAACTAAAGAAAGATAAAAACTATTGTCACCTACGACACAGCACTCAAGGAGCAGCAAACCAGCCTAATGAATTGTGATCAATCACAGCTGCAGTGAATAACATTGATTATCCTGTTTGAATGGCACTTCAGTGGGTGGGGTCTATTACAGTACATAGTTGAACTACATCGCTTAACTACAATTTGCTGTAAATTGTTTGTAGGATATTATATTTGTTTCATTTACACCACATGTTGATTTATTTATCGCTAAGTTAAATGAGTAGAAGTAGTTGCTTGTTGCTTTTTTTAGTTTTGCAAACTAGATTTCTCCAGCGGTAAGGTAGTATTGCCAGGCTCAACTACATGTAGTTTTACAAGCTACGCTTGCAAAGTAGTTCCCCAACACTGTCTATTAGGCAGTAAGTGAACATTCAGTCCTTTGATTTAATGTGTTGGAAGCAGCCACATGAGGATCTGAGGTTCCTTGACAAGCCGGGACAAATTGATATACCTAGATGAGTGGGTTGGAGCATCTCCTATACTGTGTCTTTGTGAGTGCTCCCAGTCTGGCCATATTTGTTAAAGCTAGTTGGAGGTTCCGAAATTATCTGTCTCAGCGTGGAACACACATGAGGTTAGCTAACTCTAACAACAAGTACTTGTTTTCACTGTAGTGATTGTCAACGACGGCGTCAGCAGTTTTGTGTTTTTCGGCTGCTCTGCCATTTTGTTACACAAGCTGATAGCGATGCTCTGCAGCATCCGGGCGGTACCCGTCTGCAGCATGAGCTGTGATTGGTCATTGACAGGCAGCTCCTGCGCCGTCTACCTGACTGGTGGAACAGCCGCGGGAGCGTTGGATTTTTGCAAATACGATTACAGGCTGTAGGTGGAGCCAGAGGAGTTGCAGTTTTTACTAAATTACCCAATGACAGTAACAGCAAATATGACTAAATAACTGTTGCCAAGATGGTCAACCAGCTAGCTGACAACAGTCATACACACTCAAGGCTCAAGAGCCACTGTAACACAAATAGCACACATTTACATCAGGTGTATATGAGCGTTTTGTCGGCAGTCTGGAACCCTGGAGTTATGTCATATTGGTTCGGTTTGTGAGATGTGGTTTCAACATCAGGAACCATCTGACCTTCCTTCTTACGTTTCTACTAATTACAAAAAAAGACAATAGCTCAAACCCAGAGCCTAGTGGAAGAAAACACACTAGTGACTAGTTAAAGTAACAAATTTCACAATAGACAGAACCGGTACAAAGTCAGTGTCTGACTTCTGAGGCTTCTGCCTGTACCATCTGCTTAAATGCAATCGTATCAATCATTTCAAATCAATTCATTGTCATAAATGTGGTTTGGCATCACAGTCCCAGCCCAAGACAGTCTTAGTTCAGACTGAGATATTTCCCTGAAGGCTGAACAAGAGCTGAATTCATCAGAGCAGGGGCGTCCCTCTCCTCTCACTGCCCTTCCTCCACTCATCTACACTAATTAAATAAATGTGCTTGTCTTTCAGTGATGTCCCTCACTCGTATTTGTGCGTAGAAAAAAAATCTACGAAATGAGTAAATAACAACCTAGAGCCTCAGTCATCCAGTCTAGCTCTATACCAGCAGTGCCATTTGGCTTCCATGGAAGTGATGAAGAGAAGCTTTCAAAGCCAGCCACAAATGTTATCTATTTCACACATACAGATACTGCAGCTGACAGTCTGCATCCTTGTTCTGGAGATCTACATTTGGTCGCTTATATAATACACTATATAACTGGCATGTAAGGCAAAGCCAGCAGTACCTACAAGTCCTCACAAATTTGATTGATATGTCTTGACTCTGAACAAAATCTATATGTATAATTAGTATCTGCAACCTAATTAACCATAGAAATTAAACTAAAAAGCCTAAATCATGCCATACTAACTTGTATGTATGAAAATAGAACAAGTAGTTTATAGGGAGATATATGACAGCATTTCAGTGCATGATTAAAAAATGAGAATGTGCTGGGGGAAAAAAGTGCCATAAAAAATTTAAACATGCAATATCTGATTATTTATTTTCACCAATTGCACAGCACATGCACCTGCATGGCTGCAGCCCTGCTTGTTTTCCATCCTGTGGACATTAATATTTCAATTATACCATATGCTAATTCGAATATATGAATATACAATAGGCAGCATGGCTCATTTGAAGATGTTAAGAAGCTGTGCACAAGAGTGGAATGGACATTAGAGAGTAAAATCAATTAGGAAATGGATCTAGCACAAATTGAACTGTGTAGAAATCAACTGTCCATCCACATGTGCCACTATGGACTCACACATGTTTCTTTGGTGTAAACAAGAAACAGTCGGTATGTCAGCAGCACACAGGCGGTCCTTGGACAGCTTTTGCACATAATATGGGACAATACATTGCACTTTGTCTTTTGATGCATAGAATAGGAAACTGAGTTAAGCTTAAATTCTGTTAATTGCATGGCAAGCAGGTGCATGGCAGCAGGTACAGTCTGTGTCAGGTGACTGGGGTAAACCAATTGATGCAATAAATATTCCACACCCCTTACACACTCACCCACCCTGTTTTTATATGTGAGAAACACTCCTGACTGGAAGTGATGGAGCTATATATATCATTGGCAACATGTTGCAGCTGAGATCTCAGTGAGCCTATATGGTGGGCTAATCAACACCACCCCCCAACCATCCATCAACCCCCATTCTCACCTCCATAAATCCCTCCCCTAGGTGCCATCTGCTCTCCTCTCTGCAATTTGCTTGAGCAGGAGGAGATGGTGCAGAAGCAGGGTTCACTTGCTGTATTTCCCATGACATTTATGTATATTAAGTAGTTCACATGACTCCCTGGCCTGTTCTTTTTGTTTTTGATTCGGGTAAATAAAAATGAAACAGGATACAAAATAATTTCAGATTTTTTCCCCCATCTTTTATGTGACCTATGACCTGTGCAGATCAAATATCTTTTGGAAAAAAAAAAAAACTGAATTAAAGTGACTCTGGTTAACCCATTCAGCTGCTCTAGTAATTTCATTATATTTAGTTAGTTGCATCTCTTTACATTCACAAAGAAAACACAAAATAATACGTCAAGCCAGCTTGATATTGAGAAAGAGATACATCATGGCTCCCAAAAGTATGTTTAAAAATGTGATATAAGATGTTTGGCCATAATTCCAAAATATCCTCACCAGGAGGAGATTAAAGTTTTGGAATGATCCAGCCAGGACCCAGACCTGAAGAGGATGTCCTCTAGATCTGTCATGAGCCAGTAGAGCATCTTGAGTGTCAATCCTTTTGATATAAAAATACATCTAGAATGTGAGCACTAAAAGCCTATCAAGAATAATATGCAGTTTGATCTGCAAAAAAACACAGCTTTAACATGACAAAATACAAAACAAAATATTTGTTTTCCGATCATCTACTGAATTTCTGGCCTTGCAAAGCCTCTACAATCCAAGAGTTGCTTATAACAATTAACACTGAAGAGCAAATTGGCATTTTGTCCCTACGCTACTACTACTATATTGCTACTGCCGCTCCTGCTATTTCTATTGTTACTATATTTTAAACTCCAACAGGATCTATGCATGCTTAGACTCCTAAAAAAGTAAGAAAGAACTTCAATAATCCTGTTGTTCCTCACATAATGCAGCCAGTAACCACATTATTGCCATCGTATTAGTGGAAAAAAGTGAAGTTGTATGCGCTTAATCTCGAAGACCGGGTGTTGTTGGAAAAACCTGTGTTTCAGCCATTATCTCACCAAAAAAATTGGGAGCTAATGATACTTTTGCAGGACATACTGACTGATACATGACTTTAATGAGGATCATACGAAATGCATTTTCCTAGAGTCCATGAGTGGAAGAAATAAAGCTGTGGTCTGTTATTGTGAGGCTATTTTAAAAAGGGATTTTAAATTCTAATCCTGTGAATAAATTAAACCTTTGTTGCCTGAGTGTTTTTATTAGCCTGTTGTTGCATTCAATTTCATAAAAAAAACAACAACAACATTTTGCTCTGTGTGTATTAGGGAATTGTGCATGAAGGAAAAGATCATCTAAATAGAATACATGCTGATTAGGGGCACAAATTTCCTTTACCAAGGCATAACTGGGCCACTGACACATATATCCATCCATCCATCCATATATCCATCCAACCATCCATATATCCCTCCATCCATCCATCCATATATCCATCCATCTATCTTCGTCCGCTTATCCGGGGCCAGGTCACGGGGGTAGCAGTCTCAGCAGAGATGCTCTGACTTCCCTCTCCCTGGACACCTCCTCCAGCTGGCTCCACCTCAGCTGGCACCTATCCATGTGGTTCTGCTCGCCCCATCTCTAAGAGAGCACCATGCCACAAACTAATTTCAGCTGCTTGTAACTTAGATCTTGTTCTCTTGGTCATGACCATATGTGAGAGTAGGAATGTAGATTAACCAATAAATCAAGAGCTTCTCCTTTCGGCTCAGCTCCTTTGCCACATGGCCGACTGCAGCCACTGCATCGATCCATTTGTCAATCTCACGCTCCATCCTTCCCTCACTTGTGAACAAGACCCCAAGATACTACTGTATAACCCCTCCACTTGAGGCAGGAGCTCTCCTCTGGCCTGGCTGCAAACTTCCATGCTGAAGGTCCTATCTCCAACAACAACAGGACAACAACAAATGAAATCCAGTGACTCCCAAACTGCACTCCCTCCAGCCCTGGCTGTACCTAGAAGTTCTGTCCATAAAATAATGAACAGCACCAGTGACAAAGGGTCCAACATGCACTGGGAACAGGTCTGACTTATTGCTCCAGTTGTACAGACTGACACATATATCATTTAAACTATGTGGCTTCATTAACTCCAACTTTTACAACTGTGAGGGTTTTTCCTGGATTAAAATGAGGTGGTGATGGTACCTGATCCTGGCTCTGTTGTAGCTCGGTCTATCAGGTCCCACCAGCCCTGGGAGATTTTAGGCTGGAGTCGCATTATAACACGTTCAGATGTCTGCAATGAACAAGAACAGGTGGCATTGATATAGGTACAGAAAGAGCTCGGTGTCTGTCTCTGCATTCTGTTGAAGGTGTAGGTATCAGACCCATTGTGAAGGAAAAATAATCACAAGGCTGAATAGTGGCTCTCATTTGATTAATGCTGCATGCACATGAATGTGAATTGAATCTTGTATTTAGAATTCACACTATTTTCTTCCGAGCGTTGACCTACATTCTGCTCTGATCCGTCTGGGGAGACACTGGTAAACTGGGTGCTGCTTCTCTGCTAACATGCTGCTCATGCTACACTATTCCTCCAATATAGACACAGTGTCAGACATAAGTAGGACTTCATAAATAATACAGTATTTTGCCTTAAAGGTTGAAATATGATGATTTACTTCATGAATAGAGGAGTGAACTAATACTTCCTCATTAGATTTGGAGACTTTTCAGACCCCTTTTACGTTTTTTGTTGAGATTTGCTGTCACTGGATCAAACTGGAGTTTATGACTGATTGCACCAATGACCAGAATTTTGGTTTTCGTCCAATGTTACAAGACAAAACAGATCTCTAAACCTATATCTCAGTAGAAATAAATTCTATGAATAATTTGACGAGGTGAAATACATATAGCTAAAATCAAGGTCAGAGACTGCCTGTCTTACTTTGGAAAGTTTGAATAATTTAGGTAAAGGTCTGACCATAGTATAGATTTTAAGCTACTACTGTAGGTCTATGGAGAGCATACTGTAGCTGATAGCTGGTGGTGGGTTTAGAGGCAAGCACCAGCTCAGACGATGTTTCAAGACGTGCGTGCAGTCTGGAAGTTTGGTAGAGGAGCTGGTTCACTAGACACTGAAGAAGAGGTTGTTTTATATTGAATCCCTTCAGATGCAACCAATAAACCAATCTTGAATGTAAAGTTGGTGATTCCAACCACAGCAAACCCAGAGCCCCTATACCTCTCCTTCTTTCACTTCATCTTCAGGGAGTGTTTCTACCAGTAGACCTAGCTGGTTCTGACTGGCTAATGCCTTTTCATCTGAAGAGCATATCTTGTAAAACAGACATGATACTATCTCCTCTCTGATGCTGTTTGTCCTCTACTCTGCCTCTTTCTCCTGCTCATTCAGGCACAAGTGTCTACTCAAAGCATGGTGGTTCTTTAGAAGTCCTTGCTAATGTCTACTGTAAATATATTTAGAGATGTGTGAGTGTAATATAGACATGCAGTGACTGTTTTTAGATTTGTACTGCAAAGGCAACTTATTCAGAGTTTACAATATCTGAGTTTTTTTTTTGCTCGCTCTCATTTATTTATTGTGAATTCAAATTCATAGGAGGAACACTGAGGCCTGTCAAAGTGTCTTATTTTTATTCATTTTGTGTCACTTGGTCTCAGTGCTGTGCTAATGTTGTGATTAAAATGTGAAAATAGTCCTTCCTCGAGTCAAAGGAACAGAGCAGAACAGAACAAAGGAGATTTTCTTGACACCTGGGTGCTGCTGATGGGTTCAAGTTGAGGATGTTTAGATGTGTGTATGTGTGAGAGAGAGAGTAAGTGTGAGACAACAGGCTTGGTCAAATTGTGTATTAACATTGAGGAGGTCTGCAGAGTTGAGTTAGTGTAATATTTGCATATGATAGGATGTTATCATGTGTCCTTGTCACTAAATAATAAACAAAAGAGCTCATGTTGCTCAGGTATGAGGAGCAGCATCTGCCTGCAACAGAAGCTGGACTAATGAGCGAGGTTGAGCTGTTTAAGGAGGAGATGTCAGCAGGTGTCAGCAGCTGTTTGTGTTTCCATAGACACATGTGCAGGGCCCCAGACTGGACTGGGATTGCTGCTAGTCATAAACTGCTTTTACACTCTGACCAGGTCAGAAATGACAACTTATTACCATCTGTTGATGTTTCGCCTCAACACAATAGAGCCAGACGCTGCATTTAACAAGCAGTTGCTGTGGTGAAGCCGCAGCAGCACAACACCCCAAATTAGCCATGTAATGTCCCATCCTGAGAGAGATAGCTTTCATATTTTTGACAAGCCTTATGAAAAATGCATGAATGCTGCTTCGTCTGAGCCTCTGTTGCTTCTCCATGCTTCCTCCAGGAAAACTGTAGCTGGTGCTGCTATGATTCTCACTATGTCCTTCGATTACAAATTAAATACTGTCTTAACACCA
Organism: Decapterus maruadsi; assembly: GCA_030347415.2. Taxonomy (NCBI): domain Eukaryota; kingdom Metazoa; phylum Chordata; class Actinopteri; order Carangiformes; family Carangidae; genus Decapterus; species Decapterus maruadsi. The sequence goes on from CM064897.1 coordinate 7,042,226, forward strand.
TGTAATGCTCTCAGTCTTGCATTTACTTTTGCGATGGACTATAATAACTCAAAACTCAATATTATTCATACAGTGCCAGATCATAATCACATGATACTTGACAGAGAAAGGTCAAAGCCTCAGGGAAGAGGGGCTGGTGATGGTAGCAATCATATTGACGTAGGCTACATATAAAGATGCAATGCCAAGACGTGCAGTAAGAACCCCCTCACCCAACTGGTCCTGAGGCTGAGATCAAACACCTGCCCTATACTGGCACATCCCAGGAACACAACACCTCACCAATCAGACCAAACCAAAACAAGACTACAACACTTATTGGCTAACACAAAATGCAGTGCTATCTGGCCATAAACCGGCAGAGCAGAGGCTGTGCTGTCACTGCAGCCTTGAAACAGAATTCCTCACCAAATGTGAAAAATATATAAATATTAGAGAAACACATTTCCCCCCCAAAGAAACATTTGTTGTTTGTACATTTATTTCTACAGTAATCACAACACTATACTGTAGATGTTGTTTTCGTTAATTGTTACGATTTATTTTTTAATTCCAATCTTGCTTTGGCAGTATGTACAATGTCATGCCAATAAAGCCATTTGAATTGAATTGAGAGAGAGAGAGAGGGACTGTGGTTCCTTATTGTAGAACTAAAGGCTAAGGTGTAATGCCATCTAAGTTACAAAAAAAAACTTTTTTAAGTAACATATTTGATAGCAGTCAATAAGTGATAAATAATGATAATTCAGTGAGTCTGTGCATAAGCCACGTCCTTTGGGTGAGATGTTGTACAGTCTGATGGCGGTGGGGACAAAGGATTTCCTGAACCTCTCAGTCCTGCGGCACACAGAGACAAGCCATTGGCTGCCGATGGAGCTGTTCTGCTGCTCTGACCTTGAGCACTGAGGAGGGAGAGGCTATTGTCTAAGATGTTGTGCATCTTACATTGATGTGTCTCTCAATGACGTTTGTTGAAGAGTCTGGGGGGTGAATCCAGATTTTTTTTTTTTTTTTTTACCAATCACAGTCGCAGCTGTTTTTAAACCAGCTTGCCCAGTCTCCTTTTGTTCAGGTCAGACGTGCTGCTGCTCCACCACACTGCAGCATGAAACAGTACACCACTGGTCACCACTCACTGATAAAACGTGCAGCATTTCACTGCAGATGTCAAAGGACCTGAGCCCCCTGGAGAAAAGAGAGCCAGCTCTGTCCCCTCTATAGGCTATGGCATCTGCATTCAGGGACCAGTCCAGGAGCACACCCAGATATCCATAATGTCCTCCCCTTGTATGTTGACTGGCAGAAGAGAGGGCCTAGACCAGAAGTGACACAGCCTGACATACTGCAGTCCTCCTGTCAGTTCATTCACAGTCCAGCATGTGAAGCAACTCTCTTTGAGTTTGTCTCAACACAGGGCTTGGGATGATGCAGTGGGCCTTCCTGGGGAGTGGCCCAGCCCTGTGGCCTCTGCAACTGAGCATCGCTCTAGTCTACGTCAGTAGTAGCCTATAGTTGCTGTGACAGTGACGTGCAGTCAGTGAGGCAGGCTAGACAGTCCCTCACCTAGGTTGTCAGGAAAAATTAAATTATTCAGTTAATCTAAGGTTTAATTTTTTATTTCAGATAACTTTACCACAGGTAAATGTGTCAGCATTTGGTGATTTTCATAGTCTGATAAAAGTATTGCATTTCAGAGCAGAGGCACAAAGCAGCTCTGCTTCTCTGTACGGTGTATGTGACTGCGCATGCGCAGTTTGTTCCCACATGGACTACCTACGCCAAAAAGCAGAGCGACACTCACGTTCACGTTGCTTTCGTGAATTGTCAACACAGACGGGTCCCTCGCTTTTAGCGTCCAGCAGTTTAGCGGCTAATTCAACTGCAGTGATGGATGTCTCTACTGGAGAGGCTCAACAACTTCATGAGCTTCATTTGAGGAATAAATAGCAGCTTTGACCTGACGGGAGATCAACGCCTGAGCTACGGTAGCTAACAGTAGCAGGTTTGAACGTAGACTCCCTCTTTCGCACGCGCGCACATCCATGGCGCGCACGCACAGCCCAGGTTGTTGTTTACCCTTGTGGTTACACAGTCAAGTAAAGTGTAACTACTTGATGTGTGGGTGCATAGCACAATCCACGAGATAAGGTGTTTGTAATGCATTCGCGACAGCTTCAAAAAGCATTCATAGGCTACATCGGATTAGGATAAATAGGATTTTTCTTCAAAATAAAAGTCTCCCAATTGCAAATGCTAAGTTACCCGTATTCGACATTCTATTGCAATAGTTTATGAAGGCCTCATAAAACAGTCACAGAAATGCATAGTGTGTTACCCAGATGTTTCTTTAAGTCCCTTCTCCATGCAAAGTAACTACTAACATTCATAATGAAAGATTTGCAAATAACTCCTAACGTTACTCCTTATGAAGCCTTCACTGACTCTATTGTAAAAGTGATATAGAAAACAACTTTCATAAGCTATGATCCATTGCAATAGAAATCTGAATAGGGGCATTAGTTCTTGTATTCCCAGATGCAATTAGGGGACTCTTGTTTTGAAAAATAAAAAATCTCCACATCTTTATTCCATAGCAGTACAACCTGATGTATGAATGCTGAGTCATGCCTCATGAAGCCATTGTGAATGCTACAAACACCTTATGAAAGGTCTTCTGAATGTGCTTTGCAGCCACCTGTCAAGTAAAGCATTACCCTGTGATGTTGTGCTACAGCTTCCTCCCTACATTCTTTTGTTGTCCACCTTCACCTACGTAAATCTGCTCTTCAGCTGCACGCAGCAGCTTTTTCCTGCCTCCATCCCTTAAGGCCTACTACCTCTTCTGGTTTAAAGCTCTTTAGTGTTACTGCATGGTGATCAAGGATCTGTTGTTGTTTGGAAAGCAGCATCCAGTACTTGCTGTGGTGCATTAGATCATTCTGTCAAGGTCAGTGTCCTTGCTGTTGTCATTTTTCTGTGACACATTTTGATCTGCACTCACACAACAGGGGCGGCTCCAGAGTAAGTGGGTGGTTACAGCGCCTCAGTACACAGGATTTGTGGGAAGCTGAAGAAAAAATAGATTATAATCTGCTCTGCCAAGTGCACATCATAGAGTGAAGCAGCACAAACCTCCATGCTGTTTCCATACATTGCATACTGTGCTTTATTTCTCCTTGTGGTATAATCAGAATCCTGAGTGAAGCCAGTCAGGTGGGAGGGAGAGGGCTGGTTAAAGGTTACCAGGGTGCAGAGTGTGTGCTCTTACTGTAAAACAGTCTTGTGAATGATGTCACATGACTACAGGCTCCACTAGTGGTTAAATGTCAACAACAGCATCTTTAAGTGCCAAAAGCCAAGGCAAATGGATGAAGTGGAGTCCATCAGACAGTCATAAGAAATTAACAAGCTAATGCACCGAAGCTTGACGGTTGCTTTTCTTGGACATATTTTTTATTCCTATGTCCATCGGGCTGCTGTTCTTTCAATCCATAAGCACTAGAATAATTATGAAAGTATGATATTTGAAGTTGAACCAATGAGTGTGCGTTGTGTTCACCTGATTGGTTGCCATGAAGAAGTCTTGACCAGTGTCGTCTCTTGTAACAATATGGCTATTAGATAAACTGTATTACACGGAAGCTTAAGACATATGCTTAAATAAACAGAGACAAAATAAAGTTGTCAAAATAGTGAGATGCACTGGCTGTCTTTGTTCTGCTCTGCAGCACACATTCTCAACCGAAGCGGAACAGGATCAGTCTGTCAGTTCTCCATATGAAACAAGTGAAGTTGATTGTAACACATTTTGTTAACAGATGACAGTATTGTGGGTAAACAATAACAGCAAGATGACAGTCAACCCACAAAGCATAATTTCCATTGAGGACTTTCACAATTTAAAGAGATTCAAATTTCCTAGAAATGACGAGGAGAGGAAGAAGCATGTTGCTTTTATGTAATGCAGAGATGGAACAGAAGTGAGGCGCAATGCCAGCGTTCCAGAGGAAGCAACACTGGAGATTTTCTCACATGTTGGAAACCTTATTTTATATTTTTTGTTTATTTGAATCTTTAAAAATAAGCTGTTTGTCTTTCTCTGTTGTGGGTTTTCTCCAGGGGTACTATACGAAGTGTCTTTGCATCAAGGAACATACAGTACAGTCAAAATATACAGCATTTCATTACTGACTATTTCGATTAAAGCTAGAAAATCAGACTAGAATATTTTGTCAAACTACTTGTTTATTTTCTAATATTACATTGTTTACAAAATACAGCTACTACTTTGTTAATGGATTATTTCTTATTTTAATAATGTTTTTTAAATCTAATTTTTTAAATAAACCTGAGAACAGTAAGAGACCTATTTATTTCTCTCGTCTTGGCTTCCATCCACAGTCCAAACATGCGTAGGTGTGAGTGTGTGATGGTCTCTAAATAGACTGGTGACCATGCAGGGTGCACCCCTCCCTGACCCTGCACCGATAAGTACTGTAGTAAAGATAGATGGATGGACAAATGAACAGTGTACGTCCTCACTTGCAGCCAGCGTGGATTGTGGCAGCCAGTGATACAAACTCGCTCTGTGACCGCAGCTCTCTCATGTCTCAGGCAGTTTCTTCCTAATTTGTATTGATCCATGCTAATGTTTCCTCTTAGGTCTCCAGCTGACAGCTTTACTGAGTGGAAGCATGAAGCGCTGCTTCATTCAGCTGTCTGCTGACATGTTATTCCCAAGTGGTAGACAGGACTCAGTCCCTTGTTCCACGGGTACTCAGTTGTAGTTTTATGCACTCTGTCCAGTTAACACCATCTGACACAGATTTACATTGCAGTTGCATTTGCAAACAATTGAATTGCAGAACAGACAGTTCTTGATTCACCACTCTGAATGGATTCAGTACAGTATGACAGCATGTAGGAACTGTGATGGATGGTACTTTGGTTTTGACTCTTAATATCTTGACAGCTGTTGAATATGAACGTGGAATTTTGGGGGAAAATTTATACAGTAGGTCCCTGAAGAAAAATTTCCATATCAACATCTCAGTATTTATACCTTACTCTGCCGCCTACTGTTTGACCTTTGACCTTTTTGGCTCAACAGCTATTTGATGACATGTGGTCCTCACGGTTTAGATGTGAGCCAGTGAAGACAGTCGACACCATCTAGTCCTTGAGTCAGATTGCTGCAGATGAGGTGATGTAAACCTTGCAGTCAGAGCCTGTTGTATTCCCAGCTGCACAACCCCATTGTTACTGATTGGAGGATTTGTGTGATATAATGCTACTGATTGCTTCTCTCAACAGAAAACACCCCATAATTTTGCTTCACATTTCATTGCTCTCTTGTTTCTTTTATAATTGCAGTTGTTATCAGTGCTTTGTCCTTTTGCAACACTTTTTCATGTCAAACAACATGGAAAAAAGATTATGATCTTAATTTGTTTTACCTTTTCTCTTAACTTTTTCTTCAAAATGCTTTATTATTTTGTGGAAACTGAAGAATGGATTTGAATGGATGGATGAAATACACTGCCTGTGTTCATTTCCATTAATTTATTGTTATTTAAATGTCTTGGTGTGTTTGTATCTCCCTTAGCCTACTAATAGCGACTGCTTGTATAAACAGGACATGACATATTTTACACTGATACTTGATGGTTGACCTGGTTAACCTCATCCTCATCCAAAAATGCAAAAAATAAACAAAAAAAGTGATGAAGCTCCACAGTTACAACTGTGAGTTTTTGTGGAACGGTGAAAAATATTGATTTGCCATGAAACTGCTGTCTTTATCTCCATTCTGGATTGTCCTAACTGGCCAACATTTTACATAGTATCACCTGTTTGTAGGTTTTTAATGCATAAGAGTACCACATCAATTTATTTATTGCATCAAGACCTTTTCACCTTGTCAGGAACCTTTATTTAAACAAAATAAAACAAACAATCAAAAAAATCATGAAATTCTAAAATGCTCTGGTTGAAATGATGACGTCTGTGGTGTTATAACAATAATAACAAAAATGAGAGTTAAAACTGAAATCATAAGTGCAAATTGCAAAACCAACCTTTTCATGGATAAGGAGCCTTACACCAAGAGATTAGAAACTAATGGGATGTATTAGTATTTTACAACTGATTTAAGACTCGGGTCAGAGCTGACTTTAACACAAGAGATGGTAGCAGAAAGCTGACAAGAGGAAGGTTAATATTCCATATTTAGATGATGGTTTGGTGTTTGATCTGAGGGTGTGGCCATGACAGTGTATTGTGTTCCCAACTGGAAGAACCTTTAACTGTGTCCTAAACTTGTCCCTGTGACACAAACCCATTCCCACTGCTGATGTATTGTAAAAACTGTGACTTCGGTGGCTCATTCTTGTCAGTTTCATTTAGATCTTTCCCTCACCACTGCCATTCTCCTCTTTCCAGGTCCGTGGGGTCGGTGTATGGGCAGCGAGTGCGGTCCTGGAGGAAGCCAGAGCAGGGCGGTGTGGTGCGCCCACTCCGAAGGCTGGACCACTCTGCACACCAACTGTGACCAGGCGGAACGACCGGACAACCAGCAGAGCTGCTTCAGAGTGTGCGACTGGCACAAGGAGCTGTACGACTGGCAGCTGGGTGCCTGGAACCAATGTGTGCCGGTGTCGATGCGCAGCGCCGGGGTGCAGCGGCCTGCCGTATGCACCCGGGGAGAGGAGGGCATTCAGACCCGCGAGGTGGGATGTGTGCAGAAAGTCAACGGCGAGCCCGCAGAGGACGCAATCTGTGAATACTTCGAACCCAAACCGCGGCTAGAGCAGGCCTGTCTTATTCCCTGCCCCCGGGACTGTGTAGTGTCTGAATTTAGCCCATGGACTTCCTGTTCGAGAACCTGTGGGTGGGGTTTACAGAACCGGATCCGCTCCATTTTGGCTCCACCACTGTTTGGTGGAGCAGCCTGCCCAAACCTGACTGAGTTTCAGACATGCCAGCCAGGGCAATGTGACGGAGAGGAGAGCCTCTATAGCCTTAGAGTGGGACCATGGGGGCCCTGCTCAGTCCCACTATCAAGGGAAGCCAGACAAGCTATCAGACCAACCCGGGAAAGTGATAAACTCTCCAAAGAGGGTGACAAACCGGCCAGAGAGATGGCCAAATCATCCACAGGGACTGACAAGCAGTCCAAGGAGGGTGTCAGACAGTCCGGGGAGGACGAGAAACAGTCGAAAGGAGGGGACAAACAGATCAGAGAGGGTGACAACCAGCACAGAGAGGGAGATAGATGGTCCAAGGACAGCAGTAAACCACCCAGAGATGGTGACAAACCATCCAGACACAACAGGAAACAGGGTGGTGTGAACAGGAAACCAGACAGGCCCAAACGACAGAAAAAGGCTAAAAACAAGGAGAAAAGAGAGAAAATCAGAGAGAAAGTCAGAGAGAAGTTAAGGGAAAGAGGCAAGTCAAAGGATCCTCGGACGAAAGAACTCCTGAAGAAGAAGAGGATCAGGAACCGTCAGAACCGGCCAGGAGGGAAGTTCTGGGACTTGCAGGTCGGATACCAGACCAGAGAAGTCGCCTGTGTCCACAAGAGCGGGGATGTTGAAGCTCTCAGGTAAGAATGACTGAAACCAGATCCTCATGTGTCATAACCAGGCTTCATTTATGATGATCTGTTGCTTCAAGGTTCACTGTCAATATTTGCAACATTTTTATGTAAAATCTCAAGCCTTTGGTCAGGAGAAACAGACCAAAGCCATAATGCTCAATCATTTTTTGGGATTTTTTGCTCAGATCTGATTTTTTGTTTAGCTGTTCACATCACCATCTAAAATGTGGCCTGTATAAGATTCCAGTGTGAACAGTTCTGAACTGACCCGCATGTGCAAATTAGAACAATAACAACGGAGCCAAGCGCAGCAGCTGTTGTACAGGAAACATACAGTAGAGGGAATGAGTATTTTCACTTTCATTTTTGAAATGTCTGAAATGGAAGCTGGAGAATGTCTGAGCAGCTGCTGAGGAGGAAAGGAGTGAAGAAAAGGAGCCAAACTCTGTATTTTACTTTCAGTTAGGCTATCATTACTATAGTTTGTACCTATTGTATTGTATTGTAACATTGTAAAGTGACACTGAGGTTGCATTGGAAAAAATCGGATCTGAATCTGATTCAGAACCATGTAAGTGGCCTGAATCTGATTAGAAAATGTCAGATTCAATGTGACTTGTGCTGTCCACACAGTGTCAAAAGCAAATCGGATATGGGTCACATTTGAGCGAAAAAAATGGGATTCAGGTCACTTGTACAGTAACTGCAGAGTGAACGTAGCCTGTAGTGCTTGTGGGTTGTCCATGTTAGTTCGCCTCATTTGTGGACACAGCATCTCAGCAGCAGCATGATGAAACATCTCCAGGTTTGTCAGGAGCAGTGACTGGGACTCATGGATATAGATGAATTAAGATGAAGATGATTTAGAGGTTGTAGAACAAAATATATCAACTGTAGCACATGGGAATTCCTGCAAAAATGGCTTTACTTAGTAGCATGTGTTGCTCCCAACTCTCTATGTTCAGTGTTAATGCACGAATGGAGCCCCATACTGCTATCACAGTCGCTGGCTTTTGAGCAATGCACTGTGAACAAGCCAGATGGATGGACACACTTTCTGTGATGTCCAAAAAGAATTTCAAATTTCAAACATTTCAAGGGTATCAACATTTGTTGTTTTACACCTCATCACAACTTTTAGTACAGACTAGAGTAGAAAAAAGCTTCTGTGTCAGGTCTTTTAGAGCCTCAGACACTGAGCCAGATAGATAACTGCTTTCATAACAAATTAAGAGGACAATCATCTTGTTCTCTCTCTTGTGTCATCACCTCCCCCCTCCCTCCTCCCCTGCTCAGTCTGTCTCTGCCTCTACTGTAAAGCGCTGCAGTGTGATGTGGTGATGGACAGGAGATAATCAACACCTTTCGTATGTTGATCAAATCCTCCTGGACCCTCTCATCCTGCTTTAGTGAATGAGGCAGAGTCACCAAAGCAGTTGCTAATGCTGTTCCCTTTAGTTACCTGCTGTCCCCACTTAGTATTAACATTCCTCTCAGCTGATCCAATCACGAGGTCAGCACTAAGTATTGATGTGAATGCACGCAAGACACAGGTGAGATCTGATCACAGACCACATTTGGAGGTGATCTGGTCCACATTCCTTGGAGGACGTCTCCTGCCACAACCTTGTGTAATCCTGCTCAGAGTCAAATATTCACTGTTTCAAGTGGATGGAACTCGATTTCAGTGAAAAGCTGTGATCTCTTCCTCTCTCTTTTCTCAAACACACCGGCACACTGGCAGAAAGAATTACAGACACAGACAAAGGCGGTCAGACATTATGTCCTTCAGACTGCTCTCAGGTTAGATTGGACTATTTATACACACACAATCCCTCAGATTCACTGTTTGTCTTTTTCAGCTTTCCGGTTACACATTCTACTGTTTTGCAATGCACACATACACATTTTTGTAGTGTTTTATTACATTTAGCTTCAACAATTCAGTCCACTTTCAGCCTTCTGTTGATATTTTGGCCTTTAATCTTCAGCAGCTGCTTCAGCATCTGTAGCTCTAATTCATGTCTCAGCATTCAAGTTTATTTTCCATGGGAAATGTGATTTCAAGAAAATGACCAAACCAAGTGCAGTGTAGTTCTGGAGGATTTGGTATATATCATGTTTGGAACAGACGAATAGAATAGAACAACAGAAGAAGTACAAAAATAGGATGGCTTTCTTGTTTCTGAGATCAAACAATTTCTTTATCAGGATCAGGATCATGTTGGTTTTGTTCATGATCACACATAGTGGGGGTGTCGTCTTCCACAGGAGGAGATAGAGGTAAATGGTTGGAGGGGAAATTGTTCTGAAATCACATCAATGTCAAACCTTGTGAGCTCATTTTGTATCTGCAAAGCTCCACGATGCTCTTATCATGTCTAGTCACTGCTGAGAGAGAGAGAGAGAGAGAGAGAGAGAACCTGAATGGCTTTGGTATTATTCTGATAAACATTAAAACAAAAAAGAGAAAGACACAGACATGGGTTTGTTTGTTCCCAGAGCTTCAGAGAGAGTAAACTGAGGGAAAAGGCCATTGTTGAGACAAATGGGGGAGAGGAACAGAACAGAGAGCCAGTGTGTCATTATCCCAAATGGTCAGTTACACACAGAGAAGAACAAGTGCGTTTCAACTCCACAGCCTTTCTACCATCAAACAGAGCCGTGGTGTGGCGGATCCGCTGCTGACAATGTGGATAACAAACTGTTTGCATTTGTAATGAGCAACTTTGAAACCAGGTTTATTACACTGGCCTAGCAGGCTTTGTGTGATCCCCTCCCTGCTGCTGAGTTGGTCCTCAGTGGCCTGCTCTGTCTTCTCCTTGTCTATCCACAAGTTTCCGAACGTCTGGCTTTTAACACAAATGTCAATTTGTGTGATATCCATTGTTAAAAGCTGGTGTGATCCATGCATTTTACAGATTTTCATTGAAAAAAAAAGTTATGTTATGCATAACATTATGTTAGGGTCTGTGTTGCAAGATTTTATTCAAACAAAATTACAGTTGTGATGATAATCATTCTGTAGCCTCAGTTTCATCTTGTCTTACGGTGTGTTCCTTTTGGTCTTCATCAGCATGTGCTCCCAGGAGACATTACCAGTGACTTTCCAGGCCTGCGTCATGACCAAAGACTGTGATGTCACTGAATGGTCCGAATGGTCAGCTTGCTCCAAGGAGTGCGCCAGCCCCGACGGCTCCAAGGGCGAACGCACCCGCACCAGGAAGGTTAGCCAGTTCCCCATCGATGGTGGGAGAGATTGCCCAGAACTTGAGGAGAAGGAGCCGTGCAGTCCGCAGGGAGAGGGAGTGCCACCCTGCATCCTGTAAGTACAAACAAGAAGATCTGTTATTTATTAAAGATCCCAATTAGCTGAAGCCACAGCAGTTAGTCCTCCTGGGGCCCACACAAAAAAATACAAAGCCACACACTTACAGTATCGCTATTGAAGTAGATATATAATAGCCTGAAAATTAATACACCAAACATAGAACGAACAAAAACAATTTACTGCACAGACTAATGCTAAAAACAATTCCATTAACATATTATACTTTCAAGCAAAGTTTGAGTTTCTTTTAAAAAGACAAAAACAATTTGCCATGAATCCTGTGGAGATATAGAGGTAGGTCATTCCAAAAGAGATAAGGATCTACAGTATAATTAGAACATTGATAGTTCTCAGACAAGGTATTATGAGTTAACCATCGCTAGACCCTCTTGTATTATAGATATGCACAGTGTTACATTACACAAGTTGTTTCATCAAAGAAAAATGGGACTGTTAGTGGAAACGGCTGACCTAACCAGAGTAAGTGTATTAAATGATAACTTCTTCTCTATAGCAAGCCAAGAGAGGTAATCATATCATACTGATTAAGTAGAATGATATATACCTTAATTTATATACACCTTATTTATTTCATCCTTGTGATTGAGTTTGCATAATTAGAATTATTGAAATGAGTATCAAAGAGTACATTAACATGAGGATAATACAACAATGTAGTCCATAAGGTTAGGTGGATGGAGGCTGCACACTGTATAACTGACTGAATATTAGAAGTGTAGATAATGTTGATGTTATCTTATTAGCATTGCCTGGCATTGACCTTACTGCAGGTGGCTACGAGCAAGAAATAAACAGTTCATCTTTGTTTCCAATTAACAAAAGACCAAACACCAGTGCCCTCCACTTGGAGCACCACATTGAATTTGAACATGTTTTAACAGATTAAACATGCATTTTCCTCATTCTAGGAGGATTGACAGGTTGACACTGCCCAGCTGTACGGGGTCATCTGGGTCATTTAATGAATGACCCAGTGCGATCCTACACATTGGACACATTTGACCGCAGTCAAAATTCTGAAGCTGGGGAAAACCACAAAAACATCAGCTTTTCTGGAGCTATTATGTATGTCACCGCTGGGATGTGGGCTCACCCAGAAAACAATAGGTGTCAGTGTGGGGGAGGGGCTGCCCTGTCAGGCTGGTGACAGTTATTCAGCCACAGTCTTGGGCTTATGGGAAGTGGCAAGGCCTTCATAGAAAGAATATCAGTAAAAACAAAAAACAAATACGGTTTTCTGATTTAGGTTCTACTTTCAATATGGTTTAGTAAATGAATGACCATGACTTCATTAATTTCTGCCTCTGTTTGACAGACAGCTGGCACTGAAACAAAAAGCACAGAGATGGGGGGGCTCTCCCCGGGGCCTCGTTGTCCCGCAGCAGAGCCTTTTATTGGTGACCTCAAATGAATTCCATTATCAGCTTAGATGGAGGCAGGGTTTACATTTCAATCCTCAAGGTGAAAAACCACAAAGCATCATTGCTGAGGCACACTGCTGCCAATTCAGCAGCCACACCCATGCATGCTCATTAAGATGAATAACCTCTTTTCAGATGATAAAACGGAGTGTTAGAGAGCACTCATGGGACAGTACTGTAAATATCAATCTGAGAAATAATATAAAAATACTCAAACAAGCAATAACTGATGCTTCAAGAAGCCATCTTTGCTGTGGCCTGTGGCAAAAAAACAAAAACTAACGGTGTTCAAAAATATTGTAATGATAGATGTTTAATATTTTATAAGAATATACTTCTAATATATCTTTGGAAAAATATAGTTATTGTTTTCATTTATGTCAAATGATTTTTTAAATATTTATATTTGGAATATTTTGGGGCTTTTTGCTTTAAATGGATAGTACATGGTAGTTAAGACAGACAGGAAATGGGAAGCAGAGAGAGGGGAAATGACATGCAGCAAAGGGCCGCCTGAGTCGGGATCCGATACTGGGCCGGCTGTGGTGAGGACTATAGCATCTGTATATTGGGTGCCTGTTCTACCAAATGAGGTAAACAACACCCCAATGGTTTATAAAGAACAGAATCTGCTAATCTTACATCCAACATGTGGACGGAAACAAAGCAAAAATGATACAGAACTTGGAAAGGTAGGAAATGTTGCTTATTTCAGTAAGGACAAGTGGCTGTTCTACGGGCTCAAGATTAAATCCTGAAAAACAAGCAAACTTTTATTTTGTTATTTTAATGTAATTCCTTCTTTTAAGAAAACACTAAGTGGCTGACGATACACTCTTGTCGCTTCTCAGTTACAGCTGGAAGACCACAGAGTGGACAGAGTGCAAGGCAGACGTGCTGCTGAGCCAACAGGATCGTCGGCGTGGAAACCAAACGAGCCTGTGTGGAGGTGGGATTCAGAGCCGGGAGGTCTACTGCGTCCAGAGCAGCACTGACAAACCAAGCAACATGGGCAGTCTGAGGAGCAAAGAAGGTATCTTCCCCAAAATGTCTTTCCAGTGTTGTTTCAGCTGTTGTTTTGAATATGGTTTTATATATTTGTGCATTTCGTCCACTCATCACCATCCACATTACTGCTGTTTTATACATCAATTGCACGTCTGCCCGTCCTGGGTGAGGGATCCCTCTTCTGTTGCTCACCCTGAGGTTTTTCCAATTTTTGGAGAATTTTTTTTTTTGCTTTGCAATTTCCTGCAAGACAACAGCAAGAAGTTTGAGCAACCCACAAATGATGCTCACTGATGGCTTATCATGCATTTAAGAAGAAACAGTGAATGTATTATGCTGCATTCACATGCAATCAGGCAGGAGGCGACAGGTGAACTTCAGCCAAGGGAAGGAACGGGCAACACAGACAAGCAAGACAATACACACATGACAATATGATGCTATGGCAGTGTTGTATTGTTTACTACAAATTGAATACAATATAAATGTATATTTGGTTATGTAGGGCTTACAGTATGTATGGCTATAACATTCAGATTTCTAAAGATATTGCATTCCACTAAAATTACATCTGGTTTGCCATCCATGCATGCATCCTACGTGATCTTATAAAACCCTTCACAAAGTGTTCAAATCTAGGGAACTTAACATCCAAACAAAAGTTAAAAGCCAAAACCTGTTTCTTTCTTCAGAAAGGTACATTTTGCCAGAACTATTGATGTTAGGCTCATACTGTTTTCCTGCCAGATTCGGCAGGAAAACATCTGTTTTCCAACACAAATGTTGTTGTGCTAGAGGGGCACTTGAGTAACCCATGCTCTGTTCACACACACTCCACCTCTGCAAATCCTCCCCCTGCTGAATCAGCCGTGAACCAAACAGAAAGGAGAATCACAGCAGTATTCCTCCATGTTCAGTCTGGAACTGAGCTATATATGAAGATAAATACGACTGTGTGCGTGTGTGTATGAGCCACACATAGCAAGCGATAGCAGATAAAATATGAGTTTTTATGTAAATTGCTGTAAGCACATGAAAAGCTGGAGGTGCATGGTTGCATATTTATCCAGCACTGAGGCTCTCAGTCCAGCTGGCTGTGGCGACTCAACTGGCATCATCTGCTAGAAATTATTCAGATCAGATGCTCGCAACCAGCCACATGATTTCCTATTTCAGTGTCAAGATTCTACAATGTCAATTTTTGCTAACAGTGTTGGGTCTCACACACAAGGTGCCTCTTCTGCAACACAATACGGATTTTTTTGGGAGTTGCTTTCAAGTATATAAATAGGCTACTATCGCTGAGTCTCAACACAGTTCATTCTCATACTACTGCCAGCTACTACCATCCCATATTTGGCAGATACAGTATGGGAAATTCTGCCAGACTTGTGCACAACTTCACTGTTTATTAGTTGAAGATGTTACATTTTCAAATGGGGTGTAGCTTTTGGTCATCATGAGAAGCTTTTGTTCTCCTTTGCAGTTCAGTTCTGTAAAACTGCTGCTGTTAGCGGATGGTGAAGCTGTATCACCATTTTGAGAACAAAGAGTGACATGCATACTGTAGAACAGATGTGCCACTGGGATCCCTTGAATCGTCAGTGGTGGTAGCTGCCATGTTGCAGTACAAGGAATACCAGGCCATCTGCCACGATTACCTGAACAAGGTCAGTCAGTGTGGACATTTCCATTAATTAGCCTTTGTTATAATTCAGGAGAGTCGCACCTGGGAAAAGTGAAAGGAAAACAGAGGCTGTGCTCCCTTGGTAGGCTGACACATGGACACCAGCCTGACAGTTGTTTATTCAGAACCTACTCACACATTGGCACATTTTTATAATTATCTGTTGATATGTTTTTATACAACCAAATTACACCTCTCTGCTACCACTGAACAGCCATAACCCTTTTCTAGCACTAGGGCTCTCATACAGTTGGACTGAGGGTGAAATGTTACAGCTAACCCCATGGGTAGGGTTGTGTGACATTTTATTAAAGCCCAGCTAATGTTTTCTGGGGGATGGTAACGTGATTCAAATCAAAGTTTGGTTTTAGACAAGACAATCAATAATATCATACATACAGTAATGGAATTTGGTGACTTGCACAAGTAGCTCAGTAATCGAAAGACAACTATGACAAAGGGATTCACTTATGTCGACTGACTGCGAAACTCAAAGCTAGTCACATGACGTGATTTATAAGAACTTAAATAGACTGACACTCCCATAATAAACTTAATATCTTCTAAATTCCTTAAATCGTTCAGTTTTTTAATGAAATGAAACACATCTTCTGAACTCATTTTCCTTAAAGGGACAAGGAAAGTGTTTTGGAAAGCGAAGTGTTCTCATAGTACATTTAAGATGGACGCCTTGCTAAGAATGTTTTCATTTATCAAGGATGAAAGTCTGAGATTCGAAGATGATCAGATACCGTCGCAGTTCCGACCATAACGCTGATTCGGCGGCGTTATTCTCATGACCCACCGGGCAGCGTCCACGAAACCGAAAGTAAGGAAAGGCTGGTCGGCTCGCCCAGTATTTCCACCACCACTAATAATAACAAAATAAAGATAGAAACAAAACAATGTATTTATTGAAAATGGACCCATTAACAAGTGTGGGGAACGTAGATTCATCCACATTAATATGAGATTTTTTATTGTCGCAGAATTTTTTGTTCTGCCAATGGAGAAACTCCTTGTTGTCCCTTTAACATCCATGAGGACAGAATTCAGTTTTAACAGAATTTGCAAAATATTGGGGATGCATGTGTATGCATGATCAGTGGAATCATTACCCAAACACATATAGACAGCCTGAGTCCATATGAGATAAGGTGGAGTGGAAGTGGAAGAGGTGCTGTCACGATTAATCATTGTCCTCTGAGCCAGTGACATTATAAACCCCAGACCCCTGACACAGCACAGTGTGATGTGTCAGAAATGATTCATGAGGTGGAAAGCAGAAAATATGAGGGTTGGGAATGACAGTGTGAGAACATCAGACACTGCAAATCTGAAATTACAACTGTGAAACATGTCATTTATTGAACTTGTCTGTCTTTGTGTAGCATTACGACCAGTGGACAGTGACCTGTGCCTGGGCAGCCCCCCCAACACCACACAGCTCTGTCATATCAGCTGCCCCGTGGACTGTGAAGTGTCTTCATGGAGCGCCTGGGGACCCTGCACCTTCGAAAACTGTCAAGACCAGGCAGCCAAGAAAGGTAAGATAATAAGATCTGTGAGAATCCCATCACTGTGTCATGATGTAGTGAATGGAGTTCTAGATGTATCGCAGCGTTATGAAACCTGGTTTAAGCACAAACGCATGTATCATTCCATACCAAAATGAGAATTTACATCAACACAAAATCAGCTATACAATTTCCCCTATTATGTAAGCAACTTCACTTACAGAAATAAACAATATTAACAAACAAAAATGTTTGAATCAAGACTTTAAAAAATGATGGAGAGACCATCAGAAACCCAAAAGTTTCCGTATACATGGGGATGAAAAACTCACTTTTAACTGGATAAAAATACCAACAGACTGGACTCAAGTGAAGCCTGCTGTCACATCTAAATCCTGGCTTTGTGAGAACACTAGGGGAAGGGTCAAGATTGGAGGGAGCAAAAACATCCAGAACAGTGGTTTTCACTGTCCACCAGCCGTGACTACTGTTGACTCAGCATTAATGAAGAGACTCACATGAAAGCCAAGGCCTGGGAAAGGATATTTTTTTTGTGCACAGCATATGCAGACATTGCCTCCCCGGCCTGCACCCCCCATTCCACAACTCTGAACCCTGACCTTTAATTTGACCGTTTTGCACAAAAATACCATCCTCGATTTGCACTTTATTCACCACCCAACATGCTACCATTTTAATTATGTGCTTACTTGAAACAGCTCAAACACAATGTCTTATCTGTTGTGCACTTTATTGTTTATTTTTACTTTAGCGCTAGGTAATGTTCTGTCTTATGCATTGTATTTTATTCTGTCACCGCGGGACAGTGAGAAACAGCTTTTTCAATTCATCTGTATGTCTGGTACAGTTGAATTGACAATTAAAATATTGAATCTTGAATGTAAGTATGGTTCTGACATTCATTTTCAGAAATACACAAAAATAAGATAAGAGAGTCATATATTCAACAAGTTGTTCTGATTCATTATCTTCTCTGTTTGGATGAAGACATATGAAGTTCTCTCATATTTCTTCATGATGGATTCACGCCCACTTGCTCATTTGCCCACTAAGCTGCTTCTCCTCTTCTACTGTACATTCTGACAAAGCCGACATGAGCACACACACTCGTCCTGGGAGTTTGTGTCCCATGGTAGTCATCACCCAGAGAGATTATACAGATCCTGGCTTTAAATCTTCTTATCTATCTGACACTGAGCATGAATCAGTTGTCTGTGATTACAGAGCTGATAATTAGTTTGTGCTGTATGATCCGAGGAAAGCACATAATACTGCTCTTTGTATCACCCTGGTGTACAGTGTTCGCTGTTAACAACAGTTAGGGCTGAAACATCTACTGAAATAACCAATGAAATCAAATCAGAATACTTTGGCTCTGATCGTAGAGCTGTGACAGCAGCTTAGAGCTGGTGTCTTGTTCCTGGACAAGTGTGGCATCATTTCTCCTCCAACAGTCACTTTGACATTGTTGTGTATGTAGCGTAATCCGAAGGCCCACTTTAACGCTGCACTCCTACGATCCTGCAGATTAGAAATTAGAATTAGAATCAGAAAAACTTTATTGTCCCACCAAGGCAGGAAATTGGTCTCACTTACATAAGAGGAACAGCAACACCTGCCAGGAAGACTTACTGTACGTGAGACAAAACAAATCAACAATGATCACATAATAAAAATACATACAGGTAACATCTGCACTTCAAGATCTCCTTTACTGTGTCTTGTTGATTATAAAAATGGCATTGGGGATAAAGGAACCCTTGTAGATCTTTTCCTATAACGCCGCCCTGAGGGGAGTAGTTCAGATTCACCGTGTAGGGGGTGAGTCTCATCTCTAATTATTGAACGGGCTTTCCTTTGTACAGCGGTGTGAAAGATGGTGAAAGATGTCTGATAAAATTGAATTCTCTGCACAAAAACTTTAACTTTTCATCCAAACACTCCCTGGTTTAAATTAAAGCCTCTGTCAGTGGCTCCACATGCATCGTCATGCATGATCAGCTGTTTTAGTCTCTTCCTCTCTCTATGTCCTCCATGTTTCCCCCTTCCGCCTTCCCCAGTCCTTTTAAAAGGGAGTTTCCCCGCTCTGCCGACAAGTGCTTGCTCTCTGTTGAAATATTAGGTTTCTCTTTATTGACCTGTAAAGAGGCTCAGTCCACTCCACTCTCACCACACACACACACACACAGCTTCTCAGGTCATTGAATCCCATACCTCTGAGCAGAAGAAATGACTCGAGACAACAGATCCTGACTGAATTAATGGATTCCTAATATGCATCGTCACTTACCTGGAAGCTAACATACAGTAATGGCAGAAGAATTAAGAGTCGTTCCATGAAAATGACATGTTCAATGCAGTATCACAAGTGTGAGCATGAAGTCAAGTGAATGTTTGCTCAGCAGATCACAGAGGGAGTGCTGTTTCAATCAGTGTGGATATGTTGTATGTTGAGTTTCTTCATTTGTTCTCTGACAGGCTTCAAACTGAGGAAGAGGAAGATTCTCAACGAGCCAATGAGCTGGACAGGGAACTGCCCCCACCTGGTGGAGGCGATACCATGTGAAGACCCCAGCTGCTACGACTGGCTGGTGATGAAACTGGAGGAGTGCATCCCTGATAATGAGAAGGAGTGTGGACCAGGAACCCAGATCCCTCAAGTGCAGTGCATCAACAGTGAGGGTGAGTAGAAACCTGAAACTTGAAATGGTTTATGCTGTGATGTGATGTAATGTGATGTGATGTGATGTGAGCCTCTTGGATCAGATGAAAAGAAGGCAGGAGGCTGCTGTTCATGCAGGGCAGGTGGGAGTGGCAGGGTCTGAATGAGGACACTTTGTGAAAATGAATACATGATCATGAATACAGTACATTACAACAAATTACAATTATTGTATTCGTTAATGTGTCTTGTAATCTCATATGGGATGGGCCACAGTGGTGACATGACAGGAAAATAAAAAATTCATTCATACATTCATATTGCATTGTCCAAATGTTATACAATGAATCTTTTTTCTTATATAGTCTTTACAGTTTGATCTGCACAGCTCAACAAATCTTCCCTTCACCATGTGGGAGCAAACACAATATATATTGTGAACACCTGATCCAGAATTCTGCCAAACCAACATGAAACAAGATCATCCCACCACCTGATAAATGGGAAAAAGCTGTGTTTCACGCCACACAGTATTATCATTTAGATTTTATTCATCTCTATCACTGTGGTCAATAACCATGATCTGAGCATAAGTTATGTGTGTGAGTCGAACTGGAAATGCAATAATCAAATTTGCATTTCAATTTTCACATACTTGAATGGGCAAATTATGACAACAATATAATGGCTGTAGGACGTTTCCATTTTTTGAAGTCTTAACCAGCTCTATGGCAGGCAGCATTTAAATGCAAATGCAAAACATCTATTTCCTCTTCATTGCATGTCATTTGAGGTAAAAATGAAAATGAAGAGGCAATTTTTTTCTGACAATCTGAAAACTAAAATGGCATTTGACATTTAATTCAAGTCTCAGCCTGGTCACAATGGACAATTCCTGAATGCAATTTTGTCTAGCACAGAGCTCACAGCCTGTTTTCAACACTTGTACTGTATTTCCTCTGAGAATGATTCAGTTCTTTATTTACCTCGGCTGTAGGAGGTAAAAGACTGTTTGGGAAAAATCCGATCCTCACTGTGTTATATGTAGAAGTATTTTAGAATTCAGCTTCATCTTGAATCACTGCTTGCCTTTACAAAGTTATCACATTACATATTAATGGAAACTCAACACTGTAATTGTTTTTAATCACAGGATCTCTTTTTATGTCGGAACAGGTGTCTTATTTTCTCTATCCTGTTATCTGCTTGGTGTTGTGTTTCGTTATTCCTCTACCTATTTTTCTATCAATAATACATGTGATGAAAGCAACTCATTTGCTGTAATGGGGGCAAGGCTCAGTGTATTGGAAGCACTCCTCCTCTTCTCTGCAGTACCCAAACAGAGCAGCTGTCCAGTCATGTTCCTGATTTATACCCGTTCTTGATAGAATCTTCTCGGAATCCAACAACAGATTAGTGACTTGGCAGCGCTGCAACTGTTGCCCAACCTGTTACAATCTATTTGTGGCAAATCATTTTAAATGAGCAACAGCCAAGGGGGGGGGGGACTCAGCTGAACAATGGAGGAACTACAGTCACTCAGTCAGTCGGTTATCATTATCTGGTGGTAACATGCAATTGTGTCATCTTTTCTTTGTCCATGAGGAGTTTTAGTCACACTTATTGTTAGATTTCTCCTGGGGAAGTAATTAAAGAGTATACTTTGTCACTTCCTGTTAATGAAATTACCCCCAGGGAGGACTGAATGATGGGTCACATCACACCTGACTTAAGGCCAGTGACACTGGATGCATGATGTGAGCTGGGCTGCGGCATATGCCCATATTTCAGCGTGTGGCATCACACGCACTGATTTTTATGCATTTAAAACAATAAGAGTCATTAGAGTGAAGATGCAGATGATAAAAGTAAACCTCAAATTTATAGGGTCACCTATCAGCTCATCAGTGTCATGTTTTGTGCGTGAGAAGTTAGTGCAATTCGCAAAAAAGCTACTGATTTTCTATTGTGTTTTTCTCTAGTGGTTTTCGCTGCAGGAACATTTTTAGCAGAGAAAAATAGAACATAATAACAACAGAAACAAGAACAATAGGGATTGCAGCATCACCCACTAGTATTTCCTGGCTTTTGTCAAGGGACTGCACTGAAGGTAGGGCATATCTACCATAAACCAAACGCAATGAGCAGCATCAATCTGCCTTACACTGCTTTAGACTTGCATGCTACAGATACAAGTGGAGTGCAAGTTTTCAAAGCTTCTCTATTGAAGTACTGAAAGAACAATATGTCACTGAAGAAGAAGAGAGTGCATGCTTTTTTGGGGGGTGGGGGGACTCATGGGAGGGGGAAATATTTTGTCGCTTGATTCATGTCCATTTTTGATAATTTAAATCTATTTTACCAAAATCAAAGGCTTATTCTCTGAGGCAAACTGTGGAAAACCAATGTTTGTTGTAGTAAAGTATGGGGAGCAGAAGGAGAATTGTTTGGTTTTAATGTGATTGTTTTCAGGGTTCTGGTGTAAAATCAGATGATGTAGCTTCTCGAGGGAAATCTCCAACTCAGCAGTGAGTTAACAAAACAAGAGAACAGTACAGACTGACCTGAATAGTCACTGTTAAAACATTACAGGGGTTACTATGGGTACATTCCTGAAGCTGCTAATTAGGACCCAGGGGAGACAGAGCTGAGGATTGTTCATTAGTTTCTATATGATGCTGAGATCGAGCTCCACATTCCCACGTTGTTGCAGTTCATACGTGTAATCAGGACATCCATTGTATTCATAAAATCTGAAAAACTTTATTTATCCCAATTGACAACTACATAGCTTCCAAGCTGTCAGTGGTTGTCATAGATGACTATGGATCCACATGTCCTGCCGTACGGTGGTCGGTTAGCTGCAGCTGACTCCAGGTCATTTGGTTTGATGTTACACACACACAAACATCCACATGCTTGGATCCTCCACAGGTATGTGTGGGGTCATTTGAACAGAATTCTTAAAGAAACCAATCTCGCTACAGTACTCATGACAGTTTTGTTCAGAGGCCTGATAGAGGACGGGATAAAAGAGTTAGAGTAACGGTTGCTCTTAGTCCTGGCTGCAGCAGTGCTGCCCTGAGGGTAAATCACTCCTCAGGGCATGGCCATTGGCCAGGCTGACTGATTATACATTTGGCTTTCTGAACTATCTGCTTCTTCCATATTGAACTCGGGTCTTTAAGCAGGACTCTAATTACCTTGGAGCAGACCTTTATACTGTAATGCTTTTGAGACTATTTTTAATTTTCACTGACAGTCCAGGGTTAAAAGACTGGTAAAAGTTACTTAAAATACATTTAAAGACACAAAAAGAGTTCAGCATCCTCAGCAAATGAGACAGAAACCAGATTCCAGCTTTGAACTGCCTGAGAATGAATGAGAACAGGACAATCTAGGGTTGCCCTGAATAAGTGGGGCTACAAGACTGGACCAACCATCTGTGAATGTGAAGAAGCAGATCACACCATGGAGCATTGCCACATCTGCCCTTTACTACCCAACCCCTGTAGCCAGAAAGACCTTGCAGATTTCAAGACCAGTGTCGAAAGATGGGAGAAATAACATCACTTTGAGGAAACAGACAGAAGAAGTAAATTCATTCTTTACTCAGCGCTTGCGTCAAATTTAAACTGATTAGGTATTTATAGATGTCCACCACTTCCTCTTCGTGGACGACACTAGCCTTGTGGTCTCCACTGTTTTTATGGAAGTCTATTATTAGTTCTTTTGTTTTGGTAGCATTGAGGTGCAAGTATATCATCACACCATTGAAATGATGTGAGAGCACTGCCGTGATTAGACTGTGGGCCTTGGAGCAGAGACAGCATGGCGTGGCAGTGTCTTCCGAAAATCTGACTAGGAGACTTGCCTGTGGGGACGACCTGCGGCTGTCTGTGTACATGATGCAAAGTGCTGGTGAGAGGACACAGCCTTGAGGGGAACCAGCATTTGAAGTGATAGCTTGGGACATGAGACCATTTACAAAGACCTGCTGAACTCTCTCAGTTAAAATATTTAGGGGCAACAATAAAATGTGATGAGGTAGTGTAACATAAAAAGTCAGCCTCTCAATCAGGATGTCATCATTGTCTGTCACAGGATCCAGCGCAGGAGATTTTCTCCAGATAGCTGACACATCATGTGGATAAAACTTGAGTTGTAATATCATCATGAACACAAAATAATGAAATAACTAACCCTAACCCTTTTTTATAACTCCATGAAGATCATAAGCCCTTGACCACAAGGATGACTCACTGGAAGCGGTCGATAAAGCTGAGGGTTGCAGCGCTTTTTATCCCAGTAAACTGCAGCTCCTCTATTTACTCCTGTTGATTTATTGGGTAGTCTTGACAGGACAAATAAAGCAGCAATATTGACATCACATAAACGGGCTGAAGTAACCGATCTAAATGGCTAAATGTTAGCAAAACATTATTGCCTCCCTACTCTTGAGTGTGATTGACTCTTCAGCTGGCGGTGCCTTCAACAGCCACCTGGCCACAAGTATTGTGGGCTTAATGACCTGTGCTGACAGTCTATTCATGCATGACATTCAGTGTAGGTTGTTGAGTGAACACACTATCACTTACTAATTAAACAACACTCATCCATTTTTTGCTCTCTCTGTGGCAGAGTTGAATAGGAGAGCTGTCAGTTTCTTTATGCTACGCCTGCATCGACACAGGTTCAGTATTAAACAGAAAACGGTTCCTTCCATCATCTCAATTGCTTGCTGAGTTGAGGGTAAAATGATGATTTTTCTGCATCATTTCCTGCTTTCCCATGTGATAAGACCACGATGGTTCTGTGCCACCACTGTTTAATGCTTGGTTTAAGTACTTAAGCAAGAATCAATGAAAAGAGAATATGTGCATACTGACTCAGGGCTTCAAACTGTGATGCGCATGCAAACCTTTCTTGGAGGTTTTTCACTTAAATGATTATTATTGATCAGACTCTATTGGTGCAGGAGCAGACTGGACCATGAAACCTAGTACACGAGAAGCACATGCAGTCTGTGACTATATGCAAATATTAGACACTCAGTAAAATCTTTGAGCTCTGTAGCACGACACTGAGTGCAGACGGAGAAACTGTAAGTTCTTCCGAGCCCTTGAGGAGCCCCTACTGATCTGTGTTGACCACTTTCGACCAAATCCACAGTGCTTCACTCACCAAACACCTCATGAAAGCCATCACTCCCACACAGACAGATGAATGATTTCTTCTATTACTCCTGTCAAAGACCCCCGTCACCAACGCCACCCGACTCCCACAGCCTGCAGAGCTCCTCCTGACTGGCCTTTTATTGATTTCATGCTGTTCTTCCAAAGAACGTGGCTCTGTTCTTCCCTTGAGTCCCTGGTGTGACATTAAGTTCACCAGTTGTCATTCTTCCTCCCCTTTACATTGAGATTTTCACAGATTTGATCCCTGAGTGGAAGGACAGGCTGGGGTGAAAATGGATGGACAAGAACAAGGGGGTTAAGGAGTTACACAGTGCAGAGTAGCTGTTATTACTTATTGTTTATTGAGTCTTGAAGCTAAGCTAGGCTAACCAGTCCTTAGTTAAAGGGATAGTTCAGACCAGCCAAGACACAGGCAATAAAAACTGCTGTCAATGACGGACCATTAATCAGCGCATTTCCGTCGCCTGTGAGAAGTCCAATCTCAAAAAATAATCACACTTTTCTTCTGCCTCGTCCAGGTAAACATGTGGAGAGACAGCTCTGCCGTGACGCCATCCTGCCCATGCCTGCCATCTGCGAGGTGCCTTGCCCGAAAGACTGCGTTCTAAGCCCCTGGACTCCCTGGTCTCTTTGCTCACACACCTGCTCTGGAAAAAGCACAGAGGGCAAGCAGACCAGAACCCGCTCCATCCTGGCCTACAACGCAGGAGAGGGTAAGAGCACAAAGAGAACACAGTAGTTTATGGACATTGGTTGAGTCAGATACATCTTTGTTCTTAAAGTCTTAACCCCCCAGTTTTTACTGCACGTTTCATTTGCGTCTTCTTCCTATATGAGAAATGTTAAAGTGAAATAAATGATTCTGTGTGTTGCTCTACAGCGACTGCAAAGATTGTGGCGTGGGTCACTGTAATGCAGGGTAAGACGTGAAGGAGAGCAAACTGCAGGATCAACATAAGACAGAAACTCCATGTTGTAAAACGCCTTTTAAAAAATTCATGAGGATTTTGTTGTTGTTTTTTTTCTGTTCAAGGTCCTTCATTGCTGTCGTTGGTGCGTCCAGTCTTCGGTATATTCATATTTGCTATTGTTAGAGGACAGCAAGTGGTTTCTTGCTTGATGTAGTATGTACTGTAGTCCCCTTATGATTAATATACATAGAATTTAGCAATAGAGATGTAGCAACTTGATGTAATTTGTTGTGACAGTCTGCTGGCTCAGCGAAATCCCTGACACTTTAGAAAAAAAAAAAACACGACGAGTGGTTATTGAGTCAGTTATTGATATCTAAATGGTGCTGGTTTTATGCTCAAATGAGTGCCTCCAGGTAAAGTATGCCACACACCCCCAGGCTATCACACTCTGGGAAATGACCAGTTTTTTGTTTTTTTTTACTTTTTCTATATTCCACTTTGGTTCAAAAAATGTACTTTACAGTACACAAGTGTTTTTTTGTTATTTCCCAAATAAACCAAATGAATAAATATGTTTTTAAAATACAGAAATAGCATTTTTATTACAAAAATGTTAAAAGTTTGCATTTACATATTTATATATTAATTTATTTATATTTTCTGTATTTAGTTGTCCTTCATGACAGCAGGGTTTATAGCTGAGTAAATCACTTTTATTCTCAATAATGAAAAGCGACATTACTCATTGCAGCCATCATCCAAACATGTTTGGACAGTTCAAATGAAGACAGATAGATGCTGAGTGGTGTTACAGTATCTTCATGTCCAACCCACACCCTGGGATGGATGTTGGTCAGTATCTTCTGAGGTGCTAATAGCCGACCTTCTTCCTGGGGGGTTATCTTCCCTCATGGCGACAGCAGCTGCTAATGACAAGGTTTCCAGATAAAGTGGGTCATATGGTGCACACACCCCACCTGGGTCTAAGCTGCTAGCTCTGTCTAGACATTCTGCTCCCACTGGTCATTGAATTTCTGTCAATCCTTGTATGTGGAAACCCCCCAGAGACCCGCTGGCTTTATCTCTCTTGCTGCTTCAGCTTTGTTGTTTTTGAACAATTATTGGGGAAATCAAATCTAACTGTCAATCAATACTCGACACCTTACCGCTAACCCAGTTTTCTATTGCTGTTATTGACTGACAGAGTGTTCCCCGCACATCTGTTGAGTTGTTGGTGATAGAGTTGATTGATAGAACTAAAGCAAAAGTTTGGGCACCCTCGAGCCAATTCCACAGCGTTGCCGTCTTTCAAATGAAAAGCAGTTAACACAACTCCGACATGGACATGGCAATTTCCCCAGATGTTAGGACACAGACACTAGAATACAATGAAACAATAGCAGGCACCTACTGAGATGATGCTGAGTGAGGAAGTCACTGCTTTGGACATATCACAGCTTGCACACACTTTCTGCATCTGCTGAGATGGTTTCTATTCTTGATTCAGCTTGACTGACTGCACGACATTTGCATCCTCACATATTTGTCCTTCTATGACGTTTCATGTCCCCTATACTTGGTAGTTGGTAGACTGCTCTTTTCATCAAACTCAGCCAGGGAACATCACTGGAACTACCTCTGTCCACAGTAGTTTCCTTCAAATACGACTGACATGATGAGTAATGAGTACTGATGTCTCTGACCAGTTTGCATCATGCTGCATGGTAGAACAGCACACTGCACTAGAGTTCCACTTACTGCTCCTTGGTTATGGTGTTTTAGATAAGATGGAAACACTTTAGTCTTTCCCTACTTTTTAATTTTGCTTATCTTCAGATTCTATCGGCTTTGAAGAGCCATGGTCGCCAAGCTCTGCCACAAGATTTAAATAATTAGTATATTTATCAGCTCGATTCTTTCTTACAAGTTCTGAGGGGTCAATTGAGGGCTAATGAGTTCTGTGTATTTTACAAGTAGGAGGTGCCCAAACTATTGTGTATGTTAATTTCCAGCAGTTTTCCAATGTGCTCTGTTACTGCTAATTAGAGTTCTTATTGCCTGTGGTGTAGCTGAAACTCTGACACTGGTTCGGTTCCTTCCCCTGTGTCTCAGGTGGAGTTCTCTGTCCCAACATCAGCGCCCTGCAGGAGCTGAGGAACTGCAACGACCATCCCTGCACCGTGTACCACTGGCAAACCAGTCCGTGGGGGCAGTGCATAGAGGACTCCTCCATCCCAGCCACTAACACATCGCTGAGCCGAACGCACGGCGAGGATGCCTCCTGCTCGGTGGGGATGCAAACCCGCAAGGTCATCTGTATACGGGTCAACGTGGGCCAGGTTCCTCCCAAAAAGTAAGAATCCCCATAATTCTTCAGACACAGGCTTTAGGTGCGGATGGGAATGGTCTTCACTCCCTCCTCTCTGCATTGTGAAGCAGGAGGCCTTGTAAAAATGAATCTATACTTATCGACCTGATTGCAGCCAACACAAAGAGTTTTCAGTGGATCCTGATCACAGTCCTCCCACCAGAAGCAACATGTTTTTTGAGTGAGGGTGCTTCCTTCCGCTCTCACTGCAGTTAATGCATCCGTTCCGACCGAGGACACAGATCATGTTATTTTGCTGCAGCTCACTTGCAGGTGCAGCTGTGCGCCATGCTTCACAGGTAACACATGCGTATGCAGTGTCTGTGCTCTGAAAGGTTTCACAGCAGGAACATGGCCATTCATCTGGATGATGTGTCTCCTGCAGCAGGATTGCTGATTGTTCCTTTTTTCCATTAGCTGCAGGTTTTTTTTGACCAGAGCTTTTTAAAACAGTTGGGGTTGAATTATTCCAGGCATCTGAGGTCTGAGAAGTGAGTCTTGCTAATTTAAAACATCCTAATAATAACAGCAAGGTGTCACAGTCAGGTGCATTATCAACAAAACACAGCTTTGGATAATATTTGTTTGTTTAATTAAAAAATATCTATTTAAAATGAGAGCCATGGTTTTGGTGATCAAAATAGCTTAATCAAATCATCCTGGTAGAAGTTTAAATGTAAATAATTTTCATATAACATATCATTTTATTTGCCTTTATTCTTCTTCTTCTTCTTCTTCTTGCCAGCTAGCTACCACACACCTTTTGAAGATTGGTTTTGTAATATTTCAGACTGGATGAAGCAGAGCTCTGAACAGTGTTAGTTCCCAAATCATTCATGTTGATTAAAGGTTAAAGCTTGTTCAGATGTAAAAATAGTTTGCAGAAACTGAGTAGAATCCAGACAGCATGTCTGTCTGGCATGGGTTTTGTGCCATGCTGATAACTCCTCAGGTGTTAGCATGATAAACAGAGTCTCAGTCCTAAAAGTGAGAGGCAGTTGTTTTTGCTTTGTAGACGGTGTTTGCACATGACATGCTGTACTGTTGCTGGCAGAGGTGTAAGCTGATGAGCTGCTGGCCAGCTGTTTGAAGCATCTGAGTCCCACCCCCCCCACCCCCCCGCTGGAGGCAAAACGCTAGGAACAAATATTATCTATTTGTTAATTCAACAGAGTGGGGGTATTATTCTGGCAGCACACGCAGCACTATGCAGGCAAACCCCAGCAGCCCCCGTGCTGTGTATGGAAATGAATCTTGTGTTTTTTTTTATTCCTGTGCTTACCCCTAAGCTTCCAGCTACGTGCTGAGCAGTGAGTCCGCTGCCTTGGGACAGCAGCACTGTGGCCGGGGTGTGAGGACCCCCTCCAGACATGTGGTGTTATAGCACATGCATGAGCACGGCTGCAAAATTCAAAATACATCAGAATTCTGAGATTAAAGTCAAAAATTATTTGGGGCCCTAATACTCTTCTGTAAAATATTGTAGAAACTGTTCTAAAATATTGTTGAACAATGTGTGTGTCATGATTTGCTTTGCATTTTTATTTGAATAAGCATTTTATTTGTAATGTGTCAAAAAAGATGTATACGCTGCTGAAAAGAAATCAAGGAATTCCAGGAAAAACACATCAAATCACCTTTTGATTTGCAAATACATTATATCGATATCAATAAATATCATCACCCATTGGTTCAACTCCACCTCCATGTTTGTCCGTCTTTCAGTGCTTCTCCCCCTCTGTCTTCCCTCCATCTCTCAACCTGCATCCCATTCTTTCATCCCCTCTTCCTTCTTCATAACCTACATCTGTTCATTTCTTCTTGAATCCTGCGCTGAATGCAGCTTCATGTGACTGCCTCCATCAGCCTCCTTTTCAAATGCAGCCTGCTCTACTGTGTGCGTTTGTATCTGAGCGTGTGAGTGATGTACTTCCAGGTGTCCAGAGAGTCTGCGCCCAGACACTGTCAGGCCCTGCTTACTGCCCTGCAAGAGAGACTGTATTGTTACTCCGTACAGCGACTGGAGCCCCTGCCCGTCAACATGTCAACCAGGTAGACTCATTGTTCTGTTAAAAGTGGATGTTGATAAATGTTAGTGTAAGAGGCTGATTACCAAAAACCCAGTCTGAGTTGGGTTGATAAATTGATTTTTAATGTTGTATTATTCAGGAGTTCACCAGGGAAATGTTACATGGTAGCAGCAGCATTCAGGAGCACAGTGAAAAAAACTCACACATCACAAAGACATTATTTTCTAAAAGGGGAGAAGATTATTCAGTCATTTAAAGGAGATGTATTACACCCCTTTTCCACAAATTAAAATAGTTCCCAGACATGTCTGTGACATGCTTTGGTCAAAATACCCCAAGGATCAAACATCACAGCTCTTTTCATCCTCTGAAATCAGCCCTGTTCACAACAGCTGGTTTCAGTGCCTGTCCCTTTAAATGCAAATGAACCACTGTTTGCCCCGCCCCACCCTTTCTACTGGTACCAGGTAGGGGTGGTGTTATGCAAATTCAAAAACTAATTACATCATTATTAGGCAACTGAGGAAACAGCTCATAAAACCACATAGATTTCAACTTAGGGAGACTGAAAATTACTTTTTTTTTTGTCAGTTCTCCCATGTTGGGGGCCGGAAGGCAAGACAAATATCTAAATATACATTAAAGTGCCTTCTAAAAGTGATATTTCCATAATGTGGCAGTAAACAGCTGCAGGAGACGCTGAGTGTCGGCCCATGTGGAACCTAGTCTCCACATAAACAAGCTAAATGAAGTAGAAGAGACCCACACACATCAGTCTCAGAGTTAAATGTGTGTGTGGCTATTAGTATCTTGTGTGATGTTTCCTCAAAAGCTGCCGAGCAAATCCTGGAATCACTCCGGTCCTATGTCGAACTCCTGCACCTGCAGTCATGAGCAGAACAGAACTGCTGCTTATCTGTCTTGATATAAATGTTAAAGTTTAGATACAAAATGTAATGTGTGGTGTGTTCTTGTGGCTTTCTTCAGGTGGTAACACTAAGAAGAAGCAGAATCGGAAGCGTATTGTTATCCAGTTACCAGCCAACGGGGGGCAGGACTGTCCCGAAGTGCTGGCCCAGGAGAGAGAGTGTGATGCTCCGTCCGTCTGCCAGGGATACAGGTAACTGCTCCCTGTTTACAGTTCTATATTGTTATGATGTGGTTAAAGAACAACTGAAGTTTTCCACAAACATATTCCAAAATGGCCTCACCTGACAGTTCAATTCAGATGAACACAATGCAGGACACCTCTGATTCTCCTTGCACTTCTTCTTTAGATGGAAAACTCACAAGTGGCGGCGATGCCAGCTTGTTCCGTGGACCGTTCGTCAGGACAGTCCGGGAGCGGAGGAGACGTGTGGGCCAGGGTTACAGATCCGAGGTGAGGACAGACACGTTACAGTTTGACCATCACACGTCCCACATCTCACATCTGCTGGAGTCTCAACACAGAGCAGACTTGTTTTGTTTTTCTTCATAAAAACAAAAGTGATTCACAATTGCCTGTTTTAATAAATCATGCAAAATGTAATTGCAGTCATGTTGACACTGAAGAATGAGTTTAAAATAGTATTTTGTGTTTTCGTAGAAAGCATTTTTATACTTTATATAGATAGATATATTTTCAGATTACATAGCATTTGTTAATGTAAATTGTCCATTTGTTCACACTTATAATATTGAGAGAAATCTGCTCCCATTGGTAAAAAGCTAAAACGGTTTGGAAACACTTTTCCTTTTTACAACAAATTGTAGAATCACCCAAATGTATAATTGAGTGGTTTTAATATCCATAAATTATCATAGATACAGTACATCGGCCTTCGCAGCATGGTCAACAGGATCTGTTTTTTATATCTTTAGGAGCATGGTCTGTTCTCAGCTGTGTGGCTTAGTGGGAATTAAGCCAATTCATTAGTTATCACTGCACACACTCCTGGTCTCGGAGACAGAGGCCATTATCTGATTCCTATAATCAGCATCCTGCTCCTCCATTTTGGAAGGTTCTTGTCATTATGTACCATTACCTGTAACAGTACACCCTGAGCTGAGCACAGATGATTCAATATAGGCCTCTTACCGTTCACCCATTCATTCACTACAGCACGTGAAAGGCCAGAGTCATTTACAGCCTCAGTACTTCCCATCAATGTGTGTGTTTGAGTGTGTTGCAGCTCCTGTTCTGGGTGTAAGGTCAGTTTTAAGCCGCAGTGTGTGAGACTGACGCCAAGAGAGTGTAAACCACTCTATTACGCTGCACATCTCCCTTTAGTCATTTGAAAGCAACTCTCTTAATCTTGTGTGTCAAAAGTGTATGTGTAGAGGGCAGTAATGGATTGTAACAAAGTACATTTACAAGTCTATATATGTGATGTCTGCTCTACTGTTTGTGATGGAAACGCACTTCACTTCTCTGAAGTTATTTGAGGGCTATTCTGAAGGAGTTCCCGCACCTGCTTTGTACAGTTGACTTTATAAAAACTCAATCAATCAAACCCAGGAGCAGAGCAAAGTAAAACTGACGTTGTATTAAATGCTCTAAATGCTCAAAATGTCTTGTGAATGTCTGAAGGTGTATGAATCAGATCAGAACAACGAGTAGGGGAGAGTGGGAAGATGAGCCACTTTTCATATTCAGGATCACTACATCAAGACAATGATAGTTTTGTTGCTAACTCTCAAATCTGTATTTCAGGATGTTGTGCGTCCCTACAAACAAACAGAATGCGTGTAAACATAACTGTCTTGTGGCTCAACTTCCGGGGTGGGCGGGGCTGATGCTGGAATCGTGGTTCTGCAGCGAGTTCCACTTGTCGATTTTTTTGGGTCGGCCCTAGAAGTGACATAGTGCAGTTTCAGCCGACGCGACCAGCACCATTCATCCTATTAACCATTTTTCTACCATTGCAGCGGGTCTGGAAACATTATTTTAAGGCCGAAAAACTCTGCAATGTTACTTTAACCTTCACAGACTCCATGATATGATGCTTCCTCCTAAATATCTGGTCACATGCTCAATTTTTCTTATGGTTTCCTAGCAGCATGCGGTGGCCCAACTTACCCCACTCTCCCCTACAGTGCGCAGACTCTCCATGATTGTTTACTTCCACTTATCCCGCCCCAGATGTTTCTGACCAATGATGGAACATCAACATTCAACATACATGTGGCTTTGTTTACAAATTCTGGACCTTACACAAAAAGTGCAGTTTGAAAGTGACCTGCACCAGACGAACATAAGTAAACATTGCAGGTGAACTAATGGACCTTGCCGGTGTGAAAACATCTTGTATTTCCAAATGAACCGTTCTCAACAACACCTGGGGTAAAACTGAAGCGTAGAAGCTGCAGTATCAGATCCAAGAATCTGTTAGGAACACCGATGATTTTCATGTTGTAATCACACAAAACGCATCCTTGTCGTCCCTCTAGCCGTCTCGTGCCGCAAGCAGGACGGCGGGCAGTCGGACATCGAAGCCTGTTTTCAGTCTGCTGGTTCCATGCCGCCGCTCATCCAGCACTGCCAGCAGCCCTGCCAGGAAGACTGTCAACTCAGCAGCTGGTCCAAGTTCTCCTCCTGCACGGCCGACTGTGTGGGCGTCAGGACCCGCAAGAGGGTGCTACTGGGTGAGTGACAGTCTGTGACTTCAGCATGCGTTCTGGATAATATCAGGAAGATCAGTGTCAAGGTTATTATAGTTTTAACATTTTAATTGGTTTTTATTTTTATTTAGTTTTTCAGTTCGCTTTTAGTTTAGTTAGTTCAACAAGTTTTTAGGAATTGACTAGTTTTTATTTCTATATTTCTTAGTTGTAGTTTTTCAGGTTTTAGGAGAAAGCCTCTGTCAGACCTTTGAACTTTTTCCCTTTTAGTTGCATCCATCCCGCAATGTTCCCATCAGTCCTCCTCACTAGGTTTCATTCACTCTTATCTACCTGTGGGTCATACTCCAAGTCGTCCCATATTGAGCTGTGGTGTTTTCTCTACTTTAGTTTTAGTTAGTTTTAAGTTGTTCATTGTAGTTTTTATTTAGTTCTCTTTTTTTCAGTTTACTGAATATTTTTTTCACTGTTAATCTTATTTTTAGTGAACTATAATAACCATGATTCAGTGAATGTGAAAAAAAGTCAGTTATAACTTTTTCTATGTATAAAGGAGACCGAGAGGCTGTGGACGTCACTGTTCTTTTCTGTGTTTAAATTCCCAAACTGCTGAAGTCAAACAAGTCTGTCAATGTGTCAATACCTTGTTCAACAAGTAATCTTGATGTCAGGTCCTAGCTATATTAATGCTTACCGGTACTTCTTTTTTTTTTCAGGCAAAAGCAAAAAGCGCGAGCAGTGTAAAAACAACCAGATGTATCCACTGAGTGAGACTCAGTACTGCCCATGTAACAAATACAATGCACAGCCTGTGGGCAACTGGTCCGACTGCATCCTTCCTGAAGGCAGCCGCATGGAGGGCCAGCTGGGCATGAAGGTCCAGGGGGACATCAAGGAGTGTGGTCAGGGCTACCGTTACCAGGCCATGGTGTGCTACGACCAGGACAACCGCGTAGTGGAGACCTCTCGCTGCAACAGCCACGGTGAGTGTAACATCCTGACAGCGGTAAACATCCCTGAACGTCTCATTTACACACATGGGCCGAGCCTGTGCAACACAAACGTTGACTTCATTAGGATTAAGAGAATCTTCACTAATATAAACCAGCCTCAGCTGCTCTGGTTGATTTGTTGTTGCGTCTCAGTGGCTGCTCCTGCAGAGATGATAAAGATTTTGTTTTCCCTTTTGCTCTCTATCAAATAATTTAGGAACTCATTGATTGACTAACCCAACAGTCATTATTTAAAAACATTTAAAAGCTCTACTGTCATCTGTCCTGTAGGTTGTGATCATTATCACAACGCTTTACAACCAGCTTCTTGGTTAACAACATAGTTATAATAAGTTCCTCAGGTTTCACATTGGTCACATTGGTTCAAATAAAAATATTTATTGAAACACCTACTAAAATAAAATGAGAAAACATGAATGTTGTGTGAGTGTGTGTGTGTGTGGCAAATCAGACAAAGCCAAGCTGGCTGGTTGTAGATGGTCCTTTTGTCTTCAAACAAAGGCTGAATCAAAGATGGGCTGTAGGAGCAGCCTGTGGGATGTGAGGGAGGATAACAGAGGAGTGTTCATTTGTCAGGAGTTATCTGACTACAAACAGACACAACACCACAGTTCAAGTTATAGAGTGAATTAAATCAATACATATATCGACGAAGCTGGAAGGCCGTTTACCTTACCAAGCTGTGCTATGTAAGCCAACCTAGTTACATTACCAAGTCTACAGAGGCTTAGGCTGTGTGGCTTCAGTTTCCTTGCAGTTGACACTCTCTCTGCTGTGTGGCTCCTGTGCTGATGAACCTCGGGTTGCACCAGCAGCTGCTTGATCTTAAGTGCTTTGGTAGAATCTTGTGTTAAAGCAGATATCAGCGGAATGTTTTTGTTAATATAAGTCCTAAATAGTCCTATTTTCTCCAATCACTTTTCTATGGCTCTGCTGTAACATCAAGGGTCCTGGACCAAGTGTAGCTTTACAGTAGGTGTGAATAGGTGAAGGAAGGACGCTGGGAGACTGAGTTCAATGGCTCCTCTTTGTCTGTGGAACAAAGAAGCTGTTTGGCAACAGGACGGTCACGAGTCAGTTTGCCTGGAAATGGGAAGCTGAACTTACGGTCCAACAATTGTAATTAAAAATTGCAAAAGATATTCTCCTTTTTCTAGGCCTGACATCAAGTCCTTTGCTGTTTTGAAGGAAGGACGCTGGGAGACTGAGTTCAATGGCTCCTCTTTGTCTGTGGAACAAAGAAGCTGTTTGCTCCTCAGTTTTAAATGGGCTGAGGTCCAACAATTGTAATTAAAAATTGCAAAAGATATTCTGAGGCAGTTTTGCTGTTTTGGTAGATTTGGTTTTGACTCAGCTTATGAAAATAAAAAAAATTACTTGGAGCATGTGGCAAAGCAAGATGGCAGAAGCTGCAGCCAGCAGCGTGGCTAGGTACAGACAGTGTTGTTGACAGTGCCGTGTGGTGTATACCCTGGGGACTGGCACACTTTTCAGGGGAGTCACTGAAACAGATTTGGAGGCAGTCAGAGTTTATGTGGAACAAAGCTTGGGTGTTATTGCGCATTTGATTTTAATACAATGAATCAAGCTTGACTCAAAACCTCACTCAGAATAGATGCCGTTTTGACCCAGCTCAGAGCTGATTTCACCCAGATGAAGGACTGTAGTCATGGATGCAGACTCAGAGCAAAGAGCTGAGTAAATGTTAGACAGCTCAGCTCCAGCTGCTGGAGACGCCCTGTCCTGTGTCTGCTGGAACGTGTCTGTAAAGCCCCGATTTTTAAAATGAATCTCTTTTAATCCCTTTGTTATGTACAAGAGGACACCTCTGTGAATCATTCATCTGCTGGTAAAAACCTCCTGAGCATCTGGATCTTGAATTAGAGAGAAATAATCCAAACATAGGTTAGCAGCAGTCTAAGCTCCCAACCCTTCCCTGATGCTTCTGTCTGCCTCACAGCGTCGATGAAACACTGACTTAAAATGACATTTATCTTTCTAGTAGAAACATAAGCTCATTTGACAGCACTAGTTTCTACTGAAAGAATCCAAACCAGCTGTAAAAAAACAAAAAACATCTTCAAACATCCCAGGTGCGTTTCCATCAGCTGTTTAGATGCGCATCTAGTTGTATCGCATCAGAAAATGATGATGGAAACGCCGTGATTCGAATTAAAATCCCCTGATTCGCACAAACTGAAATACGCTCGCTATGGCCGGGTTTTGGTTGATTCGAATGGGATGGAAACAGCTGTATGCGAATTAAGTGTGATGTAGCGCACTTTCACCCCGTCTGCTCCCGTGTTTGCAGTTCATTCACAAGACAACATCAGGGTTTCCGCACCGCCACGGCAAAATAAAAGCCCCCACACCTTCATAATGATGTTACTGCACAGTTCTAAGTAGTTCCTCCGTAGTAAAAACTAAACTTATCAACCAGCGCATCCAGCGTTTAAAGTCTGTGCCGGCCGCGACTGTCTCTCCCTCTCTCTCACACACTCACACACGGACAGGTCGCGCTATGACGGTAATAAACATATCGCGCGCTAATGTGTTCAAATCAGCCCGTCAGTCTTCCCGGGGTGTGGGGGGTGGGGGTGAAAAGTCCGTAGATGGAAACACACACGATTCGAATTTTTTTTAATGCGCATTTCCCAGTAATTCGAATCACTTGAGATGGAAACATGGATTTAATCACAGTGTTCACTTGTTTGTCATGGTTACAGGATATATTGAGGAGGCGTGTATCATCCCCTGTCCATCTGACTGCAAACTGAGTGAGTGGTCCAACTGGTCGCGCTGCAGCAAGTCCTGCGGTAGTGGTGTCAAAGTGCGCTCCAAGTGGCTCCGAGAAAAGCCCTATAATGGAGGCAGGCCGTGTCCTAAACTGGACCACGTCAACCAGGTGAGGACGAGACGAGCTCACCTTGAACTGGGGGATTCCTGTTGAAGCCGTAGTTCAGTGCTCGTCTGTGTGGGGAGGGATATTTCATTTTTTGTAATGTAACCTGTTGCCATAAATGTATGTTTTGTGCAATTTCAAACTTCTACAAGAACTGGAATGACCTTTATTCTTTTATTCCCTTCTCTCCCTTGGTGAATGGATCCCACCCACAGGCTCAGGTAGATACACTTCTATTTGATTGTTGTATGGTTTGTTTTCATCAGATGTTGATTTAATTTGCCATTCAATACATATGTACATTTTTATTTATATATGTTAATTATTTATATTTATGTATTTATTACCATTTTAAATAATCAAGTTCTACATCTGAAAACACATGTAGAATTCATCTGAAACAGATTGTGTTGCCGAACATTGCCTTGTGACATCAGGTGGGTAACTCTGGTGTCTGTATGTCAGGTGTATGAAGTGGTGCCATGCCTCAGTGACTGTGGACAGTACATCTGGATGGCAGAACCATGGAGTGTATGGAAAGTCAGCAATGTGGATCTGAAGGACAACTGTGGTGAAGGTGTTCAGACCAGGAAAGTCAGGTGAGAACAATCCCAACCATGTCTCTGCAGTCTGACTGACACCCAGTTCATCTGATGAGCGATTCGAAGATACACAGTGGCCAGTTTGGCGCCAACACACTTCCATCAAAGATGCTACTGTACCACCATTGGTACCTGTCTGGTTGGAGCAACACTCCAGTGTTCTTTCTCTTACATCAAATCCATTTGATTTAAACTTCATTAGAAAGGAACAAAGCATGTCAGAAACTGTTAACACAAAGGAGACAGAGAGCAGAGCTGTTGACACAGAGGCAGGGAGAGTATTTAAAGGTCCAGTCTGTAATATTTGTCAAGGTTTATTGGCAAAATCTGAATATAAACCCATGAATATATAAGTGTATACTTGCTATAAATTAAAATCAGTTTGGTTTTCGTAGCTTTTAATAATTATTTTATACAGTATATACATATAGCAAGGGTCTTGCTCTGCCATATTTGTACGGAAGCCCAAATGGAAAATCCAGCCAGCTAGAGAGCAGGTTTCAGGAGTTTCACGTTCATATATAAACCAAGAAGAAAGCTGAAGATGGAGGAAACATATGGTAAAATGGTTTAGATCTTCACCTCATCGCTCCATGCTCCTGGAACACTCCCAGTCGTAGTAAACAAGTTTTTTTGTCCTTTGCCGACGGGAGGGGTGAGTGCGAGTAAGTGAGTGAGCGCTGCAAACTAGAATCTGAACGCTGAATGTCACAGTTTTACCCCCATTTTACACACTGTTGTGCACATTTTATACCAGTACACAATGGTTTAAGTGGATCGCAACGATCAGGGAGGAACTGAGCCAGTCGTGTCCACCTGTAATGAAGTGAGACTTCCACCCATGCCAACCATTTGTCCTGTAGAATAGTGTTCCTATTGATCACCCCTGCTGTGGGTGTAATGTCTGTCACAGACTGCTGCTTCTGCAGACGGACAGCGCTCTGACTGAACCTGTCTCTGTCCAGGTGTATGCTCAACACTATAGATGGACCCTCGGAGCAGGTGGAGGACTACTTGTGCGACCCGGAGGAGATGCCCCTGGGGGCCCGCAACAGCCGACTGCCCTGCCCCGAGGACTGCGTGCTGTCCGACTGGGAAGCATGGAGCCCATGTGCACTTGTAAGAATGGTGTATTTACTTTGTCTGACATTGTCTTCCTCCACACTATGCTGCATATTTACACGAGAGGAAAAGACTGGCTAATGTGGCAGAGAGTGAACAGCAGCACATAAGGACTTTAACACTTTAACAGCCCTGTGAAAGGAGGAATAAAACATGATGATTTCCTGTTGTGTCTCTCAGCCGTGCAGTGGGAACAGCAGCCGGGAGAGGAGTGCGTATCCACTCCGCCAGCCTGGAGAGGGGAAGGAGTGTCCTCCAACTACAGAGACCGAGCCCTGCAAACTCAACAGCAACTGCTTCCACTACTCCTACAACATCACCGGTATGACTCCACCAGCAGCTTATGACCAGTGTTGGACACCTTACTTTTTAAAAGTTATTAGTTATAGTTACTAGTTTGACCTTCTGTTCTGCAGATTGGAGCACCTGTCAGCTGAGTGACAGAGCAGTGTGTGGAAACGGCATCAAAACCCGCATGCTGGACTGTGTACGTAGCGACGGTAAATCCGTTGACCTCAAGTTCTGCAAAGAGGTGAGATCCGTGTCATTTGCTTTTCTCAAAACCTATTTTGAATGAGCTGAATTCAAAAGCAGAGTTAATAAACCCGGGCGCGTTGTCTTGCAGCTCGGCCTGGAGAGGAAGTGGCAGATGAACGCCTCCTGTGTGGTGGAGTGTCCCGTCAACTGCCAGCTGTCTGACTGGTCACCCTGGTCTGAGTGCTCTCACAGCTGTGGGCTGGCAGGTATGTCTGTAGCTTTGTTATGATTGTTAGGAGTCTATGAAAGTTTATAGAACATGTGTATCTTCACATATTCTATTTGCTTACCGATTTCCGTACATGTAGGTAAAACTGCCTGGGTACTTGAACCTCTTTGAAGTTTTCTTGGTGGTACTGTTAGTCTTTTCAACCCAACCCATGTGCAAACTCAATCTCAATCTTACTTAAGTAACACTGAAACTGTGATGCAAACTAACGAGTTGCTGTGAGAGATCGAAATCTGCCAACATCTGCTACACGGCCACAGGCAGCTGTTGGATGAAAAGCACAGTTGTCACAACTACAAGTACAACTCCCTCCTTGTTGCCAGTTAGATCACATACTGTACACTGTGTCTTTTATAGTTGACCATGGTTTGCTGTGAACAACCATACTAGTGTCCAGCTGCAGGTCCCTGTAGTCTAAGGAACAGTTCTGAAACAACTGACCATTGCTTTGTTTGTTCCAGACTTAGGAAACTAAACTATACTGTAGATATACTTGCATGCTGTACAAATCATACAGAAGTGACGATGGTTGATCCGATAGTAACACTTTACTTTAAGTCAGCCTCAGCTTTAAGACCTTTGTGATTAAATGTTATTAAAAGTATGTGTCATCAGAAGGCGTTGGCAAACACATTGTCCAAATGGCTTCTAATCTTCTGTTTCTGAGAAGAGTACTTCCCTGAATACATCCATTTAGAAAGATTGAATCGAAATAAAAGCACCCACTTGTGGTAACAGGAAATGTCATGTTTCACACTTTGATGGACTAATCCCACACAGTTCTCACACCCACCTCCACGTGGGTCACAACATGCATAAAGAAGTGACGGCAGATGTGATTAAATAGCAGCAGCTACACATGCTGCGAGCTCCACCTGCAGGGCACAGGAGCCTGAAGGGCTTGTTCATTACTGCTCTCAGTTTCATTTGAAAATATATTTTTCTTGCTTTTTCAACTGGAGATTTCTTCACATTGATAAGTTCATTATTGTCAGAGAATATCTGAGTTTTTTCCTCGTACATTTGTGACTGAAACTCCTCCATCTCTCTTCCAGGTTGTTTCCTCTTTTTCTTTTTGGCCCTAACACACCGTCATAAGTAACAGCACCTAAATTGCTTATTCAATAAAAAATGGCTGCCCTCTTTCTGGGCTTAGTCTGTGAGCTTAGTGTAAGTCTTGGCAGGTTACATGTGACCACTGGTTTTCATGTTGGTGAAACCGTGGTGGGAATTATCTAGAGGGGGCTGTCAGCGAGTCATTTTGCCACACCCATATGTAATTATTTCAATTTTAAAGCAGTTTTCAGCCAGTGCTCCAGTCCCCATAGCAGCCTCTTCACACAGCTTCGAGAACATAATGGGTCAACAGTATTAAAAAAAAAAGTCTGCCTCTGACAAAAATACTAATAGAAACCAAAAACGATGATATTAGAGTCTTTACCAAATGAGAGAAGGATAATAATGTCCTCTCATGTAATTCTATAGGATCAGACTATTGATTGGTGATCCATTATGAGTCTGAGCTGTGGGGCTGAGGGAGCGCTCTGCTCTCCATAAATCCTTGAAACCAGCAGCAGTCTGAAGCAACAAGAGCAGGTAGTAAGCATGAAACCAATACAGACTTAGCTATTGTATAAAACCTTAATCTGTCCCCAGGAGAAAAGGGTTTTTCCTTTTTATCGGACAGCAGCTAGACCACGAGCAGAGAGCCCCTTCTTGCTTTCCTTCATGTGTGTCTTTTTATCTCCAGGCTGCCGTTA
This sequence comes from Decapterus maruadsi, assembly GCA_030347415.2. Taxonomy (NCBI): domain Eukaryota; kingdom Metazoa; phylum Chordata; class Actinopteri; order Carangiformes; family Carangidae; genus Decapterus; species Decapterus maruadsi. Next base: position 7,083,772 of record CM064897.1, read on the forward strand.
GGACACACTTCCCCGGAGAAGCTCATTTTCTGTTCCTCAGCCAGGAATACTAATGAGCTGGGTTTATTTATATCAAGCAAACAAACATACCTTGAAGCAGCAAGGTGCCGTAATGAATCAGTTGGTGTTGAAACACAGTTGTAACTCAATCTGGGTGCACAGATAGCTGCTGCTGCTTTGTGTTCCCTCCAGCCAAACACTGATAGATGCAGTTGGCACGAGGCGTCGTTCACTCAGCGGCCCCTCGCTGCCACCCGCCGCTCAGCACCAAACTCTGCCACGTCCACCTGCAGGGAGACCACTGAAGCATGAAAACCTGTGGGCATGAGGTGCTAGCATCCTCTGCAAAGCAACAAGTGAACAAAGCAGCTGAAGGTTGGATGTCAGAGATGGTCAACCTTTTGTTAGGAAACTGGAACTTAATCCTTTTAGACTGGATCAGATTGCTTGCACTGATTTTTTGAGACATACATTTTTTACAATGAATTTTTGACACGTAGACTCTTAACACTTTAATTTTTGTTTTCTGTTTTTAATTCAATGCTATAAATTCAATTGCGTTTAAATTTCAATGTCTGATTTTGATGCACAAAAACAAAAAAATCACTCCTAGAAATTAAAATTCAAAATCCAGTGACACAGATTTACTTCCATCCATGTGAGTCTGCTGACTGGCTTTCAGTAAGAAGGTGAAGTCTTTTTCCCCTTCAGTGTAAGTCATTCTTCCTCAAGGTTCAAGGTGACTCGAAGCATCTGAATTCTACATGACTAGTATGACTGTCAAAAAAGCATTCATATGACTGTGGTATAATCTGAAAAGTCAGTATTACACCTTTTAATTTATGACTCAGAGTCATCCAATGCTGAGGACACGGGGCTGCAGACTGCCTGGCAGGATAATGCCAGAGATGCATTCACAGACAAACATCCACAGAGTTGAACAGGCAAACATCCAAGCTGCCGAGTCCAGACAGGACGGGACAGGACAGCAGGAGTATTTATCTGAAGCACAAAAACAACAGGGTTACAAAAAGTTCACAGCAAACAAACTGAGTTTGGTTGTCTGCTTGGTAAAAGCTGGCAAACACAAGACACATGATGAGAGAGGGATTTGGAGACGGTGATGAATCCGATGTTGTCCAAATACAGAAAAAAACAAAGCAGCTGAGAAAATCACAACACATTATTTACTATCAATTTGTCTGGAAACACAAAGTTGGAGAAGCAATGTAATGAGTTTCCCTGGACCTAAGATTCATCATGTTGTCTCTCTCCTCATTCATTGTAAGCCTGAAGCACAGGTTTTATGTCCCGTGTCAGCAGTAGACCTGACTCCTGGGCTTTGTCATTTTCACACAACAGTGAGTTTGACATGACTGTAGTCGCTCTGATGGAAATAATGCTGTTGACACGAGCAGCAGATTGTGATCATCTCATGAGGCAGTAGAGAAATATGTCAATGTTTGTAATTGTTGCTGAGTCTTAATTAGTGCTCTACACTTTTCCATCTTACCAAGAGATTGACTTCAGTTCTCACTCTTCAGCTTGTGTGTACTTGGGATCAGTTTCCATGTATGCTTATGCTAAAAACTAAATATGGCAACAGAGGAGATCATACATTTAGACGAATATTGCTAAATCAGTCCCTCTGTGTTTAATTACATCCAGCACTGTAGTCCACTGTCTTCATTTAACTGCTACAGGTGTAAGTCCACAGAGGTCATCAGCTTTGATTCATTCTTGTCTATAAAGCTTCGACACAAAGAGGCTTGAACCCTCTGAAGTAGAGCTCTTCTTCTCATGTGTCCTGCAGGGAAGCTGTGGAGGAGACGGACAGTGGTCCAGGCTCCTCAGGGGGACGGGAGACCCTGCCCGTCCCAGATGGAGCAGTGGAAGCCGTGCCTGGTCAAACCCTGCTACAGCTGGAGATACAGCGCCTGGTCTGAGTGCAAGTCTGAGGTCAGTCACCGTGTCTGGCTGTCTATTGGATTGGATTGATATGTTATGTCTTTTTTTCTCTCATTGCTGCCCAGTCAATTTCAACTCATACAGTATACACTGATGACATTACTATTATTATTAGTTGTCCAATGTCCACCCATTCTCAGATAAACTGTGTGCCATTACTGAAGACATAATGCGTGCTGACAACACGGCTCCAGGTTTGCCAGACTGGATGCCACGGAAATCTATCAACAACTTGTTATGACTATCAGAACAGACATGTACAGTCGATGAGGTTTTCAGAGCCTCCTGATCCTCTGATGTTCTGGGTGGCATCCTGTAATTAAAATGAAAAGTAATTGGCAAAGCATTTTAAAAGCCCCAGTACAACTAGAATGCTCTTTATTGCAGGTTGTTATAACTAACTGTGACAGGCTAATGAAACAGTTTACTCATGATGTTTCTGTCTTAAAGGTTTTCTAAAAGGACAGACTTCAGCTTATCCTTTTAACATTTAAAAGGAATTGTTCTGGTGGTACAGTAGTTCAGCAAGACAAAAAAATCTTAAGGGGCCCTCAGGGGCGTCATTTAGAATGATTGTGAATACACACATACTCATTCAAATATGATTGTAGCGATCCCCGGTCAATGTCTGGATTTACTTTTACTGATACTGAAGAAGAGACGGTCCGTGGGTTTTGTTCCGTTTATTGTCTCATTCCTCAACACCGTAAGAGCTGAAAATATATACACAAATCAATACAAAATTTACACAAATCACGGACACAATCACAATCACTAAAACATAAGAAGATTACATAAACTTTACCATGTTGCCATCTTGACGGGGCGCTGAAATATTTACATTTATATGCAGAGTATACTCCTTTTGCCTTTCTGTGTAGATACTCTGCTAGGTTTAAACTAGTTTTTCCAAATAAAAATCGAATTATAATTCTCCCTGATAACAATAACGATGATGCATAGTATCCTAAATAATAAGTAAATAAATAAATATAAATATGCTGCATGTCTTTTACAATGATACTGAACACTTTGCACGTTCAAGTGAATAGGTTTCATAGGTTTAACTAGTTTTTACGGGAGGTTTTGATTTTTCAGTTGTCTGTGTCAGACAGTTTCACTGTGGGTGTAAAAGCTTTTCACTGACAGTAAAATGTTGTTTATACAGCTACAGTGGTTCTTCACAACTTCATTTCTTGCTTTGTGTTAATTCCAACCTAAACCTGGGGTTGTGGTCCATCAGGGGGCGAGGTGTGGAGAAGGCCTGCGCTTCAGGAACATGTCGTGCTTCGTGATGGATGGTTCAAGTGTGTCAGTCAGCCTGGTGGATGACGAGCTCTGTGGAGATCTGGAGCCTTCAGTGGACGGAGATACACACGTTATTCTGCAAGAAACCTGCACTGTGCCCTGTCCAGGTAGGCCGTTCACTGATTGGGAATCAGTTCAGAGTGTGTCTCAGATCCCAGGGGGGAGATAGATGGATAGATAGACCTGTGGCTAAGGTCTCTGGTCTGTTTAAACCTCATGCAAGCTGGGAACAACACATAGACTAGTCAGTGTTCTGATGTGAAATTGCCACATCACATTCTGTTTTGCCATAGAGACAGCCTTCAGCAGTGTGAGTACTCTGTGTATATACAGTACGTTTGTATACTAACCCTATCTCCTGTTCCTAATTAGGTCCTTTGTTGGTAGCTTCACGATTAATTAAAGGTGTAGAAATGTACTCACATAAGACAACGAGAGCAGTGTGACCTATTTAACAGAATATTCTCTCCCTCTGTGATTCTGACCAGGGAATTGAAATGAGATTGTGTTTCGGTGGTGAACTATCTAAGAGCTTCCTTCTGTTTCACTTCTGTTGTTCGTCGTTCCACCAGCCCTCACAGTCCTTGACTGGGACTGGCCAAAAGACTTTCAAATTCAGATGCACAAAGGAAAATGCCATCTTAATTGAAAGACATCCATCTCTTCTTTTTTTAATTTCAATTTTTCATTATGTAACATGTATGTAACATGACATAGACTGTCTATGTATATCTCATTGACAGCTCTTATGTGAAAAAGAATGCTGCATTTCATGTACTTGTGTGTGTTTTGTTTCAGCAAAAGAGCTCCTCCTTTAACTATACTGATGCTGAACTCTGTGTGTTGTGTAGGAGAGTGTTACCTGAAGGAGTGGACGGTTTGGAGTCCGTGCCAGCTCAGCTGTGTGAACGGGGACGACCTGGGTTTTGGCTCAGTCCAGGTCCGATCCAGAGCTGTGCTGGCCCAGGATCCGGAGAACCTGCTGCAGTGTCCAGAACAGGAAATGGAGGCGCGGCCGTGTACAGGTCAGTCCTGACTGGACCGTAATTACAAGTCACAAGTATCATCAACATTACACTTTGCATCGTTCAACACCTCATCTGACTAATGCTCTTTCTGCAGATGGCCAGTGTTTTGAATACAAATGGAGGACTGCGCCATGGAGAGGTTCATCTCGACAAGTCTGGTGTGAGCGCTCAGATGGACTAAATGTGACAGGTAAGCAGTGTGACTCATGTACAGTTTAAAGGGATAGTTCAACATTTTGGAAAATTCACATGTTGCCACAATCCCTAGCCACAAAGGTAGGTTCATTACCTTCAATTGTCGGTGCATGTTGTTGGGGCACATACAGTACATATGACCTGCACTTCACCACACTATGAAACAATCATGTATTATGTAACATTACGATACGTGAAGCAAATACTCGTAACCAACTGCGCTTTTGCAATCACTCCACCCAGCAGCCGTTTCTGGAATCTAGTTCCAGCTATGCATTTGCCTCGGGTTACGTGTGAAGATCAATTTAGGTTGAAGTTCTGTGACTTGATATCAATCCTGTGTGTAAGTGAAACCAGAGAGCAGAGATAAGTTTAGTCATTTATCTAGTGGAGGAGTTTAGGAGGAGGATCTTCCACCCTTTTTTATAAAGGATGATTAGTTCGGAAGCTGTCACTGTTGTGCAGACACTGAGTCAGATGGGAGCACCATGAATATAAACAAAAAAAAATCACCATAATACTCCACAGCAGACAGAGCTGTACATTGTACAAAGGTCTTTTGAATAACATTAGAGAAAAATGATTTATTTCCTCTACAAAAATCAAACAAACTTTAACCTTTATTTAGTTTAATGTGTATTCCACAGGGATAAACATGACCAACCACCGAGTGCGGCTTCACATGACGTTGTCTTTGATGATCCATTTAACTGAAGGATTCATTTTTTAAATTTGTCTTGTTAAAGATCTGCTGTTACATTTGCACTGTGTGTGAGAGGAGATTTGTCAGACTTTACCCAGAACACACTCTGAAGGTCTGTTTTAGATGGGAACTAGTGTGATGATGATGTGGATATTTCCAGTGTTACAGAGATAGCTCAGCTGCTTTCACTGCTGCTCTTTAGTGTCAGACATTACAGACATAATGTGACCTAAATGAGCTCATAAGACTCACTGCACAGCTCTAACATCTCCTGTGCTGTGTGTGCCAGGGCGCTAATGTGGATCAGGTTGCTTAAAATGCCTCATCCAGCGTGTCAGAAAACCAGATAGCGTTAAAACGTTTTCTTGACAGCAAATTCTAGAAAGGTGTAATCAAATGAGTTCAATTTTTTTTTCCATCACGCGTCGGGGGTAGACTCTAAGGCAGCAGCACTCCTCCCGAGTTTCCACAGAGCGTCTATCAGCTGGAGCAGAGGACGGTCGGGCTGGAAGAATGAATTCCTCTCATTAGGGTGTCGGCTTTTCTCTGCTTTGATCAAGCCCGGGGCCTCGGCACATCCCTGGGCTGGGCCACTACTACACTATATAACATGGCTCCAGGTCTGAGTGGATATGGAATCATCATTGTCTCCAGGACTCCAGATGGTGTTTCTGTCTGGAGCTGCTCTGATTGGCCCACTGCCTCTTTTTTTCTTCTTGTAAATGTTTCCTCACAAGCAGCGGTGTTTCCCTCATGAATATTCATACTGAACTCTTGTTCAGCATGCCGCCTCATAAATATTCAACGCAGGCTGATAGATTACCATGATTTTGCAGACACATTTTTTAACTGGATGTCCTTTGGTAGGATTAGTGTCAGTTGCACTGTCTGTCTGTGTGATCTATCTTATTTTGTTCTCAGTCAGGATATACAGCGGTTGCCTTACAGCGTGAGGAGGGAGCGTACGGTGGCCCTGAGAGCTCAACACTATGTCATCTAAGACATTTTATTGAGCAGTTTGCCACAACACAATACAATGTAAAAATCAGAAGAAGAATTAGAATTTTTATTTCCTTTATACAAGGTACAATGAGATTAAATAAATAAAATAATAAATAATTAAATAAAAACAGGCCCAGGATATTATCCAGGGGAGAGATTAAGGAAGTGACTCAGAGTTTTAAATGTATCAAACCAACCAATTACTAAAACACTTTATTATGTAGTAAATCCCTTGCACTTGTGATGCCATCTCATCATGGCGAAAAGAAAGAATGTGTTTACAGTGTTAAATCTCCTCTGGATGACTGTACACTCTGTATTCATTCTCTGCCACGGCAAGGATTAAAAAAACAACTGCTTGGATCAGTGTGGGGATGAAGTCTGCTGATGATGACATGATTCTGGCAGGGTAACAAATATTGTAACAATCTCTAACTTCGTGTTTTCAGAGCTTCAGCTGCAGCAATCCTCAACAAACACAACACAGGGAGGTGTGGCACCTGGGTAACAGTTGTTCCTGCATTAATGAAGTGACTGTTCATTTTTGTCCAGCAGCTACCAACAGAGTTGTCATACTGTTTCCTCACAGCTTTCACTGACACAAACAGTCGAGCTCTGATGTCTGAATTTGACCTTTTGGCCTTTGCTCTGCAGGTGGATGCCTGATGACTGCCAAGCCCATGTCTGACCGATCCTGTGACCCACCCTGCACCAAGCCACGCTCCCTCTGCACAGAGGTCAGTCATTACAGATATCACAACCGTCTCCAGCATCCTCAAGATTGCTGCGCTGCTTTTCTGAATGCTATGTTTTTTTTTTTAGAAATTTAGTCAGGGAGTTTAATGCTTGTGAGGTGTTTAAGTGTGTCTTAGGTGTGTTTTTGTACCTTTGGCATCTTCTTCTCCCCGGCCACAGAAACAAACACTTTTTCCTTGTTTACAAAAATAAACAGTCTGAGATATTACAGACATTACCATTGCACTGCTCAACCTTTCCCTTTTCCCAAGCTTTATTCTTGCTGATATAGTTTCTTCTGTGTTCAAAAATCCATGATCGAAGCTGCAGAAATGCAGTTTACAAACCAATGGATCATCATGGAAGGTTGATAGAGAGAAGAGAGAAGAAGAACAGACCTGGTATTACTGTAACATGCGGCTTCAACGATCCAATCAGAAGTGATCAGCCCTAACTATAGCCATCCACACAGTGTCTCCACGTGCATCTTGATCAACCGCTTGTGATCACATCTCACTTCTCTGTTTCATACACAGTCAGGATCCGAGTCAAACGTGGAAAACGCCCATCCTGAGCTGCCAAATACAGAAATGAACATATCCATGTTTACTGAAAATGTCTTTTGGTCACATGTCTCTGTGACACAGGACTGCCTGGGGAGCGCTGGGCTTAAGTGCTCCAGATTTGACCAGGCCTCTCAATCAGGCTTTTCTTGTAGATCAGGGGTGGGGGGTGTCCGTGGCTCAGGAGGAGGAGCAGTTGTCCATTATTTAGGTCGGTGGTTAGTTTCCTGGCTCTTTCAGTCTGAATGTCAGACTGTCCTTGGGCAAGACTGCCTGCGATGTATCATCAGTCATCACACACTGTATGAGTGTGTATGTGAATGAGCCATTGCAGCCTGTAATGTGATGTGCACTTGATAAGAATGTCAGTGGCAGTTCAGAAAGAAGCAGCCCTTTCCTCAGCCTGTTTGAGTCTGTTTGAGTCGGTTTGCATCACTTCTTCAGGTGCTCAGTCATCAGCCTCACACACAATTCAGGGCAGTTGCTTTTCCAGGATCTAGCCTCTTGAGCCCCCCCACGCCCCCCACCCATCCCTCCTCCGCTGTAAAGGACAGGACACTTGACCCTCAGGCTGGAGGGACTTCAAGCTTGAAGGTAAAGTGGCCTTGTCCACTCCACCTGACGTTACCTGGCTGTTCTTTTTATAGCCAGTGATGGTCCTTCTTCCCTTGTAATTCTCCCTCACCTGCTTTAAAGGAATAGTTCAACATTTTAGCCAATTTGCCATTACCATAATCCCTATAGTCATAGCAGTCGTTTTATTACCTTCAATTCACGGAGCAGAGACGTGAGCTGCTCAGTGAACACAATGGAGGTGAACGGTACAGGTCCTCTGTTCCTCAGAACTCATCAAATACACAATCTAACAACTCCACAATGCTCAGGTGGACAAGTTGTGACCTGCACATTCACCACGCCATCAAATAATTACGTAACATTACGGGACAGAGTTGTTTTTGAGGTAAATGCAGCTGCATCTACATTCCAGACATGGCTGCTGGTCGGAGTGATTTCAAAAGCGCAAGTATCATGTTATTATTTTATAGCGTGGTGATACAGGTCACAATTTGTCCACCAGAGCGTTGTAGAGTTGTTGGATTGTGTATTTGATGAGCTTGATGAGGAACAGGGAACCTGTACCGTTCACCTCCATTGTGTTCGATGAGCAGCTCACGTCTCTGCCCTGCCGATCTCAAAACAACATGCACTGATAATTAAAGGCAATGAACCTACTGCTATGATTATAGGGATTACGGCAATAAGCAAATTTTCCATGAACTACTGTATCCCTTTAATCTCCTCTTCAGCTCATGTTGCACCTGTTCTTTTCTGCCTCCGTCCCTGAACACCTCCTTTCTAGTTGATTGGTTTAGGAAGCAGCGCATAGGCCTGATTGGTAGCGCAGTGTCCATACTGTTAGTTAATGTCATCTGTGGTGCATTCAGTCATTCTGTCAAGGTCAGTGTCCCTGTTGTTATCATTTCAATCTGCAATCAGAACAGTCTTTAAAAGGCCAGCTGGCCTCAGGGGTCCAGTTGCTGAGTGAGGGGGTGGTCACAGGGTTTGTAGGGCGGCTGAAGAAAATACAGATTTTTGATCTAATCTGCCCCGTGGCGTGGAGCTGAGGCAGCGTAAGCCTCGCTGATGTTTTCATACAACTAATCAAGTGTCTTGTTTTCTCTTGTGGGACAGAGAACATGCTGAGTGAAACCAGCCACATGACTGTACATGTAGGAGTAAAATGGTTAACGTCCCCTCCAACAATGCAGCGAATGCCGGGTCTGGACTCTCACAGCAGCTCACACATGACTCATGGTTGAATGTAAACAATAATGGTGAAGATGAAAAAGAATGTCGTGAGACATGAGGCTACAGTCACTGTTTACTGGTTCACAAGTGCCTCCGGTTCCTCATGCTTGTTAGCCAGGCACTTGACATTTCCCACGAGGATGGATTATTAAAAAGGTTTCTATCATCATCTACTAGTAGCCAAGAGCATAGCAAGTGTCACCTTAGAATAGCTCTACTCCCATGTGCATTGTTATCTCCATCATCACAGAAACAAGTAATATAAAGGCATCAATAGAACAAAGAAATGCATACTGTAGGCTATGATACAAAAACTGTGCTGCAAGGACCAGTGCACCAAACTGATTGAAAGAGAAAGAAGAGAAATCCTTAATTTCCATAAGTATTTGTGCCTCTCCTAAAGCGTAACTACAGAATCGGGACTTTTGAAGCGTTGCAGGGATGTTTGTAGTTCCGCTGCTGGTGGAGTGGATCTCTTCTCCATGCAAAATACATTAACAATGTCAATAATTACACACCCACCATGACTGAAATTAAATCATTTATTTCAACCTAAATAATAACATGCTCCAGCTCTGCATGCATGTTGTGCACACATGTCCTGCAGTTTGAGAAGGTTAGAGTGAAGGTGAGAACACTGTGACTTTATTCAGCTTCACTCTTCTCCTCAAAATGTACAGATGAGTGCTTACTCATCTCGACATCTACATAAAAAGGACTGAGATGAGAGAGAGAGATGCAGAGGAGGGAGTGGCACACACACACACACACAAGTGCACATGTCTGGGACCATAGCACTAGCTTTACACATCCTTATCAGAGGTGCTGTATGACCTGGAGAAACAGTTTCTAACACAAAAAAGAGTCTGGTCTGAAGCATGGAATTCAGAACGTTTTTTTTTTTTTTTTAGAGGTGATCTGATTTTGAATGATGGAGACAGACATATTGTTTTCAGATTGTTGGTCAGACCAAGGTCAGACATTACACATTACAGTTATGGCCGTGTGAGTCAGTATCCAACACTGCCTGCCTAGTACAATTCGTTGACAACGTCCGCTTGGATTCAGGGGCAAGCTGCTTACTGTACATGTTGGTGGCTAACGCTGGAGGCTGCCGTGACCTCACTTAACAGGATTTCAGCCTTGTCAATGCAATATCTCCACAACTTCTCCAGGGAACCCTTTTATATTTTGCACACATGTGCAATTGCTCTCAAGGTGAACTGATTATGTTGAGGCCATGATGAACAAAATGTGGTTGAGGCCTTAGTGCAGTCTTAGTGTTACAGTTACTGGGGAGCCAATGAAGAACTAATGACAGTTAATGGGTACTGTAGCTAGTGAGGAACTGAGGTACACAAAATGAAAGGAGTTACTGGGAAACTAATGATGAACTAACTATTAGTTAATGGTCAGTTCTTCAGTAACTCCTAATTAAATTACTGAGGAACTAATGAGAAACTATTACTTAATCATTGGTTACCCTTTTTGTGTACCATAAAGGGAATCAAAAATGAGTAACTATAGTACTCACATTTTTGTCCCTCATTAGTTCCTCAGTAAATACAGTACTCTAATTTTGTTTACCTCGATTCCTCCTCATTAGTTCCTCATTAGTTCCTTAGTAACTACCCTCACTTTCACTACACTTTTGTGTACCTTATTGTAAAGTGTTGCACTCAACAAAATACTTTTTAGCTTAAACTTCACACAGCATCATGACTACATTTGACACATGTTATTGATTGTTTTATAAATCTGGATGAACAGGTATGTGAGTGTTTTACAGATGTTTTTAGGTATGGTTGATGGACACATGTGGGGAAAGTGGCCTCATCTGTTTCTGGTAGTTTTGAAAAAAAAAAAAACTTGAACTTGTACATGTGAGTGTATTAAAGCTGCCTCCTCCTCCCTGTGTCAGGCGGGCGTGTGTGGGTGTGAAGAAGGCTACACCGAGGTGATGACATCTGATGGCCTGCTCGACCAGTGCACAGTCATCCCAGTGCTGGAGATCCCCACTGCAGGTGACAACAAAGCCGACGTCAAGACCATCCGAGCCTTTAACCCCACCCAGCCGGCAGCCAACATCCCCAGCAGGGTGGGGCGCACGTGGTTCCTGCAACCATTTGGTCCAGGTAACACATCTCAACACAACAGCTGCTGTTAGTCTCATATTGAATCTTTTGATGATTGCAGCATAAAACCAGACCTCCATTATAAAAAAGAGGATAATATACAAATGTACAAAAATGCCATCTCAGTCAGACTGAAAAAAAAAAGTCCTGCTCACAAAGACATTCAATACGTATGTTAAATTACAATTTATTCAATCTGAAAAATGCAGACTGTGGAGAAAATGAATGACTGCTGAGAGCACAAAGGCAATGAAAGAGGTGTGGGGGGAGGGAGTGATTATAGATGGAGGAATTGAAGGAGCGGCATTGGATCTGTGAAAGAGAGTGAGGAGAACAGATAAAAGAAAGGCAAGCAAAGGAAGAGTAAAAAAAAGAGTGAAAAGAACAGACAAAATACAAGTCAACAAATAAACGTTGAGAAATCAGAGACAGAGAAGATATGACATCAGATGATCTTCTAGATATATAACAATAACAATGTATATTACAATAACTGACATTAAATGTTATTCACAATTGCCCACATACACATAATAAATGCTACATCTCACATGCACATAACACCCTGTGTTGTTGTTCTGTAAATTAAATCTCATTTCTGTGTTTTACTACTTTCATAAATGATTTATTAATGTTGTGACAGACCGACTCTGGGTAAACAGCCAAACAGATGAAGGTCTGTTCAGTGCACTAACAGTGTCTCTCTGTGCAGATGGGAAGCTGAAGACCTGGGTGTATGGAGTCGCAGCCGGAGCCTTTGTCCTGCTTGTCTTCATCATCTCCATGACGTACTTAGCATGGTAACGTACCGATACTTTTCATCTGGGTTCATTTTTGTTCTCGTCTTATGTTTTGACCCCATCATTACTTTACTCATCATTCACCTCCATTCAGTGATGTCATGAAAATCGCCATTAATGAAAACCCCCACATTTGCACATTTCTATTTTTCTAACCATTTCCTTTATTTAATACACAAATGTTTGGATAAAGTAAAGAAACATGTGAAAGTTGTTCCTCCTCATAAATACATGGGGTTTTGGTTTTAAATTGATATGCTTACCAAAGCTGAGGTGTGATCAGGGTAATGCTACCAGCACCAGCACCATCATGGTTTTACCATTCTAATTTGAATTATCACTGCATCTGGTGTCAAGAGACAAGAAGTCTGACACAGTGACACAGTGAGGTCATTCCTGCTGATCTTCATCATATCTCTGTTCATATTCATTTATTCATTCATTCATTGTTTGTCCCTTCATTTCTTGTTTTTCTGTCTCCACCTCCACCTTCACACTCCCTGTTCAGTTATTGTGGTTGTTGCTCTTGCTGCAAGTCAAAGTCCAAGTGCCCTTCAGACGGGGCTTACCCAATGAGCCCAGTGCATTACACCTGTCCTGCCTGCCAGAAACTAGAGCAAGACCAGTTACAGCATCAACTGCAACAGCATCATCCTCATCATCATCTTCATCAGCAGCAGGAATATGAAGCACAGCTCCAACAACCATCTTCATCACAACAACAACCACCACAGCAGCAGCAGCCACTGCCACACCCTCCACCTCATTTTGAAACTCTCATCACATAGTTGAGTCGTCACCTTGCCTCCCTGTTGCTCACTCCACCCCCCCCACCCCCCTCCGTTCCAACCCAAACACAGCGTGCCTGCCCACTCTTTTCAGTGGATCACTTCTTGGAGGTGAGCTCAAACACACCAGCTGACTGAAGGGCTTCAGCTGTGATACAAAGTCTACACACTGTATTCTCCATCTTAGCTCTTTTTTATACCGTTGTTGTTCAATTATCATATAGAATAAATATAGGAGGCCTAAGAGTTTATTATTTTCTGGAAAACAATTAAGAAAGAGTCAGTGATTAATTAATTAATCAGTGTTTAATCCTTGTCTGGATATAAAATATAAATCTATACAGCAAAATGCAGATAATGCAAATGCTATGAGCAAGTTTATCAATATCACTGTTAGTTGTGTAAGGGCATTCAGAAGATATACATCATCCTCAAGGGGGTGTTTGGTCACAATATTGTGATGATCACTAGTACAGTAGTCAAGTGCAAGACTTGTTGGGAAATATCAGATCCCTTATAAATAAATAAGGGATTTGCTTTCATGGTCATACTGACCTAAAAAAACATGATCTCTGTCTTGTGAGCACATCTGGAGAAGTCCTCACAGGAAACCCTGTAAACTGGGCACAACTGATCAGACATGGGCCTGATTTACAGTACTAAAGGTTTGCACGTGTAAAAAAAACGTGTGCAAACTTGACCGCATGCATAAACACATGCTGAAGCTGGTCCATTAAGCGGGCGCACCAAGGATTGCGTCTCTCAAACTGGCAAAATTGCACATGCAATCCATTTAGCGTGTTTGCCTTGATGAATATGCAAATATGGGCGTTTCTGCCAGAACGGGCAAAATATTGGGAGGAGTAGATGCAAATAGATTTATTTAGCACACACAATGTGATTTACCAAAGCTGAAACAGATTGTGGGAGCAGTTTTTGCGTCTTCATTTAGCACGTTTGAAAGGCAAGTCTTAACTGGCACAGCTTTGTGCACAAATTCTGCGGTTATTGATTTAATACCTGCCAGGGCTAAAGCTCTTATATCTCTGTATTTCCTTGTCTCTGGATCATTCCAGTGAACTGTAGTGAACCTCTGCCTTCACCCCGTCTTTGATCCCTCTGGTCAGAGAGTTTAGATCCGAGTGTGGCCTGAGTGTCCCACCTGAGCTCTCTATTAATCCATTGGATCGTATTTTCTCTGTCCACACTCTTCATGGTGGAAATGATTACCATGCACAAAACCCTCATTTAAATTCTGCGCGTGCTGTCATTTAGTGGGTTACTCTCAGTAGATCAACTGTTTTTTGTGTGCTAACCAAACATGCACCATTTTACCAGGAGCACACCATTTAGCACCCCTTATCTGGGATCTTAGTAAATCAGGCCCAAAGTCTCCAGCTAATTGAAGGTCAAATGTATGGTGACCTCACAAAACATAATTCTGTCGTTATGAACTATATCCAGAAGTCAAATGTTCATAATGTATTACAGAATTACACTCAAATTGTCAATATCTTCTATGACTGTTGATGAACAATAACCATGTCACCATGAGAGTCAGTAGCAGAGCCAGACGACCATGTGGTGATAGTTTGAAGTGGTTTGAATTGAACAGACGGTTCAGTATTTCCCATCCACCTCGTTCCAAACCCCCAATCTGTTATTTCTGACTTTGCCTGAGCCTCTGAATCCAGAGCTGCACCTGCAGACCAGACTTCAGGATTTGTTTTCCTCTGCTGCCATCTTGTGGTCATTGACTCACATCTCATGGATGCACCTTGTCATCTCTGTCCATCACACCTCATCCATCACATTTGTAGTACTATGACTGTTTCTGCACTTTTTTATTGCATTTCCAATTTAAACAAGAGAATGATAATAACATAGACATTAAATAAAGTCAGCGTATGAAGGCCTATCCCCCTCCCATGTTTGTTCTGCCCCAACAGACAGCCATGTACCATGTACGTATGTCTGTAATGAAAGGTGACTTCCTATTTGACCTAATTGTAAATTAGGTCTTTGAAACAATACAGGTGAGACAAAAAACTGTCAAACAACAAACATAGATGTAAAAGTAAATTTAAATTAAAGCCGCAAGTGGTGATGATCAGACCCTTGTGACCCAATGCCACCACAGACCTGAGGCACATGGGGGCTGTTGGGAGAAGTGAGAAGGGAGAAAAAACCTGGCAGGAGTGAAGAAACCCTAATTATTAATACCGTAAAAAGAAAAAAAAAAGATTATCAATAATAATAGGAAAATCGCAATATATGTAATTGTGTATGTTTAACCATTCTTTCTACATGTTAAAACAAACTCCCATATTACAGTACATATTACAGGCTCTCTCTCTCAGAGGGCAGCATGCTGGTGCAGAGTTGAGAAGGTTCTCTGATTTCTTCAGGGCTACCGCCCCAAAACATGTACACTACATGATGACTATAAACTGCACATAGGTGTATGTGTCTGCTGTCACTACATGTCCATGTCCAGAGTGTACCTGACCTCAGCCCTGTGTCAGCTGGGACTGGCTACATCCTCCCCTCCCAGAGTTTTTGTCTGGTGGTCGTGTGGAGTTGGTCCAGATACTGCAGTGATAGTAAAAGGCTTTTTTCAAAGTTACATCCAAACATCTGGGAAGATATTAATACTGATATACAAATTATAATATACTAATATACTGACTACCAAAACCATTTAGTTCAGTTAGTTTATAATTATCACCATATCCAAACATTATGACAGGTTAGGTTGTTTTCTTTTTCAATGTTTGCCGCCATCATGTCATTCACTGCCCTCGTGTGGCAGCAGTAGCTCATCCTCTATGGAGACTAGTGTGTCTTCCAGTTTTATCTAAAGTCTCATTCTTTATTTTCACACTGAATCAATTGTGCTAATTTTTTTTTTCTTTTTGTTTGTTCTGTAGCAAAAAGCCAAAGAAGCCCCAGCGACGACAGATGAACAACAGACTCAAGCCACTGACTCTAGCCTACGACGGAGACGCCGATATGTAAAAGTCTTCCTTCCGATCACACTGACCCAAAGACGTCCGTCTTTTTGCAGTGCACACAGGGTTGCTATGGAAACCCCTTAATGTCAGTGCTACCGCTGGGCATTGTTCACCCCCTGGGAAGATGATTATGATGGAAAGAGAAACCTCAAAGATCAATACACTGAATCTGTCTTCATTAGCAGCCTTGATGTTCCTGTCTTCGTTTTTTATTTCCATTTTGATGATTCCAAAAGAGCCTTCATGATTTATTTTTTTTTAATCTTCTTCCAGAAGTCTGCCTTTGCTTTTCCATCTACTACTGCCAGGAACATCCAAAGCATGGTTGTTGTAGAAGGTCACCTGAAAAGATATTGCTCTAAAAGCACAAACGTTCCTATGTTCTTTTTGATCATTTTGCTCCAGCTGGGTGGATAATCTTTGTAGGATATTTATCAATTCTTTGTTGCATCAAGAACATGTCCAACCCTCAGTGTTATTACGGCCTGGGTTCTCAAAAAAAGATCCTCCCAGAGAAGACGAGTGGAATGAATCCCAGAGCCACCATCACTTCTGCCTGCCTCCTCCTTCTCAGTTGTTCAGGCAAACTTTGCACTATATTAGTGCAGCATGATATCTTCTTATGTCTAACTTTTCACCATAGGAAACTGCCTCTCAACAAGATGGTGTATAGTCTTGTGCTAGAAATGTAAAAAAGTAGACTTTTTTGCAAACAGGACTCGCTGTTTGTTAATGATTTTGTTCTATTACCTCTTATATGTGACTCTTGGATGGGACTCGATGTAAATAGAATTTATTTTGTGGTCTCAACTTTACCTTTCTAATAAGCCTATGTGCAAACTACATATCCCAAACTGAACTGGGTTAATTTATTCTCTGACAATTTTTTTTGACTGTGATTTAAAGTCAGGATTTTTACTTTTGTAAGTTATTGATCATCACAAGGGATTACAGGAGATACAAACCCATATACTGTAAAACTCTGTCGCTGTGACATGGGAAGAAGAAGAGAGGAGACCATACTTAAATATGGAAAACCGGTTAATGCACGTTAATATTGCATCTTGATCTAGCCTAAATAGTTGAATGGATTAAGATGATTTGAGCTTGTGGAGGTGAGAGTGAACTCATTTATTTAGGGTGTCCCAACTGATTGGCTGAGGATCATAAAAAAATTAAACTAGGCCTACATGATGCTCCTAACCGATCACTGGTGACAGCTCCTGAGGGAAGCACTGTGTGCTGTGGTGTAGTCCTGCCTCCCCACCATTTCACTGCAGTGTAAGAGACATTTATAAAGTGTGTGAGCCTCATAAAACATTTATATCCCCCTCACACACCTGTCTGTGTGCACACGACCCAAGACAACACATTCATGGATTTCTCACTTTGCCCTGATCATCTGAATAACTCAACATTTTTGTCCATGAGCTGACAGTGTCTTATCACGATGCAACCTTAAACTCACCACAGGGTCCACTATGGCATACCCATACCCTACCCTTACCCTACTATCAAATGTATTTTTGAGGTCCAGTAAATCCAGTAGACGATTTAATGGAAGACCTCAAAAATACATTTGATATGGTGAGATCAGTCCCCCATTTGACCAATGGTATAATGATAATAATAATAATAATAATAATAATAATAATAATAATAATAATAATAATAATAATAATAATAATAATAATAATAATGAGTAAATACATTAGATGTATATAATAAAGACAGTTCAGATAAGTAATAATGAAATTCTATGAAAAACAAATGTGACACAGCTAACTTTGTGACAGATGAACAGGAGACCAATGAGAGTGCAGATATCTTGATGAAGTGGAGGTGGTAGATTGTTCTGCTGTTGATTTCAGGAAGTTGTGATCCCCACTTTGTTGTGTTGGTGATTTGAAGGCGGTGTCTGCCTGCTAGAGCCTAGACAGTCTCAATTTTACATGTTTACTAAAGGATGATGAACACTTTCATTTCTTATAATTCCCAAAATAACCCATTTTTGGTGTGTTGGATGTTGCAGTTCCAGCCTTAAGAAGATCCAGAGTTTACCCATTCCATTGCTTTCTAATGAGGCCATTTATAAATGATTTACAAGTTGCAATTAATGGCTTCAATAATGGTGCAAATCAGTCATTTATTGACGATAAGTGACAAGCAGAGGAACTTTTAGGTTGGTCCAGAGTTGGTGGTTGGTTGGTTATCTTTATCAAACTACTGTACATTGACAACCTTTCCACCCAAAGCATGTTCCCATATACAAGTATAGGGTTAGTAAATTATTGATTTACCCATAATGATTTTAAATAACTTGCATAACTCTTAAGAGGGGCACATTAGAAAGACAATGTTTTTTTTCTTCAGGTGTTTGAGATGCCCTGTCATTGCTAATCCAGTGTTGTAGCACACCAGCAAACAGCTCCTTGCTAAGCAGGCTCCTCCTTCTGCTTATACATGCAGGCCCCTCCCCAGCTAATACATGCAGGCTCCTTCCTCTACTTATACATGCAAGCCCCTCCCCCTGCTAATACATGCAGGCTCCTCCCTCTGCTAATACATGCAGACCCTTCCCTCTTATACATTCCCTCCCCCGCTAATACATGCAGGCTTCCCTCCTCTTTTACTCAGACCCCTCCCTCTGCTAATACATGCAGACCCTTCCCTCTACTTATACATGCAGGCTCCTCCCTCTGCTAATACATGCAGACCCTTCCCTCTACTTATACATGCAGGCTCCTCCCTCTGCTAATACATGCAGACCCTTCCCTCTACTTATACATGCAGGCTCCTCCCTCTTCACAGCTACAGAGAAACAGGTTTTATTCATCTTTTTATATTTAATCAGTTGACAGACATGTATTTACCCGGACGCTGGCTGTGTCTTAAAGAGCTTTGATTTGACATTATGGTTCCATGATCGGGTCAAATCCTGTTCCGGAGCTTTTCTGCTGATATGAATTGAATCGTTATGGGAATATTTTGATCATTGAATAATTGATTGAAAATTTAAACCATACAATGCTGCCTAATGTAGAAGTTGAGTAGTTTGTTGCAAGTACATTAACAGAATGTTTAATTTATATTTCTTGGTATATAAGTTGTAAATAAAGTGCTAAATATTTCTTTTTTTATTATTATTATTTATTTATTTATTGTTCATATACCATAATGCTTCAATTTTTACTGCACAAAATGTTATGCATACATAAAATGAAAAAGGAAAAAAAAAAGGAGGGATTTACTGATGAACCTGTCTTTTTCCTACTGTTTGTTTATATGTATTTGTCTAATTGCTGATAATAAACACGGGAAATATTTCAAAGTACTCTTTTTCTTTTGAAGGTTACTGGAATACAAGTTTGCTCTTTTGCTCAGGGTTTCATTCCACAGCTGTGATGTACAGTATGATTTGACCTCATCTGTGCCAACGCTGGACCATGATGTGCCGCTTTTGGTTTGATTTTTGCAAATTATCCCAAAAGAAACCTTTTCTACTGTCACACACAGAGATTTTAGCTTTTAAAAGTTTTAGGATGTAAATAAAAAAAGTAATTAAAAAACTTTAGGGAATAAAAAACTTAGAGAGCAATGTGTTGTGTTATTGAACTGAAGCAATGAAGCCGATCCGACTCTTAAACATACAAGTCTAACATTTAACTGAGTCTTGGTGAGAGATTTCCACTGTCAGCCCAAAGTTTGAGTCAAGCCGACTGCACTGTAAAGTCCTGTGTGTCAGACTGAAGATGAACTAAGAGATAATGTGACACTTCATATACTGACATTTACTAAGATACATCATGGAGCCTCTTGAGATTCATTCACAGTTGATTCGCTCTGAGGCAAATCTAACTGTACACACACCAATGAGCTACAAAATTACATCCACTCACAAAGCAAATAAAAACGGATTATCTTAGAGACATGGTGCAAGATTGGAAATATATCTGGGGTGAAAGGGAACAAACAGTTCTCCTGAAAGTTCAATCAAAAACCATGCCTGAGTGCTGCATCGGTATCGGTTGTTTGTAAGTTAGTCTCTGTCTCAGTCTGGTGCTCTTCAGTAGCCTATAAGGATCCAAATACTGGGTGGTAGCAGGAACTGAGGCACTCAGAGTAGGAGAGTGATTTAGACTTTATTTATTTATATTTTTTTATTGAACATGGTCCACTTTGGGGATTTGCTAGATGTGTAATTATCAGTATATCTGTTACTGGTGAAGACCAAATGAATATGGCACACACAAAAAATTAAATAAAAATTCATATTTGCCTAAAAAAAATCATATTTTTGATGAGTGTGCTTTAGAATAATGGAGATGAACCTCTAACACTCTATAAAATCATTGTACAACATATGAACATTGTCTCTGCAGAGGTTGATTCTGATAAAGTGAAGCAGGACAATATAATTGAGATATTACTACATAATATCCAGGCGAGAAATATGAATATAAATATAAATATGATTTTTTGGCACAGCTTGGAACCACTTGCCACTATAAACCAATGTTTATTCTTTAGTTTCACACTATTTGCATGAACTAACTGAAAATGAATCAACTGGAACTAAATGCGAACTCCAATCCGGGCCTTCTAACTGGGTCTGCGTACTGCTGCGTAAAACTGCACCATGTGCTGCAGAGACGTTTCTACCTCTATCTCTGCAGCGGATTGGCCGATTCGCGTGATTGACGGCTCATTCTAACCAGTAGAGCACAGGGAATGAATCTAGACCCATGTGGGTAAGATCGACAGCACTGGCAGCCATGAGCCAATCAGAATGCGCGGAGTCCCCGGATTACGGCATGATCTGGGCACATGGAGGCTGCATGAGTTCCTGCCGGCTCCATGACGTTATTTCCGGTTTACATGGTCCCAAAGACCGCCGGTCGCGGTCCCATGTAAACACTGGTCAAAGCTAAGTTGGAAATATGTGGATTTACCCTCAAAACAAGGTTTTCACTGCAAAACAGCAAAGGTAAGAGGAAGTGTAGGGCCATGCTTTGCCCGAGCACTGTTTGTGTTTGCTGGTTGTTGGCTTATTTCTCTGCTGCTGTTGTGGAGCTGCTGTGTAGCTGCTGCTGTGGAGCCACTGTTGCTGTGTAACATTCCAATTTTAGTAGCCTGCTGGTTCAAATGAGTGGTAGCTGAAGTGTTTGGCATAATGTACAGCATTATACGAGCCAGAAATGTGGCGACTGGGTCCACACCGAGGTGCGCCATTTTGTTTGATGTTTAATTGTTTGTTTTAGTGGTGTTTGGGCTGTGTTTGTGTTAGATAAATTTGTTTTTTTTCACGTTTTAGCTCAGCTTCTGCTGTTCAATTTGATATAAAATACTAGACTATACTCTTTCATAATCAGTGCATGGGGGGGTCAGGGGGGGTTCTGTAAACCCCAGGGTCCCCCAATTGGGGGACCTTAAAAACAAGCCAACAGGCCTTCATCAGGGCTGGTATAAAACGCCCATGTCTAATCATGAGCTCTTTGATTGTTTCTGTTTTGTAGTTGTTTTAACAATGCATGTGCTGTGTTTCCATGTGACACCATATGTGTCCGAAGTGGATAAAATTAACATCAGGAATTCCCTGAGCCTATTTTCAAGGCCTCTGCTCGAAAATTGCATATCAATAATAAAATGAGTATATCTCTGCAACCACAAGGTCTATTTGAATAATTTTGGTGTAATTTAATAGGGGACACTTTGAGGATTGTTGAGATGTGTAATTATCTGTTACTGGTGAAGAGTAAATGAAGATGACACACAGCAAAAATTAAATAAATTCAATGCTCGCCTAAAAAAAAATCATATTTTTGATGAGTGTCCTTTAGAATAATGCTAATATAGTTCAAACTCTCTATAAAATCATTGTACAACAGAACATTGTCTTAATTCACAGTTTTGACAGTTACCTGTAGAAATCTAAAAATGAAAGTATGTGCATAGATTATTTTCTGCATTGTAGTCTTGTGCAAATAAAAATATGAATATTTTTTCAAGATATATGGGTCATGGTCAAAATAATTGGCAATGTGACTTTTCTCATTGAGGTTGTGTGTGTGTGTGTGTGCGTGCGTGTGTTATAAGGATGTAAATCAATCAGTTAGGTAATATAATTCATATATTCTCAATTTTCTTTTTTACATCTCTTTATTGGTAATGGTGCTCTTCCAGTCTTATTGACCACTCAGTGTTACTAGGTTCACCCATTCACTCACACAATAACACACACACACTGATGGAACATCATCATCACACCATCAGAGATGATGAAGGCATTGTGATGATAGAGGAAGGCAGGCATAGTAAACAACAGCAACATAGGATTCTGAGATTTTCTGGATGTAACACAGATCATGTCATAGACAACAACAAAAAAATAATAATATGATGTATATTATGTGATATATGATATGTCACTGCTATTTAAAATATTGACTACAATTTGACTACTGACCTTTTTAAAACTTGTGTTCTTGAAGCTCAATGTGAAAAGATTGTAGTCCGCTCATCTGAAGCCTTGAAATAGCCACTGTAAATGTGAGAGCAATTTTCCTTTAAAAGCAAATTACCTGTTCTACTTTGAGTTCTTGAGTATCTTGACATTTTCAAAATGAAAGCTAAATGGCGTAGATAGAGAATTGCAGTCACTGTGACATATTTCTAGAATCACTTGAATATCAAAAACATTTTTTTTTTAAATTTAATTTCTTTAAAAAAATCAGATATGTAAGTTTCATGTATGTGACAGATTTCAAGCCTTTTCTTGATTACAGAATGTTTGTTAAAACTATTCATCCAGTAACTCAATCAATAGTGTAATATCATGTGGATGGTGTTTGTCTTCATGTTAAAGACACAGCAATGGCCCTCAGCACAAATAGCAGGTCATAAAAGTGATAGACTGATATAATGCCAATGACTTTTTCATGCAAAAGAAGTAAAAGAAAAAAAAATACCAAAAACAAAATCTTATTATTCAAAGTCTATCAATATGTATTGGTCGGATATGATGATTTCTGGGGCATCTGGGGAAGTAACATCTGCATGGAAGAGCACACTGGATTACCTGATGAGCTAATCATTTTACTCAAATATCTTTAGTCTATACTTTGAAATGTATGGGGCCTCGTGCCCTTGTGTAGCAGTGATGGGGATAGTGAGAACCGCCATGTTTGTTAAAAAGGCTTGTAGACGTGAATTTGATGATTGGTTACATCATCAAATTCACTAAACATAGGCTACATCTTCAGTAGCCACTGATGTCAAGCACTCACTGATTAATGACAAGGTGGCTCTTATTCACAGTCCACTGATGTAGTATAGCAACCAGTGCATATTAACAAGTGTGTGGGCTGGTAGTGAGAAATGGACTAGATTAGGAACACAGAACAAGAGGTTACTGTAGATATAGATGATAGATAGGCTGATACAACAACAACAGTGTAATCAAGACTTCATATAATTCCAATGACGATATAATTATCCCCTCAGTATCTCCTTATTTAACATCTCAGGTTGTTATAATATCTTGTACCACCAGATGTCAGCAAAACACAGCTCAATGTCAAGGCTACTCATCCACCTGAACAAAGACAGCAGGTCCCAGCTTCATTTTACAAAACTGCCAATCACTGTTAAGAAATTCCACTTAATACCAGAGTGCATAGGTTTAATAAAAGACTCCCACACAGACATAGGAAGAGTGTAGAGGGTCTGAGTCTGTGGAAATTAATAATTATTAAGTCTAGTGGTGTAGCATGTTCTTCTACTTGTCTTACTACTTTCTCTTTACTGTATTGTTTGATACAGATGGATCCTAAATGCACTGATTCTGTTCTAATGTAGCAATTTAGATAGGCCTGTTGTCCTCTGCTTGTACAAGTAATGTAATTGCCTTTATCATCAGTCCCTGATTATGATCGGATGTTGGGAAGTAAAACAGAGACAGGCTACAGGGTTTTGGCCCTCTCATTTAATCAGCACTTCATGTAATTATGCCTCTGTCTTCCAATTAAACTCCCCCTGCCAAGAAAAGGAAGTCCTACAGTCTGCCCTAATCAATTACGTCATGTTATAGAAGCCACTTCAAACTGACTTTGCTGTGACCTCCGAGACATCCAGATCTAGACAAAAATTTGATTAAGAGTATTTGGTTAAACCTACTAAACAGCTTCTTTCTTTCTTTCTTTCTTTCTTTCTTTCTTTCTTTCTTTCTTTCTTTCTTTAGTGGTTTAGTAAACCAAAAATAAGCTCTCAAACAAGCAAAGTGGTTGCTTTTAAAAAAGGCTGCATATAATATTGCACGTCATGAATGGCATGAGATGAGTGTCTCTGCATCAGATTTAAACTCTACAAAGGATGGCCAACTTTTTCATGCGGTCACTTGATCATGATTTGTCTATAGTGGGGTGGCTGTAGGTGAACATGATTATCAGCAAAATGTCCATGTCACGTGAAATGTGGAAAACACAGGAATGTAAAAGATTAATTTTCAAGAGAAGAATTCATAAAGTATTTGTGGTTGATAAATCCAGACCAGTAATTAATTGGAGCTAACACTACATTATGTACACAGTGTGTTATGAGACAGATTAACAAGTCCAGCTTTGGAAAGATAGTTTATGGTGTATTAAGCAGGTGAGGGGGAAAGGAATAATAGGTAATAGAAATGAAGCTGGTTCTTCTCTTCTCTTTTTGTTTGCTTTAGTATATATATGTGATTATGTCTATGATTAACATTATATCTAACACAAACGAGAACCGATTAATCTGATCACAGTCAGTCACTATAGACTGCTTTGACTTGACACATATATCTTATTATCTAGTCTTAAAAAGACTGTTATATTAAAAGATACGTTTTCTGCATTAGCCTATTATTTTTTCAGTCTGTTAACATATTTCAATTGGACATTTCGATGCAATTTGCATTTTAAAACAGAGGGTGCTGTATATGGGCAGACACACTAATTAGATATAAACTTCAGTCATTTGAATGTGGCATGTTCATGACTGATAAACAAGCAGAGAATAAAGAGAAGAAAATAAAACACTTTCCAATGTTTTTATTGTATTTTATTTTGGAGGGGATGATTTCATGGGTATAAATCAGAATATTTTGTTGGAGATCAACCGCCCTAACAATCTGTGTATTGTTGATAAAACCCTGCAACCAGCCTTGATGTTTATCACCGAGCTGGTCTTGATAATTTATTACAAAATAAACCGCATTACATCCTGTTGTGGCTGGAAATGGAGAACTAAAGGAAATGAAATTCAGATAGCAGAATTTTATTTGGGGACAACAAGTGGAAGGCAAGTGACTGGTCACATAATCTGGAAGAGATAACAAAGATGAGCTTCTGAACTGCCCATCATAAACAATGTCCAACCTGAGCCTATGGAACAAACTGGAGTTTGATGCTATAGTGTAGCCGTTGTCTTTCTTCAGTACTTGCAAATGGCACATGGTTCAGTATGGCTACACAATGGCGGCATTAGCTCTGGAACACTGGGCAGCCATGTCTCAAATTTCAGCAATTTACGTAATTATGACCAATTGAAAGAATGGCTTAAGTTACCAAAAATACACTTGATTCATCCTGTCACTCCTTATCGTAGAGCATCATGGTATATACAGCTTTCACAAGTTAAGTTCTGAAAGTTGTCAGTTTCCAAGTCTCGAATCTGAAGCATTTTCATTTTAAGACTTGTATTCACACTCTTCAATAAGCCAAATGGAAACTCGAGTTTCTAGCCCCGCTCCTCAAAGCTGGAGCTGGCAGCCATTCTAATTGTGATGAGGAAGCGATTGATGTTCAGCAGCTGCATCCTGTGACTGACACTCTGCTCAGCCATTTGTCTTTGTCAACCCCCCCCTTCAACCTACCCACCCTCTACATCCTTCTGAAAAGCACTGGCAGCGTCGACTGTGACTGCAGACCGCAGATCGCGGGGCCTTTTGTCACCACACATGGCGTGAAGCGTGCCCTCGGCCCTTCTGGTCAAGCCCAGTTTGACTCCTCTCCCTTGCTGCTGGATGTGAAGTGACACTTGAGATGACAGCTGCTTGGGCAGCAGCCATCGCAAACCTGCTGCTACTGCGTCACGGCCACGCCTGAGGGCCTGCAGCAACATCTGCCCTCACAATTGGTGATGGAGCTGAGCCAGCCAAACATATTCATGCCACTGGACGCCACCGTCACTCAGCTGAGCAATCATCCTCTTCCTCTCTCTCATCTTTATCTCTTGCCCCTCCTCTTTGCAGCCCAATGGCAAGCTATTAGGAAGAGACTACCCTGTAATTTTCTTCCACAAGCACTGAATGGCCACCAAAAGGTGTGCTTCGGAAATTAGCAACTTGACCTCCTGATTATACTCTATCAGTGAGAGGCAAGCTGCTGAACAGCGGAAGGAGAGCAGGTGTTTGATTGAGAACTAACACACATGCTCTTTCTCCTCTCTTTTTATAATGGTCGCCAGGACCCAGCTGTGTTCACATTGCTCTTGTGAATAGTCTTCACTCTGTGAGACTGACACAACTCAGCAGCTCACTTCCACTCTCTGTGCTTCACTGATGCTCTAGTGCCAGTCCAATGCAGCCGGGCTCATGCTCACAAGCAAGTTGAGACATTTCATTGAATTCACTGTCTTTAATGCAGTTCTGGTGTTAATTCTGCATGATGAATTTAACTATTCACATCATTTGATTAACCGCATAGCCAAACAGAATTTAGTCAGCCTTGGAATTATGTTCATTCACGTTTAATATAATAAAAAACAAACAATCTAACCTTAAAACTTAGTTTGCATTATAGTTCCCTTACTCAGAATAGTTGACTTGCAATCACTATATTTTCCTTCTCGTAACTGATAGTGATAATTCACAGAATTTTATTTTATTTCATTCCATTTTATTCAAAGTAAATTTAAAACATGTCCAAGGTTGTTCAAGATCAATGTCCTTAGTTTTTACAACATGATGTCATCTTTTCCATGCCTTGTTTTCATATTAAAACCCCTACTGGAAACAGATACAGTCTATGTGGCCATGTGTTACTCTAAACCCTTTTAAGTGTCCTCAGGATCTATGAGTGTCTATTGCTTGTTGCCTCACTGTCTTTTAATACGACAACTAGATCCTTTATTAACTGCCCCCAGGAGAGGGTTGGTGTTGTGCTTCCTGATGCCTGTTTCTACTGGATGAACAAACAGTCTAATGTGTCACGTTAGAAGTTGAGATGTCATCTCCTTAGCTGCCAAAGTCCTGCTATAAGTTGAACACAGTTTTTTTCTTTTCCATGCTTTTGTTTTTGTATCAGGTGGCACAGTACAATGGTGGTATGCCCTGTTTCTTCACAGCAAGAGGGTTCTTGGTTCAAAGCCCTTCCATGTTCCCAAACAGTTGGTATAATATTAGGCAACCTAAACAGTCCTCTGTACAAACAAATAACCCAGGTTAAAATAATAAACCCAACTGCTAATTGTAACCATGTATCCATTACTGTCATGGATTGGTTAGGTTCCGGAAAACGGAAAGAAAATAAACTGCTGTTTAACACCACTCTCCATCCACCACAACCTCCTCCTGACGTGGACTCATCTCTCTTTATGTAATCACACTGTTCCCTCTGCTCGTGTCATAATTACTATGGACATCTAGCAACAAAACACAAGTATTAGTCATAAGCAGCTGCTGTACAGTCAACCTTCGGGCTCGTTTTGTAGAGGACAGTGTCCCTATAGGTTAAGACTTAAGTCTACATGCGTCTTTTTACACCGAATGCAATTGTATTCAATGTCAAAAACACCATGTTGAAGTGAAGAAAGGAAAAGACTGTGGCTACAGTTAATTGTTTTTGTTTTGTTCCCCCATATCTTTTTATTGGGGATTTATATGACACACATTGATTACAGAAAACATAGAACAGATGCATGAAATAATGGGGCCAATCAAAAACAAATAAAGAACACACAGTTTGACCAAGAAAGGTTTCCTCCACCCCCTCATCCCACATTACTGTAAGATTGTAACATTACTGTTAGGGAACACTACTTCCAGCCAGACCTGCCCATGCACACTCAGCCTAAAGACTCCCAGTTCAACTTCTGCAAACTGGCCTCACTGGAACCTTCAAGAAAGTGTTGAGCTAATCCTAAATTATGGGCCCTTTACTTTACTGTAGTGTAGACCATACTGTGTGTCATTACAGCCACAATGGAAGTGGGCCGACCCCCTCTGATTTATCTCCACCTGCTCTGCCACTGCATGCCATGCTGGGCCTCTGAAGGCTATCTGAGCCATTCAGAGCAGCATCCCATCAGCCCTGCTGGCTGAGTTATGGTGACAATGCCAGAACACTGCAATGTTGTAGCAATGAGACTGTTGGGGATTTATTAAAGCACAGCCCCCCTCCGTCTTTTCTTTTCTGCTCAACTCCCTGGCCCTTCTGTTCCCTGACAAAAAGAATCCTATCTATCCCCAACCCAGAAACACACACTCAGCAGCTGAGGAGGTTGCAATGGTCACAGACACACACACACACACACACACACACACACACACACACACACACACATACAGGCAAACATGGTTTATGAGACCAATTTTGAAAAATGGGGCCTGGTGGTGGTTTACGGAACCACACCTAACGAAACATCCGGTGAACTTGAAAGACATACCAAAAATTTTTATTTGATCTGCAGAAGACAAATCTGACTGCAAAATCATCATTTCTCTTTCAGAACAATATGTGACATTTCACAGGCTTATGGGGTCAGACCTAATGATGGTTTGTGGAACCAACAGTTTTTATGAGGACTGTTTACATATAACACACAAACACAAACCAGGTAATGGTATAGGAGGACCGACATACACTACAAGGCCTATAACACACAAACACAAACCGGGTAATGGTATAGGAGGACCGACATACACTACAAGGCCTATAACACACAAACACGAACCAGGTAATGGTATAGGAGGACCGACATACACTACAAGGCCTATAACACACAAACACGAACCAGGTAATGGTATAGGAGGACCGACATACACTACAAGGCCTATAACACACAAACACGAACCAGGTAGTGGTATAGGAGGACCGACATACACTACAAGGCCTATAACACACAAACACAAACCAGGTAATGGTATAAGAGGACCAACACAGTTTACAAGGTCTACAATAATACAATACTATAATTAAAGCAGATATCAGCGGTTCAGCCGTTTTAGCTAATTCAAGGCAGGCTTTTGAAACCGTAAGTTACAGCTTCAAGTCACAACTACAACTTTGTAGCGTTCCAGGCAACCTGTAACTCGTGTTTTTACCGTCCTGTTGCCTGTGAAAGTTGACTGTAACGACCACTTGTAACTTCCGACCCGTGTACTCGTAACAGATCAAACTGGTATGACTTCACAGGAAGGAAAAACACAAGTTACGATTTTCCTTGAACACACCATGAGTTAGCAGCCCCCGCCCTCGTCAGGCATCTATTGGTCCTCGTGCTACGTGACCATATTCACGCGCATCCCTTGGCTGCACACACAGCCCTTCATGCTGTTCTCTCTCCTCATTGAATAACACTTGTATCCTACAAGAAAAATTTTCTCCTCGGGTTGCAGCAGAGCAGAGTGACGGAGAGACTCGTGTTATGGCTGAAACACTCCATGTCAGTGATTGCTGACGGAAAATAGGACTATTAGGGACTTATATTAACAAAAACATTCCGCTGATATCTGCTTTAACCTCTTAAAGAAACCTTTAAAGACCCACAATCCTTTTGGCTTTGAAATTTTAAGCAAAAATAACAGAACCTGTGTCATTTTCCACGGCTCTCTCTTCTGCAGAGTGCCAGTAGCACATTCTCCACCCCACGGCGGCAATGCTCTGCACCCTCCCCCACTACATCTCAAGTGAGGGAAGCCTCTGCTAATTCAGAGCTTTGTAAGACAAGTTTAAACCAGAGTTAAGTTAGTAGTAAGGCTAACATCCTTTACAAGTCAAAGCAATTCAAGCTCTGCTGTCCCCCTTCTGCCCACCCCCTCGGACTGCCGAATAGAGAGTACTGCAGCCTGTCTGTTTTTCTGCAGACCACCGAACAGTGAGCAACAAAAACTGAAAGCTTCAGTTGCTGCTGTAGAGTCAGTACAAAGGTTACTTGCAAACAACAAATTTACAGTATCACATAAAATACTTCCTCTTCACGTTAAAGCTATGGTCTACATTTTGAAAAAGGATGAGAAAATTTGAAAAAAGCCCCCCCCCTCCCTCCCCTCCGAGCTCGTATGGCCCGCCCCTCGGAGCCTCCCCGCGCCACGCCCCCCAGGAGAGCAGAGCCGAGCAACAAGCCTGCTGCCTGCAGAGACACCAAACGCGGCTTTGTATGCCAGTAATTTGTCATATTCACAGTCACAACTTCCACAATAAAACCAAAGATGACCTGTTCAACATAAACTCGCCTCCGCCGCTGCAGCCTGGTGTCTCTGCACCATGGCGCCGTGGAGCTCCAGGTCCGGACTCTTCCTGCTTCTCTTCCCCGGACACAGGACCCTGTCCTGCGTCACCCAGTGTGAAGAGTCTCCGTGTAGCTCGGCGGTGCTCGGCGCTAGCCTACCGTACTAATAGCGGCGGCGCCAGTCCCGATGCCGCCGCTGTGCACCAGCTGCTGGTAATGAAGCGGTGCCAGTTGCCGTCGTCGCCGCTGCGGTCTCGTTGCCGGGGACCACGGCGGCGACCGCTGGTACGGGCAGCGCCGCTATTAGCAGCCATTAGCACAGCCTCATGCTACAGGGAGACTGCTCGCGCTGGGTGACCGGGCACATGGTGCTGTGCCTGGGGAAGAGGAGCAGAAAGACCGGGGCCTGGAGTTCCGCGGCACCAAAGTGCAGAGACCCGCTCAGGCTGCTGTCGGGGAGAGGAGGAGGACGGTGTTAGCTCCGCAGGGCAGCGGTGTGTAGCGTGTAGAGCACCCCGGTCAGACAGGCTGCAGCAGCTGAGGATCAGGGAGACTCGATGCGGCTCCAGTAACAGTAATAAGGACAACAAAACATTCAGTGCTTCTGTTCTGTGCTTCTCTAATCCTAGTGGGCTTTCAGCAGCAGGCCAACCGGGGGTGGAGGGGAAGCGGGTTTGAATTCACGGGTTCATGTGTCTGTGGCCGAGCAGCTTAGAGCGGTTACATCTACTTGTAGTTTGTGAGCAGAAGGGGGTGGGGCGAGGCGGCTCGAGCAGGAGCAGGGGAGATGAGGGGATTGGATGGAGGATACGAACCTATGCGAGCCGCGCGCCCAGTCTCGCTCGCATTGGTCAATTTCTATGCAGGCTCAGGGCTGACAGACTGGATGGATTTTTTTGGTTCTTTTTTCTATTTATATTGTATAGATCACACCACAGGACTATAATCACTGTATAAATGGTGTTAATAATAATTACATATCCTCCAAATCGTCATAGCTTTAAGAGAATATAAATAAATCTTAGTTAGATTAATAAACACTGTTCAGGGTCAGAGGTCAGAGCACATCACAGGAGAGCAGCACAGACCTGAGATGAAAGTATTGAAAGACCCATGTTTATGGTGCACAAAGAAAGGGGAAAAGGCAAGCTGCACGTGAATGATGAAAATCAGATAACAAATGAATGAATGACAACCATTACTTCTTCAATGTGAGAACCCACAGAGATGCTGTTGGTATGTGCACAGCTCATCATGCACTGATTGTTGGCATTATTTGTTCATTTGTGAACCTTTTTGTTTACTCTAATCAGCACAAAGTACTTGTAAAAGACATATAGGACAGTGTACGTTTTTTAATTTACATTTTATTAGATAGACTTTTATTATCAAACTCAAGAGACAAACATTATTATTAGCAGTGATATCTGCATCATTATCCTGTATATTTGTTGTTTAGAATCTTGTTAATCTTGTTGTCATAACTACGGATGTAACAGGAAACGGGGTCCAAGCTCATGTGGCATAATAAACGCAGTTTCATATAAACGCCCAGGTGATTAAGTGTTCATCATAGTGTTGCACAGAGAAAAAAGAACAGTGTTTAACCAGCTCTCACATATGTCAGTCAGCCCCTCCTCCCGCTCTCTCACTCCCAGGAGCACACTCAAACACACAGACACACACAAACGCAGGTGCGCTAGTGGGACAGGTTGCACGGGACTACGAACAGACAAAGACAAATAGATAAGTGCACTATACCAGGGGTCATCAACTATATTAGTCGAAGGGCCAGAATCTTTCTCAACAGACACCTTGGGGGCCTGGACATTCAAATAGGCCGAGATTGAAATTAAATTCACCTTTTTGCCTAATAATTTAGTTGTTTATATTTTATTTTACCTGTAAGCTCATAATTTTAATTTATACACATCTTTGGTGTTTGGTAAATGAAAAATCCCATGCTGGAGCTTTACACTGCCGACTTGCCCTGCAGCCTAAATATGAAAGGAGGCTGACAGTTGGTCAGTTCGTCAGTCGGTTCTGATTGATACAAGTCAGTAGTCCTGAAATGCTTGTTTCTCTTCTACATATTCTACATCTCGGAGGCAATGTTTTTCCACATACGACAGAGCTCAGTGGGAAACAGTAGGAGAGACACAGGCCGAGGGGGAACCGGGACATAACACCGAAGAGAAGCAGGTCCGCGCAGCTGTGTGCCGCGGACGTACAGAAAAAAAACAACCGAGTGGTATCAACCATGCGCCGCTACCAAATCGTTTTTGGGTTGAGAGTGTGCATGTCCCAGTGCATTGACTTACAGGTGCACAGAGCCCGAGAAATATAATACTTGTAAACTATCAGAACTCAGTCGTGGGCCGGATTGGAAGGTCCGGTGGGCCGGATTTGGCCCGCGGGCCGCCAGTTGATGACCACTGCACTATACAGTCAACACAGTCTCACCCCCTTTTCGTCAGGCGCTTGATGCTTGGTCAGTGCCCCCTGGCGTCAATGACATGACGTCCAGGGGGTACCCTTCATGTCGTCTGGTGACAAAAAGGGACGTCCATAGACCTGAATGCAAATCCATCATCTTCGGATTCTGACGAAGTGGGTCCTCTGTTAATTTGAATGCAAACCCCTCGTATGCGGTGTTTTGATGAACAGGGTTTAAATCCTTATGGTGGCTTTTTATATATATTCTGCTAAATTTAAATGTTATAATTACAACATTTACAGGACTGCATGCTTGCTGCGGACTTGAAACATTGTACTAGTGAGTGTAGCCAAAGCCAAAATGGACAAAATATATTTCCAAAAATCGTACAGTTCTGAATTTATCAGTGGTTTGGGAGCCCAAGACGAGCGCGTCGACATGTGTTCGGCCCTGATCGAGCCATTACTTTTCGAGAGGCGGGGCTTTAAAGAGCCGCATTCCTCTGTTTCCTGGAGGCCGCTGTTTCCATAGAAACCAACTGAATCACTTGAAACTTGGCCTGTGGACTCATTCTGAGGCCCTTATGCACTACTACCCCGACACCCAACTCTGTGGGAGCATGGGAAAGCCATGTGGCCCCCAGGGGCCCCCGTGGCCCCCAGCACAACGGGAATACAATATTATGATAGAGGACTCTCTGATATAAAATTTAACCAAATTTCATGATGATTACTTAAAGCGTGTGTGTTTTGTTAGGATTCACTTTGATGTTTGACCCCTGTGACCTTTGAAAATTACCATGGCCATTTTGGACACTTCCGAGTGGAGCAGAGCTCTGATATTTGGCACCGTCAATCTGCTTCAAGGTCTGAACTAGAATCTAAAATGTCAGCTTCCCAGCTCAAAGTATTGGTGTTTTAGGCCTGAAATAATAGCAAAAATCGTCAAATTTCACATTAAACCTTGACCTTTGACCCCTTCTGAATGTGGGATTGGTCTGAAATTGCAGCTCATGGATGGCCCTAGGCCCCTGATAAAACCCTGAAACTTTCAGGCTTCCAGCTCAAAGCATGTGGAAGCTATTAAAGAATATCTGTTGAATTTAGTCTCGTACACAATGAGGGATTAGAAATGAACACTGCTTTTTGGCCATTTTGGACACTTCTGAGTGGAGCACAGCTCTGATATTTGGCACCGTCAATCTGCTCCAAACTCTGGACTAAAATCTAAGAGTTCAGCTTCCCAGCTCAAAGTATTGGTGTTTTAGGCCTGAAATAATAGCAAAAATCATCAAATTTCACATTAAACCTTGACCTTTGACCCCTTCTGAATGTGGGATTGGTCTGAAATTGCAGCTCATGGATGGCCCTAGGCCCCTGATAAAACCCTGAAACTTTCAGGCTTCCAGCTCAAAGCATGTGGAAGTTATTAAAGAATATCTGTTGAATTTAGTCTCGTACACAATGAGGGATTAGAAATGAATACTGCTTTTTGGCCATTTTGGACACTTCTGAGTGGAGCACAGCTCTGATATTTGGCACCGTCAGTCTGCTCCAAGCTCTGGACTAAAATCTAAGAGTTCAGCTTCCCAGCTCAAAGTATTGGTGTTTAAGGGCTGAAATAATAGCAAAAATCGTCAAATTTCACATTAAACCTTGACCTTTGACCCCTTCTGAATGTGGGATTGGTCTGAAATTGCAGCTCATGGATGGCCCTAGGCCCCTGATAAAACCCTGAAACTTTCGGGCTTCCAGCTCAAAGCATGTGGAAGTTATTAAAGAATATCTGTTGAATTTAGTCTCGTACACAATGAGGGATTAGAAATGAACACTGCTTTTTGGGCATTTTGGACACTTCTGAGTGGAGCACAGCTCTGATATTTGGCACCGTCAATCTGCTCCAAACTCTGGACTAAAATCTAAGAGTTCAGCTTCCCAGCTCAAAGTATTGGTGTTTTAGGCCTGAAATAATAGCAAAAATCATCAAATTTCACATTAAACCTTGACCTTTGACCCCTTCTGAATGTGGGATTGGTCTGAAATTGCAGCTCCTGGATGGCCCTAGGCCCCTGATAAAACCCTGAAACTTTCAGGCTTCCAGCTCAAAGCATGTGGAAGTTATTAAAGAATATCTGTTGAATTTAGTCTCGTACACAATGAGGGATTAGAAATGAATACTGCTTTTTGGCCATTTTGGACACTTCTGAGTGGAGCACAACTCTGATATTTGGCACCGTCAGTCTGCTCCAAGCTCTGGACTAAAATCTAAGAGTTCAGCTTCCCAGCTCAAAGTATTGGTGTTTAAGGGCTGAAATAATAGCAAAAATCGTCAAATTTCACATTAAACCTTGACCTTTGACCCCTTCTGAATGTGGGATTGGTCTGAAATTGCAGCTCATGGATGGCCCTAGGCCCCTGATAAAACCCTGAAACTTTCAGGCTTCCAGCTCAAAGCATGTGGAAGTTATTAACCCTTAGAACTCAGGCGGCACGGATCCGTGCCGGTAGCGCACCCTTGATAAATTGCCGTGGGAATAGCACACAACTCATTATATTGACATCATGGGGGTGTATGCTTATTGGTCACATCTCCAAGCTTTACAAAATGCATTTTTTTGTCTTTTTATGTGATGTTGAACCAAAGTTATGATTATTTTTATATCGCGTATTTTTTAAAAAAACCGGAAGTAGCGATTCTCGCTCGAACTCGCAAAGTAGATCATTTTTCTTTTATTTTTGTTCATAAAAACAATGGTTTGAGCCAAGTGAACTTTGAACTGTGACGTATTTGACGTTACTATCATTGACGACGTAATTTTGACCCGCGAAAATACGAAAGAATAACAAAGAGGACCGGCGAAAAATCAATTGAGGAAAAGAGCGTAAAACGGGGAAAACGAAAAAAACGACAGGATTGAACGGTATGAATGGATTTGAACCATGGATCAACATCGGAATATAAATATACATCAGGCGTGTGTCTACTAATTTGAGCTGAAGAGGATGGGAATGAGCAGAAAGAGAGTCGCCATCTGCGGGCGAGGATTCATCCTCCGACCGGGGACGCTGACGTGACGGCGGCGGAGGAGACGAGCAGCCACGGCCATGCTCACGGCAGCCACCCGCTGCCTCTCATCTAACGTAAGTTTGTTTTGAACCTCTTATGGTCTCTCGGAATTTGATAATAGAAAATCATGAATGTAAACATGGTTTTTCCTACTGTCAAGACCATTATATAGAGCCAGTGGCCAGTTTAGGGCCAGCTTATGGTCAGCTGTGGGCGCATTGAGCCCCCAGCTGGAAAATGTGAAGGAGGGACAGGGCGACACAGTGTGCGTGCGAGTGTGTGCGTGTCAATACATCCATAGTGTGTGTGCTGTACTTGTGCTTGTAATGTCTATCTTTGCAGTAAATTTCAGAATAAAACACGATTTGCAGCCTAAATTCATCATATTCTTGAATGCATAGTGTGATATTTATGTCTGTGGTGAAATCAAAATGATGGTGATATTTTTCACAGTAAATTGATAACAAAATATGGGTGTCTAAAGTTTTTCATGTTCTTGATTGTACTATGCATGTAATACAGTAATACTAATTCATAAAATTATGTTTATGAAACTGCAGTGCTGCAACTGGGACCAAGGCATGATGTATTTGGAGCTTGCAGCCACCAGGAATGAATGGAGACTCGCCCACTAGGACATCATTGAACTGGTGAAACAACTACGTGGAGTTGAAAAAGACAGGTATTCCTGTAAAAAGATAAAGCAGCCATGCTCCACCTCCATGTGCTGCCAAGTTCAACAGCTCCAAAAGGGCCATAGTGGGACACATTGCTAGTAGTGTGCACAAAAAGTGATGTGCACCACCACTCCCTGGAAGCGCCAGTCTTGTGACACTCACTTCTCTCTATTGCTAGACAGAACTGTTTTGCTGAGTGGCATGCATAGGCTGGCGTGAAGTTGTGTCTTGATTTTGTTTGTAATACAGTTCTCCATGTTTCCTGTTGTCAGAATAAGTATTTTCAAGCTCTTAAGAATGTTTGATCTCTGTTTATGTTTGTGAGAGCACTTTATATGAAAGTCATTCGGAATTCAAATATTTTAGATTTTCAGTCTCAGGTTTGTGTATACAGTTGGTTTAAAATATAACATTTTAATTTAATAATATTTGAATGTGACACCCCCTTTGTCTGTTCTGAACAGGAGCTTTTAAAAAATTTTCAGTGGCAAGCATGAGCAGATTTTTGAGAGACTTTGGTAGAATGGCAGTACTTGACATAAAATTCCGCCTGGAAATTGAATGAGTTATTTATGTTTTTCATGGTTTTTAGACAATGTTATAATATATTTGTTCAAGTTTTTATTGTCAGTATAACTGTTTTTACAATTTCAAGCTTTCAAAAGTGTTTGATCTCTGTTTTTGTGTATGTGATAGAATGTTAAATAAAAAAAAATCAAATCGATTTTTAAAATTTTGAGTACTTTTTCCCTAGGTGTGGTTATATAATTGGTGAAAATGAAAAAATAATTATATCATCAGATTGCATAGGTTGTGCTGAAAAAAATGATATAAGACACTCTGCCCTGCAAATTCTTATAGCCCCTGTATATACGTTTTAACATAGCAATGTAAAAACGCACATAGAATGCTCTGAGTTCTAAGGGTTAAAGAATATCTGTTGAATTTAGTCTCGTACACAATGAGGGATTAGAAATGAACACTGCTTTTTGGGCATTTTGGACACTTCTGAGTGGAGCACAGCTCTGATATTTGGCACCGTCAATCTGCTCCAAACTCTGGACTAAAATCTAAGAGTTCAGCTTCCCAGCTCAAAGTATTGGTGTTTTAGGCCTGAAATAATAGCAAAAATCGTCAAATTTCACATTAAACCTTGACCTTTGACCCCTTCTGAATGTGGGATTGGTCTGAAATTGCAGCTCCTGGATGGCCCTAGGCCCCTGATAAAACCCTGAAACTTTCAGGCTTCCAGCTCAAAGCATGTGGAAGTTATTAAAGAATATCTGTTGAATTTAGTCTCGTACACAATGAGGGATTAGAAATGAACACTGCTTTTTGGCCATTTTGGACACTTCTGAGTGGAGCACAACTCTGATATTTGGCACCGTCAGTCTGCTCCAAGCTCTGGACTAAAATCTAAGAGTTCAGCTTCCCAGCTCAAAGTATTGGTGTTTAAGGGCTGAAATAATAGCAAAAATCGTCAAATTTCACATTAAACCTTGACCTTTGACCCCTTCTGAATGTGGGATTGGTCTGAAATTGCAGCTCATGGATGGCCCTAGGCCCCTGATGAAACCCTGAAACTTTCAGGCTTCCAGCTCAAAGCATGTGGAAGTTATTAAAGAATATCTGTTGAATTTAGTCTCGTACACAATGAGGGATTAGAAATGAACACTGCTTTTTGGCCATTTTGGACACTTCTGAATGGAGCACAGCTCTGATATTTGGCACCGTCAATCTGCTCCAAGCTCTGGACTAAAATCTAGGAGTTCAGCTTCCCAGCTCAAAGTATTGGTGTTTAAGGGCTGAAATAATAGCAAAAATCGTCAAATTTCACATTAAACCTTGACCTTTGACCCCTTCTGAATGTGGGATTGGTCTGAAATTGCAGCTCATGGATGGCCCTAGGCCCCTGATAAAACCCTGAAACTTTCAGGCTTCCAGCTCAAAGCATGTGGAAGTTATTAAAGAATATCTGTTGAATTTAGTCTCGTACACAATGAGGGATTAGAAATGAACACTGCTTTTTGGCCATTTTGGACACTTCCGAGTGGAGCAGAGCTCTGATATTTGGCACCGTCAATCGGCTCCAAGCTCTGGACTAAAATCTAGGAGTTCAGCTTCCCAGCTCAAAGTATTGGTGTTTTAGGCCTGAAATAATAGCAAAAATCGTCAAATTTCACATTAAACCTTGACCTTTGACCCCTTCTGAATGTGGGATTCATCTGAAATTGCAGCTCATGGATGGCCCTAGGCCCCTGATAAAACCCTGAAACTTTCAGGCTTCCAGCTCAAAGCATGTGGAAGTTATTAAAGAATATCTGTTGAATTTAGTCTCGTACACAATGAGGGATTAGAAATGAACACTGCTTTTTGGCCATTTTGGACACTTCTGAGTGGAGCACAGCTCTGATATTTGGCACTGTCAATCTGCTCCAAACTCTGGACTAAAATCTAAGAGTTCAGCTTCCCAGCTCAAAGTATTGGTGTTTTAGGCCTGAAATAATACCAAAAATCGTCAATTTTCACATTAAACCTTGACCTTTGACACCTTCTGAATGTGGGATTCGTCTGAAATTGCAGCTCATGGATGGCCCTAGGCCCCTGATAAAACCCTGAAACTTTCAGGCTTCCAGCTCAAAGCGTGTGGAAGTTATTAAAGAATATCTGTTGAATTTAGTCTCGTACACAATGAGGGATTAGAAATGAACACTGCTTTTTGGCCATTTTGGACACTTCTGAGTGGAGCACAGCTCTGATATTTGGCACCGTCAATCTGCTCCAAGCTCTGGACTAAAATCTAAGAGTTCAGCTTCCCAGCTCAAAGTATTGGTGTTTAAGGGCTGAAATAATAGCAAAAATCGTCAAATTTCACATTAAACCTTGACCTTTGACCCTTCTGAATGTGGGATTGGTCTGACATTGCAGCTCCTGGATGGCCCTAGGCCCCTGATAAAACCCTGAAACTTTCAGGCTTCCAGCTCAAAGCATGTGGAAGTTATTAAAGAATATCTGTTGAATTTAGTCTCGTACATAATGTGGGATTAGAAATGAACACTGGTTTTTGGGCATTTTGGACACTTCTGAGTGGAGCACAGCTCTGATATTTGGCACCGTCAATCTGCTCCAAACTCTGGACTAAAATCTAAGAGTTCAGCTTCCCAGCTCAAAGTATTGGTGTTTTAGGCCTGAAATAATACCAAAAATCGTCAAATTTCACATTAAACCTTGACCTTTGACCCCTTCTGAATGTGGGATTCGTCTGAAATTGCAGCTCATGGATGGCCCTAGGCCCCTGATAAAACCCTGAAACTTTCAGGCTTCCAGCTCAAAGCGTGTGGAAGTTATTAAAGAATATCTGTTGAATTTAGTCTCGTACATAATGAGGGATTAGAAATGAACACTGCTTTTTGGCCATTTTGGACACTTCTGAGTGGAGCACAGCTCTGATATTTGGCACCGTCAATCTGCTCCAAGCTCTGGACTAAAATCTAAGAGTTCAGCTTCCCAGCTCAAAGTATTGGTGTTTAAGGGCTGAAATAATAGCAAAAATCGTCAAATTTCACATTAAACCTTGACCTTTGACCCTTCTGAATGTGGGATTGGTCTGGAATTGCAGCTCATGGATGGCCCTAGGCCCCTGATAAAACCCTGAAACCTTCAGGCTTCCAGCTCAAAGCATGTGGAAGTTATTAAAGAATATCTGTTGAATTTAGTCTCGTACATAATGTGGGATTAGAAATGAACACTGCTTTTTGGGCATTTTGGACACTTCTGAGTGGAGCACAGCTCTGATATTTGGCACCGTCAGTCTGCTCCAAGCTCTGGACTAAAATCTAAGAGTTCAGCTTCCCAGCTCAAAGTATTGGTGTTTAAGGGCTGAAATAATAGCAAAAATCGTCAAATTTCACATTAAACCTTGACCTTTGACCCCTTCTGAATGTGGGATTGGTCTTAAAAACTGCATTCACCAATAATAATAATAATTTATTTCATTACCAATATCTCCCTGCTCCTATTTTAATTTGTTGAAGCATATCAGTGGAGTAGCCTATACATTTCACATTATTGCTGTATTTCCTTTATACTAATGGTTTGTTGGAGATTTTATTCAAATCTCACATGTTCTTCCTGAAGCCTTGTTGGTCTCTGGGGCCCTCTAAGATTATCTTGTCCCAGGCCCAGGCAAGACTGTCAGCTGGCCTGGTCCTTACTATGTCTTGGAGTGTCTGTCGCTTTGTTTTGTTGTTGTTATCGTTTTTGTCCATTGTTCAATTGTTGTTGTAATGATTTGAAAATAAATACTTATTACGAGAGGCCGTTATAGTGACTTTCACAGGCAACAGGACGGTAAAAACACGGGTTGCCTGGAACGCTAAAAGCCTGCCTTGAATGCAGCATTAGCCAAAACGGCCGGACCGCTGATATCTGCTTTAAGTGTGAGGGCCACGCACATTCACATTGCTTTTGTGAATCGTAAATAAATACGGCCCCCTCGGTTTTAGCGCCCAGTAGTTTAGCAGCTAATTTAACTGCAGTGATGAATAACTCTACCGTAGAGGCTCAAGACCTCTTTTTAAAACTTCATTTGAGGAATAAACGGCAGCTTTTACCTGACCAAGGCTTGAGCTACGGTAGCTGAGAGTTAGCAGGCATACTTTCTCTCCCTCTCTTTCTTACACACACGGCCCGGGTTATCTGTCATATCTCCAATAACAAATACCAATTAATTTCATTTTTTTGTGTAGCATTACATGTTAGGGCGACCACAGATCAGCGAAAGGTCGCCGAGAGGCTGAATGAGGGAATGTTTGCCAGACGCGCTCCATCAATAAAAACTGGGCTCTAGAAATGCCGATTTAGCATATGTTTATTAATCTAAAACACAAACAGTGAAACAATGGCATTTAAAGCTAAAAACGTCTTAACAGTGCCAAATGTAACGGTCAGCAAAGTAAGACCTTCCCCCGTCACCCTCTCAGTTCATTCATTCACTCACTCACAGGTGGTCAACAGCTGATTTTACTACTAATTTCCCACTTGACTCCTCCCCGGATGTGACACACCCACGCACGCACACGCACACAAACTACATGACCTCTACATTACATATTGATGTAAGTATTCCTAAGAACTTTCAGTATCACAATTAAGAGATGAGAATGATTATGAATTCATAAATCTTTATTGTTTATTAACAACAGTGCTCACTTTCAAAAATATTTTCTTCAGCATGTGTGAACATTTTGGAACTTGTTTCTTATTCTTCTCTTCAGCAGCTTGGAATATAGAGGTATCCATTGTTGATTCTTCAGCAGCTTGGAATGTTGAATGTTGATTGCCTCTTCCTCTTCCGTGTCACCGTGAGAGATGACTGGAGAGTGGTCTGTAGGCAGAGAGATGACTGGAGAGTGGTCTGTAGGCAGAGAGATGACTGGAGAGTGGTCTGTAGGCAGAGAGATGACTGGAGAGTGGTCTGTAGGCAGAGAGATGATTGGGTAGTGGTCTGCAGAGGGAGAGGCGACTGGGGAGTGGTCTGTAGGCAGAGAGATGACTGGAGAGTGGTCTGTAGGCAGAGAGATGACTGGAGAGTGTTCTGTAGGCAGAGAGATGACTGGAGAGTGGTCTGTAGGCAGAGAGATGATTGGGTAGTGGTCTGCAGAGGGAGAGGCGACTGGGGAGTGGTCTGTAGGCAGAGAGATGACTGGGGAGTGGTCTGTAGGCAGAGAGATGACTGGAGAGTGGTCTGTAGGCAGAGAGATGACTGGGGAGTGGTCTGTAGGCAGAGAGATGACTGGGTAGTGGTCTGTAGGCAGAGAGATGACTGGGTAGTGGTCTGCAGAGGGAGAGGCGACTGGGGAGTGGCCTGTAGACGGGGAGACAACTGGTGTGCGGAGGACAGGTTTCTCGACTGTAGGCTGATGGAGAGACAAAAAAGGGAGAACCAGAGGAGAATGAAAGTGAGAGACATGACAGACAGACATTAAAAATTATCTGACACACACAAGTCTTTGTGCTTAAGTATTGGTTCTCACGGCTGTCCTCATAATTCAAACAATGGCCTCAAGCATAGGCATACACACAAAACACAGAAGAGGAATCGAACCACACCAAATTTCATACACAGAAGCAGAAAGTGAGCATTGTTTCAGGTCATGTTCCAGAGTTTGAATCTAAACCGACTAGTGTACTGACAAACCTCTTCAGGGAGCACTGTGGAAGAGACGACACGTGTGTGGTCTGTAGGCAGAGAGATGACTGGGGAGTGGTCTGTAGGCAGAGAGATGACTGGAGAGTGGTCTGTAGGCAGAGAGATGACTGGGTAGTGGTCTGTAGGCAGAGGGATGACTGGGTAGTGGTCTGTAGGCAGAGGGAGAGGCGACTGGGGAGTGGCCTGTAGACGGGGAGACAACTGGTGTGCAGAGGACAGGTTTCTCAACTGTAGGCTGATGGAGAGACAAAAAAAGGGAGAACCAGAGGAGAATGAAAGTGAGAGACATGACAGAGAGACAAATTATCTGACACACACAAGTCTTTGTGCTTAAGTATTGGTTCTCACGGCTGTCACCAACAGGTTATGGAAGCATACCAAATCTTAAGTCATATACAGAAGCAGAAAGTGAGAATTGTTTCAGATCATGTTGAAGCACCAGGGCTGCCCCTGACCAAAATGGGGCCCTAAGCAAAAACATTTCTTCAGGCCCTACTATAATCGATTATAATGCAAACTACAACCACTAATACTGGAAGTACTTCTTATACTAATATTAGCTTCCAGCTTCCATCAGGAAGTTCAACAAAATCTGCCGAGTCTCTGTCTCAGTTGAACCCTGAAATCTGAGATCAACATTACAGGACAGATTCACAATATGTACTGTTTGTCCTCAATGAGAAAAGGTATAACTTGATGAAAACCTAGGCCTAATATTTAAATTCATGCACAAGTTTGATGTGACATACTGTATTTTACTGTATGACCCTATGTGTGCCACTGTCCTTATAAACCTTTACTGGGCCACACACAAACACACACAAGTCTTTGCACTAAAGTATTGGTTCAAACTGTTGTCCTCGTATGCCAAACACTGGCCTTACACACCATGATTATGCAAACACAAAACACACAATACTGAATCTTAGTCATATACAGAAGCAATAAGTTAACATTGTTTCAGGTCAGTTTAAACCACTTCCTGTGTTTGAATCTACACTGACACAGTGTACTGACAAACCTCTTTGACTGAGACTTCAGGAGACATGGCTGTTGTGTGCAAAACCTGACCACAACTGACCAAACACTGAGCAACTGATTGAAGACAGACCAAAACTGACCAAAAACTGATC
Organism: Decapterus maruadsi; assembly: GCA_030347415.2. Lineage (NCBI taxonomy): Eukaryota > Metazoa > Chordata > Actinopteri > Carangiformes > Carangidae > Decapterus > Decapterus maruadsi. The sequence continues at coordinate 7,127,822 of CM064897.1, forward strand.
AAAACTCACCTGAAAATGCACTCAAACCAACTAACAGATTAAACACTGACCAAAATTGATTACAACACACAAACAAAAACCTTGAATTATTCTTTTTTTTATTTTTATTTTTTTTATGTTAAAGCTACAGTGCGTAACTTCTGCGTGTCTGTAAAACACCGGGCCATTGGTACCGGCCATATCGTTGTTATAACGGAGAAATCCTTTAGGGGCGACAGAAGTTACGCACTATAGCTTTAAATGCTCATTGTCCAGAATTGATGGTATGAAAAAGTGAAATTATTAGATGAAGACTTGAAATTATGGTTAAAGAACAATGTCTATCTCAATATATCTCAACATTACAGGACAGATTCACAAGATTTACTGTTTGTCCTCAATGAGAAAAGGTATAACTTGATGAAAACCTAGGCCTAACATTTAAATTCATGCACAAGTTTGATGTGACATACTGTATTTTACTGTATGACCCTGTGTGTGCCACTGTCCTTATAAACCTTTACTGGGCCACACACAAACACACACAAGTCTTTGCACTAAACTAAAGTATTGGTTCAAACTGTTGTCCTCGTATGCCAAACACTGGCCTTACACACCATGATTATGCAAACACAAAACACACACAATACTGAATCTTAGTCATATACAGAAGCAATAAGTTAACATTGTTTCAGGTCAGTTTAAACCACTTCCTGTGTTTGAATCTACACTGACACAGTGTACTGACAAACCTCTTTGACTGAGACTTCAGGAGACATGGCTGTTGTGTGCAAAACCTGACCACAACTGACCAAACACTGAGCAACTGATTGAAGACAGACCAAAACTGACCAAAAACTGATCAAAACTCACCTGAAAATGCACTCAAACCAACTAACAGATTAAACACTGACGAAAATTGATTACAACACACAAACAAAAACCTTGAATTATTCTTTTTTTTATTTTATTTTTTTCATGTTAAAGCTATAGTGCGTAACTTCTGCGTGTCTGTAAAACACCGGGCCATAGGTACCGGCCATATCGTTGTTATAACGGAGAAATCCTTTAGGGGCGACAGAAGTTACGCACTATAGCTTTAAATGCTCATTGTCCAGAATTGATGGTATGAAAAAGTGAAATTATTAGATGAAGACTTGAAATTATGGTTAAAGAACAATGTCTATCTCAATATATCTCAACATTACAGGACAGATTCACAAGATTTACTGTTTGTCCTCAATGAGAAAAGGTATAACTTGATGAAAACCTAGGCCTAACATTTAAATTCATGCACAAGTTTGATGTGACATACTGTATTTTACTGTATGACCCTGTGTGTGCCACTGTCCTTATAAACCTTTACTGGGCCACACACAAACACACACAAGTCTTTGCACTAAACTAAAGTATTGGTTCAAACTGTTGTCCTCGTATGCCAAACACTGGCCTTACACACCATGATTATGCAAACACAAAACACACACAATACTGAATCTTAGTCATATACAGAAGCAATAAGTTAACATTGTTTCAGGTCAGTTTAAACCACTTCCTGTGTTTGAATCTACACTGACACAGTGTACTGACAAACCTCTTTGACTGAGACTTCAGGAGACATGGCTGTTGTGTGCAAAACCTGACCACAACTGACCAAACACTGAGCAACTGATTGAAGACAGACCAAAACTGACCAAAAACTGATCAAAACTCACCTGAAAATGCACTCAAACCAACTAACAGATTAAACACTGACCAAAATTGATTACAACACACAAACAAAAACCTTGAATTATTCTTTTTTTTTTTTTATGTTAAAGCTACAGTGCGTAACTTCTGCGTGTCTGTAAAACACCGGGCCATTGGTACCGGCCATATCGTTGTTATAACGGAGAAATCCTTTAGGGGCGACAGAAGTTACGCAATATAGCTTTAAATGCTCATTGTCCAGAATTGATGGTATGAAAAAGTGAAATTATTAGATGAAGACTTGAAATGATGGTTAAAGAACAATGTCTATCTCAATATATCTCAACATTACAGGACAGATTCACAATATTTACTGTTTGTCCTCAATGAGAAAAGGTATAACTTGATGAAAACCTAGGCCTAACATTTAAATTCATGCACAAGTTTGATGTGACATACTGTATTTTACTGTATGACCCTGTGTGTGCCACTGTCCTTATAAACCTTTACTGGGCCAAACACACACAAGTCTTTGCACTAAACTAAAGTATTGGTTCAAACTGTTGTCCCCGTATGCCAAACACTGGCCTTACACACCATGATTATGCAAACACAAAACACACACAATACTGAATCTTAGTCATATACAGAAGCAATAAGTTAACATTGTTTCAGGTCAGTTTAAACCACTTCCTGTGTTTGAATCTACACTGACACAGTGTACTGACAAACCTCTTTGACTGAGACTTCAGGAGACATGGCTGTTGTGTGCAAAACCTGACCACAACTGACCAAACACTGAGCAACTGATTGAAGAGACCAAAACTGACCAAAAACTGATCAAAACTCACCTGAAAATGCACTCAAACCAACTAACAGATTAAACACTGACGAAAATTGATTACAACACAAACAAAAACCTTGAATTATTCTTTTTTTTTTTTTTTAATATTAAAGCTATAGTGCGTAACTTCTGCGTGTCTGTAAAACACCGGGCCATTGGTACCGGCCATATCGTTGTTATAACGGAGAAATCCTTTAGGGGCGACAGAAGTTACGCACTATAGCTTTAAATGCTCATTGTCCAGAATTGATGGTATGAAAAAGTGAAATTATTAGATGAAGACTTGAAATTATGGTTAAAGAACAATGTCTATCTCAATATATCTCAACATTACAGGACAGATTCACAAGATTTACTGTTTGTCCTCAATGAGAAAAGGTATAACTTGATGAAAACCTAGGCCTAACATTTAAATTCATGCACAAGTTTGATGTGACATACTGTATTTTACTGTATGACCCTGTGTGTGCCACTGTCCTTATAAACCTTTACTGGGCCACACACAAACACACACAAGTCTTTGCACTAAACTAAAGTATTGGTTCAAACTGTTGTCCCCGTATGCCAAACACTGGCCTTACACACCATGATTATGCAAACACAAAACACACACAATTGTCAGTGTAAGCTATTTTTAGACTCGTCAAATACACAATCCAACAACTCCAAAACTCTCCGGTGGACAAGTTGTGACCTGCACATTCACCACGCTATGAGATAATAACACAACATTACCACACAGAATAATTTTAGAGGGAAATACAGAGACTGTTGATGAAAAACTGTCCCTGAAGGCAACGTGCATCAGAGGTTTTGCATGAATTTCCCTCTAAAACAACTCTGTGTGGTAACGTTGTGTTATTATCTCATAGCGTGGTGAATGTGCAGGTCACAACTTGTCCACCAGAGCATTGTGGAGTTGTTGGATTGTGTATTTGATGAGTTTGATGAGGGAAACCAAGAAATCCCACTAGCCTTAGTAGTGTAGCTCTGAGCAGCTCACGGCTCTGCTCCGCCGTTCTTAAAAATATCTTGCACCGACAATTAAAGGTAACAAACCTACTGCTATGACTATAGGGGTTATGGTGATGGGCAATTTGATGTCTGACGAAGAGCTTGCCCTGAAACGTTACACAATAAATTGATGGCAGCCATCTCCGGTGTGCGGACTTCCCTTTCTTTTCAAATGGGCCAATTTGTCAAAATGTTGAACTATCCCTTTAAAGCAAAAGCTTACCTTTGGTGGGGCTAATGTATTTGCAGACACATGCGGCTTTGTCCTCCTTCAATCTCACATGATGTTTCGCATCATGCATGGGATTCAGTCTGCTGCCACGCCTCACTGCAAAATATCATGTCAATTCAGTCCTTACAAATACACAGCAATATCAGAGCTCATTTTTACCAAAGATATTATGCCAGGCACCGACGCAGCTTAAGATAGATGATGCTGAAGTTAGCTTCCAGCTTCCATCAGGAAGTTCAACAAAATCTGCCGAGTCTCTGTCTCAGTTGAACCCTGAAATCTGAGATCAACATTACAGGACAGATTCACAATATGTACTGTTTGTCCTCAATGAGAAAAGGTATAACTTGATGAAAACCTAGGCCTAACATTTAAATTCATGCACAAGTTTGATGTGACATACTGTATTTTACTGTATGACCCTGTGTGTGCCACTGTCCTTATAAACCTTTACTGGGCCACACACAAACACACACAAGTCTTTGCACTAAGGATTGGTTCAAACTGTTGTCCTCGTATGCCAAACACTGGCCTTACACACCATGATTATGCAAACACAAAACACACAATTGTCGGTGTAAGCTATTTTTAGACTCGTCAAATACACAATCCAACAACTCCAAAACTCTCTGGTGGACAAGTTGTGACCTGCACATTCACCACGCTATGAGATAATAACACAACGTTACCACACAGAGTTGTTTTAGAGGGAAATTCAGAGACTGGTGATGAACAACTGTCCCTGAAGGCAACGTGCATCAGAGGTTTATCATGAATTTCCCTCTAAAACAACTCTGTGTGGTAACGTTGTGTTATTATCTCATAGCGTGGTGAATGTGCAGGTCACAACTTGTCCACCAGAGCGTTGTGGAGGTGTTGGATTGTGTATTTGATGAGTTTGATGAGGGAAACCAAGAAATCCCACTAGCCTTAGTAGTGTAGCTCTGAGCAGCTCACGGCTCTGCTCCGCCGTTCTTAAAAATATCTTGCACCGACAATTAAAGGTAACAAACCTACTGCTATGACTATAGGGGTTATGGTGATGGGCAATTTGATGTCTGACGAAGAGCTTGCCCTGAAACGTTACACAATAAATTGATGGCAGCCATCTCCGGTGTGCGGACTTCCCTTTCTTTTCAAATGGGCCAATTTGTCAAAATGTTGAACTATCCCTTTAAAGCAAAAGCTTACCTTTGGTGGGGCCAATGTATTTGCAGACACATGCGGCTTTGTCCTCCTTCAATCTCACATGATGTTTCGCATCATGCATGGGATACAGTCTGCTGCCACGCCTCACTGCAAAATATCATGTCAATTCAGTCCTTACAAATACACAGCATTATCAGAGCTCATTTTTACCAAAGATATTATGCCAGGCACCGACGCAGCTTAAGATAGATGATGCTGAAGTTAGCTTCCAGCTTCCATCAGGAAGTTCAACAAAATCTGCCGAGTCTCTGTCTCAGTTCAACCCTGAAATCTGAGATCTGGTTCCAGAGCGGCTGATCTGAATTTTGATTTATTAACCCTGAGTAAAACCCGCAAAAAAGCCATCACCTATGGAGCTCAGATACAGTCACCATGGCAATGGGGGAATTTAAAAATAGGAGCCTCTGTTTCAGTAGACACACACTGCATGTTTGCTGACTGTGCACATTTAATTATGCACATTTAAGGCCGCGACACAAACGCGCTCCGTACCCCGTAATATTTTGTTCATGACGGTGACGACTACACAAGCACACACGCCGTAACGCCCTAAGCTTTCTAGCCGTGTATAGCATGGATATATATATATATATATATATTTCCTCCACCTATTTTGAGAACAGTCATATGTATGCCTTTGAACGAGCCAACATTGATTTGTTTGCTTAAAGTTTGCTGGAGCTTTTTTTTCATCTTATATGACCATGTACCATACAGTGTTTTGTGACATTTCGGCTAAAAGGCATGATCACGTGACTTTTTGGAAAAAACCATGACGTCATAATACACACATGGCTAGAGGAGAGTTAAAAGACCATCATACTTTTTACAGGACCTCAATCGACCGAGGGAAAGTGGTAGAATCTGATATTTTAGATCAGATTTTTTGAAAAAAGCGTCAAATCTTCCTCCCCTCTCCCACACGTATTTTACCCGGGCGACGATGCACCATTTTCGGGGAGCGCTCTGGGAGCAGCCGCTCTCTGGTTCTCCGCGCCTGGAGCTTCTGGGGCTGGTTTTGGTTTTACAGCTGCTGCTTGCAGATGATGATAATATTTCAACTCTAGTCAAGTCCCACTGCAACAGGACACACACACGGACCCCCCCACACACGAATGCACGCGCATCATCGGGCACGCGCGTCCACATATTAGATTATTGCAGCATAAACATTGGACTGAGAAAATGAGAAAAATGGATCAGATGGGAAGATGATGATAAAAAGTTAAATCTGGTTAAAGGTAGGGTCTGGAGTTTTGTGCTTAAAAATAAACTTAAGACTTTTACAAATGAAATCCGTCTGAATCATCACCTATGGGCTTCTAGTCCTGTGTGGTGGGGGCTCTGTCTGCAGCCCCTCCCTCCCCTGCCTGTATTTTGGTTTTTTGCTTTGTTTTGCTCATGTTTTGCTGTGCACGGGGATAGACACCTATGGTGAGAGAGTCAGTGTTATCCTCCAGCCAATGACAGAGCTCAGGTGAAGTCATAAGTGGGCGCGTGCTTTATATCAGCTGATATGATGCACGCGCGCATCTATGACGTAAACGAGTAACACATCATATGGTAACACATTCACGGTTGCAGTGGAACATACAGTCACGGTTTCAAAAATACCCGGGCTCGTGTGGACTTGGCCTCAGGCCTGTTAGCTGTGCTAGCTGTCTGATGCTACAGGTGAAGCTACCTGCAGCAGGAGGCTCAGGCCTGTTAGCTGTGCTAGCTGTCTGATGCTACTGAGTCTCTATCTCTCTCAGCAGCAGCAGTCAGGACAACAAAGAACAATAAATACAGTCTGAGTGAAGCGCTGGAGCCGCGGACCGATTCCCGACCTAGATACCGACACTGCTAACAAGTATTAGGACCATATTAGTGAGCTAGCGGGATGCTAACTTCGGCTAGCGCGCGCGGATCGCATCCGCGGCTAACACCCGCTAGTTCACCACAATACAACGGCATAACAACATCCACCGCTCCCGGTGTTGATGAAAGGTCGGCTTATTGGCCCGCGGCTCCAGCACTTCTTTCAGACTGTAATTCCTTTCCTTTATGGTCATGACAACTGTTGCTGTCAGAAGCAGGAAGCTACACAGCTTAGCCTGAGGGGAGGAGCTGAGTTTCACTGTTTTGTTTACAAACTGAAAGGGACAAAACTCCAGACCCTACCTTTAAATTCAGAGATCAAATCACTTCCAGCATCATCAGACCGATGTAATCCCTCACCTCGATCCCCCTCCCTCCGTCCCTCCGTCCCTCCCTCTGCACGGACCAGCTGAGCTCAGCTGCAGCAGCGTGGGCGGCGGCTCCTCGGCTTCTCCTCGCCGGCTTTTCGGCGGCTCCTCGCCGGCAGCGTGAGCAACTTCCCCGGGCAGCAGCAGACTCACACGGCGCGGCCGGCTGGGGAAAATTCTAAAAATTTTACCCGTGCGATGATGCATAATCCTCGGGGAGCGCTCTGGGAGCGGCCGCTGTCTGGTTCTCCGTGCCTGCAGCTTCTGGGACTCGTATTTAATAGGGGCTTTTTTTGTCCACATCAGGAGAGTGTTGCCCAACGCCGTAAACAAAAAACTATACGGCGCAGACAGTAGATATTTTGCAAAAGACACCTCTCTGCAACCTACTGAACAGCTTGAACGCATAGTTTATGGTACGCTACCGTTGCTAACTAAGTTAGTATCCAGTAGAACGTTAGCTAACAACCAGCGTGAACACGAATTCATTATTAAACTAAAGCTTATTTAAGTCGGTAGGGGCTGCCAGTCAAATATGTATAACGTTACGGCAGAATGCAAAATATGAAAGTCTTAACTTACTTTTAAACATTAATTTTCCTCCGCTCCGCTTCTGTCGTCCCCACTGCTTCTGGCTGGTCCAGGGCAGGCCATGCCCACTACAAGCCCGCGGCCTGTGTTGCCAACTGTGTCGCTATTGGCTGTCGTAAAGGTGACGTAAACGGGTTGTGTTTAAAATGGCGGGTCATTGTGTATGTTTTCCCGCAAAAATGTATAACTTGCAATGTCTCTTGCAGCCACTGGTGTCGCTGTCGGACACACAAGCCCTGGTCTCACAAACCCATCCTGCTTTATGAGACCAATATGTGCGAACGTCTGAGAGGCAGGGATTGGGCTATTTCAGTAGAAATACTATATTAACTGATGACACAAAACACTATGTAATCACACATATATTGATAATAACTTGTATTATTATAGCTCAATAATTATAACATTATAAAGTTTTATGTTTATGAGACCATCAAAATTGGTTCCATATACCGATTGGTTTTGTAATGCTGGTGAGTAAACCTATAAATTGGTTTTTTATACCATGATTGCCTACCCACACACACACACACACACACACACACACACACACACACACACACACACACACACACACACACACACACACACACACACACACACACACAGATATAACATACAGATATCTCTTACCTCAAGCCGCACTCTTTACCTTTTTCATTTTTTTTTCCATTTTTCAGCCACATTTCAGTCAGTCTTCATCCGTGAATATACTGATATAATATAAACTAAATAAATATGATAAAAATAACAAGATGCCAGGTCTGCTTTTCCAGGGTTGTAAGAGGAATCCATGTATTCCCTTGTAATTCCCCTATAATCCAAGGATCCATGGTTTACCAGCCACTTACTGGTTTATAGAGAGCCTCTGTGTCAGAATCTATCTTTAATGTATCATTAGCATTACATATAGCCTATCCAATTCACAAATGAATAAACACCAAATAGCATGTCACTAAATCGAAGGTCGTAACCCAGTGTTTGGCAGCAGGCTGATTTGCAATGGGACAGTTAACCACTGGCTGGAGAAAGATGCTCCAAATGCAGTGAGAGTTTGAACTGAGACAAGTCACATCATTTGACTGAAAACAAATGTATTGTGAATATTTTACTCACAATTTGCCAGATACACAAGTTTACATCGTTCTAACAAAACAACAACCCTGTACTGTATCTGATCAAGTGTATTTTTAACAGCTTTTCTGAAAACATCTCATTGAGCCTCTGAGTTTCTGTTTGAAAAGACATGTCTCCAGTTGTTGAGGAGAAGAAACATGTTTTAATGTTCTCCTTATATTGAATGTGAAGTCCTTTTTTGTCCCTCTTGTTATACTAACTCAAACATTAAAACTAGCGTAGGGTCTGGCTTCAGAATACTGGAGATGTTCCACTCCTTGAGTGATTCAATTACGTTGGCTTTATCTTTGCTCTTGTGTGCAAATTACAAGAAAGTGCACACACTCCAGGTCTTGTCTGACTCTGTATATGTAAAGACGGTAAATGCATTGAATAAATGCAGGTGAGCAATGGTTTCTGGCACGTATGGAACCAACTGGTGAGCCTCCAGGGTATTGCAAGCTATTTGTAAAATAGAACAGTTTCAGTGAAAATATCCAATTTTTAATTTCTGTTTTAGGTTCCAAGTCCTGTTGCTGTGATAAGCCAGTGATAGGAACTGTCATGTTGTTGGCGGTCTGAGAGATGTTACACTGCTGACATCTCCCCCATCAGACAAAAAGAGAAAATATGATGCTCCCATGCTTTCAGTTGGGTCCTGGATGTTCATCCATTATCATTAAACAAGAGAAGGCATCATTTGTCCTCTGTATTGTCATGAGGTCCAATATAAGACAAACAGGATGCCAAAGCCAAACACAAGTGTGCGCAGTAGTTGGCATGTTTGCATGAAAATGTCTGGCACGTTGATGGATCTCCAGCAGAAGATGGTGGTTATTATTGTTATTGGCTTTTTCACAATTAGCCACAGAGCAGACAGCGACGCGTTTGATTGTGACGGTGATATGAATATAATGGAATGAGGCTGATGGGCTGTGTCAAGTTTGGGGCGGGATGGAGGAGGTTGGTACCTGGAGTTTTGAATGTCAGCTCATTCATCTTACATAAACCGCGCGAGCCCCCGCAGCAGCTGGAGGTGAAGCGTCTCCTCTCCACCACAGTCTGTTGAAGAAAAAGAAAAGAGAGGAGGAAGAGAACATTTTTTGCTTTCTGGATCTGCTGCCAAACTTCAGCCTAAACAACCAAAACAGCAGCCGTTTTATTCGTCTTTTCCTTCCTTTAATCCCCCCCCCCCCTCCGCCCCTCGCCCCCTCCCTCCACACTCCCCCCACCCCCACCCCCAACCCCCAGAGCGAGAGTCTCCCTGTGTTGTGTTGTAGGCGCTCGCTATAAAGCGGAAGCCACGCCGTTTCCTTCAGATCGGAGCGCTTCCACCACCGCGAGCGCCAGGCAGCCAGAACCGTCGGGACTCGAACCTACACACAGCTATGACCCTGTTGTTCTCTCCACCTGGATTAACTCTCAAGTAACCCCCCCACACACCACCCCCCCTCCCTCCTCTCCGAAACACCATCCCCAGCGCGGAGCAGCAACAGCAACCTGCCCCCCCCCCACCCCCTCTCCCCTCCCCGCGCCCCCTCTCCTTCGTCTCCAACTCTCAGCTCTGTTCCGCGGTAATGGGGAGCGCAGTGTCCGTTTCGCCTGGGCTGCTGCGGGGCTTGGCCGTGCTGTGAGCTGGACACCTGGTGGATTTATGGTCCGCGAAGCTGCAACTACCAGCCGAGGGAAATTAGTGGAAGTTTGAGTTCCGGGAGGATGCAAGTGACGTGTTGGTGCGCCGTTTTCCTCTTGACGCCCGTGCTCTGCCTGGTGAGTTTTTTTTTTTTTTTAACTTCAGTTTTTCTCCACTTCACTTTGTTCTGTCAGAAACCCACAACTGTTCCCAGTGCCCGACAGAGAGAGGCTGTGTGTGTAAATGGACAAACTTTGCCTGCACTCTCAGTTGTTCTTACAGTGAAACTTTACAGCGGTTCAGTTTTCTCCGCCGTGCGTAAAATACTCTCACTTCACCATGACTGAAGGAATCCTGCACGCATTGCACATTGCGGTGGGGATGGGGGTGTTGGGTGAGGGGTCCCGGAATGTTTCCGATTCGAACACTCAGATGTTATTATTAAGAAATCAAGTGGCTAAAACGGCGACGTAGAAGCGGCACGTGCCGTGAAACGGTCTCACGGGGGCGCCATAACAATCCCAAACTCCAAGCCGGCAGCCTGCCTGGACCGTGGCGCGCGGTGCAGCGGGTTAGACAGGGACCCGGACACACACTGGATGTGTCAGGTCAGAAACACGTCATGCTTCTCTCACTGGAGTTCAGTTTGTTTATCAGGAAAATAGCTAAACAGCTTGAATCCGCCTCATAATGTTAATATCTGCCTGGTTATACTCATAAATACATCCACACACACTTCACTGCAAGTAGTTTGTAAATATTTGTTGTTGTTGTTGAGACAAAGACACAGCTGAACGCATTCTAATTTTCTGACATGGACAAATAGAAAAGAAGGCAATTTATTTCTCATTAGTTTATATCACTGCACGTTTTAAATGGACAGATGAGAGGAAATGACAGGCCTGAATTAGAAAACGTCCAAATCCTCCTTTGTCTCTAATTAAACATCCACATCACAGACTCATTAGTACTTAACTTCATTTTATTTTGTAATGAAAAGGCAAAGGTTGGATAATTGTCATTTTCTCATCTGTCTCAACAGGTGTAAACACTTTAAAATCTGAAGAACGTTACAAATGAGAATAAAACTCAGTAATATGACTTTATACAATAATGTGTGTAAACCTTTAGCACACAGAGGGTTTCATTTATAAATGTGTGTTTTCTTCCTTTATTTAAAAAGCTCTGTGTGTGTGTGTCTCTCTCTCTCTCTCTCTCACACACACACACACACACACACACACACACACACACACACACACACACACACTCTCTCTCTCTCTCTCTCTCTCTCTCTCTCTCTCTCTCTCTCTCTCTCTCTCACTCACTCACTCACACACAAGCACAGAGTAAATTATCCATCTGGAGGATGTGGAGCTCTCCAAGGTGCTGAAAGTTTAACACTTTTTTTTGTTTTACTTCAAATACCCAAAGAAGTAAATACTGTACAGCCGGAATAATAAAGGGCCTAAAATATATATTTTTCAATATAACAGTATATTTTGAATACAACTTTTGACACTGAACAATTATGCTGAAAGCCAAAGTTGTTGACTGACTTCCAGGATTTGTCCCCTCTCCTCTTCTCTCTGAAATCTTCCCCCTGGTTTTAAACAGCTCTTTTCAGAATTAAATGTTAAGGATATACGTCTTTATAAATGACAAATACAGTCAGGAATTTATGGCGAAATGCCTACAAACGGGGAAAAAATGTTTTTTTAAATAGACACACACGCGCTAGGGATGAAAAATAATAAAATCCAGTCGGTTTCTTCCAGTAAATCCTGTTCGCCGGGTTGGTCTGTCTTGAACGCTCGGAGCAATCCCTCCCAGTATAAACCACGTTTATTGTGCAACCCCGTTAACAATCAGTGTTATCCACCGCGGCGGGGATTAGAGCTGAACTTTGATGGTTTTATTTCGTGTTAAAGGCTCCAGTCTCTGCTTAAGCCTCTTGTCTGAGAACCGCGCCTTGACCCCGATGACAGCCCAGCGCAGGTTGACTGCTGTAGTAAATGAGACAGAGCGGGAACATTACCCAGGGTCCACTATTTAATTATCACACCGCTTATTGCTCCTGGACAGAAGAATCCCACCAGGGAATATCACTATTTTTATTCATACAACATTTCAATAGAATTTACGACATTTGATTCAGAGCAGTTTACATGGACAAAATCTTAAAAGATGTTGCGTTCATTTCGCCTACACGTACTTACGACACTGTCTGAATTTCATTCTGTGACAAAATGCCATATAATAAACAAATCCCCGAAAGAAATTTAATAAACAGGTTATTAGAAAATAAGTTGTGGTTTTGATATTATTTGGACAGAATGATCATGTTTCATTTGGGCTTTAATTAAATAAAAAGCTGTCTGATTTAATGGCATGTTTGTGCTATTCTAAATAATTGTTATTTGTGTACTTTTATTTATTTCATTATATTTTTATTAATAATCATAAATAAATAGTGCATATTCATGGGTACTGTCACCAACCTGATGCTCACCGCTCAAAGATTACTTTTCAATTAATTATTGTATTATTATTATCATTATTATTATTATTATTAGCATTAGATGTAGGAGCTTCTTCCTGTTGTCTCAGATAGAAGCGGTGCCTGGTTGACAGCTGTGTGTTAAGGATTTGTCAGTCGTCCTCTCACCTGGGCCTCAGTGCAGCCTTGTGTGGAACAGACACTGAGCTCTCTCTGGTTGATGGTTTCCGCTACTGCCCACCCCCCAACCCCCCCAACTCGTTTTCCCTCCTGTCTCCCCTGGGAGAAACAGATGCAGTGGTCCCGCTGACAACAGTCATAGCAGTCACATTAAAGTGTTATTATCAAACAGCGCAAATGGGGCCTGCAGTGTCAAGCAGTCTGCACGGCAGGGAGGAAAGAAAGTCCCACAGAGATCACTACAGCACAGTTCACACAGTGTGACCCCCCCCTCCACACACACACACACACACACACACACACTCTGACCTCCATCTCACCACACCCCCTCTTCAGTCCACAGACCTCTGAATTGGCTCATAAGAATAAAAAAAGCAATATGTTTTCAATGAGCTGTTTGAAGCTGAAATCAAGACCGGGCCAGTATTAATTAAATTATATAGCAAAAGCATTAGTGCAAATTCCCACATGCTGTGCGGCTGAACACACACATGCATGTGCACAGACACACACTGCACACTAATGCATTGTGTGCCATCAAGTGGGAGCCATGACGGGTGTGTAGCGTTGTGTTTTTTTTCCGGCCCAGATGTCGACTAAGTGAACGTTTCTCTCTGTTCCCGGGTCGACCTTTGTTCTACTTAGCTTTTAAAGCAGCATGGAGGTGTCACTTCAGAGCTGTTCAGGCCCAGCGGCTGGAGAGATCCAGCGCTGGAGAAGGGCTGAGAGTTCAGCTCAGAGAACACTACTGCAATTCTCCCAGCGCCGTGTCAGTGGCCTCAGCTCAGCCCAGTAGCCCGGCTCTGTTACATCCAGCGCTGTTAGCTGAGTGAAACCTCCTCCCTCGGTGGTCCCAGGCCCAGATCAAGGTGCGCTTTAGGGGCCTCTGTGAGGTTTTGGTCATCCATCAGGAGGTTCCTGAGGTGCTGTAAGACGTTTGTGTTGTTTCACAGACCCTCAGCAGGTTTCATGTGATGTGAAGAGTGCGTTAGAGTTCATTCATGTGGTTCTGTGAATTGTATTAATTCCAGGGACCCTGGGGGGTTTAGATAATCTTGGCTCCACAACTCATTGGGTTGTTTTTGCATTACTTTTACTCAGTGTATTTTTCTATTATCATTATGGTGACTATTGTTATTGTTATGAATAATAATAATATCCTAACTCTCAAATGTAAGCATGCTATCAACCATGAACATCCACTATGTTTAGGAGTACATTCTGGTAAATGCAGAATGTTAAGATGTGATGACTGAAATAGAGTTAACAGTGATTTAACATCATCAACTACAACAGAATGTTTTGTCTTTTTGCTACTTGAAAAAATGACTGAATTAATTATTTAGCCAGCTTGCATAATTTTTTTGCTTCTTCTTCTGCAGTCTTAATAATTTATTAATAGTTTCAATGCACGGATGTTTTTTCAGGGGCTAGAATTTAAACAAGGATTATACACTTTTAGGGAAACAATATACTGAAACTAGAATAACATTTTAATACATTAGAAATAAATACTTTTAAATGATTTCTTGGCTTTTTGTAAAATATGAGAAAATCTGAAATGTATTGACCTTTGACCGGTGTGCCGGTGTGTCCCTGTGCGGCAGTCTGACTTGGTAATTGACACGTCAAGGTGACTTATTCTGACTGTAGAGCTCTACACTGTGTGAACCTGCCTCTCTGATCTGAGCGCGGCCTCCTGAGACTAACTGCTACAGCCGCATGCAAACAGCCCCAAACAGCCAAAACAACACTTGACCTTGGTGTTTGGCCATAAAGTCAGTGATAATAGCAGCATAAGCAGCGCCGGTGTCTGGACTCCAGCTGGTGGTGAATGAGGGAAATCACCTTTGGATTTGGGGCTTTGATGGTGTTAAATATTTAAATAATCTCCCTTGGATATTCCCAGAAAAATCACCTCTCGGAAGCTGTGTGTGTGTGTGTTGTTATGTACTTGTGTGTGTGTGTGTGTGTGTGGGTATGATTAATGACCACAGCCTCTGTATTTTCCCCTCCATGTGCTGCTCCAGATTTCCAGCGACGCTCACAGTTCAGAGGTCAGAGCTGATCACTGAAGGGCGTTGTTCTCAGAAAATCAAACCCTGCTCGAGACCCAGGTCTGATCCCGGGGGGAATCTGCACACCCCTTGATTCTCACTCCTCACAGAGCAATCCTTTTATGGCCAAGCAGGTGGCACCCAGATAGGAGCACTTTGAAGTAGCCCAGGGAGAGAAATGTCTGGGAAGGCAGAGAGTGACTACATTACCTGGTCGGCCCTGTTTTACATCTCCAGGTACAGCAGCTGTGACTGGAGTCGGCCGCTGGCTTTAGCTTGTTGCAGCTGAAGTGATAGAGGAGACCTCTCCAGAACTCAGCCTGATATCTGCAGCCACTTAAAAGAAGTCAACAGTCGTTTTGATGCCGCTCCGTCAGATTGAAAGGCTCTTGAATCCGATGTATTTTATGTAGTTTGGGGAGAATTTAAAATGATAACTGTGTATCTGAGAGTAGCTCTGCTGTTTTACCTTCAGTTTTCTCCTCTTTTTTTTCTCTTCAGTGCCTGATGAACACAAATACCAAATTATTTTTGAAAGGTGTAAGCAAAATAACTCAAAAGGCCATAATATTTAAGTAGCATTGTTTTTTTCTTTGCACATTTAAATGTTTGAATTTGGGGTATCATATAGCTCACCGAGTGGAGCAGGCGCTATAATTCTCACTGCATAAATGGCAGTTTGAATCCCCCGGTGTGTCCTTTGCTGCATGTCATGCCTCTCCATTTCCTGTCTATTTCTACTGTCCTATCACATAAAAGCAAAAATCCCCCCAAAAAGTACTTTGAAAAAAAGACAGAATTTTACTGATTTGTACAAATGTTGCATTAATTAATAAGGAGGCTGAGCTGGACAGTCAGTGGGAGCTCACGTGTTCATGTGTAACAGCAGTTCCCATTTGACACATGTGGCCTGATCAGAATGTGTCTCGCCTTCACCATAAAATCTCCCACAAGGCTTTTCTCATTTATTAACACGTGACAGCAGCGCCTCTTCATTCCTGATTTACTTCTTTTTCCTCACATCCGTAGATATGCATGACAGAAACTCTGTGGCCATTTTTGCCTTTATTAGATTTGCCAGAGCGCAATAAAGCGCCGTGCCGGTATTGCATTGTCTTACTCGGATGACCACAACACCTCCTGATGCTTTGTATTAATTTACTTGATAGAATTAAGAATATCAGTCTGTCTATTAATGAACAACACGCTGCATGTTGTGTTAAATGTTTTTAATTAAGATTCAGCGCTTCCCCGATGTAAACCTTTAAACCAGCTCCTTTTTCTCCTTCATGAGGGGGGAAACACTCCTGGCTTTTCACCTGCTGTCTTCAGTAATGTAATTAAAAGGATATAGCTAATCCCTTATTGACCTGACCACACAATATATCTTTTTAATTTTGTCACACAGTCACAAATCTCTCAATTAATATTTAGATATATTGAAGAAAAACCTGATACTGCATGGATGAGCTCCAGTTAGCTGACATCATCGGCCACCATTTGTGTACAGACAGATAGGTGAATTCAAAATTATAATGTGTAAATACTGAAGTCATTTAAAAATAATTTGTGATTTTTACTGAATTGAATTAGGAACCACACTTTTTTAAAAATTTCAAGTACATGATTTACACAGATGGGAGTGAAAAGCCGAGATCACTCTTCACAAACACTGACTTATTTTAAATACTGATGAAATGATTTGTAGAGAATATGTTTGGTTGGTGGTAACAGTGGTCAGCACTGTTGACTTTGGTCAGCTTTCTGGGCCTGGGGCCTATTTTGTGTGGTTTGCATGTTTCAGATTGGATCGCCTCCTGTGACCGTGGATGGATGTTATACTCACTGAAAAAAGTCTCACAATAAACCTGATATTTTGTTTATTCCACATTCAGTATTTTTTCTCTTTTAAATTCTCAGGGACAGATTTGAATAAAAGTGTCTTGTAAGTAGATATTGAGGCTAATTGCAGTTTTGTTTTGGCTTTTTTTTCTAAGTCTAATAATATCTCATACATGCAGTGGATTTGGAGTTGCATAGTAATGAATTGTCTTTTTTTCTAACCTTCTGACGGGCTTGACTGACTAGTGAAACAGAGCGGGCTCAGAGTCTGCACTCGTCATGGAGGCAGGAGGAGGTGAAAATAGTGGAAATGGAGAGGAAGAGGAGGTGGGGCAAGTGCCACGATGCTTCCCGCTGCTGTGTCGGCAATGATGGATTTCCCATCGCAGCTCATGTCTGCTGCACAGTCCAACAGTCAAGGCCCTCTTTTACAGGAATTACCACCCATGTCCGTTATCTCCTCCTTTAGATCTTTCCATCCTGCTATGTTACAGTGACTGGCCTTGCATGCACTGTTGCCCTGCTACAAAAAGGATGACTTATATGAAAGAAGAAGAAAAAAATCAGTGGGTGCTGACTAAATATGTAGCTCTTGAAACCTATATATTTGTTGACATTATTGAACTATATCTGAGAAAAATCTTTTCAGTGAGTTTGGAAAGAATTGTGTAAAACCTACAATGCACCCAACATGCCTTTACTGACTGAAGAGCTTTAATGCTCTGAGCAGGTTTAACATCATATAGATCTAATCTTTGAGCAAAAGAAAAGAAAAGAAAAGATTTAATTTTTTTTTCGCAGATAGCATCTTTTATAAAATAAACAATAATCTTCTGATGTCCATTTAGCATTGCAGATACAGTATAAGAGAACATCAAGGTCAAAATCAAATAAAATTGAATGTTGTCTTCAACAAACAACTTCTCCAAAGGAGACTACTATAGCTCGTATTTGTTTTCCAAAAGACATTTATTCAGCTGAAGTTGTCAATAATGTATTCTTTTTCTCTTTTTGTCTCTTATCCCTTATTAGGGTGAAGATAGTAACAAACCCCATTCTCTTTACTAGGCAATAATACACTTTTGTGCCAATAGGGGTCTCTCTATCAATACAGTGACAAAGGATGGAATCATGAATTAGAGTGGGATCATGAGAGTTGTAGTTTTTTATTGTTAAATATGAAACTCATTCTTGTTTTTTTTCTTAGATTATTTCACAGCAAGATCAGTGTTTGCCTGGTCATGTTGTTGGGACACAGGACTGCAGAGGGGGGGTTCAGCTTTCTAGATTGTTGACTTGTTTTTGGCTAGAGATGGGATTCAGAGGTTAACAAGCATGATGTCATTTTATAGCCTGTCCCTGTTCCAGTGAGCTGTACTGTATGGTGCCATAGCTAACATTGTCTTTGTCATCATGGTGGCTATTATAAACATTCTGTCTGGGTTTTGAATCCATGCATTTCCTCTAACTTTGTGGAACTTTGTTATGATGTTGGTTACAGTAAAAGAGTTGTGCATAAAACAAATAAATGAGCCGCACTGACTCGGTTTCACACAGGGAACATGCCTTTTATCCATCCATCCATCCCTGGATCCCTTTTTTATAATATAAAAAATAGTCAAAATAACAATGATAATGTTTCTATTTGGGTTGTAGTCACTGCAGGGGGCTGAGGAAACAGTCACAAGGCGAGTGTGTTTGCATCTGACAGTTGTCAATCATGTGTCAGTGGGATGAGAGTCATCCTTCAGAGATGGTGCAGTGGCCACAGATGAGGAGAAGGAGTAGGAGGAGACCTTCAATTCTTCCCTTATCTCTCTTTCTCATTTACCGCCTTTCTCCTTGTCTGGTTATCGCGCTCTCTCGGACTTTCTATTCTCCACACTCTCTCCTCAGATTCACATGAATAACTCGTCTTATCTTGCTGACCCTCGACTTCAAACACTTCCTTCTTTCCTGAGAAGCAGAAGTACTCCTCCTTATTGTCTGCCATTTTCTACCTTTTTTCACCTCTTATCATCTCCGTGCCATCATTTCATGTTTTTTTTCTTTTTAACCAGGTGCAGAGTAAATGAATTCCACGCGGTGAATTGTTCGATTATAGCCTTCAGTGAAAACAATGCTCACATGCATTTACTTGTTTAGTGTTTACTGTAACAGACTCAAGTCTGTTCTGTGCTACAGAGGAGTGATTGAAGTTGTGGGGGTGGGGGAGACAGCGTAGCAGACAGAAGAGGGAGGGGGTTACATTTCCTAAGCGAGTTAATGGTCTGTCACCGTCACCTCTACAGCAGCACACACTGATGTCATGTTTGCCGCCTAACATAAAGCCTGTTGGCTCCTGCTGCAGTCGGGCAGACATCCAGTGGAAACTCCATCAAAACCAGTTCAATCACCAAGACTTGGTGGAATTGTATCGCTTCATTTTCTGCTTTGGTTTTCATCAGAAATTCTGATATGCTGATGAAAGTCCTCACAGTCTATGTGATCAGCTCACAGCTACTGGATGTTATTACACAACTTTAAAGTCTGTGGTGCTATATTTGATCAAGTGTGCCATTTAACTTCTTACACTCGATCTACAGCCTGTTAATGTGAAGCTACAGAGAACCGAATGTGAAAACTAGAATACACTGAACAGCAGAAAACGCCCGGTCAGTGTAACCATGTCGACTCGGTCTGTTTTTCTGAACTGAGGATGTAAAAAAGGTTGAGTCCTGATACAGAAATGAAAGTAATAAAACAATATAAATATTAAATGAATAGATGAACGAAAATGGATTGTGTAAATAACGATTAGGCTATAAAATTGTAAAATCATCCTAAAAGTGCAGAAATCTTTTCTTTTCTTATTCATTAGTGAAATTCTTGCTTGAACCCTCAGCTTCATGTCAAAACTTACAGCGTACAGAACTTTCTCTGGTTCTGGGGGCTCTCTGTCACGGGGAGCTCACCTCTCCAACATTTATCAAATCAATTACCACTGATGGGAGTTCCTCCTAACAGATAGTGAGGTGTCTTGGCACTAATTCGTCCTGTCGCTTTGATGGATTCGCTCAGTTCTCCGAGCGTCAGGCCCACAGCTCGAGAAGAGCACGGATGATCTGTCAGGACTCACAAGCCATCACTTAAAACATTAGCTGCTCAGGACACGGCGCGCGGCTCCACCATGATGATGTGCAGGAGAGCTCTGTGTGACTAAAAGGAGATTCAGGGAGGACATGGGTTGTATGGTTACAGATGCAAAACCAGAGTCAGCTCCCCAAGCAGCTAATATTCCATTATAAATACAGCTATGAGGATATTTTTGTATGTAAATGATTATGTATTATATGAAATATTCTTTACCACCTCTTGTGTTTGGCTCAGTTTTGACCTGAGTCTAAAGTCACTGAAAACATGTGTCAACATGAAAAATGTTCACATTATTGACAAAAGACTATGCAGCACTTTGGATCTCTCTAGTTATGACCCACAATTATATAAAGTAGACTGAGACTTTTCATAAGGAGTGTTGCTTGAGCTTTGCACGACTGACTGTCAGAAATGTCCTGTGGTTTTCAGCCTTTTGTGATTACATTTAACGAGGAACTAAGCAGGATTTCTCCCGTGGCTATGCTACATTTTTACCTTCATTAAAAAGTTCCGGAGTAATTGTGATGGTTAACTGCATGACTGCCTTCTACCTCACGTCTCACAGCTAAAAACCAACCTTGCAACATCAGTGTAGTACCTGGCCGCCGCCCCGGAGTCCCAGCTCTCGTCTCTGCACACCGCAACACAAACGCGCTCCGTAACCCGTAATATTTTGTTCATGGCAGTTAAGTCTACACAAACACACGCGCCGTAACATCGTATATGTTCGTTGTAAACAGATGCACATGAGCGAGACAGCGTAACCAAAACAGCGGAAAAGCGAGCAGACTTGCATAGTTCCCCTTTAACTTACCGTCTACAGCTGAGAACATCAGGTATTGTTCCGTGTCCAATAAATAAAGTGCAATGAAAAAGTATTTGCCCCCTTCCAGATTTCTTACTTTCTTCAGATTTGCCACACATAAATGGGGGGGCGGGGGGGGGGACCAGGTAGGTCCAGACCTCAGTGACCTCATAGCTGGCTACGGCCATGGAGGAAGGATATACATATGTTCTTGAAGAGACTACACAAGCTGTTCCTGATAGAGACAACTGAATTCATTTAACCTCATCTCTGATTTGAAGACATACACCCACCAATGAGTCATAATAAGTAGTAGAATAACCTTATGAGTAATGAGGCCAACATTTAATACAGTTGGCGCAGCACATGTGCTGCAGTGCAACGTCTCCTGCACATCCTCCCATAAAAACTCATTTTGTATCTTCGACTCAGCTAGAATAAAAAAGAAAAAGACTCTAAGTCTCACATTCTCAGGCAGTAAAGCCATTCCAAAAAAGATGTGTGGAGTTAATTAAATGTGTTTGCTCTCGCAGGTTCCTTCCAGTCAGCACAACTGCAGACTTTAAGCTGCAGCAGAGCTGAGGGGGGGCAGGAAATACTGTACTGGCGCTGTTTGTCCGTTCATGAGCCTGCTGTGTCATCCTGCCACGACTGACATACTCACATCATCTTTCACAGGAGAGCCATGTTCCATTTCTTACAAGCGTCTGTCTGCTGCTATTACTCACCAAGAAGCGCCTGTCAATCATAAATCATCTCATACCATTACTAAGATATTACTCCTTTTTCTAAAGTGTTCCTTGCCCCAAAGTAACATTTATATATTTGACCTTGATTTCCTCTGTTACCACACACTGCCGCTTTTCCTCACATTCACTGTTTATTTAACCACGTTAAGCACCATATTATGTGTGTGTGTGTGTGTGTGTGTGTGTGTGTGTAATACCGATGGTAAAACACCTCAAAAGTGAATTTTATATTCCATTTTTGTTTTTTCAAAATAGCGTAAACGAAATACCCCTCTTGGCAGGTTGGAGCGATAGGTCCACTGTTAACCCTATTGGTGTGTATGTGTATGTGTGTGTGTGTGTGTGTGTGTGTGTGTGTGTGTGTGTGTGTATGTGTGTATGTGTTAGGTATTACCACAGGGACAGTTTTGAGTTTATCTGTTAATCATTACTGTTGGCTGCTTGAGTTTTCATTCAAATTTATTGAAATGACACTATGTTTTGGAAGGTTTTTTTATTTCTCAGCTGACCCTGAGTCAGTGAAGTTATTAATGAACTAGCAGCTTCTGATGTGTCTGACTGCTCTCAGTGGAGGGGATTGGAAGTTCATTTGTTCTGCTCAAACGTTGAAACAAGACATGAAAACACTAGTGTAATAAGAACATGGGTTCCTATAAAAACCTGCGGGCTCCTAAACTCTGTAAAAAAGGATTATTTCTTACTAAACTAAACTAAATAATTCATGAACTTCACTAGACTATAGTTTCAAACATTTTACCATGCCCTACTACAAAGTCAGACTAAGATGTCACTAACTATTCATCTGAAAATGTGTGTTCCACAATTCAGCTGAGTTTCATGCGAAACGTCAAGATCCTTCAAGAAAAAGAAAGAGAGACTTTTTCAGCAGCTCTCCTCTTGTCCTCTGAGAAATGGTTGTACACTTCACAAGAGCTAGCTCCACAGAGAGCACACTTTGGTTCACCTTCATAGAATTTAGGAAATTAAGTTTATTCTCAAAATGAACTTGTTCACATTCAATTCTTCAACTGTTCTCCACTCCAACACCACTCTACCTCATCAGAAATGGAAAATACACTTGTAAATTGTATTCAAGTACAAAGTATTTTGCTTGCATAAATTTACTGAAGTGAGAATGTGCTCCTGAGTAAATGTCGCTGAGTTATATTAGATGTTGCATGACACCAAAATGTAACGATCATAATAAGATGTTGCACAGGCTCCTTTAAAGGGGGACAGATTCAGGACCTCCATAAGAGTTTTGCTTTTCGATCGTAATATGCCTCATCTGCAGCAGCAGGACTGTGTACTGTAGGTGGAACTGTGCTCATAGAAACAAAGGCTCCACCCTGTGTAACAGGATGATATGGGGGGTTTTGCATGACAATGGAGCTCTTTAAGATGAACATGAGAATAAAATATATCGGGCCTTTAACTGTTTGCCATGCACATGCTATAGCATAACCTCCCACGACCCCACCCCCACCCCATACCCCACCACGCCCAGCCGTCACCACAGTGAATATACACAGTCCAACTGTCTTCCTCCCTGGTCTGTATGATTAAACTCTACTTTGCCGTCAGTCTGAGGATGACAGCCAGCTGCTGTTCTCTGTGATTAATGGTACACAGCGTCAGGCTGAAAGGCGCACTGGGAGGACAATGAGCATTTTAAATGGACATTATTCCTACAAAAGCCCCATCATGCTGGTGCACAATAGTCAAGGTCTCGACATAGTCAAGGTCAACCTGTGCTGCCTTTTGTTCAAATATCAGTGCTTGTGTTTGGACCGAGGGCTATATAAATAGGAGGTTCTGGGGGGGGGTTCCACTCTGATGTCTTCTATAGGCTATGTGAGGTTGAGCAATGGTGACCTACAACCTGGACGGGTCTTTGGTTTACAGAGGAACTAATAATCCTTCACACACGTTATGTTAGATTCAAGTCATCATGTACCTCATCCATGACTATTTATGGCCTCCACACAGGAATGGATTTTTTCTTAAAAAACAACATTTCACCCCAGTTTGGCGATTTACCGTCTCTGTGCACAAGGAGAGTGAGTGGGTACCAGGACTGGGCTATGCTATTGCTCTGGGGGTGGGGATGTCTGTGTGTGTGTGTGTGTGTGGGGGGGGGGGGGGGGGGGGGGGGGGGGGTTACGCGTGTGTATTTGATGTATGAACATAAATGGGTGAATGTAGCAAAAGTATTTAAAAGGTCAGTGACAATGGAAAAATGTTGTACAGGTTTATTAACGTTAAAGCCCCCCACACACACACCCTCCTCCTGACCTAGTGACCTATAAGGCCCCTCCCATATCAAAAATTATAGAAGTTGAATGTGCAGATTGCTATGAAATGTTCAAGCACATTCATCACTGAAACCTTTTGAGCTCTTATATTTCTCCACCTTTGGAAGAATGATTTGTACAATTTGCTGAACGTGTTTGTGCACCCGAGTGGGGACAGAGAGTTTGAATATTTACTACATGGTCTTAAGCTCGGCTTATATAAGACCCATTATTGCAAATGTTGTAAGAATAGGAAAATCTTCAGTTGTTTGTGTGGACAGTAATGGGTGCAGCCTGCAGGAGATGCTGAAAGAGCTTTGGTCTTTTACCTTACCCTGCTTTCACCAGATGTGCAAATGTGACATTTTGCGGGGGCCAGGCCATTCTTTTTCTAACAATTGCGAAGCAGCTTGTGATGCATGTCGTCCTGATTATTGGCCAATTCAAAATGTTTTATCTCTGACAGGAGCCACAAGTTATGTAACTCAATTCTCTCTGGACACATCCATTTTCAAGAAAGCATCAGTTTCACAACCTGAAGGCAGACATGTTTAGGCTATACCCGTGGTGCACACCTGCAAATCTCCAAGAACTGATGATGAGCACACATGCTTTTAGTAAGTGTCTCCTCAAAGGCAATAGAAAACAAGTTCTTACACACCTCCAATTGTCAGCCACTGTTAGATAATCCAACAAGCGTGAAGCATGTTGCATTCATGACACAAGGCTCAACCCACTGTCAGTTCGCTGAGTGAGGAAAACATAAATCAATCCCTGTAATAATCATAAAGCATTCGCCCTCCCTCATGTCACACATCATTTGACAGAAAAGCATTATAGGTCATTTTGGTCTTTTTTTCTGTTTGTCATCTTGTCACATTGACATTCTGTCTGCAGTGATGTGACCTGCGCACATACCCCAATGCCCCCAAACATACCCTTTGAAAAGGATGGGTGAGTTTTTAACAGGTGTGCTAGATGCCATACCTTGACAGAGTGCCCTCGCACAATGAGACCATGTGACCATTCAGGCGGTTAGGAGCCACTCGAGTGAGCACTGATATGATATGGTTAAAGGGTCAATTAGTCCCCAGGTAATGGTAGGAGCTCACTGCTCTGCTTTGATGAAACAGAGAGGGAAACCAGATATAGCGTGAAATCCCAAATACAGCCTTCACTTAGCAGCCTCCTCCCTCCCGTGTCACATTTAGATTTTCACATCAGCAGTTGGAATAGAGGACGTTCAACTTCAACCTGCCTGACTCGTGATGAGCAGCGGCCATCCTATTAAGGTGGATGGGTCTCATACATGATGATGACTCTTGATTAAATGTAGAGGGATTAATTCTGTAGAGGGACATGAACGTCTGTCCATCCCAGATTTCATGGCAATACATCCAGCAAAAGTACCTATTGGATCACCAAAGCAAGCAGGATGTTTAGTGTGGGGAACATGAATGTCTGAACAAAATTTCATTCAACAGTTTTTTTTAGATATTTCATTCTCAGCTGCAGAAAAAGACACTACATCTCAATGCCCCCCCTCCCCATGCACGTACACACACAAGCTTCAACCAAGATCTGAATTTACGTTCCGCCCATACATAAACTTCCCGCATGTCGTTCCAAAATAAAAGCTGTCTGATATGTTTATCATACTATGTGGGGCTTCTTCTATTTTTTTCACACTGACATTTTGTAGAAAATGTAGAAATGTTCTACAGCTGGCTATATGCTGACTGTGATTGATGTTGAAACCTTTGCATCCTGTATGGCATCAGTGTCCATGTCCAGAAATCTTACAGCCCAAGTCCCAATTCTCACTCGTTCTCCTTCACCAGCCTCTTCCCTTACAAAATGAGACCATTACTGTACCACAATATGACATCAGTGATGTTGGAGCACTAGCCAATGCTAGCTTTTTGAGCACTTTTCTATGAAGAACAGGATCATAATTGGCATAAGTTTGAAGGTAACTAAAATTTATTGTCATGAAAAGCCTTGAAAATGGCAAAAGAATGCAGAAACCTTAGGGCTACATACATTCACGCACCAGTGCGAGTTTGACTTCGGGTGTAAGTTTCTCCCCCAAAGACGAGATAATAGATAAAAGAGGAGTTAATAATATTACCCAGACGGTCACACAGTCTGATGAATTTCACCACCTTCTCCAGGAGCAGCGTCTGGATGCTGCCCGCTTCCAGTGCTATTCCAGGCTCACCAGGGCCCAGTTTGATGACCTGTTAGGTAGGATCGGTGCCAGGATCTCTCGGCAGGACACCAACTACAGGCGCTCAGCCATACAGGGCCTGTCCATCTGCCTCCGATGAGTGGCCGTTGTGAAAATCAATAGATATTCACTGTATCTAGCAAGTCAATGACGTCCTGCTGCCTTGTTGTACGTATATTGATGTGTTGATGAAAGAAGTGATCACCGCTGGCACTGTTTAAAAAGACTTTACAAGATATTGATGTGTTGATGAAAAGAAACCCCAAAATACCATCTTGTCCCACTGATCACAAGACAGAAAAGATGTTCTGGCACGTCTTTACTTGCATTTAAAAAGACTTTATTACAAGAAAGAATAATGTCAAAAAAACAATCTGAGAGAGTCTCTGGTGCTAATGTGAAAGCCCCAAACAGGATTACAGAACGATACTGTACTTTAGTTTGTACCTAAGCCATCTGTTTTCATGTTGTGACATCAAAATGTTTGTCTTCCATTTCTACTTAAACCTTCATTTAATCATAAAGTGATATGTGCATGGAAGTATAGGGTCAAAAAGATGTTAAAGCAGCTGAAAGGTCCCAAAAGCAATGCAAACATTAGAGGCATTCACATAAGTTTGAAAGCTGCTACTTAGTTGCTACTGCCAGTGAGCATAGTTGCTGGCCTTGCTCATACTGTACAGTATGACAGGACTACAGAGAGGTGGTAAGAGCCCTGTCATCATGAACAACCTGTCAGACAGACATTCTGAGGTTTACAGGGACAAATGATCCACTTCCTCCTGACATTGAGCAGGTCGTTCACGGTGCCGGTGTTAAATGGTTATGTTCAACATGTAAGCATGTTAAAGGGATAGTTCAACATTTTATCAAATTTGTCGATTGTCATAATCCCTATAGTCATAGGAGTACATTAATTACCTTTATTTCTTGGTGCATGTTGTTTTAAGAGAGGCGCAGAGACACGGAAATTTCACAACTCCAAAACGGTCTTGTTGAGAAGTTGTGACCTGCACATTCAACATGCTATGAAATGATAATGTGACATTTCGAGACAGAGTTGTTTTTGAGGCAATGGTTCTCAGTGACCGACCTATACCGTACTGTATATTCGGCCACTGTGAGCTTGGTGCGCTGTGCACGGAACTTGCCAAGTGTGCCTGTATACACCCATTTGTGCGGCACACCTGCGCTGTGCTTCGCTTGCGCCTGGTCTATGAAATTAGAGTTTATAACTTTAACTAGACACCTTTTCTAACTTAATTGTGTCTAATTAAATTCCCTCAGCCCATCAAAACCTCAATCATAAGAGTCATGTTAATTTCTGGGTCTATTGTGCACTATACCTGGGTTTAGAAAGAGCCCAAAAGCAATTATTGCCCTGGGGTCCCCTAACAGGTTAATCTGTTCAATTAATCAATAAAGTAATCTGCAGAAAACCTGTTTTAAGAAATCAATATTTTGCAGCACTGATTTACTCATTTTATTTTCCTGTTTGTATCTTCTCCACTGGCCATTTATATTCTAATGGATCTTAAGTAAGACTCACTGATTCTGTGAATATGTATTCATGTATAGGTACTTCACTGCCCCCCCTCACCCGCTCTTTAATGTCACCTCATGACCTGAAAATCAATCACTATTTTTCGTCTCAGCTGACTTCAGCTCTTATATCATATTGATTAGAACTTGTCATGGGTTTCAGATGAGGTCCTCTGGGGTCAGTGGAAGCAGAAATGGTTCAGTTAAATAGTTTATTGAATAATGAGTTTAATCTGATTTCGGGCTAAAACTCTGCATAACAAGGAGCTGAGGATGGACTCTTGTGGCTCTGTCTCTACCTGAATCCATGCTAATACAGACTCTAGGACAGCAGCAGCACACAACCAATTCATCTGTCTCTGTCTTTGCTCTTGGGAGAAGAATCAACCTCATTGTGTGTGCAACAAATCAGATAAAACTTCAGATCAGTCACCATCAAACTGCTTCATAGGCCTATCAAGTTACAGAGAAAGTGTCGAGTAAATGACCTTTATCAACCCTTCAGTGAATCTTCCCCTCATAACACTTGGATAATGCTGAATAAACATGGTTAAGGTCATGATTTGGGTTGAAAGGTATTTTCTGAATATTAAATGATCTTTGTTGTCATGGTTGCAATAATACACACATGGTCAAAATAGAAACAGTAGGTGTGTCTACAATGGAGAGTTTCAAATAGGTTTGGTTTAAATCAACCTGTTTGAAGATTTCATCTTGAGTGTACTGGTTAGTAGTAAGTAAACTGGTTGGGTGTTTACATGCACCAACCTAACAAATGTTTCGAGTGTGCCTGCAGCTGTGAGTGATTGTGTTATTGATATTGATTGCGGAAGTGCTACAGCTGTGCCAAAAACAAAACATAAACATGGAACGTGACATATGCCTACTGTTACAGCAGGAGAAGAAGAGAGCCTTTTGGTGCGTAATATGTTGCCGGCGTAATATGTTGATCATTAAGTATTAAGTAGGTTTCTCTTGAAGTCCGTCTTGGGGTGGTGGATTTCTTGCTCAGGATTTTCGCTTGAGTGGCAGCCAGGCATGGGTAGTGTGTGCTAAAGTGTGCGTGCATACGTCAAGTCCTGAGCATGCGCTGAACAAACACAGCCAGAAATCAACCCGTTTTACATTACTGATTGGAATTTCAATGGGTTTGGCGTAATTGAGATGGTTTGAGGTGTTTATCGGTTTGTTCCCCCAAACCTATTTCAAAACGGTTTCAAACTGTCCGTGTAAACCCACGTAATGTAGTTCTGAGAATTGAACACCTTTCAGTGAAATGTTCAACTATCCACTGTACTCAAAGATACATTTTTATTAGTGGAATCAAAGATAGTGCATCCCATGTTGGTTCTGGCTGATGCAGGCTGATCCTGGATGTGTCTTAAAGGGATAGTTCACCCAAAATTCAAATTGCACTCATTATCTACTCACCCTCATGTCGACTAAGAACTGTGAGAATTTTCAGAGTCCTCTGTTCCTTCTCTGAGTTATGGGGGGGTCCACGCAGCAGTTTGTCCATATAATGGTTGTGAATGGATACCAACTTTCTTCGTCCAAAAAGACACACCAAAAAGCATCCAAATACCTCCATACTGCTCGTCTGTAATGTCCCTCTTGTATTGAAGCCCAGACATGAGAAATTGTTCTGAAAAAATTAAATAAGTCTATATTTTAAGCTTGTTTGTAGCGGAAGTGTCTCAGTTCACTGCTGTTCCTGTGGATAAATTCTGGCAAAACACAAAACTGACCGGCAGAACAATTTCTAATGTCAGGACTTCAATACAATATTATGTTATATTATTGTAATACATTGTCTATTGTGCAATAGATTGATATAAACATAGTATCTATTTGGATTAGATGAACTTTTTTTCTACTGGATTACAGTAGGTATGAGGCTGAAGGTGCTTCCACAGTTTTCCAAGTACGATGAATGAATACAGGACCTAGTCAACATTAATACATACACAGAGAATGTGCTGATCCTCTCAGCAGACTGAAAGACTCCATTTCTCATCACTAATTAAGTGAAGCAAAACTGCCTTTGCAGATGGCAAAATAAATAACAGATATTCCATTCAGTCTAGCTAATATGGATTTACATATTTACCTCATTCTCAAGATGTTTAATGACTCATCGCTTGCTACTCGTCAGGAATAATTATAAATGATAATTCTGCAAATTATGGTTACTGTATTTACAGCTGTGTATTTGCAGTGTGTATAATTTAATGTGATGTGTATGGGTAATAATCCCTCATAATGCATCATTTACTGAGAGGAGGAATAGACAGAAGGTGCAGGAGTGGTGGCTTAAAAGCATTCGAGGCAGTGGTTGGAATGGCAATGGCTGTGTGTGCTGGGGGAGTTATTGCTCCACTTACTTTACAAACTGAAAATCTCATTAAGTGTGACACTGAAGATTAGTTGAGAGGGACCAAAGTGGAAAGAGAATGAACTCACAAAGGGGCCATGAGGAGGCTTTGGCTTTGTTTGCCATCATTAATTCAGCATTGAAACAACTCAAGGGGAAGCTCCGAGCCGCTGATCAGAAGAGCTGCAGATATGACAGGCAAACAGGTGCCCTCCAAACACTTCTCTCTTTTAGCTTCCCTCCTCAGTTCTTAATTGAGGTGAGCTGTGTATTTGGGCCATCTGTGTGCTGACAAAATAAAGCTGGCTGTGATTTATGGCACCTCAGGACATATTAGCTTTTTGAATTTCACTGGCAAGAATTCTGAATGTAAACTCTAAGACAATGGGAGTAGGGACTGTTTTTGTGTTTTGCCAGAATTTATCCATTAGATGTGAAACAATATGGAATAAAATTGTGCTTTCTCTCTTTCTTTCTTTTTTTTTCTATTGACAAATTCAAATCAGGCATCTACTGCCTCAGTTGAGAGATCCCAGCAAGTCACCCTGAAAAAGCATTCCCAACCTGGAAATTGGAAGTTTGACAGGATTGACTTGGTTTGTGGAAATCATGTGAAAATGCTTCTGGCAGGTTGGAGCTGAAAAACTTTCACACACTGGTAGAGGAAACTGGATAAATACAGTGAACGTTGAATTTTTAACTGGGTGATTGAAAGCGTCAACACAAACCTAGATGCCAGTCCAATTACATGGGAGGCAGCGGTGAGTGCAGGTTATACTGTGACAGACTGAGTTCTTAAAGGAAGAACAGATCCTGCTCCCCAGTTCTACTGCACTTCTGGCTCCATATCCAACATTCCACTTTATAATTTCAGCTCTTTGATATTTTGATGTGCAGCACTGGGTATGTGAAATGCGCTGTATAAATAAAACTGATAAAGACTACATCAATATTATTTTTGATTTACCTGTCAGGCCTATTCTTATTTGAATCTAAAAACATCTGTAAACCAAACTTATTTTGGGGATGAATAGTATTATCTAGCTATACATGATAATCTTCTGAATAGATTGATTGTTGAGATCCAAAAACATTAGATGAACAGGTTTTACTGATCACTGAGGTGCTACTTGAAAATCTTTAATTTAGTTTGTGAAATTCTTAGATTGTGATTTTTTTCCCAGCCTTTTCGGCTCCCCCTGCCTCTTTCTGTCTTCTGTCTCCCTCAGAGTGTCCACATCACATAAGAACAACTGCTGAGCTATATGGACCGACACGCTTTAGGGGTTTTGGACTGGGGAAGCATCCGTTTGATTTATTTCCATCCTGAAGCTGTGCTGCGGTGTCACAGCTGTAGAATGTAATTATTCTGACCAGAACGCCGGCCCAACAGGTGAGCAGGCCCCCTGGGAATTCTACCAAATCTCCCCCCTGGCCACTCATGGGCTGGATACAGCCAAGCATCAAACTCCAAGGTTGAATAATGAAGCCAATAGTGAGGAACCAAAAACTGCAGCTACTCTACTGATGATCAGTCTTTAGTTCCAAAAGTGAGTCCATCTCCTTTCTGTTTCAATCATTCTGTGGCATGAGCTGGATATTTGTCTCCACACTCCTCGCTGTCCATTTATGGAGTGGCTGGGAGGCCGGAGTCATGTCACCTGACTGTGAGTGATGTCACAGAGGCCACGTCCAACTTTATTTACAGCTTATGACCCATAGTGTCATAGTCTTGTTTCACCATGGTTACAGTAATTTTAACCATATGTCTACCTAACAGAATTTGTTTCTCTTTATATCACGGTATCGCCCCCTGTCATAATCGCTACAACACCTTGATGTCACCTCGTAACAAACCCTGTTGTAAGAACCTCCTGCACAGATGACAGATGACCTACAGTATGTGTTTTACAAGAGTGTGTTACATCCATCTCTTGTGCACTAGAACAGACACTGGTTAGTGAGTATAGAGGCAAAAATTTGCTCTATGGTGAGGAAGTAAAGACAACAATAAGTCTACTATTAAAGAATTTATTACATAATGATAAATCAAATTAGAATGAACAACTAGCAATAGCCAGCAATGATCATCAAACAGAGTCAGAGATAAGTCTTATTTTGCTGAATAGGGTGCAGGGTCTCAAGAGACTGATGATAGGATCAGATCTTTTATACAGTGATGATCACATACACATATTTGTCCAGACACGTCAAAGTACAAAGTATGTCTGAAGATCAATCATATGACATTATTATTTGCCTAATCGGTACACACAGTTTGTTTAAAAAGAACAGAGTTGATTATAAAAATGTTGCAATAATGTTACTTACTAACAGTTGAAGTGCTACACAACACACTAAAGGAAAACCAAATTCCCCATTACAGTGAGCAGACTCCTGATTGTGAGTGTGGCACAGCAGGCACCAGCAGGACCTGGCAGAGCACATACCATAAGATCTCACTGCAGGAGCCAGAGCCCTAGTTGAACTGGAAATCATCCTCTGTATTCTGCTACCTCCCTGACATTTCTGTGTTCCCCTCTGAGGCACAGTTTTGGCCACAGAGGGTCCCCCCGCCAGCAGAGAGCCCAGACAGACCTATCTATTATCTCCAAACACAACAGTTGTGCAGCTCCTGGCGCTCAGTCAGGGCTCCGCCAGCTGCACAAACTTAGACGCACAAATGAAATTAAACTTAAGTCCTTTTCTTCAGCCGGGAAGCACTCAGCTTTCTCCGTGCCCTGTGTCCCCCTCCAGCCGCTGCTGCTCAGGAAGACAATAAGAGGTGGATTAGTCGACTCACAATCAACTTGCGCTGCTCCCTGCTGAACCAGCACTTGTTAAGCAATGCGTTATACTGAAAAGTCACACAAGACCCAGCCAGGATCATTCAGTATAAGTGTCTCTGAATACTTGGCTGTTTGGTTGTTCCAGCATCTTGGAGAAGGGTCTGGAGTTCTTGTGTGGATTAAATCTGTTTCTTCATGTGAGCCCAGGCAGATCCAAACATTTGTTAACTGTCCTCAAAGACCAGAAGCACATGGAGCTCTGCAGCAATGATTCCTCTTATACAGTAATACATTATATTTCAGCAAAGTTGGGATTTTGGAAACTGACACAATCTTTACCGTGTGTTCTTAACATTTACAGTACACATTACGATACACATAAATCATGGTTCGGTTTTGAGGTCTGGGTTCTGTTCATTTTCGGTGCAGTATGGGAACAAAATGCTAAATATAAATTTGCTTGTTGTTTATTAGGAACTTTTGTAAACCAATAATTGACACATTTTAGTTGATGTAATTATTGTAACATTATATAAAATATGAAAATAAAATAAAAGATAGAATTCTGATGTAAAGTGCTCTGTGTTAATAAGTTAAATAAATGAAACATCCTGTACTGAACCGGTTCAATACAAATACATGTATCGTTTCCCAGGCAATGACTCTGCTTTGATTTTAATGACCATGTGATCTTTCTTTAATGTCACCTACTGGGGACATTTTTCGACCCATTATTTGCTCGGCTCTTGGAACAAGCAGTCATCAATAGACTGTTTGTTCTGTGCAGCGTTGTTGCAAGGAATAAGAGGAGGGTGCTGAGGGCAGAGCTTCAGATGCTTGGTGTTGTTACTGAAATTTCAGAATCATCTATGGTTTGATCTCTATGTTAATGCTCAGATGAAACACATACACTGTTCTTATGATGTATCTAACAGTCTGCTGACAAGACCACCAGGCGGTTCCTGTATGTGGACAAACAGGCAAACTGTGATACTTGAGCACCACTCAGCAGCGGTGTGGCACCAAGCGCTGCTGTTTGAACTCATATAGTGTTGTGCGGCTGTTGATAACCTTTTGGGACTGTGCTTCGTGACTTATCTTTCCGAGGACCACTTAAAGGGATCGCTGGCGGCCTTGGAATGCTTTGCTCTTGTCTGAATGTGCTGCTCAATGTAGCGGAGCAGAGAACAAATCAGAGGAGAGTTTGTAATCTGTATTAAACACAAAAGTCTTCCCCTCTCATAGACTTTAGTTGATCAGATCACTGAAAAAACATTTGGTATCATGTCTTTTTTTCTGTTTAGTCTCACAACAGCTTCTGTCGATGTGCACTGTAGTTTGCAGTTACACTTTCATCACCTGGAAAACAGCAGGATCCAGCTGTATATTCAGAGTGTTCAGAGTAGAACAGTGATTTCTATTCATAACCATAACACATACTGTATACAAAAGGTATACAAGATATAAACACGGTGGTGAGCACTATGAAATTTGACCCAAACAGTATCACATTATTCAAAAACTCAGTTTACACTATCGCATACTCTACCTGTCTGCCTGTTTGATTTGTTTCTGTCAGTGTGTTACCCTGATCTTCTCAACAGCACTTTAAGGCAAAGAAACAAAGGGGTTCTGAAAAATATGACACTTATAAAAACCTCACAAGAAATTAAAAGTCCAACTCAACACTCAATTCATTCATACACTGATGACAACCAATGCAGACCCCCAAGGGGCAAAGGGGCCCCTCATATTTTCACTTTAACCAATGACAAAATATGAATCTCTTTAACTATTTCATGAAGACACACTGCTGCTGCCCTCCTCCCTCTAAGATAAAGTTTGCTGTAGAGCATCTGCTGAATATGTCTGCCTGTCCTGGGTGAGGGATCAATCCTCTGTCTCTCACCCTAAGCTTTCTCCTGTTTTTTCTTGGGAGTTTTTCCTCAGTGGATGTGAGGGTAGAAAGATATTTAAAAATAAATATATAGCGGTATATAAAATTGTATCTAAATGTGTGTTTCCATTACATGTTTAATCAGATGTAAGATGTGACGGGACAATCCATATAAATGTAGGCCTATAGCTGATTCAGATAGTTGCATTGAATAGCAGTTGTTGTGATTATTTATTGCATTGAATAGTGCCTGACATTGTGGAAAGCTGCCTGTGAGGTTTTGGTGACGTGTGCACAAAATTCAACTGTGCTGAACGTAGACTACTGTAGGTTGGAGCTGGCGAGCTTTCAGCGCAGCCTTTTAGCACGAAACTGTCACTGCACCAAATGAATCTGTAACTACTCTCCCTGCTTTGACGCCACACCCATCTCGGCGCACCATGGTCTACCAAACTGACTGAAACTGAACAGTGTGCGGGGTTCGCCACCCTGCACAACAGTTACATAATTGTAAACCTGGTTTGGCTGGTCTGTATTTGACACTTCTTGCGTTATGATAATGGAATAAAACAGGACTTTGTTTATTTAACTGATTATGTCAGCTTTAAGATGTTGTAATATGTAAATGATATGTAAATAATCTCATTTTGAATCTGGTGATTTAGGTATTTCACTGACTCTTCTGGTCGGTTGATTAGCTCTTTCAAAACAGGGTTGAGCGATTATTTGCCAGCATTTCCCTTACCTAGCACCTCCCTGTGCCCCCTGAATGCCAAGTTGCATGAAGCCAGAGTGGGGGTTACATTTACAATGCGCTCCACCACCTGTCTCCACAACAAGGCCACATCACACACATTCCTCTCCATTTCGTGCCGTTGAGTTTCCACTGCTTCCACATGCATGCACCAAGATGTATTTGCGTGGATTCATGCTTCTCAGTTTTGGTGGACAGAGATGCAGTCTCTTATTCCATTTACCCATGCATTGTTGTAATATGTGGCATTTTGGTTGGCAAAAGGCCATCAGGGCTCACAGTAACAGCAGTCTAATAGTTTCATCCCAACTTTAGTGGTAAAGCTGTAATAACCTTCCAAAAAACACTGATTGTCAATGTTGGTGCGGAATGGACCTATGGGTCTGTATGGGCCCATCTCATATCTTTTAATGTTGGCGTCCTGGATGTTTTCAGTTGGAAAACACTCCAGAGAAAGGTTTTCATCATCCGTGGACTGTGTGTCACCTGTAGCGTGAGGTGACCTGCTGCTTTAATTTCCAGTGTCCGGTGTGGCTGAGGAGGGGGGGGGCGCTGGTCTGGCACCAGATCTGGCTCTACCCTGGAGCAGCTAGCAACTGCTGAGTCCCTAAAATCACCACTTTACAGCAGAGAGAGAAAGAATGGGATACAAGCTAGTGCAATGCCAACAGTTTACAACTAACTCACACCTTGTTGTGACAGTGATTGTTAGAATTGCTACCTGTAGATCTGACTCCCTGACCGTCCTGCCAGGATTGGCGGGCCTGAATCACTGCCAACAACATCAGGTTCATCAGTTCATCGCTCTCCAGGTGGAAGAGCAAAATATGTTCTTTTCCTTTTCTTTGCACTTCATCACTCCACTTTATGCTTATAACCGCTGCCACTCATGATTAGCTTTGTCCGTAAAAATGCTCCACCTAACACGCAGTCTGATGACAAGTGACTGATGATGATGATGATTTTAAATCAAGTTGAACGTTGTAAAGTTAACTGTGAGAGTGAAAATGAAGCCAGTCATGCAGCACAATATTTTACACCTAACTACATGACCAGAGTCAGTCTTATAAAGTTTTTACCAACCATGACTCATGCTGACTGGGGGCAACCAATAAGCCCACACATAGCCTACCCAGGGCTCTCATTACTTATTATTGGAGATTTACCCAAACTAAACTCAGAACTACCAGACTTTGCTGCTACCAGTTGAAGCACATGTTCCCAGTACACCAGTGGATGGATGGATGGACCCTGTTACAATAACCTGCCGTGAATATGTGTGTTGGTACATGTCCATGCACCTCGGCGTAAGTGTGATCATTTATCAATGCTTAGCCTATAAGAGCTCACTTTAATCTTGTACTCTGCTGAACTCAAGGTTAATTGTCCATATGTTGAGGGTCAGTCCTCCTCAATCCTCCTCCTACATCATAAGTGCCCCATGTGTTCCTCTCTTCCTCCTCCTCCATTCCGTTTGCATTCTCTGACTTAAACTTTCATAGGTCTTCTTTTGGGCACCACGATATCAGGCTCTCCTGCTGAACATTTTATTCTGGCCGTGGTGTGCAGTATGATACAGTCCAGTCCAGT
Organism: Decapterus maruadsi; assembly: GCA_030347415.2. Classification (NCBI taxonomy): domain Eukaryota; kingdom Metazoa; phylum Chordata; class Actinopteri; order Carangiformes; family Carangidae; genus Decapterus; species Decapterus maruadsi. Next base: position 7,165,095 of record CM064897.1, read on the forward strand.
ACAGTATAAGCTTCACTGGGCATCAGTTACTTTGGTGTCTGCTTTTGTTAACCGCTAAAATGTGTATTATGAATTAATACAATCTGCGCTCTCAGGCTATTTCCCTCTCCACTCGCCAAGGAGCAAATTACCACAGAGAGCACAATACAACATGGATCGAAATGCAAGTGTTGTGATTTGATTTATTGTCTCACTCTGCGGCTGTTGGCAATAACATGGTCACATTAATAATACCTGTGCGTTCCGCAGAAGCTGAAAAGTTAATTACAAGAACAAATGAAACAAGAACCTTGATTTCTTATAAAGATACCACAGGTGAGAGCACTACAGTCAATCTGTATGGATGAACCTCTAAAATACAAATGACAGGTGCTGGTCAAGAAATGATCAACTGTGTTTTCCACTCATACACTTGTAATTTCAGGACTTACAGAGTTAATACAGCTATGGCTGCCCAGTGTTAAACTGCACCACACACACCAAAGAATGGCAGTGGTGCTGCATGGGAGCCTTAATAAGGTGCACCTTGTTCATTCACAGAGCCTGTGGATATGACTCCTAACTTCTGACCACTGCTGTAGTTTGGAATGACCACTGTTGTAGTTTGGAGGTATCCTGCTTTTAAAGCATGCTCGTGTGAGTTTCTCTTGCACTTTGGTTCAAATCCTTTTTTTCATCTCTAGTTTTCTTTGAATGATTATCTCTGCTACAGACAGCGGGTTAGTGTCTACATGATTTACATTGTGTTTGAATGAAGAGCCCATACCAGGATACTGTTGGTGTGATCTGTCCAGCAGCAAAATCCTCTAGTTTTATTGTAATCATTTAAATTAACCTCTGCACAAATGAAATGACTCATTATAACCTAACAGTGTAATTGGTCCAATAAGAATATCAGCAGATGTGGTGAGGTGAAGTCAGGAGACCTCAGAAATTCATAATGACTATAAAACATGGATACAATACATACTAATGTAAAATTGATTCATGTTACAAACAATACAGCATGCATAGAAGTATTTTGTTTATTTACTATGTAAATTCACACCAGAATTAATTATATTATTTATTACAGCTTCATCTAAGAGGATAATGATTTTCACACGGGCTGAAAAGTGTTACGCATGAGATACTGGAAAAGTCAAAACACATATTCAAATGTGTGCGTCTGCTAGATATTGTGGGAAAATATCACAAACCTCCTGCGTCAAACAGCGTTAAACAGGTTTTTGAAAGTAGGAGCTAAAGTCTGCAGATTGAGCTGTATTTAACTGTATACTCACTCTGTCGCCAGTTCAACATGATAGGAAACACTGTTTACACTGACAGCCTCTTACTGAGGAATCAACGTCTGTGCTGCCTGTGAAGGCGAGTGCGAAGTACGAATCGTAAGGTCTGGAACACACGGGTTGCGTCGAGTGTGCATCACACAGGGAACATCTTGTTTTTCATTTCAGTGCACATGTTAATGGGTTAGAGCAGAGACATTACCTTCATGAGACGCACTGCATGATGTAGAGATCTGGCATCTCGTTCATTTTTCATAATGTGATGCATTCTGCAGCACAAATGCAAATGACACGCTGATGTCACATCATATCAGCATACTGTACATATAAAACAGATCACATGTTGAGTGAAAATGAATATGACACAGACACAAAAATATAAATATATTTAAAACCATTTGGAGACAGCAGCATTTTACTATAATTTTTTGTTAGGAAAAAAAAAACAGGAATTAATTTACAGTGTTGAGAAATCCAACATGCATGTTTCTCCTCAGCAGTGTCACTCTTGAATGTGTCATGCCAAGTGGGCAAAATGATGACATCACAGATCTTGGAAAGTTTTACAGTAGTTAAATCTTATTTCTTGAGAATATCCTCCAGTAAAAACCAAACCCATAGGTTTTTATTTCTTTTAAGATGATATCTAGTGACCATAGTACTGTAGCTATGACAAAGCAGAGTGTAGTGGTGGTACTGTATGTTAAAGTCCACATTAAAGAGGTGATGGGTTAGTCAACACAGGACAGGAGTGTTACTGTACATGGCCTGTTTTTATTTTTTAGTCTGTTTAGGTCTTGAGGATTTGGTGTATTTCATACAGTTGTTTAAAATCTAAAGACAGGGCTGGCTGCCAAACTGAAAATGTCCATGTTCTCATTTGTCGTGTCAGAGCTGCACATCTGGAAGCCTGTTAGTCATTCATACACTCTGAAAATTACACGTTGAAAATATTTATAACTGTGTCCACTGTTACATACGACATTAAACAATTGTTCCCAAGTATTGGGCAATCAATAGCCCATCTTTTTTATAGGTTAATTTACATTTTCAAAAAAATTCCACATAACATATCCACATTATATACTGTATATAGTATATGTATACACGTACAGTATATGGTCCAAATTTGACAGCAGTCTTATGAATGAAACATACTGTAAGTATGATGACACATACCGTAATTATAGTATGGTTTGAAGGTGTTTAAATGTCCACAAAGACGGCTGTGCCATGGGTTGGACCAACTGTTAGTAAATAAATAGGTCTACATAAGGAACATCTATAATAGTCTGACAGTATTCTGCAGATATTAGCCTACTGCCAAAATCCTGAAAGGAAAATAACTGTAACTACTTGGCCAAACTGCTCCAGATGAGCAGGCCAGCAGTTTAGACGGTAACTCTGCATTATGTGTGTATGTGTGATGTTTGTAATATGATTTGTGTGTAATTAGTAACAAGAGTAGACTGTGTAAAAGTGGATGTGAATCAGGGACTTGTTCTTCATAATGCCGACGGCCTACAGCTCACTCACAGTCGGAGTCTGATTCTTCTGCTAAAATTTTCAGGCGTGTGGCTACAGTCCAATCTCTGATTGAATTATGGCTGTTATGGGGAGTTGCATTGTGGGTAATTCAGACACCACTGCCAAATGTGTAAAAGATGGGTACACACAAAAAGCATGTCAGTTAGTATTTAAAAGCACAGATTATTTCACATATCCCTTTAACTATGCATACACACATTTCTCTAAGTGATCCAATTACACATAACATAAGATGAGACTCATCATTTAACTCATAAATATATAGATATATGTAGATAGTTTTTAGTGACACCAATTGTACATTTCATAAACAGAAATAATTGTGGTTGTGCTCAGTGTTTCTTCAGCATTGTTTAACGCCATTATTTATTGTGAGTCATTCTACAAACTGTTCCATTCTACTCAGTGTTACAGCTGCTCTGAGCCTCTCATCCCAGTAAATAGAGTTTAGAGTAAAGGGGCTTTAAGTGCAGGGTTTTCATTCAGGGAATATTAAATGTTTATACCCTTGTCTTTATAACTGCAAATACAGAAGGCAAAGGAAAAGGAGGGATGCTGCTCATTTGCAGCCAGGGAAGAAAATGACAAGAAGTGTTTGATAAGAAGCTGTACAGTTCACAACCTGTGGGAAGCTGTACCTGCCGGTCCTGTCAAATCCAGAATTGCCAAATCCCGAGAGCAATTTCATATTTCTGCTTAATTTATGAGTGGGAATAGGAAGCTGAAAGGAGAAACCATCATTACATACCTCCAGGCATTCAGGGTACCTACAAGGGTAAAATGCATAAACCTGCACAGAAGCAGCTCTGTGCATACTGTTGCTGAGATAAGAATGCATTTAAGAGTGGGAGCCTTGTTGAAATGAGGAATATTCAGACAGAACTAAAGGGGAAAAAATAGGGGAAGGCAGGAGCTATAGCAAAGAGGAGGAATTTAAACCAAATGAAATCTATGACAAACACAAACCCAACTGATATCATGAAGACTATTTGTGCTTCCATGTTATAAGACTTCTCTGCTGTTGACTCCACATTCAATCAGTAAAAACTATGGGCAGATGAATATTTCAGTTCCACTTTTGGCCTTTGAAGGGATCATTCAAGAAAGTAGATATGGATACATGACATTATGCATGAGGTAAAACATCACTGTCACAGAAGAAGTGGGACATGGAGTGTCTGCCATCCAACCAGCTCAGACAGAAACTCGATCTGCTGCGGAATTTATAACATACATGAATTTTTACAATCTGTAACAGGTTCCCCATACATACATACATGCATGTGTGTAAAAAGTGCCCTTGTGACACACAATGAATAAAATTTAGCTCACAGCACTGTAAACCATCACACAGCTTTTATGGGTTTTTATGTCTGCTTAATGCATGAATCACCAACAGACTGAGGATCTGAAGACTGAATCACACCAGCATTTACAAGCAATTAAGTCATATCTGGACTGAACAGCACAGACAGGGACAGTCCTGCTTGACTTGCTCAGCAGTCTTCCATGCCTGGAGGCAACCAACTGGCTTTCTGGCTGTTAGTCAGGTATCTACAGGGCCTGTGCTGGCTGCCGTGCTGGTCACAGAGTTAGCCAGGTTTATCAGATGTACCATTCCCTTAGGTGAGTGTATTACAGCTGGCGGGATCCAGCAAACCCAATGGAAGTACTGGGTGATATTTGAGCTGATCTGCTGCTATCAAATCAACTGAAATGAAACAAATATTTTTTTTATATAGCCTATATATTCGTATTTGTAGACCACCAAATACATATTTCAAGACATTTTACAGGGTGAAGCCAGGACCATATGACCAATATTGCAAAATGATGGCAACTGTCAGACATGCTTTCTCTATGTTTCCTTTAAATTATAAACCTTAAGAAAAGGTCTCACAGTGGATTGGTCATCTGCCTGCTACTTCGCTCTCAATACACATGCTGGTTGTGGCTCAGAGAAAAGAACAATGGAAACCAAATCATTCTTGAGTGCAGCAACACACCAGTGATCTCCCACTTGTATTAAAGTCAGCTGCTTAGTTAAGACTGTGTTGTCCACAAGGAGGAAATGCTTTTCCACAGCATAAGAGTGAACATCATAGCCATCATCATAGCATAGTGCAGACAACATACAACACATAACAACAACGGGCAGAAAAGAACATCAGACAACAGTACGAAACAGGATTTAGGCTTCCTTTGGCAGGACGTCTTCTTTATGTCTGCTAAGCTGAGAGGGAACCAGGCTCTGACCAAAGCCAGCCCTTCTGCAGCTTAGGGACCTACGCCTTCAACCAGACAGCTGCAGCGTGTCGGGTGGACCTGTAGTTGCACTCTGAGAGGTTGGGTGTGGGCAGTATGAGTCTGGCACAGTTTTTAACAGAGAGCATGTTGAAGAAACACATGGAAAAGTGGAGCAGGATGGGTTGGATGATACTTTGGTACAGTGGTGAGAGGAGATGAAGGCGACATGCTTCGACTTCCAGAGTCCTTTCAGTTTAGGGGAGACTGATAGTCTTTGATGGTTCCGTATTTACAGTAAATGATATCTTCAACTCTTTTGGGGTTACCGGGTCTGTCCGGCAGCCTTCACCATCACTTGATCCAACTCAACAACAGGTGGTGCTCAGCTGATAGCTCCTTCCTCCTGTTAAACCAAGGAATTCAACTTAGGTCTTGTGAGCATTTCCACACCTGCTCCGTGCCTGTTACCCTGGACGAGTAAAGGAGAGTCCAACCTCTCTTTAGGAGTGTAGTCCTAGAGCTGTTGCTGTTTGATTCTAATAAATAATATAATATATTTAGATACTAATCTATTTTTTCTTCTACCCCTCTACATCTACCATCTACTGTACCATCTAGAATGAGAGTGATGATTAATATCAGTATGGAATAAGATACAGAAATTAAATAAGTTCTTACTGTTGGCGTATACCATAATTTTTATGTCACGTTTTACAGCTGTCTGCACAATCTAAATTTCTATGAGGATTAAAAAAAAAAAAAAAGGAAGATTCCAACTGCATCCCTGGCATTTTATGTTCATTTTTTAATAAATTCTACTGAATGCATTATGAGAAAAGGGACTTTTCCAGATCTTCTTCATAAGCAGTCACATTATCATAAATCCATTCCAATGTAATACTGTCTCTACCACACCGATATTCTTCAGTATAGGAAGGGCACCTTACCTTTTTCAATAGGAGATGATTGCTGAGTGTGTCTGCCTCAGACAGCCAAGTGCTCTCTGAGTTTAAAGCTCCAAGCCACAGATAGATCCCCTGAGATCCTCTTCAGCTCCAATGAGTGGGCTGTTAACTTCAATCAGCTAGTTTGTTTCTTCACTTCTGATTTTCTTCATGTCGAACGTATAACATATTCTCCAGAGGTGAGGTTTGTTATTCAACAGTCCACACTTTAGGTCTGGATGATGAATATCCTTCTAATGTTGCACATAACAAATGAATTCATGCATTGGTACCTGTGAAAACCAAAGCTTAATGATGTCTATTCATCTTTGCACTTCACTTTGGTCTGGCATCTTTTGATGATTACTTTTATATTATGATTGCTAATTGTTGTTTAATTTTTTCAAGTAACATCAGACAGATTCTGATTCTTTATAAATCACCTTCCATCCATCCATGTTCTTGCACTGAGGGAGCAGGTCTTACTTAGTCTTAGTTACAACACTTTCGAGATTACCCTTACAACGTTTTAGTATTGATACCTTTATAAGTATCGATACTTTTGACAACCCTACTTCCAAATAAATAAAAATATGGACTTCTATTGAAGTTTAAATACAGGTCCAACATGAACAGGGCTAAATATACTATACTAATCTGAGACAAAGGAGGAAATATTTGTAGGAAACGGGGTTGCTCCTGAGCCTAAAGGAGACTGTGGACTATGTATCTATGGTCCTGAGAGCATGTGAGGGAATTGAATTGAAAGGGACAGGCGATTGGTAGTGAAACCTTATTTTCCACTTACTGATGTTCAGTGAAATTCGAAAATCTGAGAAAGACAAATCTGTTGTCACACCTTACAGTAGAAATCAGACAATCAACACCACATTGTTCCAGTAGACCCTACCTTGATCTAATTGCACTCATTGGTACTACGCTGTGGAAATCCAAGGCTTCATCAATCATCAGTTCAAGGGGCACTTTTAAGTTAATAGTCTGGTCTTTCCCTGCTGAACAGCCACTGCTTTTATCGGTGTGAGCCAGCACGGTGGCCATGATGGCATGGTACCAATTTGTTTTATTTGGATTGCTGTAATCTCTTTGTAGATCAGCTTGTTGCACTGTAACTCCGGGGTTTTAACTCCTATCAGGATTTGAAATGTAAACTTATTCTCAAACTCAAACTCCCACGGCATTTATTGGTCATGCCGTGAAAGTCAGTGCTATAGTAACGTCTTGTGATACTTCACTTGACCCACTGTAGAATCATGTTCTCGTGTAAGTATATAAAACACAATATTACATCTTTAAAAAACCCACAACACCTTCACATTGAACATATAGCACTGACCACCCTGATATGTCTTTATCCTGCATAAGTAGACGACATAGCACCCATTTCTCTGTTTTTTTAAATGTTGTACTGATGCACCTCATCTTATCTACTGAAGTACAGTATAAAGCAAATATCCATTCAATGCATACAGATGTTTGATATCTTGCATGTTACAAGCATGCAACTCGGCTCTAACCAAAAGATTCATTAGAATTCATTAATCAACTGAATTTCTAAGTTACACAAATTTCATTAATAAAAAACGTTTGCAAATGAACAGGTCATGCCTAAAAGATTGAACAAAGCTGGCAGAAGACCTAAGGAGACTTGTATAGCCAGCCATATGAAACATAATATTTCTCAGCTGATGATGTTTTTCTTTCTCTTCCCCAGGTTACAGGTGCCCATGTCAAGTCGGGAAGCCCCAAATCTACGCTAAAGCATATATGGACAGAAAGCAGTAAGGATATGTCAATCAGTAGGCTGCTGTCACAGACTCTGCATGGTAAAGAAAATAGCACAGCCTTGGACCTTCACTATGACACTCCAGAGCCCTACTCGGAGCAGGACCTGTGGGACTGGCTGAGGAACTCCACAGACCTGCAGGACTCACGGCCGCGGGCTAAACGGCGGCCAATGGTTAAGACAGGAAAATTCAAGAAGATGTTCGGCTGGGGGGACTTCCACTCCAACATCAAGACGGTCAAACTCAACTTGCTGATCACTGGTAAGATTGTGGATCACGGGAACGGCACCTTCAGCGTGTACTTCCGCCACAACTCCACGGGTCAGGGCAACGTGTCTGTTAGCTTGGTCCCACCCACCAAGATAGTGGAGTTCGACGTGGCGTCGCAGCAGTCTGTCATCGATGCGAAGGACTCAAAGTCCTTCAACTGCCGTATTGAGTATGAGAAGGTGGAGAAAGGTGCCAAGAACACCCTCTGCAACTTCGACCCATCCAAGACCTGCTACCAGGAGCAGACTCAGAGCCATGTTTCCTGGCTCTGCTCCAAGCCTTTCAAAGTCATCTGCATCTTCATCTCATTCTACAGCACCGACTACAAACTGGTGCAGAAAGTGTGCCCGGACTACAACTACCACAGTGAAACACCCTACTTCCCCTCTGGGTGACAGTCCCACACATTCATTTTCACCATGGACAAGCAATACACAGACTGGGGCATCTACCCATTCCAGAGAATGTGTATGTTTGCAGTTATGTCCCTAAACACGTCCACACCAGCTGGTCAGCCATCCAAGATGTTTTTTCCCTAGTATAACATTATGAATTTTCATGGAATTTAACTGTTTTTAAAGGAAAGTATGTCAAGAAAGTATCCTTAACTCTGACCTGAAAAAACTCTACTATAATTGTTATCAGTTAGAAATGTGTCACTGAACTATGTTTTATCCCTTTTAAAACCAAGTAGAGATAAATTGAGCTCCTTGGATTTTATTTTTCCATATTAAACAGCCCATTCTGGTTCACTTAATGTTTGTTTGCTCTCCTTATCAAACTAGATGTCCATAACTTTGTTTTCTTCCTCCACATAGAACGCACATTTCTCTGGACAACAACACATTGACTGTTTGCCCCTGCTGTGCTGTTTACGTGCTGCAGTTCATCCTGCATAACTAAAAAAACACTATTAACTCCTCATTTGAAAAGATTAAAAAAATAAAATAAAAAAAAAAGTAGCTAGCTCAGATGTTTTTTCCAAAAACCTGCAAGGCATCTGAAGAAGACAGTTGAGATTTAAATGTGAGTCTGATGCTTTTAGAAATGTGAGGTGGTTTTTATCTATCAAGGGGTGAGCTTGGACTGAACAGACATCTCCCTCAGGCAAGTCTCATTCAGGAGAGAAAATGTAGTAACGCACTCAGATACTGTAACACTTTCACTCCTCTGCTAGTGCAGACATGTTGAGTTTGTTGGGTAATTGCTTCATTCTTGGTGGACTGAATGTCTGATTACCTGACTTATTATCAGTGGTTTGTTCAGGGAGATGGGGCTTGCTCATTGTCACTTAATATATCAAATGTAATGTATTGTATTCTATATCTTAGAGCCTAATTTGTATGAATGGTTTGTATTGTACATAGTTTATCCCAAATGCGCTGCTTCTATACATGCCCCCATGACCTGTGTTCCCCTTCCCGCTATGTCCTCTTGTTCACTCCATTTATGCTCGTTCGTTCTGCTCGTGCCCTAGATGTGAATTTCATGAAAATGGCAATCTTGTACATAAGCTGTAAAACTCAACGAAATATATTAAAAGTATTCACTGAAATTTTCTTTAATGTAAGGAGGGGGGATAAAGGGTTGGGGGTTGGAAATGTACATATGAATTAAATTTTATCAACTGAATGTTGGTGCATTGCAGTTCTTATTGTGAGCTTTGTCCTCATTAGTCAGGATGTTAAAGTTTATATGTTCCTACACCTCAGCTGTGGAAGAAGAAGAAAGAGATAGGGATACAACACCAGGAATAGATTAGATCACAGAGACATAATGAAACCAGAGACGACGCGGCAAATATCGACCCCATGAACACTTAATGCACTATAACTCCCAACATCCATGTCTAAACAGACCAAAACTCTCTGTGTGATTAGATCCTATCCTACCCTGAACATACCTGTATGTCCATATTTGGTGGTACTGAAAACACCAAAATGAAATTGTGTTTTATTCTGTCATTTATCCCAACCCTATGCCCAAGCAGGTTATTCTGACCCTCTACACACTTTGGGGTGAACACTGTTACTATTAGTTTCAAGGTGAGTGCGAGGTCGTAGTGGAATGTCACATTCCCAACAGGAAGTGCCTTTGCTCGGTTATATACTGTACTGGACCTTGTGCCTGAAACTTGGCACCATGATCCTGCTCTGTCTGCTGATGTTACAGTACATGGTGGAAATTGTACCATTTCAGATGACAGTGTAGCCCCAAAATAAAAATAAAAAAGCTTACAAGGACTTTATTTCCTTTATAAATTGCAGAATCTTCCCCAATTTTCATACTGACAATAACGCACCGAACACACCTCTAGTGTGTACCCAGTGAAAACAACTTGACACGATATATAAAAATGAAGTGTCTGTACGAACAAGGATACTGGAAGTCACTGTGATACATGGTTGCGTTAACTGGCATGCTGCAAGCCCCACAGCAGGGAATAGAAGCATGAGGGGCCGTTCGTCGCTGCTTGCAGGTTTCATTTGTCATTGTCGACTCTTTTCTTATTTGTTATTGTGTTTGTGATTTGTCATTGTGTCTTCTACTTCAGGGCCACCTTAAAAACTTCTTAAACATTCTCTCATCATTGGTTTGACTTTCCAGTTGCTCTCCCACTTCTCTCTCCCACTGCTTTCAGATGCAACTTCTCCAATTGCATCTTTTGTTATAATGTGACACTGCAACTGCATGTCCCTCCACACTGGGCACAAGTCTCCTCTCCTTTACAGTGGCGGAGGTGAAGGTGGAGTTCAGACTAGTCTTAAAGAACAGACCCAAATGCTGTTAAGGCTACCAAATGGCTGTTTTTTTTAGCCTTTGTGGAGGATCTTCAACTGAGTTCCGTATCTGGAGGGTTCGAGTCCTTTGGAAACCATTATGATTTGTCTTGGCAACTACAGTGAAGCAACCAGCTGACAGGCCACACATCACACACCATGAAGAACCTGGAGCAGAGTCTTCAGTTAGGATAAGGACATCTATACTGTCCACCACCATTAGGACAAAATCAACAATGTCAAGATGACAGGTTTTGATCAAAGTACAAAAGAAAATAAGGAAAGGGGGAATGACAGAGACATAAGGGGAGAAAACCATTGCTTTTTAAATGAATACTTCCAACCCCATAAACTTAAAGCTACTGTATGGTTGGTAATCCTGTTCACTGACAAAACTCTGATCATACCATGCTTTTCACTCTGAAAAGGAAAAACCAATCAGATGCCTTCATGTCCAGTTTTGTCTACACCCAATCAAGCTGTTGTCTCTCTCTCTCCCTCCCTCTCTCCTCCTGCTTGCGTGACCAGAGTCTTCATCTATGTCCGCGGACAAACCACACTCCTTGACAGGTTTACGATCAAAGTACAAAAGAAAATAAGTACAACATAAGAGAGAAAACCAAGAACTCACTAAGAACAGGGAGCATCACATGGAACACGACAGCGACAACGACAAATCAACTGACAAGAGACAAAGGGAAAAACAGAGGGTATATACACAAGGAAACGATACACGCAGGTGGTGAAATCAGACACAGGTGAGACACTAGGTAATCAAACAGGTGGGAGAACACAGGAAGACAAGACAGGAAAACAGGAAATAACTCACACATAGAAAGCAACACCATAAGACACAGAGTAGTGAAATTGTTGCCATTTCCGGTACTGGTGACGTACCGGCACCAGCTTGTACCCAGTCTCCCTGCTCCTCTCACCCACACACAAACACCCTGTGCTGGGTTGCATGGCCAACCAGCCTCCTCTCCAGAGCCCGTCATAAGTTAAAGACAAGCTGAAAGGGAGGGGGTGAATCCCTGCTTTACATCCTGTAACAAGCTGTAAGACTGACTGCTGCTGAGATGCATGCAATGTAAAATCTAGCCTATATTTCTAAATGAGTAAAACAGTTCACAATGGAGCCTGTCACTTACAGTTTCAGGTTGAGTATTACAAACGAGCAGCTTTGGTTAGATCTGACTGAACATCGCCAGGTCCAAACATTTGTGACTGTTGAAAACATTTGTCAGTATTTGGTATCTGACCAGAATAAACACTTTCACATTAGCATTTTAACACATTGTACACAGTAAGAGCATTATGGGGGCGGAGCTATTTCTGATGTGATGGAAAATGTAAATAAACAATAATAAGACACAGTCCCTTTGCTATTCACTATTTTCTGCCTCATAGGTTTTCACTCAAATGCTTCAATAATGCATTTTGAATACAATGAAAATCAGCATCACCAATGTCTTGAGTGCATTGTTTTACATAAGCCCATTTAATTCTTTTTCAGGCATTGATGAGTTCTGTTGCTGTTGTTCTCAATGGAATCATCCACTTCATCACCACAATAAATAAACAATAATCGAGCACAGTGACATTCATTGCCATGTAGTAACTTCAATTCTGTCTCCATTGCCATGCATCCACACAGGTGTCGCTATTCACTGCACAGATGTGATTTTGGCAAGAGGCAACATTTTGGGAAAAAAATGCAACAAGTAAATACATGAATCCATTCCATATCTACAGTCCTGTAGCTTTTCATGTTCTTGTGGGTTTGGTCATGTATTTGGTTTTTGTTTTGACAAATCACACAGGCTCCATCTTTCACAGTGCACAAACACAGAGTGTGTCAACAGTATGAGAAAAGCGTCACATTGCGTCAACAGTGAAAGCGACCCAGAAGACAAAAGCTCCGTGCCTGACTATAATTACTTCTTGGAGATTCTTCTGATCTGGCACCATGTGTGATTGAGCAGATTTTCTAATAATGGAGCGCGTCATAGAGTTGGACACACAGAGGCAAACTTGTATTTCAATCCCTGGGAGATGTGGAGACTGGGACTCGAGACTGATAGCGTCTGTTTTGGGACTCCACAGTGGCACCTGCCATCGAATCCTCCAACTCAACAGTTGGGATCAGAAGTCAGCTGTAAACAGATTAGAGCCTCTGGGGGAGGGAAATCCGCTGCCTTTAGCTAGCTCACAACTTATCAGTAATTAAAGTGGATGCCAGGTTTGTGTGTTCATTGGCAGCCTGCAGGGTACTTTTATAGTTGTCCTCATTAAGGAGCTGCCTCAGTTTGCCCTCCATGCTCACTTTAACAAGCCTGCAGGGATTTCTTCAACATGTAATAGTATTTGGCTAAATGCCATCCATGCAGAAGCAAACATAACTCAACAACTCCTGTTAATTGTAAAAGCAATGAAGATGGAAACAAATTTCCAACTTCATTTTAATGTGGAGTCCTTTCTGTGCGGTGTGTGGAGTAGTCAATGTTTTACCTGTGGGCGAACTGCTGTGTATGGTTCCAGCTAAGAAAAAATAAATTAAACTATGGCAAGAAACAATCACAATGTTAGAAGCAGACTTAAAGAGATACAATCCAGGTACCTGGTAGTGCATTGGATTTGTGTGTCACTTTTTTACATCAGTAATTGCATCAAATTACAAATAAATTTGTTTTATAATTCAAAATGTAACTACTGTTATAGATTCATGCATTACTTTGGCTTTATTCTTGCCTAATGGACATGTCTGCAACATAACAGTTCTGCTATAGTGTACTGCTGAATAATAACTCTATTTTGCTTATTTAGGGGCAATTGGAACACAATGTGGTACAAAACTGTACCACAGAGTTTCTTTCCAGAGGCTATGAGACTGACAAACTCTGTGCCTTAGTAACTGAACCCTCTGCCCCCCACTGCTGCTGCTAATGCTACTGTGGACCTCATGCTGTATTTTTATTCACTTGTTTTTTTTACTGTCATTTTACTCTGCTGCTGGGTCCTGAGTAGAATTTTCACTTTCTTCACATGAAAGCTTATTTTAGAATGGTAATACTTGAACCTTGAACCTTGTAGTGCACTGGTAGTGCTGCAGGCAGGCCGACAGAAAGCTTTGTAGACCTGGATACTCACTGCAGCAACTTCTGACATCAGGAGAGGATGGAGGGAGAAGAACCCTGGATACTTCAGCACAGACCTCCAGGTGAAGTCATATGGCACTGGCTGTTCAGGAAAATGCTAAAAGCTATTTTTAGAACGGCTGAGCAGAGCCGCAAGCTGCTCAGAGCTACGCTACAGAGGCTCATGGGATTTCTTGGTTTCCCTCATCAAATGCACAATCCAACAACTCCAAAACGCTCTGGTGGACAAATTGTGACCTGCACGTTCACCATGCTATGAGATAATGATGGAACGTTACAAGACAGAGTTGCTTTCGAGGCAAATGCAGAGACTGCTTGCCAGAAAACTGCCCGCGATGGGATTGCGTATCAGCCGTTTTGCATGGATTTATCTCGAAAACAACTCTGTCTTGTAACGTTACGTTATTATTTCATAGCATGGTGAATGTGCAGGGCACAACTTGTCCACCAGAGTGTTTTGGAGTTGTTGGATTGTGTATTTGATGAGTTTTTAAATGAGGGAAACCAAGAAATCCCATTAGCCTCCGTAGCGTAGCTCTGAGCAGATTGCGGCTCGGCTCGGCCGTTCTAAAAATAGCTTACACTGACAAATAAAGGTAAGGAACCTACTGCTATGACTATAGGGATTATGGAAATGGACCAATTTGCCAAAATGTTGAACTATCCAACTAATATGGTACTATAATAACTTGCATGAAAGTGACAACACCTGAGTTATTGTACTGTATACTGAATATCAGCGTGGGTGTGAGTGTCTGCAGAGCTCATGTACCTATGACTGAATCACAGCTGATATTTGACATTTCTTAAATAATACTAAAATAAAGTATTAGCCACTGTCATCTTAATATCTGACTAAATGTTTTGTGCTGGCTTGACACATGACTTGTATCATTAACTGTGTAATTATTGGTCCTGCTACTTTAGTCATCATAACTTCATGTCAAAATTTGCTTCTCTCACTCAGCTGAATGATGAATGACTATAATCTGATCTGGTGTCCTTTTCATGATAAGGATTCTTCCCATGAGACGTATCTGCAAAATCAGGGCATCAGAACAATGAGTTTTGGATCCTGCCCACATTAAGCCATCTTTGCCAATCCCTTCCTGACCTAAACGACACTTTTCCCTCAACAGAATTTGTGCTTTAATCAAAAGTGGAATGGAAAAAGGACCCTCCATGCCTCTGGGATATTTTTCCATTAACCATTTTGACACATGACTGTGGGGGATTATTGGTTTTTGAAGAACTATTAACAGCTGTACATTTGCATTTTAATACACTTCTCCTCAACTTACTAATGCAATTTGCTTCTCAGCTTTGTTGCCCCTCATTCCTGCAGCAATCCAGACGAACAGCATAAAGCCCTCCAGCTTTAATCGTTTTAATTTCCATGAAATATTAGTTTTCATTAATCTCTCCTAAATCTTCACAGTAGACGCCAGCTATTACAACTCTTTTCCCAACTGTTGCATGTCTCGTCCAGAAGGTTTTGGTAAGATGTTGGCCAAGACAGCGCACACATACAATTCACATGGAAAGTGATAAAAAGGCTAGTCTCAGGCTGAAGCAACGTTTTCATCATTATGTGGTTTTTGGAGAACTTGTTGGACAGACTTAGTAACCAAGAGTTAACATTCTAGGGGAGGCATTAAACCTGAAATAATCAACAAAGAAACACTGATATAATAATTATGGCTCGGTCTGTTTACTTTTTGGTATCCCTGGCTCTGTCTTGGATTGGAAGTTCTGCTTTTTTGGAGGGTGTTGTTTCATAGAATTTCCAGAGGTCTCTCCACCACAATAAAGAAAAAAGAAAAATCCATAAGCTTAGATATTCAAATCTCCTTGAATAGTCCCAGCCAGCAGACCTTCTCTATCTGTGCATCTGCATGGCCCTTCGCATCTGTCATATTTGTTCTCAGCAGGAGCATGTCCACCTCTTTCATTAGCAGAACCCATTAGTCACCAAATATTACCAGAGCAAGTATTCACGGAATTTGCATGACATTTTCAAAGGGCAAAAGGGAACTGAAAGTGGCTTTTTATTTCAGTGTTCTGGCATTATGTGAATGGTACGGGGGGAAAAAAGACATTTTGAACCAATAAATAATTAGATATAAAAAGCCTGAGGGAAACCTTTCATGGAGCGTGGCAGTGATGACTGTTTTAGCTTCCTTAAACTCTTTCATCATTCCCTTGTTCTATTCACTTCAAATAAATCCAGTAACAAACACAAATTCTAGCATGTTTCCTGTTTCATTGAAATCTCCATACTGTATGCTTTCAACTAGTTGGTCACAGTTCAACTGTGCAATATTGTATACGTAGGCCAGACACGTAGATTTGATGTTGATTCATGACTAAAAGTATGTAAATGCACAGCATTATAAAGGGATTTGTACACATGGTTCCCAATAATAAATCTCACTAATTGAGATACTGAGCACTTGTGCACAACCTCATCTGTTTTCCTGTCTGTATACAACATCTGCATATCCGGGGTGAGGCATCCCTCCTCGATGTGAGGGTCTAAGGGCAGAAGATGTTGTTATGATGCTGTGTAAAGCCCTTTGAGAGAGTGTTTGGGCTAAAAATGGGCTATACAAATCAACTGGCCTTTACTTACCTTGCCTCATTTCCATGTTCTGTCTTCACCGGGAGAAGAAAGACAAAACAGTAGAATAACTTCACTGCAAGTTTTTTTTTTTTTTTAATTGCAATTTTACAATTTTGTACAGTCACTGAAAAAGACTTGTTGTACTATAAAGTTCACTTTGAAAGAATCAGAAATCAGAAAAGTGAGATAGTAAAGGTCATCATACAGAACAGGGAACTCAACATGGTGTCAGATGCAAACACAAAAGGTACAAAAAAAGTAGCGATAAAATAAAATAAAAGATAATTCCACTGTAAAAAAAATATACATTACTATATGCAATTTATTTAGCTTATTTGGACTAAAGACATGTTTTAGTAGCTATTGGAGTAGTATGGCACAACTCACAGAATGAGTCCCAAAATTAAGTAAACTGATTAAGTCTGACCAAAATTATTTTCTACTTATGCATTGTTGTACGACAGAACTTGTAATGATGATCCCAGTTGATCCAGTACTGAGTATTACAGCTGACTCTAATTATACACAAGATAGATGAATTCAGCCGTGTTGTTGATCTGAAATGACAGAGATAAAGGTTACTCTCATATTTAATAGCATCCATTTCCCAAGAGAAAGCTTTCGAGAGCGCCGCAAGGCCTTTCAGTGGGTGTTTGTTATCCCTATTAAAGTTCAATAACACTATGGAAAACAATTTATTACTGATTGTGTCTAAAGGAGGCTGCCTCAGGGCTTGGAAGCGACTGATGAAACATGTAGTATTTTAATCCAGGAGAGTTAATTACGTGCTTAAGCATACGCCCCTTTTTGCCACATGACTCCCAGGCCTTATCTTTTTGACCTTTTCCTTTCTCCTCTCCTTTATTTATGTGCAAACTACTCTAAACTACTGCTCTGTACGAACTTTCTTCCTGATGAACTCCAACCAATAGAACCAACAGATGTATTTTTGCTCAATTGGCTGTAGTTTATCACAGTCCAGTGCAGGACATTTCACTTTCTTAACGCAGACGCAAGGTGCTTATCAATAAAAAAACAAGAACACATAACAATAAAATACAGGAATACAGAGTAAAATCGTGGGTGGGACCTGATAAGTTTTATGCTTCTCCAGTTTTCTCTTTCGGTCATGTGCTTGTATTGTGTAACTGAAATTGTGTGTGATGAAGTCTCATTCAATTAACATGTCCAAAAGAAATAAAGTATTAAAAGTCACAACAGTAAGAAGATAGAATCCATTTAAAAATGCCAGACAATAACAATGAGTTTCAAAGGTCCAGTGTGTAATAATTGTAAAGGTTCATTGGTAAAACCTGAATATACAGTACTACCCATGAATATATTTGTATAACTGTATAAGCAATATAAAATAAAAAATTGTTTGGTTTTTGTAGCCTTTTAATTCTTTTTATATATACATATAGCGAGGGTCTTGCTTTAGAGAGTGTTGCCATCTTGCGCTGCAGCCTGAACGTAAAATCCAGCCAGCCAGAGAGCATGTTTCGAGAGTTTCGTGTGCATGAATAAATCAATGAAGAAGAAGGCGGAAGAAAAGAAGAAGGAGGAAACAGCAGACTATGGTAAAATGGTTTAGATCGTCACCATGCTCCTGAAATACTCCCCGTTATCCCAGTCGTGGTACACATGTTTTTTTGTCCTTGGAGGCCACCATCACTTTGCCGATGGTAGGGGTGAGGGGTGAGCGAGCGCTGCAATCTAGAATCGAACGCACAGTTTTCCCCCCATTTTACACATTGGACCTTTAAGAAGGGTTAAAAGGGTCAACTGAGATTGCCTGAGATCTCCAGGTAGGGCATTCCACAAAGCAAAGGCCGGCCAATATAAGACCTTAGGGGTCAGCATTAGGTTTAGATGATTGTATTCAATAACATAACATTTTATGTTTATTGTTAATATGATTGCTCTGAAAAAATGGCTACAGCAGCATGAGGAAAGATTAATGACATCATCACATAGACAGAATCACAAACTCTGAAAGGTGAAAGCGTTAGCTGGTTCGTGTGCCACACCACTGGCAACAAGGCGGCATGCAACTGTCGTTTCTGGATTTGATTTCCTGGTGTTTGCATGTTCTCCCCTGCGTCTGTGTGGATTCTCTCCAGGTTCTCCAGTTTCCTCCTACAAAGAAATTCCCAATAGTGTGTGAATGTGAGTGTGTGTTGTTCGTCTCTATGTCAGCCCTGTGATGGACTGGTGACCTGTCCACGGTGTGCGCAGCCCTCACCTTATGTCGGTTGTAATTGGCTCCAGCCCCCTGCCTGCGACCCTGCACAGATAAGTGGTATAGACAATGGGTGAATGGATGGATGGATGGAGGGATGAATATGTGAAGACACTCTCGTAATCAAAAAACACTGTCTCTGCCACAGGCTATCAGGCACAGAGAAGGAAGACAGGAGGTAAGTGTTGTTTCAACAACTGGGAACCACTGGATCAGTATATTATAGTCACTAAAGCCCTGTAGTTGGTAAACCTGTTTAGAAACACGTTTTGTTATACTGGGTAAAATTGTCCTTCTATCTTGAGAGTAGTCAATACATTATTTATTCAGAAAAGGGAGTGAAAATAATGAGACCTCTGTGGCAGCTGCAGGACTGACAAAACTGTGACCAATTTATGCTTTTTGCTCCAAGAGCAAATAACCAATCAGATGGCTTCGTGCCTAGTTCTGTCTACGCCCAATCAAGTTGCCGTCTCTCTGAAGAAGTCCCTTTCCTCCCATCTGAGGAAAGGGGCTGGGACTTTTGACTTGTGTGTTTTCAGAATGTGGCCTGATAGAACCATTTTCCAGGATTTCCAATTCTAACTTTAACTTTTGGTGAAGTAGTTCTGAACTGAACCATCTATTTGAACTGAAGACATGTTAATGAGGCTCTAGACAGACTCTATTATTGTGTTAAGTAAACATTAATTTAGCATGAAACAGTTGACAGAAAAAGGATATATTTAAAGAGACCCAGAGGAGTTTCCCTTTGGTTATAGAAGAGTCTCATATTAATGTGGATGAATTTACATTACCCACACTTGTTAATGGGTTCATTTTGGGTCAATATATCATTTTGTCTACTGTTATTTTGTTATTATCATTTAGTGGTCGGCTCAGCATTCCCAGCATTCCCTACTTTTGATTTCCTGGCCGCTGCCTAGCGGATCATGCATAACGCTGACGAATTACCGTTCATGGTCGGAACTACGATGGAATCTGATCGTCAACCTCAGACTTTCATTCTTGAATAAAAACATTCTTGGCAAGTGTTTTGCTTTCGTCCGTCTTGCGCCGGTCCAAGAATTTCTCACACAATCAATGTAAATACATTTAAATCCATATTCTATATTGACAATAATAATTCCTGAAGTAAATGATATCATGATGAATTGGAGTTTATTATTACTACTACTGTTATTATTATTACTATTAAAGTATAAATATCAATTGACCATTTGTTTACTTTTCACACAATATAGGGTAAACTAAGAAAGACATCAATCAATTCTATGATTCAAATCCAAAAGTATGCAAAAAATGCAAACACAAGGATGAAATAAATAAAGTCTATATTTTACCAAAATATTTTTTAGGCAGATTTTGGCAGGACAGATAAGTCACAGAAAAAGGGACAGTCAGTGAATTCATAAGTGGAGGAAGAACAAAGAATAGAAGACTGATAGTAAAATGAAATGAAGAATGTAACACTGAGGACAGAAAAGACTTTTTGAGAAAGGGACCAGGTGATGGAAATGGATGATGGAGGAGACACAAAGGGAAAAGACTGATTCTCATTTATCACTGCTTGACCAATAATATTATTGCCCACTGACATGGTTTTAAAGCTACTGTAAGTGCAGTTTTTGTACCTTAGTATTTCTTTTTAAAAAATCCTGGTTATGGCAACATACATGCTTACAGTATATGAGTTAGCAAAGATGCAGATACATGATGTGAATGGTATGAGCTCAGGTGTAATGATTTAAAGACTGCAGCGCATATTTCTCCATGAAAAGCAAAGATTTGTCAATGTAGAGAAAAAGATTCTCTCCTGCAGCTGAACAAAGCTATTGTTGTCTTATCTTCCTTTTGTTTCATTTTAGTGGGGTTATCAATTACAGACAATAACAGGGGACCCGTTGGGTGGGGAGTGTGGGTGACAAGGGTAAAAGAGCTATTTGGATTTCTAGAGCTACACTCCAGGCTTTCAATAACAGGATTAATGTAGCCCCCAGTGCTGCTGTTCCGGTTGGAAAAGGATCAATCGGAAAAAGGCAAAAGCGTATTAAAAGGATTATAGATTAGCAATTAGATGTCTTCTGACTGGGGGTTAGAAGCGCTCTCACTCAGTATTTTGAGTCTTAAGGTGAGTTGTGTGACAGCTGGCACTGTGGTCCACTTTTTTACTCAGGCTAGATCTACTCTACTTTGACATCCAGAGGCTTGTCTGAGCCCAATGTCTGTCCCAGGATTAAAGACTGATCATCTTTCCTTTTATCCCTTGTTAAAAGTGACTGGATATAAGAAGACTGTACAGTACATTCTTCTGTCTTTTCGAAGATTTGGTTGACCATTTCATCTTCAGATACAGTACATTGTGCCCAGATAAGTGCAACAACAGTACAGTACATTATTACTATATAGCTATGATGTGAAAACAGCACACATAAACAATATTTATTTACAAATCAAACTGAGCTGTCAACGAAGACACAATTAAATTCACATAAAGTGGTGAAATTAGTGTTAAGCAGCTTAACTGCTCATCTAATTAATGTACATAGGTAGTTTTTACAGTATGTGCATAATGATTGTGTAGAGGATAAAGCTTGTAATGTATTTGATGAGTGAAGCATGAAATGTACATGTTAGCTACTGCACAATGTGAGTTTTAAGAATATAATTTGGAGGTGCAGTGAATGTGGTGTTACAGTACATGGTTATTTGGACATACATGGATGTTAGCATCCTCCTTCCTCTTTGACTGGCCATGCACTTTGTGTTACTGTCGTACTGTTGTAACTGTTGGGTCACAAGAACCTAACCCATTACCTGGAAAATGCATAGGTCAGCCATTAGAACAACTAATAGTTAAATTATCAGTCAATCTGGAGGAAAACAATGTGGCTTATAACTTTCTGATTCACTGGATCTACAGTTTCTACTTTAAAGGACCACAACAGGATGAGAACAGGAGAACTACTCCACGTACTACAGGATAAATGTAATCTCTGATAATCATTGTGATCAAAAGTGGAATAGAGGAAGAGTTTAAGCTGATGAAAGGACTCTGCGATTAGTTGAGTAAGGGTGGGATAGAATAAAACAAGAAAATGATCAGTAGGCCTATGTCTAGAAATGAGATTGAATGATTTTTTTTTTTTCAACATTAATCCAATCATGAGTAGCATGTCAACCCAGGCAGTTGATGCTGTGGTAATCCTTAGTGGTGGACTGGGTATAACCTCCTGGTGGCATCATCCTTACCAAGGTGACAGTTCTGCTGGTGTCTCTCAGTTATCTCTGATTTGCTTGCTAGCAGACCTGTTTGGACTACTTTCACTGTGGCAGATAAGGCTGTCTCCTTCATCTCTAGCAAGGTGATGCAAATTAAAACTCTACTGAATTTAAATTTGGCTACAAACTATAATTTTTAAGGACAATGGCGCTGGCCACATTACACAAAAACTGTCAAAAACAGATTGACTAACAGATTGGCAGGGAGCCATCACTGTGTACAGGAACTAAACATAATATCAACAGAGGCTACTGCCAGGTCCACATTGATTTAAAAAAAAAAACAGTGGGAGAAATGCTGCATTTCGCATTAAGCCCTTAAAAGCCAATGAAAACAATTGCTTTGTGTATTTGGACCACATCATTTATTCCCGTTCCCTTGAGCTACAACGCTATGACATCCAAGCAGTCATCAACAAACCATGGAAGGCCTACCTACTGTCAACATGAGGATGAATCAGTTCAGAGCCTCGCTGAGACATGTAGATTTCTCTGTGGTAGTGGAAGAGGACAACCACGGCAGTACAGGGCATCCCTGTCCTCCACACCATGAAAGAAATTCAATAGTCTCTTGAGATTGCTTTGGGCCCCAAACTATGAACTGCTTGAAGCCCAGACATGGCTGCTAATGATGCTGACTTTAGGACTCTGTATGTCTTGGTGGCGATGTAAGGGATGGGAGCCCTTGTCACTGTGCAAAGCATGGGTTATTGTCTTTCTTTTGATGTACCTGGAGTAATTTGAAACCTGTTGGTGAAATGGAAATCCCCCACAATCCTCCAGAATGGGCATTCACAAAAAGCTTCTCCAGACAGCAAACACAACAGCAAAAACTGATGAAAGAACTTCAAACAGAACTTCAAAAAATCTAGTTCTAATTACTCCTTTTCACTTGGCTGGCCTGACACTTCTACAAATGCTGAGAGGGACGGCGAGGTTTAAATCGACTGCAACCAGGAGGAGAAAAGCTGCAGCACTTTTCACCTTCGACAAAAAGCCTATTTTCCAATAATCTCTGAAGAACTTGCCTGACACGACTCACATGTTGAAATGTTGTCATGATAGACAAAAACTAACCAATTCAAACAGTCTCTGAAGACGTTGCTCTCTGTTCTTAGCTGGAATATTTGTTAATCCAAAAGGCATAACCAAGTATTCAGAATGTTCAAGGTGTGTTGAACACAGTTTTCCACTTGTCTCCCTCTCATATCCTGACCCCATGGTAAGCATTGCTGAGATCCAACTATGTGAAGGGTTGGTTTCCTTTTTTTAAGATGAATGTATCAACTTCATGAACTGACAGTCTGATAACAAGTGTTTAGAGTGCATGCATGCATACCATGCAACAAATACTGTGTCTGGTGTATTTTTTGGAATAGCCAAAATTCCCACTTCCCGGAGGTCAAAGGCCATTCAAGATCTCTTTGGGGACACCTCCAGCCAGTCAAGACCTCTGGAGAGCTAGCCTTTGCTGAAATAGCTAAGAATAAAGAGACTGTATCTTTGATCCTGGGAGTTAATAGTGGTGGAAATGTCATGAGGGTCAACTTCTTCTCCTGCAAAAATATGCCTTTGTATTTCTGCTGCCATCTGAGGGTGTATTTAGTATTGTAGGTAACATTGTCTTAAAAAGACATGTTTCATTTCTCACTTATTGTCTATTTTATGTTGGCTGTTAGTTTTGTAACCTTGACAAACATTCTTCCCACCATATTTCTGCACAAAACCTTAACCCACTTGCATACTAATAGAGAAGTAAGACATACAGATTAGGTATTCCTACAGTAATTTTGAAACTGTATTTAATCCTCATGATGATATTTCAAGTATTACTCGTATTCCTCATTGTGATATTATAGGTGTTAAAGTATGGAGGTATTTCTTGGAGTTGAGGCTCGTAACTGTACAGGTTTGTTCTGCCAACTGCTGTTCTGGCTAAAGGGAGAATTGAAGCAGGAACTGTGTCCAGTTCCTCTTGATTTTCGGTCTATCTTACTCTGTGTTCTGGTATTGGTGTAAATGCACAGGGTGGGAATGTCTAGAAACAAATGGACTTCATCATTGGTTGTGACAGCTGTGCGGGATTTGACAGACAGGAACTAATTTTTCCATCATACACAATAAAAACAAAGGAGAAGTGCAAATAGGTGGCTTATTAGGGGCAGGTGTTGAGCAAACCATATAAATGCAAATGTCAGTTCAGTTAGCGTTTTTCCTTTCAATTTTCATTGCTTTGCTGTTATTTTGATTTCTTCTGACAAAAAAAACCAAAAACTGTTAGGTTATATTTCAGATACAGAATTTCTTCATGAAATGCTCTAGGAAAAATTGTTTTCGTACTTTAAGTACTTTGGGGATGGTGAATTCAGCACTCACTGATACAAACAAGAATCATTTAGTGCCAGTTTTTTATTATTAATATTTTAATAAACTTTCAATATACTGTTGTTGTTTTTTGTTTGTCAACAACTTTCCATTTTAACCAACTAAGTAGGTTGCTTGTCTCCGTATAAGATACAACTCGTACAATTTGTATTATATATCACTGATACCCATACTGGCCTTCAATGTCACAGTGACAAATAGAACCCACAAAATTGTAGCCATAATTTTGAGGGTTTTTTTTATCGCCCCCCAAAAAACTGTCACTTTGAGGCAATTGAAAATGGCAAAGCAGTGGAGAAGTGACCCAATATTGGCTACTGGTAGGAGGTAAACAGGAAGTCATAGTCAAACCTGTCAAAATGTCTTAAATTAGTCAATTCAGACTAAATATAATTTTTTATGGAAACACAATACTTGTTTTCTGCATTCATTTAGACACCCCATGGATGTATTATTTTTGACAAAATATCTTTAATAAACATTCTCCATATTCAACCTTTAATATGTTGTCTTCATGCTTTTTTTTGACATGAGGTTGTATGAGGTAGTAGTTGCTACATTA
The DNA here is from genome assembly GCA_030347415.2 of Decapterus maruadsi. Taxonomy (NCBI): domain Eukaryota; kingdom Metazoa; phylum Chordata; class Actinopteri; order Carangiformes; family Carangidae; genus Decapterus; species Decapterus maruadsi. The sequence continues at coordinate 7,190,230 of CM064897.1, forward strand.
TTTGCATTTAATTTTAATCAGCATGAACCCAGTTAGAAAAGCTGATTTGCAACACTAGTAGAGTGGCAGAGCTATGTAATACAAAGGACCATCAGAAAAAAACATTTTGACATTTTCAAACAGCTACTGAAACAATCCAATATCATAATATATTGTCTAAATATAATGCTTCATGTAGAAGGACAGAAGTTATTAGCTACCTCATAAATACAGAGTGCCTGGTCTGACTCACTAAGCAGTGCTCAGTGGCTGCTCTGTAATGCTTTGTTGTGTATGATCACATTTTAAAATTTTTTTACTATTATTGCTTATTTGTCTTAACACCAGATTTCAATTTATTTCCCATAACAATGCGTAAGGGCAGACACTGATTTCTTGATCCTTTAAGTGTGTACTGTCCTGAGTGTAGAATAAAAGTTATTGCTTTTACATAACAAACTAATATATTGTTGGCAGATAAACATATTTATTACAATGGTTTGTTGTTATTTTATTGAAAACATCTTAATTAGGATTATTGCTGTTTTCAGCTCCCATAAAACAATCTACATAACAAGCATGAATAAAGACAAAAGAGGCCTAAGTGCATTCCAGCCAAGTACTGCACTTCTCATTAGTTGTGTATTATCCACAGCACCACCATCAGTCCAGTCTTCTTGAGCTAAAAGATGTACTAAATGAATAAAACAGTATCCAATGTCCTCATTGAATATCATTTAACCACTGCTAATTAAAGTAAAAACCTGAACTCTTCTAAGCGGACAAATCCTCCTATCACAACTTCTACTGTTACTGTAGGAGTGTCTAATGTCTGCAAGTTTACCAACTTCATCTGACTCCTCACCAAGGAGACCACAATTACTTATTCTCTATTTGCACGTACAGTAACACTTGGTGTATCTGCTGTACCTTGCTGCTTACATCCTGTATGTTTGTCTTGTGTTTTTTTCAAATGTGACTGTTGAATGTGTGTCTGCTGCAAACCAAATTGCCCTTCAAGGGACAAATTAATAAAGTGAAATTGTAACTGTTTTGTTTTTTTAAGTAAATCATATTCCAGGAAATAGCTCTGTCTGCTCATTGCTGTTTGCCATCTTCTGCAGGGCATATTGATAGGAAAGGACAGGAAATGTCACACAAAGGTGCAGAAAATAGTCTGCTGAATTTATGCTCTATCAAGTGCTCTTTACTGGGAAAAAGAACACATGCATGTGTAAAAAACATAGGGGTTAAGTAGCCACATCTTTCACATGGGTTATTTCATAGTGGTGTTGAGCAAATAGCAGAGGAAGACAGTAGTAATCCCAAGTGACAGCAACATCAGGAAGAAGGAAAACCAAGAGGAAAAACAAATTGCTGAAAGAAGAGCTAGAAAGGTGAGGATAACAGCGGTCCGTGGGAATGATTATTTGGCTTGTCAGTACTTAGTTATTGTTGTCTAACTACAATTTATTTGAGAGTATGCGATTAAAGGAGTTGACATTGATACGTAATTCTATATTATCCTGACACTGTGTCAAGGATATCCAGATCCCATATCTGCACAGCAGCATTTCTGTGTGCCATCTATTTAAAGGACTCCATGTTGTTACTTGATCACATTATTCATCATTGCAAAAGGCAATCATGCTTGAACATTCAAAACAAAACCATTACGCTTTCAGCAGCTAGGGCTGTGCCAAATGCTCTGTCCTGTTTTTTTTTCAGACTATGCACACACACACACACCACCTCCATGTTTTAATATTATAAAATAAACAGGAAAAACAGGAGTGTATATGGCAAAAGTGTTTCATAACTTTCAAACTTTCATTCAAGTCTTCCATGCTTTTCTCAAAAGCATCAACACAAAGCGCCATTGTCAAATACATTCATGAAAATGTGTCCTAATCAAACACTATTTGCAGGTCATTGACAAAACCTGTCATGGTCTGTGTCTCTGTGTCTGGTCTTACCAGCTGCTTCCTAAAATAAACTGTCCAAAAAAAAAGTCACACACTGTAATATTTCATTAGACCACTTTTAGCTTTGATTACGGCATACATTTGCTTTAGCATCATTTCAATAAGATTCTGTAATGTCACAACATATATTTCCATCCAGTTGCATTAATTTTTCAAAGATTTTAATAATGCGTTGGATAGTTCTTAACCTGATTTTAGTAGTCTCAGCAATCGCCTTAGATGTTTTTATTTGCTCGATGCATGCAAAAAATTGGACCCTACGACCATCTTTTCTATGACCACAGGATGTGTCCTCTAACATGGTTGTTTAAGAAATGAAACTGCATCAGTCAGGGTTAAATAAGTTGTTGCCAGCTGAAACATAATAATCCAGTAATTATACAATGGGTGGCTCTGAGCTTATCCTGTACATTAACAGGCTGCTCTGCCATGGGTCGCGTTAATCGAATATTTTCCGTCATTAACCGTTTTTTTGTTGTTGTTGTTGTTGTTGTTTTTTACTGTGATGGAAAAATCTTAAGGCCATCCGTCATTTTGACAGAGAGCTGGCTGGTGCGCCTTCAGTAGAAAACGCTGTAGTACACTCCAGGCCTGTGTGGAGCGTGTGTGGCGCTGTAGCGCTGCCTGCCACACCAACACACCAACAACAGAGAAGAAGACAGAAAGCTTCCCGGCAGTATTCAAACTCCTAACATTATAAGTGGATTAAATGTTGACTGGGAGTCGTGTCAGTGCAAATACGACGATCGATGATGATTTAATGAACAAGATTCAGCCGCAATGTCCGAGGGACCGACAGTATCAGACGCTGTTGTTAAGTTAGGTCCATAGACTGTAGCTGTACAGCAGTGTGTCTCTGTCCAGGTAGAGCGGCCGGGGTATGGCGTCATCGTTTCAGAAAAGATCCGTTTCGCGTGTTTTCGGACCACATGAACACAGATGCTTCATAAAAGTAAGGCCCAGGTGCTTCAGCTGGCCTTTGAGGAAGGCGTGACCCACAACCCAGTGGAAATATGCTGTTCCTCAGGCCACACTCGCCGCATACAACTCTTCTAAAGGTAAGATAAGGCTTTTTTAAAATGTATTTTGCCCGCCGTGGCATTGTTTATAACACTTAAGGCTGAGTGGGGTTTTGTCCTGTCTGAATTTATGCTATATCTGGCTGTGTGGTTTAGTAGCTTCAGTTGTCTCAGTGATGCGCAATGGCTGCGTGCGTAAAAGAAAGATGAGAGGCTGTGTGTGTGTGAGACAGAGAACAAGACACAGATCGGGCTGTCATTTTTAGACAAGGCCAGTGCCTACAGTATGTGAAAACGTGCTCCTTTGGATGTTTTGGTGTAACACATGGATTAGCGTGTTGATTGTTGACAGAAAACTGATGTCATCACGCATTTACGTGGTATATTCAGATGTTGAGTGGCAGAAAGTGACCCTCGCATTCACTGATTGTAAGATGTGCTCTGACGCAGACTCTGCATTCTCTGTTCTGCTTGTTTGGACTTGACATGAATTGAAGATGAATGAAAATTGAATGCTACTGAATATGTCATTATTATCATACAATACTATAACCTCTACTCTGTCTGCTTATCTCTGTGAGTGATGAGAGGTTTCCTGGTGACAGCCCTGAAGGTCCTCTCTGCTCAGTTCTTCAGTTTGGTTGGATGACCATCTCTAGGTAGAATCCTGTTAGTTCCAACATCCACAATGTTGGAGGTTGAACAAGCAGAAGTGTAAAATTGGTTTTGTACCCTTGTAACCACTTTTTTTTATTATTTTTACTTTACTTGTATCTGAATGACAGTTAAGAGGCTAACTCAATTGCTCACATTTGTTTTCTCCTCCATTTTTTATTTATTTTTACCACTCTGAGCTTATGTCTCATGTACCCCTTCAGATTTATTTGAACAGTTGTCATTGTGTTGAATTTATTTTTTTGGTAAGTACAATGTTACATAGAATATTGTTGTTTAAAAATGTAATTGACCTAAAGCATGGGGAGCACAGTTGAATATTGAATAGGCAGCAGCTGCACAATGTGCAGGACAAGCAGGTGGTATCAGCTCCAGCGTGGCAGCCTATCGTAAACAGGATCTGCATCAGTCAGATGGAATGCTTTGGTGAGCCGACGGTTTCACTGAGATATGTATCAAAAGGACAATTAATATCCATTCTGCTCTCCTCGTGTGACAAGTTCATCACACACCACGCTCCAGGTCTTCTTCAAATGAATCTGTCACATGGGCAATTTTTTATGCTGCTTCAACACATTGAGGATGCTGCATGCACTTGAACAAACTTAACAGTAGCTATACTGTTGACTTTGACTAAAATTCCAGGCTTTTTGCCAACAGTTATCTTCAGCACCAACATTAATTCTCTATCACATCTTTTAGTTTCCCTATTAGACATTTTGTCACCTCCAAACAACATTAACTGTAGTTTCCAGCTCTGGAGATATTATACTACTCATAGCATGATTTGTATTGTAAATGCAACCAGCCCAGTGACAAGCTAGTGCTGCCTTTTGTTTAGAGATCAGCATGTCAGAAAATTTAGTGATGAGCACAGACATTGAAAGGAAGTTGGAGATGGACTCTTTTTTTTTCTTTTGAGTTCAGGGGCAATGCCACCTGCTTTATCTGCAAAGAGACGATTGCTGTGTTGACGGAATATAACCTGAAGCTGCTTTGTTCAACTAAGCATGCAAATGAATATGGTAAATACCAGGGAGACGAGACAAGAAAACGAGCTGCACAGATAAAGAAAGGGCAACTAAACATCTTCCAGAAGGCAAGTCGATGCAGTAGTGAAAGCTCTTTTTGTGGTGAGTGAGATGATTGTGGGACCAGTGGTTATTTAAGGCCAGCTTCTAAAAGACTGCAAACTAGAAAAAGTGAGTAGGCTATCATCTGTCCAGAATAAAGGGTCTGTTCAACAACATCAGCCTTTCAATCCTACACATAGAGGATTGCTGAACTATCAGATGATATTTGTTATAAGGTATGTGGCAATGGTAAGTTTGTGGTTCTGGATGAAAGTGCAGATTTCTTTTTCTTTGCATTTTTGTCAACGTTGTTGACAACCAGTTTGAAGTGTGCAGCAATTGCATAAATGATATCATATCCAGGAGTTTATACAGCACCAGTTCCGTGCCTCTTTTGGAGGAGTGCAGGATGGGTCTTGCCAGCTGGCTGATGTGCTTAGCTTTCCTTGATGATCTCATATAGGAGCCAAGGTCAGCTTGTTACTGCAGTTTTTGAAAATGTCAAAGCAGTGAGGGAAAAAAACGATTTTTAAAAAAAATCTAGTTTTAAAATGGAATTACCCCCATCCTTCCCAGTGCTATGTGACGTGTTCAGGCGTACTTTTGTTTCGGCACATACCTCTGTATAGTGTACACTATGAAATTCTTCTTTTGTCCTGAACCAATTGGGATACTTACAAAAGACATGAAATTTCACATGTTCTATGAACTGTACTATAACATCAAGAACAATAAAAAAACTATGTTGAGGTGATACTAGGTGAAAAGACTGGCACCGAATGTCAAAATTCCTTTTTTTTCCTACTCTTCAACTCTAACAACTTTGTCAAAAAGTTAGAAACTTTGCATTTGTACTTGTTTGTTGTTCTTGTCTACTGTTGACGTTCTTTCAGTGTGCTGAGTGCTTGGACCCTTTGATTGCATCACTGTTCACTGTTCTTCATAAAAAAAAAGCCTAGGACCTAAACCTAACCCATGAAAAATTAGAATTCTGTGAACGATTTCAGGGCCACAGTACATTTATTGTTATTACCCTGAGTTACGATGAAGAGCGTCCGTGTCCCATAGTGAGAAACTACTCAGGATGTAAATTATAGAATAATTACAAAGCTGCAAGTATGTGTAATGATTCATTGGGAAATTTTGAAGGTGATTACACTCAATGAGTTCAAAGCACTTATGTCAAGACCATTACAACGGCTATTTCAGCTGAACAGATGACACCTTAAGGTACTGGAAAAAAAAAATCACAGCTGGAAGAGACTTGAGGGTGGGGGGAAGGTATAAGGTGTGGTGGGAGCTTGATGGATGACAGAACACACTAGACAAGTTTAAACTATTTTGCTTGTTTGTTACATAAAGATAGTTCAGTCAATCAATTAGGATGTCAACAATTTGTATAATGAAAATCCCTGATGATAACAATAAAACGTTGGTGCATATTATTAACACATTTAGCTACCAAGGAAATGTTTATTTGTGCGATTACATCTGTGGGAAGTCTGGGAGGAAGACAAGAATAACTACAAATTATTCACCTGAAAAATTAGACACTGACATGAAAAACGATTCTGATTCTCTTGAGTCAAAGTCAAATAATGTGGTCCTGACAAGTTCCTAGTCTGCATAATCACTCCTGTCACAGCAGGTGAAGGGGAGACCATGAAGAATTTCCACCGGAGTCATCGTTGCCATTGTACAGCGCCTTGTACTTAGCCCTGTCACCTACAATTAATGTCAATGGGAAAGTGTAGCCTAGCTGACACTGAGTTTAACTCTCTGACAGGCTGTCGGCTGCTGGGCTTTCTCTATCACTGTGCCGCCCTGTGTGGATCACAAAGGGGAGTCACAGATGGCAGACTGAGGTATATTTCTCTTATCAAACCAAGTATGGAAATGTGTTCCGATAGAAAAAAGATGGATTACCTGGTGACAGTTTAACTAACAGCTTTGACAAGGATTCAAGGACTTTATTTGTCATTCCACCACATGGTACATGATGGTAGGAATGCAATTTAGTTCCTCAGGTCCAGTGTGAAAGTGGAGATAAAAAGATACAATAATAATAGTGAAAATGATACAAATAAGTACCTACTGCAGCAGCAACAATGGTAAAATGACAGTGCAGATATAGCACATACCTTTTGTCACTGAAGTAAATCAAAGTGGTAAATGAGAATAGAAGTTATTTTTACATTACAATTTGATGAAACATATATGTGGTTTAAATTAGATTTTTAATGTTTTAGCACCAGTGACAGAGGCATGTTCATTATGGGTTGTCTGTCTGTCCCTTTTTGCACATTCACTGGAACTTAAAGATGAACTGCTTAGATTTTGGTGGTCAAATGTTGCGTACCAAAATTTAACACTTAACACAGCATTTCTAACAAAATCTCACACAAATGGGAGATTTTACTTTGGACTTTATTTAAGGCTCAAAATAGATTTCAACTGAAACTAGTATATGTGGCTGAGACAACCATGAAGTGTGAGCGGTCTGGTCTCCTCAATACGGAAGCCCTAAAGGGCCAGGTCCGTATAAAAATTTTTTATTACTGTTTTCTCGTGATAACGACTTATTATTTCGTTATCTCGAGATAACAAAGTCCGTTTTCTCGTGATAACGACTTATTATTTCGTTATCTCGAGATAACAAAGTCCGTTTTCTCGTGATAACGAATTAATGTCATCTTGTTTTCTCGTGATAACGAAATAATCATAGAATGTGTCGTTGACATGGTTGCCTAGCAACATGTTTCCCCGGTGCAAGGTAGCAGTAGCAGCTGGTTAGCGGCTGTATGTTCGTAGCAGGAGGCTACTAAAGCGAGTCTGTTGGAAACACTACACATGTACAGATATAACGTGACAGAAGAGCTGGTTTCGTGGTGTGACAGTCGAGGGTCCTGTCACTCTGCCCTGGCTGCTTGGCCACAGGGGATATGCCTTTGGGTGACTGGTTAGCGTTTAGGCTAGACCTCAAATCAGTGAGCTGATTCAAAACAAAACAAAACAAAAATCAGTGAGCTGATTCATGTGATCACATCATCCTGATTTCAGCCTTCAAGAGCTGCCACTAGTCTGCTCTGCTCTGCTCTACTGAGCTGTCAACAAGTACCGCAAAGTTACACCGTTAGTTTGTTTACTGTGCTGGGTTTATTTAAGGGGCTACCGAGAGGTTGGCTACGTTATCTGAAAGCTTCAGCTAAGGTAATGTTAGCTGCTTGCTGCTCAGATAAAGCTCATGAACACAGCATATGAACACTGCTGTCAGCGGTCGCAGCCAACAGGTGTCTGTTGGTTCGAGATATATTAATGTATGATAAAGTAAGGTTGTGATTTCTGACAGCAGCAGCCAGTAACTAACGTTAGCTTAGCTGAAACAGGATAGATGGACCACCGGCCGGTAGCCCCTTAAATACACCCAGCACAGTGACGTTATACAAACTAACGTTAAGTGTAACTTACCGGTAAGTTATTGTTGACAGCTGGTGTGGACAATAATCACGCCAGTGAGTAGAGTAGACCCCCCCATGCTCGAGCTGAACATGTAGTGAATCATGTTGCTAGGCAACCATGTCAACACATTCTACCCATAGATTCTACCATAATAGTTATCTCAAGAAAACGAACTTTGTTATCTCGAGATAACGAAATAATAAGTCGTTATCACGAGAAAACGGTAATAAAAAAATTTATACGGACCTGGCCCTTTAGGGCTTCCGTACCTCAAGGAAGAGGTGGGAAACATGAATCACTTTGCTGATTCTAATCACTTCATTTTGATCATTTAAATCATTCAGGGGAGCTAACTTTAGCTAGTTCAGTTTGTTTCATAAGCTAAGTGGCTGAATTGCTGTCCAAAGGCTCTTCAGCACTGGTGCTGCCACATAACGAGAGACAGCAACTGTCATAGCTCTGTGAGTGTCATCACAACCTTTGCGAGTAAAAAAGCAATTAGCTTCCATTATCCCACCCGCCAAGCTTTACAGATGTAGGGAATTTCCATTTTCAAGTTCTCACACACCATGGTTTGTTTTAAATGAGCACAGCGTGCTTATGTTAAGATGATTGTAGATTATTATGAACAAGCTAAAGGGAACAAAATTATGTGCGTATACTGTCACTTCATTCACGACAAGCTTTTGTAAGAAAGTACATCTTATTTCTATTATAATTCTGTACCTGGGCTACACGGTGCTGTACATTAAAGAATAACTAAGTTATAGCCACAACATGAGACAGCAGCTCCTCTCAGCAGTGTTAGCTGCAGCAGAAGGTGGAGGGTGATAGTGCCCCGTGTAAATTATAATTGTAAATGTAATGAAACAAACAGCCTTTCCCTGTGTCAGTAAGAGGTATTGTTGATCTAACCTGTCTGACCTCCTCCTCGTGGACATTGTCGCTGCTAGGTACTCTGTCACAACATGAATGTGGGATTATTTTTAGTGGAGGACAGCTTCCTTTTAATGTCCTTTTAACAAGGAGGTAATGTGTTGTGAACCACAGAGTCGACAACAAAAGGTTTACAGTCTGTGTTTCCAGCTAGAAGACAGCTGATAAACACTTGAGGCCTACAGTACATGATGGCTGAACAGTGGGAGCACATTTTATTCCTACTAAAATCACCAATAAGTCGTCCAAGCCTTTTCATTTTCTTTCCTCACACAATGACTCTTTGATGGTTCATTCTTTCATTTATTCTGGCCCGACGTGAGAAAATGCATGACAGTTTAAAAAGGGTGTTCTTGTGCTTTCAGTGATCATATCACATGATCTTCTTAGCTGTCATTTGTGACAGCTCACCAAAGTGGATCTTGTGATGAGACTTCTTTCTTAACTATGGGTAAAGTAGGTCATTTCAGATCTGAAAGCTCACCTCTCATTTAGAGCTGAAATACTTTCTGCCAAACCTTTTAGAGTTTTTTATAGACCCGTGTCCACTGGGATTATTTTGGTATTATTGAAGAATACCTTAATGTGTCAATAATCAAATCGATGTAGAAGTTATATTGACCTAAAATCACCATTTGCATTTAGTGTGGACATATAGAACATCACCATTCATTCACTGGTTCCTTTTATCTCTTAGTGCAGAGCTTAATCAGGCCTTCATCTAGTAATTATGAAGTGTTATTTGCTTCTTGTAATGTTCAGAATCAAACCGCCATGTCTTGATTTGTTTCATTGTTCATTTCATTAGCTCGAGCTCAACAAAACAAGATCTAATGAAAAGCTACAGTGAAAATAGTGCGCCTGTTGTAATGTGCATTCTGTAGCCTTAATGGCATTAGTGTTTCGTTTTTCAGAGGCTAACGATGCATTGTGCTTCTACCTATTTGTGCATGGAGGCAATGTCTTTGCATTAAGAGACGTTTTAATCGGCTTTGTCTCCTGTGTCTGCTGGCTGTGAAAACAGACTGCATGTAATATTATCCAGGCTCAGGTACGGCTGTTGCTATAGCAATTGTAATTACAAAAGGTTCATTAACTCACAACAGTTTTGCCAGTCAAAGGGGGGGGGGGGTTCACATTAACAAAATTTACATATTGAGGAAATTAACGCAATTGGCATGAAACCAGGGTCATTAAAATGAGAAGAAACCCAACAATGAGGAAGGAGAGCTGCAGGAATGTGTACGGGAGGAGGATAGAGCCAGTGCATTGTGCACTGCGGTTTCCTCTTCTTAGGATTCTCCTGCCTTATTTCTTTATGTTGCTCTTGTTAACATCACGGTATAGTTGCTTCACACCCTGGGTGTTCATGTGCTTGAGAAAACAAATGGTTAGTATGATGCAGTGAGAGAGTCTTTTCACATCAACTTGGTCCAAACTATCAGTAGATTTCTGAAAACATCCTTATACTGTATCACAGGCCTTTCTTGTCTGCTCCTCTACATATGCTACAAATCAAAATGCTGTATAATTACTGTTATTGTTTGAGTGTGTGTGATCATCATTTATAATTTGGCGCTGTTAGAAGTATGTTTGTTCAACTATTATGTTAATATTTCCATAACCATTAGGCATGTGCTACACCAGAGAGCGAGACACCCACAGATTGGGTGGATGTTTTTTTCTTCTTCTTTTGAATCCCTCCAAAATTCTCGAAATAAATTCAATGAATACACTGTTCAATAACTGAGATTCAGTGGTTGTGTTAGAAAACACTGAACTACTATAGTGGACTATATAGTACAGAGCTGGGCATATAGAGAAGGTATAAGCAAACTAAGCACCTGTTTGGGGCCCTGTGCCCTCAAAGGGCAAGTAACTTTTTGAAGTTGTAGTGCGTAACTTCTGTTGACCCTTAGAGAAATACTGCATAGTTACATTTCCTTTAATTGTTGTTACATTTTAATCCATAGTCAGTATTGGGCGTAAGCAGAACTAGACATGAAGGCATTTGATTGTTTTTTCCTTTTCGGAGCGAAAAGCATGGATTGGTCAGAGTTTTGTCAGTCTTGCAGCTGCCACAGAGGTCTGAATATGTTAGTTCCTTTTTCTGAATATATACATAATGTGTTGCCTTACCCTTCATTAGTGTAAAAACACTCTGAATTAACCCAAGTGGTATAATTACACCATACACAGTCAAGATTATTTAACAGCCTCTGAATGTGTTGATTTAGTGCCACATTCCAGAGCGAATAGGAGGCATTTAATACTTTTTTGTGGGGGTGAATGGTTTGGAGAAGTCATTTTGATTAAGAGCAGCAGCTGAATCCATCTGCTGATCAATTCACTCTGACAAAACAGAAATTTCATTTACTACACCTCAGGAAACTATTCTGGACCCATGTGTGCTTAGAGTAATAATTTCTAAAATTTAGACAGTGAAAACAAATTGATTAATGAAAGCGAGTTGCGAAAAATCAATATGTATGACATTTATATAGTGAGACAAACCCTTTAAGTGTAACCACCGATGAACCGATGAAGTCAGTACATGAAGAGCTGAATTAAGCTATGCTCGTTGTAGGACTTCTGTCCTTGTCCCGTTTTCCATGCGACAGAGAAAATCGAATGACTGACGCCGGTGTCCGCCTCCTCACCATAGGTAGATACTGTATGCGTTGTTTCAGTGGGTTAATACTGACTCCTGTCCTGCTGACTGTCACCAGGTAAAAAATGGAGATGAAAAACTTCAAGTTCTCAACTTCAGTTCCCGACCGGACGTGTCAGTCCGGGTTTCAGGCTGAAAATAGGCTGTAGTCTATACAAATGAAATGACTCGGGTCGGGTTGGGCTCAATTCTCAATTAGTGCTGACACCGCTTATATTTTCTTTGCCGGGTTCAGGCTGGCCTCTCTGCTACAGTGTCATATTTACTGTTGTGGAGCATGTGCACATGCGTTGGCCAGTTAACTCTGATATGGAGAATCAAATCAGTTTTTAATTGCCTTGTCGGATAAAGAGAACTTCGGACCAACATGTTTACATGCACTTCAGTTGTCCAGTTATAGTCGGATTAAGGCAATAATTTGTTTTTCTCCAGGTGTCATGTAAACATACTTGAGTGAGGAGGTGGGATTCTTTGACGTGTCTGCAGCGTCAGAACCACCTGCCAGCATCTTACAAGAATTCACCATTTCCTACAAAACATTCAGCATCTCTGCAGGTAGAAGACATGAGATGTCTGAGGATATATACAGTATATGACTTCTATAGACACATTGTTTTTCAATTTTGAACTACATCACAGTAGAAATGCCAGCTGGTTAGAATTACCATTTCGTTTTTAATTATCACTGTAACCATGGTCAATTACCATGGTTAATGACTGTAGTTAATTTGATTTACATTAGGTTCTGTACAGCGTTAACCAGGAACAGTCTCTCAGATGCATGTGTCGGAACTCGGAAGGGATGCAGGTTTCACGTGTCAGTCAAAACATTATGGAAGGTACTGCTGCAGAGATTCACCTATAGGTTTTACCAAAGTTGGTAGGTGTTGAACATATTTTTTAAAGTGTATAAACCTGCGAAAAAATGTATGTGAACTTTCCCTCAGAAAAGTGAAGCTGCTGGGCAGGCTGCATGTGAGATGGTTACATGCAAGTATTAAATTACGTGCCTTTTAGGCTTGCATGGTTTTACAAATTGAAAAGGGTTGAATTAGTAAAAGTAGTATCCATATTTGTCAACATGATGAGAAAGGCTGGAGGAGAGCAGACTTTACAGTTTAAACATTGGTCGGCCTTTCAGAGGTGTCCGAATTACAGGGCTATCTCTTCTGCAGGAAAGAAATACAACACCTCAAGCAGACACAAATTTAACTTGTTTTTCTCTGTTTGTGGAAATGTTCTTTTAGCCACCTGCAGGGTGTGGTAGTGTGGATCCATATATTTAATTATCTGTGGCAGTGAAATAACGAGGGAAACATCCTAAAGTATTGTGAAAGAAAGAAAGAAAGAAAGACAGAGAGAAAGAAAGAAGGAAAGATGGAAAGAAAGGAAATCCTGACTGCATATATTAGTTCAAGACAATGTATTTACTCCTCCATATCACAGAGCACGCTGCAGATGCTGCAGACATGGCAGGAGATTCAGGACACTGAGATCACACACAAACAGACCGAGAGACAGTTTTCACCACAGTGAGCACTACTAACTCCTGATAGACTCATGATTCCTTGATTTGCACTTCCTGGATCATTTTAGATTTTCATATCGTTTTTAAACTAACGTGACCAATGACCTGCCACTTTGCACTTTTTTATGCTAAGCTGCTGTTTGCTTATCTATTTATTTATTACTTACATATTGTTATGAATTCGTAAAAGTTTTTCAAAATTGTCTGTGATTGATTGCTTGCATTGTTCTGCAGCGAGGGGGGGGTGGTCCAATTTCATTCTATTGTTGTACTTGGTATGATTGAACACATGCCTATCACAAGGATTGCACCCCAAATACACAACTCACCTGTAAAAGTTCACAAGATTCATTGTACAAAGCACCTGCAGCGGTATCCACAATGAGGGGGAAAGATTGTCACAAGTTAAAGACGGAAAGTCGAGGCACACTAGAAACACTCATGAGGAAAACAAGGCTGAAGTGCTTGACTCAATGGACAAAGACACTGGGGTGAGGGGAGACAAAGGTGGGACACATTAGAGACGGGGCAGCAGGTGATCACACAGGCAGGAAAGACTGGAAATCAAGAACCTGAAGTGAGACGAGGGATTATCGACCAAACTAAAACAGGAAGTGACACAAATGAACTATAGCTACAAAATGAAAGAGACAGATATGTCATTCCATGCCAATAGCTTTTTCTGTAACCATGAAGGGACGCCTCACTGACACTTGTTTGTGTATGATCCTCTTTGTCGAGACATTCAGGCAGCCAGACTCACAGTCTAATATTTACAGGTATTTCTTGCAACCCTCTTGAAGTATTGATGTTTCACTTCAAAGCTCCGACATCAGTAAAAGCTAGGTGACCCACACTCCAGGGTATGCAGATGATAATGCAAGAGGAAATACACTTTGGGTGTGAAGACTTCAGGAAACAGACTTCAGAACAAGAACAACAATCCCCTCGTGAAAATCGTGGTGGGAATGCCTTTATAGGGTCAGAATATGAGCACATGTACAAGTTACACCACATCTTTATATTTTACATTGCATATTTCACGGCCAAGCGGGGAACCTGCCCAACCACGTGGTATGTGGAGGCCTTGACTCCTTCAAGACTAAATACCTTGGTTTCCTCACCATAATATAGTAGAATATACTAACTACTACTAACTAACTAACTAAACTAAACCCTACTACACCCTACGGTAAAAACGGATACGGATACGGACCCTTTCGTCCATATCCGTCAGTGGATCCGTTGCCTCCGAGCTTATGAATCCGAAGTGCTCCGGACGAAACGGAGGAATACCACCGGAAATCAGTGTGGCAGTATAGAGTCAGAAGCAGAGAAAAGTCACTCCATTACGAAAATTGTTGAAGAAGAGAGTAGTTGCTGGAAATTAAAAGAAGAGCAGAGTAAACATTGAACATCGAACATGAAATGGTATAAAATTTGGGGAAGATATGTAAGTTGGTGAGGGTGTGCTATAATTTACTGTATGACACAACAGTGTCCCTGAGAGGATAAGTTGTGTTATGTCCATAAAAAAAATGGACGGAGGTGTGTCTATACATGTCTGTACTCAGACTTGTTGTGGGAGATCAATACCACTACGGCTGTGTCATCTGCAAATTGCACATGGCTCTGATGTTTGGCTTTGCAGTCATAGGTGAAAAGAATAAGAGTATAAAATGTATTACTTTGAGATTTTCTAATCTTTCCATTGATACCAAAATGGATATGAGATGGAATTGGAATTGCATCACACGTGAAACAGTTGTTCCTATACATACTGTATAGGTCCACATTGATGTTGACACTGTCCTGCATCTGGGCCCTCACAAACCATTTAAGGAATTTCATGATTATCAGGGTGAGAGGACAATGATCTTGCTTTTTTTTTTTCTTTGGTTTTAAGCAGTGGGAGACCCCTGTTTGCCACCAAGGCTTGAGAGAGAGGGAGGTGTCGCTCACATCCACTCGCAGGATGTTTTCTGGGTGTACTGCGTTGACTCTCATCAGGGACCTCCCCACATCCTCAGTGGATACTTTAAAGGGATATTTCAACATTTTGGCCCCTCCAGTAATCTGGTTCTCAGAGGGCTAAAAATGAGCAGGACTTTTTAAGACATACTGCTGTTTCTTTGCAGAGCTCACAGCACTCTCTGCCCTGCCCCTCCAGATCTAAAAACAGCATGCACTTTAGATTAAAGATTAAAGGTAACAAACCTCGACTAAGACTATAGGGATTATGGCAATACGTGAATTTGCCAAAATGTTGAAATATCCCTTTAATGTTGGCCTTTACAGTATATGCTCTTCCACATGCTCTGGGGACAATCGTGAACGGTGTGTGTGTGTGTGCGTATATCATTTTTCTCCATATGTCTTCATAGCTACCTATGCTGTAAAATGTAATCATGCTAGGAGGTCCTTCCTCTCTGAAGGTCCATTATGGCCGCTGATTATTGACCCATCTTGTCACATCATGTACAAGCTTACAGTCTGTATTGCCATTCAAGCACATGATCAATCACCATGGCAGTGGGTTGCGACTTGCCAGACACAGGCATTGCAGACTTGATAAATCATCCGTAGATCGAAGTACACTCTGCACCAAAGGGCTTTGAACAAAATACAGTCACCTATGATCAATGAGGCTCTTGACCCTCTCTCTCACAGGTTCAGGTTCAGCTTGTAGAAATGCGCAGGCTCACTGACAAAAAGAAGTAACTGAGTGTTATTCTGCACTTGGAATCTGGCTTGTGGTATGGCCTCTGTCATACCTGCGTGCACACACATTGTATGGTGTGTTCCTTCAGTTGTTTACATCCTGTAACATGGTCTATGTATTCATTAAGTAACAATAGTGTACTAAAGTGTAACCTGCAAATATAGTGTGTTTATTTAAATCTGCATACACAAAACAGAGAATGCATCACAATAAAACTTGTTATTTTTATAGGCTGTTACTTTTCATATTTTAGGATACCAGTTCTGAAGGCTATGCAGCAGCTCCACTAGATGAGATCACCAACAGTGCTGTGGGAGGGGAAAAGGAAGGGGGTCAAGGCAATACAGCACATGGAGTGCAGGGCAGGGGAAGAGCTGGCTCAGCTGACTGCCAGGACAGCAGAGATACAGGGTGGTCTAATTTGTGATGTATCCTGAATGAATGACAGCCAGGACCAAGGGGCTGACAATGGAGAGTATTGGTACAATGCATACTGCCAGTTCACCATCTGGCAACACAGATGTCTGGAAAGTGGGAACCGGGTGGTGATACCAAGCCACTCTGTCTGGCAGATCAGAGACAAATTCCCTGACCCCTTTGGCAAATATGTTGGCTACAAAGAGACATCCTTTACGTGAAATCAAAACCTGTGCTTGTTGTTGTGTGAATCTGTTCAGAATGTGAGCTCATTACCTACAAAGAACAGCTACCTTTTCTTTTTCTTTTTTTTACAAGGTGCCTGTGTTATATCTTTTAACAGATTTCATCTTTTCATATTGAGGGTTTTTCCTCCTCCCATTGTCATGTAGCTGAAGTCATGTTCTTTATGGAGAGGGGATTAAAATCTACAGAGAAGACACGTGAACCAGTGGGTAAAGACATCACATGACTATCAGCAGAAATCTATTTGAGCATAAGCATCTGCATCATATAGGCAGAAAACAGATCCTATATCCACAGAACAGAAGAGAGCAGTTCTATAGTGCCAGCTGTTTTTCTTGATCTTGGAAAATCCAGTTTTTCATATTTGTGCACCTACAATAGAATATCATGCAGAAAGATATGAAACTCAGCTCATTTTTATCATTAGGGCAGTTTAAATCCTTAGCTTTATCTAATTCTTATTGTTTTAGTTGACTTATTTTTACTATAAACTCTAAATGTTTTTAATTTGTTTCTAAATTGATATTTTACTACATTCTTTCTTTATTTCATCACTAATCTTCTTAGATATGTTATGTATCCTGGATATATTTTATATGGAAGTCTAAATAAATGTTAATTGTTAAATAAAACACACATTCATATTGCATGAACTATATTCACAGACCAGATAGGGCCGTCAACAGGTGGTTGACAAAACCGTCCTCTGTGGATCTGTGTCTCAACCAGTTCAGCTGATGGAAGAAGAAGTCCAAGAGCCCTTAAGAGCTTGCAACTGTAGTCTGCAACTTTTACTGTGTGGACAATACATGGTAATCGTGGACTTCCTGCTGTGCACTTTAGCATTTAATATTTATTTAAAAGTGGCAGTGGTTGAAATTGGTACTGAATATTCCCAATTCAAAATTAATTGAAGCTGCAAAAAGTGTTGAACAGGCCATTGCATTCCAACAGAAAACTGTAAACATTACTTAAATTCAAAACTTAAATTGTTTCAGCGAATTAAGACAAAGACCCACGTGGATATAGTATATGCATTCCACAGTTTTAGTGACACAAAAACAACAGCACATAGCTCAAACAGTCGTGTAGATATTCATCAAGTTCAGATACTGTATGTTGGATATCAGTTTTAATTTTCCAAGGTGGTGCGATGGAGTTTGTTTGCCTCATTACCCAGGTAAGGTTCTTCAGATCAGTGCTCTCATCAAACATATAAGTAATGGGTCAGGTGATGTCATAATTACTATGGCCTCCAGAGGTTGGCTAGTAATAATAGCATTATTGTTATAAATATTTTAGAGGTCAGATTAAATAAGAGCAGCATTTTGTAATCACATATGAGGATGTGGAATGAAAAACAGAAGGTCTATGTATATTGTCTGTACTTGTGCAGCATTCCCCCTGACATGTGAACCACCTCACAAAGTTGAGTCAAATACAGTGCTGCTTGAAAGTTTGTGAACCCCGCAAACACGGTCATTGTTTTTTTTTAACAACCTTATGAAATGAACATCCAAAATAATATGAAGTTGTCCATGTGTCCCCCAACTCCACCTCCCCTGCTGAAAACCTTTCCCAACTTTAATGCACTGCAACATTAATGTTGGCTTGCAACCCTCCACCATGATTCATTTTTGGTGATGCATGCACTTGAAAAATCAAAGAAATAATCCTGGCTCATCATACTCCATTAAAGGTAGTGTTGGAGATCCTGAAAAGCAGTTCCATCAGGCTACATTTTGAAAATACACAAGTCAAAAGTCCCAGCCCCTTTCCTCAGACTGCTCTTTGAAGCCACACATTCACCTTTCTGTGGACGTAGGTGAAGACTCTGGTCGCACAAGTGGGAGGGAGGGAGAGAGAGAAAGAGACAGCAGCTTGATTGGGCATAGACAGAACTAGAGATGAAGGCATTTGATTGGTTTTTGCTCTTGGAGCGAAAAGCATGGATTGGTCAGAGTTTTCTCAGTCCTGCAACTGCCAGGTCTGAATATTTTCATTCCTTTTTCTGAATACATAATGTGACTACTCAGGATAGAAGTGTGACAGTGGTGGTCCTGTCACTGTGTGCTTGATCAGGGGATGTCCCTTTGGCCGACTGGTTAGCGCGGACCATTCTGGACAGGATTTAACCAATTACAAAACATGTTTCTGGACAGGATTACCAACCATAGCTTTACAGTAAAACAAGTAGATGGAATTGATAAACATACACTTGACATTTCATGTGTTAAAACTGGTGATTATAAAATAAGAAAATCATGGTAAAACAACAGAAAAATCTAAATCACTCAAGGCTTTCGCAAACTATCAGGCAGCACTTGAGGTCTGCTGCTTACATAACATTTGGAACTGAGCAGCAGACGTAAGAGCTGAGAGAAAGGCAATTTGTTCCCATCAACAGGATCTTCATCCAACTGCTCTGCTGCATCTTGATGTTTGCATCAGCTGATGTGCATGTGGCTCATTCTGTGTCCCCCTCGTGCCAGCCATGGGTTGATCACTAGTCGATACACACTGTTGTGTTTATGTAAGTAAAACACACAGTCTGTTGCACCGGCACAATTTGCTGCGTATAAACCGACGTGTCACTGCTGTTAAGGTGTTTCTCAGTGGGTGAGGAGATGATCACGTTCTCCTTGAAACCTTGATGTTTCACCTGACTGTCTATAAAATGACCCCTTCTAAACATGTTGTGTAAATAGTCCATATTGAAAATACAGAGAAATGCAGGTTTGTGTATGAGCTGCCAGGTACACATGCATTTGGCTACAAACAGGAAGTTGGCTGGTCACTCAGGTGGCGTCAGGCAGGCTGTCGGCTAATGCTTATGCAGCTTCATTGACAAGATAAGCTGTACTGACCATTAGCATTTCAACACTTTAATTTACTCTCCTTAACCTCACCTTTAGTTCCCGGAGTGTCTCACTGAGGATTTCACCCCAGGGATCATTCTAATTGATGTGAAATTGAGTATACATGAAGGAATATCACTCCACGCCCCCTCTCCGCCCTAAATTCAATATATTAATGAGGAGAAAGGCCTGGACTGCTCATCTGTTCAGAATCAGGAACAAGTGCAAAACCAAGCGCAAAGTTGACACTTCAGCGAGTACAAGGGAGAGGACGTGTTAGTTTCACAGGTCCACTCAGAAGAAATAATTCTGCATTGTCTGGCAAAAATATTCACAGGAAACAAACTGTCAAACAACAGGAACTCATGTCTGTAGCTCAAACCACTGAGGAGTAAAGAGTCTCTAAACCCAATGATACAGCGTATGCAATCCTGTGAGCCCCCGGGGAACTGATTTTAGACTATGATTTAATTACTCATCAAGAAGCCACCCATCAGTCAACCCCGTTCCAAACTGGAACAGAGGACTGGCTGTTGGTGAGGACAAATGAATAGTGGGGTAATCCAGTCCACCTTGCCACAACATTAGCTACATTTGCATTACATATTTGCACATGGGAAAAAGAAGAAAAAAAAATCCCTTGACATAAACAAATGTATCACAACAAATGTATATGAAGCCTTTAGCCTATAGCAAAGTGTGTGCATTCTACTGCTGCATATCAGATATACGTTTGCAATGTAGATTGGCTTCAGTCTCAGTCTCAGAGTCTTTCTGTCATTGATCATGCAATGTTTGCTTGTATTTTTAAACATGTCATCATTCTGAGCCTGTTTATAAAAAATATGTGATATTATAATCACATCCAGTCAGTTTTCCATGGATGCCCTCTCATCCATGGGTTTTCTGGAGGAGCGGTGATGACAGTTACTGTAGGCACCAGCCTCTGTCTTCATACACATTGTGTATGTTGTGTATGGTCTCAGAGATAAGGGACCACAATAACAAACGAAATGAAAAACATGTACTATAACAGTCACATTAGCACAATGCATAACTGTTTGCATTTCAGTTTTATGTGGTTCAACTTACATTTTCCTTTCCAAATCCTTTCTGTCACTCATTTTCTGTCATCTTCTGTTTACGAATCAACACATCTTGGTTATAATTTATATCAATAAAAATTTTCTGTAAATACAGTACATTTTATTAATCTTGATATAAACTGGTTCAAACACATTTCACAGAGCATGCAATAGACTACATTGAAATGCATGAATGACAAAGTGCTTGTGTTACATTTTAATCTTATATGAACAAAACACATATTCACAGTAACAGCATAAATCACAACCTACCCAAAATATAAACTGTACAGGAGCTCTAATTTCACTAATTTCTACTTCAACTGCTGTCTCACTTGACACAAAATGGCGGCCACACGCAAAAACTTTCTAACTTATTAGCGTTGTTGGAACATAAATAATTCACTAAAACATGACACAAACTCTACATACAGTAAACCCATTCACAATGATGGTTCATAGTAGGCCTATGTAACATTCTATGGTGCACTGACTGTTCACTGACCTGTATAACTGTAAAACTGGTGACAGACATACTAGAGACAGAGCCATTGGCCAAGATCACAGGGAGATTCCATCCGTCACCGTGGAGGACAACCCCTCAAGTGATGAGACATAACTTAATGGTCCTCCTCCATCCTCATCCACCACATTGTTGCATGGTTTTAGTTAAAGGAGTCATCACCCGGAAATCGCAATTTCTCTTGTTAAAACATGCATATTGGTGTTTGACCTCAGTTGAAACTTGCCTGAAAAGCTGGACTTTGAAAGCGGCGCCGTTTTTTGCTCTCCAGTGCTCTTTTTCAGGGGAACAGGAATAGCACACAATGGTGTGCCTTCCTAAAGCACGATATTTTGATTCTGCTCCTACGGTGACCTCACCGGTTATGCGGAGGCTTTTCACTTGCCTCTTTCACCACCCAACCCCAAAACCGTCCGCTACCTGAAATCCCAATTATTTATGTACCAGGGGGCTGTTTATGTTTTGGAGTCTGCATGCAGGCAAGCCCCCCCCCCCCGGCTCTGTCCTTCCGGCGGCGAATCAACGCGTGCCTCATACATTGCACATCCGGACCAGTCAAAACCTCGCGCGTAATCTCGCGTGATAAAGTCGCGGTAGGAAAAAGGGTCAGAACAAGCTCAATGTTTGATTAAATTTTTTTTTTTTTTTCTAATAAGTTTTACGAATTGATCCAAAGCGATCCAAGGGGGGCTGGATACGTAAAAAACCAGGTGATGACTCCTTTAAGCCATCTGGCTTCTGTTTCTGTTTGTTATTTCTGACGTAAACTGTTGGCTGTTTGACTTACTTTACTTGCATTTCATTTAAGGTGGTCTCTGGAAGGGTTCTAGCTTCGTGGCGGGGCAGTGTGTGGGGGTCTATAGGCGCGGTACATCTGCACTGCGGCACATTTGCGCTTGGTCTACGGAACTACAGCCCCTAATTTCATTTGGTTTTCATTTATTTATTTATTGTTTAGGACAATGCACAGTATTGTATTCTCTGTATTGAGAGTATGTATTATTTTACTTCAGTTTGGTCCTACATGATGAATCATGGCTGGTGCATCACAATATGTCTGTATTTTATCTTGGTTTACTGACCTTAATGTCTATGACTTCTTATTTCAGTCCGGTTCTTGCTGACCTTTTACTGTTCTCATCTTTTCTCACCTTAATTCATTTTGTTGTCGGTCTCATTTCTGTCACCACTTTCTTCAAGTTGGCATACAGACCTTTATTTTACCTATGGCCTTTACTTCTGCCTGGTCTTATTCTTTTATTTTGTTGCACACTGCGCTTGAATTTGTCAGGTATCTGATCACATCTTTAATTTTCAACAATGTCATCTTCACTTTATGCACCAGTTGTTTCTCCACTGGCTCTGAGTGTTCTCTCATTAAGAAGCCAGACTCAAAAATGAGTATGTCATGGGAGCAGCTTGCTGCTCTCCAGTGCTCTGGTTTCAGGGGATGAAATTGAGAAGACGTCCTCTGGTCATTTTCTGAGCAATGATGTGTTAATGCACAAATGGACATCTCCCCAAGTTTTGATGCCAGATATTAGAAGGTTATGCGAGAGGGGATTTTCACTTGTGTCCTGTCCCCAAATCCCAAAACAGAATAAAAAAAATACAATTGTGTACCATCTTAATCCCAATTATTTATGTCCCAACCATGGCCGTAGCCAGCTATGAGGTCACCGAGGTCTGGACCTCGGTAAAAGTTTCTGTGAGAGAAAAATAAAATAGTGTGACAAATCTGCAAGAAAGTAAGAAATCCGGAAGCCAGCAAATACTTTTTCACTGCACTGTATTTAATTGAGAGGGAACAATATCTGATGTTAAAGGCTGAAAACCACAGGACAAGTCTGTCCTGCTGGTCAACAGTGTAAGGCTCAACCAGGCTCCTTTCATAACAGGTCTAATAATAATAATAATAATAATAATAATAATGAAAAGTCTAAGTATACTTTATATAATTTTGGGTCATTAAGTATAGCTAGAGGGGTCCAAAGTAATGCAGCATTGTAAATCATGAACTAACTGTGACATTTTTTTTTTTTTGCATGGGGTGAAAGAAATTCAAGAACAGATGAAAAAACCGATTGACACCTACTGTACCGGTCTGCAAATACATTTCTAAAGCTTTGGAGGCCAGTGAACCACAGTGAGAGGCGCCTTTATCCACTAAAGGAGAACGCTAAGCTTAGAACAGTGGTGAAAACTTTCCATAGATGGCTGCCATACAATAAAGAAAATATATAAAATTACCTTTTAATTAATTCCATAACCCTCCGGACCTCACCAATTTCAAAACCCTGGCTACGGCCTTGGTCCCAACAAAATCTTTTGATGAAGACTTTAGACTATAGCAATGTGTGTGCATTCTACTGCTCCAATGAAATCAGGTGCACATGTACGTACATTTACTGTTTCTTTTGTTGATCTGCAACATGTAATATATGCTTGTATTGTAAACATATTATAATCCTAAACTTATTTTTAAAAACATGTGATATTATTAATGCAAATTGTGATCGTGTGACAAAATTCTAAAATCTAGCAAGGCAGGAGAGATCTCTGTTACCAGATGCTGCCATTTGGCATCGTTATCATTTACAGTAATTCATTGGATGACCACATTGGCCAATGGTGAGACATCTTTGTGTATATCTGCCACAGTGACAAGCACCAAGACCAACATCAATAACTCCTTAGTACATCTGTACAGGAAATCATGTGTCCTGAGGGACTTAGAGAAGATTCTGGAGGATAAAATTGTGCCCTTGCCACTGCATTGGAAATCAGAGGAACCTGTTATAATCAAGGACACAAAGGGATGGTTAGAAAGCAGATTCCCTAAAGTCACCTGAATGTAAGAGCTAATAATCAGTTTGTACTTTGCTGATTACAACCTAATCATGGCCTGAATGCAGGCACCGGCACCCTGAATACGTTTACGGATGTAGTGCTTCCACAACATGCCTCCACTCCTGCAGCGTATGACGAGCAATCTACAGTGAGAGGAGAATGAAATCATTGTCTATTATTTATTTAGCAGCTTCCCTGGAGTTCTGAGGCTGATAATATTTACAGTATGCAATTAAATCAGCATTCAACATTTTTGTTTTACAAATCTTTATTTTATTCCACCTCATCACTCCTTCATACTTGCAACAGAAATTGTATTATATTGTGCATATGGCAATAAAGAAACCGTTAACCTGAAACCTTAAAACGTTCAGCTCTCCAGACATTATATTTTAAGCCTCACATTTAACTTTGCTTAATATTGAGAAATTTCTGCTATTTTGAAGATATTGCGTTTTATGCTTTTTTGACTTTGTGTTTGTATACTCATGTGCACACAACACCTGTCAGTGATAGAGTGAACTTCAGTTTGCTGCAGAGTTCATGACTGGGTGGATGTCAGTGTGCCAGTAATGTACAAATACTAGACTTGAATAAATTAAGAAATTAAGTTGAATGAACCTAAAATATGATTAAATTATTTACTATAAAAAGACCGGTCCCCTGAGGCTTGCCAATGGATGGCTGGTCTCAGACACCGGAACATTCCTGCCACTGAAGACTTTGACAAAACCTTCTGATAAATGAGATGTGTCAATAAGAACAGGACTGCAGCCACATCAATTATTGCTTTGTCTAAAAAGCAGAGTGCATCTAACTGTGTGCAATAACCAGAAATCTTTCAGGTTCTTTAGCACAGAATCATACATCTCCCTTTCATTAGGGACATGCAGCGCGCTGGAGGATGGCAAATTGGGCCGAACTAATTACAGTTTAAACGAAACCATAATTGGACATTTTGCGGTTGTCATACAATGAGAGACAGATGGGTTTGTAATTACATTACAAGTCTGACATCGGCGGCAAGTTACGGCATGCAACTCCCCATGCCCTTCATGGAGTGCTGAGGAGAAGTGGCCCACGTTCAAAAACAATTTACTGTTGATTTCCATAATCAGTCAGCATCAACACTATCAACCATACTCCATCAACCAAATCAGGATAAATCACCACACTTATCAACATCATGTTCGTCTGATTTCAGCCTAATGTGGCAAAATAGGATGGAATTTGGGAATTTATGCAATGAATGTCAGTATGATATAGCTGAATGATGAAAAAAAACTACTTGTTCTCAGGTTTCAGCAGTTCACTGTAAAATTACTTTATTATGAGGGTGTTTAACACTAGAACCGCCGTGAGGTCATTTTGACCTCTCTCGCTTCTTAAAATACACGTAACTCTGTTTGCGTAAAAACCCTAGGTCTCCCAGTTGGTGACTTTTCCTAAAAGTGTGTTCTACATCATCTTATGCGTTTTCGTGATTCTGATATAAAAGAGAGCGAAGAAAAGAGAGGTTTTACCTAGAACCGCCAAGAGGTCATTTTGACCTCCATTCACTCTAATGCAAAAATGCTAAATGGACTGCATTTATATAGCCATATATATTATAAACCCAGCCAGACACACAGTTCAAAACACTTTATGGTAATACTTGACATTCATATACACACACATACTTTACCAAAAATAACAATAGTGGTTGCTAGGCAACCAATATAGATGACTCTTTATTTTTCTACTGTTCGAATAGTGTGTTTATATAAACATGTATAAAATTGATTTTCCAATAATTGCAATCTGGGCTAAATAATGTCCATTTAGTCACTCAGTTTGCCAGTTAGTTAGTTATAGTTAGTTATTTAGTTAGTTAGTCATTTTGACCTCATCCCACAACACAACACGAGTTCAGATACTAGAAAGTTGTCAAACAGTTAAAACAGGTCAAACAGATAAAAAACCAATATTACTCATAAACATCGAACATAACAATGACAATCCCTTGCTCTCATGGGAAATGGACATGAATTCAAAAATTTGAAACAATTTTTAAAAATAATTACATACACACACTGTTGTCAACAAATGAGAAAAATAATTAAAAGTCGTCTATATTGGTTGCCTAGCAGGACCACTTTTGTTATTTTTTGTTTCTCAAATATGTCAGTATGTATATGAATGTGAAGCATTACTATAAAGTCACCAAACCCTTATGAACTGTGTGTCTGGCTGGGTTTATAATATATATGGCTACATAAATGCAGTCCATTTAGCATTTTTGCATTAGAGTGAATGGAGGTCAAAATGACCTCTTGGCGGTTCTAGGTATACATGGAATGTTGGCTGTTCTAGTGTTAAAGTCAGAAATATATTGTACCACTAATATGTGCTAGAAAAGCAGTAGATGACAGTAATATGAGTTTATATGGTGGTGTTGTATACACACACACATTTAAATACTGTATGTGTGTTTGTGTGTGTTGCTCCATAGGCTGTGCCAGGAATTCCTTTGCTAGTCATACCTTCTGTTAGGAAATGATTGACTCCTCCAATCCCTGTAAAATAAAACATTCATATTAATTTAGCTTGGTAGCAGGTGGAGGGCTTTTTTTGTGGCTTTATTTGAATGAGCAGAAAATCCCATCGAGATCAAAATGAAACTGCTAAAGCCCAAACTCCAATTGAAGTTTGATATCATCCTCTAGCAAACATGAGTGGATTTGGTTTTAATAGCTGCCTTTAATCCCTGTGACGTGATTTAACTCAAAGAAGTGCAGGTCAATAATGAAAAAACTTGGGAAATATGATTATGTTATCCAGAAATATTTGAACCCTGGAGAATTACCTGTCACAGGCTGTGAAGAGGGGATGAATAGTGCACATTCTCTTTTGGAATTACATTCTGTTCCTTTGTATACAAATCGGCTTACTCATTGTTTTGACAGATTGCACAACAATGCTGTTAAAATTCAGCTCAAGCTGCAACCATCTCACTGAGGAGACTATTGGAAGTGGAACAGAAGTTAGAAAACTGCACAACTACGTACGCTATGGCCTGGATACGCACACGCACGCACACATACACGCAAACACACACACACACGCCCAAGCCCAGGAGTAATTACATGCATGCTTTGGCTCAACACTGAGTCTTAAAAGAAAATTAAAAGCTTCAGTCTGTCGGTTTGAAACAACAGTAGAGCGATTGAACTCAGTCAGAATATTATTTGACCCATTTATGCTGCAAATTGCTCTCATGGGATGTCAGGCACCCTCTAGAGGCCACTGTGGAGGGCTTTAAATCTCCCAAACCCTTAAAACCTTGTTTGATAGGGCTCTCCACTATTAACACTTGTCAGTTTAGTTACCTCTTCTCACCTCGCAGTCCACCGACAAACAACAAGACTGTCCTGTTAGAAAACACACAGCCCATAGCATGCTTGTGAAGCCACTTATATTATAGTTATATGACCCATAGTTAGTTTTGTTGCTAAGTGACATCTAGTTGTCATAGTAATTGACAGGAGCAAAGGGGAAAGTGTGGTGATGTAGTGCAAAGAGCTGTGGTTTATGCGAGTGCAAGGAGCCAGTGTGAGATCTGTGAGACTGACAGAACTGTCCAGCTCTGTGGATTGTAGCAAACAAAGAAATGCACTTATTGAACATGGATTTTTCTTTGTGTGTGATCGGGCTTTGTTATCCTTTGCTCAAATATATTTTGACTTCAAGATGTGTTTGTAAAATGTAGGCCTATTTGTTTGTGTCAGTCACTGCCTGCTTATATACAGTAGGAGGCACAGAAATAATGGTACATCTCATCACTGCATAGATGTGTGTATTGGTAAGTGGACTCCAGTTGATCTGGTAACTTGTAATAATTTGCTGTAACTGGTATTTCGCAATCGCCAGCCAATCATTTAAGGCATAATATAATTGTGCATTTGATGCACGTCCCTTTCAGGTATACCTGGCACAACAATAGTTTGTCAAGAGCAAAATCATCAGAGACTCTTCCCACCCCTTGAACAGCCTGTTCCAACTCCTCCCATCAGCTCCGAGATATCGGAGTCTGAGATGCAGGACTGTGAGGCTCAGAGACAGTTCCCTCCCAACTGCCATCGACTGCCAACTCCAACAAACCATGACAAGAAATGCATCGCAAATGAAATATTACTGTGCAATTTCCACATTTTTGAAATACAATTGAAATATATGGTTTTGAACTGGCCCCATAAATGCAGTCCATTTACCATTTTTGCATTAGAGTGAATGGAGGTCAAAATGACCTCTTGGCGGTTCTAGGTATACATGGAATGTTGGCTGTTCTAGTGCTAGAGCAGTTTTATTTGGGGGATCTATTGAACATAGTGCAGTCTATGAGGAAGTTGTGGATCCAGACAGTTGGTAATTCGGTCCCATATCCCTCAGCTTACTAAACAGTCTCTCGGGATCTATCGTGTTGAATGCTGAACTATGTTTTTTGCTATAGCATACCTCTGTAAGTTTTGATTCCAGCGTATTACAGTACATTGAAATAGCAA
This sequence comes from Decapterus maruadsi, assembly GCA_030347415.2. Taxonomy (NCBI): domain Eukaryota; kingdom Metazoa; phylum Chordata; class Actinopteri; order Carangiformes; family Carangidae; genus Decapterus; species Decapterus maruadsi. Next base: position 7,218,797 of record CM064897.1, read on the forward strand.
TTTACTTATGCATACAGTAGATAAAACGTTCTGTTTCTTTTACCTGGGTTCATTCCCGGGGTGCCGTTGTTTGTTTTGTTTATTTTTTGTTAATTTGTCCCTATTGTAGTGATATCACTGTGGTTCAAGATCACAGCAAACAAGATAATGTAACATATTGTATTGTAGTAGTGTATCAGGTATGCAGAGAGATGAGGAGACTCCATCCAAGGAACGCGGTTGTCTCAGATAGGGTGTATCCCCTGATGCTGAAAGCATGTTTTGTAGTACTAGGGAAGGCACGTCAGCATGAGTTCAACCTGAGCCTGAGACAGCGAATACCTCATGCCTTGTTCTACTCCCCAAGAAGGAACAGCCTGGCCACTGGCCAGCCAGGTGTCTGAGGATGCAGCTGGAAGAAGGGGCTGGACTGGTCAGAAAACATCAATGTACTGCACAGCGAGACAAAGCCATCAGTACTTCTTAAAAGGTCGGGGGACTCTCAACATCTGCTAAAACCAGTTACAGATGTTTCACTGATCTGTGGTGGCTAGTGTCCTCCTCTACACTGTGGTGTGCTGATGGGGAAGCAGCAGTGAGTGGTGGGAGGGCTGGCTCTGTGGTGGATACAGAGCTGGTGACAGTGACAGACCCTGGACAAACATCCTGTCCTGCTCCAATGACAGGCTCAGAGACTCTTTGTCCCCCCGCACATAGACCTCTGTTATCCTCTCGCCAATTCAACCAAGCAGTGTAAATTGTATTCATATGGAGGAACCTAATAATGTAAGAGTCAAAGCTCTACATGCTTGAAAAGAGTTTATGCAGTTAAATGAATACTTAAGCTGTCTCACTTTACCTCAGGATGAATGACTTAATGTAGAGCACTAGTCCCCAACAAATTGTTGAACAGTTTCCTCTTTGGGTTTATTGCTTATTGTGCATGGTCTGATAAAATTCATTCATTCATGTGTGTACAGATGTATTGAGTGCAATGCATTTTAAATAAATGAATATATGGATGTTAATACTAACTGGCCACATGGCATCTAATGGTAGCAGTCCTATTGTTGTATAAATGGTTCTTCCCTGTGCCCTGGTATATGATACCATGGTCCAGGCAGGGTTTGGGGACCTCTGGTTTACAGTTGAGGTTTAATGGATTGAGGTTGGACCAAACTTCAGCACAATACAGAAGTGGTTTGTAATGACTTTTATTGAAACTTTCACCAGGATTACGACAAGGTTTGGCTGATTTCAGGTGGAAAGCAGCAGGCATCATAGACAGTGCTGTGAAAACTATTTGCCCCCTTCCTGATTTTTTTTTTGTTTGCACATTTGTCACACTTAAATGTTTCAGATCATCAAACAAAGGTAACCCAAGTAAATAGCAAATGTAACAAAGCAGAGTCAGAAGAGTTTTTTGTGTTTTTTTCCAGGATTCGAATTGGCTAGCATCAAAATGCCAAAGTCATTCTGATGAAAATTGGCTTTAGCATCAAAAAGCAAAACTGCATGTGTAGTGCAAAGTCTTCAAAAATTATGTTCACATCTGTATTTTAATATTTGTTGCAAGGTGTGAAGCAATGATCTGGATCTAAATTGACTCTCCTTTCATGACTGGCAAAGAAGCTGATTGAGATTCCCTGAGCTTGGATCTGTGTGCCCATCACCAATAGCAGCAGCAAGCATTGGGTTGGTAGCTGGCATTAGGACCAGGTGCATGTGTTTGTAAAGATTACTGTATAATGTTGGTGTGTTTGCCTGAAGCCTCTTTTGGGAATAATATAATTCTGTTTAATTCTATGCTTGAGATAATGCAGCCATCCCTAAGTCTGCAATTTTGGGTTGAATTATGAAAATAAGTAGTTGATTCATCAAATTATCTTATCTCCTAAAACTTGAATTTGTCATGATTGACTGTACTTGTGTTGCTATAGGGGCTCGATAATCATCATGAATAATAGAAAGCATGTGCAGTCAATAAATATCTTCATATGCGATATAGATGTAGTAGGAATGTGCTCTCGCCCAACACATGATTATTTTATCCTGGCACAGATAAGGAACAGGCCTCCATCAGGCACTGAGCGTGATTATAATACAGTATTGATTCTAATTCAACTCTGAAGTACAGTAAGTCCCTGGTGTAACCAGTGGTTGACAGTGTCTACCTCCTCAGGTGCTGGTCTGTCACTCCTTTACCATTTTAAGCTGATTATTATCATGTGCTATTATTTACATTTATTAATTTATTTTTATGTATTGTTAATGGTATAATGTTTGGAGTGAATGCTTCTTGACAGAGCGTGAGGCTCACTAAAGCAAATTGCAATCAACATAGCCCACAGTGCAGCAAAAAAGCGCCACCTTGGCCACACTTAGGCCCGATCTATTGTAGTGCATCCCATTGCCCTATTCATATGATTGATCAATGGAATTATTCACACACATCAACAATCATAAGGTACTTTGCATTGACCATTTATGGCTGGAAAGAACAGAAAATATGGCGTTGATGCACCTTGATGCAGTCACATCTCCAAGTTTGAGTTTTGCCTGCACATGTGCTTATACAGAGTTTATGAATCTGATTACTTTTTTTTGTGTTGGGCATTGAGTGTATGTATACTAAATCCCATGTATTGTTTCTAAATAAGACCCTTGGGCAGTTTGAACCAATCTGAAGTCATGGGAATAGCTGCATGTTATACTTATGTGGACAATGTAGAAAGCAATTGTAACACCTTGCTTTTGTTCGGGCTCTTATTGCTGCCGTGTGATCATTCAGCCATGATGGAGCAGATGCGCACTGTGGTGTGTGTTTGCCTCTGTGAGGACAAGATGAGAATCTGCTTAGTTGCACAATGCACATAGCATTGGCATAGAAGCCACAGAGCAGATAAGGCATAATTTCACGCCTGGAGAGAGAGGATAGATCAACGTTGGGGGCATTAACGCACAGGTATCAGGGTGGGATTGGGGACTGCAGGTATCATGTTTGCAACACAGGATGGTTATCAGGAACAAGGTTATTTCTAAGAGGCTCAAACTAGTTCCTCTTAACCTTTTTTGCCTCTGACCCATCAGAATTAAGAAATGTCCTCCTAACACCTCATCATGTGCATAATTGTTTCCTTTATCAAACAAACAACTACACTGGTGGATCAGAGCCTCACCCTAACATAGCACAGTTTATGAAGAAGAACTGATAATGGAACTGATAATGTCCTCATACAAGACAACCACATGGAATTATTCCATTTAGCTATTAATGTTATCATCAATATCATCTTTTTGAATCAATGGATTGGTCAATTGTTCTGGTGGTTCATCTCTCTGGTGGACTTAAACACATATCTTTATGTGAGGGAATGTTTGTTTAGGCTTTTTCGTATCAATTTGACTGAATGATGGTGGGAAAAGTTACAAAATGTCCTTACTGTGAACTTCTTTTGTGGTTGGTGGCTGGTCCCAGACCTGCTATATTTTACAGCAAGATAATGAGGCATGAACAGAACCAGATGATGGCTTCAAGGCCAGACCATGAAACTGGTTTGGAATAGGCAGAAAGTGAAGGGGAAGACATTGAATGCACATATGAATAGAGAATGTGAAGCTGACATCACACCGCTTTGGCGTTATGGGACGTCGGTGCCATCTTTGAAGGAACGCAAACGTAAACAGAGTGGGGAAAACGGAGGAAAGCGAGCAAGAAGTACAAGAGAAAGAAAAGAGATGAGGAAGATGGACAAAAAAGAAAAGAAAAAAGAAATGGAGGAGGGGAAGGGAAACGAAGGAGGAACGTATCGTGATAACTCAAATTTAACGAGAAACAAAGGTACAAAGAAAAAGTACAACTTATTAAAACCCAGATGTACTCCCTCCACTGACTTATCCAGACATCGTCATCTCGTTTTTCATATTAGTGCATATACTACTGTGGCATTTTTTATGCAGCAGTACTGTCCCACCATGATTACTTTTAAGCGACTTTGGGAACTTTTTTCAGGGGGGACAAGTGTTTACATCTGCGATCCTCCAAAGATGGCGCCCAACGTCCTACGGCGTGACGTAACTTCACATCCTCTATAACAGCTGGAAAAATGTAGGTATTCTAAACCGCTTGACTGATATTGTCTGGACCACAGAATAAACCAAAAGTTAAAAATTACTGTATTTCTAAAATAATAATGCTGTCGCCCATGCTGTGTCGATTGCCATCCATTGTTTGTCTTCTGAAAAGGTGTAGGCCCATAGAATAATGAGGTTGTGTTGTTTAGACTGCATGGTCCAGTTGTACCTGAACTCCTCCTACTCAGGATTCATGATGAATCACTGTTAGTCACAATCAGCTCCATCACTGTGGTGTCCTCTCCATGACTGTCTGATGGTCGAGAGGGGGCTCAGCATGCCGCCCTGTGGCCTTCCAGTGTGTTCTGGCCCATCTGTCAGGGCTGGTCAGGAAATTTGGAACTTACATGTACACGAGCCAAATCCTGAAGACTGGACACCAGCCCGTTGGGGATTGTTCTACCGATGACAAAGCTGTAATCCTGTTGTATGTCCCGTGTTGGCCTAGGTGGGTCAGGACAGTGTGAAGTGCAGTGGAGTTGGTCATGCTGGTGAGCTGGGTAAAAACAGTTGTTGATTCTCTGACTATGGAGCACACAAAAACAACAGCTTTGGTTTGAGGAGCACATGTATGCATCATGTCATGAATCAGTTCAACTGACTTGTCCATCAAATGAAGTAGTGACATGAATATGGCCTGCGTGATTCATCTGCAGTTGGACTCAAGGGAGGAAGGATGCAGCTTTGGTTAAAATAGGCCTACTTTGATAGGGTGCTCTGGGTTTTGGCCAGCATACTGACCTAAATACCAACTCAAACCCTTTGGAGGGAGTTAAATTCTGCCACTGCAAAAATGATTCCTGCTTTAAACTTTAAAGAGCTCGAACAATTTGCAGTGGGAGAGCGATTGCCTAAGAGAATCACATAGAGCTGTTATTATTACTAAAGTTTCAACAGCCAAATATACAGGTGCATGTGTGAGTGCATGTGTGTTGAGATTGGATTTAGGAATATCAAAACATCCTCCATACTATTATAAACTAAGTTGGCTGAGGTACAATCCATACATAGATAGATATGGGTTAGAGAATGAGAGAGAGAACGGGATAGAAAAAAACAGGCAATTATCAATCAAGGCAGCAGATTGGGCCATTTAAAAAGACTCATTCATACAAAGATGTGCGACAGCATTTCAGTGCCGCTGATTAGAATCCTAGAATTGTAAATTGTGGCTAATTAGGCTGTCATGGGTTCATTAAGGGCTTCAGCGACTCAGCTCTCCCTCACCTGCATGTATATTAAAACTCATTAGCCTCCTTGTCTGAGACACCACTTGCATTAATTGCCATTGATGCCCTGGCTCTCTGTGCAGGGGCCTTTTCATGCTCACTTGCACAGAGTAGTTAGCAACATGAAAGTCCTTTGAAAATAAAGCATTTTTTTAATCCTCACTTTTAATCTTATGTATGCATTTTCTAAGAAGTATCTGATTTCACAGTAGGCCTCCAACACCCTTGTGAAACAACACATAACAACAAATAATGAAAAAGGGAAGTTGCAAGGTTTTTGTTAAACCATTTTGCTGTCCTCATCTTTGAGCTCTTCCCAGGAGCACACATAGTATTCCTGTACTGGGCCTATGCAACTGGGAAGACAACCATAATGCATTAAGAAGCATTGTAGCATCTTTCTGCAGGCGACAAAAAAAAAAAAATCATCATGGGTCACACTGTCCAATACAATGAGTGAATGAAATTAATACTTAGGGCCCTATCGCAGTCTAGGTGCCGCGCAGTCTAGGTGCCGCGCAGTTGCGCCGCGCCAACGGGGTGTGTCCGCCTGGATTTTGCAAGTTTTGTGCACGGCACAGTCCTAGCAGGCAGTATCCAAGAATCCACAACTTTCAAGAGCTTTGTCCAAGCTAAGAGATAATAGAGAGGCTGGGGTTGGATTTAGAAACAGCTTTAATAGCAACATTACACACAATAATATGTCAGTCATCATATGTGAGAATCACATTTGACAGTTTCAACTGGTCATATGTTTGGGCTCCCAAAGAAAGAGACATAGCAAATGGTCTTGGTATTACCAGGCAGTTCTCCATCCAGGCACTAACCAGGCCCAAGCCTGCTTAGCTTCTGAGATCAGGCAATTACTGACAGGAATCCTTGTGAAGCAGCTTTCCAAAATCAGTCGGTTTCATACATTGTGAAAACATAAATATGTTAACAAGAGCTGATGAATGCAGCTTCTGGTGGCTGCAAGAAAGTCACATGAATCATAGACGGACCTTACCATGGATACGATTCCTCTCCTTGTGTGTGTTTTTGTGGCTGCACTGTCAGACCTGAAGGTGTCTTCTGCAACATTGCACACTCTGTAGCCTCAGCTCATGTTTGTTGGCAGATCCTACTCTCAAAAGATCTTTCTCCCTTACTTACTCCTTTATGGGAAACAGCATAGCTTTGCTACCCCCCCCCCCACCCCCCCCACCCCCCCCCCCCACACACACACACACACTTTTGTTTTTCTCTTATCTGTAATGTTGAGGTCATCTGTGTTTTCATGCTGAAAGGCACATTCACGTCAGACTTCCAGCATTCTCCTGAGGTTGTTTGTAAGCCATTCTTTGAATGCTGAGGTAAAACCTGTGAAACATTCATTTAATACCAATTCAGTGGGGTTGGTTTTTGAGTAATTGTTTTTATGCCTCCTGGCATAATGACAATTTTTGTTGAAAATGGAATGAGGAGGAGGGATAATGCCATCGGATTGTACATACGTCCATTCAGCCTCACTGAAACAGTCAGTAATGCCTTGACAGAATTTCTTCAAATTTGGCACAAGCTCTCTGTCAGGTAGAAGGAAAAAACTGAACCCCGGAGCAGTCAACACAAAAAGGCAAACACTGCTGCGAAGCATCAACTCCATTCCTGGGATAAGTCTGTCTCTCCCATGCCTATTCAACTGAATTGAAAGCCTTTATTGTCATTGCACATTAAAATACAATGTGCTACTCCACTGTGGTGCATACAAAAATATAATAAATACAACATGAACATAAATAAACAAGAACAATAAAAGAACGTTCAAGAGGCCCACAGGTGGTGTGAGTTCATTTACTACTGTATGTTTGCTAAGTGAGATTATGGCATTGGGGGAAAAGCTATTTGTGAACCTGGTGGTTCTGGATTTGATGGACCTATTGCGCCTACCACAGGGTAAGGCAAGGCGAGGCAAGGCAAGGCAAGGCAAGGCAATTTTATTTGTATATCCTGTTTTTACAAACAGTTTGCCTCAAAGGGCCTTACACAGCATCAACATCCTCTGTCTTTAGACCCTCACATCCACTTAGGAAAAACTCCAAGAAAAAACAGGAGAAACCTCAGGGTGAGAGACAGAGGAGGGATCCCTCACCCAGGACGGGCGGACGTGACATAGATGTTGTGTATAAAACAGTTTACAACATGGGGGTAACATGGAAATGGGGTAGTTCAGTCAAGGAGGAGCTGATCAAGACAGCTTCTGGTGGGCAGGCTTTGGTACATCCCACGCTTTACTGTAGATGTCAATCAATATCCAAGACACACCAAAAGATATTGGGGAAAGTGTTCAGTCCCCTGCAGGGGTGTGGGTTGGGTTAGGGTTGCTCTGCCTCCAGGAGCCTGTACATCTCTTCAGAGCTTGAGGGAACTGCAAAGTTGGTGATAATTACCTGTTCATATTTGCACAAATATCAAAACATGAAACTGTTTTAAAGTGGCACTATGATACTGTGGTTGGCTCTGTTGTCTCTCACCAAGAAGGTTCTTGGTGTGATTACTGGGCCTGGGGCCTTTCTGGGTGGAGTTTGTTGGACTGGGATTTTAGGCCTCAGTGGAAAGTATGCAGAGGACAGTGGGCCACAGGAATCTTTTAGTTCCTGAAAAGAAAGTTCCAGAAAATAAAAGTCCTTGGAACCTTTGGTGGAAAAGCAGAGTGTGCGTACATTACTTGTCAGCCCAATATCAACTGTGACTGGCTCTGTATGCCAAATAAGCAATAGAGACAATTGATGGATGATGTCTTTGACAAAATATTTTGTCCAAAATATATTAGTAAATGGTTAGCACCTCCACCTTTCATCAAGGAGATTCATTGTTTGATTCTGGGTGGGGGTTGATTGCTTTCCCTTTATTACTTGGGTTCGTCCCAAGTTCTCCAGCTTCCTCCCACAGTCCAAAGACACGGACCCACCTGCATAACCTGTGTTCAATTTGGTAATGGTATTGCTTTTGTTGACATTGAGAGAGTTCTGGGCCTTGTGTGAAAAGCAACAGTTACAGCTGAGAGCACTGTCAATTTTGTGTTTAAATATGATACTGTATGTTATAAACACAGTTGCAACTTTGGCTCAGACACTTTTTAAAGAAACTGCCATTATGGCTGTAACAAGCAGCGAATGTAGTTTAAAGTGAAATCACTTAGTAATCATAAAATGTGAATATTGATTACCTGAGGAGTGGAGAGCAACCCTGCATGAGGAAAAATATATTACTGCAAGGAAGTGAAATGCAACATGAAGAATGTGAAGGAATGACATCTGACATAAAACTATCCAAGCAAATCACAATATCAAAAAAACGCTCCTCTCTCTCAGCCTGTGTGCAGCAGATATGTCAAAGACTGTGTGCTGTTATTATTCCGAGGGCTTTAATGCAAATATAGAATATCCAAGAAAAAAACCCCAACGCACTTGCTACTGTACGACCTCTGCAGATTACTGAGCTGTGACATCATACTCACATGTCATATCACATGTGATTATGATTTATAACCCACAATCTCAGCAGTAACGGCAAATGGTAAAAGGATTAGCCTAAGGTTTATGGCAGAGAAATACTTGGAAAGGACAGGGGAACTTCTGACAGACAGTTCTTCATGTTAAAATCTCCTGCAAACATTTTCATTAATGAAAGGTTGATTACTCTAAACCAAAACAATGAAAACAACAATCCTTTCACAGCATCAGAGGACACTAATGTAAATGCAGTCATTATATTTTACTCTCCATCTGTACAAGTCAAATCTGTGTTAAAAGATTTGACTATTATTCCCTCAACGACCTACCATAGGCACAAACTGCTGTTAGACATCTGTATTGAATAGCTTTCTATTGCCTGCTGTTCCCATGCATGGAGCTACGTACATAATTAAGCTATTTGAACCACATGCTGAAATTAATGAAACAATACATAGAAGTCTTACTTGACAAGAATGAGGGTCAGTGCTGTTTAAATGTTGGCAGACTTTTATGAACAGTTACCACTACACTACTACTTTTTTTTTTTAATAAGCTCACTTGACTGGATTGACTGCACTTTTAAATCAGTCTCAGTTCCAGCTTCACATTTCCTGTTGGATCATTATTAACCGTGGAACATGAGTCATCTTCATCCTACACTGACCGCCAACCTTGTGAAAATGATGAAAAGCCATATTTCTTAATAGTGACCGTGACATGAACTACACCTCTGTGTATACCTGTTTGTTTACATGCCAACAAATACGTCTGTAGCTAGCATAATACAGACAATAGACACCTCCCTCTAAATAAGTGGTGTGGTGTGACAAAAACAAATAAGTATTCAGAATGCTTTACATCATTGTCAAGAAACATATTCATGTTTAATGGGGTACTGGTGGTGCAGTGGGTTGAGCAGGTGCCCCATATGCAGAGGTTAGCTGCAGTTGGTCCTGGTCCAAATCCTGCATTGGGTGGTCCTTTACTTTATGAACAACAACAAAAAAAACATATTCATGTTTGTTTGCATCCATATAATTCATGTAAGGTTGAGAACCTCGGCTCTATCAAATTATTATAAATATGTGAATACTTAAGCAATCAAGGTAAGAAACATGTCACCACTGCTTCACAACAGCCATCTGATTTATTTGTACTGTAGGTTTAATCGATTATATAAACAAAATGAAGCCTTTGGGAAAAGAACCCCCGACAGAAAGAAAAATAAAATTAAGTTTTAGTCATCAGGCATTTGCTTCTAATGACAGAAATTTCACTCCATGTAGATGAAACACATCAGCATCTCAGCAACATTTTTGTTCCACATCATTAATCTGCAGAAGCTTCCTTAGCGGGAAAAACAAAATGGAATTAATTAGGAAGATGCAGGAAACCAAGTTGAGGAATTAATAAAAGTGCATTCCTTGTTAATGGTCACAAAACAAATGATGCCATTATGTAAAAGGCAGGCCGGTGTGCCGGCTGCTCATTTCTTACTCAATTACAATGCAGAGAGACCACATTCTCTACCTTTCTGAAATGAGGTTTCAATGAGAAAATTTAATTAGGAATTATAGCCCGGTGAAAACACTGATTGAAAATAAAGCTTCATATTTTTACTTTGCAACTTTTTCGTTGCAGTTTTGTGTAGCTGGAAAACAGTATCAACACAAATGACTTTATTTTCTGAAAATCTCTCCTGAGAAGTGTATGTATCTGTAGAAGCTATGCCTGGCATGCAGCGGTAATGAGAAAGCCTTTCTATTAATATGATATTTAGTGATTTCAGCTATTTAGTGGAGGAATTGCTGCTTTCTTTCTGTGCTCATCTTTGATATTTCTGACAGTAGGACACACTCACACCCAGCAGGTGTAAGTAATGAAATGTTTTTTTTAGCCTAAGGATAAAGATAATGCTCTTGCTGTGTGATTGTGGCTGTATAACATCAACAAACACGCCGGAGGGCTGAGCTCATTTGGCCACATCGTGGGCTTGTTGTTGTCACCCCCGAGGACTGATTCCCTCCTCCTCACCAGCCATGCGTGCTGCCGCCGCTCCATCCATAAACAGGTTTGCCGTGCAAAGCTTCGAGAGCAGAAGTGTTTAGGGGTTAGAGGGGGTCAAGCAGCAGTGGAAGGAATCAATACATGATGAGTCAGAGAGAGGAGAGGGCCGCCTTACCTGAGGACAGTGAGACCTTCCTCTAATCTACTCAGGGAGAAAATTGCAATTTAAGACCTAACCCATGAAATTAACACCTCTAGCTCTCTTTTCTGCTACCAAGAGTGATTTCACAGAATGGGCAACCCCTTTTAAACTTTTCAAAAGTGAGAGAGGCCCCTGACTTTATTTCAGGATTCACCTTATGTGCCTCCTCTTGCGGGAGGTTTGAATGTGGTAAAAAAAAAAATGTGAAGGGAGGAGCACTGGGGTAAAATGGGCAGCATCGTTCAAGATGTAAAGCAGACAGAGGACGCTTGGTTCAGGTTCAGTGACAGTTGAAAGCATTTTGCTGTGTTTGTGCACAAACACTGAAAATGTTACTTAAATGTATCATTGATGTGTATATCTGAATGAATGGAGGCATCGGAGGTAGAACAAGTGATGCAAATGTAAACAATCTGGGCTGATACTGAAGAGGTTTTCCTTTAAACACCATGAATCACAGCAATATTCATTGCTGGTAGATATAATGGAACATTCTAGTTCCAGAGTTTAGTCCTCACATAAAAACTGCCTCCTCCTCCTTATCATCTCATTATAAGGTGAGAAACATTGAAGAGGAATATTCTTAATCCATCAAACTCTGCAATTAAAAACATTAATTCAACCATACTTTTGTAAGAAAAAACAACAAAATACTAACAAAAAATAATCAAGATTTGATCATTAGCTAATGCTACAATTCCTACAGTACCTATGATTATTTCCGAGAATCATTAAATGCTCATGAAGAGTCTACAATGATGGATGTGGTGTCGTCAGAGGCTGCTGTTGGTCCTGCTGCAGATCAGCTTTACCTCCTGCAAATCAACAGCTCCCACTGTTTGCAAAACTCCATTAAAAACAGCTTGTAGAAACAAACTGCTGCATTGGCAAATGTAATGCATCATTTTAAATGAGACCGCAATGGTAATTTTTCCTAGCATGACTTTATTACACAGCTAATTACAGAGCTTAATGGAAATATTTTAACTTTTTTATTTGCAAAACACCACAAGTATCCAGATTTGAAATGCCTAACTGAAAACAAATCAAACAGAGAAATAAATTGAAACATAATGTACATTGTTATTTGTATTAGCTTTTTATAGATGTATTTATTTGTCAGTGTCACCACTGAAGGGAGAAAACTTTAATGTTTTTGTTTCTGTGTCACATTAAATTAACCCAACACACACACACAAAAAATCACCACAAAGAAATCTGAGTATATTGCATGTCAGTGTTAGAGTCCCAATCCTGTCATAATGAATTACAAAGCACTGTAAAGACTTTAGAGTGGCTGGAGGACTGTTGTGGTTGTATGTTTATGAGATGGATTGCATGCTACCAGACACTTACAGACTGAATTATCTGTAGGTGTTCAGAGTTAATTAATCTTAGCAACGTTGCATTATCTTACAGTGAAAAGCTGGTTTAATTGAGGAGGATAAACCAATGATGTGCTAAGTAAAGTCTGAAGCCTCAGTTTCCAAATGTGAGACTACTGGGTCGATGAGTGTTAAACAGCAAGGCAATGAAAAATATCTATCTATATCTAAATATATTTTTCTTCACTTTCATACGTATGAATGAATGAATCCAAGTGAAATTGTCCAGTGACAGCACAACCACCACTAGCCCCATTGACAATGTGGACATAGAGCTCCTGAATGTACTGGTAGTGTCAGACATGATGGTCAGCATGACTGTATTTTTTTATGTTTAAAGGTTGTTTGTGGTTCTGATGTTTGTTCTGCCTTGGAACGCAGAGCGTGTCTATCAGTCAAGTCAGTTCAACACTTAGGGATTACTAGGGATTTAGGTGATGATGTAATATAAGAAAAATATAAATGAAAACTCAAAATAACAAAACATGTTTTGTACAATCACAATAGAAATACTAAAATACATTTCTGTGAATGTACATAATCCTCTGTTTAACTTGCTATTGATCTTACTAACATATATGTGATGAACTGTCGTTTGAAGATGGAGTGGTCTATTACTGTACCTCATTTACATTTTATAATAATATTTTCCCATAATAATAGATTATTGATAACATTTATGAATACAGTTATCTTTATTCTTAATCCAAAGGGGAAATCTACAGTAACATGCAGCTCCCATCATGTACAGAGCCAAACTGTGTAAAATACAGAAACAAGAACATTCATTTAGTGCACATTTAAATAAGTTTCACTGCTGCTCCATCTCAACCCAGTTTGTAATATTCAGTCAATCACAGTGCCTATACTCACAGTATTTAAACGTATATGATAATGATTTTACACAGTGGTTGTAGGAGTAGAGAATGACCGAAGAAAGGTCAAGTAGGACCAATGAGCAGAATCATGATGGCTCTAACGTGAAGCCTGTTCTTCATTTGATATCATTCAAGGAATGTATATTAGCCTATGTGTATATTTAACTTTCCACAGACATGAGTTACAACAGTGGTTTACAGATCCAAATAGAAGTTAGAGATAGAAGGAAAAACACAATAAATACATATGATAAAGAGGTACAAACAGATCACAACACCTGTCTAAACACCTGTCTTCAGGGGCTTCACTGGGACTTTAATCTTTATAATCTTTTCAATATTCAGCACTTCAGGAAGTTGACTCAGTCTGCTTAAAGTCTACATGGGGAGAAAGAAGACGTATGGCTGCGGACTAAAGCCACACAACCGACCTCTGCTAACTGGGCAATATCATTCAGCCGATAGCTGATGAAATTCTGGTGACTCACACTGAAGCTCTGGATGGACTTTTAGAGCATCAATTAGCATGACAATGGCACCAATCTAGTTGATTGCTTAATTAGGACAGGCAGAGGATATGGGTGAGGACTAAATAAAGAGTCCCCTGTCCCTCACTAGTAGCCTACCATCAATATAGAGCAGCCATTGGTGAACCAATCATAGGTTCATCACATGGCACATTTAGAACAGTCCCTCATTCTGCCAGCCAAGGCTCATTATCCTGCAGTCTAAAATTGCAGCAATCCTGAATAGAATTTCAATTATGCACTTCTTAAAACACTCACTGGATTAAAGATGTTGCAAAAGGCTACTCACTACAATCAGGCCAACTGATTAGCTTTTCATATAGAGGATGAAAGCCGTGCTTCTAAATGCATCAAAGCCCTTTTTGTCTCACGAGAAGGTCCTTTTGTGCTCTCATCTACCTTTCGACATTTCTTTCAAAGTGTTGGATTTCAATAATGAAGAGCAACATTAAAACAAAGTTGGTAGCAACAGTATATATAAAGTGAACTGCAGTCATGTGGTTTTAGATCATGCCAAAGATGTACAGATAATAAATCTTAAACTTTATTTGTATGGCATTTGTCATAAGCAAGTTAACCAAAAAACATTGAAAATACCAAGAACTGGTATTCTAATTAAGAATCTGAGCTTCCTACATGACACAAATGCCAATGTACTGTATGTCGCACCCCACCCACAACATGTATCCCGAATATATAAGGAAAAAACTCTCACAAACAGCAAAAATTCATATCCTGAAATATAAAAAAAAAATCTTGAGGAATGTAACACGAAGCACGCTGTTGCTGTTTATTTAAATTTATATGTATTTTTTTTTATTGAAATGTGTTGGTGTATTTATGCACATGCTCACAAACAGCTGTTGTCATACTGTTCAGCGAATCAGTATTTATTAATCTTTGTCTTCTCCAACTAACGAGCACTAGAGGCATGGGGACTGGCAAATGAGCTGTTGTGTGATAATCAGAAACGTTATATTGTATCAACAGTGTGGCAGTGTTATAAACTTCAACTCTGTGCACAGTTTGTATCAAGTTTCCACACATTTTTCCTCAAAATCTGCCAAAAAATCAGGGTACAAATGTGGCCCTAAATTGTCAATAATAGGTCTTAAATTTCACATCAGCTTCCATTTAAATGTTTTTAAAAGGGATAGTTCACCCAAAATTATTCTCATTATCTACTCACCCTCATGTCGACTAAGGGCTGGGAGAAGTTTCAGAGTCCTCCGTGCCTTCTCTGAGTTACAGTGGGACTGCATGTCCATATGACGGTAGAGAACAGGGCTCACTTTTCTTCTTCTAAAAAGACACACCAAAAAACATCCAAATACCTCCACACAGCTCGTCTGTAATGTCCCTCTTGTATTGAAGCCCTGACATGAGAAATTGTTCAGAAAAAAATTAAATAAGATACTGTAAGCTTGTTTGTAGCGGAAGCTCCCAGTGTCTCAGCTTAGTGCTCTTCCTGTGTCTGTGCAAATATTGTGCAAAGTGCAAATTCTGCGACACTTCATACAATTTTGACCAGGGGTGCCCAAACTTTTATATTCCCTAGGGAGGAGCAGATCATAGGTCATGATGCAATGTACTCTCTCATCTCACTGCAGTCCTCATCCTTAGTGACTCATTGCTCCTTTATGCTCATCTCTGTCTGTAGCTCAAGGCAACTTAAGGCTTATTTGAGGCACACAGTAAAGACCCCATTCCATCTGTTTAATTACAGTGGAGATTAGCAGATTATTTTTGCATTATCTGTGCCTGTCACTCCTATCACATGGGAACCCCAAAGAGAAAGCTGCACAGCTGACAGAGAATTAAATTCTAACTACAGAACTCGAGAAACACACACTATTCTCAAGAAGCTGCAGGTATACTTCACCACATATCCACATGTAACATTCAGGTGTCAAGCTGCGTGTCCTCCATGTTCCAAACTGTGGTTCATATTTCAATTTCATGTGATAAATCATTCAATATACACTCTACATCCCCAGAACCTACTCGTGGCCTTGCTAAAAAAATAATATAAAGACCGTAATGAAGACCCCATAGGTCATCTATAGTGCAAAAGTTGAGTTGAGTGCTCATACACAGACAGAGGCCTAAATCATCTCCTTCTTGGCTGTAATTTAATCCCTATTCATTTACCTCACAAAGCTTCAACAACATCCACACCAAGCTCAACATGAATGTTTGTGTGAGATGCCCTTTGCAAAAGACTTCAATTCCATTTTTCATTTCCTTGTTCATCATCACTATCCAGGACAGCCTGTAAATCTATAGGCATATAGAACATGTCCAGACAGATTTTTAAAAAAAGTCTCTGCCAGCAAATAGGAAGTCGGCCATTTTGAAGGAAAATTCCAACAGCTCCCACCCCCGCATTGTTCGTCCAAACTGCTTCAATATTTCTGGACATGATAAGAGCTCCGCTGTGCACTTTAAACTAACATTGTTAGGAAATGTATTTATATTATTGACTATTGTTTATTTTGTTGTACTTATTGCCCTGTGGGCCTTATGTATTAATGTCAAGGTTGAGATTTATCGCCCTATGTGAGTAGGCTGATTGGCTGAAGCGGTTTACTTTTTACACACCTGTACACATCTGTAATTACTCTGATGGTACTTATCTGCCACTTCTGTCACCTGTGATTGGGACACCTGGTCAGAGGGGCTGGTTGGTTTTCAGTCAAGAGTTATGAGTCATTTATTCAACCATCACAACTGCTCCAAAGCTGTTTACAGTAATTAAGGTAAATCTGTAGCATAGTTAAGATAAAAATCCTGCTTAATTTTGTATTTCATTTATCCACATTATCTATCTGCACTGCAGTGCATGCCCTGTTTGTTTAATTTTTAATCATATTTTGATTTCCTACTATTACTGTTGTGCACCAAACATCCAAATAAATTGTGAAAATAAAAACATCAGCTCACAGCACAGGATAAGACACAGAGCTCCCTTGCTCACACAGTTAACATCAGCAAATAGAATTAATGTCATGCTGTCAACAATGTCAACAACTTAAACTCACAAAATGTGGTTTTGTAAAATCATCAACGTGTTTTTCTCTCTAAATATGCCAGACACTCATTTACCAGACACATGCAAACAAACTTTATATTGGAGATTCCAACTGTGTCATCTCAGGATTTAATCAGAGTTATTGATCACGGTCATGAACACAGATTCTTCGTTCCTGATGGTTTTGTCCTGAAAATGCATTTTCCAATTAATTTTTATAGTTTTGTTGTAAATACACTACTTAGTTACTGTGGAGTAATATACCAAGTAGTTACTACACACAATGCCAACTCAGCAGCTGCACAGACTGTTGACCATCATGAGGATGTCCCACATGCCCTCCTGCTTCTTTGACAGAGTGATTCATCAATACTGAGTCTATTGAGTTATCAATTCAATTTGACATGCTCAAACAAAACAGTTCATCAGACAAAATATGTGGAATGAATGCAAAATTAAGTTTCATATTTTACTAAACTTCTTGAGAAACACAAATTTATCCAATTTATCAGCCACATACTTATGGTCAGTGTGTGTTGTTGTGGGGTGGTGGTATTACCAGATAAGCTACAGTATGTGATTTTGGTGTCTGTAGGGGTAAAAGAGACAACACCTCTATATGAGTAAGCTAGACATTTTCCCTTTTGTCCTTATTCTAAAGATAAGAAAATCTAAATTAAGTTAAGATGAGGTCCTAACTTCACTACTGCATTTAACACTGATGTAAAACTGACTTTCTCATATCACATCATTTGAGGTTTGCAGCCTGCTGCCTGCTCTAAACCTCCATGAACTCTACGGCATGTTGAGTGTGGTTCTTGTCATATTGAATTTTAGTTTTTAAGAGAAGAATCAAGAGGGTTTGGTTTGGTTTCACTTCCTCAGACACTTATAAAGTCCAGCAAAACTCTCTTTGTTGCTCCGAGCCCAACTCCGTTATGAGCCCCTATACCTCAAATGCAAAACATTTTAAACACAAAGGTGAGCAGTAAGACAATGACACCAAGTGACACAGTATCAGTAGGACGAACTGGTTAAGGAGCTTGTGAGGACTGTATCGTTTGCCGGCCTGCATACTTATGGACGTGCTGGTGTCCACCCCTCTGGATGCGAGTGTTGGCGCCAGCCGCTCAAATTGGAATTGCTCATGGTCGGACAGATAGGGAGCAGCTGTGAGTAATTGTTTCGCTCAGTTGCCGCGGCTCATCCTGGCCCTTTATAGATAAGCTGGAGTAAATCTCCCTTGTTGTCCTGGGAGAGCAGGAGAGAAGATAGAGACAGAGGAGAGCAAACACCAGGCCATGGCCACCATCTGTTTGAACTGCCTCTTCAAGAACCACTGCTTCAAATGACTTATTCTATCACGTGAAAAGAAAGGAAAGGGGGCATTCTTCTGCTCCTTATGGTTGATGTCGCTGTGACACTAATGCCAAAAAGTTGTCTCATTTGACAAATGTCAAAAAGGGGAAGACAGGGAGATGGAGAGGAATGTTAGAGGGAAGATCTGTTGTGAGCTCAATTGTTACACAAGTGGTGGGATACACTGGCTCTGAGCTGGCGGCTGTCTGCCAGACTAAATAAAGAAAAACACACAATAGGCAAACAGAAATACTGATGCCATTGTGAATTTGAATGACTATTCAGTTTCTCCAAAGGAATTTTAATCAATAGACAGTAAATGGTTTTATGCTTGAATTGATGCCATTGTGATGATTTGTAATATGAAAACAAATGTAAATGAAATTTCAAAATGATGCTTGAAATTGTCTATTGCTGGTTTCTGCACTGTTTTGTAGTGTCAATCTGGCTCTAACGGTGCCAACTGTAGCGTACTGGTATGTCCAGTGGCTCTTTGTGAGATGACAATATACTGGCCACTCTTGGCTGCCAACGGTCAGTGCTACTAAACCCCTCAGTACAGCTGCAGTACTGATCTCTAATCTCTAATTTGAGGTCTTTGGCAGTGTTCATGTTTCAGTTCAAGATAGTTAGTTTTACAGGTTATTGGCCTAAAACCATATTGTTCAGTATTTGGGTTGTACTGTGAGGAGTCGCCAGGTCAGTTTCTCCATGAGAGCATCTTGTGCTAATAGTAATTGTCTCTCAACAAGAGGGGTAAAAAGGCTGTGCCCCTCAAAACATCTGCAAATAAACCTCCTGGTCATTCGGTCAAGTTGAGCAGAACAGGACGGTGTGTGTGAGCATTCTAAATTACTTGAGGACATGACATAAGACACATCCTTTCTATGGGAATAGAAGATATATCTATAGATAAATATATAGTACTTTATTGATCCCTTGGGAGGTAACCCTCAGGGAAATTGAGGCTCCAACAAGCAGCAGCACAGCACCATTAGAAGACACATAAAAAGAAGGATAAAAGGATAAAATAAAATAAAATATAAAGTGCAATCAGTTCAAAACAATAAATACATATAAATATGATTCAATATTCCCCATCCCCACTCCCTCCGCCCCGCCTTGCCCTCCCCCCCAGTGCAGAGTTATACAGTTTGATGGCTCGAGGGACAAAGGAGTCCTTCAGTCTGTTTGTTTTGGATCTGGGGAGAAGCAGCCGTCCACTGATCCGGCTTCTCTGTGAACTGATGACAGTGTGGAGGGGGTGACTGGCATCATCCATGATGGCCAGAAGTTTTTTTAGCGTCCTCCTCTCAGCCACTGTCACCAGAGAGTCCAGCTTGCTGCCGACCACCGAACCAGCTTGTCCAGCCTGTTGGACTTCTTTGATCCCCCCCCCCCCCCCCCCCCCCCCCCCCAGCACACCACAGCATAGAATAGAACGCTCGCAACCACAGTCTGATAAAACATGCCCAGGAGTTTCCTGCAGATGTTGAAGGATCGCAGCCTCCTCAAAAAGTAGAGCTTGCTCTGGCCCCTTTTGTACAGGTGGTCTGTGTTGCATGACCAGTCCAGCTTGTCGTCCAGCCACACCCCAAGGTACTTGTAGGTGTCTACAATATCCACCTTGTCGTCCCCGATCGACACTGGACGTGGACGTGGTCTGGACCTCCCAAAGTCAATGATCAGCTCCTTGGTCTTTGAGGTATTGAGCTGCAGATGGTTTCTTCCGCTCCATGCAACAAAGTCTCCTATCAGGCTCCTGTACTCCTCCTCTTTATCCTCCCTAATACATCCCACAATCGCTGTGTCGTCTGCGAACTTCTGGATGTGACACAGCTCTGAGCTGTAGCAGAAGTCTGAGGTGTGTAGGGTGTAGAGGAGAGGGGCCAGCACAGTCCCCTGCGGTGCTCCTGTGCTGCTGACCACAGTGTCAGATGTGATGTCCTTCAGTCTGAAGCCTGGATGCATTTCCTCTCCCTGATCAACTTGGATTACAACTGTGTCTTAGAGAAGAAAATTCACTCCCCAAACACCCTCAGTGTCCAACGGGAGTTCTGGATGAATGCAGAGACAGTGGGACAGGCTGCTTAGCAAGCACATGTTGAAAAGTCTCTGTATTCTGTATGAGTCTGTAGCACTCAGTCCCAAACCCACTAGTTCCGACTAGTCTCTTCAAAAACAAATTACAGTGCCCATAAACAATACAGTAAGTACATCAATCTTTCATCCAGCAGGAGGATGTAGTGCATTAGGTGGAGTTTAGTAGAGTTTCATGGACGTTACATGTTTTATTACCTTCACTTTTTACTCCGATCTCCTCTGTCTCGAGTTGACCGTCTCCAAATCAGCTGCTTTGCCTGCTTTGCTCCTCGTCTGCTGCTCCTCTAGCAAAACAAGGCTTTGGATTTCTCCTATTTGCCCCAGCCCAGCTGCAACCTGGACCTACTGATCTCCAACAACAGTCAGGCTGTCTGGCCTAGTGCTAACTGTCCTTACTCCCCTCCTCAAGACCCTGGTTTCACATCAAGCTCTGGCATGATCATTATCCCTTTTTTCACTGCTGTTGTGAATAAACCTTTTAAAGTGAGCTCAGCTGACTTCCGACTTCTGAATCTTGAGTCCTCTCAGTTCAAAACTTAACATGGGCTGAATATTTTCCATGTTCATGTGTTTACATCGCAGCCAAATGCCTATAATATACCAGAAGCAATACCAGGCAGTACTGTACTGTATATCACAGTCTTAGTCACATCCTCCTCTTCTTCCCCTGGACCACTGAACCATTTTGAAAATATTGCACTTCATTTACAACATATATTAAATTTTAGGGACACAGCAACTGGACACCGTGTGAAAAAAAGCTGACATCTGCCGCTCCATCACTTCCTCTGGGGTGGCACCGCAGAAGTTGTTTTTAACTGGAGAAATGGGGAGGAGAGAGCAGCTTCTATGGCTTGTGAAAGCGTTGGAGACGCATTTATATTTTCACTTGTATTATTGAATGTGGTCACAAAGTATCCTCGATCAGCTCCAAAAGTGGTTTGACAGATCTGAGGATAAGCCATCCTCAATGCATCTCGACCAGAGCCATACTTATAGAAAATAAGATGGTACATTCCAGGGGCTGGTCGCGACATGTTGTGAGTTGCACAACAATGTCATGTGTAATATGTTACTAACTAACTAATTGAATTTGAAGATTGTATTCACACTTCTCATCACGCAACATAAAATAGCTTTAGTTTTGTGATTTATGCCATTACTTGTTTGTAAAGCTGCAGCTGTGCGTGAGGCCATGGCTCACCAGAAAAACAATTAGCAATTTTTAAATTATTCAGGCATATAAACATGAAAGACAAAATTTGTTAATAGAAGACGATGACCTATGCTGAAGGACGGTAACCATATAGGCGATCATAAATATACAAAAACACGCCCAGTGCACATTACTTCCCAGGAAACCACAACCGTGAGCCCATTATTTGACAGCAGCTAATAACAATCAATACACAGAGTGGGATATCCATCATGGACTGGATTTGTCAGGTGTATTTTGGTGTCCTATCTTTACACAGCAGCAAATATAAAGTGCCAGGAAAGGCCACGGCCAATGTGAGAGCCAGCCCATAAACCCTCCATGCTGAAATGTTTTATGACAACACACCATGGAGGTGCAACAGCAGAGATACAAGCCGAGGACCTGCAGCGAGAATATGAGTGTTCACTTGGAACCGGTCTGTATCCTGCAGTAAATAACTCCAGTGAGTGCTTTCTCCCCACACTGCAAAAAGTCTGCGTGTTTATGGCAGTTTTTATTTCATATTTGCTGTGCTGCTTTCACAGGCCAACAGATAAGTTTGAGCTGCGGGAAAAATTGACTCAGTTCCAGGAGAGACCACAATGAAACCTACACTGACCCTTTGTCATGCAGCCAAACATATTGGGAGACAGCAAAGGATGAATCCTAATCAGGTTTTCCATTCTCACCGTAGGTGTTCTCAGAGTGGCTCAAAATGTTAATCCAACATCATTATTTTTAATTGGCTGTATCATAAAATAGCATCATACTTTATGTTCCCTATGTTGAGTTTCTAGGTAAAGACATGGAGCCCGCTCACTACCTGGTTGTACAAGTGAAGTTGCATTGTGGGTGTAGTCAACTCTGTCGAAATTCATCAAGTCAACACAATTTGAGGTTTAAGCCAGCTTCAATATCATGGCAGCATATCACACCAGGATTTTCTGAATGTCTAAATAAACCTAATCACATATGGACACCAGCACTATAGTCTCAAATGTCACAAATAGCATTGTTTGACCCTTGATTGGACTTTAGTGACGCGAGGAAAAACCAGGCAGCATATGCCATTTGCATATGGGGAGGGGGTGTGTGTGCTATCGAAGGAGATACTCAGACTCTTGACCTGTGGTGGATTTAGTGAGAGTGAGGAGAATCTTGATTCCATCACTGTTTAGTTTGAGACTGTTAGAGGAAGTCAGTAAAGTAGATGCCAACAGTCCCTTCCAAGTCGTTTTGTAAGCCGTGCTGCTGCTGCTGCAGGAATCCAGCTTTTATAACCACATTGTTTGACAAAATCACCCAACACATCAGTTAGAGAAAAAGACAGAGCTGACTCAGCTGTATTTACTGTAAAATGATCACTCGGAGAGAAGTGACACAATACCGTGCAGTTCCAGCTGCACAGCACATAAACACATTGATAGTACTTGTTTCCACCTGTGATGTTTTGCCACTGCAGACATTTTAATGGTTGGTGAGAGTATGCAACAGCAGTTTTAGTCATCTGGGTACCTGACTGTTTATACAAGGTGAGGTGCAAGCTAATGTGGTAAAATGAGGTCACTTCAAGTACAAATGAATGTTAAGTACTCTACAGTGCATTTTAAAAATGTATTTGTCTTATCACATAGAAGCACTTGCACTTTTGTTCACCACATTGCTGCTTCAGTAGATGGAACTCTTTCTCTGCACTGGTTGAGAATAAAGTAAAGTAAAAAATGAACACAGTGAAAAAAACAAAGCAATTCTGTAAATAATGTACTGGCCAAATATACAGTACAGAATATCCAAACCTTGGAAAAGCCCCAGACTGGTGATAATCTGATCTGGACAGAGAAAGTCAAAGGTGATGTACTTAAACAATATCCAAGCCAAATCTCATTCAGTCATAAAATAATGTTGTAAAAAAACAAACTAACAAAAAACACGTGCAATAATGAATACAGATGCAGTGCTGTTTTAAAAGCAAGGTTATAGTATTTTAAGGAATTTGGGGGCTCTGGTGTAGCCCTCAATCTGCCTTAATTAAGACAGTGATAGCAGGATAAACTGTATTCTTTACCACTCTTGATTCTCTCACGTCAATAAAAGTTCAACTTACACAACATTATATTGTAATTTGATTTAGGTCTTAAACCATGAAGCCTGGACGATGCCTTTGAAATAATTACTTGAGCTCATTATTGGCCGATAGTGTTGAGTCATTGAAATCAACAAGGGGAGTGGGGGCTGGGTTGGGGATTGAGGATTTTGTTATTTTCTTTGCACAACATGAAAATGCCAACACATGCAGTAGCAATAACAGATAGAAACACAGTCAGAATCTCACCCTCTAAATCTGAAAACTAGCTGATAAAGGCGGCTGAAAACAACCTGGTGAGCTCTCTTTCTCTCTCTGCATCTCTCTCACAGTGCTTTAGCAGCTAAATGAAGCCTTTGAACCTCTTCACAGTGATGGGAGCTGAATGCTCTATCAACAGCAGCAAGCTGGAAACAAGCTACTGGCCCAGGAATCCAGATAAACATATAAGAGGCGCTGGCTGCCGTCAACACGCACATTCATAGTCAGACAATAGGGCTCTGATCAGAACAATGATTATGTGGGCCCTCGGTCATCCTGTCATTGGCAGCCTACTCTCTCCTTTCCTATCATTTTAATTAATTCTACAATATCTCAAAGTCTGGGCTGTATAGACCCCTAATGAGAAAGCTCATCAAAAGACACAAGCCAGGAAGCTTGAGCTGCGGCTGGCATGATGTGTTGTATTTGTAGCTTACTCTCCCATTCCCAATTACTCACTTTTCTTCTCAATGCACAGCAGTGCCTATAACTCCATCAGTCTCTCCTGGTCCCCAGCAGTACACCTACATTTTTGGGTTTATTTAATTTTTTCCCTTTTGAGGTGTCTTGTTTTTATTTTTTTTTTAGACTGGTCTGCTCTCGTGTACTGATAGCCATCTCACTGACTTTAATCAGCCATCCATCAATGTGACAACGCTCTAAGAAGAAAGGTTTTCAGGCGCTAGTTAATTAATCTGCCCGTTCCTGTCTACCTGCACTGCTCAATCATTGAGTAAATAAAGGCAGTCAAGAATGTAATTGTTTGTTTTCTGTGCACAGTTTGGAAAGAAGTCCCTTTTTTCATCTTAGGAAGCTGTGAAAGTTTCCCTTTTTGCTTTGATTGGCAAGCAAATCCCATATAATAAATGAGGAAGAGGTGTACCCGAATGTCTTACCTCATAATTACTAGGTGCTTTTTCTCCTTTTTCTTACCGCATTGCTCATTCTTTTGCAATATGCACCATATTGAATTCAAACAGAAAAGAACTGATTTTGCAGCCTAATTAACTACAATGTATGGTGTGAGTAACCATTGTTCATCTATGAACTTCTGGTGGCTTTACAGTTATGGTATTTTCTACAAATCTTTATTATTGTAAGATATCATGGTTATGAATGGTAGCGCCAAACTGATGTGAAGAGTTCATTTGCAAACAGAGCAAAGCAGATAACTGTTTAAAAAAAAAGAATATTTGAAAAATTTTAATTATTATTTACACCACGTGATATCAGTCAAACCAAAGTTGAGTGACTTTGACCAAGCAGATGAGACATACAAAAACAGATGTAACTCAAAAAAAAATAAAGCTTTATTCAAAACAACACTATGTAAAGAATAATTCAAAAGCATCAGCTCATTTTTTTTTTCAAAATAGGTGTTTAATGTTTAAGTACTGTACGTGTAGGAATAAGCTGACAGACTGATGGTGGATTTTACTACAGTGCTCATGTCAGAATGCCATATTGGCGTATTAATGATCCATAGCTGTGTGTAAGCAGCAAACATTTGACTTTATTTCATTATTACTGTATGTGTAATTTATGTGAGCATGAGCATACTGTTTTTTTTAAACGCTCCTTATGTTGACAAATTGAAATTTTCAGTACTTTCATAAGACCTTAGAGTACAAAATCAGGCCAGACAGCATCATATTCGAAGGCTACACCACACGAGAGAAGCAGAGTATGTCAGTCCCATAAAGACACAAAGTCACAATGCTGCTCCTTCCCTTTTGCAGCACATCACAAGCACCTAAACACACAAATACATTAACGACCACAAACAAACACATGCACATATACCCACTTATTTCACCCACATTCTCCTTTCACCCACATTCCCCCAGAGTGAGAAGGAATTCAGGTATGTCTGTGATATCTAACGACAATAACCACATAGGATTAGTATCACTATCAGCATCGGTTAACATTACAGCTTCACGCAGCTATCGAGCAGGAAACACATCGCAGAGCTCCCCTAATCTGACTTGTTCTAGCTTCCCTACATGGTTCAGAGCAGAAAACCTGCTGCTCAACGGCCCACTCCTGCACCGGCCAAGCCTCTTCACTTGGCCCATAGACTTGGCCTGAACAGGTACATCTGTGTCAAATCACCTGCAGGAGAAAAGAGCAGCACATGTAACGCTACGGCATGTACAGAAGCAAATTATCTGCATTAAGTGAGACAGATGACAATATGGGATTATATTGCAGCATGCAATGTCCATAGTGCAGTGCCTGCTGAAATTGTGCCTGTGTTTATTTCACAATGTGGTGTAAATGTAGCACTAGGATGAGCCTGTTTACATCCGTTGTTAAAATATGTCTCAGATCAAGTGGACAGCAAGACACATCTGTCTCTAACATGTGCCTCCAAATGTGTCCCGCACTTGTGTCCACATTTACGTTGCTTCTGCCAGGAGCACAGCTACGTGCATGCAGCATTTGTTTATACAACTTTGAACCGGTTGTCTTGGGAACACCAACTGCGTACACAATCATCATCCATTTGCTCCTTTTCTTAAACCATTAGCGCTGTCATCATCATGCATGAATGATGTATTTTCTGCCTCATCTTTCATCTGAGATGCATCAGGACACATTAATGTTTAAACTACGAAAGAAATGTGGATAAATGTGTCTCAGTGGTTTAACGAAACGTTTCGGTGCCCATGTACACCTGTGTACTGTTTAGGGCTAATCACTTGAGTCCACTTGTGATCTGATGACATCAAGACGTGTAAACAGGCTCTGTGTTAGAGTTGTTGAAGCACACCTCTTAGGTCTGCATGTGCAAAGGTCTGCAGTCTTTCTTATGTTGTATCCAGTTGGATGATCTCTTTCCCGACACATTTAAACTTCAAATAAATGGGCCCAAATAGTGCACTGTGCATATTACAATAAGGACAAGTTTGTATTTTTCTGAAGATGTCTTTTTAACCTAACAGGACATGTTGTCCATGCACCTTCCAGAAAAAGACACATTTTTTGGAAATCTGTCTGGATAGGAGGCTTCAAACTTTCATTGCATTTTACCTCATGGATTTAGCACATGTATTATTGTCTGACAAGTTATTATAAGATGTGTCAGGCTATTTGACAGCCAGTTTGGTTGCTTGATTCCAGGAGCTGATGGAGTGGCTGCTTGAATGCTGAGGTGTTCCTTTGTGGAACGCACTGATGTGATTCAACCAGACAAATACCATGTAAATGCAGACAGATCTGTGAACTGTAACACATATACAGCCCCTCCCTTGCACACACTTGCCACTCTGAGGGAAATCACCCACTGAATCAAAGCCACACAGATCTAATCAAGCCGACAAGAACAGAAAATGACTTTTCAATGAGACGGATCATAAATTGAGTGTCACAGGCAAATCTGAATAAAGTGGCAAGTGTTCATACGTGAATGTTGCAGAAAGTTCAAAGTAAACCTGGGAGATGCTACTGATATCAGACAGATCACAACAATGTGCTTCCAAATCTTCTCTATTTTACTTATTTCCACTTATTGTATTTTTGACTTCTTCACATCTTCACACCACACAGCTGGTCCGTGGCTTTTCTGTTAACCCATCATACTCTAATGATGTGACTGTGTTCCCATACATTGTTTTGATATGTTCATTTTCAACCTAATGCACCAACTTTCCCATATGACTGCCCTATAAAATCATGGCTATATATATTAAAGATAAGACAGACATTATGTAGATACTGTAGATAGGCTATTAAAACTCCAAGAAATGACACTGCAGCAGTTACGAGAAGTTGCACTTTCCAGTTGGTGATGGTAAATGGTGATAATCACACAAGTTAATGCTTTTTAATATTCAAATACTGTCTCATGATGATCTATTTCTAATAGGAGTCACAAGAAGATAGTAAAATAGATGTGTAAATACAGGCTAAAAATCGGTATTTAGAATAGCCATAGAATAAGTATTTCAGAAAAAAACAAAAAAAACAATTGCATTGCAATGGCAACACAACCAGAAGGACATATTTAAAGGGACAACGAGGAGTTTTGGAGAAGCGAAGTGTTTTCACGCTGCCTCCGCGCGCACCGTAGAATTCCTCCACCGGCGCAAGACGGACTCATGTTTTCATTCATCAAGGATTAAAGTCAGAGGTTCAAAGAGGTTCAGTTAAAATAACGCCGCCCGAAATTCTCATTTGCGTCCGCGAAACAATTGCTGGTCGGCTCGATTTCCGCACCACTAATAATAACAAAATAATGATAGAGACAAAACGATATATTGATCGAAAATGGAGCCATTAACAAGTGCGGGTAGCGTAGATTCATCCACATTAACGTGAGACTGTTTTATAACCGAATAGAAACTCCTCGTTGGCCCTTTAACAGGACCCGTACATTACAGTACATTAAGAAATTTCATAAGTAAGTAAATTAAATACAGTAGTGTGTTTAATAAAAAAAAAAAAACACACACACAATAAACAAAGCAGCATTTTGTCAGTGTTGTGGCTGAGTAAAGCTGTGAGCTCAGCTGCTCTAATTCTGATGAATGAGGAGGTTAGGTTACCCATACCCCTAATGTGGACCTTTTGGATATTCAATAGGCACTTGTACATGGATAACAATCTTTAACTTCAACTAATATCATTCATATTAGTGCATTTATTGTGTTGCCAATTTATGCTGACAAATTTAATTGGAAATTCAAGTAGCACTTTAACAGGCAGGTCTAGGTTTTGCTGTTACTGTCAGTGCATAAAAACAAATATGTCTTGTACAGTGGACATTTGTAGTTCACAGGAGAATCCAGATACATACAGAGTTGAGCATACAGAGGCTACAGTCCTCGCTGCAGTCGGCCCCGGTTCGAATCCCACATCGGGTGGCACTTATGTGTCATTCCCCCTCTCTGCCTCCCCATTTTCTGTCTCTCTCAACTATTCTATCCAATAAAGGCAAAAAAGCAAATATATATATACTTACAAAAAGAAAAAAGTATCCCCTCACCCATATGGTATAATTTTGCACAAGGTCACTCACAGACCTGGTGGATGAAGCTGGCCTGTTGCCTTTCAAACACTAGATAGAATATTTGAACATTATTTTTTCATTTATATTTTTATTTAACCAGGCAGAATCATTAAGAAGGAGTTCTTATTTACAATGATTTTTGACAATTTTTATTTTTATACATGTTCGAAAATAAAATACATTCATTCATTCTAAATGATGGCCTGACAAGAGGCATGCTTTCAGCAGAAGGTGCCAGGTTGTAGTCGGGTTGAGTTTTAAATTTGGAATAAGGAAAATGCAAATTTTTCAGAACCACTGAGTAAGTCAATCAATACATCAAAGATAAATAAATGAGAAAAGATTTTTTTTAAAAGGATGCAAGACTATGGCAAACGACTCACAATGGTTTGGTCGGCCAGTTCTCTAAATGTTGTTTACTCATTTAGATTTATTCATCTGAAAGAAAGTCATGGCTTTTTTTTGGCCCATTTCATTCTGATTCCTTAAATTGCATTTGACTAGATGACATCAAATCAGGTGCATAAACTGTGGTGTAACCCTGTGTAATTCAAATTATATTTGTTAATTATTCTGTGACTAATGACATTCTAAAATGCAGAACTATATAAATTAGAATTACCTGCTATATCACACAGCATGCTTCAATAACCGAGCAATGCACAAAACAACCGTGCACTAATGCAAATAAAGATTTATTTCATGTAGTTATTTCACACCAGAAATTGGCCCGTTTTTCCCCTAAACAGAAGTAAGGTAAAGTAGTGTTTCTTTTACCCCTCACTTTCCAAACACTTTTAATTATAAAGTGCTTTGCTGCATTACCTTTCAGGCCCTGTCCTCTCCACATATCTGCTGGCATCCTCAACGAGGCAGGAAATTGAAAGCAGGAGACAGAATCAGCCACAAAGCTGATGGAGGATGAGCTGCCGACCATAATTACCCCAAGTGCTATTCAAATGGCACCACCTCACTTTATGGACAGTTAAGAATACTCATACTCTCTAATGTGCTCTCACAGCTCCATCAGTGATGTTCCTATCCAGTGGTCATATTCAGACACATGGCTGAGGCTCAGACACAATGGCTGTGTAATAGCGTGATTCTTCAAGGTGCTATTGCTGAGCTGTACAGCCCATAGACCAGACCTCAAGACATTGGAACAAATGTATGCTTTATTCAACAGTCTCTATAGCTACATCCATGCACCTCCATATCAATACACAGCATGCATATTGTTATTAATATTGTTTAATTCATGTTACCGTTACCTTGAGTGCAACATGCACTCAAGTGCATGACCCTGTGCCAAGTCTCCAACTACCACCACAAAATTCAAATGATCAAGTAGAATTAACAATAAACTAAGACAGAAAAATGTGAAACATACGTATTCAGTATGAGTTACTCCACTAAATACAGCGATGTTTAACTTTACTTTAGTTTTCAAATGGCATAATGGCATTCAAAAGTAGTTTATAGCAGGGGCGGGGTTAGGGGGTGGCTACTTGGGCTCAAGCCCCGGATGTTTTTGCCAAAGCCCCGAATGTTTACAGTCGGGGGAAAAAACTTAACGTGCACTGCGGTCAGTCTCCCTCCCCTGAAGTGTAGCCTTCCTGCAGTACCGGAGTCTAACAGAGAGGCAGCAGCAGCGGGAAAGTAACCTCAGCAGAGCAGAGCGGAACCAGAGCTACTGCTCTGAGCGGAACCAGCAACAAGCCTGCTGCATGTAGACACCAAACGCGGTTTTGAATGCGAGTAATTTGTCATATTCAGTCACAACTTCCACAATAAAACCAAAGATGACCTGTTCTCTCTGCACCCAGGCCGCAGAGCTCCAGGTCCCGACTCTTCCTGCTTCTCTTCCCCGGATACAGGACCGTGTCCTGCGTCACCCAGCGCGAAAAGTCTCCGTGTAGCTCGGCTGTGCTCGGCGCTAGCCTACTAGCGGCGACGCCAGTCCCGATGCCGCCGCTGTGCACCAGCTGCCGGTAATGAGGCGGTGCCAGTTGTCGTCGCAACGGCACCGCGGCGGCGACCGCTGGTACGGGCAGCGCCGCTATTAGCAGCCATTAGCACAGCCTCATGCTACAGGGAGACTGCTCGCGCTGGGTGACCGGGCACATGGTGCTGTGCCTGCGGAAGAGGATGGAGTTCCGCGGCAAGAGAGACTGTCGGGGAGAGGAGGAGGACGGGGTCCATTGTTGTAGAGCACCCCGGTCAGACAGGCTGCAGCAGCTGAGGATCAGGGAGACTCCATGCGGCACCGGTACCAGTAATAAGGACAGCAAAACATTCAGTGCTTCTGTACTGTGCTTCTCTGAATCCTAGTGGGCTTTCAGCAGCAGGCTGACCGCCGACCGGGGGTGGAGGGAAAGCGGGTTTGAATTCACGGGGTTCATGTGTCTGTGGCCGGGCAGCTTAGAGCGGTTACATCTACTTGTAGTTTGTAAGCAGAAGGGGGTGGGGCGAGGCGGCTCGAGCAGGAGCAGGGGAGACGAGGGGATTGGATGGAGGATACAACACAAGCCAATGCGAGCGAGACTGGACGCGCGTCTCGCATTGGTCAATTTCTATGCAGGCTCAGGGCTGACAGACTAGATGGATTTTTTTGGTTCGTTTTGCTATTTATATTGTGTAGATCACACCACAGGACTATAATCGCTGTATAAATGGTGTTAATAATAATTACATATCCTCCAAATCGTAGACCATAGAAAATAACTTTGTGCATACATCTTTTCTCCCTCTGGGCTAAGCCTCGGATCTCCCATAATCCTAGATCCGCCCCTGGTTTATAGTGCTGTCTTGGTGTCACCAAGACCTGACTTTTTTTCATTGGAAAACACGCAAAGACTAAATTGTTATAATGGAAACATGACGGTGCTGTCAAAACTTCTCATTTTGATGACATTGACAGTGCCATTGATGTGAATACTTGCTTTTGAGGGATGAACTATCCATTTTTAGCAAGTGAAACGCTTTTGCAGGTTATTCACTAGGTTTTTGCAGTTTGTACTAATTGTTTAGAGAAATACTCTAACCGTTGTGCAAATGTTAATAGTGATGTAAGAAATGCACCAAAGCGACTGAGAAAAACTGTAGTTTTTGTTCCACCTCACCTGCTGTTTTGCCGTGTCTGCATTATAGGTCCAGTTCGCTCAAAAAGGAATCTCAAAAAGATCTCAAAAAGCAACACATCATTCAGGGATCCAAAGAAATTCAAGAACAGATGAAAAAAATTCTAATTTCTAAAGCTTTGGGACTCCGGCGAACCACAGTGAGAGTCTTATTGAGTTGACTTTACTCATTATTGAGCAAACTGAGCAAAAGACTCAGAAAGTGGAAACTGAGTTGCAAGAAGTCACTTCTTTTGAGGAAAAGCTAATTACACAACTATGGAGATAAACTGGAGGAATTGACTAAGTTTTAGAATGAACTGAAAGCTTTCAAAATAAGTACTAGCAAGACATGGAGTATTATAGGACCGGTTTGCAACTGGACAACCAGAGCACAGTGCAACCGAACTAACACAAGCATGACACTAATAGGGAAATGCATTTTTCACTCAAAATAAAAAGTCAAGTGTGAAAACAACGAAACTACATGTAAATAAAAAAAATCCCTACAGCTATCTGATTAGGACAAATATCACCATGAACTGAAAGCAGACAAAATATCCAACTACTGGATTCTGGTTATGTTCACTTTTTGCAGCCTACAGTAGATTCTTAAGTCATACATAAAAAAAATCTACACACTAAAAACAGTTGGGTTAAAAAATAACCCAATTTTAACCCAAATGTTGGGTTGAATAAGGACCAACCCAACATTTGGGTTATTTTAACCCAACAGGTTGAGTTATTTTTTTTGACCCAACTTTTGGGTTGAATTATTTAACCCAAGAGTTGGGTTATGTTAACTACAACATTGGGTTATTTTTAACCCAACTATTGGGTCGTGTATAAAGTGCTTGCTTAACCCAATAGTTGGGTTAAAATAACCCAAATGTTGGGTTGGTCCTTATTCAACCCAACATTTGGGTTAATGTTGGGTTATTTTTTTTTAACCCAAATGTTGGGTTGTTAAAAACTACAGAGAGTGCTCCAAACTTTTCTACCAAGTGACACCACTGTCACAGAAATAAATGGCAGTTTGGAGCGCTCCCTGCAGACCTAGATTGAAAAGTGGTTAAGTGGTCCTTCAAGTACAACTTATCATTAGTACCTCACTAAAAGAGAAAGGAAACTTCCTCGATTGATTATCTTATGTTTTAATATAAACCTATTAAAAGTAATCGCTTGTAAAAAAAAAAAATAAATAATATACACTTTTAACATAATTACAGTGTAAAACAGGTAAAACAGTATGATATAGCACAGCACAGAATTTTATTGCAAAGTTCAACTTTACAGTAACTTACCAACAGCCGTGGTTGCCAGAATTTCACCATAACAAATATGGTACAACAACACATGAGGAATTACAGTTTGTCAGTATAGATTTAACAGGCAGCAACTGCTTATCCTTAAATGATATCACAAACTAAGACCATTGTGAACCAGAGTAGAACATCATTGTAAAACTGAAAGAAACTCTTTTTGCATTTACACATTCTGTGAAAAACAGGACTGCTCCAATACCTTGTCCAGTACACAGTGTTGAGATCTTGAAAAAACAGCATGTGTCCATATATGAAGGATAATCCATGGTGAAAGAAAATTAACATCATAAAAAAATTAGCCACTTGCCCTTGGTTGATCAAGAGTAATGAGTCAATAGTGCAGTCTTGGCTGTAGGGTGCTCAACACGGTGTTCTGGGAAACTGGAACTTCAAGGATTCACCAGTCACCAGCTCTGCATGAGACTCCTGTTGTTCATCAGGTGTTTGGACTGGCATGATCCTCTCTGCAATCAGAAAACAGAAACATAGCAAAAGTTAGATTGATGCAGTACCTTAGCATGATGCCCACACAGAGATAAACTCAGCAATCTGTTGCTCCAATGAGCTAGCTAAGCTAACCTAAATACAGTTGCATCTCCTCAAACAATCAGACAGTCACCACATTTGGTTCAACACTGCTGTATAAACGTATTAAAAATGATTTTTTTTGGCATTTGGCAACTAAACCACTGCTTACCTGTGATTAACCCTGACAAGACTGGTGTCAGAGTCATTGGTCCAGACTTGACTGAAGACAGGTGGGACAGTAGCATGGTGCGATGTTCAGGAAACTGTAACTTTGAGCAGGTGGTGTCATTGTTTCTGCTGGAAGATTCCCAGGGTCTCAATCAGGTGTTTACTGTGGACTGGCATGATCCTCTGTATAAGCAGACAAAGAACAATGAGGAAGATTTTTATCAGCCATAACTTAATTTTATCTATTTAATGATTCAATTTACAAATGTACTCACTGCTTAGTGTTGATAATGCTGAAGACAAATCAGTTTGCTGGCCATGCCACATTGCTGCAAAGTTGGCTCGCCTTGCATCCTCCAGCTGCACCATGCTGTGGAGAAGGTGAAATTATTTTGTAGTGTTAAAAAGGTGTACAATGAAGGGATGGTACAAATTTGTATGTTCAAATAGACAGTGGTTGAACATAAAATTGCCGTAACTCATGCTCTACTTCATGGATATCGGACCAAGGACATTTTTAGCCTGGTGTATTTTCACACTTCTCCATAAACAGAGTAACAAATACCTTTTACAGTAAGCAGGCTATTTTAGAAGGAGGAAATCTCCACATCTAACGTTAATTGACTCCAAACTTATCCATGACTGCTGCTATGATAAACTACTAGCGTTGTTAACTCTTTTCTCTTTTTTTGCATTAACATGCGGCAGCAGCATGTAGCTCATCCTCACACATCCACTGTTAGCGTTAGCCTAGCTCATGCGCTAAAGGCCAAAGTAACACAAATATACTCATTTTAAAATACTTACCTGTACAGTTTATCTGTAGCTTTGCCACGGACAGTTGGTATCGATCCAGCCTGAGAAAGTCCAGTCCAGCGGTTCATGGACCCTTGTAGCTGAAGCAGTCAGACTTTGCCGACTGAAGCTGGGGCAAATAAAATTAACCCATGTCTCTTTGGCTGGGGGCAATATGATCGAGCGTGAGGGTTTGTCTCCAACAGAGCAGCTTTCCGGTTGTGATAGCGCTCCGGCCGTCACATAAAAAAAGAGTAAATAACGGATCTCCACAGGTAGCTGTGGTGGTGGGTGGAGACAGCATTTTTCAAATGAACCGGCCGGTTATGTCACAGAATTACCCAACCCTTAACCCAAAAAATGGGTTACTCACTGAAAAGTAACCCAATTACTTGAACAACCCAGGAATTGGGTTAAATTCATAGCCCTATAACCCTGTAAATGGGTTACACCCTGGAAAAATAACCCAACAATTTAACCCAACACCAATAACCCAGAAATTGGGTTACAGAAATAACCCAACATTTTTTAGTGTGTAGACAGATGAGTGTGCTCAAAACTCCTGTGAATGTCAGTGACCTGAATGTCAATTACCTGTCCACCATATAGGCCCATCTGCCTCCTTCTGACCTTTTTTCTGCAGTATTGTGTAGAAAAAGGAAGACCAGTTGGGAAGAGAATGAGTGATTCAAGCTATTTGAGTCCCTGCCTGTAACTGCACAGTCACTCAAGGTCAATGTGGAGGCTCAACAAAGACAGATTTCTCCCCAAGTGTGATAAGCCTTGGGGCAAGCACACACATATTTCAGATGTTCTGTGATGATAATCGTCAACACTATACGGTGGCCTGGGGGAAGTGATTAAAGCACTTTGTCTTCAGTCATACCTACCTCGTCCAATCCTCGTCTCTGATCCCTATCTGGACCTTGCTGCTGTTTGCCTAGACAACGCAGAGAACATGTCTGTCTCCCTCCATCTCCATCGCACTGTTAATTTAGAATACAGAGGAAAAATCCGCTGCTCTAGAAAAAACATTAAAAAGTTGTGAAATAAATAAAGTCAGTGTCATAGTGAAGGCTGAGCAGCCAAGTGCTCCCTGAAAAATATGAAAAACCATACAACCTCTATGGCAACCCCAACAGCATGCAAGATAGATAGATAGATAGATAGATAGATAGATAGATAGATAGATAGATAGATAGATAGATAGATAGATAGATAGATAGATAGATAGATAGATAGATAGATAGATAGATAGATGGATAGATGGATAGATGGATGGATAGATGGATGGATAGATGGATAGATGGATAGAGATGGATAGATGTAAAGAGGGATTGGATACATAGATTCAAGCGAAGCTGAACTGTCTTAATGACTGATTTTAAAACATTTCTAAATCGAGAATTCTTGTCAAGGATGGAAAATAAACAAAGAAGTGAAACTGTTTATTTGTGCTGTTTGAGAATCCGGTAAGATTTGGCTCCATTGCATTTGGGATCGCTACTTGAAAATCAGTGATGCACTGTGGAGTAGCTTTCTAAGGGCATAGAAGATCAAATACTTCAAGAAAACGTACAAAGCATTCTCCTCTCTCTTCTCAGGGCAGGTGCGGCTAATTTGAATTGATAAAAATATCAAAGTTTGAGGTGAGAGCCGAGTTGCAAGAAGTGCAAGGCTCGAGAAGGGGTGTGAGAATCTGTGGATAGCTACACAAGACCCAAACATCGGCATTGTGGTTGGACATGAATCTCATGCAGCAGAAATATTTGATGAGGGGTAATGAAATATTGGCCATCTAAAGAAAATATTCCCAATAAATGACAAAAGTAATGTTGTTCTAGCTTACCGCTTTTCTACTGTATGCTTCTGGCGCAAATAGTGTGTTTTAAGCTTTAATGCACAACTTTTTGCTATCAAAATACACCTACATTATTCTACACTTTGGTTCAGAAGATGCCAGATGGTTAAATGATGTTGTCTTGAATGAACAATAAATACACATCCACATTCTACTGGTCACCAATCAACCTACTGTACAGTAGTATGTTCAGGTTCAGATTACGTTTATTTCATGTCCCAAGGGGCAATTTGGGTTACAGTTCGGATTACATGAAGGTAAAAACATAAAACAGAAACATATAGTGACATGAAACACGCATCAGTAGAAATAACAATATAAATAGTATGTGCAGTATGTGACTGTGATCATATAAGAAATATAAAATATAGGAGGTAACGTTATGGCACGGAATAAGATCCAAGATAATACTGTTAAGAACATAAGTATTTTTTGGGCTGTGGGAAGAGAGAATCCATACAGTCACAGGGAAAACATGCAAGCTACACCCAGAGATGCTCCAGGGCCCTGGAAATCAAACTCAGAAGCTCCTGAGACAAGAGTGTGAACCACATTTATTTGGACTGAAATGACACAACTCACAACATTGTACCAACATAATTAAGTTAATGAAACTATAAAAGTTTTGTGGTATTATTGCATGTGCCAGGAAGAGTGTGGTGCTGATGTGTTTTGTCCTCCATGTGTGTACTGTATGTGTGTATGCCAGGTGAGCTTACAGTAGGTGAGAGAAATCACCTCGTTGGCAGAGCAGAGCAGGTAGAAGGAGACTGAGGCAGGGCTTTGTTCTCTCACAGCGGATCATGTGTGGCTGGGAGAGGGAGGCAGTACCTGCAGCACAACTCCCTGGGTTTTCCTTTGGTTTCTGGTATAATTAACCATTATTTATTCCCTAAAGACATTGAAGTTACTCTCATTTTCAATGTCGTCAAGATGACAAGCACATAAAAACACTGACAATGATTAAACACAAACAATACACTTGACAAGGAAGAAAGCCATTTAAAACAATTGCAACAGAGTTATGTAAGATTTAGGTCCTAAACTCTGTGGGTGAAGGGAGTATGTCCAATTTCAGGATGTGTTGGAGTGCGTTCCAGGAGCTAGGGGCATCATAAAAAAAAGCAGTCTTACCAACACTTGTACAGACTCGAGGAACTTTGAGAAGCAGCAGATCAGATGTAGTGCAGTTCCACTCCAACAAATTTACAGTAGTCTGCTTAGAAGGGCATTAAATACATACAGTATAAAAGCCAGTGCCTCTTTCACCTTACCTCAAGAGAGCCAACCAATTTTCATAAAGAACACAATGGTAAGTATCATATTTAGCACCAGTAATAAATCTGAGGGCTGAAGGATTGCTGGGTTTTGTTGTTAAAGCTTGGTCTGGAGCTTCCTGGTAGTCCAGTTTTTGTGTTGTTTGTTTTCCTGGTAGGTCTAGTTTCTTTGTGTGTGTAGTGGTTGTGGGTGGAATGTCCTGTCTGTGTAGCAGACCCCTCTGTCTGAGACAAATTTCTCCCATGGGAGACGAATAAATACACTTTGACTTTTCTTAGGCAGTTTAGTTTGGGGAGAGCACTACTGATAGGTGCCACAGCCTTTGTCTGGGTTGCTGAGTCTCCTCTCCCTTGTTTAGTTTGTCTGGGACCTCAAGCCTGGTTAATTATGCTTGGTGTGTTTGATTTCTAGCCTTTCACGTTGTTTTGAATTAACCAAAAGATCTATTTTTGCTGCTAATTCTGTCTCGGCATCCTTTGCATATGTTGTGGTCCTTTCAAACCTGATTAAGTGTTCAAGAGTATAAACTAAATTATAGCTGAGTTGAAATTACTTAAAAAGATCCATGCAAATTGTTACCTCATTTTTTATTTTAAACTAATATACAGTATAGTTTTTAGGGTGCAGTAGAGTGTAATATATTAATGGGACATTTTAAACTAGTCTGTTTTATAATTCTAACTTTTTAAGAATGCTCACACTTTATCAGCTATTTGTTTCCCTTATGGCAAATGCTGTTTTTTACACCACTCAACAAGCACAGCTGTTTACTGTGTGTCACTGCCATGATGGGTTTTTGGAAGAAGCAATGAGAAATGTAGCCGGAAGGTAAAACAGCAACATCGAGTGCAATGTATTCCTCTGCTGCTAATATAGAATTAAGTTGGTAAGTCCTTTATGTCACAGCATGCTATGACGATGCATAAAAGTTCAAATAGGGATACTTTGAATTGGTCCAGGAAGTGGAGTGCTGTGGTGTGCTCTCTCTGTTGGTGTGCTGCTGGTAATTGATCTGGCAGCACTACTAACCATCTGGGCTCCAGTCTCTTCAAACATGGTGAAAATGAATTACTCTGCACTCATTTAGATTTATTTGAAGGGACTGGATGGATGTATACAGCCAGTGGGTGAACAACCAGGCTGAAGGCAACATTTCTCAGAAGATCCCTGTCTGCTTCTGCAAACGCTGGACAAATTAAAGAACAAACATAACAGCTTACATTGCCTGCCAGCAAATTGATACCATTGTTGTGGGGTTGTTTTGTTTTGTTTTTTTCATCTCACTGCATTGGTTACTGAAAAAAAAAATTCTTTAACCATTAATTGGCAAGCATTACACCCCGATCGACAGCCCCTGCCCTTCATTTCCACACTGTCTGCTTCACTGCATAGGTGCATATCACAGGTAACAGCTCTGGTGGAACATTTGCACTTTACCTTTTACACTTTATCTGCTTGAGATAAAGATATTTTGCATCCTAGGAAGAAACCCAGAAAACAACATGAGAATATAAGCAGTGAGAGTGTCCTTTGTTCTAGATGTCTGCTTGTATTTGAGCAGGAGGACACGCAGGAAATGATAGCAAAGAAGTGGTGGCTGTCTGCTCAATGAGAACGATTGTCTGCTCGAATCTGTGCCGGGCGCAAACACTGCACTGCCCTGGTTAAAGAAGGCCAGCCTGCCAGAATGAAAGGTAATCTCAAATATCACTTTCAATAGTCCCTGCAGTGAGGGCGATGTAGAAGAGTTGTATCCAGCCTTCTCAGCGGATTAGGCCCATGCCTCGCAGAGGGTAAGTGACAGAGAAGGAGTCAATCTCGGGAAAAACCTCTGTTGCTGTGTGCCTGTCCCCATCTATCTGTGGCTCTGACTGTCTTCCTCCACCACTGCATTCCCACATCCACCAGAATTTCTCCAAAATGATCCGAGGTATACATTTATTTATTTATTTTTTAGCTTAGCCCATCTCGCATCGGACATAATCACATTTAAACACACCGGGCAGAATGCTGCTTAATCTACTTGATTAGCCGACTCTGTGCAATGTAAAATGATGATGTTCCACAATCATGATGTCCAGTGTGTTCCTGGCCACACTGAGAAAGCTGTGCATGAGAAAGCATCCAAAAGGTGTTCACCAACATGGTGAGTTGCTGGATTGTTTTCCTGATATCCAATGATTTTCAACATGATCAGCACCATTCTGTGTGGAAGAATCTGACCCAGCCGGTGTCTGAGCCTTCAAAATAGTTTGACGGCAGGTGGAAACACATTTGTGCACTCAGATGATCTGACAGGATGCATCCCCTTTATGGTATGTAGGTATGCTCAATCTCCAGTTCAAGTATCTGCAGTGTATGGGAAGCAATACATTCTACTTCTCAGGCTTTATCTGTGGCAGCAGCATGGCCTCTGTCGGTTAAACAATCTTTATTCAGTTCAAGGTCAAACCCCAGATGTAGTGGATTCACTCAGCTGTCCAGCTTCCAGGAGGAAAAAAAACAACAACATCAAAGCAGACTCATTAAGTGAGGCTCCTCAAGGAACAGAAGAAAAAGAAAGGAGATGAGAGGAGGAAGGAGGAAGAGAATCAATCTAGTGCCGGCCGACTGCAGGCTGTCATGGATTTGTGCTACTCACAGCCTTGTCTCTCATCTCAGTGACAGAGCAGAGTAATGACTGGTAATGCTTCACTGTGGTTACCCAATGTCATTTTTCTTCTCCGCACATTCACACTCCATGAAAATGTTTTATCTAGGTGCAACAGCAATGTGTGTGAGTGTGTGATTCAGTAAGCAAATGAATGAGTGAGTGGGGGAGTAAGTGAGGGAGACAGTGAGTGAGAGAAGAGTAAAGGGGGCTGAGCTGTTTATCTCCTCCTCTGGCATCATGCTTTAGTACCTGCAACAGTGGAAAAAAAAATATTGTTGTCATGTCTGTTAAAAGTAATTTTATTTAGCTTATTCTATAATTTTATTTTATTTTATTTTAGTTTGATGAAGTCTTACCTGTAGTTTGGATCCAGAAGACAAAGCAGAGATCAATGGGTGCTGGATGCAGTCACTAAACAAAATCACAATCAATCCCACAAAACAGAACCAAATGAAAATGGTCAAATAAGTATGAAAATGTTTAGCTCAGAGCACCCGCCCCATGTGTTGAAGATATAGTCCTCACTTCAGGCAGCCCCGGTTCGAATTCTGCGTCGAGCGGCCCTATTCTGTTTTCTAGATTTCTGCCTCCCTTGCCTAACTGGCTATACAAGAATTGATGCACACGATGTCCACACAACAATGGGACTTACAAGTTCATCACAAACTTGTACTCATCACACCTACAGTAATCAATAACACTACACTACAGAGAATTGCAGGAATAATTAAAGAAACAAAAAACAAACAAACGTGTGCTTACCTTTCAGTTTATTTGTTGAAAACCAACCACAAACAACCATGGAGCCTTGGTCCTCCTCATTCACTCCTATTGCTTAGAGCATTTCTATGTCCTTTAGTAGCGTCCTTTTGTTTTCTTTTTTCCCGTTTTCTCCTTATCCATACCCAAAACTCACTCGTCATTGCACAACCTGATGATTGATGTCTGTCAATTGCTTTTTTCCCCTCTCTTTTCTTTTTTCTCTAATTAAAAAGTATCCACAGTAGGTGATCGAGTTACTTAGAAGAGAAAATAAACACACACACACACACCGAGCACACATAAAATTATGTAGATATTACACAGTTTATTTACAGATTTTGATTAACAGAGAAGGTCCTGGTCCTGGTCCCTAAAATGAAACTCGAGTGGGAAAATTGTCTTGTACCAAAATTTACACAATTCATGCAGTTTTGCTGATCAAATAAGCCCTCAGCTGGAATTCAAGAAGCTTTGTGTCTGCAACGTGATAATGAATAATACCAGACCAATTTTAGTTAGTCAAAAATAATTCAATTGAAAGATCCAGTGATCAGTGATTAATTTTAGAGGCACAATGCCATTTCAGTAATGAGAAATGTTTTCAATAGATGTGAAAATTATTTTTACATAATTTGAAAAGTCATGATAAAATTAAATGGAAAATGAATATTTTTTTTTCTGTGTATTTCAGATTTTCAATATTATCTATGAACATCCAACCAAGAGACCTCGTAACAACCATTCCACTATTCTTAGCAAGAAAATGTATAGTAATTAATACGTTTATTTCTTGAGCTTGAACGAAGCTTGAAGCTCAACAGTCCAAGGGTGTGAGCTTGATAGTTCTGCACACTGAGCTGTTCCTTCTAAACTCTTCTAGACATCTTGTTACTATTCAGTTACAACAGGAACCATGTTTCCTCCACTCTCCACATCCTTTGTAGTTCTTCTTTCAGCCCTTGTTTTTTCTCGAGCTTTTCATGTGCCTTCTTCCTGGTGTGGCCACTACATCTATCACCAGTTTATCAGTCTGTATCTGGAAGTCTCACAGGATCTTGGCTCAGTCTCCACCACCTTCAGAGATGATGTGTCCCATTTTGAGCTATAGGACTTCCACGGCACAAATATTCCTGTATGCCAGGCTCTGTATTTTAGCATTCCATGTGCGCTCTGTTAGCATCTTAAACCTTGCCT
This sequence comes from Decapterus maruadsi, assembly GCA_030347415.2. Classification (NCBI taxonomy): domain Eukaryota; kingdom Metazoa; phylum Chordata; class Actinopteri; order Carangiformes; family Carangidae; genus Decapterus; species Decapterus maruadsi. Next base: position 7,261,364 of record CM064897.1, read on the forward strand.
TTATGTGCTGGATTGTCTCGTGCCTCTTTGCACAGTCTGCAGCTGGGGTCCTGTCTGGTGTGACAGAACCCCAGCCTCGATAAATCACGAGCTCAGGGCTTGCTCTTGTGTGTCTGTGGTAAGTGTTTCTGTGCTTTCAGGATTTTACAATATCAGCCTCTCCTTCCTTCTGTGGGTGGTACACATCGTGTAGGTGTACGAGGTCCCCAGATCACTAAATCGTGCCAGAATTGCACATTCTAGTCAAAATGGCTCATTTTCTGTTTGATTTAGACCATGGTTTTTTGAATGTCTTGAGATATTCTGCCTAGTTTGGTCCACCGTGTTCAAAGTAACCCCACAGTCATGGTGTTGTTTCAGCAAAGGACTGTGGTGCAATCTATGCTTGCGGTCTTCAAACCAAGCATCCAGTAGATGTTCACCATGAGAGCATCACGGGCTGCTGGAACAACCTTTGACCAATGCTACTGAGATAACATGATGAGTTGCTCAAAAACTCATGATATTTCATTTTGCCATAAGGTGGCTATATTAGAATATGCAAATGTAAGCATGGAGATTTTTTGGGGAGGGTTGGTGTCCTGTCTTCCTGTGTGCTCCCTGCTGTGATTATCTAATGTGTCTGCAAATCACAAGAACAGCAGCACATAAAAAAAAAAAAATCTTCATAAATATTTGATACAATATGACACAGAGGATTAGGAATAAAAGGCCTCAGCTATGGACAAGAAAAACATGTACAGTCCCAGCAACAAAGGTACAGAAACAGACAAAATTTATGGAGCATACTTACTCTAACATCTTATTTGTTGTACTTCGCTGTCCAGAAAACAAAGTCTGCCAGATGTTTGATCCTCATGGGCCTGGTGGGCAGGGTTGGACAGTGAGAGCATCCAGACTGTCTCTGCCAAATGCAAAGGAAGACCCCCAACTCTGAGATCCATGCAGCAGGCTGCGATACTCTGGCTGCTCTCTTTGCCCACCATGCCAGATGGAGGGCTAATCACAGGAACAGCATGCTGCATGAGCCCCTGACTTAGCCTGCCTGCCTGGACACAATGCACAATACTAAGCTCTGTTTTTCACTGTACTGGTCTGTCACACTGCTGTTTGCTCACTCCATCTGTCTTCCTCTACTCTGATCCACATTAGAAGTTTGTTTCACTGAACACTCTGTTTCCTGTCACTTTGTTGGTTATTGTTCTCAAATATTAGATAAATTCAGAGAGAGAAACAATTCAGAGTAGAATGAACAACAATTTTTGAATGTCTTTTATTTCATGACTTGCAGAGCCAGATATAGTATGCTGTCAGCTGCTGTTCTGCAGAGAGGAAATAAGAGGGACCATTCAAGGTCAATGGTATTGAGCCTGCATTCCTGTCCTTCGGAGATTAGTGAGCAGAGTTAGGTGAGTCACAATTTGAAAAGAATTGCAGTTTATAGATTATCTGTAATTATCTGTAAACTTGTTGTCAGAAAGTTGTCTCCAGAAGGTTCATCTTCCTTATGGCCTCTACACTGTGTAGTTTTAGCAGTCTTATAAGACTATTGCATGACACACTATGCACACTAACAAACTTTGGTACAACATCAAGTTTGATGTGTGCACTTTGTACAATGACTGTTTATTGAATCACAGCTTGCGATTCAGTAAACAGTTGTTGGAGTTAAGGAATTTGCCACATAAACACATTGTTGGGATACAGACGGCACGTGAGAAAGTAAATTAAGTTGGTAAAACAAAAAATACAACAGATAACATTGGGAGAGTAGGATAAAACCCTGATTTAAAGCTAAACTGAGTAGTCAGGTACTGGAGAAGGAGAAGAGGCACACAGCCTACGTAATGTAGCTTTAAGGACTTGGGATAACAAACATCAGCTATTGGAGACCCTGGCAGAAACAGCTTCACTGGAATCACCCAGATTCAACAAAATGCAATGAAGCAAGAACTTTTGGGATGGCAGGTATCACCTATATTATTATTGCGACTGGCTTCAGAAGACAGAGATAACATCCCAGCGACTACTGCTGAGTACATCTCTGTGGAAAAACAAGTAGCATGCAAAAATGGCAAAATACATGCAAATACCTTCATAAGACTCAGATAACATCCCCCTTTTATAGATAACAGATTCATTTCTATTTGCATAAGTGGAACTATGATTCAGAGAAAACAACCACAAAATGCTCAAAATAACAGGACAACAATTAGATAAGTTGTGATAACTTTGGGAAAGCTTTAAGTTAAAACATAATTATATGGAAACTACGCAACACCTCCCCTTTCCTCTTGTCTTTATCCTGAAAATGTATTATTTTTAAACATTTAAACATATATGGACACTCATTCAAGGGGATGTACTGTAAGGCTGCAGACACACATGCTGACTAGTACCGTAAATTTGTGTGGTAAGTGTTAACTGTAACAACTCTACTCAGACCCATAGTTAACTGCTTTGTTCTGACATCAACCGCAAAATCAATTGTCAAGCCTGAAAAAGTGGTGTGCTCTTCTGGCTCCAGTTTGTGGTATGAATGCAGAATATTGAGTCAGAGTTTCTGGTCCGTATTGTGGTGTAATGGACAGTGACTGGCCAGCCCAACCCCTCTGTAAGGAACACATTTGATGGAGACTCATTAATTACCCCAAGCAGGATGGCCCTCCACAGCCTTCAGGCTGACTTGCCCATCACCTGCCTGGTTAAGGTTAGAAATCACTCAGTGCCCCTGCCATCCTGGAAATGCACGTGTCCTCATCAAAGAGAGAGTATCAGGCAATGTCAGACTCTGTCAAGGCTCTTTTGTCAACATGGTTAAAAAAAATGAAGACAGGAAAGGTGAGCAGAGGTGCCATTATGGTAATACACTGTGGGTGTCAAAGACCAAGACAAAGTAACAGAGTAAAAGAAAAGAAGACTGCTGCTGTGTCTGTCAGCCATTTTCAAACTATCTCTTCTGGATCCAGTGAATTAACAAAGCAAACAAATGGAAAGGTGTCAAAACAAAAAAGGCAAAAGAATGCATGGCATGAATGTAGCGAGTTCTAACCATGCAAGATGGCCGCAGGTGAGCAACCACGCAGCTCGGCAGGTGCTGCGGGTCTGCTCCTGAAACAATCTAAATCCACCCTAAAGCCGCCCAGAACTACTACATTGACAAATGCACCGGCACAAAGTTGGATTTCTATTTTTATTGTGGTCCTTCTTCTACTTTTGCTCTCGACGAGACACTGCTTTCCCACCAACGACGGCGACTGCAGCCTTCGCCCGGCATGGAGAAGTCAACAGCTCATCTATGCGAGGCTTTTGGACAATGGCTTCGCTGGAGCACCCCGCACGACGAAGGACAGGGGACTTACACCAGCTAACTCCTGTCTGGGACTCGTTCATAATGCTGCTCCTAGCTGGGGACATTGAAATAAATCCCGGGCCACAGTCCGCTGCAAACACCGACTAAACGCCGCTAGCTCAACAAGCTATGGTTGCTAACAGTGGTTATATCAACCAGTTCATCTCCACCCTACCATTTTGGCAGCACTTTCCCCCAGTCGTAAGCTGTGGGGTGCTTGTGGAAACTATTCAGCGGCTTGGCTGATGTCAAGACCACCAAGTGGCTGGGTTTTACCGAGGCCTCTACATGGGCTATCTGGGCCATCGATCGGCGGAGGTTTAGCCACTAGCTTAGCGCCAGCTCTAACAACACCATCGACGGCCTCTCCAGCGGGGGGGCGCCTACAGCCCATGGTTGAGCAGCTGGAAGCCTCAACCCAGCAGCTAGCGGCGAACTGTGGCATCGACCATCCTGCCACCATCCTCTCGACGACAGCGCAGTGGCTCCAGGGCACCACCGGAGCAGCGGCGGCCAACTGCGGCTCCCACCACCCCGGCACCGTCACTCCGACGGCAGCTCGCTCAGTGCATCAGGGCACCACCGGAGCAGCAGCGGTTCATCCAGCGGGGCCGCGCCCAGGGCTAACAACCCAGCAGCTGGCGGCCAACTGCGGCTCCCACCACCCCGGCACCGTCACCCTGACGGTAGCTCCCCCAGTGCACCAGGGCACCACCGGAGCAGCAGCGGCTCACCCAGCGGGGCCGCGCCCAGGGCTAACAACCCAGCAGCTGGCGGCTAACTGCGGCATCCACCATCCCGGCACCGTCACTCCGACGGCAGCTCGCTCAGTGCATCAGGGCACCACCGGAGCAGCAGCGGCTCACCCAGCGGGGCCGCGCCCAGGGCTAACAACCCAGCAGCTGGCGGCCAACTGCGGCTCCCACCACCCCGGCACCATCACCCTGACGGTAGCTCCCCCAGTGCACCAGGGCACCACCGGAGCAGCAGCGGCTCACCCAGCGGGGCCGCGCCCAGGGCTAACAACCCAGCAGCTGGCAGCTAACTGCGGCATCCACCATCCCGGCACCGTCACTCCGACGGCAGCTCGCCCAGTGCACCAGGGCACCACCGGAGCAGCAGCGGCTCACCCAGCGGGGCCGCGCCCAGGGCTAACAACCCAGCAGCTGGCGGCTAACTGCGGCATCCACCATCCCGGCACCGTCACTCCGACGGCAGCTTTGCACCAGGGCACCACCGGAACAGCAGCGGCTCACCCAGCGGGGCCGCGCCCAGGGCTAACAACCCAGCAGCTGGCAACCAACGGCAGGGACCTTCATCCTGGCACAGTGACCACGGCGCCAGCTCATAAGCTGCAACCTTGCATGGAAGGAACAGCAACGGCCCCCGGTCAGGTCAAGGTAAAACCCAGAAACCCCATTTATAAAAAACTCCGCTACAAAACTCTTTCAAACACTTAACCAGGCAAAAACTGTATGGGACCCACGATGCAAGGTAAAAGGGCTGTTCTGTGGGCATCTAAACATCCGCAGCATGGTCAACAAGCGCGAACAACTAGAAGATCTACTCCTGCATTCAAACATTGACTGTCTGGGCCTGACTGAAACTTGGCTTAAGCCACTATCCCCTGAAGCCCTAGTGAGTATGCCGGGCTATAATGTCTTTAGAAATGATCGAGTAAAAGGGAAAGGTGGTGGGGCTCTGTTATATGTTAAGAACACACTGGACTGTGAACAGATCCAATGGCCAAATGAAATTCAAGTTGAGTGTGTTGGAATAAATATTACCTTGTCCACGAGATGACTTTCACTTTGCTCTGCTTATACCGGCCGCCCTCTGCTAAAGTAGAGTATTATGAGCAACTAAAAACAATTTTAAATGCCTGCAATTCAAACAAGGAAATAATTATCATGGGCGACCTGAATGTAAATTGGGACGATAAAAAGGGCAGGAAAAATCTTAAACAAATGACAGATCACTTTAATCTCTCACAACTTATAGAGCAACCTACCAGGGTCACGAGTCAGTCCAGAACCAGAATAGATCTCTTGTTTTCAAATAAGGTAGAAAGGATCAACAAAACCTATAATTTTTTAACGGGAATGTCGGACCACAACCTAATATTGTTTTCCAGGAAACTATCTAAAAAACGCCTAAACAGACCTCTCAGGCCCCAATCTTTAGCCAGTTTTATTCCGAAGAGACTTCAACAAAATTTCGGGGCAGCCCTAGAGTGTCTGGAGTGGGATGAATTGTTTTTGTGTGATGATATTGATTCCAGTTGCCATGTCTTCTTGTCTAAAATTAGTGAAGTAATGGAAGCTTTCACCAGAAGGGTAAAACATAGAAAAGGGCAGAGGGAATCCCTTCCATGGTTAGATGACCACTGCAGAAACTTAATGAAAAAAAGAGATCAACTCCTTAAACAAGCATTAAAGTCGGGGGTGTCCACGGACAGGCAAAGATTCACTCATGCTAGAAATCTAGTAACCCAAACTCTAAGAAAGGCTAAAGCCAAATTTTACATAAACATAATAGAGAGCAACAAAGGGAATGGGAAAAAGGTCTGGGACTGCATTAACAAGCTCACAGGAAGGCTAAATAACAAAACCAATAATACCCTTGAACTGAAAGTAAATGACATTCTGGTGAAAGATTCCACTACTATTGCTGAAACATTGAATGCATACTTCATAAATTCTGTCACTCAAATTGTTCAACTGTTCAAACCCTCTATGTACACACCACGTCCCATCAAAACTGACCTCCTCATTTTCAAGTTGGAGGAAATCACTGCAACTGAGGTGGGAAAGATAATTAAATCTCTTAAGACCTCCAAAGCCAAGGATGCTTATGGGCTAGATAGTAATTTTATAAAATCCCATGCCAACGTCCTGGCGAAACCTCTCACACATCTGATCAACCTGTCAATCAGACACTGTACCGTCCCATCCCAATGGAAGATCGCTGTGGTTACACCTATATTTAAATCAGGCACCAAAACTGAAATGGCAAACTACAGGCCCATTAGCATCCTCCCCATAATATCAAAGGTGGCGGAAAAGTGGATAGTCAGCCTTATCACCAAACATCTGAACACAGGTCACACCCCTCTGCATCATATGCAGTTTGGTTTTCGAGCTTTGCACTCCACGGAAACAGCGACTTGCATGCTCACTGAAAAAGTGAGGCATTTATTGGATAGCAGTCCCTGCGCCATGGCAGTGTTTCTTGACCTCAAAAGGGCTTTTGATACGGTGGATCACCGGGTCCTCCTATCTAAACTATCCCACTTTAATTTTTCTACTGAGGCTATTCAATGGTTTAGATCATACCTATCGAACAGAAAGCAATGTGTTCGCATTAACAACATTAGATCCTCATACCTCAGTTGCTCTGTCGGGGTCCCACAGGGCTCCATTCTTGGGCCTTTGTTGTTTTCCTTGTACATAAACGATCTACCAGATGTGTGTAATAATGTTCATTTCCAGATGTATGCTGATGATGCCGTTGTCCTCACCCACGGTAAAAACTATAGTGAGGTGTCGGAGACACTAACATCTGTCATGTCAAAGGTCCAAGAATGGCTCACAGCCTCATGTCTGTACTTGAACACAAAAAAAACGGTTTGTATGGCTTTTTCTAAAAGACCTGTTGCTATGCAGAATTCCAATGTTTTTTTGAACGGGGAGGAACTCAGTTTGGTGACTGAGTTTAAATACCTTGGTGTCACCTTAGATCCTACCCTATCCTACAAAAAGCATGTAAAAAATGTAATCAAAACCGTCAACCTTAACTTGAGTAACTTCAGACAAATAAGATCATCTCTGACGGAGGAAGCAGCAAAAATATTCATGCACTCAATGATATTCTCACATATTGAGTACTGCATCACAATTTGGTCTCAGACAGGAAAAACCATACTTAAGCCCGTTGAATCTCTCTACAAAAAAACCTTGAAGATTTTTGACAGAAAACCTTTCACTTATCATCACTGTGGCATTCTCACACGCCATAATTTTTTGAGCTTTGACAGTCTAATTACTTTTAAACTTGTTTGCTGCGTTTATAAGATTTTGAATGGCCTCGCACCCCCACCCCTGAGTCAGTTTCTTGAGCGCAAACCAACCAATGGCACAAACACCAGGGCAGCTATGAGAGGAGACTGTGCAATCCCCTTTAGGCGCACCTCCTTCTCACAGTCTACCATGTCAGTTAGAGGCAGCAAGATCTGGAACGGCTTGCCAGCCTCCATAAGAGACTGTTCAACCTTCCTCGTTTTCAAAAAACAGCTAAAAAACTGGCTCAAATCCAACCAGACCTGCAACCATTTTTAAATTTCTACTTTTGAATACACTGGTCCCCATGCCGCTGCACATGACCACTACGGACTTGTGCAGCGACATGGGGAAACCATAAGGAGCACTGCAGCACTTTACAAATGTACTACCTCATAAGTTCACTGTAACCCTTTATTTAAGCACTGCAACCCTATATTTAAGCACTATAGCACTTTATCATATGGTATGTTGTTGTTGTCTGTGTTTCTCATCCATCTTAGCACAACTCCAACAATAACCTTGTACTGGCCATTGCATTGCTGCACCCCCATCTCACTTACTCATCCCTGACAGCTTTTTTGTGCACTGTAACACTTTATTATACTGTAATATTTCTTATTATACTGGATTATTTTTGGTTTCGTTGTGTTCTCAATCCATCCTAGCACAACTCCATCAAGAAACCTTGTTCTGGTCTGCATTGCTGCATTTTCATCCATTATCCACCCATCCATAAATATTTGTTTGTTTGCATCTTTCTTTTTTTCCTTTATTCTTTTTTTTTTTTTTTTTTTTTTTTTTTTTCCCTCTTCTTTCTTTATAGTCGCTTAGTGTCAATTACCTCTTTCTGTAGTTCTTTTGTTGTTGTTTTCTTGTATGTTTATGCATGAATCTTGTTATGTCTACATGTTTATTTTAAATTGGTTTTTAACACCTGCCAGGAGGACTACGGTGTGACATTAGCCATTGGCTAAAACTGGCACTTTTACATTTTTTATGTTCATCAAAGTGCACTGTCCTCTTTTAAATAAACGAATAAATAATAAAATAAAACTAGCAATAATATTTGGAGGAGTTATGTTGCTAACTTGCTACTGTTGATCTATATATTTTTTTAAGATTTCTCGACCAAATTCAAGCAAAACAGACTAACAGGTAGAAGATGTAAACTGAAGCACTGCAATGGAAACAAACTGGATAATCAGGTACAGATACAGCGTGCCTCTGTGAGATTGATAGAGTGTCAGACACACTGGGGAAAAAGCTTGGTGTCAGTGGCATCTCCATCCTCCATCCTGCTGACCTGTTTTGACCTGTTACTTTGAGGAAGAGCAGTGCTGGATCTCTTCCTAATCCAATTTAGCAGGAATGACCTGTGAGATGTTTCAACCACAGACCTTTTTGCAGCAGTAAGGGACTTCTCAGGTAAAATCCAGAGATTTTCACCAGAATTTTACCTTTAGTCTGATTGACTATACTGTGTTTTACTTAAAATATCGATTTATCATAATTCTTTTAATGACTTTCCAGTGTTACAGTGCATAGTATCTCCTAATCTGAAACAAAGCATGTACTTTTTCATAAATGATGCTTTTTTTTCATCATTTCAAAGCGTTTAGAAGTTGTTTCTGTTTTCCCTGCCAAGGTCAAGCAAAGGAGATTGAGCGTTTAGTTTACTGAGAGAAAAAGGCACCGGCTTACCTGGAGTGCCATTTTGAACTGTGCCTCTGCAGTCCTGACCTGCTTTTCGACTGTAATGGCATTGCATTACAGCCTGTTCCAGCTTACTGAGTCTTAATATTGAGCCCTTTGCAGTTCAAACAAGTGTGACATTCAGACAAGCTGTTCTCCTTTGTCCTTGGCCGCAAATCGAGATCTCCCGAAATGTAATGTTCTGTAGCTGGCTGATGCTTGAGTAAGCAGGGGGTGCTAGGTTGAATATACCAGCTGATACTCACTCCATCAAGCTGAATAAATGATGTGCTTTTCAACACTCTAAACATCTATATCATCGTCAATTTCTTTACTCAGTGGTCAATTATCTTCTATTTGTGGCAGCTTACATTTTTATTTGATTTGTTAAAATGTATCCAAACAGTCGAGGTCACTGAGAAAACAAAACATCCAAACTACTGACACAGTTTCAGCACAGGAGACTTAGAAATCACGCCAAACCCCTTATTTCATTACAGACATAGTGCATACAGTATATCAGTACCAATGCTGTATGATGTACCCCATAATGTGTACAGTAACCATAATTGGTGCTCATGTTTAAAGGAGCATTGTAATGTGTTTTGGATGTTACAGTGGAAATTCAGCGTACCTGGTTTCAGTCCCATGCATGTCACTGTCCATCAGTGGTTCAAACATCATGGTAAACCTTAGGTTGTGGGACTGTTGTTCATACTTATACGTATATCATATATTGTCATGCTTTATATTATTATATATACATATTTCTTTCCACACATTTGTACGTATATATTGGACAAATAGCTTTTCTTTTTTTTTTTTTTTTTACCATAGTTCACTGAGCTCTGATGTCCTCTGTTAACTGAAAATTGTTCTCTCACAGTGTGGAGGTTAACACAGCAACGTTTAACCATTTCACATTTCCTTGCATGTACACATTTCAGGGCAAAAAAGCTGATTCTGATTCCTAGCTGCATGGACCATGCATACACCCCAGCAGTGAGCAAACATGGCAGAGTGCATCATTATGTGTATTCCATAAAAGTAAAAACAGAACCAAAACCCTTGGAAGCAAAGTGATGAACTAAATGAAATTCATAGTTTAATTAAGGGCTGGATAGATGCAAAACGATATACTATATTTGGATTATCGTAGGTAAAAAAAAAAAATGCAGTTTCAGTCTGTTTTTTTGTTCGTTTTTTGTTTTTCATTTTAAATCTAAAAAAATTATGATGGTTTAATTTGATTTGGGCCTTGCACCAAATTATGTTCCTGTGTGTGATTTGTAGCTGTGCAGTCTCTGTAGGTACACATTGCTAATGTAGGCTACTAATAATACACAACAATGTGATGCATTTTAACTTTGACAAACATATTGCAGCTTCTGTACTTTTGATGTTGCACTAGTAACTAGTAATTGTGCAGCCCTAAACTTATTTAATTTTTGTAAGGCCCCACTTGCTGAGAATACTAAAATGTACCGGCACTGATGAAGGCACCGATGAAGAAAGCAGTTATGTTCCAAGTAAATATAGACATTAGAAGCATCAGAGAAGATGGTATCACTTCTATGTTAGTGTCTCTAATGGATAAAAGAGAGGACGAGAGACTGAATAGATGCAAATTTAACTTATATATGATTATATCCATTATAATGTTGTGTACAAGTTGTGTGCTTTGCTTTCCTATGTGGAGTCCAGAGAAGAGCGCTGTCGTCACATCAAATTAGACTCCAAATATCTTATCACCTGCTATAAATCACCTCATCCATCAGGAGCCTACAGAAGGAAATTAACCAGCCTTCTTTAACTTGTCACTTCCGCTGTGTCTCATGTCTCAGATCCACTCCACTTGTCTTTCTAATGTCTTCTCACTATCATTAATGAGTCCAGAATGTCCTGTTGTGGGATGAGAGCTGTACTCACTTACATTTAACTTTAAAATAGAAAAGTTTCCCCTTTCTAAAATACTTCTTAGCGTACAGCAAATCTATAGTGGCTATGGATATTCAACAGCTACAGTATACATACATATACATACATACATAAAGTACATATCAACAACCAGGTCATTACACAGGTCCAACAGGCAAAGGTATCCAAAGGTCAAAAAACAGCAAGCGCACAGTAAGTCAAAGACCAAACCAAAGGTTCATACCCTCGAGACTCAACAACAAAAACAACTCTGGAACTCTGAAGATGTAGGTCTAGTTCACACTGCCACTCCAAATCGTATTTTTATTATCTGAATGTCTCGGTTGCTCAAATAGGATTTGCTGGCAAGCGCTTTTGGATCTCGTTTTACAAGCCTGGTCTCAATAAAACTATGCACTGTAATCATTTGCTCTCTCAGATTAGATACATTAATATTACAGTCAGTCATGCACTCACATGGGGGATCCAAGCCCAATTTGACCTGTGTTGACCTGGTAATGCCCTTTATATACTGTAGTTGTGTTGCTACCTTGGAATCTTAGCACTATGTAAAAAGTAGTATGTACACGTAGCAACAAACAAATAAAGATAATGTAATTTACGATATTAGATACAGTAACAATTTAGAGATCTAATTACTGTAACTGCTGAGCAAGGTTTTGCTTTATTAAAAATGTTAATGTGATTAATCAGAATAGTCACGGTGTTCCAGCTTCTAAACATGGCAATGGTCATATATCACAGCTGGAAAAACAGAAAGGAAGTGTGGATAAAAAAAAACAATTTTACAGGACAGTTGCTTTGGTTTAGAAAGTAACTTTGTCTTTCTTTGCTACATGCAGACAGATAGTGATATCATGACTTGGGCTCTGAACTCTGCCTGGAGTGTGTGTTTCTATCCTGTGATTTATTCATACTCAGTGCTCAACATTTTTTCCTATTTGGGGGCTTGAAGCAGCGCTCGATTTGTTTATCAAAAGCTGATAGAAAAAGCGTAATTCATCCTGGAATGAAGCGGCTCATTGCAGTCAGTGAACATGAAAATTGGATTCAGGTAGATAAGTCAATCTTTGAGTCGGATCCTTTTACTGTTGACCTGAGAGAGTGAGAGTGAGGAGGTGGAGACAGCACTGCTACAGCATTTCCATACCATATCGGTCCATAAATATTTGTTTGCTGCACTTTTGCAGAATGAAAGAGAATTTGTGTTATAGTCTGAGATGCTCTCTGTTATATTGAGGTTCTGCCTTTATTTTCTGGCTGCACTATCAGTCCGCATTAACCGATTTACTCAAATGAAATGCTATTGATTGCACTTTATGTCGTCAAAAGCATGCAGTAATTACAAATACAGTTTTATAGTCACAAACACAAAGAGCTATTTTTGAGAGAAAAGCATTCAGTGAAGAGAAGCACCAGTTGCCACCTAATCTAATGGGCCAAACTGCACGACCAGCACAGCTATGCATGGCTTATAATGAAATTTGTAATGACAATTCAAAGGTTTAGGTTTGGTATGATTATAATTATTATCTTTCCGAACATGCACTTCAATTGGTAGCAGCAAAGGCTGGTAGCTCTGAGTTTTTACTTAACCTTTGCATTGCTCTTGTCGTGTTTTTGTCATATTCTGTCAACAACTGATGGATATGGAGAGAGGAGATTCATCAAGAGAGCATTGAAAATTGAGCAGGTCTGGAGGATGCCACCCTGTTCCAGCTGAGATGAAGAGGTGCTTTAGTGGTTGTCGTGCTGTTGGTGCAAAGATGAAGGCTTGGGAATGGAGATAGATACTGTACATCTTCTGCTGCCATTATGAGAATTGTCAAGACTCTGCCCAACACGGGTGATGAGCTATAGATATTGTTGAAGACTCAGACAGTAGACTTTTTTTTTTTCAAATCTCTCAGAAATATAGAAGACCATTTGTACCCAAAGTCATCAGGCTGTTTTGCAAATGGTATGTGAATTTGTATTCATATTTGTATATTCGAAGTAGCTATGTCACATGCCACATGCCATGTGTGTGGGTGGGTGGTTGGATATTATGCTGTTTTGGAAATTGTCATTTACACATATTGTTAAGTTTGAGTATCCTATATGGAATAAAAATTTGAAGTTTAAAGATGGAATGAAAGATGTATATGGAATGACAATATTCCAAGCCATAACTGAGCTGGAATTTTTGTTTGTTTGTTTTTCTTTGCTACAGATAGTCAGGGCCATATGTTCATTACTGCCCTCTGAGTAATCAAAATCAATGAAATGTTGCTGAAATAACTTAATGCTTCATTTTTAAAGTAATTTATAAGTTTAATAGGGAAGATGTTTGCTGAAATGAAACTACAGCTGGAAGATTCTATAACAGTACATCTACTGTACCACTGTTTCTGTAAGTTATTAATAATCTTAATATAAGGCTGCTGTGACACCTGGCCCACTGCCCGAACTCCTGATATTTTTTGGCAGACCCACACATCGTTTCATGGAGTCTGTGGGACTCAAATTAAAAAAGACAACTTTTGTATTACTACTGGTCTGGTTTTGCTCTGATGAATGACATAGATTGGGGTTGTTGTGGGGGATTCTTTGGGGTTTCTTTCTGTGGTAGGAACTTGTCCTGTGAGGTTCACTGAACTGTCTCAAACTCTGAAAGCATTTCTTCATGAGTAAAGAAGTATCAACAGTTACTAGTAGCCTTACATTTTTTCATTTGGCACTGCCAAATGAAAATATTAACCATTATCAACAGTCTGCCAAATTGGCAGACTGTTGATAATGTCTTCAGCACCTTCACGGCACGGCCCTGCATGCCATTGCACGTCAAAAGCCCCCTCTATTACTTATGAAGAAGCGTCGCACTGCGGCGTGTCAATGACAAGAGATACTGCTGAACAAGCTGCTATGAGAACACAGACAATGAAAGGAATTGAAAGTAAGAAGGCAGTGGCAGCACAGCTGGAAATATAGAGCAATGGTGTAAAGAGGCGAGCCACTGTTGGTGGTGATTGGGATGGGGGGTTATAGAAAATAATGGGAGTGGCTGTTTTGATGCGTGCTATTCGCTGCCAGTGTGAGTTGCATTGGATTTCAGTTCATTGCAGTTTGTGTCAATACTGATCCACCCTAACCCTCAAAGAGGCCATGAAGAACAGAAGCCTTAATAAAACATAGCTTTAATACTTGTTACTCACTGCACTGACCTGATGCACTGTAACAAACTGAGTAGCAAGCACAAAAAGCGCTATTTCTGAGTAAGATTTAAGCATGATGGATAAAATGCAGGTGATATGTGATATTGTTAATGATAATGAAGCAGTTCAGAGCCATGAGTTTATAGATAGGGGTTATCACACAAAATGTGGCCCTTTGGAAAGTGCTGAGTACTGGTAGTGGTAGAGGCTCAAGCCTGGGCTCCCAGGATGATGGTTTGTCCCAGTCAGGAGAAAGAGCAGCTTCTTCATCAAAGGCTTCACACTGCTGTTATCAGCTCTATGCACTGACGCTTTCCTGTTGGTGGGAAATTGTGGAAGAACTGGCAGCCCCTCCATTCCTCTCTACTGTCAAGCCGAGCTACACGTCAGCCTTTTTTCTAATTCCAGGATGGGGCTTTACGGAGGGCTCTTCAGTCAGTGCTGAGAATTTCCAAAACATTCATGGCTATTTGGTCATTAAGTGATATGTATTATACACTTCGAAACCTGCAGTAACATTTTTCAAAGCCAAGTTCATTTCAAGTCAACAGATACTTTAGATAAAAGATTGTCTTATAAGAAACCACACAATTAGACTTACTGGCAAACAGCTGATCAAATAGCAGACTACAGGATGTGGCGAGGAGCAGATGTCAATGTGAGAGTCTTGCTCCCGCCCTCTGCTGCCTAAAAGTAGAGATTGCGACAAAAGGACACACATCAGCTGCATGGAAGCATCCGTGGTCTAGTCTGACATTAGTCCAGCCCTTTATTTGGCAGCTGCTAATTCATGTTCCAGTTGAAGGCTATTTGTATTGCCAAGAGCTAATGGGTCACCCACAGGACACCTGCCTTCCTGTGAATAACCCCCCTCACCCAACCCCAACCGCCCCTATGGTTTTGACATTTGATCTTGCAGAGATCCTCCTATTTGTTTTGGATCATTTCTGTAATATGGCAGGGGGACAACCTCACATCCAGTTTTAACTTTGCTAAATTTTCAGACAGTCCAATTGAATTTAAGTGCTGGCCTACATTTCCATACTAAATAGTGTCATTATGACAGCAGCAATAGATGCAGTCTAAGCTGATTGAACTAATTTACTGCCTCTCTCTTTTGTGTTGTTTTATTGCACAGCTTAAGCTAGCCAAAGGGGGATTTCCTACAGCAGGTTCAGAATGCAGATATGTTCAGCATCCATCTGCCAAACTGATCTCAGCGGCTTTGTTTTAAGCCTTGTAGAACCACTGGAATTGTAGAAGGAGAATTGAGGATGATGTGGTTGTCTGCTGTTGCAGTTGACCCTGTCAGAAGCTTTTAAAAACCTGTTCACAATAAGCAGCTGGCTGGGGATGCTCTCTGTTCATGCCTGGCATGCTCAGATGCTCCCAGGATGCATCTCCTGGCCGTCCTCCCAATAAAACACTCCTTGCTGTGTGTGTAAAAAAAAAACACATTTAGCATAATGAAATGTAGGAAGCAATCAGTGAGAGCTCTGACGGAATCCAGGTTGACACATAGGATATTTCCTGCCTGGGAAAAGTCTAAAGTGGTTTATGCTCACATCTAGTCTCATAACTGCATAAAACGAGGCTTGGCCATGCAGATGCTACCCATTCAAGCCACTTTGTTTCATCATGATGCACACACATACACACAGTTTACCTTTATTCACATTTTTTAAATTTTCCCATTTGTGCTTCCATGCATTCAGTGAGTTGATTTATGTTTCTTTCTTTGCAGTGGTGGCTGGTGGATTTTCTTTAGGAAGGGGCTGGACCAAAAATCAAGAAACAAATGGTCAATATTATTTTATTAAAATTGTTATATACTGAATAAGGCTAAATTTTAGATAATACCATGCATGCATGGGTAATTCTCAGTTTGGACTTTAGATTTTATTGTCCCTGAAGGCGAAATTCTTTTTGCCACAGAAAACAGACACAGGACCACGTACAGTATTCTACTGGAAGTTGTAGTTCTTACATAATGGCAGCAGAGATGGATGTTTGGGAAGCCATACATTCCGTTGTGGCAATGCTGCTGTTGTTGACGGACATCTTGCACTCACTTGCTCTGCGTGTGCAGCAGCTTCATTGTGTTCTTGCAGGCATGATGATGCCGATGACGTCACAGACAGTCAGACTGAATTGAGTAATGTTTAATGTGTCTAAAAGTGCAAAAAACAACACATGCTTAAATGTGCAATTTCCTAGTATCGATACAATCGATTGTTTACCATAAACCGACATTAGATCAATATATGTCGCCTTGAAGGCCAACTTGCAGAGAACAGATCGATGTACTGTAGTTAGATCATAGGAATATAAATCGATGCATCGCTGTAGGAGATGAATCGTTACACCCCTAACTTCAAAGTATGGTAGCTCTGAATTTTACTCAATCTTTACTTTTTTTTGTCATGTTTTTATCATCTGTTGCTAACTACCGATAGATACTTCTGTGCCATTGTTTGGCCCTTTTGCTCACAATCTGTTCAGATCCACTACAACCTTAGAGTACTTAGTGGCATTGCTGTTGATTTGGGGAGGAGAATGGTGTCTGTCTTCAGAAGTACCAGGAAGCAGCACAAAGAGCTTGTTTTGTCACAGTCATTCTCTGTGTAGCTGCCTCTTTGCACCTGGAGCCAAAGCAGCCTCCAGTGGCAGGGGAATAACACAATTGCAGCACCAAAGCTGTCAGTCAAAGCTCTAGGGAAGCAGAACCAAAGGGGGGTTTCATGCGGCCTGCAATTTCCTTGAGGCCATTAAACCCACCTTTTTAATTCCCTTTCTAATACTCACACCATTCTCACTGTAAAGGGGTCTTTCAGCGCTTAACTTCCCTTCCAAACCTGAAATACAGGAATGTGAAAAGCACTTTGCAGAACAATACTGCTAATTTCTTGGACTAAAAGAGAATGTAATGGTGAACATTTTATTCAGGCAGGGCTCTATGTAGATTTCCATGTAGACAGTTCAGTGGATGATATGCTATATACTCTGAGAAGGGCTGCATCTCGGGCAACTGGACTTGGTGAGGGATGGGGATACCATTGATACCCCTTGGTTGGGCTGGTTTGTGTGACGAATGTCGACAGAGTGGTTAGGGTTACCTGAGGCCAGGTGTGGATGACAGTTATTAGAGGCACATGAGTCCAAGTATGGGTGGCTGTTTATTCTCCTGGGAGAGGATAAAAGGTCAGTAGTGTCTGTGGCCCCCACTTCTGCAAGTGATGGTCGCTCTTCTTAAATGGAAAAAGTAGTGAGACCACCAGAATGCCACAGAGACCATCAGAACAAGTACAGCTCAGTTTTCTCTTTATTAGGAACATCTCACTGAAACTAAGGCAGTCTGATACATCAGTCATGCAGTTAAACCTCCATCATGAAGGTTATAATAATATTTTTATAATAGCCTAATCATAATCATAAAAGTTTGTAGTAAAATTATTTTAAAGTGTTGTTGATTCAACTGTATGATCATTGTGGAGGAGATGTATTGCATTATTAAGAGGTGTTTCTCTAATTTAGTTTTTTCTCTAATTTTGCATGAGGTGGACAAAATAATAAAAACACCTGGACAGCAGGCAAGGTGAGTGTCCTAATTTTGTAGTATTGTGTTGGTATATCATCTCCAAATAAGTTATTGGCCTTGATTACTAATAATCAGTATGAGAAAAATACATTTTGAGTATAAAAGAAGTTTCAATCTTAGAACAACATATACACAGACAAAAGATCTCCAGTGTTGTTGTTTAGTCATGTGATGATGATATGCATCAGGACCCCTTCTGAGTCTTAATAAGCCAAGAAGTGTAGTTGAGAACCCATCACTCTGCCATATGCAAACAAGGACACAACACATACTGAAGATATCTGACTTGTCAATGTACTAAACCGGTTGGCTTGACAACTCGCAATATTCTGGTCCCAAACTGCAACTCAGAGTGGAGTCCTGACAGATATTTTACAAATAATTTAATATCAGGTCCTAAAACTAAATACAAATCTCTACTATACACAACCGCTATGCAAGTTGTTTTTCTCAATCAGACGACATATATATTCCACTTACTTCATAAAGAACAAATGACTGCTGCTATACCCTTGCCAATATACAGGTAATGTAGATTGAATAAACAACTTGTTAAACTCCCGAAATGCAGCTCACCTTTTATTCCCTTCCCTCCCTCTTCACATAAGTGTGCCCTTCTCAATTTCCAGCTTCAGTGAGAATGAAGAAAGATACGGGGAGAAAATTGGAAGTTTGGTTTAAAATGCAGGCAGCCCTGGCTTTCTGCTTGATGGCCTGTGACATCTGCCTGCACCACACTTTGCATGGCAGAATAGGAGCTTGTAATAGAATTTCCCCCACCGAGGAGGTTAATTATATTCTTTCTTTTCCCTTCTCCTCACCTTTCGACAAAATAAAATGAAATAAAAATGCACCACATCGCCTGTAAGCTTCTGTGACAGCTGCAAATCCCTGTCGCCATCTTACCTTTAAGATTTAATTCCAGGCTAATGTCTGCCCTCATGTTGCATTACAGCAAGGCCCTCAGGGGAACTTGAGAGGCCTTCAGCCAAAATGACTGATATGATAGCTTATGGCAAAGGCAAGAGGAAGGAAAACAGGCTGTCAGTTACCTTTCCATGATAAGAATTCAACATCTTGACTTTATGGTTTTGAAAATGTTGACGCTTCAATTTATCAGAGAATGGTTAGCAATGGATAAACCACAGCAGACAAGTTGCTAAAAAGAAATGGTTGTTTTATTCAGATACATAGGCTATGGTATATTAAAATTTATGATCAAGTCATTAATTACTAAGAGCATGAGGCTTCACTGATGGCAGCTAATGTTGCTGATTCTGTATTGAGTTTGGTCAACACAAACTGTGATTGTAAACAGACCAGGAGGCGATTTGGAATTCAGTGGTACAAAAATCCGACCCGTGCAGTTTCAGCCGAAGTGACCCGGCTCAGGCTGCAGCAGCAGAACCATTCATCCTATTAACCATTTTTCTACCATTGCAATGAGTCTGGAAACATTGTTTTAATGCCGAAAAACTCCACAGTGTTGTTTTAAATTGAATATATTAATATGATTCATGAGACAGATGTAAGAATAGTCTTCCTAAGTTTTACAGCCATATTGTATTATTTTAGTGATGCCAACAAATAAATAACTTCATAAAAAACAAATAAAACACGAAAATATCACAACTGATATGAAAATAATAGTTTGCGGTCATTTATGGTTTGATTGAGAATGGGACGACAGCAGATTGGCAGTCCCTAAACCCAACAAAGAAGGTGACAAATGTTTCAATAAATGGTAAATGGACTGTATTTATCTGGTGCTTTGTTAGGTTTGAAATATACAGTAGCACTCCTACTATTACAAACATTGACACACTGGGGGGGCAACTGCCATTCCGACATTCCACCAGTCCAACATAGGCCTCTACTTGCCTAAATGGCAACATTGAGTGCCAGCCCCTTTATAAAATGGTCAGCGCCTGGTGCCAGCGTTCAATGCCTTTCCAACAATTCCTTTAATAGCCTTTTTTTCCCCAAAAAAGATTTTGCACTGGTATGGTTGGGCTTAGGCAACGATGAAAGGAGTTGGTTAAGTTAGGAAAAAGACCAGGTAGTGGCTAGACAGGCCATGAGTCCGGATAAGTAGGGGGGAGTCACCTGTTGAGTAACGCACATTTCCTTATATTGAAAGCCTTGTCGGATGGGACGTTCGCATGTCGGAATAGCAGTATGTCGGAATGGTGGTATGTCTATGGTGGGATTTTGGAGTGGCATGTAACCGTCACACTGGTAATAGATCAGGGGCAATTTTTGCATTCAGTATCTCTCCCATGGACTCTAACATGTGGAGTGGAGGGTTCAAAATACCAACCTACTGATTAGTTATTCTCCTGAGCCACAACTACTGAAAGTAACAAGATTTATTTTCTTTTAAGCATGTGTTTATGGGAAGCATGTGGCAACGGTACTGAGTGCTCAAGTTAAATACATGTGGCAAGGTGGACTCAAATGGGTCTTACACAAAGCAAGAATTTGCCTCTGGTACAGCCATCATGAGGGAGGGAGTTTGTGATAGAGAGCATGATGTTTATTTCTGTTTGTGTCAATCTGGCCATTTTAACAGGAAAGTCTATGTGGCAGTCTATGTCCTGCCAAAACATGCAGCTATGCACAATTAATGTATACTGTACATTGCAGTGTTGGGAAGGACTCAGTATACAGGTATTAAATTCAACAACAGCGTTCACTCCTTAGTCTAATGACACTGAGTATTTTTCAGCTCTGGCTGCAATAGACATTGTTGTAACGCAACACCTGTCTGAACCCTACAAATAAACTGTGCATGTGAAAGTAACCTAGAATCCGTTGTAGGCCACTCACATGAAAATGTATCATGTGAATCCTTAGCAATAATCATAGACTGTATATAAAAAGTATAATCCTGTGCTTGGTTCTGTGTAATCCGCAGCAGTTGGTTGTTGTCCTAGCCCTATATACATGTTACGTACAACAATGATGAACAGTTAAGCAGCTGAGCTCCGATGTTATCCTATGATTAATCAAACACCTCTAACAGTGTATATAGATCTTTAAAGAATTAACGTTGTTTTGTTTTTTTAGAGGGAGAGTGCAAGAGAAACTCGACTACATTAAGCAATCTTTTGTATACTGAAGTGTAGAGGAAATTATATTCACATAGAGTCGACAGAGCTATTTATTATTTTGTTGATGTAGGTTCATTGTAGATAAAGCTTTGTGAAGAAAAATGCAAAGAAAAAAGTCCCGGGTTTATATTTGCTAAGCTTAATTATATTTCTAAATGCTTCAGTGAGGTTTCCAAGAGCAGCTATCTGTAATGTGAAGTATTTCATATTTATGAAGCATCTGCATAATAAAGATAAGGTATTCAATTAACTGAGCCATAAAAACTTAATGTTATTAAATATTAATCATTCCACTTATTGCTTTGATTTCTAACTACTTAATTGCAAACACACTTTTCTGCTTTTGCACTGTAAGTTGGGCATTTCATCGTCTTTTTGCAGACTATAAAGTGTTTAGCAAAGCACTTCGCACACAGGGAAAAACAGGTGTGAGTGGTATCCTGCACACACAACCCATAGCTTCACATGCAATTAAATTTATTTTCATTTGAAAAGGTGTCACAGAGCTGGTTTTGTTTTGGGATTCGCTGGATTCACTGTTGATGACGCAAACCCATACCTGCCCATACCATACCATACCTACTTCATTCTATCAAGCCTCTGCTGCACCAACAAAGTCAGACTTTTATGGTATTTGTAAGAAGCAGTAGCTAATGGGGGGCGACCCCCATTCCGAAGGACCGCCATTCCGACGGGTCGCTGTTCCGAATGTGTTTTATTTTGAAAATCCCTGATCTTCCGCGTCAGAGGCTCTAACCACTGTACTACCACAGCATACGCTATAGTGTGTATACTCAGTGTGTGAGCTTTAATGGTAGACTTTTTTCAGGTTCAGAATGGCACCCCGTTTCCATAAAGAATTAAGGGTTGGCGTTCCGACCGATCCGACACATTAAAGTAAACGTTCAGAGTGGCGGCCCTTCGGAATGGCACCCTGGAACCGTAGCTAACAGTCAGCCTGTTTACACTTTATTCTCAAGTTCTGAATTACCTTCCTTGGTTTATTATGCAAAACTCTTGAAACCAGCTCTCTGACTGGCTGGATTTTCTGTACAATTATGGTGGCGCAAGATGGCCACACTCTCTAAAGCAAGACCCTTGCTATATAAAAGAATAACTACAGTAGTAAGGCTACGAAAACCAAACACATTTTATGTTATAGCAATTATACGCTCATATAAATATTTACATGGGTGGTATATTCAGGTTTTGCCAATAAATTATTACACACTGGACCTTTAACTACTGTTAGCTTTTCTCACTTTAGCCATAAAACTATAGTATGTAATCCCTACGTGATTACAAGAACCCTATCGCTGTCATGTCTGGCTAGGCTGTGGTCACATATACCTGAATGCAGACACTGGCAGGCAAAGGATAATCAACTGCTGGAGCTAAATGTGATGAAGCTACAGTGACGCGGATGCAAAATGGGCCCCAGCAGGCGGGGGATGATCACCTGCTAGTGGTAAATGTGGCTGAGGCCGAGGCTGAGGCTGCGGTCACGTATGCAAATAACAGTGGTGAATATTCCCAGAAATCTGTGTCTTAGCTTCGCGAAGGGTCAGAATTTCAGTCATTAGCTCTACGTGTGGAGTGGTGAGCAGGAAACTACCACACTCTACCAGTGGTAACACCTCCACAGTGGTGCTCCTCTGGTCTTTCCTGGTCCTTCACAGCGTAGAAACCCGAGCTCACCCACCACACTTCACAGGTGTTTATCGAACAGGAAGCTTTGTTAGAGATGTCTAACAGTATCTTGTTGGTCACACCGTGGTACTGTGGAATTTTCACTGAGAGAAGCCGCTGCAAACATCGGTCATGTCATGTCTTGGGCATCTCTTCGGGTTGTTGGCATTGTTTCTACCTGTTACTAGGAGAAGGAGAATGTCACAAAACTCAAAACTATACTGAAAACACGAGAGATTTGCGGAGCTGACTGGTTTTATCAGTGTTATCCCATCTAGTAATGGCTTGGGTACTACTCAAACATACAGACGTTACACACTACATCTTTAAGTTACAGTTTAGTTTATTCCCCTCACTGTCATTGTGTTATTTACAGTCTCATTTAAGTCACTTTCAAAATATAAATACTAAGAAGAACACTAAGAATTAATCTGCAAAAAATGTAATGAGTGTTTTAATGACATATAACTTAAATTTGTGAAGCAACAGAATAAATGTGATACTCTACTGATTTATGTAGTACCAAAAAGAAAGTTGCATTGTCATTTTACGTGTAATCGGTCACTCCCTTTTGCTCAATATAGAATATAGAAAAGGAAATTAAATATGAAATGTAGCCAATTTAGTCAAATTAGCTCAATCAAAATGCCTAAAATGCTTGAAAACTTCAAAATCAGCTTTGGCCTCCATAGCACTGTGGTCTAATCATCATCATTGTCTTTCTCTAAGTGACATTGTCTCTCATCTGTTACACTGGCTTTCTCATTGATGAATTCCATTGACACATAAAAGAGAGCCTTTGAAATTGCTGCTTTCCCCTCTGCTCAAGTGTCAATCACACTAACACAATATGTGACTGAAGAGGCACTGTCTTGGTCTGTGTGCATGCACGTGTGTGTGTTTGTGTGTGTGTGTGATGCTACAAGTGTATGTGTGTGTTTGAAGCTTCAATACATAAAAAAGGTCAGGCAGGCTGGGGCAGGAATCATCTCTTTAGCCGGCCAGCCATGGAGGTTGCAGACGGTTCCCCTCAGCTCTGCAGCATGAAATCTGTGGCTGTAGAGGGGGATTTGGCTTCTTGGTCTAAAGCCAAGCAGGGAATTGCATGACTGGCCATCACTGGCAGCTACACCCAAACCCAGTGACGCTTCCCCTCTTATCTACCCCTCACCATCATGCTGCTGCAGCTCCTACCTTGTGGTGCATAAGCAATATTTCCACCAGCGTTCTCACCAAACCCTCCCAAGAGATTTATCTGGCTGTTGAAGTAGAAAATGAATATTTTACAGTTCACTTGCCTGATCAATTACCTACAAGCTGTTGCTGTATTTTGTGGCTGGTCGGAGAGAGCGCTTGGTAGTGATAGAAAGGTCCATAGGGATTCTTCTCCTCCTCCACATCAACAAAAAAAAAAAAAAGGGCTGAGGAGTTGTGAATGAGATGGTCTCTGGTGAGCCACTCCATTTTGTATACACAGCTCTGGGATTGTTGCAAAACAAATTAAAGCTTCAGGCGATAATTAGCGCAAGCTAATTTCTAGAGGTTACAGACACACTGGGCTGATTAGAAGTTGCCAAGTGCTCCTTGATTCAAGGCCAATTTGAATATTTAATAAATAAATATATATTGTCATCAGTGCTCACTGATTAACATCTATCTGCATATAGTGTCTTCATGGAATTTCTCTGATAATAATTGCTTGATAATGAATGAATGAATGAATGAATGCTTGATAATGACTTTGCTGTTCCTGTGTTTTTCCTCCTCTGTGGACAAAAACTAAATCACCCTTCTATGAAGTCAGTGCCTCAGTTTTAAACACATGGTCCATATCAGGAGGGGGTTTGTTTGAGCCCCACTCACACTTCTCTTGGGATCCCTAAGATGGAGACTGTTGTATTGGCTATTATTTACATCTGTCCGTCGAGAGCAGAAGATCTCTGAAACTGATGAATTTAAGAATGATTTACTACTTCCACTGTCATCAAACAGTATGTTTTAGTCTACATGCTTTTTCACATGCTAAGACATATTGAACAAAACAGCCGAGTTGTTTGTTTTTGTTGTTTATACATGCTTTTCTGTTTGTCTATTCTCCTTTGACCTCTCTCCTCAACAAAGAGCTGCTACTCACTGGGTGCTATTGGTTGTTTTTCAAATCAGTAACCACACCTCCCACTAAGATCACATTTCTGATGTTTAATGTAATGCAGGCTCCTCATCGGGAATCTGTGATTTTATGCTGCCATGTGACAGGCTGATTTGATATTTGCATGAGTAAGCTGGTGGCAGGTGTTCTTAAAGTTGTCATAAATGTTGCCTTTGATTGAGAGTTAGGGAAATCCAGATGCTCAGACAATACATCAAGTCAACCCTTAACGGTCCAGTCCAGAGACAGTGTGTGCTGGACGGACTGCCATTGTCTGCCTCTCAGAAATTAGATACTGTAAATATCCACATCTGTTTGTTTGTTTGTTGTTCTTGTGTATTCATGTAAAAATGCTAAGAGTTGAATGAAGCTTTGCTGCAGTGCAAACTCAACTTTGTGAGAGTGAATACAGCCACTGTTCCTTGAATGGATTGCTTTGACCTCTTCAAAGGAAGGACTTCGACTGCTGTGTGATTTTTACCTCATGTCTGCATGTCGCTGATTTTCCTTTGAAGCTGAATTAGAGATGTTTGATTATGTCTCAATCAAACACATCCATTGTCCTGCAATCAATGCCCTGATTGCAGGAGTGGCAGAAAATTTGCTTGGTAGTTTTAATAATGGAGTAGTATTCATCAGGGAACATTCAGACATGGGATTTGGCAAACCCTGCAATCCCTCCATGGTGCAATCTCATCTTTATCACAACTAGAACATTTTGAAATACTTGGACTGTGAGTGTCAGTGTGAAGTTGTATTTGACAAACAATAGATTAAATAAGCACCTTTAAAGGGGTTTGTCGGTAAAAGGTCTGACCCTGATTGAAATCATTTAAATGCCTCTGTCCACCAAGTTGGAGCATTTTACTTTTCTAACTAAAATTGTAGTTTTCCACAAAGAATGATGCAAGCATATGTGAATGCAAATGACTCATATACAGGATGGCATGCTATATAAATGCATTCAATATTTTTTATTTATTTAACCAAATCAGCTGCTCATCCACTTGATCATTTGGGCATTCAGAGATGCACATGATTTCTTAAGCTTCTTATCTAATGTAAGCTGCAGAACCATTCAAATGAAAATGATGGAGCTCTTTAGACAAAACATGGCAAAAAAAGAAGAAGTAAAACCACACCAGTGCCCCCTGGAGGCTGCAGCGCTCTTTTGGATGCAACATACAGTATGATGTACTAATGATGTTGTCACTGCACTATGGTATCATGTGGACATTAGTCAGGCTGTAAATGTAAAAAATTACACAGCTACAGTGTCATTGATATGTTCTGTGTTTGGATTATGAGACAACCACAGCTCATTTTTGTTTTGTTTGTGGTATATCCTTTCAGCAGCAGCATGCCAAATGAGCTGATAAATCAACAAGATGAATAACTACCAGGATCAAGCAAAAATGGATATACAACATGCGTGTTATACTAATCCTCACCCCTCTCTCAGGTAACTGTAAACAGTTTTGTACAGCTATGCTGCCATAGGCCTAGAGGACACAGGTTACACAGAACCTTCTCCTCTCCTCTCCCCTCCTCTCCTCGTCATTATCTGTTATACTTTGTGGTCCACAGATTTCTCTGACTTCTGACAACCAGCTGCCGCCTGCATCACCTCTTTTCCTCTGCTCCGTCTGCCCTCTATGTATCATCACCTCTTCGCTGAACTATCCCATGTTTCATGTTTTTTCCATATTCCACGTTGTAAATAGATTCCTTGTCTGTATACAACATCTACCGGTATGTCACTTCTGCCTTTTCTTGAGAGTTTTTCTTCAGTGGATGTGAGGGTCTAAGGAGAGGATGTTGTTATGATGCCGTGTAAAGACCTTTGAGACAAACTTTTTGTAAAAATGGGCTATACAAACAAACTTGTCCTGTCTCATTTATTCTCACAGTCTCAATCCTTGTAGTTTAATTAAGTATAAAACCTGTTTACTTTACTTTCTTGTGTCATTGGGTCAGTGGTTCTCTCTTGTCATTTCAATGTCAGTGATGTCATAAACCTCCTATTATTTGGTTGGTGTCAGGCCAGGCTGGCTTCCCTTGCAGAGTACTCAGTAATGACAGTTTGGTGGTGACATCACAGGAATTTCACCCACTTGTTTTTTTTGTTTGTTTGTCTTCTGATTTTTGTTTTGTTTTTTCATTGGGGGATGTCAACTTTGACCTGGCCTCCTTGAGAGATGGCTTTTGTCATCTGAAGGTGTTTATAGCACATAGCCACTATAGTTTCATTACCACTTCATGCATCAGTTTGAGAGGTGCAGTTTAGTAACAGTAATATATGAAGGGGAAGATGTTAGCTACAGCACACAATATTTAAGTTTTTGTTAAAGTGACAATGACAACTAAAACCACTGCTGTGTAAAATAAGTAGTCATGGACAAGATGCCACATCAATACCTTGGTGCTGTTGGGACAAAAAGTTTAGTGAAATTTATTTGCCAAAAAACTAGGGTAAGAACCCGGATTCATGAATGAGTTCCTGGACTCCAGAGTCATTTTTTTCTGGCCTGGATAGTGTAAATGAAATCTGTCTTTATTTTTGCCTCTGTTTATCAGGAGGGAGATGATAAGATAATCCGGATTGTGAAAATTGCTGGATTACGCAGAAAGTCATCACAATGGGAGTGATTGAGACTTTGCAAAGCGCCTCTCTGTCCGACAAGCACAGATCATCACGTCAGATATGGAAAAAAGTAATTTTTGAATTTTAACAGTTACTCAATGCTTAGAGCTGTAACAATGGTTTCTGTAATCCCCACTCTTCATTCAACATGCAAGGCATACATGATTGAAAAGATTATGGTAAAAAGTTATTTGATGAAACTGCTGGCATATGTCTGCAGGAGAGAAACCACATCATTTGCCTCATGCGCAGGATATGGACACTCAGGAGTCTTCGTGAACCTTGAATTATGAACAGAAATCTCAATCATCATTGTTCCTTTTATCTGTCCATACTACCAGAGATCCATTCCATCTCAAGCTCATCAACTCAATTGTGAATGTTGGAAATTAATTTCAGTCCTATCTTGCTGACAGTGATTTAGCACATTCACTAATTATGCCGTTACCATGGTGACGTTGTGAGACAAAGCTGGGACCACAGGTTGAATTTCTGATAAACTACTTTTCATTTTGAGTAATAATCATTGAAAACGAAAAATATTAATCATTTGATTTTCTTGGCACATACGAAGGCTATTCAGCGCGACTTGTGTGCTTGAGCTTGTGTTGGTCTTGTACTGTAGTACACTGTAGACTGCTGTAAGGAGGGGTGGGGGGTGGAAATTCAACTCTTGATATTAATCAGACCTTTAGAATCATCTCATTCATCTGAATGGAGCTAGTAGTATCTGTAAAGATTCTGGCATAAGCTCCCTACAGATACCACTGCTGTTCCAGTGTTGGGTGTCCCAGTGGACATCACTCATGGGAGTGATCAGATGTCCCACTGGATACTACTCCTGTTCCAGTGTCAGGAGTTCTGCCCGACATCCTATCTGCTCCTGTTTCGGGGGTCTGTTGCAGCTCTCAACTGTCACACATATTGTAAACTCAAGCTGTGACTCAATTCGAATACTTCCATACTTATACTGACTCTTTTGAGAGCCAACTTTCCCAAAATTAAATCGATACTGCACAAATTAACAAAAAAATGCGTACTTAAAATGAAGATGCTGATTTGTTTTCCTCTCACAGATGTAGCTTCTACAACTGCAAACTTTGCATGTATTTGAAGTTATAGTGCCATGTCACCAACACGGCTGATGGAGAAAGCCAAACATTTTGATTAGCCTACTCCAGATTATTCTAAAGCTCAAAAGTTGCGGAAAAAAAAAAAAAAGAGAGCGAGGGGGAAAAAAACATAGATGTAATCAAATTTTATTTAATGAAATATTCAGCTGCAGGCCATATTTTTAAATACATTTTCACAGTGTCTCTTGGAAGGGATGGAAGGGAAGTAAAACTGTGCAGTTTACAGCATAAAAAGAATGTTGATTTAATTGTTCTGTTCTTTGGCAGCTGATAGGAACACCCTACAGGAGATCAGTAATGTTTCTTTAAAAATAGAATATTAAAAAATCCCCCACTCTCCCTTTTTTCCTAAATCAATATATATTGTGATTTTATTTACCTCCAATGTGCTCTTAAATAGTTACATATTATTTATTTCCATATATAACAACAAATTAATCAAGCATGCGTGTTTCCACGGAAGTCATATAATTCTCCCGTCAGTAGTCGGCAGTCTCTGTGACAGCATCCTCACTGACCTACAGCCTATTGTGCATGCTTTTAGTAGGCCTATTTGGGGCTGTTTATAGAAATTAACTTGCTGCTATTAAGGTGATGTTTTAGAGCTAGTTGAAAGGCTGACTTCCAAAGGTCTCTTGTTTTCTCAGCCAGTGCACAGCGGGTTGCTCCACTGTTGTCTATTATAATTCTGATGCAGTGATTTGTGTAAACCACTGGTGTTCCTGCCACTTTGGAGATACACAATAGCATGGAACCCAGGTAATTTACACCCATTGGCTCCAATGAGTACTATACCACACGTCCCCTAATTTTTCTCCTCTTTTTGGATGGATGTAGAAAGCTTTGGCCTCTTTTGGGATTTTAGATGGATGAAGGAAACTGGGCACAAATCATTCCCTTGGTCTTCAAATATTGGACCTTTCCTCCTTTGGCGATCCCTTTCATGATGACCTTTGTGAAATTTAGCTGAATGTCGCATATTTGGTGCCTTAAAAAGCATAGTAATTATCAGATTTGACCATGACACTACAACATAACTAAATGATTAGGCTAATATGCATGCATTTCTATTTGATATTGCTCTTTGAGAGCCCACCTGTTCAATTGCATTTTATTTAGAAGGATTGAGGCGTTAGTTTCCTCAAACCCTCCTTTCCTCTCCTTCCAAAATGTAACTGGATGTCGAACCACACCTTGTTTAGGCCCAGCAGCATGCAGTGTGTTTGGATTCATTGACTCCGACTTCCTCAAAACTACAGTACCAGGTCCTCCATGGTGAGCGCAGCATGATGAGAGTCCACTAAAAATGTTGTTTGACGTAGTGAACTCAGTCATTAGACACCATGCCCGACTGAGAGGAGGGTCGTTGATAAAATGGTCAATGCCTGCCCTCAATCCGTAGCTGCTGATGGAGTAGTGCTGACCTTGGCTGTTTCTTGCTGACCCATAAAATTTGTGAAGAATCCTGTTTAGCTTTTCTCTTGTTACAGTTATCTACATCTTACTTGGTGCTTTTCAGATGGTCCTGAAAACATCTGACAGCCCAGGACAAACTCATTCCTCATTGTTCATTCCTCGACAATTCAAGTTGATTGAGCTCTTCATGTGACATTGGTACAAATCTCCCCTTTTATAGCACAATTTGATGTTCTGGGCCCAGTTGTTCAAAAGGTGTAATCTGGATAAAGATTGGAGTCACACGAGCACTAGGCCATCCGAACAAACAGTCAGGAGCCAGGCAAGGCAATCAGCGGCCGGTATTGTAAACAAATACACAGGTTGCCAGAACACGTGGAAAAAGTGTACCTACCAGCATCGAACAGCATGCAGCATACGGAATGGTGAGCAGCGTGCAGCCAGCAGCAACACCTAAGCCAGCCTCCATGAAACAAAATAACTAAAATTAGCACAGGATGGACAAACGAGTGTTTCCTGTGACCTGTTAGATGTGCGCTAGCTTCAGGAAAACACGATTCCTCCTTCACAACAAAGCCTGTGAGCCCAACACATGGGGCCGGTGCTCTACCAACTGAGCTAAACACCCCGTGATGTGATATCTTTTTAGGTCTAAAGGTTGATACATATAATAGGCATGTATTTGATACATCAACCAAAAGCACAGAAAATCACAAAAAATCATAAAAATCTAACTTCTCCACCCTAAATATCGGGAATATCGGGTTCCCTCCCTCAGAGATCAATGAATACTCCTGAGCAAGCACAACTGGTTCAAAAACTGTCCCCTGTCTATCAAAGCCCCGAACACCACCTAGGCTGGAATATGGAGACACACAGTTGTTGTATTCCAGTATTATTATTCTTCTATTGTTTAGTGTTGCTCATTACGGTATTGCTGTTTTATTACTTTTCATATTATTTCTATTCATAATGAAAACACTGTAAAGTCCAAGAGAAATTTCCCACACTGAAAAAAGATCACCCTACCCTAGTCTATCTAGTACTGTGAAAACATAAGCAAGATGAATTATTACTAGAATTCACCAATCTGGGAAATTGCATAGGGTTAACAGTTGTCAATATTGAAATTGAATAAATACATAAACAGGTTTACTTATAAATGTGGTGTTGTATTTGAATAGTTTTCTTGGTTTTAAAACTCTTTGTAGATATGTATGCGTGGTTTCACTGCTGACTGCAAACTCATACTGCCGTGGTTAATTTGTGTAATATGCATTTCATCATGTCTACATTATTGCTGCCTTTATACTAATGTACTTTATATATGTGTTTTGTGCTTACATGTTTTTATTTAAAATTCTGGATGAAGTTGCACTCTGAAATGAGAGTAGTAAAATGCTTCACATTTTTGTTCCTCCAAAAGGCAAATGTTTTCATGGTCTTCAGCCATGACAATATGGCCACTAGAGAAGCCTGTTGAGATGTGATAAAAGAGACTGAGAGCATCTGTAAATATTGATTTTAGTACCAATTACTTAAAAGTTAGCAGCTCAGGTCATTTCTAATTTCCCTTGGTAACTAAGCAATTTATGATTTACCACCACTGGCACTGCCTGTGGTGTCCGTGGCCACCCTCAACCCGCAGCTCTCTGCAGGCTATACTTCCCATTTGATTCTATACACACTGTCAAGCGTGTTGTTTCCTCTGGTTACTATGGAGACATGCTGATAAAACAACCCATGAGTTTTATACAGTTAAAATCTGGCTTTAGCACTCGGGGCCATGTAAATAGTCACAATCAACACCACTGTAAACTCCCAGAGCAAATAGTGTGGCTGCCATTTCAGCGCCAGGCGCTCAGCTGCTTCAGAACAATGGCTGCTAACCAAGGAACGGTTTGCACATCCACCAACCTCTGTTGATGGAAGCAAAGAGTCCACCTCCATGAATTTTCCCCCAGAGCAGGTTGTGTCCGCTCTGAAGATACTTGTTGCCGCGAGCTAAGAAGCTGCTGCACTCCCGCTTGGAAAGAGTGGTGAGTGGTCAGTTGTGAATTATACATGATTTATCATAACAATTCATGAGCACAACTTACATTGGTTATTTAGAATACATTTCCTGTGTGTTTGTGTTTTATTCTGTTGGTTTGGTCAAACATGTGTCTCTGCTTGTTATTTTTATTTGATACTTGTCTGTATGTATCCACTACTGGCTCTCTGCAGGATACATACTGCTGGAGTGTTTATGCCTTGCAGTTAAACATGCTGATGATAGAGATGAAATAGTGGGAATGGCAACAGGAATTGAAATGGTGGAGCTGGGTGTGGGGACCACTACTGCTACAGAGAAAGCCCTCCCTGGGCAGGTTTTTTGGGGGGTGCAGGCAGATAAATGAAGAAGCCCATGGCATGATGGGAAAGAGAAAAAAAAAGAAGCTTTGTAATAGCAAAGCATATCCTCCTGTCCTCAAGTGCAGCTTACCATATTTGTATCTCGGTTGCATGTGCTTTGAAGATTCAAGGATGTCTGTGGTTCTGGACATATAGCAAGGATTTGTGTTTTTTTTATTGATAAATAGTCTAATGTTGGTTTACCTGCTCTGGAAACACATGTGTTGTTTACAGTATGTACATACTGTGGTACAGCGTGAATGATGAGTCAGTGGTTAAATATGTTAATCTTTTCACTTTTGTTGTTACTGTATATAATCACACAGCATGTACACTTGAGTATAATTGGACTGTTGTGTTTGTTTATTTGCCTTATCTGTGTGCTGAATATAATGACAGCAAAGATTTAACCACTGAGTAATTAGAATGATTAAGTAGAGAAAGACTATTCTTGTATTCTTGTGCCATTACAATGACATCTTTAAACTTAAGGAAGCAACATTTAAAGTACCTTCATGAAGAGGGAAAAAAAATCAAAGCAGTAAAATGAGGAATGTTACCACCATGCAGAAAATGTGCACATTTTATGTGCGCAAGTTAATTATGCCACTTCAGAGGAGCTTGTGAAAGGATAAGGAAAGCTGCATAAATTTAGCTGTAATCCAGGCAGGCAGAACTCATTTGCAGGGATGGTCTTATCTGGGCACTGCAGCTTTCTCACAAAATTAACCTTGGATATTTGGGCCCAATTCAGCCAGCGTTTGATTCTCTCTCTCTCTCTCTCTCTCTCTCTCTCTCTCTCTCTCTCTCTCTCTCTCTCTCTCTCTCTCTCTCTCTCTCTCCCCCCGCCCCCCTTTCACTCACACAGTGTCTACATACAACCCCTCCCCCTTATGCCATGACAGCCCTCCTCCCCTTCACACTGCCTGCCTGTTTGTCTATCTCTCACTGTATTACAATGTGTGAGGCAAAAGTTTATCATTGCAGTTTGTCATTAAACAAAAACAACACATATCAAACCGCAGATAGATAGATAGATAGATAGATAGATAGATAGATAGATAGATAGATAGATAGATAGATAGATAGATAGATAGATAGATAGATAGATAGATAGATAGATAGATGGTGATAAAAACTAACTGTAACCTTCTCTCTGTATAAATCTAATCAAATATGGTCAGAAACATACAATAAACAGTAGTTTAACCTTCATGTTGTTCAGCTGGGTATGTAAATAATCAACTGGTTGTCAACACATTGAATAGTTACGTATGTCCTTACCTTAACAGGAATAAGTTCCCATTGGCGCACACAAAATCCCAATCTTCTGAACAGGTTGTCATACAGTGCTGTGACTGTATTAAGTGCCATTGTGACAGTAATCATAAAGTATCATAGGCTGTGAATAAATCATAAGATCACATTATGCAATAAATCTTGTCTGCATCTGGGAATGTACTCTGTGAACTTCTATTAGTTACCTTTATCACTGTAATTGAGGTCTGCAAGAGAGAGACACTTGCAAGGCATTCAAAATTATTGAATTGTCATTTGTCTTACTGCAGAAGTGTTTTTCCTGATGCTGACAAGGTAATCTTCCACAAGATGCTCTGAAAGCAAGTGGAGCCCCCAGAAAAGCTTTTTCCCCCCAAAATCTGATGCTACCCATAATCCTCACTGCCGGCTCTTCTAACATCATCTTGGCAGTGCGTCATCTGGAGACTGATGGTCCTGACAACGTCACCTGTCCTCATCTGTAACACTAATGTCCCTGTCAGGTGATGCCAGCAGAAAACATAAATCAGCCTTTCTGCCAGGCTGCTAATGGGACAACTCCTAATGTATGTATATCCCCCCTCAGATTCATCCTGCATGCTGGAAACATATGCTAATCACGCCTCAGTGTCCATAAGGCATGATGCTTCAAAGTCAGCCGGAAATCTAAAATGAAGATATTAGATAAAGAAGGCTTCTCACATTAAAACTTATAATATATCAAAAGTTTCCTGTGTCTCTGGGGGTTAGAAACGGCAATTACAGTACACATTTTTAAATAAAACTCCCATTTTGAATTCAAGACATATAAAGACAACAAGCATTAATATCAAAATTTCAGTGTTGCTATGTGAAATATTTTACATGCCAAATATTACTATGTCAAGTTTCTGTTGAAATCATTAGAGGGCAGTTGATGCAATAGTATGCATGTCTGTGTTACAGAGTGAGAGGCGCCAAGCAGACTGCTATCAACTGCTGTCCTGACCCACTTGACTGAAGTACTGAAGCAAAACAAAGTTCCATGAAATTAATGTTGTTATTTTAATAAAAAAAAAGAGTGACATATCTGAATAATTGTCCATTTTCATTTTATTTCCCAGCATATTTTTTTAATTGAAAATATGGATTACAGTAGTGTACTGTTTAATTTGAATAAATTCAGTAAGCAACTGTATTCGTATTACAGTAACAGTAAAAGTACTGTAAAAATGGAATACAGTAACACATAAGTTACTGTAAAAGAAAATACAGTATCTTACTGGTCCTAGTGTTGCCAGTACAATACTGTAAAAATACCCATGTAGGCTAACAGTGCAGGGCCAAAAACCCATAGTTGAAAGAATTATAGATCAAACAACCTTGGCAAATTGATTCATGTTTTCCTGCCTCTGTTTAGTGTTATGGTTGGTTCAAGTTGTTTTGCACACCTGCACCAAATCAGTCTGAGTTTGCCACATAACCTCCATTTCTAGGTTAAGACCAAAAGAAAAAGAGGACACATCTGTTAAATGGGGTAAACCTGCCAATGAGTTGTAATGATGCATTAAAGATACTTCACCTAGTTAAAAATGTTGGTCAACATGCTGAAGCTGAGTACATAACTAAATGTAGCAATGGCAGTTGTTTTTTTTTAAATGTTTTTTTTTATCTTAAACAATATCTTGTTCCTCACTCATCATCATACCCACTCAGACAATTACAATATCCCTCCTTTACCATCCCCAGAACATCCAGAGTCGTTGGGAGAAGAGCATTCAAATTCAAAGCACCTTTTGACTGGAACAACCTGCCAAACTCCCTTCCTTATCTTCTTTACCTACAATTTACTGGGACACTGAAATCTGCTCCGTCTTTGTTGTTGTTTGCATTGCCTTGTGTTTTTTTGTCAGGTTTAACTTATTGGTGACAATGTGTAATATTAATGGTGAAAAATTGTCTATTTGTATGTACAGTATGTGTATACTCAACACTGACGCTGTGTGTTTGCTGTAGCTTCTGTAGATAGAACAATTCCATAGGGTGCAAAACATATGTTACAACTTGTTCTGCTGCCCCTGTGTTTGTGGCCAGAAACACAACACAGTGCTGAGCAACGATACATCCCAAAGATGGACTTTTAGTCATTTGCATTATTACAAATGTCACCTCACTTTTGAATGAGCTTCACATACACTAGTCAAACCACATTAGTTTAGCGAACTTACCCTCATATTGTTATTTATTAGAAAATGCATTCACAGTGAATCCATGCAGAACATTCACTGCTGTGATCTCACAGGTCATTTACCTACGTTTAAGTGCTTTGACATTTCACTTTTCCTCTTGCCTTAAAGAAGGATTTTAACTAAATGGATTGCTCTTGATCCTCAGAAATTCCCACTGTATATTGTGATATGGAGGCAGTGAGGCAGCCACATTTCTGCCTCGTTTATTCACATGGGAGTTATTAGTCAGCCAGTGAGTTGGACTTCATTTAGTTGGACTTGAAAATGCATTGCAAATGTTGAGAAAATGGGTGAACTCTGAAGGGGATTGTTGAGGAAAAAATGTTCGACATTGAAGCATCTTTGCTGAGCATGACTTCATGACAAAATGAAAGCTTGTCTAGAGAAAGATCCATTCTTTTCTATGGAGGTACAGTACATGCATGGCAATGAAAGGAAGAAGACAGTTCCTCGCTATTTTTTTCACTAATTGGACTGAAATTAAGTGGAAGAAATTGTGAGACAATTAACTGTGCTTTTTTATCAGAGTTTCACAGTCTGAGGGAGGTTCAGTGGTGGCTCGCCTGCACTGCCAGCTGCAATCTTTCTCTTTCCCTTCACAGCCATTGTTTATCTCATTTTTCAATTAACCTCCACGATTTAACTCCCTTCATAAAGCCGGGTACGTGTTTGCTCCAAAGAACAAATAAAACACACACACTATCTTTTATTTTTACATTTCTCCGTCTATCCCTCTGACTCCCCTCTCTCTTGGCTGTGGTGTTCTTTCAGCCCAGGATGCTGAGCCTCACAGCGCCTTGCAGGGTTTTAGCAGGCATGAGGCTGTATGTGTCAGATTAAAGAGGGGAAATCTGTGGCGTGCAGGGAGAGCTTTGTAGATATGGCAATTTGGTGATAACTTCCTCTTCTCTGCACCCCCACCACTCCTTCCCGCCCACCACCCCCACTCTCCTACTGCGTGCCTTCCATTTGGAAGAGACCACTGGAGAGAGGGAGAACTGCTGTTGTTGAAAAGCCTGGACAATCTTTTCCCCGGATCTGCTCCACACTACCAGTTATCAGAGAGATTGGAATTCATGTTTATTATTTTTCTGACTGTTTCCAATATTGCTTTCTCTTCCAGCTAATTTTGTAGCTTTATATCTTAATTAAAATGC
Source organism: Decapterus maruadsi (assembly GCA_030347415.2). Taxonomy (NCBI): domain Eukaryota; kingdom Metazoa; phylum Chordata; class Actinopteri; order Carangiformes; family Carangidae; genus Decapterus; species Decapterus maruadsi. The sequence goes on from CM064897.1 coordinate 7,298,400, forward strand.
ACCTCACACAATCAGGGAAATGATTTCGAGCTAATTTAGAACGTGTCTCAACTTTACATTTGAGAAATGTGCCCATGCCTTTAATGAAATCTACTGATGTTAAACCACTGTCAAACTGTGACACCAAACCTTGGAGAGTAGGGATCACTGTATGCTGTTTCACATTGCTCTAACACTATTGAAATATAAAGCCTGAGACATGAACAGGTTTCTCTGTGATAAATCATTACTAATTAGGAAGGAGGCCCTGGAAATACACAGCAAATCAAAATGAATTAATTCCTGAGGAAAGCAGCATGGTAGAATAATTGTGTTACTTGTTTTCAGTGTCACATGGGTGCCATTCCCTTTCACTATCAAAGACCGGTTTGAAAATCAAATACAGTACCATCTTGGGGCTGCACCACTTCTTGACAAAGCTGTTTGAATTAATGTATTACCCAGTGACCAAAGAAACACACATTGTTAGGCACAGAGCCCCTCCCCCTCTCCCTCCACTGTGAGGAGAATGTTTGTCAGAGCTGCAGGTACATGGTTATGGATGATCCAATGCAGCGCTGTCCCACCCAGAGGAGCCAAAACGCTGCTTATTTCAGCAGAAAGCTTCAGTGTAGAGCGGGCATTTAGCTAACATAAGCACAGAACATGGTGGATGTGATGTCAACATGGGGTCTCTGATAGATCAATCTGACCCTCACAGATAAATCTGGGGTTTTGTAACTGCAATGCACAGTGCACTGATTCTTTTCCCACTCAGCAAGTCTCAGATTCTGGAAGAAATTGCCCTGAAGAGTTAAATGTAAAGCGTCTCGTACATTTCATTGCGTTGTGTGTAGTAACATCATTCACTATCACCACTGAAATGTGAGCTCCGCAGATGCGATTGGTTTATAAACTGAAACTTCAACGTCCAAAATGTTGATGTTCGCGATATTAAATGATAGATGATGATTTCACCAAAATTAGATCCGTCATTTGGGGTACATGGTTTCCTGTTTTATTTTGAAATGTTTTGTGTTTCTTCCTGTTTTGACCTCATGTTAGTACCCTATGGTTTTTCAAATGTTTCTCAGGCTCTGAGCACACAGGCGGGTGTGAGGATCCTAATGAAACCTCACGGTTTATTAGTTTCAAGCATCCTACTGTTTTTCCTCTGTTGAGTAATTTTCTCAGGAATCTTGATTGTCTTTTTGAGGGCTTTCCCATTCTCAAATTTCAATCCAATGTTTCTATCGGACAAAGATTTTGTAGGTTTCTTATCAACACAAATCTTTTTTTCTTTTTTTTTCAAGAACCAAACCAGCTACAGCTTTATTAAAAACTCCAATTCCAATAAATTTGGGACATTGTGTAAAACATGAATAAAAACAGAATACAATGATTTGCAAATCCGTTTTTACCTTTCTCTACGTTTCTGTACGTACTTATTAAAACTGATTCATTTTATTGTTTGTTTGTTTGTTTGTTTTTGCAAATATTAACCCATTTTTAATTTGATGCCTGCCACACATTCCAAAAATGCTAGACTAGGACACTCAAAAAACACCTGTTTGGAACATTCCACAGGTTAACTGGTTAACTGGAAACTAGTCTGGCCTGCCGGAAGTGCGCTGCTGCGATTAGCCTCTGATTGGTCGGAACGAGCCACCCGGCGGAAGTCCCGCCTCCGTGTTGCAGCTTTCACAGTCCGCCCGATAAAGGGAAACATCAACAAACAACAACAGGAACAGAACCGTGAATCTATTATACATCTGTGTATGCCGTGACTACGGCGCCGACCAAGGCAATTGTGATTGGTTGAAAAAATTCCAAACGACCGGAGCGTTTTTTTCTCCAATCGCAGAATCATAGGCGGACCAGCCAGACTCTCCTTCTTCTTTGGAGGAGAGTCTGGCGAGCGAGACTAACTGGAAACAGGTATCACGATTGGGTTTAAAGGAGCGTCCCCGAGTCGTTCACATGTTACGTTAGGATGTGCCAACATTCATCACTTTGTGAACAAATGTGAGAGCAAATAGTACCAACAGTTTAAGGACAACATTTCTCAGCGTATAATTGCGAGGATGGGATTTTATTATCTACAGTCCATAATGTTGTGATCACTTTCAGAAATTTGAGATGCTGCAATACTGTGTAACGTTTGACTGGTTGCCGGGTTACGGTGCCGCTGTAAGGACAATTCCGGGCAAATTCAACCTGAGGCTCTAGTTTCCTAATATTTTAGGTCTAAAAGAAGGATTTTGAAAATGTTCTTTTTAATTGCTCCTGTTTTGAGTAATTGTGTCCGTGCCGGCATCGCGACGGCAGCGATGAATGGGAGCGGACGGCATTTCCACTGTTGAGGCTGTTTACATCCTTTATAACCACTTTTTTTTCCACAGACAGCATCAGATGGCTTCAAACATATCGAGGGGTTTGTTTACTTCAAGCAAACCGACATGTTTGTAAAATGAGAGCTAATACAAAGTCCGGGAAGTCTTGCTTGAAAGTCAAGTTGATGGCTAACTATGGTCTTCTGAAGTTCCCGTTTCAGCAAAGGAATATCAACTCAGAGCCATAACGTCTGCATAGCTGTAAGAGTAAGTCTGCAGCCCCCATGCACCAATGATGACGCTTTTATCATTCACAAAACTATCACTCTATTAATGTCCAGATATTTAATGGTGCCGCCCTCTTCCTGTTGAACATGGTAATGTCAGTAAAGTCTTCTTGTCTCCATGTCGTAAAAGGGGCAGGGCGAGGCCTCTAAAGCAGGAATCGAGGCGTGACATTTAAATTACGACCATTTTCAGTCGCCAGATTTATGCCGGTTCTACACCAAAATCGGAAGCTTACACACTTATAGTAAATCACACGTGGCACACACTGATATTTACACCAGATCCTACGCAACTTTGATAAATGAGGGCCATTGAGAGCGTCAACTTGACTCTCACACAAGACTTCATGGACTTTGTATTACATATCAGTGTGTGTTTGAAGCCATCTGACGCTGTCTGTGAAAAACAAAAAGTATGTAAATAGCCTCAACCGTAAAAAATGCTGTCCGCTCCCATTCATCGCTGCCATGGTGATGTGGGGAGAGACACAACTACTGCAATGCAATACATACACAATGCAATTTGATGAATGATATGGCACTGCCCATTTTAAAAGACCAATATAATTCAGATTTTTTTTTTGAATGTCACATGATACCCACACTAGCTTTATCGAGACGATATTGACAAGAACAGAATAAGAAAAGATAACCTTGACATCACATACTGCAGTTCCTAGGGCGCTCGATTTGCTTAGCCAGCTGTCATACCATATTATGTTTTAGTATTTTGTGCGCACGTATACCTATGTCGTAGTCACAAGTCTACTAGAGTCTACTATAGGGTAGACTATGTGAAATGCACCACTGCTAGTAGTGCATGTCACATAGTTGATGCATAATTTTGAATATTAAGTATTGCAGCTTTAATAGACAGTCATACACTGTAAACCTCTCAAGTTGCTGACAATATTTACTGCCATAAGCCTGTGGGCAAATATTACATGGATTGGTATTGTTAATAAATTGGAAGTTGCTAGGTGCACTTGTAATGTGAGTGTTTAAAGTAATCTTCCACATCTCTTCTCACACTGATTCTGCTCATGCAACCCGCAAGAAAAAAAATGAAGGAAAACAGAAAAAAGAAGAGCAGCAGGAAGGAATTATTCAAATAATACCGCTCAGTGGAAGTCTGCTCTGTACCTGTGGGCATTCGGTAGAAGGCAGGGCAGGAGAGACCAGGGAGATAAATCGAGAAAAGTATTGAAATGGCCTCCAAGGTTTCTCTCTCTGGTACTCCCAACCCCCACCCCACTCTCCCCTCTCCCGCTTTGCCTCCTGCCTTCGTTCTCAGCCTTTCTGTTTCCTGTGTGCTGGTTGACATCATAGCTTCTTGACTTCATATCTTAGCTAAGCCTGGTAATTGACTCTAGGCTGTTTGGGCTGATCTGCTAAATCAGACAGTAGAGCAGAATGCCTGCCGAGCACACACCCCTGCTTTGATGTGCTAACTCATAATCGGTCAGTGCAGTTAGCATTCATTTACAGGAGCATCAGACCAACAACAACATGCTTCAGGACTCAGGCATGTCAACAGAGATATGGAGCTGCTGCTAAACATGCAGGTGAACGTAGTATAGCTACAGAGAAACTGTTCTGCAATATTCAAGTATTGGATTATTTTATAAACACAAAAAGTGTACACAACTTAAATATGACCATGTGCTTCTTACTGGATGAATCTACAGTAGGCTATATGTTTGTATAACCTAATCAGTAATGAAACCAATAATTCTAACTGCCGGTCAACTGTGATTATGTTTAAAACTTCTCCTGCCCATTATCTATATCTTGTGTGTATGTGTGTGTGTTTACAGGCTGGGTGTGGCTGTTACAAATCCACTCATGCCCTGCCATAGCCCTGTTTGCCTCACTCAGCCTATTTCCTTGTCTCTCGTCCCGGTCGGCCTTCCTGGTTCTGTCCTAAGCTCTGTGTCCCATGTCAGTCCTGCCTGAAGGTTCCTCCCCATTTGTTATTTGTTTGTTTCGGGCTCTTATGGCAACGTGCAACAATTTTGATCGTTGTGCAGTGTTTTTTTTTGTTTTGTTTTTTTGTTTTTTTTACTGCTCTTTTTTAAAACTTTTTTTATTCTCAACTATAATGTTATCCCTCATTGGTGAAAGTGATGCTGTTACAACATCCCCTTGTTACAACTATCCTCGGTCTCCCCTACATACAGTAAGGCCTCTTCAATGTGCATTTGTCCAATTTACATGTTCTCCCACATTTAGTGCATCTCCCTTTCTCACTAATCCATTTCTTAATGTCAAATACTGAACGTTTTTTTAAACTCTGCACATGCACCAAGGATGTAAGGTTAGGGTTACACAGTAAGGTTTAGGTTAATAGTAGCATTAGCACTTACCTTCTCCTTGGAGTGTGCTCTTGATGTGCCATTCTCATCATCATTTTAAACAAATTGTGAAAATGCATGTGCATGACAACATGCATGTAGGGAAAAGTAAGCGTTTGGATATGTCAAAGTAATTTGTGTGACAAACAAAAGCAAAAGTTGTGGTGAGCAAATTAAACACAGTTTCCAAAGAGGCGCTGAGTGGTGCTGGAGGTAAAGTGGGCGCCTCATGTGCAGAGGCTTGCTGCAGGCGGCCCCAGTTCAAATCCCGCATCTGGATTCATTCCCTCTGTCTCTGCCACCCCATTTCCTGTCTCTCTATAAAAAATATACTTAAAAAACAAAGACAAAACTGATTCCAATAACCTGGCTAAGGAACCAGCATGCTGGTCCCCCTGGACAGTCTTGGCAGTGTTCCCAAGCAATTGCTCTAACCACACTAATGCACAAAAAACAACGTGTTTGCATGCCCATTACATATTTCTTATGTCTATCAGAAAAGTTAGCCCCAACCACTAATATTGCTTGTTGTGGAGCACGCCACGCCAACGCCCTTTTTACATAAGGCGCACAGTTTTCAACTGATATTATACATGACTTTCTGTTAGTGTTTATCAAGTCAAAGTGGATCAAAAGGGAATCCAGTGCTTTTCTGGGCATTCATCCTGATGTGGTGCCAGTGCTGAAAAGCCACAGAATCAACTTCCTTGGGAAGAGCCACGAAACAGTGAACTCATAAAAAGAGAAAACAAAGCTGAGGCTGAACCTGTTGCCAGCACACAGCCTTACTCAACCTTCCAATTAACTGATTGTGGGCAAGTGATCAGCAGCTGGCACCACAAACACTTTCATTTCTTCCGTGTCACAGTCTGCTTTAATCTGTTGTTCACTCCACAGACACAACTCAACAAATTCAGCTACATTTTATTTGCCTTTTTATTTAGAGGCATGCAGTATACAATAGAAAAGCTGCTGTTTATCCAATACACAACAGTAAATTAATAATCACCGACATATTCCAAAAAAAAAATCATTGACACGATTATAGTTTTTCTGAACTACTAAAATACAAATTCCTGTTCCTGTGTGAATCAGTTGCTCAGTTATCTAAAATCATTCACTGATTCAAACATCCTTTTGACAAAACTGTGAACTATTTTCACCTTGTAAAACACTATACTCTCAGTCATTCCTGTTGCAAAAACTCTAAACACATTTCTCACGCAATAAAACATAGTGATGCACTTGTTATGCAGAAAGATAAACATAAATGCAAATAAAACACGCCTGTCATCCGTCAAACATGACAAGTCAAAATTGATCACACTTGTTTCTCATGATGTGAAAACCAATATAGACCACTTTAGAATATTAAGACTATACTTTCATAGACCATGTCCTTGTGCATGGCATGACCATGTGATGTACTGCATCAACCCATATTACTGTGTGTGTACAATAACAGTGCTTCACACTGAAAATGACTAGTACAGTACCATACTGAAAATATGGCAAATCTTTACTGTAAGAAGGTTGCTGTACACCTAAGTAAATCTGTAGCCTATTGTAGTTCCACTGTAAGCTTTAAATATGGATACAATGACAGTAGTGGAGTGCAGATTGTTTGTATGTAATTTTGTATGTAATGACTCAAGCAATGAAATGAGGACTATTAGTTTAGGAGACGACTATTCAGCATTCATAGTCCATTTTGACTGACTGAACATAATGATAATGTTATAAAACAGCAGAGAATTGTATGACAGCAATTGATACATGTCCACATACATACATACATACATACATACATACATACATACATACATACATACATACATACATACATACATACATACATACATACATACATACATACATACATACATACATACATCCTGTCCTGGCATTCTGACACTGTTGCTAGGTTTGAATATTCTCCTTTCAGTGCAGCAAGATATCCAATTGTTTCCAGATAGATTTTCAGCTCTGCCACTTTGTATTTGATGAATTTTAGCCATGTTCAGAGCGCCTCTACTGGAGACATTCTCACTAAAATGTAGATGGACATGTGTCTGACAACTTGTAGTACCCTTTAAAAGGTGCAACTATTTATAAAACTTCCAGGCACTCTCTCCTTGGCACTGTAGACACAGCCCCCATTTCTCTGATGGATTAGCTGTCATAATTCGACAATGCAGTGCTTTTTTCCCTTCATGGACATCTCTCTGCTCCTGACTGTGCACTGCAAGCTGTAGTTTTTCTCCCTTATCATTACACTGCTGTTTTTTCCTCAAACAAACATGAGGGACAACTATGTAATTGTGACTTTGGGGGGATTTAACGATAAAACTAATTTGTTGCCTTGTAAACAATGTTAATTGCTTTCATGATCATGATACTACTGTCATGTATGTGGGATCTCTGTTATTATAGTATATTATACAGTATTTCACTGTTACAAAAGATTGAAGAAAACACAGTCACTTGTCACTGACAATCCTGTCATCTTGGGTCAGGAAACTGACTACAATTTGCAGCGGCTCACCAAAATTTGACAATAGAGCATGGGAAAAATGTTGCCTGGTTTAATGGGTCTGGATTTCTGCTGCAATATTCAGATGGCAGGTTCAGAGTTTAGCGTGAACAGATACAGTCAAATAGATGAGATACTGTACTGTAGATGCTGCATCCATGACACACAATTCCCTTTCGATGCTAGGATAGGGATAGGCATGGGTGCTGTGCAGTTTGCATTCTGGATTGTGCCAGATTGGGGGTTACGCTACAAGACATTAGTGCAAATGTTTTTTGTTCGTTTGTTTTTTTCCACCAAATTTTCTTGATTATCAAAGGGTCGGTCTGCATTTGAGGTAGTTTTATGGTTATTGTGGTCCATTTTGTTGTGTACTGTGAAGTTCTGGAGAACTTTCTTTCTTTCTTTCTTTCTTTCTTTCTTTCTTTCTTTCTTTCTTTCTTTCTTTCTTTCTTTCTTTCTTTCTTTTCCCAAATAAACATTCCGTAGTCGGAAAGGAGCAGGGAGAAGATACAATTTGTGATGTACCAGAAATGTATGAATGTAATGTGATGTATGTTGAATGTAAAGATGGTAGTGTTCCAGTATTATGGCCTATGTCCTCAAAAGTATGGTTATACATTATACATGTGTGTATATGCATGTGGTTTTGTGCATGTGTATGAGTCTGACCCTATTGGACATTGTCTCCCTGGTAAATCTGGTCCCTCCAGCAGGCCTGCATGTTAGCAGCAGCTTATCAGCTCCAACCAGAATTTCCTGCTCTCCTAACCACCTTCATTGCCTGAGAGGAAAATAAATTGCACCCATGCTGTTAATAAGAATAAAAACTATATTGTGACACAGTCGCACACAATCATTACAATATAGAGGTAGCTTGTAGGGTGTGTGTGTGTGTGTGTCAGAAACCCGTTGGCATGGTGAGATGTCTCAGTATCAGATAGGGTTTGACCTGGTTCTCATGATAAAGAGCTGAGGTGGTTTTTGTCCTATTCTACAAAACCAAACAAACATTCATTTCTTTTGCATAAACTGTCAGTGTTATGGGGCACATTGAATTACTGACAAGACTGTGAAGACTGTGACAATGTCTCTGGAAGGTAATTACATATTGAATGTTCTTTTTCTTCATTTAGTTCCTGGAGGGGAAAATACATCTGTTGTGCTCACAGACGGTAGGAGAAATCATGTTTCCTCAAGCCCTTAAACACAGTCGTTTACAGTGTTATCAAAAGAGGTAGAGCAGTGTGAGTGTCAGTGTGCCGTGGTATATTAACTTTTGACAACACTGCACATTGTAACACATGGTTTAATACAACGATGTGTTGGGTAACAGTCAATGTTTTTATGAGAACTGCTTAGCAACAGTGCTTTTCTGTCCTGGATTTTCTCAGACCTTTGAGAAGATAGGCTAGAGGATGAGAAGCATCTTGTTTCACTATCAGGTAAGTACAGAATGATAAAAATAAAAAAAAATGGTTAGGCTAAATATTTGAGTTGTAGCATGCTCATTAGTAAATTCAGTGAAAAAAATAAAATAAAAAAATAACACAAAAACACTTTCACACACTTCTTTCTCTCACCTTAAATGGTAAGAATTCTCACTTTACATTTGAATGGCACAAGAAAATGGCTAATGCTGAAAACCTGTAGGCTATACAAGCTGACTTCACACGATTCCATCCAGCCTGTATCACCACCACATCCTCTGAGGTTATAAGCCAGCCCACAAACCTTTGACCTTTCTTTTTTTCTCCAAACATTTACAAAGGCACCAGTACTTGTTTATTACTGTATTGCCTGTATTATAGGGGTTAGGGTTGAGAAAACAAAGAAATTCTGTATAAAACAGGGAGTACCCCCTATATTCAGAATGGTGCAATCTTTTTTTCATAACCACATTTTGAGAGGATTCGACAACGGGTTTGATAGTCAAATCAGACCTCTCCGTGTCAAATAGTCGATGTATGACAGAAAAAACATCCTTCACATCCCCTGCTTCCAGTCTCTGAGATCAAATTAGCTAGACACAGCTTTTCTGTATTTGATGGTCTCTTACAGCCCCTGTGCTTTCACATCATAGCTTAGTGGTTGGATTGAGTTCATGCCACAAGTAGTTTGGAGGATTGTTGTCATTTATTGCATAAAGCGGCTCCCTTTTCTAAGAAATAATTTCTCTCAAAAACAGTGCCTACACCTTCGTACAGCCCTAAATCCACCAGGGCAACACCCTGAGAACCCTGTTAAACCTTCACTGTGCCTCTGTCAGGGAGAAAATAGAGCTTTTGTTTTCTATTGTAAGATTCTCAGCTTCTGCCTGTGGGATTAGTTCTGGTAATTCACTGCCTTGGCAGGGACTGGCTTTGGTGTTCATGTTGCTCAGTAGCTACAGTGCCACACTGCTTTGATAGTGTGAGGAGCAGAGGTTGGTAGAAGCCAAAAAAAGCTAAATAGCAAGTTTTTGTACCAAAACATGTTTATAATTGAAAAGAGTGGTGGTTAAATGTAAGTTTTTTTCAATTTAAAATATCTTGCATAAAACAAACGGGTGCAGGTTTGAACACTGAGTAGCCTAATCCACAGTCTGTCTGGTGTTGTTTGGTACTCAACAAGTCATCTTAATAAATTTCAAGTTACACAGATTATTTTTATTACTGCCATCATTCACATAGTTTAGATTGAGCTCTCATTAATTATTATAGTAATAAGTATTGTTGTTATCAATATCTTGTTAAATAAAGACAGGCAACCTGTTGCTGATGGAAACGTATTGTGATGGTGGTGTGGAGTTCATTTACTGACCCACTGTTCAACAGCAGCCAGTTCAGGAGATTCCGATGAGTTCCCCTTTGTTGCAAATAGCGCTTCACACAGTACTGTGATTGCGGTCCTATGAAATTGAAGAACACTTTTCATATTTGTCAGTCATTCACCCCTCAAATAGCATTTTCCCACCAAGCACAAACAGCAGAGACCACATGTCTTCCTGCTGCCAGGCACAACACATTTTCATCTCACACCTTCAGACCACTCCAACATCCAGAACACAGCACTAAGTGTCAGAGTGCGCTTCGGCTATGTTCATATACATTTGCTCCTGATTATGTCTTTCTCGTGTCTATGATTACTCCCAGACATTGCACAGGGCCTGTTCATTTCGGAATGCATCATAAACAATTTACACGTCATTAGTTTTGTTTTGATCATATTTGTTTGACAAAATGTCTCTCTGCATGGTGAGTGCTGGGGTTATTTACCCCATTTAGAGGCCCAACAATGCCATGCAGAGTGTGTTATGTTGCATTGTGTGATTAATTGTCCTGGCTCTGCGCAAAACTTTGGAAGAACTCTGTGTGTGTGCATGAAGGTTTTGTGAAGATTTAGGTTCTTATCGAGACCAGTAAATCAATTGTCAGGATGATATTTACAGTTTTTTACAACTCGTTTTTCAATACTATTTACACCTTTTCATAACTCTTAACACAGTAAGCAAAACATCAGCCTATATGTGGGCTATACAATGAACATATTTCTTGTTCTTTTTACACAATATACAAACACATTTGAAATTTGTTCTAACTTCTTTTACATACAAGTTCAACTAGGACCAAAACAGTAGATGTTAACAGCTAAATTTTCAATGGTGCCGTTTTGAAATTCATGTTCAAAACGGAACCTAAAGGCTAAGACTGAAGTGAACAACAGTTCACATTGTAGATTGAAACAAATAGTCCCTTAGGTTTATTGCTTTTCAAAACAGTCGATTTAGCTAATGCAAATACATCAATCGCATCTGATTCTCATCTGTAGGCCTACTGTAGCATAGGAAAATGCTCAGGTGTTGAAGAGAGGGAAACAGAAGACCTGAAAGATTACCTGACTGACTTTGTATTTTTAATTCAATTTTTTTGCTTCATTTCTTCTGTTTGTACTGTAAAATGCCTTCACACGTCTGTGAATGACCAGCAGCTATGATGCAGATTTTTTCTTTTTCTGCAGTAATTTTTAGTTGCTTTAAGTGTAGATAGTTGGTCAATTATTCTCCTCTTTTTTGTAGAGTGTTAATCTTGCAAAGCTGCCCTGTCCTTCACTTTTTGTTATTTGTAAAAAACAAAAACAAAACAAAAAAAAGAGAAAAGAAAAAAGAAGAAGAAACAGGATGTAGCCTACCTGCACTAAACCAAAAGCAAAATGAGGTTCAAAGGAAACTACAGCACAAAAGTCAACTTAAGATCAATACCATAGGCTGTTGGTTGATCTGTTGATTGTAAAACAGTAGATCTGACACATGTAAACTCTTTTCTCACACTACATTCACCAAACCTCTGATTCTTTTTGCAAAACCAATAGGTGTGCACGTCATAAACGGATGTACACTGTCGCTTTAACCTGTCCCCATAGCAACAACATCTTCCTGTCGTCTGTACGTCACTCTGTGTTTTCTATTGTCCACATAACATGCTGCTTGTAGACCTGCCTCGTATCTTGTAAAAGCGAACCACAAAGTGAGTGCATCTTTACACACCGCAGTGTTTCCCTAATATTCTGCTCCGTTTGTTGCATTAGATTCACCGATGCGCCGATTACAATACATCTGCAAGGACTGCTAATTAGCTGCTAGCCGGATAAGCTAGCCAAGCCATGACTGGTACCTGGTGTTGCTAACGCCAATACTTTTTGACAAATGTGCGGCTTAGTAACGTTACACTCTGTGATTGCTAGTCTAACAGGAAATGTTCTCTTTAATGTTATTGGAAGACTTAAATATTTTATCTGTGGACGCGAAGTAAATGACTAGCGCTAATGCTAGCCACAATTAGCTAGCTTGTCTGGTAGACGAGCAACGCGACTACAGCAAATGTGATATTGTTTGTCGACGGTGACGGAATTAATGTGTACACTCAAGCCATTGAGTCAGAAAGAGCTTATGTGGGTATTTATTTGTAATAAAGAGAATGCTGTATTAACAATATTAGTGCGTTGGTAAGCGTTTTGATAGGCTGAGGTGCAGCACCTCTCTTTGTTTGCTAACAGTCTACAATGCTAAACGCATTCGGTCAGACATGTCACTTGTCTTTCTGCTGCTGACGTTTGACTGAGCGGTAGTGGTCAATTTAAACGGTACACTATAAAAATAAACATAGGTCGCGACTGTCAGAATGTCTTGTGGAGGGATAACGTTAAAATGTCCAACCTGGGGCTATCATTTTCCTTTTAATTGCCCCTTTAGTAGTTCTGTCTGTCCCTGTATCGCCACAGCAGCATATGTAGTGGACAGATCTTGGACTGTTTAGACTATTTAGCCTACATCCCACAAAACTGCAAGTTTTTTCACAGACGTCATATGGCTTCAAACTAGCGCAGGGCGACATGGAAAAAAACTTAATCACAATATATTTTTCCAATTTGATCGATTCTCAATATTTCCGCCGATGTAGAGTATTTTTTTGCTGATGCTGCCAGTTCAAGGAGCATCCTGACTGAATCCTGAAGAAACCAGAGAGTGTGTTCAATTTGGGAGGATGACATGAGTTCACTTTCATGTTTCACTAATCCAGAGTTTGATTTGATTTACATTGTTTTTGTTGTTGTTGTTTTTCTACCATACATTAGCTCTAAAATGTGTCTATCATGAGTCTTTCTATTTATTTGAACATTTTGTCGATAAATATTTAGTTTTTTACTCTGACAGTTTTAGTGCTCTGACTCGGTAGATCACTCCGACACAACGTTCTGTGTGTGTGCGTTACTGACACACACACACACACTCACCGCTACCCTGCATCTACAGACTTAGTGCATGTTCTTCATGCCGTATATGAGCAAACATATGAGACGTGTTACCACAGAATGAACGTCACAAGCAGCTCCGCATTTTCAGTCAGTCTTCTCCTCCACCATTTGATTCAGTCACGTTCGTATTTGTTCTGTTGTCTGACGAAAGAAAAACCATACACAGTACAGCAATGTGGAAGGGGAATTTTCGTATATATTATTATGATTTTATATTGCTGTTGACTCAACTTTGTTTTCTGTGATTTTCCTTCGTAGTGGACCGTAGTTTGAAGCGCCGGCAGGTGAAGCCACTTGCTGCCTCTCTCTTAGATGCCTTGGATTATGACAGCTCAGATGACAGTGACTTTGAAGTGGGAGACGCTTCAGGTAAGCATGGTCTACTGTTCTGCCATCAATTATGTCAAATTTGACATCCAAATGGGCTTTATGCACAGCTCCACTACTTCCTGAACTTAAGCCAGCTCCTATATTTTCTGTCTTACATTATTGGACAAACTGATTAATCCAGGTGTGTCTGACCATTGTTGTGAGGTTGTGAGTATTGTCACTGATTGTCATTTTTTTGTGCTCTGACAGGCTCAGATGGCACAGGAAATGGCAGTGATGAAGAAGGGTCTAAAGCGAGTGCTGCAGGTTCAGAAAGTGAGTCAGAGAATGTCGGCTCAGCAGATGATGGTATCGATGAGGAGGAGGCCAAAGACCTGGCTGCTGAGGACGTCTTGACAGAAGATGAAGACAAGAGCAAACAGCAACCCTCCTCAGACAGCTCCACCAAAGATACCCCTGCTGTCACTCCACTTAAAGGCCGCCGTAAGAGCCGCAAAACATCAGAGCCTGAGCCCCCTCCAACCACCGATCCTGCCTCAACTACCATGTCTGGCAACGCAAACACTGAAGAGAGTCAGGCTGAGCCCAAGAAATGGAACTTCCGCAGGAACCGTCCCTTGCTTGACTTCACCACAATGGAGGAGCTGAACGAGATGGATGACTACGACAGTGAGGATGACAACGACTGGAGGCCCACAGCAGGGAAGAAGAAAAACAAAGCAGCCGCCCAGAAAGGAGGCACTGAGGAAGAGGGTGGTGGTAGCGCTAGTGATGACGACGACGATGATGATAATGATGATGACGATGACGACGACGATGATGACGATGACGATGATGATGACAAGGAAGACGGTGATGACAACAACAGTAGCAGTGATAGTGAGAAAGAAGTAAAGAAGACCATGAAGAAAGCAAAGAACAGCAATACTTTTGACGAAGAGCTCACTAATGACAGCATGTCGCAGGGAAAAGGCAATGAGGTGAGTACAACTTCAGTCTCACAACACACTATGGCAGCCCGCCCCAGTCTTGTAAACTTGTGGCCGCCATGGTCTCTTCCAGACAAAAAAAACAGGATTTCACCATCTCTCATCAGTCAGCCCCTTCTCCTGCTGGACTTGCACGGGCGCACACGCACAAACGCTTGCACACACACAAACACTTACGTGTGGACAGGTCATGCTGGAAAAGCTAATGAATGCTAAATTTGCTGAATCGTGCTAATTGTGCAGTGTTCAAATTACCCCACGATCACCCATCATCAGTTATAAATTAGTGCAACCATAGTAAAGCTGAGAAAGTGCCATTGTTTCTGAGGCTGTATGTTTGTTTTTGTCTGACATAAACATAGACAAACAATCTAACTCTAATCTAACAAACAAACTCATCTAAAGATCATGCAAATTTCCACTTTTTATTTGCAGCACTAAAATCACATTGATTTGATTTGAGTTTTGGCCTGTTGCACCACCCACCGCTCTCTCCCAATCACACTGTCAGTAGCATTTCACCATCCAGGTTGCCAGTTACCACTGAGCTGCAGCTACAAGCATTGTGGATTATGTCTAGCATTAAAAGACCTCGTTCTGACACTCAAAAAACGAAATGACAAAAGCAGAAACAAAACCAGGAAAGATGGAGATGGCTGAAAGTGGAGAAGAAAGCGAGGACAGATGCTGAGTGGCTCATTTTCTCCTAGACACACACCTAGCTTTTTGCACAATGATCCATTTTCCCAGTGCATGTATACAGTTTCATCCGCTTTATTTCCTTCTATTGACATCGTTGTGGTTGAGGTGGCAAAGAGACAGTGTGAGTGAGTCTCGGGGTACCATTGCCACAAAGCTGGAGCAGGGCAGAGGAGCATGTGACTATCTGGCAACCTCGAGTCTGCACTATTTTGACTGCAGCAACAATTTTGCCCTCAGTCAGTATAGATCCTTAAGTACTAAAGTCCTAAAAACTGTCTAATATCTTATCCCAGATATGTAAACCAGTAGGTATTTAGACTCCACATTGCTTATTTTGGTATCCCATAATACCAATCAACAATGAGTCACAACTATAACTCCACAAAATCCTATGAGAGGTTTACAAGATATTTGTATCATTCCAACAAAATGTGTGTGCTTTGTTTTAATCCAGTTAGCATTGTGGTCATAAGTTTTGTATGTGGCATTTTCTGTCACTTACTAGATCTGTGAGAACAGAGAGATGAGGTTTAGATGAGTGGCTTTAATGTGTCTCTGTTTCCTGATTCCTCAGGACGCTTTGCTGGACAGATCCCAAACCTGGAGCACTCAGCACATCCTCATCTGCTGTGTCTGTCTGGGAGACAACAGCGAGGATGCAGATGAGATTATCCAGTGTGACAACTGTGGAGTGACCGTGCATGAAGGTAGGCTGCAGACTTCATCCATTATCAGTGCAGTGACAAAAGTAGACCTGGAATAGATTCATATCTAAATTAGTCAGACAGTGGTCTGGAGTATTTGTAGTAACTGCTTGGTCAGAGGTTGCTCCTCAGAAAAAGTCAGAGGATCAAACAACCTACTTATGTGCAAGTACATTATGCCTCAGAGACTTGCTTTGATTTGAACAATACAAACTGCCAGTGCATTGTGTACTGTATTTAGTTGGGTGCTGGATGTACAAAAATAGTTGCAATTATCTTGAAAGGTATACTGGGACATGTCACAGACATGCTCATCGGACCCACTGATTGACCAGCGGACCGAGAGGAATGCACCGAGTCGATCCCGTTAATGCTAACCGACGTTACATTACGTTAACAGCTCCAAGAGGCTCAGCCAGCTGCTGTAGCATGGCCATTAGCTGTTAGCATGTCATCCCTGCAGCGTCAGAGCTGCTGAACACCGAACCAGAGGAGCAGCGCTACAAGGCTGGTTTAAGGTGCTTTATATGTATGTGAAAATTAGGGGTGTCAAATGACATGCGCGATTCAGCATCGATTGTTTCATTTATGTCCCTGTTTATTTTCTGGCCTCAAATCAAGTTATGAAGTTTCAATTAGCCTACCTCCGAGGGCATTTCCGGCGCAACGACATGCGCAGCCTGTAGCTGCTAAGCGGCAGCACTAGTGGCAGTACGCCCGTTTATCACTTATAAATACAGTAGCCCAGGCTAGAGGAGGAGGGTGAGCGACTGAGCTCAGGCTGGGGGCTCACTGATGCAGCGGCGCGATCATGGATCTGCTCCGTGACACTCGCTGTGGAGGCGACACGGCAGCAGCAGCAGCCGCTACAGCGCTTTAGACAAAAAAAACAAACTTGCCGTGCCGTGTAAAAAAAAACAACAAAAAAGTGTCACTACTTCCTGTATCTGGCCCTTCAAAATAAAAGCCCCATAGACTTTCAGTCACATTGATTTTGAGTTTCAGGTTTGAAAATGCCATATGCAATATCCTGTAGGCTACCATTCAATGTTATGTCAAAGATACAAGAGAGTGATAATACTAACATAGCAGCCGATAAAATCTGTTGTTCAATATCTCATGACTGATGAAAAATTTGCCGTGTTGTGTGCAGTAGAATTTTGATGCATTGCAATGCATCGCAATGCATCGGAGAATCGAATCGAATCGAATCGTTACCCTCTGAATCTTAATCGAATCGAATCGGGAGGACAGTGCCAATGCACACCCCTAGTGAAAATGATCCATTGTTTCATTTTTCAACTCATATGGTTCATGTTCACACACATGTGTTTTCACTCTGGTCCAAACTGTAGATGAGTGTCACGTTTCCATGACCACTGACTGGAAAAAGACGAGTGATATGTCATGTTCACATGACTCCAGAAAAAATCTCTGTGGAAAAAAAAAAAAAAATTCTCTGAAAAGTAAGGCTAAACTTTCACGAGACAGAGAGGCAGTTGTTTTTAGTTTTTAGTGCAAACACTTGATATTATTCATTTTGATAGTTTTTTTGGTTGGTTGAAACAGGTGTGTTTCTTTTTGTGAGACTCTGCTATAGCTGGTGTTGAAATATGTTGAATAAATGTCTTATGATAACACATGATTATAATAATATTTTCAAATTTCTAGTCAACTTTTAACATTGATCTAATGTAAGGCCTTTTGGAATAACACTTTCTATTACTCCATTAATTAACCTGAAAAGGGCCCTACCATCAGTCAGTGGTTAGGATCAGGCCCCTGTCACAACAAAAACATGCTTGGCAGCCGGTGCGGTGGACCACCCTGCCACAAGTTCTCTGGGGGAAAGCCTGACTTTAATACTGTGTTGTATTAGTTCATTAATTTGTGTTTCATTACAATAATTGTGTTCTGGCCCTATGATTGACCAGCGATTTGTCCAGGTGTACTCCACTTTTGCCTTATGTCAGCTGAGACTGACTCCAGCCCCCTTGTGACCGCCTACATGGATTACAGGTTTAGCTAATGAATATAGCTTTCGTTTTCACTGAAAATCATTTAAAAATGATGATGATGGGATTTTGTGAGTATTGGATCCAAGAAACATGTTTCCTTACATCTTGGGACTATGATTTGTTGAACTGTAGCACCACACAGATGCCTGGCTCTAGTTATGACTGTGAGTATACTACCATGAGAAGTTAAAAGGTGATTACACAACTTTGATTTGTTTCAGTTTGACATTGTGGTAATGGTAAAATTGATTGATTGTTTTCTAGGCATCCATCTATCATTTGAACAGAGGCAAATGCAGCCAAATTTCCAATTTTTTTTATTTCACCAAACAGTTTCCTTGGTGTACTGTATGTCTGTGGCAATGCTGACCTGTTGTCGCTCTGACACACCACTAATGTGGATCATCTACTGTGGCCTTCACATTCACCAGACCTAAACCGGAGGTGAAAGCCACCATTCTCTATTGGACTGTTGGCTTGCATAAGCATTTTGTTCTGACAAAATATTAATTAAATAACATGGATCATCAGATTTTTTTTATATAAAATAGCTAGTACTTATTTCTGACAGCTTGATTTCGTAATTTGAGGACTGGGGAGGTCTCATATCAGAAATATCATTCACCTCTGCTGAGAATTTGTCCTTGTAGGACACCTAGCCCATTTTACCATCACAAAGAGCATTACTCAAGGTTGAAACATGCTTAAACAAGATAGGACTTGTGGTAGAGATGAGAGATGAGCTGGCAGTGTCTGTCTTGATGCAGGTTTCTGCTGCTTCTCTTTGTTCTTGTGTTTGCATCACTGCCTGGACACTATCATTCCTTCTCAGAGAAAGAGAGGCTGACATGAAAGGTAGCAAGAGATCAAAAGATGGGATGAGCGGGTGTCCACAAAGTAAGGAGTCCTGTTACTGGCCAGCCTGTTAGAGATCAGAATCTGGCCATAACATATCCTATTTTGTTTCCATTTCTGTTCAACTGTAAATGCTGAAAAGTGTTATGCTCTGCTGGTTCTCAACCAAGTGGTTTATTTTGCCATTAAACAATAGCAGATTTTTCTTATCAATGATAGTTTGTTGTAAAAATGTAAATGTTATCAATTCATCACTGTCTTTTTTCATTCAGGGATGTGAAATCGGGCTGCTCCATTATGGATGAAATCATTCAGATTTCAGATTTATTTATTTCTAAAAATGGGAACAATACATATTGATGGACATTGACATGTAAATATGTGGGATTGTAGCCAAATGGCTAATTTCCTTCCCCAGTCCCATTGGCAGGTTGATGTTTGACATAAGAAACAACGATAAAAAGTACAAAAGGTAAAAAGTGCAAGAGGCAGGACTAGGACAAAAAACACCTTGACGTGAAGGACATACAAAAACCATCAGTTAACTGACCATAGACGGTTAAAACTGATCATAGACGGTTAATCATTAATCTCGTGTCTTTGCTGTAGATCAATGTTTATTCGCCCTCTCTATTTATCCATCAGATCAAATTTCAGTGATATTCAAGAAGACTAAGTTTTAAGAAATACAGATGAGGTAAATTTTTATAAAGAAAACAGGCATCACGCGTTAGTGAGGACGATGATGTGTCTCTCCCCTCAAAAATTGTTCATGTGACTTTCAGAACAAAATCCAAATAGTCTTGGAAAATTACAAAATTATTGTGTTTCCTCAAAAGTCAATTATATAAGTTTTGAGATGGTTTGGAGCCAAAAATCTAAATTACAATTAAAATGTGATTAATTGCACAGCCCTAACTTCACTACGGTGTCTTTTGGCACACAGTTAATACACTGGTTGCATTCTTCTTCCACAACCGAAGAGAGACTTCTCACAACAAACTCACAAATTAGACTGAGTGACATTTGATACACAGGTGCAGTGAGGCTGTGAGGCTGATGTGGTAACGCAATGGAGACTGGGACTGTTGAGGACTTGATTCACCAGCTACTAAAAAAACAAAAAAGTTATTGCTGTGGCTGAAAAAATACCCCCCCTATACTTAAGCTGTTGAACATGTTTTAAAGAGAAGTTGGTAGAGCGTGCACTCATGACTGTGACTCGCCTTCTTGGTAGAAACGTGACCATGTGAGGAGATGGAGAACCTTTGTGCTGTGCAAAGGTTTGAGGAGCTGCTCATGTACTTTCACTCTGTTTCTTCATACATACGTAATTTCATACTCTCACATCTGGATATTGTTAGTTAATGTTTGTCAAAGGTAGGCAGACAGTCCTTTTTATTTATTTATTTTTTCATTTTAAAGTTTTCTCTTGGTTCAGCAGACTCTACCTTGCCTGTCTTTTTTCTGCAAAGGTTGTCATTTCTGACGAGGATAATCTTTCTTCAGGGATTATGAAGCTATCCTGTAGTCATCACATTTTGTCAGCTTAGCTCATATTAGCCAGCAACCCGTGACTTAACGGTCTTAGGTTTGTATCATAGTTCAAAAGGAACATCCAAGATTTGTGCCACAGTCCAGCCGTAAGTCGGTTAAGCCAGCATGGTGGTCATTCACTGCCCCCAGTTTCACTGTTCAGTGCCCAATCAGAGAAGATGAAGCACCCAACTGTTGCCAGAGGTGATCCAATAATACCTGTTTTTAAGAAAATATGGGTGAATGAACGTATATTGGAGCTAGATGACTACTGGAAAATTACAAAATAATTTTGTAATTTTATGGCGAAGAGTATATAAGATAGAAATTATCTCCACATCTTTGGTAGTCTTGTAGATCATTGAAAGCTTTTCTGAATTTGACATAATTGGGCTGTGAATTAATTGTACGAGGGGAGTGAGTAGCTTGTCTTTTCTTATAGTTGAAGAAAAATATTGTTAAAACTGAACTTACACAGCAAATGGTCTCTCAATCAGAGAAAGACATACCTCATCCCAGTGAAGAGCTGAATAAACAAGTCCGTCTGCCCCTTTGTTTGCTTTCGATGCTTCCCAGCTCCCCAGTGTAGCACACAGTGATGGTCATGCAAAACCCTCGGATTTTGTTTTGTGAGTCTTTCCCATTGCTCGAAAAGCCTGAGGGCTAGTTGACTGAATTAGGAGTTATGTTATCTTTTGTATGGAGTGAGAGTAAATTGCTTCCCTCATTCGTGATGAAGAGCACGTTTGTCTGGTGTAATAGCTGCCATAGAAACCACATCAGCCTAGTAATTGTATAGGCAGCCTCAGAAAATTAGGAGAATTAAGAGGACAACATTAAAATGCTTTCACTTGGTTTCGGTTTGCTTCTCTCAGGCTATATACTGTATAGGTGTAGGTGTGTGTGTGTTTGTGTGTGTGTTCATTGTTCATTCTGGGTATCTGCAGTGTCACCGAAGATTGACAGCTTTGGACTACATAGGGTGAAAGAGCTCACAGAATTTGAGCAGTGAGTTTATTAAGGTGCAAATTTGAGTTGGTTGAATCTGTTATAAGGCAATACTACTATGTAACTATGCAGGTACTGTAGTTTGCCAGTTTCAGACGGTGCCACGGATAGATACCTCATTGTGGTTTTTACTTGATTCATTCTGGTTGGTGTTCCACAGCAACACACAGTGCAGGAGGCACATTGCATGCTCACTGAGTGTGGAGAGAACTACTTTCCAATTATAATTGTGCTTGGACAGTAGAAACACAGTAAAATACAGACAGTTTGTTCGATGTGAGGTCAGTGGTGCTCACTGGATTACTGTCACCTGACAATCAACAGTGCTTATCATAGCATCCCCCTTGTCAGCAATGTGCTATTTTGGCCATGACATGGTTCACCTGATTCCTATTTCAAGGTTTCCCCCAGAAAACTTGTGAAGCCCAGTGCCAGGGCAGCCCACAGCGGCCCATCAATGGCCCACCGGTGGCCAAGCATTTTTGTTGTTGTTTGGTTTTGTGACATGGGTCTGACCCTAACCACTGACTGATGGCAAGGCCCTATAGGTAACAGATTCATGAATGGAGTAGAATTTAGAAGGTGTGATTCTATTTGGCCTTGCATTAGATCAATATTAAAAGTTCACTGGAAATTTGAAAATGTGACTATGCAATCATGTGTTATTATAAGACATTTATTGAACATATTTAAACACTGGATTGTGTGTGCAGTGTGTCTCTGGTCCGTCACAGCTCCGGCGTCCAGCAGGTCTATTTTTGCCGGATGATGAAGCCATCATGCATCAATCCACATCAATTAGATCGCCCCACACAGGCAGTCAAATGCACTGAGCATCTGGTAAATTTCAAAATAAAATGCAATGGTAAACTTTTCGATTGTAAATCATCACTTTGTCAGTGTTAGTTGACCCGCTGGCACGAGCAACAAGTCATCAGTAAATTAGAGGGACCTAAAGCTCACAGGACGTCATGGATGAAAAAACAATAATCACGGAGGTGGAAAACCGCAATATTTAATGATACAACACTACCGTTCTACAAGAACACAAAATGAAAGTAAAAAAAATACCACAGAGTAAGGAGTCTGACAAAAAACCAACCTCATTTTATTTATTAGTTTATTTGAAAATGGACAGTGTACATTACATTTTTACATTGTGATGTACACATTTTTGCTCCATGTCAAAGGCAGTGACATGGAAAAAGGGATGACTGACAGTTAACTTCATATACAAAGTAACTGACATTATCATACTTTGCATTGCTGTTTTTCCAGGGTGTTATGGTGTAGATGGCGAAAGTGACTCGATCATGAGCTCAGCGTCAGAGAATTCGACAGAGCCTTGGTTTTGTGATGCCTGTAAGAATGGAGTGACTCCCAGCTGTGAGCTTTGTCCCAACCAGGATGGCATCTTCAAAGAGACTGACGCTGGGAGGTGAGATCCAGTAACATCCTGACCTGGTGGTCAGTTGCTATTTATGAGGGCAGCAAGTGGAACATGTTCAGAAACAAATATCACCTAATAACCTCAGCTGGTTGAAATGCTGCAGGCAGCCAAACCTTTTCTAAATTGTGCATGTATTCAGTGTTGGTAAGAAAAAAGAAGTTGGAGAGAGAGAAGGAGAGAACTAGCAGAGGAATGAGAGAGGGGGATGGAGGGAAGAGAAGAGATAGAGGAAGAAAAGAAATGAGAGAAAAGAGTGTGTTATGTGAAGCGTAGAGACTTCAGCCACGTTATCGCTGATAGTGCTCCTCAGCCAGGCTGCACCCGAATTTACTACTTCACTAGAGCATGAAAAACACAGCAAATTAAACTGTGAAGCGGTTGCTTGCCAGAGATGGATATCTTTATATTGGACTTCGGATTCTCTTCCCTAAAGTCCGCATTTGAAATTGTGTCACAGCAAAATGTAGTCAAGAGTCTGGGGCTACATAAATCTATGAATCCATTTCTTTTTGAAGTGTCTGAGCAAGTTACTGCAGCCAATTTCATGATATTAAGTTTCTATTGTTTGCAGTAACTCACCACATGGAATGCAAAAGTAACCAAAGAGAGATTTTGATCATTTTAGCACTATTTCTTGCTATTTAAATCGAACGCAACTGGACTTGGTTATTTGTTTGTCTATTTGGTGTTCAGGTCACAGTTTTCATATAATGTCATAATGTGTTATAGTTTCTGGTGTATCCTGTTAACAAACCAGTTCATCAGCCAGTTAAATTTTTTCATCTTCATTTTCAGATGGGTGCATGTGGTTTGTGCACTTTATGTTCCTGGAGTAGCATTTGGAGACATTGATAAACTACGACCAGTGACGCTCACAGAAATGAATTATTCAAAATACGGGGCCAAGGCAAGTACTCTTTTTACATACTGATGCAGTTTAGTGATGCATACCATTAGGAAGGTTTTACTGACATGCTTAATATGCTGCAGTAGCCAGTCTTAGATGTGCTTTTTGATGGCTATATCTTGATTTTATTTCCAAATGCATTCACCAAGCACTTTATTGGGAGCATCACAGCAATACTAGGTAGTTGCTTTCTCGTGTCAAAAACTTATCTTAACTTAGACGTAATTCCTGCAAATTCTTCAGCTGCATATTCATGCTGCAGATCTCCTTATCTACTCCTAGACTGTTGATAAATGTAGACGTAGCATGTGTGATGTCACCCTCAGGTTTCTGAAGAGTGGGTTTGAAGCTCAAAGTGGCCACCCTGCTGTCATCTTGCCTGTACTTCCACCGAATGCTTGCCTAATAGGATGAGGAGAACAGAATATTTTAACATTTTCATACTTGAACATTGTCTTCAGTTACTCATTATACTGTATATAATATGCATTGTTTTATAGTTGATGTGACTTTACCATGGGGTAAAACCATGGCACCTGTGTGTAAAAAAGCATCTTAGTTTTGTATTCTGTTGCATGTAGGAGTGCAGTTTCTGTGAAGACACCCGTTTTGCCAGGACTGGTGTGTGCATCAGCTGTGATGCGGGAATGTGTCGCTCTTACTTCCATGTTACCTGTGCACAGAGGGAGGGACTCCTGTCTGAGGCTGCAGCGGAGGAGGTAAGGCTAGCAACCTGGATATCCAGAGCACAATATTATACATTATTACATTATATTATGGTTTATGTAACCCACTTTTGTAAATCTGATTGGATTAGTCAATTTAAAAGTACTCAATTGGATCAATATCAGAAATTAAAGGATCACTGTGGAGCCTGAGAGAGAAATATCACTGTTGAAAACACAAACAGATACACACACACACACACACACACACACACACACACACAGGAATGCACTTGGAATGAATGTATATATAATATAAAACATATTTAGAGAAAGAAAAACAAAAGGACACAATTAGGATTACTGTATTTTGTACTGTAACATGTATCACCTGTATTTCTTGATGTAAAATGTAGTAATTGAGGGTATTGATTAATTGACTACATTGACTACAAAAAACTGTCATTTTTTCCCAGGATATTGCAGATCCATTTTTTGCATACTGCAAACAGCATGCAGATCGCTTTGACAGGAAGTGGAAAAGGAAGAATTATCTGGCCTTACAGTCTTATTGTAAAGTCTCTCTTCAGGAGCGAGAGAAACAGCTTACTCCTGAAGCTCAGGTAAGGTTCATTTATTCAGCCAACAACAACTTTCCCAATATGCATGTGTGTGTGTACCTCAATCCACATGTCCAAAGTTCAGGCAGTTTGCTACAGGATACCTCTATAAGGGAGATCTCCCAGCACCCACCCACAGGCTTGTGCTGCTGCACATCAACTGATAGGAGAATACTGCTAAGCAAGCTGCTACGGGACCCAAACAGAAGACCAACAGGATAGAAAGTATGGGCGCTGTGGCTGGAAACAAAGCAGTGGTATGAGGAGGTTTCCATACAAATCCTAGGATCCTGATGCACTGTTTCATGGAAGAGCCAAGCCCTATTCAGTCAGAAAAGCTATGAAAAAAACAGACTGCATCTTTGTGTCTTATTGGCACTCTGTGACACTTGTTGGGGTTTTTTTTTTGCCAGAAAGCTAATGAAAATAAAGATATATACTGAGGCAGGCAGAGATATAGCAGGAAAGAGAAAACAGAATGAAAAATGAGGGAGAGTTTGCTCAAAAACAAATGTTCTGCAGTGAATTTTCATGGTGATATCCGGAAGTCAGAGGACAAAATACTTGTTTTAATAATTATTGTGATCTGTTGATCCATGCTGATTTCAGGCAGACAAATAATTGAGAAAGGTCTAGAACCAGACTTCTAGACCTTTCACAAGGGTAAGTGATCATCTGGTGGTTTTAATGCTGGTTTGGCTGGCAACTAATGCCCATAGACATTGATAAATCATATTCATGTGCTGATTATCAACACAAAATGAACTTATTGTTTGAATTCTTGAGACTCTAACTGATCTAACGTGTGGCACTGTCTCCACAGCAGAGAGTTACCCCCAGCAGAGAGCATAGACAACGATTGAGTATACCTTTCTATTATTTCCAAACTCAGCAGTTCTGGAGCCTCTGAGGGTTACTCAGCGCTCAATCAGGGCTCCACCAAGTGCACAAACTTAGATGCACAAATTAACTTGAACTTGAGTCATTTTCTTCAACTGCAAAGCACTTTGCTTTCTGCGTGGCCTGCATTCTCCTCTGGCCACTACTACTCAAGTAGACAAAGAGGTGGTTTTGTCAACTCCCTCCCGTTGAGCTAATTGACTCACCTGGGGGGTATTCCAACAAGGTTGCTAAAGAAAGTCAGGTTTAAACTACCACCATCTTTATGAGAAGCACACATGAGTGGATGAATGATAAGATAATCAAGTAATTCACAGAGTGGGGAAAGTTACTGTCGTCTCAGCAGTTGATCAAATGCTGCTGATGCAGCTTTATGAAGATATTATTACAAACAAAACAACATTCTTTGAACTAGTTTGCTTTTCTTTTTTGTGCATTTTGTACACTTTAAATGGATCACTCTCAGTACAGCCTGGTGTCAGCCTCTGTGTTGGTCTCACTTTGTTCTGCCTCTATTGACCATTGTTTTTCAGCCACTCACAGAACACAGTGGGTCTCTTTTATTTTCTGTTCTTGTAATTTTATTTGATGCGTGACTTTTACTGATGAATGTTTATTGATTTTTAAGACAATGAAAGAGTGAGATATGATTTCCATGGGCCTTAAATGTTTCTTAACTTAACACAAGTGATGTGACGTGGTTTGGGATGACTGCTTCTTCTCCTTCTTTTAGTAATCTATTTGCCATTTTCCACTCTTGCTGTCATAGCTGGCCACCTCCCTGAATCTAACACCACTGTGGACAATTGCTTAGATTATGTGCCCATGCATGCTTCCTTGCTGGCCCTGCTGTATGCTTTGTACCCTTTAGTTTCATATAGTGACAGTAGCAGGGTAGAACCCATTAGTCTCCCCAGAGTCTAAAGAATCATGTTAATATAATATTGATCTAACTGAAAACAATTAGTACAGCCAGAATATTCACATTTAAACATTTTATTTGCATCATGCAAATCATGTTTATGTTTTGATTTTGTTTTGGCCTGTTGCTCCACCCACTACTCTCTCCCAATTACAAAGTCTGAGCTGCAGCTGCAAGCGTTGTGGATTATGTCTGTGTAGTGGGTCCCAATACAGTCTGACATTAAAAGACCTCGTTCTGACTCTCAAACACGTATTGGCAAAAACAGAAACAAAACCAGGATCTGCATATGAGATGCGTTTGAATGATGGAGACGGCTGAAAGCAGAGAAGAAAGTGAGGACAGATGCTGGAGTGGCTCAATTTCTCCTGGACACACACCTAGCTTTTTGCACTGTAATCTGTTTTCTCAGTGCATGTATACAGTTTTATCTGCTTCATTTCCTTCTATTACCACATTGTTGCAGCTCTGGTGGCGTAGAGACAGTGTAACTGGGTCTTGGAGTACCATAGCCACAAAGCTGGAGCAGGGCAGAGGTTAGCGTGTGACTATCTGGCAACCTCGGGTCTGCAGTATTTTGAATTTAACTGCAGCAACAGTTTTGACTACAGTCATACAGCTCCTTTAAAATAAAAGAAAGTCAAATGGTGGCTAGTCAGCAGCTTGACTGTGAGCACACACTGTAGGTGAACTATTCCCACTATTTTAGTCGCACACAATGTGCACCACACATTAATGGAGATGTGGACACAGTCAAACTCGCTAGCCACACACTAGTCACATAATGTGTCTGTCTATCAGAGCCATATGAATATTTGCCTTTCTTTATGTTGACATGACCTCAGTCTTTAAGGTGACACTTGTCTGTGGAGAGCCTGGATGTGGTTTAGTCTCTATACAGTGTGAATGACAGTACATTTGTGTAACTGTGTGATGAAGGGCAGGAACAGGTGTTATCGTGAAGAAATGTCAGTCACAACTGAAAATGACTGTGGTGCAAAATGCTTCAGTAACACAAAATACTGTTTGCAGAAAAATGAGAAGGTGTGACTGAGTAGTTGTCATTTTAAATCATCAATCTGTCGGTAAAAAGCTGTGGGAGTGTGGGGTGCTCAGTTGGGTGGGTATGTCTCATATGGACACTCCGAGCCCCAAAGGAGGAGATCACTATGTCTACCAATAAAAAAATGGCTAATGCTTGGACGATATGGGAATATATCAGTGAAAATGTGTGTTTCACCTGCAGGCCCGAATCACAACACGTCTGCAGCAGTACAGGGCAAAAGCAGAGTTATCCAGGAACACCCGGCCTCAGGCATGGGTGCCCCGGGAAAAGCTGCCACGACCTCTGACTTCGAGTGCCTCAGCCATCCGGAAACTCATGAGGAAGGCGGAGCTTATGGGCATCAGCACTGACATTTTCCCCGTGGACACGTCTGATGCCAACGCCAGCATGGATGGACGTCGGAAACACAAGCAACCGGCGCTCACAGCAGACTTTGTCAACTACTACTTGGGTGAGAAAAATTCATGGCACTTCTAGTCACCACAGCTTTGTTACTTATTTTCCTCACATCTTCCAGTGTTCTTGCACATCTTATTCTACAGAGAAAACTATTAATTGGATTGGAAACTGGCTTTCAAAATAAAAAGCTTGCAGCATTCACTCTGGAATTGATTGTAACCTTTGCAAGTACAAAGGTGTTTTGCGTACTTCATCACACACCTGTTGAACAACATTTGTGATCATGAGCACAGGAAGAAACACTGTGTGTGTAGACTACAGCTTGTGACTGCAGGCTGAGACAGCATCCTCCCCCTCTGCTGCAGAAGGAGAGGGAGGAGGAGAACCCACAGTGACCTTTGTCTGTGGTCTTCATTCAGCTTTCTTCAGCAGAACTATATACACACATTAATATTTGTTCAGTTACCACAAGTCACTGCAGGTGTGAACACTTGTAGTCATTGTAAGAAGGGTTAATCTTTTCCCCCCATTTTCCTCCATTGTCCTTCAGAAGACAAGATCTGAGGTGAAACTGCATATTAATTTGGAGTCACTAATGCAAAACATCAGAAAAATAATTTTTATAATATACAGGAGGCTTTTTATGATTCCACCTGTCTGTCTGTACATCTCATGGACATGATATATCAACGATTTTTGGGAGTAAAAGTTCAAGGGCATGATGACCTTACAAAACCAAGATCAAATGTCACAGTTGCCTCCTAAAAAGCCATGAATTGGTAACATTGTCAGGGAAAATATTTTGGCCATGTGAACCCATCGTCTTCAGAACTTTGGCACGAAGTGGTGTTTTGATGGCCAAAGGTCACAGGAGTTATAGAAACCCTTTTAGCCATTACACAAGACTTCTCACAAAATGTTACACAAATTGTTTGTGTTTAATATAACTCTGAGTAGACATGTAACCTGAAATAGGCCTGCGTGGTAGACAACCACAAGGCGGTGATTCTAGTTTACTCATTTCTAGGGATGCATCGATACCACTTTACAACGAGTAGTGTATGAGTACTTACATTCACAAGTCATATAGTTAATTATCACACTTACTCCGGAGCTTTTTAATTAGGGTAAAAATGTAGCATAGCCACGGGAAAATCCTGTTACGTCTTTAGGTTGCTCGTGTTGTAAGCGGTAGATTTTATTGCTCCTCTCCAGAGTTTTGCTGGACGTAATTTGCATTCTGCTTTGTTTTTGTTGCTCTCATTCACCTGAAAATATTTCCACATTGCCAACATGACTCCTTGCTGCCGCCTTGCAGTCAAGTGCTGTAAACTGTGTGCTGCAGTAAAGTGGTATCAATGGCAATTTTATGAGTATGAGTAGCCTACTGTCCGGTATCGGTATCGGTGCATCCCTACTCATTTTATTATTTCAATTTTATACAGGTGAAACCATGTACATTCATCCATATTGAAAGCACTAACTGTTGTACAGTTGCTGCTAAGTTGATGTGATTGTCTGTAAAGGTGCTTTCGCCACCAAAACCTGATGAGGATATGAGATATGGATGAGACGCAATAGTAGTAACCTTGACAACACTGCATCAGCCTGCAGCAGAGGGCCTATCTGCCATCAGTACACTCTCTTACGTGCTTTTTCCCGTATATAGATTGTGATCATGCTATTGATTTTTGTCCCATTGATATTCAGAGAGGAACATGCGAATGATCCAGATCCAAGACAACATCTCCGAACAGAAGAGCTTAAAAGACAAGCTGGAGAATGAGCAAGAAAAACTGCATGTGGAGTACAATAAGGTGAGCAGCACACTCCAATCCCACTGGACCTTTGTTTTGCAATAATGAAGATGATGACTGTGATAATTATTTAGTTGCTCACTGATGTGTGCTTGACTTCTTACAGTCAGCCTCCAGCCTTTTATAACAAAAGTGTTCATTTGATTATTTAAGGTTAATACTTGTAAAAGTGCAGTCAGTCTCCAGCCTTTTTATAACAAAAGTGTTCATTTGATTATTTAAGGTTAAGACTTGTAATGTGTATTCTTCCAGTTTTCATTTCTACTAACCACCAGGTGGTGGTTATGTCAGGATGAATCAACAGTGTAAAGCATTTTACCACTTTAAATGCAGCCTTACTGTGCCGCTTGATAAAACCTGAATCCTCGGCCAGTTCCTCTCGTCTTTCCTCAAATGTGACCTCTCTGTAGTGGCTGCTACTCTATCCGTCAACATGAGTAAGGGAATACTGCGGTGGACTAAAAGTCACAAGAGTTAATGTTGCATTCAGTCTTCTGCCGTGCGTGTTTAGAGTTATTAATGGAGTGTGTGTTGCTAATTGCATTGCTTGAGTTGCTGTTACATGACTTTGGCCTTGGAGAAAATGTCAGTACAAGTCTAACCATGACTGATATATTATAGAAGAGGGAAGCACAAGGTTTTCCCATTATGCAAGGCTCAGCTCCTGTACATCATATGCAGTGTTAACATGAAACTTACAATGATTGGTTCAAAGGTTCACCTCCTCCATTATAACTCTGTATATTATGACATTTATCAGGCTTTTTTTAATGCCAGAGTTGGGGTCAGAGTTTCTACTCAACCTCTGACCCTTCTGCCTGCCTTTGACCATGTGCCTAAATAATCAAAATCCAGAAAAATGCCCCCACCACAATTTGATATATTTTTTAATATTGTAAAGCAACTGCATGTCCTAGAGTAAATTACTTACTTCCAACTTTCTGACTCCAGAAAGACCTGGGTGAAAAACGATGGCAGAAATGGTATTCTTATTTGGCCAATGAGTGAGACTATTTTTTATGTGTTTTGTATGATATTTTGTCTTTTGCATAGATAGACCATCCTAGACCTTAATTGTTTTGTTTTGTTTTCATTTGTCCTTTGTTTTACTTTTTGTATTAAAAGATGAAAATTATCTATAAATAAAGAGTTTTTTTTTTAAGTCTTTGACAAAACCAGAAGGGTCTCTATTTCTCCACTGCCTTCACCTCAAGTATAAGCTGAAGTGAGAGGACCTCATTATAACCACATTTACATTTGTAATAATTGAAATAAAAAAGGGCACATTCCTCAGACACAAGCTCATTATAGGGAATGTAGTGTCTTTCGTTTGATTTGTCTACACAGCAAGAAGTCATAAAAAAGGTTGATGCTGTCTTGTTCTTTTTATGACATCATCTGTCTCTGACCTCAGCTCTGTGAGTCTCTGGAGGAGTTGTTGAATGTAAATGGAGAGCTGCGAAGTGAAGGCCAAGCCATGTGGACTCTGCTAGGGGGCATCTTGGGACAGGTAAGACCACAATCTGCTTCCCTTTGTCCAGTCTCCTCTAACCACTGTACTCTTCATGTTCAGATTGCTCATTAGTGTTGATTTCCTTTTTTACCTTTTTGTTAGCAATGATACAGGGCATATGATGTCATCATCACCAAACACGAAGAAAACATGCAAATTTCCACAGTCATTGGGGCAGCATGTCAGATACATCACCAATAAATGCACAAGTTCACACCTTTCTTACTCCATCAATTGAAAGGATGTTTAGGCAAAATACGTGAAAACTTTCCCTAAAGAAAGACATTTAATGTCAATAGCATGGCCTGCAAATAGTCAGAATCTCAATCCAATTGAAAATCTATGGTGGCAGTTGAAGAAAATGGTCCATGACGAGGCTTCAACCTGCAAAGCTGATCTCGTAACGGCAATAAGAGAAAGTAGGAGCTGGATTGATGAAGAATACTGTGACAGGACGGCCCCGACCCCGTGGTTGACCGAAAGGAATGGTACCATAGTGAACCAGGAGCGTCGTTGAGTGGAGGAGCTCTTTCACGTCCTTAATGAATACTGTTGGTCAATAGTTAAGTCCATGCCTCAGAGAATTCAAGCTGTTATAAAAGCAAGAGGCGGTGCAACAAAGTACTAATGGTGTAGTTTTTTTTTCATGATCTAATAACATGTTCCTCACAATTGAGTGATTCTATATTTTTTCTCTGCTTGATCTAAAAAGAGCAATTACAACAGTTTTTTTCTTGCTTTTTTTTTAGTGTTTCTTCTAACCGGAAGGTTGGCATGAATAATAAATATAGTTTTGTGGCTGTGATTTACTTTTCTCTACAAAATTATACAATTGAATGAGCATCCTCTGAGAGCAATTCCATAATTTTTGCCAGAGGTTGTAATAGCACAGTAGCTGGCAGATAATTGTAGTTACATTGCTATATTCTATTTGTTTTTGCATACTAAAAGGACTGGGAAAAAATAATTCACATTGGTCAATGTACATTAACACTAGACTCTTACCTTGTCATATCTCCTTCAGTAGTCAGTTGATAATTGTATAATCGCAGTGTAAGTACTGCAGAGGAATGGTTGGATGGAGCCTGAATCAGTGAATCGCCCTTCTCTGTTTATGCACCAATTTAATTTGAGTGAAAATAGCTTTAAGCAGCTCATCATAAGTCCCCTTCTCATTGCTGGATATGTTTGTCTTTGAATTCATTTTTAAACATTACACATTATTAGTAGTCTTTGATGGAATAAATAATAATTGTTATTATCATAATAACAATCATCACCTGATCAACTCCTAGGTCAGCTGTGGCCACTAGACACTGTAAAAAACTCCAGAATATGCATGTAAATTGACCACATGGTCAAAAAATTAACTTGCTCAAGCGACAAAATGATGCATGGATGGATAGTTCATTTACCCCCCAAGGGTAAGAATTCACTAATTTATAAGGATAATGCTCTCAGAGCCATATGGTCACCTGACTAATGAGAACAGAATTATTTCTGTAGCCAACTGTATATTTAGAAGAGTTTGTATCTATAAATGTCCATGATAGTAATCAATATTTTGATATTACAGCTGTTATTACACCATTGGTATAATAATTCTAGTTTTTACTGATTCTTTTCTGGTTTTATGTACCCTGTAAACCCTTATCAAAACTACATGTTTTTAATTTGGTGATGGGATAGCAGAATGGACAGGAATGAGGAGACTGGCAGTGAATCTGCAATGACCACCATAAATCAGCTAATTATTAGCATGCACAGTTTAAGTAGAAACATCAGTCACAGCAGCACAGGCTTTTGTGCCACCTATCTGCCATATTTCCATCTTCTATTTGTCATCCTGTCTGCATTTGCAGAAATTATTGATGTGCCAAACCGAGGCACTCATCCCTCTTCCAGTACACAATTAGGTTTTTTGTTCCTGATGCTCCAAGAAATTTAGCACTCCTGGCAACTTCACCAAATGTTTTTGCAAAATAACATATTTTCCACCAGCCTATCGGTAATACTTTAAGGATCATACAGAAGGGCGTGAGATGCCTCCTACATACTGCCAGGCAGAATTTGAAGTTTTGAACTGCAGAGGCTAAGGAAAAAACCTGGTGTAATTTGCCACATTTGGAGGTGATCTGAACCACATGAGGTCATATTCTTTCAGCAGTGTGAATGCAAATGGTCCTCATCACATTGAAGGACCGCTTGCTCAACTGAAGTTCTCTGACACTCATTAGTCTCAACACAGTTCATTAAGAAGAAAAAAAAAGACTATTTTACTATTTCCAGTGGATGCAACTTAATTTCATTGGGAAAACTGTGCACAGCACATTTTTCGGGAATGGAAGCAGGGCCTGCAATTCATTTTCCAAAAGCGGGGGGAATTCCCCCCCTAAGGGCTTCACATGGGGGGGATTTTACTTTGCTGAGGGGGACTTCAGGTCGTCTATTACTTGAAATAACATTTAGTTGCTCTTAGCTGCCATGTAAAACAGATAGATTTAATCCCTGGGTATTCCTGTAAAAGTATCAAAACCTTTGTCGTGACATGCTTGAATCAGTGATTGTATGTTTTAAAATTAATTTTGAGGCTTCTAACAGAAATGTGACAAAATACATAAACTGGGTGAAATAAAGCTTTCATGTTCTGTATGAACAAACCACATGTAATCTTATTAAACTAATTATACCCCAGCTTTGATTAAGTCAGAGTTGTGGTTACTGACTAATATATAAAGATGCAAGAGTCAAGTGACACTTATTGAATATCTGCTACCTGAGAGTTTAGACTGTACAAATAAAGTATTAGCTAAAGTAGAGCTGCAAAGTTGTCTTACTGCTGAGTATGGAGAGAAACCTGTTGTATGTGGCAGGTGAAAAGCAGCAGCTGATAGCCAGTTTATTCTCCCTGTATCTCAGGTGCATTGCTGCCACTCAGGTTAATTAGAAAACTTATCTCGTAGGGACCAAGTCTGTCACTAAACAGACAATGTTTTCCCTAGGGAACCTCTAATCTGTGCACGCTTGTTCTGCCTGTAGCCCAGAGTAGCATCCCTGCAGGGAGGCCTGATAGATGGGGGGACAGGATGACCAAAGCACAAGGGGCTGCAGAGGTTATCTCCCCCCAACTGGACCACCGTCTGCATCCGACTACGAGAAAAAAGTGCCTCAGCTGCTGATACGGGGCAGTTTTAACATTGTTAACATGCTCTATCAGACAGATTAATACGTTTAAATGTACACTTTATAAATAGTGAGTGGAACCGGTCAGGTGCACAGACAAGCTGAAAGCTGCATGGTTACTTGTTGTGTCCTCAGGGAAAAGGAATCAAAATGTGCACACTTTCTGTGGCTGAGAGCAAATCCATCATATGTACTAAATGTCTAATGTACTAAAATCATGAATCATAAAGTGGTGACACAAAAAACCCCTTGAAGACACATCTGGACCAAGAAGACAGACTCTCATCTGTTTCTGTGACTTAGCTCTATAAGTGCATGTAATGACATTCCTCTTTGCGGTTGAATTTGTGAGATCCAATCAGAAAGGCAAATTCACCATGCAATGGAGAACAGAAAAGACATTTCATTTCTAGTAACCTTCCAGTAACCCACTGGCCATTCTGTCCCCACCACCAGTGTCAGTGAAAGACAAAACGATGTCTGCTTACAAGAAAATAATGGCATTTTTTTATTATTGTTGTTGTTGTTTTGGTAGAAACTGAACACCCCAGCTGTTCTGAAAGCCCCCAAAGAGAGAAAGCCCAGCAAGAAGGAGGGAGGAACCCCAGGCAAGACATCCAGCCTGCCAGCAATCCTCTACAGGTGAACAT
The DNA here is from genome assembly GCA_030347415.2 of Decapterus maruadsi. Classification (NCBI taxonomy): domain Eukaryota; kingdom Metazoa; phylum Chordata; class Actinopteri; order Carangiformes; family Carangidae; genus Decapterus; species Decapterus maruadsi. The sequence goes on from CM064897.1 coordinate 7,333,913, forward strand.
GCTGTGTTTAAAGAGACGCAAGTGCAAATGCAGGGTTAAAAACGATAAATAATTTTTGTTTTTTTCATCTTTCATTTTTGACATCCAAAATAACGACTAACCAATAAATGGCACATTCTGTTCTCACACATACATTTGTCTCTTTTGTCCCTGTAGCTGTGGCATCTGTAAGAAGAACCAGGACCAGCATCTACTGGTCTTGTGTGACACTTGCAAACTGTACTATCACCTGGGCTGTTTGGAGCCACCACTGACACGCATGCCCAAGAAGACCAAGAACAGCTACTGGTGAGAGACATGAAAAACAAGGGGGGTAGGAGAAGATGGGTGGTGGATGGGGAATATATTGTGTATGGATTTATATGTCATTGGTCTGCAGCAAGCCACCAAAAATGAAGAGTAAATTGTCATTAGTCAAGTTTCAAGTACAGTTACAGTACAGTACAAGAGTAAACTGTTCAGTCAGGTTTTTACTTGAGCTTAACTATATATTTATTGTAAGAAAATCTTCAGTGTACAAATGTACAAATCTCAGGTCAAGTCTCAAAGCACAGTTCTATCAGCAAAAAGAGCCATTGTCATTTCTTACTATTTTTAGGCAGTTATAAAGTTTGGTTGCATTTGACAAGATGAATCTGTATTTATATCTAAATAATAATAATGGCACTTTCAAAGCAATCGCAAATCTCTTCCACTTCAAATTAACTAATATAATTCAGAAAGGAAGTGAAGTCAAAAGTAGATTCAAAAATTAATTTTTACTTTCATACATTGTCGAGCAAAATATTTGGTTTTAATTATCAATGATGGACATTATATTCAGTAATGAAATGGAAAGGTCAAACTTAATCAAATGTTAAAGCAAAAATAAACATGGATTAAAATGTCTTGGTTATGGGGTGCTGATGCAAACCATCGCCTCCAGCAGCTCTCCACCAGTCCAGTGTCTTGTTATCATCAGTCTCTTTCTTTTAGGATGTCATTTCTAATTTTGCCTGGAATAATTGTAGTACTCTAGGTATATATTATATTTATTATATTTGTATAGTCTATTTTTTGATATTAACATATGGCCTTCAAGACGGTTGCTAGTAAAAGGGATGTAACAGTTCACAAAGCTATGGTTCCATTGGGATGTTGGATTTAGTACAACATAACGATGATAATGGTCCTGTGCAGAGTTGCAGGATGTGTGTATGTGTGTGTGTGCCAGCGCCACTCACACACGCACACACACAGTGGGTGTCACATCAAGATGATAAAGTAAACACAACCCGGCTCCAAATACAAGCCGGTCAAAAAAAAGAAGAAAAAAAAACTGACGAGGATATGATCAGAAACCTTTTCAACTTGCGTGGACTGTCTGTGAAGACTGGCAAGAATGAAGATGACCTCATCCTCTGCTTCAGAGAGGGACAGCCTTGCACTGTTGGACAGCAGGTCTCTGCTCCATGTCCCGACCCCAAGTCTGACAGCGCAGCGAGGAGAACAGCATGTGAGGAAGATGAAGATGAGCTACTGAATGATGAGGAGGGATTAACAATCCCTACTTTCCAACATTAACCCATGCATATGTACAGTGTAGTCAACTGTGTGGGCTCCAGGCTGCAACAAACAAAAAACACATGAATTGCAAGCTACTTGGTTGTGAACTGTGCATTTTGCCACCTGTATGACAGACTCCCTCAGAAGGTCACTCGTGTTTCTATACTTAAACTCACTTAGAACATGTAACTCTCTCTGATATGGTCACTAAGTGCAGGGCCTCTATTTATGTTTATGTGTTTTCACATTAAAACAACATTAGAATGTAAACAATTCTGTATCTCGAAGTCAAGAATATATAGTATTGAGTTTCTCTCTGTCTGTTTCCTGTTTTTCATGACTAAGTCGATGCAGTTTGGTGATAGGAGCTCTCTTTCCTTGTTTCAGGCAATGTTCTGAGTGCGACCAGGCCAGCAGCGATGAGACCGATATTGCCATGGAGACACTACCAGATGGGACCAAGAGGTCTAGGAGGCAGATCAAAGGACCAATCAAATTTATCCCACAGGAGATGTCACCAGAGCCCAAGAAACATCAAGTGAGAGGCACGGTGTGTATTCACACTGTTTAACAGAAATTCTGTGTACAATTTGAAAGAATGAACTGTTCTGTATGCTCACCTCATCCCACACTCTAATTAGTAGGTAACCAATCACCCAGTTGGCTAATTGATTGATCTGTATTGATTTCAAATAATTAGGCTGGATTCTCATTAGTCTCAAGCACCTGTTAATGTTATCACAAAGTTGCACATGGTCGCAGTGTGATCGTCGAGTACAAAAACAGCATTTGCAATCAAAGGTTTTGTTAGCGGAAGTGGCATGATGCCGCCATCCAGACTGGAAAAAATATTTCAACTAGAAAAAGGATGTAACATTTCATTTGTTAAAGTGCAAGAGACAAAAGTAAGATGGAATCAGCCTGGTGGGAAGCAACTGAAACAAATGTCAGTCAAATAGCTTTAAAGGCTCCTAAGCAACAAGAAACCTGTTCAAAAACTCAGGGCAGCTGCTAAATATCAGTCACATAAAAAAGCACCAGGCCGCCACAAACTGAAAGCACTCTTAAGCCGGAACCCACCAAATTAGACAAAATGATGAATGTGTCTATTTCTTAACCTGTGTTTTATAGTCCATCAAATCATAAATTCAGAATTTGATACCAAGTCTCTTCATTTTGTTAAAATGTATTCAAGACAGGACAAACACCAACTCCATAGAGAATGATGGTAAACATTATATTATTCAGTGTTCTATGGATTTTGAAAGTCAACCTGGCTATGACCATAAATCGTTTTGGAAACTGCCCTATGAGTCTTTCAATTGTCAATAAAAGGACGGCAGTATGTGGGCTGCTTCAGCTCGTGGTGTAACATTTTGTATCATCTGTGAGAGGGAACAGCCCTTTTTTTCTCCAACCCTCGCTGGATTGTACTTATCTGTCCCAACCATGCACTGATGCTGAGATACTGAGCTACCTCCTCGCTCCCTCAAGAAACCTCCCAGATTGATATCTGACAGCTTGGTGGTCGTGCCGGCGGGGGGTGGGGGTGGTGTTGGAGTTATCCTTAACTCCTCCTTTGTTTTTCCACTGTCATTGTGTCAACCACTGCCATTCACCTGGGACTTAAAGGAGCATTCCTCTTGTGACTGAAAACTCAGAGTATAGTCAGTAAGGCTGCAGCTGCTTCTGTCCTGTCCACTTCCCAAACTCTGCACTCCATCCATCTTAGCACAAGACCACAGTGGCTGCCTGGGTTAATGTGTTTCTCTGTTAAGTTTTGGAAACCTTAGGTCCAGATATGTGCTGAGGACTCTGCTTGAGCTCTCGGGGATTAAGCGGCTTCCTGGTATTTTAATTTTTTTTCTTTTCTGGAACCACAGCCACTCAGGCGCAGCACTTCAGTGCAGCATTTATCTTCAAATGCAATGCCTGCAATGGCAGCCACTAAAAGGGCCCTGCTTTGCATTTTTAATGCTTTTACCAGGGCGCCCAAGTGCTGGCACTTCTCTAAAACCATGTTTCAATTTATCAGGACTGGCTAATCGACCTCCTGCTGGCCTCCGAGGCTGCGCTGCGGGTGTGTGTAGGGAGTGTGTAGCAAGTGTGTATGTGATAAAGGGGTGTGTGTGTGTGTGTGTGTGTACGCACATATATACGCACGCACACAGCTGGCCTTAAGGGCTAGCATGGCTCAGTGCCACATTGATGAAGACAAGGGTTTTGTGGCTGTTACTCACAGCCTGTTGTGGGCACAGCCTACTGGAGTAAAACCCTTAAAAATCAACCTGTGAGCTGAATTTTATTTTGCATGTATGTAATAACGCAGCTATAAAATTAATGTTCTGTCTCTGGTTTTACGCAGCACTGCTTAAGATAGACTGAGCTTCACATAGGGATAGTTCATTAACACACATTTATTCTTCAGTGTGGGAGATGTAAGAGAAACACAGCCTGTGTTTTTGGTACTCTGTCATCAATCAGTTTTAATACTATCCATTTCTCACTGTCAGCAGGTTTTATTCCCCCTTCCTGATCCTTCTCATGCATGAATTAATCAATGCACTAATTAAGTGAAGGGTGTTTGTTCAACCACAAGTTTGTCATTCTTAAATGGAGAGAATTTTAATCCAAGAAACGTTTTTAAAAAATGATAGGTACTTGTCGTAAATATGTATATATATGGGGACCCAAAGAGAGGCAATATGGCCTATACAAAATGGTCACTGTTACCATATGGCCTAAAGAAGGAAGACAACTAAACAAGATGATAGTAAGAGAAACTACTTACTGAGACCACCTGATGTGTGGGAGGAGGGATGGAAAGTGTGAGTCTCTTTCTTAGTTTGGTTTATTTAGTCCAAAGGTGCCAGGCAAGAAATGATGTTAGCTTGCATTCATCAAACTAAGATATGGTTCAGGCCAGTCTGCACCTCCTGTGTACCATCACCCTTTCTTACTACCACTGCCCTGTTCACCGAAGCAGCTATCTTGGTCCTACAAGGTCCAGAAAGATTAATGCATCCGTCAATGACTCAAAACTATTCCAAGATAATGTAGGTGTAGATGTGGTAGTGCTCACACTGCACAGGTTAAACCATTAGTAGGCCTGTCGATGTTAATGAGCCTGTGAAATTTTGGCAGCTGTTGTCACAATCTAGCAGCAAAAAAGACATGTTGCACAGCATGTGCTTGGTCTGCCAGACCAATACAGTGGTAGGAGAAATACTGCGATTACAAGATTGATTATGTGACTGAACACAACCTAAGAAGATATTACGTTGAGCTTAATGGATACATTGAACACATTGGATTTAATATTTGCATCAGTGAGGTAAGGCAAATAATTGAAATGATAACTTATAGACCACTAGACTGTGGGGTCTCTGTCTAGAATTCTCCCATTCTCCCTTTGATGATGGTGATGAAAAAGAGATTAATTGGTCTGCCCTAGTCTCCATCATCTTGAATGGTCACAACAGTGTAAAATGACAGATCCCAACAGTCAGTCATTAGTTTTTCCACTTTTTCTGGCTGTTTCCAATAGAGGTTTAAACTGACCACTAACCACTTAGCCTTCGACATGTCAGATAATGCCATTACTCAACAGCATAGATATCAAAACGTCATGCCAAGATAAGACATGCAGTCATTGAAATGTAGGCTGGCAAATACAGGCAATAATATATTCAGCTGGTTTAAACTTTAAGCTACTTTTGTGAGTAGAAACACAGATTATACAGGTATTCAGTATAGTATTCAAGAAATTTATGATGGGAAAATGTGACTTAAAGTGAATTAGAAGTGTGTTTTAGAATTATATTGCTGTCAAGAAACTCTAGTTGTTAATAAATAAAGTGTAGAGTGCATCCACTTGAAAACATTGCTTTTATTTAGTGCAATGATTATCCATTTTCAACATGAAAGAAAATTAGGTAGAAATTAAGGGGAAACTTAATGTTTAAAAGGATAGCTGAAGGTGGCAATAAAGTGATCCTCCTAATGGGACGTGATTTACTGCTGCTGCAACCCACCATAGTGCTAACATTGAAGCTGCTCATGAGAACATATGCCATTAATCATTTGGAAATTATGAGAATTAAGTTAATATATGTAGTTACTACCACTTCCTTCGCTCTATTAATTTCTTAAATCCTGTGTGAAATGATTCATGCTTGTTAGAGATGCGCTGTACTTAATTAAAAGATTGATTTTGCGTCGTACTTTTAAACTGCCTGCAGTTTTAATTTTCTCACCTGAGCAGAGCCTGAGATTAGCTGTGCAGTGTGGCTGAGTGGCCCTCAGCTGAGCCAGCTACTGAGACTTATAGATTACTTTAACAGGCACCACTTTAATGCAGAAATTATTGAATAATGTCTGTCCTTTTGTTTGGTGCTGCATTTGCAGGAAAATGGCAAAGATCTGGAGGAACCAAGCGCCAGCACTCTTGCAGTTAGCATTCTTAAAGAGAAACGTTCCATCTGGCAAGTGGTGGTGAGCCAAAGGCAACAGATGGAATTGTTTTCACAGTCTGTCTGTATGTTGTTGATTTTTCCACCCCTTTTAAAGCCCTCCTTTGTACCTTCAACACGTGCTTGCTAGCATCAAGGAGGAGATGTTTGATTTTTATTTTCTTTCATGCTCTGTTCAGAGTCATGTAAGCGAAAAGAACCATTTAAGACCCGTGTAAAAGATGGAAGGGTTGCAAAACATCCATCATAGCTGTTAAGCTTATGCAGGAAGAACAGGCATATTCAGAAGTCATATTTACTGCCACACAGCATGACCAGCTGTGTAAGTTGTTTCTTGTAATGCTCCCTGTCAGTCTGAACCGCTATATCAAGTTTTTGGTTGCACGTTCATTGAGAAGAATCAACTTTTTTCTTCTACTGGCTGAGAGGAATGTGTCCGGCAATTCAATGGTGCCCCATGTGTATAGGCTATAGTCCTTGCTGCAGTTGACCACAGTTCGAATCCCACATGGGGCAGCCCTTTCCCCCTCTCTCTGCCTTTCCGTTTGCTGTCTCTCTCGACTGTGCTGTCCAATAACGGCATAAAAAGCCTCGAAATATATTTTAAAAAAGAAGTCAAGGAATTTTCAATTCAATATAAACACACCACACATCTACTGTATATAGTGTCTACAGGATACACTGAGACATTTTCCATGTCGTCTTGTCGACTGGTGCTGAAATGTTTTTCACTCATCGATCTACACTGTGACCCTTTCACTGACTGACTGATAAGGTTAGAACAATGATTGACTGGCTAAGTGTATGAGGTTTTTCATTGGTTGTTGGTCTCTCAAAACTATATTTTTCTTAAACAAAGAAAGTTGCCAATTTAACGCCTTAGTTGCTATATTATCCAACTTCCTAGTCATTATTTGGGGGATTTCAGTCCCAAAACTCATCAGGACTGTGTGTCAGATCAGTTAAACTCTAGCCATTTTTAGGCTGATGAGAAGTGTAATTTTTGTAATATTCGTAGATTTAATAATTTGTGTATTTATTTAACAAAAGAAAGAAAGAAAGACAGAAAACTGCACAGAGAACATAGACCTATAAGTTGTGTTTGCAGTGCTTCTTGCTTGGTTGCTATTGCTTATGAATCAGAGGGTGGGTTTCTTGCCATGAAGGCAAAATCCAAGGCAAAGATATCACCAAGAGCTTGCTGTGGCTTTTAAAGCTAATGTCCATTAGTACACCATAATAACTAAAGGATTATTACTTTTCAACCTGGCTTCTGTCATCTTGAGTTTAGCAGATGACAGTTGGTCATCTTGACCCACTCAGAGCTAATAAAAATGAAAATTTAACTTATAGTGCATTATTATTTTAATCAAAGCTTCAAAAGTACGGTAATACGTATACATTTTTTTGTGTGTTTGACAGAGAACCAGAGGACAGAAGAGGAAGAGAGTTCCGATCTGTGAAGATAAAGAAGATAAAACTGAGGTTTGTCTCTTGGTCCCATGTGCATATCTACTTATGTTGTTGTAGTTCACATGCTATGTAAATATTATATATAATTTTATATATATATGTAAGTTTCTCAGGAGCCAGTTCAGTCATATTTTTTTTAACCTCATTTTATATTTGTGTTTCTCACCCCCTTTCACCCAGATTGTCTCTTCTGCTTGAAGGGAAATTTCAGTTTTTTACAATCTGGACATTATTTCTAGCATAAAATACGATCATTTACTCACCCAGATAACTTTGGTGTCATTACGAGTCCTTCCGACAAAATTAGATCCAGCCACGAGTCATGTTTGTCCATAAAATGCAAGTATACGGGGCAGCTGAATGCAGCCTCTAAATAACACATTATCTGCCGCCAAACTTGTTCATTTCACCAATATTTTGTTGTGATACGCTGGTGCTATTCCAGGGTTACCTGTTATCAGCATGGCGCGGCTTGTTTACCTGAAAGAGCCTACAGCCGTTTCTGCGTGTTTCCGAATTGTCAGAACAAAAATGAGCAGCTGGACGAAGTTCAACTTCCACAGGTTTCCTCTCCACAACCTGGACTCACTAAAGCTCTGGCTAGTTGAGCTAAAAATGGACCAGAATGCCAAAGCTGAATGATTATTATCAGAATGGTCAGAGATAAGTAGGTCAACCTACAGACCCCGGATGTTGATAACAGGTAACCCCGGACTCAGAGGGTTAAACATGGCCGTCCTGTTTTAAATTACATATTGCTCCTCTTAAAAGTGGGCAAATCAAGTTACTGTTCTGATTACTCCATTCTATAAAAAATAAAACAGGATGGCGGTGGTTTTTTGAGTAACGAGCCCCAACACTGGGGTTCATTTATTACCTTTAATTATTGATGCATGTTGTTTTGAGATCCACGGAGCAGAGACGTGAGCTGCTCAGTAGTGAACACAATGGAGGTGAACGGTACAGGCCCCTGTCCCTCATCAAACTCATCGAATACACAATCCCACAACTCTAAAATTCTCTGGTGGACAAGTTGTGACCTGCACATTCACCAGGTTATGAAATAACGGACACAGAGGGTTTTTTTTTTATTTAAAAAAAGTCTGATATTAATGTGGATTAATCTACATTACCCACACTTGTCAAGGGGTCCATTCTCGCTAAATATATCGTTTTGTCTTTATGGTTATTTTGATATCATTGTTTAGTGGATGCATTTTCATACTATTTCAATGTTTACCAATCACAGTGAGCCTGTCTGAGCCTCTTTAAAACGCCTATAGTCCCAGTAAGTGATGTTCAGTGAATGATTGACTTTACATTTACAGTAATTGTATTAGAGTAAACTGATGCAGGTTTCATTCCTGTGTGTCACTTGTGGCACAGTCAGCATTTTTATACAAACAAAACCATGGGAGTATACAGCTTCATAATTCTAACAAGAATAAGAAATACAATGTGCATGACTCAGAGTTTTATGAATCCTACCCCCCTGATGTTTCTGTATTGATATAAACATCTCATTCCTGTATATATTCTCACCACCAACATTGTGCCCTCACAGCTCTTGATTCTAACCAGCTGCTTTTCCATAGGAACCTCTGCCACGGGAACGTAGACAACGGCAGTCTGTAATGCAGAAAAAACCCAAAGCCGAAGACACAAGGACTGAGTGTACAACCTGCAAAGGGCCGGGTGACAACGAAAACCTAGTGAGGTGAGAGAATGTGTGGAACAGGGCAGGGGGTTGGGTTATTATATATGTGTGTCTGTGTGTGTCTTTGTGTGTCTGTGTCTCATGAGGCAGCCATATCCTCCTCATGATTAAAGTTCAGTCTTCATTAGGCTCTGGATGCCTGGGCTGTGGAGAATGAGCGGGCTGAGAGTATCCTATCCATAGGCCACCTGTATTGACCTGCCACATACATTTGCACAGTTCATTAGGATATAATGAATAGCTCAGTTTATTCTGCTCCTTTCTTGGGATCTCAGGTGTCAGGCATCTAATAAACAGGATTCCTCTTTGACATTGGAATTCTTTGGAGAAAAAGACATCTAGATCACAACAGACACCATGTCAGACAAATGACTATAAGAATTTTGTACATAAAGCTCTTTTCTCACCTTTTAGTTGACAGAATTTACTCTTTCCTGAAACTGGCTCATTTCAGCTTCAACCATTTAATTAGATTTGAATTGTGTTGAAACATAACTCAGCCACATGGACCAGTGTATTAAAGAGCAGAATTTCTTCCCTAATATCCCCTTTTTCATCAGTATAGTTTGGAACCTCTTGCTTTTCTAATCTATTCTGTTTTAACTTGCTGTTGACACAAACTCAACGCTCCATCATTACATGTCATCATAATAAATACAGAACACTAAATAACTGTATGAGCAACCATGGCACTTTCCCTCTGTCACTCACAAATTGAACCTGACAATTGTAGAATTATGCAATGTTGCTTGAACAATTTTTGAAGATATGGCATTGATGTTTTCATTATTTTCATTATCATTTTAATTCATTTTCTGCCAGAAGATTAAATTAATCAGGAAAACAATCAAAATAGTAGAGTAAAAATGAATAGTTGCAGGTAGAAATCCATTTATTACAGGGAGAATTTTAATGTCAAATATCTGCAAGGACGTATTTTTCCTTTAAAGAAGTGTGTAGAATTGTTTTGTGAATGTATTCTTGTGAAATTGGGAAATCAGCATGCTTTTGAGTATGTCTTGGTAATTATTAGATTGTCAGTTGGCCTGTATTTATTCTAGGCTGTTATTTGAGTCCTATATAAACACTATATTACTTACCTTATTCACCTGAAAATACTTTACATAGCAGACTGAAGCCATGAAAAGGTTACAAAACAAGTTAAAATCAAATCAGCAAAAGAAACATTATAGTTAAGATAAAGCTCATTTACATCTATGCAATGATGTCTTGTACAGCTTTTTGAAAAAGATCCATGCCCATAGCAAGACTAGTATCAAGTAAATACAATATCCTGAACACTTGTATGCCAAAGTGTTTGTGTTTCTCTTGTGCTGTTGAGGCAGCGTTTACGTTGTGAGGGTTGCTGGTCGGGGTGTGAGGTGTGCTGCCCTGACTCTTTGTATCTTTGCATTGCACAGGTTGTGAGAGCCCGGGCAGCCAACCTCAACTCTCATAAAAACTCGGGACAGATGACCATTGGCTTAGAGACAGAGAGGCAAATTGAGGCGTTTGAAGGATGGCACTCGGGTCAGGCTGAAGAATGAGACCATCACGCCGCCCTGCAACCACCTCTGATCCAAACTGGACCAACAACTGTCCAACGAAAATTGAGCAGAAGTGTCTGAATCTAAATTATGGAGTCCAAATCATGAAAGGTTCTTTCAGCGAGTAATGTTTGGTTAATGTTAGCCTCTGAAATGCTTGTATACACTACAAGTAAATTGGTTGATGGGTTTTTTTTTAAACAATTGTGGCTGCAGTTGCATCTATGCAAAGGTGTACATTAAAAGATCTTGGCAAGTCAACACAGCACTGTGTTAAGTTTGTTGCCTAATGATAAAAGAGCTTATCATTAAGCCAAGTGATAGATGCAACTGTTCCATGTCTGTCTCTTATTAAACCCTGAGTCCTGTTATTTTCAAAGGTTATGTGGTATGGCATCATTACTTCCTGAATGTGATGTACTTTATTTGGAAATAAGATGTGGGGGATTAACGTGAAACACTAAGGTATATGAAGTGTAAACCCAGAGTCTATCAACTATGGGATGGAGTCAGCTCGCTATGTAGTACTTTTAATTTGAAAGGCAGGAGTTTTGCAGTAACAGTATTACACCCCAGTGACGTCACCACTGAAGCTGATGCACTTGTTTCTATGTAGTTGCAGTTTTCCATAAAAGTCAAGTGCCCATTTCATGGGATCTTTAACAATGCATTCAAATCTAGCTGTTGTGAGTAATTAGTTGCTCCAAGACTAATGAGCTTTTGTTTTCACTTGTTTGGCTCCTTCACTCTGTAGGAAACGAGTGGAATCCTGTTGGCTTGCTGCTCGCAGTGTGGAAGCACAAACAAAAAGCTAACAGAGCTCTAAAAGTCCTAAACCCGCTGCCCTCTTTGTGGCAGTCTAACTCTCTGTGCCTCTAGCTGCTCAAAATATATGAGAAATACTGTAGATCAGCAGATTGTCTGTGCTGGTACCCGGCTCATGCTTCACATTGTTCACTTCCCTGCGCCACTTATCTGCAGAGCCAATCAGCAGTATTGATTTAATCCAGGCCTATTTTAGAATTTCAGTAGGAATTTGGTTAATTACAGGCTGAGCCGAACATAGGATTTCTCAGATGTGAGTGTCGTGTTGTGTTTTTTGAGTAAGTGAAAGACCAGTAGTAAGAAAAGTCCTTGTTTTCCAGAATACCAACTGTTTCTGGTCTGTCAACCGTAGCAGTGAAGTAATGCTGCCAGAAAACATCTGTAGTGTAGTTAGTGGTAATAACACTTAAATATTAGTCCAATGTCCTTAGTGTCTTTAGACTTCTTCCTCTTTGTCTCCACGTACTGAAGTAACAGTCGAACTGACATATCATCAGACAGAATCCCAGCTTTCTGTCCATGTCCCTGGTGGTCCATAGTCAATGCTGTCAAAACAGCAGCTGCTTGCTGCTCTGTCAGGGCTCATGACAAGTGTCACATTCTGCCCTCATGTGTCACTCTGTTGCCTACCCAGGACCCAGTATGCATGCTTTTGGGAGCAGTCAAACCCTTACAGTTTCACTGCTTTTTGTCTTTAGAGATGAGGTGTCAGTGCAGAATGGCTTGCTGACTTCTGACCAGCTTCTTTCCATCACTCATACTCAGTTATTCTCAGAGACTGTGTGTCAGTTATACAATGCATGGCTTTATCTATTTACCCTGATCTTTATAGTAATTTAACAGTGGTGTGGTCATGTAGAAATTGAATGCCAGGTAGTGTGACGATGTGTACAGTATTTATTGAAGAGGCCAAACATACATCTTTTCTTTTTATGCCTACAGACTTAATTATATATCAAGCTTGTGAACAGAGTTGAACTCTTATGTGATGTAGTCTTGAAGGGACCACCATATCTTCTTTTGATTTCCAAACATGTGTTAATCTTTGTTTATAGACATGCTCTAAAGGGAATATTTCAGACGAAATGTGTTCTGTGTTATTGTGATACTGTATGAAGTAACAATATGAATGTTGCTCCAGTTGTGTATGAAAAGTGTCTCAGCCTCTGGCCAATAGCTCTTGAAAATTAAGCAGAGCTTTAATAAACTCTTGACTTTTTCACCTTATTGCTGCAGTGATAAATGAGTGTCAGCCAGCTAATTAATCGTTCTAAAGGTGCGGCAGCAGCGGTCCGTTTGTGCATGTAATGCCCTCTGTCATCTGTGATTTATCACCAGGGAAGTGGCCTTCTTGTTGAGAAATGTTGCTCTTTTTTCGTCTCAAGTAGAATACAGTGTAATTCTTTGATTCTTGTCAGAACAAAAAAAGACCCATGAATATTAAATTTAGAACATGGGAAAGTAAAGATGACAGCCTAAAGACCAATGATAAGAATATATAATCATGTCAACTTGTGTGTGTGCGTGTGTGCCATGCATATTCATAATTAAATGTGACAACACAGGTGATAGGAACCTTACACCCTCACCAGTGAGAGCCATCATCACCAGGGTCAACACATTTCACAGGCTGGGATAAGGTACCTGGGGGGAGCGTCACATCTTAGTCTTTGTCAAATCAAGAAAGTTGGATGACGAGAGACACACAAGTTCAAGAAATTGCTCCATGAAATACTCTTTACTCTGCCAAAGTAACTGCACATTGCACAGTGCTTTAAATTAAAGATCTAATTGTGTCAGAAGGAACATAGCGGACCAACATCACGTGACCTGTGAGTGCTCTCCCACAGGCTTCGCCCATCTTCATCCACAGATTATGGGTGAATCTGCTTTAATGTTGGGGAGACATTGTCAGCATGCTCATTTCTTCAGAGACATGGAATTCAGATTTAATTTCCCAATACCTGTCAACAGTAGTTTGCGATTCCACTGTGTATTTATGTAATCCAGATTTTTAATCCCCAAATCCTATCAAATATATTTGATATTATTGAAGTGATGGGTAGGTTTGAGACGGGATCTGTGAGCCCCTAGATCTCTTATTAGGAGTGATCAACAACTAATCTTCTGACAGGTTGTTTATAATTGCTTTTTTTGCACCGACCACTTCCTAGTGAATGTCAGAATTCACTAGGAAGTGAATTCCGTGGCTTTCAAAGGAAAATGTTTGACTGAGCGTAAATAAGATTGTTCAGCTATCCATGACAACTGAGCAAAATACCCACTGATGGTAGCCATAAGATGCAGCTGGTTGACCCTCCGTGCATTCAAATTTCAAATTATCCTGTAAAAACGTGAGTGTAACGGATGGGAGAGCACAGAAACGGATACAATTCGGGTTTTTAACATGGGAGACAGAATCATTTAGTGACATCTCTGCAAGATGGAACCAACTGACTTTACCAAACTCTAGCTGCCCCGCTCCCTCATCCGCAACCAATAGGCCTGTTATGTAGGAACTGAGCAACAGCCACTAGCACTGCTACAGCATGGCCTCTGCTCAGGGGCTGAGACTGAGGCCATGAGATGCAGGAAGTCGGGGGCTGAGAGATAAAGAGAGAGAAAAGCTAGCAGGGAGGTTCTGGAAAGCAGTAACCTTTCCGATGATGAGTGCGTTTTCCATTACTGCTCTGACACTGGATCTGGGGAGATGATTTAATGGTGGCATTTTGTTTTTGCTGACTTTACCCTTTTTCCCCTATTAAAACAGAAAACACAAGAGCTGGGACTGGGGCTGTGTGGGAAGTGTGGCCAAGCAGCTAAAATCTATTACTCCCCAGCCTTTTTCCTCTTCTCTTTATCCCACTGAATCTGTCACAGTCTTGGTCTGCTCAGATACTTCTTGAGGTACATGCTCCTCCTTCCCCTCATCCTTACATGCTTTCTGTCTCATCCTCTCTTAACTGCACCGTGTTTCCCCTTACCCCACTTTTAAATCATTAGACACAAACAATGAACCACTGACTACCTTGTCATAAACTTGCTTTAAAGAAGATGCAGTGTGCTACAAGCTGCGTATATCTGATGGAATTCCTGTAGCAAAGCGCCAGTTGGTTCTGGCGAGGTTAGAGCTCGAGTTTGCACAGAGGTGAGGACGTAGACCTGCTGCTAAAAACAACTCTTGTACAGTGTTGTACCCAGTTTACTGAGGCCCCCTGCTGGCAAAGAGCTGAGAGGTGTAGAGATCACTATTCTCCCTTTCCCTTCTTATCCAGCTGTGAATGAGTTGTGTCCAGATGAGCTAATAAAGGCAGTCATTCTAACTTTGCTTTCTCCATAGGTGCAACTTCAGCAGTCAATACATTACTTCCCCTATTTTGTAAAACAATGGCTTTTTTTACAATGTTGCAATGACCCAATAGTAAATCAAAAACAAGGGGGCCCACAAAGTCCAATAATCCTTTCTATAGAAAGACACTGGTGCACTTTGTCATGGATGAGAGTCAATGGCTGAATGCTTTGCGACATATTGATTTCTATCACGTGCCCACTCCCAAAGTAATTGCATTGCTCACTTGTGATAAATTCACTGCCTTGTTTCAGCCACTTGGTTTCAGACACTAGTACTACTGGAGACAAAAGAGATTTTGATGCCAAAAACCAACTATCAGTGCCTGGGCCCATAACTGTGGGTAAAACGCTGAGGGGACACAACAAGCATGATTAAGTGTTTCACTTATGTCTTGTTTTTGTTAAAATGAATTGGAGAATGTGGAACATTTCTAAATATGGCATTTCAGCTGAGAAGCTTATTGGAACTGATGTATTTGCAATGAATGTGGCTTTTTAAAGAAAATGATTTCTCTTACAAATGAAGAGTTGAATTGAAAAAAAAGAAACTGCAAGCAGTGATGAGCCAGTCTCCGCGCCCCCATGCCCCCATGCCCCATGGAGGGACTCGCAGCATGCTAGTCTAAGCAGCCATTCATTGTAGCCACCGCCACACTACACGCTCTGGTGTCAACATGGACTGCATGGAGCACAAGGCAGCAAATATTTATTGTTGATTTATTACATTTTTATCATTTTTATATACATTCTGAACTGTGTCCAGCAAGTGGAGCCAGAGAAATGTTATAAAAATGAA
The DNA here is from genome assembly GCA_030347415.2 of Decapterus maruadsi. NCBI lineage: Eukaryota > Metazoa > Chordata > Actinopteri > Carangiformes > Carangidae > Decapterus > Decapterus maruadsi. The sequence goes on from CM064897.1 coordinate 7,349,639, forward strand.
ATGATTATTGGTCGTGAGTGTTCAGTGTGAGAGGGTTTTTAATTAACGATAATAACAGCAGTTTCAACTGGGTCCTCAGTCAGTCAGTGCTGTCTGAGATTTTGTTGATATCCCTCCACTTGTGGACAAATCAGTAGCTTCTGACATTGTTCATATTTGGACTGTGGTTTGTCTGAAAGAACATAGTTGCAATGGTACTTCTAAACATCCAGAAAAGATTTGAAAAAAGGCAAGGCAAGGGTTAGGGTATTTTATTTGTATAGCTCATTTTTACAAACAGTTTCTGAAAATCATTGTGACTTACAGACCCAATTCCAAAAAAACTGAGATGTGTAAAATGCAAATAAAAACAGAAGCCATAGATTTGTAAATCTCATAAAGCCATATTTTATTCACAATGGAACATAACATATCTGATGTTGAAACTGACATTTTACCACTTTATGTAAGGTATGAGCTCATTTTGAGTTTGATGGCAACTATTTTTTTTTTTTACATGGGTCAACTCAACTCAAAATGAGCTCATATGTTGCATCATCAGAGACCAGAAAGAGCAGTGAGGGGGTTGAGTTCTACATTTGGGGTTACAAATGACCAGGAAGTGATTGGCCAGGGGGCTGCCTCATATCGATGCACTTACAAGCATCGATATGATCAGAATATATTTCTGCTAGTTAAGCATCGGTGAAGTGGGTTCTATGGAGTAAGCCGTGGCTGGCACATATGGACAAGGAATCAACCAGTGTTAAAATGCTCCTCTGCTGGCTGTCTCAATTGCATTGACATTTAATTGTTTGGGGTTTTTTTGTTGTTGATGAGTGCAATTAACCCACACGGAAAGAGCCTATAGGTTTGAATATATTGGCCGTTTTCTTACATAAGCATATATCCTCATGCGCATATATGAAACCTATATGCAGTTTATCTGCATGTATGCTGCGTATATATGAAAACGGCCAATTTTATGTCACATATATTCAAACCTATAGGTTATTTCTGTGTGTGAACTTCTGAACAATTAATAAACATCCCCTTCACTTTTAAGAGTTCCATTGTCCATTAATGTTACAAAGAGTGTAGAATTTTTAGCCTGTTAAAAATCCATATGCAAACACTGATTAAGAGAGCATCTCTTGGTGGACAGATTTTCAGTTCTACCCAATGGAGTCAAGTTCATTCTTTGCTCTCATCAGTATGATTTACTGTAGTTGTATTGATATATGTGAATATCCCCAGCAGTTATATGAATTAATGGAGGCTCATTGCAGTTCCTGAATCTATGACTCCTCTACATGAGACCTGAAAAGAAATGTGACAGCGATTTTTTTTGAAGAGATGGACAAAATCAAACAAAGTCATCTTAGATTTGTGGGCCATCACCCTCATTCAGCTTCGGGAGTGATGCCTTATAGGGGAGGGAGGATCTAAGAACTTTGCAAAGAGATCAAAACACCAGATGAAAGTGGACACAAATCACCAACTGAGAGCGACATGTGTAGCAGACAAAAGCAATCAATCATGTCCCCACCACCACCTCACGTCCAATAAGATTACATCAATCAATAACCTCTCTTATGAGTGATTGGATTTGTCAGTTTCAAACGTGCAAGGTGGGGATGGTGGTTGGAGGGTGTGGGGGGTTGCTCAATTTTCTCAATGATTAAAGCAGGGTCAAATTGCTTAGATACCATCAAGGACCTTGCAGTGGCTGCATGTGTAAGGGCAGTGTGGGGAGCAGATAGAGGCTGGTCATAGCAGGTGACTCAGACACTTTCTGAGAGATTGAGAATAACACAGGTTACATTACACAGATCACGCCAAAATGTGTCTTTCTCAGGTCAAACGTCAGCCAGATGCGTTTTCCCCCACTACCTGTGCAGTTGAACAGCTTGATATTGGCTGGAGTGTCTTTGATGTCTGCTGCCATTCCTGAGGCTAAAATATCCAAATTTGGTCAAGGGGAATCAGGACCTAAGGTGGGATAAGCAAACTAAAAACATTGCAGCTGTTTTTTACTTACACACACATCACCTAAAACTTCTTTGTAAGCCCTCATAGCATGGCTGTAGTGATGCTGATTTCAGTCATTCATAACCTTCATTGTTGCCAAAAGAGGAAGTAAAAATGACTGCGATGCACTGAATGGGTGATATTCTGAGGTTTAAACTTACCCTGTGAATTATCTCAGTATCTACCAAACATTATGGCAAAAAAACAACACCAAAAGGTTTTTTGTTGTTGTTTTTGTGTACACATTACTTGTTAGGGTCAGGGAAATCATACTTCCCAGGGGGGAATAAGCATTTAAATTTAAAAACTTTCAAAATTCCTACCAAACCAATGATACATGCTACAGTTTTGCAACTTTTACCAAAATGTAGCCCTGATAATGCTGAAACTTTTGTACACTTAAACTCATTACAAATTATAAAGTCCATCACTCTGTTTTTTTGTTTTTTTCAATTATGATTAATTATAATTAATAGTAATATACTGTCGACTGTGTTGTCTTCCTATTGTCCTGTTTGTTGCTCAGAATTGCCTAAATTTGCCAAAAAATAGCCCGGACCTGATAATTAACATTGTCATCATGAGTTAGTTTAGTTGTCTTGACACACAATGCTCTGGTAGAAAAAAATATGTTTGCTGTCTGGTTTCATAAAGCTATAAACCGAATGAAAAGACTGACAAATAGCTACTAGATTGATTCACCATTACTTGTCGTGCTGTATAACCTTCAATCTCAGGCCAAGAAGGTGAAAGATAGAGTAGATCTAACCTCTGACACCTGAACAAGTGTATTTAATTGACGAAATTGAAACATTGAAGGCCAGCCTTTAAATATCTTTTAGTAGGTTAGTAGGTCAACCTACAGACCCTGGATGTTGATAACAGCTAACCCCGGACTCAGAGGGGAATAGCACTAGTGTATCATAACAAAATATTGGTGGAATGAACGAGTTTCGTGGCAGATAATGTGTTATTTAGAGGCTGCATTCCGCTGCCCTATAGACTCACATTATATGGATATACGCGGCTCTCGGCGGGTCTTTGCTCTATCAGATGTCAGCATATTGGAGACATCTTGCTCTTGTGATGCAGATGAGCATGTCAAGGTTCAAGTTGAACTGTATGAAACAGCTCCTTGTGGATTAACTGTCATTGCATGTGACTCCTCTGACCAGATTGAGAAGAACTGCAATCTGTCTCAAAGCCCCTACAGTATTAGATTGTGGTTGTGTTATTGTGAGTGGCTGTTGTGCAGAATATAAGGATGAAGTTTAGCCCACCAACTTTCTACATTCTGCTATTACAAAAGAATCATGGAGGTGTAGTACTTTCAGAAGCAAAGTCATCACAGTCCCGCATAATGAAAAGAGCACTCCTGTGAAGTTTGGAAGGTCTTCAACAGTCTCCAGCAGTGAAACTAAAGCTGGAGATTCATGTGAAATCAATTGCCAGTTTGTGTGCAACAATAGGAGTGTGCTCATTAGTGAGGAACACACGCTTTGGTCATATGTCTCCTATTTGCTTGGTAGCCAGGGGGCACTTTAAATTCCCATTGTTTCCAGGCAGATACGCATGCTCAGCCCATCCAAGATTCTCTGTGTCTGTCGGTGTGTCTGTTCTGGATAAGTGTGGGGAAGAGATCCACCTGCCTCAGCATATTTGTGTTAATGTGCAGCAGCTGTTTGCTTATGCCCCTACAACTCATAAGATGCCAATTATCTATGCCAATTAATTTCTACTCTGATTTTGGTAAATCTACCATGCTGAATGTGAAAACACTACAGGCATATTATTACACCTGTTTCACAGCTTTTCTTAGTCCAGTGCCAGAGGACTGCATTCCATAACTTCATGCTAATTAAAGTTTGGCTAGCTTCAGTCTAAATAAAGGTGGAATACCTGCTGGGTGCTATTGGTTGCTTAAATCAAAATTGGATCTTTTTTTTATCACTTTTGGCCATCATCTGTAGTGATAACAAGTCACCAAGTTCATTACTGAGATCTACAGCCAACCTATTGGCCAGTACATGACCAGTAGGCCAGGATCAGGATAGCATTTAGCATATTTTAATTATTTATTCCAATTCATAATCAAACCAAGAAAAAACAGATCATGGTTTGTGAAGTTGTTTTCCAGTTTTTAGTTTTGGTTTCTTAAACTAGTCTTGAATTTCCTTATCAAAATCCAATCCTCATTTGATGGCTATATATGGATATTGAAAATCCATATAAAGGCCGTAAGGTGAACCTGAAAAGAAACTGATATCTGCTCTGACATCCGGAGACTACACGATCTTTTCTTCCTAAAAAGAGTTCATGTAAATCAGAGATTTGGTTTCCCTGCAAGTTTAAGAATCCGGCGCTAGTTCCTTCTGAGTGTAATGAGATTTGGTTTGGTTTCACTAAAGCCAGTAAGATACCCACTTTTAGAAAACACAACGGCAATATGGCGGCTGTCATGGCGGCTGTCATGGCGGCTGACATGGCAGCTGTCATGGCGTCTTCTGGCACAACACAGCAGCAGTGATAGGAAGAAAGCACCGGAAAGTTCTCAAAAAGAGAGACTATTGAAATCTAAACAGTGCTAAATGTATATATAAAACGAGAAAAGGTGCAAGACTTTTAAGAATTATTTATTATTCATTCATTTTCTATACTACTAGGGTCACGAGTGAGCTGGAGCCTATCTCAGCTGACTTCGGGCAAGAGGAGGGGTACACCTGGACGGGTCGCCAGTCTATCGCAGGGCTCACAATTACAGACAGACAACCATTCATGCTCTCATTCATACCTACAATATGGGCAATTTGGGGTTGCCAGTTAACCTAACCTGCATGTCTTAGCACTATCGCATGACGGCCGTGCCTCCACCCGCGAACCAAAATCTTTGGTAAAAAATCTAGTAATTAGATTAATCCTGGGACTTTTACAGGGTTATGAGCTACGAACTCACACCGATTAGCTAAGCATGAATCCATTTTTTTATGAAGTAAAGATCGTGTAGTGCGTCGGATGCCGAAGCAGGAAGTGAACAGATTCGAGGGAATGCATAAACACTGATTGACTGACAAATGGCTGCCCTGTCAACATTACTCCTGAACAGACAGTGGCTTTATTTATGTTAACTGTAACACCTGCCCTTCCCCTTGTACCTCAGGTGTGATGAGTGCCAACTCTGCTATCACTTTGGGTGTCTGGACCCCCCACTGAAGAAATCCCCTAAGCAGACAGGCTATGGCTGGATCTGCCAAGAGTGTGATACTTCCTCATCCAAGGTGAGTGTGTGTGTGTGTGTGTATGTACTGTATGTGTGTGCATGTCTTCAGACACAGCAGAAGAGAAATTCATTGTGTGGTTTGACTGACCTGCTTTGACAAATCTCTAATCTTGAGATCAATAATTATAGTCTTCTGTTTGCTTTGGCTCGGGTGCTTATTTGTAGTACACACAGTCATCCATGTTAAAATAACATAGTTTAAAAGTATCATCTTCATCAGAGTAAGCAAGGTGAACCAAAAGAGTTTGACAAAAATATTAGGATTCTTATTGTGTTTATGAGGACCATGAATTGAGGCAATTTGTTTAGTGGTCATTTTTAAGGCTTGGCTAAAGATGGAGGGTTAGCGGTTAGAAGGATAAGACGTTCTTGGTGCCACAGCTGCCTGTGACTTCGTGCTGCCAAACATGAAAACTGAGATTCACACATTTATTTTTCACAATAACATCAATATACTATATCAGCAGATAGCCTAATCTGAAAACAGAAGAAATGATTGGTGGGCCTGGGCCCCTTAACTCACATCGACTCAAGCTGCATTTTTATAAAGGTTTTTTGTCATATGGAGTAGAAGTCACTGAGTTCTCACCCACCTTCCTTCTCTGTCTTCTGAAGCATCTTTTCCCTATGAAGTTGCTTCCATCCGTCTCCTCCTCACTCCCACTTATTTACATCAAATGGGAGAACCTTCTGGCTTTGGCTTGCTTTGCTGTAAGGGCAGAAAATGCATTTCTCCATTTCCCCCAGCAAGTAAAACATCCCTTGTTTTCAGTGACTGCAAGCTGATTCAAAGCATCCATGATACCAATCCATTTATTTTCAACTTTGGAAAGTTACAGCTATACATAAGGAGTGAATGATTTCTGATTCTGTATAATTTCTATTAATCCATTATTACTCTGGCACACTAAACATGTATAAGCAACAAATAGATGAAAAACGCCAACACATGTACAGCATTTCAGATATTGCAGGGTCTCCATTTTGAGAGACAGTTAAGAATGTGACATTTTTGAGAAAGCATGGTGTGCAGACCTTTTAAGGCACGAGGTGCTCAGAGTGTCTCAGTAATAGCAAGTGTGGGGAGATAATTGACTCCACTAAGGGCATCTAAAAAGCACTCTGAGATGAGAGCTGTATTTAAGGAAAGTTTTATTATCTTCTTTTAAATGCCAAGCCATGCACCGTTTTTGCCTGTCGGGGGAGAATGTTTCTTAAATGCCAACATTAAGTGCAGAATATTACCTGATTGTTGCGGCTGAGATTCAGCTGCTGGCAGAGATAGTGGGCAGTCAGTCTCTCTTCCTGACAGTCTGCTACAAAGAATGTTACAGGAAGTGATTTGTCATAGCCCCACTGCAGCCTCTGCTCTTATCTGAGAAGCATATGATATCTGAGGAAAGAGGTAGGCAGGAGGCAGCACAGTGTATCTACAGTATGTGATGCTGACCATGGTTTTGCTTAAATCTCTTGTTTGAAAACCAGTCTGTTTATGTTGGGCATATGTTTCTATTTCACACACGCACGCCACATTTCCTTGTATTGATGTAATGAGAACAGCCAGCCCTCCAACATGAACAACCATCAACATGACCCATAGCAGTGTCCTGAAATAGTGCCCTTATGTTGGCATGGTTACAGTAATAAATACGCGGAATGTCTACCTTAATCACCATTGTTACTATAGCAACGTGTTTGGGTTTGGAAAATATGTATATAATTCAAATGTACAGCTGTTACAGCTCCTAGCATGTGTTCTTCTTATTGTCTCCCGCTAAAGGTCACAGGGTGCATTCTCTCTATGAGCTTATGATAACAAAAATACCTGGATGATGATGGTTTGTGTGTCTGATTTGTGTTGTTGATGTGTCAGTATGTGACAGATCAGCTGCTTGGTTTACAGTGTTGCAGAAAAATGCAGGAGTTGAGTTCTTGGTGGTGTTACACACATTTCTGCAGTGCAAAGGGGCAATAAAAGGCTGTATTAGACAGGCTTGAGTTCATTATAGACGCTGTGTTTCTCTCAGCCTGCTCAACTTAGATAAACCTCACTCCGACCAAGGCCACACTCCTCTTGCTGTCTCCTCGGGCTCTTACAGAATTGATTTCAGTAATAAAGTGACAGTCTTGCCATAATATAAGGATGGCCTTTAATTCAAGTCGGTTACTGTGCCAAAGGGCACTTGTTTAAGGCTTTATTTACACCCTTGCAGCACTGCCTGGCATGCTGGGCTCCACGGTGAATCAGACCAGAAGATTTGGATAAAAGGTTTGAAATGCCAAAAGCTCTTAAAGTCGCTCAGGCAGTGTTTAAAGTACTCAGATGTGAACTTGTGTGGGATGCACATCTTTCGTTGCACTCTGACTTGTTGTCATCAAAAGGATTGCAACAGTGGAAATTACTGTCCATGAAAGTTTAATTTTCTCTACTTCCTCCATAACCATAGGCATACTCCCACTCAGCAAACACTTTGTAAGTTCTGTTGTGACCTCAGAGTCTTCAGCTCTGTTTATGTGTGACAACTGTGTGCTTAAGGTTATTGTTTGCTGTTTTACACTACAAGGTGGTTGTGACACTGATGGTCTGTAGCAGCTGATATACACTTTCATATCATTTGCATTTCAGGTGAATTTTACAAATATTTAATATTACAAGCTGTGCTATCAATCAGAGGCTTCATCACTTGACCTGTGAAAGACGGTAATTAATTTAGTCTAATTAAGTTAATAAAGTGTCACACTTGGCTGACTTTACTATGTGGATTAAATTCAAAGGAAAAATAGGCATCATTACTCATACTCTGGAGTGAGGCACAGGGAACACATATTCTACCAACTTCTTGACCAGTGGGTGCAAGAAGTCCTCTCTCTGTCTTTCCACCCGTCCCATTCTCATGACAATATATCGCCCAAAATCTCTAGAACCTTTAGGAAATATTTTCAAACTCGGTTTAAATGTACACTTGGCATTGAGGATTAATTGATCTGTGCAGGGATATTTCTTTCACTGACGGCTTTTTATATTGAAAACATCAATACAGTATATAGTATAGTCACTCTAACATTATAATTTTTTGCAATCACACTTTTCCTGCTTTTTTGTAACAAAACTGTGGTGATTGAATATGTTCTCTTCTAATTCATTGAAATCATCAAGGTCAGTAGAGTGATTAAAACAACATACCATTTATTAGAATTCTTTTAAGTCTTTACTGCATGAGTCAGGACACACCTCATGTGACATGATGACAGAGGTGTATAACCAAAAAATGGCTGTTGTAGTTCAATGAGGTGTTCTGTTTAGCAGTGTGAATGGGTTGATCACTTGTGCATTTATGGAATGAAGACAAATCCCTGTGTGATATAAATCATGTTGCTCTCCACATTCCCTTATCTGTATTCAAGTTTAATCTTAATGCCACAAGGAGTGTGCGATCAATAAGCCCGAGAGTCAAGTGTGGTCATTTATTCAAGCGTATTAGGCACTTAAAACATGATGACCTCATCAATGATGGTTGTCTTTGAGATGCGGCCAGTTTAACCACAGTTTAATGTGATTTAAAGGTGAGCAGGGGCAGCTTAACTAGCCTGCAGGGACCAGAGGACATGGTCAACGGTGGCCAGGCAGGATGCCAAAGATGAAGAGAAAATCAATAGGAGTCACCTCAATCACTTTAACTTGGCATTACAGACGCCCAGGCCCCTCTCAGGGGCCAATTTGTGGAGTAAACAGGAGTGTGTGATTGCTGTCAGGGTCCTTGGTGGCCACCGCAGACCATTTCTCTGGACCTGGCTCCATTCTAATAACCCTCTTAGCAGGGAGTGTACTATAGGACCACTTTTTTGGACTCCTTCAGTATCTTATAAACCATGTAGCAGCAACATTCTCCAAAGCCCTTTACTGCTGTTGCTGCTGCATGGATGTGAACACATTTTCCTCCATAACTGTACATCACAAAGTTTAGTTTAACATTTCTTTTTGCAAACCCACCACAGCTGCATATTGTGGCATTTTAGGGTGCTTTCGCACATACTGATACGGACCACAGGTGTCCACTAGAAGCAAAAGTGATTCGCTGTTTCACTTTTCAGAGTTGGACTGTTGTGTTCACTCTGACCCACCAGCGCCGCACTCTGGCCCAAAGGTCAGCTTTACTTCTGAAGTTCTCTTGAGACGACAGTATACAGTTTGGGAATATGTTTTATAGAACACGATTAAGCTTGCATTAAGCAATACATCATGGCAGTGATGGTATATGAAAATATATTAAGTATAAAAAAAGAAATACTGTATTCATAAAATGATGGCAAATAATGGCAATATGATAGAGGAATACACAATAGTCCTCACTAGTCTGACGGATTACTGAGACTGATGCGTACCAGCTGATGAAGCGAAACGTCTCTTGTTGACATCATCAAAACACCGGCTACTTTTTGCTACCGTACCGTAACAGTTTGCGTCTCTGACGTGGAGTAATATGCTGTGATAAGGCTTTTTTTTGGGTTTTGTTTGGTTTGTAAAGGCATTATTAAGTTTTTCTGGAGCATCGAGTTTAATTAAAGGGCAGAAATGACATCTAAAGGTTTAGTTTCCATACAGCCTGTCATGTGACAGGCTGTCACATACAAAAGAAGCTTCTCTTTGCAGTTGCTTGAGGCAGTGTAACACAAAAAAGCCTGATGTCATCCTCGCTGGTACTTTTTTGCAAACACACTAAAAAAGAAAACAGGATAACCTTGAATATCATCATAAAAAGTCAAGGGTGTGGGGGGGTTGTGGCCGGATCATCCTTATGAGTTTCACTTTTACCGCGCACTGCTGTCATGCGCACTCTGTGTGTGTACATCAATAACGGACAAAGAGTGCGAGCGTAGATGACTGAACGAAACGATATTGCGTTGGTCGAGCCAAAAGCCGAAAAATCTATTCGTGGCAGACGTAATTTATTTGTGCCGGGCCCACGAATAAATGAATGTATGGGCAACACTGAAGTAATGAATCCAGCTACATAGATTTTTGCGTGTAGCTTGGAGGTTTGTGCATAATCAGCTGTTTATATTGTAAGTCTGCAGACATAAGATCAAATGATAACTTTCTTTATAGCTTTGTTTCAAGTCGTAAGATACAGACGTCTTCTAATGCAGAGCTCAACAATACAACATATACAAGATAAACATATTTGGAATTTTCTTTCTTTTAAGTAAGAGAAGATATTTTGAGCTGCGTACTTACAGTGCAGACATGGATACATTTAACGAAATGCTGGTGTGCAGGACTGCATCTCATCTGCCATAAATCACGCTAATGGGGATGAGCAGAAAGCCTCTTGATCATAACAGAGAGGCCTCATAAACTACAGCCTGCTGAAGTCTCCATCCCTCTGCTATCAGCATGACATTCTGTATTGCTACTCTACATGGATCTCGGTGTTGTCTGCTACACACCTTATTTCACTGTGCTGGCTCATTACAGGAACCCCGAGTCAGATCATTTGCCATCACTAACGTCTCAAACTCTCCTCACCACAATCTTTGACAGCGGGTGAATTAGGCGTAGGCTCGCTTCAATCATTTGTTTTTGGAAAATTGTGGCTTGAAAATGTTGACATCACAGCATTCAAATATTCAGGTGAAGGACCCAACAATATATTGACTTCATGTATGTGGCTAATTTGAAACAACTTCAATCAGGGTGATTCCTGGCATTACAAACCTGTATCTATGTGTATGTATGCCGTTCAGGAAATTCATATTTGAATATATTGAATGAAACTCTGAATATAATGGAATGAACTCTGAATATATTGAATGAAACTCTTAATATGTGTCAGATCTGCAAAGAAAAGGAATTACAGTCCGAGTAAAACACCGAGACCCGACCCTCGCACGCAACGGGAGCCTCGAGGCGCTGCAGCGAGATTCCGAGCTGGCTATGTCACTCACTTATTGCAGCAGCATACCGTAGCCTACACATCTTACTCATTAACAAACAAGATCGTGGAAGTGCCTTGATGACGTCAGTAAAGTTTCATTCAATATACTCAGAGTTCATTCCATATATTCATTCAATATATTTAGAGTTTATTCCATATACTCAAAGTTTCACTCAATATATTCAGAGTTTCATTCCATTTCAAGGTTCAATCAATATATTCAGAGTTTCATTCCATATATTCAGAGTTTCATTCCATATATCCATATATTCAGAGTTTCATTCCATATATCCATATATTCAGAGTTTCATTCAGTATATTTAGAGTTTATTCCATATCCAACGTTTCACGCAGTATATTCAGAGTTTCATTCAATATATTCAAGGTTCACTCAATATATTCAGAGTTTCATTCCATATATTGAAAGGTTGACTCAGTAAATTCAAAGTTTCACTCAGTATTCAGAGTTTCATTCCATATATTCAGAGTTTCATTCAATATATTCAAGATTCATTCCATATATTCAAATATTAATTTCCTGACTGGCATGCCATAATATATGCATTTTTATTCATAGATTGTGGTGTTCATGGTAAATATGAAACAGAGACAGAGAGAAAGTAGTTTTTCCCCTCACTGCATGTCCTCTTCTTGGAGGTATCTTTAGTTATCGAGGCAATAAAAAGGGAAAACCTGATTGTGCATTTTACCTCTGATTAAATTATGCAGTTCACCTCAGTATCGGTCACGCCTCACTAAAACTGAAATAGGTTTTTTGGGGGGGAAAAATGGACATTAAAGAATGCCCTTTGTAATAAATGAAATGGGAATTGCAAATATGCATAGTCATGAAATTTAATTGTGCACTCTGGTGACTGGTTTGCAGGTGCTAAGGAGCGGGAGTGTGGGAGAAATGCTGGGGGTAGAGGTGGTTAAATGTAGCGAGTAACGTACTGCCGGAACAGGCTAATGAAGCTGCTGTTTACGACCCACTGGAATTGTCTCATCTCTTGAATGGCAACAAGATTCCTGTGTGTGTACACACACACACACACACACACACACACACACACACACACACACACACACACACACACACACACACACACACACACTATTGTTGACTAAACGTGGTGGTGTCTTAAATAAATGTCTTTATTCGCTCCCCTTTTTTTTAGAGTGGAGCATGTACACAACCACATCATGCATACAGTATGTGCAAATCTGTAATACAGCAACATAGAGTAATGGGGAAAAAATATTTCAATTTAAATCCAATGCCTCTTTTTTTGGGGGGGGTGTAGTCCCAGATTTCCAGTTTGCTGCTGTGTGACTTTTATTAATATATCATGTTGATTGTTAATGTTAATTGGCCTAATTTTAGTGGGAGTGGATGAACTTATCAAAAATCTATCACAATAAGGATCCTTTTCCTCCTCATGTGTGTCCATCAGAGGATGTATTTGTTATTTGTTAAGAATCCAACAATGATCTCCGTGTATCTCTCAGGCTTCTTGATGGAGTCCTGGAAACAACGGGTCATTGAGCCAATCAGAACAGAGGAGTCGCTGAGCCTCTCTTCTGATCGGTGTTTTCTGTGTGAGCCTTTAAAAATATATTAGATTTTAGAGAAACCAAATCCTGCAAGCTTGGAGGTTAGTGGAGGTGGGTGGAGCTTAAGCTTTGACTGAGAGGAGTGATTGATTTGTTGAGACATTATGAAGTTCCAGAAGTCCCGATGCCTCTGAATACAGTCCATTTTCATTTCTCTGTGGACTTTGATACTTTCATAGAACTTTCACAGTACTGCAAAAGATGTAGTGTTGTAGTAGTAGTAGTACATAGTAGTGTAGCTCTGGGGTTGACCGCATACAGTAGTATGTTCATAACTGTTCTATTAATAGTGTTTGAGAAAAAACAGTGAGGATTGAGTTTTAAATTCAACAAGTAAAAAACAGCATAACGTTAAATAATTATAATAAAAATGAAAAAAAGAACGGGATAATTAATTAAGTACTTTCCCACAGTCCAAAGACATGCAGATTTTTTAAATTGGTGTGTGAATGTACTGTAAGTACTGTGATTGGCTGGCAACCTGTTCAGAGAAGCGGTACAGTTACTGTACTTTCCCTTGTTTCTCTTTGTTGTTTGGTAGTGTTGTACCAAAACGTGTGTACCTCTGCCATCATCTGTGAGCTTGAAAATGTAACGGTGAGAGTCACAACTCCATCAAAGGTGAGAGGGCACAACAGTGAGCCTCTTCTGCACAAACAGTGAAAGCAGAAAATATGATAAGAAAACCAGCCACACTAATTAACTGCTAATTCCTCTGAGGCTTGATACAGGATGGCAGTGTTTATTAATTTACACACAGTGTTGCACATAATGATTCCTTTTTGGTGGAATTTTAATCCAAGTCTTTGAGGTTGATCAATCTCTCTCTCTTTCTCTCTCCCCTTCTCTCTCTCTTTTCATCTCTCTGTCTCTCTCTTTATCTTTCTCTCTTTCTTTGTCTCTGCGTATGTGTGGTAGGGATGTAATGGTAGTGGCAATATCGCAATAAGATTTTGATATTGTGACATGCCTTACAATGAATAAATATGTGAACTTGTTGAGGTTTTATAATATTGTTACATCCCTAGTGTGCGGTGTGTGTTTGTGTTCATGGTAGCAATTAGTGTTAGTGCTCAGTCTCAGCTCTCCTTTCTGTACATCCACTGATAACACAGACTCCACCACTGCTCTCTCAAATGGCAACCTCCACATGATGTAAAACGTGGCATTTCCTCATGATATTTGTATATGTTAGTGCCAGTGGGCCTGTCAGCCTATGGAAAGCCAGTGGGGAAAAGACCCACCCTCCTCTCAAGGTGGGAGGAGGGTGGTTCTCCAGGGAATTGGTGGAGATAGCCCATAATGCCAAAGCCTAGTGGCTCCTTCAGCCCTGTTGGCAGGTGGGAGTATGTCTTGCTGTAAAACTAACGTATCTAACACTAACAGTGGATGCTGATACAGAACCCGACGTCTGTGCTGCTGAGTGAGAGAACAGCAGGAGGCAGAAGATCACTGCATTTTTAACATGCTGTTGATTTTAAAATAAATATAAAATCTTTAAAATGATCTAGAAAATATAAGTTTGTCAAAAGTGTGATCTTCAATGGGGATGGGGGAAGAAGTCCTCTCCCTCCCTCAGGTACTCTTACTGAAACTCTGCATCCAATGCTCCTTAAGAGAGAGGCGCATCATTACCATGATCACACAGCCAGAACCTTTAGATTTCTTTGCCCCAGGGTTTGGTTTGAAGACTACATGAGGAGATATTCACATAACAGATAACAGCCTGGTGCTCTTACTGGTGAAGGTTGTAACTTTAGCTTGGTTACGTTACGTACTACACGCAGCAAGAGAAGAAAAATATTTGTAAATCGTCCCATGTGTTTCTTGTATCCAGAATCAATATTGTCCTCCACATGCTGAAACCAAATATTCAGATGTGGTAACACTATTAAACTAATGCTTAATAATGTGTACTTATCGTTCATTGTTACCTCGGATGTTACACAGTAAAGAACAGTGTTTGCTTAAAAAAGCAAATAGAATATTTATCTATAATATAGTAATATCATATATACAATGTATAATATATATATACACGGCAATTTAGACCATTGTTGACGATTTCAGGAACGGAGGCATGTAGAAATAAATGGTTTAAAATCAAATGTACAAAAAGGGACAGACCATACAAACAGAACAGTGTCAACACATAACAAAGTCCAGACTCAGCCCGTTCAGCGAGGTCTTTTGTTGAGGGCCGCTATAACAGCAGGGATCAGGCTTTAGCCAACAGCAAGCCCTCCTCCAGAAACTGCCACCACTCCTGTGGCCAAGACATTCCACCTTCAATATGTTCTCAGGACTGACTGACCTCATATGTCACAGTAGTAATTACTGTTATTGCCAGGACATCTTTTTTAGATATCACAACCCTTTTGTGTGGAATATCTTGCAGAGCAAAATGAAGCATAGCCCACTGATACCAACAGGCCAATTCATAAATTTGAACGGAAGTCCCATTGTTGGCTGAAGTATAATTGATTTACTTGATTGCTTTCCTCATTACCTTTTCTCATTTTCAGTAATGACCACGAGTGTCATTATCTTATTGTCTCCCTCTTCTGCATTATGGTATAAAAGCAGTTAGATGTACAGTCTGATTGCTGCTTCTGTAATCACCTCCACTTGTGTTTATGAACATGTCTGAACGTAAATTTAATCACTCAAAATTTCTGCTATTAATATTTCTTTTAGGGTTTTTTTCTCTACATAGATCTTACTATGAGGTCTTGATCTCAATGTGATTCCTGATTCCTCATTCTCAAAAAAGTTTAAGGTCATCTTTTACTAGCAGTACAGCTAAACAATGAGATGACACATGAATTATAATGTTCATGTCTGTGTTCTATCCTCTCTCACTGGAAAAACACCCGTCCCCCAAACAACTCACCAGATACTCCCCAGTGATACGAGGATTTCAAATATGATTAACAACACTCCCTCTCCATCTGTCTGACACTTCAAATTGCATGCTGCACAGCATCCGTAGACTCACTTCATAAGCCGAGGCAATCTTCAAATATAGTATCACTTCCAGCATGGTATTTCATTAGAATTCAAAGACACATGAAAACAGATGAAGATGGGGCCATGTCTGCCTCCGCTCTGCAGGCAGATAGGCAGCAGGATAAGACCAGCACCAGCGATGCTGTGGAACACTTAGAGCTATCTGCGTTCCCTCAGGCAGACACAAGACTGACACATGGCTGAGGGGCTGGAGCAAGGAGGATAAAGCGCGTATGAGAAATTCTGAAAGGCCAGGAGGACTGGTGTCGCCCCTTTCCCCAGGGACACATTCTAAATCAGTTGAGGAGGCTTGGGAGGTACATCTCTGGCTTTATGAGATAGTTAGCATGCACTTGCCCCTCCTCCCCTCTTGTTTCCCATTTAAGCTGACTGGCCCTCCGATAACGGATGGCGCCACAGGTAATTGGAAAATTGGCAGGCCTGTCAGGGAGATTTGGTGGATGACACGAGTGTATACGATGGCGGAGTTCATGAGGTGTCACCCCAGAGCTGGATTTATATCAGCCCAATGAACCATCACCGGTAAGTGTCCAGAGTTCAGGAAAAAGTAGCACATTTTTCTCCAGGGGAGACTGCATATCAAGACTGCTCTGGAAGCTCCAACAAGGTTCTTGTTAATAAAGAGATGATGTATGGTCTGTCCTCTGCATTACCCCTAACCTTAATTCACTGTTTCTGCACACGTCCTAACAACTGCTGCAAATAGCTCCACACAACATCCGCTCTGAATTATTTAAACTTGAATCCAAGAAATGCACCAGTTCAACTTATCTTCATCCCAGCCTACCTGACACATTACCTTCATATTAAAGTGGTTTACATGATAGATACACAGACAGGGCGAATGTTGTTAGAGTGGCTGGAGTTTACACTTTTCTCCTGACACTTATTAAACCAGTGACTCTGAATACACCTGTGCTTCATTCTGAAGTTATGTTCATGTCAAAAATTCCTCCATGGCCTTTGAATTTCTTGGATGT
This sequence comes from Decapterus maruadsi, assembly GCA_030347415.2. Lineage (NCBI taxonomy): Eukaryota > Metazoa > Chordata > Actinopteri > Carangiformes > Carangidae > Decapterus > Decapterus maruadsi. Next base: position 7,366,486 of record CM064897.1, read on the forward strand.
GCCTACACCTCTGCTCACTATGAATATGCAGATTTGACTTGCCTGGGTGTCTGCCAGGCCGGCCACTCAGTCAGTCGCCTAAACCTAAGAATCTGCGCATCAAACACACAAACCTCTGCTTGGTTTAAAAGTCTTTGTGATTCCCAAATCCAGTATCAGTGTTGTGAGGTTGTATGGACCTGATACCTTGTGCAGAGGTTCTAGTATTTGGCTAAAATAAGGACACTAGCCTCTATATAAACACAAGAAAGAGAAACATTTGAGCAGCAAAGATTTATTTGGCACGTAAAACAAAAAAAAGTTAAGACAAACTGCCAGTTGGTGAATTTCCTGAAGTGAATTATACCGTTAGGTTAAATTGACATTTTTTCACTTGGTTCCTGCAAAACTAGTAATGTTACTGCTTTCATGACTTGCATTACAAATGTTGACATTCTTAGACAGTCAACACACAAAGTATGGCACAGTAAGAATCAGCATTTGCGCATATGATAATTAAAATTTGATTCACTGTAGAACACCTCTCTGTCTCTGTGCCAGTCCTGACATGGCTGTAGATGCCTGGTCTTGTTGAACTTGAAACAAACTGGAGCTATGATTGTTGCTTAGACGCTCAATATGAAGAAAACATTACAGGGAAAGCCAAGGAGCCCACTGGTGAATTTTATCAGGTTTTTGCAAAGAGACAAAAATATTATGTTTTTCACTTGTTTTGTTTTTTTGGTAGTTGTTTAGTTGTTTGTAGATCCCAGATGTTTTTTTTTGCAGGCAGATGCCAGACTGAGCTAAGAACAGTCTGTCAGAAGGAGTTCATCTGTATGGTTCTGCTTGACGGGCAGAGAATTAGAATCTAACAAATGTGTGCTCTCATCTTGTGGAGTAATTTGGATTCAGGAGGTGCTGTGGGCTGCAGATCCAAACCTGGGATTCACACACTGCGCTGTGTAGATGTGTTTATTAACCTCTAGATGGGGGATAATTGTATTTGTCAGAGCTGTTTAGTCACCTCCATAGCTCTCATCACTGTCACTTTCACTTTATCTGCTTTACGAACTCGGCTGACTTCTAGGTGGACCCACTCCCTAACCCTATTCATCCTCCTGTGTGTCACTTGGTTTTGTTTTTTAGGCTATTTCCTAATTTATAGGGGGAAAAAACAAAAACAGTGTTATTATCTTTGCAGACAGTCCAGTACTAATTTATTAGTCACTGTAACCTTTAAATCAGTTTAAAGTCATACTAATTAAATCATTAGCACATAAAACATTAATACATGCAGATTTTAATTAATACACAAAGTAAAGAAACAACATACTGTACAACCCCACTTCAAAAGAAGCTGGGACATTGTTTAAAATGTAAATAAAACAGATTGTAAGGATTTGCAAATCTCATAAACCCATATTTTATCCACAATGGAACCATAATAAACATATCTGCCTTTTCTTTGAAATGCCCCTACGGTTCACCGAGGTTTGAACCCAACTCTGAGTTTCAACTGAACCATGGGTTAGGTGAAGCGTTACACCTCCGGCCTGGGGTGCATCTAATTATGGCAACCCCCTCCAATTTCAATGGCAACCTCTGAACCTCAGGCCAGAGCCCCAGCTGATTAATTAAAGACTCCTCTGATATCTCTGCAGTTAATCAATCTCTGACTCCTATCTCCCGTACATTTATATGAAGTCTGTGAAACACACACACACACACACACACAGGTTGACTGCTCCTTGATGTTAGTATTCAGAGAGAGAGAGATACTCATGTGTCTGTCTGTACGATATTTGACTATTGATCCTCAGGTTTTGGCTTTGATTCTCATGTTGACAGAGATCACACCACCCCAATGTATGATGCGAAGCCTGCGGAGCTAGTTCAGGCAGACGACTCAAGCTGCGCCCATACTGATCAGCTGATCAGTCACATGCTCTCCTCCTCCAAATAGGGCGGGCTACTTAAACCCCCCAGTTTACTCGCTCATCCCTGGTTATGCTGCTGCTCCTGCTGCTGCTGCTGCTATTTCCTGCTCTGCTGCTCTTGCTGCTGCTTCTGCATACATCTCTCTGCTGCTGCTGCTGCTGCCGCTGCCGCCGCTGCTGCCCATTAGGTATTGCAAACCCACCTCCTTCCCAGCATCCACCTGTGGGCTTTGTCTCTATGATCCCCTGGGGGGATCTGCTTCTTTCCTTGTAATGTCTGGCAAACCATTCAGGGAACGAATAACTGAGACAGAGCCTGACGCCAAACCTGCTGCAGCCATGCTCAAGGATACCTATGCTGTGCTTCAGCTTGCAATGCAATACTCAATAAATGATTTGTTCTCATTTCAGAGTTGTCTGAAATGAATTAGGGACTCATCTGATATCTCTGCAGTTCATCAACTGATATTTCTGACCCGTGTCTTCCATGCATTTAGACTAAATATTTGTGAAATGCAATCACACACACACACACACACACAAATGCACACAGGCTGACAACTCATCGGTGTCCTCAGAGAAAGATGATCATGTGTTTGTCTGATTAGCTCTGTACTGTGTTGACCTTCGGGTCATGGGTTCGATCTCCATGTTGATAGAGATCACACCCCCAGCAGCAGCCCAAATGTCTGCGTTTTCCCGCGGAAATCTTGGGAGTGCCATTTTGTAGTTTTATTTAGTTTGTCTGAGCCAAATTTTAAGGTTCTCTGATTTAGCACAGTTTGTTTTATCACCATTAAGCTAATAGTACTGAAGCTATACGAACTATTGGTCATCTGACCAATAGTCAAATGTCATGTTATTATCACTATACTGAACTGTGATACTCCACAAATTTCCCTCTACTGTATATATTTATTTCTGCTGTATAGTTGGACATTTTCACATGGGAGTCTATGGGGACTCGCTGTTGGAATCAGACTACAGTGGTCATTAGAGCACTTCACTGCTGGCTTCAGTTTATCCCCTGAGGTTGAGGCTTGGCTGCCACCCACTGGTCATACAGAGCCGGTTCAGTTGTTCTTTCTGCATTATAGACACCGATGTGTTTCAGTGTGATATAACAGTATCGCTGTGTAAAGTGTGATGTGCCCTCTGTCTGCAGGAGGAAGAAGAGGGGCAGCTGGAGGAAGATGACTCAGTTAAGGAGGAAGCACCAGAACAGGAGATTCCAAATTGAACACCAAAAGGACATGGACACATCATTGCCCCTCACCTTCAGTCTATAGCACATGTAAATTTTTACTAGCCTCCCAAAGTCAGCGGGTAGTTTCAACTCCAGATAGTTTAGCAAGCAGAGGTTTATTTTGGAAAACACGATTTAAGTGGTGATATCTTTGGATTCAAGGTAGAGTTTGTATTTTTAAGGAACACAGCTGACAGAGTGCACGGAGTTCGCAGCACATTAAAGTGCCCAACTGTAAGTGCACATACACCACTGTGCTTCTTCTGCAGCAGAGATATGTGTCTGACTGTTCCTGCTCAGCCACCTAATGTATTGAGGACATTTTCCATGCAATCTATTTTCATACACTAATGAGTCCATGGAGCATGTTCACTCTGGTTGGACTGCAGCACTCCAGTGTCTTCAAATGCATCTCACAAGACATGGAGGGTTTTATTTTTATATTTTATGCATATCTTCTTACATCAGTCATTTTGAATATCTAGTAACTTTTTCACCTGTTAAGTATTGAGTTTTATTTTGATGCTAAAAACATATTTATCTTTGATTTTCAGTATCTTTATGTTACATATGAATATACCACCATTAGATTTGTAAGATACCTTCCATGTTTAGGCAGTGTGGCTACTCAGATATTGTATAAACACAATTTTTAAGGTAGAATTTTTTTCTCAGTCTGATGGTAGTGTGACCTTCTGGTAGTCTGTGGTCTGTGTCCTTGTATATCATCTCACTTTTTATCATTCATTTACTGAAGCCACAGATGGAGATAAACATTTATAGGTTTCCATTCTCTCAAATCAACTGCTACATATTTCATTTGATGCTGATTATGATGACTTTACATATTGTAATGTGAAGTTGATTCAACCTGAGTTGATTGGATTTGTCAGTATGTCACAGAGTTGGATGAGACCAGAGACTGCTAACAGGTTAAAGCACCATCAGACTCTCACAGTACATTTGGAAATATCCCTTCAAGTGCCAATAAATCTGAATTGCAAAAAAGGTTTGCTTGTCTTTGACTGATTCTCAATGCACATTAAATGTTTGGATTTTCTCAGTCAGTGTGGTTCTTGTCTGTCTGTGGTGGCACGACTTTGGCAGATATTTCCTGTGATGAAAGGCCAGATAAGTCATCATCAGTTTATCATTCATCATAATCAAAGAAATTGGTGACACGATCAATTCTAATAAAATCTGAAATGTGCCTAATGCTGGCCTCACTGGAGATTGAGTTGTTACCCTTTCTATTACTGTTGCTGACTCCACACTTTCTTCTTGCTCCAAAGAGTATCAGGATGGAATCTGACATGGTGCCTAGGACTAGAGAGGAAAAAATGTAAACCAGCTCTATTACAAAACCGAAAAACATGAATCCATTATGAATTAATTTATGTAGTAACAGAATCATAATACTGCACAAAAAAAAAATTAGGCTGCAACTGAAGGCCTTTTAAAAAAAAGAGAGAACATGCCACCTTCTGTTTCAAATTATTTGTTGCAATATAAACAGCTCCATAAAATAATGTGTAATAATTGATAATGTGGCATGAAATATTTTAATGTCACAGTCTTTCACAGGGGCAAAAGGTGTCCCTCTTCAGGCTGAGGATTAAACACATCCAGTATTCACTCCTCACACAGACCACAGAGCTCTGTTCAGGTCCATGCTGAGTGGGGAGGAAGGTGGAGGGGGGGTGCATATCTTTTCACCCCATCACATTGCCCTCCTCTCCAGTGCATTCCTCAGATCTTCATATCGCCATCAGCAGTCATACCAGAGGCATCAACACTCTTGCATACTGACATTAAGGCATCGAGGGGTGTAATTCCAATTTGTTTCAAAGGAACTATTAATTTGCCCATTTCAAGGCCAGACAGGAGGGAAGCCCTGTAAGTCTGCTGAACCATGAAAGACATTATCTGGAGAATTGATGACAGGAGTTGTTGGCGCCTGCAGACATTTGAGCCGGGCTCCCCGCGGTCAAGCTCCCAGCATGCCGTCTGAGAGCGATGTCATTAGACTTTTGATAACAGCGATGGGCATACTGATGATAGAATGGCCCACTCTGCCACCCAGTGCCCCACCAATCTCCCATTTACACCAGCAGCATACTAAACAGCTCCTGTTTCAAAGAACAGGAATGGTGCTTAACAAGAAAGGAAACACTAGTATAGTAGTAGTAGTAGTAGTAGTAGTAGTAGTAGTAGTAGTAGTAGTAGTAGTAGCCTGTGCACATTTCACAGCCTGATCCTAAAGCGCTTGTAAAAAAAAATCTAATGAGGAGTGCACAAAGGTCAAAAACCCAAACAACATGTTTCATTCAGTCGGTCCTGCATGCATGGAACCCTTTCTCCTTGCCCACTCTCATTAACCCAGGAAAACAGGGGTGCAAGAACTTTTGGCAGCTCCAAGCTGGCAGTGTTAGATCAGCATGAATTATTTTTTCCCTCTGTTATTCCAAAAAGTTTTCACAGGTGAGAGAAACTCTTTCTCTTTACATAGGCTGTTCTATCTCATCACAATAACTCCCACCATCTTTGCAAAAAGGTTCACACGTTTAGAAAAAAAAAAGGTACCAAAATTCAATTTGAAATGTAAAATTTTAAAATTAAAATGCATTAGCAGAAAGGGATTAGAAAGGATCAGTGTAGTGGATCTTGTCATTGGATTTTCCCTTCATGAATGGAAATTTAAAAAAAACAAAGCTAAGTCAGTGGAATGTTTTTGTTAAGGAGAAAGCAAAGAAGCCAACATCTGGGATTGAACCGGCGTTCTCCATAGCCAAAACAAGATCTACTACACCAGCACTAGGTCTGAGATCGTATGAGACATGTTGGAACTTGGACTGACTCGTACTGTGGCACAGCACCACCATGTACAAAGCAAATATAAAACTGATATTCTTCCAGGTCAGTGTTCCCTGCTGAGGTGGTTGGTGGGAAGCTGAATCCTAGCAGAATGGTGGTGGTGAGTGCAAGGCCTCTCTTCAGGGGATCGCCACAAAAGTACAGGATGCCATTAGAAGTTGTTGTTATTTTTTCTGACATGACTTTTCAGACAATTTTGTCATTGCTGCTTCTATATACACCATTGGTATTCCCACATACTAATACTCTGTCTGCTGCTAAGATTAGGGTTAGGGTCCCCCCTTAAAGTATGAAAGCTTGTCGGTTGTCTCACATTTTCATATTCAAGAATGGAATTTTTCACCCCTTACCAAATTTACTGTTTTGTGTCTTTTTCCTAATACATATATTTCCTAAATATCAGCCCTGACCTGGCAAAGCTACCAACCAAAGGTTAAGCTTCCACCCCACCACCACCAATCCTGTTCACCACATCCAGTACATCACATCTAGCCTGTGTGTTCTCCTGTGTGTATAACTATCCAATGGATCTATTTCATATGGTGTGTGCCACAATTTAAGATTTACAAATAAATATTCATTTTTACATTATCCAAGGTCAGCTGTGTGCCATCCACTTCATTTTTTGTAATATAACAGACATTTTTATAATCAGTTGTGTAAAAATATAATGCTCATCCAATACACCAAGAACATTTTACTGAGGACACACTTGCAGAAAATGACTAGTTTTTCTCATTTTGTTTTTTAGAGTTCATCGAGGAGCCGGTCTTCACACAGTTTTGCCAAAGCATCATTGGCTGCCAAACTTGCCTGGGACAGTGGCAGGAGACCTCAGAGAGCTGTGCAAAATGTAGGGGAAATGCTGCAGGCAACAAGATGTTTGAGGTTAATGGCCTGTTGGAGGCATTTTCTGTTCTAAGATCCCTTTTTGAAGAGGAGTGATCATTTGCATTTATATACTCACAAACAGACGTATTTGAGTTTTTTTAATGATGAAAAATTGTTTTACTCATTTGCATTCTTTGAGTTCAAATACAGCAAATGGTGTTTTACACATTGCACTGAGTTGTGGTTATAAGAAAGAGAAGTGCTTCTTTGTATGGTGCGAAATCATTGTTCACCGCTCTCTAGAGAACGATTCTAAAATGTCAGAATATGTGTTGGCAAACTGATTTTTGGCTAGGTCTTCTGTTAAAAATGGACCAACTCCAAAGGTAGATTGTGGTGTCAGTGAGGATCCATTCTCAGCTGTTGTCTGTAGAGGTCTGTTGCTTCAACTGAATGAGGCAACGGCTCGTGTGGGATTGTGGGATGCCAGCCAAGTAATTTGGTATACCTTTACCTGTAAAATAGAACATACTGTTGGCCTTGAGATGTATGTGTGCCTGTTGTAATTATTTTAATGTTTGCAATTTGCAATACTGATTTATTTCACCTGGAATTCAAGCATTCCAAGACTCTACCACTCTTGTAAGATAAATCTGGCACTGCTGACCAGTCAGGTAGGACACACATCTGACAAGGCTGTCATCCATGTCTAGTTCTCCCTGATCCACCAACTGCAGAAGGGCTTGCTTCAGGGGGTAGTTGACACAATTATTGCCCTCAGGCCAGATTCGTTCAACTGTGTGATTCTGAATGTGAGGCAAAAACTTGTTATTATTTTTATTCCAATAATTAAATGAAAAATGTGTATTTTACAGTGCATTTTGCAGAATTCCCAGTAACTCCACCAACTCTGCAGACTTGCCAGAAAAGTGTTCTGTTATGGTATTTTTAGGCTGCATGTTCAATGACATGCTTATCATAAAAGTTGGAAAGCATAGCAGTTCTGAAAAAAATTAAAGTATGACAAGAAGACAGCATGCTGCTGACAAACATAATAGTATCTAAATACTAACTAAGCTAAACACTAAACAACACTAAATATCAACAATAAATAAATGGCTTCAACAGAAGTGTGTATTTGTGAAGCAACTATAGAAACTACTGAACTGTACCCTTGTGGATGGAGTTAGTAAGTAAGGTCTTCTTTCCTGATTATGGCGATGAGATGACAGCAGCTCCTGCATGAAGAGTGACAAATAAATATTCCTTGCCATTATCCACGTGCACCTGGTCCCACATCCCATTAGCAAGTAGCTACTGCAGGCCTGTAGGTTCAAAGCTTTTTCATATTCAACCATTCCAAATCAGTTATTCTCTGTAAAATATATTGATTAAGACATAGCAAACTAAATGTTTAGTAGCCAGCATTTTGTCACACTCGCGTATTTCAATGGCAGTATAAATGAAGAGTCTGTCATATACAGCCTTTCCTTTCAAGTAGGACAGGGTCGGCCCTGTCCATCTGGGGGCCCTAAGCAGGATCAAACTGGGGGCCCTGCCTCACAGTGTATAGGATGTGTAGGAGGATTCTGTTGTACCTTTGAGCAGATATTTTATTACTAATTAAACAGTATTGCTCCACCAGAGACAGTTGATCATCAGGACGGGAGTGCAGACACCTGTGCTCGACCAATGGAGAAGCAGCTCCGCCTTCAAGGAGGGCGACGTCATCTCCTCAGCTTCCAGCACAACTGATCTGATCCACTGGTGGTGTAGTGGACGTCTTCCTGGCTGTGGACTCTGACATCGCCGGTTAGAGTCTAGGTGTTGGTTCTCCACTAGACCACCGTTCAACCTGAGAGGCTCACCTGGGAATGTTGTCACTGTTGTGTCTCTGTCTGTGTGTGTGTGTGTGCAGGACAGACCATCCGGGACAAGTTCAGAGCGTGCACCGTGCTCACAGAGAAGTGCTCGCTCACCGCCTCAACACCATCATCGAGAGCGACCGATCTTCCAGTCCTCCAACTAACTGATGTCAAACTTTGTATTTGTCCGTTCTCCCTCTGCTCCCTCTTTGCCTCGGCTTCTTCTTTAATTTATTACTTCATTACGATCTTTATTCATTTTCTTTCCACACCTCCAAACCTTCCTCAGTCCAGTTCTCAGCTGGTGACTGCTCTGTTCTAAATGTTTTTTTTGTTAAGTTGATGATAGTATTTGTTGAGTTAGAAGACACAGATGGACTGAAGCACATTTCATTGGTTTATAAATAAAAGCTTTATTTTGATTGTGTGTCTTGTTTTTTGGGGACATGTTTGATCCATTAGAGGACAGTGAAGACAAGACACTGTTGTGTGCTGACTAGAAGCAGCAGCTGTCCTCATGTCCTCCAGTCTCAGGAGCATCTTGTTAACACTTTGTTCATCAACATACGTGTGCTGCGTATTTTCCTTAACTCGCTCTGGCTCAATCTTCCACACTTGCCTGATGCCAAGTTAAATTTCATTAATGTGCACCTTTGACTCTGAGATGAAAATGAGGAAATCATACTAAGAGTTGGTTTGTTTGGAGTCAGAGGAACCTCCGACCTGAGTCCATGTATGTGTGCCTGTTGTAATTATTTTGTCACCTTTGTTTTTGCAATTTGCAATCACTGATTTATTTCAGCTCTGTGGTGGCCTAATAAATGTCAAGCAGAAGGTTCAAGACCCCACTCTCCTGACCAGTGCTCTGCTGGCTTTCCTTTCAATGTGGAACTCAAATACACCGGGAGCAAGTGACTCAGACAGCTCGGCAGGGTAGTCGAGGGGTTTACACACTGGTGTTGGAGGTCTGACAAGGCTGTCATCCATGTCTCTGCCGTTCTTCCTGAACTCCACCAACTGCAGAAGGGCTTGCTTCAGGTGATGGTTGTGAGTTGACACAATTGGAACTCAAATGCCCTCAGGTGACTCAGATTGGGTTCAACTGTGTGATTCTGAATGTACATAGGCGCATGAGGCAAAAACTTGTTATTATTTTTGATTCCAATAATTAAATGAAAAATGGCAGATAGCATGGTTTAACAGCCCTAGGGTAATGGAGGGAGGTAGAAGGCACGGTTAAACCTTGACCCCACATCCTTCAACTCCAACACCAGTTCCTCTCACTATCTTTTTCTTTTAAAGTATAATAGTAATCATCAAGATTAGAATTATAGTGTGTGTGTGTGTGTGTGTGTTTATGTATATATGTGTATATTCCACCAACTCTGCAGACTTGCCAGAAAAGTGTTCTGTTATGGTATTTTTAGGCTGCATGTTCAATGACATGCTTATCATAAAAGTTGGAAAGCATAGCAGTTCTGAAAAAAATTAAAGTATGACAAGAAGACAGCATGCTGCTGACAAACATAATAGTATCTAAATACTAACTAAGCTAAACACTAAACAACACTAAATATCAACAATAAATAAATGGCTTCAACAGAAGTGTACATATACATAAACACAAATATTTGTGAAGCAACTATAGAAACTACTGAACTGTAGAGGACTGGTGTTGGAGTTGAAGTTAGGGTCAAGGTTTAACCGTCTTCTTTCCTGATTACCCTGGGCTGTTACCATGAGATGACAGCAGCTCCTGCATGAAGAGTGACAAATAAATATTCAACTTGCCATTATCCATGCGCCTGTATTATCACCTGGTCCCTCACATCCCATTAACAAGTAGCTACTGCAGGCACTTGCTAGGTTCCAAAAAGCTTTTGAACTCACAACCATTCAACCATTCCAAATCAGTTATTCTCGTGGTGTATTTGAGTTCCAATTGAAAGGAAAGCAGATTAAAGACATAGCAAACTAAATGTTTAAACCCCTCGTAGCCAGCATTTTGTCACACTCCCGTGTATTTGAGTTCAATGAAAGGAAAGCAGTATAAATGAAGAGTCTGTCATATACAGTCAGACATTTATCCTCTAGGCCACCACTTGGAGGTGCAAATGAGGACAGGACTGCTCGGCCCAGTCCATCTGGGGGCAAACACAGCAAAGGTGACAAACAGTAGAAATTCCCAGGGAGCCCTGGTTGGACTCAGTGGAGAAGTTCAGTGTATAGGATGTGTAGGATTGTCCTAAGATTCTTCATCTCATGAGTCAGTCTTCTTTTCGTTTCTTGTTTATTTGCCGAGGAGGACGATGCATTTAATGAACTATTTAACTCCATGGCATCAGGCAAGTGTGGAAGATTGAGCTCAGAGACGGGAGGAAAAATACGCAGCACACGTATGTTGATGAACAAAGTGTTAACAAGATGCTCCTGAGACTGGAGGACATGAGGACAGCTGCTGCTTCTAGGACACAACAGTGTCTTGTCTTCACTGTCCTCTAATGGAGTCAAACATGTCCCCAAAAAACAAGACACACAATCAAAATGTAAAGCTTTTATTTATAAACCAATGAAATGTGCTTCAGTCCATCTGTGTCTTCTAACTCAACAAATACTATCATCAACTTAACAAAAAAAACATGGCAGAACATGACAGCTAGAAGCAGAGCATCGTCACCAGCTGAGAACTGGACTGAGGAAGGTTTGGAGGTGTGGAAAGAAAATGAATAAAGATCGTAATGAAGTAATAAATAAAGACAGAAAGTAAAGAAGAAGCCGAGGCAAAGAGGGAGCAGAGGGAGAACGGACAAATACACTGGTGGCTATTTTTTTGGTAAATTTAATTATGGCTCCCCCTGGCTCCATCTTTTGCATATTTCATCTTATTTTATGCCGTTACTGCTGTATTTGCGATAATGCACCTTTAACCCATCAAGACATTTTTGCGCATGTAAACAAACTACTGTTCTGACCAATGGTCATCAGCATCCATCATTAGCAGTTAGCACCGTCCTTATTGAAAGAATTACTCACAAAAATAAGCAAACAATAAAAGAGAGGGTAATAATATTTTAAAAAGAACAAATACACTAGGTAATATACAAACACTGAAGGCTGATCAGAGACATTATAAAGAAAAAATAAAGACCTAAAACAATAAGTGAATACGTAAATATATACTGTATATATATATGATGACTTGATATCAGTCAGAGTGAGGGGCCGTGTCGCTCTGGGCGTCAACTTTCCATTCAAACCCTATTGAGTTGAGATCAGCAGTAAAACGCTCCATTTAGTGGCCCGACACCGACACCTAGTGAAGCTCACGGCACAAACCAGGGATGGGATCAAGGTTACACAATGTAAAGTTGTTTGTAAATGAAAATAAGTACAAAATAAAAACCAAACCTAAAGTAAAGACGTAGATCTGTTTCCATGGCGTCCTGGAGGACGAGACATCTTGACTAAATGAGTCTGTCAAGCTCAAATACATAAACAATAAAACAAGCAATAAGGACAGATGCAATAAATTGTTTATGTACTTTAACTGCCATAAATATCATTTATATTGTGATTTTATTTTCATATAATATTTTCTCGTCTTTAATTTTTTATACATATTTAAGTTCTTTGTAATACATCAGCCTAAAGGAACTATTTATTTTGTTTGTTTAATAACGGACTTGGTTGATGTGGCACTTCAGTCCACAGAAGTATTTTGTTGTAACACTAAACAAGACGAAGAAGAAAAAGAAGCTTGGCCTCATGGTGGACTAAAGTCATTCCCTCAGGGGTGCAGCCAGCGAGGTATTTAATTTACTTATTGTGTTATGCGTCCGTGTATGTGAAATATATTGTGTTAATTATGTGTTGTATTGTATTTTTAGTTCGACGATGCGAATGATGATGATGATGACGGTGGTGGTCGTGGTCGAATAAAGCATCTGTAAAAACCCAAGAGCTGTGTGGTCCATGCCCTCCTGACGGGAGTGATATGTACAAAATATACAAAACTTTAACTTTCACATTATTGTTGACCAGAGCTTTGTACAGTTACAATCAGGTCAGATATAAACCTTTAGGTTAACATTAATGACAAATAAAGAAATGCTCTTCCTGCTGTCAGTCAGTCAGTGTGATGTTCACCAACACCTGGGACAACACACACACAACAACATTTAGTCACACTCATCCTGACATTTAGAAATGTTTGACCAGCTACAAATCACACTTACACGCTTCCTGTTTCACCTGCGTCACGGTCATTGTTGCCAGTGGGCCGAGGGTCACATGTTGCCAGGTCAGAGACATGTTGCCAGGTCAGAGACGGTTAGACAAATGATTGAGCAAAGAGTATGGGGCCCCCTAGTGGCTGGAGGGCCCTAAGCAGCTGGACTAGGGAGGCACTTTCATTCACAAACCACAGTCTCATATCACAATCTTGATACCATATTTATATATTGGCCAACAACCACTGTCTTGCATAAATGAAAGAATACTGCGTTAAGTGTCCACAAATTACAGGCTATTATGTTAACTGAAAACACCTTCATAGATGGCTAGGTTGTTTTTTCAACAACCTTTTTGCTGAAGCCATCAATGGCAACATGCATGACCTCATACGTCGCTAACATTTCATTCTGGTCTATATGAATCTTCCGTCCCATGTAGTCTGCTTGGTATGGTAGCCTACTGTATGAGGTTGAGAGTGCGGGCACCCTAAAAGAAGATATGACAATAATGTAACAATTCCATAGAAACACATCATACAACGCCATCCTCAACAACATAATCCTTTACTCTATTAAATGGGCTGATAACTATGGCATCCTCAACCCTTCAGGAGTCAAATATTATTCCCATAATTAAATCTTATTAGTTTCTTTTGGCCGTTCACCGGGCGCGAGTAAAATATTTGCCTTGCTCTGCTAGAGTTTGCCCACTGGAATATTTGTTTTTACTTGTGTCATTCACGCGAATATTTCGCTTGAATTCAATATTTTGAACTTGCGCATACAGGCGAATTTTGCATGTTTGCGTCATTCACATCGTGCCATTCACGTCATTTGCACCACGCCATTTGCGCCGCCAGCATAAATTCGCGTCAAATCGCGTCTGTACATTGACTTTGTATGTAATCTTATCTCACGAAAAATTTGCCTGTCTTTTTGAATTTTGAACTTGTACTTTATTACAAGCCTTTTCCATTGTAAAAAAATATATATATTGATTTTTTTTTATGTTTTTCAGCCAGTTTTTTCTTTTTTGCCTCTAAACCACCATTTAGAGCTTTATGAATGACCCTTAATGCACTTTTTTTCCCCACTGTGTGTATGTTCTACGTGTGGCCCCATGAGCCAGTACAAAAAAAGGCATCTGGTAAGAGCCTTGTCCTTGGCACATGTCAGATTTATATCCACATAAAAAGGTAAATACCGTACAAGGCTGCACAGATACAAGCTGCCAATTGTCCTTCCTATTACAGCTTTATGGAAGGTGTAATTCATACAGACATCACCCACCAGCTTTAACCGAGAATTGTGTCCCTCTGAAAATGATCAGCGCATACACTTCCAAAATACCTCAGCCCTATAGAGGAGTGGATAAGGAGGCTTATTCACTGCTCATGTTATCTGCAGCTCTGAATGGAGCCTTGTTCCATTACTGAGTGCCTTTCCTGGGGAAAAAAACTGTGGTTGGTCTGATTATTTTCAGTCAAATGTGTTTAATCATAATTTTGCAATCATAATCATGATTGTTGTTGTTGATGTTGTTATTGTCATGTAACTGACAGTTAGTTCTACAGTAACTTTGTCTTCCTCTTTCTCTTCTTCATCATCCTAGTCTTCTTCCACTTTAGCAGGAATCCCCAGACTTCCCTCCCTGGACACTTCCTCTAGCTTTTCCGGGTGGACCCCATGGCATTCCCACGTTTTACATCTCAAAATCGTCTGAAACACTTCAAAACAATTCCTTCGACTTTAACATTAGTAACTAGAAAACTACATGTACAAAGAGAGAACAACCACAGTTCTCAAACAGGCCTGCTGGACATGTGGCAATTCCACAAGACCATCACCATCTACTGACCAAAAGGTGTATTGCCTGAATAGAAACAGTACGTGAGAATATTCCCAAAGTTTACAAAGTTAGTGGGGTGGGGGTCTGTTTCAGTAAAATTTATCATAATGCATATTTTCCCCCCAAAAAATCTACACAAATGCTGATGCCATCATATACAAAACAGTAGGTTTACACTGGTTGGTTCTTGAGATTTGCCATGGGTTTATTGAGAGGGATAAAGTAGATCTGACCATGTGAACCACTGGGGTTGGAGCTCATTTACAGTGTTTATAGCATCACAGACTAAACTGGCAGCCCTGAGTGACTTCCAGAAAGTGAAGCCTGAATCATTTTACTGTAACAAAACTAACTAGGTTGAATGGTTATAAACACTAAAACATATTTTCACCTGCACATGTAGATTTCTTTCTTGGCTCTTTGAACACATAACATAGTAGAGTTATTCAACTCATTCTGTGCATCAAAATATATACTATTACTATTTACAAAATTCTGTGGCTTCCGGCTTGTTTCAGAGTCACGCTGAGGTTACTTTATTTCACTTAAGGCTCATCCTGTCTGAGTTTGTGTGAGCACTCTTATTAAATCGATGTACCATTGTAGCTCTCTCCATGACCTGCCAAGGATAAAAAATCTGTTTACTGTAAATTGCACCCCACTCTCTCTAAAATACCATCTGCTGCCCAAGCAGCACTCTGCTCACAGCCTCTAAAAATAGACCTGCTGATTGGCTCTTAATGAGGCAGGGGGTCCACATCAGCCTGAAACCCCTAAACACTTGTTCATGTCTGATTTGACTTAAGGCTCAACGTTAACATAAATGATGTAGCTGCTTTTTTGTGCTTAGGTTAGACTGACAGAGGTTTGAGCAGAGAATTTAACTTTTATTCATATTCAACATTAAAATTGTTTACATTATAATTGGTATTGATTGATCGACCAGTAAGTTGCATGATCAAAAACTCAATTCCCCTCCTCAGTACATTAGTCCTTAAAAGAGATTTTAATTTGAATCATTTCATCTAGTATTTACCTATAAAATGTTTGACAAATGCAAAAATCATGATAAACACACACATAAAGTATGTGTATTTTCTTGGGTGTTTTGGTTACGTTTGGGCCATGGGGAATATGATGATGTTCACCGTGCTATCTTTGTGGATTCAAACATGGGAAAAGCCCTCCCTTTGGTGGGTGAGAGCAATTGAGTTTGTAACAACTTCTTAAAACTGTCAACACAATACAATACAATACAATCTTTATTGTCCCTGAAGGGAAATTTGTCTTGGACAGTCATGTGCCGTAAGTGGCTGCATTACATAATAACAGATAAAAGATAAAAACCAATACCTTAACATTTCCCACACAGTTCTCACATACACACAATTCTCCCATTCGCACGGATAAATAGAAATAAGGTAAAAAGGTCTGTCATTCCCCCAGTCCCCCATTATTGAAAATGTAGGTGGCCAAGGGCCGTGTAAACATTAGTATTTGCTATAAATTAATTAATTTTTTTTCTCAATAGAATATGACTATTGGCAACAACTTCTGAGTTTTGGCTGTTTTCATGTTCTCCTCAAGCCTGCATGGGTTTCCTCTGGGTCTGGCTTCCTCTCACAGTCCAGACACAGGCAAATTACGTTGATTGCCTCAAAACTGCCAGTAGTTGTTAATGTTAATGGTTGTTTGTCTCTATGTTTCAAACCTGTGATGGGCTGAGAACTTTCCAGGATGGATGGATGGATATTTTGGATGATCTAAGTCAAGATGAAAATGGCTTCTGAAATGCTGAACTGAAAACGAGAACTTTTCGAGCCCAGCAGATTAAATGTGTGTGGGGAAAAGGGAGCTCTATAATCAGCCTATATCTCCACTTCTGTACATACTGTATATTTTGCAGGTTTGCCTTTAATTTGCTAGTAATTTGATAGTAGAACTCTGAGAATCTTCGTGAATACAGGCCCAGAAGATTCTTTGTAGCAACTTAACATCTGAACCCCACACGGAAGACAACACAACATATCTCTATTTCAAAATAAAAGCATTTGTTATTGTACTACTTTGCCCTAAGTACCAAAGATATGTTTACAACAGGCCTCTTTCATGTTGAAAGTTGAGCAGCACATCCTGAGCCTCAGAAATCCAAATCCAAATCCAAGCAAAGCTCTGTCTTGAAAAATGTGATTTAAGAAATTATTTAACCATTTTTACTCTTGCCTATTGGCCGATGTAAATGTACATTTTCTTTTCTACTAACCTCCATTATCACCTGTTCCTTATTGTAGGGTGCTTTGTAAGTTAGTGTTCATCAGTGTGTAATATTAAACATTGGTCTATGTTTTCTAAAACCTACCTTCAGTCATTTAATCTTTGTTGACGGGTCACCCAGAGAAAGCACTGTACTGTGCTGCCAAACAGGATATAAAGGAAATAGGAATAAGGAAAATACAGAGACAATAAATAAACAACTGGATGCAACACAGTGGTAAAGAGTGGAGTGAAGGAGCAAGGTGTTACTGTAGTACTTCAGGCTTGATGAAGCAAGCAGCAGCAGGTGTGTGGGTGATTGGTGGACACAGGAAATCTAGGGCACCACGCCCTGATGAAGACATAATGAGACAAACACATGCAAACAACAAACACTCAAAAAAAAACATCAGAAAGAGGAAGACTGCCACATCCAAAGAAACTGAGCTGATACTGAGGAAAATCAATCATTTAACACTAGAACAGCCAACATTCCATGTATACCTAGAACCGCCAAGAGGTCATTTTGACCTCCATTCACTCTAATGCAAAAATGCTAAATGGACTGCATTTATGTAGCCATATATATTATAAACCCAGCCAGACACACAGTTCAAAACACTTTATGGTGATACTTGACATTCATATACATACACATATTTTACAAAAAATAACAAAAGTGGTTGCTAGGCAAGGAGCATTTTTCTATTTTCGGTGTTATGTAAAAATTTTCAAAATTGTTTCAAATTTTTGAATTCATGTCCATTTCTCATGAGAGCAAGGGATTGTCATTGTTATGTTCAATGTTTACAGGTTTTTTATCTGTTTGACCTGTTTTAACTGTTTGACAACTTTCTAGTATCTGCACTCGTGTTGTGTTGTGGGATGAGGTCAAAATGACTAACTAACTAAATAACTAACTATAACTAACTAACTGGAAAACTGAGTGACTAAATGGACATTATTTAGCCCAGATTGCAATTATTGGAAAATCAATTTTATACATGTTTATATAGACACACTATTCGAACAGTAGAAAAATAAAGAGTCATCTAATTGAGCCAAACACTATTGTTATTTTTGGTAAAGCAAAATGTCAACAAAAGTCTTTTGAACTGTGTGTCTGGCTGGGTTTATGAAAAAACATCCATTTAGCATTTTTGATTAGAGTGAATGGACTGCCTACATCCAATATCAGAATCACGAAACATCAGATGATGTAGAACACACTTTTAGGAAAAGTCACCAACTGGGAGACCTAATCAGATCATTTAAGCAGAGAGGTCAAAATGACCTCACGGCGGTTCTAGTGTTAAGCAGCGCAGAGCTGAAGACAGATGCTGATGCTCAGCTTGCTGTCTGTTGGCAGTTCGTAGAGAAAGGTCATTCCAGCATTTTTACTGCAGTTATATCTCTCACCTCTAGCTCTGTGGAGGTCTGATAGCGCCAAGGTGTGCTGTAATTTAGCAGTTTCCTCATCTTTATCACACTGGCTTGTTTGACACTGTACATGCACATGCATGTGTCCTACACGTAGGGGTGTAATCTCATTTTGCGTTGCAGCTTCATTTAAATGAACCTTTCTTTAGGTTACCACCTTCACTCTCTCATTCAGACACACCCCTCCTCAGAGTGACATGGGGCTGAAACCTACAATAGCCTTCACAGACATGGAATGTTCCATCTGTATTTGCATTATTGCAATAGGCCTACTGTTCTGTAAGGGTGAATTATTATTGATGTCTGTAACTGAATTTGAATTGAACTGAATGTGAAAGTGAGTTGAATTTTCAGTGATGATCAAATATAGTTTCAGAGAAACTGAATTACATTTCATAATCTATACATTTAGTTTCATTTAGTGGAATTCAGTTCCAAACTGATGAGTTCAATTTCAAATTGTACTATTCAGATTCAGTTTTTCAATAAAATGATTCAAATAAACACAAATTCAAACCATGTGATTCAAATTCAGTTTCTAGTGGCACATATTTCTGCCTATAAGACATCATGGACCATCACATCTGATGATGAGAAAAGTGAGAAAAGGACTGATATTTAACAATATTCTAACCCTGTCAAACTGAGCAGGTGCTTTTTAAAACAGTGGAAGAAGAAGAAGCAGCAGCAGCACTTGAGCATTAGAATGTGCTGGAGCTCCATCAGCTGGCTGCAGGCCTCGGCTCACAGTGGGGAGTCTCAGCTGGACAGCTCCACACCACCGGAAGGCAAATCACATCACACCCACCGTCTGAACTGCATATGATAAGGCTTCATTATCATAAGTTCATTTTCTCCTGTTGAAGCGGCTGCTAAAACAAAAGGCCAGTTGATTATTCTTCGTTGATCAGTCAAGGCGCCTGATTTGAAAAAGGTGTGTGTGTGGGGGGGGGTTGCTGTCCAGCCTCCACAATGGACCCACAAGATGGACACACAATAGAGCTGGATGTGACAGTCTGTCCACTGTGCTGGCTGCTTCTCCAGATGATGAGCTGGCCACCGGCTCCTCCATCTCAACAAAAGCGTCCATCAGCATTGCGCTTAATATTTGACAGATTTGACACTCAGTTCAAAGACCTGCTGTCACATAGGGAATAAACTGATTTCCATTCATGTCTCTGAAGTCAGTTTATTTGCTGTTCTGTTTTACCAGTTTTTTTTTTTGACAAATGGACATATTCTATGCTTTCTATGATGAGGAATTAGCATGACAGTGGATCAGCTGTATAGATGTATTCATAGGCAGCTAAAACCAACTGATGAACATAAGGTGGAAGGGAGAGTGTTATCCCCAATTTCTACTGGATCTGTTTGTGCTCTGTTCAGACACTGTTGTGAACGCCACAGCAATTCGATCCCATTCAAGTCCGTCAGACCATTTCCACTGCATGCGCTGCGGTCCGTCTCCGATGCGTCTCTGGTCCGTCATAGCTCCGGCAGAAATACGCAGAAAGTCTATTTTTGATCCATCATTCAAGTCCTAAAGCTCACAGGACGTCAGACATGGTGGAAAACCACATTTCCACTGCATGCTGCATTTTACCTGAAATAGGTTGTTTGACCACCCCCACTAAACCAAGGTTTTGTAAAATCACAAAATAGGCAGATCAACAGGTCAGCAGTTGTTAAATTAATTGTTTGTTTGTTTTTTCACATCAAATGAGGTATAATTTTACCTGAAATAGGTTGTTTGACCACCTAAAAAGGTTTATACATTATGCTCCAGTAGATATAGCTAGTAGCTACCAACGTATATATTTTATCAATTGGGCAAAGATTGTTCCAGTGTGCTCCAAAAGCACTACTAATATAAGATTGTTTTGGATTTTAAGCGCTTCCTTGCCTTACAGTATCTCATATGTAGCCTACTGTGTCACCATCTTTCACCAAACTTTTGTGAGGTTTGTGTAAACTATAGCAACAAATGCCACAAAAAAAAAAGAAACTGCACATAGGATACAAATCCAGACGGACAGAGTGTGCATGAAGCAGTGTCCTGATGTCAGTGGTAGCTACTGATTGGCTGGATGATAGGGCTCTGGCTGGTGACCACTCTTCACTTACGACCTGCTAATTTCCAGGCTTGATTGGTTAGAGTGTGAATTCAGACAAACCTGGTTGACAGCATGGTGGACGTGGTTAATGTCTTCATGCAGCCACATGTGATGCGTGTGTATTTCATCAGTGGGAAGCTGATTTGTTATGTTCCTTTATCGCTTTGTCTTAGGGATTAGCATTGTGAATGCAGAAACAGCAGCAGAGCTAAGAAGGCTCCAATACAGGGGATTACAAGAGGCTTTATGCCCTGTAATTTGATTTTAAAAGAGTTTTACCTTTGTTCTGTCTGCCCAGTTTGGATGTGCTGGGAGGTTGAGATTAGCACATAAAACTGAGTTTGTGACAAAGCTGATTAGCAGTTGAAACAGGGCCAACAGGGCCTTCCTTCTTAGAGAATCTGCATTTTAACATCAAATCTTTACTTTCAAGCCAGGAAATGTTTCTATCGCCTGCTCTATTTTTTTATTACAAAATGTAAATGATTTAGTATTTTATATTTTAATGTCGAACAACAGTTCATCAGTTCCTACATTTTTACGTTTGACACCATTTTGGTTCCATCATAAGGAAACCCAGCTTCAGTTTCAATTTTAATTTTGGTTACATACTGCCATCTGCTGGATGAATAATATACTTCTACCTTTCAGAGTATGCAGTGTCCAAAGCCCCCAATTTATTGTGTCGACATACTTTAAACAGATACATTTTTTATTTTCAAAATATCACAGCAGTACTTTAACTTTGCCCCTGCCACTCCTCCCTCATGAAATACTGCATACATAAGTATGTTTTATGTTTCACTGTTTGTTTATTGTGCAGTGTTTTACTGTGTTTCAGCCAATCAACTGAAATGAAAAGATAACACCAATGAGAATGAAGCTCACTCTCTCTCTTGAAATAAATGGTTAAATGGATTTACACTTATCCGGGCTTGGTATGATTGGCTGCTGCTCCTGCTCCCTCTGGTGGAACAGCACTGACAGTGGTGGGTTTTGGCAAATACAATTACAGGCTGTAGGTGGAGCCAGAGGAGTTAGATTTTCCTACCCATTTCATGTACTACAATCAGGATATATTGACAGTTCCAGCAAATAAGACTGCGAATTGTTAACAATTGAAGCTTTAATTAAACTAATATGCCATAAAGACTTGGGGTGAATTCCCATCCAACACCTTACTGAGTTATGGCGCTTTTCCACCACACAGTCATGGCATAGTATGGCTTGGCACGACTCGGATTAGGTGTTTTCTTCATAGTTGAATCTGATGCGGGATTCGAACCGGGGCCGCCTGCAGTGACGGCCCCTTGTAGTTTTTTATGTGGAGGGGTTCCTACCATCCACCTCGAAGCTGCTTAGTGCCAGTTGAGGCGATACAGACCCCCATCAGGCCATGACAGAGGTGTCATTCAACCTGTTTTAAGTCGATGTACCATCACAAAGGTTCTGAAAATAAATAAATGAGAAATATATAAATATACTGGACTGACATGATGCTTATAATGAGCATGGTTTAACAGCAACGTCATGCTGTTTCCAAAAACGACACCAACTTCAGCAGAGAAGTGAGTTTGAGTACATTTTTAGTTAGCCTACCGATTTAACAGTGGCTCCTGTCATTACTTTATTTTCTACACTCACAAACAAAACCTATTTTAAACTGTGTATTTTTTTTCAAAGGTTCTGCATAAGTGTTAGAGGTTCAGTCTGGACTGTAGAGCACAGAAAGCTGCTCAGTTTTAATATAGCCTAGGCCTACTAATAATCAGGCACTTACAGCTGACGTCAAAGGGGACCTATGCTCCTTTTCCACAAATTAAAATAGTTCCTGAGTGTCGTAAAGACATGTCTGTGACATGTGTCGGTCAAACATCACTCAGTTCATCCTCTCAAAACAGCCCTGTCTGTTTCAGTGCCCATCCCTTTAAATGCAAATGAACCACGTACAGCCATGGCGTTGCGTTACCATGACGATGGCTACTACTAGCACATACTGATTTGGCCAAAATGCAGTATGTAGCATGCAGGATGCAAACAAAAGTTAAATCTGCAGTATGAGAAAAATTCCCAGATGTCGTAGGCTACTGATTCATAGAATATCTCCAGTAGGCTATGCATCTGACCAGTCTACATTGTGTAATTGTGTGCAATGCAATGCTTCCATGACCTAGTCTCACCATGTTATATAAATAAAATAATATTTAATGCAGACTGGTCGGTTCATTGTATGGACAGTCAGTGACCACAGTGGTGCTGTGGTGTTACCTGTAATGATGCTTCCTCTACCGATGTACACACACTGAGTGGACAAAACAACCAATATTTTTTTATTGCCATGTGCATATGTGCATGAACTTTGACAATGCAAATTACACAAGGAGTATCATGTAGTGAACACTGACCTGCCAATGATGTACTCGGACCATTCTCAGTGCTGGTTTTGTATTGGTTGATGGCTTTAGCAAAGAACTCTTTGCTGATCCAGCACCCCCCAACTCAAAACCAAAGAATGTAAAATGAGATGATCAAGTTAAAGAATGGACCTCATCTGGGAGGACTACACCTTTTTTCTCCTATTATTGCACACATCTAGTTTACCAATGCTGTGTATGTGTGGGGCACAGGGAAAGCTATACCTCTTGGTAAAGTGCTGAAATATCTTAAGAAACCACAACACCGCAGTGAGCCTCTTAAAAAGCCACAAATATGCAAAATGTGCATGGAACATCAATACAGGAATTATGCAAGCACACCAGATATCAAAATATATGTGGATTATGTTTTACTCTTGCAGATGAATGTGGTGAATCATTTACACTTGGGCATTGTGATACTCTGACAGCCTGACAGTGTTCTGCACAGTATATGACATGTTGCTTGGTGGTAGTAACCAAACCTCTACATGTATTGTATTATGACATATCAGATCAAAAGGCTGAGCGATACTTTAGAATTTGCGATGCTAAAATCTCATGGAAAGGAAATATTTTAATTACCAGTCTAAATCTGGATATGAGCAGAATGCAGACCGAGGGAGAGACTAACAACCATTCATCTTGTATTTGTAGACCTAATTTGTAACTTGTGCCACACAGTGTGGCTACTTCCACTGTTGTCTGTGGCCAAGTGTGAAACCCGATTGATTTTTGCTACAATACAAACATGTTTTGACAGAGGGATATCAAAAAAAGAAAGCAGTCATCAAACACCAGATTTGTAATCTCCGCTTAATCTTTGCTCCAACATTAAACTAATGTTTTTGTCACTTGGGGCAAAGTAACCTGAATACACAATATCTGACAGCTAACTACTTACACACCCAGCGGGTGTTAGCATTTATTCTAAGTAAAATAAATAATCGGTGTCCTTTATGCACACTGTTGTTTCCACCAACACTGGAAAAAAAAAACACGTGGTCAACCAGCCTCTCACCAGCTGTCTGGATTTATGGATTTATCAGAGCATTTGAATGTAAAAGAAAATGTGTCAATGCATGATAATTTTGTGGTTGTAAATGCGTGATAATGCTCTGTGGTTGTGCCACTATGAGTGAGTCTCACAATGTACAAAGATTTATAAAATACAGATTGGTGCGGCTTCATAACAGTACCAAGAAATGTAGGATAGCCGGCCCCTGTGGTTCCAAATTTTTAGTCAAGACTCATAAATATTTTGGGTTAAGGTTGTGTTTGCGTTTGCTTATAGATGTCTATATCTGAGCCATTTATAATATCTTTTTTTTAATTCACAAATTTTAATATGGACCTCAGACACTGACATAAAGTTAGGTAACGTTAATGTGGTTCAACTCTTTTTTTGTTTGTCCAACTCCACCCTTAAACCACCACATGTATCGAACCAAATGCTTTGAATATATTGTCCTCTGATGATACTGCAGGCTTGACCACTTCTCAGCAGCCACACATCGCCATTAAACTTAAATATAAGACTACCATTGTATGACTTCGATGTCAGTGTTCAGTGACCTTCCATCAGCACATGCACAGTCACAGATGCCCATCAGTTACAGTATGTGTGGTCGGTCCGTACAGTGTCCCACCACCAGCCCTGTAACATCTGCAGCTCCTGTTCCAGGTCTACGTCTCAGACTGGGCTTCAAAGAAATGAAAACATGCGAAAGTGATTGTGAACAGCTCTGCTCTGTCCAGCTGCAGATATCAGAATGACCATTCATTCCGAATTACCTGAGTATAGAATCTGATTGTGAAATACCTGAATCGGGGCCAAAACAGACAATGTGCAACCCATTTGTGGCCATTTTCTACTTTTCAGGCTTTGCCCAAATTATTTGCTCTTCTTATGTTTTTGCACAGGGATTGATAATGTGACCTGGATTGAGTGAATAAACATAAAGGTAAAATTAGAGTAAAACTGTTTTCATGTTGTACAGTAGAAACACAGCAATACACAGTTCTGTACTTTTTTTTCCTCCCCAAGAAGCCACTGTGTGTGCAGTTTCATATCATTAGATATTTTTCTGTAATTAATTAATCAAAATTAACACATTACACAAGTGCACACCTTTGTCTAACACATTAATTAATTACAGAGAAATAACATAACAAAAAAAATACCACAAAATTAATTGCACTCTACGGAGCTACATCTCCATGTTCTTGTTTCCTCTCTGTAAATACTCTCACTCAGGCCTATGATGACAATGCAATGAAATGTTGATTCGCTTTTCAATAGAGTGGGGTCACTGAGATCCTGCTGCCACTACAGTCCCAAACATGGAGTCAGTGGCTCATCTTGTGTTTCCAACAGGACTGACTCGTGCAGTTCATGTGGCTGACGTATTAGGAAAAAAAAAAAAAAGAAAAGGCAAATTCTGTCTGTTATGTTCTTGGTGCAGGGAAAACTGTAGATTCAACCGATAACTTGAAACATGAAACACTGGCAAAGCAGGACAACAGCATGAAGCAGAGATTGTGCAGGGACAGGTGCACCGATGGAACTTCAGTGCCACACACCTTCTGTTCACACCTGTACATTTATTATTTGGTGCACTATTTACCTATATTGATATGCAATTGATTTAGATTAATTAATCACAAAGCATGTAATTAATTAGCTTTATCGTCTTAATAACTTGATAGTTCTACCACGCACACGTGCACACACACACACACACGCACGCACACACGCATACACGCACACAGGGAGAGAGCTTATTCATACTGTGATTGTTGAAACAGAAAACAACACATAACTTAATCTGAAATATACTACACGGTCAACCTCCCCCCCACCCCCAACCCACCATCCATTCAAGTGCTCCATTCCTTCCATTACTCCCTCAAACACCTGCATATGAAAACCTTCTTTATCGACAACAGCTCAGATATGATGCAGGACAGGATGTGGCAAAGTCTTTGTGGTGTGGTTAAGCGGGACATTGTTGCTACGTCATGCAGAGATAGAAGGGAATGGAGGGGGTCGTCACACAGAGAGTTGAAGACCCCCCTTTTGCAGAGCAGAGGAAGGTGTTGGTGGGACAGTTAGTGGTGGTTGGTGGTTGATAGCATGGATCCCGAAGCCAGAGGCCAGCTCTGCTCAGGTCTAGCTGAGGGCCGGACTGTCTGTCTGGAGGTCTGCAGTCTCTGAGGGCAGGTCGGGCTCCTCCGGAGGCTCATCTGTGCTGGTGCTCGTGGAGACCTGAGAGGGGGTACAGTAGACCAGCGTGGCCCCCTGGGGCTCTGAACCCGTGCCAACCTCTGCATTGTCCTCATCCTCTTCAGGCTCTGAGGATGGAATGAGGTGCAGTGGGCCAGGGAGTTTGACGGGGCAGAAAGCTGAACCTGTTGGAATGAAGTTGACTTTGTTCTTGTCTGGGCAGGAGAATAGGGGAACCGAAGCTGATGTGGACTGCCTTGAGCTGCAGAGAAACAAGTAGTGCAAAAAAAAAAAAAAAAAGCAACAGGTTCAGGATCACACAGTGCTTAGGCAGCAGGGAGATTTAAACACAACACATGTACCAGCCTATACCTCATCTCCTCAAAAGCTTTAATCTTCTCACAGCCCTCTGGTGGCTCTCGCTTGAACATGTAGCTGTTGTTGGGTTTGGGGGAGGAGGCAAACTTGGGCAGTGGTGAGCTGCTTCCACTGTCTGTGGACAGAGAGACACAGAGTTGACTTAGGTGTCGGTCATTAACAACAGCAGTATTTCTCAAAGTGTTTCTGGAGCATGTCTGATCATCTACTCTATTAGCAAATAAGGATTTCAGAAAGTTATCTAGACCCTGGAAAGGAGGTACCAGCTACCCCCATGAGCCAATTGCCCTCAAGTCTCTATCCTTGAGTTTTATAGCAAAGGCAAGGCAAGGCAATTTGTAAAGCCCATTTTTACAAACGGTTTGTCTCAAAGTGGCTTACATGGCATCATAACAACATCCTCTGCGCTTAGACCCTCACATCGACTGAGGAAAAGCTCCTGGGAAAACCCTTTTAACAGGGAAAATTTGGAGAAACCACAGGGTGAGCAACAAAGGAGGGATCCCTCACCCAGGACGGGCAAGCACTTTAGAAAGGTTCAGCTATGGTAGGTTAGACAGACAGACAGACAGACATTTCCACAACAATGAAATGGAGGTGCATCCTTTGCAGTGCAGAAAAATAAAGGCAGATATTAAGACCCTGAAACAAAGCTACAATACCTAGATAAGTAACAATGACAACAAAACTTAATTGGAATAAAAATACATTCACTCATTTTAGGATTCACAACATTGCAAAAAAAACTGAAAACAAACTGAAAAAGAAAACAGCCTTATTGCATCACATTATTCAGTGCAATTGTTGCTTTTTGAATAAAAAAAAACATCCTTGTTTTTATTGTCCTGTATCTTCTGTATGAGGGCAAAAACTGAAACAGACAGGACCCATTGAGTTCTTCTAGGGTAGGGAGAGATGAGCTGATGATTTTCTGGGTAGTGGTGATAACCCTGTGGATCGTTACAGTGAGACACGCAGGTGAGATGAGAAACCTATAGGAGGGTTTATTAGGTCAGCTGCTGACCCCTGCTAATGAATGCTGATTGGTCAGTGACGGACTTGCGACTATTTACGACCAGAGATCCCACCTGATGACAAAACAGCTGTAAAACAGGCGAAAAGCTATTTTATTTCCTGCTGTAACACTGTTATTATGCACTCTATTAACTGTTAATATTTTTTCAAGCGAGAAAGTAGCCTAACTGTTTAGACCCCCAATATGCGGTCTGTCTATCCAAATGAGGGCTGTTTAGAAGTCTGCTCCAATGTTTTTGGAGACGTGGAGCTCCACCTGTGCAGCAACGACTTGGACATCACAGAGGCAGCAACTGGTCTGCTGACATGCTCGGCCGGCCAACCTCCGTCATCATCCCGGGGACAAAACAATCGTTAATTAACTTAGGTAGGTTTTTAGGGATTTACCGCCAGCTGGTTAAATCCTCTTTATGAGATAAATGCTTGTCTCATTGATGAAATGCTTTACCTTTATCACGGTCATACAGTAGATCTTCTGTGGAGTAGGGACTGCCATCATGTGATCCTGGTGGACAAGCTGGTGAGGGGCAAGGGGACAGACTGGAGCAGCTGCTGGACCGGCCAGGGGCTGAGGGCGTCTGGGTGTCCATGCTGCGGGTGCTGCTGCTGCGCTGTTGGGGAGGGAAGGGTGCTCGCCGCCCATCAGGAACTTCCAGGGACTGGGTGTCAGAAAAAGGAGACAGACAGCAGGGGCAAGACATGAATATTGTTTAGACGCAATCCAGGAGATAGACTGAAATGTGGATGGACAGAACCTTACCTTCAGCTCCTCCTTCTCTCCATTGTCTTTGATGAAGACCTTCTCCAGCTCATGGTTGATGCCCTCCATGCTACTGGGCACCCGCGAGATAGAGGGTTTTGGCACCGTAATGTTGGACAGCGGCATTTGTGCCGACTTCGACATGGAAAAGGGTTGCTGCATAAACATACAAGTACACACACACACGCACAGGACCACAGGAGTGCATTTATATAGAGTTTTGGAGCATGTAGTAAATTATCTTTTGCTTTCTAGGGATTCAGACTCATCCTCTGTGCTGCTCTTACTGGTATCTGGATACCATAAATCACAGTTTTCTCCTAGACCGAAGAGAAAACAAAGTTGATATCTCTGGCTTGGCCCTCACCTTGATTAAATGCTATTAATGACAGTGCATCTCTTATACTGTAACACATAATCTTCTGCTGGAATATGGAATATACTCTGAATAAATAATTAATCTGAGCCTGGTCTGATCCTCTCGCCTGATGAAGATTTCTAGGCAGCACATACCTTAATGTTGCTGGCTGTGGAGGTGTGGTTAGTGTTGCTGGTGAGGGGGGCGTGGGTGATGGTATTCTACTGGAGGGAAGACACTCAGTCTTCGGTGTGGTTCCCTCCTGATTCAATGTGTTGGAGCTGCTGCTGATGCTGTGCAATGTGCTAGAGGAGCAGACAGAAAACATGACACAGGGAAGTGGACCAGGGGTTTCATTTATAAAACTGTGCGTAGGATCCTTATTTAAGAATGTAGGTTTCTGTGATGAACAGCATTAAGTAGGACTGATACCAAGAAAACAGAGTGGAGTGATTGTGTGAGCAATTACTGGCTTTTTTCCCAGACTATGAGATTTAATTGGCTCTAGTTATTTACACCATGTTAGGACTGGATGCTTTATTCCATGCAGCTGCACCACCCTCTCCTCCTCCTTCGCTCCGGGAGTGGCACCAAACTTGCTGGAGCATCACCAGACTGTCCTCCACAAACGATTTTTGATTTATCAAAAATTGAGCCTACAGTGCATGAAAACGTTTCACTGTAAACAGTACTGTGAACATACCATCCAATTTTTCCTAAATACATTTTCAATATTCCTGAAAAATAAAATGACAATATTTTGGAGTCATAGTTGATGAAGTTTGGCAAATATCAGAATTGTATCTCAAAAACTGAATTTTTGAAAACATTTTGAATTCTGCTCTCATGGGAACAACTACAATGTAAGAGTGGCATTTTTAAACAAATTTTCTCCTGTGAAGCAAAACACTTATCATTAAAAACAAATCACCAACATTTCCATGCTGTCATGATGCAATCTATGCAGGGCTCAACAGTGCGACTGTTTTGCTCGCATTTGCGAGTTGATAATTTCCAGTGTGAATAGAAAATTACATTCAGTCACATCAGTGACTCCAACAGAAACTGTAATAGTATGCACTGTTTTGCGTGTTGTTTAATGTGATCAGTATTTTTTCCCTCTGTCTATTTGGAGATTTTGGCCACGGCCTTGATTAAAGCCTGTGTACATGCGGCCTGTTTGATGAAGATGTGGCATCTTTTGCGCACATTACTCAAGGTAGACGCGCATCATGCACACTCACAACCCAAAGTGACGCCAGAACAGCCAACATTCGGTGCGGCGCACTTCTTTTTTCTAACCCTAAAAAGGAAGAAAAAAAAGCTGAGAACAGCTGAGGTTTCTTCTCCTACAGCTGACATGTGGTCACAGTCTCACAGTGCACCCGTCCCTTAATCTTCAACCTCAAAGCTCTCTGTCTTCAGACTGTCCTGACCTGTCCCTGAACATCACTCAGGGACAACATAGAGCTGATTGTGTGACTGGTTATTAAGTTTTATTAATGTTAAAACAAAAGTATACTGATATAGCTACTGAGTTGTTCAACATCAGGCTGAGTTCAACAAATGAGCATATAGCCTACTATGGTTTAAAGGGACTACAAGGAGTTTCTTGGACTGGTGCAAGACGGATGAAAGCAGAAAGAATGTTTTCAAATCAAGAATGAAAGTCGAAGGTTCAAAGACGATCAGATACTGTCGTAGTTCCGACCATAAACAGCGATTCGGCGTCGTTATTCCCATAACCCGCTGGGCTATGGACAAGCCGTTCACTAAATAATAACAAAATAACAATAAAGACAAAACAATATCGAAAATTGACTCATTAACAAGTGTGGGTAACATAGATTCATCCACATTAATATGAGACCTTTTTATAACCAAATACAAACTCTGCGTTGTCCCTTTAAGTAGTTAGGCTAAATAATGAGATGTAATTCATATCAGTAGTAGCATGTATGACCACTGTGTGGCTAAAACACAGACATCCAGTGAGTCGAACAAGTCAAACAGCTGCCGACACGGGTCACTGACTGATGTAGGCTATAACTTCAACTTGAGCATAACTTCATATGAACGCACAGGTGACCCAGTGCAGTTCTGACCCAGGATCAATAGGACAGCGTGTCCTCCTGCATATATTTTTAGCCTGGTTGGTATACCAGAGCTTTATTTACAAACAAAAAACAAACAACTGCGAAGAGAAGATCGCGGTGGAACTGAAAACAGCTGAGTTTTCCTCTATTACAACTGAACAGCTGACGTATGGTCAAGATGGACAACGAAGACCTGTCTCACAGTGCATTTCATTTAACCTAAAACCTCAAAGCTCTCTGTCCTCAGGCTGTCCTGACCTGTCTCTGAACATCACACAGGGAGAACATGGAGCTTCTTGTGTGATTAGTTACTGAGTTTTATATCAGTGTTTACATCAGGCTTCTTTGTCAGTTCCCACGGTGTCATGACTAAAGCTGAGTAACAAGCCTGTAAGTCCTACAGTTTTCCAGCCCAGCTGGCTTAAATGTATGTTTAATGACTCAAATATTGTGTTGGTCACAATATATAGCCTAATAGTTATCTGTTGAATAACACAGATGTTAAAGAACTTAGAAAATAATTGCATATTAAATCGCAATATTGATCAAGATAATCGCAAATGGATCAATTTCTGAAATCGTTCAGCCCTACCTTCATCTTCTCAGACTGATACTTTAACTCGGAGACAGGGTTTTATCTACCAAAGGGATTTCATCAACAAAGCAGACAGCAAAATACTGATATAACACAACCTTATCCAGTAGGATGATCCTAAGTGCATATTCCCAAAACATTATTTGGATTTAACCAACCACATATTCAAAGTCTAAATAGTCTGAACTTGGGCTATATATAAATATAACAGTTCTAGGATATTAACCATAACACATTGGAGTCAGATTTGGATTCTGAACTTGGACAATGTGACTGATGATGTTTTACAAGTCCACCAAACCCTCGGAACAGAGTGAGAACCAGCTGATTTCAGTCTATTGCTCCCCATATCCTTGACGTTTTAAACTTGTGTGCACTACCATAACATTAGATTATTGTTATTTGCTGACACCAAGCCTGTGAAGGTGGAGCAATCAAGTGTTCCTGCAACTCACTGTTCAACATGCTAACCCTAACCTTTACTAAACAGAAAAATAGTTCTGAGTCATCCTATCACCAAAGTTGCAAACACTGAAACCCACTCTGACCTGAGAGGCAGGCAGGGCCCATGGGTGATATGCAGGGCCCTGAGCATCAAACTCCTGACCCTGCCATCTGCTTCCTTAGCATAAATCCTGATCAATCAGACCAGGCTTTTTATCTGTCCAGTGTGGATCTGCTATTGTAGTGTATGCAGCTTGAAAGCTCACCCTTTTTTCAGTTTAGCAGAGATGTAAAAAAAAAAAAAAAAAAAAAGTGGTTATGTAGGTGACCATGGTCAGTTCAACTAGTCTGTCCAATTTCCTCAGACCCCTTACTTCAACTCAGAGCTGCTGCTCCCTGGAGGCTTTTGATGTTGCTCCACTTTAGGTGAAAACTCCCATGAACTGTTGTGAGTGAAAATCCACAAGATACAGTAGGCAGTATGAGGATCAGTCACCGTCTCTCTGTCTAACACCAACTCAGTTCAAGAGATCACATTTCTCCTCATTCTGATGCTTTAACATTAACTGAAGCTTGTCACCTGGAGCTGTGCGATTATGCTGCCACATGATTGTCTAATTGGATGATTACATGAACAAGCATGTGTTCATTCATTAAACACATTCAATAAATTACAGTGACAAACTAATCTGTCAAATCATATTCTAGGAAATATTTAAACTCTTTAACACAAACACAGAGACCATATTATAGTTATAACACATGCTGAGTATTTGCTTAAAAACACCAAAGCTGAGTCAGTGGATTCACCAGGGTGTTGTTAGATTCTTCTCTGTAGTCAAATATATTGTATATTTTCATTCGTGCGTGTTTGCAAAATAGTGCTTTTACATGCATGTAGATGCAGATACTGGTGTGCTGGCCCAGAGGGCTCTGTTTATATCCCACAGACCGCTAGGCCTCAGTGTTGCTATAGGAGCCATGGACCTACCAGCTGATACCGAATTACATCCCCTCTCAATGATGGTATACGACCTCAAAGTAAAGCAATTCAGAACAAGCTATTCGTGCTCACAGAATATGCTTAAAAATCCGACTAATTATCCATGACATGTAGATTAGCGAGCCATTTTTATCTTCGACAAAGTAGCTGTATCATCACTACACAGGCACCCATATCCCAACGTATTTTCGCAATGGTAATAATATAATAACACTCGTTTTAGCTAATATAAAATTACAACGTTAAAACGCCATGGCAATATGCGAATAACACATTAAAATGATGTGCGTTTAAATGATTTTTGATATTCACATTGCAATCGGAACATTGGCAATGAGACCTACAGTGAAAACATGTATTCATATTGTATTTACCCTCTAAGCTTGACGCGTCAACCATCAAATCCCTGGTGTTATGAGCCTACATTAGAAAGCTAGACAACTAGCCTAGCATATAGCCTGCCTCTGCCCCGATATGGGAGGTTCAAGTGAAGCTACAGAGACAACGGTAACGTTACGCTAAGGTGAACTAGCATTTAAAAACTTGACAATAATAGCTCGTCGGGCTTGGTGGTGAATTTGTATAGCCTTAAACACAGCCAACTGTCATTTGTCTGGATAATGACAGTCCGCTTTATAATTCGGGTTGCATCTTGTTCACAAAACTGTGTCCGATTTAGCGAAAACGTGATATTTCTTGCAGCTTTGACTGTTATTATGACTAGCTTCCCGCACCAAAACACAACATAACGCCTGATACCAACAGTCGGAACACAGACTGAAGTTGACATTTTCATTAAGTCTAATGTTGGAAAGTCCACAATACTCCCAAGCCGAACAGAAGAACAGCATGTGACTTTTTGGAAAATGCTGGTTTCAATGTTTAAATTCTTGCATCGCCTTAATTCATCCTCGGAACCAGTTAATCTGGCTTGTTTTTTTTAACTAGTTCCGCGACACACTGAACAGGCACGACCCTTAGCATAGCACCAAGCTATCTGGCCGATAACGGGCACATTAGGGATGAACTTCAACCACTTCAATGATGTTATTACCTTTGGAGGACAGAGAGCCTTCCAGGTGGACTTTCGCTGCCCGGCAGGGACAGTCTCTGCCCAGAGGCCAGGCTTCCGTCGATTCGTGCAGCTTGAACTCGGGTTGGCGGAACTGAAGCAATGGTTCTTCGTTGGTCCTGTGTTGCTCCCGGCTGCTGAGGAGGAGGAGGAGGAGGGAGCCGAGCGGGTTGGGCTGTGATGGTTTCCACGCACAAGCTGGTACCGTGGGTTGACTAGGCTGCAGCCGGGTGGTGGTGGTAGTGTGGACACAAGAAGCGCAGGGGGATAACGTTAATGGGGGAGCGGCTGCCTGTTGGGACTGGCCGGCTGGCTGCTGCTGTTGATGCTGACATGATCTGCCGCCGTCACTTGATGAAGTTGCTAAAATAGCCTATAAACATGACAGGTAAAATAAATGTTCGTTGGATATTCACGGTGCACGAGACTTAATTATTTGAAGAAAAAAAGTTTCATTACAACGTCCCCTCTGCGATGGAGGCGACGACCACTGCGAATGTAAAGATGAGCAAGAACAGAGTTGTCTTCTCATGACTCTTCCCACCCTGACAGTTTCCAAGCACTGACCTTTCTTATTGGTCCCAGCCACTTCCTGAGCAATTTAATGGGTCTTTATGGTATGATGTGGCTTAAAACCACTAGCAGCAGATACAACTAAGATATTTTGGAGCTTTTAAGGCTGGCGATACATTGTGAATTTCAATTATCACTGATAACAGAATTTAATGGCTTGCAAATTAGTTTGGCTCATACATTCTGAGATGAAATGCCATATCGCACTTGCTCCTTCTTGTCCCTCTGGCACCTCCAGGTTATCAGAAACTTCGTTTGGATTGAGAGTATTTGCAACATGTGTCGTTAAATGGATGAAGATGTTTCGAAGTTGTCTAGTTTCTTCTTTCCATGTATTTTCTTGTGATGCTGAGCAGTGAGCTCGCACCACTGGATAATTTCATTGGCTCTCAATTCATATTCATTTAGGGATCAACAACAACAAAAAAGATTCAGCACTGAAAAAGCTGACCCCAGTAATAAAGTAGTAAGAAGTATTGCTACATCTTTGAGTTATAACTGTATACATTTGGAATATATAGAAGGGGGGAATGCACATTGTAAATATTGAGAGGCAGGTATTCCCTGCACCCATTCTTGAAGTCCATCCTCAAATAAGTTCTCAGTGTTTGTAATGATTGCCATTTGTTTCAAAAGTGTTGGAGCTTCTTAAAAAATGACAATCACTGCCGTTTCTCATTCAAACCGATCATATTTACTGATTTAAACACAGAAACAGTGTCACTAGGAAGGAAAAACAAACAACGGTGACCTAAAAATACGAGGAGGAAAAAGCAGATCCGTTACTTAGCTGTAATGACTCATTACAGATAATTCCAATAATCAGCTGGCCTGCTCTCCCTGCTTTCCCTATATATAACCCAGTCTGTCTTATTTTTGTAGTTTGGGTCTCAACAATGTTTGTGTAAAAGTTTTGGAGACATCATCATGGAGACCTAGGAAAAATGGAGGTATACCTAAAAATCAGGTGGAAAAGAAACAAACCTGAAGCTGAAGCCATCTAAGTTTATTTTTCAGTGTAGCAGCATGATAGGTCATAGGTTTCCTTGGACTGAGTCGGATGCTGAATATAGTGCATGTAGGCTATGTGTCATAGAGGGTTAAATTCCCATAACACATGCACACAGATCTAGATGATTGGCAGCATTTTGTAAATAGCTACACTTAGCCCATTCTAGTTCAAGGAATCAAATGATTAGAAAGGTCTGGGGAATTTGAAAGGGTAGTCCAAAAAAACAGTGAGGAACATTATCTAAGGTGTCATAGTTATTGTTGGCAACAGCATTTCAGGTGAATTTATAACAGTGTGAGCAGCGTGAGCTCCTGATATCAATGTCCTGTTAGTAAAATTCATACTAACTAGGCATTATGGAGTACTGAGTTCTCTAAAGTGAAATCGTACTGAAAATTTGCCAGGTTGTAATTAATATCCCGCGATAGCAGCACATCAGGAATAGCAGGGTATCCAGACTGCATGGTCAGGACATGAGGAGCCAACGTGAAGGGGACATCTCCAAGGACATCTGGGACGGCTGAAGCTGTTTCCACTGCTGAGGGCTCTGCAATACACGTGTCTGAAGGGAGCTTCCTGGCAGAGGGTTGATCAGGAGTTATGTAGAATGACTGTGAGGAGAGGGAGACACAGATTTAATGTCAGTGTTGAAAAAAGTGTTATGTTTTTATGTCACAAAGAAAACTACAGCAGTAGCTCACACAGACAATGGGTACAATGGGCTGACAGGTGTTAAAGGCACTGCCAACGAAACAAACATTTCTCAGGATGAAGCAAATATTTGTCTAGATATTTCCTAGCCTTCCTAGTCTACATTAATAATATCGGGTTCTCTCTGGGCATGATGAAGTTACATCCGCAATTTGTTTTTACTATTTTCACCTGGGAATGGCACCTAAATTGCCTTCTGTATTGTGTGACAACTAGAGAAACTTTGACAATCAGTAGGGATGGAACGGTTTATGAAAACAGGCCAAACTGAAGCATGACACTATAGGCCCAAACAAGACTGTGGTGGGACACCAGGTCAATACTTCACTTTATGTTGTTGGTTTGTAATGTTAAGGTTAAACTCTTTTGTATGCACTAATTCAAGGGTCAGACCTTTAAAAGTCATTTTTACTTGTGAGTGAAAAGCGTACTTCAAATGTTGTGCTAAAAAGGTTCCAAGGTTTATTTGTTTTTTTTAAAGGAAATAAATAAAAATTGGATATTCAAGACAATACAAGTATTCTATTTGCCTTCTGTAAATCTCACTACACAGGTTTACTGAGGTCTGAGTTTATTCCTGTCTAATTCTCTTTTGTAGGAGCACTATAAGCTTCTCAAAATAAGATAGTAGTGGGGCCCACGTTGTATGGATTTTTTTGGTCAACCCTCTAATGCAATATTTTATCTTTTCTAATAGAATAGAATCAAGTCTTTCATCCAAGAGGAAGCTTTGGGTGGATGTGCTGATTTCCACTCCAGCAGGATTCTTCTCTGGGCAAGGAGAATTGAAAAGGCAAGCACATTTTAAATTTTATTTGTCATTGATATACACTCTCCTGGGACTCCAAATATAGCCATTTCTGCACTGGGTTGGATATCTCTTCTAAAAGCTTCAGATAAAGTTTGAAATATCGTAATCCAAAAATTGTACTGTTTGATTGCTTGTTTTATTGAAGGACAAAAACATATGAGGCCGGTTGGCCTTAGCTATATGACAATGTTCACATGACTCACTGACATTAGAATAGATCCT
This sequence comes from Decapterus maruadsi, assembly GCA_030347415.2. Lineage (NCBI taxonomy): Eukaryota > Metazoa > Chordata > Actinopteri > Carangiformes > Carangidae > Decapterus > Decapterus maruadsi. The sequence goes on from CM064897.1 coordinate 7,403,819, forward strand.
AGAGAGTCTGACTCTGCTATAATGGATTTGATGGAGAACCTTGAACTGAATTAAACTAAGGCCAGTACATGAGGTTGATCCATTTACTCTATATAATGCATGGTGCATTAGGTTGCATCAGAGATATCTATTCCAAGGCCCTTTACCCAATCTGCTCTAATCTCATCGAGTGTCACTTTATTAAGTGATGTGATGCTATTATACATTTTTGAGATAAGACCTCTGCAGTGGGTGGCACTTTGTAGAATGATAGCTATTCTTTTTTTGAGGTAAATTAGGACAACATGGGCTGATGGTATGAACAAACTGGGGAATCTGAAGATAGCGGAAAAGGTTAGAGCACTGTAAGTTAAATTTGGTGGAAAGAGCATCAAATGTAGCAAATAGTCTGTCTATATAGAGATCACTGAATTTACTTAAGCCTGTCCTCTGCCACTGAGAAAAGACAGGATCTAATTTGGTTGGGAGAAAGGCATGATAATTCCAAATGGGACTATAAAAAGAGAAATCTGTCAGATTGATTTTTTTTAAAGGTGGAAATTACAATAGGACATGAGGAGCTCAATGGAATAAAGCATCCATTTCTAACATGGTGTAAATAACTAGATATATTCCTATGATACTGTGAACATATGACCGGGATTCAATTATAGCCGTGTTGCTTCTAGCAGCAGCGGAGCGCGCTCCTCCTTGTTGTCAGGTAAAACGGAGTAAAACGCGTCATTTCAGCCGTTTCCCGTCCGCCAGAGAATGTCGCTCACGACACCAAATACAAAAAGAACAAATACTGAAAAATACCGTGAGGTGTTAGAGGAGCCGAACGGCTTAATCTGCGTTGTACCATCTCCTCTTGTAGTGACTTGGGTGAAACGGATATTTACAGACACGTAGAAGTTACTGTATGCACTATAGCTTTAAAAGAGCTTGCACCAACAATTAAAAGTAACAAACCTACTCCTAAAACTATAGGGATTATGGGAATGGGCCAATTTGCCAAAATGTTGAACTATCCCTTTATGTAAACAGAATAGACATCATACTGGTCTCAAAATCAAAAATACTTTCTTCTTTAGATGTCATGTCATGAGCTCACCTTTGATGGCTGCACTATGACGTTTGTTGATGGGTGTGCAATGTTCATGTTCTGCCTCTCCCTCCTCTGTTCTTCATATGTCTCTCCTGTATAGAAAAACAAGGCAGATATAAAACATTTTACTAAAACGTCAAAAGGGGCTAAAACTATAAAATACATTTAGAGATTACATCAACACAGTTCATGACCAGTTTGAACAATTAATTTAGACCCAAGAAATATGAAGGGTAAAGAATTTACAAAATTCCAGCACTTTTGACTTTTCTTTTAATGTTTATATTTCATTACTTGCAAATAACTGATAATGGTATTTTCCACTTGAGCTCCACTTCCCCATTACATTTCTGAACTGTCAGCGTAGCCTCAAGGTGTCAGAAATGACTCAACTGCCTGACTGACTGTGTTGTCAATCAAATATTTGGCAGTTTTCTTTATGTCATTGTGATTTAAGTGGCCTAACCCAATGCCCTGCTTAACAAGAATGGTAGATAAATTAAACCATGTGAAACATAAAACAAAATGCAAATCAGCCAACTAACTTAAAGGGATATTCCGGCGTGAATTTAAACCATGGTCCAACGCACCGTGACACCGAGTTAAAAGTTATTATCGAGTGTTCACAGGGAAATGAACGGAATTGGCCTGTAACATAGTGAAGCAGACATCACAGAAGGAGCAACACGGCTGAGTTTATGCAGTTTGAGAACAACGATGACTCGTTTCATATCGATGGCCGCCACTATCAGTTCGAGACCAAGTTTACCAAAGACGAGTTGAAGGAAATGAACGGAGAAGAGTGAAAGAGGCACAGCTGCCGGTGGAGTCTCGATGCTGGTGGAATGATGTGGCTGTGGTCACTGCCTGCCAATGGCCGCTGAAACTGAAAGTTTGTGCTGCTAGGAGGAGTCGGACATGTTTTGTTAGTGCCTGGATGCTATGCTGGACGCAGAAAGTTGCTGCATAACGTATAACTGGAGGAAAACAGGTGAGTTGTTTTCGTCTCTTTTCAATAGAAAAGCAGGCAAAGCTGACAGATGTTTGATGCCTCGTATTATGTGCTGGGACCCTGTTTTACTGCTTTTGGATCATGGTTTGCGCATGGAGAAACAGACCGGGCTGTTTGTTATGGTGCGGTCTTGTTAAAGTTGCTACAACTAGAGAAGCAAGTGGTTAGCAGACTTCATCTCTGGAGGGGCGTCTGTGTTGGACCATCATTAAATTTACGCCGGAATATCCCTTTAACTTTCAAAATGTTTCCTTCCTCCTGTTTTTCCTTCCACCCTCTGGTGTTCCACCATTACTCATGTTTGCTTGTTTTCTCACCGATGATGACAAAACCTCCATCAGCTTCTTTGTCTGCTGTTGACTTCTTTGCTTCTTTGCGCAGTCCAAGGAAACTCAACATGGCTCGTCTGTCAGAGGGAAGAACAGTTCAGACCACCATTCATCATCACATCACATTCAAAACAACTTCATTGACAAGTTAGCCTAACTCAAAGCTGAAAACCAATTTGAAAATTATTACAATTCAAAAGAAACAATTTGATGATGAGGAATGATATGTAAAATGTATTGTAACAGTTTTACATTGAAATCACTGCATGGATCAATGCAAAAATAAACCATGTGGTGCAGTGGGTAGAGTGGGTGTCCCATATCCAGAGTCTACAGTCCTCACTGGTTTGAATCCCACATCAGGCACTTCACTGCATGTCATATTATGTGCTAAGCATAAGTTACCATGGTTATCTAGCTGGGTTAAAAGAGAGCCACCTTATGTTGAGTCTAAAACCAGGCTTTCCTGTATGACGAAGGTGGCTCTCTTCTAACCCGGCTAGATCACCATGGTAAATGCTTCAGAGTTTCACCTTAAAATCGGCTACAAAAGCGCCACTGTTTCACATGTTAACTAATTATTCTTACTTAACATATTTAGAGCTAGCATCACCTTTACTTTTAAAGTCCAGTGGAGCTGGGAATCGAGTATTTCTACGGAGGGAGAGATCGCTCTGATCCGCTGTTTACCTTCTGACTGAGACAGTGATCGGTTTTCAATGTGGTGTCTCCCTGGGACCCACAGGTGGTGATTTGATTGGGTCCTCAATAGGCTTGTCATGATACCAGAATTTCAGTAGTTGATATCAATACCAGTAAATTTCCACGATTCTCAATATTTATTCGATACCACAATTTAATTCATAAAAATATTAGAATAACAACAACAACAAAAAAAAACACCCCATGTTCTTCTAAATTCGTTAGGCTACTGAAAAAAAACTGTTTCACATCAAACTTTGGTAAAACAGAAAGTCATGTTGTCAGTAGTTCAGCAAGAGAACTGCTGTGCTCATTCATTCACTTTCAGGCTGTTTCCATACTGGTGCAAAAATGACACATTGTTTCATTTTTCAGCTCATAAATCACGTTTGTTGACCACTGCTAGTAGTAGGCTACTGATGAGGCCAAATTAAATACAAAACGAAACCAAAAAAACATAGACTTTACCACACGATAGGCCTAGAACGCCTCTGGTTTATTGCACCTCCTTTCTGGAAACCCCCCTGTACAACTCAAGGGGTTCCCTGCTGATAATAAACAACTTGAACAACTAGACAAAAACAAACACGATTAACGAGCTTGTGTTTGTTTGTGTCTGTGCAAGAAACATTTTCTTCCTTCTAAATTCTGCTTCTGAAATCTCCAAGTCAGAAAACTATTGTCAGGACAAACTCTGATAGGCCTACTGCTACGAGGAAATGATGGAGTGGTGGTCTTACGTTACTGTTTTCTGTCTTCTCCAGAAGTTCGGAAAAACGACCTTTAAGTCAGTTCATTGTCCCGTAATGTTTACTTCCGCTTAGTTTGGTTTACTTTGTTAGTTCTGATCCAGTGGCTCGGTTATGTCTTAGAGTTTAGTTCCCCCCAATCTTTGGCAAACCGCTGAAGTATTATCAAATCAACTTGATGTTTTCCTCTGTGTACGATTATCCATGTTGTTGTGTCATAGCATTGACGCTACTAACCCCCGTATGCTCCGTGCTCGTGTAGAAACTACAAATGCCCCTGTTCGTTCCACAGCAGTAGCAAATGTCTTGTCGGAACTATTTATTAATGTTTCCGGGGGATGACATGTCAGAGCACAACGGATGTGTCGTATGCGTCACGCGAAACAAAGTTCCGGGTTCTTTTTTGTTTGTTTTTCCCAAGGATGTATCCATGGTTTTTCCTTAACAAACGTTATTAGACATTATACAAACAAACATGACAGTAAACAACATGATATCTTACAAACATAAAACAATTAAGTGCTGGGAGTGCGTATATCAAATAAAAATCAGAGCTTGAAAAAAAGATAGGCTGCAAACAAATGAAATAAAAATTTTAAAAAATTGAATGAAATAAATAAATACAATGTATCAGGATGCATCAAGATAAATTTGATCAAAAAAGAAACAATAAATAAATGAATATATGCTAAAATGGATGAAAGAGGGGGGGAAAAATATTGAGTGATATGGACCATAATATTTTTTCATAAGACCGGATGTCTTGAAAGCTTTCTTGTTTTTTACATAGTAGCCTAATAAAAAGTTTCATTTGGCATAGCCTGGAGAAATGTAGCCTTGTGGATGTGAAATTTACCCATGCAGACACAGCAATTTTATAACATTTTACAACAATAACATTCAACATTTAAGACCTATTTTCAGTAGGATAGTGATCAAAACTTTATGAGATTCCCAAATCAATCAAGCTACTTGAGTCCAAAAGTTAGTAGCCTAGAAGATCTATAAAGGGTTTAAAAGAAAAAAAAAAACTATTCATTGAGTTTATAAGTTTAAAAATGTATGTTAAAAATGCATGAATTCATGGACCTAGACATGAAACAGAAACAGTAGGCTATACAGAAAATTGTCATTTAGTTGTACAGTTCATTATTTTTTAAAAACTGAGTGCATTAAAATTGTGTTGGAAATGGTTTAACAAAAAGAAAACTAGACACCCCTATAAATATATATATTTTTTCATTTTATTGTGTCAAAATAACGAGATTTCAGTGCTTATTTCATTGTACTGTAATTGTAGTGCGATACGCTCACATGTCAGTAGGGGGCGCCTTGTGCCTGACAGGAAAAAACCCAGTTTCAGCACCGACTGGCACTAAACTCTTCTTTCCAAGTTATTTTGCACTTTATCTGTCTACAACTGCACTACACTTGTATGAAAATCAGTGTAATTGTCAAGTTTTCACATTCACCGACTTACAAACCGTAGTTGAATGAATTGATCGTTGGGCTCTAAAACATAAAATAAATAAGGGTTTAACTATGAGCTTCGTCTTTTTTGTGTGACTGTTAATATATTTTTTTCCATCAGTACAACCATTACTGCAAAGCTGTATCCAGCCCTACAGGGGAGAGGTCTTGGTCAGAGGTCTATTCCATGTTCTCAAGTCCTCCAACGTGTGTCTGATTACACCACCTGTGTCTCTTTTCCTCGTGTGGGCCTATACATGTATATAACCTCTGTGTTTCCCATTGTCTCTCGTCACTTTGTCGTTTTCCATGTGGTGTTCCTTGTTCCTCTGTGTCTCCAGTGAGTCCTTGGTTTTCTGGCTTTTGTGTTGTATTTATTTTCTAAATATAAATATATATGTATAAATAATATATATTCATGAGCACCTCATATAGGCTATAAACAATCCAGCCCCTTCATCGCCCCCCCAATAATAATTTTCTGGTGCTGCCGCTGGTACCGATTAATCAATGTGTCTGTAGAGGCAGCCATGGCCATCAACTACAGTACTTTGATATTTTCTAAATTAATTTATCTTTATGCCGGCCTTTTTTTTCTTTTTCCACTTGTGCCAGATCTTTTTTTTTGCCTGGTTATCTAAAAATAGAACCCTGTGCAGTACTTTTTGAATGACATGGCAAGCCTCTACAAAGTTGTGATTTATGGTGGCATGGTATGAGTTGCATATGGGCAAAAAATCACTGTTTTGTCCCTCTCAATCTGGACATCAGATCTGCACCCCTGTTTTGAACTCATCCAGATGCACATGGTACAGCCATAATTGAGAACAAGATGGCTCCTAGACGACTGTTTTCATGTTGTGCAGCACTTGTTAGCACTTGTATTTCCAGCAACTCCCAAAAGTGCCTGAGGATGGCAATCACCTCCCACATTTATTTATTTATTTACTGTATTGTGCTCACTGTGCTGACCTTTTATTGTCTGCTTCTCTCACCCAGAGGCTATCTGCTGCGTGTGCCTGAAACTACGCCGGGCACTTCATATGACAGGCTAAATTTGTCAGTGCAAATCTGTGTCACAACTGTTGTGTGACTGGACGAAAATATCTCTTCAATGCGTCAGTCTGAGTTAAGACTGGGGAGAGGATACCCACGGGGAGTGTCGCCGTGCACCACAATGTTCGTTATCCTTTCTTTTCGTCATCCTTAACAGGTGTATGTGTCCTGCTTTCTATTTGCACTGCAAACTTCTGAGGCGAGAAAAAAACACAAACACATTTGGCAATGTCATGACCTCGGATTTGCATTTTTCATGCATGCTGCCCTGATGGTCACAATCTACACTGTAAAAATGAACATCTACAATGTCATTTTGTAGAGTTTATCACCAATGGGTTAAGATCATAGACTGTACATACATGGTGAAATAATAAATAAATTCAGCTACAGTATTAAAGAAATCCTAAAATGAATGAATTAGGTAATAGAGGCAGAAAGAAATATATGAATAAATGTATACTGGAGTCAATAAATTAATTGCTTTTTTAAATGATTGAATAATTGAATTAATAACTAGGTACATTACATGCATGAAACCTAATCAAGGCATTACTACAAATGTCTAACTTTTCTCTAAATGTATCTCTTTGCTCCGTCTTTTCCTCCTGGTTTGAGGCCAATCAGAGTTTAACAACTTTTGGACAGTTGGGTTGTTTGTTTTTTCTTCATATATAGTGACTGAATATTATTTCAGGCTGTATCTATCGTAGTTTGGTTAGGGGGTTAATTTAAGTCAGAGCTCCTTATTTTGGACCACTTCAAACATTTAACAGTCAGAGAGTCGACACAAAAGAAAGACAAAGGAGACACAGCCTTCCTCATTTAACTCGCTAAAATAGCTTTATAATAATCATATTAATAGTAATAATATTAGCCATTAGAAAATGTTTTGACAACGTTGACAGTGTTACATTCTGTGTTGGGGTAAACCACGTCACAGTGTGCCATCTCTCTGGGCTTCAGCGCTATCAGACGTGCTGACACATCTAGATCCATAAAACATACAAGATCAATAAATAAATTTGTATGTACAAAATGAAAACCACAACACAACAAACAGAATCATGAGTTTACGCTTCCCTGTGCAACACCCTCCGTGTCCCCGCCACATACTCAAACTGCATCCGCCTGTCACCGTGTTCTCATGCATCTCGTGTTATCCACCGGTGGCGTTATGAAACAAAGTTCATATCTTATGGCATCGCTATTGCTATATGCTCCAGTCAGTTCCTTTTTATAGGAAGAAAAAACCAAAGCATTAAATGTTTCTATGTACAATATGCTGTCTTGGCACTGAATCAAATGTGTATAAAACAAGAGAACTCAAGGATAAAGCTGAGCTTAAAGACAGAAAAGCTCGCTGTATCAAACCCGTCTGACTAAAAATCATGGTGTTCAGTTAGGAATACAAGAAAGAGATGACAGAGGAGGACAGGTGGAGGGAGAGTAGAGACTGAGGGGCTATTAAGTTTTTGCTACATTACTGTATAGAGTAGAATACAGGGAGTGGAGAGTCTGTTTGATGTCCATGTTGTTTTCCCTCCTCTGGTAGAAGTAAGAGTTCAGAGTGGAATAAAAGCACATGGAGAATGGTGTGGATCTTCCTTTCAGTCAGTCTGTTCAACACTTGCTTTCCTCTTTTGGTGATCTCTCACTCCACACAGGAGTGTCCATCATTGATCCCAGAGAAAAATGTCTTCCCAGAGTTATTGTCAGTTTGTTTTTCTTTCTACTCCATCTCCTCAGTAGCAGCGATTTAAGACTTGTCATCATAGATTAAACTATTTTTTTTCTGTTATTGTACACAAGACTCACCCTTGAATACAGAACAAGGTTTACCCATAGCTATAATTGACAACACCATTAATAATAATGAGAGTGGCAATGGCAATAATTAATCCTTTAATGACAATAATCATACTAATAATAATCATATTGTAATAACAATATATGTAATATTGAGAAGAACAATGTCCATTGGCAACATGTATTTACAGTTTTGTAAACATGAGGGTGGCAGGGTATAATTTTTTTTCTTAATTACACAGTAATTGCTCAGTTGTCTCTGACCCACATGGTTACCTGTGTGTGTACTGTAGAGCAACAATGCAGTGTTAATACACGCACACACACATACAGTACAAATGCAATTACACTTCAGTGCTAAAGGCACATTAGAGTTTGAGTTAGACATCTTCTTGGTGCGAGCTGCTCTGGAGGCAAGAGAAAATTCAATTTATGAGAGGATGAGTTCGCATAGTCAGGGATTCAAAGCAAATGATGCATTATCTGTTGCTGCAGCAACAGATAATGCATAGTATGGTGCATTTCCACCCCTACTACTATGTCAACGTTGAGCACATTGAGATAGAACAGATCACTAGTTAGGCACTGTTTAAACTACTACTGTTTGTCCTGTATTAATTTGAGGATGGTTAGCTAATCATTCCACCAAAAATCCCACATAATGTTTTAATAGTCGATGTAAGTCCTAATTTATTGTCTACTGTAGCCTATGTCAATAGCACTGTCAACATTTTATTTTCATCAATTACTGCAATCAACTAATGTGCACATTTTTACATGTGGACTTCAAGTTTCCAATTTGTTTTCATATCTACAAATCAAACACAGTCATACAAAAATGTAAATTTGTGGGTGGAAACACTTACAGTTAAAAGCCATCTAAATATTAAGTTTAATGTGAACACAACATTTCACACTGTTGTTAGTGAATTAAAAGAAATCAGCTGCCAACAAAATATGTTCACAAAATGACACCTGGACAGTGTAATGAAGAAGCTGCCACAACTCATGGCTCTAGTTAGTGCCTTTACTTTTCCTCCAGAGCAGCTCTGCGTCTGAGAAATGTCAAACTGAAACTCAAATCTGCTGCTACAACATCCCCTCTCGCTCCACTGTGTTGCAGATGCACAATATACAGCACACACACAATGGCTACAGTTGAGCTCTTGCCTCAGTCACCACCTCCTTCACTGCCTTTTCGACTCTTGCTGCTCTCCAGTCTTGGAGAATGGCTACTAGAGAATCTGGACTCAAACAACAAGTGCATCCACCCCCTTTTTCTTTTTGTTCAGAGAATATGGACAACATTCCTGCGGGACTGCTCTGGTCCTGGTTTTTCTGGGTCTGATGGTTGTGTGGTGCAAGAGAATCCCCTGAGGACAGAGGCCTGGGTTGGGGTTGGAGACACTGCTGCTAGAAACTGAGGTACTCAGAGTTGACTTGTCCATCTGGCTGCCCATGTGGGGTTTTTGCACTTCTAGGAGGTGTTGATAGGGTTCATATATATTTGTCTTGTGTATTGGTGAGTGCACGGATGATTTGTACAACTATACACCTAGGTGCTAGATTTAGCTGAGGCCTCTGTATTTATACTGTGCAGATATATCGCGGGACAAATGGAATCGGTAAAACACTGAACAAAAAGTGTGGAAATCACAACTGGCAAAAAATTGTGTTAGCAATGGACCTGTTTCAAGGCAAGGTGGCTGGCTAACACCTCAACTTATGATCGAAAGTATAGAGGGGAAAGTCAGCGAGAACTGAAGAGGAAGAAGTTGTTGCTACCGTGGATACGTATCCAACAAAGCCTTTGTGATTTCTGGTGTTCCTCAAGGCCGAAATGGAAAGACCTTGCCATCCCTCTTGTGTGTAGGTTTGAGGAGTTTGAGGGTGGAGTCAAGAGTCCTTCACAGTGGAGTAACAGTAGAAAAGCAGGTCGTTTGTGCTTTGTTTGATGCGGGCTGTGTCATACACCACTGAGATGTTGAAGTTTGAGGGTAGAAGAAGAGCAGGAGAGAGGATAAGAGGATAAAAGGCTGCAGCCCACACTGCTTTCATTGCCGGGGCAGCTTGTTATACGCGGAGGCTGTCGAACAGATCTGTTGGGATTTCAAATGGAAACGCGGATTGCTTCTGATTGTTTCAAGGTTTCCAGTGTCGCTGTCCTCTAAGGATATAATCTTAGTACAAAGACATGACTCATTGAAATAACTGCATTGAAAAATCTTGAAAACTTTTTTTGTTTCAATCACAAAAAAGGTTTATAATCTACAAAATTCGCTTTCCATTTATCAGTCAAAAACGAGATTCTGCTAAATCTGTCATAAAACATGCAGTATTAACAAAATTACGTGAGTCTAATGCGTGTATTGCAAGTGAAGGTGAGGGAGACAAAGGATGGCATGTCAGAACGATAAAAACATTTTCTTTGAGAATATTCTCTGCAGATTTGATACTTTTCTATTTACATAGCTTTCTCTCTTTCTGTCTATCTATTTATATATATATCTATATATATATACTGTAAACTGTGTTCAAAGGAAACCTCCACATATAGCTGGTAGGCACATGTAGTTGGTTCTAAAGAGGAAGTACAGGGAGCAGATACAGCAGTATATGTTGTTAGAACCACAGACAGATATACAGTAGGCCTAGAGAGGATCATTGGCAATTAATCAATTTATTGCCAGTTATACCCTGTGAACCTGACCCAACACTCACAAACTGAGGATAATAATGATAATAATAATCATCATCTTTATCATCATCATCTTTTTCACATGGACTGAGTCTGGATATGCTACACAGCTGTAGTATCACACAATGCTATAATCTATCATAATTATACTGTAGTATTTCACATTTGATATATGCTTTTTTTGTACATACTGTACTCAATAGTCTCTACTAATCTAGAAATGTAGATTATATTATAAAATATACATCTCCCAGTAAAATATCCCCATTTTCCAACACGTTCCATCCAAACTTTTAGAAAAGGAATAAACAGGTCATGCTAGTCATTTTTTTCTTTAAAATGGGCGATATTGGCCTTTTAGTATTCATTGGGTCCCTTCTGTCCCACACACACACACACACACACACTACACACGCTCACACTCAACAGCCGTACAAACTTCTTAAATAAGAAATGTGTGTTCTGACATAAATTAGACGATGAGGCCCCCGTAAAAGCTTTTAAATTTATGCTACACTTTGTTCAGTGAAAACACCAGATAGTACGACTTCAGGAAGGAAATGGAGATCACAGGATGTGTTTCTTCATCTCAGCAATACACTATCTAGTTGCTTCAGTTCTATAACACCATAACTGATGGTTTGCTCTCTGTGATTATTCTTTGGAAAGGGTTTGGAGGGAGCTACATACAACAACTCCTTTTGTTTTCTTCCCTAGCTCCGTCTGTCTTCCATCAGCGGTGTGTATGAAAGGACTCTACATCAAGTTAGGTGAGTAGAGACTTTGGCGCTTCTCTCTCTCACGTTGTGATCCATTGCCTTCTGAATTATGCAAAATACACCATGGGAAAGTCCACTCAAATAATATTCATGAGAAGAAAAAGAGGAAAACACGTCGTGTGTCATGGGAACGAACTGAAAGTAAGAAAGTAATGGTAAAGAAACTTGAACTTCTTTCATGGCTGTTTCATCAGAGCGTCTGTTCTAACTGAGGTGGAGAAAACTCTCTACAGACCACTGGTGTTGGTTTGGGTCCACATTTGACCACTTGGTGGTGCTATAGTCTCACAGTGAACTGGGGACCTTGTCAGTAAAGTCCTGAAAAGCCACCCAAAATATATTCCCCTAAAAATTCCCCACCCCCTGATTTTCAAATTTCACTAAGACTACATAAAGAGCAAACAGATCTATTCTTTAATCTATTTTTTGTCTGTGATGCTCTCTAGCTGTCAAGGCTGTGATGCTATACTGCAAAAGCTCCTTTTGGCAAACATGGGTGCACACTATGTACAAATAGCACTTGCACATTAAAATGGCCTCACTGCTGAACGGTGAGGGTAGTCGCTGGATACACAGGACATGGAGGGGATGGCAGGAGGGAACAAAAAAATAAAAATTCATGTACTTTGACCGAGCGCCTGGGTGGACAGATGGCACCTGGGTGGAAGGTGCCAGCTGTAGTTGGCTTCAAGGATGTTCTTTGGGGATCGCCGACCATCTGACTTTAAGGGCATTTAAACTGATGGTGATGTTAGCATCAGTGAAGAGTATGGATACGTTTCTTTGTGACGCGACACCCCCACAAACATAATACGGAGTTGAATCTGCTGCAAATGGCGTCAGGGATCCATACAGGGAGATTCTATCAGAGGTTTCGTGCCTGTTAAGCCCTTTATTTTGAAGTGCTAGGTGAACACGCACAGGCATGCTACTACTGCGTGAACCTCTGCTGACTAGTGATAAAAAACAAAAAAAAAGGACTAATGCTAACTACCGTTTCATGTCTAGGCCGCGGTGTCAGTAAAATGTCCAGATTTCAAGACACTAGAATGGCTGTCATTGCATGTTTGATGAGAAAGATGTTGGGGTCTGCAAAGTGAACTAACGGAAATGCCGTGGGGCGGCAGATAAACAGCAACGACCTGCAGGAGATCCAAAAGTAGGTGCAGGTCTGCTTCTGCGGGGGAGGGGAGGGAGGGTGGGTGAGGAGGTGGACAGGGAGGCCGCACAGTCCCGGGTTCAGAGTCGGGTCTGGGCCTCGGGGATGTAGATCTCGATGCTGTCGGCGCTCTCCGTGGCTGAGTTCTGCCTGAAGGAGGCGGTTCTCTTGGTCTGCAGAAGCCTCCTCCTCGCTTCTGTCCTCTGACGGTCCCCGAGGTCCAGGGACTTCTCCCTGATGGGTAGGGTGTGTCCACCCAGGCGAGGCACCACCAGGCCCCCTGAACCCCCTCCTCCTCCTCCACCTCCACCTCCACCTCCGGCGCCCACATCCCCAACGCTGTCGGTGCGTAGGCTGCCGCTCACCCCGCCTGCTGGCTTCTTTGGTAATGGAGGAGGAAGCTTCTTGTCCTCCTAGCCCGCCAGTGATGAGACATAGTTTAATGTAATGGACGGTGGGTTTGTCATGTCGGGTGGTGGGGAAATGGTTTCATAAGGTTACATACAAAACGGATAGGAGGGAATAAAGTGAATGAGAAAAACAGAGAAATGGTAGGATTCAACAGAGGAAGAATAAGGAAGTATCCCAGCATGCATTGGTATCAGGAGACAAAAAAATGAGAATGAAATGGGAGAGGTAAAGGTCAAGAAATGTGATGTAAAAAGAACAGGAAGAAAGGAGAAACAATTGTTAGTTTGTTATCAAGATCAATGTAGTTGATCAGTGAGTAGTCTAATCTTTGTAGACAATACTATAACAGTCAAGTATGTTCCTCTGTCTGACCAGCTGCAATAAATGCAAATGCTAGTTACAGCTGTGGTTAGAACTACTTCTAGCAGTATGACTCCATTGTCTTGTGCAAAGCTCAGCTCAGTTCCTCTTGCTGGTCTGTATTTTTACAGCCTGTAAAGGTTTGGAGGGCACAACCATCTGCGCTACTCTTCTGCACATTGCCATCTTAGCTCTGGGGGGTTGCTGAAGGGAAACCATGGCCGATCGGATCCCTGGGCCTCTCACCTTCTTTTCAGGTGGGAGCCTCCAACCAGAGTCCTTGACCCGTTGGAGGTCCTGAAACTTGACCCTGACGTCCTCTATGTTGAGCTGGAGCAGGTCCCAGAAGCCTGCCAGGTCCTGAGAGGTGGGCTGGGGGTAGGCCGATGGGTCCTGGGCCAGGCAGGGAGACAGGATATGACATGTGATGGCTGACTGAGTAATACACAAAGTTTTACGGAAGTAACAATGTTACAAAAGACAAATCTGAAGTGTTTTTGCAGCCAAAACTAATTTTACCTTTAGCAACAGTGAATTTTTACAAAACCATGTACTGTACCTAATGTGTGTTGTCATGAATTTGCATGCAATCGCGCATACTGACCACACTTTGTTGGCAGAGGCGGAAGAACTGCTGGACTTTCTGAGACATGAGCATTTGGGCGCTGCCAACTGCATTTCGAATCAGCTCAACAACTGTGGAGGAAACAGCACATAAATAGTCCATAATAGAATAAAAATCCAAGAATTATTCAACGTTTATTCTGTTTCTAATCTTTTTGATCCTCTTCCCAAACTCACCCTCCTCTGGCAGTTCGTTCTCCTCGGCCTCCCGCTCCATGTTCTGGCACCAGCCCTCCATCCTCTCCACCTCCGTCTGCAGGAGGCGCAAGAAGAACTCTCCGTCCCTCATGCACGGTGAGGCTCGGCCCGAGTCCGGCAGGCTTCGGGGACCCTCGAGGGACGGCGTCCCCGCCCAGGCTCGCTCAGAGGTGATGGGCAGGGGGGAGTGGGAACGTGGTGGTAAGTGCGGGTGCTGGTGGGGCCGTGGGTCTGCTGGGCAGGCCTCAGTGGTGTACCCACTCTGGATGAAGTCCTGAGATAACAGAAGGCAAAACTGGACACGTGGGAATTTGGACTTAATAATGATATAATACTTTAACAAAAACATTTCCACTGCAAATCTGTTCAGTGTGACTCACACTCCCATGGACAGTGAATTAAAGAATGTAATCACTGCAACCAGAGCCTTTAACCGCACCAATGTACAAAATATATCTCAAGCAATTCCCAATATATAACTGTGAACATCAAATCAAACATCACAAATAATCCCTTTGCATTGGATGTACCTCTGGTTTTACTGCAGGTTAATTGAAAAAAAAAAGTATTTTCTTCAGGTTTAAAGGTTTTCAGTGGAGTTTTCCAGGTTCTACTTTGATTGGATCTCGTCTTGTTTGCATCCTGTGCACAACACTGCATTGTATTCCTGCCATAAGTTTCAATGCATTGTCTCCAATTTACAGCTTATGGCAGTAATGAGCAGAGGAGACCCTCAAAAGACCAGTACAGCCAAAAATACACAGGTGTTGTGACCAACAACAGTCACTGAACTGACCATTAGCAAGATCATCTGCTGGCAGTTTTGTCTAATGGACCAGACTGATACTGGGTTTGATGGTTGTTTTATTATTCTCTGTTCTTCTGTTTCATAGGATCCATTTCTGTTCATTCATCATTACTGAAAATAATGTTTGCCATCTCTGTATAACACTGGCTTTACGCTGTTTCAGCTTCACTATTGTGACAATATGGAGAAACTAAGTAATTCATGTTGACGGCGTCCTTGATCATGGTTTTCACAATCTCATTAACAAGATGTTCTGTTGCATAAATATTAAATGTATGTCATATTTTGGAGAATGGTTGTTACAAGCCTCCAAAATAAGAAATTAAAAACATTTTCCTTTGTTGTAGTGAGTTCTACAGTTGTGTTATTTCACATATTTTTGTTTATATTATTTGACAGAACAAACAGACAAGCTAAGTGGGCTACAGAAAGCCAGCCTGTCTTCATCCACACGACCCTTGTCCTGAAACTATTGTTTCCATGGTTCATGTGGAGAAACTAAACTTCTGGCCCAACATATGTCTGGGTCCTTGCCAGAGTTTGGCCCATATACTTTATAATCCGGGCAGATTTCAGCTGTTATCCTCCTGTATTGTCCAATAGCTGCAACATTATCCATGTGTCCTAGAAGTGGTCCAGATATGAAATTACTATTTAAAGCAGATATCAGCGGTTCGGCCGTTTTCGCTAATGCTGCGTTCAAGGCACGCTTTTGAAACCGTAAGTTACAACTTCAAGTCACAACTACAACTTTGTAGCGTTCCAGGCAACCTGTAACTCGTGTTTTTACCGTCCTGTTGCCTGTGAAAGTCACTATAACGACCACTCGTAACTTCTGATCCGTGAACTCGTACCAGATCAAACTGGTATGACTTCACAGGAAGGAAAAACACAAGTTACGAGTTTCCTTGAACGCACCATGAGTTAGCAGCCCCCGCCCTTGTCATGCAGCTATTGGTCCTCGTGCTACGTGACCACATTCACGCGCATCCCTTGGCTGCACACACAGCCCTTCATGCCGTTCTCTCTCCTCATTGGATAACACTTGTATCCCACAAGAAAAATTTTCTCCTCGGGTTACAGCAGAGCAGAGTGACGGAGAGACTCGCGTTTCGGCTGAAACACTCCATGTAAGTGATTGCTGACAGAAAATAGGACTATTTAGGACTTATATTAACAAAAACATTCCGCTGATATCTGCTTTAATCAAACCAAACAACTGCTCTGTTTGGGCCAGATTCAGGCCGTGGAACCAGGTGCAAACAGAGCCAGAAGAACAAGTATGGGCCAGACGTACAGTATTTTGCTCTCTAAACAATGCAGGTTCCTTCCTACCTCTCTGTAGGCCCACTGTCCCTGCGTGTGGACGGTGCGATGGCACTCCGTGTACTGGCTAGCCGACTCGGGCTCTGACGAGTGCCTTTGGAACGAACAGCCGAACTGAAGACTCTTGTCCTGTGTCGGCACGGCGATGCTGAGTCCCGGGAAGCCCTCGGGGTCCAGGTCGGCCTGCACGCTCGCCGTCACACTGTTGGAGCGCTTGAAACGAGCTCGCCTGCAACACACAGAGTCACAGCAGGCCCCGAAGCCATCCAGTCACACACGGTACTACATGCAAATGCCTTTCGCAAATCATTTTTTTTTTCTCTTGTAATAACTGCAGACTTCTGTTGGATCTGGGAAAGTCACGCCGTCACTGCAGTCGCTACTACTCACTCGGTTGTGGCAAGTCCTGCTAAATCTTTTGGCATATGACGCACTAGTGTGATTAAATGTCACGTCACTGGCGAGTGTTTACTCTTTTACAAGTTTATACCCTACCACCTTCCCTCATCCTTCTTTGCTGCCTGATGAGGAGTGAGGTGTGATTCACATTTCCATTTATAAGGGAGGGGGGGGCGACCTTTTTAACATGTGGTGCATGATCACACACTTCCTGTTTGAGGTTTGAGAGCATGAGGTGCTGTGGCGCTTGCATGCACGCGTGTGAGTCTGACCCGTGAGCAATGCGGGATATAATTAGGAGAAATGCTGCGTGTCTGAAAGTCATGTCGAGTGTGTGAATGTATTGCAGTAGTCATGGTTACAGTCGCTAATGGTGAAAAACAAGACATTCTTGGAACAAAGTGTTACTGAGTTCAAGCTGTGATGTCTGATGAAATGTTAAATGAAATAATAAGATCTAGCCAAGAAATCAACCATAGGTGGCTGCTCTGTTGGGCGCCAGGGAGATGGAGACTCTTTCAAATTATATATGAAAATTATTCACATAAATTACAGTGAGACGACCACAAGCTCTTGATGAAGCCACATGTTTTTGGGGGCAAAGATGAATTGGTAAATAAACAAATTGCATGACTTAGTTTGCAAGTCAGTGTTTGTAATTAAGGCAAGGTAAATGTCAAGCAAAATAAGCACACAAGTCAGGAAGGGACTTCAAACATCAACACAACTTTGAATTTTAGTTGTACTTTCTTTGGCCAGACGTTAGATAGTTTCAGTGCCCAGTGTTTCCCACGCGTAGACCAATGTGTGCGTAGACCCCCCCCCCCGTTGGACGATCGTTCCGTTAATTCATCTCTGCATAGCGCTGCTCGGTACTGGCGTCGTCTCTCACACACACACAGAAGCGTGCATGCATAACAGCAGCAGCGCATGGTAAAAGCGAAACTTATACGGCGTGATCCCGCCCCCCGCCAAGGCAAGACAAACACCCAAATATATGTTAAAGAGCCTTCAAAAAGTAATATTTCCATAATATGTCCCCTTTAAATTTCCCAGATTTTCATCAGAACATGGACTTACACGGGGCAGCAATGAACAAACAGGCTTAAATACAAGTTGTACTTTCTTTACCTTTTGTCATCTTCCACCTGGACACCTATAGAGTGGACCTCCGTCAGAGCTTTGGCGTCTCCATCTGAATCTGACAGAGTCTCTGAGCTGTCCACCTGGAGGAGAAAGAGCCACAAAGCAGATGTTTTGCCCAAAAATGCAACAGCTGAAAATAAAATAATAGTCTAATTCCCACTAGTGATTAATGTTACATGCTGTTGTTATTATCTTTTTAAACCATACATAAGGTGAAGTGTAAAGAAACAGCTGGCTTGTTGCCACGCTAAGCTAACGGGCTGTTGGTTATACTTTTATCTCTTACAGGCACATATGAGAGTTGAAAATATAAAAGTTATGGTCCCAGGTTTGAGTGAAATTGCCTTTTCTCACCTGCACAGCTATGGATGGACTCCACTTTCTTCCAGCTCGTCCCTCATCCTGCCCTCCAGCTTTACTCAGCACAATGCTGTTCTGAGGCAGCGAGACTGATTTCCCCAGGCTGCCCCCAACCCTGCCGTCCCTCTCTCTCGCCGGCCTCTGCGGCCCCTCCAGGAGAGTGTCAGCCGAGCTGCTGTGTTTGGCTCTGACCCCGACTCCCGGGCCCGCTCCGTAGGGCACCAGCTCCCGTGAACCCCTGACCCCATCCAGGCTCTCTGCCGAGTTACTGTGCTGCCTGGAACGTCCGGGGCCCGTGGCGGTGTAGTAGCCCCCTCTGGAGAAGCGACCTGAAGGCCCGTCAGAGCTGCCTAGATCCACAGAGTTGCTGTGCTGCTTGGGACGCCCAGGGCCTGAACCTGAGGCGAACTGTCCACTGCTCTGGAAGTAAGCATCCTGGGTGGACTCGGTGCTGCTCTGGGCCCGCACTGAGAGTGAAGACTTGGACATGCGAGGTGGAAGTGGGGGAGGAGCACCTTTACGATAAGGAAAGACTGAAGTGTCAGAAGAGCGGGAGAGAGGAAGACAGAGGCATAGTGGGCTGTTAAAGGTTCTACGGGAACTTTGAGAATGAAGGGGATGGATACTTACAAAAGGGACAGACTGGAGGGAGAAGGTGAAAGGATGGAAATTCATTGGTGCAAAGAAGAAGAAAGCAAAAACAAAGTAAATCATGAAAAACAATGGCAAAGAGATGGGATGTGACTCACTATTTCTTTTCACCAAAACATTCTACTTGTGGGGAGAGTTTCAGTTGGAGGCAGAGAGTGAAGTGGTGGAAGAGACAGACATGACTTAAGTGACAAAAGAAAAAAAACCTCCTCCCTTGAGCTAACTTAACTCTGCTTCTTAGGAAGATAAAGCAATTTCCTGAGAGAAATATTAAAATGAGAAGTGCAGATTCTGTCTCTTCCTGCTCCCATAACAGCTTCATTCAAACAGAGATGTAAGCACACGCACACACACACACAGTTTATTTTAAAATGAACACAGGATCAAACTCTAATGTATTTCTTTCCAGACATTTTCATTGCCACCAAGCTCGTCTTGAAGCCACGAAGCTCAAACCTCTAGTGCGTGTGCATGCACGTATGGATGTAGGTGTGAATGCGTGTGAGTTGATGTACAGTGCACGTGTGTGTGTGTTTGTGGCTGATATATATGACACTTCGCAGAGGCTTTAATAAATCTCAGGGGGGATTTGCTGGTCTAAGCTTAGAAATTTGAGTCCTATGAGGCACTAAAGTGGCTCTGCAGTCTACTGTGCAAACACACACAAGCAAACACTTGCACTCTCACTCACACACACAGTCACAAATAATGCAAATGGGGAGAATATTAGGCTTCAGCAGGGGGATTTCTTTATGATTTTCAAATGGAGTGATGTGGAGGGAGAAGGCACAGAAATGTGACCATGCCAGGAAGAGGCAGATAGAAGCAGCTGGAGACATTGAGCTATCATCTTAATCATGAGTTTTCCTGTACCTATTACTGAGCCAGAGGGTGATGGAGGAGATGAGCTCCAGAGACAAGACAGGGACGACAGAGAACAAAAAGAATGCATGCACAGAAGCCATATTTATAACATACATGCTACACAAAGATGGTGCTGCAGGAGGAGGAGAACGGTGATAAATTATAATTACAAAGGAAGGAAAAAAAAGTTCAAAATCAAAAATGGATGCACATATTGCATGCAGGTGTGCGGTTGCTGAATATGTGTGTGCGTAAGTGCGTAAACTCGCTTCTGTTGAGGTACATGTAAGCAGGCGCAAGCTGTCATAAAATTCCTTCTCCCACTTGCTGTCCTACTGTGTCGCCCACCTGGTCGCCAGCACATTCTTATAACACTCACACAGACGCTCACAGACGGAGCTGCACATATGCAGACACACACTCACCAGCCCCGCCCTTGATGCTTCCCTGGGGACCGGACATGGAGAAAACGGAGAGGCAGTCGTCGTCCTGGGAGCATCCGGCCTGGATGGCGCGGACGTAGCTGTGGCTACGGGTGCGGAACACGCCCGGAAGGTCCAGGGCCTCCACGGCTTGAGACTCCACCTCCCCAAACATGGTCTCGCACACCGCCTCAAACTGACGGTTCAGTGTGTCTCCCAGCTGGAGGGGAGAAACGAGGGCGCTTGAGTCTAATTAAGACACCTCAGTACAGAGAGCGATACAAACAAAGCGCGCTGTTTGTTACCTGTGAGCTGGTCAGAGAGCGGGTGTAGCTGCGAGAGCGGGTGTGGGTTTTGGGTGTGGTTCGGCTGTTGGGGTAGGAATCTGTGCACTGCTTACATGAGTACCTGGATCAAACATACAATACACACAGTGAGCATCCAGCTGCTGCGTATAATCAAACAACCAGCGACTTCCCTCTTTGTTGTTGTTTGTCACATTCTCTTCTTGCTATTTTTGACAATGCTCACACAATGCACCATCTGATCAACCGCGACTAACCCCGATCAAATAAAATGTCACTGTGTCATCTTATTTGACTCCTGCTTTTGAGTGTTGAAATGAAGCATGAAATGATAAAGAGAAAAACTTAATTAAATCATTCTGAAATATTACACAATTTTTGCTATTTCTAAGTGAAATTGAATCTGAAAATGTCCTGACACCAACACACAGCAGGCTACTTTGCACTGTGACAAAATCCAGTTTTTAATCTCTGGACAGAGTTATCCAAAATCTGACTAAATAATATAGATAGTTTTATGAGGATTATTTTGGGTTACATTAAAAAAGTCAATTTTGATTTATTATTTCTTGTCTACATCCAGTTTATATCCAGCACATACTAACTTAAACAGCACAGTCAAATACTGTGGTGCTGCTGTATGATGCAAAACAAAAAGAATCAAAGCATTAATTTCTATAGATTAATAACAACAGATTATCAATATAATGTAACTGTAATGGTAATGTACATTAATATGGTAATGTACATGACATTTATGACATCTGACCTTTGATCCATGCTGATAGACCGTCTAAAGGCGTCCCTCTGAGCGATCAGGGTGGACTTGGGTGAGGCTTTGGGGCTGGTGTCTGAGTCGCCACTGTCGTCGTCACCCATGGCCTTGATGTAGCTGCCACTTCGCATGCGACGGCAAGGAATCTCCCCTCCACTGTCGGCGGGACCACCACCTCCATAGCCACCTCCCCAGTCTTCTGAAGGGACCTGGGACACATTCACGTAAGGGGAGTACAGAAGTGAGTCAGGAGGATAATATACCATGTCGTGAGTGGTGTAGTGTGCAGCCACGTCGAGCTGACACAGGGAAGTTTCTTTAGTAAGACTCTGTACAAATGGATTAAACACAGAGTTGGTATGAGTTAAAAGTAAGTAGGCATTCTTCGTTTACACCAACTGTTAAGTGAAGAGTAATTAATCACAATGGGAATTAATCAGAGTTGAGATATTGAAGATGTTTTGCACTGCACTGTTGGCAAACTCTTCCCAATATCTGTTATCAAAGTCAAATGACTTCTCCAAACAGAAATATATTTCATCATTGAAAGATATTTCACACCTCGAACAGAAGGACAGCGATGATTCAGAGCCACAGTCCTGGCACACGCGCACACAGTGTTGGGTGGTAAAACAAACACACCAACACAGAGAGCACAAGCAGGCTCGTGCACACACACACACACACACATGCACATACGGTAAATGCATCCACATGGGAGATGGTGTTGCTGAAAGAGCGCAAGGGACAAAGTGACTTACAGAAAGAGAGAAACTCTGACAGCTGGAGAAACACTGACACAGAGAAGGAAAAACAGCGTAAGCCAGAGGCAGGCCGACAGAGCAAATCAATAAATACACAGAGACACAGGTAGATGAGCAGAGAGAGAGAGAGAGACAGAATGGCGAAATGTAGGCAGACAGACGGGAGAGGCGGGTGCATGTAGAGAGACAGACGTACAGGAGGGGCAGAATAGCAGGAAGACAGACAGGCAGCGAAGGAGTCCTATGAGAAAACAGAATGAAAAACACTCACACAAGGACACACTCAAGACACGAAACTAAAGAGGAAGACAACACAGATAAACAGATAAAGAGCAATGGCATGAAACCAAACAGCTGACAGGTTCCCACTGCAGCCCTCATGTAAAATGTATGATGTCGGAATGCTTTCATTACTCTTAAAAATGTTACCGCTCTCTGGTCTCATGGTCTGTTGTTGGAGTTTTTCCAAAGAAAAAAACAGCTCACGCTCTGAGCTCATTCAGTGAACAGACGGGTGAAAACTTTTCTGACAGGTTCATACGTTGACTGGTTTGGTAGACAGAGCCAGTGAGACAGAAAGATGATGAAACAGTTTGTGTTTTTACAAAAATGCACTCGGGGACCAAACGAGGTTAGATGTACAGAAGAGAACAGGCGCTAAAACAAATGTGTGGCTGAAAAGCTGAGGAGAATTTGTTGTTCAATCCTAAAAGTAAAACCTTTGACACTACTCATAGTCTTTTCAGCCGTTGTTCAGAGAAAAGATATTAATGCAGCTGTAATTTGCATCTTGAGAGCTCAGGTGAGACTTCCAGAGTGAGAAAGCCTGATTCAAAATCACACTGACATTTGTAATCATGCAAATAGCTGGAGATCCAGCCTTGGAACATAAACTTATTCAACAGTGTTCATTCAAACTCAGCTTTCATTGGATTTTAAAGTATACGATGTCCCTCCAGCCCACTTACCACTGCTAGTTGATTGAATGGGAGAGTAAAGAGCAGGAGAGCAAACTCGATGGTTGAAAAATGAAGCCAACACAAGAGTGCTCAGAAATCTCCACAGACTTGAATGTTAACTTAAAAGCAGAAACAAACATGTTTACAACCTGGTTAAAACAACATCTGCATCTGCATCTCCATGACAACTGTACCCGGAGACTGAATTTTTATCTGGCTCACCCATTTAATTTGTATTAAGGCTTCAAGTTCTGCAAGCGTGCATCACAGTCTCCACACGTTTGGATTAAACAGGAGAGTCCGGCACTGCCAAGATGGTGACAGCGAAGCAGCCCGCTCTGAGCTTCATGTGTTTTCTTATAAACAGTCTATGGTGGCGAGCTCATGTCTCTAATAACAGCAAACATTTTAAAGACAGCTGAGATTGCAGCTGAAAAGCTAAAATGTAATGATGGAAGAGTCTAAAGGGTTGAATTAAGGCCAACGTGAGCCGAGAGTAAAAACCTGTTGCTCCTCTCCTCCTACTTGTTCAGTTCAGACCTTCAGTTCTTGATTCAGAACTTTCTTGGACAACCAACCATGACCTGGATGACATTAGCAGTGGGCGAATTGAGCATCTGCAATGCCATGGGAGTTGTAGTCCTTTGAATGCTAAAAAAAATAATGACAGACTACTGTTAAAATCATGAATGTGTCAGTTGCTCGTATCAAGTGCTGCAGTAGCAGGTAATTTGACTTCGAATGTGAATAAACCCCTCGGATTTTTTCCAGTAACTAAATGAAAACACCCACACACGTTGACACACACATAGTCGAGGCCCCAGGGTTTGGCATCCAGCTGAGTGTGTGTTTTTAAGGTCATCACTTAAAAGATGATTCAGCCTAATCTCCTGATCCCCCTGGCCTTCCACTATCTCTCTCATTTTCTCATCCCGGCGCTTTAACTCCTCCTCTCACTTTGCCCCTTAGCTACCATCACCTCCTTTATCTCCTCTCCATCCCTGAGCTGGCTGTGCTATCTCTGGATCCCTCCACCCTGCTCTTTTTCCTCCTCTATCTTTGTCTCTCTCGCTCTCTCACTCACTGTTTCTGTCTTCATTTCACTTTCGCTCCATACTCTTGTTTTTGTCATTCCTTATCTACGAGACACAGGCCAAGGGGCAGAGGAAGGCTTACGATGGAGAGTGTTGGGTGGGTTGTGAATGCCACACATCATGACGACGACTGACACCATGGAAGATGACTATGCGCATGTCATTTTGCTTGGGACCACTATTATTCAGCCTACAGTCATTTTATTTTTTCTTTAATTCTCACTTGGAGCTGCTTCACTCATCTCTTGTTCTTCTTGGTGTGTGGACTTGCTGAGATAAGCGTGTGGAAACATGTGGTGTCTCAAAAACGCATCACTTCAATGTGTGGTTGCTTTAGGTACTTTGTTATAGAACAGGGCCTAAAAAGAAGGCCCAACTTATAATAATAATACCAGGTTTAATGTATTTATGTATCATTTAAAACATTTTATCTGCTGGTTCTAATTTTATATTCTCTTTTCATTCTTATTTTAGCCGTATTTCCCATTACATTTGTTTCAGAAGTGAAAGGACTACTGTTCTAAGAGCAAAAACAAACAAACTGAGTCACCCAATCAAATTTTCCTTTTTTAGTTTTTGTTGTAAGCAGATAAAAGGTAGACGCTGACTCTATCATTCACTGGTTAGGAATACATAACCAGGACACAAGGCCTGAAGCCTGAAGCCCCGACAGTTGTGTGTCTGTTTGGAAAGTGACATTGGTGAATTAACCAATCGCATTTTGATTTATTTAGGTCCATAAAAATAACTGCCATAGGTCTTCCTGAAGCCTCAAGGCCAGATATCCCAAGGGAAATCATCATTGGCTTTTCAAATATGCGCTTTCACTGTCTTCACTCAAGCCTCCTGGGCTGAAAGCTCAACAGAACATTGAAGGGACACTTGCAATTTGTAGGCAACAAACTCAAGCATATCCAAAGCCCCCAAGCTGGAAAGTGTTGGAAGAAGTTGCCCACCTAACTGCAATGGACTTCACATGACAATGGGTCAACACCCAGGGACTAAAGGAATAAATAACACAGGAAGAGACAAACGTAGACAGATACTTGTGGTTTTAATTCTCATGGTCCGCCGCTGGTTTTCCCCTTTGTGGCTTTAAAACCAAGTACAGTTTGATTTTATAAGAGTCTCTTACCTTCTTCTCCAGTCAGGATCAACAGCATCTGTTCAAAAATCATACTTTGGTGGCTCATGTCCTGAAGTGGACACATGAGTGAGCTGAACAACAATACAAATCTAAATGTTTCTGTGTGAGTGAACAAAAACAGTAAAGGTACTGACCAGAAAACAATAAGCTAATAGAGGATAAAAGCCCTGTAGAAGTGTGAAGAATTGCATAGTTTGGTGATAATTCCCCTCAGTATTTGTATGCTAATATGAGCCATTGTTATTGCAAACAATATTTTAAATAGCACCAGTTATGTGTGTTGTTACATTTCTATTATCTGTTTTTTTTTTTACAGTTTGTCTTGTAGAGAACCAGGTCTCCAGTCAGAGCTGCTGCTTCAATGTGGCACCTGTGCTGCTGCTTGTCCTGAGGTCTGGTCCTGGTGGACAGCTCTATATCAGCAGCTCCAGGAAGCTGTCTGATCGGAGGCCATGGATCAATCTGGCTGGCTTCAGCACATCTGACCGGGGCACAAAATTCACTAACACACACACACACAGTCACCGTCTCCCCTCTCCTGACAAAACTGCAAGTGACGCCTGAAGATATGAGAAAAGCTGCAAAGGGGAAGTTCATTTCGTGTCCTAAGGTGTGAATGTGATGGTCGCCCTTCGGCTCAGAGGCAGATTGTGTGGGGTTTGTCCTTTAAAACCTCAAAAACACACACACACACACACAGCCCTCCTCTTGCTGTCTCTTCTATCAGCAGACCTCAGCTGTGTCTAAAGAATGAGAGTTGGAAAAACACCAGGGACTCCTGTGGCTACCTGCTGTTTCCGTAGAAACACAGCCTGCATGGCAGCTCTACCTCAGCACAGCTGGAGCTTTGTGCGTGCTCGCTTGTGTGTGTGTGTGTGTGCTCTCTCCGCTGCCTTTGTAGGTACACTGGAACAGCCATTAGCTTTTCATTTTAGAGAATTCATGTATATAAAATGGGAGAAAGGGAAAAGGGAAAATTGTACAGTATGTGTCTGATTTGGAGACAGAGTGTGGCGCCTGGAAGAGGGAACAGTTGGGAGAGACATCAGACATCGTATGGCTCTGGTGGATATTTAAACCTTTAGGCTCCCAGCTGTTGTTGACATCATGTGTTTCACGTCATGTTTTATCACACAAAGGCAAGAGTTATTGTGTTGTTTCAAAAGGCTTCAAAACACAGTAAATGAACCAGTTGAGTGTCAGTGGCCCAGGCGCGTGTGTATATGAATCTACAAAAAGAAAGTCATGTTTTTCCATCTCTTTTCTATATAAGAAATATTGCTCCTTTTACTGCAGTTCACTGAGCAGCAAACAAATACTATATTCCCTTTGTAATGGCTGACATGCAGCCGTGCACATACCTGCAGGTAGTGGAAGGTCCTCTCCTTCAGCTTGCTCTCCATGGGCACCAGGGCTTTGTTATAGGCTCCGCCCCCTCGGCTGGAAGGGTACACCTCCCTCGCCTGACTCACTGTCATGGCCGACCAGGTGCTTCTCTTCAGGGAGTGGCCGTGGTGCCCGTGGTGTCCCCCTCCTTCACTCCCCGCCAGAGCCATCGTGGTACAGGCCATGCACTCCCCCGGCCCGGGCCCGGGCACCGGCCCCGGCCCCGGCCCCGGCCCCCCGCCGCGCTCTTTGGGCTTCTTCATGGTGAGCTCCTGGATGGCGGCGTCCAGGCTCTCGTGTCCGCTGGGATACCCTCTCCTGCCGCCGCTCACCAGGAAGCTGCTGTCGCTGTCCAGGTTGTCGTCGGAGCTCCACCAGCCCGCCGTCCTGCTGCGGTGGCGTCTGCCCGACTCGTGCCGCGAGTCTCCGCTCTTGCTACGCTCTCGAGATTTGCTCCTCCTGGTGGAGCGAGACTGGTGGCCGGAGTAGTGGCCCCCACTCTCCTCCCCTCCGCTCCTGTGGCCCCCTCCTCCTCCTCCTCTCTCGCCACGGTAGTCCCCGCCTCCTCTTGTGCCGTTGTATTCCCGTTTGGACGGTGCCTCCAAGGAATGGGACTTGGCGAAGAGGCGCTGCACGGAGTTGACTAAGTGACGGATGCGCGAGGGGCTTTCGCTGCGTGGCTCGGCGCCCCCACTGGCGGTGCGCTGGTACTGCAGTGTGTGGAAGCCGTCGGGATGGAAGGGCACCTGCTTCTCGAACTGATCCATCAGGTTCGGGGGAATGCGGTGCATCTTCCCTCCGTGACCCGTGGACAGGCACTCCTCGCAGGAATCGAAGGACTGCAGAGCCGGGTGCTGGCTGGGGTGGGAGCGAGGGAACGTGCCGGAATGACTGTGGGAGTGGGAGTGGGAATGGTGCCTCTCCAGTGCCAGAGCCTCGGCCGGACCTCCTGGAGGGTAATAGTGGCCGTCGCTGTGACCCTGGTAGTAGTCTCTACCCGAGCCATCGCAGTCCTCAGGCGCGCAGTGGCAGGGGCCCCCTCCGCCACCACCGGAGGAATGCTGGGACATGCTACGGCTGACATGGTACCCTTTCATAGGCGCCGGGGCGTGGTGGGCCGTCCGGGCCGAAAGGGGGCGCTGTGGGCGTGACAGGGCTGCACCAGTCTCACCTGGAGGCAGAGAAGGAGCGACAAATTATTAGCATCTCAGGAACCAGCGGTGGTCACAGTGTATTTATGTAGATATTTGTTTTATCAAATAATTGAATCTGGTGCTCAGTCTTCACATCGCTAATAATTTACAGTCTCGTTATTTATTTATTTATTTATTTATTTGGTTCATTTCGGGCATGTCAATTAGTCATCATCACACATCAATCCAATAATGCAATACACATGACCGAAAGGGAAAGCGGGAGAAGCAAAAGCTTATCTAGTCCCGCCCCCAATACTCTCATATTCATTTTTTCTTTGTCTTCTGCATGTTACATTTTGACATAACTTTTTTCCAGTATTTTCGAAACTTAACAATTTAACAATTTAACAATTTAACATAACACATTTTGTTACATGACATTTCTCAATTATTTTTAACATTTGACATTTTGACATAATGTGTTGCAGCATTAGGCAGTATGTAGAGTTGAAGAAATTGAAGTCCAGCTCTAGATAGAGCATAAGGATTACATTGACCTCTGGCCACACAGTTTCTCTGGTTCATCATATTGTTTTGGGAACACAATGATTTTTGTTATTTCCCCTTGTAATCTCAATACTGTGTCTGACGTTAGCCTCTCTGACTTTTATCAGCTCTCTTGTGTCATTCTGTACCGGTCAATCGTTGTGTTTACATACTTTTTCTTGAAGACGTTAAATGTTGGTAATTTTTTGACTTCATCCTCTAGCACATTCCATTGTTTGACGCCTGCGACCGATAAGGAAAAGGATCTCAGTGTGGTTCGTACCCTCCTCAGCTTAAAGATGTTTTCCCCTCTAAGATTGTGTCTCCCTTCTCTGTTCATGAACAGCTTTTGCAGGTTGAGGGGGAGGCCGTTGTTGGCAGCTTTGTACATCATTTGTATGGTGCGATAGTTTATTAAGTCATATAGTTTGAGAATGTTAGATTTAATAAATAACTGATTTGTGTGTGCCCTATAATTGGCATAATGTAAGATCCTCAGTGCTCTCTTTTGGAGTATTAACAATGGATGGGTGGAGCATCTGTATGTGTGTCCCCACACCTCTGCACAGTACTGTAGGTGTGGAGAGACTAGTGCATAGTACAACATATGTAGGGCTTTTTGATTTATTATTTTTTGTGCTTTCCATATTATGGATACACTTCTGGCCAACTTGCTTTTTAAAGTTCTTATGTGTGGCTTCCAGCTTAACATATTATCAATAGTCACACCCAGTACTTTATTCTCACTAACCCTTTCAATATTCACTCCATTTACTTGGATGTTAATACTGTTGCTGAGGCCTTTTTTCCCAAATAGCATGTATTTTGTTTTCTCTAGATTTAGTGATAGTTTGTTTATGTTAAACCACACATGGAGCTTAGCCATTTCATGGTTAACTGTTTCCACAAGTTGGATCAGGTTACTCCCTGAACAGAAAATATTGGTATCATCCGCGAATAATATTAGTTTCAGAATGTTTGACACTTTACATATGTCGTTTATATATAGTATAAACAGCTTTGGACCTAGAACTGAGCCCTGCGGGACCCCACAGACTATGTCTAGGCAAGTGGATGAGTAATCATCTATTTTAACATATTGGGATCTTTTGTCTAAGTAGCTCTTGACCCACTTTAGCACTATGCCTCTAATGCCATATCTTTCCAGTTTAGATATCAAGATATCATGGTTAATGGTGTCGAAGGCTTTTTTCAGGTCTATGAAAATTCCAATTGAGTGAAGTTTTTGGTCGATAGCATCAGTGATGATCTCCACCGACTCAGTTAGAGCCAAGGCAGTCGAGTGATTCTTTCTGAATCCATACTGGCTATCATTTAATAATTTGTGCTTATTTATGAAGTTGTCAAGTCTATTGTTGAATAGCTTCTCTAGGATCTTGGACAGTTGTGGTAGTATTGAGATTGGTCTGTAATTGGTAAACTCGTGTGTGTCCCCATTCTTAAACAGTGGCACGACTTTGGCAACTTTCATATTGTTTGGAAATGTTCCAGTTTGAAATGATAGATTACACAATAATCATGATCTCCTTTCACGTAATGTTCATATGCAGACAGAGGATAGACATAACAGTGCCACAACACTTTAACGATGTGATTCTGAGTGAGTGAAGATATACTTTTCATTTATTTGATGTTTGTTGTCTGTGAGAGACGCAAAGTTGGGAGGTTCAGTGGAGAGTACGACTTAGAAAATGAATCACAACAGAAAGAAACAGATTTGATGTCCATATTGTTTTCCCACCTCTATCAGGTGGTTCAGTGAATTAAATGTGAAAATGGTGGAGTTTTTCAACTTTTTCTGATTTTTATCGATAATGCACTTCATTTTTTACCCAACCAAAGACAAACAGACCGAGCGTGAGCATTCATCCTGCAGGCTGCAATAAGCAGCCGCAGTCAGTGCTCCTCTTCTCATTTATCTCAAAAGCTGCTGGGCTGATGAATCCTAAAAAATATTAGCCTTTCTCCTCTCCCCTTGAGTTTTCTCTTTGCTGTCCCATGCTATCTGCGTTACCAATTCTGGAGCAAATTCACTGTTTGAGTAGCAGCTGAACAATGTCACGATTCACAGTATGCAGGTGACGGGGCAGACACCAGCCCTACTGAAGCCTTGTGCTGGATCTACTCTGCAAAACAAATGCAGGAGATGAAATCAATACACCTTGGGAAGCTCTGGCAAGAACATGGAACAATGTAAACCTCATTACCCACACACTCTGGTTGCTTTAAGTAAAGGTAAACGGAATGGGAAGAGGATAAAGTCGATCTTTGCGTTGCCTTTTCAGCGCATGGATAACAACTGAGATTACACTCCAAACGTGGTAATCATGTATTTTATTGGACTGGCATTAATTGCTGCGGCTGTAATCACATCCTCTATTAACTAGGTTCTCCTCTAACTATATAATGAATCACAGGCACACAGTCTGTTTAAAATGCACACAGTGTGATTAAATTGAGATGAAATTACTCGATGGAAGCCAGAATGGAGCCGCTTGCCTGGATGGGATCGTCTGAGCTCCTGCGAGTGTGTTTGTGCTCGTCTTTGTGGGCTTTCACACAGAGATGAGAGATAGGGGACAGATGCTGGGATAATCATTAAATAGAGCGTGGCCTGTTTGCCTTGATTGGCTGAATGAGAGCTGCCACCCAAGTAGCTCCCCCACATCCAGCCGTGTCATTGGTGTAGCCGTGACGACGGCCCTCTCCGAGTCAGCATCCCACCGTGGAGAGATTTCAGACAGCCGTGGAACCTGGATGGACGGAGCCGCTTCATATTGACCCATCTCACCATGTGTGTGTGTACATGTGTGTGTTTGTGTGCATGTTCATTGCTCTGTAAAAAAAAACTTCCATGATGACTTCTTTGTGGAGACTTCTGCAACAAATCTGTTTTAATGTTTTATTTTTTTCTCAAATTTGCACTTTTATTTTGAAATATTGGATATTTCTAGACAAAAAATGTCTTATGGTTGAACTTTTTTTTATTTTTGGGGGGTGTTTACTTTGAGAATAACTTGATTATGATTTCACCCGTGTCTGTTTGGTTATTTGTTTGTTTATTTATCAGCTGGACTACACAAAAAGTACTGAGCTGATTTTCATAAAACTTGGTGGAGTGATGGAGTATGGGCCGGGAAGAGTGGTGTATCAAATACGTTGTTGAGACAGGTATTTTTTGCAGTGTTGTACTTGCATGTATGTGTGTGTGTCCTTGTTTATGAATAGACAGCAAAGTGAGCAGTGCTGCTTTGCCTAGAGGAGTAAATTAAAACATGTTCTCTTTATTATAAGGTCTTTGGCTTTGGAGAGAGGCTGCTGGCTAGAAGTTGTCAATCACAGCATCACACACACACACACACACACACACACACACACACACACACACACACCTGTCTGAGTGTGTGGATGTGTGCACATCCTTAAAAGACACCCATATGCCACAGAAAGAAAAGATAGAGGTAGCTGAATGCTGGCTCTCAGTCTTCTTCATCTCCCTCTCCATATCCATCCCTGCACACGTCTCCCTCTCCTCTCAGTCTTTCCTCCTGACCTACTTCTATCCATCCTCCAGTCATGTCTCTGTCTCCCTGTGCTCTCCTTTCTTTGTTTTTCTTTTTTTTCTTTTTAACCTGTCAGTCCATCTGGCTCTCTGCCAGTCAGCGCTTCTCTGTGTTGAGTTAATCACAAAGTTTGTTTCCATTTTTCATTTCTTGGCCTCGACTGATCTTTCTGTCATCCCCCAGTGTTCTCTCTTCTTCATTTCTTGTTCAATAATTGAGGCATTAAAGCATTAAGCACACACACACATTCTATCCGCCAAATAATAAACTGAGACTTTCAAGATGCGTCTTTTTTTCTCTCTAAGCTTCCTCTAGTTGTGTTTCTGTGTTCTACAAATTGAAACGTTAAATTCAAAATAGAATGGCCTGCTAATAAATGATTTGACAATACCTACTTGCCATTCTTTTGTACCCCATATTTCTTTCTATAGTTCCATTCCTCTTTGGACACCACCCCTCCTTCGCTTCGAGTAGGCAAAAACATTCAGTAGCAGCTCGGTGTAGGGAGTCAGAGCTGTACAACATGCTGTCATTGTTTAACACTGCTTGAAATCAGCTTGATTGTTACAGAGGCTTCAGTTCAGTCTGGACGCGTTTTATTTTAAATATTCATGTGATCACGGCAGCTGCTCTGACCCACTTTGCTATCAGCTGGGTCTGCCCGCTCTCTGCTGTCTCTGCTCTCTCAAGTTGTGGGTCAAAGAGCGTTTCGCATCAATGAAATACTCTAAGTTCAACTCCTGAGATGATGCCAGATGTCGAAAATGTCACATTTTCAAGAGGTCTGGTATAAGCACACACCTTAAAGTGAAAGTTCAGGTTATTCTACATAGGGTAGTATGAGGTATTAGGCATACATGAGTATAATGACACCAGCACTTCCACTTTGAGGTGTATGAAGTTACTTCTGTGCACAGGTCCAGCCAAAAAAAATGTCTTAAAAAGCCTACTGCAGTAGAAATGTATGCTTTATTTTGAATTTTATATATTTCCTCTTGAATCAAACAGTTTTTTGCTTTGACAACACAGTTTGTGAATTGTTAAATCACCATATTCCAATGCACAAGTACGCTTCAGTTTTTCTTTGGGTGCAAAGTGCTGAGATGTGTGAACCATCTGCTTGTGGTAGCCACAGATATATGACAGGTGGGTGGTTCATTGAATTGTTAGTCAGGAAAATAAATGGAGATTTGGAGAAAGTGACTTTCTCCAAAATGTCTAACTATTTTGTGAAAATATGTCAAATTCAAGGATTACTACGCTAAATAGGGCTTTTCATATAGTTTTCTACCAGACAGTAATGGGAGACAATAGCAGACTGAATCATTTGGACAAGGCAGCCGCAGTCTTGGCTTTTCATTGAGATGGGCCTACGCTGCACGACCGTGGGTATTGTGCGCCTGAACACTGCCACACTTTGTTTGACATTGGATACAATGAACAGAGCCGCAGCTTGGTCAGGGGCAGATATGTCGACTCATTCGAGCATACGCGAAGGTGAACTACTCAGAGGCCGTGTAAGAATTGGAGTCAAACAATGGGAAAGTTTTCATTAGTCTGGTATCTTCGCATATGGACCGGCGCAGTCGACTTCAAAGATGCCATTAACCACTGGAGCTCTGCACGCTCACAATGGTATGTGGGGCAGACAATGGTGAAATGTATAAATATGGGAATGGGAAATAATAGGAGGATTGGCTGGGCTGTGTGCTGGCGTGCACCTCCATCTTCGCCAGCCAGAGAGACATGCATGCTGGGAATCTGGCAGGAGGACTGATTTGTTCTTCTCAGCTTTTAGCCATGAATGATCTATTTTCATTTTTCCACTGTCTTTCTCTAACATGCACAGACAGCGCACAGAACACACACACGCACTTCCCTGCAGCGCGGTGACTGCCGTAGATAACCCATCATGATCCTGAAAGAATCAAGGATGATGGGAAAGATGGAACATTTCAAGGGTGACCTGAGAAAGAGGACCTGTAAAATATGAGTGCAGCTGGGTGGCTGCAGCTCATCAGCTCTGCACACGTAGAGAGAGAGGCTGATGTGGAAGAAGTGAAGTGAAATATGAAGAGAAGAGGGAAGTATAATGGCACAGTTTTTTTTTAATGCAACACGTCTACTGAGCTGGTCCCTGCTGTCTTATCTGTGTGAGATGAGGATGTAGCAACAGACTTCCAGGTGGAAATGGACAGAAGTTAATCTACAAACATGGTGGTGCAGATGGGTTTGCTGCAGATACTCAAGCACATAAGCAAACACAAACACTCTATCATGGAAATAGGAGCTGAGGAAGGTGGCTGGCTGATGGTGGAAGGTATCTTAGGATGCCTACGAGGAGCAGTGAACAGTGACACGGGAGGGAAATGTTGCAGAAATGCAGCAAGAAAGAATGAGATGAAACGCAAGCGTGAGAGAGAGCACGAGAGCGACGGTGAAGGAGAGGCAGAGAGATGATGGTCACAGCACAGGGGAAATATGCTCCCATCATAAGGGCAAAATTGAAGAGTGCCTAGGGGGCAATTCCTCTATCTCACTCTCCCAGTCTCCACCTCCTCTTGCCCTGTTTTCCCATCTCTCATCATTCCCATATGCTCCTGCACAACCTGCTTTATTCCTTCCACTGCTCCATCTCCTCCTATCTGTTATTCTTTCACCTTTCGCTCCTCCTACAAGATGTCAGTTCAATTCAATTTTATTTTATTTAAAAAGGGACAGTGTACAGTTCAAACATAAATGTTGCCATTTGATGCACTGTACCAGATTATAGCTTTAAACTAGTTTGCATCTGTGTTCCAGGAGTTAAACAAGTCCCAACCCTAAGGTTCATACAACGTTCAAGGTCAGCAGAACATCTTTTTAAAATCACTTACTGTAAATTCAATTTGAACTTATGAAGTTGAATTTCTTTAAAAGTAAGCTAAAAACTTATCTTATGTTCTTTTAATGTTCCTTCTTTTTTTCTTGTTTTTTTTAATGTTCTTATGCTCTTTTAATGTTTCTTTGTTTATCGTGAAGCACTGCAATAATTGTATGAAATGTGCTATAGAAATAGATTATCATTATTATTATCATTATTCATTTGTTGAGGTGTGTATCACCCAGACCACATGGTAATTCGCTATTTATTTTGTTAAGCTTGACCTAAACTACAGTATGCATGAGCTTAAGAAAAACAGTCACATGGAATCTACTTGAAGATCATAATGTGATGGAAAACCAGTCTGAATAATGACCAAGGATTATTTTTTTATTATTGTATCTGTATTATGCTAATGATATATAATTAAAGAATATGATCTGGGCAAGTGAAATTAAAATTGATTAATGGATTAACCAGTGAAAAATGATGCATTCATGTCAGTTCATTGACATTTTTATTAAAAAGGAGTCAATGAGCAGTGAGCAAGTGCTTCCATTAGGTTTGATGGTACAAACTAAACTCAAAACCAAAAAAGGACTGAGAACAGTATAATCTTCTGTGTGGAGGTCTACGTACTGAAAAATGCAAAATTAATGAATTAAAGAAAGAAAATATATTTAAAAACTTTTAAAATTAAATTGAAGACCAAGTATGATTTGGAGAAAAATTAGTCAATCCCTCTTGAAACTTTTCACGACCTGACCTGATACCTGTTCAAAGACAACTACACTGACTGTTGTTGACAGAGGGGAGAATCAAAAGATTTGACCCTATCTGTCCTTCCTCCTCTCAAAGAGCTTTGATTGCATTCCAACTGCCTCACGCTGTTTCCATCTCGGCTTCAGACACAAGAGTCATTATTTCCCAGCACAAGAGATCACCTGTCAGGAAAGCGTAAACAGATCATTTTACAGCAAGTGCTGTGCTATTCCCACTGGAGTCACATTTAAACTGTAGGTTTTGGGTGTTTTTGACTTCATTCATATTCATACTTTAATTCTGTTGATCACGTCAAAATGTATAAATATGTCTTTTCTCCTGAAAAGAGCCCATTTTTATCTAACATTCATCAGTTCGACTGAGCGAACATGATGCAGAAACACATTCAGTATAAAGCTGTATGTTTACACCACTGAGAGGGGCTCTGACTGTGACTTAATGAGAGGGAAAATACCAACACCACTTAGCAGAGCACTGCTCACTTGTAATTGGCCTGCTTTTTGCCTCTCTACCCCAGATAACATGAGAGGACATTACCGCAAATATTAGATGGGAGTAAAACAGAGATCAAAGGCACTGAGAGAAAGGCATAACAGATTCATTCAGGGAGTCGGTCATTAGATGACAGGCCTTGACCTTCTGCAGGAGCAGACTCGCCCTTCAACACACATCCTGTGGCTCTTTTACTTTATTTGACCATAACTATTTTCTATGTACTGTACTCTCTACCTCTTCCTTTATACTTCATATATCCCTCCACCCATTTCTTGATTTTCTGAGTCCACCTCTACTCTTTCCTCCTGTCTTTCATTCACATCTTCTCTGCTCAGCTAGTCACTTCATAACTCACTCTTCTCTTTTTAGCTCTGTATCAAACCCTCACTCCCTTCTTCTGCCTCTCTCTCAGGGCATCGCTTCTCCCTCCCCTTTCTCAGCGTCTCTCCAGTTGCTCGTGTTGCTGTTCTACAAACTCCCTTGACAGATAATCAAAGGTAGATACAGAAACGACAGCTCAGAGGGGAGTCAAACCACACAGATACATGCAGGGAACGCAGAAAGCAGTAGATAAGAGTCTTTCTCCATGTCATAAAGATTGGTCACCGTAAATTGAAGCCACCACGAGGTGTCTTGAAGTTGTTCTTCTTTCGCCTGTTTCACACAGATTACATGTAGCCAATGTTGGCTTACAGACTATAGTCAGGTCTGAGGGTGGGGTTAAAGGGATCACAAACAAATACTAGAGTGTAAGTTAAGGAGGAAAGCCCGGGGAGAGCAAAAAAATTAGAGCAGGTGGACTGGTTTTCCAGTGTGGAGGTGGGTCAGCCTACCGGAGCAGCAGAGTTACAGTAGCAGGTCCCACACAGCTGTGCCAGCAGGTCTCAGGTCCCAGGAGCAGGGAGCTCCGTCTTGAGGCCTCAGTTTAGGTTTTAGGTTGATGGATCTTCAAAATACAAAGAGGCTGGTTCTCAGAAGGTGGAGCAGTGTAACACTCAATCAAGCTGCAGCTGCTCCCTCCACACAGGTGAGTCTCGTCACCTCCTCGTTAACTCGTTAACGCCTCTCACAGTGACATCATCTCATTAAAGAAGAACTATGTGGGATTTTGTATATGATAACGTTAACTATGCTCTACATTTTTATCAAATGCACATGCCCCCTTTAACACAGCTGAACCACAGCTTGTTATTATTTTTCAATGAAAACCTGTCCAAAGTGTTTAAGAAAAGGAGAAAGAAAAAAAGGAAAAGCTATAACCCCCATTTACCTAAGTTTATCGGGGTATAGCTTTACCTTTTTTTCTTTCTCCTTTTCTTTTAACACATCAACATGTAATGCTTATGTAATAGCCTGGAACAAATCTGAGTTCAGTACCAAACTTTAAACATTTTGGATCTTAAGTTTTACCTGTGTTTCTGTAACAGCTCTTAATGCCAACAGCTGGGCTAATTAAGTGTCAAAAGCTACCATGGTTAAACAGAACAGAAAAACAAATAAAGGGCCTTGCATGGAAATGATTTTGCCAACTGCTACCTCCGAGGTCAAGAAAGTGCTTCCATTGGTGCCAACATGCTCGTAAGCTGGCAAGAAGGACTAATTTCCTCTTCGAAGTTTCTAACCATGAATGATCTGTTTTCATTTTTTGCTGACATTCTCTCTTACACACACACACAGACACAGTTTTTGCTGCCAAGCAACAATCTTCGCCTTTTCCAACATGAACAAGACATTCTTAAAGGGGAATCATCATGGACTGTTTACACATTTTGGGAAGTTGTATCTACTACTGTATGTATGGGAGAAAAAAGTATGAAATGCCTCTGGGCTTCTGCATTGTGGGTAATGTAGGCTCCAGGTTTTAATATGGAAGGAAAAAGTATGGAATAAATATTGATGAGTGAGACTGTGTTCATTGTGAGTCATGAGAATGTTACAAACGAAAAATGTAAATCAATGAGGTGATATTTTAAGTGGCCAAGTTGAGGGCTTTAGAAA
The DNA here is from genome assembly GCA_030347415.2 of Decapterus maruadsi. Lineage (NCBI taxonomy): Eukaryota > Metazoa > Chordata > Actinopteri > Carangiformes > Carangidae > Decapterus > Decapterus maruadsi. Next base: position 7,442,073 of record CM064897.1, read on the forward strand.
GCTGAGAATATAAAACAATCAAACACTATCAACGGCTACTGAATGGACATTGTAGTGAGAGGTTTTACCGGCTACCCTCTTCAAAATCAAGAATGGTCTCTCAATCTAAAAAAAAAAGAAAAGAAAAGAAAAAGATAAACACCTGCTGAAACACAATGCTTGATGAAGTTCTTGACCTATGTTTGACTGACAGGTGATCACAGGGAGAAAAGTCACAGCAAGATGCACTTAAGAGCAAAGACAAAACAAGAAAAAGGAATAACTCACAAGTTAACGTCATGCAGTGTGACAGATGGCTGTAGTCCTAATGTACAGCTTTAACTGACAGGTTCCTAGTTCCTACCACATATCACTACAAACTCCTCCAAATGCTGCACACTCTCAGGCACTTGCTGCAGCTGTGTCCACAGATGCAAATCACAGAGACAAGACAGAGCGATGTATGTACACACATGCACACTCCCTCACTCTCTCTCTCTTCTAACCAGCTGACTCTAGTGTTGCTAGGTTACTTGGTGAACTAGGTTACTACATGTAGAACAGATTTGCATAAATCTCACATGGATGTTCATACAACATGAGAGACAGCGTGTGTGCATGTGAGTGAGACTATAGTTATCTAGTGGGATCAATAACAGTGATCAGGCTCAGACCGTCTTCCGAGGACCCGACTGTGTCGGCGCTGCAGGAAAACATTGAGATGTTTTTATGTGTGTTTTGTTGGACCTCTTTCAAACACAAATGTAAGCATGTTTGAAATGCAAATAAAGTATACATGCAAAATGTATACGTGTGTTTGCATAATTCATGCATGTATGTGTATGTATGTGTGGCTTATGCTTTGATGTAGGTTTGCCATGTGAGGGCAAAGTGAACATAAAGGTGGGCCAGCTGCTCTCCTTTTCTGTTCCTTGCTCTTCCATATTTTGGACTTTTTATTATCCCCATCACACTGTCCTTTCTCTCCTCCCTGCACCTCCTTGTTAGAGCAAAGTAATACTAATGCTTCGAGTGCAGAACTCGGATACTGAACAGATGCAGGGGGTTTAATAACACATAATGTAATTAAGGTGTAAAAGATATAGTTAAGGACTCATCTTGGCTAAACGATAAGTGTTTACATCATTTAGTTAAAAGGCAGACTCTGTGTCCTCTATGCCACATGCTGCATCAATCAATAGCTTGATGGAGTTCAGATGCACGCACGCACACATGCACAGGTTTGGAAACACCCACAGCAACCTGCAGATGCACACCGAAAAATGAAAATTGTGTCATGCTGAGAGGTGCTCTGTCAATCCTGGCAGTGGGGACACATCTGTGCAGTAGGTGAGAAGTGACAGGCAGTGAAAATACTGTGTTTTGAAGAAGGCAGGGGAGTGTGTGTACAATGTCTTCTGCTGGGCTGTGGACCGCTGGCTCACCCATGTCCAGCTGTCCTTGCTTTCTGCAGCACACACATGCAGGAACACATGCACTCACTGCAGAGTGGCTCAGAAGTGAGCATGGATACAGTAGCAATCCCACGATTTTGTATGATTGAAGTGATCCACTTGAAATCAAGCTTTTTTTTTCCCTTAATTGAAATGTACGGGAGGTACCTGAATCAGTGCTGAGACGCACTTCCCGTCCTGGGGTTCACATGTCGACTGAATAAAAAGCCTCGTGTGAGCCGTGTGTGCACAGCTGTACTGCTGGACACTTGAGATGTGGACTCGAGGATGTGAGAGATTTGGTTTGGATCTTGACTGCTGTGAGGTTTGCCTCCTGAAAGCAGAAATAATTAAGTCGCACAGTTGGACCAGCGAAAATCCCTGAGCAGTAAACAAAAATAAGAGGGCAGTCAGACCGACAACACCCTTGTGTTAAAACAACACAAGTGTGGGGAGTGTTGTTTATATGATCCGCTGCAGTTTGATTAACAAATTAATGTGGTTTCCAGTGCCCATAATACACAATGGTTCCTATTACTCGGAGACTGTGATAAATTATTATTATTTGTTTTTTTACACTGTCATCATTGTGTCCTTACAAATGTGGGCTCTGAAGGGCCCTTCCTGTTTAAATAACGGGTAATTAAATAAATTACTTAAGCACAGTGTTGATTTGAGCTAAATGTTGACATCAGCTAACAGACATTTATCAGACTTGATTTGCATAGCTGTTAGTGCAGTTCAAAGTGCTTTACGTTACTAATTAGCATGAAACTTAAAGTAGAGCAGAAGTTGAGACCTGGATGAAAAGTCTGGTGATCACTAAAATCAGTAGAATTAATCTGGGATCCATCTGGGAATCACAAATAGAAAATTGCATGCCAATCTGCCTTAAAACTTATATTCTTCTTCTTCTTCTTCTTGTTATTATTATTGGTTCTCAGCTGTTTAGAAGTTACAAATCGCTCCATGGGTACTATAACACCATGAGAACATTGTGTACAACTGTTTCTCATTTACCAGACCTTCAGAACAGTGAATCTTTTTCTTTCTCCTTTCGGTGGAGATAAGCAATGTATGTAATTCCACTATTGCATCTCTTACACGGTGCACTGCCGGATGAAAAATAATGTATTTAAATTAGTGGCGAATTTGTCGGCGTTGCACCGCGGCGGGCTCTTGTTGTTACTGTACTCTTTTGTGTCAAGTGTGTGTCAGTGGAGAAGAAAAGGAGGGGGAGATGAGAGAGCAAAGGATGAAAAGAAAGGAAAACCTGACATCCAGCCCATCTCACACCCAGAGGTTGCAGCTGTGTGCCATGTGAATGCATAATACTGCTCACTCAATTCATATTCAGCACAGAGCACAGCACAGCACAGCACAGCACAGCACACTTCTATTAGCCTAATATTATCCAAATCAAATTAACTGGAGGTAATTTCATTTCTGTAATAGATACTATCTAATAGGATATGCACACTGCCATGTAGCATTACTGTACAACCCTTGTTCCTTTGGAAAGATAGTCACCCAACACTGGTGATATCTGACATTTTGTCACGTCATTTGAAATCATGTCCGCGCAAGCATTTAAATTTTATAAATTGGCATTTTGGGTTATACTGTAGGCGCCTACAAACTCCACACAGTGAAAAGTCAGCAGTGTTATAAAAAGAAAGGTCTCCTCATTCATTCCGGTCACCATTCATAGTTAAGAATCAATGAGAATGGCTGATAGAAAACGAGGCAGAGAGAGAGATAAAAAAAGAAAGAAAAGAAAATAGAGTGACATTCAGGAGTCATTTATTGAAGATGCAGACAAAAGAGTAAGTATCGCTAAGGAGGAGAAATGAAAAAGTACTCTTCTATTGTTCTCTGGCTCATTATGAAGTACAAAATCGATGCACTCTAACCAGGCAAAACAATGAAACCAGACGAGAGCGAGGATGAAAAGAGGAGGGAAAACAGGAGATAATGAAGACTTCATTAATCAGTGCTGATACCAGCCCTCATTTATCATGCCTCCGTTGAAACCAATACAAATTCCACTGCTGAGATGTCCTTAAAAAAATGCCTGATTGTGGAAACTTTTCCACATGCTGTGACGCTGAGAGGAGCACATTTGCCTGAGAGGAGATCCCCCCCCCCAACAAAAAAAAATGTCTTTACACTCTCGAACTGTGTTAGATTTCCAATCAGTTCAATGGAGTAGAACAGGAAGATAAGAACGCAGCAGTTAAAGGAACAACTGGGTCCCCCTCACTGTACCTTTGATTGTTATGGCAATGAAAATGGCCTGCCAAAATAAGACAAGAAGTAAGACATAAAATTCACAGACACAATTAAATTAAGTCTTCAGATTTAATAAAATGTTTTAAAATTGAGATTGTTTTTTGTTTTAGTCTAGATAATGAACTTACAGTGAAGCACCTGTTTTCCAGTATCCTTTCTAAGATACAGTCTATGTGTTCCATCTCAAAAGGTGGGCACCCACTATAGGATGGTATGGACTGGGAACTGCATATAGGTGCTGCTGCAGTATGAGCTTATATACATGTCACCAAAAGCAAGACACAGAAATGACACAGTTGCCTCCACCTGCATGGCTTCAATTACTTTGACATATTCTGTGGTGGTGGTTTGTATCATTTCTTGACGGTGACAGTTACATCGACAGGAGTGTGTGTGTCTGTATACATGGGAGTAGTGCTGAGTGGTAGAAAGTAACACATACGCTCTTAGAAATAGAAATATATTTTTAGGATGAAATGAGAGGAACACTAAAGCTCTACTGTTTTAAGCTTTTGCAGAATCTGATTATATTTGACTGTCAATGAAGATAATTTAATAAAGGCTCACAATTCTCCAGTCAGTCTTAAAACATTACTCAGAATATGCCTGTATTTTTACTGTTCCTATTCGCTCTGAAGAGGTGACTTTAATGTGTCCTTGTTCTGTGCATTTCAAAGTTCAGCCAAAGCTGTTGGGCCTTCGGGAGTCCAACTTACTCAAGGGGTTCAAAGTCACTGAGTTTTTCCATGAGCAATGTCAATTTTCTTTCAGCCACAACTTCTTAATATGTTAAAAAAAAATCTGAATACATCTTTGCACAGACTAGGATGAGATTTTGTTGTGGGCCACTTAAACTCAGGATCTGATTTTCATCAGTGTGACCATTGCAAACTATCACAGCAAACTAAAACTGCAAGCTGTACAAGAAAATGTGAGTTTCAATAATGTTTACGAAACATTTTGGATCCTTCATGTGGCTGTAAGTTATGAGAATTGTTTTTTTCTGTATTGATACATAGTTAACGTCATTCTATAAATTTATAAGTGAGAGAAATATAAAAAAAATAATAGTCAAAATCAACAGAAGAGTGGCTGAGATATCCTGATTGTTAATCCCAAATGACAAACAGTCAAGTTCCAAAAATGATAGATCCTTCAATTCCCATTATGTACTGTAACTCAAAAGTAAGTTCCCTAGCTGGTAAAACCCCAGCTAGTACCCATGCTCAGTGCTGAGATAATCCTTATTATCTCACAAGGCTCATGTTGTCAGGGTTGAAAAATATTCATCACCACAGAAGATAAACATTATAAAATAGTGACATAGGTTCCAGCACTCGGGAGTGAGCAGAAAGAACTGGTTTAGATTAAAGCTGAGTTCAGGTTTAGGTCAGAGTCAATGCTGCTCCAGTAAAGTGCAGACAAATAAACTGAACTGATGTATAAAATCAGCAGAGCCCTGCTTGTATGTCGGAGGCTAATTAGTCTTTCTGACATGAATGAACTCAGGTGGTAAAGTCGAGGGGGGGTCACAGTAGATATCTCATTTGGAGTCAAAAAAATGGAATTGATAAATATTAATCATGCCTTATAAAATGAGTGTAATAATTTAATTTGGCTCCACGCTCGCTTGATGTATGAGGCCTGTTTTATCTTTTTCGAGAAGACTCATTTCATGTTGAGCCAACTTCAGATCCACAGATAATCAGGATCATGGAAGTAGTGGAGTGAAAAAGGAAACGCTAATGAGTGCTGATGAGGAGGGAACTCATGGAAACAGCCACTTGATTACCAGTCTGACTCACAGTAATGGAAGACAAGGTACCTGTGATTAGTGTGTTTCCAACAGCAAAACTGCACCGTGTAGGAGAGTCTATGTTCATTGTGCGCACTTTTCCACCTCCATTGGTTTCTTATTCACCAACCAAATCATTTCATTTCCATCCACACAAACAACAGCGGCGTGCTAGGGGGATTCATCAACTGCGAAGCTTCACGGGCCTGCAAATGAGTGTTAAACGTGCAAATTTGCGTGCGTGTGTGTTTGCATGTGTCACCCAGCTTGAGAGAATGGTTTGTCCATCACCCGTCAATTGAGACAATAGAAGACAGCCACGGGCCCTCAGAGAAATATCCATAATCAGAGTGAAACACAGAGAGTTGGGATGACTCAGACTAGGGACACATTTACAGCAGAACTTTTAGAGGAATTTGGATCTCTGGTGAGTAAAGAGACTGTGTATGACTGACAAGCCATCTGTGGCAAACAGACGAGCTTGATGGCTACAGCTGAGAAAGCCTCCACACACAGAGGGAGAAGCTATATTCAGCAAAGTAGTGGAGGATAAAACCACCGTAGCTCAAATTTACACATTTGTAGATGAGTCTCCCCTTCTGCTGTAGGCCAGATATATCTATGATAGAATTCAGCTTATTCTCATATTTTCCTCACATGCCATCTCTGTTTGGCTGATGAATGACAGGAAGGCGGAAGATACTGTCATATGGAAGATGCAGAATTTATATAATACATACTGTATGTACGTTTCAAGTTTCTGTATATTTCTGATTCATGTGTTAAACCCCTGAACCACAGAGCAATTTAGTGCTAATAGCGCAGAACATGGAACAACTCATAAGTGTTCAAATAGCAGAGGTGCAAGTGGTCCAACTTTTTAATAGAAGTGATTCTGCAGAGCACTGTTTCACCTCCAGTTATATTCCACACTCATATGTCAGAGCTTTACAAGGGTGAAGGAAACATTTTCCCACTTGTAATAATAAGAGAACTACTTGTGCCGCTATAGACCTGCACTTTTAAGCAATACAACCACCCTGCTTGTGCTTTGCAGTGATATTAGAGCAGCTGAATGGTGGTGCTGTGTGGCACAAGGTGAGTGGTTGCATTATATTAGCACTCTCTCATAGTTAATGCTTTTATGGAACACTGGTAAATGTACATTATCCTGCATTTGCACCATCACTACCACAAATTAAAAGGTTTTAGTGAATTAGCCCAACACTTAGACCTGTGTAGGGTATTTAGCTTCTTTCAGGTAATTCTAGCTAATACGCATCTGCGGCATCACTTTAATTTCCAGCCCCACTCACTATAAACTAGCATCTACTGTAGCAAACTAACTAGTCATATACACTGTGTTTTGCTCGGACTTCTTTTGCTCAGAGCCAAAATAATTTTTTTTTTAAAAAAGCACTGCGCTATAGCTGGTTCACCTGCAGCTGACTGAACTGTCAGAGGAGCTCTGCTGTAACTCTTTCTTTAGTGCCTTCGCACTTTGTACAAAAAGAGTTCAACATGTGAAGATCTCCATCTGAGCAAAGATCAGATAGCCTATATGATATATAACATTATCTACTGCTCTATTGTCTGATTTCTCACCGGCTTCATTGTAAACAAATGCACATGGGCAGGAGGAGGGTTAGCAAACCAGCTATAGCTATTTCATTTTTCAGTTTTGCTCAGTGTTATTGAACTGTAACACAACGGCTTTGTCGTCTACTCGTCCATGAACATCTCATCTAATTAAAATAAAAATAAAAAAGGTATATGTGGAGGACCTATTTACGGTATAAGAAGTGGGGAGACGCTGACTTTGAAGCTGAGGGGTGACAGGAAACTAAAGCTGTGGGAGGAGAGTGCCGACATGGTGCAGATGTGTTGAGAGCGCTCGGAGTCAAGGTTCATGAGCCTCGTTAGTTCTGCCTCTCACAGGAAGCCGATCTCGCTAATCAGAATAAGCAGCTTGTCACCGCACACTTCTCATCATCTAATTAATCACAATCAGACAGAAATCTACAACACATTAGTGCTACCTAGACATCCCACAAATTGTTGAGACACACAAACATACAACGCGGCTCCGGTACAGTCTCACCGGTCCTGTGTTTTTTCTTTTTTTTGCCCTCCCTGCTCTCCTGTTCCTGTAAAGGCGTCCGCAGCGCAACCTCACTAAGTTTCAAGGGCACCATGAAAGTGGAACAATTTGGGCTCATCACATCGATACTAATCCTTAACGGCCTTCACTCGCCAGCCAGCTGTGACGAGGTGGGGGGAGAAAAAACAACTCGCGAGTCAATCAAACGAAAGATAAAATCACAAAAGCAAAGAGGGAGGGAGTGAGAGTGGGAGAGAAGAGGCGGGAGAAACGCTCAAGTGGGGAGAGAGTGATTTAAGGAGCACTGTCAACCACTTGTTCCCTTTCTTGACTCCTTAAGGATCAGAGGAGACCTTGGTGTCGTTCACCTGACTGCTCTTTGATGTGTGCTCGCATGAGGCTCCCGGGCCGTTTATGTCATACTTTGTCAAGCATCCCAACTCTGGCGGAAATTACAATAAGATAGTCATTTAGCTCAAGCTCATCACACAGACGATTTGCTTCTTTACAGGCGTTAGACTGTGCTTATGTTAAGGCTGCGCCCATTTCAACAAAAGGCTTCAGTTCGGTATAATCGTTTTTCAGCTAATCTATTCTCCTGCTCCTGTTCCCTGAACCATTGGCTACCAGTATGCAACAATACAAAAATAGTTTATTTGGCATTTTAACCCACAATATCACATCAATGTACAGAACTGGACAGGAGTAAAAGGGTAGGTAGAGATTTTCTGAGCCCACAGTACATCTTTCCCTTAGCTAAAAGATTTAATATAAAGCAAAAGTAGATTCTAAAGGTCAGTGCTTTGTTCAGTTCATCGTCCTCCATTCATGGTCAAGAGCTCAAGACTGTAACACTGGACTGAGATCATTGAGCTAGGTCTGTTTTTAGCTCTGAGTGACGGTCTCTCCCGATTGGCTTGCTGTACCGTGAGGAACATGATACAGAACAGAGTGATATTTCCACCTCCGCAGATTACTGGATAGAGAAATGTCATAGTGATAGGACATTTTGATATTTGCCGGAGCTACATCATCACAATCAATCAATTAATCAATGAATCAATGAATCAATCAATCAATAAGAAAAGCAAGACTTCATCTGGGACTGATAATGTGACTTGATCATACAGTGATGCCACAATCTCCACACATTGGCTTCAAGCCTTTAACACATTAAATCAAAAAGCAATGTGCCATAAATCAATATGGCTTAATATTTACCCTTCAAATATGACACTGATAAATTGGTGTAAAGTATTGATAATGCTTAAAATTCATTCTGTGTACAGTACATTTTCACTTCCTCATGACACCTTGTGGTCACCCTCACATTACTGCGAAGAAAGAATCTAGCACAATGACAGAGCAGTAGATCCTTTATCAAAAAAAATGGGCCAGCGCTGATGTGTAACAGTGATGGGCCAAAAATACCTGATGAGGACCACCTGCCTGTACACAGGCAGAACAAAGAACATTGTTAGTCACTGCATTCATCACTGTGATTTTGTGGAAAGGACAGCTAATACTCCCAGAGCTGTAAATCAGTTAACAGCTTCAAGGTTTTTTTCCAATCCTATGATGTCTCTTGGATGTTTGCATCATGTGTATCACATATTACTGTAATAGTGCAGGGGTGAATATATAATATTCATACATTGACTGTCTCTTGGTCACAGATTCATGAACTGTGCACTTCAAGCAGCCATGTGGATTCTGAGCCAAACCATACAACATGATGTAGTTTAAGCTGAGAAACTCTGGCTGTGATGATCTCTGGATTCCAGTGTGATGCAAAGCCAACAAAGGGGAAAAAGGGACAACATCCAATGAAAGAAATAGAATGTTTGGTGATAACCAGCTGGGTTTTCTTTTGGTCAGTGACACAGATATTACATAACACCTTTATGTTGGTATTGAGTGAGTTTGTATGTGTTGGTATTGTGGGGATGAGAGACAATCAAAGATCTGAGACAACACAACAAAACACAACAGGGCTCCTGGATTTGACAATTTTGCAGAAATCATTGCAAGCTCTCTTTTCTAACCGTCAGTCTGTGCAACCCCATCTCCTACAGTAGAACTCTTTCTAAATGTTGTAGTGGCAACATAATAACTGATTGTTCACTTGTTCTCCAGGAATCAATTACTGTGAGCCGCACATACAGACAATACACACAAAAACAGCACTGTCAATGCTATGGTGTGTGCGTGGTGACACTAGACCCCTGAACTGATGCACTGTTGCACATACTGTATCATGCAAACACAACAATGGCACTCATTGCTCCTAATCAATAACACTGCACAACAGAAAACAGCAATAAATAAACTTGTGTTTACCTTTGAATACTGACCACAAACCATCCACAGAAAGCCTCCGTATTTCTATATTCTTCCAGTCCTTTTGTCGTGTCTTATTTCCAGTCAAAAGTCATTGGTTGCATCATCGCATAACCTGACGACTGACATCTGTCAATCACTTCTTTCCCCTGCAAATACTTTTTTTTATCAGATTAAAATGCATCCAAAACAGGCGATCTATGATTAACTTCAAAGGGCAATAAAACACAGAGAGAGCTCGCTGTTTATTTACAGTTTTTGACTGACAGATATGGTCCCAGATCCAATCAAATAGCTACCGGCTGCAATCGGTGAGTCAAACTAAGCGAGTGCTCAACCGTTTCAGTGTAGCGGGTCACCCACGGGATCGGTGCCTATAGTCTGAACTGATTTCGCTTACTCTTCAAGTATTACTGTAAAGTGTACCACCTACAGTACATGACATTTACTGGGGCTCACACCTTGTTTGTCACTAAAAATCTGTAAATAAATCGAGCAAGATGCATTTTAAAACTGATCTACTTCAACAAAAACAGACACATCATGTCCGCATGTGGACTGCTGTTTGTTATCTTTACGTGCTGCGCTGTGTTAGGTGGCTCATCATATGGAGCTTTAAAAAGTTTGATGGACAGATGGACAAACTTATTCTTTTCCTCAGCCTGTTGCTTTTAATGGCTGCATGGAAAGCTTTATTTCATTATTGTCCCCAGTGTTGCACAGACATCAGGGTATTGAAAGGACAGTCAATGAGAGAGAGTGATGTAAATCATATACAGTTCTGTCAGTGACGATTTTGTGTTATAAGTGTGAATGCTCTGATTGTTAAATGACTCTATGCCAACTATAATTTATCTACTGGTAACAACAATGACGACAAGACTCAGCCAGACAAGCTTCATATTTACTGTACAGACATTACAGACTTCTCACCCAACTGTGCAACAAAAGTAAATAAACTTAGCTCCCCCAAAAGTCAGCCTGTTCCGTAAACTTTATTGGAATGACCTATTTGTGTATATCGTATTTAGTACCGGTAATATCTCATACCCTCGTAGAAACGCCTGACCTTTGATTTGAGCGACAACAAAATAATGACAGAAAACCTAGTCGTGTGTGACTGCCCTGCACTTTGTAATCCAGTGGAAAGGTTAGTGTGCAGCAGGCTGACTCATGCTCAAAACACAGAAATACAAACACCCACATGCCAGCGCACTAACAAACCATGCACGACGGAGCCGGTGGAAAACACTCCGAGTATCTGAAAAGGTCAGGGGTTGTGGATCAATTCTGACAGGGCCACCGAGATATGGACACAGATGGCGCATAATCTCCCATCCCCTCTGAATTATGCAGCGTGACTCTCCCTCTCTCTTCTCTGGCCAATACATTCATTCAGACCTAGTTACACTCCACTAAAAGCCCCTGTTGGTTCACACTCCAGTGGCACAATGAAGGAGGAGCCAAAGCTCAGAAAAGCCAGGAAAGCAATTTCAAGAATGATAGAAAAAAGTACAGTTGACTTTTAATATGTTTTTTTCCCTTTTTAAAAAAAATGTTTTTGATAGTTGAAATACATACTTTCATAATACAAAAAAATACAAAAAGATTCATTTGCAATAAAATAACAGTGTAATAGGACTAGCTTATGTTATCTTGTATGATTCATACGTTGACATGGTCATGTTATCCTGGACACTGAACAGATTTCCCATAAAGCCCCAAGAAAGTCTTGTTCCCAAATCTAAATTGTGAAAGATTACGGAGTCTGTGTATGACAATTTACTTTCCCCTGCAAATGTATTAGAATTTATTATATCTGCTGTCACACAGGTGAATCAATTATTGATTAAAGTAAAGGGCTTTGATTCAAAGCAAACCAGAGATCAAAACACATTTTTCAGAACAATACTGCGACAGCTTTCTGCTGCCTACAAGCCAGGGACAAAGGGAGGGAGAGCACCATGTCAGATTTTGTTTATTATACATTATTACGGGACACTATTTTGTTAAAAAATTGCATAGAGCTTCCAAAAATAAATAAATAAATAAAGCAGTTATGACAGTGATTTTAGACATGAAAAAAACCCCACATAGGAGAGATGTACACAAATGGAGAAGAAAAAGTAGGAGAGGACACAGGATGAGCTCCACTGCCTTTCAATTACTGCCCCCTCTCTCCTTATGCTCCTCCAGCTCTCCTCTGAGACAAGAGGGAGCTGTGAAATTGAATTGCTGAGCACATCTCGACAAACAAAGCAACTCTCCACCTTGCTGCCAACAGAGGGACGGACCGGCACCGTGACAGCGACAGCACCGCCATGTCAGAACCTGATAAGTTCACTAACTGTAGGAAAGAAAACAAATCTTGGGGCTTAAATCAAAAGCACAGTGGAGCAGCTGAGTGACCCAGACGTGTGTGTCTGTGTGGGGATCAGTGTACGATCGGTCGTGGTTCTGTACTATGAGAACCCTCCTAAAATATTAGGAAGTGGTACTTGTGGATTCAGATTCCTGGCCACTCATGTCTGTATAGTTACGATTGTGGACAGGGACACACAGGGACAACGATTAAGACACGATTAAGACTTATGGATCGGAACATAAAAAGTAAGATAAAAAGTAATTATATCTATATGGATTTTGTCCAAGCTGAGAACACCGAGTGTATCAGAATGAAGAGGGCACTTCTGTATCAAGAAAAACAGCATGAAAATAATTTAGACAAATGTGAGAGACTGAACCCTCATTGGCAGACAGCCTGTCTGACATCTACAGGTTGAAATCTGATGAATAAAGTACCAAAACAGACCATGTACAAATTGCTCCCTACAGGCATTAATTCTTTAGTTTTCATCACCACGGTGCAAGAAATATCATGTAGAGCAGTCTCCCTTTTAAATCTAAAGTGTTCTTTGATTACAGTGGATACGGCAGAAAGGCTGAGAGGGATAACTTTCTCTGGTACCAAAGTTAACATAGTAGCAGCTTCTGTGTGAATGTGGTGCAGGAGTGAAGTCTTTCCCAACCAGTAATTTAGTGTCACTTTCAATCTTTATATTTATCTTTCTCTTTGAAATTGTGACATAGAAATAATATAAAATATGAAAAATAATTGACACCATTCAAATAAAAAGTTCTCTGAGAGTGTGTTATTGTGGGCTGCATTGGAAAAGGTTTTCTGTTTATTTGTTCAGAGGAGGCAGGGTTAGCTAGCAGAGTAGTTGCACTGAAATAAAACCAAAGCAATGACCTGAAAGACGCTACACAAAGCTGAGGTGGAGGGTGGAGTCATATAATAAAGGTAAATGCATTTGTAGCTACATTGTTAATAGACATACAATAATTACGGCTGCTTTAAATATGAGATCTTTGGAACAAAAAAGAAATTGAGTGGATACAATCAGCTGCAACGTTGTGTGGAGTATGTAAGCAACAATAAACACACACAATGACCGCATCTCATTCCAGTGCTGTTGTATCGGAGTCGTGGTCGGCAGCAGGGCGGTGCGGTTTGACAGGCTACTGGCCTGTTTATCCAGGCCGCTCCGGTCCACACTCTGTCTTAGTTGCCCTGAGGTGAGGCAGTGCGCGGTGGACAGTCTGTCTGGTGCTGCTTAGCCTCAACCCACCCAGAACACCCCCACCACCCCGGAGGCCCTGGGGCACCCTTGGGCCTACCAAGCTTCCTCGGGCCTACAGTTGGTGATCTAGATTTACAAGCTGACACATATGGCATCCCTCTATTATTTATACTCTAGGGAGGTAGTGGATTGGAGTTCCGCGCCATGGTGCCACTGTGGGAAGAGGGCACGGGAGGAGTGTGGGGGGCTTCGTCGCTTCTGCATTGTAACCGTTTGCATGTGTGTGTGTGCGTGCATTCATTCTTTCTGGATGAAAGGGGCGTTTCATTTTGACAAGGGGTTATGTAACATATGAGATGATCCCCATGCAGCATCAGGTTGTATGTTACCAATAGAGATGCACCGATCCAGGTTTTTCCGATCCAATCCGATACCGATACCTGAGCTGATCCAATACTACTATTGAATGAATGAACCGGCTTGACATAAAAAAAAGGGTAACAAATGAACACAGATATACATTAGCAGCAAAAAGAAATAAATAACACTAGATTGCTGTAACTGTATATTAATAAAGAAGAAATGACTGGATCGGAAGGCTGGATCCCGCCTCATTCATCCGATATCCAGCTAATTAGTCAATATCAGAGTCGATATCGGATCGGTGCATCTCTACACAGTGTCCCATTTGCAGAAAATGCTCAAAGAAAATATCCAGGCAAATGTTAGCATGACAGAAAGAAGCACACACACCCACTCAGAGGAAATGCAGCTGAAAAGGTGATACAAAAATCTATAAAGCCCTTAGACTCCTTACACACACACACACACACACACACTGATTAACTCCCTATACTTGTACATGAGTGGGCCTCCTGACCAGCCGAGAGGAGCTGGGAGTGAATTACAAACCATTATCCCCTGCACTAAAGCAGTTACAGCCGAAACCTCAGAGCCGTCACCGGAGGGAGGAGATGGAGAGAGTGTGCACGGAGGAGAGAAGGAGGGATAAGCGAGAGCAACGGAGAGAGTGACTTTCAGGCAAATGGAAACGAGGGGAAAACAGACGGGGGAGAAAGTGACAGCGGGATCGGATGACGGGGGAAAAAAACACGCCGACGGAGAGCATTTAGGAAAGAGTGGAACGACAACTCCTGACATTTGGAGTGGATACCTTTCAGGTTGGTTTCGTGCAGTATTCTCACCCCCTCTCTCTCTCACTCCTCACCCGTTCTTTTCTTATCTCACCCACCACCGCTCTCAACCCCTCCCCGTCCTCGCCCTCCCTCCGTTCCATTTTCCTCCATCACTTTGTCACAGGTTCATGGTTTTCTTGGAAAGATGACATCGCATTAGTCACGCCGCTTAATCAAACGTCATTATCATTTCACAGAACTCTCTTTTTCTGTGTGTGTGCATGTGTGTGTGTATGTGTGTGTGTGTAACTGTGTCAGTAATGTCACTTTCACTCTTGGCAGGGACAGAGGATTTATCCCTTGGGGCCTCATCTCCCAGCTCTCCAAGAAAATATGAACAAAGAAGAGGGGAGAAGGTGATGGAGAGAGTCCAAAAAAGAGATAAGAAGAAAAAGTGTGTGCATGTGTGTGTGTTAAAGATCAAGAGAGTAGAACATTAAAAAAAAAAGTTTTGAAGGGGCAAAGCAAAATGAAGGTGAAAGAGAGGAGACCAATGAGGCAATTAAGAAACAAAAGACATGGAATAGAAAGGATGAAGGGAGTCAGCGTCTGCAGGAAGGACAAGGACAGGAAGCAGAGGGGACGGACGCGGAGCAGCCCTGTCCTTGCAGAGTGGGTGTGGGTGTGGGTGAGGGGGGTAGTGGTAGCAGTTGTGGGTGTGAGCCGGGGATAATCCTTGTATCCCATTGTCTCCTGTTTTCAATGCAATTATTGTCATCTGCAGCCCCATGAAAGAGAGTTAATGAGGGGAGCAGAGCTTTGGAGTGTCAGGGCACAGTCAGGGGAACAGAGATAAAAAAAAAAAAAAAAGAATCAGAGGATGGAGAGAATGAAGGCATACGGGTGAGAGGAAATGCGGCGGAGGTGCAAAAGGACAGAATGTAAAAGAAGCGAGAGGGAGGAGAAAAAAGTCAAGTGTCGGCTCATGGCTGCATTTTGTATTCCCTACACTTTCTTTCCTCTCCGTTCACTTCTCCTTTTTTTTATCTTCTGTATGCCTCTTTTCATCTTTGCTGAAAGTAATCATTTGTCTGGTCTTGTACTGCACTTTTACATTTAGAACAGCCAACCAAGTCGACTATAGAGCCATATACTGTATCAATATATAATTTAGAGAAAAGCCTCTTTTATGAAAGCTTAATAGAGTTATTCCCAGTGCTGGCGCTCAACCATGCCACATGTGCATCCAGTGCTATACATTCCCCAGCAGCTACTGCAGCAGTCAGGTAGCATCTTTCAAAATCACTTAAATAAGTAAACTGGTTTTGTTCCATTTCTCCAAAGCATGCCTAGATATGGCATGGTGGTTAGCCTATATTGAACTGGAACTTCCCTCTTTTATCCAAAGCTAATTCAAAATAGACTTACAATTACAGACATTTTAATATCACTAACAAAAAAAGTTTGAAACAAGGAGACTAAGCTCATGGGTTGAATACATACAAAACCATTTTACGATGGACGGTGCTACTGTACATACATCATTTAATTGCAGCAGCAGTTTTTCAGATGTTGATTGATTTTTTGGAATATGGCCAACATGGATCTTTTTTTCACACAGCATGGTCCTGGGTGGAGGGTCTCTGCAGGTTCTCCAGCTTTCTCCTACAATAGGTCAATAGGCAACTTGTGTGTGTGGTGTCTCCATGTGTGTCCCTGTCCACAATACCGTATACCCTCAACCGATATGTCAGCTGGGATTGGCTCCAGGCCCCCCTCTCACCTCCCACTGCTGACCTCATGACCTTTCACAGACAAGTGATAGACCGTGGATGGACTGGTTGAGCTCTCAACTTCACATGAGCTGTTGCTTCACAAGCTACATTTCAAATTTGCTTATCAAATATTGGATAAGGTTTAAGGGAGAGGTTGTGACCAGAAAACATTCTGTTAAAGAACAACCCTCAGAGCTTTTTCTATTAGTACGATTTAGCATAGCTGTAGTAAACCAGACCTTGCCTTTGAACCATTCTGTGTGATTTGTGGAGCTGGATATGATGAAGATGACACATCGCGCTTCAACATCTGTCACACATACTGTTGTGTTTCCTGTGTGCGCTCATTCTGTGCCAAGTATTCTCATACAGCATGCATGTTTATATATATTCAACATGTTCAAGGCTACGACCAGGCTCCTCTCTGCATTTGATCGCTACAGTATAGGCTGCTTTCACCATGGTAACCATATCTGCAACAGTCATTTTTACCCTCAAACCATTCATGTACAATGTCTCTACATCTCTCCATACAGGATGCTGCAGCCACTCATCCTGTCAGTAACGTCTGTCTCTTATCACTGTATATACATTTTCCAGAGCACACACAGAGTCGCCAACACATTAATGCGTGACTGACTGGGTCCATGTTGTACAAGTGACACGTATTTTTTAAATTTGACAGCAAAGTTGTGAACAACAGCAACAACATCTGGTGACTGATATAAAGTAATGGAACATCCTTGTTACTGAGTGTTGACCTATTATGTCTACACTGCTGTAACATGACTCAAGTATTATTTAAACAATGTGCCAGTGCCTCAAGCTAGAAGCCTAAATATACATGTAATCATTTTACCACTAGTGTAATGCACATTAAAGGGATACTTCACCCAAAATCAATATTTCACCAATCAAATACTCACCGCCATGCCGAGGAAGGGTTTGGAGAACTTTGAGTTATCAAAACGTTTAATGTTTGTGCGCATGCACAAGATTTGCTAGGAGGGCACTTGGGTCAGTACGGACGAGCAGTATGGTCGTGTTTGGATGTTTTGGACAATTCAAAAGTGAGCTCTATCCTCCACCATTATATGAAAATCTGTTGCCAGCTGGACCCCCCCTGGAACTCCAAAATCGTTTTGATGACTCGGAAAGTTCTCCAAACCCTTCCTTGGCATGAGTAGAAAATTGGTGAATTATCAATTTTGGGTGAAGTATCCCTTTAAGGACATTTCCAAATACTTTCTTATGCGTTGGCAGTGTACTGACAAGTGGGGAAATGCATGTAGGCGAATGAGTTTAGTCTTAAACCAAAACAAGAGCCAACGTGTAGTAAACTGACATCATCCAAATGTTTGGTGTTAGATGTTCAGAAATTGCCAAAGATGCTGCAAGTGTGTGTTGCATTATCTGATCCATATCACTCCCACTCACTGTGACTGTTGGGCTTATTTACACACTGTGCTGCTTTCAAACAGGCAAGGTGAACCGGAGGAAGCAGCGATGCCGGCATTAATGCCTGTGCACACTTGAAGGGGATACAGTATATACCCACTGTTTTTACCATGCCTGCTGGAGTTGCTCTCATTAGTCAGTGTGCACTCTGCATGTGTAATTGTTGAGTGTGTGTCTGTGTTTTTCTTGTTTTTTTTTACGGTGTTGCGAGCACATGTTGTTTTAGCTGTGAGTGGCAGGGCAGGTCACTGTGGGAGAATAAATGCTGCGAGTGACTAGAATTTTGTGACCGCCCTCATTTTCCCCCTCGACACAATACACAGCCAGTCACTCAAGTGTGAAAGGCACACAAACACACACATACACGGCCCGTATCTGTTGAATATTACAGTTCCAGAAGTGCACCTATACCTCACTTTAGCAGCCGGGCCTCGGTGACAGATCTGATCTGTTGGAGGCACCAACCCTCTTATTACCTGCACCAACAACTTACCCAGAACCGAGAATGAAATGCAGCGACAAAGATCGCAGCTGAAGAATAGATAAGGTGATAATGACAAATGAGGATGTGATTTTCTATTGCGGGCTTTACTTCTCTCTCCCTCTGTGTGTGTGTGTGTGTGATTGTGTGAGATGGAGAGAAGGTGGCAGAGGAGAAAATGAGAACGAGCCGTGCAGCCCTGATGAAGCAGTGAGACAACAGGAGAGGGGGGGAAAAAAGGCTGGGAAGTATTCCTCCCCTAGAAAAATCTTGACGCTGCATTCTTGTCACTCGTTCGCGTGATCAATAAGAGAATGTGTGAGGAATAGAAGTGAGGGAAAAGGACAAGATATCTCGGTGCTCTCAGTCAGCAGAGAGAGAGAGCGCGAGGCACTTGCCGTTCCCACCCAAGATCAGCCCTTAGTGTGTAGTGAGTCATTACAGCGTGCACACATTACTTAGTTTATGTTGTTTTAAAATGACAGCCGATAGATCCACTCAACTCCCCCTCCTCATCAAATGAACGTAAACACACCGTTAAAACAGGATCACTCAGAGCGTGAGAACAGCATTGTTGGTCGATTATGAGCCAGCACAATGTAAAAAATACATCTTGGCAGGATTACAGCTAATCTGTGCTTGTAGTACACATCGTCCTCTGCTGTGCGTGTAATTGGTAGAATCTTCATTGGCTCACTTTTATATATTCAGCGTTCATAAAGGAGGATTCGGAGTTTGGTCCAAATGGAACAAGGCGGTGCGACTGTTACCATCCGCACCTCACAGAAAGTGTGTTGTAGTGGGAATATGAACTCTTGTTTGGCCAAGTTTCTACTGCTGATATTTGTCAAAATAAACCTTTTTGGAAGAAAAGAAAAATGGAAGAAAAATAAAGATGAGAATTAAATTTACAGATGGGACAATGACCCAAAATCAAATGTAAATTAATTAATAGCCTTTATATGATGATATTATTTCTAGATGCTTCTCTGTTAGAATAAACTTACCATAAAAACTATAAACCGCCTATTTCTTTGTGGGGCAGCAGACTTACAACAACAGGGGATCATATACTTATTTTCTCCACTGTATATTCATCAACCCTGTAATAGACTGGCGACCTGTCTGTGTTGTACCAGCTTCTCACCCAATGTCAGCTGGAATTGGCTCCAGGCCGCCCCGCGACCCTCATAGGATAAGCGGCATTAATGGATGAATGAATGGATGTAATTCCCACATTCTACAGCAATCTACTGAGACACGCATCATTAAACCATTTGAATAAAGGCAGTTTGGGTGTTTAAAGCACTTGGCAGAGAGACAGGTAATCATTTTTGCAATATTATGACATGATAGAAAGTAATGGAGGATTTGATCCTGAGGCGATGATCAGGTGGCGAGCCACATGTCACCTCGGAAATACGTGACCGAAATGTAGAAACCACGACTGGTATCTTATCTCTTGTTTTAACCTGACGCGGCATCACTGTGGAAATACAATTTTGTTTTGTATTTCAAAATGCAATTAGTAAAATAGTATTAGCAAGTCAAATGAGGCTTACTGCACAGTGAGAATCTAAATATTAAACAATGACACTTCAATATATTACCATTACACAATTTACATCAAACCACAGATTCTTTATACATGCATTAATTGATTTTTCTGGCACATGGGGCCAGTACAACTTGCTATTATGGATTACAGTAGCCTATCCCAGTTATAGGCTACTGTCAACTGGAATTCTTAAATTTGATTGGCTGGAAGGTGTGGCTCAGCTTTGAGTAAAGTGACAGTAAAACCATCTACCTTGCAATTACCATGAAGTTGACATGTGTTAGCAAACACTTTCCTATTGATACGTTCAGCAGACACAGAATTAAATCCGTAGAAGTTCACCTGATGAACGGAGGCTGTTTAAATTCTGGTTCAGTCTTCATTGACCTGTGAGGAAAATCTGAGTCTTTAGCTGCTAAGTGCTTCACCTCAGCATCTAACTTTGCCCACCTGTTGTTAAGCGTCTCGCAGGTGGGAATATGGTGGGGTTTAATATCTTTTTACTGGGAACAGCTGCTCTCCATCTGCTGCTGGGAATAACTCTCTAAGAAAGCAATGGAACTGAACCACAAGGGTCATGTTAAGGGCCATAAGACCAACACATTGAGCTGATGGACAACACTACGTATAATTTCACACTATGGATAGTGGGGCTGTCATTATGAGTGACACCTTTCACTTTAATCATCATTTGGTTTAATGCCTGATAAAAAATGTCCTAAAGAAAGGAATTATTAATTAAATAAGAGCACCTTACAATTCTACTGGATGGAAATAAGTGGAGTTATAGAATCTGTTTATTATTATTTTAAGACTAGTTTTAAGACTTCACTTAACACTGAGTGACTTTTTGCCGACATTTTGTGCAACGAGGCCTGTGTTCTGGTCATTAGCTGGCTTCAGGAAGAGCTCTCTGAATGCCAGCACTAACTCTACACATTTAATTGGCCATCAAGTGCTTAAAACCCCACTGACAGAGCCCAACTCAGGCCATTTGGCGCAAACTGCTCCCAATCGTCTTTCGCTGACTGATTACGTCTGAATTTTGTGCCAACATGTTTTGTTTCTTTTTTGCTGCTGCCATTGTCCTCCATGTACTGTAGGCAGAAGCAGAGACGGTGTTGAACCTCAGGCTATATGCTGGGACCCAAATGTTTTCTGCCTCCGATGTGTCGAAGTGATGAAGAAGAGAAGGGTGTCAACGCATGTGTGTAAGTGTGTATATTCTAACTGATGGGCTCTGGTCATGCGATCCATGCTGCTGTCTAATTATCCAGATGTGATGGATGGCTTTGATTAAATCATATGAAGACTGAGGCAGACACTGCCTCCCTCCTTTCCCCCTTCTTTCTCTCTCTCTTTCTCTCACACACATACACAAACACACACACACCCTTGTAAATCTATCTTTGTGAGGACACTCATTGACATAATGTATTCCCTAGCCCCTTACCCTAATGTTAACCATCCAAAACAGATGCCTAACCTTAACCATTATAAACCTAATTATAATCTAATTATAACCTAAATTCTTAACTCAAGTCTTAACCCTCAAATAGCCCTTGGAAAAAGTGAGGGCTGGCCAAAATGTCCTCACTTCCCAAAAATGTCCTCACTCGGTTGGTTAAAAACTCTTTCCGGTCCTCACAACATACAAGAACACAAACACACGTTGGAATCCCTTTACTTTAATCTCTCCTTTAGCTTACACTGTATGATATGGGACTCCAGTAGTTCAGAACAGATGAGCCCTGCTTTCAACATTGATAAAATATATCCATAAATCATCTGGAGAGAGAAAGCCAGAGAGAGAGGGATGAGGGGTGGGGTAGTGGGAGGGGAGGAAGTATGCATGAGTGACACCAAATCCATTAGAAACAAAAAGAAAGACGGACGGATAGAGATAGAGATGCAGGCAGTCAGAGAGAATGCAATATCACAAACCAGTGTTACTTGCTTCATGTTAATTTCCACACAGAATAACTGATTCCAACGTCTTGGTGAGAATCAGATACGAACGCTCATTTTAGGACCGTCTTATTTATCGTTTTAATACTTTTACGAAGTCTTTCTGCAAAATTTCCTTCTTGGTTAAATTCAATCTGTTGCTTCTTCTCTCAACCTGACAGCAACACAATCAGGTTTTAAAAGATCTACAGAAAACTTAGAGAACACATCTATTACATGCTTTCTTGTTATCTCTTTTTTATTGTGTCCATTTGCCTGTCAGAAAAACAAAGCAGCAGCTACATCGTCTGACGGCGACAGATGGCCCGTTTTTGTGTAGCTCAAAGATGAAGTGGGAGAGTAAACAACTTTTTTTGTTTTAATCTGCCCAGCTGCAGAATTCTGTAACAAAAGTAAAGTTTGTGTCGCACAATATAAAATTTTCCGGTGTTGAGTTGAGAAGATGGGTTGGCATGCGGGACAGCTACGGAGAAAATGATTCTCAGCCTAATTCTCTTATCTGTTGCTGATAAGCTGCACTGCAGATAATCAAGAAACAGAATTGATAACCTGTTCTCCTGCAGGCTCTACTCCTGTCTGCCTCTTCACAGCTACACAACTCAAACTACACACATCCTAATGTGCTTCCTAATGAGATGCCGTCCTTCAGTGCTACAAAAAAAAAAAAAGCTGCTGTTTGAAGTTTTTACTCTCCCAGAAACCACACGCTAACAGCGGGGAGACTGGGCACAGAGCCACCGAGCCATATGCACACTAGGCAGGCATGTAAGCACAGATACAAACGTGCACACAGTAATGTATGCACAACCACACACAGACGCCCATTCAGAAGTGGAGCTTGACTTGAAGGGGTAGATGGGGCTCATCTCTGCAAGATGCACCTCACGTGATGTCAATTTAAAGTCTTTCACTGTACTGTTGAATGATAATGAGCTAAACCGACAGCGATGCTACACAGCAGCTATATGACCTGTGTAATAATGATGCATGGATCAGCATTTTGTAGCATCTGTCTCTCAGGTTACTAGAAGTGTAAATGGTACTAATTTAATGCTCTGGCCTTTGGCCTTTTGGAGGAGAGTTGCACACGCATAGATAGGATCAATGCCAAAGCTAAGCTGTGACCTCACTAAGGCCTTGTCCACACCATCCCTTTGAAAAAGTTTTGTTAAAGGGAAACTTTTTTTCAACCTGGGCCCTGTTTTCGTATGTTTTTGTATACGTGAGTGATGGATAATACAATTATTGCGGTCACTCCAGTATTGAGGCGGGCAGGCAGCCTGCAGCCCAGCTAACGCTCTTCAACCGGGCAAGTGGCTCCCGTCAAAGTTCGCCCTATAAACGTACATTTTTTTCACACTCACAGGTTACAATGAGTGTCAGACAACATACTACAAAGGAGAAATTAACATATGTCTTGTTCACGGTTGCAAAAATACCCTGGCTGATGGGGACAAGGCCTGGAACAGTTTCTAGGAGACTACAGTTTGATACCTTCTTGGATCTAAAAACGATGTGTCAATGACTCACAGTTGTTGTTGCTGTTGTTGTCACTGCATGACGTCAGTGTCACTATGATAGTATGCATTTGAGCAGCGATGAAAACAAAAACTTTGTATTAGGGTGTGGATGGCATTTAAAAACAACCAACCCTTACAATGACTGTACATTATTTGTTTATTTGTTATTTCCTGTTTTCCTTTAAAATAATTTGCCCTTCCTTCTGTATTAAATCTTGGTCTCACAGGGAATGACTCACATTCTTGAGCCTCCCGACGTCGCCTGCATGCTCACTATCGACGTGGTTTGCTGCTTCCTGTTGGTTTCTGAAGAAACCCTCACTATTTGCATGAGTAATAACTTATGATAATATTAAACATGATTCATTTATGTGAAGAAAAAAAAAGGGACTTGAGACAGCTTTGATAATAAGGAAGGCATGACTGTTGTTGTTTGTGCGACTCTGATCTGAATGTGCTTTCACAGGTGACCGCTGCCCAACCATAAAGTTAAGGCCCATTCAGATTTCTCCAGTTGAAGTGAGTTACCCGCGCTGGACGATGATTTTAACACAAGCCATGTGGATGTAGGTGATTTTTCTGTGACCTTGCTGGTCCTCCAACAACTTCAATCCAGTCCAGAGCAACCAGTCTAATGAAAGATTAAGTCATTAATGTTTGGCCAATCTGAGGAATGAGAAAAATGCTGTATAGATAGATGTATACGGCATGGGAACCAGTATTAGCAACAGAGAAAATGTGTCTGCTACAGGAATGCAGACTGAGTTAGTGTCTAATGTTTGTGTATCGCCTCTCTGCCCTTCAACTCTCCCGTGTTTCCCTGTTCAGGCTTCAGGCTTTTCTCTTTGGCTCCTCCACCTCAAACATCCAATCGAAACATCATTGTAATCGATGCTGGGAAGTTGCTGAATGCAGTGTTTACAGTTATGCTGCTTTACTTATGCACTGCAGCACATCAGAGCAGCATCCACCCGATTTCAACGTGTTATGCTTTAAAGTGAGATTTTGTAATAACAATGCATGATAAGGTTATTATTACAATATAATACAGTGTTAAAGCTGAAACCAGTCCAAACAGGCTTGTGGCTCCTTACGATAAAGCAGCGTCTCCAGTCTGAACAGGACTGGGTTGTTAGCTAGTTTTTTCAGCCCATTGTATCTCACTACCCCTCACATTGATCATTGTGTAACTCACAAGATTTAAGCTATAGATTGCAAGTAACCATAGCAACAATACTTATGATTCACTGATGAAACCTAATTAAACCCTTAGAAGAGCTGAAGACAATCTACGGTAAGTGGCTGTAGTATTGATGTATTGATGAAGTATTGATGACTCACTGCAACGTCTCCATAGAGAAAGCGATGAGCACTGCAGAGGGAATTTCCTCCACCCGGTCCATTATTCTCTTACATCTGGACACCTCGTCATGTGTTATCGCTTACGTAACGCACTCACATTCTTGTCAGAGGTGAATTACAGTCCCCTGCACTTGCTCTGACAGCAACCACAGGCCTGACACATCACCGTGGCAACAGTGCAAAGACAGACTTGTTTTTTTCCAGTTCTTATAATATTTTGATGCATTTGTGATTTTCACTTTTATAAAACATCACAATCAATCCTGCCCAACCATCCCATCAAAGAAAACACACACAGGGCCCTTAGTCTCTGAGTGGTCCTCTCCCTAGCTATTAAGTGGAAGCTTCAGAGCTCATATTGTCTGGTGAATCCAACACCCAAAGAAGTGCTCTGCATGACTGATATCTGCTGAGGTGGTGATGGATAAATAGGTGAATAGAGAAGAGGGGGGAAAAAAAGACAAATGAATGGGAGGTAGATGGATGAGAGACCGTTATGCGGATTTAGCCAATAAGAGAGTTAGCGTAGATCCAGAGAGCTACCAGACACCAGATGGACTGAGGAGCGCTGACGTCACTGTGGTAACAAAAGACTCAGGATAAAGGAGGGAGGAGAGAGTGAGAAAGAGGAGGAGACTGAGGCTAATAATAGTAGGACAACCTCGGGCCAGCACAATCGGTCGGCCGTGCCTGCTATTTTTTACTTTACTACTGTGCCAGCCAGCTCTCGTCTGACATCTTTCTCTTCCTCTTTTTCCTCTATCGCCGTCTCCATCAGTCACCGTCCCGTCAACATCAGTGTCCCTACCAAGCAACCACTTCAGTAACAAAAAGCATAGCAGGTACATTACATAGTTAGGTACAACTCAGACTGATGTGCTCAGCCGTTAATGTGTACCGCTGCTTCAAAAGCTAACATCCACATCCACTGAGGGGGAATTCAATCAATACCGCTTCACACGTGAGATCGAACACAAGACACTAGAGGATGTGCAGAGAGAACAAAGTGAGTGGCGTGCTTCTGAATCCCACTTTCTTAGAGCTGCTTCACTGACATGGGTTAATCCTTGAGAGGTTCCACAGGGATCTCTTACGCGCCACTCCAGGGGATGGATCTCAAGGACGCACAATACCAAAGTGAGATTTATATGAGAGGGTACAGGTGACAAGTAGCTGCAGGATTTATACATATATGCACATGTATGTGAGTGCGTACGTGCATTGCATCTACTTACCACAGTCTCATCAGGAAATGGGGCTCCATGTCTTCAAGTAGAAACGGTCGGCTGAATAACTCGCTCTCAGTCAACTCTGTGGGAAAGAGACAAAGAAAACAGGACACATTAGTAAGGTAAGCTTCATCCGTGAAAAGCTCGGATGAGCTGCTCTGAGTAAAACCTCCGTCGTACCTGGCAAGGAGAATTCATGGGAGAAGCACCCTTCCCCATTTAAGCTCTGACCTGTAAATGGGTCCCTAGCGGTGCTCGAACGTGTACGCCGTATGTCTGTAAGTCCCAAAACAAGACGCTCCCTGGCTGCTTGGCTAATGCCGCACCTCCCCTGCTCGGAGCGCTATAGGCCCCGGAGCCACGAACAGAGGGGTGGCAGAAAGATATGATAGGAGGAGAGCGAAGGAACAGTGGAGAGAGCAAAATTAGCAATGGAAATAAAAGGGTCAGGAGAGAAGGATGAATAGAAATAGAGGGGAGGAAAAAGGAAAAGAGGAAAAAAAAGAGATGAGGGGATGACTAAGTGGCTAACAGCTTAATTGAGTGTGTGCTGCGTCCAATTACCTCCTAAAGGTAGCAGAATGTGTGAAATCACTTAGACTTCAGAGAAAAAGAACAATACGCACACACACACACACAGTCATACACAAAGTAACTCTGTGAGTGTGTCACCTGATGTGTGCACGTGGTCATAAAAAACACATGGGGCCCTGGCAAAAGTGAAACTGCAAAGGAGGATGCCACAGGGTTTCACACACTTATTACCCTCCCATTAGCATTAGCATTAGTCCAATGATTACTATTAGCTGTTAGCATTAGCTCCCTGGGCTTTTTTCTATCTGTAATTCTCTGCCTCATTATCGTTAGCGCTACTTCCCGCCTCAGCATGCGTTTAGGGCTCCATGGCAACAGCAGCTAACACAGGCTAGGAGTCGTTTACAAGACGACTGGATGCATTACTATTCCCACAAGCCACAACAAGAGCCTGATTTCATTTCAGCAGTGCATCGCCGGGTAATAATATTTTGCCAAGGTGAATAGGGCTGTGTTCTAAACACACTGGAGAACAAAGGGCACAGTCCAGTAAAAAAAAAAAAAAAGTGGTGGGGGGGGGTCTTTAATATGCATTATGTGACATGTGGCGTCGTATCCTCGTCAATCCTACACACAGGACCTGTCGCTGTTGCTCGTCAAGCAGCGCGTGGCAGATGCTCTCACGATGCTCCCATTGATTTGCCAGAAAGCGTGCAGCTAGTGTGTGTGGTTTTTGGGCGAGCGTGTCTGTGTACGTGTGTGCGTGTGTGCGTGCGTGCGTGCGTGCGGGCGGGTGTGATGTGTCGCTAGCTAGCTGCAGAGATAATTAGAACACAACTCTTTTGCTGTCCCTGCAGGCCACTGATCCAGCTGCTTTCATCTAATATAGGTCAGCTGTGACAAAGCCTTCAGCATGGACACTGATCAGCTCTGTTAGCTCTCTCATACACAAAATATGCAGCCATACACACGCTGGGCGAAGCACGCTCCCTCGCGTTTATATGGCCCACATCTACGTATGTACGCAGGGGACATTTGAAGGGAAATACACATACTAAAAGGGCTGGATGTTAATGATGGCAGGCACAGTGGGCGTGTGTGCGTACCATTTCGTGACTTCGTCTACCCACCAGTTCCCAGCCACTACCGACAAAAGTCACACAGCCCCAATCCAAAACACACTGCATTGTGCAAATGAGTGACAGAAATTAAAGAAAATACTTCCGGACATAGTCGATGCAAATTCATTCACTTGCTCCAAAATCAATGGAAACTGTATTTAGTGTTTATGACAGCAAAGACTATGTAACACTGACTGCTGGTACAAACTGCAGTCGTTTCTAGTCAGTACCACAAACACAAAAATGCAAATTAGCAAGGTTAAACTGGTCCTATCACAGGCACAAAGAGATTAAATCAACTTAAATCCTGTTTACCAACTTGTTAAGACTCACATGATCTTTATTAACACATCAGTGAGCAGTGCATTTGCATGTAAAAAAAAAAAAAGAAAAGAAAAGAAAAGAAAAAGGAACCATCAAAAGATACAATTGCAGCTGTAATAGAGTAATGGTCCAATAATGGCCACTGAAATTTAGAAATATTTCCAAAATAACTCTGTAAATGTGTCATATATTGCGCTCATGAATTGAATCAACCACTAAAATGTATTTTTGAATGGATATCGTTCTCTATTCAGAGCTGTCATTTCAAAATGTATTTACATTGCTTGTTTTGTGATCTCATCTGAAGTTCCCTGATGAGTTTTTAAATCATTTCAGCTGTTATTCAGCCTCACTGGCTGTTTGTGGCTAAAATCCCCTCTGGGAATAATAAAGACTGCTTCTATTCACTGAGGTTTTTGTAAACCAATAAATGTCTAGAAATGTCATTGTTTTGCATTGTATTTGTATGAGTTACGCAGCTCATCCTCTTGTTTCTTTCAGCAAAGCTGGAGGAGCAAATTTATTTGAACACTCTGTTCTTTGGCAACAAGCGTGCGACTCAAAGTTCTCCTCTGCATAACCTCTAAAACAGCATAGAGGGCTGCGGCTTAGTTAACAGTAAATCCTAAATATCCTCATAGACACTTTCTCCAAGGCCTATACACTTTTTTCACACACTCAGACTTATTCTCTGTTCTTCCATAGCAATGTTTAATAATGTGTTGTCCTATCTGCCCACACAGTCATTCCCCAGTCACTAGGGGTTACTTTACTGATGATCTGGGGCCAAGACTGAAAACCTGGTATGGATGCAAACTGAGGAGCCACTGGAATGAAGATGAACCAGGTAGAAGAGGAGAAAAGCAATTATTTTCTCCTCTTCCCCGTGCACCAAATTCACTTGCTCCTTGATTTCAAAGGCCACAATTATTAAGTGCCACCACTGATAGAAGCAGCACAACTAAAGCCGCCGCTTCACATTCTCAGGCATCTTATCCGAGCAATTGTATTAATGACCGACTCGACAGAAAAGCATCATTATGTTCTGTCCGCTGTACTACAGTTGGCTTACTAATGGGGCAATAATTGGTTCGAATTACAAAGTGTACAAGTAGTGGCGTAGCCTTTGGGATGGCTTGATTGAGAGGCCTACTTTGTGTCGCATTGCGGGAGATCCATGCATTCTCTTGACTATAATCACCTCTTTTCTTCCTCATTCAGCTTCTCTTGATTTTTCCCCCCCTACGTATGCCCGTAGAGTGCAAAGCTAGCAAGTGGGGTCATGCAGGGCTTTAAACAACTGCGGCTATTTATGCAAATACAATCAATATTTGATAGTCCCCTTCTCTACTCTCTCTCTTGCTTCCTTTCTTCATCTCCCTCTCTAACAAGAGACTGCAGTAGGGGCATTAATTAGGGCCAGACATGCGCCAAGGATTCCCCACAGGGCTGAGCAGCAAGGCCGGTTCATACCAGGCCAGGAGAGGACAGGTTTGGCTTGACCACTGCAATCAAGACACAGCCAGAGACTGCGGGGGCAGCAGCAGCCGTACGTATACAACTATAGCTACAGTAACTATACATCCTCTTGCTACTGTCGGTGAAACACACACCAGTGCTTTTGACAGATAGTTTCCCATTTGTTTGCTTAGCAATATGTTTACAGTTTATTATTAGTTACTGCGACAACAGTCAAGCTTTGTATCATGAGTTCATGGTTTTTTAAAATAATGGGGCATTTATTTCAGACAGAGGTCAAACTCTAGCAGGCTTCTCTGGCAAACCTAACACTGACTCATCATCCAGCTAGAAGAGGAATCACTACTCATCACTATTGTATTCGCTGTACAGATTGAGTTTTTCTGCTAATTTACCACATGCACTAGTATAAGACAAACAAAAATTCCTTGTAACTTTGACAACAATGCGAATAAAAAAACAAAATATACTAGTTTTATTTTATTTTTTTTACCAAAGGGCTTTTGTCAAGTATATTGTATCACTGCAGTTTCAACTTTAGAGCAATGGCTAAACCCAGAGAGACTGAGGGCTTAGTTCCGTTTGCAAACCACTGTCCTACATTTAGGACATACTGTAGCACATAGATTCTTAATAACTTCTTAGGGATTTCCACAGGATTAGTTTCAGAAAAACCCAAGCAACTTGTTAACACCAGCCAGTTCCAATTAGATCCTATTAACAGAACACTGACTTCAGCTCTGCAAACACCCTATATGGGATTTCCATCAGCTTAACAGAGGGTAAAAAAGTTTAATAACAGTTTGCATGTATTGCCTCCATATGGCTGCTGTATGCTGTTGTGCTTTTCTTCATTTCATGTGCTGTAGCATACATAGACACAGCCTCCAAATCCCACCAATGCTTATATCTAAGCAAGACTTAGAGTTATCTAGAGTATCATGACCGTCACACATGCAGAACATACAGTACTATAAGGATGATATGCTAATCAAGTCTTTAGGAGATCATATGCTGTATAGACCTGATGCATCCTGCCTACTGAACAGAGCTTGGTTAAGCTCCAAGTAAGATGACAGCGCTTAAAGAGACAGTATGGGTCAGGCTTCAAGAGAGAGAAGAAAAAAAGAAGATGGGGAAAGGAGCAGCGAGACGAGAGGGATCAATGGCTTTTCTCTGCTGGTCCGTGGAAGCAGATCTACACATAGCACATGATGAGGGAAGGCATTAAAAAACAATGATTTGGAGGAAAGAGCAGAAGAACAGTAAACTCTGGTGAAAAAGCAGCAGTTAAAGTGATTATAAGTAAAAACAAACTTATGTAAATGGTAAACACAGTGGATGATTTAGAAGACTTATATTTCCATCCTTAGAGGGTAGAGACCAAAAACAGAGCTAAAACTGACTTATTGTAGATTCAAGGTATAAGACTTGAAGTAGATTTTACCCTGACCCAATCAAGATGGCAGATTTCTGTTTAGTTCAGCCTCAGTTCTCCTGATAGTACCGGCACAACTACAAATGGATAACATTTGTGATTCTGTGCCATTAATTCTATTGATCAAATACATGTAAACATTTAACCAAGCATGTCCACCTTGTACTGTATCAGTTAATGGATGATTGTTCCTGTAGAAGGAAATACTT
The DNA here is from genome assembly GCA_030347415.2 of Decapterus maruadsi. NCBI lineage: Eukaryota > Metazoa > Chordata > Actinopteri > Carangiformes > Carangidae > Decapterus > Decapterus maruadsi. Next base: position 7,473,210 of record CM064897.1, read on the forward strand.
CCTGTGTATCTTCACCAGGGTCAGTAACTTGCAGGAAACACAAGCGGCTCATGTTGCTCATGTTCTTCCTGTCCCTGTGCTATGATAGAGCCTCAGGCATATAGGCTATGTAGTGGTTATGTATACAGGCTACATGGGCTGCACTGCCTGGACTCACAGCTGTAAATCGACTTCACTGTGTCACCAAGCAGCCAGCACAACCTTTTTAAAATGCTAATATTGTCAACAAAGGGTGGGAGTGGTTGTTTGCCACTGTGCTTACATTAAATGTAAGACGATTCACAGTTGCTCTGTTCCAACATGTTCCATGTACAGTAAACAGCTGGACAAAGACCTGGATGCTAAACCAGCAGCCTCCGTTTCAGGCTGTTCTGACTCTACACAAATCAAATGAATATAGCAGCTCAAGGCTCGCCTGCAGAAACGCTGCACATTAGAGTGAGGTGCTAGTGATATGGTGCTCTTAAGCTGGCACAGAACTCCATGCATAAATCAGAGGTAGCACTGCCGAGACGAACAGAGGAGGTAAATGGAGGGAAGGGCATCAGGGTGGTTGAAAGAAAAGGGAAGGAAAAAAAAGTGTGAGAAGGACACGAGGGGAAGGTTGATGGGAATAAAACAGCTGAGGAAGAAAAAACAAAACAAAAAGGCTTCTGTCTGCTTCACTGGGTTCAATACAAGTGAAGCAGAAATGTGTTATTGTTACGTGCATGTGTGTGTGCAGGATTACATGCAGTGGAAACGTGTAATATGCATGTGCCTGTAAGAATGCATTCGTGGGTGCAGGTGCACAGATCGCGGCTGTGCTTTTGCTCCGTGGTCATGCATCTTTACGGGTGCTCTCACACACATATTCCCTGTGGTTAGGGCAAAACATTTAGAGCCCCGTTCCCTCTCCACCACTCACCTGACAGCTCACCATTTTTCATAGCATTTCCACTATACTTCCTCCTTCTCCCTCCTTTTCATTTACTGCCTCTCTCTATCCTCCCCTGTTTCTCCATGTTCTCCTATAGGATTCCAGAACAAGGATGATGAGGAGCAACAGAGCAAAGCAAGGCAACAACATTTCCAGAATAATGACCCGGAAACAAATTTGCTTGAGTTCAACACAGCTTCCATTTTTCCCCCTGATATTTCTCACAAGCAGGCAATTTGGAGAATGACTAAAGTTATGATTAATTCATTCCACTGCCGCTCGAGAATGTCGAAGATATGATGACAATGACCTGGAGCGGCCACACAAACTGTATCCTTCTAATTATAGTCAGTCAGACCTGCAAAAGATGCAAAAGATTTGATATGTGCACGGTGTTAGAATTTTTTTGAAAAGAATGCACATGCATGTAATTGTCTGGATGCAATTCTCCTCACCCGAAATTCAACTCCAAGCTGATTCATTATGGATCATTAGACAAATATTACAGAAATGAACGAGGCATGTTGTGTTGGCCTTGTGTGTTAAAATGTGTGCACGATGCTCACAGACAGGTCATTCAGAGGGACTCTCATCAGAATGAATAGGATTAGGATATCCATTAGTGGCAGACTATTGGTAATACGACACAGGGGTCACGGCTAGGGTTTACAGCGTCATCCTAAACCACGTCATCAGCTTTCACTCAAGGTCACCTGCAGGGCGACTCTGAGGGAGTCTCAATTCTTTTATCCTGCTACATGAATAGTCACAATCATGTTCTAAACACACAGAGATGATGAATGGTTAAAAAAATAATCCAATCTGAGAATTTCTGTGAAAATGTAAAATGTAGTTATTTGCCAACTGACTTTTACTTTTCGAATGACAGGTCAAAGGTCACTCCTTACAAAAGCCTGACAACTGTTTCTGTGGCTTCAGTTTCATTTCTTGCCGTCTAAATTTTTATTTCAACTGTGATTACACACTGCGCACACAGTGGATATTCCACTGCATAGTTAGTGCTCATATACTTTAAATTAAAATTTGACACACTTTCAGCAATGAGACTCAAACTGATTTCACTCCTCAAAAAGCACTCCAACTACTTAATTTGAGAAACAGAAACATTTTAGGAGATTTGAACTGTTTTACAGTCATTTTAACCATAGATTTTTTGTTTTTTCTAGTCTCTAATAGTTCTTACAAGAACAAGTAGAGCCTCCATGATGGCTCCATTTGTACCACATTTTCTTGAGGACAAAACTATGAAGACACTTTGTAATTTACTGTAATCATGAAGACTGTCTTTTCTTTTTAGAAAAAATCTTTATTCTTATGAATGCTGTTGTCAATGTACCCTGAACGTGCAATTCTATTCTATTTATGCTGCTGTCTTTACAGTATGTCAAGGACTACATATGGAAATTAGCGTTCTCGCTTAATCTGGTGCAGCCATCTTTTTATTTATTTGAATAATTAATGTCACTGCACGCTGACCTGTTAGGCTATAAACTAAATCAACTAAACTAAACTAAACATTGCAGCTGTCATTTTTATTTGTTCTTACACGTCTACACCTCCTACGCAGCTAAAGTTTTCCGCCTTCTACCAAAACCCCATTTCACAGTCTCCAACAAACGGCCACTTGAGTTCTCCACCTTTCACTCTCTGCGGCTCAGTGGACTCCAGCCTATCACAAGTGCAGATTTCCACAGGGGGAGGGGGATAAATGAATCAGAGCAAAGTGTGGGGGTCGTGTTGAGGTCGCAGATGATGTCACGGTGGAGCGAGTCTCTTCAAGTGAAGTCATCAAAGCCTCATTATTCCTTTCACTCAGGTCTGCTTGGGTAAATTAGCTCCACCACTCAGGTGTGTGTGCGTGCGCGCGTGTGTGTGTTGCACAGTCTAATTTGTGCCAATGCCCAGAGTGAGCACATCCAAGATGGCTTTTGTGTACTTGTGCGTGCACATTATGTGCATTTGTGAGTGGAGGTGCTAAATGAGTTAAAAATTCAGCTGTTCAAAGACACACGCAGCATTTATGGTCAGATGCTGCTGGAAGAGAGGACACATCATCAAAAAGTGCACCATCAAACAGCCCTGTTACAATGATGAGCATTAAGTAGGAGGCAGAGAGGGAGAAGGAGGGGGAGGGGAGGGGGAGAGCATCAAAACACTGGGAGAAAACATTGCTTCTTCTTTTGCCATGCTGAGCATCCTCGCTATTTACATCTGGCCAATCTTTTTCATTTAAGCGAGAGACGGAAAAACACACAGAGAGAGAAGGTGATGACAAACAAACGACAGAGGAGTTTATTTATCTTCAAATCGTCGTCAACCCACGCACGGCGGCGGAACCACTGGGCGTATCATTCGTCACGGAGCTGACTGCCTTGGCTGTAATTTGCATATTCCTGCATAATGCGCGTAGGCTTACGGTTCTAATGACTGTGTAACGAGCATCACAATTGATTACTTGTGTATCTTTCTGTTTGAGGAGTCGGTCTCCATCTAAAATGCACGTAAGCTGCCTCTGTTTATTTGCATGTTTCGCAAAGGCGGGTGATCTGGTGACCTTTAAGTGAAGACAGGGTGGAGATAAGTCAGATATATACACACACACATACACACACTGGGTGTCATATTGGGTTAATGCATTGCTTTCACAGATTGAAGATTCACCTTTATCAGGGGAGCATGTAAAACACTCCATCACATGGAGCTTTTGCGAAAGGCCAGCACTGTCACGGCTGCTTTGTGAGTCTCCAGGTAACTGCTGCACATATTTGCCACATACATGCATTCAGTACACGCACACATAACCGCTATGGACATTTGTTCCAGCGAGCATCACGGCATGCAAACAAAAACATCCAGTGTGCATCCGTCTCGTGCATCGGGCCGAGGCAACCCGCCGGCTCCCTGTGATAAAACAATATGTTGCTAAATAAATGCCACTTGTGCATATACTTGTTGTCTGCTGTAAAACACAACAGCATCTATTCTCTGACACTGTGTATATTCAGCTTATACCAATTAGCTGGGGAAAAATCTGCAAGTACCAGAGAATTGCAGCGTAGATGTCATGAGGACCTGTACAGAGGGAGAGAGGGACAACCAGACGCTAATTAGCGGACGGCAGCAAAGCGCCGCTAAAAGTTTCGACAATGAGAAATGTCATCATTTCCAATCTCCCTTTCTCTCCCTCCTCTTTCATCCCATCCCTCTCATTAACTGGCTGTCACGGTTTGTGAGTGTGGCGATCGTCTGCATCAGACGGACCGCCGTGTGCTGTGTGGTTGCCCCCGGTGATGAGCATCCGCATCTTTAGAGGGAGGTGATTATCTTATTCTGAGCGACGTTGCCGACTGTAGATCGGTGACCAGCACGCACACACCCCCGCACTCGTACACACAAACCACCTCTGTCTCCTTGTTGGAGTTTATCTCCGTCTGCTTCCATCAATCTGTCGATTTTCAGACTTTTTATTCATTTCTCAACAATTGCTCCGACCTGACTCTAACTTTTCCTCATATATGTCACTGGGGCTGGGAGGTCAGGGAGAGTTAAAATGTGGAAAATGCCACCAAAGTGATATTGTAGGGAGGAAATGCCAGTGTGTGTGTTTATGTCCACACACATCTGGACTCTATAAATGTAAGAGACAAAAAAGAGAGAAAACAAAACAGAGACTCACAACGACTTCAAACAGTGTCACAGAGGAAAGGAACAAAAACAAAATGGGATGCAAAGCAAAAAGGGAGACAACTCATTTTCTCTCCTACAGAGACTCATCTAAAAGGCTTTGGAATTGAGCTATGCCATCACTGCTTGGCTTGTAGCCCTTAAGCAATACAGGGATTAGCGTAGAATTTGTTCTGTGAAGATCCTGCTGTACTACGTGGCTGTGATCTAAAGGAATCTATCTCAATGCATTAAGACCTGGGGGAAGGCTGTGTTAGGAGAGAGGCAAAACAAAGAGATGAAGGTGTTCAGTCAAAACAGTTGCTACAGTATCCGGGCCTATTAAATCATAGTGTAAGATCTCTTTCAGTCGTCACAAGATGTCAAAGGATTGGTGGATAAAAAAAGGCTGCTGTTACCTACATGTTACCTGGCAACTTGGAAAGTTGCTTTAGCTATTACATTATGCTTGAGAAGGAAAAAAGGATGATTAATTTGCTGTATAACCATGTGTTGCTATTATGCTGAGGTTGACTGAGGGCATATTTTCTGTTTGACACAGCTAGATGCTAGATTTGGCTCAAACCTTGTTACTTAGTAACATGGAAATATTGCTGTTGCTTCTTTTGGATGTGTTTATGATGTAATTTCTACCCATTGCCTGTGTTTGATTCTCTTTTCTCCGCTACATCGATTACATGATACTTCAGAAAGGAAACATAAAAGATGGTAGAAGAGATACAAATGTTTGTTTTTTCTAGCCCGAGGCCCACGCTGTGGTTATCTGATGTGGTAAGAAAAATTTGAATGCTGCTGCGTCTCCTTTAGTTTGTCTTTTGGTCCCATTCATGTCATTTATCTTTGCCTTTATGCAGCTCATATCAGACACCTGAAAAGACCAGACTGTGGACTTTATGCCTTCTTATCCCTTTGTGCCTCAGGACTCATTATATTGAAATGTATTATTTTACGTTTATAATATTACATCAATTTTATTTCTCATTTTACGTTCACCCGCCAGATTACAGCGGGCTGATATGACTATGTTGAGTTTGTCTGTGTGATTCAAACAGTGAGGTAGTGCTCTGAAGAAAGAGACAGGTGAATGGGTGGTGCTGCTGTATCTATAGGTCTCTTCACGTGGAATTGAAACGTCATAACCTTTGACCTCTCAGCTTGCCTTCTGGTGCGGGAGCAGGTCACAGAAACACGTGGCGGTCTGATGATGCGGAGAGACTAGCAGGGTGTTGAGAACTCGGAACAACTGTTTTGGCACTCTCCGTCTCCTCCTGTGACGCTGCTGCTCGTTATCTTCCTGTGTTAATCTTGAGATCTGCTCATTAAACAGAGCAAGAACATCCACACACTGTCAGCATCTCCACGGGAACAAAGTGCAAACACATGCGGAAGTGTTCGCTCGCAAAAGTCACACGCAAAGACACGCGCCGCACACCCTATCTCCCTCTCCATATGTGTCGCTGGAGCCATTTCCGCTCCCAGCACACGCTGCAACGCCTTAGATTTCCAATATGATGACATGTGGTATTGAACTAATCAATTTTTTTCATACTTTGTGGTCTATGAATCTACCATAGGCCGAACTTTTCACAGCTTTCCGGCGTCTGTGTGAATGTACGTCGTCCATGCTCAGAAGAGTGTGGTTTTTCGACGGGTTGGAACTTGTTTTGGGAAGATGAATCATCCCTCCGCAAAAACAAGAATAAATACAACATGTACCTTTGGCCAGAGGAAGCTGCTGCTGGACCTGATCCCTGTCGGTGCCTGTCTGCGTGCATTTTTGCACGTTGCTTGCTTATTTTAAAATTCATGCATTTCTCAATTTCCGGAAAAGAAAAACCCTCTTCGGAACAGTTCAGGACGGAGAAATGACAGTGCACTCCTCTAACCGAGCGCTACAGAAACATTTCACATGAGATGCAGCCTTGCATAACATTACCGTGGCTCTGCTTTGCTGCCCATCCCCACGCGCTCCCTCCTCGTCCACTCACAGCACTCAGTCACATCCATATTGCATGAGAATGTTTCAGGGAAACGAGTCGCACAAACAAGCATGCATACAGTTTCTTTAAAAAACAACACATATAGACACATGCATACACAGGATGCATGCACGCACGCACACAGCAACACTCATTATAAAGTGCATGAGTTCAGGGCTCGGTGCCTGCGGCCCATATAGCACCTCTTCCTTTCCTTGTAGTTTTATTAATTCATTGAGTGAGAGTTGCGCATCACAAGCTCCACAAACCATCATTTACTATGCGCTCCGCTAACAGCTCAAGTGTTTTGCAAATAGAATATAGTTACATTTTCTCTCGCTGTCCTTTACATGACAACAAAGCCGGCAGCTGAGTTATTTTTGAACCAATGAGCAGCAATGAGAGAGGAGCTCTACAGACAGATAGGAGTTGGGGAGAGAAATTGCCTAAACTCAGTGTGCCTCTGATGTTCATCAGCTAGCAGAGAAGCTGGAGGTTAAATGAAGGAGGAGAGAAAATATTGTCAGTTAGAGGAGAGGGAAGTGGCGAACAGAAGATTAAAAAAAACAGCATGCAGCAAATTACACAGTTTCTCTGAGCACATATTTGAGTATGAAACTTCTTCGCTTCTCTGTCTTTCACACTTGAAATTAACCTTCTCTTCGCTTTTTTGCTCCGTTTTGCTGATTTTCTCCTCTCTCTCGCCTGCAGGTTGTGGGCAGAGTGCCAGCAGAGAGAGCTGGGGGTCCCAGTAGAGAGTGTGTAAACTCAACCCCTGACCCACCCTTGAGAGATTCCGACCATCAAATATGCATATGGCAACTGGAGCAGCTATACCTTCTTCTCTTTTTTTTCTTTTTACACTGCAAAAAGGTCTATTCATGCTCTCCGACATCTGAATGCATTCAGAGGATTAAGAGCAGAAATGAAATGCATCACTCCTCCCATCAATACCGTTTTTTTAATCTACAATGACAGTGTCAGAAGTTTCTAACTCTCACTGCAGACTCATCAGACCGTGACACCCGCTGCCTTTTTATCTGGCTTTTTTTTTTCCTAGCTTAGCATCAGCGATTTTCTTTATTTCGCCGATGCAAGTCTCAAGCTGAGGCAAGGTTGCTCCTGATGAGGTGGGATCGTCGGAAATTTCCGGGGCAGCTCTCAAAGAACTGGAGAGTGATGAAACGAGAAACCCACTCACACAATATGGTGGGCGTGCACCACAGCTCCAGTCTGTTCACCTGGAAAAGTATGATACAACGGGACAGAGTCAAACAGGACAGTAAATCCTAAAATGTCATCCAAAGACCTCGCTCGGGGTCCAACTTCACACTGTTTTAAAAAGGAGACTGTTATCATTCTGCCAGGATGCATTCGCTGCCTGCTATTGATGCTTTCAAACACTATGAACTATAATCCAATGAGCCATATCGCATCTTAAGGTGGCCTGGCTGCTATTTGAAGGTAATGCTATATAAGCCTGGACGCTATCCCATCATAATGGACCCCATCAAGCTCTCTCTTAGAGAGAAATCCGCCTCTTATATTGATGGATCTTGAACTGCAGTCTGTCGTTTTCTTTAGTGTTTCTTTGCAACAGCACTCTCTAAAAATTTCCCTGAGTTTATAGCCGCAACGTCAATAGAAAGACTGTGATTGAGCTTCGGTACAACAGCATAACAATGTTTTAGCCACAAGAGATTCAGTGTTTTCAGTCTAGAGACTCTCAACGCTGGATAAGCTCTCATTCAGCTCCATAAAGGTGAAAGTGAAACAGACAAGGCTTTTTATCAGAAACGGGATACACCAAAAAGACTAGGTTAGTGAAGTATGTACTTTTTGCTTTTTAAGCGCTGTGCATCAATACTTTCCCCTCTCTAAACTATTAAATTAAGCATGGTAATGAGTACACTGTGTCCCGCAATGTACAGTATGGATTTCAGGTGATGAATATGTAAATCACAAACCGTTTTATTATGTGCACTCTGATTCTGATTATTTTTTAAGCTGCTTCATCAGAATACATTCACATTCACATAATAAACCTATTGCATAGCAGGTAAACACCAGTCTTAAACAGTTATGTGTGAAACAAGACATGTGCAGATGCATAGTCATAAACGTACAAGGAGCAAAAGCCATACTTGATTAACATTCACAAACCACCTCTGCAAATCAATACCTGCAGCAAAAATTTGGAGGGTGGCATCTTTTAAAGGTCTTTCCAAAGCTAAAAACACAAAGCAGCTTACTACAGCAAATCTAGCCATGTAAATGTAGCCTACTATTTGAGAAAGTGTGTAAGCCAACCATACCTAATGAAAGCCCCAATTACTTTACAACCAATTACTTTACAATCAATACAAGAACAATTCTCTCATCCATTGAATTAGCTGCATTTCCAATGTTTTCCCACTGTAATGTAGGCTGATAGCACCAGTGGTGCATCAAACACATCTTCAAGATACCACCATTTACCATTTTCTATTCCAAAATCAGCCAGCTATTCAAGTCTAGTGGCTTTTTTCTCTACGGAGCTCCCCCTACAGTGCATTTTTTTTTATGGTTGTAAAAACTCATTGCCGATTTTGCAAGGTTGGTTTCAGCCATGGGAGGCTAAGTGGAAGGCAGAGAGCCTCCATTCTCCCTGTAACGAGTTATTTACCCATCACAATTACCCTGAAGCTGTTTTATTAAGGTAAAAATCTTGCAGTTTCCCATTAAAAAGTCAGATTTGAGGAAGATTTTGAAGACATGTTTGTTGCCTTAGTTAGCAAACTAGCTAGAACTAATGAAATCTGCAATCGTTGCCTTGCGCCCACGTCATATTACGTCATGTTCCTCCCTGTCCAGCGTGAAAAGAACTTCAACGTAGCACTAGTATGTTAACAATGTTAGTCATGCTAAGTTGATGCAGACAGTAAGACGCTGAGACATCTACGCATGGATGCTTACACCAACACACGCACTTAAGTTCAGCAACATACTCATAGTCTCTCATTAGCACTGATACTTCGTTGTAAAGGGCAAAGCTGTCTGCTGCCTTTTGGGCATAACACTACTCCAATAACCGTCCAGTCATCAGAAGGACGAGGGTAGGGATGAGAGAGATTACGCACATCACGATCACGCACATTATAACAGACAGAGGACTCCAAAGGCAGACAATTCAGTCAGTTAGTAATAGGATGGTAATAGGACACTTTTAATATCATGGTGTTGCTGATTCAGATGTGCTGGATAGAGCTGCTCTCTTTCTGCATCCATCTAAGGTGATGCTGCAGAAACCAGTGATTCTTCTCACCTGGGCTGAACTCCCAGAAAGAGGCAAAAAAAAATTGAGAAATGAAGCAATCGATGGCAATTGCGTTTGGAGTGACCATCGTGGTGTAAAGAGAGAATGGCAAGGCATGTAATAGAGACAGAGCGAGGCAGTTAAGGGGCACATGTGCAGGAGAAGGCGCACGCAGCCTGAGTCAAAGAAAATTGACTGTGTGGCAGTGTGACGCTGAGGGATTTTCAGTTTTAAAAAGAAAGGAGTAAATTGATTTTGGATCGGCTTCTGAGTGGGGATTTGTGTGCGACCGTGGACTCATGGAGGCAGATATTACCATATTTGAAACTATCATCTAACATGTTATGTGACTGATATCGGTCAAGAAGGAGCCTGTCACATCCACTCACCCACACAAACACACACCTTCGCACGGTCACACTCAAATCCATCCAGGTGTCAATGGAGCGTGTACAGTAGATGAGCTTAATGCTGTGATGGGTTTGAAGCCCAATGAACCGCAAGCCCTCCTCACTCTCTGTCCCGTGTTGGAACAGATGGCAACACTGCCGAGCCACACACTCATCCATCATTCACCACTCATTTAGCCGGGCAGTACGCGAGTTGTCTGTGTGTGTGAGCGTCGTGTTTGTCCACAGTGTGCTTTTTTTGGGTAGAGTGACGCTGAGGAGATTGGCTGTCAAACAGGTCTGCGCGCGCTGAAGCTCAGCTGCAGGATTTCGGGGGTCAGCTGTGTTGTGGGTTTGAAATGCTCCCACAAACCCTGAACATTATCTAAAATACACGCACGTGTCTAAAAAGTCGCAGCGTATCCGCCTGACAGACAAAGGAGAACATCCGCGGTTGACAAAATGTAAAAGAAGGCGTATTGGTAAAATGTATCATGGGATGATGGATGCCATGTGTCAGCTGAGATTGCTGCGGAGACTGAAGCGACTGAACGCGGCGCAGTGTTGGTGATGCCTGTCAGAACTCCTCCGGTTCCCTCTCTGCTCTGTCTTTTCCTTCTGAGGCGCTGGAGGAGGGGAAGTGCAGATGTGTAGTTAGTGCTTCAACTCATCATCTCCCTCCGTCCTTGTAGTGATTTCTGTGTGTATGGAGAGCCCCCGGGCTAAAACGCTGAAACCATCTGCTCTGCTTAGTCTGCCTCCGTTCGGCTTTTGCTTACGGTTTCTCCAGTTCTCTCTTTGGTCCCTCTCCCTCTCGTCTCCTTCCCCTTCTTGAGGCTGTGTCCCCCACACCCTCTACCCCCCTCGCCCCACTGATTGCTAATTGTGCTTTGTTTAGCTTTAGCTCAGTCAGGGTAACTTGAACCCTTAGTTCAAAGCACACTCATGAATTTTCATTCTTATCAATGCAAATCATAACACTGCCCTCAATTCAATTTTTTTTTTAGTTCTGTGTCATTTTATTACTTTAACAAATAGCTGGATATTCACAGCTCAGCTGCTGATGCTGATCGGGGAGTTAGGAGGCATTTCAGAAACATCACATGCATATTGCTGTAACCTCTATCACTCCATCTTTCATCATGCATCAGCAAAGCCTTTAGTTTTCTCAGCCATCTGCATACATTAGGTGAGCTAAACACCTGCTTCTGAGGAGACAGCCGACCATATTCTAATCTAAGTCGATGTGAGAGATGGATGTTACAAGTGTCTTATGTCACATACCGTCTGTGAACCTAAAGAGAACAGCTGGTTAAATGTACATGCTAGCAGGCCTGTGCAACAGAGGTGTTTTCACACCTGTCATTGCTTCATACCTTTGGTCAAGTGTATAAGTGTCTAAAAATTCGCTTTCACCCCATTCAGACCTAAAGCCCAGATTTCCGCAGGAGGTATGCTGACCTTGCTGACAGGTAAAGCTTGTTCGTATCTAATGATGTTCAGGGTCCTGGCCCTTCCGGAGCGTGACAGACAGCTCTGCTGCTAACTGAACCCACAGCTGTAGATTCACCACATTCTTCTTAACCTCAAATTAAGAAGTACATGATTTCAGGCCTTTCATTTTTAGCTGACTGCTGCTGCAGGTATACTTAATCTAACATTACATCCATCATTTCATTCAAAACAGGTTTCTGGCTGATTGCCTGAAATGTCAACATGCAGTTATAACGGAACATGTCGGAAAAATCTGGATAATAATAATAAAAAACAACAACATCGTTCTTATATTTCCACCACAGTTATGTCTTTCTGCTGTAAGTAAGATAAGATAACATGAGATAAGATAATGAGGTTAGATTGTTGTTCACATTTTCAATCAAATTAATCAAAATATTAAGAGCTTCACAGCAATTATGTGATTATTAAGTACTACAAAATGAAAGCTAATAAAATATTGTTTTGCCTATAATTAGTCAAGCAATCTGCAGCTTATGTTGATGCAGATTATCATCGTTTCTTATTGCTTCACACTGTTTAATGTAGAGAATTTCTTTTTTTATTAGGCTACCACTTCAACAGGTGGAGAAATCCCAAGCATGACAGTTGCTGTTTAGGAGGAAGGATTTAGTTGCTTCCTACATACAGTATGCTATATATACAGTTACTGGAGTGCACAAATCGAAAAATGAAAATCAATAGAAAAGCCTGAGACGAGAGGATTCTGGTGGTCGTGACAGTCCCTCAGACTGTAAAGTCTGGAAACACTCTTCATTGTGCCCTCCGTCTTGCATGTCTCACTTTGGTAACGTCTCCATTTTATCTGTCATTCAGCTACATTTCTTCCTATCTCTAGTGGGGGGAAAGCAGCAGGGTGCACCGTTTGATTCACTGCAACTGGGGGACTGCTCTCCAGTAAACTTAGCTCTATTGCTTCTTTCTGAGCGTCATCAAGTCAAATGACCCTGCATCCGTCCCATTCAAACAGTCTATTTATTAGCTAATTAAAATAAATGGCCACTTAACCAAATCGATTCAAAGAAGACTGTTGCACCACCACCAAAGTAAAGCTCTCTCCCCATGGATCAAGGCCTGGAGTGGGTTTTTTTGTTGGTGTTTTTTCTTTTCTTTTCTTTTTTTAGTGAAAAATCAGATCCACGGTTATTGTGTATGTGGCACACGTACACAGAACGAAGTGGTAATATGCATTCATAAAGAAAAATAAAAAAAATTACATACTGGACTATGAACAGTATCACAGGCTTCTGTCAACAAACACCCAATGAATTATTCTGTTTAAATTATGCTTTTATTATGCTGTTGGAAGCATTTGCATGACCAGGGAGCAGAAATCTGTGTGTGTGTGTCCATCTGTGTCTGTGTGTGTGTTCAGATTTTAAGGGAATCAATGCAGCAATACAAACCATTCAATTCAGTGCATAATAGTCCTAAATGTTTAAATGCAGACACAGAATGAAAGGAATGAAAGGGTGTGTCTGGGTATTAACTGCATGCATTAAAGGAAAATTAGATTAGGAAACTACACAGTAGACATTCAGACAGAGAAGTTTTTCTTTTTTCAGTTTAATCACTTCACTTCAGAGGAAAAGTGTTTGAAACTACATAATAGGTTCATTCCATATTCAGTCTGATACTGAGAGCGTGAAGTCCATTCCTCACATCCAATATGCAGTGTTACAGTCATGATGTTTCACATCAGCATTCACAGGAACAAGAAGGTCACTCAGTCTCATGTCGATGAACTGGACAAAACCAGATTCATTTCCTTTCTTCCAATTAGATTGTGTTTAACCGTGTTGTTTATCTAATAGACAGCTTTACCATCCCAGTGACTGGTCTTGGGGCCACACAAAGTTTGCATCTGGGCCGCAAGGGACAGAGACATAATGCATTAATCATACTAGTAATTTTTGCGGAAATTATCTTAAACGTTGGATCATAATGCCCAGAAGAACATGAAGATGATTTGGAACTACAACAGCTGCTTTACTTACAACAGTATTATAAACTGAGACAGCTTGAAAGTTCTTTCGGAGGAAGTGTCATTAAATATACTATATAATCAGTAATGGTTCACATAAACAGCCCCTGCCCGCTGTTTCCTGCAGTCAGTCTTGTATTGTTGTTATGGAATCATATCTGGACATGATTTATGGGCAGACCAGGAAAAGCAAATGTTTATCTGCCTGCATTTTTTTTTCTTTAAAAGCTCAAGTTGCGTGCCCAACTTCTCAGCTTCGAGGGAAGTACATCTGATGGACACAACTGTGACATGGGCCTGTCTGACACCCTCGCTGGTCCAGTCGCATTAACAAGGCAGGTGGCAAGAGACTCGTTGGGTCTCAGCGGTCTCTTTCCGTCTCTCACTGTCTCTCTCCATCGGTCGCACTTTTTTTTTGGTTTCCTCCATACTGTCTCTTTCCTGCTTCCTTTCTCCTTCCAGACACAGACAGTACAAAGTCAGGGAAGAGATAGACTGGAGGTCTGGTGGAGAGCAGAGCAGACGGATGATGATGACTCAGAGCCTTCTTCTGCACCACACAGGTTGAGCTGTGGATCTTTTGTGGATCCAGTGTGATCCGCCAGTGGGATGAGCTGCTATTATCACTGAGAAGTGGCTTAACTAGCTGATCACGGCTCCATGATTACAGGCCACGTCTGCTTTATAGGATTGAACTTCCCTGTCTTCAAACCTAATTTATTTTCTCTCTTCTAAGACGTGAAAAGATATATTGTATGGACATATTCATATTAATCACAGAGCTTTCTCAGACACCAGTCAAAATGTGCATGTTGAAGTAAAGGATGGATATAATTAGGTATTTAAGACTTCACATTAGTTTTTGAACATAAAACAAATACTGACCTTCATTAAAGGAATAGTTCAACATTTTGGCAAATTGGCCGCTTGCCATAATCCCTATAGTCTAAAGAGTAGGTTCGTTACCTTTAGTTGTAGGTGCAAGCTATTTTTAGAACGGCTGAGCAGAGCCGCGAGCTGCTCAGAGCTACGTCATGAGACGGGGTTGTTTTCAGTTTGCCAAAATGTTGAACTATCCCTTTAAGACAGCATGCTAATGCAACTGATAGAGACTAGTTTTGTTTTCCCTACACTCCACACCTCTGTCCAGATAAGGCACAATCTGTTTTCCCAGGTGAGTAAACAGGCCAGACCTGTACATATAAACACAAATAAAACAAAATTATGCACACACATGCACACAAACTAAATACATACGGATAAACACACATATCCACGCACAATCGCATGATGTGTGTGCTACGCAAACAAGGTACGGTCTCGCTATCACGCGGTCTGAACCGGGGCGGGGGAGCAGTATCAGGCACAGATTGTAATAAAACTTTCCCTTAGTCAATGGCATCTGTGTGCGCCTATGTGTGTGTGAGTGCGTGCGTGCTATTTGCTGCTCTCAGCGGTGTGGGAGGCCTGATTTGTAGCCGTAATATCGACAGGCAAGGCCGTGGAATGAGGTCTTTCCTTCAGGGAACTCTCTTAGCCTCTGGTGCCTGTGCAAACACACAAACACACACAAGCACATGCACAGGTTTGTATTAGTGTACTGAGGACATCTCCTCTAATCACATCCAATATCTAACTGAGCTTAATACTCTCCACTATGAGGTCAACTTTTCCTTAATGAACACATCAGCATCTGACATGATAAAATCACCGCAGTCTTCTCTCAGAGGGGTGACGTAAAGCTGTGCAAATTATTGTCAGGTCATTCACCAATGGGAAGCCGGCTTCTTTTAGTTTATTAGTTCTTTTAGGTGTTGCACAATTCACTTGTAGGAATTACTCCCATCTAGCATTGCGGTTGTATCTCAAGCAAATCAATCGTATACCACATTCATGTGAAATTGGGCAGATGGCAGACAGACGGCAGACGGACGGCAGCACGAGGCAAAACAATACACGTGACAATATGTTGTCACGGCGATGTCGTTTTGTTTACCTGACCCACGTTTTACTGCCTTTCTCTTGACTTCTGTGACAAGATGACATCTGGTTTGTTACTAACAGCCGTCTGCCCGACTGCACGTGAATGCAGCATCGTTGTAACACTCCATTCCTCCTCACTGCGTTACCGTGGTGACTTTTCACAGACGCCACCTCGACCTGAGCCGACAGCTCCAGTGAGTTTCCGTGGTTTCCTACCGTTACGCTACCATTGAATGTAAAAACATGGCAACAGGACATGGCAGCCACCAGTGAGCTTACCTGCTCCAACACTTCAGGCTGTTGATGGGGGTGATTACTGATTAATGAAAAACATACGTACTGTTGAACGAAATAATCAATTTTCGTGAAACAGGAGAAGTTACACAATGTCCCTTTAAATGCTCCAGTACGAAAAACTAGAAAGAAGCTCGGCGTGCCTGACTAGTGCTAGCCTTTTATCTGCCGTCTGGCCTGTAAGCGGAGGATGAATGACCCTGTAGCCCCGAGAGCTGTCACTACATCACAAAGCTTCAAGAACCAAACATTCTGTGCGGATGAATAGGCCGGGCCCTTTACTTTCCTAATTTTAAAATCCCACACACTGTGAGAGTGACCATTTTGTTTTCAAGACCTCCACATGTAACACAACAACAGCTCTGTGCACCATCACACACCTTTCTCACACAGACTCATAACACTCTCTCTTTCTCTCTGCAATTGTCCATACTTCTCTCACACCCTGTTCCTCCACTGACACATTGGCCAATTAAACTTCTAAACTCTGACACTCAGTCAGCCTGCTTTTTGGAGTATCTGGGCTACTCTTCAGTGTGTGTGTGTGTGTGTGTGTGTGTGTGTGTGTGTGTGTGTGTGTGTGTGTGTGTGTGTGTGTGTATGTGTACATGGGATATACCGTCCTGGCATTTCTGTCAGGCAATAGATAGATTCCTGTTTGACTGTTTGAAAGTGAACTGCAGAACTTTTAAAAGGTATGATGCAGCAAAAAGAAAGAAAGAAACACACCTCCCTTCTCTTCCCTCCATCCCTGTGCAGTTTGGCATGAGAGAGACCTACTGTAAAAGAGGGCTTTTCATATCCACTGTCTTTGTCTTCGATCGTCTCTGGAGTCACTTTAAAACATCGAGCCGTTTGTTGTCCTCGCACTAAAGTCTTATCCATGAAGCTTCGCCAATCAACAGTCAAAAAATAAAACTGTTTTTGTGATGCCAAAATGGCTCCTCCTCAACCACAATCATTCTGGAGAAGGAAAGGAAAAGTCACCTTCAACTAAGTACGGAGAACAAGTCCAAGTACCAAGTGAGGTCGGCAGCAAAACTCACATGAGAGAGAAGATTTTTTTGGGACATATGGCCGACGAATCCCCTGTGTGTCTCCTCAGCATATGGGATGAAACCTGACGTCTGAAACAAACTCTTTTTTAAAATGATAACAAGAGGATGCTTTGTCATCGGCGGCGTGTTTCATTCCCCTTTACATGCAATGACAGTCATTTCACAGGGGGCACACACTCAATCAAGATTTCAATCACTCTTTTTTTCTTTTTTGGACTACAAAGTGACGGCGAACAAAGTATTTCAAACATAATCATATGATTTCCAGGTGGCCAGCTAAGGCTGATTGACAAGTCTATTCATTTTCTCCCTGGATGGGGGGGAAAAAAAGCTGAAGGAGATGAAAAGGCCACAAGATCTCAGAGTGTTTCAAAAGCCCGGAGACCGTCACACGAATCCAGTTCAGCACGGAGCCAACAAAGATCGCAATGAAGGCAGCGAATGATTGTCATACGCCGGAGGAGTGTTTCCGCCGGGTTATCGGAGACACGGCCAAGCACCTGCAGCAGGTGTATGTGTCTGTGCGAGACGGTCTCGTTGCCGTGCCAATTTGAATATGCATGCGAGCGATCGGTTGAGTGCGTACATCGGCGCAGGATTATGAAAGCACTGGATTATTTTCTCTCCGCCTTGAAGAAGCTCCTTTAAATCCTTAAATGCACAGTCGAGAAGAGGATAGCAGCTCGGGAAAAGTCTTTTGAGTCATTCCGAGCCGTGATACAGTTACAACAAAGGTTACTTTCAGGTTTGCAGTCAATAAACCAGCCGTTCAAATATCACAAATCTACTGTGTACATTTGTCGGTATTTGTTTTCGGTGTCATGACTTTTTCTGTTGTTGAATTAGGCATCGGTGTACCTACTGTTTGTGCGTGCACATTGAAGCACGAAAGAAATGTATGTGCGTGAGGCCACACAGACAGCCAATGGTAAACAGTCGAGAAAAAAAGGGGGAAAAAATGAAAAATGAGTGAGGATGGAAATGCATTCTTTGTATAAAAAAAGAATAAAAGGGGAAAAAAGCTCATCATCAAGCCTCTCTCTCTTCTTCCCCTTCATCCCTCAGTGTCCCCTCTCCTTTTCTCTCCCTGCCATGGCATCTGTCACTTATCCGAGAACGCCAACGGCAAAGACGAGGGAGCGAAAAGATGAAGGGAGGGATGAAAAATGCACCAAGATGCGACGGAGGGACGGAGGGAGGGAAAAGGGAAAAGGGAAGAGTACTTGAGAAAGTGAAAAAGAGGTAGTGTGGAGAAGCCGTCCAAGAACTTGCAAAAAAGATGGAGGGATGGGAAACAATGGAGGGGAAACAATAAACTACGAGCCGCCAAAAATAGACACCTTCATGAAGGCAGGGGGCGTGTTGGAAGATGTGAGGCATGATGTGTGTGTGTGTGTACTGTAGGTGGGTGGTGGTTGGGTAGGGGGGGGGGGGGGGGGGGGTTCTGGCAAGCTGATGCTTTTGGCCTTCGCTGGGGAGCTGATAAATCCACAGCCGTTTGACTCCTGCCAGACGCTGCCCAACACACGCACGCACACACACACTCTCCCTGTATGCACATTACATCTCCATCTGCCTGACTTGTGCCAGTTGCCCCCTTTCAATTACCCAGCATGCCTTTCTCCCTCAGAGAAATGATTCGATTCAATAGTGCTGTGAAAGTGAGACAGATGGACAAGCATAAAAATACAGATAAAGACTTTTTTAGAAAAAGAGACGACAGGTGCTAAAATCCTCTTGGTCACCTGAGTTTTAGTGTGCGTGCGAGCTGCTATGTGATTGGTCGACGTTCCCTCGTTAGGAGCGTTGGGAGCACAGGGGGAATGGTGGTTGAGGTTGTGCTGTCAGCAGCATTTGAACACAGATGTGTGTCCCTAATGTGTTCCCAATCAGTCAGCGCTGTCAGACTGAAATAAAACTTCGGGATTGGATATTCCTTATCGTTTTAATGACTGTGCCAGACAGGAAAGTGTGACTGTTTCTGTGTTTGACTTTGCCCTCCGTTAGGGATCATTTTGAAAATTTGGGGCATCAAAGCCTTCTGTCCTCTGGAGTTATGCGGCAGAACAGAGGGAGTGCCGTTCCCAGAGATCGTGACTGAGGCTGAGCAGCGAGATCTGGTATCAAAGTGAAGAGAAATTTCAACCTGTATTGTTCATTTGGAAAGTCATATAGTGTTTTAGGGTTACATCAAAAAACAAACAACCACATGATTCGACATACAACAGAAAGAGCTAACATTGTGGTGTCATTGGAAAGCTAGCTAGAGAATGGTTGGTTAGCTCCATTGCTAACAACAAGTGGTGACTCAAGGTCATAAATGTCTCAGTGCAACATCCTCTGTTGTGGTTTGCAGTTTGCTGTGTCAAGTATTTCTGTATTTTGATCACCAAAGTGGAATCCAGATTTATTTATTCCCCTGAGTTAATTTATGCATTGTGGTCATTCCACTGGAACAAACTGATTTCACTGCAAAAATGTCTGTTTTAATGCTGGTGTGAACATTGTCATACATGCAGTTTCCATTCCTGGACAGTTTTTGATAAGCTGGAGTCACAGACAAATTTCCCTCTCTGCCATCAAAGTATCCAGGTCTCACATGCTGCCATAGAAATCACTTGTACCCAGCCTACCTCCCCCGAGAGGCCAAAGGTCAAGGCGAGGCTTCAGTATCCTACTTGCGTGTACTGTACCTCCCCCACCATGACTGATGCTACAATTCAGAGCCGCTGCAACCACTTACGTTCACCTGTGTCCATCACAACTACATAGCTGCTCTCATTATGTGTCATCTTGCATGGCAGTACGTACAATTTATGTAATTAAAGCTTTGAATGGGTAGGTTAAACCAATCTGTTGCCTGAGGCTCCATGTGTGTTTCTCTCTCTTCCTGCCGGCTGATATCATGTATTACCGCGCACCCATGGCCTCACTATACATACGCCATTAAGGAGAAATAATGAAAAGCTATCCGTGAGATCAGCTGTCTGGGCTGTGTTGTCAATCACATGGGAACGCTGTCACACGGGGAGCTCTGGACAACGGATTAATAAATGCAGGAGGTGGTGGTGGGGGGGAGGGCGGAAGAAGAAGTGTTAGGCCTGGAGTGCAGGTGACTCGTTAGAGAAAGCGAGAAGAAGAAAAAACGATGCTCCAGATAAATTCCTTCAGTATCACATATCAATTCATACCAAGCTAAGTGAAGTGGAGAGATGAGAGTTAAATGCTGCAGGCTATAGGTTTCTGTAATAGTTATCTCAGCCCTCAGGTGAGTCATGGTCACTACATCGCATTAAGCAGCAGTGCTGAGAGCAGCATGAATTCAAGACTCGACGCCCAGTGTGGCCTGCAACCTAAACCTCCATAAATCCTTTTTTTGGTCATTAAGATATTCCTTGGAGTAAACGGGCTAAAACGGCACAGCTCCTTAGTTGTTTCTCGTGGAGTTTGGGACTGTTGATTAACATGCAGCCGGTTTCCATTTTGCTGACTCCTTCAGGGACCGGCCTCGTCTCCCTACCTCGTTTAAAAAGGAGGAGGCCAGATAAAGGGCTCCACTTGGCCAAACAGATCCGGAGAGTGCGAGATGGGCTAATGAGAACCTGCGTGGCCCAGGCCTCTTGAGCGGTGCGTGTATGTGTGTGTGCAAAAGAGGATATGTCTTCATATTTTGGCTACTTTACAGCTAAGCCTGTAAAATTAATAGAGCAGCAACCACGAGGAACCACTGGTTTGAAAACAAATCACACAAACACACACAGAGAGAAAAAAAGAGCAACAAAGCAGCGCTGCATGTTGGCTGAACATGAAGCTAAACAAGTTAGAGGAGCACACCCACACCCACAAACAAATTGGCGTGATGTAATGCACAAAGGAAGGGGAAAAAAAAAGAAAAGAGAAACACAACATGGTTTGCTCACTTCCAAAAATCTAACATCATCCCAGCCTCCCACCCTCCCGCTCCTGTCTCCGCTCAGCTGCTGTAAGTAGGCCACATCAATTTTTCACAGTGCCTCTGTCTCTCACTCGGTCTATGGCTGTGACCGCGGCACCTGCCTGTGCCACATGTGTTATATGCCCCTCTCTTTTAACTCCCAGACAGACAGCGTCCCGCCCGTCCGTCCCCCTTCAAAGAAATCATCTCGTCTTTACTTCCCTCTGCTCCTCTGCGGTCCCTTCTGTGTGCTTCTCCATCCATCTTCCTCACTCTCTCTGCAATTCCTGCTCCCTCAGCTGTGAATCTCTCCCAGCAACATGCCATCCATCCTCTAATGTATGCAGTATGTAATAATCACAGAGGTGGAGAGACACAAACGCGCGCTCATGTAGACGCACGCGTGCCGTGCGAGGGGTGGCTCGATAATGACATGGAGATTAAATGGCAAAGAGAAAGCGAAGTCTTACTGATGCAGCACTTTACAAAAAAAATCATCCCTACACACACACATGCACACAAACAGGGTGCTCTTGATTTGAATACATCTCACTATTTCAGATACATACTAAATCTATAGCACAACCCCAGCATCAAAAATCCATGGAGCTAATTTGCTGCCCCAGGTCTTGCAGCTTTGAAAATATTCCTTTTGAATTATGCATTTGCTTTTTCTGTATCAGTATGCGTCGTGCTCTGCGTGCACCAAAGATGGAGCAACAATCAAATATATCAAGTAGAAAACAAACTTGGGAGTTTTTGAAAAAAAAAAAAAAACATCTGGCAGCTGACTTGTTAAATGGATCAATTGTTTCTACCATTTTTATGACAAATATTGTAACAAAACCCCCCACCCCCAGAAACTATGTCTGCCACACTCACAGTGATAAATACAGAGAGAGATAGACTGGAAAAGTTTTTATCTTGTCTGCACAGAGAATGATTTCCTCACTAGATTTCATAGCTTCAGTTAGCCAGAAGCTAACACTAATGTTACCGGCAAAATGTGAAGATAAATACATGTTTGGAAGGCTGAAGATTGCAGGTAACATTGTATATAGATAGTCTGATAGTCTGATAATAAGCAAGCTTAACTGGGTTGGGAGAAGAAATACAAGCCACAGGGTAACACAGCAAATGGGAGAGGTAACAGGTCCCACACGCTGATCCACTTGCCAGAGGCACAGAAGAACATGAGCTTGGAGAGACGGACTTTTTTTCCCAAAAAAAATTTCATTCATAACTTTGTCTGGATCTCCAGTTGTGCTGCATTCAGCTGAATCTCTCTGACTACTGCATCAATTTCCCTACTTCAAAACCCTGCGAATGCTCGTGTGGTGACATACAGTGTGGAAATAATGATAAAATAAGTACAATTTATAAAAGAGCCCGATCATTAAGAGGGAGACAGGTCAAGTCTTTGATTTCATTACTTCTAAGGCTTTAGGTCTTTACACTTCTTGATGCTGCCTGCGAGAAATGTCAGGTCAATTGGTGTCACGGTTAAAGTTCACAGTTCCACAGCTGATATAAGTTCTCACTGACAGAAATGTGGGCCAGGTGTGATGGGCCTGAGCTCTTACTGGAGGCTTCCACTGTGAAAATGCTAAATTATTCACCACAAAAGGGCAGTTTTGAAAAGCCTTAACCACCTGAGCTAACCTATCCAATATTGTACAGGGCGCAATTTGCCGCCGGAATAATATACTTTCATCTCAGCACACTTCTTTGGTAATAATGTCTCATAGGTAATACCAAGAAGAGCCCATATGAGATCTTCTTCACATTAATATTTGGGCCTGAGTGGAGCAATAAGGGAATGATTGAGAGGGCACTGAAGGTCAGAAAACGCATGAAACCTGCTTTCCTCAAATCATAAAGATCAGATACTAAGGGTGAGAGTTGTTTACAGTATTATTGGACATCTTTCATTCCTATTACAGTAAAGCACCAAAATTAGACAATTTGCATGTTTTCTGTTATCAACTGAACTTTATCTAAGAGGGAGTACAATGTTAGCCAGGGTTTTAGACGGGTTATGCGTGGTGCGAAGACTTGGAACGAAACTGCACGGAAACATGGGCATATTCGTTTGTTGAGCAGGGTATCACCTCGCCAGCAGCAATCTGCAGAAATGACAGCCATAAAATTGCTGTAGCTGGTTAAATAAAGAGGTCTGGAGATGGTTATGTGGTGTCTTTGGAGAGATAATCCATTTGTCAACCAAGCTGTGGGCTGAGGACGGGACCCGGTACACAGAGACAGACGGAGAAGAGGAGGAAGGGATAACGCTCGGCGGCGGAGGCGCAAACAGAGAGGAGGGGTAGGAAATAAGGAACAGAGGAGGCAAGGGGAAGACAAACAGCGAGAAAAGACTGGAAGGAGACGATCGAGTGATTAGACAGATGGAGGGTGTAAACACAGGAGAGAGGGGATGAGGGAAAAAGCGGAATGATAAAAATGAGTACAGAGAGACAGTGGCAAAAGATGAAACTGGGAGCAGGAGAGCGTGCAAAGGAAGGGGCTGGGAGGGGGGTTTGAGAAGCGAAGACTAGCTGGGGCTTTGAGATACTGTATAAGGCAATAAAACAAGCAGGGATGACAAGAGAGCCAGAGGGAGCAAAGGGTGCAAAAGAGCGAATGAAATGAAGGACAAAGAAAGATGAAGACAGAGCGGGATCATAAAGACTTTGGTGTGTGTTGGGTGTGTGTGTGCAAAATAAAAAGTATGAGGGGAAGAAACAGCAGAAGGGGAAGAGAGGATGAGAGGAAAAGGGGAAAAAAACCAACAAGAAAGGAGAAAACAACAAGAGAAGATAGAGAGAGGGCAGCGGAGCGGCAGAAATCAATTCCCCTTGGGGGTCGCAAGATCGGGGCAGTGGAGTGCAAATGCTACGTTATAAATACTCAGTACGCTACGGACACAACACAAGCCATCAATTTGCCCTGGATGTGCAGTGAAAAATATCCTCATCGCTTCCCATTCCGAGCGTTTCCCACATGAATGGAGTCGCTGTTGACTCACTGGCTTGCACGTCTATACGTACGGAGGCAGCAGAGTCCGTGTCTCATAAGGTCGCCGTCCGCGGGAATCTCACGCTGCCCCTCCCGACGAAGGGCGCTTTCCCGCCGCTCCAGCGAGCAACGCCGGTGCTGTGTCACAAAAAAGTTCTTCCGTCTCAGCGATGGCGGTTCGTGCGGCCGAAGGGTCACAAAGGAAAACATTCATGTCGTCGGTTGAGGCTGCAGAACGAGAGGCTGCAGGTACAAAATGTTTTGCGACGACATCTGAAGGGACAAGTGTTTGTGTCGCTGTGGAATCGCTACGCTCACATGGAGGACAAAGAGCCTGTCATCATAGAAGTGATGACTCATACATGATAGGGAGTCAGGGAGACATTGCTCAACTTTCAAAAAAAAAAAGTGATGGAAGTTGTTAGATGATGCATGGAATCTGTTAAGAATGATGTGTTGGCTTATATCAAACTTATCGTTTCAGTCGAGCGCAGGTTTACAGAACGTCGTCCATATTTAATCTTGCACTTCAGCAGCCGTTAATTGTTTTTTGTGTAATTGAAAGGTAGGCTTTGGCCGGCGTAAATCACTTTTGTAGGCTTTTTGAAGGCACTGCTGTGTGATGAAGTACTAAGTCAGTTCTATATTAAATTCTCAGTCTGCATGCTTATTAACTGGCAGGTAATCCACAGTGTGAACATGAACTAATGAACACGATCCCCGTGGGATGGACAGCCAAAGCCCTCATGAAGCAATCCTGAATATTTAGTTTGCATGTTGCTTTTACGACGGTCAAAAAAAACAAAAAACGATAGTCAAAATTCTTAGATGAAGCCTTATTTAAACAGGTAGAAAAGTACAAACTGCACTGTGTTCACTGAGGAGAAATCATACTCACTGTGCATGGATATGTTGTGCTCTTTTGTGCTTAATGGGCTTAGATAGGACTTGAGAGGATTGCAGGCAATAATACTACCCAGTTCTGAAGTTTAATTTCATTGATATCACCTTTGCGGCCTGAGCGCGAGCCCTCATCCCACAATGCTGCAGTGAATCAAACCTCTGCTGCCTTTTCCAGTAAGTTTGCTTTTTCCTTTAGAATTCTGTGGACGGCCACACCGATAAATAATCCACCGCTTCTTTTCTCCCCCACGTACCTTGACTCTCGCACACATGAACGTGTGCACTCGTACGCTCAAAACCTACAAACCTGCGTTGCCAGAGGCGTCTTCATTATTAAAATTCCCACAACTGTGGAAGAATGGATGCCTCCCCACAATTATCCCATGCAATTACTGACACACTGGGTCACATAATAGCTGGTTTTCATTCATGCAGCTAGGTTGTTTCCCGTAAGCCTGTCTGTTCTTTCTTGCCATTATTTTTCATACTCCCTGCCCTCAGACTGGCTGCCTCAAAGCCACTCTAATTGCATTGGGGATCGGCCTTTAAAGGGTTGCTATGGTGACCGGTAGAGCCTTCACCGCGCCACAAGCATTGCTGGCTTTCCTTACTTTAGCTAAAGCTAGATCGCTCTCTATCTCTCCCTCTTTTCCTCTTTCATGTGCCACTGTACTTCCTACCTCATCTATACTTTTCCACTTCACTCCATTCACCCCTTAATTATTCCCCACTTTTCCATGCAGCGTGATGAAAGCGGGGGACGTCTCCCAGAGGATGAGTGATCTGCAGATGTGGGAGGAGAATGCCTCGCCAAATAAACACTTTACATGTATGGGGGCATGCGCACACACATATACACACACTCCAGACCCAACCCCCCCAAACACACACACATTGAAAGCTACTCCTGCTGTGTTGACCATGGGTGCAGCAGCAGGGAGTGCTGCCAGAGTGTTGCGTTAGCGTCATCACAGCTGGCCAGCAGTAAATACATGCTGCCTGACAGCTTTCACAACCAGAAGGCAACAGTGTCAGTCAGAGAGAATAAACCACGCCTGAAACTTTCCCGCACTTCAACTTCAGGCACCGAGGTGTAGGTGAATGCATGGTGCTCAGGAATGCAGCAGGCATTTATACAGAGGCAAACAAAGAGCTCATTCAGTTTGCACACACTGGATTTGATACTGTTGTGTGTTTTTGTGACATGAATTAACCACTGATGAAGCATGTGTTATTTTCTTTTTAGCCTAATTGTCACAATATCCACTACAGTATTGTCATGATCAGGGGAACAAAGAGAGAATGGTCCACAATAAACGCACTTGGTGTGGAGGTGTGGATGGATGGATGGAGGGATGGATGGATAGATGGATAGATGGATAGATAGATAGATAGATAGATAGATAGATAGATAGATAGATAGATAGATAGATAGATAGATAGATAGATAGATAGATAGATAGATAGATAGATAGATAGATAGATAGATAGATAGATAGATACTTTTTGGGAAGTTCAATTGTCCAAGTGGCTGCTGTTATCTGCACCACCTGCTGTGTAAACTGTAAACAAGTCCAAGTGTGCATGTTGTGTGTGTGTGCATGTGCGTGTGTGTTGAAGCCACTGATCCACAGTTGAGCTGGGTGCTGATATAAAGCCAGCACCAGGGTAAGTCAGACGTTGCCAGTTTATAACACACACATATACACTGTCCCTCTCTTCGCTAACACAGAGAACACACACACATACACACACAAACACAAGTTTACACACATAGATGAGCAATAAAGCAAAAAAAAAAAAGCCCAACAGCCTCTTCAGCTCTATTGAGCAGTGTAACCTGAGCATGAAGAAGACATTACTGCACAGTGTCTGTTTTTCTTTCCCTTCATCTCCTTCAATCCCGTGGGGCATGGACTTTTATGCATGTGAGTGTGTGTGTGTGTGTGTGTGCGTGCCACACATATATTTCCGCAACTAGCTACACTCAGTGTAGGTAGAAAAAACAACCCTGCTGATCTAGCCGTTTCCTCTTTACATCAGCAACCAAACACACCACAGGGTAACTACGCATTCTCCGTCCCTCCACCTCCCGGTCTTCCTGTCTCCCTGTCTCCTACAGCAGCTCTGCCCTCTCCAGCGTTTCCGTGTACCTTGTCTTTTCCTTCCCGGCGTGTCTCCATGCCTCCCGTCTCCCCTCCCTGCTCACCTATGTATTCTGCCTAACTTTACCCACTTTTTCTGTCCATTTCTATCTCATCCCTTCATGTGCTGTATGCATTCCCTGTTCACTCTGCATCTTCCTCCTTCTGCCTTCAATAATTCAGGCGCCTTTTCTCTTGGTGTACACTGTACAGTATGTGAGACGGGAGTCCCTTCAGAGACACAGACAGCCAGCCTGAGAGCGGGAACATCGGATATTCGCACTGATGGAAGAGAGTGTGTTTCAAACTGTGTTCGTCGGGAGAATGTTCTGCATGTTTAAAGCTGAAGGGATGGACTGCAGGGGCTTGGACGCATGTGTGTGTGGTCAGTGTAGACGCCACAGTCTGAAGTGTGTCTGATTGTGAGTGTGCGTGTAGAAGTGGATGTGGAGTGGAAGGTTTGTAGGGAGGAGTTTGTGCTTCTGAGATATAGACCAGGTAGTGCAGATGACTTGATGTTTTACATGGCTCAATACTCTGTGTCATTAGTTCATTCATTTAGTTTCTAAGTTAGAAAGATAAATGTTAGTTAGTTACCAAGAGTTCATCTAAATTATAATATACTTCACAAAAATCTTTAGTTAACTACATTTCTAAATTAAATTTTGTCAGACTCCTCATCATTTCTTGCATGTCTCAAAGGTAATATTAGCAAACTACAAATTTTAAGTGCAAATAGTACTCGTCAAAAGCAATTTTAGATTCAAATTTGTGTCATGAAATCCCTTTTTCATTCAGTGGGTCATACATTTCCATTATAAGATATTTATGCTCTCACCATAAATACATATGATTAGATGACTGAGCATGTAAACATCGCTGGTTGTTGCTAGTTGTACTAAATAACTGCTGTATGCAAAATGTCACTTGGACTAAACTAGCATATAACAGCAGAGCAAAGCATAACATACTGTAACATAATATTCAGCGAAGGCAAATCAACTTTACCTGCAAGGAAGAAAAGCCTCGGATGCTCACAGTGCTAAGGCACACGAGGCAAGCCAATATGACATGCACTGGTTGCTATCAATTACCTAGACTGAAGACAGGATAGACAGGAACATCCCTCATTATAACAAGGTCTGGACTTTCAAACAACTAGTGCAAACAGTGGATGTTGAAGTACCACATTGTGTACCTGTGCTTTTAGTTTTGAGCTGGCTCCTCAGACAGACAGGCAGACAGACAGACAGACAGGCCTATTGCTGTGTGTGAATAAAGCAGGTAAATCCACTAAATCTCCACCTGTCTTGAGGCTTCTAGAGAGAGGGAAAGAGAGGAGCAGTGGAAGAGAATGATGCAAAAAGATGAAGCCAAAGAACAAGAAAGGCTAGCATCATTTTTTTTCATGCAGCAAAAGGGAATTTTAGGTCAAGCAAGAAAGCTGCTACTGAGTGTGCTTGTACCAGCCTCCAGAGGATTCAAATGGGAAGCCATTCGACTTGACAAGGACATTAAAATCCAATATATTCACATTATGAGGACCGTGCGTTATATGAGGTTATTTTGGACAGCTCCTCCCCCTTCCAGCACACACACATACACACACACACACACACACCACGATTTGAGTTGAAGACAGCTCTTCTGGAGTGTCATCAGCAATATTATTTCAGATTTGTCACTTTGGGCTCTTTGACTGCGCTCCCAGTGACACTGTAAGCCTGATCACTCTTCATGACCGCTCGGCACATGTCGATGTCCATAAATGCAGATTGATTTGAAAGCTGGGAATGGATGTGACTACACAAACACACACACGCACACACATATACACAGAAATATGCGTAGGCGTGTCTGAACACACGTCCTCTGACTCTTGCAGCCTCTGACAGGCGCACAGATGGCGCACGTGGATGTATCATGCACGCAATAACAAAAAGTCATTAACATGAAGTGGTCAATGATGATTGTTTACCATTGGTTTAGGAAGCGTCCATATGCCTGTAATGAATGGCATAAGGGTGCGGGGTTGGTGTCTACTTACTAATGGGATGGTGAATCTGACATTTCACCAGTCTGAGTATTACTCCCACAATTACCTCTTGACATTTCTACATTAGATTCATATTTAGGCCTCTTTCACTGGGCTCAGGTAAGCCAGTGTGTGTCTCTGTGTGTGCCCAAAGTGGACAATTAATCCTCTTATTTACAACCATTGCAAACATTCACTGTAATTTCCACCTCAGTCTTAGCGAGCGGGCTTCCGGGGTGGGGGGGGTGCCTGCCCGCGTATCTGCGTGGACTCAGGCTCCAAATCCCCACAACACGCAGCCACAAACACGACGCAGTCAGTACTTAATCGAGTTCGCTTCTTTATCACCTTGCTCTCATTTAAATAGAGGATGGGATTCAATTCTTTCTTTTTTTTCCCGTGGGGAGTTGTGTTTTTTTGTGGTTGTGGAGAGAGAATGTTAAAACGTTGTGAGGGGATCACATAACGGCAGTCTGAATCAAAGGCAGTCTGAGCAGCATTGATATTCCCTCACTTTACTTGGCTATAAGGAAGAAGTCGCTCCCTATCTCTCCTTCTCCCTGTCTCTCTCTCTCTCTCTCTGTGCTGCTGCTCCTTCTACATTGCCCAACTTCAAAAGCGGCGTCTCCACTTTAATCTTCTCTTCTCCTGCACTGCGGACCCAGGGAAAGACAGAAGAGAGAGACCCAGGCTCTTTCTGCCACTCCCATAACTCCTTCACTTCCCAGAGATGCCTCCTTTTCTCTTCTGCGGTTCTCCCTCAGTTTTTCCTCTACAGTAAAACGCAGTGATGCGCTCATTCCTCTGTCTCAGCCCTGCACCGGACCAATTTTGCAAACCCACACCTGCCTTGTAAGGTGCAATACCGGAACTGACCGGTTACCTATAATTATCTCAAAATGTAATCTGGATCACACTGTCAACTCTGCACCTGAAACATCAATTTAAAAAAAAAAAAAAACACGAATAACCTATACAATCACTCACTTTAACAGGTTCAGATGTTTCAGTTCAAGCTTGATATTGATGTAATGCAAAGCAACACACAGCTAGGCTTTTTTTCATTTATCAATAAAGGGATTATCTTCACCAATCAGATAAACTGATAATGAACAGAGAGCTGAAAGGTTGTGTTGTAGGCTTTTACAATACGAAAATAAAAACACAACTAGACTTGAACATTAAACATTAACAGCACTAAACTGGTTGAGATGTTTTTTAAAAACATCATTTCTATTTCACTCACTGCTTACCCACATGTAGCTCACTTCTACTCATGCCCCTACCCATGAATATTTCATAATTATACTCATAATTTTGTACTGGTGCCCAACCCAGTGCAGGACTCTGCTGCGCACACGGACATACACAGATATGTGACATGCTGACTGTGTATATACGCTGCTCTTACCAACACATTCTGGCTGGCCTTGTAGTGACTTACAGTAATAGCCTCATCCTTCTTCCCCCCCCCCAGCTCACTCTAACACAAACATACACAGTCGCACTGCATTGGAAAGCCTTGGTGCAGTGAGGTGAATGTATCAGGCATATTAAGTCATACTAGGAGGTCGCTGCGCGGCAGGGTGGGGGTGGGGGTGCAGGGAGAACGCTGGCACTAGCACCTTGCGATTTCCACCGCCACAGTGTCAAAAATTGAAAAGCCAATTCCAATTGGAGCCCAGTAATTAGAACTGACCTGAACGGCTACACAGAATATACAATGAGAGAGAGAGAGAGAGTGAAGGGCAGGGTGGAAACAAGGACAAATGACCTACACTCTTAAAAATGTTGTTTCAATAGATGTGTGAATGAAGCACATGGAGGTTTAACTGTGATCATAATGACTGCATGATTATGTTTGACAGTCATGTTAGTTACATCTCCAGGATTGATGTCGACCTTAAAGGAAAAGGGTAAATTTTGGGTAAATGAACTCATTACCTTCCTTGTGCAGAGGAAGATGAGATCAATCTCATGCCCGTGTGTTAAAAAAAGAAAAAAAAAATCAGAGCTGGAGTCAGGACGTGCTCTGACTTGCTTAAAGACTGGACGGAGCAGTGAGCAGCTATAGCCAGGCCTTGTACAAAGTTAAAAATACACCTCTGCAGTTCACTTATTAAAGCTGAAGTCGGCAGGAATCAGCAAAAACAAACAAACTACAATGCGGTTGTAAATCTCCATCAACAACCCAAGTTGCAGGAAATATGGTCACACGTTGCAGCATTGAATAATGGCCAGAAATGCTTATACACACATATGTCCACATTGAATTTGACCTTTGACCTTTTGGATTCAGATATCATCTTATTGTATGACACAGGGAAATTATAAATAACTTATGAATTTGCGTGTTGTGGCTGTTCTATCAGGTCACAGTGACCTTGACCTTTGACATTTGACCATGACACTGGAATTAGTTCATCCTTGAGTCAAAGTGACCATTTGCTCTAGATCTGAAGTTCATTATCTGAAGTTTATGATATGGGACACACAGCCTACACACACAAGACCTCTGGTCCTGACTGGTCCAGCCCTCCTTCCTGCAGCTCTCCCCTCACCAGCTTCACACACACACACACAACAAATCAAAGCTGTACCATTCAACTTGGTCATTCATCATCTGCTTCCATTGTAAACCAACCTCCACACAGCCATCAGCTACAACACACTGAGCAGGGCAATGAAGTTAACAGGCTCCTGTACAAGTACAACAGGTTCTCTTCATAGTCAAAACACACTGATGGACACATGTCTTTCTGAATACATACACGTGTGAGCATTAACAGCCAATCGGGACACTCTCTTTGATTTCTAAATCCCCCTGTGATTAGCCAAAGTCTCTCATCACAGGCTAGTCTTCCTAAACCACGAGGAGGTGCACAGTGCACACGTCCAGTCTGCAGATCACTTGCATTACAAAATACCATTAAGCGATTATAGAATTTTTGCTCATTGATCTCAAAAAAGAAAACGCTGCCAACCTTCAACTTTAACACAGGCTACCATTCATTTGAATGCAAGACATGATCAATGTGGCAATCTCTGTGTGACAGCAACACTTTGAACCAGTGCCACTGCTCTACTACAAAGTAACCTCAACGAATACTTTTAAGTACAATCCACTTGAGTCTACTTTCCTTCAGGGGTAATTTTGTAATGTCACTCCCCACTCCCACTGGATGAGCTTCATCCCTCTCTTGGATAGAACTTTATGCTAAGCTACGCTAAAGACGTCGTGACTGCAGCTCCATATGTCATGAAAGCAAATTAAGCTAAAATGAGGGGTTTAATGTCACTGCATTTTTTATGAAACAAACAAATGAGGGCTACGAGATAATTATCCTTTGCTTTTCATGGAGATTAACCCGTTCTTCAGATTTTCCTTCGAAACAAACGTCAGTGTGGCAGGTCATGTGGAACCATTTTATTCTGAAATCTTATTTCTAAGGGAAAATACACAAACAGCACTGCAGACAAATATTGTTCTCCAGGCCTGATACTATTACCAACCCCCAACCATTCCCTTCCCTCATTTACCATTTCTCATTCAATCTACCTCACCCTTAAATGATCCTCCCTCCCCCTCCTCCCGCAACCCCCCTTTTCACCTCACCCTAACCCCTACCATCCTCCTCCTTCCTTGATTCATTCCCTTCCAGCATCCAACCGCTCTCTGCTGACCCGGTCCCCTGTCTCCAGAGCTCTCCATCACTGCTGACCCTTACATCACCTTGACCCTCACCTTGTCCATCTGCCTCCGAACCCTCCAAAGACGGACGGACTGAGGCAGAGACCCTGACACCAGAGGCTGGAAATGAAAAGAGGGAGGGAGAAGGGGGGAGACCTGAGGAGAGAAGTGAAGTTAGGAAATGCCAAGAGTGAGTGACGGCGGAAATCATATAAATTGGAGGGCAAGCTACGTATAGATGTGAGCTATGGGTGTGTGTGTGTGTACCTTCGCACAAACATACACACCAATCTACTAGCTGTCAAAGAAAGTGGTCACACTGGAATGCCCAGAGCCCAGCAAGGTGAGCTCGGAAAACACACACACACACACACACACACACAGAGCAAAGCACAATCCCATCACTGTCTCACTTCAGTCAAAACTAAATCCAACACGGAACACAATAAATACTATTTAATCTCACCTGGTCATTTAATTGCTTTTTGACACTGAACTGAAATGTAAAGCTCACAACTTGTCAATATATTCTGAACATAAACCAACTAATTCCACTGATATGAGGGAGTTTGTGACACAGAGAACAGAGAGTTGGTGTTTCAGCATCAGCTGCACACACCGGGCTACATGTGAGCATGCCCACGACAGGTGGAGCTCTGAAGGAAATGATATAGAAATATTCAATTTCTCTTTCCCATGAATAGGAACTTAAAGGGATAGTTCATCATTTTGGCAAATTAGCCATTACCATAATCCCTATAGTCATAGCAGTAGGTTCGTTACCTTTATTTGTTGGTGTAAGTTGTTTTTAGAACGACGGAGCAGAGCCGCGAGCTGCTCAGAGCTACATGGAGACTAAGAGGATTTCTTGGTTTCCCTCATCAAACTCATCAAAAACACAATCCAACAACTCCAAAACGTTCTCGTGGACAAGTTGTGACCTGCACATTCACCACGCTATGAGATAATAATGGAACATTGTTGTTGTTGATTTGAGTTGTTTTCGAGACTGCTTCCTGAAAAACTGCACCTGACGGGAAAGCACATCAGCGGCTTTGCATGAATTTACCTCGAAAACAACTCTGTCTCTCTCTGCTATGAGTAGCTTGTGGCTCTGTTCCGCTGTTCTAAAAATAGCTTGCACCAACAATTTAAGGTAACAAACCTACTGCTATAGGGATTATGGCAATGGGCCAATTTGCCAAAAATGTTGAACTATCCCTTTAAAGATCCTCTGTTTATTGTGTACAAGAAATTAGGAAGGAAGAAACCTCCTCCATATTAGTACTAACAGGAACATTATGGCTTCTGATGAATATGATGTCAACTCATTTGAGATCAGGTATTGACCGACCAGTTGTTTTGAAAACTAATCACCACCTTCTCTAAGGATAATTATAACCTGGATAATCAATACAACAGCACTCTGGTTCAGCCACTTACTTCTCTTGTTAATGTTTCTATCAGAACAGGGCTATTCCCTGGTGCATGGAGAAATGCTTTGGTAGTGCCCATTTTAAAATGCAGGGAAGAGATTAGCAACTACAGACCAATTACTCTTCTTCCAGTCCTGACTAAAGCACTGGAGAAGATTGTCGCAGAAACAACTGATCCATCACTTGGACACCGAGCATTATTTTCACCCTTCAATCTCCATCCAAAGTCAGCCATGTATTTACTATTAGAAAAACAGTCGCTGGAGGATGGAGGGAGAAAATGAAGCATCATTGCTGCGTTTGACATGGTTTTTCATTTTCGTTATAGCTTGTGTTAAAATGTTTGAATGAACCGACTCTGCCTTTCTGCAAATACATCACGACACAACAGAGCTACGCCAATCCAG
Organism: Decapterus maruadsi; assembly: GCA_030347415.2. NCBI lineage: Eukaryota > Metazoa > Chordata > Actinopteri > Carangiformes > Carangidae > Decapterus > Decapterus maruadsi. Next base: position 7,507,896 of record CM064897.1, read on the forward strand.
CAGAACATCTTTGTCTTAGTCTGCTTGAGGAGGCTTTTACTAACTGATCACTTTAACTACAAACTTCAAGCTACCAAATTGTGGTTGACTCAGCTACAAATTTAATTCTTTAGCTATGTAACTACTAATTGAGGTTTATTGAACCATGTTGTACTCAGTAATAGCGTCTCTAGACACCGGCGTTGCAAATTAGCATCTGCTGTACAGTAAGTGACGCCAAATACAGTAGCTGTTTGTCTATATGTGACCAACAACACTGCTGGTGATTGTCTTCTCATTTCAGTCTGAACTTCCACCATACGCTGTTTTGCTTTACTCTTTTTGGTAACATTTTTAGTGTGTGAAGTTTCTGGCAAATGGAGCAGAACAGGTATTAATATGCTAATGATCAAATCTCATGAATTTGTGCCGTTCATCGCACCAGAGCGAGCGATTTCAAACAAGTTGCTGCAGTTTGGGAAGTCAGCTGAATTAAACTGAACTTGAACAAGAAAACCTCACAGTACAATTAAGGGAGATACTGAATAAAACCTCTGTGTTTAGGGTTCACCCTGTACATGAAGGTACAGGCGGAAGTTCAATGGGGATGGCTGAGAACTGTGATTGGCTGCTGGTGTTGCCTCATGCATGTTTGTGATGCGAGTTTACAGAGGAAAGCCGACATCAGAGAAGACTCTTAGCAAGGCTTCTCGTTTTCACTAGCGAAACCATTACTCTGACAACCTTCTCTGTGCCAGAAAATGAATTGTGGATGTCTCTATTCAGAAAGGAGACACAGTGAAATAACATCAATAGATGTAACTACAGTTCTACAAATCTGTGTGTAGCTCTGGAGAATATAAATCACGGCTTAATTGACCATATAGACCTTGTGTTTAGCGTTGTGGAGGTGAAAACAACAGGCTAGATCTGATTTCTACACAAGAAATCAACATCGCAGCTGAGCAGAAGAATAAAAAATATTCTTGCATGAGCTCTAATGTTTTTTTTAAGGCTGCAACTAACAAGCAATTTCTTTCTGATTGCTTTGCCAAAAATATATGTTTTAACTTCTGCAAATTGCTTATTTCTATGGATAATAGCTCCACAACAACCCTGAGAGCTATAGCACCACATCCTCACAACTGATAAACAAGTAAAATCAGTAAATGTTTGTTTTGAGAAATGATTTAAAATATGCAATGATTCTCAGAATTGCTGTCAGTTGCATCTGCACAAGTCTTTTAACCCGACTTGAGATTCCTTAAGGGAATGTTCTCTAACACTGTGTAAACATTCCTGCAGTCATCCCTTAGCGAACGCGAGTGCTGAGCTCAGGTCAGTGAAGCAGATCAGTAGCGAGCGCAGTCGACGCCAAGGACGAGCGGGAAGCCAGCAGCGCGATAGGAACTCAGCGAATCAATTGACGCATCCGTGCATTTACAGGCGTTGGGTTAATTCACAGCGTATACGCATACAATGTACAAACATGGAACGTTTTGCTCCCCAGTAGCAGCTATATATTCACGGTACAGACACACACACACAGACTTGCAGGGAGTGAATGTACTGTATTTCATTAATGGCTGTAGTAGGTAGCACAACTCTGGCTGTGCTCAGTCAGTAATGGCCTCGGCCCTGCAGCCCTCCGGTGATCCAACTGCTGCAACTGACTGTCACACTGGCAGCCGTGCGTGTGTGTGTGTGTGTGCGTGCGTGGGCTCATGTGCCTGCACCCAGCTACCGTAGGCCCTCCTGTGGAGCTCGTCTCTTGCCTATTTATCGTCCTGCTGGTGTCACTGCATTGGTCACCAATGTTAACACAGTGTGAGGTCAGACACACTATTCAGTACACAACTCCCATTGTACATTGTACATCCTCAGTCTGTGCTGTAGAAGCAGGTTATTATTACCACTATAGTGTCGTCTCTCTGTGTTATTAATCTCATTTTTGCGCCGTTCCATTACTATTCATATCAAGTGTGTGTCCTCATTAGCTGTGGCCGTCACATCCCAGACAGAGGTCAGGGTCCCTGCTGTATCATGTCAGGCCACTGGACCTTTGCTCCCATGTATGCAGTCAGGTCAGAGCTGTGTGACAGCTGTGGGCTCCTCCTGCTCTCCCCCCTGGCAGCGGCTGCCGCCTCTGGCCCTCTGTGAGGACGAACCGCGTTTAACCCTCAGACTGGCCCTCACTGGAAATTAGAAGTGCTGTTAGAATGAGACGCTGCAGCTTTTAATGTGGGGGGAATATAAATGGCAATCTCGTCTATTCATTTGTGGTGTGTTAAAAAAAAAAAAAAAAAAAGCTCCTTTCATTACACCCTCAAATTATTATTTTTAAATAATAGAACAAATTAAATAGATTCCCTCAGCTGGAAATAAACAGGATTTTTTTTTTTTAAGTGTAGCTGAATGAAAAAGTGACAAGTAAATGGGGTTAGTCTGTCATGAATTGATTAACAATGAACAAGTTGTAATGTGGTGTCAGCTAATGCCATATTTCTTGCCAGCTTAAGATAAAAATATGGGACTTCATTTGGCAAAATTGCAGTGTTTCAACTAATGGTCACATAATTACTGTATAACACTTCAGAACGCCTTAAGCCTTTTAAAACACTTTGTTTAACTTGTCATATATGATCTACATATTTTCTCAGCTGTCGTTTTCGTTCGATTGTGTAACATCACTTTTGGTTTACATAAATTCGGATTTAAACATTGTTTTTGTTTTTTTTCCAGTCTTGGACGAAACTCAAGTCAAACCCACTCTTGCTTGGAGCTGCCATGGAACATGAATATGATTATCACATGTATTTCTGGTGACATGCACAGTGGCTGCATATGGCACAGTTATGAATCCCACTACAGTCGCACATCATCCTGGAGGGGGCCCAGCATTGTCGGAGGTGTAAAAGTGGAGCTTTTAGGGGCTTACATTCGTCAGCTCTGGTGGGAACAACTGCTGACAGCTAACACACTCTTTCTCATACACACGCACAGCAGCACACCTCTGATGGATGGCAAAATGTAAGACAGGATTTTTGCTTCATCTGCCTCATCTGCGATTACACTCGGACCCCCACAGACAGACAGAGAGAGACAGACGGCTGAGAGGTTGTTCCGATATTGTGCATACGTGTCTGTAGATGTGTTTGTTCTGCGAGAGACACCTTGAAGGAAAGCGACGGCCGCCGGGGCTTTACTTCTCCAAAAACTTTTGTTTGGTCTCTCTCTTTGTCTTCCTCTCCCTGCTGCCTCTTCTCTGTCGCAGAGCAACCGTTCTCTCCATCACATCCCAGTGTGACTCAGCACCCCCACTGATCAAACACCGTCTAGTCCTTCCTCTCCTCCATTTCCATCTCCTTCCCTCCTCTCCCTCTCCGTCTCCGTCTCTGACAGACAGTTGAAGGCAGCCACACACCAACAGCTCCCCTAAAATGCAAAATGCCCCCCTGAGGGACCAACCCTGTATTCTTGAAAAGTATAGAAGCTCCCTCCAGGAGATGGCTTTGCGGGAAAAAAAAGTAGTGAATAACAAGCAAAAGAGAAAATAACAAGATAAGATCACAACAAGCACAACTCTCTCAATCTTCTTGTCGCCCCCCCCTCCTCCCTTTCTCTCCTCAAGCACCAGTGCATAGCTCGCAGCAAGGATACCAGTAGACAATAGGGCATATTTTTCTTTTCCTTTACAGCTCCACTTATTTCTTTTCTGCTTGCTCGACTGTCCCTAAAACCTTGAGAAGCTGTAAAAGCTAAAAAAAAAGTCACAGTTTGCTCGCAACAGTCGCCATATCCACCTGAGTTTCAAACGGAGACGTTTTTTCGTTAGAGTCAAGTTTCCGTCATTCCCTCAACTGACTGGAGGGCATTAACAAATCACGACCGACTATTCTGATAGACCGGCCGATCTGAAAATGCTCAGATGAGCTGCCCGACAGGCCAGAAGATTACTGATGGTGACAGAACGGATAACACTGATACTCATTAGAGCAGCGTCCGTGAGAAATAGACACGGCTAAACGATCGGCCCTATGATTATGATTCACAAGAGCATGAGATGAGATCAAATGACAAAATCAGTGCCACTGGCGTCGTCATCAGAGGATATAAGGGGAAGAGAAAGATAAAGAGGGTTGTGTTAGTGATCTTATCTGCCTCGTATATAGTGTCACACTTGTTAATGAGTAAATTTCCCTATTACATTACATATAGGCTAACACTGTCTTTACAGAACACCCACGCTGCTAACCCTTTAACATATATGAGTTATGTAACCTGTGTCATCTCTGCAGCTTTAAATGCAAATCATTAACAGTCGAGTGGCGTTTTTAGATTTAAAAGCCACGTTGATGTTTTGAACTACAGCGTCACGGTCTATTGACCCTTGTTTATGATGATGTGAAGGTGATGGGTCATGAAAAATATAGTGATCTGACAAAAGTGACTGCGTGTGCTGTGATTGCTCATGGTTTTATGACTCAAAAAATAAATCTGTCCGCACCGGCTGTGTTACGTTGCGGAGAGACAGAATCTGAACATGGAGTAAACACTGTTTCTTCACCAATCACACGCCAAGAGTGAAGATGCAGAACTGGAGCAAATGGTTAACAAGGCTGGGTGAGTGAGTCGGGCGTATTGTGGCTAAAATTATGGCGTGCTTGATTTGGAATAAAAACATCCCGGGCTGCTCTGTGTATTATGATGCACTAGGCGAACTCTATTTATGGATAAAGCTGATTTATGGATGCTTATCCACGTCAGACTTGGAAAATATCAGTGCTGTAAGTGTAAGTCACGCTGATTCATGTTATGAGTGAGTTATGACTTTGGGGGGGGGCAAGTGTAAGGCATTATCCAACTTATCCTTGTCCCCTGGTGCACTGGCACCTCCGGCAACGTGGCCTATACCACAACCTGCCACTTAGCACCAGTTCTACAAATCATGTGCATAGCATGCGCCTGCAGCGGCTGAGGGCTCAAATCATGCTCAAAGATAATTAAACAGAGGATATGAAAGACTAATCATCAATAAAAGAATAGTAATTATTACACAAGAAAAAAACACTTGACCAAACACCTGCTGTATTCAGTTTTTCTTTACTCTGATATCTTTGGTGCAAATTCAAACATGTATCAACAAAAAGTCAATCATCATACATAATCTGTCCTAAGAACAACGACCTGCAGTAAGTGTCATAGCAGAGGCAACAACAATCATAAACAACCTTTGCAGAGTGACGCTCATCCTTGGACTCTTGTCGTTTCCTTAAAAGCCCATCTCAGTAACACAACGTGGTTTATATGCAGGGATGTGCAGCCCAGCTTGTGTTTGAATTAGTTTGAACGAATTACATGCCAGTTTGAATTTGCCTGAATTTGACTTTTTGCTAAAGTGACAGCCCAAAAGGAGTCACGCTGAAATCTAAAGTCTTATCCAGCAGCTCTCAAACTGAGACAATGAAGTCAGCTCATATATGACCAAAGCATATGAGAAACATTTTTCTCATCAATGTTATCCAGAAAATGAAGACTTCCCGTCACATTTTGACAGTAGCTTCGAAAAATAAAACCTTTTTGCTGACAAGACTACAGTTAAGGTTTAGTTAGGTGTTATGAGTCAGTCTGGTGGGGTGTAGAATAGAGTGGTTGCTAGGGACTCACTGACATACACGTTAGGAGGGGGCGTGGTGTTGGGGATTCTCAAAATTGGTGGCAGCCGCACCTGGGCGGGAAGTCAGGATTTTGGGCCGGAAGCAGGAAGACGGCGACAGGCCCACGAGGAAGACGCCACAGGGAGCAGGTGTCTCACGACGCACCGGAGACTGAGAGACTGACGCGACATCCACCACACCACCGTTTGTTTTTCTTTTGTCCCACACTTAATGAACTTAAACCAACTAAACCAAGAGCGGGCTGGCCGTGAAAACAAAGTCAAAGGAGACGGCCGGAGCCGACCCACGAACAGGGCGCGCACCGTCCACCTGGGTGAGTTCCCACACACACACGTTTCCCCCTCCAGGTAGAAACTTTTGCACTCACCCAGAGAAACAGGACTCACCTACACGTTAATGCATCACGCAGGGACTGGTAGGTCTGACGTTAGGTGCTGGGTTAGCCTTTGGGAGGGGGTTTTGGGTTAGTAAGAGCCGAGGCGAGCCTGGCACCGTAACAATTGGGGGCTCGTCCGGGATTGTTGACAGTTAGCGTTAGCGCGTCCATGTTGGTTTTGTGAATGAAGTGTTGTGGTTTGCGTCGTGTGTCGTGGTTGGTGTCGCGCGCGGAGGAAATTTTGTGTGTTGTGGACACTATGTTTTGATTGATCCCCTGTGGTTTATAGTTTGCTCTGCGTTGCCTCGTGCGCGTTTGTAGTGTGACCGTGACGCGTCGTCCGGTTGTTGCTCTCTTTTGTGGCGCGTGTGGCGCTTTGGTGTTGTGTTTTGGAGAGCCGCGTGCTGACTTTTTGGGCTTTGCTGTTTGGTCTATAGTGGAGGCATTATTGTTTTTGGTGTTTTGCCGTCCATATTTTGTTGTGTAGCTGAAAAAAAATGGCGGAGTTCGAGCCAGCAGTATTTCTTGAAGCAGATGTAACGCGCACTCGGTTAGCCAAGCTTGATAAACCTAAATTGTGGCAACTGATGGAGTATTTGGAGTTGGAGGCCTCGGAGGAGGCGAAGAAGCCCGAGCTTTTGCAGTGCATTTTGGTCAATTGCAATCCTGAGGAGGAGAATAAAGAGCGTGAACGACTGCAAAAGGAATTTGAGCGTCAGCAGAAGGAACTTGAGCGTCAGGAGAGAGAGAAAGAGAGGGAGCATGAGAGGATGAAACTCAATTTGGAGAAAGCTAAACTTTCTTTGGACAACAGACGTCAGGAGCACAGAGAAGCTTTTGATTTGAGTAAGTGTTTTTCTTTGGTGCCACGGTTTGATCCCGAGAGGGTGGAATTTTTTTTTGAAATGTTTGAAAAAATAGCTATACAGCGAGCGTGGCCTAAGGAAGAGTGGGTGACCCTCATTCAGGGCTCCCTGACAGGAAAAGCTCAGGAAGCTTATGTTGCTTTGGACCTCGCTCAGATTGGCAGCTATGATGTGGTCCGACAGACAGTGCTCAAAGCTTATGAGTTAGTTCCTGAAGCATACAGGCAGCGATTTAGGACTGAGAGAGTACGTTCAGGACAGACTTACCTAGATTTTGCCCGTCAACAGGAGGCAGCGTTTGACCAATGGATGAGAGCAAGTGAAGTGTACACTTTCAAGGAGTTGCGAGAGCTGATGATTTTGGAACAGTTTAAGCAGAGTTTGCCGAAAGTCATGCAGACCTACCTGAATGATCTTGATTCCAAAACTGTGTGTAAGGCTGCTGAGGCTGCTGACAACTACGTCCTCATTCACAAGGACTCGTGGCATGACAAACCAAGTTGTCAAAGTAAGAGGACAGGTGAGCTTGACAGGCGTCCTAGTGATAAAACTGGCGCTGGTTGGCGCCCCTCTGCAAACTCCCAGACTAGTGGGCGTCCACCTAAGCCCTCTCCATTTCAGGGAGAAATCATCTGCCATTATTGTCGCAAGCCTGGTCACATTAAGTCACGTTGTCCAGCCCTCCAGAGAAAAGATGGCTGGAGAAGGGAGCCTGGGCGCTCAGTCCCCTGTAATCTTATGAGTTTGGATCCAGCCCACCGGCATGTAGAAGCAGCTGAGTTACAGATGTTTGATGGTTTCCTGTCTAGTGGGAGGGTCGCAGTTGAAGAGGGGGGTACTGAGGCATCGGTTACCGTTCTCCGAGACACAGCTTCAGGTCAGTCTGTTATGGTAGCAGGTACCCTTAACCTGCCTGAAACCTCTGCGTTGGGAACGTTTGTGCCTATTAAAGGTTTTGGCGGTGCATATAGTGCTGTTCCACTCTATCGAGTTTTTGTACGGACCAACATCTTCATTGGTTATGCCGAAGTGGCAGTGGCTCCTGAACTTCCAGTGAGGGGGGTGACATTCTTACTGGGAAATGATTTGGCTCACAAACAGGTAGTGGTGACTCCCCTGTTGTCTCCAACCCCCTGCGATGTGGCTGAGACCAAAGCGTTAGAGGAACAGTATCCAGAGGCTTTCCCAGTCTGTGCAGTCACCCGGTCTCAAGCGCGAGCCCTCACAGAGTCCACCGCTGGCAACGATGCAGTGGTTGAAGGACCTGTTGTGGAGGCGAAAGGGGCAAGCGACCTGCCCCCAGTTGACCTTGCAGACACTGTTTTTGCTAAGTGGTGTGGGGTGAGTGAGCTACCAGTTTTGAACAGAGAAACACTGATTACAGCCCAGAAACAGGATCCCTCACTCAGCCCCCTTAGACAGGCCGCTTGTACAGCTGAGGAGAGTGAAAACATGGCGGAGGGTTTTTACTTTAAAGGGGATGTGCTCATGAGAAAGTGGAGACCGCCGGCCCGTCCTGCTACTGATGAGTGGAGTGTGCATCATCAGATAGTGTTGCCCCAGGGCTATCGTGAGGATGTTTTGCGTCTAGCACATGAGACCCCATTAGCTGGTCACCTAGGCATTAGAAAAACACAGGCTAAGATTATGAGACACTTCTATTGGCCCAAGCTTCATCGGGATGTTGTAGCTTTCTGTCGTTCGTGTCATCCCTGTCAGATGGTTGGAAAACCTAATCAGAAGGTCCCTGCTGCTCCTCTGACCCCTGTGCCGGTGGTGGGGGAGCCCTTTTCAAAGGTTGTTATAGACTGTGTTGGCCCCTTACCTAAAACTAAGAAAGGAAATGAGTTCCTGTTGACCATCATGGATGTGACAACCCGTTTTCCAGAGGCCGTCCCTCTTCGAAATATTAAGGCTAGGACCATCATAGAGGCTTTAGTGGGTTTCTTTTCACGCTTTGGGTTACCAAAACAAGTGCAGCATGACCAGGGGACTAACTTTGTGTCTGGTGTTTTTCAAGAGGTCATGAGTGAGCTTGGTATCTCTCAGGTTGTATCTTCTGCTTATCATCCCCAGTCTCAAGGAGTGCTTGAACGGGCTCATCAGACGTTAAAAACCATGATCAAAACCTACAGTGCTCAGTTTCCCGGAGATTGGGATGTTGCGCTCCCTTTTCTGCTTTTTGCTTTGAGAGATTCTGTGAGTGAGGCCACTGGTTTTACTCCTTTTGAGTTGGTGTTCGGTCATGAGGTAAGAGGTCCATTGAAGTTATTAAAGGAACAGCTGCTTCAACCTGAGCCTGCGACAACTGTGCTCCAGTATGTGTCTGAGTTTAAGGACCGCTTGTGGGCTGCGTGTCAGGTGGCAAAGGAAAATCTCCTGAAAGCCCAGAACCATATGAAAGCTCAGTTTGACCGGAAGGCTGTTGATCGCCATTTTGCTGTTGGGGACCAAGTCCTTGCTCTAGTTCCACAGCGAATGTCGGGTCTGAGTGCATCATTTTGTGGTCCGTATACTGTTATGAAAAAGGTAGGCGACAAAAATTATGTGATTAGCACACCTGAGGGTAGACGTAAAACCAGATTATGCCACATTAACCTGTTAAAACTGTACCAGACTCGTTTACGTGAGCCAGCTGTTGCCTGTGTGGCTATGGGGAGAGTGACAGAGGAGGATGTCAGTGGAGAAGTTGACACTGTTGGGTTCAGGTTGGGAAACTCTGAGGCTTTGAGATCTCTTGATGCTCAGCTGGGGCACTTACCGTCAGAGTGGCAGTCTGATTTTAAAGCTCTGATAGCTGAGTTTTCGTCCCTTTTCCAGGATGTCCCAGGTCGTACAACCTTAACTGCTCATGATGTAGATGTAGGCGATTCTGTGCCAATAAAACAACATCCATATAGGCTGGCTCCTTCCAAGCTTGACAGTCTGAGGGAAGAGTTGGGCTACATGCTGCAGATTGGGGCAGTGGAGCATGGGCAGAGTGAGTGGAGCTCTCCGGTAGTGCTAGTTCCCAAGCCAGATAACACTGTGAGACCATGTATTGATTATCGGAAGGTAAATCAGGTGACCAAAGCTGATGCTTTTCCAATTCCTCGACTGGAAGATTGTATCGACCGAATAGGCAGGGCTGAAGTTGTGTCGAAACTAGACTTATTGAAAGGCTACTGGCAGGTGCCGCTAACTCAAAGGGCTAAGGAGGTTTCGGCCTTTGTAACTCCTGATGGTTTGTATGTATGTAACGTGCTTCCCTTTGGCATGAAAAATGCACCCGCTACCTTTCAGCGATTAATGAACGCCGTTACACATGGGTTGAACTCAGTCGTGACCTACATTGATGATGTTGTGGTTCATAGCAGCTCGTGGCAGGAACATCTCACCTCACTGCGCCTGCTCTTTGAAAGGCTGCAGGAGGCCGGGCTGGTTGTGAACTTACCTAAGTGCGAGTTTGGAAAGGGTCAGGTGACTTACCTTGGGCATCATGTGGGCCAGGGAAAGGTGATGCCTAGACGTGCAAAGGTGGAGGCCATTCTTGATCTTCCCCCACCAAAGAGTAGGCGAGAAGTCATGAGGGTGTTGGGCATGTGTGGTTTCTACAGGCGATTTGTGCCGAATTTTGCTGCCGTTACTGAGCCGTTAACAAACCTTCTGAAGAAAGATGTAAAGTTTGTGTGGACAGAAGCTTGTGAGCAGGCTTTTGCCAGTGTGAAGGCTATATTAGCCTGTAAACCGGTGTTGCTGGCACCTAATTTTGAAGCACCATTCAAACTTGCTGTGGATGCATGTGATATTGGCGTGGGAGCAGTGCTCTTGCAGGTGGACACTGCTGGTCTGGACAGGCCAGTTGCGTACTACTCGAAAAAGCTTAATAAACATCAGAGGGCTTATTCCACAATCGAGAAGGAGGCTCTGGGTCTTGTCTTGGCTATTAAGCATTTCGAAGTCTATGTATCTCATTCAGGCCGGGAGGTCATTGTGTATACAGATCATAATCCGTTGACTTTCCTAGCCAAGTTCAAAACCTCAAACCAGAGAGTGTTTCGGTGGGCTTTGGTGCTACAGCCTTACAGCCTGGTGGTTCAGCATGTGGCAGGGAAGAATAATGTTTTGGCCGATGCACTGTCTCGTATGCCCGTGGGGGAGCCCACCTGAAGGCCTAGTAGTTAGTTCCTGTTTTGGTCAGTACTTTCAGGTTTTCCTTCTCAAAGTAGAGGATGTGTTTGTAACCTGATAGCTTGGCAGATTTTGAAAAAGTAGTCAATCTGCCGTGAAAAATGTTTGTGTACTTAATTACGTATTTGTGAATGGTGGTGTGGAGATTTTATGAAAAAGGGAAAAATTGTTAAAAAAAAAAAAAAAAAAAAAAAATACTAATCATAGTGTGGGTGTTACTTTTCTTTTTCTTTTTTTTTTTCTCTTTATGGGGGGAGGGATGTTATGAGTCAGTCTGGTGGGGTGTAGAATAGAGTGGTTGCTAGGGACTCACTGACATACACGTTAGGAGGGGGCGTGGTGTTGGGGATTCTCAAAATTGGTGGCAGCCGCACCTGGGCGGGAAGTCAGGATTTTGGGCCGGAAGCAGGAAGACGGCGACAGGCCCACGAGGAAGACGCCACAGGGAGCAGGTGTCTCACGACGCACCGGAGACTGAGAGACTGACGCGACATCCACCACACCACCGTTTGTTTTTCTTTTGTCCCACACTTAATGAACTTAAACCAACTAAACCAAGAGCGGGCTGGCCGTGAAAACAAAGTCAAAGGAGACGGCCGGAGCCGACCCACGAACAGGGCGCGCACCGTCCACCTGGGTGAGTTCCCACACACACACGTTTCCCCCTCCAGGTAGAAACTTTTGCACTCACCCAGAGAAACAGGACTCACCTACACGTTAATGCATCACGCAGGGACTGGTAGGTCTGACGTTAGGTGCTGGGTTAGCCTTTGGGAGGGGGTTTTGGGTTAGTAAGAGCCGAGGCGAGCCTGGCACCGTAACATTAGGGTTAGGTCAAAATATAGTTTGACCCATGAGAGTCAACTTTTTGTATCGAGAACAAAGCTGCCTTACGGGGTGAAAAAATATAAATAACTGCCACTGAGTCCCTTCCTCTCTCTTGATATCAATATTGCAAGCTTGCGAGCTGGCGTATGCATGTCACCATCAGTGATGCCTGGCAACAATGCCTTCAGGATCTCGTGTATTATTCAGAGATCCCAACAAGCACTAGGGCTCTGCCATTATCTATTTAAATCTGAGCACAGGCATGTCCCACTGAAAGCCTATACTCACACCACCACCTGCCCCGCTTACAAGAGATAGAGAGGGATGTGGAGAGGAGACAAGGGACTGGTCGATGCAAAATAGGTAGGAAAACATGCAGAGGGAGAGTGATGGGGAGGCAGAGATGTTATTTTGGGTGGGGGAGAGGGGAGGGAGGGCGTGACAAAGCGGCTGTGAGGTAGAGGTTGAGGACAGAGGAAGGGGGAGGAATTAAGCATGGCATCTGAATAAGGCGGGAGGGGGGTTAGACAAATGTGTGATATAAAAATGGGAGGCAGTCTACAAAATGGAGGCAGGGTAAGAAGTGATGGAGGCAGATATTAAGAGGGCATTAGGGAAATAGGCAGAAGATGAGATGGCGGAGGTGATGAGGGAAGGGAAGGAGGAAGGACACATGAAAGAGGAGGGATGTAAAACAGTACAAAAATTGAAAGAGAGGAAAAAGAGACGACAAGAGAGGAGGCAGGGAAGGAATCTGTGGGAGGAAATGTGTAACTGGAACTGAGAAAAAGAAAAAAGACAGGCATGAAGAAATTAATTTTTTTTTAAAAAGTGCACCTTGAGGAGAGAGCAGAAGGTAAATGAAATGGATCGCCACAACATGATGTAGCATTTAGGGACTAGTCCTCTCCATCATTTCATATTTCTCTCTCCCTACCACCTCACTCCCCTCCATTATCCATTCATCAAATGACAGCCATCCTTTCATCCTGAGTCATAGACACAATTGCTCATCCACTCCATTAGGCCATCATCCCACCCTCCTTCAGTCCTGCTCACTCTCCCTCCTGCTTCTCAGTCCCCTGATCATCTTCAGGTAAAACACATCTCACCTCACTTAAATCATGAAAACCCAGTTTAACAAGTCATTTAATCCAGTATCAAGTCTTCTATTGTCATGTGCTTGCCCCTGGGGAGCAACCATTACATATGTAATCAATCAACTTCTCTCAAGAATTTACCATGAAATTAAGCAACTTGCTCTACAGTCTGTCCGTCATGTTTTGTGTTTTTTGACTTTTTTTTTTCCATCAAAAGCAAAACTATAGCAAAGACTAAAAACTGATTAAGAGGTGTGTTAAGCTGAAAATATTACAGATAGCCAAAGAGAAGTACACAAACCATTTTACAGAGCACTGAAAGGAAGAGGCACCTCAGAGACGATCTACATCTGTACACAGAGCTCAGGCTGGTATGACTTTCACTTATTCACTTCTCGCCAAAATGTTCATGTTTCTGACATGTTGCAGTTATTGTTTGTGAATTGCAACAGCTGGTGCATGATGTAATAAAGCTCCACATGTGAAGGCTAACGTTAGCTCGCCGAGTCTTATGTACATGCCCAGAACATTAACAGGCTGCTGTCTTTACAGTGCAGTCAGTCACATTCTAAGTCAGTGTGGACTGCTGCTTGTAGACTGCCTATACAGTATGGAGGTATGTGTATGTGTCACTGTGTTGTTTTCAGTTTTTTTTCACTATGGGATTGAATTAAGTTTCAAATATTGTGAAATTTCATATAGGTGCTGGCTATAACTGTGGCACACGAAACCATGGGATGAGGATCGGGGTAATTGTCCAACCGGCTGATGCAGACAACCTGGTAAAATGTCCATATAACTGTCACACTGGAGTATTAGGGGACATTCAAGGGATAGTTCAACATTTTGGCAAATTGGCCCAATACCGTAATCCCTATAGTCTTAGGAGTAGGTTTGTTACCTTTAATTGTCGGTGCAAGCTATTTTTAGAACGGTGGAGCAGAGCCACGAGCTGCTCAGAGCTACGCTACAGAGGCTAATGGGATTTCTTGGTTTCCCTCATCAAACTCATCAAATACACAATCTGACAACTCCAAAACACTCTCATGGACAGCCTCCGTAGTTTAGCTCTGAGCAGCTCACAGCTTGGCTCGGCTGTTCTAAAAATAGCACGCACCGACAATTAAAGGTAACGAACCTACTCCTAAAACTATAGGGGTTATGGCAATAGGCCAATTTGCTAAAATGTTGAACTATCCCTTTAACAGTTGGAGCTGCGAACTCCAACTGGGAGCACTTGAGCATTAGCCTGATGCATCAGCCGCTTATTTCATTCCATTTCATAGAGCGTCTGAACACGAGCCATAGGGATTTGTTTGCTTCCGGGAGGCGGTTGCTTACGTTTGCTTCAACTAATCGCTGCTGCTTGGTGATGACGTGTGCTATACACCGGTTAAGCTCATAGGTTAAGCTTGAGCGATTGAGTTCAACGTCATCGCCTTCAGTTCCCCATCTGTTTGCTGATTGGTTTGTTATGGCGGACGGAGCAAACCGAAACGCGTTACTAGTTTCCTGACTATATGGTGGAGGCAAATGAAATTGGCCGGAAGCATTAGGCGGCGCTAGCCTGGCTACTTGATCATCACCTTGATGTTATCTCACCAAAGGAAAACACTGACTTCCAGGCATCTGGGGGAGTTAAGAGTACAGTAGTTAAGAGTTTTAGGAAGTTAAATTAAAGGCCATAGAAGGGAAGTAAGATTTTAAAATAGATGTTCTGAATTCTACATCGTTATTTTCACCTGCTATTTACCTCCAGTATATTCCCTTTTTAATGGGTCAGGTGTTCAGTCTGATGTGGATGTTTGTGTGGGGATTTCAGCTGTCATTACAAGCAAGAACGCGCTGCTTCTTTGTTTGTTTGTTTTGCTTCAGCGTACAGTTAAAAGTGATGCCATTTAAGAAATTAACTGCAAAACTCCAGGTGGTAACTCTTCACCATTACTGTAAACTGCAGATGTGCTGTGCATGGCAACAGAAGTGGCTGGAGACTGGTGGAGAAATCATATACATCACCCTTTACGTGCCTGTGCTTCTCACAGAAAAATATTAACGCACTCACTCAGATTCAGTGAAAATTTCATTCCTGTCTTAAGAGGCATAAGGAGGCATTTCTTGGCATTTTGGTGGGTTGGTTGCATCGGTGCAGTCATGTGGGGAAAAAGAACATGTTTCTCAGAAGTGGGTGCCAACTTGCTTGTATTATTTCTCCTGCACGCAACTGTCGTGGGATACACTGTACAAAGTATGTGTGTGTGTATCCCCCATGATAATTACTAAAGAACATACACTTGGAATATGTAGTGCAAACACACATCTCCTGGGCAACGTTTCTCATGCACATAACACAGCAGGAACCCTGATGAATTTGTGCTATTGTGGTTTCCTCATGGCACAGCACACTAATGCTCCCCGTGCAATGAACGGCTATGAGTCACGGTCATCAATCAAAAGAAAAACGTATTAATTCATCAATCAAACACACCTCTCCATCAATTTATGGATGAGCATATGCTAATATGTTTCCTCTCCAGCAGCACTTGAGCCACACTCCTCAAATCAGCTTCCCTCATACTCGGCCTCGCTCTGATTTTTAGCATGAAATGCCCAGTGATCATTCTGCCGCAGTTCTTCATGCAGCCCATAATCATTGCAGCGCTCGCTCATTTCTTCTGTCAGTCAGAGAGGAGTGGAGAGGGCCAGCTGACACCCAACACCAACCCATCCTCCGCTTTCCCCTCACAAACACACACACACACATCAACAAACACACAAATAAACACTCACACAGTGGACCGAAGGCAAACAGACAAAGACACACATGCAGAAAGGCCAACTCGCCGGGGCTGGGCATGGGCAATGGACTTGGGCTTGGGGTTTGCTAGGGTGGAAAGGGGAACAATTTCATGCCCAAGTGCATCAGAGAAGAGTACACTGGGAACATGAGCAAACATTTTTCCACCCAGATAGGTTACAGCAATTACCCTCGCCTCTTTAACCTTGCCACTCGCCTGCAAGCTCCGTTTCAGGTCCCATCCACGAGACGACGCAGACACGGTTTGTATGGGAACATGGGGGGTGAGGGGCTGGGTGGGTATCTTTCTCTCCATTACATCATCAGAGCATGATGAGTGGTCTCTAAAAACTGCTGTGAGTGCCTACTGTACGATCACGACGCCGGGTTGACTGGTTGTATCTTCTTCAATAACAGAAGTGGTTGCGATTAAGAGCTCATTGTTCTGTCGTAAACGTGTCAAAACATGGTGCTAACTCCAGCGACAGCGGCTTTGTCACGGCGCAAACGGAGGTGTGTCTGTGAATGTGAGAATTTGAGGGAAATGTGCTGACAATTAAATGAGAAGTGTGAACATCCACTTGCGTGTGGTCTGTGCGAGTGTGTGAGACACCGCCGGCTTGTGCCCGCCGCACCTGGACTCCTCTATTTTATTAGGCTAGTGTTTGTCTTTTCGCCAGGACTCCATGCCTGCCAACACAGCGAGGGGACGAGAAAGCCCTTTTGACACAGGAGTAAAGATTAGCCTGAATATTACTACAAACACACACACAGAAAATGTCAGGGTGGTATTAAACACAACAGGAACGGCCTTAACCTCTGTTTAACGCCTATGGAAATATCATATTTTCACCATACTGACATTAATAACTTTGCTCATTCACAAAAGGCAGAGCTATCTCAATCTAGTTCCAGAGGTTTGTATTCAGTAAGAAGCCATGCAGGACGACCTCAGCAGATTGACATCCTCATGGTTATTGCTGCATGACTCTCCCTCCACAGCCACCTCAGACATCATTACATCATTACACACGGGTTGTGTTAAAGTGATGGAGTGGTCCTTTAACTTCCCTGTAACTGTGCATTATGTAACAGTTCAATTTATTTTAAATTATTTTTTGGACTAAATTGATCGACTCCCTTAGTGAAATTTTCTGCAATCTGACTTAATGGCATGACTCATCCCACTTGTATAACAGCGACATCAGTATGTCTCAGCATATGTACTACTGTGTTCATGACTAATGTTTGCCTATGAGCTCCAACAGATTTTTCAATTACTGCAACATTTAGCCAGCGCTGAATCCACTCTGTATTAGAAAACCCATGAATGTACCTGGTTATTTTAGCTTCAATAATGTCTGCAGCATCTAATCATCTAATCTCTTCCAGCCTGCGTTTCATAATGACAGTAACTCCCCCCCCTCCCCTTCCTTCTGCTTGGCTCCATCAGGACGATGCAGTTGGAGGACAGGCAACATTTTAAATAACTGATGTTGCATCTACTGATTAACTCAAAGGTAAATGTTATACTGTTAATTACCACAGGGATATAAGCAAGCAGGGTGAATCAGACTGTTGATCAGTCATGGTACCCCCCCCTTTCAGAACCTGAGCTGAATATTACTGTAATATCACACACTAGAAAAAGCTGCATCCTGATTATTCAACTCGAGTACCGTACCCATGCCTCTTATCGCTCCTCTTCACATCTGATCCTCCAGCCCAACTTCCTCTCTGACATTAATAATGTGCTTTGCTTTGTTGTAACAGTTTGTGCTACCATTAAGGGTTTAATGATATCCCGATATTCATAAAAGTTGACCAGGTGATGGTCTTGATCGGGCATCTTTAACCTAAAACCCAACAAAAACAGACAGATGAGGGGGAATATAGCATGGTCACCGATTCGCTGTTTGTGCCTGCGAAAGTCCAATAAACCCCTGGAGAGTTGAATGCTCTTTATTGATATACAATATGCAAAATGGCCTCTTTATGGCATAACACTCAGCGTGGTTTATAAGAGTGGAGGCTGAAAGGGAAAGGAGGCAGAAAACATGAACAGAGAGGGAAGGGAGGGAGGGAAAAGATGCTGTCTGTGCACCTGAGTGTGTATGTGTGTGTGCGTGTGTGCCGCTCACTACTTCCCCAAAGTGTTCTCTCACGCACGGCGCCCGTTCATCTAGATTTTAAATGACTGTACTGTATATATCAACAGCGAGAGCTTTTCTTTCAAACAGCACCGACTGCTCTGTCTGCCTAGCGTTTTCCTGCAGCAGCGGCTTTAACAGGCAACTGCAACAATACGAAAAACACTCAAAGCCCTTCACCTTGTCATCCAGACCACTATTGCTTTCCCACTACTGCAGGATGTCAGCACAGAGCTTTGATATACTGTAGGGATGGTAACAGAGTGCTCTGTTGCAAAGGGATACTCTTATCAGTGGCAGCTCGTGTTGGGGGAGATGAGGTAATGGGTGAATCTGAAGGGTCCGACTCCACAGCAGCTATTAATGCTGAGGCAATCTGATACGGGCTCTTGTTTAATATTTCAAAGAGCTTCTATAAATGATATTGCTCAGTGGCGCTCATTGTATCGAGTTAAACAAGAAGCAACCTTGTATGAAATCCAAATTGAGTTTAATGTAATCGCTTTTATTGGAAGTAATGTTAGCACTCTTGCTAGTTAGGAAAAAGATCAAATCAATGTTCAGTTGAATAATGTTTGACAATAACATATTGTCATAAAGCTGCCATTGTGCCACTTTGTTCAAAGAATCTGCCGCATGTGAAGTTATAACACCTCTCGGTGTCTGTCATCTGTCCAAGGTGTGGCTTGTACCACTTCCCAGTTTTCCAAATTCCTCTGACAGAGCGGAGTGAGCAGGAACCTCAAACAGACGCCAAAGACAAACACCTCATCTTCACGCACCCATTAAGACGCAGCATCATTACCGAGCCTCTTACGATGATGGTGAAAAGAAATAATGGGATTTGTGCGAGGCGTGTTGATGCACCAAAATGAGCCCTGGCAAAGTCAACCCTACACACACACAAGAAATGCTATTCCCACATTCTTTTTGTGCTCTGTTCAAGAGAAGAAGAAAAAATCAATTTTAAGGTTGAATAAGACTTGATAAGTCACAGAGAAGTGGCATTTTGATAGCATCTTGCTTTCTTAATGTGGTATTTTCTGCTGAATGAAGAGGAGACGGTTTGTTTTCGACAGAGGAAGATTGGATTTGTTCCAGAATCTCTTGAGAATTTGTTTTTGTCTGTGTGTGCAGTTCTTATCTGTTGTAATTAAAAATGCTGATTTGACTGAGCGTTTATGACATACTCTGCATCTTACAGTGACAGTGTACAGTACTGTATATCAGCTCGACAGCAGCAGCGAGGTTTCTTCTGTGTGCATGTCCTGTCAGGCTGACCCCTCTTCTCCATTCAAGAGGACAAAAATGAGCAGTGTGTCCTGCTGTACAACAGAACCATGCTGTTTATCACACTATTGTCACTTCTGACAGATGACAGAAAAGTGCAGCCGAACGAGCAGCTCTTTTTTTTAAAATTGGGTGTATGAGCTGGAGTGACCGAGGGCGGCACATTCACTCGCTATAAGAGACAATACAAATACCATCTTGTAGTTTGGAAGAAGCAAGGATTTGAGTATTCAGAGCCAGGGTGTCCATTTGTGAAGCCAAGTTTGTTGCTCTACTGTAGCTTTAATAATTGATGACACTGACACTAAAAACCACAGCATCTGGTCAGACAGCCTTCACTCCACTTTGTTAGTCAGTGATACGGATATTTGATTCCATGAGTTACAGGCATGCAAGGGCCTTTAGTTAATACATCACACACATCAAAGCCAAGCGTTGACTCTATACTCCACCCCACCTACACACACACACACACACACATACACAAGATGCTGAGCAGAGCCCCAGTAATGAGACAGTCATGCCATAAAATATAGTGCGATGCCAAAAGGGGGGCTGTAATATTGCAGCTGTGTGCCATACAGGAAAAGGGGCGGTGACAGACGATTCATTTGAACCAGATGTTGCTGAGGAATGGTCGCCGTTAAAGCCCTCCTCTTTAATCATTCAAGTGTATACACAGGTAGAATAATAGATGTGCAGCAATCCTGAACGATTCCCACTTCGCCATTAACATCGACCTCCCGCCCCTCCCCCCTCCCCAGGAGGATTCCCGGGCCGGGGTGGTCCTCAGGTATCATCCCCCCCTCGCTGTCCCATGCGCCACTCTCCGTACGCGGCTCTCGTGAGATTAATTAAACCGCTGTGCACCTCTGTTTTGCAAGTGTGTGAACGCGATAGTCCTGCAAGCTGGCGAGAATTCCTCTCCGGGACACACACACATACTTATATATTTAACACACACGCGCCACATGCACGCACAGGCGCGCTTTCACGGTCAGCGAACATTTACGCACGAATGAAACTCGATGATCTCAAACATCTCGGAGCCGTTTCCATGTGTTTTGATTTGCCAGTCAAACACGATTTGGTGCTTTTGTGTGAGCGTGTGTTAGTCTGTGTGCGCGAGGAGGGGGTCGTCCTGCGTTCACAAATGGCGCAACTTCTTTTCTTTTTCCTCCCCCTGTCAAGTTGACACAGCTGGGAGCCCCACACCGACCAGTGGCGGATGTTAAAGGGAAGACTGCGCAAATGCAAACCAGCATCTTCATCGTTGTCTTCATCGCATGCAGGCAAAAGACAAGAAAGCACATGACTGACTGCCTGCCTGGGCTACTTGGCACGACGTGCACACAGACACAGATCGTTTGCACAGGAGCACCTGCACCCCCCCCAACCCCCCATCAGCCTCTTACCTTTTGCCGTGGAGCTTTCTCTCTCTCTCTCCGACGGTTGGAGCTGAACGTGCAGGTCTTGGTGCTTGGTAGTAACAGAAACACGCCTATTCCGCAGCTCCCCGATCTGTGTGTGTGGAGGAGAACAGAGGATGGAGAATCAGGAGCAGCGGTGCCTCTCTCTCTCTCTCTCTCTCTCTCTCTCTCTCTCTCTCTCTCTCTCTCTCTCTCTCTCTCTCTCTCTCTCTCTCTCCATTACCGGCAACCGATTGGTCCACGGGATCTTCGGTGGCTGCTTGTATGGGGCCAAATAACGAAAACCGCGGGGAGCGACAAGGCAATCACATGAATCAATCCTGCAAAGCAATTCAGTATGTTTTTGTTTTGTTTTCTTAATTAAGACCGAGTGATGCATCTTTCTGTTTTATTCAGACAGACTGTGCCACGTGTTTCCAATAAGCGTTTGCTATTGGGAGTCAACCACAAGTAAGACAAGGCCAAGTTGTTTTTCAGCATTATTCATTACTTTGAAAAATGTAGTTGTTTTATATCGTCCAAAATTTTAAAGGGACTACGAGGAGTTTTGGACAGCCAAGTGTTCTCACACGACATTTACCCTGAGCCTCCGCGCGCATTGGTGAAACAGACGATTTGCCAAGAATGTTTTCATTGATCAAGGATGAAAGTCAGAGGTTCGAAGACAATCAGATACCATCGTAGTTCTGACCATTAACAGTGATTAGGCGGCGTTATTATGACCCAACGGAAACGCTGGTCGGCTCCCCCAGCATTTCCACCACTAATAATAATAACATAATAACGATAGAGACAAAACAATATATTTATCGAAAATGGAGCCATTAACAAGTGTGGGTAACAGATTCATCCACATTAATATGAGACTTTTTTATAATCAAATACAAACTCCTCGTTGTCCCTTTAATGTGTGTTAAAGACAGGTTCTAACAGAAAATCTAAAACTGAACCAGATTAATTTACTGGTTGATGATGTGTTACTTTCCTGTGTGTCTATGTTGTGATGATGGTTCCCTGCTGTACTGAGGCTTTAGTGTTGTATCTCATCGTAATAATGAAAAACCTAAATGTCAATGGAATGAAAATGTCTGTTCATTGCAATATCAATGGCTGGGGACTGTCCCCATGTGGAGGCAGACGTAACTGAAGCTGGAGTTGCTGTGTAATTCTGAGGCAAAGGCTTCACCCTTCCCGATGTTTGCAGCTGTGAAGCCGCCCATTCTGAACACGCCATCACGTCAAGCACTTCACTTAGACAGTAGCTACTGTAAATGGGTCAGAGCACACACACACACACACACACACACACACACAGAGCACAACAGTGGAACTAAAGACTCGTTTTCAATAGGCCTTAAGGCCATTTTCTGATTGCCACAGTGTTTTATTGCGCGATTGAAAACTAAATGGCTCTATACTTGCATAGAATGACCCAGATTTATTTTCCTCATCTCATAGCTGGAGTGGTCCAAACACTTGTATCACATTGTGTGTGTGTGGGCAGGGAGGGTATCAGGCCCTGGCTGGGCCAGCAACTACAACATGACGCCACGTGCTCCGTTGTCTAATCTTGCCTGTTTCAAAGTAGCTGTATCAGCTGCTGACGGGCATGCGCGAACTCATTACAATATGTGAAAAAGAAGAGAGCGGATGATGAGGTGTGTGTGCATGTGTGGAATCCAAAGGGTGTTGGAGTCTTTCTTTCTCTCTCTCTGAGCGTCATTTTCACAGGTTCTGTGGAGGCGCCTTCAGTTCTCATGATGCTGTGTAAATGAATTCAGTGCTGCTGCCTCACAGAGACTCACAGAGGCTCAGCAGTGAGTGAAGAAGGGCCCACCCTATATAAGAGCTTCTCATACTTTGGTAAGAAAGTCACTTTTCAACTATAACCATAATAAAAACTATTTGAAAGAAAACTATGAAGACATAAATCACTATATTATCCTCAGTACATCCAGTGGATCTGTGCTGGGTTTAAAATCTGTACCTTCAAACACTACTTTCACCTAAAACTTAACATTCTACTCAATGTGGCAAAAATACGTATTTTTTATTCAGGAAAAACTATACCATGCTCCTCGTGATCAAAAAGTGGCCACTACAGCAGTGACTTTAATGATGCTATGCACGTTTTTTTCTTCCTTTTATGGGAAATGCAAATGCTTTATAGTCATCATCAATGTTTTAATGTATCATTACCTGCTTTAAATAGCCCTGCTCATTTATTAATAGCAGTGACAGTTGTGGAACAGGAGCAGATTGGTTACATCAGCAGACTTCAGTTTCAGCACCACGGTCAGTGACACTGTCACTGTGCGTTTTCAACTATTCACACCAGATGTCTGATACCAGGACTAAAGGTGATGGTATTAACAAGTGCATTTGTGAGTCAACCTGAGGTCAGAGTTTGGACTGATCTGCTCTCTCTGCAGTTTCATGTTCAACTTTGTGTTTCTGGTTGTTTCAAATCGAGGAGGGCTGTGAACCATTAAAACTCATGCATCTTCGCAGCACACATTTCCATAAGGACAATAGAGGTCTTTTTAAGTTAACGTTAAGTAGGTCTGGTAGTGACAATGGTTAGCCTACATCCTTGGCACGTAGGGGTCACGGCCTTGGCACGTGTCTTACGTCGATCACTACCAGTCAGCATGGCAGCCAGCACTGACACCGCGGTGGCTTTGGTGGCAAAGAAAAATGCCATATCTCCAATTTGGGAGTTTTTTGGGTTTATCTCAGATGCCAGAGGTGAGCCGAAGGACACAACAAAGCCTAAATATGCAACAAATGTGTGTCCATGAGTAAAATGTTCTTCTTTTTTTTAAACCTGCAAAGGCAGCGCCGCAACATTGTAGGAATTTACTAAAGCCCTTGTGAACATTTCAATACAGAAAAAAATTTGCAGTTACTCTATTGAACGACCCCGAAACATGAGCAAAAGGGCTGTGTCCATTTTGAACAAAGAGATGTCACTGTCAGCGCAAGGCTGACAGTGACACCCTGCGTGCTGAGAAGAGAAGAGATAAAGTGGATTGTAGGTCTGTTTGTAAACGGGGCTTCTCTGTCACATGTGCCCTGTAATCCGTAATCTGTTGTTTATGACAGATGAGACTATACAAATATACACACCGTAACATTGTATATATAACACTATGTACCGATCTATTGATTGATTTCTCACCAGCTTTGTTGTAAACAAATGCACATAGCCGGGAGGAGGGTTAGTAAAACAGCGGAAAAGCGAGAGGACTTGCATAGTTCCCCTTTAATGCTCATGCAAAGCAAAGGAGAAAAAAAAATAAAGCTTCTTCATGTTGGTGACGTCCTCTTCCCCTCCTCATCAGCTGCACTCCAGCCCAACCATGGCACACCATTTTCCTCTGTAACAAGACCACTGAGATGTCTGTACACTCTCTCGCTCTCGCTCAATGGAAGACAGCCTAATGAATATTTATCGGTTCACTGGGTCAAGGTGTAATATCCACATTTTCAACACGACACAACACCCCTCATGTATGTGGCAGGGCATTCATCACCGGGGTGGAATCGTTTACGGCTTGGCCTTGCGCCACCTGCTTCACAGCCTGCCAGCTGATCTGTTTGTATCTTCATTAGCACTCGTCCGAAGTACTCTAAAGCCAGATGTCAGAGGGCCCTGACCTTAGCTCACTTTGAATCAAGTCAACCCGCCAGTTGCAATTGTGTTTCCTTGAAGAATTTAGTTGTTTTTTTTTTCTTTTTCCCTCCATCTTGCAAACCTGCTACTTTCCTGCAGATCCTGTGATTGAAGTCCTGAATTGCCATGGTCAGAAAATAAATTGGAAATGCAATTTTCCGCTCCAAATTTTTATCTGGAAACCTCAACTCTTACATAGTTTCACAGTCGAAGTATTAGCACTGCTGGTATTTCTTATAAGAATCAATCTTACGAAAACAAATGAAAGTCAATGGTGAAACAAACACAAATCTCACTCTGTCACAGGTTCTCTCTGAAGTCTAAACAGAATGTACCGTTGCATGAGCATTCCGGCACAGCCCATCAGCACGTACCTGCCCATCCATCACAACGAATACAATAGCAGTGTTTTCCATTACAGTAAAAATGCAAGAGGTGATTTGACACACTTGAAAAATACAAGTATATTGTTTTTTCTTTGAAGGCAGCCAAGTCTGACGGCAGCCTTAAATCAAAGCAGTTCATGAACAAGTCGGCAACGGCACTCTTGAAAACTCTGCCAGTTAGAGTATCACATGAATACCCACTAGAGGGTTTTCCTTCTGCGATGGCTTAGGCGCACCTGTGGCCTGAGTACTCTATCCCCACTGGACAAAACAAATCGATCACCTTCAAAAAACCGGCCACTGAATTGATCCCTAAACAAATGTGATGAGCTTTATCCATAGTTCATCCCCTTTGGGCCTTTTGAAGCAGGGGAAACTTGCTGATCCGCAGTGTCCTCCTTTTCTAATAAAGCTGTCATCAGCTGCCAATGTGCACTTTCATGGCGTCGCTCCAAGCTGGCTGAGATCAATAGTGCCTGTCAGGGAAGCGTTCCCTTGGCGTAATAAGGCTGGGAGACACATGGTAAGTAGACCACAGGGGGGATCTAGGCGACGCTCTGATTAGATATGGACCCTGATTTCAACAGGGAGACATGACACTGTGTTTACACATGGGACGGCGAAGGGGGAGCGGGAGGAAATAAGAGAATTGGTCTTTAAATATAAGGGAACGGAGGAGCTGTTAAAGACTCAAACGCCTGTGGTGACACTAAACCGTGCATTAAATGAGGAGAAACCTTATAAAATGCATGTTTTACAGGATACAGCTGTATTTAGTGTCCAGTGGCACCGAGGTGATGCTGTGTTAGTGTCCATCTCCCATCTGCCTACTCTGCTTCAAAACATATACAGTATATATCCATCACTTCAGGAGATCTACAGCTCTGCCAGTGTCATGCATATTTCATCAAACAACATGCAAGGCTGTGGAGCCCATAGCTCATGTAGCTTTGACATCTTTACTAACCAGCCAGCGCTGATAGACACACAGCGCTTTCTGTGCTGGAAATTTACTGTTAACGTGACAGACTGATAGAGTGCGAGCAATTCTTTAGCTGCCCCATGCAAACAGACATGCACACGAAAGACTCACCCTTGCATCACATAACGAGCTAGTTTTTCTTTTAGTCTTGCAGATTAATTTTACATGATGCGACATGTCACAAGAACGTTGCTGCTCCTCGGAGACTTGTGTATAGTCTCTCTGCAACTATAGTGGTGTTTAGAGAAACGCAGCCAAATCTATCTTTGCTCCCTCGTTTTACACGGAACAGCACATTGCGAATTCAGTGCTCCCATGTGCGAAGCCTAAAATGACCTTATTTCTCACGGATAAGGATGGCTGATCATCGAGGGAAACAGGGAACACAGATAGCCTAATAGTTTAATTTACTATAAAGGCGTCTGCAGCCACACTAGCTGCTCCCTGAGGTTGTGGCAAATATGTTCTTGGAGTAACAGTGTAACATCAGCGAAATATGCTCAGAATTACAATGGTAATCTAATATTGAGCATGTTCTCCATCTTAGTTTAGCTAGATGTTATGCTAACATGTGTAATACACTGATGCAGGTGTTTGACTCTAAACCAAACAACCGAGCAAATTAAATTTTGACCTGATGACAGTTTACAGAGAAAAGTTGATTGACGTCTAGACAAAGTTAACAGCTGTGAAGGTCTCTTTTCTGTTTTTGCCATATTTTTGTAGATCTAAGGCTACACAGCTCCTGAGTTTGCAACATAATGTCACTCATGTCCAGCCCATTGGCAAAGCAACCCAAAATGTAGGCTATCTTCCAAAAGAAATTCTACTGTATCAGCCAGCAGTAGCCTAAATCTCCAAAGAGCTGAAGGTAAGATCATCAGATCGCTTTGATGACAGAGGTTGAATCTTGAATTTTTCAGCCATGCAGGATATTGTGCATGCCACACAGTGGTCTGTAGTATTGCACACATCACTTTTTAGTTTCTCTTCACCACTTTTGGAACCTCAGCCGAGGTGGTACCAGAAAAGTAGTACCAGGTAGATTTAGGGTACTTCTACTTAGCCTTGCATCACCAGGCTCTTCAGAGAGGCGAAGAGCCTGTGTATGTTAACTCAGGATTTTGTCTGCATTATTGTTCCCATCTTCTAGCAGAGACGGCAATCTCCAAATTCACCAAAATAAAAGTGTTCACCGACATAAAATGTATAAAATAGGCATTAACTTGTATACAATAAAAGCAAAAGGTTAACTAAATGGCTTGGGGACTTTCTTGTAAATTATATTCCTTAATTAAATTGTTTCTCCACATTTTATTAGCTTGGTGCTTTTATTTTGATGGAAAGGCCTGTCTCTCTCGCCCTGGATCTGGTTACTTACCAAAACAGCAAGTCAACAGCCCCAGACTACTTCTAAGAGCGAGCAGAGTTGAGTTGAGCTGAGCAGGTACCATGTCTTATAGGCTACAGTCAGTAATTCTCTGGATAAATGCAAAGTTGATAAACTACAAGCCAACAGCAGAGTTCACACAAATATCAAAATTCCTGCCAGCTTGTTTTCACTGACACATTGTCACGTAAGGCTTCTCTCTGGTGTGATCCAACAGGACTGACAGCTCAGATCACTGGAGCTCTGAAAGGTTTGCTTTCACAGCCTGGACTCAGAAGAGGCAATAGATTATGGACCTCATTAAATTCTACGGGGACAATGTCCTACTTCAGAAGAAAAATGGTGATCTATGCAAACATCAGAAAATATATTTCCAAAGAAATTAAGAAATGCATAGCTCACAAAAATGATGAGGACACATTGAGAGAGAATTTCATCATAATTTAAGAAAGCCGGGAGATAAGAGACAGAGAAATTTGAAATTCACTGCCCTCTGATGGAAACAAGATTCTACAACAAATATGGTTCCAGTTTGTTTGAAGGCCAATGAACTACAGTAGGCTAAATGAATTTCATGTTTGCTTTGAAAAAGCGAAATAAAATGCAGCTCTATTTCTCATGCACCCTGAAAAAGACAGGCTACCTCATGGTCAGACAGCATCATCCAGCTTCCTGCAGAAATTGTGCTATGAAGAAACAGCACAGGCATAGTGCACATTGCTCAAGAAATCTTTGGACCCATATGCTGTTTGTTACACCTGGAAAAATATAATGAAATACATTGGTGAACAATGGCTCCTGACTCTGTGCCTTCAACTGGACCATGGGACTACAGGTGGCAATAAACAATCAAATAAATCAATAAAAACAATGGCCAGAGCCCCCATCTCACTGTACCAACACAAATTCAATCATGGCAAAAACTAAAACACAGAACTGAAAGGGCCGGGCCAACCTAAAATCAGTCACAATAGCCTATAACACACCAGCACAGTCAACAAAAACATTCTGCTTCCTCATGGCAGGTGAAGCAGAGTACAGTTTCTATTCATCTAGCTACATCAGGGACATCTCTCTAACCAAATTTACTGCAATGATCTAATCAAAGTGTCCCTGCGGTCAATTATCCCACACCTTCTCCACTGTCAGAGACAGCGTTGACAACAGATGTAAACAAACCCAGGAGGAGTAAGTTCATTTAGGAGTGTAAAGTCATGAGGTTGTTGTCTCACGTTTCTGTCAAACACACAAAATCCTACTTACGATCAGTCGGGATGTCCTGTTGGAGAGGAGCCTTGATCTTAAGTGAGTGGACGTTGTAGATGACGTTGTTGTGTGTGAAGCTGATGTTAGCCGACCTGGCACGGCTAGCTAACACACTGTCCATTCCTGTTGGTTTAGAGTCGTTGAAGTTAGAGCTCCGCCGGGATCCACAATCCACACAAACAGATGATTAATCCACATTGTTGTCGTCAGTGAAGGACCAGATGAGACTCTGAGAAGCCGGACGGAGTAGCTAGCCAACTAACTACCCCAACAGCACGGGTTGTTGGTGTGCCCACTGCCCACTAGCCATGGTTAGCTTAGCTAGCTAGCTCAAGTTTTGCCTAAAAAGAAAATTTTGAAAACGGAGTTTTAATTAGCCTAATACAGCAACCAGACAGTCTTCTTCACCAATTTCCGCCATTCCTCCTCGTTGTAGTTCATATTTTGTCCTTTCAGTTTCAGTTTTTCTCCTCCTTGCTCTGACATCTTCTCCAGACCAGAACCAGGGAGGGGAGAGTAGTGGATTGACCAATTAGTGCAATACCTTCCAGCTGTGCTCCTTTCACTTTGTTGATCTCTATAATCAGAATGAAATTTGTAGCCCACTTCAAACACTGAAGAAGGCCATGTGCCAAAATGTATAAATTTTTGTGTTTCTTTGTGATTTGAGCCATTAAAAAAGACAACTTTGAGTAAGTTAGCCCACTATCCTCCTCGATTTTTTTTCATGGCTTTTATTGAGCCAAAGAAAAACATAGGCTACATTCACTGATCATAGCTACGTACCAGCTTTTGTTTCCCAAAGAGTAGCCTAAATAATTATGAAGCAGTAGGTAGCCTATAGGATAAAACACAAAAACATGAGCATTTCCTAACAGGGAATCAAAGAAAAAAATATTGTTAATATTGTTAGCTAGCCTACTATTCCAGTGAATTTTTTGAAAAAAAAGATAATGACGCACCAATCCAAATAGATCTTGACATATGGCTCACAGAGGCCTAAAATGTTGTAAAACACTTTAAATCTCTTGGATTCTTCCTGTGGAAACCATGAATATTTTTGGCAATTTCTGTGGTAGGCCTAATAGCTACACCCAACAGTCTCAGTGGAAAAAAACTTTGAAGTTCAACCTCATGATGCACTGAGGAAAGTGGGGGAATCACTGTCATCAGTAAGATTAACCCTCTGGAGACCTCGAATGACTGTACATGATTTAGTGGGAACTCATTACTGAGAGCTCTTGTCATGAACCAATTTAGGCCTACCAGCCACTTTTGTGGATTTTGACACATTGTTTTTGTTTTTTGTTTTTGAAATAATTTTCACCATCTTAGAGCCACATTACATCTGATGACAAAGAGAGATTGGGTAGAGGGTGTTCCAGTCTGATTTCCTAGAGGCAATGGTTGCTGTTAATCATTTAGCAAAGCAAGGTGCGAGTGATTTAACACCCCCTGCTTTACTTACTAATGTAAAAAGAAATCACAAACACGGACATGATTTGTTGGCTGTCAGTGTTTTCTTTTTTCTAAAGGTACCTAAACTGTCAACTAAAATGGATAGGGGCACCTTGTTGTTTGAGCTTGTTTCATTTCAGCCCATGAGGATACACCCTGTCCCAGATGACCACAGACACACAAAAAGATTCTGTCACCCGCAAAGCTCACGATTTGGTGTCCCAGATCCTTTTGAATTAGCTCCCACTCTACCATCATATCTGAATTATTGAGTTCACTGATGTTCAACTGTGGACTGAATCCCTCATAAAATACAATAGTGCATGTAAAATGTGTCCAGCAGTGAGGAATTGATTGAAGTCGAAGCTGGCAATTAGTTTCATTGATAACTGCACCGGCAGGGAGGAACACTCCGAACAGTGGAAGGCATAACACATCTCCTGAATGGAAACAGTTCCATTACTCTCTGTCGGCTGTCCTCACTTCCCTACTCGCCATTCATCTAAGGATGTAATGACCAAAGGAAAGAGCAAGAAGCTGATCTGTCAGGATGATTCACCATCAATTTACCAGGCTTTTTATAAAGCTCCGCTCTGCGCTGTGGCTGGCGTGATGAAGCCAGCCTCCTAACTCTTCTTATAATCTACATATTGACACATATGATGGTACAGCGCTGATTGGAAATGACTATGTGGAGATGACTTCTCAGTGAACACTTTTGACTGAGTGTGGTGTCAGAAGGTGATAAGCCGAGCGACTATTAGCTGTTGGATTGGTTGTGTTATAACATGTGATACAATACTGAGCAGTTTTACTTCACTTGCTGTTTGAATTTATGTTGGCATGCGGTAAATGTATTTGAATGCAGTGCTCGTTTACAATCAGTCACAGTTTCAATTTCTTGGTGACATTGGGTTTAATGCTCATAGCAGTGTGCAGCCAGTTTGTGCCAAAATTGATTTAAGATATGGAATCTAGGCTCCAAGCAGGCACACAGTGTTTACATATTCCTAAGGAGAACAGCTTTTGAGAAGATACATTTTATTATCTGATATATTGCCAAGTTACGCTGCAAGGTTTGTACCATCTTCCAATAGCTTCCAATAAGTA
Organism: Decapterus maruadsi; assembly: GCA_030347415.2. Classification (NCBI taxonomy): domain Eukaryota; kingdom Metazoa; phylum Chordata; class Actinopteri; order Carangiformes; family Carangidae; genus Decapterus; species Decapterus maruadsi. Next base: position 7,538,825 of record CM064897.1, read on the forward strand.
AGTACAAAGAATCTGAAATAAAACATCATTTTAGGCCTGATCTGGTTCTCAACAGGCATGCATCTGTAAACAAAAGCTGCACACTGCCAGCTGGCTGGACTGTCTGGGCTTTGACTCAAAAAAAGGTTGCATGCATTCTAGTAGTAAGTACAAAAACCAGATGAGATCAAGTAGCCTGTTTATTGGAAAACACATATCTATCATTGTGGGATCTTGTCATTAATATAATGCATTCCCTATTAGCCCCTTTACTTAACATTATCATAATCCTATTTCCAATATCCACAAAACCAAGTCTTAACCTCAAACAGCCACTTGTGGAGTCCAACATTTTGGTCACCACTAAGCTGTTGGACCCCAGAAGTAAAGTGTGTTCCAGTTTTCAGCCATCATGAATATAGTAGACCAACCACTCCTTAAACCCTTCACAATTTGTTGCACTTTTATTATTTGTTGTACTTATATTGTGTCCATTATTTAAAATCTTCAGCTTGAAAGTTGTATAACTTGAGTTCATCTGCTTAGCTGCTTTCTGTCACAGCAATGACTCTCTGCCACTCAGAACACTTGTAGGTCACATTAGTGTTCGTCAAGAGTGACAAAAAATATAAAATGTGTCAGATGTGCTGTGTGAATTCCTGAGTTTTGGCTAAATATATGTTTTGTGAAGCATCAGTGACCTTTGACCTTTGACCACCAAAATCTAATCAGTCCAGCTCATCTTGTTTATTTGATGTTTAGTGTTATTCTTGTGAGTTCATATGTATGTATATCCTTTTTCTTATTGGTTTACAGTGTATCTGTAGCCATATTTTGATTTGCTGGTTTGGAGCCTTATTCTGATTGGTTGATTTATACTTGTGTTCTTATTTGTACAGTAGCTGCAATCTACTGTACTTGGTTGGCTTGTATCAACCAATGAAAACACAGTCAAACACAGCCAATAAAAATATGACTAGTTGCCAAAATCAAGCTGCAAACCAACTTCCAAATCAGAATACAATGACGAACCAACACATCAATCAGAACAGTGACCACGACCTTTACCTTTAAATCTAACCATAGCCACGTGAATGTTTGTGCACATTTGAAGTTCCCTCACAGTGTAAGGATATTATGTTCACAAAAAAGGGACAAATGGACCACCTGAAAACGTAACGCCTCTGGCTCTGTCTGTCGCAAGTGCTGAGGCAGAAAAACACTTAATTAAAAGTAGAGAATTAATGGAAACAGAATGTACTAAAGTATCTAACTAAATGTGCTCATTATGCATAATGGCCACTGAAAGTGCTGTTTTATCATATTACTGGGTTGTTATTATTGATGCATTAAGCACATAAAAGTTATAGTTGGCTAAGGCAGAGCTCATTTTAACAGCTTTATATTCATTCGTCATGGCACTACATCATATTTCATACATTGATGTGTTTGATCTATAAAATCTTTATTTGAAAATAAATTAACTATTATTGGAAAAACTTATGTGAAGTACCCCAGAAATATATTTCACTTTAGCGCCTGAGTGAAGAAGATTTTTATACATCTTAGAAATGACAGGGATTTATAGTGGTCTAAAAAAAAAAAAAGTTAATAATTTCTCCACTGTGTAGCAGTGAGCAGCAGTACAGGACTGCATCAACTCTGATGTGATGCTGCTGATATAATAGAAGCAGCAAGCTGTGAGTTTGACCAAATCAAGCAGGTGATAGAAACATTAGAGGGTAAATCGATTCTACAATTCAAACAATATGACTCACATTTCAGTCAGTTCCAGCTGGGCGTCATTGATCGCTGCCTCATGAGCTTCTTGGAAATAGGTGACTGGCGCCATTGCGTGGCATAATGGAAAATTACTGCCTGACAGTCGGACAGTTTAGTGTAATCATCGTCTCACAAGTCTTGTCATTCAAAAATGAAAGTGGATGAAAGAAATGATGATTATGATTATGATGATTGAAATAAGTTTATTTAGGCTTTTTATAACTGCGCTGCACCGACCATGAATGAAAATTTATATTCAGTTTAAAGACATGACATTTTCAGACCCTCTCTTTTTTTTCCCCCCGCTGTGTTTCTTTCCGAGCCTCATCACCCCCAACCTTTAAATAACCGGCGGCAGGCGATATTCCGATGTAATTAATGCAAATTGTTTGTCTTTAAGCAAAGTTAAGCCCCGAATGTCGGAGCGCACTCAACCAGAAACCACTTGAAGTTCATCCATCCCATTTCCTGGACCGAGTCCTTGAGGGAGGGCCCATAAGGCAGGCAGCATGGGAAAGTTCGCCCCACTTTTTCCGATTACATCGATTCTTTTTAAAGAGGGCTCACACAAGTCGACTCAAACAGTGTGGACCACCACTGGAAGGAAACACAAGGAGACATTAAGGTGACAGTAAAAGAAGAAGAAGAAGAAAAAAAAACAGACAGGAGACAACCCCCGCTTCACGAGAGAGAAAGGTGAGAGGTCTCTTCTGCCTTCTGTAGCCTGATGAAGAAAAAAGAAAAAAAGATGAGGATTGTTTATCTGTATACATAGAGTGTCTATTTGTTTGATATTCCTTGAGGGACATCATCTGCCATGTCCCATTTGTTCTCAGTTGTCAATGAAATAATTTCATTGTGTTTGTACTTTTGAATCCTCCAGAAGGTCAATATTGTATTTCCACAGGTGTTTTTTAATCCTTCAAGGCTTCATCAGTGACTTCATTACTTTTGCTTTCTGTATGCCTGTAGTGAGTCACTAGAAGAGTGTCTAAACTTTTATAGCTCAATTTCTGTTTATTTTACCCAGTCTTTTCATAGAAAAATAACAATTTAAGTGCCTTACTTTTTCAAAAACAACACATTTATTTTGTGCATTTATAGTACGTCATGTATTCCCGGTGAGATTAAAATTTTGAAAGTAAACCTCTCAATAGTCAGATGAAAGAAGGGGTATTATTTTATGTTATTTTTCTATCTTGTACGGTAAACTGGTGTTCTGTGGTATGTTTTGCTGAGATAATAATAATAATCGTCAAGACAATGCTCCCTGAAGTGGATCAGCCTGGTTATCATTTTTGTGCCTGTTCAGCAGGACACAGTCCCTGACAGCCCATTGTCTTGCCTCATCCTGTCAGAAGAGTTTGTAGTTTTATAATTAGGGTTTTTTTTTCCTCTCAGAGGGGAAGAAATAACAGAAAAACATAAATAGTCTAAACAAATAGACAAGTGTCAGAACACTGTCTTGACTCCTCCACACAGGATGTTTATCCAGATGCGTGTGTGCGTTTGTACGTGTGCGTCTGCGTGCACGTGCATTTGGTACTTCCTGCCATTTATTATCAACAATGTCCAACAGCTGCCCCTCAATCTATCATTAGTTTTATGAACAGTTTTATGAAATCATGCTCTTTGTGTTAGTTGAATCTGCTACAAGCGTCATAAATCCACCTTAAAAGTTGTGTACACGCTGCTTCTGCTCTAACATCTAACATTGGACTCATTTCACTCCAGTTTGACTGTAAACCATGAAAATTCACAGTCTTTCCATTCATATAAAATAACTTAGGTGCCATGTGTTTTTGTTTTAGTTCATTTTAGTGCATGGGGGCCTTGTTTCTTATATCTTTATGATGAGGAGCTGGAGCCCACCCGAACAACAGTATGAGCTCATGGAAGAACTAATAGAGGCCTATAGTCACATACGCATGTTCCTCAGTAAAAAAAAAAAAAAGGAAAAAAGGCACCATTATACTGAAAAGGTTGGGGAAACCTGGCTCATTTGTTCCAAACAGAAATGATTTAACACTTACACATTAGCTGTGAGTTTATAAAACCCTAGAGAATGTTGTAAAAGAAATAAAATACACCCGTTAGGTGTGAAGTGGAACATTCAGTGTATTCATTAACATGGCAGCAAATGAAAATGTTGGTAACTGTAAAATGACGACACTTGTGTGTCTCTATATCTGCTCATTATTCCAACAGGCAGTAGAAGGTCTAAAGAGGTGATTTAAAGTTGGTTTATATGACATCAGTTTGATTCCATCCCAAAAAACATGGCTTCACAATATTTTAAAGAATATTTAAGCTGATCTGGGGAATCTTTCCAAAATGATAAAGAGGAATCAAGTGCTAGTTTGCAAAAGCAGATAATGTGTGTTTTATAAAACTGTGGAAATTTTTATATTAATAAATTAACCCTGTCTTCCTTATTATAGCAGCGCCCTCAGGGCGAATATGAGTCTGCTTTTATGTATGCACCGTTTTACGCATTTAATATCTATGCTGCAAATTTCACTTTTCTGCCACTGAGTGATTTTTTAAAGGCGGAAAATTGTACTGATTTTTTACTTAACAGAACCAATCCTTCAGTATCCTTGTATATTATATTATATTTTTATATTCCACACAATTTTACACTCTGTGTACCAGCATAAAATTCTCAAAAGGAGGCTCAACTCCAAAGACTATTTCTCATGCGTTTGCTTGTTTCTTAATCCATCTATCTTCCATTTATCTGTCCCTCTCAGAAGCAGAGGATGTCCAGAGCTGACTGGACCTTCCTGGAGCACCTGCTGGAGGAGGGCCAGGAGTATTCGACAGGCGTCGGCCGCGTCTGGCTTACTGTACTCTTCCTGTTTCGCATGCTGGTCCTGGGAACTGCCGCAGAATCTGCCTGGGATGACGAGCAAGCCGGCTTCGTCTGCAACACGCGACAACCAGGCTGCACAGCCGTCTGCTACGACAAAGCCTTCCCCATTTCTCACTTTCGCTACTTTGTCCTCCAAGTCATCATCGTCTCCACGCCTACCATCTTCTATTTTGGATACGTGGCGATAAGGGCGAGGAAGGACAAGGACAAAGAGAAGGAAAATGAGGAGGAAAGTGGAAATGGAAGTAAGGGAGGAGAAACCGTGGCCACTGAGAATGCCACTAAAGACAATGCAGAAAAGACGGAGAAACAAGAGGATTGTGGGAAAGGTAGGAAAGTCGTCAAGGCGCCTCCTGAGCTGCCTAAACTGAAAGGCAGGCTGCTGTGTGCATATGCAGCCAGCATCCTGTTTAAAGTCATCCTGGAGGCTGGCTTCATCATCGGGCTGTGGATCCTCTATGATGGCTTCTTCATGGAGCCAAGGTTTGAATGTGTATCGTACCCTTGCCCTCACACGGTGGACTGCTTTGTCTCCCGACCCACTGAGAAGACCATCTTCACCATCTACACTCAGGTGATCGCTGCCATCTCCCTGCTCCTCAATCTCGTCGAGCTCCTCCACCTCCTCCAAATCGCCATCTCCCACAAACTGGAGAAGCGCTACAGTGCCCAAGAGCAAGACTGCAGGCCTTGGTCTGAGCCGGTACTGGTCACACAACAGACTCCAGAACTTCAAAGGGAGGCGTCGCAGCCTTTCCAAGCTGGGAGCCATGTTAACATCCCCATGCAGGGTGGGCCTGTTGGCTACCCCAACCCCTGTGAGAGCTATAGGGATCTGACTATAGAGCCAAACTGGGGACCTGAGGAACCTGCGAATGATCTTCTTCCTAGTTATATGAACTGCATGGGGGCGATGAGGACGTCACATTCCCCAAGAGTCCATTATAAAAAACATGCACAACAAGCCGTTAAAAACAATAAGGGTGCCCATAAGGGACACTCAAAGAAGAAGCATTATGTCTGATACAGTCAGATTGTGTGCTGTTTGACTATAAGTTTTCTTTGGTTTCTTTGTATCAATACTTTTCTGCACATGACACTTGGGTATCAGGAGCTCACGGCGAGAGCTCGAGTGACGGAGAGACGAAGAAGAACAACTATTGCACTGTGAACTTGATGCCTCAAAGGCAGGTAGACACTCATGCAGAGATTCAACAGATAAATGGACCGTTTCAAAATGAAACAATTTTGAGAACGCCTCCTTAGGCAAAGAAAATGAGAGTTTGCTATGAGAAAATATTACAGTCACAAGATGCTTGTTACATTCAGTGACTTGTAGTGCTTATTATGACAGTGTAACACTTTGTGGAGGGGGCATGCTGAGTTTTTTGGGGATACTGTCTAAACGTCTATTGGAGGGACTGCATTAGAATCAGATCTCAACATCTTCTTTTGAGATTTGCACTGTAACCCCTGAAGTTGTTTGAGCCCCCCCTCCTCCTCCTCCTCCTCTCCCCATGGTCTTGTTCACACAGTGGAATGTACTGCTCTCTGGGTCCCGCTCAAGCTCCCGAGGGGATAATGGCTGTGTGGATGCAGGCACGCATGCATGCACACACACACATACAATGTCATTCTCCCCTTTCACCCAGTGAGGTTTTGGTCACTTGAGTTGGGAATAAGGGACAGGGAAAAAGGAGAAGGGGGAGCCAAAACCATGGGAATTCTGGGACTGTACATGACTTATCATTGCCAGTAGCCATAGTATTTTTCGTATGAAGAGAGAGGACCACTGTAAACCTCATCGCAAGGGCTGAATAATGGAGCAAAGACAAGCATCCAGTTTGAAAAGCAAACCTTTTAGCGTGGTTGAGAGAGAACTCAGAAGTGCATTAGTAAATGCATATTGAATGGACTGAAAGAGGTACAGAGATGTGCATATTCACTGAGAGGAAAAGAGTAATTATGTGAAAAGTATATCAAATGTTTAAGATATTGTGAAAAAAAACAACAGTGTTAATATTTATTATTTTGATGGAAATAAAGTTTAAGCCAAAAATGAACACACATGACGTCGAATCAAGTTTCTGTACAGTCCCATACTGTGATCTGGATGAAAGGCTGGTGTGCAATGCATGATGGTTACAGTAAGAATCATTTTCTCTCTCGGTACAGGGATGAGATTTCTAAACCTGTGTTGTTGCCCCGGTGTTTGGCCGCACACTTTCCACCATCCAGATACTGTCAAAATACGGAGGCACTACATCACTCAGGAGGAAGCACTCCGAGAATAACTGAAAGGCCAAGGTGTGGAGAAGCGGATGAGCCTTACACGGTATCATGAGCATAACGTCCCAAGGGAGGAGAAAGAGAAAAAATGAGCGAAAAATCTTGGATTTAAAGGCTATTTTGGAATCTGTGGCTCTACCTGTACAGACAAAAGGAACCAATTATATTCCAGTAAAAGTTCATACAAGTTGGAACGGCACTTTATGTTGCCTCTATTTAATATCCCCTGGGGAGCTAGTGCCTGTTAACACTGTTTCCTTGGAGAGTAAATGATAGAATGCAGAGCTCAGCACCTTTAACAAAGGTGCTCGCCCGGGCCCTGAACGGATGCAGCCATATGTGTGGCTGCAGCCCCTCTGCAGCACGGCACTCATTTCCAGCAATTTACCCAACTGTCTCCATGACGATAAGCAGTTATCTATTGCAGGAAACGGGGTTTATGGGAAATTTAAGTGAGGCATGTTCTCATACAGCAGCTTGAGCTATAGGAGGGGAAACAAGAACTCTAATAAGCATCTGGAAAACAGAAATTAAAAACAAGAAGGTTTTTTTTTAATCCTTTTTTTTTTCTTATTTTGCAGCAGTTTTATCTAAATGTGATACAAATTAACAATAGGAAGACTATCTCTCAGTCCTCAGGGTGGAATGTTTTTATTCCGGGGCTGACTCTCTCTGTGTCAAGGATAAATTGGCAGATATTGTTGAGACAACAATCCAAACAGAGCCTGCTGAAGCTGCCCAGTTCAGTGCCTGCTCACAAAAACTTGGCCGGCATTTCCGCGCAGTCTTGTTATCTCAGTCCAGGTGGGCGGGTGCATGTGCGTGCGCACTCGCGTGTGCGCCCACGTGACCGTTTTATGAGCGTGTTTTCAGACACACACACAAAAAAAAAGCCGGGGGGTCATAGAACAGATTGCATGCGGTGACCCCCCTGTCGGCCCTCTGCTGCCAACGAAAGCCAGCAGCGGAACAGCGGAGCCCCGTTTTTCATCTATCTTTCTTATAACGGATCAAACCAGAGAAGCTCAACGCCCTGCTCTATTCTCTCCTCAGAGTAGACTCTCACCACCAGTATAAACATCCAGGGTGAAAACAAAAGTGAGAGCAAATTATTTGTTATTCCAACGGTCATTTCTCCCCCCACAGTCGATACCTACTGCCCTCCCATCACGCTCCCCAACAGCGCCGATGAAAAGTGATGTTTTTGGCTCCATTCTTCTCCATCAGGACAATAACATGTTAAAACACGCCTCCTTTCAATGGTTTGATTGCCTATTATTCACGTCGAGACCATTTCCCTAATTCAGAGCAATCAAATCAGACCCCGCTCGGAGAGGATATTCACACAAAAGCTTTACAGTGGATACGCTAATGAAATAAGTGGAGACATTTAGCTGGGAGGACCTTCATCTGTGCACTTGGTCATCCCCTACCACCCAGACAGAGATCAGATGCCATACTGACTGTGCTTCCTGACATTGTTGGAGTCACTGCTGATGCATTTCCTCGCTCTGTTGGTGCTGCTGATCGCTCACAAAGAAAGACAATCTTGTAGTTTGGAGAATAACTGGACACATGAACGTACACACAAAGACTGTAAGGCAGTTCAAAGGGCTTGTTACACAGCCTCCAGGCTCCAGCACGTTTAATAAAAGAGGTAATTGTTTTATGCTGTTGGGCAACTCAGGGTCTTACCACCCTGCCCGAAGCCAGGCACTGGACGGTCTGGTAAAGGGGTTCACCTATGTGTATGTGCCAGGCAGGTCTGGCTAAATAAAAATATTTCTAGGAAGGACCGTGGATAGGCAGAGGAAGCACTTACACATGTCACACAAGTCAGGAATGACCAGTGTGACCTCTGTCCGCAAAACACAGACTTTCTCACACACACAACCAAGGGACCGGAATTGCTTAAAATAGCAGCCCACGGGGTGAATGTCATGAGGTTGTTGTAATATCTCTTTATTTGGATGCATTTGGAAATAATCTACCTTGCACAGCAAAGACCATGTTGTAGAGCTCGGTGTTGACAGCGCGTGTGGGATGGAAGGTACAGTGTTGCATGTGCCAACTTCCTTTTGTACATGCACACAATACCGACACACGACTTTGTCTGTTTCCATAACAATGTCGGACTCGGGACCGAGCACCCAGCCCTTAATTTGAGCGTTTGTGTCACTTAACAACACGCCACAACACCAAAAATGCTTCTGCTGGTGGTCCTAAATTTAAACTCTGGACTCAAGCTCAGGAAGTGGGTCTGTATCTGTTTCCTGTTCTAGTGTAGTTTTGTTTCTCCACAGGGATTGGTCGGCAGGGGATTGTTCACCCTGACAATGGGGGCTGCGGTGGGCATTGTTGCATTGTTTTGTACCGGCTCCCCAGTGTTTTGTAGACCGAATGTCACGGCCGGCCCATCAAAGGCCTGTGAAGGATAGGGGAAATGGGCAAAGCGCCTGCTGTACGGATGGAGTCAATTAAGAGAGCTGGTACCACTTATAGCTCGCAGTGGTTTGTGTCCATGTCGCAAGCTGTAACTGTCGAGTGAGTAGAGAGCAGAGTCCTTTCGGATATTCGTGCTGCAGTGATGTAAAAAATACTATATATTATGTAAAGTGAAAGGTGCTGCCTGTAATAATGAACCCACAAACAAATGTTGCAAGGCTCTGCAGTTTCTCCCAGCTTTACGGAGTGTTTACGCCTTCCAGCTGTTGTGCTTTTACAACACGCAACTGTACTTTTTTTTGGTTACCCTTGCTGTTCTCATCAGACTTCTTTCCAACAGTTATAAAAGCCTTTGTTAGACTGACTGTAAGGTACATACACTAAATCAAACAGCACAATGGTGAACGAAGTGGAGCACGGAGCAAGTAAATAGCCATAGTGCTTTCGCTCAGGAGTTGGAAAAGGCCAAAATAGCTGAAAGGATATTGGTGGTGGAAAGGAACACGGACCCAACGGACGGCTATTGTTGATCTAATTTTATAGACTAGCTTATGTATGATGTTATCGTTTTATCATCTTCATATCAACTCTTTTATTGTGCTTGCAGGTGCGCGTCTCTATGTGGCTGCCCTTGTAATTTTCCTGATGCAACCCCCCACCCCCCATGTGCTGCCGCCACTGTAACTTACCGTCCTGCTTCTGACAGAAGTAAGTTTAGTGCTTTTTATTTGTTCATCAAATGTGCTGTACTAAATAATGTTAGGATTATTGGTATAAGCAAAGGCCACAGACGAAGTAAATTATTGTATCATTAAAGTTTTATATGTACGCTGTGGTGTAAGCCTAAAAATAACACACTGACTAATGTCTTAGAGCAGCACAAAAAAAGCTACAAAAACAGTAGCTTGTTGCTGGAAGTCACCACAGTGAGGGAATGGCTTTTGGCCTATAAGGAGATTGCTCATAGCACGACTTTGCCATGCCAAGGCACAAAATATCTCCTGCTGGTCAAAGCTACTGCAAAGGATATGTGCTTTATTGTAGTATCTATTTATCCTATTGTATTTATCTTCTTTCATTTTTATTTTTGTTTTGGTATGATACTATGGTATGGTACTTATGTTGAGATGACTGGTGGGATCTCTAGGGTGGAGGGGTAGGATAAGGGTTATGAGTGAATCACTGTAGGATGAGTGAGTGTCTGATTGAGTCAAGTTGCTTTGATTATGTGAGTAATTTCCCCTTAAAACAAACAAAACAAAACCTTTCCTATTTATTATCATTATTATTACTGTTGTTCTTGCTGATGTTATTGTTTTGTAGATATCTGGATAGGCCTGTAGGTTCTACCTTGTCTTCGCCATACTACCTGGGCTGGGGGGTTGGGGCAGATACAGTTGCCACTGTGACTTGTATTGGGACATAGAATAACTGTTTGACAGCCTCTATTAACATGAAAAAGAACAATAAATAATTGATCACAAAAAACAAAACAAAAACACACACTTACTAATGAAACACATTTTCCGGTAATCAGGCTGGCTAGAAACACACTAAAGCATGAGGAGGCACAGGGCATTAAATCAAACAGCTCTACATAGGGGACCTTTGAGTAACGCTGGAGTAACTAACCCTTAAAAATGGGTATAGAGTTCCCAAGGGAGATGGCCCTGTGGTGCCCGGTGGTGGTCTGGTGGGGACAGGTAAGTATGGGCCAGATGATCTGAGTCTAAATGAAATGTGTGACATGGAGAGAGGGTTGGTGAGACCAGGATGAGCAGACATGATTATATATTTCTAAAAACAACAGAGGTCGTCACTAATTGGACATTAGAACTTAAAAGTATGGCCAGTGAGTGTTGGCTGAGATTTAGGTAATATGGGTTTATCAGCCATTCTCATTATCCCTCATGAAAAAGTTTAATAATGACTGTAAATGTTTCTCTTATCTTTAAGCTTCCCATCTGTGCTTGACCGCAATACCTGTATTCCCAAATTGTGGATGTGCGAATGTGTGTGTATGTGGTTGTTTAATAGGGGGAAGTGGTGCCTTTCCAGCAGGCAGACAGCTCTATTGTTCCTGCAGGAGTCTCCGGCCTGTCCACTCAGGATGTTGGATTGGACCTCCTTAAAAAAAAAAGAGAAAGAACAACCAGCATCTCCCGTACCCATTATCCCCATCATCCAGCAAGAACAATGGAATACCTCCCATCACCTCCCTCTCTTTTCCCATGAGCCTCTGAGCTTGGTTCCCACACTACTGTCCAGTTGTGAGAAGCCAGGGCATTGTTAAGACGGCAAACCTGTCCTCCGATTGATCCCAAGAGGACACACAAACATACACTTTTCACACACCTATAAACACGTCACACTTCTTGTAAAAGCGGCAGCCTCACCTCCACCTTTTCCATCCCCTCTAGTTTCCAATGGAAACTTCCACCAGCTTGAAGTAATTGCCGCATCACGCACGACCGGGGTCGCTGGAGTGGAGCGGGTCATTCCACTGATAGCAAACTCAAAGAGGGGAGTACAAACTGATGACTGCCGATAGCACAACAGCATTTACCATTCTGGTGCCAGTGTAAATCTGGGCCTCATTATCTTTCCCCATTTCGCTAGTTGGCAGGGCAACGTAGCAGAACTTCTCCTGGCATACTGGAAAAGTTACCATCCATTATGAGAGGTCCTGGGGCGCAGCAGAGATGATCGTTTCTATTTCATTATTTAACACAGGAAAGGCTGCTGGACTGGAGCAAAAGTGTCAACAAAATAATCACTCTGGTTCTTTGTAAAGTGTGTGTGAGTAATCACGTGTCCAATTTAAAAGGCTTTGTAAATTTTTCTCATTTTGCCGTGTTTACGACATCCATAAAATCTCCATCTTCAATCACAGATGAATTCTTATTAAAGCCTTTGCTTCCTGACCACATCACTGCACCTGGTTTAACCGTGGAGATAATAAAGATTTTCTTTATTGAATGAGTGGAAAGTGCTTCTGGCTTTGCAGGGAGATCATGTTTAGCACAGGCAACATGTGCTGCTAATGATGAACATGTTGACTCTACAGTATATTATTCCAAATAACCTGCTATGTTATAAATTGTCACCCTGGAGAAGTCAGTGCCCTACAAAGATGAATCACTGCTTGTGTTGGATTAGTATATAAACCTGTAATGATATAGATGGATTGTGAGATTGGAAGTAGAAAGTTGCCCTTAAAAGGATACACCAAATTTTAGCCTCATGTTGTTCTACTGATGCCTTTATCAAAAGGAATGTTTTCACATAGCTGTCTATGTTGTTGTATGCAATGTGTGTGAAATGATGCATGTCAAAATTAACAGCGTGACCAGATGTGCTGTGATGAAGCAGATTGATTTGAGCGCCGTTCTTGTGCTTCTGACTGTATACTGAATGTCAATATTGAACTCAGAGGAATGAATTTATTCTCTTATTTTCAAAAATGTGTTCATAAATCAGACCATTGCCTGAAGTCCATTGAAAATTCCTTTTATTTTAAGTGCGTGTTGTGTTCATTATGACCAAACTTTGTAACAGACATCCTACCTACAGAACAGAAACCTTGTAGGGGCTGCTGTTTTTATGCTATGGTTGGTCAAATGGTTGTTGCCATGGGGTATTTATCATAGTCCAGCTGCTTCTCATTCTACAGGTTCTACAATCACAAAGTCAGGCATTCAATAGGTTTTTCATAGTCCTTATGTTCTGTAAATTCACAATGTATAGGTACTTTATTGAGAAAAAATCGGACTGAACACTTGTATTTAAAGACATATTTAACCAGTAAATAGACTCAAGTAATGGAGCTCTGTGCTTTGTTTACCTCGGAGCAAGACTAGCTGTGATTTGTGAAAAATACAAGCTATACACTTATGTAATGCTAGCTCATTGATCAGATAGAGAGATTTAGTCATGTTCTTTTAACATGGCTTAACTAATCCAGGCTGAAATACTGTTGTCTTGGCAGAATGATCCTGCTAATTCTCTAATTGGCTTTTTTGAATAACAATATGCTCATACATGTTATTTCAAGTGCATCACTGTAAATGATGTGTCATTAGCAGATTTAGTTAATTTTAGTGTTTGAAACTTCCTAATTAAACAGTTCATTCATCTGAACATTTAAATGATGAACCCCCACTGTAATATTGAGGCTATAGGTGCTTGTTTGGGGATCTATTAGTCTTTGCAAAGCCACACGGTGGACAGAACTCGCTGCAGAGCTCAGACAGGAATGTGTTGTGGCACAGATCTGGCGAGGGCTGCAAAACAGTCCTGTTTCACAACGATCTCCAAAATTCTTGACCTACATAAACAATTAGGTCTCTTTGCTGGCTGCCTGAGTAATTGCAGGTGGAGCTATTTGGTAAGAGAGGTGACCAAGTAGTACCTGATGGTCGCTGTGGGTGAGCTGGATTTGAGGACAGAGCGGGACAGACAGAAGCTCTCTCCTGGATCTCTGACGACTGTCAGGTTCTTGGTCACCTGTCTTACCAAGACCCTTCTTCCCTGATTGCTCAATTTGGCCAAGCGGGTAGCTGAAGGAAAAGTCCTGGTTGTTTCAAAAATCTACCATTCACCAGTGATGAAGGCCTTTGTGGTCTTGGGTACTCTCCGTTCAGCAGAAATTGTTCGAGAAAAAAATGTACCTTTTTGATTTTAGCATTAGGTTGTGACATAAAATGTGAAAAGAAATTGAGGGACACTCTGTACACTTGTCAAAAAACTACATTACTGCTTTTTAGGATTTGTTGAGGGGACCTAGTTTATTTTGCTGTGTATTTCATCTTATATATTGAGGTTACTTTTTTTGTGAAAATCGAATCTATAAATGGTCATAGTTCATCAGTTACCAGTACTTTATCATTTCAAATCTTTATACGTCTGTATATAAGAGTCAATTATATGTGTGCGCGTTCACCCTTAAAACTTTATGTCATAAATCAGCTGACTGAGAAAAAGTCTACTTTTATCGGATAAACTTTCGGATGTGTTAAAAAAAGATTTAATCATGTTCAAGTTATCCTGATGTAAATGACTGAGTTTCAGCCCACAAAATGACAAAGCTACATTTTCTGAATGGATTGGGTTTTTCTTCAGTGGATTCTATGCTAAAGGTCAAATTCTAAAAGGTGAATAGGATGTTGATTCTCACATTTATCATCGCTTTGTCTACTGTGTTCTCTCTCAAATAATTTCCTTCTTGAAGCTGAACGAGCAGAGTCATTACTTCCTTCCTTAGTCTTAGATGTCACTTTCTGTCCTTGCCAGCTGTATTGTTTCATAATAAATAGGAGGAGGCTCATATTTGTTCAGACCCGAATGGGAAACAATGCATCTGAAAAAACAAGCGACAAAAAAATGAAACTGCGAGTTTTCTGACATTGTTAGAGCCCATCTACAGAGGAAATTTCCCTCCGGGTGATCTGTAACATTAATGGAGTGGTGAGTTAGACATGCATCTTCAACATACAAACACAATTTTCCTTTTATTAAGCACATCTTTTAAGATAACACACAACTGAAAGTTTTAAGTGTGCAAATAAATTCCAGACTTTCTAAAATGAAAGTATCGTGTAGATGTTCCAGACAACAGGACTTAACAGCTTAAACTTCCTGAGAGACCTCCCACACTGCTGGCTTATTCTGTCACATACCATCAAAGAATACGTGAGATTAAAAAGAACTACAACAAAGACCTGTCTTTCTTCCTCGGCTTTCATGTTCACAATCAGACATTCTTTCCTTAACGTAAAGAAAAGATTAAAGGAAAAAAACACTAGTGTGTGACAGGCTTGGAACATGAAAATCATCTCTATGCAAGACAAACACAGTCATAATAAAATCTGTCAGTGCCAGAACTAGACTTAAATAAGACAGACCATGTTCCTTTATACAGTACCCGAGGCCGGAGGACAGACTGACAAACAAAATCAGACCTGAACGCCCAAAGGTTCCATATTCACATTGTTATAATTAAAGTGACATGACTTACTGTTAATTATTATCATGCACAAACAGGCATGTGTAACATCAAGTGGAAGGTCAGAGAAGCACGTACAGCACATATACGCCATATTTGACTGGATACAAGACAGAGTATGTTTTTATTTCCTCCCCTGCTTCTAGAAGTGTCTTATTTTCATACAGGCAAGTCGATTCTTTTTGGTGGCCAGGAGTGAGGGTGCATGACTGAGCTGTATTGGAAGAATAAGTGTATTCGCCCTCTGGTTCACCCTCTTTACTCCCAGTGCACTATCCTCCGGCTGAGTGAGGGCAAACACGAGTCTCTACCTCCAGCAGAGGTTAACTCTTTTCAGGTCGGTTCCTGTTCAGAGCTGCTTTGGGTGCAAACTCCAGTTTCTCTTTCAGGCTAAGCACCTGCGTGCTGTCCATACCCGCTTGTTCCTGCAGCTTTCTTTCCTCCCTCAGTTCCAGGATGGACTTCTCCTCCTCTCGCGGTTTGGGAGTCCCTCTGATAAACCACTCCAGGTGGTAGCCCACAGCTCCCACCACAAAGGCAACAGGAAAGGTGACATAGGGAGCGTAGGTCCGCAGCGCTGTCCACATTACAGGCCACATGACTGCACACCGTTCTGGCTCCCAGGTGCTCTATGGGGGACAGTGTATTCAATTATTATTACAATAGCACAATTGATGGGGGGTAGTTAATGGCCATTGACTCATTACTGGTCATTTAAACGTAATAAACATTTCTTCTCTAATGCTTCCCCCTTGTGGTTCAAACTTGGATCTGACAGTTGAGTCAAACCAGATGATATGTACTGTAACGAGAAAGAAACCTGGGAAAAGATGATGAAACTGTTGTGTTTGTGTGTTGAAATCACATTACACACAAAACCTGTTCAACATGAACAAACAGGATTTCACTCGGGAAATGGATCAAACTTCTATGTGCATTTACCAGCAGGGCCACCGTATTTCCCCTAAGTGACTGTGTCCTTCCGCGCTGTCTCTGATCTCCAACCAACAAGTAGCCTAACCATGACATACCAACTGAAAATATGCATAGTCAGGATAAGGCTACTACAGCTCGTTCCCTAAATGTATGACTATTCAACCCAAGTGTTCGTTTTCTGTACATGTGGCTTCCTTCGTGTTATGTAGCCTAGTACAGATCGAATAGGTCAGGACAATAGTTCTTCACGAATCATAAAAGTCATTCACTGAGGGTGGATTCAATTTGGTGGACTGAGTAGCCTAGCTACATGAGCAGCACTCTGTCCAACTGTTCGCTCTCCAGTGGACTCAATCACTCACTAATCGTTTTAATGTAAGAGATTGTAGCCGATATCTCACGTGAAGCTGTCTACTATTACGTAACGTTGCAAAGTCACTGAACGAACTTGCGGTAACCAGGGCAACTTGAGAAGAACTAACTAGTTATGTAACGTTTAGCCTACATGCCTGCAACGGAACTCCTCACCCCAACCACCGCGTTTACTTGCAATATGTCTATGTGTGTGTTTAACTGTGAGATTATAAACACAACGACAGCAGTTTAATTGATTAGTTTTCACTCACCTCTACCGTTAGCTTGTTAATGTAGCGCTGGGATGACGTAACTTCCGCCTGACTGCTCGCGACCTTCCTGGTTACTCCTGATTGGCTGGTGAGCGTCACTCTGCTGTGAACCAGCAGGGTTCATCTGCGTTTGCCGCAGTGTTTCATCGCCACCTCGTGACAAAAGTGCTGCACTACTCTGAGATAAGAAACACTGCAACTATCAGCACATTTCCCCTGCCACAACACTTACTACAGTTATTAAGATAAGATATTAAATTATAAGATACTTTATTAATTAGGCTACTTTATAAACAACAGCTAATCACTGTCAGGTGAACTGAACAACATTAGAGTGTGAAACAGAAAACTAAACTACAGGTAGCCCATTTAAAATGTTCATAATACAGAATTGCACCATTTTTAGAGGTTCACTTGTTTGTGTATGCCTTGATTCCCCACAGAAACAAAGTCTTAAGCTACAGAACAATCTCTATGATCAACTTTATAAACAAATGATGAGAAAAGTAAATGCTTTGTGACAACAGGGCCAAAGTATCTGAGTTCTTACATAACACAGCGTACTGAGATGTTTTTTTTTAGAACCCATCTCTATCTGTGTTCGCACAGCACTCAACAGCATCCTTGCAGAGAATCCTCCTCTCGAGAATACTCATGAGAGGCTGACAGATCTGCCTGTTGTGTCATTCAATGACAAGCCTTGAGCTTCCTCCTTCAACAGCCAAGATATGTTTCAGCTTTTTAGCTGTTTGGCATATATACACAAAGACACTTTCAGAGACACTTGGTGTCCTGTTCAAAGACACAAACACTTTCACACAGCTTTTGCTTTCGTTTAGATTAAGCACTTCTGTGGTGTAGCTACAGAGAAACGGGTCCATTTCAGACACCCAGTGGGAAACTATAAGGAGCAGAGTTGGATTTTGTGAGAGATAGAATACGCCAGTTTAGTTTCTGGGTAGTGATTTTTCTCCTTCTTCTTTTTACTTTCACTGCATGATTGATGATACTGAAAGTTTTCCATAAAACTATACCAGTGTAGGGCACAAAACTGATGTATAGCAGCTGGAATTCAGCCTGTCATGGAGCAATGACCACTTCTGACTTATTGGTCATTTCAGTTGAGGCTGAGAGTGAAAAAAAAAAGCTCCTATTTCCAAATTTGTATGTTATTATGACTCCCAGTGACTGCTGTGATGGTTGATTAACAGGATTATGTGTGGATGATTATGTTTCATGCTTCAAAATGATCCCTCCCTCTGCGCTGTCCATCTTGTAGTTGCCAGAACTGGCACTTGATCAGTCCTGTCAGATAAAGTGAAATGTGCTCATTCCCTGTGGGGAAACAACATTTACTAGTGCCAGTTTTGCTTTACCACCAAACCTTAGCAGTGCCAGGATTATTTCATCAGCTCCTGTTTATTAGTACATGAGATTTAGAGCTGCACTTGCCAACATTTTTATGTAAAAATACAACCAGCTTATCAATTCAAATAACAAACTGAGACTGACAGAGTAGAGTGTCATCATGCCCTCACTTACCGAAGCCCTGTAGACCTGCACTGTTTGCCCAAGTTAATTACCGATGCCAGGCATGGTCAGTGGTGGAAAATTGTTCTCATTACAACAGGAAATGACAATCAGGAGTTAGGTTAAATCACTGCTGAATCACATAAGCCAGAAGAAGGCTCCTGCACAGCTCTCTGTAGGCCAACAGCTTCAAGCACGGTGCACTTCTGGCTAAACTCGGAAGCCGTCCCAAACTCATCGTCTTGAAAAGCGTCCCAAACACTTTGCCACCTCCATTTTCAGGTGATGTGTCAACAGAGAAGGCTGGGATGGCGGGGAGATTATGACTCAAAGCATGGGACAGCTAAGTTTAGCTTCAAATTAAGATGGAAGGAGAGGACTAAGCAGGAGATGGATGTGGGATGTGACCGGAAAGGATGCGCTGGAGGATTTGATGGATTGCCTGTGATTTGGAAAGAGACGAGGAGAAGCAGGAGGACTCTTGACACAGACTGTGATCAAGCAGAGTAACAGATGGCGAGGAAGAGAAGCGCCAGATGTGGAAAAGAAAGACAGGCTCTTTTGCACAGCCGATCTGTACTACAAAGACAGAAATAAGTGTTTTTTTGGGGGTGGGGGGGTTTACAGGTCACAGGTACAGAGTGTGATTTGGAGTTGAAATAAAATAAGATAACAGTTGATTAGTTATTTTTCATCAATCTAAGCAAGCTCCCAGGAATATCAAGTTGTTGCACTGTCAGTGAAATAGTAGCCTATGGATACAACCACTATATGACTGCATTTATACAACACCAAGCATTACAGCTAAAACACCACAAGCAGTATGTATCTTCATAGATCAAACCCCTCGTAGGAACTGTGTTCCTTTATTGTGAATCATGGTCAATTAAAAAAATGATACCACCATAATGTAATACAAAAGCATGTATTTATTTTTGGCATTAAGAACCTTTTTGGCTTGTTTATCTGTTACAGCGCTGGCCCCAGAATCACAAGGGAGAAAGTGGTACACACCTAATGGTGGTGCAATGGGTCTTTCATGTTTTGGTCTCAGACACTGGCTTAGAGGAGAGCAATTTAACAACAACAACAAAAACAAAATATGTAGACATTTCTTTTTCAACTCAAATGGGCTTAGTTACAGAGCTTTAAAAGCATCACTGCTAAATGCGAGGTTAGTACAATTCAGGTATTATAAAACAAGCATTTTTTTGGCGATTACACACATTTGCAACACAAGGCAATATTGAATACAATGTGCAACCACGGAGTGTAAATACCCCTGATGAATTAATTATGAATTTTTAAAAAAGGATCATGTTTATGACACAGTACCATGCTAATGATGCATGTGAGGAAATTCACAGATGTCAGTCTTAGTTATACCGACAGATGCATACGCTCTGCTGTAGGAGCAGACAGATGGTCAACAGCAAATTTATCTTATTCTTTCACCTACTATCTTTTACCTTCTCTAGTCCACTGTCACAGTAATTCAGTCCAGATGTTCATAAAAATATACTTGCTAATTGTCACAGCCGCCAAGGCATCTATGATTGAAAAGACTGAAGAATCTGCAGTGCAACCTGGATTAAGTTAAAATAAGCAGGAAAGGCATTAATTGTCTATTTACAGCAACAGGCCGTGGAATAATGTGGACTGGCTGTTATGTACTGCATAAATACCATCATGTGGGGGCACTTATGGGAGAAAGCTGAGAGCTGAGCAGAAACGTGACCTGAACATGGAATGATGATGTGCGATCACAGTGCAGAGAGAGTGTCGGTGGCTCACACACGAGGCTCACATGAGCTTGACCATGGCACCAGAGAGGAAGTCCTCGTAGTTGAGGCGGATGTTGCCCGTCATGGTCGTGTCCCTCTCCCTGAAGACCTGCGTCATGCTCTGCAGCTGAGTGCACACCTGGATGAAGCGGTCCAGCTGGATGCCGGGTCGCGTGCCTCGCACGGTGAATCGCTGCACCAACGTCTCAGAGAACTGGGGACTGAGGTTGTAGCCCATCTGAGCCAGGGCTGATGGAGGAGGAGGAGAGGTGTGGAAGAAAGTGTAAATACACCGTTTATATATAGACACCTCCTAATTAACCGTAACATCTTCAACAGAAACAAACAGGGATTACCTTGGTGTAGCTCTGTGCCACTGATTAAACCTGAGCGGTCTCTGTCGTACTGCTGAAACAACGCTCTCCACTGCTGCATGAATTCCCACAGAGCGGAGAAACCAAACACATCGATGCGACCCGTCCGTGTCTTGTCAAACATGTCTAGCAGGAAGTGCGAAAAGAGAAGAGAAAAAAACAAAGACGCAACATGTTCAGACAAACATGAGTCAGTCGATTGCCTTTAGTTACTGTTGCACATTCTTTAGAAATAGAGCAAAACGATGTGAGGCGCATATTCGGCCCGTTTCCAGAAAGCCCGTCGTCCAAGATCGTGGATCTACTCCTTAAGTCACACACTGCTCATTAGGTTAATGGTGTGCATTAGTCACTATCTTGCAAATGCAACAGGAATGTGGGCTCATTCACACAGCTAATGGGCAACAACACAAACATGACTCAGTCATTTTTTTTTTTATGTTGGCTGCTGGCATGCTAGAATTTCTCTTTTTAGAGACAGACTGTTGACATATAAAACCAGACTGTTTTCGTTTTCTTATAACAGCCTTTTATCCATTTGTTTTTCCTCAATCACCTTTCCCTCTCCTCCCCCATGCGCTGGAGCCATTTACGTCTCTGAAAGGATTTTAGGCAATTAACCACTGTGCCATTCTGCCTCAAGAAACACTGTCAAAACATTTATAACCAATTCATCACCGCAGAGCCGCCGCCTCACACTGCTGAGCGTTTCCGTTCGGCTGCGGCTGGGTGACTTACTGATCATCATGAGGCAGGTCTCGTCATTAAAGGCCGACCAGTTGGAGTTGACGAGCGCCTGCTTCAGCTCCTTGAGGTTGATGAAACCGCTGTGGTCCGTGTCAACAGTGTGGAACCACTGGAACGCCTCCGGGTTGACGCCAGGAGGGATGTTACCTACACAGACGAAAAAAAGGGAGAGCAATAATTGGACGGTGAAGAGAGGAGCAGGGTTCAGACCGACTTTGAAGACGCCCATCACTTGAAGATTGTTTTCTTTGCGTGCTCTCGTTCCTAACGCTGTTTACCTCTCCTTCTTCTACCTCTTCAGTCTGCCTCAGCCGACCTGTTTCATTTATTTTCTTTATTGTCCCCCCCCCCATTCTTAAATCTTCTACCAGTTATTATTAATTCAATGTAGCTCTTGGGCTTTGAGGAGTAAGGAGAATATGTGAAACAGTAAAAGAAAAAGAAGACAAAGAAAAGGAGAAAGAGACAGTGAGGATTCTTAGAAATGAAGCATCTGCCTCTTTCCAATGGAAAATAATTGTTTATTTACTGGGAGATGAAGAAACACACGTCTACTGTCTGACAGATGAAGCTGTGCTGACTCCGTCAAGCAGAAACTTGATCAGAAAAAATAATACATCTGTGCTCAACTCAGTCCTCTGACACAGAAGGTACTGACTTTGAAAACAGAATGATATATAATGACAGTAAAACAGAATACACTCCCAATATATGATTGACATGCTATACAGCATAAAAACAATTCCTACGGCTAAGTATACTTTAAATGCACCAGAGTTTATAAAAGGAAGTGGGTTACTTGCTGGAAGAATGTGTGAGGAAAATCATCACAATTTTGAGAGAATGAATGTGCGATATATGTTTTATGTTTTTACCTGTCTGCACATTTCCCTCTGGGGACAATAAAGCTGAAGTTGAAGTTGAAGAATAGTTGAATAATTATGTCTAATAATCAACTGTCCTTCATAAAAGGATTGCAACCCACCCCCCCAATACTACCTCCTTCCTAATACCTCCTTAACCTTACAATAGTTAGACATGCTCATCATTTTCATCAGTCACTAGCTGTGGAAAGCAGTGGGCAGGGTCAAAGACGAAGTAAGAAGGAAATAGTGTCCAGGCAAAAGGCTGTTCCCCGAAAACACTGAGAAAAAGAAAAGGGGGTATAAGAAAATATGGTGTTAGACAAGGGGCGGAGTGGGGGGAGGGCTGATTGTCAGAGAAATGAATGGGGAGAGAGGGAAAGGTGACACTTCAGGCCAGACCCTGATGGATTTGGTCCCTGTGGGGAGTGATGGCAGTGTAGGCTATTAGGTTGTGACTTCAGCTTAGCTGCTACAGGAAACAGTGTAATCACACACACATACCCTCACACACACACACTTTAACCATCTGCCTCTTACTCTGTTTAGCCCTCACTCAGTATTACTGGAGTCATCACTCCAGCCATGTAATCCTGCTGAGGGGCACAAACTGAACCCTGTCTCTACATGACTGTCTGGGAACGTAAGTCATTTTCTATCCATCATCCCACCAGAGGGCGAAGAGGAGGGGGGGGCGGGCGTACGAAAAACGAGAAAAGCGATGAAGAAGGCGAATGTGAGCCAATCTGCAGTCTCCTCACGTCGAGAATACGCCTGTCCCGCTCCCACAGGCCAAGGGAACGGCAGATGCGCTTACACAACTCCAGTCCTGGCCTATACAGTTACCTCCAGGGGGGGCATGGTGTCCATAGGCTCCTCCATGGGGCTGTCCTCCGTATCCTCCATAATGCCCACTGGGAGCGTGTCCATATTGCCCTCCATGACCCGGGGCTCCGTAACCACCATAAGGAGCTCTTGGTTGACCCGCAGCCCCTCCGTACGGAGCCGAGGGGGGAGGCCTGTAGCCGCCGTGGCCTCCCCCGTATGGCCCTCCTGGTGGTGGGTTGGCTCCTCCTGGATAACCCTACAGTGAGAGGCAAAGGTCAACTAACTGAGACTCTATGATAAGTACAAAGAATAACCAGGAAGTTCAGTGTTCAGTGCTCTGTGCTTAATGATAGTTCAGCTTTTTGAAGTGGGGTTGTATGAAGTAAATGGCCATGAAGTAGGCTACACTATCTACAGTAGTAAAAACGTATTCTAACCAGCTGATGCATTGTAAAGTTTTACTTTATATCATTCTCTTGAACTGGTGTATTATTTTGAGACGGGACTTCTCGTAGGCAGCAAAAATACGCTAATCAATTGTCCCTCATTCACAGCAGCGATGCGCCAGTGTTTCTTAGTGGAGGGGAGCAGAGACCTTTCTAGTGCAGATATTAGGCTATGGGTGGCCATTTGCTCCTCATACAATGCCATGTGTGTCATTGAGGTTGTCCTTTGTTAGCTTGTTTTAGTCTGTTTTAGCCCTGGAGTGGATGTGGCACCACAAATTTCGTTGCACTGTCTGTTGCAATGACAATAAAAGCTATTTGATTTGATTTGATACAACCCCACTTCAAAAAAGCTGAACTATCCCTTTAAGTTGTGCTCTGTGGAACTAGCACTTCACTGGATTATTTCCAGTGCAACTTTGTACCACCACTGAGTGCATTTCAGAGAGAACTAGAAAAAGCATTTCCATGAATGGAAATGGTGTGAATGCAGAATGCAATGCCAAATGAGCTGAAGAAATTGTTGAAAGAAAGAGTATAACAAAGAATGCAAGAAAGTCTGAATCAACATGACAGAGGATGGTATCGAAACCATGACCTCATGATCTCCAACCCTTTTCTCTACCACTGCGCCACAGAGAGCACACTGATGCTGAACCTGTTGTCAGCTTTAAAAAAAGTAAGAACTCTGTGGAAATTGGCTACACCAAGTTAGAAGAGCACTTTTTGTGACTTTTGGTGAAATCAAACAAAATATAATGTCCATTTCAATGCATTAGAAAGTTGGACTCCCTGATGATGTGACATGACAGAGGCTGGGATTCGAACCAATAATCTTATGTTTACCAAACCTTTATACTACCACTCAGCCAGAGAGGGCACACAGGCTTTTTGGTACCACTGCGCCACAGAGAGCACACTGATGCTGATGTGACACTGATCAATGTGATTACAAACACCTGTAACCTGTTGAAGGCAGAGAAGGGGAGGTTAATTCTGCCAGTCACAGGGGGCAGCGCAGGACAAGAATTGATGGATAAGAATCATTTAAAAAACGCTTTATTTTTCTGCTGTGTTCAAAGTTCCACTGCAAATCAATAATAATAGTGCATTATCAAGTTTGCTCACAGAATTCAACACAACATAACAACATCACCCAACCGGGATTTGAACCAGGGATCTTTAGGTTGCAGAGCAGGTACCTTAACCCCTAGTCTACCACCAGGGTTGGTAACAGGAGAGGTTGTGACTTTCATGAACACAAGATTTGTCAATGATGCTTAAAAAAGAAGAGATGGGTAGAAATGAGCCACAACACGAAAGTAGAAGACTTTTTTTATGACTTTTGAATATTTTTTGGTGAAATCAAACAAAGTATAATGGCCATTCCAGTGAATTACAAAGTTTAGCTGCTCCTCCACTGATGTGAAAAAAAAATGCATGGGGTTGAATGGCAGAGAGAGAGCTCCCAGGCTGCATTTAAAAAATATTTTAAATTATTCTCTAAATCTGTTTGCATTTTTGATGGGATTGTGAGACAGTAGACAAGTGTAGCTACAAACTGTGTACAAAATCTTGAGTACAGAGTATCATTTGTGGCTTTGGGGACAGTTTTAAAACAAAAGCTCCAGTCTGTGATTCACCTCCTCTCCACTCTGATGGTGAGTCACCTGCTCTAAGCTCTGCTCGTTAGACCCAATACACACCCATTGTAAAGGTGGATTTTGGCAGAAATCTTAATGATTTAAAAACTGCCACACAGCTGAAACTGTTGATGATATCAGTAAGATGAGACATAGCTGAATAGATTAAAGGTTTGTCTACAGTTTAAAAGAAAAATGGAGTCTGAGGGAGAAAGCATGCTGGAGCTTTAGACCAAAGTAGTACAAAGATTTTAAAAGTTTGAAGACGTTTTCAATGCATTCCTATGGGGAAAAAAATTGCAGAAAAAGTTAAATATTGTAAAAAGTATAAATGGTATGAAATAGAAAAGTAATAGCAACACTGTCCTGAAAAAGCTGCACATTTTGATGTATGAATTGTTGAAATTGCACAAAGTATGAAGGAGTAGTTAGATGCCAAAAAAGAGCGGAAGAAAATGGCCGACCAGAAGAACAATAGTGTGGATGCATTCTGCATCCACACTAAATAAAGTGCTCTGTCAGTCTGCAAATTAAGGTTCTGCTCAAAACACAATTAGTTAACTACATTGAATACATTGTAATAATGTGAACATCAACCTATAGCTACATTACACAGAAATCTGAATAATGAGTTGGCAGTTATTGTTCAGACAAAGACAGGATAATAAGAAAATCTAACAATCCCCAGAAGCAGCCTTATTATGAAGTCCTATTTGTATCATATTTAAAGTGGAGTTTAAAACTGTTGAGCAGTCCAAAATAAGATTTATAATCTATAGGGAGCTGTAAAATTGTTTTCTTTCTTTTTTATTTAAACATGTAGTTGCTTAATGAATAATCTAATCAAACATTTAACCAACAAATTATTCAAAGTAGTTGCCAGCCACAGGCCTACGAAGTAGGTGAAACTCTGATGAGTCCATGAGCAGCTACTGTTTCACTTTCAATACACTGAGCTGACCAAACCTTTGCATTGTAACTCCAACTGTAAGTTGTGTTGGTATGTTTACGTATGTTTACATAAAGGTGTCGCCACTTCTATTCAGGATGAGTATCAGTATGCGTCATTCAGAGCTTTCAGTTAACATCGACGCTGTTTCAGCTAAAGAAACTACTTCCACTGGCTTTAAATAACCAGGAATCCGCTCAACCACAAAGCGTTATAACATTTACACGTACGCTGGACAATTATTACAAAGAAGTTACAATTTTGAAGCAAAAAAGGCACACGTAACGTTACAGTGAAATAAAGCAGATTGCAACACTTAAAACACACCCTGCTAGCCAAAGTAGGACTAATGAATGGCTAACGTTCCCCGTGTTTCTGTTAGATAAAACCGGAACTTAGGTTATGTCAAGGAAACACAACCGGTAATACAGTTTTTCAACAATATTAATATGTTATTGTAAATAAAACAGACAAAACACAAAGAGCAGCATTTCTTTACCTGACCGTAGTGGAAACTCATGTCGGACTGACTACACTTCCTTCAATAACACAGCCGGGGAGGCGGACTTAACTGCGTCTGACTCAGGTTAACGATTGGTGCATTTCCGTGTCTGTCAAACGACACTTGTGTCCGCTGGTCCTGATTGGACGGCGGAGTGAGAAAGTGATGACGACAGGACAGATGAGTAATGCCCATGACTGTGTCAAACATCCACAGTACATAGGTCGAATGATGAATAAATTACTCACTACTGTTGAATCCTTTCTAATCATTTTAGACACCTGTGTGTTGTGGAATCCAATCTTAATTTTCCATTTTTTTCAGACATGACGGTTTTATCTTTTTTTTTAAAAATTATATTATAACTTTCTTTATTGTTTTTTTTTTTCACAAAACAGTCAGGATCTCAGTTCTTGACAATGGTTCAAGAACAGGTTAAAGATCCAGTTCTTATACCCACATCGGCCCAGGTGTGGCCACCCAACCACCCACCCACATACTACACACATTCAATCCATTCATTTGTAGTTAATGTGTTATTATGACAATGACAATAAAATAGGAGTTGTGTTTTGTTTTTTGTTTTATCATTTTTAACCGTCTTGTGTGTTTTTACATCTTAATTTTTCCTTTTGAAAAAACAAAACAAAAACCCTCCTATTTTTATTGTCATTGTCATAATAACAAGATATTGTTTAGAGCAGCGCAAAAAGTGCATATTACATTACATTACTGTCCACTGTCAGTGCATAATACAATAGCAATCGATGTGTATATTAGTGACGTCAGTGGTGTAAGGGTGTAGACACACCAATCTACACGTCTAAGCAACGTCTTCATGTCCATTAAAAACAGGGAAAAAAACAATAAAGGAACGCATACAAAGACTCATTTCTGCAGTGAAATAACTTTATAGATCACAATAGTATATACAAAATGTAGAACAAAATATATTATCTTGAATTGTCTTCATCCTTCTTAAAAACAGACTTACTAATAAAATAGCAAACAAACAGAACAAAAAAATTGTAGGTATAAAAACATATTTGGTGTTATTTTTGCAACATGTACGAATCAGAGCATACATAAATCATACATTCACTGAGCGATTTTGATTTAATTGTGGGAGGACAAAAATGTTCAACAAAGTTCAGAGTAACTCTTGAAGGATAATAAGGAGCATTTTGCCACATCCCACATCAACAAAAACCCTTTGACTGATTTCTGCAGATTACTGAAGTGCTGTGTGCTTTATCTTGTTTTATTCATAAGGGGGCAGTGTGTGTGTGTGTGTGTGTTCAGAGAAAGGGTCCACTTTGTAACTACATCGCACTCGGGCTTGTCCGGGTGCACTCACTCACCCATAACACGGCGTCCTGACATACAGCGAGGAAAAGTGATTAGAATAGATCAGCCTGTCCTGACACAGTGCCTCGCTACTCACTTGAGTTTTGAATATTTGTTTTTACTTGTGGCATTCGTGCAAATATTTTGCTTGAGTTCAATATTTTTGAACTTGCTCGAACAGGCGAATTTCGCGTCACCTTCGCACGGGATTTTGTTGCCATTTTTGTTTGCGTGCTGTATGTCAGGATGTGGTGTGAAGGACGTACAAACCTGACTGCCAAGTGGTCATTGACCTCTTGGCACAACGGTTTGCATAGTTATCTGCCATGTGGAAAACATACCGAAAACATAATGCAGAGGGCCAGAGTAACATCGGCTACAGCATTTCATTTGCAGTTCAAATTTTCAACGCAACCTGATGCTCTTGAACAATAGTAATACACAAAAACACAGACACGCATACATCCAGGCACTCATACTGTACACACTCATAACCTTTTAGCTTCCTCACAGAGTTAATTTGCATGCATCAGGTATGCATTCCTGCAGAAATTTGTTTACCATGACAATATTTACAAACGGTTGTCTCAGAAACCCCTGAACTGATGCATATCTCTTTGGCATCCAGCAGCAGTTCACCACAGATTCAGGCACCTTGGGTATTTTACTCAGTTTGTGAATATAGCTTCTGCCATATTATTTTATCTCAGTTACTTCCTCACTCTTGATGTTGGTGAGGTTCTGGACAGATATTGTCGGATCTATTCTGATGGGTGATTTGGGCCTGTACCCAGACCTGGGCGCTGCCAGCGGCGCCATCTCATGAGTCTCGGCGAACTCCCTCCTGTCTGCCTCTATCTTCTTCCTGAAAATTTTCTGGATTCTTTTGCAGATGAGGTAAACCATCTCGCAGATGCACATGAAGATGCAGGCGGCAGAGGAGACCACCATGAAGAGGGTAAAGATCCTCTTCTCGGTGGGACGAGATATGTAACAGTCCACTGTGTTGGGGCATGGTGGCAGGGTGCATTTGGACAGGCGGGGCATGTCGTATCCTTCATAGATGTAGTACAGGATGTAGAGGAAGCCAGCATCAAAGCCTGCCTTGAAGACCAGACTCACCTGTGAGAAGATCAATGACAGTTAATGACAGCAAATGTCTCTCATATTTCAATGGATTAACAGCAATACTTTTTCATTTTCAAAATATAGCATGCATGCATTTTTTGACTCAAATAAAATGAACAATCAGTATTACAAACTGCACTTCATTTTCTTCTTCAAGACTGCTCATTCTGTGACTTATTGAAAATAATAAAGAAAATTCTCTCTACTTTTACATACAGTAGATGGCTTTCTTTAAAAGTAGAGAGACCATCCCAACAAGAGAGGAGGTCTGAGACACCACCTAAGTATCTCCAATTTACAATGCTGCCCTTTCATCCATTCCCAGGAGATTCAACAATGTAGCGTCTACAAATGTTCACCAATGGCCTCATGTGACTCAAGACTTGTCATTATAACAATAGGGCAACAAAGTCGAAACCAACTTTCCACTAACGACTGTCGATCCATTGCATGATCATAGTTCATACAGCTACAGTCCATCTTGGGATGATAAAACCTCGGGGCAAAAGCTGTAAAATAAACTGCCAAAGCTGTTTATTCTTGTGATGAAGGCTAAACAAATAGAAATATAATTTCTATTTACAAGTGTCTTCTTCTCCACTCTCTGGTACATAACCACTCATCCTTGGCAATTATTTTTGACATTTCTCAGAATGACTAACTTCAGCTTGGTCACGACCAAAGCACTGCTGGATCTGCTTTTTTTTTTTCTTTTTGTACTTTCAAAAATAAACTTACCAGGTATGTCCACCACAGCCCCCCGCGTTTCTTCCCAGGGTTGGCATAAAGATGGGCCCCCTTGTGTGAGGCAGTGTACCGCTTGTCCCTCGTCTCCCTGTACTTGACGTGCATTACCACCATCAGTGACGGACAGGTGGCAAAGATGAGCTGCAGGGCCCACAGGCGGATGTGGGAGATGGGGAAGATGTAGTCGTAGCACACGTTTTCACAGCCGGGCTGCCTCGTGTTGCACACAAAGTCCTTGCTGTCATCGCCCCACACCCGCTGGGCTGCCACCACGAACACCATCACCCTGAAGACGAAGACCATGGAGAGCCAGATGCGGCCGAACGCGGTGGAGTATTTGTTGACTCCACTGAGGAGTGCCTCCAACGCAGACCAGTTCATGGCTGCTGCTGAAGAGCTGGAGGAGGGAGATGGATGAGCTCCTCAGGTGGGCTGACCTTGACCAGCTGAAAGAGCGACAAGGTGGGTTTAGAAAATGGATAACACCAAGCACAAATAGTTAAAAATGTCTTATTCATTCAAGTAACACAACACAGGCTTATTTTTGTATTTCATTTCTTTATCTGATAATGAAAATATAATGTATTCATTTAACGTCATGTCCTGTTTTGAAGAAAGGTTGTGTGAGAAGGCTCTGTGCAGTTTTAACTGGTAGAAGGGCGGTGAAGATAGTGGAGGTATGCAACATGCTTTGACAGAACAATGTTTTGAAAATCTTCCTTGCAACGTAGGAGATAATGTGACTGTTGCTAGGCAAGGTGACATGTCTTAAGCACTGTGTTTAAATACTGAGAATACTGAGAGACTGAGAGTTTATGTCTGAGATCCTGTGCACTGCTTGATGACTTCACCATCCTAGCTTTTTCACCCACATTATAAACCTATAAACCTAGGATCATACCAAGGAAGTGCACCTGACTTTTTTGTTTTTTAGGTTGACTTTTCCTGACTTTACATCCATAATACTAGAAAAAAAATAGATCCTTCATTTCTCTTAATGCAGCAACCATGGACTTTGGTTAGACCCATCCCTTCCGGTAAATGCAGACACATTTCAACCACTAATTCCACCATTAGTTTGAAAAACAAGCTTATTCAGTAATGTCCAAATCTAAGCCAACATAGAGTAACATAATCATTTTTGCAAACTTGACAGAACTCCACTAATGCACTGTAGACAATATTAAAGGGATAGTTCACCCAAAATTCAAATTTCACTTATTATCAACTCACCCTCATATCAACTAAGAGCTGTGAGAATTCAGCGCAGCAGTATTTGTCCATATGATGTAATGGTTGTGAATGGATAACAACTTTCTTCGTCCAAAAAGACACACCAAAAAACATAAACTTATTTAATTTTTTGTATTGAAGACAATTTTCTCAAAGTGCAAATCAAAAGACTTGGACACAGCATTAACAGACAGTGGGAGCTTCCGCAGTAAAATGGAGGTATTTGGATGTTTTTTGGTGTGTCTTTTTGGACGAAGAAAGTTGGTGTCCATTGACAACCATTATGGACACAGCTCTGAGTTGACATGAGAGTGAGTAGATACTGAATGAAATTTGAATTTCGGGTGAACTATCCCTTTAAGTAGCTTTGACACAAAACTTTGTACCTGTGATGACAAATTCATTCACTTTCATGTGTAAAATAAGCACTGCTTTATATGAACATTTGATTCACTTTTTGTTTTTCAGATCAATGACACTATAATAGTCACATTGTGTTACTCCTCCATGTTAGGAGGCTGAGTAAACAACCACTTTAAAATGGCGATCACCTCTGAGGAAACAACAATGAGGAGCCATTCTCATCATATTCCTTGTCATACCTGATTTTACCTGATATCTGTGTACGCAAAACCACTGTTTTCCATACAGACTGGTTGAACATCAACGAGTGAGTCATCGTTGGAGCCTCCCTTCACTGAAACTCTCAGTAGTGAGATATTTGCATAGTGTGGCCAGTCGGGCAGGTGCAATCAGCGCTGTATTCCCAGATGCAACAGCAATTTGCGTGTTAGAATTCAAGTTAAAAATCTCACCATGTGGATTTCAGAGTCTGATCAAGAGAAGATTTTAACGATGGAGATGTAATTGATGTTTGTCCAATTTTTCCTCTCTGTGGGGTTTTAGTGGATGTTTTAATGAAGTGATGCTTGTAGTGTGTGCATGCATGTGCTTTACTAAATTACTGAACGCAAACAATCTAATGGCCACTCACGCACTGGTTGGCTTTTCCATGGGAGGTTCGTAATAACAGGTGTGACTGCTGAGCGAGGTGTGCAAACACCACTGTTTGAAGCGAGTGTATTCATAGGGAGGGAGGGTGTGCTGTGCCACAAAGGGGTTAAGATTTCTCAAGGATTTCTTTTCAACAACAGAAAAAAACCCTCTCTACATTTACATCTCATTCTGATGAATGCTCACGGCCTGACAGGGAACAAGTTGGATAACAGTCTTGCTGTCCACCGTTCCATTTCAATTCCATCTCGTCTAATCCCGAGTATTTGAATTCCGAAACACTTCCTTCAGCATTTCGGCGTCACTGCAGACACATTGAGCTGTCAAATCAGTTGCTATTTTCTCTCTCATCCCGCGTTCCTGACTATTAAATTACACAGCATGAAAAGGCTCGACTCAATCAAAGCCTTCAGAATCGCAACACAGGCCACTGAGAGCCACTGACACTTTCAATCACAGCTGATTTTACCTACACTTTATCTGTCTTTTCTGAGCGGATACAACAACTGCTGACATTAATCTTCAGCCTATACCTTTTAGACTGGGTTCCTAAGTTCTACCTATAGGTGAGACTGTCGTTCTATAGTCACAAATGAATACAACATTGCCTGCTTTTATTTAAAAGAAAACATATGGAGTTATAGAGTCTTCTTTTTTCATATACACAAACTCTGAGGTGTCATTCACCCTCACAGACAACAGTCTATCTTGTCTCAGATGGCAAAGCAAGGCCACGATTTGTTCTCGTATTGCGTTCTAGATTTCAGTAGGTGCAACAGCAGCCGGCCTCGTCTATCTCTTCCACGGCATGTTTGTCTGTCTCTTTGTTGTGACAGACGAGACACATCATGCTTTCTCGAGTGAGAAACTGCTGGTTATGTGGTTTTGATTCCAATATATCTCCTCGGCGCGACGCAAATACTGCTCCAGTGCATGCTCCCCGGCTTTATTAAGAGTCTCGCACAAAGTGTGTTGGGGAGTCAACAACCATAAACATTCTTAGCAACTTACAAACAGGTGGCTGCCGGGATGTCCAAACATGCAACATAACTCTTAGAAAAATATACTTGTGTAAATTGTGTTGATCCTCAGTGTGGATCACAACTGTGGTTCCAGCTCCACACACAGCCTTGTGTATGTCACCACCCCATCTGACACAGTGATAGATCCTGGAGTGTGACTGGCTCTACAGGCTGAGCTAGTTGCAAATACTTTTCTTTTCACCTAGCCTGCATGTCTGTATGAGTCAATGCTCCTAGCTTAACAAGGTGGGGTTGAAGTTTTTCGTGTGGCCTTCTCGCTCTCTTTCTCTCTCCTTCTCTCTTTCTATCTCAGCTCAGCTCTGTTTTTCTTTCTCTTTTTGTCACTCACACATTTTTTTTTTTTTGCCTTTGTACATCCAATCTTTCTTCCATTTTTCAAGGTAACACACATCAGCCAGAAGGTGTAAAACACAAGCAATCCATGTGTGGCTTTATTCGCATCGCTTCGAGTTATCCATCTTTACAAATCTCATTCCTTTGTATGTGCCGGGGCTGAGCTTTTCCCTTGACATACAAGATCTTGCCTGGCTGTGTGATAGAAAAAGAACGGAATGAACAATGTTCTTTCCCTTTCTCTGTCCCATTTTTATTTTACTCTATCTTTTGTCCTCTTGGTTGCCTAAATCAAACCGAAACTCAGTCCATTTACATCATCCCTTACCGATCAAACAACTCCGATAAACATTAAAGTGCCTTACCTGTGACACAGGGAAGTGGTGGAAATGAGATTCCTGCCTGGCAGGTGCAAGCCCTATGACTTGTGGCCTCACCTGTGACAACTGATTCTGAGGTGTGGAGGTCCTGAAAGGAGCTTAGGAATGAATGTGGGAGGAGCGTCACCAGCACGCCCTCACAATCTGGCACAATACTTGTTTTACATAGGCAAACCTGCCTCGGGGCACTTTAAGAGAAGAGGAGAGAGGAGTGACAGTGAGATAGCATCATAACAAACAATTGGACGTGGGAATGGAAAACGATTGACAGTTAAAGGAAATGGCATTCAGAAAAACAGGTGAGCTGCATGTGGATAACCCAGCAGGTGGCATATGCGGTTTCGTATATGATATGAGAGCAATAGCTATCAGTGTGAACATTGTTGACACTGCTGCCTACTCAAAATGAAACTGATAAATATCTAAAGCCAAAGTGAAAGAGAACAGTGGGGTATTTCAGTATTCAAAGTATGTGTTTACTGATGTCAGTAAACACATATCAAACAGAAACACACCCCAAGATCCCCTATGGCATTATATTGAAATTCCAAAAACTGTCAGTGCTGTATGACAATTCCTTTCTCAGCACTTATACACACACACACACAACATAATCAGAGTGAGTATTCACATCACAGTCGATCCCTGTAGGAAATAGTATAATAGCTGCGTCTTCATGGCAAAGGCATTCCACAGGAGGGAGGGATTTCTCTAAATAGTTCCAGACCTCTTATTGTTTGTTTGTTTGAGTCTCTTTTCAGAGTGTGTATTTGAACCTGGGTGAAAAGAGTCACATAGCAGCTATCCAGCTATTTACACTCAAATGGAAAGCCCAACGGCTCCCTGAGCAGCTTGTTTCTTGTGCTGCTGAAAAACAGCGTAGAGAACGGCCGGGGTTTTAGCATTGCACCAGTTAATAAGGTGATGTTCTGAATGCCTGATGTCAACAGGCACTTATAAACACTACGGCAGAAAGGCTTTAGGAAGTCAAGTGAGGTAAAAAAGAATGACGCAGTCACGGAGCAAACTGAGGAAGGTGTGGTGGATGATTGGGACTCCTGAGAGAGAAGACCCTTTTGGTAATTACTAGATTTTTATTGTTATTATTATTTCATTTAATGTTCAGTCAGTTTGGTGTGGGTGAAGCACTGAAACTACTTAAAGGGATAGTTTTTTTTCTTGCCGTAGCATTTTTTGCAGGCTTTGCTGCAGGTCAACACTGAGGAACACTGGGGAACAAAGTAGCCCTTTTTCTCTTCCCCCTACTTTTTTTCAGTAGTTGTTAGGTGATGCACACACAGACGTACTTTAATTGAACAATAGTCTAATTTCCTGCTGAGAAACTGACTGATATGACTGAAGGCACGATGTAAGTCTGCACGTGTCAAGCCCCCATAAGTTAATAAAAAAAAAGAAAGAAAAGAATAGATATTAATCAGTCAAAGTTCTTGATATTGGTTAATGGTTAATCATGTGAAATGACTCATTAGAAATGAATGCATTTTTTATGCCTATTTAATGATTATTGTTGTTTTATATACAATAACTTACAAGTGAGAATCAGGTTGTCCCTCGTTAGCAAAATGCCAGCCCAGAGAGACCCTTTTGCCTAGATTTTTATTGTTATTTTATTTCATTTAATGTTCAGTCAGTTTGTGTGGGTGATGAAAACTAGACAAATAGCCCCTGAAAATTGCAAACTGCACTCGATTTTTAACACTTTACGTGAAAGGAGCACGGAATCTTGTATTCGTGGTCATTTCATGCATTTCTGTGAGATCAGGTTGTCCCGTTAGCAACGCCAGCCCATAGCCCTGCCCAGAGATTTACAACATACAGTGTTGTGAACAGACCCAAAGAAACTGCCTAGTTTTATTATTCACTTTTATTATTCACTCTATTATTATTTTTTCCAGCCATTCAAAGTGCAGGAAAAACACAGTTTTTATTTGGACCTAACCAACTGCTGATCGGCGGGCCCTAACCCTGCAGGCGGAGGGATACGTGAGTTGGTTAGGTCCAAATAAAAACTGCGTTTTTCCTGCACTTTGAAGGGCTGGAAAAAATTATATTAGAGTGAATAATGGAACTGTGTATTTATTTTCAGATAAAACCTCTTTTAGGCCGTGAAGATAGGCTGTTTCTTTGGGTCTGTTGACAACACTAGTATGTTGGAGTTGACAACAGGAGGAGTGCAGAGAGTCTTCTACTGCAATTACAGTAGCCTACTTAGGGGCTATTTGTAGATCATACAACCCTACTTTAAAAAAAATCTACCAAGGTTTAGGAAAAGATAGTAGTTTTTGTTAATAAAAAACCTTTCTCAAAGTATCAAGAAAAAAAGAAAGCCTCTCTGCTATTGGTCGGTGGTTATTCATCTGGAGCAGCTGGCCACATGCACCTGCTACAAATAAAATCTGTCCCTGTTTTTGCCTTTAGTTTCTAAGTGATACTCTAACACACCTCCATGCTGGTTGAGTCTGCCATGACGGGAAAACATGAAACATGGAAACAGGGAAACAACACCAGACCACATAATTAAGTTAATAATCAAGGGCGTGCCACTGTTATGTTACTTCCCTTTAAGCCACAAAGCAGGTTTTTCAAGCTCACACAGTCCTTTCCAAAAGATTGCACCTCGCTCAAAATAGTTCACTGTGCACAATTCTGATATCTGCAATAAATATTGTACAATTCTGCACTGAGAGAGGGGGGAGACAGGATGATGAGCAGACAGAGCGAGATGAACGCCTTCTACAGAGAATATGTTATGCCCTCTATTGGCCTCTAGAGAATGCTGATGCTCCATCGTTTTCCTGCAGTTTTTTTCCCCCCATGGCAAATGGGGGTGGTGGTGGTGGTGGGTGGGTGGGTGGGAGTGTTAAGTAGACAGAAAAACAGAAGATCCTATCTCTCATCTTAAGAATAAGCAGCACATCATTTGTGCAAAAGAAAGACAGAGGGTGCATCCGAGAGCAGCCACAGAGCTGCAGTGGGGTTTTTTTGTTGTTGTTGTCAAGAAACAAGCTATTCCAGATGATTTAATTGTACCAGCCAACAGATTGAATATTTAAAGCAGCATTAAGCAGGCTTTTGGTGAAACTAAGGATATCACAGTGAGCGCTCTATGATGACTTGTAGTTCATTAGGGCTCTATTCACTTGGCCATCCTCTCCAGCACACTGAGCACACACATGGTCAGGCAATCAGTGAGCCTTTTTAACTGATACGGCTCTACTTTAATTGACATGGTAGCAACGCATGTCCTCGTCCATTAGGTCTCATGTTGCTTGCAGTGAACATTACATGTGATCATGTTTGTTTATTCATAGCTGGTCATAATGATGCATGCCAACATGTCAACTTACAGTAAGTGTGACCATTTGCCACAATGATCAGTCATGTTTGTAGAAAGAAAAATATAATTTCAAGTGGATCTTGAATGTTATTATATCAGTACATCCTTATTTATTAACCATTGCAAACCCAGTGGGCTAAATTTAGTACAGACTCACCGCCATACATTCCACTTAACACAGCGGTTGCAACAGCGCACAGTATGAGGGAGACTTGCTCCTTGCTCTTCTGTTTATGTGGTGGGAGGTAGAAGACATATGGCTGAATCATTCTTGACCTTAATGAACTCTGAGTAACAAAATCAGCCCCCACACACTGTCAGTACTTCAAATTTACTGAATGGCTCCATTTCAGTCCAGCAACTTTCTTTGAGTCATGGCTGGACACAGAAATCACTTTTTCTAAATGAATTCTAAAGGTATTGGAGGTAAAAATGCAAGGTCTTGTCTGTACCTGGTCCTATTCAGATCTGCTTTTATTAGAGGTTATTTGAAATGACTGAATACAGGTCATATGAGTCAACAGGGCAGACCTATTGGCAACAATTCAAGAAAGGTCTGCATAATGTAGGTTCACTTTAGGATCCTCAGGACTTTAAGAGTGAAAAACATCTCAGACTGTGGGGTAGAAGAATATATCACTGGATGATTTGTTCTGAAACAACCAGCAGTGAAAACACTGCTGGTCAGGTGAAAACAGCCCAAAAAGCAAACTTTCTCCAAACTCCTCATGAAAGTGCAGACGTTGTAGAAACGGGAGAACTGAGCTAAATGAGCAACTCGCTGGATCAACACCTCTTCACCCCATGATGCCCCTGAAAACCACAGTTTAGCCCGATGTCTTCAAATGGCGGCTTAGGCCTTGATGCCCTGGACAGTCGGCACAATATCTGCTGGCAATCCTAGATCTGTGGTGGAGTCTCTTTGCCTCTGTCTTTTTATAGAACAGAGCCCCAAAAGATTAAAACGGCTCAGATTGATTGGTTGAGTGTGACTACGCATATCCCCTCATAATACTGAAGCTACTAAGTGAGTGGCAAAGCCCCATTAGAAATGTGTGAAATAAAACCAAGTGACAAGTATATTACTGCATGGGAAATCAAAGAAAATGAGAGTTTTATACTTGGAGAAAAAAACATAAACAATATTTTTCCCAGGAAGGATCATTTGACTCTCACAACAAAAAAGGTTTAGGAAAATGTGGTATTATTGTTTGAAGTATACTGCAAATAATGATCAATAGAAGCTGACAGTTGTTCATTTTGTTACATAAAACTGTCACCACTACGACAGTGTTACATGCTGATGTTTAGAACTGCTACACAGCTTTTCACTTGTCGGGTCAGAAGTGTGCTTTACTTCAAATATATCCAAACAATGCTGTATCCATCCATGCTGACACAATCATCCTGTCTGGTCTCATGCCTTGTCTCTCAGATCATCTTCAACAAACCACCCTCCCACCACTCACCCCTTATCCTCCGCCGCCTCACCACCACCCTCCCCTCTCTCCCAGAGACCTGTCCCGTTACTGTCACACTCCAGCGTGGGTCATTCCCCTAGTGTGTCAGAGCTGGTGACACCGAGCCGGGCCCCCCCCCTCGCTGCGTGTTGTGACAGCATCATGTCTGCTCTGCCACAGTGGATGATGTCAGGATGCCCCCTCGAGGAGGTCACCAACCCCGTCTCTCTCGCTCTCTCTTCCTCTGTCCATGAGACCAACTCCACGTTATGCTGGTCTGTGAACAGAAACTGTCTGGGGGATTTTCTGGAAATACACAAAACTGTCTGTGAGTTGATTTATGCTCAGAGTCATTGATTACAGCCAATCAAATAACCATTAATTATACATAATGTGTTCCACATAAAATGCAGCAAATGAGCCGTGGAATATTTGTAATTGGACCATACACTTACAGTGACTAAACTTGTGTAATGGATCTGCCACCATGGACAGGTTGGCAAACCACACTCTTGAACAGTGATTGTTCATTCATAGCTCAGTAACTGTAGCAGGGCATGCTGGCCGGACAAGCTGTGAACTCCTTTGTGTTTTAGCGTGTCTGAGGATTAGTAAAATCCAGTTTTACTAACAAGAGTTCACAGGGTGGTGTCCTTTTTTTCCCCAGCTGTTACAATACAATCAAAACACAGGAGCACCAGAGCAAAGGATTCAAGTTCAACTATGTGGAAGCTGCAAACTAGCTCCCTGCCAGTATTAGAAATGTAGCAGTTGGCAAGGGCCATGTGATTACTGGAGCTAACTATAATAAAACATGATACTTACAAAATAGAACATTTATCCTGAAGGAGCCAGGATATCAGCAGATTTTGAGCAGGGTTTCTTTAAAAAAAAAAAAGAAAACAGAAAAAGTGGAGCACACTGTTTGAAATCACAAGAATTATAGGGGCTTCGACTGCTTGGGCTTGAGTAGTGTTGTCTGTTCATTTTCATGTGGATAAAGGATAAGTAGCTGATATGATTTTGTTATGAAATTAAATTGCAGATATTATTTCAAATGCAAAGGAGGAATGGTTGTTTTTTTTTTTTCTTTAAACCTGTGTACACTTAAGAAGCAGTCAGCTGTGGACAAAGTGTAACACTGAGCCGCTACATCTTCAGAGTGGCAATTGGCCACAGTAAGTTGCTATTGGAAAGTGATCAGGGCGGCTGAGGCTAGCTGGTGCTAATGTGCTAACCTTAGAAGAGGAAAAGATGTGACAAAGAGACAGACGCGTTAAAAATGTCATTGCTTTCCATCACTGGACTTAACTCCTGGTTGTGTACAGGAATACATTTGGATGCTGAATTTACAACATTTCATCAAAACTGGTGACAAAACAGCCATCAGTTCTAGTATCGAAGGGCTATGCAGTCAAATTTAACAATGACAGGCCCTTGAATTTTCAATAGTGAATCTTAACAAATGCTTGATTTCAAATTGACCATAGAGACTGATTTAGGTTTGTGGACATGAAAGCAGAGGCTTAAACATTAGCTTCTTGGGCCTGTGCAAATTTAGTTTAAGTCAATCTATCATTGCCAAAGTGTATTTTGCAAATGCACCAATATATTTAGAGAATAGCACATGCCATTTATTGTCTTTGAGTTGGTCAGTATTTGTTATTCTAGAGGGCCACCATTCCTTTTTGTATGTGGGCCAGGCTGTGATTGTGGTGTTTGAGGGAGCAGTGAGCTGCATATAAAACTACACTACATTGTTTTGTTGTCTGCTAGGGCAGATTTGGCTTTTTGTGATTAAGCGGTCCATGATGTCTTTTGTCTATCAATAATTGTTTCGTGTTAGTATTAATTAGATGTTCACAGTGTAATTGTTGACCTTGTTAATGTCGGTGCTCCAAACTTAAATTGAATTTATGATTTATATTTTAGGTGTATGAAAAATCAATCACACCTTTTATTTGAACACCTATCATTCTGTTACTTCTTGCATTATGAATAATAGATGATATTCAGAAATTATCTTCAATTATCTTGGCGATGGAGTGATGCTTGTAGCCTGTACCTGCATATCAATCCAGCATGATGCCAAGTGATGGGATTGAGGGCATAACAAGTGGGACTGTGGGACTGTGGGAAGATCTTATTCATAATGGCTGCCACTCTTTGGGGGGTTTCTGCTTTCACTCCACTCCACACCACTTCACTGCAGATTCATCATCGTTATAAAACAGTCTCCATTAACTAGTCTCCTACTACACCTTGTTATTAGTAGCTTTGACCCAATGTCTTCAGTGTACAGGAATAACAGATGTCATTAGGATTCATGTTGGTGATAATGAACAGCTGCGGCAAATGTAAGGGCAAAACATTTGTTATGTCCCTTTAGGTCCAGGGGAGATGGAGAGCAACGTAAATGAAACAAACCAGGGCAAAAAAGGCGAACGCAAGAAATTAGTATAGCCAAATTACTGTAAACCTGTGTGGGGTGTCACAACATGCAATACTACCTAAAAGAGAGATAATGAACAACACAAAATAAACAACCAGCACAACATTTAAAAACAAAAAACAAACAAACAAAAATACAGGTTGAGCCATCAAACGTGAGAACTTTGACATCACAAGCGTTACAAATGTATTACCTTATTCTAACATTTTGGCTTGGCTCTTTTTTTGCCCCTCCTACTCTAGTTTATATAATTCAGCTACACTGCTCTAAAACAACATATCAGACGCAGTTTCCTGCCAAAGATAAAAAATAAATAAAAAAGGGACTCAAGCTGTTGTAATGTGTGTGTGTGTGTGTGTGTGTGAATGTGAGGCTTTAATGGATAATAGTCTTAAATATTGTTTTCTCGTTATAATCTCTGAGGATGGCTATTTTTTTTCTAGTACATTTATTTATTTGTTTTATTTGCCTTTTGGAAGGAATTCCAATCAGGGATTGAGGCCAAAGCCAAGTTTGTACCTCAGCAGACTCTTGTTTAGCGCCTGAAATATCCCAAGCTATTTGTTCACAGCCCCACTAAAGGCAGCTTGCAGAGTTTACTGCTGCTATCTGTAAGCTCTTCAAACTTCAAAGTAACCTCTTATTCAGTATCAGCATCTAGAAAATGGATGCCACTTGACAAATGACTTGATAGTAACGACACAGCAAAGAAGCGCAGGTGGTTAATAACTTAACTTGCTGCAGCTTTTACGAGAAGAATACATCATGAAAAAGCAAAGATCTCTTTTATTCTAGCTGTGGTTTTCACACAGGCACCCACACACACACAGACATGCACTCTACTGTCAGTCAGAGCAAGGCCTTCTAATTACCATGGCAATTGGAATGACATGCTCAGTGGATTTAGGTGATTATACCGTCGACAAAAGATTGTACTTCTAATGGTGTGTGTGAGTGTGTGAGAGAGTGTGGCGCAGTGTGAGAGTCAAAGTGATGGGTGAGGGTCAAGAGGAGCTGTGGTGAGGTAGCAGGGATGTATGCAATGGAGATGGAGGAGAGAGTCTGATCACACGTTTCTGCTCGAGCCAGCCAACATACAGAAGTGGAAATTACATTCACGATCCGCATGCATGGCAACTTTCAGAAAGAGAAGGCTAGAGAGACAGAGATTACATTCTGCATGACTCACCGCAGCCTGCTCACAGAACTATCAAACATGTCGGCGATTTGAGTCATGAGATTGACCTTTTCTGTTTTAACAAGATGGATGGAGCCAAAAATGGACATCTTGAAATATCTGTTCTTAGATCTTAGATGGTAAGAAGTAAATGATGCCTATATGTGGACTTGGAGTCTTTGTTGGCAGTTACAAGACTTGGACAGTGAAACATTCATGAACCTTTTTGCTTCATACAGTGCACTTATTATTCCAACTATGAAACACCATGTTGGAAAATCTTTGAGCTCTAATTTGAGTGAATGTTGGTCACACAGGAGACAGAGCGAATTTCACGTTAAAATGCTAAAACATTGCAATGACTTTTAAAACGTTGCTGCTAATGAACACCGCCAGTCTCCTCATATCTTGTGACAGCTTCTTTCTCTCTCTCTCTCTTTTTTGAACCAGACTTTATTGTAATGAGTTTTCAGTCTGCAAATCTTTTTTGGCTGTAAATGACTCAGAAAGATGCCATGCATGCAACAAAGCAGCAACGAGAGAATGTAGCTGTGAGAACAAGTAAACAAAGGTTTGGAGCTTCCAGCCCAGTTTGAAATCATCAAGCTGCAGAACTTTATGATAGACACATATTGTTGGAAATAGTTTTTTCTCAATAAATAACAACAAGACAAAAACCTGCCAGAATAATACTATCTACTGTGTTTCTTATTTTCAACATCTGCTTAGAGTGCCGCTCCAGCCCATCAGTTAAAATAGACATGGTGGGTGACCCTATTTTTACTGATTGAACAGTTTTCTTATAGAGTTAAATTTTTCACATTTTTATTATTTATTTTATCATTCCAGTACTTTCTTTTACTGATTCTCATTATAACTAAAGAATTTGCAGCTTAGGCCACCTTGGTTGCTCACGTCATAGTGCACTTGTCATGACGGCCATGTCCTGTGGTTTCCGATTCAGTTCCAACCTGTGGTCCTTATCATCCCTCACATTCTCCATAGCGTTCCTCTCTCTTTCAATGACCTATAATAAACGGTAGAAAGACATAGAATTTGCAGCATCACATAGATATATATCAAAGAAATTGAAAGTGAGATCATTTGTTTACAAAATTAGCTGGTGCCTTAATAACCATTTAACATATGTTAACCTGCTGGAGATTCAACAATAACCAAACAACTTGGTGCGGATGACAAGAATGACGAGACCAACTGGCAAGGACAGGAGGGATCGTGCAGACTAAA
The DNA here is from genome assembly GCA_030347415.2 of Decapterus maruadsi. Lineage (NCBI taxonomy): Eukaryota > Metazoa > Chordata > Actinopteri > Carangiformes > Carangidae > Decapterus > Decapterus maruadsi. The sequence continues at coordinate 7,582,347 of CM064897.1, forward strand.
AAGACATGGAGATGGAAACACAGAAGACAAGGGTGTGGGACACAGACAAAGCTGGAAACAACAGGGCAGGAAGAAGAAGGAAACCTCTAATTAAATGGGGGAACACACAGTGAACATGACACAAAATGAATACATATCTCTTCACACATACTGTATCTTAAAAACATGATTTAATTAAATTGTTCCTGAGTGTGCACCTTAAGGATTGCTGCACTCATTCCAGCCACTCTACTCATCATACTCATACACTCATACTCCACCAGGAAAACAAGCTAAGCCCTTTCTGAAGACATGAATGGTGTCATGTAACCAGAGTTATGCTAATTAGCAACATGTGTTCATGTCTCTGCATAAATTCAGATTTATTATACCAACTGCAGAACTCATGTCACCTTGATAAAGTCAGTTGTCAACCTTAGGGGCTGAGGATTAACAAGTTTCCAGGTGATGCCTGACCACAGTGTGTCTGTAGAATTTATAGATGAGACATAGATTCATAATTAAAACTAGCAGGTGTCTTGCTCTCGGATAGAAAAACTAAAAAAAGCATAGATTATCTTTCAGGGTGGAATATACTGTAGTTCTTTTGATTTTAAATCAACCCCCTGCAATTCCTCTTGAATTCCAGCAATGCTCCTGAATATTTCAGCTTGTTTCTTTAGCAATTAATCACTGAGGACCAGCATCATACACGCAGCAGTTTTCTGAGCCAGCAGGGTTGTGAAGAAATGTTGTATCAAATTTGAAGGGTATATTAAAGACCTTCATTTGTAACCATTTTATATTAATGATGAACATTCTACATCATGATTTCTTTTTGAAATGATTGGACCAATAAAGCTTGAGTGCAGTGTTAGTGTTGGTCCTTGCTTCCTCTGTGGTTGAAGGCTACTCTCACACCATCGCCATCAGGCATAGCGGGATATCTCACCATTAATTGGTGCTATTTTGTCATCTGTCATCCCCTCTACATTGTAGTAGTACTCTGACCACCTCCCGTGGCTCTGACCTACATCTCTTTTGAGCTCTGCACTCCCTTTTTTTGGCTAGACTGACTGACTGACGATACTTCACCATCCCAAAAGGCTGGATTATTTCTGCATCCCTCATATAGGCTATGGGAACTGTGTGATGGCGAGAATAAGTTCTGACTTGTGACACTTGAAAGTGTGCATGCAGGTAGCTGACATGGTGAGCTACTTTGAGGCGTGTGTGCTTTTGGCATATAGTCTTTGACCCAGCTGCCCTGATTCAAGTCTGGCACTGCGTGTCGTTCTCTTCCCTCACCGTGTCCAATTTTCCCGTCGCCTCGTCACTACGGCTGAAAACACTGTCAAAAATCTGAAAAACTCCCAAAAATGAAAGCCTGTCTGTTATTACTTTCATTCCAAGAGTTTGAAAATAAATATAGTTGAAATCACAGCAAAGTCTTTCTCTTTTATGCGTTTTGATTTCAGGTGGCATTGCAGTGATAAAAATCAGGATTTGGCCAAAGGCAGTCCAGACAACACCAAGTTTTGACCTATTCTTGTTTTGCTATCACTTTCTGTGCTGTGCCACACTTCTTATTACAGGCGACAAAGTGTTCCCAGCATTTGTCTGCTGCCAACATCTGACTCTTTTTCTTGTGAAATGCCAGATAACATACCACAACATTTTGCTTTAGGGAACCCTTGTTTGCAGTAGTTTGAACTCACAGTGAAGTTTGACCTTAAGGTCTCTATTGTCAGCTTTTTCCAGCACAAGGAGACTAATGTTAAGAACAGTTTCAACAAGGAAAAAACTTTTTTATGAATCAGAAGATGGATGTAATAAACCTGGAATATTTTACTGTTTATAGCATTATGCAGATTTGATCAAGAGGTACTCCAGTGGTGCATCACACTTTTATGAAATTGAAGGAATTAACTGAGACAGTTTAAAAAACAGAATGGGTTTGACCCCAACCTAGATAGGTGCTCTCATCCAAAAGGAAAAGTCTCCATGTCCAAGACCAGATAATCCTGATGATGTCATAAAGATGTCATGGATTTCAGAAAAGCTCTTTCTTGATGAGATGTTATACAACTGTCTCAGTACTGTGACCTTGATTTGACCCAAACAACTTTCATGTGTACAAGAAGTCAAGCATTAGATCTGTCCACATGAATAACAAGGCAGAGTTGAGACTAAAAAAACTTGGCCACTACGCAAGAAAGTATTTATTCCAGAAAGTAAAGTAGCTTTCAGTCTTGTGGCTCAACACTGTGTTGTCAATACACTGACAGTGGCAGTCTAAATGACCTGCATTAGGCAATGAATTCAATACCCATCTGTTTATATGCGTGACCAAAGAGCCTTCTGTTTTTCATGCAGTTTTATCAGCTTATCTGTGATTACTTTGGCTGTCATTAGTGCTTTGAGTGCATATACCTTGCAAGTACAGATGAAAGCTCAGTGCACAGAAAGCTTCTTCATCCTAATAGGTGCAAACATGCACATAAACACACACATCCATCCCAAAAGTGATTACTGAGGGTGGAAGAGGTGGAGAAAATAAGTGTCTTGTCTCTCTTCCAACATCTTTCCGGGCAAACAATCAATGATGGCTCAGCAACAATTGAGTTACAATCATTTAGTGTTTTCCGGCTCTGCTTTGATGCCGTCTACTTCCAGACGAGGCTTGATGGGACAGGGGGGAGAATTGAATTAAGTTAAGTCACAGGGGGAGAATAGCACCTGAGAGCTTTAGTTATTCAATATACCACCTTTCATTCACTTGTTTTCTTCCCTTGCTTCTGCCTGTCCTATTTTAACTCACTTTTCTCTGCCATGCATTAAATGCTTGGCTTCTCGGAGACAAGGTGAAGAGAGGCACCTCGGCAATGCACAAAGAAGGTTTCCAACCTTTGCACTAGGCTTTCAGATTTTGGCAGCTGCTTTGATTCTTGTGTTTCTGTTGACTGTGAATTGTGTTCGGTGGTGAGTATTTAAACATCTTTAAAGGATCACACAGACATTTCAAGCTATTTACCCGGACTGAAAATAGATTTAGTTTGCTCTGTTGTTATTGCAGTTGTCAAGGACATACTGTTCAATAATCAAGTTGAATGAGGTAATCATGCGACTCTCTTCTAATAGACAAAAACTTAAGCAGCTTAATTGAAAGTTGGAGCTTGACTAAAATGTGTTTACATCCAATTTTGTTGTTATTGTCTGTGTAAACAATAAAGTAGAAAATGTAACCACGTGGGATCTACTGTGAATAAATACATTATACTGGTATAAACAGATAAATCTCCATAAGTAGATTTTTTTTTTTTAGATTTAATTACTTTTCTTTCATTTTTTTTTTTTCATTTTACTTTTGTTTAGTTTTTATTTGCCAGCATATTGATATCATCTTGTCTCCAAAAAGTCTGATCATTTCAATTATGAGACTCAGGATTTTTTAAGTGAACGGTGAAAGATTTATTGGCAGTAAAATGCTTTATGATCATGTTAGACAGGGGAAAAATACTATATCCCATAGTGGCAGAATTCCTACCACAGGTCTAGAGACTGGAGGTCGTCATGGTGATGGATGGAAGAAAACTTAGTAGATGTATGGTGAGGAACTGATTCTGAGATGCTGAATGTGACGACACTGGGGTGTAAGGGGAGAATGAGGGTCACAGCAATCTGTCTGAAATGTCAGCTGACAGCAGAAGAGGGGGCAGATTTCAAGTTTGACAGGGACAACATGATTGGTCGATTGAGATTGTGGCAAAAGTAAGACCGATGAGGTCCATAGATGATTACAAAGAGTGGTTAGAGAGAGTGGGAGGAGAACTGTGATTGAGATGAGGCATCATCATCATCATGATTGAAATTACACTGAGCTTCATTTGTCCACATTCTTTTGTTTAGTTTTTTAAAATTATTATTATTAAACTAGAAATCATAGAGTACTCCAAATAAAAGACATGGATTAAAATCCAATCAACAGATATGACTAATACTAGCAGTGACTATCCCCACTTCACAGAAAAGCTTCTTAGAGTTTAATTAATTATTAGAACTGAAACATAAACATAATTGATCTGCTTTATGTTTATTTACAACAACAACAGCTGCCTCACAAATCTATGCACACACTGGCATTCCAGCTGGCCTTTGTGTTGAATCTATAAAAAAGCAACAAAATCTTTCAGAGTATAGGCTGTAGTGATTACATTATATAATGATTTGGATACAATATATAGATGATTCAATTACTGTAAAGGTGATTATAAGCCCAGTATGCTACCTTCGTAATCAAATTTCCACTGACACATACTGTACATGCACCTGTTTGTGAGTTATTTTCATCACACAGTGCATTGAGGAAACTCTCTCTCTTTTTTTTTTTTTTTACTTTTTATACTGCGGCTTTCTGCTAAAATCTCTCTGACTGAGCTCCACAGATCCTGCATGGAGATGGAAGAAACTTCCAGTAGGACAACCGTGTGTGCTCAGTGAAGCACTCTGCTGATCTGATCAGGGTACCAGGGCAGAGTGGCCAAAAAAAGCACAGAAAGGACTCTCTGAGTGGAAGAAACAAGACCTCTGGTCTGAGAAAGCCTGCATGACTCTTATGAAGTGCCACCTCTCTGATCAAGGACTTTATTTTGCCCCTGATCCTTGAGTCCCCTAACCCAAACTTCTTCAAGTAAGAATGATGGAGGCTACTGAGCTCCACAGAGTGGTCTCTCAATGGTTAGATGTTACAGAGAGAGGTGCATGGCTTTCTAAATCATGCATACAGAATCAGTTGATTTTACCGCAAACAGAAAAGTGTTGATGTAAATCACTTATTGTATCATATTTAACTGGATTAATATTGTGCTGCATAGTTTATATACAAACCAATGGGTGTCCCCTCTTCATAATCTTTTAGTGTTGAGATCAATAAATGCAGTTGCACCAATAAACTCTCCTAATGATGAGGCAGTTGCTGCTGATGCAGTTAAATCCTATCACTTCTATCACTTCAATGAAAATATGAAACTATCTAAAAGATAAACTGTTATTGTCAGCGTATACTGTGAAGTGTGTAGGTAAGTATGAAGTTTTTGTATTGTAGTAGGGATAGGTGGGTTTTACTGATGAATTTTATAACTTGCTTATTTTGCTTGTAATTTTCTTTTGATTTGTTTTTGTATTTTATATGTTCTTTCTGTTTCTTTTCATTGCCAATTATCTGACATTGAGTTATAAAAATTTAATTTTGCAGGTGTAAAAGTAATTTTAGAAAAAATAGCTAAATAAGAAATTAGTACATGGTTACATTGAAGTATAATGGCATCTTGCTTTGCAAACCTTCTTAATATTGCTTTGACATAAAAAGGCAGATTTATCTAATAAAGAATCATTTGTTTTCATTCACCTCAACATTGCTTTTTTTCAAGAGCTGCTCCTGAATGGATCTTGAGTTTTGAGATATTAAAAGGAACTCTGTGATGTGTACCGGGACTACTGAGAGACATGGTCAGCACATCACTAAGGGGTCTGAGGACTCTGAGGAGAAATTTCTTTAAAGGAAAAAAAACGTTTGTTGGTGTCCATCATCTTTATTAAAGTGCAATAGTAAATCACTGAGATAGCCCTTTAAGAGCTTCAGTGCTCATAAATCAATTGTCATCATTGAAAAATAAAGCTGGGCTGTTCATCCTTGACCTTGAAGCAACATGACAAAAACAAACTCAAGTCAAGGTTAACTTAATTTCTTGTTTTGGAGCATCTGACTGCACCAATGACACTGTCGTCTAGCAGGTGCTCAAATGTTGTTGTCCTGAACGCTACTTAGTGTTACAGAATAAATAAATGATTAGAGTGACAAACAAATACATAATAAATGATTAAACAAGATGTTCACTATGTCATTGAGAGCTGTATGTTCATAGTCAACACACACATCCACACAATAATGCAGAATAATACACACACAAATGCATATTCAGGATCTTTTCTTAGCTATATGTAGAAACAGATTTAAGAGCAGAGAGGTCACAATGGCCATCCAGTCTGTATATGCATAAGCACATGTGTTCCTGTGTGTATTGGTCACTGCGTCCACCTCCTTCTTGCTAGAGCTCCAGTCTGTGGAGGTAATGAAGATCAATGAGAGGAAAGGTGGAGGTCGGCTCAGATCCAGGTACTGTCTCCCTGTTTCAAGCCAAAGCTCTATCGATCCCCCCCCTCCCCGCGCGCTACACTCTGCCAGCATCTGATAAAGGGTTTCTGTGCACACACAGAGTCGCACACTCGCGCACACACACATAACATGCACACATTCGCACAAAGACCCACTCATGCACTACCAAAGAAACTCACCAAGTTGCTGGGCTTACTCCTTGATTCTGGAGAAGGAGTTAATCCTCCATCTACCCCCCTCCCACCAGTTTTCTGCACTGTCTCAAACACCTGAAGGAAAACGTAGGGTTCACATTTCATCATTGTCAAATAATGCGCGTTGAGTATAGCTATTTTTCACACTGAAAATTGCCTTGTGGTGCTGCTGCTTTCAAGTGCGCTTTGCAAACTACTTCAGAATGCCGACGTGGAAGTATATCATGTATTCAAGCGCTGTTTTGGTTGGCAATAATGAGAGAATGGATCCCACAATAACAGCAGGCACTTCCTCAGTGGATGTTAGATTACGTCAGAGATGTACGACACAGTCCTTTCGAATGTAAATGATATGTGATAGGTACAAACACCACAATATGTTTTTGCACAACCATACTAAAAGCTGTAGACTGTACTAATGATTAATCTTATGTGATTTTATTCTATTATTACATTATAATCAGTAGGAGTTGTATTTTCTGACCTTTAACACTACATTCCACCTGTTGGATTGCAGATTTTTCACCCCTCCGAAAAAAAGAAAAAAAAACATTGTACATTTGCAACAACATTTGATGCAGTGTTGCCTTCATGTGGAACGATAAAGCTTTGGAGATGGTTTTGATGCACTGCCAAACCAATTAACAGGTTGGCATTGAACTCATTTTTGCAATTTAGCTTATCTGGCTCACATGGGTTTGTCCTTTACTTTGAATACATGTAGTTTGAAGCGCTGCTACAAGCCCGTTACAATAGCTGTATAATGATATTCAGACTGAAACAAAATTTGTAGTCCTTGAATCAAAAGATGCCCCCATTGTAATCTCCTTCTTTCAGATGTTGGGGGAAGGATCTTGCTATCTTTAACAACAGTGCCAAGTTCCAACTCAAAATCCTCAAATGATCACATCCTCCCCAAACGCCTTTTGAAATTTGCCCAAGATCTCTCTCAGTATGTTCTGAAAGGTGCTAATTGTCTCAGCTTTCCCAAAGCTGTATTTCCAAGCGAAATAGTTCAAGAGAGATTAGATAAGCGTACTTTCCAGACAAATCACTCTTTCCCCCCCTTTATAGTGTTTCAAGCAATTAAAAGAGTCAGTGAATGCCAGAGCCTGGCTCGGTGCTGCTATTTCACTTGAATGAGTGAGCCACAGAGGCCTTTCCCTCAAATGGGTGGCGGCTGGTCCTTGGCCAGTTTTGCATGTCTCCCTCTGATGAGAAAGGTAAGGCCGCCCCGTGCTCGAGCCAAATGGTCGTGTCAGAGCGGGAATACGCTACAAACTTGCAATTAGCATGACATCACCGCTAATGCTCTACGAACTGCACCAACTGCTCCGTGATGCCAAACATGCATTGGAATAATTGACCTAATTAGCATAACCATGAGAAAAGAGAGCCGTGTACTTGTTTTCTACATGGTGGTGTGCTACTTCTCATTCACATCCTCTCTCAGTTATGTGTGTTTGTGTGTGAGACGGAGACAGTGAATGGGAAACGTGATATACAAAAAGTTCAATCCAGCAGACGTTAGCTTTGGGCAAATGTTAGCCTAAGCCACCCTGTGTTTGCATCTCCCTTTGCCAGAGTCTATTTCTCTGTCAGTGCAGGCGTTTCACTTCTCTTTCTCCTCTTTGTGAGCGAATGAGACAAGAAACTTGAAGACTCCTGGGCATCTCTTGGCTCGGAGCGATGCACACAGGCATTTCCCCCCCTCATTCCTCCCCTTCTTCCCGCTCTTTCCTGTCGATCTCCCCATCTTCTTATCATATCTGCTCCCTGTGGCTCCTCAGGCGAAGCTTAAGGAGGTAACGGTCTTGGATGGATGGATGGATGGATGGATGGATGGATGGATGGATGGATGGATGGGTGGAGGAAGGAATGGAGGGATGGCGGGTCAACAGACAGGAAACACTTGTCACCCATTACGAAAGGGGAGAATCACATTATATGTGTCGCATGGGATTTTTCCCTGAGGGCACCCGATATGCCCATCACACGGCGAAATCCACTTAGCGGTGATGAGAGGCCACTTTTCACATTCACGTCAGTGTGTGAGGAGGAAAATCCCATGGGGGAAAAACATACAAACATGCGTGATGTGGGTGTGCAGGCACATGCAATTGTTTAAATGCATGCATAAACATTCACACATCCATACACTCACATACTACTTCTCTCCTGCTCTTCAAGGTTATAAACTAGGCAATTAAATTAGAGCACGTGTGGTAATTCAAAAAAAGAGAAGAGGAATGCAGTAGGAAGCATGACAACACTGGTGCATTCTGAGTCTCTTTACTTGCACCAACAGAGTTTATCTGCTACATATTGAAGTTTAACACACTTCTGCTGTATTATCATAAAGCACACTATATATATACACACACAGACATAGCAAGCGCAGCCCTGGTGTCATACACTGCCTCGCAGCACGGTGATGGTGTTATGCATTTTTATGTTGGGCAGAGGCCTCTCTCTAAATAGGGGTGTCACGGGTGCGAGGTTCGGTAACCTTGTGCTTTATTGTCTCGGGGCTGGAAAATGGGTTTTATTCCAGGCTGAAGATGAGATAAGGCTCTGTCAGGAATACCGGCCCCTTCTGCCTCTTACCCTCACCGCTGGAGGCTTATTGCACCAGAGAGGACCAGCATTCCATCTCTCCCCCGCTCTGCTCTCGTATAGATTTTCCCGGCCACCACCTTCATTACATGTGGCGCTTTGGATCCTGCTTTGACTTTCATGTTCTCTAACTTATTCCTCGCACCCTCAATTTCACCCGTCTTCATTACGCTGTCATTAAAGCGGTTCTGATTTCATTGCGATCATTTATCATTCTGTTGCGTGGATTCATTATCGGGGGGCTTTTATTGCTTTTTCTTCTCTTTTTCCTCAGCCTGACCCTGCAGTGAGATGGCCCCAGTGTGTTGGGATTGTATGATACCCGTGTGTGTGTGTGCGCGAGAGAAACAGAGAAAGACGAGAAAAGATACAGACAGAGACTCTGCACATTTCTCTCATTCCAGGGCATTTGTCCTGCACTCTTTCTCTCCTGCATACTGCGATGCCCTGACACACACTATCTCTGTTACCGCTCCATGCTCTCTGTGGTGCCATTTCCCCTGTCTTTCCAGACTGAAGCTACATCCCGTGGGGTCACATCTGGTGACAGGCCTCACTCCCCATAAATTGCCGCTGCAGGATAAATATGTGTGCAGCTGTTAGCCAGTGCCGACACTTTACCTCTAAGTGCCCCCTGTTGCCCGGTCTTGGCTGGTAATAAATTGTCCCAGGCTGAGAGGCAGGAGGACACAGTGACTGTGTGATGCTTCCCAGAGTTGTAATAGATCTTCTTCTTTGTTACAGGGAGCAATGGCCGAAGTTTTTAGATTCTTAAGAGAAAATAAAACAACAAAGTTCATTATTAAAGTACCTACCAAACTAAATAAGTAAGTCTTACATTCCATAAGGCTTGGAGGAAAATAATCAATGCTTAAGACAACACTTGGTAACATACTTAGTGTCAAAAATTAAACAAGCAACAGCAATTCTAAAACTTCATATCAAGGACCCTTGAGACAACATAAACTAGACCACATAACCCCATCTGATAAGGTTTTGGCTTTTGTTTTGGATCTTTCATTACAGGAGCAATTTGAAACCCATAACCAAAAACACATTGATAGTCTTTGTAAGTGACACTCCTGGACAACCCTTTGAGAACCAGTGGCTCATATTATATGACTGAATCTGTATACTGTTTATGGCTTTAATGTTTGCTGCATTTTAATGTTGCTGCAGGTCCAGGTGGAGCTCATTTGAACTTCCACGGACACTGTGTTGCCTGTCTATTAGGACCACCTAGCCAAGCCATAATGGGGTCTACCACAGCCTGGCAATGAATCCTCTTTTTAATGTTCAGCTTTTGTTCAAACTGTTATGAGCTGCTGATTCAACTGCAGGGTCATTTTGGAGGATGTGGTTTGTGCCTCCTACTGCTGAGTGTAGATCATTTTGTCGTTTATATCATTGGAGGGTATAGCCTATACGGCAAATAAGAGAAACATCTCTCTGCATTAAAACCTTCATCAAGGAAAGATTTATTGCACTACTGTTGAATTAGACTGCATTAGTTTACCTAGATGTACCTAATAAATTACCAGCTGAGTGCTTATTGTTGGATGTTTTAATCAGCACTGAAAACGAACTGAAAACTCAGGAACCTCAACCTTTACCTCAGGAAAACCTGAGGCCACCCCCTCCTACGAAGGACCATTAACCAACAATGGAGATTTTTATTTTTATTTATTTTTAATTTTATTTATTTATTGTTATTTATTTATTTTTATTTCTGAGGAAAAACAAACTCAGAAATTTTGAGATAAAAGTCAGAAATAAAAACTTACTTTTATCTAAAGAATTCAGATTTATATTTTGTTTTTAATTATGACTCAGAAGAAAACAAAAAACTACCAAAAAAACTCCCTTGTTGGCCCTCATGCGCTTCCATACCCTCTACACCTGATGCTGATCTACTAATTAGCTAACTTTAGCGCGGGCTCGTGCTGTCCAGGAGGAAGCCTGCTTCTTTGCTGCTGCCTGTCGGGGACTCACCTTGTTGGATGTTACTCGTGTCAGCTGTCCGCCTCCACCTTGCCCCTTCACCTGGTGGTGTTTCCTGCTCCTTTTCCGCCTTGTGGCTCTTTTCAGACGGAACATCGTTGACCTGCCCCAGGACACCGCTTCCCTCCACCGCGGTAAGTGTTTGCTGCTCGGTGTGCCTGTGTGTGTGTGTGTGTGTGGCTCTGTTCAGCTGGTGTTTGTCTGGATGGTAATATTCTACCAGGTTGCTGCAGCTGCTGGCTGTTTGTTTGCTCAGCCAGGCCTTGTCATGGCTAACTTCTGCTGTCAGTTTACTCAGGCTTTTTTTTTGTTTTAATTATTTTTATCTCTTCTTTGCTTTGGTTGTTTTTCGGCACAAGCATTGTGCTTTCATGTTGTTAATTTATGGAGAAAGGCAGTGTGAATATTCATGTTTCAGTCTTAATGAGTGCTTATTTCAAAGTCACATCAGGTTGTTGTGGTTGTTTTTAGGGGTGTCCTATTAGTTTAATGCAAACTCTGGCTTAAGGGTTGTTAACATGACTTTAATCTTGTGCAGAGCTCTGAATATTTCCCTGTGATAGTTGGCTTCACAGGAACACAACACGGCTTTGTCACTTCACTTTTCCCACATACTTCTTATTCACCTACTGTGTTGAATGTCAAGTGTTATATGCACTTTCATGTTTTTCATGTCATATTTACACTGCTGAGCTTATGTGTTGCACTGACTTCTTCTACACTCATTCCCAACCATAGGTTTGCCACAATGTGCTGATGTTTATCAATGCATAGTGCTTCAATACACTGTTGGCTCCAAGCTATAAAGAACGGGTTTTAATATGCTTATGTTATTTATAATGTGCTGTAACTGTTGTGGCTCAGCCTGCTGCTGCACATCAGGTGGACTGCTGGGTTTGTGATTCATTCATCTTTATTTCCTGGATAGTAACCACAGTGTGCTGTGGGTGCGCTGTTGTGGAATTGCAACACAGTGTATGAAGCTGTGCTCAGACCCCAAATTGATGCAGGAGTTTATTACTGTCACTTCCCATTCTGTGTTATGCTGAGCTTGTTGAATGCTTGCAGCGTACCTTGATGCAGTTGATCTGTTGTTTGTAATTTGGTTGACTGAAAGCATTATTGTCATCATCATCGCTGATGAAATGTTTGACATCACACAGTTGCAAGGGAGTCACGATTTGCCCAGTTGAGAAAGGGTCCTGCACATAATGGCCTGCTGATCATCAACGACAGGGAGCTGTACAGGTACTGGCAGGTGGATTTTCTTACCCTGAGGTCTATATGTTTGGACAAACACAAGAGATATGCCCTTATTTGTCTAAGATCTGTGCAGGAAACTGAACCATATTCCCAATGTAATATTTGCCTCTTATTCAGCAATTTTAATGTAATTGTCCACCGTCTAGCCATATCCACCATATCTGTCCACCATTTTTGCTGAAAGCCCTATCTTTGTTGGAAGAAAGCAGCTCTTCCTCCTGCTTTGTGAAAAAAAAAAGGGTGACAGTGATTAGTCAATAGATAGTGTTTTTAATGCAGTATGACTGCTTCAGTCAAACGGACTTCAACATAGTCTAGTCTACATGACCTCGTCGAGGTGAGGTAACCTCCTCGGTCGGAGCGGCGGCTCGGTTTTAACATTATAATGTAGAAATTGTCTATAATGCTGGAGGAAGACAATGTCCCTGAATTTAATGAGTGTCATCACCTCGCTTCAAAGTACATAAATCATATGCACCTGTTTTTATTAAACAGTCAACTTAATTAAAATCACATTAGAATTTTTTTTTTTCCTGTGGAAAGTCACACATTGCAGCAGAGCGCAAGTTTGTTTGAAGAGTGAGAGATGAGACCCATTTGATTTGCCTCCACTTGTGGCCGCCGGCCGGTCCTGGTGGCTCGGTTAAAGGGCGCACAAGTGAGCGCGGCGGTGCAGTAAATCAACACACTTGCCGCAAACCACACACAACCAGAACGCCAACTTTCATCCCTTTTGTGGAAAGAGGAGATGTTAATTGGTTGGACAGAGCTGCAGTTTAGCCTGGCTGTTTGATCTCAGAAGAACAAAAAAGTCTTAAATGCCCTGAGGGACCCAGGAAGTAAAAGCTAGGCTTGTTTCTGTTTGACGGTTTGAGCGAGAAAAATAATTTTTTTCTGCGATGCACTTTCTTTCTCTCTCTCTCATGTACTATAGAGAGCTGTCTGAATAACAAACCATTTTCTCTTTCTGTCCACTTCTTGAGCGTTATTTTAATAAGCAACAATCAATCTCACCTCATCCGAATTTACTGCTGCTGCAAATGAGGTCCGAGCACATAAAGCACTTGACATTAACGTGAGTGGATGAGTCAGTCAGAGGGATGCTGTTGCGGTTAGATGCTGTTTGCCTTGATTGCTGTGTCTGATTGGATGCTCCTTCATATGAAAAAGGTCCACCTGAGCCCCCCGTGCGTCACATCGCTCCCACCGAATATAAGTCGGGAGGTCATTATCAGCCTGTGAATAATGTGCCCGCAGGATGCGCGGGGCACAAGCCACTTGTCTTTGTTATGCGCAACGGGAAGCTTAGGCTGTAATTAAAGAAAGTTAATTTGACTCTTTGTGCGGAGCAAAGGATCTTTTCATCGCAAAGACAATATGCTTGCTTCTTGCCTGATTGATGTTGCAGGATAATGTGCGCTGGCGTGTATTTTTGTCAGGATGTGCGACTAATCTGTTGTGCAGCTGTGAATGGCCTTCCTATGACACCTCTCTCTTCCATCTGCTTCCGTTGCCATGATACATCACAGATGTGCTCCCTGGTCGCCTCACCTCCCTTATCTCCTTACTGTATTTTTCACCAAGTGACAGGCTCCAAAATAATTCACAAAAATACCAACTACCATCAGGTTAAGGGCTGGAAGTGTTGAACATTGTCTGCTGGTGGCTCTGTCCACCTCAGCAGCTTGAAAAAATAACGGCGCACATGGAGTTACAGTTTTAAACTAGTTATAGTGGGATAATGATGATGATGATGATTAAAATTTCTGAAAAATAGTTGAACGATGTTTTTTTTCAGAGCATACAGTATCATATTATTGCAACTTGAATGAGCAATAGCTGAAAGGGAAGCATGATCATGCTTGATTTGCTTGTAAGGACCAGCCCATGTCTTTGATGCAGCAGACAAGTGTGATGTGAGCAGTCTTCTTCAAATTATTCAAAAATTGTTTCACGCAGGGCTGTGGTGAACTTTTGATTGATGCCTATCCTCATCCTGGAGCATTGGCGTTCCACAGCGGCACATTGGTGCGGGTGGGAGTGAGGGGGAAGTGGTGGGTGGGGGTGGCGGTGCTACTGTCGGAGTGAGACCGCCGCCTGGCTCAGTGAAGCTGAGCGCCGGCACTTGGATTCCCCCTCCTTCTGTCACCGCACAGAGAGTCTCAGCTCTCTGTCTCAGTGCTTTTCTAGGTCAGGACGATCACAGCACTGCAGCAGCAGCAGCACACAGGCACAAGCGCATCCACACAGGCAGACATGGCAGTGTGTGATCACAAATGTAAGGGTGGGTGTTTGTGCAGTGTAGACATGCATATAGATAATGCACAGAAACAAATCTTTAAATGCAATTGATGTGGCGCACACAAACACACATGCAGTGGTTTGGTGTGTTGTCCACTTTTGTTAAGCCGCTGGAGTCCAGAGACAAAGGTTGCTCTATTGTAATGCTGCAATTGTAAACCATCATAAAGCACTGGGTGCTTTTATGCAAGGTCAAGGTGTGGTCAAGTAGGTCTACACCTGTTCTGTTGTTCAAACACTGGGCACCGTGGTGGGATTGAATGAGCTTTGTTGTTAGTCCTTTCATACTTTTTACACATTTGTGTTGATCACAGTGGAGCCAGAGTACGATTGATCTCTGTGTCTCAATGTAGGAGGCTAATATTGTCTGAGAGGATCCAGCGTACATTGCGAGTTTTTATCCAGAGGAATGTAATGTGCCTTTAAAATAAAGAGCATTCTGAAGAATGCTCTACACTTTGATTGCATATGTTTTATTTTGTTTATTCAAATAAAAAGCTTAGCATTTAATTTGTCATTGGCCATTGCTGCCAAAACTAAGTCACTCAGTCTGTAATCTGCAATGCAATCATAATCTGTCAAAGCCGATTATGATTGCATTAATTGACTTAAAAATCCTGTTTACATAACTATCCTTATACTTATTGACTGACTCACTTCCATAAATGTTGCCAAAACTCTCTCTTACCAGCAGTCCATCAGTCATAATTATCCTCTGTCACGTCAAAATCTATTTTGAAATGCAATCATACGCCAGTTGTGAAACACAAGTCTGTTGGCGGCAATGGCTGCATACCTCATGGCTTTCTCAGAAGGAAGTTGTAGGGGAGTGATATTCGACCAATACTTTAACTCAAGTGATGAAGCTGAGTGGCTTATCTGCCTCTGGTTATAGGTGAGTCTGTTGTGTGAAGGAGCACCGGTTTGTGTGCTGACTCTCCTGGGCATGGTGGGAGTAAACACAATCGATGCCTTCAGGTGACAGCGAGAACTTGCGCTGTCATGTCATATCATTTAAGCCGTGATTAGAAGCAGCTGGGTGGGAAACACTGTTGATGTCGGCCTCCAATATTCAGAGTCACAGCTATCGGGTATTTCTCACACCAGCGATATCTGCCACATGATGAAAAGCATTGGCGATATGTCAACAAACCGTGGGCTGCAAATCCACCACTACAATCCACTCAGCTCACTTCATTTACCACATAATAGGTCATCGCTACATGTGGGAAACTTAAGCCTTTCTTTTTGGTGCTGAAATGAAATCTCAAATCACTTGAGACAGGTCCTTCCATTGAAACGTGTGGTTTTTAAAAAGCCCTCAAGGAAATCCAGGTTCAGTTTCGAGACAAAGAAAGTACTAAGTAGCCTACCTTTCTGGACAACTCACTTCTTCACACATTAGCTCGGGCTTTATAGTTCAAAGTCACATTGATAACACTGCCATCTGCTGCTATGCTGAATTATCACCTCAACCACCACCTCAAACACAGACTCAAAGTCAATATGAAAGTTATATCAAAGGCTCACCTTCTAACACATCTAGATCCAACACTTTCAGAAACTTAAATTGTTGAAAATATGTTACTGAAATACTTGAAAAACCATCCCTGCTAAAAGACAATCATAACTTCTTTACACAAGAGAGTTCCACAAGTTTAATAAGTTTTAAGTGCCATTACCTGAAGGCACAAACATATTTCTCTGCACTGAAGCTGTACAGGGAAATAATCAGCCCACAAATTTAAAACCCAGTCACAGAGCATGTTTAATTTGGCCTTAAAGTAACATGTAGAGTATTCAGTTCATTCAGTCTCCTGTCACATTAGACAACATCAGAGTGTTGACTTAGCTTCATATTGATTTACCATCACATGTTGATTGTATTGTCTTTACCCGCTGTCTTGTCGATGGTGGAAATAACCCCTTTGGGTTCATTGTGTTTTTTACATCCTCTGTGATTTAAAAGGTACTTGCCTTGGTGATGATAGTATGATGTGTTTTTTCTCTCATCAGTACATCAATGAATGCACTCCTTAATTCTAGCTGTTAATATGCTGTGACACTCCCGGCGTTTCTCCTGTTTGTCCTGTTCTGCCAGTTGTGGCTTCAGGGGAAGTGCGTAAAACCTGGACTTATGATGCTGATGTGGGCACATTTTCTGCCTGGCGGGTTTAAAGGGTTTAGTGTTGTTTTGTTACTTTTGAATTTTGTCAGATGTTTTGATCATTTATTGAGTCACCAAATCATTAGCTCCATGTCACTGTGAAAAATTGACTAAATTTGGTTTCTTGAAAAAAAAGAATATGATCAAAACCCTTTGCTGATTTAATTTTATTTTGGTTGTCTCATTGATTATTCTGTCATATCTGAAATCTAAATGATTCCCCCCGCCCACAAAACAAAAAACAAAAAAAACCCAAAACAAAACAACCCATTCCTATTTACAGTCTCTCATCTGCAGGATCTTTTTACATCTGTCTTGTCATCAGTGGATTTTGAGCAGCTCGTTGGGCATGAAAACAGTGGAGTGACTAGCAAAGCAAAGTCACCAGCTGGTTGCAGCGCTAGCTGTGCCAGTCATTGTACTAGCATGAAAAGAGAGTACAGACACAGCGTAGGAAAAATGGACTCAAGATTTTTCTGAACATTCATGAGAGAGTGTTGTTTTGAAGTTTTTCGACAGAGGGAGCAGAGGCAGCCATTGTCCCACATCATTTGCAGAGTGGCCAAAGAGCTCCTCTTGATTCACCAAGATGGGTTTGTCAACCAAGAACACAAGGCTAGGCACAAATTACCCATTAGTACTCGAGGCACTAATTGAACATTTATTCATTTCCATGTGTTTTTCGTTTCACACCTCTTTCCAAAACAGCCTTTTGCTTCAGTGGCCATTGAGTGCCTGACAAGAAAATAGGTTTTGATGAAGCAACTGGATGAATGGGAGAAGCAGGGAGGGCACGCACACTCGGTGAATATGCACTGTCATTCATTAAAAGTTAGCATGTCTGTCCTGGCACCTTGTGAAAGATTTTTAAACCCGCTACAGTCGATGGGTATGCATATCAAACAGAGGGGAGTGTGATATCAGTGAGAGATGAGCAACCCTCACATGAGAGAACACACTTTGCCACTGAGAGATAAACAGGAGCGAAAGAATGGGAAGAGCTAAACAAACAAACAAACAAACCAAAAACACACACATAATGAGCATTCCCCTGACTGGTTTGATTGCATAACTCATCAGCTTTTCACCACTGTCTTTTTAGCATCCTCCCTGGAGTACCTGCTGTGCAAGCGAAAGTTTGCAAGCAAAAGTTTGGTTGTTTTTTGTGGGATGTTTCCTCAGTGCTTGAGGTCTTGCAGGAGAAAAATAGAAATTGCAGATGGTTATCTGCTGCGAGCTGATGAGGGTCCCACGGAGGGCTTATCAGACTGATGAAGTCATTGTTGATCAGAGGAGCAGGTCAAAGGTCAGCCAGAGATGAGACACAGTAAAAGAGATATGCACATTTAAACGCAGCAAATGTCTTTCCCAATGCAGGTTTTTTTTTTCCCATCAGCATGATTATGTGATTTATCGTTTAGCATAGACACCGATGCTGTCTGACTGCAAATCCCATGGAGTGCTATCATTCATCACGCCGTGTGTTGTGACATTCCTGTCCAATCCATATGCTATAGACCTTTTTACAAGGCTCAACAATGCCTCTCCTCTCAGTGCTGATTCCACCACAACACGCAGGTACACAGGAGATTTACTGAGCTATTCATCTGTTCATTTCTACTCCTCTACCTGTCACAGAGAAGGTGCACCAGGAGCTAAGATCCGTGTGTGTGTGGATGTGGGTCGTCTTGTCCTACTGTGGAAAGCCGTAGAGACCTAACAATAATGTGGCAAAGTTGCTCAACATGGCGTGAAATGACTTTATTGCGTTTTTACATTAAAAGCACTGATAGAATACATTTCTAATAAAAGGACCACAGCGCCCCGGGGAGCAGGCATGGGCTCTGCCAGTCATGCGAGGTGACGTACGTGAGTGTGTGTGTGTGTGTGTTGGAAATAAGAACAGAGCGACAGGGTAATCAAAATGGCACGGAGACCAAATGAAACATGTCAAATTTTCTCTGCAACGTCACCATGCTCCCACTCAAAGGCACATCACTCCTTTGTAATGCTGCTAATCAGTGTTAAGTTGTCAAGACAAACATGCATTTTTCCACAAAAGACGGATTACCTGTTAAACATTTGACAAGTTAGTGTGTGTGTGTGTGTGTGTGTGTGTACATGAACAAGATGCATTGAAGCAGGTTAGTTGACAGACGACAGTGAAAAACCTAGTGGTTTGGTCTTGTTATGATTCCACTGACTTCTCTCTAAACTATTGATGATCACATCCAGCGTCTTGTAATTATTTGTCCTCTGAATGAAAATTTGTGCTAAAATATTTGATTAGTGACCAGTGCTCTCCATTATTCTGGAAAGAGAGAACACTTCAGATAACACTTTTGGCTGAGGGGACGTGGCTCCATCAGAATCTACGCTTGCTCTTTTACACCTGATGCCACTCTATAGATGAAGCTCATGTAGTGACGAAACTGTCTGTCCTGTTTTTCATTCACTGGCCAGTTTTTGTGAATGCAGTCAAAGGAGGTTGCTTTATGGAACCGCATACTCAGCTCACTTCCACTAGACTAGCAGCCATATTCATTGAAAAATGGATTTGTAAAATAACTAAATGCTGTTTTTTGCATGACTTTTGATCCTCCTAGTCTATTGATTTCTACTACATAAAAGCTGGGGGCAGCAGTTTAGAAACCACAACCACTTTGGCTGAGGTAAAAGTAATTTTGCTAACCGTTAGTGTAGAAAGAACAATACTGAGAGTTAATTCATTCTACTGCATTATAGAGCACACTCAAAACCAGCCCTGGACAGAGTTGATTGCAACAAGGTGCAAATTAACACCGTTGTAGGTTGTGTTGTGAGAGCAGATTCTTTTTTGGTAAACAAGGTACTGAGAAGTAATCTTTTTTTTGTTCAAACTTTTACATTTCAAAGAGAAAAGAGACAAGTATTTTTTTTTAGAGGGCATATCTCTGAAATTTTAGAAGATGGTGCTCATTGTTGACGCCCAGATTAGATAAATTGGAAAACGTGTTAACTGTGGTCTCTTCCACCCATCGAAAGAGAAGCTCCGAGTCTGTCCTGGAGACTGTTTTCTGAGTGACTGGATACATAAAGAGCAGATTTTAGGTAAATCACCGAAATCCAAATCCTGCAAAGATGGATGTTGGGTGTAGGTTGGTGGATTTTTAATATAGAAAAAAAAAAGAAAACCTAGGCCTATATTATAGGTTCTTAGAGATATTGAGCACTAAACTTGATTCTTGGAGACTCAGATAAGTGATGTGAGATGATACTGATAATTGAAATCCTATAGAGACCTCAGGTACATGGTTAGTCCATTGCATATGTTTTTTTTGGGTGTCTTTCCTGCACAAACCACCAAGCATGAGCCTTGGCAACTAAATTGCCTGTGCACTTTGGTCCAGCATCACTCCTCCTCCTAATGCCTGCTTTCACCAGAAACCCCAATGTTAGACAAGCACTTAATTGCCTGGAAACATGTGTAAATAGCCCATCCTCAGGTAGGGAACACGGCTAATTCAACCTGAACGCCATGGCCAGAGGGATCCAGCACACAACATGACCTAGCAACAACATCACAGGGTGACTAGACCTGCCAAGTGCATGTGTGGGCGCGTGCAAGAGAGAATGAGGGGAGGGAGACAGCACAAGACGTAAGCAGAGAAACTCACTCAGGTTATCATCATTAAAAGGCTAATCACTAACATCTGCACTGCACTATCACAAAGGAGCAAGGCTGAGCCCATTTAGTCAGTGCTGGGTTTGTATGTGTGTATGTGGGCAAATGGACACTGCTACCAGAAAGTTATTTTTGGCAAGTCTATTGAGGGCCAAGGCAAGTGAAGCAGCAGCAGTAGGTGTGATTTGGGAAATCGCCAAAGGGCCAAACAACCACACACACAAAAAAACTCCTATCACTCAGACAAGGCAAACCTCTATTATAGGACCATCCAAATGGAACCAAAACTGTTTCCCTGTCTCACTCCTCTCCACTGCTCTCTTGGAGGCTCTACGATCAGATGCTGCCTGTTACAGCCTGTGCTGATGGACGCTAAACAGACACAAACCACATGAAGCAAAAAGTCAAAACCATTTTGTGGAGAAATTGATGCACTGAGTAATAACTGTTATGAGAGTAATGTGTGATTGTTGCATCCCGTCCTCTTTGACTCTGCTGCAATGAAGGAATAAAAGGGAAAGAGTTTCTGAGAATCGGACCATGTACAAGTCGGCTGGCTATCTTAGTCATCCATTTGCCATTTGATTGGTGTAAAAGCCTGAATTTCACTTTGCCGGCCTCTTTTGTTGAACAAGCTTGGTGAGTGGTCAGGGTAAATGCTGTGCGTCGGAGCTGTTTGTTGGCCTGTCCAATAGTAGGCTATATTCAGGAACAGTCTTCTTCCACACCTAACTCCCAATAATTTTCTGCAACTGATATCCAACATGTGCACCCACTTGATGCCCTGATTAGCCAGCTGTGTGGAGAGGTTAGAGTTTCTTTCTCTCTAGCTCCTCTATTTAAATTAGTTGCACAATTATTTCATTTAATGAAAATGGAACACTTAGAAAGCCTTACAGGAGAGACTGGGCCCTATCATCATCACATTAATACAAAAACTCCCCTCCAGCTGCTCTCTTTGCTTTGAATCTGGTGGTTGGGATCATCTATAAAATTTGTAGTTTCAGATTCTACAGCCCTGGCCGTATAATTGACCCGTGTTCAGTTGTCCTCCATCTCTAGGTCCCTCCTGACTGGCTGGATTCATGAGTCTGCCTGGGGAAGTGGTGACTGGTTGTTGACTGTTGTGCTGCACCCTGCATTTCAAATCACATGCGCTTCTCTCGTTCTCTTATGGCCGCACTGCAGTTCTGTCCACAGTCCCTAAACACCATTTGAACTTTGCTTACTCCGAGTTGGCTGTGACCTTCTGTCCCGACCCAGATCCGATGTGAGTGCTGTGAATAGTTTTTGCTCATCTTATATGGTGTACAGTATGTACATAGGCTGACTTATGGACTTTATTGCAAATACCACTGAAGCTGTAGTGGAACCAGCATTTCTATTGTTTAAATTCTTTTTCTTTTTTGCCTCACCCCAGGGAGCCTGGTTCAGTCACTGTCTGTATGTAATTTGTTTTCACCTCAGGTCAGTCAGCACTTTTGGGGAGATTTTTATTGTTTTAACCATGGTTCACCCTGCAGTTATTGCGTCCAATATCGGTACTCTTTTGGTAATTAAAAATTCACCATATGATGTATTTAGTGTTTGGAGGCAGAAATAACTCATTTTACCCTAACAAACCTTTGCATTTGTAGCAGGTTTTGAATTAACCTTTATTCTTTTAAAGAGCTAGCCTGATGGCACTCTGGTAGATTTGGTGGTTTGCACATGATATACTGCAAGTGAATAGTTCTGATTAGTTCTCTGATGAAATGATTACCACCTGAACACACACATGCACACACACGCATGCAGGCTTTCCTGTCTGTACAGTAGGAGTTTTTGCTTTTGTTAAGCTCAGAGTGAGATTACTGAGCAGGGCCTATCTGTCAGTTGTGCTTCCAGCAGCCGTTAGACGGTTATCAGGGCAGAGGGTGTGAAATTATCTCTCACCGCTGTGATTGTCCAATCGCTATGCCCCATGCTTCGCTGCAGCATCTAATTAGCAGTTTGCTGATGCCCAGTGCTGCCACACAGATACTGTACATAGAAAGGAAGATGCGCAGAGAATTGAATCTTTTGAAGCCACACACTCGCACAACATGCCGCACAATCTTTTATCATTAGCTGCTCAGATATCATTTCAGGTTCTGTGTATTTTGGTGAATAATGCAACCAAACCTGCACTGGTGACTAAAAGTTCTGCATCCTCCCACTGTGTGTCTCACTAATAAGTGTCACTGGTGTAAAACTAAGCCCCAGAGCTCAACAGTAATGGGGAAAATAAACCTCAACTGTGGTTCAGATGATATCACAGATGTTGGTTTTCATCTACTAATTAATATATAGTTAGTATTAAATTAAACCCAAACCATTTTTTGAGATGTTGCAGACCTTGTTAGACATTTACTTCAACATTTAATCATTTACTGGAGTTGTGTGGGCGTCAGATGGAGTGATTTACAAGTGACACAACAAAATGGGTGCTTCAGTTATAATTAAAGACGTCTGCATACAACGATCTTATGCATCATGCATAAGACAATCTCGCTCTAAGCACTTATTCGGAGTTTGCGGTGAGCTGGACTTTAACTTTGTCATTTTACTTTATAATTAATTAGAATAATTTCTTACAAAGCTGTCCCCCTTGACATTTTGAAAAATTAATTACAGTGCATTGTTTTTTTTGTGATTCACTAAGCAAACACTGGGGCAGCATGGAAAATATGTGCAGCTGCAAGAATGTAAGTGAAGAAAATATTGCTCTTTAAAACACTAGATTGCCATCACAGCTCAGGAGCAACATCTGAAGATTCATGTTGTAAAACCTTTATGGACCTCATGTTGACAATATAACTACCCCACACCAAGGTTCATGATTAAGCATTGCACCATTCTTCCTGATGCATTTTCTGACACTTCATGCTTGCAATCTCATTATTTAGCACACAACAGTGGAATATGTGCCATTGGTGCGTGTACTGTATTAGTCTTTAATGAGCTGAAAGATGTTAAAAAGCTCTGTAGACCAGAGAGACAGAGCGAGGCTGCTGTAGTAAGGACTAAGCCCTAATGGTTCCAGGTGAGTCATGGTGCCCCCGTTTTGTCCTTTAAAAAAAAAAACATTTACTCAGTGTATAAATAATTAATTAAAAGGTGACTATTTTCACATGGATTTGTTTTGGCTGATGTGGTGGCCCACTAGGATTTGTTCCGGTTTGCTCGCAGATGGTTCCAACTGTGTCTGTTTTTGCTCTAATGGTGTTTTCAAAGATGGGGTGCCTGCTGGCTGCACTTCGTTGACCCGAGGCCAGGGAGTCGACAAAATGTTTTAACCAGCACATGTTGCTCCGGGCTTTCAAACCATTATGTCTAGGTTGCCAACTGTGCCACCCTGAATTTCCCTGTGCGCAAGCCCAGCAGGCATTGAGTACACTGCTAAATACTAGAAAAAAACATTGTTCTCCAGTAAAACCTCATGCACGTTTAGGTTTTTTCTTTTTTTTGCTGAATGACCTTTAGGCTTGTTTTGTCTGTGCAGTGGCCACATGAAAATGAATGAAGACTGTGTGTTAGAAATTAGCAATTATGTTGGTCTGAATACATCCTGGTGGAGGTTAAAGTCGTGCTGCCTCCCTCCACCGCTGAGTGTAGTGAGGTTGGAAGTAAATCTTTGTGGAGCTTCTTGGATAAATTTAATTAACCATAAACCAACTCACTGTTTGATATTGGATTAATTTTACTCACACTCGTGTCACATTTGCACAAAGCTCATATTTGAAGAATTTGAGATTCGAGGCTCAAGTAATAGGTGGCTCTAAGCTTTGCAAAGTTGGCACATTAAGCCAGTCTTTCTCTTCACAGTTGTCTTTTTTATTTTATTTTTTAACTTCTTTTTAACCATCTGCTTAACACATCAAAGTGATTACTGTTTACAAGCACGGTCACTCTAGTGAGTTACAACCTGTCAATCAAACCTCCATTGTTAACAGAAAGGAAACATCCATGGTTATCTCAGTACAGCTGCTGGTTGCAAAGAAAACATGAATATGAATACAAAAATGTATTTTTTCTATTTTGACCCACAGTCAAACTCAATTATAAACTCCCAAAGTCTGAAAAACTTAAATCTACTTGGTGTTTTTTCATGTGTCTGAAGCAGAAATATTACACAATGCTTTAGTTGGAAGGAATGCTGGAACATGTGCTTCCAAAAATACAATAAGCTTTCCTGTCTGATGGCATCAGACCCCAGAGAGTTGCACAGGAGCAGGCTAAAGCACAAAAGTGTAGACTGACAAAAACAATAGCAAGACTAGAAATGGAAATGGAGACTTTGAAACGGTGGATGGGACTGGCTGTGGATGAGAGACAGAGGCGAAGGATATGAATGTGTAGGGATTTGAAGGGAGTAGAAAAAGAACTGATTTGAGGCAAATTGAGAAGTAAGATGGAAAAGGAGGAATGTGACAAAGCCACTGAAAGGCTGCAGAGAGCGAAAGGAATGTGGAGAGGATGAGCCTGGGTGGAAACAATAAAAAATATTAAAAAGAGGCAGGCTAGACAAGAAAAGGCATTTGGAGAAAGACAAGACCAGTTGAAGAAAGAACTGCACCAGTGGAGACATCCGAGGATGAAGGAGGAAATGATGTGATGATCTCGGTGATCTTGAGAGGGGGTCGAGAATGGAAACTGAAGAGACACAAATACTCGAATACTAAAAGTAAAAAGAAAAACCTTTAGAAAACTCTCAGGCTTTTTCCTACTGGTTTTCAGGGTTGAATGACAATGAATGATGAATAGTTACTTTTAAATCTTAAAGGGATAGTTCAACAGTCCAGTGCATCATTACTGCAGTGGACGTAGAGGGAGTCTGGACACTCTGCTTTAAGTTTCGCCTGAACACCATTTACACGCCCAGACATATGGGACGCACCGTCAAAACAGTACCTGTGCAGGCGTTCCAGGGGAAGTCCAAACGTAGAAAAATGTCCTTCATGCATGAAAACTGTGTTTCTGCTGAAGAGTTGGGTGCAACCTGAGAAACACGTTCTGTGCTTTTAAATCTGTATCCACAAACTGCAGGAGAATTGTTAACATGTCTGTTCCATCCGCTGAGAGTCCAAAGAAGGAACAGTGGTGAGTCTCAAAAGAGTCTGAGAATTAAATAAAACAAGCAGTAACTTGTTCTTGACCAACCCAATATTTGATATACTGTATAGATGAAATTGTCTTTCCTGCATGATGATTACTATATTTAACTACTTAAATTACAGTAGCATAAGCTGATTTATTGAACTCAGCCTGATGTAAACATTAATGAAACTCACACAAGCAGCATGTTGTCCTTGTGTGATGTTCAGGGACAGGTCAGGACAGTCTGAAGCTCTGAGGAGCTCTAAAAATGACTGACAGGTCTGTATGTCTCTTGACCACATGTCAACTGTTCAGCTGTAGTAAAGGAAACTCCGCTGAGGCTCTGGAAGCAACAAGACTAAAATACGTGAGGATCTGTAAACCGGTGTGGATCCGGTGTATTTATCAAAGCTTGGTCGCTGTGCTGAGGCACCGGGTCTGTTTGAGCTACATTCATGAAGTTATAGGTTACTGTTCAGGCAGCAGTGATCGCTGTCTATGGCTTTTTGACTCGTTACTCACTGGTCGTTAGCATTTTAGTGATCATACATGACTCAGGCCAGTATACAACAGGTAACAGTGTTGTTGTCTCTTTTCACCTCCTCTCTCCCTTGTGTGATCAGTGTGCAGCGCACACATTTAAACAGAGATCCTGCTAGATTATGTCAGCTTTGCTTGTTTACATTTCACAGAAAAACTCCCATTGAAAAAGATCGATTAACTGCAATTAATTTAATGGATTAAATTCTTAGTTTCTGTCTCATCAAGGAGATGTGAACCTGCACTAAAGAGTCTCTCACTGTCCATGATTGTACAGGGTGTGCATAGAAACTTGTTTGGCTTTTATTTTGAAAAGGAAAAAATGGATCGGCTTTGAAATTGATTATGATTGACCAATCATAATTAATTTCAAGGCATCTATGACTATAGTGATTATGGCAGTGAGCCAGTTTGCCAAAATGTTGAACTATCCCTTTAACCTCTGTTATTATATCTGTACGTGGGGCTTGGGAAAACAATCCATCCATCCATAGCCAATCAAATGGCTGCCTCGTGATTTTCAAAGGTCATGTCAGCCCATTTTTAGAAGTATTTTCTCCAGAGGTGTATCCCTCAGCTGCACAGCTTTCAAACACAGACCTTCTCAAACTGTGGCCTGGACATTCAGACTGATAATGTAGGACACTGCCGCGTCTTTCTTAGTCGGGCGGAAAATGATTCTGCCTCTGTGGTGAAATTAGAGCTCTTTAACATCACGTTGAGTTTTCAGTGCTGGAAGGATCTATGCTTGAGTGCATTATATTCCAGATGTAGATGAATGCCAGCACCAGTCCAAGCAATGGGGAGATTCAGCACCAAAAGTTGATTTCATGTTAGTCATCTCATGTTCACAGCGTTCTTAAGGGAGCTGGAGATTTTAGAAGGGTTTGTACAGTCTGTAAGTTAGACCATAGAGTTGGGCTAAGGTTCTTCTTTTCCTCAAGCTTTGTGTCCTCTCACATCCTCTTCAGAATAAATTCAAACAGGCCTGACGAGTGGTAGCGATGCTTTAACAATGAATTTTGCTGCCTCAGAGACCATCAGCCAAGCACAAGACAGAGCGATAAAGACACAGAGAGGCCTGGAGGATCGAAGAAAAAATTATGAATTCAGCCACCCTGGTCCAACAGTAAAATACAGTATATGGCCTTTGGGAGCCAAGTGTACTCCATGACTCGGCCCTCAACAACGTATCTTATTTAAAAGGGCAAAGAAAAAAACTGCATACCTACACTTGACAGCAGCAGCTCAGAGCAGCCCCCTCACCCCACCTCTTCCTTGCAATGCAAAAGTGCTGTTTGTGTTTCCAATGGCAACACCCCATTAACCAGTCACAAGGGAGATACAGGTCAGAGTCTATCACGGTGACCACACATCTGCTCGCCAATGAAGTCGGCAGGAAGGTAAGATTTATATGAGGGGGTGGGGGGGGAAGGAAAAGTGACACAATCACAAACAAATAGCATTTGTTAGAGGAGAATACAGTTAATTAGAGGGCATCTCTCAAGATGCTGCAGGTCCCACAGGCATCAATGGAGAGTGGCCTTTTGTTTGTATTCCTTCCTCTGTGTGAATAAATGATAGGTTGGCTGTTGTGCATAGCAAGCTTCCATGCTTGAAAAGGAATCGGGAGACGCTGTTAATATAACGTCATGATGTGCAGCTCCATCTCTGCACTTTGCTGGCTTTGTTGTTTGTCTCTTTCACTTTGAGCGGATGGCAAGAAGACATAACTAGATTTTTTTTTGGGAGTACTGTAAGCTGCAATGCAATTATTTTGAGTTATCCACACATGTGCTTGCGGCGTGACTCACAGTCGGTGTGGGTGGCATTTTTCCACAGACTTCTAAATGCAACCCAAAAGAAAGTGGTCTGTTACTGCGCGCGGCAGAATCCCCAAAGATGACACAAAACCGCTCTGCAGAGGACAAAGGAAAAAAAAAATACAAGCAAATATTCACAAGAGGAAGAGGATCCAATACAAATGATTTATATTCCAATCTGTTTATTTGTTACTCCTGAACTTTCCTGGGGAAGCAGCTTGTGCATTTTGCAGGTATAATTAACCTCCAGGAAAAAAAACCCAAACAAATAAACAAAGTGTGGGCAAAGACTTCATCTCAGTAAGAATGTGCTCAGCGTACTGTACTTGAAGGCCACGTGCCCTTCGAACATGATTGATCTCAACATGGTGAGGCATAAAACTAGCAATATAAAACATGCTTATGTGCACTTGTCATGCCTTGTGATTGCCTCTGCATGTGTTCTTGGCACCACGAGCGGGGAATGGTCATGTCTGCACTTTAGTGCACGACTCCCAACGATAGCTTGTGTCTGGCACCCTTAATCCAAACGGCGAACTGCTCTCTGATTTATCCCCGTGTCAGGCGTAGGGGCTCTTGGCACCGCCGTGCATGAACAAAGGTGGAAATTATGTGCGATGTAATTCACGAGGACAGAATGGACAGCCATAAAGGGATCCCGGTGATGACTGCTCAATGCGCTTCAGTGGGCCCTTGGGGGGGAAGAAGGGACATGAGATAACACATCCCCTACTATTGCACTTTGTCTCAAAGACATACAGTACACAAGGCTTTTAATATTTCACACACACCACGGGTATCTGCAGGGGCGGGGACAGTTGTTGCGAACACTTGTGCCCTCACTCAGCAGCACTTAATGTGACTGGGATGAGAACTTTTTTTTGTTTTGTTCCTGCATCCATGATGCAGATCTATTTTAGATGCACAATAATCAAGACATAAGGGTATAGATGGGAGTGGCATCAGGTACACGGAGCATCAGCAACTTTGGCCTGCAAGGAATACATTTTGTTATTTTGAGTGGTTTGAGTTCTTTTTGTCAGCACTCCTTTTTTCTGTTATTGTGTCCCATGGGCTTTATCTCAGTCTTTTACACAAACACAAAGGCATCCTCTCTCCGTCTCGCACTCCCCCTCTTTAACACAAATACAAATACTCACACACCATGTTTGTGTGCCGCGGTGTCTCAGCCCTGCAGCTGTGTCTCATCCTCTGTGTTTTTGACTCAGGTGTGGCCAACTGGCGGCACGTTGCTGCCGTGGCACCAGCATCTCCCTTGGTATTCAGTCTCAGTCCCTGGAG
Organism: Decapterus maruadsi; assembly: GCA_030347415.2. Lineage (NCBI taxonomy): Eukaryota > Metazoa > Chordata > Actinopteri > Carangiformes > Carangidae > Decapterus > Decapterus maruadsi. The sequence continues at coordinate 7,611,490 of CM064897.1, forward strand.
GCTGCATAGGCCAGGGAATGTGTGCATATGAATGTGTGTGAGTGTATATTAATAAAGTCACTCTGTCACAATTTTTTTTTAGCATTTAACTTATCTGCTTGAGAAACCATATATCTAGATGTAGTCATTGCCAGCATTGTGAAAAACATAGCCAAAGCAGGTCTTGTTTTAATGATTCCAAAGCCTTTGAAATGGATTTGAAATAATTCTTTCTCTCCCATTTTTAATCTTGTGATTGCATGCCCATGTTTTTCTCACTTGTCTAGCCCATCTACTGGAAAACATTTGCATCACAATACTCACAAAGATGGAGAAAGGCAAAGAAGAAGCTAACGTTATTTACCCAGTCTCACTGATCTGTGCAAACATATAAACAAGGGGGGAAAAACAAAGGATGGAATGGAAATTAAACTGAATAAGAGACAATAAACTGGGATATATCAAGGTAAGAACCGACTGAGGGGAAAAATTGGAAATTATGTTGGGTTACTATTCCACCCCCTGTGCAGAAAGGGGGGGCTCAGAGTGACAGATGAGCTCATACATCACACACACCACAGTGCTGACAGCTGCCACTGTCACAGCTCAACTCCGACCCCTCAGCTTCATTCATCTGACTGCGTGTGTGTGAGCTCATTGCAGGCGAGAATATGCGCCTCTGTCGATACGGAAACGTAACCACACGCAGACGCTGATGCATATGCCACATGTTGAAACGAGCAGAGTCTCACATTTATCTGGCTCTGCATATTTATACTTGCACTGTACACTGACGCACATTCACATTCACATTCACATTCACAAACAGAGGGATGTTCCTCTGGGCTAAATCACCATATCCCTGTTTTACCAGCCTAGTGGCCCTGTGAGTGGGTTAATAGTGTGCAGAGGGATCCATGGCTAATGGTTGGTACGTTTAGTGCGAAAATGCCACATTGACCCCAGTCAGGTACCCCAATTACTCATACCACCTTGACAAAAGTGTTCCCAGATTCTCCATGTGTGTCTTGGGTGTTATTTTTTTCTTCACAGTTGTCTGTCTGTCTCTATGTAACGGACCCATTCTTTTCCACAGTGGTCATATATCAACTGGAGGAAATGATGGAATGTGGAAGAGACAGGGAGCACAGAGGCAGATGGCTGAAAATGAAGCTATTACAGTTGTATCTTCGTTTTTAAATGTATTCTGTCATAAGGGACGAGTTCATGATTTTGAAAAGCTAAAAAAAAACCCAACTTTTAGCCACATCAACAACATGGCTCATGTGATGTTAGGGTAGTTGGTTGATCACTCTACCACTTTGGCCCGAATGACTTGAAAAGACATTCATGGTCCTCAGGGGATAAATTAATTTGTTGATCTTCTGAATTTTAATGATCTAGTAAAATACAACTACAACTACATCCGCGTCACTGATCCCAGAGGATAAATCCAGCTGACTTCAGTGATCCCCCTCACTTTTCCTCATGCATCACCATGAGGTTGATATTTGTGGCTTTTATTAAAATGTGTTTATGTCTAACTGTGTCACTAATAAGGAATTTTCAAGCTATTACTTTACTGGAGCCACTGGAGTGGTCCATTCCCAGTTTTTTTTGCTTGTGGAGGAAGTTTATTGTGTTCCATACTTTGACGTATTGATGAACCGTTTGGTTCTCATTACAATAAGCCTTATAGCCTCACAGAGCTGCCGTTAAGATTTACTGCAAGGAATTACCTATGGTAATTCTCATCTCCTAAGTGGGCATTACAAAATGGCACTCATTCAGGCTGACCAAACTACTGTGAGATATTACGTAATGTTAATATCTAACCAAACCCAGACATCTGGATTCAGAATTCTTTTGGAAATGTGTTTTTTTTTCTCCTGTTATTACAGCTTATTGCCGCACTAAGTTTATGTTTTATTACTGACTGAATATCTTGGAAATTATTTTAAGTGTTCCCTTCTCCTTTCTCAGCTCTCTTTGCTTTTACTTTTGTTATGTAATGTTTGACTGCTTTATTGGATAGTCAGTCGATTTGGCGCCAAGAAATTAGTAAGAGGAGATGGCGAGAGCTGCAGACCTTTTATCTTGGTGATCGCAGTCATTGATGCAGTTGATTTAGAATGGTTGAAATGAACAAAACAATAGGTGGTAATAAAAGAACAACAAACATGAGCTTTATTCTGTTGTATACAGCTGATTCATCTTGGATGTATTAAGAGAAAATAGATGGAGTGTTCCAAGATGGCACTAATTCAGTCCTATAGAGGAGCCATATCCACAGGGGTCTTTATTTCAAAGACCCAGCAGTCAAGACTGCAGGGCACAAATGAGTCAAGCTCAAACGAAGGCATTATTGTACCCCAGGGAACCTCAGACTGTTACAGTTGATGGAAAAATTGCCACGTTTACTTTCCAACTAAATGCTTTTGCTGGTAATTTTGTTGATTAGCATATAGTAAATAAGGGGTGGGGGGACTAATCAGTGATATCAGCTGGAGTGTAGTGTTGGGGTAGAATCAAAAGCTGCAGTCTCTTGGCACAACATGGCCCTTGGGTTGAGACCTTCTGCTCGGTGTAGTGTGTGTGTATGTGTGTGTGTCAGCCAGCTGAAGCACTAGGGTGCCCTATAGACTCGAATTTGGACTCTGTATTCATGTTTCAGAGGCAAGTGCACCCACTCTTTTTGCAAACCATTCCTATGATTATATGCATTAAGCCTGTGATGGTGATCCTAAATTATTCTCAAGAGTCAATGGACCGGATCAATCTCGGAGGCAGTCTTTTGCTCCTTTTCATAGTTTTTGAATCCTTCCAATTCAAAGCTGAGACTTTGGATTCACTCGACAGACGATTCATGCCTTCCAGAGCAATACTGTTATTAGCATTATTATTGTTACTATTTTGCTCCCTCATTTACTTTTAATGCTCAAGGCCCTAATAAATGTAGCTTTTTGAATCGCTCCGATCTCATTCAGAAGAGTGGCTTTGCATGGAAACAAGGGCCTTTTTTCAATGCATGGTTTGCTGTATATCCACAGAAACAGTGCAATAACAACAGCAGTATCATAGCTGAGCAGCACATATGAAAGTTGACAGACCTGACTTGTCTAAAAACATGTTAAGAAAATACAGAATGGGTGTTATTGCATGAGCAGAAGTGAGGGATTTTGAGACACTGAAGTGAAAGGCAAATAAAATCTGCAAAGAAATTTCAAATCCACAAATCATAAATAATATAAATAGAACGAAGTGTGTTTTCAGTGCTCCTCCAGCCTTGTTAATTGTTGTTTCTCCGCTTCAATTATTCCCTATATGTTTGAGCTCCCCATCCACCGCTTGCCGCTCCCTTCATCCAACACATGATCTGCACTTCACAGAGATGTTTCTACCTCTATCAATAAGGAGCTTACTCTTTAGTTTCTTTTAAAGTCTGAGAGCTGCTAAAACTGCAGCATTGCAGGTGTACAATAGAATCCACACCAGATGTATGCATTACATGGTGTAGGTGAGGTTGCCAGCTTTAAGAGCTGCACTGTTTTACACCTGAGTGAGATTTGTTGACACCCTTGTGGCACGTCTCTACAGTACGAATGGCAATGTTGTTGTATTGTCTGTCGGTCCAGACGGAAATATCTCAACAACTATTACACAATGTCAACATGTCCTGCAGGGGGGAAACAGCATGTTAGCGGAGCAACAGCAGCTTTCGTCCTCTTGCCAGTGTCTTCACAGGATGCACTTAGGCACAGTGCTGCATGTAGGTCACACATGTTTTGGCAGCACTCAGAGCCTGACACACAATTACTGTGGCGATGTGTGTATAACAGGATGAAATAAATGAAGAAAAAGTGAGGTGGTGCATTAAAATCAGCTGTGGGTTGCGGTTACGGGAATGTGAGCTAGTTTGTAGCCTGTGTAGAAGTTTTAATTGGAAGTACACAGTAAAATTGTCAGTGTTAATACTGCACTAAAAGTCAATTATAAAGATGAACTATGCAATATTTTGGGCTTAGCTATGCTTCATTTTTACTTAAATTAAACACAAACTCAGTGAACAACAAAAATATTTTGGAATATTTTAATTTCCAGATTTAATTCTCTATTACATTTGACAAAGAAGAGTTAAGTGTTAATCAGAAATAACTTTTTCTGTATTAAACCTACTTGACACTATGTTAAGAAAGAAGAAAAGTGTTGTTGTTAAACTGATTCTTGCCAGTGTTACACATCTGTGTGCTGCTGACTGTGTTGACTAATTTTCTACTTTCCAATGTTCAACTACGAGTAAAACTTAAAATGTCCTCACGGGCAAAAATTACAACTGTCTTAATACCAATTTATTAAAAATAAACACAAAACATTAACCTTCAAGGTTTAGTTTGACTCCCACGTCAGGGCTTGCAATACATTTCAAAGCAATGACAATTAGATCAGTGTCAAAATAAATGATATTTTACCACAAGCATGGCAAAATGTTCTGCGAGCAACAAAGACATCCAAACGGCCCATGAGTTTCAGTCGTGTCTGCAGTACGGAGGTTAACCGTCTGTCTCTGAGGAGTCGGTCAGACCTGTAATCTGTTTGTATTCCTTGACAATACACTCTCCTCCAGGCCCAACTATTGGGCAGAAAAGGACGAGAAGAGGACAAGTCTATAGCAATTGACAGTAAATACATCTAAATAATCAGATCATCAAAATACTGTAACCCCCAAAGTATCAATGGCAACTAGGGATACCATTGAATTGGTTGATATCAAGCAGTGGAGGCTGTTCAAACGTGTTCCCTTGAAATCTAGGTGGTTGTTCAAGATAGACAGGGAGGAAGTGCAATTTATGTCAAGATTCCATAGAGTTGACACGCCCAACTATACAGTAGATTTTGCTGAAATAACTAAAATCAAGACAGAACTATTTCACCCTCATCAAACCTGACAGCAGCATTGGGCTGCCATGCAACTTCTTCAAAGAAGTCTGTGTCCACCTCAGTTACTGTGTCGTCAAACTCTGATGCCTACGCTCACTGGTGAGGTGGAGAACTTCATGAAAGCTTATAGGGACAAAACAAAAAACAAACAAACTTTAAATACAAGTTAACTACGCCAACAAAAATCAGATCTCAGTTGTGAGGTATGGTAGCTTGCCAGACACAGAGTAAACACACCAACACACTTGCTTTCCCAAAGTTTTTTACAATGGTGTGTGGCAGACTGTGCCACACAGACCATGGCTTACCAGAATACTCAATGATCCTCACGTATTTTTGTTCATTATTGATTGTCGTTTTAATCAACATGATGGTACCGCAAAAGCAGCAAGGTAAATCGACACTATGAATAACAACACAGCGGAATTGGAACAGGTATGAGGAAAGTGAAATGGTTTGTATGGGCTCTGTACAAGTCTCCTGGCTGGACTGCTTGATTTAGATTATTCTGTCAACTTCCCTAAAATATCACATACCATTAGTGGAACGTAGCATATCAAGGAACAATCTGAAAAACTGTGGAGAAAAAAAAAATCATGTAAAAGCCATAAAGGAAAATGGACACAACTGTCTGGATATGAACTGATTGCACACACATCCATGCACACGCACAACATAACTAACATCATTCTGTTTTTGTGTGAGCAGAACTGCTTCATACTTCATAGACAGTTCATTGAACCAAAAATTTCCCATAGAATGTTTTTCCCTGGTGGCAGGACAGTCTGCACCACACCACCTAGCAGTTACAGTGGCAGTGCACCAACATTTAAATCTATCTTGGCCTGCTGTCCGCCTGGCCAATACAGTTGATTAAACTGAAGTACCAATAAGCCTGTTAGTACTACAGTCTTTTCATAACAGAGTCTTAGGGCCCATTCGTGGTTTTCATATGCTTCTCTCTCAGAAATGGAATAAGTGTGTCGAGAATCACCAGTAGCTTTCTTCATTTGAGCATTACTGCCAATTCAGTTTAATTAGCTACTGCCAAGCAACCTGACAGGGCTTCTGAGGCAATATAGCAGAAATATCTTGGTAATTTTAAACATCACACATTTAGTTAAACTACTCAAAATACATTGACTCCACATGATAAAAATTAATTCCAAACTACTATACCAGACCAAGTCGACATTAACATTAACTTACTGTTATTGTTCAGTTTATTGTTTGCTCATTGGGATTTATTAGCTTGTGCATGTACTCTAGCCTCAAAATTAGCATGTTAGCCCATCAGCTCAGTTCCAATGTTTCCATTATGACCAAATACTGTGCAGATGTTTGCATGCTTACCCACTGAACTCAGATAGTGAACATGGTAAACATCATACCATTATAACATCCACATGTTACACAAATGTCATACATGGATCACATGGCTTGTTTTCTCCTCGCCCATGCACTTTGGTTAAATAGTCCACATATGATTGTCAGAAGCTTTTTCCACATCTTGACCAATTCTGGTGTGCACACAGATTTCCTGTGACAGAGGATAACAGCCAGAATCTGCCTAGATGTGGAGGTGTGGACCAAACACACGGCAAAGCCCAAACTCTTATAGACAGTAGTGACAGAATACAACTTAATGTTGTATTACTCAGGTGGAAACAAGAAAAAGCACAGTCAGTGTAGCGCACACACCGTGTATTGTGTGTCAATGCATAATCTGAGTTCGCAAATTAACTTCACAAATTTTCTATACAGGTATCTGCATGTGTGAGAATGTGTGAGTGTATGTGTGAAGATGTCAAGAATGTGACAAAGCTTTGAAGTGAGCATAGCTGAATGTGAGCAGCAGTCTTGCGTCGTTAGTGTTGTATTTCAGAACAACTTGTCAACTACAGTAAGCGACAGGGGAACAAGCAAAAGCTGTTATTGTTATGGCTGTCAGAAATTCAACGCACCCATCCCTCTCTCACATTTAGGCCTATCTACTCCTCCAGCTGCTTTGACTTAAACCCAAATAAACAGTAACTCTGATTATTCTTCATTTCTCAGAAGGAACTGATTAGACTACAAGTGGCAATTCATCAATTCAGTCAATCTACCATTCTGAAATAACGAGGACAGAATTTTGCCTATCCTTCTCAAGACTTTTTTTCTGCTGAAAACAGTGCAACTGTCTTAGTCATTAGGCGTTAAGCAAAGGAAATGAGTCATGAGTACACACTGGCCTTTTCCCCCTTCATCCACATGTTGCCTCTGTGAGGGACACTACTGTTGCAGTCACTAATATTATTTTCCATCCCAAAGCACAGCATTGCCACAAGCTCTGCAGAGTTTTGATAAAGTTATCGATCAAAGCCAATGACTCGATGACTGCATTCACACCGAAGCTTAAGATGTCTAATATGTCACTCTTCAAGGGAGAAAGCTGACTAAATCCTCCGACGTTGCCAGTTTGGGCATAAAAGGCGGCGACAGCCACAGGAGACAGGTGTATCCAAAGACCATAAAGCCACAGCTGCTCTCCACTCTGCACTCAGCGCCTCTTTGAGGTGTATCTTACCTGATATATGTGAACAGAATCAGTGAAAGATGGCCAGTTCCCACCAGATTTTTTTTTTCCGCTCTCCAGTTTGACCTGAATCTGAACTCTGTTCTCGTAAGTGGTTCAGTTAAAAGTAATGAATATCTCAGGAGTGTGGGAAGCTGCTGTCAGAATAGGTTTATCACAACCTGAACGATAACCTCACAACCCTTTAATGGTAAATATGGTGTCAGACGTGCACTGCGAGTGGCTCATAAATGCCGTGATTCCTTGGTTTCAAGAGGTTGACCTTTTGATCTTATGTTGTAAGACACAACTCTTCATATTTTCAGTTCCTTTATATTTAATATTTCCTTTCAGTGATGATTTGGACTAGCATTTAATTTAGCGTAAAGACGGTAACACTACTTAGCGTTAGTTAAGCATTAAATACTGAATTAATCATTTATAACACATGAATACTCATTAGTCTGCAGTTTATAAACGCGGTTACAAATGTTTTACTCATCATTGATGAGCACTAACTGCAAAAACGACATACTAATGAGTATTCATGCATTATGAAGAATTAAGTATTTACTTAACTAATGCTTAATAGTGTAAGTATAAAGACTTGCCTCGGGAGGAATCACCTAGTCTGTCTGTGGCTAACAGGAGGACCAGCACCTCCTAAATCAACACACATCTCATTTGTTTGATTTGCTGAGCTGCTTTATGTAATGTGCCTTACTATTTCTCGGTCAAGTGTATAGTGACTTCCCGAAGTCTTGCCATGAGGAAACACGATTTAACATTTAATTAATGAGCTTTAGAGGTGCTTGTCAGATTTTGTGACCTTTGGCTAGACTGAAAGACTAGACTAGACTGAAATCAAATGTGAAACAGCCTATAGCCTTAAGTAACTAAAGCAACCCGCTCACCTGCTAGACAGATTGAGTGCCTCTTTTCTTTTAATCTCACTACGACAAACCATCCCTATAAATGTATGTTAATACATTTCACAATGTTTGCTTCAGATCTATGTGGGTCATTAGTGTCAGCCTACATTCAAATGTGAGGGCCAGATTGTCTCTTACAGCATCAGAGATCAACCTGAGTGTTTTACAGTGTAAGTCTCTACACAAGTATGTGTGGGGCACGTCAAAAGTTTGTCAAAGAGAGCTGCCTTAACACTTTTTGAAATTAATGTGCTTCTCACACCCTGATGATCTGCCATTCAGGAAGACCAGAATCAATAGGTGGGAGAGGTCATGCTTCCTGCCACCTGCCTGAATTTCATTTTCCATCTCATATGCATAACACTTCCTCATTTTTATATTCAGACCGCAACTGATTTTCAGCCACAAACATTAAGTGCCCATTTCAGTGGGAAACGGTGCAGACATTAGCATACAATCAACTGATATTGCTCGACCAGTTTTAAATATCACATGTGGGCCAGCCAGTGTCACCGGGACACACACAAAAAAGGAGAGTTTCCACTCTCAGGTTGGCTCTGTCTTAACTAAAAGCTGCCATCTGTCAACGTGAGGTTATTTTAAACACATGCGATGAAGATCCTTGTGGACACGCAGCTTTAGATTAAGTTGTTCTAAAGAGAACACATTGTATTGAGGGACAGCGATTGAATAACAAGTATCAATCTGACCCAGGAGCATATTTATATTCATGCCTGCTTTTTCTTTAATTTGAAGACTGGCTGTCTCCACCTCGGTGGCATTTTGTGGCCCTTCGTCCAATGAAAACTGTATGCAGCCCACTTCGAAATGCAGCACTATGAAAAATTCAGGCAATGGCCACTGCCATATGTCTCGCAGTTTTATAGTAACATTGCTGCATTGCATGTAGAAGTATGTGGAGGTCAACGACTACTCTTAACCCAATACACAGTAGCCATCGGGGACTTATGGGAAATGTTTCACAAGGCTCATGCAGCATGCGGATGCAAAGATCAGACGTGGTGGGTCAGACTGTCTTGTGAATCATAAGATGGTACAGATGGTGGATATGATACTGTATAAAAGCACAGGGCTACATTCCTTCTGTAAATCATCTGATTTGTTAGAATTATGTTAATTTTTGCAGATAATCTACAAGACTAAACTTTGTCTTCACTTCTAACAAGGAGACTTATCCCAATTTCTCCTCCTTGCATTATATTATTACAGTTACTGGTGTTCTTGGATGAATTCTTCTGGCTTTAGAGGAGGAATGCTGAGGCTCCTGGGTGCAGACATTGGACATGCATACCCATGTAATGAGGGATAAAATGACCTGAACCACTCTTTCTTTGCCTGACCAGGCTACATAAGTGGCCCCCAGTTACCCAGCATCCCCAAGGCAAGATCCCTATCCCTTTGGTTTCAGACTTTTTACAGCCACGGCCTGGCTGTCAGACACAAACGGACAATCCGTTAATAAAATGCCGACACACTTCCTTGGCTTATGTGTCTGCTCTATAGAATTTTCACTAGTTCAACAGATGGCAATTAAAACAAATGACTGAGCTCATCTGCTGTGAATGGCAGTTTTTTACCCATAGTAAATGGTTTCCAGTATCCTTCCACTTTAGGCGCTCTTTAAATTGGCTGTGAACAAGATTCACTTTAGATCACTCATGCAGAGTGAGAGTGATAAGGAAATTGTTTAACTGACAATAAAAGTGGAAAAAGTGGCTTTAAAAGAAAAATGTTGGGGTTGATCATTGATTTTATTGAAAGTGATAAATCAGCAATTACTTAAGCAGACAGATCCAAAAAGAACTCAGTAAAGACAATTTCTAAAAACACTCTGGCTTGTTCCATGTTTCCTCAACGTTTAAAAAAACAAAAACTTTCATAGCCATGAACACTGCACTGTTTCTGTCTGTCTGTCTCCCTCCCTTTCCCCCTCTCTGTTCCCCTCCCACATCCACACACTCGTGCACACACATATAGTCCTCTGTTCTGTTATATCGTCCCATATCTGTATTTCTGATTAATACTCGCCCGTGGTCATCCATCAACATATGGCTGTCATTACACCAATCGAAACCTCACTCTGAAAATGCATTTAGGGGAAAAATAAAATAAAATCTGACTCTTTTTTTGCTCATCGTCCCATCTGGTGACATGGATAATTAATCACCTAAGCGATGTGCCTCCGTTCTTCATTATTTAGCCCTGGAGAAAGAGGCTGATGCTCGCGCGCGCACGCGTGCAAGAGAGTGTGTTTTGCAGCACGAGTGAGGTTTACCTCACTGTTGCAGCTTGTTTGCTCGGCTTCAAACACAAACATGGTCAGATTAACAAACAGTACCGCTCAGGCAATCAGCCCCCTGTGCTACAACTAATTAGAGGACTGAGGTGCAAAGTCATTTTTCTTCTCTCTTCTTTTTTTCTTTTTACATTTGCTTGCAGAATTGGAGGGTCACAGACTTTACAAGAACTCAGAATAGCAAGAATGTCTGTAGAAGCGAAGGGCACAAAATCCTGTCGGAGTGGGCAGGATTTCAACCATGCAGAGGTTTTTGTTGCCAAGATATGTAGGATTTACTTTTGCTGGAACTTCTCCAGTTCAGACTTTTGGTCTTACCGAGGGGGGGAAAAAAGCACTGCACACATTTAGGGGAGTCTGTGGGTTTAATCACAAAGCTGGTTATTTTCAGCCCCCCCCCCCCCAAAAAAAAAGAAGTAAATGGATACTGTTTGTACTCTGTTCAATGGTTCCTCTTTACCTCAGTTGACTATACGTTTTTACTGCAGTGTTGAAAGTCTCTCCCTCAGTGTGCTGAGAATGAGTCATGAAGGCAGCATGTGGCTTTTTTTTTTTTGAAGTTCACATTGTTTTTCAGGCAGCAGCATCATTTTTTTCATGCAGAGTCTCTGTTATTAAAAACACAAAATTTAGGGATGTTGGCAACCTATAGTTGTTGGAAAATATGTAACTGCTAAAAAAAACCAGTGGAGAGAGGCAGCGATTATAATGGGCTAGCAGGTAATAGACTGAGCAGACATGCTGTAATATATGGACCATAACACACTGTGTGACCCTGCGTTACCCGTATATATCAATGGGTTTGTTAAAGGATGATGTGATGCGGTCATCTATCTGCACCACCGAGCACAGGTATGAATCACTTACTTGCTTTCAAGTTTCAAGTGGAAAATTTGATTGCAAGTTCCCAACTTTTCAAATGAAGCACTAACGCTTCTTTACCGCACAGAGAACTTCATATTTTACAAGCTGTCTTATTCACAGAGGAAATCGTGCCCACGTTAGTAATTTTTTTTTTGAACAGAGAAGAAAAGGCAAACAAGAGAAACACACCAGCTTTCTTACCAGTGGACAAACACATTCATAATACATCAGGCTGGAGCCTCTTGTCACTGTGGACCAGCCGCAACTGTCTCAGCCTGTGGATGAGAATCTTAGGCAACATGATAAAATGATTGCACAACTGAAGGGTTTATATTGATCCTCCTAATGGCTCCCACAGAGAAATGGACTCAACAACAGGTAGTCACAGGTAGTAAAGTATCAGGACACCAGATTACAAGGCTTTGAAAGAGTGCAATGCCCATAACTCCTTTGCTTATTCTAATTTTATAATGAGACTCTTCTAATCACGGCTGTTTTGACTGATCTTATAAACATGAAAAGGAAAGGCCTGCCGACTGCCATAAACCAAAAATACCCTGTGAAATGCAATTAGCCAAAGCTTAGCTTTAATATCTATCCCATTAAACCAGAGAAGAGCTTCAAAGCATGTGAGCTTTATGCGTCTACAGTATATGTGTGCATTAACTCATCCTCAACACCTCCTCCTTGCCCTCTTGACCTCCAAACACATACATTTAGAGTGCAAAGTTATTATACTGTACAATGGGAAGGTAATAACAGATCTTTAAACAGCAACTGCCTGGGAACAATACAATAACCTTAAGTTATGCAACAGTATATATTATACAAAGTTAATGCTGAATTTAAAACTTTCCTCATGGCTTAAAAGCTTCCAGATACTATTCTGACAATGCAGAGCTACTGCACACAAACACACAGGGAGAAAGAATGAAAATTATTCCAAGACTGTTGCTTTATGGTTTTTGTAGCTGTTTTGAGATTCCAGTAAAGCTTTATAACAATACTGTGCAGAAGATATCGAGAACACTTTGCACTGCTATGACTTTTTGAGGGAAGAGACACACAAACACCAGGCTTGCTGCCCCTCTACATTCATGTTTACACCTCTTGTGCATTTCATGTGTGTCTGTATGAATTTCATTGTCTGTGTGGAATAAAAACCCTTCACGCCAGTGAGGATGAGTAACCAGCTTGTTCCAGGTCTGCTTGTGGGTTGATCAGGAACCACATACAGTACAATGTGCTAATGTATAATAAAAAATGCCCAATTGTTTAATACATAATCCATTCACTGTGGCTAATAGCCACCTCTAATCATTTTAGTTTTACTGAATTAATATCTGACACTGTTTTAACACCAATTTCCTATTCATGATTAAATCTGCCACAATATAAATGCACATTTTTAGAGAATGTCTTCTCAGCCGCAGCTGGGTAAATGCTTTGCCAAAGAAAAGATGGTATCATCTTGCCCTTTAGTATGGCTGGATGTTGCATTGATGGTGTGTTTGCCCAAAATTACAGATCTGAACAGTGTTAAACAACAGCGGCAGACCACCTGTGCCAATGTACACCGAGTATTTCTTAGGAGCTGTCTCACCAGGCTCTCGCCAAATGGTCTCCTCCATGCCAATGTTAAAATGAGCGCTTTTAGTTTCAGGGCCAATTTATTTGGCCACTCTAAAATAGGGACTGGCCACAACAAATGGTCCAGAACTTCTACTGAAACCCCATCAGAATCAGCCAACAGACCTAATAGCACTTTCCTGCTCATATAAGCCTGGACAGAAGCATCATGGCTACAATTTATTTAAAAATTTTGAACATGAACATATTGTCCGCTGTTCATGCATGAAGCCCTGGCCAGCATTTACAGATCAACAATCAAATGGATGAGACTTAAAATGCGTAATTCTGGGAACCACAGAAACCTATGAACCCAATTTTAGACACATAAGAGTTTGGATGATTGAGTTACCAAGAAATCAGCAGAAACCTCCATCCTCCCTTGCATTGCACTGATTTCACTGTAATGAAATCCTATAACACAGCGTAATCAGAACATTACACCATGTCAGAGTGACATGAGTGAGAATAGGAGGAGAGGAAAAGGGTTTGGTATCGCAATGGAGCTTTAGCATTATGTCTATGATTGGCACAGCAGAATGGAAACATTTGTAGAGTGAAGTCGAAAGGTTTTGGGGCAGGCATGTGATTAATATGTGCTGGTTGTTTTGCCTGGATTACAGTATGGTGGATTTAAAAAAAAAAAACAGGGACCATTAGTTTAAGTGCTAACCTCTACTCCTCTACTACTGTTTTTCTGTGCAAGTCATTACTTTTGTCATTAAACTTAGGCATGTTGGAAAAGACTTGGATAAATTCACCTGTTGCCTGGCACATGTACAAAGGTACAATGGTGGAAAACAGAGAAAAGACTGCTTTATGCATTTTTATTTCTTTCAATCAAGGGAAAGTGCATGAAGTTCAACAGAAATAATAATGGTGCAGGACATGTCAGGACACTACTGTATTAACAGCCTCCATTTGTTTTTTTCTGCCTGCTGTTATTAATGTCAGAGGACAAAGTGCAGAATAAAAGACTTTTTTTCTGGACTCAATCTTAGACAGTGACAGTTCCACCTCGCAGTTACTGGGATTTAATTTTGGCTGACGAATATTTGATTTTGCCATTGTGATACAGGTTTGATTCCTTCCACATCCATTGGGATGTATAAAGAAAGTTCACATGGAATGCGTGAACACGGTTTCATACATCTGAATTTTTTTGTTGCGTACACATTTCTCTAGTTTTGTCCATACATAAAGGCCATTCTATTGCAGCTCTAAAATTGCCACTTTTGTAAAGTTTGCTAGCTTTTAATGGTACAGTAACTTCGTGTTTACATAAATGATTGCACTTGATACGTTGATCAGAATGGATGAAAAATGTGGCATGATTATTGGTGGCATGGTTATTGGTGCCAGGTGGGCTGGTTGTAGTTGTCTGAAACAGTTGATCTCTTGGGATTATTAGCACACACAGTTTCTGGAGTTTTTACCCAGAATCCTGCAGAAACAAAAATATCGTGGATGTCGCTCTTTAAGGCTGTGGTGAGAAGAATAGCGATGGGCAAAGCAGTTCTTTAGAGAGTACCAAATCGGTAGAATCAATTCATTAAAAAGATTTGTTCAAAATATCTCTTCACCAAATCGTTCAGTGCTTGATGGCGGCCCCGACTGCACGGTGTCTGAACTGACACTGAGTGCTGAGGTTCACATTCGCTGTGTAGTGCATTCACTAGATGTACCAATACATTCATTGAATGTTCTACACAGACAACGGCACATTTACAAATGACACAACCACTTCAGTAGTATGAAGTTCACATGTTCATGAACGTGTTGCAGCATTTGCGAACATTGTGCCGCTCGTGAACGTGTGTAATACATTCAGTGAACATACCTTTTTATGAGTACGTTCAGTGAATTTACTCAAAGTGGATCTGATCCAATCCGTCACCAGATTCAGTGATTCGTGCTCGCTGCTGAGTGCAACTAATCTGAGAAAAGAATGAGTAAATTCAGGAAGTGATTCTGTTCAGTTCGTTCGCTCAATTTGTTCCTTTGAACGAAATGTTTGCGATTGACACAACACTAGAGCAGGAAAGCAACACTTTAAAGCTTAAGGTGGATGAGCTGCAACAGTTGAACAACAATTGGGCCTCCAATTTCCTCCAAGAACAGAAGCTGCAGTTGGCACACAACAGTTGAATACTGTAAAAACAGTCAGCTGAATCTTTTCTGGATTGCTGAGGCATGCAGATGGCAGGGTCAGAATTTGGTATCAGCAACATGAATTCATGGACACGACAGTGCAGCTCAGTTTTGATGCTGTAATAGTGTGGGGAATGTTTTTTGGCACTCTTTGGAGTCCTTTAATACCAGTTGTCATTTGAGAGCCACAGTCTATGAATGTTGTTAACATCCTTTTATGCTCACTTAAAATATTCTTATGGCTACCTCCAGCATGATAATGCACCATGTCACAAAGAAAAATAAACTAGACTGGTGTCACGATAATGACGGTTGGTTGGCCTCCTCATTCATCAGATCTGAATACACCTGTTTTGGAAACCACTTTATGGTATGGTCTGAGGGCAAAGGCCTTACAGAGCAGTAGGATGGTGTTCCTAATAAAGTGCTTGTTGAGTGTAGCCTCTTAGTTTTACCCTCTTTTAAACTGTTTCATTAAGCATGGATTAATTCTTGGCACCAGTGTTCTGTTTGCCTTGGTATTTGTCACACCAGCCTGGTTTTGCCCACCATCTTTTCAAAGTGATTTAGGTGATTTTTCATGTGGTGTCAGAAAAGCAATTTTGAGGATATAAGCAATCACCTACTCCCTAATATGAATCCATACACGCATACAAATATGCAATATAATTATGTAGGCCAGGCACCCAAAAATCGTTGGGAAGCACATTAATATGCAAAAAAGGAAAAAGAAGAGAGAGAGAAAACTGGTTGATTCACCAGTGGTGGCAGCCATTTAATTATTCATAAATGAACACGTGAGTATTTTCTTTTTTTTCTGCTCATGTTTAATAACTGGAAAAAAAAGCTGTTTTGTTGTGAACATGTGAGGTCCAGCAGTTTCCAACCACACTAGTGGTCTGGCTCCAGGGATGGCAATGTTGTCTGCCCTGGTCCAGAGATACAGATCTATTTGATGGATTGCCAGGGAATCTATGTAATATGTGCAGTACAAGTGTACGGCATGCATGGTTACTTAATGAGATGATTTCTGAAGTCTCGTTCTCTATGGCCTCCATAGCATAGTAGCAGCTAATCATTTCGTCTCTAATTACAAAGAAGATACAGTTGTGGGTGGTGAAGATATTTATATATTTGTCGCTGCAAATCAACAGTAAACTAGAGCAGGCACAATTTAACCCCACTATGGTTCATTAATGTGGAGGAATTGTGCTGCTGGGAAATATACTGTATGTGAAGGCTCGTGTAATTTCTTGTTGCATCTTGTTTAGTCTCATTACATTAGTGTGTGTGTGTGTGTGTGTGTGTGTGTGTGTGTGTGTGTGTTTATTTATTTTCTGTATTTCATGTATATGTAGTACAGGTGTATCATGCTTGTTAGTTTAACTGTCTCACTCAATATATCATGTGTCTTCCCATGCTGTTGCGAGATTAAGATAATAAAGCAGCCTCTGCTTGCTTCACCCTATGCATCTCTCTATTTTTCAGTTTTCTCTCTTTCTCTCTTCCCCCATTGGGTATCGCTGCCAAGGACGTGCTTCTAGCTGCATGAAGGGTATCGCTAACGTTAGTTATAGGCGACACTCCGAAAATAACGACTGCACAGTGCACAGTCTGCTGTATGTGCACAAAAAATAAAAATAAAAATCACAGCTCAGATCATCACGAGACAACCTCCTGTCATTTATCTTCCACACCCGGGGTGATAGAAGTGTTTGTAAAGCTGTCAAAGTAATGATTCTTTATTTCTGTTGATAATGACATCTGTTCCTCTTGATGAGTTTTGTGCAAAATGCCCTGAATAAGATGTGCATGGTGACAGAATGTGCTTGTGTGCGAGTATGTTACGGTAGGGAGACTGTGTGCTCCTGAGGGACGTGTTAGGGGGTTGGTGGGGAGACGGGAGGGGTGAGGTTGAGCGGTGCAGTGACGCCAGTCTTGCGTAGAAAGACATTTCTGGGCGACATTGACATGCGCCTCGTCAAAGACTTGATCACAGAATCACAGCAGTGCCAAACACCTGTTCCCTCCTCACAGACATCTTACCGTGAACTGCGCTCTGGTAGCACAAATGAAGATGGAGCTGACACAAGGTGACGAGAGGATCTCGGTGTGCTTGTTGACGCTGCTCCAATGGCCTTGCATGTGAAAAACATGCATGTTGGTTCTTCTATAACAACTGTAGTGTTTATGGCCCATCATCCGTTCATGCATTGTTAAAACCAGCTTCATTTTGAAGCATCAACGAGAGTATGACATTAACAGGAGACTGTGCACTTAAGAGAAGCCCATATACAAGGCCAGTGTGTACTTCAATAAATGTAATAACACTAGTTCGTTTGGGGTTGCTTTTATTTTTTTCATGTCCCCATTTGCTTTTAGACTTACTGCGTAGCTTTGCCGTTTCAGTGTCTAAATCAAAATATAAACAGGGCATAAGGAGGCATCCTACAAATAGCGTGGACACAATGTTGCCTGTTAAGTTTGAATAAAGTGATGCTAGCTTGACATGCAGTGAACTTGTTTATGTCAGAGTTTATATAAAATCCACTTATGTATAGAAAGTAAAGCTCTTTCATTCTGGTTTTATTCACCTACATCAGATTTTTTCTACACTGCAGTGACATAAGCTGTGGCAGAAATAAATAAATAACTGTCACCATCCAAGATAAAAAATGTCAAGAAGCAACCTTGGCAAAGGCTATAGGTCTAATTTTTGCAACCCAACTGAACATTTCTACCCCCTAAAAAAAAAAAAATCCCTCCTATTTCTGAAATTGGATCACGGCCTCGAGTGGAAGGCATCCATATTTATAAGACCTTCTCCATGACAAGAGTCACTCGGAAGCTAGAGGCAGGGCCAGAAACAAGAAGAGCCTTGGACAAAAGGTCAACCTGGTGTAAATCCTTTCTTCCAAAATGTTCCACTACAGCACTGACACCCAAGATCATACTACGAGTACAATAAGTCCCTTATCAAAAGCCTCATCAAGTGCTGTTTATCTTCAATAATAACAGTCACTCTCATAGGACGCTCTTAATATGATGAATTACTTGACGTTTTGCAAGAAATGCCCAAATTACCATCTAAATGACACTGTAGTGGTAATTATGATGATAACAATAGCAGCTATGATCAATGAGATAATGCTTCCAATTATAAACATGACATCTCATGGAAAAATAATGGGGATCATGTACTGCAGTTAGCTGTTGTGATGTCCTTTGTGAATCGGATAATTAGAAAATGCATGGGTCAATGACGACGCAACGGAGGACAAATCTGCAAATCAGACAAAACAAAAACTCTAATAATAGATTAAGCTGCAGCTATTGTTGTCGTGTCGAGCCGTGGGTGATGTTTCATGACAACGCGAACAAACAGCTGATTTCTGGAGGAAATTCCTGTAAATATTCCGTGTGCTTGCGCTGCCGGTTTCCGTATCGGTCAGATCTGGGTGTTTGATCGCAGAGCCGTGCCCGTGGGTTGGAGGTTGAAGTGTGATGGACTAAAGCCCATCAGCGAGCGCTTGTAACCTGAGACTGTTCACATCTGCAGAGAGGGGGGGAGTATTCAGCGGCAGGCCAGATAACATGGGCGAGCCACTCAATAGCTTTGTCTGTCTGGCTAGTATTCAGGCCTGTGAACCCTGTCCAACTCAATCTGCCGCTATTGTTACGGTGAGAATGCTACAGCAGCTTTGTGACAGGCTGCAGTGTTATATGGCCATTCTCTCTCCATCTCTCTCTCACCGCTGCTCTCTCTCCCCATATGCAGAGACCGTCTTATTCTCTTACACCGTGATGACTTTCTTCTCTGTCTGTTCTTTCATTTCCTTTCGTTTTTCCACTCCTCCTCTTCTTCCTCGGATCTCTGTGCCCTGTTACTCCTTGCTCTCCTTTCTTGTATGTTTTTATGTCACTTCCTTGCTGCCACCTGTTCTCCGTTCTCAAACTCACATCATTCCCTGTGCAGACGCTGTCAGTCTGCGTGTTTACTTTGTGTGCCAAATCATTTTGCTCTCCAGGTGCAGGGACACTGACAGGAGACATGGAAGTTCACTTAACCCAAACGCCAGCAAGCCCAGAGGCATGAGCTTCATAATACGCCTGTGTCTCCTGGGCGGGGGTTTTAAACCACAGCATAGAGGGATTAACTTTTTCCATAAACACAGCATCATGGTTCACTGGTGCAGAGTTGTGGCTAGTCGGTTTGTAGCCAGTCACCTTTAAAGATTAAAGCTGGTCAGATTTTTATGTTAAAAAAATCGACTTTTTTGGACAGAGTTGACCATAAAGCCAGGCAGGTAGGAGAGGATAACCCCAGAATCCCTGTTGGAGCTCCAAGATAAACAATAAGCAAACATGGATATTTTAAAAGGAGAATTATATATAGTTAGTTTTCATCACCCATGTGTAACTGACTCCAAGAACTAATCTTCTTGAATTGAGCAGATATTTGTAAAAATCTGTTTTCTTTCCAGAAGGAGGTTGAAAAGACCTTTGTTCGTTGTTACATTTTGGGACAAGAGGTTGTAGTACACCCTCTTCAGTAACTGACATAAGCCGGAGCTAGCTGGGTAACACAAAGACTTGAGCAGAGGATAAAATAAAGATGTGGTGGAGATGAGAGCTATAGTGCTCCACCGCTCCAGGCAGCTCCCGGTGAGTAAAGTAAGTTAGATGCTGAATTAACAATGTTTCTTCTCGACTGGTGTATGAATAGCTGTGAAGAGCCTAACGTTGTGAAATGGCAAAATTTACAAATTGCTCCTTTTAAGTCCTGCCGTATGTCGTTGCCAACTGGAGTGGCTCTTGCTTAGGAGGTCGGCAGAAGGTCGGAAGTTTGATTTCCCCTTTACTCAACCCTAGTTTTCCCTCAATATATCATAGATGTGTGAAGTGCTGTGTGTGTGTATATTGAAACAAGCAGTATGGATGTGTGAATGTGGCTTCAAGACACTTTGAGTGGTTGATCGGACGACTAAAGTGCTATCTAAGTGCAGACCATTTACCACGTCAAGCCACAATGTTTGAATCTTGGCAGTCTGGAGCTACACCAACTGACAGAGCCTAATTATACACACATCAGGTGCAAGGCTTCTGCAGGGGGAAAAAACAAAATATAAACATCAGTGAGAAAAGTAACGCCAGCACACGGACTCCGAAATCCATAAATCACACCGACTTAAATTATGTAATCTTCAAACAACAATTCCGTGCTTTTTCTTTTCTTTTTTAGTTTGTCCCATGACGGGGTCCGTTTATACCCAGGCTGAAAACTATAACATCACTGCTCATGTCTGATGGCTAAATTGGCTTGTGTATGTAGTTGTTGCCCGTTCAACTAAGCTATTACTTATTTAACTGAATCAGTCTACTTTCCAAGAATAGGCCTAAACAGCATGCACTGTGCTTAGAATCCTGCTCTTTCAAAGTAAAGGTGTATACCTTAAAAACAAACCAGAACATTATATTACCTTTTATGTAGCTTTTACTAAAAGAATAATAGTGCTGTGACTGACAATGATTTTCTTTATTAATTAAAAACACTGTGTGTCAGTCTGGTGTGAATTACTTTTTAAAATGATACTCTATGCAAATACTACCATGAAAGGAAACACTGCGGGCCGGCTAGTTTTTATTGTGCATTCACAATGTAGATCTAAAGGTACATCAGAGACACAGACCAGTGTAGTTTAATTAGATTGTTTGAATATTATTTATTTGCTCGGAAATAAAAGGAGGCTTTCATTATTATCTCCCAAGGAAACCTGGATTTACCATTTCCTCTTCCCTTTGGTGAAAGCGAGCGTTCAGCTGACGCATGGATTTTTGAGAATATCCGTTATGCAAGTAAGTTGGTGTAGCTTCTGATATGCGACTCGGAGAACGAGCGGGAGGTTAAAATTGGAAGTTTAGCTGCAGTAGACTTCAGAGAGCGGCGATACAAATTCTGCGTACCACCTGAGGTTGGCACTCACTCAAACAGGTGAGATAAACACAGACAGCGAGGCGGAGCGATGCAAGCCAAGTGAGTGTGAAACGAGAAAGTGGAACACAACGCAGAACAGAGAATTTGGTATGCATTAGATACGCAGTCATAGATTTGTCCAAGTACTTATTCTTAACCTGTCCCTCCTCTGCAGCCGCTGGCATTATCATTCAGTCTCACTATAGTCGATAATGCCACGACAACATCACTCAGGCTGAAATCATCTGTTTGATATGCGCCGGGAGGCCTTTGTGCCTCATCACATTTTCTGTCTGATGTCCAGTGCTGCTCTTTAGGAGGACTTGTCACGTCTTGTCCCCGTCCTGTCCTGCACTCTCATCTCTCCCCAACGTTCCCTGAAAGTAAACAAACAACCCTCCGTCTCTACACCCCCCCGTTCCCCCGTCTCTGCCTTCAGAAGTCCTCTACCGCATTCCTTTATCCACCTGATCAGTTTCCCATCTCGAAATTGTGATTTGTTTTTGCTTTGCCTTGCACTCGAGCTGCACCTCGCCACGTCTTGTTTGTATACTCTTAACACGCTCTCCCCCCTCCTCTCCCCCTCCCTTTCTTCCTCTCTTGGCATTGAGCAGTGGTACTCATCACTCCGTTGGTTTTCATTAATCATATGCTGTAGCTGTGACGGACGGACGACCTTCTGAACCCCATATGGCAACGTTGTAATAGTCCTAATTAAGCTTGTCCTGGCATATTTAGCTCCCCTGCATTTCACTCTCCTGCCCAAAAACTCTTATCCAGAATCCATTTCTCTCTTTCTCTCTGGCACCTACTCCCTTTTTTTCATTTCTTTTTTTTATTTTTTATCCCTCATTCACTCCCTCTACCCCTGTGTCTCCTTCCCCTCTTCACACCCCTTATCACCGCCACCTTGGAAATGTAATTGAGGCAGTGCTTGTGAAAGGCCTGGCAGTGTATCCGCGCAGGAAGCGAGGAAGTGAGTGAGAGGAGCCGGGTGACACTGAGGTGGCCTCCACTGGCACGGAGACTAACTACCTCCTCAGCCATCTAAAATCCCCAACACAACTTAGGTGATTAAATTAGCAAGTTCTACAGCGTGTACTTTTGATGCATGGCGGAGTTATGCTCTTAAGGTATTTCACCATCTCCACAACTTTTATTCACTGCACTATATCAAATTTATTTCCCCAGCCATTTTATCTCACCTTGGTTGGAGGTTTCGGGGATGACGACATTGCATCTTTTCTGTACTCATTTGAATGAAATAATTGAATTGAGGGCATTACAATCTGAGTTTATTATCTATGATTTAATATTTTAATTAGTACTCTCAGTATGAGAACTTGCAGTGAGTCTGTACATTATGCAATTATACATATAAATGTGAGATTATCATAACGGATGTCGATGTGCTCAACATTTTTAACGCCACTGTTGCCAAATCCATGTGACGGAGTGGATTCCTATATAAGCTGTTATCTAACAACAGCATTTACATTTCGGTGTCAAGGTCAGAGTGATCAATTGATCCGTGTACACTACTGTAGCAACACTTAACACTTCTCATCAATGTGAAGGAAGGGACAAAGACAGAGGCAGAGGGGGAGAAGACAAGACCAGCAGCACAGATACAGGTTGAGAGGAAAGAATGTAATGAAGATATACACATGTGGAACTTTGCCATTGGCTCTTTGTCTAAACTCATCGTACCCTTGGCTGTCCCCAAAATTAAAGATCATTTTTAATCACTTTGATAATGGAACCTTCTTTTTTTCTTAAGAGAAAGCTCTGATAGATATAAGAGTTTATGGGAGTTGACAAGGGACATTGCACTAAGGGCATTAGAACTGGCAGCTTGTCAAACAGCCCACTGGAAAAAGAGCAGCAAGTCAAGAGAGGAATACAAAGACAGGAAGAGAGGGAGGGAGGTAGAGTGAGAGTCTGAGGGCAACCAGCAGGTCACCAGGCAGGACGAGTTTCCACTTTGCCTGCTTCCTGCGCCTCATCCTCCACCTCCTCATCTTCCCATTGTCCATTAATTACAGTATAGGACACAAGAGGGGTGCAGAGTGCTCTCATTAAGCAGCAACAAATAACCGGGACATGAGAAACTTAATTACCTGGGGACCGGAGATTGTTCTGCCGTAGTACTAAGGAGATTCTCTCCCTCTAAACAAGATCTTTTGCCCTCGCAGAGAGGAGCTTGGAGTGACTTTAAGGCCAGGGAGAAGGACATGAAGGAAATTTATGATGCCGCTCTGTGCCATTTCTATTCATAGACATAACCTCATCTGCAGGCACGACTCCTTTTAAAAGGTTTTATTGCACCGAATATTTGTTTTCCATCGTCGTTGAGCAAAGGAAAGGTGTCGTTCCACATGCTGACACCACACTTTTTGGCTTTTGTCGCGTTATGTGTTAGGATTTTTTTTAATAACCGACGTTCCTTATGGCGTCTGTCTTATTCAATTAATGACATTCATTTCCCTCGCCTGGGTTCTCGCATGAGTTCTGGACTGATGGCGCTCCTTAATATCTCAGCAATTGTTCCACGGCCCTTTAATTCTGCTGCGCTCTATTCAATCCCCATCCTCTCCTTTATGCCATGTATTTATCACTGTAATCACAAGGTTTTCCTGTAAGCAGAATAACTGATCACACGGGTGTTTGCATAGAGCGGCGCCTTAATCTGCACAGGCCCCACTGCAGAGCCATGCGGGGTGCCACGGCGATGATTATCTTAATTAAAGTCTGTGTCAATGGGAAATGTGCACAAACAATTTATGTGCAATAACAAACACAACCTCCCATCCAAAGCAACAGCCACCTCCATAATGAGCCAAGCAGTGCACAACCCCTCCCACCCCCCCACTCTCCCACCACCACTATGAACTCTAAGCCTGAGCAGCGAGCAATCAGATATACAGAAGTCAATAGTGTGGCCTCATAAGATGGAAGAAAGGAGCAAATAAGAGAATAAATGGTAGATGCAATACAGCAATGGGATCCTGCCCACGCCTTTGGGTTTGGTCGATAATTGTCAATATTTTTAATCTCTCCAAACAACTTGGAAGGCCCATATCGGAAAGCGTTTTTTGGTATTCAAATGAGGGCGATATTGTCATCCAAGATGGATGAGCTCAGGAAGATGGGCCGAAGGGATGTCAGAGAGAAATGGTGGCACGGTGGAATTCGTCTCACCCTGCTCACCTCTTCTCCCTCATCTCTCACACTTCCCTCTGCATTCTTTAGTTTAACGTTATCACTTTGCCTCCTTGTTTCAAATGTCTTTCAATAAAATCCGCCCTACTGCCGTCCTCCATTTGCCAACTTTCATGTTGCCGTGTGACCGCACAATCTTTTTTTTCCTCCCCGCTCTCTGTGGTAGCTCGCAGGTTTATATAGCAGAGATATGTCCTTTTCCTCTCCTCCCCTCTAGGCCACATGCAGGCCATTCTCATTTTTACCATTACATGCAGTAGATAGAGGCTGTTCTCTCCTTTTTATAGGGTTTTCTAATGTGTAGGTGCTGCTTTTTATTTAATTATCTGGGCGGATATATATTCTGCTGTTGGTGCAGAAAGCGCCCTTTTATTCTCAAAGTTTCCATTTCTTCATTACTCCTCTGTTGTAATTTATGACATCACGCTAATTCACACAGTAATTCGATGAACCCCAAATTAACCTGTCCGGCTGGTATTTTCCCCATTAGCTCGTTTCGCTCCCCACTCCATTGTCTCGATAATTAAGAAACATCAATGTCCGCGAGGTGGATCAAACGCTGTCAGCGAGCGGAGGAGCCGCTGCCATTCTGTGTCGGGGTTCACCGGAGCACAGCAGCCGCATATTAAAGACAGAGATGACAGGTGATTTACAGTCGATTAAGATCTGGTAATCACATCCCCTGCCAGTAATATTGTCACACCATGGAGCCAGCCTCATCTACCAGGGCAAGAGGACAGTTGCGATCCCCACTCCCACTCCACTGCTACTTCAAAATGCCTTTGCCTTAACTCTTAATTTGCTGCCATAATGTTGCCGTAGAGCGTCCCCTCCCTCCATTTACTGCCACATCAGCCCGGGCTAAGGTGTAATTGTGTTTTTCAGCAGAGGGTTAAGTAGCTCGACTGCCTGTGGAGTCATAGATTCGCACATCGTATCATTAAACGATTTGTCATGCAATCAGTGGCGGTGGAGAACATGAAACAACCAGGACTAAGGCTATTAGAGTGCTTGAACATGAGCTGGTAACCACGACTGGAGCTGCCACGTGCCACAGGGCCTCACTTGTGTTGGTGCTTTGATCCAAACAGTGACCATAATTGATCTTCTTTGAGAAGTTGTCAAGTGGCTATTATTTGACAAGTCAATTGTCCCACTTCCTGCTTCTCTGTGATAGTGAGCATTAGTCATATCACTGCTGCCAGCTTTGAGTTGGACATTAGAATGGTGAGTAGAGGCCAGTTTATGTGTGTGTGTCTGTGTGTGTGTACCTGATACCACCAGAGTGAATAATACACTTGTTTTATCGCTTCTCGTCTGTAATCCAGAGCCATGGCTGTCTACACACAAACCAAGGCCTTCAGTCCTCACTTCACACTGTGAACCGCTTTCCTCTCAGTGTGTGTAAGAGAATCAAACATTATGGAATACACTTCAGTGTAAGTGCTGTAGCCTTTAAGCCATATGATATTTCTTTTGAATTCAAAAGGATTCCTTTAGTCGTTTAGCTCAGGCTACGCTAAATGCAAACAATTTGAGTTAAAAGCTCCTAGATAAGAGGGGTGAAGGGTGGGGGGTCCTAAAAGGGAGTTTTTTTTTTTTTTTTTGATGTTTCTCTGGATACACGTCTTATCTAAGTCACATGTGAAGCTTTTGAAATGTCTGTCTCGTGCCGGAGTCAAGACAGATACAGAGATGCTATGCATCATGGCTTATCCTGCTGATAATCATCTTTTTTTGTGGACGTTTGAATCTTGGTAGGATCATTTCAGTTAAACCTTTTCAGATGTTTTTTTTTCATTCTTTTTTTAGTAAGGGCTTTAATCGTGGCCGTCACATCTTATTGACTCTATGAAATCTTATCTCTTATATCTTTTTTTTTATATATACATGTCCAGAGCATTTCATTCAGTTCATAAAGGCGTCTCTTTAGGTACCACTCAATACATCATTCATGTGTATTTGAGAAATATCTTTTCGTAATCATTGTGATGACTTTTCAATTTGATGTGGTCCATTTCAATTACAGCAATATTATCTTAAGTAGCCCCAAAAGACAAAATCTAAATGAAGGGTTTAAATTAGGCAAATGGGAGATCAAGTTAAATGGTTCTTGACTCCTCACTAGCCATTATCCACACCCAGGCTGCTACGCCACAAATATCCATCCTTGACCCCAGATCACACCCTCATCACTCTTTCCTCTCATCCCTCCTCACGCTCCTCAACACCCGGTCACCAAGAAGAACATCATTTGCCTTGCAGGGGTGGGACTACTCCCCAGATACTGTTTTTTTTCTTTCTATCCAAGACTCACCACATTAAAAGGCTTGTTTTGGTCTGTGAAATTATTTATTGGTTGGTTTCAGGTGCAGATGCGCCTTAATAAACCTCCAACACCCTCTCTGCTCCCAGCCGATTGGCTGCCTGTCAGGCTTATTGATGATAACGCCTCTATCAAAGATGGTGCCTGATAGTTTAAGCAATCAATCAGGGGTCAGAGGTCAGGACGAAATTATCGGGAGTGTATTAGATTAGTGAAGGGACTTAAAGGATGAGCTGCCCATCTGGGTTTCTACTGGGGGTATAAATGAGGTAGAAGTGTGGGCGATGTGTGGGTCAGGAGGGCAATTAGATTACCAAGACACACACATTGTCAACATTATGTCTGTATCAAGTCTCGCTGGGATGTTTGGCTCCAGGGCATTTGTTGCTAAGCTGCATTTTTAAGCTGCTCTTTGTGGCTTTGAGAGCGCTGCTCTTCACTTTGTCTGCTTTTTAAGTCACCGTTAGATACCTAAAGGTATTTCTTCATACTTGGATCCCGATGCGTTTGAGGATTCAGTTGTGCATTTTGAAGCAGATGAAGTGAAAGAATGAATAAATAAGAAAAGAAGGGGGAGATCCTTTTAAACAGCATGTATGTGCATATTTCTCACTAGATGGCACTGTTCCCACTTTCCCCAAGCAAAGAAAGTGAAGAGCATCCCTATAGTCTAAAGAGGTTTCCTTATCTTGTTCTGCACTTCCCATCCAAGCAAATCTTATGTGAAAACCAAGAGCGAGATAGATCAAATGTTTGCAGGTAGGTGTGCTTGCAAATGTTTGATTCAGTTTTATCAGATCACGGTGAAGGGCCTGTAGAATTAGAGGCTTTATGATTGTGCTTTTCCATTTCCGTTAAAATTAAGGCAGCAAAGAAACCCCCAGGATGCATATTTTTTTACTTTATTTTGAGAGTGTGGACAGTGATTTTTAATGGCCTGTTGTGTGGCCAAAAAAAAACCTGGCCCACACTGTGCCCTCATTTTTTCTGGAGTCATCAGATGCGAGGCAAACAGTCTGCTATGCACTAACACAACAGCAGTCCAGACAGGCAGAAGGAGGGGGCGAGGGGTGAGTAAAAGCAACCACAGAGCTTAAAGAGAGATGGAGGCCGGGGATGACAGGGTTGGCGGCGGTGGTGGTGTTGGTGGCGGCGGCTCAGTGTTTATGTCGCAAACGGCCTTTTTCGCTCGGCCTGCCATCGTGGGTGGGGAGTCACTATATCTGCATGGCTTGGAGGCACGCAGAGCGAGAGAGCAAACAATGCAATGCACACCTCGGTGCTCCACGGCGCTGTCTCATGTTTGTGCAATTCAACGCACCTGCTCCTCAGCTGTGGAGCAGGTGAGAGATAAAGAGCGGGAGAGGAGATATGCACAAGGACATCTCCTAATCCAAACACACCAGGTGACTTTATTTATTTTTACCACAGAGAGCAGCCATGCTCTTGAGGGCTTTTGGAGACGTATAAGCTGGTCATGTTCACTTCAATTCATAAGCACTACAGAAATCCAATTTCCCTCTCTAGATCCATACCACTAGTGCGTTGCGGGGTGAGGGGCTTAGAAACTTAAAATATTATTTCTTGAAAAGTTGGGAAAAGTGTTGGTGGATTAGGCTGATGTTGTGAGTTTTTATTTTTTACTCTTTACCCTGCTGGCTCGGTTGTGTAGCAACATCCAGCACAAATCACATTGTGTTATATTATACTGTAGGTGCACAGTGTATATATATTTTTTCTTTACCTGTGCAACCTCTGTTGCCCTATTTACAGATTTTCACACTCTGGTTACAATCTGCTTTCTGCCAGGTTCATGCATGCAAACAGGAAATCCATGCCAACACACACACATATACACACACATACACCAGCCAAACAAATTATACCCAGGCTTTGACCTGCATGTCTCACATGCGGATATAATTTTCCCCCCACACGCAGAGTGTGCATATTCCCACATAATCGTATAAACCTGTCTGCAGACTACATTGCGCACACACCTTTTTTTATCCATCCTTACACACATACACACCTCTGCCCTCCTTTGGGATTATCATGCTTGACGCCTCTCAGACTGAATGGCTGGTTTCACACTGAAGCGATGGAACCTCCCTCCACCCTGCTCTCACACCCCAACCCTCTCCGTGTATGCAAATCTCTGCCTAAGTGTTAGTGTATCTGAGGGAAGAGAGAGCGAGGCAGACAGGCAAGAGGCAGTGAGGGAGAGGAAATGAGTATTGCTTATGTAAAAGAAGCCAAATCCAGGTCAGGCTGTAGATTCTTCAATAGGCACAGTTTCTTCTTTTTTTTTGTGTGCGCAGACTTCAGTGGGTCCTATGGCAGATTTATTTATTGTTTATTGTTTATTTGCACCAACGGACATATACAAGTACAAAATCAGTAATAAAATTATTTTAAAAAAGTGCAGGGTCCTAGGCAGATTTATCAATTTAATAACTTTATATAACTTTACAAACCCCTCCCCACCCTATACCCACCCCTCCCCAGTTTCACATACATAAGCATACAATTGCATATCCTCATCTTATACACAGACAGATATTTAAATACAACATTTACCTTCAACATTTGGTAATACAACATTTACCATTCGAATTTATATATAGCAAAGAAAAAAGGAGAAAAAAAAGAAAAAAAAAATAGTAAAAATAAATAAATACATACAAGACCCAATAATGCACGGATGTGACTAGGTCTGGAGGTATTGTTTGAACTTAATTTTAAATGTATTTATAGAAAAACTAGATTCTAAAGAATGTTTTATATCATTCCACAGCACTGCACCTTGATAAACAAATGAAAATTTAGCAACAGAGGTCCTAAAAAAGGAATATGTAAATGAGAATGTGTATGATACTGTGAGTTAAACTCAAAATAACTTTGAAAAAAAATGGGTAGAGATACAGGAAAGCAAATTACTTTGTACATAAGAACCCCTGTTTGGTACTTGTTCACCTCATAAATTGTAAGAAGTTTTAATTGTTTAAACAGTGGTTTTGTTGGGGCTAAATAAGAAGAGTTGGTGACAATTCTTACAAAGGATTTCTGACATCTATGAATTGCTTGTAAATAGGAGGAGTATACAGTAATACAGTTGGAACGTCCGATTTAAAAAGCGGAATAACCTTGGCAATTTTTAAGGCTTGAGGGATACTACCTGATTCAAGGGACATAGAAAAAATGAATGTTAGGGGATCAACGATTAGAGAGGCTACCTTTTTGATCAGTGAAGCAGGAATCTCGTCATGGCCAGCAGAGGTGTTTTTGAGACTCATAATAATATCAAGTACTTCTGTGTTCTTTACAGGCTCGAAAACATTTATGGAAACATACTCTTTACTTATGAAATCAGTGGGAGAACCAATAGTATCACCAAAATGTTTTGCAAGACATGGTCCCACATTCACAAAGAAGTCATTAAATCTATTTGCAATTTGGGATGGCTCTATTATCTTTACTTCACCATAGAAAGCTGGCTGCTGCTGGTGCCTGGGCCCGACGGAACTGGCTGCTGCTGGAGCCTGGGCCTCGTGGGGCTGGCTGCTGGTGGAGCCTGGGTCCGATGGAACTGGCTGCTGCTGGAGCCTGGGCCTGGTAGAAGCTGGCTGCTGCTGGAGCCTGGGCCCGGTGGAAACTGGCTGCTGCTGGAGCCTGGGCCCGATGGAACTGGCTGCTGCTGGAGCCTGGGCCTCGTGGGGCTGGCTGCTGGTGGAGCCTGGGTCCGATGGAAGTGGCTGCTGCTGGAGCCTGGGCCTGGTAGAAGCTGGCTGCTGCTGGAGCCTGGGCCTGCAGAAGCTGGCTGCTGCTGGAGCCTGGGCCCGATGGAACTGGCTGCTGCTGGAGCCTGGGCCTGGTAGAAGCTGGCTGCTGCTGGAGCTAGGGCCTGGTAGAAGCTGGCTGCTGCTGCTCCATTTAAAGACCTGCACTGCAAATATATTGACAACTGTAGTCAGATCAACGTTATGTCCATCCTAATTTGTGCTTGAATGATCAGCTGATCAATCAATCACAGATGAATCAAACATGGAAATGGCCTGGTATAAAAATAGTTTGGTTTTCTATAGCTCATGTGTTGGCTATATGATTTTTTAATCAAGGTGTCATAACTGTCAATCATGGCGAGTGTAGTGCCGTGTGTGATGATAGCGGTCTTGTACTCAGACACAAAATAGAAAAGGAAGAAAAAACAAGCAACATAATGAATGTGTACACCTCAAATTCATTATCTTACAGCACTCGGAGCACTCTGTCATCCTATTGGTCAGTTTCAAGTTTCACGTCATAGGAGATGTCAAACTAGTAGGTGAAGAAATTTTTAAAAAACAATTCTAACATGCGAGGGTGTCATAGACCGCCCTAGATGCAAAATTGCTGTATTGTGTCGGCCACGACAAAATTGTGTGAAAATCGGCCGTGATTCGTGTGGTCTATGATCTTGCCTTTGGTCTCTGAGTCACTGCCAAGATGGGGATGGCAGAGCAGCCCAGCTTCAAACCTGCTCCAAATCCATTGTAACACACACTCTACTGACCATTTTATTCACTGATAACGTGATTAATATATAATGACAATAACCCTTATTTGCAGCATTAATCAGAACGGCGCTCGGCGAGAACATGTGAATCTGATAACATTTCCTTTTATTCCCTTTTTTAAACTCCATTCCTTTCATATGCAGATTGATGCTTTGTACCGGTGGCTGCTGTCTTCCTGAGAATAAGCCACTGCCCTTTAGTTGAGCTCTCAGTTGTTCACCTGGCACTCTCTCACTTCCGCTCAACACACTCACAAGGTGGTTCTTTAATTAGAAAAGTAGTGGCCTTCACTAAGCAAACAAGAAAACCACAGGTTGTCCATTCAGGCTCCATCATCCACATTATTATCTTTAATTTTTTTTTACATTTCATGCCTTAATTTCTGTAAAGCAGTGACATTACATCCAGATCACTTGCAGATGCGGGAGTTTCGAAAAAAAAACAAAGCCAAAGATAATGATGTAGCCCTGACTTGGCACTTAAAAAACAGACATGCAATGAAATACAGATTAAACCTTTAAGGTTAGTTGGACTATTTTGAGATTGCATTTCATCCACAAATCCATGACGTACCATCCAGCACCACCCTTAACTCCCTCATGGGAATACCATCTCCCTCCTCTGAGAGCAGCGATGACTTCAAGCCGTCCTCTTGGTAACGCTCCAATGCGTATTTATGTTGGTGAGATGGGGTATAACTGTGTTTATGATGCTATAAAGTCTTTTTGGCCAAAGACCTCTCTGCCCACAGTGTGTCTAGATCCATCGTAAAGCTGGAATGGGCTCTGCCCTTGGAAAGGTACTGGGAGCATTAGTGTGTGTCCGTGTGTGTGCGTGCATCCCCTTGTATGTTAAGTTGATGGCTACAGACGCTCAGCTTCCAGCAGCTACTTTTATGCTTACAGTACAAACACAGCATCATTTGGACTTGCAGAGCTGCATGCATTTCAAACCCCCTGCGTCTCAAGTGAACGTGAAGTCACGGCTCTATGATGAGGCTGCAGCGACTGGTTTGTGTTTTTAAAGTGAAACTCAATACTCGCTACAAAACACTAATCAACCGTAAGGCTTTAAAAATGGACAAGCTTCGTTCTTGTCTTACATGAAGAAGAGGCGATAAAAAATGTAGTGGGTTTTATTGCGGACGAGTTTTAAAGGCAGGGGAAGAAAAGCACACCTTGTGTCTGCTGTTACTTCAGAGTCATGATGTTGCTTCTTTTGTTCCTATCCCTGAACATATTGAGCTTACAGATGGACAGTGCTGGACCGCATTCAGCTGCAGGGACGATTTGAGTGGCATCTGTGGATATTTTGATCATTTCCCCGCTGTGAAAACTTGGCAACATTGGAAACTATTATGAGTAACACTGCCACTGATTAAGAGTTAAAAAGACAGCTTTTGGGTCGAATGTGACTTTAAAACTGCAAATTGAGTAATGGCGATGACACAGCTTTTTCATTTACTTTTAAAAGATTTGTCGCAGCACTAGTTGTTTCAGCATAGTTTGAAGTCTTCTTGTTTCCCTCTCACCTTTTCACTGCACAACGGAACAACAGTGAAAATGGTTTGCCGCTGTCGGAGTCTCGGAGATGGGTTCTCAGGTTAACGACTGCTCGTAGCTCAGCGGCTCCAGAAAGCACACGGGAATCGCAGTGACAGTGCATTTGGACGTATGAAAGGGAGCGAACGCGTTGGACACACAAAGAGCTGTGTAAGAGGGGGCAAATGATATGAAAGGAAACAAGTGGCTCCCCGATAAGTCAGGCAGACAAACAAGTAACTGTCGAAAGGATTAATTGGACTCCTACGCACCTTCTCGCACCTTGTTACAATGAGCGCGTCAGGGCACGATGCACTCGCGCCGACGCGCTGTCATGAGTAAGTGGGGAAATGAACAGAAAGCACTATCAGTTCAAGCTGCGTGTGTCTCTGAAGATAGGTGTGTGCGCGCGTGCGTGAGAGACAGTCTCCCCATGTAATGTACGTCAGGCTCGCCGCAAGCAGTCGGTTTCAGGTTGGTCTCATTACCAAGGTAATTCCTCTGCAGCAACAGCTCGGTAATGGCAGGAGATGGTAATGATCCTTTAATAGCCCTCCTCATTGCCCACTGGCCAGATCCTAAAACCTGAGTTACCTACCGTGCTCCTACTGAGCCAGGAAGATGAATAAAAAAGCCCAACCATCATTATATCTGCCATAGAAATCAAATCGGAACACCCAGCTCCTTCCTTTTTGTCTGGTTTTCAAACCGGCCATTGCCCACTCAACCCCCCTCCACCCCCTCCCCCCAGTTTCCTCTTGTCTTCCTCTCTCTCCCTCCACACATTCTGCAGCTTTTCTCCTTTCACTTCTCCACTTTTGTCTCTTTGTATCAAAGCTTAGTTTTCCATTTCTATACTTCAAAAGGCGTCCGAAGATTGGATTCCTTCTTTATATATTTATTTTTTTTATTTTTTATTGGCATTTGGAGGGAATGAGGGATGACAAAACGGGAGCTGACACACCAGACACCAGGCTCACCGAGCAAAAGCTTTGGGAAGCGGGGTCGGACGAGGAGCTCGGCTAAATAGCGCAAATAGTGCTTCAATAAAAAAAAAATGTGTGTGGTTGTTTTCATGGGAATGTGCCTCAGTCCCCTCAGGCCCCGTTCAATGCTGAGGATTGGTAACGATTTTGTTATCACCCTTTCAAAGAAAACAATGGTTTAATGTGTAAATTGATTGTATGTGTGTGTGCGTGTGTTCGCGCACATGCAGGCATGTGCGTGTCGGACACCCCTGTTATCTGAAGTGAAGAAAATCGAGAAAAGGCCAAAAAACTCCACACTAATCTCCTCCACACATGGTTGGGTTTCTCACATATCCTTGATAAGATTTATAGGGATTAGTTTGTCCCCCAAAATAGTCAGAGTGTGGAAAAATGGCTGTCTGGAGGGTCCTTTAATCTCTGAGCCATCGGCACTGTTGACATGACGGACCAACACAGAGGGAGTGAAACCATTTCTTTGTTTGATTCAGGAAAATCAGTGTCCAGGAATTGTACCTGCTTAGTTTAACAAGCAGGGAATAAAACATGTAAAGACCGGACTGGGTGTGAATGACCACACATACACACACGCATGTAGACAGGGTAGTTACATGGTTGCTATCCCTTGGGTGACTGTGCAGTGACTCAGATGATCCTTTGCTGAACTCTTTCCCCTCTCCTCTTCCTCTCCTGCTCTCCTTCTCTCCTTCTCTCTCTCTCTCAGTCAGTATGCTCATCTAAATAATTCAGCTCAAATCCAGGCCAGTCTTTAATCAGATGTCACTACTTCCCTTCACTGACGGGTGCTCAATGCATTATCATAATCATCCATATCTTCAGACTTACCAGCTGCTGTCTTGGGACATTTCTCTCTTTCTTTTTTTTTTCTTCATTGAAAATGATGCATCACATGTTCTCTCTGATATATTTGTGTTCTCACTTGTGTTCAGAATGCCTTTTTTAAATTATCTCCCTTCATCTGTCTAAACTATTAGACCCAACCGGTATTGGACTGTTTTTTTTTCTAGGACAATAATAGAGTCTTGTGAAGAATTGCTATTTAGAGGGCTCTCTTGGATTAATTTGGTCATTGAGAAATTTTTGATTTGCAGCAAGTGGAACATTTGAAAACTGAACTTGTAACTACTCACTGCAGACAAACGACAGGACACTGGTTTTGGCACTTGTCCCCAGCAACTTCTCTATCAGCTAATAATAATAATAAAATATCATATCTGCAATAATAATATCATATCATATCTGCAGCAATGAGTCAGTATATAAAGACTATGAACCCTCTACAGCAGTGGTTCCTAACCTTTTTTGGCTTGTGACCCCATTCTGACATCACAAATTTCTGGCGACCCTGTCGGTCAAGATGCGCCAGCTCATTTTTATATGCTGCATTTTATTTGAACACAATTTATATTCAATAAAGTGAAAGTATAGGATACAGCTGTTTAAGATTGTTTGTGGTGTTTTGAATCATCATTTTTAAAAGAATTAGGGCTGAACCAAAGAAACCAAAGCTGCGGTCGTTACCATGGTAATCGATCATGAAGTCCGTGTTGTTGTTGTTGTTGTTGTTAGTAACCCTAACCCTAACCGTACAAAGGAGCTCCAGCAACACTTGTGGTTGAAACAGCTTTATTTGACCGACGCGTTTCGGCTTGTGCCGAAGGGTCATGACCCTGAACATGACCTGATGAAGGCCACAAGCCGAAACGTGTCGGCCTTTGCAGGGTCATGACCCTGATGAAGGCCACAAGCCGAAACGCGTCAGTCAAATAAAGCTGTTGTTTTTCAACCACAAGTGTTGTTGGAGCTCCTTTGTATGCTCTCCACTTTACTGTGACCCTCCGTGCACCTTGTGGATTGGTGTAGTTGCGCCAGAGACCCCTCTCGTTCTTCCAAGTACATTATGAAACCGGCCTGATTTTGGAGACATGCAGTGTTTTTTTGTTTTTTTTGCCATTACTTTCATTATATCCGCTACAAACCCCCCCGTCAGACGTTATGATCGCACACCCCTGGCCATTGAAGTTTGGATTTTGATCAATTTTATGTCCGCGAATGATCGATTATCTAAATATGATAATCGGGACAGCCCTAAAAAGAATAATAATTAGTTAAAAATATATATTTATGTGTCATTTTTTAAAATCACTTACTAGACATTTCAGGTGACCCCATTTGAATTTTAAACGAAGGTTGAAAAACACTGCTCTACGTCTGACATTAATGGAAACCCCTCAAACGTTTGTTTCTGAGATGCTGAATAGATGGTTTTTCTTACGCTTTTAGTTCACACACAGATAATATTCACCAACCTTTTCAGATTTTAATTGTCTTATTTTAAGGAGGAGGAGATCTGGAATGAAAGGGGGTAACGGTCCCATGATGCCTGATGATCCAGCACAGACAGGCAGAACGAGGGAAAAAAGGAGGAATAGAAAGAGAGGTGGACACAGCCTGGATGTGCTTGAGGGAATAAATGAACAGAGCGTTCGAGAGATGAAGTGGTTAACATGAAGTTAACAGTACCATCATTGGCAGGACATCATGGACTCTGCTGTTTGTACTAGGTTTTTAACAGATTCGTCCAGACTGAGTGACCCACTGGCAGGAGAATGGTAACAGGTCCCAGAGCGGAAGTAATTAAAGACTCAACCACGGACTGACGGTGAAGGCATGTGGATGATTTTTCGAAAGTTTGGATTTAAATGCCATGATACTAAGAAGCCCTGCAGCCTCTAGACTTCTTTTAACTGCAGACAGACAGACTGGAGTCCTGCACTCTGAGAGGATGGAAGATAAGGTTTAAGGAGGTCAGATTTTGTATTCATGATTTTGTAAAAAAAGAAATCAACTACAACAAGCTACTACACTTAAAAGGCCAGATACAGGGGACAAGAGTGCAACGTTTGAATGAGATGCTAGATATAGAGGCAATAAAGACTATTTTAATACAATGTCAGAAATAATTGGCTCCTCGTGGATTGAACCATATCCTCCTGCTTTATTCTATATTACAACTGATAACAAAAAAAGGCTCTAATCACGACTCTCTCTCTGGCCTTGATGTTTAATTTTTGCTCAGATGATCCTTGGTGTGAATTTTGCTATTCGTTGTGCATGTCAGTCACAGTGACTGCATCTCAAGAGTTAAGATTACCATCTTTACTATGGCACACTATATGACACTATATGATGTTATCTGCTGACTGTCAACACCAGCTATGCCAGACCCGCTACAGCTTGGTCTGATGAGCTGTCATGCTCAGAATATTTATAGTCAGATCAACAGTTGTCCCTTTTTTTCGCCCTCAGCATCTATAGAATCAGCCAGATTTATCATTTTCTTGTCTGCTCTCTGACTCTGGGAGATAGTGATTGGCCATTAAGTCAGTAGAGCTTTAGAAAATGTAGTTATGTTGTTGTGAAGTGTCTTAATTGAACTTCACGAACCCCTTTGCCTATCGCTC
Source organism: Decapterus maruadsi (assembly GCA_030347415.2). Classification (NCBI taxonomy): domain Eukaryota; kingdom Metazoa; phylum Chordata; class Actinopteri; order Carangiformes; family Carangidae; genus Decapterus; species Decapterus maruadsi. Next base: position 7,648,947 of record CM064897.1, read on the forward strand.
ATCTATTATAACTATAGCCGTGGAAGTCGTAAAAATGCGGGTTGCAGATTGAGATCACTTGCTAATGAGATAAAAATGGCACGAAATTCACCATGGCCGCGCTGCCTGAGGCAAGAAGGAAACGGTGATGGAATTCAAATCCCATCAGTGCTCTCCATAGGAGATACAGTCCATACAGGGTGAGCAGACAGGTCGGGTGAAGTGATTTGTCAGGAGGCAACATCTCCTGGAAACAGATTTGTTTGAGGGCATCAATGTGCAATCTGTTGCACATGTCTGTCTCTGTGTGGTGTGTGCGTGTGTGTGTGTGTGTGCTTGGAGAGCTCAGCGGTCTGCAGTTTCACCACAGTTGCTTTGGCAGCTTCTCTCCTCTTTTAATTAGAGAAAAAGCATCTGCAACAAGGGGTCACCACTGAAGGAGTGAGGGAGGGAAAAAAAGAAAAGAGACTGAGCGGTGTTTGAATTGTAAACTAACTCGGCCCATTTAACCACAAGAAGAAAAAAAAAAGCAAGAATCCTTCAGGGTTGGTTTCGCCTAATTTGGAAGTAACTTGAAGTTTTCATAAGAAAAGCAAAGGAAAGAGAAGAAATCTGTAACCTACATCTCACTTACGCTACTCCCCGCTTTTACCTTTGCCTGTTTTTCTCACCCAGTACAGACTCAAGTTTACAGGTAAACACTTCTTACAGTTTCGGCTTTTAAAGATTTTTCCTGTCTATATATAAATAAAAGCAAAGAGCGTTGGAGTGAGGCCATAACAATATATGAAAAATTAATGCTGGAGCCATATGAGGAAACGGTATAGGTACGGGTTCAGGTAAAACATTAATGGACAAAACTAGGTTACCATTAGTCTGTTTACTATAGCACACGTTGGCTGCTTGTCATGGAATTTGGGGCCAAGCTGTTTGCTTTCACAACATGTGAACTCAAAACCCTGGTCCATTACAACTCGCAGCACAGGTGTGTTATTTTTTGGCCTCGGTTCAGATGGATAAACACACTCTCTGACCTGCACCACTGCTTTAGTTTCCCCTTTTTTCAGAAGAACCATTCATGTCCACGAGTCCCACTCCTTTGTTTTCCTTGGTTTGCTTATCTACAGCATCAGCACGCCGCCTCCTATTTGCTCTCTGATGTCCCAAATTAAACACAATGGAGTTGCTCAGATAGGGTTAGCATCACTGGCAGCAGAATAATTACAGTGCGCGATGGGCCGAACTGGTCTTTAGCAGCACAGTAAACCAGTCGTTTGCTGTTTCTTTTCTTGTTCATCCTGCTCCTCTGTGACTTATTCCCCACCTCCTGTTTGCTGCTTCTTTGTTTTTCCTGTTCATGCTATTTTTCATCCTGCACGCTGCACAAACTGCCAAAAGTTTCTCCAGTCTCCTGCAATTTCTCTCGGTATGTCATTCAATCCGTTGAATTAAGTCTCTCTCTCTGTCTGTCACTCTTTCTCTTTCATTCTTCTTTCTCTTTCTGCTCCCCGCCGTCCACCTTCATTGTCTGCCTGCTACTCCATAGCTCTTTTTCGTGTTTCAGGTGTAAAAATTGGATGACATGTGGGGAGTTATGGATTAAAGTGAATGTCAATCACCCTCTTTTTTATCCTCTCTCCTCCAGGCAATACTCCCTGGTGGCTTTACGTACCTGCAGGGATTTTCCATTTTTCTCTCTCTTTCTCTTTGTCTTCCTGTCTAGCGCTTCCAAAACCTTGTTCACATACACCACACGCTAATTGCATTCCTCTTGTGACTACAGCACGCACACACACACACACACCCGCGCTCACCAAGTCAATTTTTGACCCATCCTCTGGAAACTGTCTTCTCCCTTCACTTCATCCCATTTGACTCGTGAGCCACGTCTCATTTCCCTTTCCCTTTTCTCTGACACTCTCTGTTGATGCATACTTCCCTTCTTCACTTCCGACCTTGTTATACCTGAGACCTGTGAGAAGTAGAAGAGGAAAATCTCTCCTCTTTTTACACGATAAAATCATACAGAGCCAAGCCTGAAGCCAAAGCCACTAAGCTTTTGAAGGGGAAAAGGAGCTTTAAGGAAGAGAAAGATTGGCAGAATGAGTCGAAAGAGAAGTGGTAAATAAAAGGCGAGTCCCCTCTTTATCTACTTGCAGCTTAGGAGGCGGTCTACAGAAATGGCTGATCACATAAACTGGCCTCTCAATGGCTACCAATTTCATTAGCAGCCAAGAGAAGGCAGTCATGATTCAATGGCTGGGAGGACTGATCTTATTAAACAGGGTTTGGGCCTTTTTTTCTTGCCAGTCAAGGTGCAGACTCAGGCAGATTTTTTTGGTAATAATGTGACCAGATGTGTCACTGGGGCACCTCAGTTTAGAAGAGGTTGAATTAAGTGTCTGTGGCTGTGTTAGGGGTTGGCATCAATCACGGCCAATCAAATCAACTCTTCCCTTTTTTTAAATTTAGAGCACTCCCTGCCTCAAAGTGCTGACATTTTCATAATGGAGTGGAGACAGCAGACTGGAAAGAAAGAGTGAAAACTAATGTTGTTTCCAAGGTGGATTCCCAAGCAGTGCCTCAAATAGATATACTATTTAATTCTAACAGTGTTTTCCTTCTGTATATTTATTGCAATGTCATGAAGGCACACCTAAACAACTCTGAGGAGGGCTTTAATTTAAAAGCCTGGAGACATGTGGTGACACCGGGGCAAGAGAGAAGAAAAGAAAGAGTGGTAGATTTAAGAGTAAGTTTATTAAGTTAGATTTTCCTCACCTACTGATACTCACTCTGACTGCAGTGTACTTTGCAGATGGTGCCACCGCGGTGCAGTTAAATGTCAAATAGATGGACCGGCCATTGGGCATCATGGGAGCAGTCCTGCTGGGCCAGTGTGTTGTCAGTCTCTCTACTGTTTATCTTGTGTGGAAATGGAAGTTCCTCCGTCTGACTTGTTGGTCACATTTTGTTAGCTCAAGTCATCAAATTGAAATTCCAAGTGCATTGATTAATTCACTACATGCATGGACTAATACACAAGAAAACCTTCCACCCTTAAAAGTTTCAGGGACGTGCATAGCCTCTGAGCTGTGCAGTGAATTTAGTAGGGGGGGTTTCTACCTAGTTCTTGTTAACTGGTAAAGATGAAAAGGCAGTAAAAACATCCTCTCATTCATCATTCATTCTTCTGACGTTTCTTTATTTCTGATGCATTTTCAAAGAGACATGACAAAGCCAGAATATTAAACTTGGACAGCTTGAGCTGGAGATGAAAGCTTGCTAGTGATAATGTGATGATGAAACTATTCTAGTCTAATATTTGATTGTGTGGGCCTTTTCATAGTCAACTGATGTATGTACACTTGCCACCATAAGAGCAATGGTTACATAGCCATTGAAACAGGCCACAGCTTGAACGTGCATGTGCATGTTATAGATGCTGACGGCTACCTTGAATGCTTAACAGTCCCCACATGTTTGGTTTTGAGGAAAGCAATGATTTTGCACTTGTTTTTCATAGTCAGATGCTGGATTCCTATAGAATAATTTCTGTGCTGAATGAGGCATATTGTGCAGCAGTTTGAAAAATCCAGCACGTCCATCAATTAGAGGTTGCAGATAGAAACTAGGTAGCTCAAACTGCACAAGGACAACTGAGAGACCCCCATAAAGAGTCCCTACTAAGTGATTATTTAACAACAAGCAGTTGCACATCTTCTATGTTAACTTAATGGATGGACCATTTAATACCAAATGTTTATACTCCTCCATGTAGCAGGAAAAAAAAGCTTTAAAGAATCCAAGCAGTAATGAGAGAATTAATTCCCCTTAATACACAACAACATGTCTGAACATGAAATCATGTTTGAATAAACAATAATAAAAGCTTAGAACATAATGAGGAGGTTAGGGTGGTGGAGGGAGCTCATTAGCATCAGCACAGTGATGGTTAGAAATGCCAGGTTATAATCACCATAATGCTGTGCACCTGCATTAATGTGACGGCACATGACTAGTCAGACGGCAGCCACACAACTGATGAATGAACAGGAATGATGCCAATCAACCGAAGTGCAATCTCTCCTGATGTGCTGATGGGGCTTTGGGTGGATTTTATATTCTGAACGCAATTGTTTCTTCAGTCTCAAAACTGTTGTTTTTATAATGAATGTGTGAAAATGTATTTCTCAGTCACATTATGCTTTTTGACCCCGGGTTCACACGGCTGCCACTACGATTAGATTTTCAGAAAAGGTGTCTGTGAGATTCCTGTTACCTTTGACATCTCCAATTTCTTTCCTAAATAAAAAGGAACAGTTGCGTGACCTTACATGCCGCTGCTATTAAAATCAAAAGTTAGTGACAAATTATGAGTTTCCTGAGAAAAGAAAATGGTTAGGCTGCATACTGTAGAAATAAAGGAAAAGTGTCCACAATATATGGGTGATAGAATATCATGGTTTAATGTTAGAAATAGCTACAGTGTGGTACTTTCCTGGTGTGTGGAGTTTATAATATGAACAATTAACTTTGCCATACTTACGTCTTCAAATGTAAATTCAATGTAATAGTCTGTTTTCTTCTCATCAACAAGTCCAGGTCAAACAGGCCTTACCAGTACCATAGAGCGATTCACTTCATGTTTAGCCAGTAAAGCACTATGATCTCAGCTACATCACATTAGACAACCATTAGAGCAGTAAATATGGAGCAGTGTATGGACAACAGCACAATAGGTATAGGCAGGGATAATCTTCACATCAACCCTTCCAACAGACACAATGGTCTGGCTTTTTTTAATTGTTTTTTTCTCCTTCAGTCTGATCCAAAATAAGTTTGATAGGTGACATCAATACGTCTGACACTGGGCAGGAAATGAGCAATTGAACCTTGTGAAAGACATAAAATCAGTTTGAAGAATGGGAGAACAAAAGAGGATGCCAGATTTACTGTCTGGACACACATCCTTGGTGGATGCTTTACTTACCCTGCTGGAATTTCCATCCAAGGTATCTGTCTGAAGAACATTTTTATTTTTTCCTCTTCCCTCCTCTGCCAAGACAAGAAGACATAGGGAAAAGCTGAATTAAAGGAGAATTCCGGCCATTTTTTAAACCCCTAAATTGTTTTCCTGATGGTCACAGTGTTGGGGGGAGCAAAAAATGCGACTAAAATTGATGCAGGCAAACCGGAGGTACACCATGGAGATATTATGGACATTACCACTGCACCGCTCGATGGTTTATTTTTGTAAAGAAATCATCACAACAAGGAAAAAGTGATTGTTTCTGTGGTGGTGAGAGCAGACGTTTTGCGATTTGATAGTAATGTCTTTCCAGGATGTTTCAGAGTTCGGCTATCTGAAGTGAGTAATTACATGCAAAAACACAAAGTTTATAATGTTTATACTGGTTCTGGTGTCTCGCAAAGATTCAAGTCATGTACCATACAGTAGATACATGGGTTAGCGTTGTCGCTAACCTGAGCCCCGGGTAGCCATGGTGTACAGTAACTCTGGTTTGCCCGCATCAATTTTAGTTGTGTTTTTCGCTCCCCCAAACACTGGGTGATTTAGGTCAAAAGTGGCCAGAATTCTCCTTTAAGTATACTTTCAGTTGGTTTTCTGCAATGGTTAAAAGAAAGGGAAATGCTGCACTGTTTTTGTCTAGGGAATCAAGACTGACACTGTTTGCCTCTGCAACAAATAAATAAATAAATGATAGTTGCATTGCATTGAACTTTTATGAGAATTTTAAGCCTCTAATTTTGGTGCACCGGTTAATGCTGCCTTAGAAAAAATACTTATATTTGTGCAGTAAATCTTGGTTTAAATAAGCTTACAGTATGACACAGCAGCCAAACAGGTAGAAAACATTCTGTGTATTAAACAGTTCATTTAATTAACTGGGGTAGTGGGTTATGCTGATTTTGACTTCAGGGGTAAAATGTCCCTTTTTATATTTTATGGCCATATTTTATGGGTAGTTAAGATAAGGTATAAAAAGGTCACATTTTCAAAGGGAGTTGAAGTGAACTTTTAAAAAGACGGAAAAAGAAAGGGGGTGGGGGGTGGTGGGGTGGTCGAAGGAGTGGGAGATGGAGAATTAGAGCAATGTATCATGCTGGCAGAGGTCAGGCAAGAGCAGGCTATGTAATTAGCTATAGAAGAGCTTGGTAATCATGCAACTAATACAGTGTTTCAGTAGATAATTAGTCACACTACTGTACCAGGATGTCTCATACATAAATAAATAAATATATAATTTTGTGGCAAGAGACATATAGTTTATGCTGTGATTTCAAAGCAGCCACAAACAGTGTGGGACTAAATTCAGATTATCTTTACATACATGCATTATCAACAACAAAGCCCAAATAGCTTCCCACCCCGCAACATCCTCTTTTGTTTTCTTCTCCTTCCACGCCTCCGTCTTTCCGTCTGTGGTGTGTCTCCCTCCATCCAGCTGCCTCCTCGGTGCGTTCACAACAGACCCCCCAGAGAGGGGGCTAATGAGGGCTAACGATGGGAACGCATGCTGCTGTTTCCCTTTCATTAACGGGTCCACACTTGCATACCGAACGCAGCTTTTCATCATCAGCAGTCTGCGATCAGCGCCGGCGCGTCTTTCCCCTTCCATCTTTCACCTCCCCGCTCCGTCTCTTACCCTCCACCCCTTTCATCGCTCAAATGGAGTGGATTTTCTTCGTTTTCCTCAATCTACACTTATCTTCCTTGTCTGTGCTCTTTATCTTACCACCACCGCCTCCTCTGTGAATACTAACATGTGTTAATGTGCTCCTAATTACTGCTCAATGCCATTTCAGTGGGCAGACAGAAACTCTCTGGGTGAAACAAATGCATCTTCCAAGACAGACTGATGACTTCACCCTCTGCAAACTGAAGAGTCATTGTCAGTTCTCATTATCTTAAGGCCTTTTATAGCAACCAGCAACACGTGTCTTTTACTTGTGCTGCATCTTGTTGGATCATTTTCCATTACAATATCTCCATTTCACATCAGGAGTTATAAACCACTGGCAGTATAAACCAAAATGATTTGTGATTTTTCTCACTTGAATACAAAGCTTTATTTTTTGACTCATTAAAGAGTTGCCACCGACCAGTTGTGTAACTTTTCAGTGAGTGAATGAGTCATCAATCAGTCAGTGACATTGGGGTTTGTCAGTCTGGCTCCACTATTGTGGTCCAAGCCAAAATGAGAAGCGAGGGGACATGACCCTCAGCTGGATTTGAACCTGATGGTATAGGTTCAGCAGATATTCAGTTCTTTTGTGCATTTACAATTTAATTGCAGACATTCTTGATTGCATTACCATCACCCAAGAGCGCATTACAAAAAACAAGCAGTCAATCAGGTTTGCCGTAGCAAAGAGGAGCTGCAAGACGTTCATGATACCTGGTGTCGAAGCCGTTCGAGGAACTGTACATACGTCTCGTCTCCGTGAAACACCATCTGCTGCTTGATACACGCCGTCAGTCGAGAGTTTGTCGGTGCTTCATGCTACATGTCCTCATTGTCATTGTTACTTTCAGCGTTGTTGTTTTTCTATGTTTCAAGAAATATGGGAGTCGCAGACTGAGCACAAACAGACTCTCGCCGCCTCAGTTGTTTTCCAGATGATAATAAAGGGAAAACAAAAACGGTGACAAAAGCTGCGTTTGCCATATGTTTCTGTTGAGTTGTGGATTCCGCACATTGAGGATTCAAAAGACGGTTCTCGCACATAAGTGAACAAGTGGACTATTTAACTCGCTTTCCATTGTTTGACAAATTTGCACACGGAGCTGTAAGCGCAGGAATCATGTAGTGTTAAAGCTACCCACCCGCTCGTCGTCTCAACCTTTTCCATCTCAGATGTGTCTCCACCTCGAGACACTGGGCTTCATGTTCCATAGCACTAAAAGACACATTTACAAGCTACCAAGAAACTGAATTAAACATCAAAGCCCGAACACAGGCAGCTGCGGCGCTCACTGTGGCTTCTTGGCAAAGCTTAGAGGAGAGACCGCACTTCATGTCTGATGCATGTTTGGCTCATGAAACAGACTCCATTAACCTAAACTGAACATCTTGGGGACTTTCTGAAGCATATGTATCCTCATCCAACCATTGTACAATTCAATATTTGCTTGCAGACCTGTCACATAGATGAGGTTTACTGCTGCTAATTACCTTATTCCTCTTTAAACGGAAGTAGCTGTTTGAATCAATGCTGAACATGGTTAATAACCTTTTTACTCGTCCTAAAGGATGTTACAGATTCTTTATTTTTCACACCTTACACAATATAGAAAAATCTATTATGTTTTTTTTGTGTTCTTCCAAAGAAAGTAGACTGCTGAGAAACTTGCTGTGAGATAATGGATTAGTTGTGGTTTTGTTTTGCTACGACTCTCTAACTCCAAGGGACTGGGAGTGCTTCCAGGTTTTTGCACAAGATTGGTGTCTAGCAGATGTGTGGATAAGACTCTGATCACCACTGAGCAGCCAGTAGCCACACCACCATCCGCTCCCTCTGACGGTCATTGATGATTTCAATTTTGCCGTGTGATTCCTCTACGCTTCGCACAGTGCTGGGAATAGATTTCTTGCCTGTTGCACTTGCCGCTGTTGCTGTGGTTCAAATCGATTTGGTAAGCGCGATATAATTAGATAGCATCTCGCTTTGTTATCATTTCCCATGAGGAGCGGCTACTATGCATGACAGCCGTTTTTCCCTCCAACTCCTGCTGTCTGCTCTCCAGTCTTGCTCCTCCTCCTTCTTCTTCGTGGCCTTTTGGAACAGACTCTGTCTTCATTTTTTTTGCCTCCCTATTCTCTGCTCTGCTTCCCCTGAGTGTACACGCAAGTGCAACATTATTTTGGTTTATTCTCTTTCATTAGTACTCTGAAATTCTCTCTCTCAAACAAATGTGGCAATTAAAACTTTCTCATTAAAATTTCCCTGCCATGCTCCCTCTTCTCTTTCAAAGTATCACCCCAGCCTCATCTGTTTCTATCTGGGTCCCAAGGGCTTCTTGAGGAAGGGGTAGTTTCCTGTTGCTATGGCGGCTCTTTACTGATCTGTTTTGTCTATAAAGCTGCAGGTCAAGTGGCTGGAGCAGCACAGTAAGAGGTTCCCACACCAATCGACATGAGCAAACCCTGTAAGGTGTTAGCAGCACCTGATTACACCTGATACCATAAACTTCTCAGATGTGAGGATTCACTGCTTTTCTTTCTGAAATGATATTGTGAATTATATTTGTGTAGAAGTAACTGCCTGGCATCTCCCCGTGGAAGTTGCACTGACATTCACACTATCTTGACATTTTTTATAATTGCAGCATTTATTTATAATGAAAATAATTAGTAGCTGTAGCAAAGGCTTCCAGTTTCCCCAGAAAAACAAAATGTGTTAAGTGTCTCAATAAACCTTACGATATTTCTCCGAAAGACAGCACAAAAAATGGCCCCATAAACAAAACAAAACAAAAATTGAAAAAAAGAGTACAGCTGCTATTCTTTGCTCAGGTAGTTATTCATTTTTGTTCTGTTTCTTTCACATTCTCACCAATGAAGTATACTGTACAAAAGTAGGAATCACCTCCTGTTATAATAAACTGTTTCCATTGGTAATCTGACCTGAATCTCATCTGAAAAATGTAAAACCATGTTTCCTAGGAGCTTACTCTTGTTGGGTCTGGATCTTGGATCTTGGATCTGCTTGCAGCATGTAAATTATTAACAAAATTATTGACGTGCCAACGGCAACGTAGAAAAGTGGGGTTAAAACACCTCAGAGAAACCACAGTCAGGTGGGGTTTGAAACTTAAGGAAAAATGACTTTCAGATGAAATATTTTATCCCCCCCCTTTATGGTACAATTACTAACATTGTAGTCTCACTCGCCAGACCCTCCTCCAGAGAAGAAGGGTCTGGCTCGTCCGCCTATGATTCTGCGATCAGAGAAAAAAACGCTCCGGCCATTTGGAATTCTTTCAACCAGTCACAATCGTTGTGGTCGGTGGTCGGCTTGCAAAATATTGCTGGTTGGAAACTGAATTTGGATCCGTGGTGTAACGATAGTCGGCAACCATTGACAGATTTATTCTTTGTTCAGTTTAACGGCGGTTGACAACTGCTGATGGATATGTCTTCTTCTATTCAGTTCATGACACGGATGTATAATAGATCCACGTTTCGGTTCCTGTTGTTGTTTGTCGATGTTTCCCTTTTCCGGGTGGACTGTGAAAGCTACAGCACGGAGGCGGGACTTCTGCCGGGTGGCTTATTCCGACCAATTAGAGGCTAATCCCAGCAATGCACTTCCGTCATGCCAGACTAGCATTGTGAACAGATAATAAGTTCACATTCAACTTCCATTTACCCTCTGTAAATGGGAAACACTATGCCACAGAGAAAGTCTTGTGATTTTCTTCATAGTACTTTTTAATTCTTAGTTTCTGCCTCATCTCTTTTGAACTCCAACTTTCGTAGACATACGTATCTCATTACAGTACAGTGCAAAATCAAGGAATGATAATTAATCAAGTGGAGTGGTGAACCACTTGGGAACTCACAAATGGTGTATGTGAAAGTATTGTTCAACCACTGGTGAAAAGATTTCGCTCATTATCTGGGCCAAGTCATAAAATTAAAAAAAAGTTTTCAAAGTAAAGGTTGTTTATTTCTTCAAACAAATTCTCCACAGACATGAGCAGGGACACATTTGAATAATTTCAGTAAAAAAGAAAAAAAAAAGACTTATGCTGCAAAATGGTGTCAAACAGTGATATCTAGATTAACATTTACCCAAGGAACGACAACAGCAGTAATTATAAACACAGTTATGTTAATTGTGATGGATAAACAGGGGTGCACGGATCAGGGCTTAAGCTAAAAATGGAAGTGGTTAATTAAAAGAGATCTGCACAAGACGCAGTGGAGTCTGCTCTCAGTGGCAAAGTGCTGGGGTCAAGGGAGAAAAGCTTTCGACCTCAGGGATTAGAGCTAAAGATGAAGAACTCGGCAGTGCATGTCCTGTATGAGACACACACACATACAGTACAGAGATGTAACAGGAAGGGCCAAGTGGCAACTGCTCACAAAGGAAAAGGAAAGGGAGGTTGTGGGTAGCCTGTTTGTAACCTACAAACCACTGCAGGGTGACATGTCCCCACTGTAGAGCTGTCTAAGGCACTTGGACAGGTGACCACCTTAAGGTTGCTGTCCATGTTGCCAAAAGGTCAAAGGAACATGAACGTTTGACCCTGTCCGCATTCAGGTTGAACTCCCAGTAGCAGAAGGGGTCACAGGAACAGCAGGCAAAGTAGAGCAGTGCAGATGTAGCTAATTCTCCCCAGTCATGTCCTCTACTGCTTCCTCGGGGGATACTGAGGCAGAAAAAAAACATAAAGCTGCACTAATCAATGTTTTCGCATTAACAGTGGATTAAATGATTCCCTGCATTGTGAAATGTGTCACTGGTGGCGATGAAACTCAGCAGTTCCCCCTTAGCTCCACAGGGCATTATCACATCTGTAAGTTGTTACTCTGCAGTGACTGTAACTTCATTTTGTCTGTTGGTGCATAACAAGTGGAAATTGCTAGTATTGTTCTGTATGTGTTTTCTCATGCCAACACATTTTACAAGTCTCTAAGGTGATGATGTCAAATGATAGGTTTGTTCTCCCATCCCCAAGTACGCAAAAATGATTGGATGCAGCTTTTATTGTGTTGCCACTAATCTACCCAACAAAACAAGCTTTTAAAGTTTTCAGGCTGGACTGCAGATTGTAAAACAGATGGGAGGGTTGTAATGTCTTGGAAATCTCTTTTAGGGTCTGTATTTTATACAAAAGAAAAAAGATAATTGCCATTCAGCATACAATATAGTTTCTTAAAATGCACTAACACCTGCTTTTGGATAATCCTCACGGTTCCCTGAACAGCAACATCTGTTAGCTCATTGTTTACACTTAACAATCTACGATACAGTAATAATCACGTTTTGCTCATTCACCAAGTGTCCATCATAAGATCAAAATTCTTTTATCTACAATTTTATACCTTAACTTTGATTTAACAGCAATGTGAATTACAAATACAATGCAAATTTTGCTAAAAACTCATTTATATGAGAAGGTGCATCCACTGAGTTCCTCGAAAGGCAGGAGTTTAGCTATTTCTTTTTTCTTTGCCATTCATGCTGATTGTAACTTCTGCCTTATTTATCCAAAAACAACAACCACAAAATGAACAACTCCTTTGTAGTAGGGGATACCTGATGTTTAACTGGTAAATACCAAACGGCCTTGGTTTGACTCCTGGATGGTGGAACTATTGGCTGAATTTTTGAAAAGGCAAATAAATGGTCAATATAATGACATTAAAAAAATAAAAAATAAAAAAAACACCACATAATTTCCATGACTTTACGGTATAGTTTGCAAGGAACCAACACACATACAACACACCTGTTGGGAGCAGCATCAAATTTTTAAAGGGAGAAAAAAAAAGAAAACTACATGAAGCTGCTGGAATTGACAGCAGTGTTCTCCCTCCCACACCCTGGCTTTCATATCAACATGCAGTCATCACATTACTGTAGTGATTTACTGTTGCGCTGTGTTGCTGCATCTGTTTGAGTCTGAGCTGGCGATGTGCTCATCATTTCATGTTCTGGCCTGCTCCTTTGAATGCTGGGAGATTTGAAAGCATCGGCAAAGCCCTGAAAACAGACGCTGAAAATTCACTTTGATAAACATATATCTTCAGGCAAGATTAAAACAGAAAGCAACAAACCCAGCACATTGGGTGTCAGAGCACAGCTCTTTTGAACACCCTCCAGTGGGAGTCATAATAAGCCGCCGAACCCTCTCCTCCAACTTTCTGGATTTTGGTTTTTCTTCTCACACTGTTGACACAGAAAGTTGGACACATAGAGGCACGTAGGAGGAGCACTGTTTGTGCCACTGCCATAGCAGGTTATCAGAGTAAATTACCTGCATGTAAGGATTTAGATTTGCTAAACTCAATTTTTTACAGTGTCAACAAAGTGACAAGGTGTAACAGATGAGCAGACGGGATGGCAGAGAAAACAGAAGAGATTTTTTCCACATGGAGGTTTTTTCTGATTTGTCTCATTCTGAGAAACAAATGAAAGGAAATAGCTGACAGGCAGCTGGTGATGAGTTTTCTCTCTCATATCCAGTGTGGATCTATGCAGGCTGTTGGCACCTTGGACTTTTGATGCGCTCTGTTTTATTGTCATTATTCTGAATGAGCACAGTGTTTGAATAGGTCCCACATGCATGCACAGGTGTGTGGGGGAACGTGGAGCAGCATTTCAGTTGGAAGTCATCCTTTTTGCGTCTCGCTAGATGCTTCATCAAAGATCATCAGCCGTCAGCCCTCATCCCTCCCCTAATCCCGTGTCTGCTTCTTCATCTCTTTTTCAATGCATGCCATTCTTCGCCCTCGTTTCCTGTTGCCTCTGTGTCTGCACCGCATGCTGTGTGATGAAAGGCCAATCAAGTGGAAAAGGAGAATCCTGACATGGAAATAAAGTGCTGCACATCTCCACTTATCTTTCTGCTCTCAGAGCCAGCGGAGTAAAACTTATATCCCACTCATGTGAAGACAAATATGTGAGAGTGTGTGAAAAACTATGCAGTCGGAGTGCAGCACAATAGAAGAGAATGCAACTTGCAACTCACACAGAACTTGCGCTCTATAATTTATGTGCTACGCTACGTAGAGCACAGAAACATCATCGCGTGTGACTGAAGTCGGGTCCGCTGTGGTAAAATGTATGCCAGTGTGTCTGCGCAGGGATGTGGTATGTGTGTGACATGGCGGGTGAGTAGGTAAAGATGAATAAGCATCATTAAAGCAGCCAAGGATATCTACAAGGCTCCCCACGGCGAGCGGCAATCGTTCCTCCCCTCCAGACAGTTTTTAAATGTCAACCCCTCACGGCCCATCTTCAAGTTCACGGTTCGCTCCTATATTGTGTGAGATTACGGCGATAATTCCCATCATGACTCAATTTGTGTCTCTGTACCCTTGTAATAATCCACAGCACCTCACAGTCATTTCACAACGCACACTGTAGCGGCACTATAGCGCACGTTCTCTATCGGATATTGGAAGGTTGACATTTTCTCCGTCTATAGTTTCCACCACATCAGAAAATCATTTAAACAAGTCAAATGAAAATATTACCTATAGCACTCTAAGGCCACATGCAGGGACTTAATAATAATCCATGGACCTGTATCAGTGTCATATGTACCTCCATTGACTGTGTGGCATTTTGCCATGACATTCAGAAATCCAATATTTGCTATAGAGGAAAAAAAAAAGACAGATAAATGTTGAATGTATACTGTTAACAAGGAGGCAATCTAAAGGATGGGGGGTGATCTAGGAGTGATTGGGATATTTTGATTACAGCAAGTGCTCAGTAAACACTCCCTCATCCTGTGTGCCTGCAGCTTTTCAGTGTTTGCATTGATATGTTGATATGTACCAACAGATCGGTCTCGTTAAATCTGTTGGATTCTTTATTCTTCCATTTCAGAGAGATGATTATGAATGTGCTCTGTTTGGAGATTATTATGTGGTGCAACACACCAAGCAGTGATTAATGTCTTTCAGTCACTTTAGTCTGGGATTTTCCCCCACTTTTCCATCTTCTTCTTCTAAGACCAAGTAAAAAATGTCATCCGTTGTGACTGATGCCAACTTCTTAATTCACAGATTTTTTTTTGTTTTTTTTGTTGAGAGGGCCGTGGTTAGGCCGTTGAAAATGCCATTGAGTAATGAAGCAGGGTGTCCTATCTAGTTCTAGGTGGAGTGTGATTGCTGGAACTTTTGAAAAGTTCAATTAAAATGAATTATAGTTGTGATGTGGGGCCACTTCAGTGTGGACACTGACCGCACTGGGTGGCAGAACCACTTATACTGAGATCTCTGAAACAAACCAGGAAATTGCTTCGCGGGTCAGTGGAGTGCTGCACCACCACTCTTAGTCATGTCTAGTTCAGGCAAAGTTTTCTCTCACTGTCAACTCCTTGAAGTTCCAGTAGTAAACCTGTGTTACCCGATACTTTAAAATGGTCAATTTTGTAGCAATCAAGGGTCACAAAGCTAAATTACTTGTCATCAGTTGCTACAGTTATTTGGAAAATAATCAAAATAAAGTGCAAAAGTATTTTCTTTAGACTGGAGAGACATGGAACAAACACTGGAGAAAATAAGTATAAAAGATAAAAATCTATTTTTTAGCCTGTTATTGTCCTGATGGGGAACAATCACAGGTGAGATGCTGTGCAATATACTGCAGTTTTTGTTAAAAGTGTTGATGGGCCTTGTTTACAACTGTTTACAACGGCCAAAGGGATGCTACAGCTTGAAAATCATATTCTCCAGATGAAGGGGGAAAAAAGTTGGCCCGTATTTTTATTCTGAACGATATATCTCATTGTTTTCACAACTCCCACTTTGATTTCTTCCTCTGTAAACATTCTTGGTAACTAACCTGCGCTGACCGGTGACCTGGGCTTCTAAAAACCCGCTCATTTTTTGGAAAAAGTATTTTTGTGAAGCCAGGTTTAGATTTCATGCACATTTCACATAAGAGGGCGCTGCTCAGACATTTTCAGCTCATTTCCATAAGTCATCATACCCGCACCTACAGTAAAGGAAAGTAACAGCAACAGCCAACTTAAATGTTGAGGCGGGTACTGCAGGTTAAAAACATTAAACTCTTTTGACAGGCATTAAGTGTCGCTGCTGTGTTTATTTTCTTCCTAAAGCTACTATACTTTGCTTGTTTTGTTAACTTTGTATGCCTAAAGCTCTTCCTTTAAACACCTCTGCCGCCTTTGAGCTCAATAGAAAAATAATGCATATAATTGGAAAATCCTGATTCGCATTTTTACATCCCGTAATGCAGTAGCTTTTGGCGGAACTGTGTCTTTCCCCACATCACTTTCTTTACATTTCTTCCCCTCCCTTACCTGCATTTCTTCCCCAACACGACTGTTGCCCAGTGGGCAAGAATTTGCAGGGTAGTTTAACAGCCTCTTTATTTCCCAGTCTATCCCTGCAGGACGAGAGCTTTTAAAGCCTTGGAGTGTATACTGCCATCCTGTACACACACATACAGTGGTCTCTGTTGTGAAAGGTATGGAAAGGTGTGTTTTTTTGTCCTCTTTTCACAAAATGACCATTTTCCTTTTAATAATTTACTGCCACTCTATTTGTGCAGTAGACATATCTTCCATCAGCTGCCAGCTATTGCATCTCCAGTACTGTAACGCCATCTCTCTCCCTCCTTCACATCACACTCGAGATGCACTGAAGTCCTGCTGCTGCTCTCAAGACCTGCTTCCAGGCAGCCTCTCGGAGCATGAACGAGACCCGCTAAAGGGTGCATTAAGTCGTTCCACATTTATGATCCATGAACTTCCCCACAGCAACGTGTGTGATTTTAGAAAAGGAAAGAAGGAAAAAAAAAGAGAGCAGAGGGGGAGAAAAAAAAGACCCCGTCTGCTGTTTGTGATCAGTGTGTTTTCGGTGAGTGGGAACATCAGGTGAAGCCAAGCAATTTATTTGTGTGTTCTGCTCAGGTGGATGCTTTTCTGTGCGGGGAGAATAATGAGATACAATTCATTTTCAAAGTTTGTTGGCCTTGTGTTGTGTGCTTGTCAGAATCACTAAAGTCTTTCAAACCAACTGTGTAGCTTCTGTCCTCATAACGCCCGTCTGATGTTCGGTTGCACTGTCGGGATGTACCAGCAGTGTTGGGCACATTCAAAGTCAGAAAAATGCAAAAGACAGAGAATGTGTAATTTGAACAAATAATTGGTTTGTGGATCAATATAAAGGTGCAAACCACAGTCGTTAGTCATTTGCTTTCCAGCTGTCAATCTGGAGTCAATATTGAACAATATCAATGTTTATTGGAAATTTGGAAATGTTCAGGCGTCTCCCTGGACAATAACCAGGGGCTACATGTCTAATTTTTTCAATAACACTGCTCTCAACATCCTGCTGTTGATTATATTGAGTGCCATGCCTCGTCCGCTTTGAACATTACAAAGCTGAGTGCACCCCTGTGCCATATCTCTGAAATGTTAAGTGATTCGGAATCGTACCATCTTAGCATAATTGTATTAGTTTAAAGTCGATGTGTGGGGAATTTGATCATATGTTTAATTTAACACAAACAGCGTAGTGAGACTAAATTGAAAACACGGGCTCCAAAGTACAACCTCAGTGCAGCAAAAGTGGGAACACCTGTGACCACTGCAACAAAAGTGCATCAAGGATTCCAAGTTAATCCAGTTATGAACAAATTATGAAATTGCCTGTGAACACCGCAGGTAATAAGAGATGGAATCCGTCTTGCAAAACAAAACAGAATAGAATAACGCTAATCTCAATATTCTGTGTTGCACGTTGTGACCTTTCATGTAGTTTAATTTGCCACTATTTGTTTTTCAAATTAATTGGCCTCTTTTTCTTTGGCTCTCTCTGTAAATAAATAAAATAAAACATTGTTTTGTAATATCATGACCAGCTTTCTTGTAGCTATAATTTAAGAATTTATGTTATTTAAAAAACAAAACAAAAAACAGATTGTTTCTTCTGGAGAATGTCTTGAATATCTTTTCACATTTTTACATTTAACCTTTATTTATCCAGGTGGAATCAATTAAGAACAAGTTGTTATTTACAATGATGGCCTGACAAGAGGCATAAGCATCTTGAGGGGAAGTGGCAAGAGTTAATAGCCAAGATTTTTTACAAACATTACAAGATTCTTTTAGGAGAGCCTAAAGTTGAGAGAGCATAAAAAGAACAGGTTATTACTAAGGATTATTTACAACACAAAAAAATGGCATCTTTAAATCTTTAATTAATTTACTGCCATAAGATGTTAAAGAAATAATCTCCAGAACCTGCGCTCTACTGTCCTAAATGTTTCATGGAGCAACGTGTCTGCATACAGAGCCCTTCTGTGCAACAGAGGAGTAAATATTAAACTCTCAACACACACCCACCCTGTTGCATCTCTTTTTTTTCCTTCTCTCTTTTTTTTCGGAGGTGCGCGCCGCGGACGCAGGTTGTGCAGGGCGGGTCATTAAAAAACTGACAATGAAGTTCAGAGTGTGTTATATCAGCCAGGGGCACGCTGATGTTGAAAAGCTGCGGAGGTCTGAGGGAACCGGGTGAGCCAAGCAGAGCGGGGTTGTTTTCACAGAGAGGAGGGACCAGGGAACTGCCATTGTTTTGTCCGTAGCAAACGTTTAATAGCAGTGGGGTGGGTCAAAGTACTTCATAGATGCAGGATCAGTTTGAAAGAAAGAAAAACCCGACCCGCTCAAGCCATGCATTTGTCTGTCAACGGCGGAGAGTGAGCTATATGGCAATTTTTTTTTTAAAGGTAACGTAGCTGTATTGAATTGGATCGCCAATCGGCGATCGCCTGTGTCCATGATCTAGTGATCTGAATGTAGGGCCGATTTCCCATCCCTATTACTAAGGATTATTTACAACACAAAAACACTAAAATACAGAGTTAGTTCCAGTAGCAACATCACAGAAAGTGGCCAAGGCCAGCAGAACTGCCATTGTTTTGCTAGCAAACACTAATGGCATCCTCTTTCTCTAATAGAAATTGCGAAAAAAAAGTATCAAGTTCCTTTCTCAGATGAGAGCTAGATGCCATCATCTGTCTTCACAAGTCATATCCACGTGCACACAGCAGATTTTATTTCTGTTATCTCTGTGTTGCTTATCTATGTAATTCATGTTAGTGCATTGGTTTTGAGACGATGGTAGTCAAAGCTCAGGAAAAAAAAAATGTTCCCATGACAACTTTCCCCTATCTTCAGTATGGTTATTCTAGGAACAAGTTAATGCAACCACTTACTATACGTTTTACGCTCTTAGTTCTGTTAGATTGAGGAAGCAGGAACAGGAGAAGAGCAAGCATTAAACCCATTGGCAGAAAGCGATTAAGTACAATTAAATAGGTGTACTTACTGTAGGCAAGCTCATATTATGGGCTGTGTTTTTCTGAATATCATGTTGCCTGGCTCTCTTCTTTGCTTCAAAGTTTAGCGTGATTTGCACCAAAAGTTCTGGCTTGTTTTAAAAAGTTTTTAATCACTGTTATGGTGACAAGTTCATATATTTCGGTTATATTATTAACGACTCAGCTCAACATCTTGCCATGTAAGAGGATACCATTGATGTGGGGAAGCATGGCTTGTTTAATGGGCCATGGGGCTGGGTGCAGCACGAACTATCCACGTGCAGGTGCATCACAAATAATGAGAAGCCAGAAGAGCGAATGATAAATCAGAGGATGTTTTGATGTTGTTTACTAGCTAACAAGAGTTGGGTAGAAAAATTCACTACGGTAGCAGCTGTCTATATACGCTGTAGCTTTGTACATGTAAATAAAAATGTCTATGATTCAGTATGTTTATATGAATTACAAATCTTCTTGTGCCTCATATTGGGGGGAAAAAGTAGCAGAGCATCATTCCAGTCGGCTACACCTTTTACCTTGTATTGGTAATGACTTCAGTACAGGATCTGCCACTGGTTAAATTACATTTGTATGGATTTCGGTGAATCTTGTGTACAGAGCAAATGAGTGAGAAGGACAGCAGAGGAAGGCAATGTGAGAAAAAACAAAACCTACTGTAGTCAAAAAACATCATGTGTTGAGATTAAAAAAGAGATTGAAAGCGAGTCGCAGTAGAGACATGCCAACAGAGTGTCGTCCCCGTGTGGGGCATCGTGGGGCAGAGTCATCTGAATTTGTGGTGATGGCTTAGGCGCCCTGCGGCAGCCGTATAGCAGCATGACAAGTCGTCTACAGGAAACGGCAGCGAGGTAGCAAATGGGCGGAGGGAGAGGAGCGGTGGGCTGGGTGTGGTGGTGGGAGGGGGAAGGAAATGACAGAGAGTGGAAAAGGTGAGGTGGGAGATTCAGGTTGGCACACGTGTGTGCGTGCTCTCTGCCCTCAGACCTCTCACCCCTCAGTCTCAGAGTGGGTGATTAGCCTGTGCAGGTGCAGGGGGTCATGACCCCTCTCCAACTGTATTTCACCCACAGTTACAGGCACAGAAAAGTTGCCTCACATTATTTAGGCAGCAATGTTTAATGAATGAGGTGGTGGGATGAGCTGTATTTAGGCGATTGCCCATTTCCACCACTGAAATATTATGTGCTTCACGTTTAAGAAATCGGACGACTGCGGTGTGTGTTGTGGGTTTATATTTTAGTCGCTCAAAGTTTTAGCTCAAAAACTAGTGTCTGTTTATAGGCTGTGCTTTTATTTTGTGCTGTTGTGGTGCTGCAGGGTAATGTTTGAGAGACATGTTATTTGGTCAACTGCTGAATATTATTACATGTTTGTGCTGTTAATTAAACCTGAAGGATGAATGATTAAACAATAGCAGGTGGTCCACAATTTTATAAGCTAATTAAGATTTTATTGGTTTTTTAGGGATATAATTGACATTAGATGCACATGTATTGGTTTTGGTCAGACAAATATGCATAAACAAGAAAATGGAAACTAGTTTTGAGTTAATTTGAAAGCTGAGAATGGAGCTCTCAACTCACCTTGTGAAAACATGTGTGGCATTGGAGGAGGTGTGTCATCTGTGCTGATAAATTCCCAGTTGCGAGCTGGATTTCCAATTGATCAGAGGCATAATACCCTACGTATCCACAGTGGTAGAGCAGGTTGAAAGAAAGTGACAGCATTGGCAGATATTTGTAAAACACAGGTGTAGGAACCACTGGGCTGCTATAATGCAGCACTGGTACCTGCCTGCACAACAACAGCATGAGCTGTAATTTCAAACTCTGCTGAGGGGTTTGCAGCACCTGTGTCGGTTCAAATGCAACAAACCTGCTTGATTGGAAGGGTTTTCAGTTGTTTGAATCATTCAAGCACAAATCGGCTCTAAAGAACAGAGAACTGATATATTGGAAAAAAAACAGCACATATACTGTATAACCACTTGATGCAACAGTACGTTTCACTTATCTCCAGCTATAGACAGGGAGCATGCATCAAACCTGAGAGGGTTTCTTCTAACTCGTCATTAGCTCACCACGACTGAGAAAATTGTCTTGAAATTTCCATTTGATGATAATAGCATGCCATGGTATTTTATGATGGGTACATTACATAATGGCCCATAAGCAATTTGGCCTGGAGTTACAAACACCCATTTAGCATGAGATTATCTGTATATCCTCATGAAGCTTCCTCTTCCTTAAGGAGGACAGAGCTTTATGAGGATATATGTTTTACCTTTAACCTTGATATTCAGTGACCTTTTTAAGGATCAGTGTTTGAGTCGCCTTATAAGAAAACTGTTTATACATAAATATGTAAAACTTGCTGTCAGGAGCCTCAGGTTAAATGGTGAAAAATATCCAAATCTACAATTCTCCAAGGAGTAGTCATGGAAAGTGTTAGTGTCTAAGTGGAGTATCCAATGTTCCTCCGCTTATTGATGGAAAACAAAAGAGAATAACAAATGACCCTGGATGTTTTTTTATTGTGAATCAATTTTCTACCATGAGTAAGGTAGAATTCAGCAGCAGCAACAGAGCAGATTTATGTAGGACAGTGGCCTGTTTTCAACATAGGATTTTGCAGGATCACTGGTGTTCTCTTTTTTTTCTTTCTTAGTCTTCCAAAATGCTGTTTTTATTTATTTATTTTCAAATGTGGAAAAGCATGTTTAACAAGCGAGGGGAGAAAATCACGGTTCATCCGAGGACTGCATGTCCTCTGGGAGAGTAATTAGGAGGATTGGGTAAAACAGGATTGTGGGAATACATTGAGGAATGCCTGGGACTAACAGGGTATAGGTAAATGGGTATTGGCAAGGGACATGGGCTGCAAATAAATTGAAAGACAGACTCCCAATTGAAAAACATTTAGTCAAACTGGCACAGTGACAATCAGACATAATTTGCAAGTCTGAATAATGCAACATAGTAGGGGTTTTAAAAGTCAGTTTTGACAGATATATCAGACATGGACAGAAAAAAATAATCGTAACCCCATTTTTATCGAAGTGTAGTAGTATCCTTATTTCATAAATCAGAGTTACGTAATGACAGCAAAGTTTCTCCAATGGAGATGTTCATACATGTTGACAAAGTATCCAGTTACATTAATCCCAGTGAAGACAGAGTTGATGCCCCGTTCTCTGTAATGAGAGAATAAGCACAGTGATGTGACGACGTGAATGAGGGAGACGATCTATGGGCGCTAACACGACATGGCTTTAAGTAGGGCGACGGGATGGGGAGAGCTGACTTTAAAGAGATCATTCTGATAAATAGACTTGATGAGGCTGGATGGTTGAGTGTTCTCTCCACGGAATAAGTGAGCTGAGCCGTCATGGTGGTAGTTCTGCAGCTCTGATGAAGTGGAAGGGATTATGACATTAAGTTGGGTAAGCGTCTCTGATTTTTGAAGGAGGTTCAGCGCTGTAGCATTAAGTATGTGAGCTCCCTCGGAATCACAGTGGGGACAGACCGATATTTACTGGTTTGGCCTGGTCTTTGATTTAACATCAAGTGTTTGCTAGTCAGTATTTACATTCCAGTCATAGAGGTTAAACTGTGGTCAGAGCAGCAAGATGTTAAATCACAGTAAGCAGCCCCAAGAGGCTAGGATTTAGATACTGTATTTCTTATGTGTAAATGGGTCTTTGGTGCGGTGCTGGTGCCATAGGAAAAGTCAGAAGGTCACCAAAGACATTAGGATTCATGCTCAGGGGACAATGAATATTTGGATATTCATAATTATGTAATGTAGGGTCACAACTAAATGTTGACCAGATTGAGAAAAGGTCACAAGGTCACTAAAATAATATTCCCATAGCTAAATGAAGAGCATAATTCTTAGTTGCCTTTCACAATGACCCATAAGTGTTACAAAAACAACTTGTGAATGCACTTGCCATCACGGTTAAAAGAAATCAGTGTTGACTTTTGGAGATAGGATATATCTTCTCCAGTGTCAAAGTCGGACCCCACACACCGAGCCCTCCTCCCTTTTGGCAGCGCTACAACAATGTCACACTGCTGCAGCATTTGTGTCTGAATGAGGACAGTCATTATTCACCCTGCAACAAAAAAATCACCTGTCAGGGACATATAAGGATTCATTTAAAGTGTATATTGTTCACTTGACAGCTAGTCCTCCAAAGAGCAATAAGAAACAGTCACTATCAGTATACAGTACACTTAGCACCCATACGGCGAACACTTTACATTTGTCACTGCTGTCGAAAAACCCATGTGGTACACACAATCACAATCTGGCCAACTGTTGTTGAGATGTAATGGTTTTAAACAAATGTACTTAGTTTATTTATTTATATAGTTGTAATGTAATGTGCCACAAACAATGAATTTTCATAAATGGAATGAATATAGTATACTGTAAATAAATCAAAATGCATACATTTCGTGTCATCTTTACATATTTCAAATCGGAGCAATTTTGTATATTGATGTACTGCATAATGTTTTCCATGTACAATGTAGGGATATATGCATAATGTATATCCATCCCAAAGCCTGTTAATAATTATTATATACCGTACTCAAGAGTAATAATAAAAACATAATTTGATATAAACTTGGATGAAAAAATTAAAGATATCATCAATATTTAGTGTTGTAAAGTGTTCCAATACAGATTTTACTATGGCAGATTCTCACGTGTTATGAAATTCAGATGTTGTATAAATGTAATAATAATCTCCTGACACTTATGGTGACATCACTCTTGATGTAAGGACATGTCATATTCTACGTTTCTGTATGGGCAAAGTGTCACACATTTTAAAACTTGACTTTTTTCTTTTCACACTTTCATAATTTTCACTCAATAATTCATTTAATCAACACGATTGAAAAAAGTAGTGGTTGCAGCTCTGAATACTAAGTTTCCCTGTTTGTGCTTGCTGTATTACCTCATGAGGTATCACACTCAAATGTCACCATGTGATGACAAACTAGTGCAGTCATGTCCCCTGAGAGTTTCAACATAATTCAGTAGTAATCACGTTAAGTTATCTGCCATTATCTTGCTTTGAGGCCATGCTGTAACCACAGGCGTTCTCTGCAGTGATAGTCACATTGGGCAGAGGTCTGATGGCCAACACGGGATGCTCCTGCTGTGTAATTGTTTTGCAATTAGTATCCACTGAGGCCAGCGCCATGCCGTGCTTTGTGATAACAGCTCTGGGGTTTTAGTAGGGATGTGGGGACCTAAGTTTTTCTCACAACTCTGATGAACCAGCAAGAGAGAAAAAGATAGAGAAAATTATGATGCGTAATTCAGTGAGTCCACCTCTTTTTTTTTTCATGTATTGTGTGATGTGATTAAGGATTAATAAGAAATCGACAATCCATCATGGGTATTTCTTGACAGTTAGAGAAGGGATTCTTCAATTACTTACCTTTACAGTTCAATAATTGCTACAAAATACAACACAAATGTCTTAATGAAATGATGGATATTCCTTCATGGTACATTTCACAATAAAAGCCTGCAGTGGAACTGTTTTTTTTTTTGTTTTTTTCTCAGGGTAGTCTTAGATATTGGCTTTTGCTCGACTACGCTTTGTATGTGCATGGAAAAAAGTAAGGTAAAATCAAATTTCAGAACAAATGTGCCAGAAATGACAAACATCTGTTTTTCAGTGGGGGAGTTATTTGCAGAAAAGTTATGATTCAAATGTAATGACACGAATGTCAGCAGGGCAGGAGGGCCAGGCATTAACAGAGACAAATCAAGGCAACATAAACAGATGGAAGACTTCATGCATTTTCATGTGAAACCTCCCAATTCAAATCTGACATTTGAAATGAATGTTACTTTGATGTAAATTGTAGTGGTTAACATCCAGTTGTGAATGTGTTTTTCCAGTGAAATGTTTTGACTCCCAGTCAAACTGTGGGAGCCAGGTAGTCACAGCAGAGAGGGAGGCACACAAAAGTGAATCACATTCCAATCTCTGCAGGTGTTCACTCTGGCTAAATGAAGATGTGTTGTGCAGAATAGGCGCCCGGCAGTTCAATCACCTAACACGCAGGCCTATCTCGAAGTTAGGCGCTCGCAGAGAACATCTCGGGGAGAGGGGCTGACGGTGTGAGTTTGCATCTGTGTGTGTTGGCGGGGAGGGATAAGAGGACTGAAGCAGCTATTCTCTCGGCGGATGCCATGTCTCCTTTCAACAGCTTTATAGTCAAAGAGGTCTCTCCTCTCTCTCTCCTTCCCCCCTGACACTTCCCGTCTCTCGAACAAGCCCGACGACATGCGCAAATCCCAAAACACAGTTCCATTAAAACCTTTTGGCTGCTGACAAGGCCCCAGAAGGTGGTTGACTCGTGCTGCCTATGGGGAGCAAGGCAGGGGTTTCAGTCATGTCACCCTATCTGTCTCACCAAACGTGAGAAAAAACACAGAGAAAGTGGCTGGCTGATGCTCTGTGAGATTGTGTGTGCATACTAAAGAAACCACCCAGGCTCCCCACCGATCGTTAACCCTTGCGTGTTTATCAAGATGCGTATAAATGTACATTACATCTGACAGCCCCACTATATACATTTACATCCTCTTTACATGGAAAAATTAAAATGAATGAATTGTTTTTTTGCACATCTGCATGTGTTTGATGTTCTTGACATGCAGGATTACGCAAATTGAAATTGATTTCTCTAATACACATCTGTCTGAGCAACAGGGGGAGGATCCAGTGGGTGCTTATAAAAATGCTATTTGCCAGGGAAGCCTGTGTAAGAATATACATTTGTCGTGTGATAAACAATCTAATCATTTACAGACTATTAACCAGTCAATCAGGTTCATTTTAGAGTTGTTTTTATGAGGCTGACTGCACATGTTGGTGGTAAACAAATGTATTCGCCTGGGGGCTTAGAAAAAAAAAGCATGTGCCAGGATAACATTGTATGATGCACATGCTATGTGTGTATATAGTGTGTGTGTATATACATATACGCACTCAAATTGTTCTAAATCTAGCATGGTGCATCATACAGTGTTATCCTTGCACATGTTTTTTTTAAATATTTAATATGCATGCAATACCATCAGTGAGGCGTCTGATTGGACCCAAATGTATTCACAACAGCCCAAAACATGCAGCCAGTGTCATTTAGAACTATCATCAACTTAAAGAAGAACAACAAGTCCCGAAAATCCTGGAAGTGATGGTGTGGCCGCCCCCCACGGAGCCCTGAGCTCAACATTATCCAGTCTGTCTGGGATTACATGTAGAGTGTTGTTGCAGAAAAGATGAGACAATTGAGGAATCAGAAGGTCGAGACACGGACGTCAGATGGGGATCTCTTTATTTCAACACGGCACCGTAACAAGCGTAGAGTTGAGACAAGATCCTGCTTACAAAGAGTGACATGCCTTTTTATACCAATCCTAGATAAAGTGTATGTGTGGGGTGTCCTGTTCTCATCCTGTTTACCAGAAATCTTGGCAGCATTAGCACTAACAGAAATGAGGGGGAACAGCTTGAATATCGGTCATCGTGAACTTTGGTTCTTATCACTCTGTGTGTGTGTGTGTGTGTGTGTGTGTGTCAATATTTCTTGGCCATTCTATTGTTCTTGGCAACTTGTCTGTACGGGTCATGGTAACCTAGCTCAAAACCTCGGGTGACCTGGGTTTCGCAACCCTGATACCAGAAACATGAGGCGATGTGATCTGCACTTTTCACTCTCCTACAAGAGACAGAAGGATCTGAGGAGCTCCAAGATATTTGGAAAAAACGACCGGCCTAGGTCCTTCAAAAACTGTGTGCAAGTGTACCTACATAGAAGAATTGATGCTGTTTTGAAGGCAAAGGGTTGTCACACCAAATATTGATTTGATTTAGGATTCTCGTCTCTTTTATTCACTGCATTCAGCTTTTTTCCACACCTGCCTAAAACACATAGAGTACATCAGTGCAACTGAACTGAAGTAAAACCACACTTGTATGATCAGGCAAAATCACAAAGCACTCAGGAAGTAGCCTGCTGTACATATGCTTTCGGTTTATTCATCTTTAATTCCCCGTGCTCACTGCTGAGTTTGAGATGCAGCAAAATTATTCAGAAAACGAGCTCAACTCAATATCAGCTGTTTTATTAAAGCTGCAGAAACACATCCCATAAAGGGGTGGGTGGGGGAGGGGGGGGGGGGACATGTTACAGGAAGCCATCCATCATGACAGAAAACGGCTCCAGACGCAGCAGCCCATCATTCAGAGCGAATGGACTTATGTTCCCACGGTATCGCTCTGCCTTTTTCATGTAATCTGTACACAATGTGTCACACCTGTCACGCTGACAAGAAACAACAAGTGCGGTTCCGTTAATGTGGCAGAGACAAAAAAAATAAAGAGAGAGAAATAGACATTACGCTACCTGCCAAGCACTTGTTCCCAGGGGATTATGGGCCATAATAGCAGACAGAGCCAGTCGTCATTAAGCCTGTTCCTCTTCCATGAGTCCAGTCATAACATTATAGGTGAGATTTAAAAATGCCTCATGAACATGACGAGGAGGAAATTGGCTGGAATAAGTCAGCCAAAAGCCAGTACACCTGGCTACTCTGGATAACCAGATTAATGTAATGCTAAGATTAAAGCATTTACATGGTTTACAGTGCTCAATTTAATAAGTAATCTGATTAAAAATGTTTGATAGTTTACACACTATTGCCCCTGTTTTGACTGGACACAAGGCCGAGGGGAGACCACATGCTTTTGCTCTGAACTATAGACATAAATAACTGTATATTACAGCAGCAGAGAACACAGTCACTATAATACTGTACCAGTACAAACACATTTATGTATTTTGCCATTTTGAAAAATCATAATGGTCTTAAAAGTCTACAATGTGGTAAAATGTGAAGCTTTGCCTGTGTGAGTCTAGACAGGAACAGGATGGCGTCCTGTTTGTATTGGGACTGAATCCATTCCACCGACTTGCAGCATCTCCACTAAGAGATGTGCTAAGCCAAGACAATGAAGAAAAAGATGAAAATGGGAGAGACGACAGTAATGCATGCTGGAGAATCCAATAACAGTAGCCATCAACCCAATTTTGGCACAAAAAGGACCTTGTACATTCACAAATTTGATGCCATCAAACATTTTGAGCAACACTCTTTCTGAAACCTGCAGCAGCCTTTAGGACTGCCATTTTTCACTTTGAACAAAAAAGCATCTTGTTTTCAGTATACCGTACATTAGGCTACTTCCCCAGAGGAAAAAAAATCTGCCTTGCAAATGGATATGTGTTGTTTCTTACTGATGTGCTGTCTCCAAGATTTATTTTTGCCACAAATCACTTGAGATCTGCAGAATTCTGCTGTGGCTCACCATTTTCTAAGTTAGGTTGCAGCTCCCACTTGTGCAGTCTGGGAGTTTGTTACATTTGTGTAGGACACATTATACTCTACATTATTCCTACTTTTACTCAATTATTTGATTACTCAACAGAAAGACACTGCAGCCTGTCTGTTTTGTTTCATTTGCAGATTTTTTTTTCTCTCCCTCTGCTGTCTCTCTCTCTCGTTGCCAGAAAGCAAATTGATTGTATGAATCCGTATGAGGCCGTTCACATTTTCTGGCAACAAGCTTTTTCAAAATGAGTTACAATTCCATGAGTCGACACTGCAGCGTGTGAGTTAAAGTTCACGCACGCTCGCTGAGTGGAACTTACTCATGGCGACATTACTCATTCTTATCCACAATAGGATCGCCTCCTCTGTGAAGAGCTACCCATCTATTAACACTTTTGTTAAAAAAGCCACACTTTTTTTTTAAAGGAGCTGTGTTGAATTAGGGGCACTGACAATGCTCCTAATTTGCATCCAGCAAATGGGATCTCTGTCATTCAGCCAAGAACAAAGTGCATAGTGTCGAGGCTGATCTGACCTGCGTTTGGTTGCCAAGTGAAAAACACACACAAACGAGCGAGCTAAGCATACATGCACACGTGCACACAGACACACACACATACTACAGATTGTGAAGCTGTCAGTGTTTCGATAAATTAATTTAAAACAGGACCAGCTTTGGTATTTATTGTATTTTTCTGCTTTGGATGCCAGAAATAGTTTCACCTTAAACCCACAAAGTATGAAAAGAACTCCCACCCTGTCTTCACTCTTTAATTGGGGGATGTCTAGCCTTCAGGCATCGCCTCGATCTGCATCTATCCACTCAGCCAGTCCAGATGAGTCTGATAGGCCTCTGAGGTTTCCCCCTGATAAAAAAGGGCAGCTATGACTTTGCTGCCTGTGCACTTTTCCTCGGCTCCCCAGTGATGGCGGCATAGTCAGAGATGACAAAGACGAGTGATTCATTTGCAGAGTTCTGATTGTGCTTCCCAGGGTTTTTGTGCCATTAGTGGGTCCATGTGAGATAAAAGAAATGAAGTTGCTTTCAACTTTTGTTTTTCATTTTTTAAAAAGGCATGTTATCAGAGTCGGTAAATGAGAAAATTTATTTTTCTTTTCAGATCAGACAGAGGCCACTTTTTTGTAGGAGCTGGCAAAAAAAAGCACAGATGCAAGTCACAAAGAAAATGCACCCAGCAGGGAGCATGCACACACAGCCTAAATTTCTTTTACAATTATGGCATTATCATGAACAAACTCAACATATTAATATTTCATGGCACAGTTAAAGCAAAGCACGTCAATTATACTCTGTGGTGTACTGGTCTCCTCATCTTAATGTGTGGTTTAGTATGAAATGCAGCCATTCACTCTCTCTCCAGTGTCGGGAGAGGGAAAAACAACACAATACCTTCCCCTCCTGCTGAATCCTTCTGCAAATAAAAAAGGCAAATAAAAGAACCCACGTGATGGATTGATGAGCAATGAATTTCACCGGGAGCATCTGCAAACGGCTACTGGGGCGAGTTGCCGGCTCATGATACGGCGAGATGCATTAAGACTGAAGCACTTGGACAATAAAACGCAATCACTGCGCCACAGTCAGATTGCCACGAGTTTTGTTGGGAGGCAATTGACTTTTACACCCACTGATTTCTCATCTCAATCTTTTGAAGTGGGCGGCAAAGGAGGAGGAAGAGCCGGACGAGGAGGGGGAGGAGGGAGAGGGACCAGACACTGTCAGCCTCTCCTTACCTGCAGCTCCATTCACCTCCTTGGCAGCAAGCTGCTAATTATAATCCTTATCTCCCCTCCACCACTTCAAAGTACCCCCATTGACAGCTGCCCATTGATACACAAATTGCTGACTGAAAAAGGGGCAGCTGATATTTTCACTTCCTTTTTATAAGAAAAGAAGAAAAAAAAGATATGACAGTATGCTGATGATATTATCCTATTTCTCATTCATGCGTATCCAGATTAAGTGGGAGGCAATGCGCTAGCTTTCAGCTCCAGCTTTTGATAGCAGTTTTTCTATTTACCCATCAAAACACTAAGAAACATCCCCAGTAATGAGCTGTTCCCTCCCTCCCAAGCATAAAGACCCCAGCTGTCACTGCGAGTGGTGCGTCCTACACTCGCGTCTGCCGACTCTATAGTGGGCCGATGTGTGGATGATAATGCCATCACGAGGATTAGTGTCTTCTGCAGAGAGCGGTCTCGCTGCTGTTGTCTCACAGCCATCACTTCCACTCTCTGTCTGAAGTTAAAACAAAGCCTCACCGCCGAGCAGATGACTCAGATCTTGTTTTCTTTGATATAAGACTTGACTCGGTGACACTGACAGAACCAGGTCTCGCTGCATCTGCTGCTGGTTTTCTTTGAATGTATACGTTTGCAATTACACCGAGGTCCACGTGCGTGTGTGTGTACAGGTGCTGCTCTCTTAGATGTATAAAATACTCATACTACTTGTGTCAATGCATCGTCAGAGTTCCTTTTTGTTCCCTTTTATTTTTCCTTTGATTTTCTCTAAGATTATTTTCAGCATTCTTTTCTTGGATTTCACTTCCCAGCAATATTTTACCCCAAAGGGATGCAACATTATCAGATGAGTGCCTTTTCAGAGTAGGTACGGGGAATTGAGTTGGATAGTTTAAAGAGAAAAACATCTTTGTTACAGAAAATTCTCTGTGCGATCTCACTGCAGATAGACTCTAAATTAGAAATGGTATTTTCATACAACTAAGCAAGAACTGCAATTATATAACCAATAGTGACTTTATTTTTCCCAAGCCTGAGCATCCCACTTCACATCAGCTTCTCATCTCTCCTCCTCTCTGATGACTGATTAGCGTTTTTTATCTAGTCCTGTTTTCTGGCTGGTATAGGCAGAGTGGATGGCAGTATCCCTCAGATCCCCAGACTGCTGCCCTACCTGTTCCTCTGCCTTGTCATGCCTTATTAATGTCTCTCTCTCTGACACAGCTCCTCGTGCACAGATTAGATGTAATTAACCTTTTAAAAGAAGAAAGCCTGCCAGCCATTAACTGTTTACACCACTGCCACAGCATTCCCCCTCTCTTCCGAGTGTTTGGACATTGCCATCCGTCAGGCGTCATACCCGCTTTTTCTCCCAGACTCTCTCATTTGTGACTCGGTTTTTTCGCTCGCCACATTAACCTTCTCTCTCCATCTCTCTCTGTCACTCTCCCAGACATCGCTCCTCGTGCTCCCGTCTCTCTCGGTGGCTCTTCCTCAAGAATGAATTTTTTATGCGTCCCTCGCATGTCAGCCCCGAGCAGCAAGGTAGACAAACGCGGCCCGAAACAAGCTCAGAATCCATGAGAGACGCGCAAAATGATAGAGAGGCGAGGGACACTCCAATTTCAAGCTGGAGGAGTAATTGTTGAAAGTGCTGCTCGACCTCTAGAGGGTGAGCACTGAACAAAACATAAACTCTGAACTCACTGCTTGACCTTGTGGCGAGCGGAGCTGGAGAGTCTCACAGCTCGAGCAGGAGAGACAGGGATGGAGATAATGCAGTATTGGACATCCTAACGACAGTTATTTTATTCATAATGGCGGTGTATATCACTGGCGACCACAGTGACACATTTCGCATTTGGACGGAGGCGAGCAGAGATTGAGGCGTCAGGGAGAAAATGACTTATGGGCCGGCGTGACAGGAGCTAATCATACGAGTCTCATACAACAACATGCAGGATGATAAAATAGCTGAGAGGAGAAACCACACACTCGCACACACACACACCCGTACGCGCACGTCATCTCAATTCTTCCAGATGCACTAAGGATTGACCTTCAGAATGGACTCTATTAATTACACAGACTCTTAGGCGGCTCTGTCAATTCCACTTCACACTGGGTGTTACTTCTTAATTAAAATAATGAGGCAATTAATAACAACACGGCTAAGGTCACTGCCCATACGATGGTGGACTACCACTTAACATCATCTTAGAGGAGAGGATCGGCGCGCGTGTTGGTGCGAGGTTCGGGTATGCATTGTAACCAAAAAAAAAAAACACTGCAAATGATGTGCATCTCCTCTCTTCATGTGCCCTCTCTTCATAGCCACTCATCCGCCCACTGCTGCCTCCGATGCATCCACCCCCTTTCTTCAAGCATCCCATTTCGCCCCCCGTAGCTGAAAGACAGAGTGCCCTTGCGGGGTAATTATATTAGGTTTGGTGATAGGGGATCATAAAACTTAAAGCACTCTAATACCTGGGAATTGGCTTTGGGTCCGGCTGTGAGTCATGCTGTTGTGTTTGATGTTGTATCAGGGCCTGCATGCCTTACCCTCCATGCCTCTTGTAAATTGCGCCATCATGCAAAATAAACAGGCGGTCAAAACAAATAGTCTTAAATCAGCATCCTTAGCGATGTAGCAGGTGCTGCCTTGCTTATTTACAGGTTTAGTCCCCGCACGGCTGGTCAGGGTGATAATATTGAACTTTATGGGCGACATAAAGCCTCCTCGCCTGCCTGCCTCCACCTCTACCTGCTCTCCTCCTGAACTTTACTCCCCTTTTTTTTCTCGCCACCTTCCTCACCCATGCCTCCCCCGTGGGCCAGCAGGTCATAACAGCAGAGAGAAATCCTCCTCCCGAGTCGTAGCGGTGGGATCAATAACTGCTCAAATTATCCTTCAGCTGTAATTAAAGTGTACCACAACAGGCACACTTACACCCTGCCAGGCTCCCTGTCCCTCACCCTCTTTTTTTTTTTTTTACAACACACACCCTGCGGACGCTGTCCCTATGTCCCACACCGACCTCCTCTAACCCTCCACACTACTAATGCCTTAGCTGGATGCCTTTCTCCACACACACACACACGCTGACACACCTCCAACTAAGTGGTCCATGGCGGCCTGTGCACACCAAGGGTGATGGTTGAGTAATGACTATGGATTACTTCATTATCCCTCCCCTAACAGGCTGGCGGGGTGCTTACACGGGGCTGCCTTTAACAAGCTGAATGGAGGGAGGGCACTGGCAAAGAAACCAAACACTCCCTCTGCTCATGTCCCTGTTGCTGCCATGGTTATTAAACACCAATGCCAGGCTATATGTTCCAGCAGACACAGTCATTCTCTATCCAGCCCAGTGTTACATATGTTTTTTTTTTTGTTACTCTCATGCTCCTAACTGCAAGGTCTTCCACTGACGAAGCAACAATTAATTGCTAATAAAAATGTTATTACATATCATAATAATCCCCTCCTGTTATCTGTTCGAACTTCCATCACACATCCAATAGGCCGAGTGACAGAGATGTGATGTTGATCAATATCTTATCGTCTCCGAGCAGACGGACACTAGCTGCCTCACCGTCCAATCAGGAGCACCGTAAAAGGTATGGGTGATTACCATTGGCCTTCAATTACTTTGTGTTTGTAGTTACTGATTAGAGAGCTCACAATAAAGGAATCCATTTGGAAAAGAATTCACATATGAGGGGATTTTTTCCTTTAAAAAAAATCTATCATTCATCATTCATTTGATGTCACGCTTATTTTTCTAATTAGATGAACAAAATCTTTTTTTCTTGTCGATGGTTCATCTGCTAATGTGAATGTGTGCTAATCTGACTAATGCTCAGTCAATAGTTAATTGACAGATGGTGTTCGGCCACAGCATAGACGGCTTAATAACAATACAGCCAAGTACAGTATACAATTTCTAGACGTGTGTAATTACTGATTGTCTCATGTCAATGAAACACACACAAATGCTTAATTAACATGAGACGGACACTTTCTATGAAATTCACTGATGATGAAGATTAATTCTGTAATAGGACTAACGCTGATTACAACATCCTTAAAGCTGTCTGTCTTTAGAAAGAGATTGATATCTAAAGCAGCTGCATGCTGGAGCAGATTTTTCCCATCCAAGATCATGTTGGGATGTTTGTGGAGATGGTATATGAGTTGATGAGTGAGGAGTTTATATCTTGGCCTTGGCCTGCCTTTATGGCACTCCCCCTCCACCTGATTCCCTTTTTTCTGTTGTAGATACAACTCAGAGAGCTTTTCTTAACAAGAGGATAAACTGTTAGAGCTTTCATCGTCAGAATGGGGAGTCTAAGGCAGTGTATCCTGCACTTATAAGTCCCTTTGAGGTGAATTTGTGAAGTGTGGGTTTGAGCTGTATTCATGAGTTTGACTGGACTCGATCTTTCACTACATTTGCTGTAGAGAGGCACACTGTCCTCTATACTGCTGGTTATGGAGGGGAGTAACAGGAGGCTTGCAGTATACCATTACCATTACTCTGCTGTAATGACCCAACTGAATTTTAGCTTTTTACCATCAGCCCTGTTTTGACTGCTGTGTTCCCTCCTCTCATCCAAAGTCACTTCAAACTGGGCTGCGGCCCATAACTCATTGTTAGACCTTTACTATTGGTTCATTGGAGTCCACCACTGCCATCCAAGTCCAAAATGGATGAAGGTCTTTTCTTTCACTGTGTTAATCGAGCTGCCAATGAAGGAAGCCCCCAGTCCTCTTTTGAAGTAGAGTGATGGGCATGAAAATAAGAAGCAGCAGGTGATGGAGAGCCAACATCATTCCCTTTAGGAGAAATCCTCTTTCTGTCAGCTCCGAGTGCTCTCCATATATGTGGTGAAATAGCCCTTGATCCTCTTGACTATTGTAATTGATTGGTTACATATACAGTACAATACTGGCTGGAACATTGAACATATGGAGGCACAGAAATCAGTCTTGGTGTAAATCGATTTAAACCTTGCATCTTGGCTTATGTCTTGTATTCATTGTTTATATCACGTAGTTGGAGTTTGGACACGAGTTGTCAAGTTTCCATTCACTTCTCTTTTAATTCCCAATCCACCATCTTCAAGGGAAGCTTTGTGGAGAACAACTTTGCTTTTAAAGTCTTTCTACCCTAGGCTTGAAATAATAATTCCCACAAACAGCTCCTGAACTCTTCCCATTATGTTCACACTGCTTCTTCATTTTATTGAATGCTACCATTCAAAAAATGAAAGATGTGTTTCCAGAGCTGAGTGTCACAGAGGTATTTACCCAGGCTGAGTGGCTGTGGCTCTGTGGTTGGGGTTTATTCACTGAAGCTTTCCATCAGGGTGATATTCAGTGAGAGAAAATGATTTCTCCTAAAGGAGGGAGGGGGGAAAGGACAAAATGGACACCCCAGGAGCCTGCTGTTACCAAATGTCACAACACTGTGCAGTCTGTAGATGAAAAGGCTAACTGTCTTTCATCAAACAATCTATCAGGCTTTTATGAAATTATTGTAAACAAATGAAAAGGGAGTTTGTATTTATTCATTTTTGGCATCTGTCCCTTGGCAGACTTTGGGAATTGTGCACTCAAATGCAGCTTATCTAAGACAGAGTTTTAGCCCCATCATATACAGTATAAGGATAATTATGTGATGCACACATAGTTGATAACATGATTTATGTTCTGAAGAGCAAAATAACTATTTAGTTTTAACGGGTCTCAGGAACTCTTTTTTTTTTTTTACATTTGCTCTTTGGCTCAGTACAGAAATTCTACATTTCTGTGCACTTCATTTTTTTATCCTCTTTCTCTACCTCTGTGTGTCTGAGTGTAGCATAAATAACACAAGCATTGATACAGCCAAGAGGGCACAGAAGATAATGAATCTTGTATAAAACCAACTTCAAGAAGTATGTATTGCATTTAATTATGTATGTATTTTTCCACTGTTTACATATTACCACATGGTGATGTGTGCTGTTTAACATGCAAGGTGCTGCTTGGTAGAAAGAAAGGTAGACAAAGTTGTTTTGATACTGACATGATGACTAGTATTGTAGTTTGTATGCAGATTACCTTTGTTTCTCCTTGTCGAGAGTCATACAGTTTAGATTGTGTGTAGGGAGTTACTGAGTAGATGTTTCTGAATGAAAACCTTCTCCTGTTCAAAGAAAATGAACCATCAAAGTGCAGTAAGGATCCATTGTAGTGATTGGGGAACCCTAGAGATGCAATTCATTGCTTCTTGGCACTTCCCTCTTGAATCATTTTGAGTTTGTAGCAGCATTATCATTTCTCAATGTGGCGATACAGTGCAGACACTTGTGGTCTTTAAAAAAAATCCAAGTTGAGCCTGGTTTGTTTCGAAGAAAGGCTAACAGTGTGATTCTCGGCTGTCATCCAGATGCAACAATGAACCCACCATCCTTTAGAGTGAAAGTTTCCTTTGGTTTTTCTTCAAATATGAAACGTAAAAAAAAAGGCAAAAGAGATCAGTCATTCAGTGAGATCAAGACTCTTCTCTCTTCTCTCATCCCTCTTGGTGAAATGTTCCTAGAGACATTCAGTCTCTGAATGGCAACTCTATAGTAAGTGGCTGTTTTGTGTAGGTTCACCCTTGGGTTTCAAAACAGCCGCTGTTCTTTGTGGATTCATCCACTCCACAAGATGTTTGAGATGTCCCTTTGAGAACCTGCTGCATGTTGAACTGATTGCATCACATCTTTCTGCTGATTTGTCAGCTGCACCTTCACACTGTCAATTTCCACTTCAACTGGATTCGGTTTTGGTGACAGAGGAGGCCACTGAACTTTCTTTGTCACATGGTGCATCATCATGTTGAAAGTAAAGATAGTTAATTGTGGTCATAAAGAGATGCTCAAGGTCGGTATTAGCAAAGAAAACACTCCCAATGCCATCACACCACCATTGCCACCAGCAGCCTGGACTGTTGACACAAGGCAGTTTGGGTCATCATCTTCTTGCCTGTAGAAATCTAGACT
This sequence comes from Decapterus maruadsi, assembly GCA_030347415.2. Lineage (NCBI taxonomy): Eukaryota > Metazoa > Chordata > Actinopteri > Carangiformes > Carangidae > Decapterus > Decapterus maruadsi. Next base: position 7,686,240 of record CM064897.1, read on the forward strand.
TAGATCAGTTTTCAGTGTTTCCCCTACCGTTTTGTTGGCCACACACGCCTTCACATTGGAGTTCCAGGGGGATAGAGTCCAAGTGTCCTGAAGCCATGACATGAAAATGTTGTTCGAAAAAATAATAATTTGATCTCTGTTTTCAGCCTTGTTGAAGCAGTAGCTCCCAGTCGTTCTGTTGATTTCTGTGTTGATTTTGTTGTGAGATGTTCATTCATCATTGTAAACCATTGGATGTGTGATGTTAAAGCATAAATCAGCGGAATGTTTTTGTTACTATAAGTCCTAAATAGTCCTATTTTCCATCAGCAATCACTTACATGGAGTGTTTCAGCCGAAACACGGGTCACTCTGCTCTGCTGTAAACCGAGGAGAAAACTTTTCTTATGGGATACAAGCGTTATCCAATGAGGAGAGAGAACGGCATGAAGGGCTGTGTGTGCAGCCAAGTGATGCGTGTGAATGTGGTGACGTGGGGACGAGGACCAATGGATCCATGACGAGGGCGGGGGCTGCTAACTCATGGTGCGTTCAAGGCAACCTGTAACTCGTGTTTTTCCGACCTGTGAAGTCATACCAGTTCAATCTGTTACGAGTTCATGGGTTGGAAGTTACGAGTGGCCGTTATAGTGCACTTTCACAGGCAACAGGTCGGTAAAAACACGGGTTGCCTGGAACACTACAAAGTCGTAAGTCATGACTTGAAGCTGTAATTTACGGTTTCAAAAGCCTGCCTGGAACGCAGCATTAGCCAAAACGACCGGATCGCTAACTTATGCTTTAACATGGAAGAACATCTCATAGCAAATCCTGCGCATCTTGCGTGAGTAGAAAATTTGTGAATTATTGGGAGAAGTATCCCTTTAACTCCATTAGTCAGATCCAACCAGTCCATTCTACCTCATCCACAAGGAGTTTCCACCAGCAGAACTGCTGCTCACTGGATGCTTTTTTATGTCATTCACATCATTCTCAGTGATCTCTAGAGACTGTGTGTGAAAATCCTCAGGCCCGCCTGTCTGGCACCAGCCATTACGCCAGAGTCAAAGTCAGTGAGATCACATTTTCCTCCCATTCTGATGTTTAATGTAAAAATGAGCTGAATCTGCTGAATGGTATCTGCACAGTTCTATGCATCATCCTGCTTCCACATGATTGGCTGACTGCATGGATAAGTAGCTGTACAGGTGTTGCTAATAAAACGCTTGTCGAGTGTACATGTGATGGTGCCACAGATATGATGACTCCATCTATACCCTGTCATTTATTTAGATTTAAATGGATGTTGGATCACAGCTCTTAAGAGTATTGATGAATTTTCTCCCTTTCACTGTTTGACAATTTGTCCTCATCAGAATTGTTATTGCCTCATGTTTCTTAAAAATGGCATCCCCTGGTAAGTGCAATACATAAATCTCACTTCAGCATCAGCATGGAAACTGATATTTCATAGGGCTACAAAAAAAGCAATAAAACATAACTTGTAACACATAAAGAAAGTAAAAATGATAAGAGTTAGGGTAAGGTAATAAATGTGGCTGAAATCTTGTGAGTTGGAGAAAAAGATGACCACCAGGCGATCACATTGTTATGTGCGTCTTGCCATTTGAACCCTTTTCACTCACGCTTATCTGGACCTGGTTTTGGACCATCTCCTCAAAGTTATGCTTTCCTAGCATTCTTACAGTATTTATAAAGACCCTGGTTACCGTAGCTACAGGGGATAAAGACGGCTCCATCCCAGATATGATTGGATTATTGAGTATCCCGTTTTTGTGTTTGGGATACAATTTCTGAAATCATACGCCAGTATCCCGGTTTTGAGAAACTCAGTTTTGCTACCCAGAGGAACAATGTGAGTTTGCCATGACCATGGACTCTTGGACTGTTAGTGCTGCCTTCGAAATTGTAAAGAAAAATAAAAGGAGAAAAATTCCTTCACACTACATGCTGGGCTTCTACTGTTGTGTTTGTGCGTGTTATGGTGGAGAGCTGACCCTTTATACAAAAAATGTTTTTGAAGTCAGGGGTCACTTATGGGTGGAGTGAGAAGATGGGACCAAGCAGAGCGATAGATGGAAGGTGACATGAGTTTGAGTGCACGGACTGAGTTAGAGTGCAGGTCTGAATCATGATCAGGTGATTCTGAGTTACTGCGCCTCTGGCTGTTTTGTATGGTAACACCAGTGTTTTTGAAATGACTAGGAGCACCAACTGGGAGCCACTGGAGCACAGACCGAAAGGCAGTAAAGTGGGAGAATTTGGGGAAGGTGAAGACAAGCTGTGCTGCAGCAATCTGGATAAACTGAAAATGGGTTTGCTGCAGAACTGGATGATGGGAGGCCAAGAGCTCTGTGCAGAGCGAGAAAGTTTTTATGTATTCTTTTATGGATTCAACGTAGTACCTTGACATCAACTTGATGGATTGGCACCAAATTTTTACAATTACGGGTCCCAGATGATGTCTGCTAATGGCTGTGGGCATTCCCTGACTTTTCCATAAGTAATACCATGAGGTCAGACCTGTGTTTCTGTGTGTCCAAAACTATTTGGCTGAAAACCAAGCATCACCAAAACTCCAAAACTACTGACTGTTTAATGCTAACATGCTAATGCCACGTCCATGTAATACTCTTGTAATCTCTTTTTCCAAGTTTAACAGTATTATTTGTTTGATGCATTTGCATTGCATCTGTTTTTGCCAATGTTGTTTTTACTCCTACCTTTACTAAAATGCTTATGACAGCCCCTTAATGCACTCCCATCTAATTTCATCTTGTAAACCTGCACAGCAACTCTCAACAATTGACAAAACTGGCGTGTGGACCCGAAGATACGCGTGTGTCATCTGTCTGGAGTCTAATATGTTCAACACAAGACTGCTTTAGTGCTACCGATGTCAAATTGCTCTGAGTACTATGACCACAATTTACACATCGGCGGGCGACTTGTGTGCAGCCTTGATGTGGCACATCTGATTGTACTGTAGCCATGCCCTTCGTAAAATTAGAAATGCGTCATGGGGGCTCTGGTCGTATGGGGATTTGTTTCAAAGCTGAAAGATGAAGCTCTGTGACGTACTTGTTGTGACTTTTGCTCACTCCGCTCTTCCATTAGTTTTGATGTGATGTGTTTGATGGCTGAGTTTAGAATTTAGTACTGCCTTTTATCATCATAGGTAAACACTATAGAAGTCTAAAGGCATCTTAATTCAAATGATAATATGAACTTTTAAATGAAATAATAGAGAGAGAATAAATGTATGGTGTTTAGGGAAGCCTATAGGGGACTATATTCAAATAATGATGTATTTATTTTTGCATTTTCACATACTTTCATGGGTGTTTGACATTTAATTTCCATTGTACTGTGCTGCACAGTGGACAATGTTAAATTGTTAATTCTAATTTGAAAACTAGAAAGCAATTTTTAACAAATTGAAAGTGGAAAAAAACAGCATTTGACATTTCATGTTCCACGTCCTAACATCCTACCGTAGATAATATTCAAACTCAGTAAATTAAACTTCTATTTGCATTTACTTGACTCTACGCTCTTTCGACGTTACAGTGAAAATGCAATTTGGAAATGAAACCAGCCTTTGACACTAATAGTTGTGTAGCGCTGACAATATAGTCCCCTATGAGCTTCCATACTCAGCAATAACTTGAAGTCTCAGAACATCAAAGTTTGTGTACACCAGTGTCTGCATGATTTCATATTTTAAAGTATGCATGGATGAAAACATCTTTCTTCTAATAAGTTCTTCCTGCTGCAGTGTTGATTTTGAATGTTGCTGCTTTTTAACATCAATTTCCTCTCTCACCGTGCACTTGAAACTCCTTCAGTATACTCACTTTTTTAAGCTCTTCTTCCTCCCAGTCCTCTCAGACTCCTGTTCCCTTTCTTTACCCTTTTCCCTGAGCACGTCTGAGTATGTGTGTCTGTGTCTATTAAATGATTTACTCTTCAGTGGCGAGGTCTCTCAAGATTGGCCCTCCTCCATGCATGACCACATGTCCACTTCATTCAACTTCTCTCTATCTGGCTGCCGAAGAACTGCTGTACAAGCATATTCGCTAATTCTCACAAAGCATTTTTACGGCCTACAAAATCACAGCAAATATATTTTCATGTTCCTCGTCAATCTTGGCTGAGCAGGAGGTGGGGCGGCAGGGGGGTTGAGATCCCCGACGCCACTGTATCCAATGGAGAAACCACATAGACTTCCGTCGCTGTAACACTTTTTATTGGTCACTAGGGGTAATCTGTGACCCGTTTGCCCTTCGCATTGTTGTCCTCAACGCTTTGTCTCTGATGCAATCACAGTAAAGGTTGGGTCTTACAATACATGTGCTCGTCGTGTTTTATGGCAGCGCTGATCGCCTGCAAAGTGGTTCATTCTCTACAGGTGACTGGTGCTCGGTCAAACAGAGCTGCCGCCTCGCTATAGAGCAATGTTATTCCCAAGGCGTGTGTACGCGTGTGCATGGACAAGTGCATGGGCGTGCACGCATACTCATTTATGTGTTCGTTTCCATGAATTTAAACACACTTCCTATAATTTCCTCTGACCAAGGTCACTTTGGCATGAACCCAGCTATATGGTCCATGATGCTAATGATTTGCTGTTTAGGCTTGCAGTATGCTGGATGCAACCTTCCTGTAATGTGCTGCAATGTGATGAGTTTCCAGAGAGAGTTTGTAGAGGGCGAGGGGATGTGGGAGAATTGCAAAATGTATACCTATAGTCAGACACTACATTCTTTTGCATGGGTGTCCGTGAATGCACCCATTAGTTTGCCTAATAATTTGGAATAAATATGAGTTTAACACAGGTCAGAATAATGTATAGTCTCAGTTCACTCTCTTGGGGCTTGGTTTTCTTGGGGATATCATCACGTATGCACTTTAGCATCTATACAGGATTATATACGGTAATTGTTTTCATTAAATCTGTCTCGACTCGCCTTATTATGCACTATTTGCAATATTGACCTTGACGGTAATGCTGAAAGAGCATTCCTGAATTTTCCAAAGACAATTTTCTTGCCAAGATGGAGACACAATTTCCAACTGGCACGCTCCCATTTAATTACAAACATCTGCCATTTGATTCCTGTCACCTGTTGTTTGTCAACCTGACAACACAGCGAACGCGAGATCGCTTCATACACGAGTGAGCACCGCTGAAGTCCTTTCTCCTCTAATAAATAGTCTCGCTGCCGTTTTAATTACTTGTTACAAATCTTATCATTGTTCATCCTTAAAACAGAACAAGTGCTTTCGAGACGCTCATGTGATTGATGATGTTCAGTCATCGGCACTTAAAAAAAAAAACAGCCCAAGTTGGCTCGAGTCGAACAGACTTTGAGCACGAGACTGAAACAGAGGCTCTGGTATCGCGAAGGAGGATGCATGTGCCAACAAAAGCCGTCACAGATTGGTTTCTTTGCTAAATTGGTGCCATGCGTATCATATTAGGCCAATCAATCAACCTCAATGACGCAGATAATTAGAACATAAATGTATCAAGGTACAGAGGTGCCCACTCGAGTGTAAAGCAGCATTACGGTAGTGTTAATGCGGTTTTATTAACTCCTCCTCCATCCCTCTTGCTGTCTCTCTATTTTTCTTATGCTTACATCTTTCTTCCCGCTTCCCTTCTCTATCGAACCACTGAGACACTTCCAGCTCCTCTTTCTCCGTCATCCTTTCCCATTGCCCTCTACTACGTCTTTTAAAAGAGGAAGATAGCAATGTTTTTGTGTCTCCTTTTTTGAATGAGATAAAGAGAGGGGGAAAGAGATGGTGGCAAACAGACTGATGCCTCTTGCTGATGCTGATCTTCAAAGTCTTATTTATGATTCATTGACCCCCTGCCTAACACTAATGCATTATAGATCTATCTCCGCCAATGAGGAAAATGCATTATGAATTTTGGCATCATACACAAAAGTGTCAACAATTTGCTCCAAGTTTTCTTTTGTCCTATAATGCACAGAATCATCAGTCATTTGTCCAATAAAGCCAACACAGCATTTTACAGTATGTCATTAAAATACCGTCCTCCCTCAGATAAAATTTGGTATTCAATAAGTAACTCACTCAAAATAATGCTCAATAATATATTCCCTGTTAGTTCAAATGGTGACAACCTTGGTATGAAACTTCTCATATTTGAAATGTAGATTAAAGATCACTGACCCAATGTAATTTTGCATTATGGCAGAAATATTACATATTATGCTTGCATCTCAATTCTGATTTCGTAAAGAAATACTCGCTCTGACAGATGTGCGTGCGCGTGTGCACACACACACACACGCACACGCAGATAGATATATATTCTCCAACTTCATTGTGAATCCAGGGCCAATTATGCACTTCATGAACGGCGGTCAAAGGCGCTTCTCAGACAATCACCCTAATGAGTTGGGTCTCCTCCAAATACAGAAGACTCCATCACTTAGGGTGTCCACTTGTGAATGTGTGTGTGTGTGCGTGAGAAAGAAATAAAGCGAGCGTTCCTGCAGTTTGAGACGTACTGTAGTTTGATACTAACAGTGCTCATGGAAAGCTGCCACTCAGTGAGGACAACCACCGTTTTCTGAAATGAATTCATTATAAAGACACAGCAGTAAATTATACGTTACCTTTCCACCATTTGAATATGCTCATTTTTAAAAACTGAGTCTATAGCCTGTTTGTGCAGCAGGTTGTTATGACCCATAGTTATGTTTTGGTAGCTAGGTGACACCCACCAGCTGTAATGATTATGACAGGAGGAGTAGAGTAGTAGAGTAGAGTAGAGAATACTTTATTCATCCCAAGGAGGGAAATTCAAATTAGTCCAGTAGCTTATACGACAATGACACACAGAAAAAATAAAAATAAAAATAAGAAAGAAAGATGGAGCAGGGCCTCTGGATGGAGCAGGAACCGCCAGGTGGAGTTGGACCGCTGGATGGAGCAGGAACCGCCAGGTGGAGCAGGGCCACGGGATGGAGCAGGACCTTTGGATGGAGCAGGGACCGTCAGGTGGAGAAAGGTCACCGGATGCCGCAGGACCGCTGGATGAAGCAGGAGCGATGGTGAAGGGGCAGCTGGGTGGATCAGGATCATTGGTGGAGGGGCCAAATCATTTTGCTGATCGTCCACCACCGCTGCTTTCCTAGTCAGTCAAGGTGCCATACAGTGGATGATCCAGGCCTCCTCCTTCCTCAGTGCTCTAGTGCCTCAGGATGTTTAGTCTGTATCCTAGCAACAACTTCATGGAGAACTTCAGATGGAACTTAAGCAGTTGCCATTGGGTGGGATGTACACAAGTGTTGTTATGATTTGAAAAAATAAAATAAATGTCTACTTTCTGGGTCTTCACCAATATCTCCAGCTCTTCATCACTCTTGTTGGGCAGAGAGTTGATATTTCCAATGATGACTGACCTCAGGAAGGACCGGACATCTCCACCTCCAAGCCTTTCACTTTGCAGCAGCAGCAGCACGACAACCACCACAAAAGCACCTCTTCATCTCTTCTGGGACAGGATGGTGTCATCCAGATCTGTCCATTTTCAATGAAAAAAGCTCATCTTTGAAGAATCTCTTCTCTCCATAGAAGCATCCATCAATAGATGACAAAAACACAACAAAAATAAAGCAAAATGTTGAGTAAAAACTCAAAAACTCAGAGCTACCAGACTTTGCTGCTCCTAGTTGAAGCGCATGTTCCGGAACAGGAGAGGAGAGTGCAGTGACTTAGTATAGTAATGTCCATGTCAGGAGGAGGTTTTGGTGGCTTTGGTGGCACAGGAGGAAGGTGTGAAATTCATATGTGAAAAAATGGAGTATTGCACATGTGAGAAAGGGAGTTCGGTTCTATAGTCCATGACTAAAACAAAGCTATCCATGTTTGTTTTTTTTAGTAACCATAACAACTCTTAAGGGTTGAGGACTTGTTGGCATTCCAGTAGTCCTGCACAACACACTGTTTAATTAATCTGATCAATGACTTATCCTTCCTCCTAGTTTTGCACATGAAATGTAAGATTCACAGGGGTAATTACAGTGTAACTGCACATCCTCTTATTACATTAAATTAGCATGACCAAAGAGCTAAGCACAAAGATGCCATTACAATAATTAAGTGTCATCTTGACCACAAACAACCATTTTGGTGGCGCATTGTTTTTCTCACTTAAAAAAAAGATGTTTTCAAGTTGATGCTTCAGCTCTGTTATACACTCATTCTCTCTATCCCCATACTCATTATTCAGGATTTTTAGATGAGTAGAGGAGGTCATATGTTTGTGTAATGAATATTTCATTTTCTGGTTAAATGGAGTGGGATCAACAACATGCTGCAAAAAACTAGTACCTCACGTCCTCATCAAGATCAGGTGCAGAAAGATAAACTTAACAGCAAAATGTAGTCAGTTTGTTTATCCCTCCCTACACTCCACATCAGTTCCACTCTGACTCTTTTAAAAATGGCTATTTAACTGTGATAATTTTGACCAGTTGTCAAGGCAGGTGCTGTCTCAACCTCATGTAAGACAAAGATTGATTTACCGGTACAATGAGACCAGGCCGTTGTGGTCTCAGTGGTCTCATCACTCACTGTGGTCTGGCGAGGCTCACAAGTCATTTGCACAGGGTAGAGGTATTTTGTTCTACATAAATGTAAATTGATGAAACAATTGAATGTAAATCCCTCCTTGGAATTGTGATTGTGTAGTCACAGCATAGTGGTGGTGAATATTTATGACAGAACCAAAAATACAAGAGCCTGGTGTAGGCACTGTGCTTATTCCACCATCGGGCCACCTGCTTGCTGTCTGCTGGCACTATACACCTGATTCCACTGAATCTGGTCTGTACAGTCTTTCCCTTCAAGAAACTAATAGCTACATTTGACTTTCCTTTGCGTGTAGACAGGAAGAACTTTTCAGAGGCATGTTGAGTGCAGTACACAAAAGGATTCAATGTCTGGCTGTACTCTGAGTGCTAACACGTTTATTTTCACAAGGCACTCACGCTCGCCTTACATATACGTAAAGAGCACAGTTCAGTCGGGTATCTTCACATGTAAGATTTAATACATGACAATAATTACTGCTGATAGAAAAAAAACTATTATGCTGCCACCAAATCACCAATTTGCTTCCCTCTGCTCTCCCATAGACCTCCATGGTGAGAAGCTGTTGGGGGGTTAAAACACGTCTTTATTCCTTCCTGTAGAAAAGCATCTTGTATTTTACTGTGATTTCAAGCAGCATGAGCTTCTCGCAACTCCCTTTTCAGGTTTCATTGTCAGAGCGTACCTGAGAGACCTGTCCTCTTCTACAAACCTAAGCAGACCATTTATGGAGGAGTCTGTGTCCAATGAGTACGCAACTTCCAAGTGGATTGCTCTACATGTCATACATGTAAATATGACTCCATAGCACTTTAACAAGCTACATCATCTTTTGACCTTGGTGAATGGAGGAAGATCTGGAATGTCTCTTTCTATGGTCAGATCGGCCATTTTCTGCTCACTCAACTTCACCTTATTGCACCTATAGATTCCACAGTTGGACAGAATCTTTCTTGTTGTGGTATGAGCAATGGGGATCCAATATTTGCTAGGCAATTTGGAGAGAACATCATTTTTCCCACCATGGACCAGCTGTTCATGAATGTGCTTGAATATTAGATAAGAGATGTGTTGATCCTTGGATGGGAGGGATGTTTCCTTTCCTCAGGTATGGCAGCCTTACTCCATCTCCTTCCAACTCCATCCTCCAGAGTGGGGTCCAGTTTGTAGACCATACTCCTTTTTTTCACTTAGCGTTTGCGAGATGATGATGACAGCAGTCTTGTTAGGAAACTTTTCTTGTTGAGCAAAGCGGGTGATGGCTGTTTCTGCCCCCAAATGGTCATCTGGAGTCGAACTCTGTGCTCAAATGCAGCTTTAAGCTGTAGCATTTTCTGTTCCACTTGACTGACATTTTGCATTCTCTTGCATCAGTTGTTTTCTTTTTTGACTTATCTCCTGTAAGAGCCTTCCGTACATTTGGAATCTAAGCAACTGATTTCTTCAGCCTTCTCCAGTCCAGTGTGTTTTCTCAACAATCACAGCTGATGATGTTATCCGTGGTAACAGGCATCCTTTTCTCAGTGTAGATCTTTGGTACTATAAGTCACTGAATCATTTCCAGTGAGACTTGAAATTTCCAAACCTGTTAACTTGTGCTGTAGCTGGAAACTAATGCTCTTGAGTCCATGGCTTGTGAGCATGCCTTTGATTCAGATTCAGCACCCTTGTCTCCTTTGCTAGACTTCACCTGTACCAGTAAGATGTAAAGAATCCCATCACTGTTCCTGGCCCCTGTTTGACTACATATTTGCAGAGAGACCTGTGCACTGCTCACTGATGGTTTCTTAGGCTGTTTAAGATCTGTGTTTCTCGCTCTCACCTTTTGGTTGATGTGCAGACTACAGCAGAAATCCAACACACTGCTTTTTTATGCAAGCTTAACATCATAATGATAGAATGTCTTAATTTTGCATAGCAAAACAAGAACAATTCTGTGTCCTCTACATGGATCAGGACTTTTTGCTTTGAATGTGTGGTTTGAATTCTAGTTATTTAACACAATGTCCAGGCTCTCTGTGTTCATGTTGGACATGCTGCTGCCCCATAGACCTCAGCAGCAGGGTACTAGCCAATCTTGATTGATAATTCATGTGCAGCATTTCACTGCAGATGTTAAAGAACCTGAGTGTCCTGAGGGGGAGTCTGGTGGTGCAATGAATGGTCACTGGGTTAAGCCTTCAATAAATTGGAGCATGAAACAAATTTTCAGTTCAAACTGCTTGTTTGCTGCATCATTTACCTCCACCTTAAATGTGGCTGCCATCTCAGTAGACTGAACGATGAATCAGCTTTAATATCTAATATGTCTCTTATAAATGTCAGCTGTATGCCATAACTTTACACTGGCCAACATTCTGTTGGTCAAAATGTCAAATAAACTTGCTGGGAGCTGCAGTGACTAGATATCCCTTCCGCTTTTGCCATGAGTACTGACAAAGTCCTGGCCATCTGCTCTGCTGAAATATTTAGTCATGCTCTGTTGCAGCATCCCTCTCCTGGGCTCTGTAACGATGTGGAAAGACCAAGGGGTGATGTGGTGGCAGTTTGCAAGGAAAAGGGCACTGTCACATCCGCATCTGTGCACAATAAAATGCTGATGTAACACACCAGTCTACAGTTGAAAAACAGCAGGGTTGGAGTTACTGAACACTCCACATCCCTAAATAACCCCCACTGAGGAGCCCCTAGGCAAGGCGCTGTACCCCCAACTGTTCTAAATGATGGTGTTGTCCCAGCCAGGTGCCACTGGGGTATTAATGCATACATTTAAATCAAAAAGTGGATGGCCAAGAGCTTGTGTGTTTAGCCCTCTGATTAGGGGAAATTAATGTTAAAAACACACACTTTTCCACACACCAGCCAAACACCAGATTTCTTCCTGCAGCATTATGCGTGACACAAAATCCGCAAATGTCATGTACAACATGATGTCATTCCATGCTGAGTGGAAATGCATCTTCTGTGATCTATAGACTCAAGCAAAACCGATTAAAGCACATGCGGTGGCGCTGTGTATGCATGAACAACTATCCACTGGAGCGCGCGTGTGTGTGACTATGCAATAGATCTGATTACCAGCCTGATGATATCATTTGAACTTGGTATCGTGTATATTTTCAGAAAACATTCGCGCAAGACAACTCAATCATTCAGTGCTGTCAAATCTGTATGGTAAACGTAGCATAACATACAGTTTCCTATGCAGTTTCATTCACCCACATTAAAATTTCAAGTGCCATGCATACACGGCTTTGCAAAATGACTTGTTATCGCTAATTAGCAACAAGTATGTGTATATGAATGTCAAAATGATCATTTTGAAGGTATAATTATAGAAGCTGCAAGTAGTGCTTAGCGATTTGCGCTTCCACTTGATTATCCGTTTTGAATTTTCATCAAGGGCCATAGATACAAAAAGGTGAGCAGAAGAGTTGGACATTATTTTCCCAAGCAATTACCTCCAGCTTCTACTGGGGTAACCCCAAGTGCTCCCTGACCAGATGGGAGATGTAGTCCCTGCAGCGTGTCCTAGATCTGCCCTGCGGTTGTCTTCCAGCTGGTCTTGTCCGCTACATGTCCAAAGGGATCAACCCAGCGGGCATACTTGTAAAGCAGAGCTTCCTCAGCTGGCTCCTCTCACCAGCTGAGATGCAAACACAGCTCATCTTGCATCTAACATATTGTTCTTCTTTCCATCACTGCCCAGAACACGTGGTCAAATACAAGTGAAAGTGAAAATGCCACCCTCGGCAATTTAATATCACACTGTTAAACATGACTAATTAATCCCTGATATTGCCACACTGAGCTATGTCAAGTGTCACCTGTCTGTGATTCTTGTTACCTTGGCTGCTATCTGGAACAAATGCATCATTTCTAGATATACAGTTTTTTTTCCCCTCTCTGTTTCGATTAAGATTAATGGACCCTGCATACACCAGGGCCACAACAGAAACCAAGTCTAGAATGACAGTATGCCTGATGAGCTTGTATTTTGTGAGTATAATAGAATCCATCATTTATTTATTTTTCTGACTGATGTCATTATTATGGAACACTCAAATATATTTTAAAAATCTACAACCTTCTGACTGATGTCGTTATTATTATGGAACACTCAAATATACTTAAAATATGTACAACCTGGAGTGCAACTTACCAGTGAACACAATCCACCAGGCATGTGATTCACAAATGGCCATGACACAAAATGTACTGCAAGAAAGGGTTTCAGGTGCACTCTTGCACCCTGCAAACAAGTTTCTTGTTCGCGTATGAATCAGAAGAAGATGGGGTTAGAGAATATGAAAACTATTCAACTGTTGTAAATCCACTGTCTATTTACCTTAAAAGGATGGTATACCTACCTTCATCACCATGGTTGCTTGGTTAGCAACAAAACTTAAGTGTGGGTTATACGCTGCTGCACAAACAATGTGTGGACTTCATTTATGAGGATCTTGTTTCCTCTCTCGACCGAGCAACATGTGTAAAAGTCCTAGTCATTCGGACATTTAATAACACCCTCAAAGACCCAGTCAGAAGTGCTTTGGGATTTTCTTGCAGATTAAACTAAAATCTACACAAGCCAAAGGTTCACATCAACTGCAAGTTCCCGAGACATCAAAGAAGCTTGTTTGCTTTGTTTGGATAGCTGTTATGTACAGGAAGGTGTGATGTGTATGGGTTTAGAAAAAAGGTGGCAGGTGGAGGAGTCAAGAGGATCCACCAGAGAGATGGTCTGGGAGATGAACGAGAGACGTATTGCTTCCCAGATTAGGTTTGTTTTCCAATCATCTTCTGGCCATATACCATATTGATTAAAACCTAATAACCTCATAAGACGCTCTCCTCCACGCTCTACTCGCTCATCCAACACCGCCTCCCCCTCTCCCCCTCCTCCTCCTCCTCCTCATCCTCATCTCCTTTCTCTCACTGTCCCCAAAGAGAAACGACTCACCAGCTCTCCTTTCACTATTAAAGAAGCACTGACAGCAAATCACTCTTCCTGACCTCAAAGTTGAGCCTTTAATTTTGATGATATCTATCAATCATGACAAGGATATCAAATAAAAAAAAAAAAAAAGGATTGGCTGGGTTATATATCCGACCCACGATTAAAAGATATTACCTTGCAACACACACATCAATCTGGGGGAAAAGTGTCAAGCAGTCAAGAGGCTAAGGGGAGGGGGGCAGCAATCTGGCAACTTGATGGCATTAGCTTTGATTGGCGCACAATTTGGCTGACAAAGCTTTGCATTCATTCACTCGCTGTATTCCAAACACTGATGCCTCCTTAAACATTAATGAAGGTGAAAGGTCCTATTTGCACTTTTTCAGTGACGTGTTTGCAATTGTTACTCCTCGAGCCTTACAAGATGCCTGAGTTAGTGTTTATTCTATTGCCACTCGATTTCACTAGTGCCATTGTGCTTGTACTCGTGCCTCCCATACTTCCTACAGCAAACACACTCTAATGGCTCTTAAAGCGCCACTTAAAACTTTCTCTCTTCCCCTCAGTGCTTCTGAACCTCCTCCATCTGCACCAACGCATCCTAATATGACATCCCATCACACTTCAGGAACCTGATGAGCCTTTATCTTGTGTCAGAAACCACACAAACATGCACGCACTCGCACATGTATGCAGACATACAGACACAGAAGAAAATGAGAATAACCTTCCTGTGGGCTATATTTTATTGCTGACAGCCCACCATTGGTTTTATTGCCTCTAATCATGAGTGATGTTCAAATTTCCCTCATCGCTTCCTATTGGCCTCCTATTCTCTTTATGTTTCCCCCTCAGTGTTTTTCTCTCTCCTAATATCTCTCTCCTATTCTCTCCATTTTTGTTATTCTCACTTTAATCTCCAATAAGAGAACAATGAAGCTTGTTGACAATGACCATGGAGAAACATCCACTTCCCTTATACGTGACATTTGTAAACCCACACTTAATTTCTTGGGATCATTTTATTTGCTTCCTATCCTTTGCCTTGGTCAGAGGAAAACAAGTCTTGGTATATTAATCTTATTAGTGGTATTTGCATTCTGATTAGAGGGGAATTTATTAGCCCAGCAGCAGGGATTAAAGAGCATGTGGACTAGTAGGGTGTGTGGCAGACAGCAACCTTAACAAGGCTCTTGCTTTCATGTTGTAATGATGCAGTGGTTGGTTTTCCTTTGTAGGAATGCCCCGTTTCCCTCCATCCAGACAATTCTCCAAGCTATTTCTTCCCCTGAAACAGCTTCACAGAGGGGAGTCGCGTAACCCAATGCTTGCACCGGCTGATGCAGCTGAACTGATTTTTTTTTTCTTTAAACTTCCATGTCCGTACCTTGTCTTGATCCTGCCGAAACATAGACAACTATAGTGACTTGTAATATCGCTGGTGTGACATGAACATAACATCATCAGGTCTCAAAAGCTGAATCCTCAGAGATTACGTGATGCAACCACAAAGTGAGGCGCATGAGTCACACAGTCAGTGTCTCTGCTCAGCTGTAAAACTGTGCTCTGAAGCAAAGATCAACAGGTTCTGCCAATTATTGGTGGCAATGTGCTGTTTAACAATCTGAAAAGCCTAGTTTGAGCAATAGATTGATGAATTAGAGGGCATATTTCGGGTTAGGACTTTAGTACAGCCATGGGACCAATTATTTCATCTTTGCAATGATGAGAAAGGACATTGAAGGAATACGATGTTTGTACCTGGAGTGAATGCTTGCTCATACTCACCTGGCTGCCGCTGCGCTGTGGTAAAAGTTGAGCCAGGTTCAACTTTTTTTTTCTTCTTCTTTTGCTGGATGACCGTGCAATTATTCTGTGTTGGCACACTGAGTAATCTCATTAGTATGAATGAGGAGGCTGCGCTGCATTACATTAGGCCAGAGGGTTTTTTTTTCTTTTTTTTTCTTTTTTTGGTCTTTTTTCCTCCTCCCCAGAGGGGCTGTATGGTAGAGTTGAAGAAAGAAGTGTGAGATAAAGATACTGTGTGAGGTGAAAGTGACAGGTTGATATGCTTATCATAGTTTGTCGCTATTTTTAATTGTACTCCTCCTTTGAATCATAACTCAGTTGAGAAGTGTGAACAGACACAAAACACATTATTTTTAGATTCCGTGGGACTTTTGGAGAAATGATCAGATTGTCTGTAATATACTTAATGACTATAGAGTCACTAAAAAGAATAGACTACATGACAGAACTTGTCATACAATCATTGTGATTTTAGTTTTCCTTTGATAGCAAAGTAATCCAGTGATAACTGAAAGTGTGGGTCTGTTTGAATTTTGCATACAGATTTGACATCCAGTTGTCAAATCTGGTTGTCTAATGCCCATCTAAAGCTTGCAGTCGAAAGTTGTTATACTGTAGCTTTTAACACACTATTTATACTTTTGACATCAGACTTTGACATGTTTATTATGTTAGTTTGCATATTGCTCCTTTCGCTCTTTTCCCCTTCCACCATTCACACTGTTAATCCTTTCCGCTATTTCTCCAACTTGCAAACTGTGCGGGGGCCCCCACCCGCTCTCATGCAGGCCTTCTTATCTCCGCTCTTCCGCACAATCCTCCTCTTTGCTCGCTTTGTACATAACCGCTCCAGGCTGATATGATAGAGGGCCCCCTGGTTCTTCCACCCATAATTCATGACACACGCACCCCTCTTGCAACCAGCCCGCAAAAATGAGCAGCTTCTCTCTTGCACTTTCCAGGGCCCCACCACAATCATGCTGCAGCTACATGTGGATTCTGGTCCAAGCTTAAAGTTCACAGAGGGGTCAAGGATGCATTTACATCTATATCTAGGTTATGGTGGAAGTTCTTTAAGAGCAACAGGAGATCAAATAAAGAGTAGGCACATGTTAAAATAATATTAAAGTAATGAATGAGTTAATGAGATAACTTAATAAGGCCTACACATTTTATGTTTCTCCTTCAACATAAGAACCATCACATGCAAAAACAAGTAGCAACAATTCAGTAAATAATTAGTCTCAGAAATGGTCAATGACGTTGATCATTTAGAGGAAAAGTTTGTTTCCTGTCTTTCCATATCAGCTTTTGTCCCTGGAGAGATGGTTGGTACATTTCATTTTGGTTTGAAACGAGGACTTGAAGAGAAGGGAATCAGCTAGCCCTGAGAAAAATAGGGGGAATACACCACACACTACACATTTTCCTATTTAGATTATTTCCCATTGTGTTGTCTTTTATTTTATTGTGTGCCCTTTTTTACTTGTTCATTTGATTTTTACCTGGAGATTTTTGTTTTTTCTTTATCTCCGGGCTGTGTCTTTTGCACAAGATGTGCAATAACTGGGACGGCAAAAATCAAATTGAAAGCACTATTTATGTATTACTGTGTCCTTAACAGCTGCTTTTTTGTGTGTGCGCTATATGACCGGGGGCAGGAATCTACCAACACTGCCACAGGTTCTGTTTCTTCCTTTTCTATGTTCTTAATCCAATGTTGCAGCAAGCTGTACCTATTACTGCCCAAGACAAATTTGCCTGTGGGGGACAATAAAGTTTATCACATCGCATTGCATCTCATCTCATCTCATACATATTGTGTTTTTCCTAGTTGGTATAGCAAACCACTTGTGGGGCTACATTTAGGATTGGTCCAGGTGTGTGAACCTTTGGAGAGTTTGCTGGTTGCTGGTATAGCAGCCTGTGGCACAGCAGGCTGGCCATCTGTCTTACCCCACTGCATTGTGGCATTTCTGTACATCAAATACAGAGGTATGTGGTATGTGTATGCTTGTTTGTTGTTGGAAGGCACTCATGGAATTAGGTGAAAAAATGTACTCCATTAGAAGCAAACAGTCACAAAAATAGTTTACTGATGAGGAGGTATCCTCACCTCACCTTTACGATTGGTAAAAAGTAACGTGTAATGGATGATGAACTGATCATCAATATCGTCAACACTTGTCTCCATTGGTGATCAGCATTGCTTCATCATGGTCCATTAAATAGTCTTAATACACCACTGAGACAAGATGAGATCCTTCACTGTGTCCATCTGTGAGGTACATTCCAGTTTCTCTCCAGCCTAAATGTCAATCTTATATACATTTGGCCCCATATTGACTTGTTGTTATTTTGTTTCACTGGTTCTGTCAGGACTGTCTTGCTGGTCATTTTCAGGCTGAGTTGATCGCTGTGTCTGTCTCCCTGATGTCCCTTCCTCGCCTCGCTGTAGAGATTTAGCTGGCTTTAAAGAGACAAGGAGGAGGTCTGAATTGATTTGTGCTTGCAGACTGTCTTATTCTCTCAGTTTCTCTTTTACTGTTCTCCTCTCTTGTCATGTCTTGTCTTCTTTTTGTCTTTTTTCTTGTGTAGTCAGTAGTCCTCTCCACACGTCCTCCCTTTTTTCCTGCTTGTTAGTGTTCTTTTCCTTTTTAAACGGAGGAATGGAAACACAAAGGACGAGGACCGACAAAGTGACACCGCAGGCCTCCCGTGGCTACTGCCGGAGTCAGAGTCGCCACAAGTGTTTGTGGCTGTATTTGGCGCGTCTTGCAGAGAAGCGGTTGTGGAAGCAGACAGGAAGCTCAGACTAAAACTCCTAAGAGGTCAGAGAATGTAAGTGAGGTGAGCGTCGGATCAATGTGATCAATAGCAGCCAATGATTGCTTGGAATCAGGCCGCCTCACTTGATAAGTCAAGGGCAAATGCATGACTTCTCTGCAGTAAAGCTCATTCCATGGTGGAAAGGATGATTTGAAGATATAGAGGGATTCCTGGATCTTTGACTGACTATAATAAGTAATATTTCTATTACTGGCAAGAATATGATCCAGTAAAATGCAAAAAAATGTTTGAATCAGGCATTTTCTACCCACACTTACAGTATGTGATCTCTTTTTTTCCTCCTATATCCATTTTCCAAGGTCTTGATAGGATTAAGTAGTATCCTGTTTGCCTTGGTTCACGTATTTGACATGTCTCCTTTGTCTTCTCTTCATAGTCCTGTTTTCTCTGCTCTCTCAGTCTATGTTGTCCTCCAGAGCCGCCAGTAAAGCTCATTTCAGACCCTGTAGATGGCTAAGCCTTTCATCTGGCTGCAGTCATATGTCTAACCACTGATGTATAGGTTTATCCATATGTACACACTCATACACACTCAAACATACACTCTCCAAAATTCACAGGTCCACATTGCACATATGCACCTCTAGCATTGTTATATTTACTCTTATAGTCATCACATTTCTGCAATACCAGGCCCTGATCATGACTGCAGTGTTCACTGCACTAGATTGAATTAAAAATGAAACAATAACTTGTGTTAAAGTGCTGATTTTTAATTTTAATGGTGTTTACATGGGTGGAGA
This sequence comes from Decapterus maruadsi, assembly GCA_030347415.2. Classification (NCBI taxonomy): domain Eukaryota; kingdom Metazoa; phylum Chordata; class Actinopteri; order Carangiformes; family Carangidae; genus Decapterus; species Decapterus maruadsi. Next base: position 7,705,239 of record CM064897.1, read on the forward strand.
GAAAGTTCAAACAAAATAAAAGACATAAAAAGCAGGAATGAATCAGTGGTTGGAACCTAAAACGTTGTCTATCTATTGTTGGTTGTGTTGTGTCTCTGGCTGGCTGCAGGATTTGTTAAATGGCTGTGAACTCTTGTCAAAATACTGGATTGTGTTACGTGTGTAACTCTCGGATAAACCCACACTCTAAATGTTTCCTTTCACTTATTTTAGTCTCTTTTTTGAATTTCCCATGTCTTTGCAGCATATTTTACCATTTCTTGTGATTGAACCATTGTCAATTCAATTATTTATTTTGTACATTCTGTTTTCCAGTCTAATGCCAACCATGACATTACTTACTAAAAAATTTGAAAGGGTACACATAAAAGATGTGCACTGAGCAAATAAGCATCCCCTTTTCTAAAGTATAGTCTGCTTGAGAGATGCATAATTGGACAGCGCAGTTAAAAAAAAAAACTTGCAGGGAGTAATATTTCATTTCATTTGTATGAGGATCATAGTGTGACTGTGTGTGTGCTGGAGACAGAATATGAGAGTGTGAGGAAAAATATGTTACCAAACCTTTCCCTCTCCGAGAACATGATTATTTTTTGAGGGTGGGAACTCGAAATGGAAGAGCTAACCCGGGCTGCTATGGAGGCACTGGGCCATGAAATTTTCATTTGCTCCCAAAGTTTCTTTTTTCCTTCCCTCCAAGGTTTCATCATGCAGAATGTATCTTGCTTACAAACCAAGCGGGTGTCGAGGCTGCGCATCACAATCACACCCACATCCATATTTCCCTGCTGCCCCAGCTAAAAATTCCATTCAGACATGTTGTCCATTGCTGATGCAAAGCCCACTACATAAGTTATCTATGACATAAATGAATACCAAACACACTGTGTGCTCATTTGGACCTTATTTAACCTCTTCTTGATGGCTGTATCTCCTTTGCAGCCTTTCTACCCTTCCCTCCTCTCACTTGCTTTATGTCCTGTCAATAAAAACGTTCGCTTTTCAAGTTTTCCACTTCAGCAGCGTTGCTTCTGTGCTAACTCTTTCCTTTCAGCACTGACAAGTTATGGCTCCTTAGTCCCTGCTTTTATTGTAACATTGTTTGCCTCTCCATTTGTTTTTGATCATGCTGTTTAGACAGGGTCAGCCTCAACCCACTCCACCATGAGAGTCCTTCAGACTGATTCCTGCTGTGTTTCTTTGCTTTCTTTCTTTTTTTCTTAACAAATGTTTCATCAGCCCACTGGGCTGCTCCAAATTGTGTCTTTCCATTCATTTTTTTCCCCTTCTACTCCTTTCATCTTGTGACAGTATGAAAGATGAGTTGGCCTTGATGGTAACTACTATCTTTGCTACCTTTAAAAAACAGGATACAGTATCTGTGGTAACAAAGCAATAATTAGGCTGTAATTAAAGGTAATCTGATGCTGGTTTATTTAAAAAATTCACTCCAGCTGCATAATACTGGGTGAAAGAAATGGAACACTGGTTTCTTGTGTACATGCAAGTGCATGCATCCAAGCAGGAGTAACATGATGCATGCATTAAGAACAAAGAACACTGGTAGTGAAGCCTCTCACGTTGCAGGCCATCAGGAGGCGTACTGCCAGACACTGTCATTCAATGCAAAATACATATGTATGTGTGGTACTCATGTTTTAAATATGTGAAAGAGACCCAAGTATCTATATCAATGTGACCAGATAAGGGCTTTTAGCTATTATTGGGCATTCATGCTTGACAAGTTGCTGCAGTGATGCAGGGATGTTGTAGCATGTGCTTGGGGTGGCAGGGGGTCGGTGATTTGTATTTTCTGGAGAATGTTTAAGCTACTGTGGGATCACACTTTGTAGCTTCAGTGAGAAAAGTTCCAAGAGGAAGACAAGACAAATGTGAGGTTTGTCCTGTAGGATATGGATCAGTGGTCCAGCGTTTTGTCATCTCATCCAGTCTCATATGTTTTGTTGATCTGGTGAAAACAGCCTGTTCTTTCTGATACTATAGAGTACAGTAGAAGATCAGTGGTACTGAGACAGCATAGAAGTTGTTGTTGTTGTTGTTGTTTTTCTACAGTGTGGATGTTCTCAAGGTAATTTCTGATGAGGTGGTCTGAGCACCAGCAGAGCAATGGTTCCTTGTCTCCACCCTTTGGGCCACTATACCAAGTTGGAGGATATCCAAGGGTACACCAACAGATTGCTGGTGGCATTGCAGCCTGTACCCTGCCCCCAGACTCGGGTGTCTCAAAATTGTCTGCAGAAAAGAATATTTTGGGCTGCTGTTCAAGTACCTGCTTGGCACCATGGTTATTATCAGAATAAGTGGCACAAAAATGGCGGATAAGATTGGTGAGTAGAGCGAGGTAACTAATGGTCATTTTTCACTACACCACAGGTACAAAATCATGTATCTCGGTATTTCATTCTAACATTACAAATTACAAATTTTTGCATGTGTCAGAAATGGGAACCGCTAAATAATAAGATCAAAATAACTATAAAGATGAAACGATATATTCATCGAAAAAGGACCCATTAACAAGTGTTGGTAATGTAGATTCATCCACATTAATATGTTACTCTTTTATAACCAAAAGCAAACTCCTCAGGGTCTCTTTAGGGGAACCACTTACTTGGGATTTTGTAATAATCGATTCTCAAAAACGAATAGGAAATCAAATATGAAAAAAAAAAACATAACCTACAATTAAAATGAATATTACGAGGAAAATTATTAAGTGGCACATGCATTAGGGGTTAATGAATCAGTAGGGAATGGTGCAAATTAGCTGAAACGTTGAATTTGTCATCAGATGGGAGCTGAAGCAGCGTAGAACACTTTCATTAACTCAATTACCATCTGAGGCCAATATTACAATGGCGAGGTTCACTCATTAAGTCATTGCCAACATGTTTTGATTACTTGTCCTGTCTCTCCTTTCCCTCCTTATCTCCCCCCCTCTCCTTTTTTTTTTCTCTTTCGATCCCTCTCCTTCACTCTCTCTCGTAGAAAATGCATCTTATTATGCAAAGGCCAAGCTGTAGAATTAGCAAGGTAATAGATGTGATCCGCTTGCTAACCTCAGCCAGCAGTAATGCACAGAATATCAAAGAGGGACTTACACACAAGTGAGCTGCATATTGCTGTGCAGGGCTTGTCATGAAGTGTGTCGAGAGTGAGTGTGTGTTGTGTAATGTGTCCGACATCTGTTGCTGTGGGACAAAATTTAGAGGTCAGAGTGTGAGCAAATGTTATCTCTTGCTAGAAAAAAAGGGGATAGCCTACCTGGTGTGAATGCAAGCCCATTAGACATACTGACATTTTTTGCGCTTGAAAAATGTTTAAACTTTGGGTTGACTTTCTCCATCTTTTAGTCCATGTGAGGTCATTCAGTAAAGTAGAAAAGGACAGAAACCCAGTTACACGCACTCACAGGTGGGCCGTGTAAGGCTCTCAGACAGAATGAATGCGAGCTGGTATGCTCAGGTCTGGCCTCGGTGGCAGCTGTGCGTGGACTGACAGGTGCTCTGGCCCAGCTGGAATGACTTTGCTTCTTTCAGTCGCATATCAAATTCCAGGCCAGATTCTGATCAGCTGAGGGCTGAGCTTGTACTCAATCTGCATAAAAGGCATCTCAAGCCATCGCAATGTGACTTTCAGAGAGAAAAAGTGTGTGTTTGTGTGTGTGTGCATGCATGGCTTATAATGCTGGTGAGCATGTGAATGTGCATGTCTCTAGGGTTGAAATGTTTAGGGATATATATGTGTGTGTGTGTGTGTTTCCATGCATCCACGTCTGTCTGCGTGTGCGTTCCAAAAATGCTGATTTGCACGCTCGAAGGGAGCAGATTTTCATATCTTTAAGGGCAGGCACGTAGGCTAAGCTATGACAGGCTGAGGGCACTGATGCATTAGAAAAGCCTGTGTAAACCATAAGCTGACGGATAGTGAGAACTCACAACGCTGTATTACACTGATCCCATGTGTCCCGTCTTTGCCAATTTCTGTTTTGTCTCACTCCTTCTTCTGCTATCTGTCTGGCTATCTAGCCGTCCTGCCTCACTAATGGAAAAGAGGCGAATGTGCTCCTCCACCGCCTCTCCAACTTCCTCTCTATCAGAAGTTTGATTGCACTCCAGAAGCCATTAGACTTATGAGCAGCCATCAAAACTTACAACAAATGGTCAGTTTACCTTTTCTATAGACCAGTTAAGTGCACCGCATATGTTCCTTTGTGGTGCTGGACATTGTCCACCAGCTATGAACTAGGCTGTAATAAATCCTTGTGTATTTCGACTCTTTCTAACATTTGTATTTAGGGCCCGAGCGGCGACTGCAAGTCGCCCAGCGAAAGCCCTATTGTAATTGCTCTGTTTATTAGGGCCCGAGCGGCGACTGCAAGTCGCAGGCGAAGGCCCTATTGAAATTGCTATGTTTATTATTATTATTTTCTCCCTAAAATCGCATTTTTGGGGGCTTTAACATGCCCCAAAATGCGTGAATTTTGGCATGCGCATCCGGCCTTGCGAAAATTTTGATATTTTAAAGTCGTTGGAAATGGGCGTGGCCAAATGGCTGAATAGCGCCCCCTAGAAAATTTAAAAACATCAGCCCCGCCTTCGTGTTTCACCTAGACGCATGAAATTTGGTGGGCTTATAGAACATGGCAAGACGCACAAAAAACCCTTGGGTTGTCATGTTGAAATCCAAACCGGAAGTCGGCCATTTTGATTTGAAATTTTGACCTTTTTGACCTATCTTCTCCGAGGGATTTTGTCCGATTGACTTCAAATTGGCTGCAGGGCATCGAGATGTCATCCTGAACAAATGTTGTGCTCCATAAGTCTCTAGGTCAAAGGGCGTGGCTTCAGGAGCCTTGTTAATTTTGGCGATTTTTCGTTTCCTCGCCATTTCAATTCAAACAGCTATAATTCCCACATACTTTATTCGATCAGCTCGAAACTTGCTGGAGATGATGCTGGCTCCACCCTGAACGTTCCGATGTATTGTTTTCGTATGTCACTCATAGCGCCCCCCGGTGGTGACAGGAAGTCGCCAGGTTTTCCTTTTACGTGTACTGATGGCACATAGTTGACCCCATCAACTTCATTCCACTTCTAAAACATGCAGAACCAGTTGGTGAAGCTACACCATGAACGCTGTGAAGCTACGAGCAATGGCGTCCGCGTAGCGACGCGGCGACTGTCGTCCCTCGCCATGAAATTACGTTTGCCCTTTTGATGGCTTTAATAAACTCGTATCATCATGAAAATTGATACACAGGTCGAGGGTGGGATGGTCTTTGATCTGATAGGGCGGCGCCCGTGGGCGGGGCCAAATGCCTCTACAGCGCCCCCTTGAAATTTTCAAAAACCCCTCCCCATAGGGGTTTTTTTGGAGTTGGAACATGAAAATCGGTACACATGTGTACGTTGTCAAGGCGCACAAAAAAGTCTCTTGCACCATTGGTCTACTCCAAACAGGAAGTCGGCCATTTTGATTTTACTCGCCATTTTGGCGTGATTTACACACTTAGTAATTTAATCAACTTCTCCTTGGGATTTTGTCCGATTCACTTCAAATTGGCTACAGACCATCGAGATGCCATGCTGATCATTAGTTGTGCAGCTCAGATCTCTACGTCAAGGGGCGTGGCCACCATGGCGCCAGCAGTTCTGATCCATCGCCATGTATATTCAAGCAGCTCTCTCTCCTACATACTTCATCCAAACTGCTTCAAACTTTCTGTACATGATCAGAGCCCCTCCCTCAACGTCTCCATGTGCTCATAAGAAATCTCACTCATGTCGCCCCCTTGTGGAAACAGGAAGTGCAGTGTTTTACATCAACATTGTGCAATTTGCTCCAAACATCTCATGTTTGATCAGGGTCAGCCCCTGAACGCCCCTACCCACATCTGGCTTCCTAGCACCACCTGGTGGACGAATCACGCATTGTGTTTTTCCTCCCCGCAGCGCTTTTTCGCCCTTCTCACTTCGCGCCACGGCCCCCGCTCGCCTCAGGCCCCCGCGGTCGCATGGGTCGAGCGAGGGCCCGTCATCGCCGCTTGCGGCTTTAATTATTCTTTCTTTCTTTCATTATTTTTCTCCCCAAATGATCGCATTTTTGGGGGCCTCAACATGCCCCAAAACGCGTGAATTTTGGCATGTGCATCAGGCCTCGCGAAAAATTCGATATTTTAAAGTCGTTTGAAATGGGCGTGGCCAAATGCCTCTATAGCGCCCCCTTTAAATTTTCAAAAGTATATCCATTGGCATTTTCGATTACTTTGGCGTAGACTGACGAAATTCGGTACACATATGTACCATACCCAGATCTACAAAAAAGCCTCTTAATGTCATGGTGAAATATCAACAGGAAGTCGGCCATTTTGAATTGCTCGTTTTTGGCGCCAAATTAACTCGTCCGAAACGGTTCGCCCCACATGCTCCAAATTTGATAGACAACATCTTCAGACCTAGCTGAGTACAGCTTGTGCTCCGTAGGTCGATAGGTCAAAGGGCGTGGTCTCCAGTGGGCGCCAAACTTAGGCTCGATCGCCACCCAAATTCGGTTGGCTGTCACGCCCACATACTTTATCCTATCAACTTCAAACTTGCAGGAAATTATAAAAGTGAGCCCCTGATTCGCCCGATGTATCAATATCCCACTTTACTCAAAGTGCCCCCCGGTGGTAACAGGAAGTGACCATGTTTTACATTAAAAACTTTAACCCCTCCCACAAATTTCGCCCGATCTACTTGAAATTGGCTGGAGACCATCGCCATGCCATGTTGATCGAACGTTGTGCTCCATAGGTCTCTACGTCAAAGGGCGTGGCTTCTGCAGCCTTGCCAATTTTGGCGACTTTACGTTTGCTCGCCATTTCACCTTCTAACAGCTCTAACACCCACATACTTCATCCTATCAGCTTCAAACTTGCTGAAGATGATGATGGCTCCACCCTGAATGTGCTGATGTATGGCAGGCCCACTTTACTCAATGCGCCCCCTGGTGGTAACAGGAAGTGGCCTGGTTTACACCTACATTGTCCGATCGACTTCAAATTTTACAAGTTTGATGAGGCTCCACCCCTGATCACACCTACCCACATCTGGCTTCATACAAATGCGCCCCCCGGTGGTAACAGGAAGTGACCTGTTTTACATTTACATTGTCCGATTGAATTCAAACTTCATGAATTTGATCCCGGTCAGCCCCTGAACACACCTACCCACATCTGGCTCCATAGCGCCACCTGGTGGACGAACAACACATTGCATTTTCCTACACCCACAACGCTTTTTCGCCCTTTTCGCTTCGCACCACGGCCCCCGCGCGCCTCAGGCCCCCGCGGTCGCATGGGTCGAGCGAGGGCCCGTCATCGCCGCTTGCGGCTTTAATTTTAAGTTGTTTTCCTGTGAATTGAGTTGATTTTTCTTTTCTTCTCTCACCCTGTAGATGGACTTAAACTGCACACTTTCTCTTTTTTGTTCTTTTTAAATCCTCATCTCCTGTTCCCTTTTTCTTCTCTCTTGGCCTTCAGAGGAAGTTTTAGAATTGGCTGAATAATGCATAGCACAAAAAGACTGAGCTATCAGAAAGAGAGGAGGGAGAGGAGAGGGGGAACAGGATTGGGCCTTTGGACTTTTCCTCCATTCCGGCTGCCTGCACGGGCCTGTTCACCTTTCCTAAGCCATTTCTAAACCAAGACAATGTGCAAGCTAATGATGACCTAAATATTACCACTGATATGACTTCTTTTGATTGTGAAAGAATGGGCAAGGGAAAATGGGGAGCACAAAATGCAGAGGCATAAAAAGAGAAGGGTGGAGAATTGAAATCTGTAGAGCGCTGAACCTCTGGATTGTTATCTGCAGACTGTCGAAGGGTGGAGGGGTAGACGGGAAAGAGGGCGGGGGGGTGGGGAGTTTCTGCATGATGAAGCTTTGAACACCCATTGCTGGTCTGGAGCGTGCAAAGGAGTGATATGAGGACAAGCCAGGAAGATAAAGAGAGAGAGGGAAATGCAGAATGTGAGAAATGCCATCTCTCTGGAGAATTCTTGGCCTTGGCAACTCCTGAGCAATGCAGAACTCCTGTTTTTTGTTTTTTTGTTTTCTGTTTTACAGTTAAAGTTGCGTTAAGTAGCAAAAAAAGTCCAAAGACTAGCCTACAAAAACAAAACAAAACAAAAAAACAAACTCACAGCAACCGTGAACTGTGAAAAGAAGCGACTGCACTGGTCTGCAGACCAAGGGGAGGATTTTCACTGGACATGACAAGCCTTTCACATTACAGGTGGTGGAGATTTCATCTTTGTATTAACATGTTGGTTGGCGGAGCTGGTATCCAGTGGGATGTCAGTTGTGGAGTTTAGACCGAATACAGATTGCAGACAGGGGTAAAGAGGCCACCTTGACTCTGGGTCTCACTTACTCACTGTGGAATTTAGAGCGGAATAACTGAGCTTTAGCCTGAAACACGCTAGGTACAAATGATCAAATGGAATTTTTCTCTCATAAAATAACAAATAATACAAGTTTGGTTTTATAATAATAAGCTCACACAAACTTCAGTTACAATGTTTCACTTTAAAGGTGTTCAGAAATGGCTGTTTGTCTGTTTGTTGCGCCTCCTACAAGTTGAGTCGCCGCATGAGTTTACCCGAGTAAGGAAAACGAATTTGATTGGTCATTATCGAGCGGGCGGGATATTCAATATTTGGGGTGAGACCAAGCTCAGTGTGTGTATGTGTGTGTGAGTGTGTTTAGCTAACACAGCTAACTGTTAGCTAGTAAACTTGTTAAGTTACTGCATAGCTTGCTAATTTAGCGAGTGAGGTTAAGTGATGGAACACAAGGATCTGGAGGAGGAGAGTGGAGTAGGGACGGAGGAGAGTTTGTGTCGTGGTGGTGGACGAGTCTCCTCATTTTTCTCAGATGTTTGATTGACGGATGACGGATCCAATAGGCTATCTTTGGCTGATGAATTGTGAGCAATGTGACGCAAAATTCGTGTGCCTGCATTATCCAATGTGAAAAAACTACCCCACTTTAATCCTGGACATTCTCAACAAAGTTTGGTCTACATCATCTGATAGATGAGTGATTACACTAATTTTAAGACCCATAGAGGGCTGAAATTCAATGTTTTTTCCTGAATACCTTTAATGTCGATGAATGTATGCAGATACAGTACTAGAGCATCAATGATGCAGGGCGCTGGTGAGTCTCTTCCCTCCACATGACCTTGTGTTATTCCCGTCATCGCCCCCTTCTTTCTGTAGTGCCAGGAAAAAAAAAAACTTGCCCTAACCTCTAGACAAATGTACAGCAAAGGCCATGAAACCATCCATCTATATCCATTCTCTCTCTCTCTCTCTCTCCCTAAATGTGGGAGAGAGGTCACCTTGAAGCTAGACACTTTTTAAATGTACAGCAGAAGAGGAGGGCGCACACACGCAGCCATTGTTCTGTCCTTAACCCTTCCTCTGTGTCCTCAGATATCCTCTCCTCGCTCTGTCTCTGTCCTCCTCTACCCCTGGTTTTCCACAGTAGATTCCTCTCTCATCATCTCTCATCTCTCGGGGACTGTAGGGACAACAGCTATGAGGTCCCCCTCTAACTAATACTGCTACCATGGGGATCATGCATTCATTTGTTTCCTCTTTATTAGGGCCCCTGGCATTAGATTCCCATGGCAGTGTCATTAAAAGTTAAAATTCATCATTCAAATTACCTGGCAGTACAGATTAGATCCACAGAGAAGCATATTTTACACCGTGTTTATTAGTTTTAGTGTTTTTTTCTTCTTCTTTTTTTGGTTGGGGCACTCTGCATTTATTCTGATAGAACAATTGAGGATAGTGGGGGGATGGCATGCAGCAAAAAGGCCATGGGTTGGGCTCGAACCCACTGCGGTCGTCAAGGTGACCACTTGTTCTCTAATTTAAAAAGAATCTAATATTGATCTGGATATAAAATGCAAAGCCAGGAGGAGGGTGCTGCATACTTCACTAGTCTGTTGCCTCTGAGTAAACTTTATTTCTTATCAGTTTAATGAAAAGTTATGCAGCAACCAAATCTCTCAAGATTAGATGATGGGCTTACATGTAATTGCTTGGATGATGGTACGCCAAAAAAGCAATAAACAATAGGAGACTTTCTGCTCAAGGGTAAACAGAATTTCTATTTTCATGTTGACTGTGCATGGTGCTTCTGAATGAACTACTGCTGGTTCATCTAAGATCAGTATTGTGCTATTGACATTTTCATCCAGCCGGTTCACTGTGTGACTATTTCTTTGTTTATCGAGACTTGAAGTGATTCACTGAGCAGATATGACTGAATAATAGCATATCATGTTGGGGAGATCAGTTGCCATTCGTTATCCATCCACCACCAAAGCCAAATGTTTTTGTCACTGGCACTCTGGGAGGAGCCTATAGTTTAAGTGAATAGTCAAGCAAGTAATTGCTAACCCAACTGGAAATTAACCAACACATTAGGAAAATCAATTTAGCAGAGCAGTTAAAAGCAACAATTAAAATGACCAAACATTCTGTTTCCAGTTGTGAGGATTTGGTGCTACGTGTATTCTCTGTTTTCTAATGGAAAACACATTTTTGAACAGTTAGGGCAGGCATGCTCAAACTACTTCACAAAAGGCCATGTGGCTACATCAAGAGCGCACAGTTTGACCAATCAACTGTCAGAAGAGCTACAGTAAGTTGATTAAATGAGTCAAGCCTGGTTTGGAAAGAAAATCTGCAGCTGCATGGCTCTTTGTGGAATAGTTTGGACATGGCTTGTTGTGGGTTGGTGTTACATTACAGCATGTTGTCCAGTTGATACAGTATCTGCTTGACCACAATATTGCAGTCTTGTGCAGGAAAACACAAGTTTGATACAATAGTAGCATTGACCTTGTTGGCAGTGCTACAGTACCACACTATTTATTTTGTCACTAGCGGGCCTGATACCAATACCTCTGTTGATAACTTGGGAGCTAAATCTAATGTCAAGTACTTCAGGTAGCATCTCAACATTCATCATAGCTCCCTTTCCCTTAGAATTTCAATCACCTCCTCCCCAGTTACCATCTTTATTCTGTGATTGTAGTTTACCTGGGGAAGGGGTTTGTTACCGTCACTCCCTCTTCTTCCTCTATTGATACACCAGTGCACCACTCTGCACAAGCTGACAGACTGAAGTACTGTCACTGCTACTCTCCAACCACTTCTCTGCGCGGATGTAGGACAATTTTTTGTACTTTTGTGGGGAAAGTGTTATTTTAAATGACACATTTTCCTCTCGGTTCACCTTTTTTTTCATCTTGTCTGAGGAAGGAATGCCCAATCTGATGGCTCTTTAGCCAGAGTGACACGGCAGAGGACCATCATGATTGGCATCCCAAATACTATCCTAGTGTCGTTGTTTAACTCTAATGTTAGTCGTTGGTATAGCAGCAGCTTTGGCTCAGTAGACGGAGCATCTTCTGATCAGAGGGTTCCTCCAGTCTGTGACTTCAAGTGTCCTTGGGCAAGATACTGAACTGCAAATGGCTGATGGCGTTCCATCACCGTGATGTATGGGGGGTGTGCGTGTGAGTGATTGGGTGAATTTGATATGTTATAAAGCAATTTATATGCTCCCTAAGACTAAGTAAGTGCTACATAGTATGTGCAGTCAATTTACCATCAGCATATGATGAGTGAAGAAATCTAGATTTTAGTAAATGTAGAATTATAGTCTTATACATTATGGTATGCCTAGCAGCGCTGCATATACTGTATGTCTTTGTCCATTTTTTATTTTTTTTTCTTGTGCTTCACTGTTGTTCCAGCTCAGATCAAACATACCCTATTGCTGTGATAAGCTGACCTCTTGATTAATCGGTCAGTTGTGGCGTAATGAAAAAGACTGCAAACACAGCAAGTCTTCCATGATCATATACCTATGGATTTCCACACACACACACACACACACACACACACACACACACACACACACACACACCAGCTCTCACACGCCACACCCCAGGATCCCTGTGAGAAGGACAGATGCCCTTATTCAGCATCAGTTAACAGACGATGTGTGAAGACATTTAGAGCAGCACATTTAACATCCCCACCTTGTCTCTCACCCTATCCAGAGTTGTTTATCTTCCGCCCTTGATAAAGTGAAGGGCCCATTTTCTGTGGAGTGTGCTCACACAGTGTGTGCGTGTGTGTCACGAACAATCAATTGAAACATTTCCAACAGTCTCAAACCAGATCAATTGACCTTCCACAGATATGTGAACAATGAAGAGTGATGGACAAAATGGGAAAGTGGATCAGCACCGTGGAGCCGTGGAAGACGCAACGGGAGGAGAGAGAAGGAGCTAATATGGAGGAAGCAGGAGAAGAGGAGCGGGGAGGGATCATGCGGCGGTAAAGATGACAGGTAAGGCTGTCTACACGTGATAAGCAGGCTGAGCTGTACTTGCTACTGGGCTGGAGTCTGTGCCGAGAGCTCAGCTTTACAACTATGAGTCATGGCATCATTTATGCAAATTATAACTTTCTGAAAAGGTAAATTCATTCTGGTGAAATAGCAACACACACTTTAATTTAGAGCTCTTTTGTATCACTTTTAGACATTTCTCTGTGAGACTATGTTTTGTCTTGTGTTGGTTTTTTGGTCGCTATTGGACAGTGGAAACAAACTGTAAACACAACATTGATGTGTCATCATCATCATCATCAACTCAATATGACAAACATATATTGCTTATTCATACATCCAGCAGAAATTGAGCAGCATTATCAGTTGAACCTCTGAAAGACTATTGGTGCTGTAGATTTGTGTCACAGTCCGGTCCGTTACTTCAAGCTCCGCCTCTGATGCAATGTGAAAACACTATTATTATATAACTGTCAGTTAAAGCTGCTGCTTGTCAAATATCTCGATAAGGATGGACTTACATGTAACAGTAGCAATCTGTTGTGCAAAACGCTAACAACAGCATGCTCACATGGACAAGCTAAAATTACTTTACACCAGGGTTGGCCTGATGATGCCACTAGATGAAAAGACAGTGGGTAACCACAGTTATTACATTTGTTTACATGGATACATGTCAGTACTAAATTTGACAGCAGTCCAACTAATACTTGTCGAGACAAATGGCCAAGTTGTTGAGATATTTTAATATTGGCTGTGGTGACCCATCAAACAAGCAACTGCTGCTCGGTGGTTTTCAAAAGGAGGAAAAGTCATTTACAGCAGAGAGAGGAGATGGAGGCCGGGGGTTGTAGAGGAAAAAAAGGGGAGGGGGGGTATGATCCAAAACACACCAGTCCCAGTCCCCAGAAAGAGCATTTTTCAAACAAACCCTGAGGACAGTCAGATCTCTCAGTGGCCTCTCTGCAATCCCTCTAAATCTTCCCCAAATCCGACCTTAAAGAAACTGTGAGGAAGAGAGGGGTGAGTATGAGTCCTGACCATCTCATTTTGCCCGGAGCCGCTGCAGCACATACACTGTACTGTAGACCCGTGATCCGTGGGAGCTGCTGAATGACTGTATCCGTTTTAAACAGTCAACAAAACCACCGTTGTGCATGGAGCTGAATGTGTGTATGTGATTGTCAATAGCAGGGACATGTATAGGCAGATTACATCATCAGATTTACATTTCAAAATAATACGGATGAATGCAGAGGTCTGCTGCTTCAAGGATTCATATTAAAGTACATGAAGTTGTCAGGAATTGGTAAAAGGAAAATATCTTTCTGTAACACACTTGAGAGCAAAAGCTTCTACGTCAAAAAAGAGAAGATTTAAAAATTTGAAATGTTGAAAGTTGAATGACCTTGGTGTCTAACTGTCAAACTGCACTGCAAGTATAAGGAATGTCTTATCTTCCTTCCTCTTTCACCCCATTTTCATGTCAATTTCTAACAAAGTTTCTGTTCCTTCTACAACTCAGTTAGATTTATTTTGACATGCACCTTCTCTTTTCCGTTCTCTTTTTCTTTCATGCTGTTTTTTTTGCATGAAAATGAATATCACCTTAATTTGTTAAACTTACTCTCAGATGCATTCTTTCCTTTCCTCCACCACTGCAAGATGACATTTATGCGCTTCTTGAGTGTCACAGGTTAGTTTAAATAGAATATAATGTAGTCTTTTTAGAAACAGTGTAGCGTTCAGGGTTAGGTTAATGAGGTAGTAAGCTGTAAAATGCATTTTTAATGTTGTAGGTGTTCTAACTACTCCATATACTAGGGCTGGGTAGTTTTAACCTTAACAGTGCATCGTATTTTATGAGCTTATTTTCTATGCATCAAAACTCTTAAAGCCACTTTGAATGTCTGGAAAACAGTTATTTCATGCAGTGGTCTGTATATACAGTATAAAGTTTTGGGGTTTTGCTCCATAATGATCTGAGGTGTTGCTAATCACACATTAGTATTATTGTTGTTGTTATTGCACATTATTACACAGCTCCATTCTGCTCTCTGATTGGTCCATCGCTGCGTTCTGCGGTCCGTTATTTCTGTATAATGATCGTCGTCAAGTATAACAGCTAGGGACGCCGCTCTGATCAGCACAGCACAGAAAAGTGAAACTTTGCAGGATATTGTCATTAAACAGCTTCGGACTAACCGTAATGTTAGATAAATGACTTGTAACTTGTTACAGGGAGAGTGGAGGCTCCTTTCATATCGTGGCTGGAAACCAAACCTGCTGATCAGGGCCTCTGACTCGCGGTGTCACAGCTCTCCTCTCGTCTCGGTCATTCATGAAGTTAATCTCTTGTTTATGACAGATATGACTACACACAAATAGACAGATCGTAACACGTGTATGGTAATCCATCGACCCACTGATATGACTATCAAAGGCTTCAAATGCACTACCGGGAGGGTGGAGGCTCAGCAACACAGTGGACGTGACCAGTCTTGCAGATTTGCTAAATGATGCAATTATAAATCGATGAAAGTCGTATTTTAATCAACATTATGTTTCAAATTAATTATTTTACTCATAAACCGTGTAATAAGCAGGATAATGTATAGTTCGGAGGTTGTTATGGAGAAATAAACCCCTTCAGGTAGTATTCCAAACAACCTGTCAGGGTTTATTTCTCCATTACAACCTACGAACTATGTATATAAAGTGGTGGTTAACACTAATAAATTATGTAAGGGAACCATCCATATACTGTAGATGGAGTGAGTCGGGTATCAGAGGTGTGTAATTTGTGTAGTATTATTTGCAGCGTTGCTACAATGTGCTAAGATCGGTGTTTTCCTCAGCATCGTTGTCAGAGAATAGCTCATCCCTTGATGTGATTTTGGGGCTATGTTTCAAAATCACATTTTCTTCCTTTTCCCTTGTTCATCACTGTAGATGGCTGTAACACGGCTAATCTTCTTTGTTTGCTGCCTCGGCGGGCCCATGACGCCTCCGTCTGTGGAGCGCTCTGTGCTCAGACGGCCAACAGGTGGCTATGGAAAGCAGCGAGGATATCACAAAGCAGCTTGCACTTGAAGTATTGACTCACAGTTCAGGGCATTGAATCATCTCCGTCCTGACTCTCTGGACGGAGATGCTCAGGCATGCGTCATGAGTGCTCAGTGCTGAGGTCAAACCACTGGTCTCAGCAAAGCTCACCCTAGTAAAAAGGATTTTAAATAATGAATCTTGTTTTAATACATCCACTCCCTCATATGATTTACCATTTTCTCTTTTTTTCTTTCTTTCTTTTTTTTTAACATCATTTTGCTTTTATGACAGGTCTGGGAATGGAGGTCATTGGGCAATGAAGAGTGCGACTGAATTAATGACTGATATGTGAAAAGGAAGCAATGAAATACTAAACGCTTGAGTCTATAAAATACAAATGTGGAAGACTGTTTCTGCTGTAAAATGAAGTGGAGTTATAATTAAAATGTAGAGGACAAACTGCACATTAATCTAAAAACATTAAAATTAATCATGTAATATGATAATAATTTGAAGAATTCTGCATTCAACTGAAACTCCAAGGCTGTAGGCCATGGACGGACGGATAGATGGACGGCTCTTTCACCCGTCCTGAAATCATCTTAAAACTAATTTCATTGTTTAAGTGAAGCTGATGTCAGTGTGACATTTGCACTGCCCTGTTGGTCAGTGTACTGTCTACAATGCTTCTGCAATTAATTAGCACATTAATTATTACTGCTAGCAGTGTTTTCCTCCCCCAACAGACAATGTAATGCATAAGGGCAACAATCCCATGGGGCCTTTGGCTTCTGTCACATTTGCATTATACAATGTATTTTTAACAGTTAGATCCAATTGTCGCTGATGTGTTTCCAAAGGTTTTTTTTTTCTTTCTTTTTTTAAGCTCCCTGCTCAAATTTTATTGGATAATGAAGTCCATCAGTGACTGCTGTTGGTCTGCCCTCCATCAAAAGCTCAACTCTGTTAAAATTTTATAAGAGACTCAGCTGTGTTGCTTTCACACGGTGCACTCGATCAATCCATGGCATCCATAAACGTCCACACCTCGCTGAAATACACAGACTACCTGTGGTTTGACATTTCACAGATGCTCATATTATTGGCTTCAAATACTAGTTGTAGCAAACGGCTCACTTCTCCTCCTTGTCTATATTGTCTTTTGTGTTCTCTCCAGTTACTGCGTCAGTGATGCAGCAACATCATGACTCACTGTTGTCTGTGGTATGACAGATCGCTGTGACCCTTTTTTGAATACTTTTAACACTTTTTCAAAACTCTTCACAGTTACCACAACATCAGCCTATGTTGGCTATACAATTAACACATTTCTTGTTCTTTTGACACAAAATACGTACATTTTACACATTTACTCTTCTTCTACTACACACAAGCTCAACTAATTAGATGTTAACTGGGAAATTCTTATTTGCTTTCACACTGTTTGTCAAAACACAAAACCTCATGTTCAAAAGGCTATGGACAACAGTTCACATTGTATATTGAAACTAATTGCTTTTAAATATACAGTTGATTGAGCTAAGGCAAATGTATCAATCATAGCTGATTCCCATACTGTAAAGTATAGGAAACACACTCAGCTGTTGAGGTTCTTTTAGTGCATGGCCTATTTGGGCTGATCTTGCACAAAACAAAAGATGGGAAGACAAGGGAGAGGAAAACAGAAGATCTGGCAGATTAGCATTGACTTTGTATTTTTCATTTTTACTGTGTTTCTTCTGTTTGTAAATAGCATTTTCACAGATCTATGAGGTATAAGGCAGAATTATCTTTTTCTGCAGTAATTTTTCAGTTTCAATTTTCAGTTGCTTTACTGTAGACATTTTGTCAATTATTTTTCTCTTTTTTTGTGTAGTGTTCATTCTGCAAAGCTGCTCACTTTTTGTAGTGTTTGCAAAACAGAAACAAAATTCATGCATTTACTAAACCCAACAAAAGCAGTATCAATACAACAATATTCTGTTTGTAAAACAGCGACACATGTCAAGTGATTCAGTGTTATTAACTCTTTTGGGAATCGTGTGTTTTAGGTGTGTTGATGTTAACAGTTTTGAAAAAGTGTTTAAAGTCGGCTCATAGCGATTATAAAAAAAAAACTGTAAGAGTTCAGGGGTTATTCTGTATGTTCCAGGGTACTTTGCTGTTTCGGCCACTATTGCATGTTGATGGACTTTTGAATGGTGTATTCTATGGTAGTAATACCACATTTCACTTGATCGTTACCTACAAATATTGAATTAATGTTTCCACTGCCAAAGATAGAAAGGAAACAAAGCTACTTTTGATTTTCTCCTTTTTCCCACTAACTCGACTTGACCTTTAGCTTCTGTCTTCCATTAGAGCCTGAGGAGATCAACAGGTGGAGTGCAGTAAGACAGACAGACACACTCTCATATGTATATATATATATAAATGGATGGTTTTATACCCTCCATCGTGCTCTCAGCCTGTCTTTACACTAGCTCAAGAGATCATGACCGCTGTCTGTCCACCTACAGCAGAAAACTACACACGGGCGTTAATTATTTACAAACTATTGACAAAAGCTGGAGAAACCCTACAGCTGTTCTATCACCACTGACATGTTACCCACTCTCCCTCGTGTGCATAGTCCGTTTATTTGTGGTGTGTTAATGGCCGATGCACGTAATGACATGCATTTACCAGCTCATTATGGAAGCTGATCGTCAAGTATGCAACCTCAGGTACCTACTTACAGTACACTCGATTTACACAGAATGCCCATCGTTAAATATTTTCATCTGCCGTACTGTACCTCGTGTCAGTGCGTCTGTTTTCCACTTAAGCTTCTCAAAACCATCAAAAATGTGTCATATCAGGGGAGTAATATGTAGAATGTACATGTGTGTG
Source organism: Decapterus maruadsi (assembly GCA_030347415.2). NCBI lineage: Eukaryota > Metazoa > Chordata > Actinopteri > Carangiformes > Carangidae > Decapterus > Decapterus maruadsi. The sequence goes on from CM064897.1 coordinate 7,723,628, forward strand.
CGCATACTAATGGAGTGACTCAGTAATACGAACAGTTTACAGTGTACAAATATGCAGCATGTACGGTGCTGTACTGTATGTCTAAGCTTTGGATGGTAAATCTTTGTGTATTCTTGTATATTTGTCAGAGTATAAAAAAACAAACAAAACAAAAAAACAATAGTGGTGCTGCAGTATCTCTTACTTAGATACAGAGAATGATAAAAACTCCTTCTGAAACAGGCTGTCTCTGCCACTGGTGCTGCATGTACCATCACAGTGCGAGTGTGCCAAGATGAAATTTAGGCCAGTCACTCCGGGTGCGACACACTGCTCCTTTATACCTTAGGGATGTTAAACTTTGCCAGAGTCTATTCTTTAGTGAGCAGTTTAGGTTAAGAGAGATCCTGAGAAAATGTCAGTGATGGTGCAATCTCACTTTTTATCCTCTTGATGCCATCTACAATAGCAGACTCAGGCTTTTGGGCCTTGTGAACGCCTCGTTTATGTGGTTCATAAGTTTTATAAATTTGCATCATTATAATGCGTCAACCTCAAACACCATCATAATCTTCTAGAAACAATGTCCATGCTGATTACTGCTGCTATGATAGGAGACAGCCAGACTGAGCTGCATAATAAAAAGATGGTAACTGAGGGAATTTTTAATATGGATCAGCTGATCCCCAATCTGTTTAGTAAATTATCCCCCAACAAAAGTGTGCTAGTGCTAGTAATGTTATGTATTACCTATGTCTTGCCCCTTTATTTGATTAGCATACCATCTGGCTTCCCACTATTTCTGAAAACCCGGTTATCTTTTTGTTTTTCACTTTACATGTTTGATTTTTCATTTTTAAAAATGTCATTTGCCCACCTTGGTCTTTCATCACCTCGCATGCAGCATTAAATTGTCAAAGCTTATCTGTGACACAGCCTTTGTACCTTTGTGGACAGTGGTAGTGACGTTTTTACAGCTTAGGGTTTCTATGTGACAGACGTGGCCACAAATTTATGTGTTTGTTCTGATGACACGGTGGGGGGGGACCTACAAAAAACTGAGCAAAAAAAAACAACAATTCATATTAGAGCCCATCAATGTCATGTAACACCACCGACTATATGTCATTGTCACAAATGCGCCATGGGATTGTGTAGAACATGCTCTCTTCTTTCATATACACAATCCAAATCCTTCACTAATCATAAATCATAGAGCCATCTGGGAGTGATGATTGATTTCATTGCAGTGAATAAAAGGCAGAATCAGCCTTGTCTCTCTGTTTCTCTCAACCCGTGCACCTCTTTCTGCTGCGTTCACTCTCCCAGTCCAATGAGGCCACATAGTAGAAAGCAGCAGGGAGTGTGTGTGTCTCTCTGTGTGTGTTGGTACATTTCTATGTGTATGTCAGTGGGAGTAATGAAGCAGAGGATGAGGTTGACATGAAGTCTATCAGAAGGTGTCAGTTTGGGTTAATCCTGATGTTATCCTGTCTGTATACACCATGCCCCTCTCTCTCTCTCTCACTCACACACACACACACACACACAAAAAGTATGAATTACTTACATTGCTTATGAAGACAACCACACACACAAGCACACATCTGTCTCTCCTACACACAGGCTCGCACACCTAAGTTTGACATGAGAGTAATTGAGGAAACTATTGTCAATTAACTCTGTTTCACTATCTCACTGAGAGCAGCTAACCTGTCACTGCCTCTATTAGTACAACTAGGACAGAATTAATCACCATTCCAGAAACATGCTAAGTTTATTTTTCTACTCACTAGTGTGGCTAAGGACTTGCATTGGCTCCCAGTCCCAATCTTTTTACACTGCATTCTGGAGTACAGCGAGTGCAAGAATCGGCAATGAAATCTTACACGAAGGTGTCCTGACATGCAGCGCAATGATTGTGTTGTGAATATATTCCATTTGTTCAGAATCCAAACCAATCAAATTATCGAGGGATGTAAACAAACTTCTGGTACTATTTTTAGATTCCTAAAATGTACTGGTTGCCGTTTTTGACATCTCGGACTGAACTATTGAAATAAATTTCTCTCCGTCCATGCTTGCTAGTTGGTTGTTCACCTCTCTCTGCTAACTAGCTTGTCAACAGGAAGCAGGGTGTACTTTTCAACCAATAAGAAGGGTTTAGGGGCAGGACACTGCTGCAAAATGTTGTCCAGATAGAGACAGAGCGAGCAAGTTCTTCAGGGGTTATGTTAGGTTTAGGACAGGCTGATTGAAAAGTATGCATTCTAATCACTTTTTCTCACTCACTCGCATCGCTGCATGTCAGGATGGGGCGTCATACAATGTGCTCCCTGTGTCGATGGATTTGGAAAATTATAAGGGACGTCATTACACTCAGAAATGCTTGTAAAGCTGCTTATTAGTGGTAATGTGTGCTTTTAGTGGCATGTTCTACTATATCCCCCATTAATAAGGTGTGGGTTGACATGCTGGCTTTTGCTTTCCAGTATCAAAGTGGTTTGCTGTTTGAAAGCCCAAAGGCTAGTATTATTATTTTTTATACTTTCCTTGCTTTCAATATATCCAAAGATCCATCAGCATCCTCCAATACTTGCTGACAGTTGGAGGATTTTCTGAGTTTGTACCAGTCTTGATCCAGATGTGGATGCAGCATCTCATGCTGTATATGGACCAGATCCAGACCATAGAACCCAGACGAAAACAAGCACATGGCCCAAATAAGAGCCATATTAATTTTGTTACAGGTAGATGTGATAATTGTTCAGATCTGGGAACAGTACGATCGCTCCTGGAAAGCTTTATACTGTATGTGTTGCATTATGTCACACAAAAGATTAAACTGTTTCATAAAGAGGGAGCTTGAGAAAGAAGGTTGATCAGTGTAAATATACATACATGTAAAGGTTAAGTACTAGCTTAAGGTCAGTTGATTGATGGCTTAGTTCTATTTATGCCTTTTGTTGATGATAAGAAGAACAAAGAATATTGACGATCTTATTTCAAAGTGAATCAAATCAACCATCTCTCCTTCTGCACAACCTACAGTATCTCTTGAAGTCGAGAAAAGTTGTTTCCTCTTCCTCTTGAATTTATCTGCTAGCTCTGGCCTCTCTGTATCTCTGCTCCTCTCTCTGCCCCGCGGCCCTTCCCCACGTGGGTCGACATTTCCCAGCAGTGCTTGATGTATATCTGACCTTTGATGTTGTCGCTGCATGTCCCAGAGCCTGCGGCCCAATTAAAACTAACAACCCCTAAGGCCCTCCAACCGTCCCTCCAACCAACCCTTTGTCTCTTCCGCCACTTTTTTTGGTCCCACCCATTACTTTGCTCCTGCATACAGTACTTCCTCTCAACTCATCCCCTCTTGCCCTGCCACAGCTGTGCACCTTTCCCTCCTCATTTGTGATTCTCCCCTCTCTCTTTCTTTCACTTCCTGCTTTTATTTGAAGTCCATTCCATTTCCTGCAATGTTACATGGCAATCTATCATTTATAAGCACACAGATTTTTGCTTTCCCCTCCCATCTGGGTAGTAGTGGTGCTGGAAACCTCACAACTCCAATTTCAGCATATTGCTCAATTCCTGACTTGATACATGGTCTGCTTCATGTGGAGGCAATACCCAGACCTCATTTATTTAATTTAAAGCACATTTGTTAATTCCAACTAGTGCAGATGCTGTCGAGTTCCCACACCATATTCATTGTGATGACTTACGGATGTAATTCATCAGCTTGTGCGAGTGAGTGAGCTCTCTTGTTCCCCTTGTTCATCAGCTGCCTCCATCTCTTTGACTTACAATGTCATAACAAACACAGGATATTATGTGCCCATAGTGCATATGGACTGATAACACATTAATACCATGTATTTATGAGTAACTTCATTGAACCCACTCATTTTAGTCTGTAATATTTACAATCACAAGCAATATAGGTACAGAAATCATCTTTCATCAGAGCAGATAAAAGTGCTTTTAATTTGCAAAACATGAAGAAGTTGAGAGCTTGCAACAGAGAGTTGTAGAAAAAGAAAATCTGCAGCCATCATCAATGACATATTTGAGGTATTTGCTCTGTGAGTGTATGTTCTATTAAAGACAGATACTAAAAGAACGCATTGTCAGTGAAGAGTTTATTTTATGTAGTAAGTCAATGTTTTTGCACCTTAGCAGGTTATTAATTAATGTTCCCTCATTAGGATGATGCAGCCGACCTTATGTTTCTGTCAAAACTTATTTGCTGTATGTTTGCACATTAGTTGTACATAATTATAATCTCTAGGAGACCGTGCTGCTCTGCTGCATCTGCTGAAGCCTCACTAAGTTAAAATAGCAGTTCAAACCGGTCCAGGTGTGAACCAGCAACATGATGCTGAGGAGGTGGAGCCTCGGGGAAACACACAAGCTGTTGTGGGCCAGTGCAGACTTAAATATGTAACCATGGTTTCATGAATCCCTGATAACCACCAGTGGATGAATCATTTGTGAAATTTTGTGAGAACGGCTTAAATGTATCGGTATAAAAGAAAAATCTGTCTGCTGAAATATTTGTATATGATCACTGAATGAAATTATTTTTAAAGGGCAAAATAACAACTTCTGAGCACCCTGTGCTGCAAATCAAAACTTTGACTCAAACCATTTTAGACCATGCATTTATGTTTACATTACAGAACGACTATAAGATTGACTCCCACATTTTTGGTTCTGGCCAGAGGAGGGCGACTGCTGGCGCTGAGCCGAGGCTCATGGAGCATCAGGTCTGACTCCACCAGGTCCTGACCTGCTGTCCGCCTCTCTACCCCTCTGTTAAATAATGCATGCAGACTGGTGACCTCCCTGACTCCCCCTGACAGCCATGCTGCTGTATCTAGCTATCACTTGTACTTACACTCTACTTGGTGAGAGAAGGTCAATGTATATGGCAGTAGACATGTAAATGTGTAGATATACGGTGTCACTGAGGTTACGGCTTGTGTAAGAGATACCGTGCCTCGTGCAGGAAAGGACAGATCCAAACAGTAACACAGACAACATGCTTTTTACACGCTGTAGCTGTGCAGCGAAGTAGCCCGTAGCTTAGCATCCCTCACAAATGTTGGTTCTGCAGCATCAGGCAGAAGTGGAGTAGAGGAGTTCAGCCGGTTTCAGACAGAGGGAGCATTAGCTGTCAGCTGACAGGAGCACTTCAGGTTCAGACCATATCTACTCCCCTGAATCTGCCTCACACTCGTCCTCTGTGTCTCTCCCTCCCTCTCTCTCTCTCAGTCAGTCTCTCCACATCTCTCTGTCCTTGGGGAACAGGGTGGATGGAGGTGATTACTACATGGAATGGCTCTCGCCACAAAGAAGCTGTCAGATGTGAAAAAGGCACTTCTGCTCGTACCTGTTTTATCCTCAACATTACCATAATCATGTAGTTGAACATAGGCCATACTTCCATTTCATTTTGAAAAGGATGTTGAAACATGCCTGCTCTGCAATTTACACACTGTGTATATGAAGAACACACCTACTGAAGAGTATGGGACTTGATCCCCCGTGGGAATCCTTTGTACAAGGGTTTTTTTGTTAAAGACTGCTTTCAGATTTTCTGCTTATCAAAGCGCTTTAATATTATACAGCAGATTGCACACCCAGTGATATATATAATTTCTCAACTTAACTTAGGGATTTTCATGCATTTATGTTATTATCATCCAGGTTATGAAGGTCACCCAGCATGACATCTATGCAACATTAGTGGCTGCAGTGTGATATGCAAAACACGCACCATTTAGATCCCATACATCACTTCAGAAGTTCCAGGCCAACAGCGGTCCAGAAGTTGCCTTGCCTAAGTATGGCGGCTCGAGGGATTGTCAGCAACCCTATGGAGCGCTGTGACATAGGCTCATCCATCTTGCCCCACTGCATTGTGGGGGAAGATGCTCCGCATCAGCGGGGGGGTCAGGGGTGATGGATGCCGAAAAGCACAGAGACTGTCGGAGAAGAGAGGTGACAATCTGGGCCTTCTGGGACCGTGTCACAGCGCATCCCCAGGTATGATGGCAAGTGCTGAGGGAACGTGTTGTGAGGGTACGAGGAGACTTCGTGCTCAAGGGCGAGAGGGGGATGTCGGCACAGCACTGCTGGCTTCACTCATGTCTCCTCTGTACCCTTCCCTAGAAAGGATGCAACACCCCGCCAGGTCTATTTAGCAGGCTCATTCCAAAAACAGCACCAGAGCACATTGCTAGCCTTCACGCGCAGGCACGCACACAGAGATGAAGACACAGACAAACACATACTGTACGTATGGTGTTAATGTATGTGCAGGCAGTACCCACACACGGAAACATAAGCTCTCTCCTGCACACACAGCCTGCTGGTAGCCCCCCTCCCCTGTTTCTCTCAGTGACCCTTGATGAAGGAGTACCAGAGTAGTTGGCAGTTCTTCATTGACATTCAGGATAGTGTGTGTGTGTGTGTGTCTGGGTGGGTGGGTGCGTGAGCGTGAAGCCATCTAACTACAGACAATCCCTACACATTCACTGGTGGCCAGATTGACTTGGTATTCCTCATGGCACCACTCCTAAACCACTTACTCACATTAGCAATGCTAATGCAGAGAGGTGCAGGGAGACAGATTCATCATACACCACCACCTCCAATTCCCCCGCTTTGGCTTTTTTTTTTTTTTTTTTACCAAAACACACACACACACACACACACACACTCAACAACTGTCATCAACCAAATAAGGAAGTAAACAACTATGTGTTTTAGTGGATTCTAGACCACAGGTTAGGCAGGAAAGACAATGAATTCTACTAGTGGTGTCTGAAATACTTATCTCTACATCGCTACGTAGTCCAAATCTGTTCCAGATTTACAAATAAGTTTTTAATAACACAAAATACAACTGTCTGACCTGAGGATTATTGGACATAATATGCTTTCAGCCAGGATTTGATAGAATTTGATATTTTTTTGTAAGTAATAACATTGTTCATTTCAGATACGGCATTAAAATGCTTGTAAAAGCTTTTCACTGACTGCGGTGCGTCTAGCAAGCAGGAGAGCAGTGGGTCACACAAAATGACACACACAATTACTCGAGTGGGTTTTGAAACTTATTGATATTTAATGAATTTCACACAGAATTTGTTATGGATCGCAGCCTGTGCAGTAATGTGGCAATATTTTTCATTCTTGCTTAGGTGTTGTGCCACTTACATCCCATCAGACACCCTCTTTTACCGTCTGATTTCTAATCCTTCTGCGTGGCTGTTATCAAAGACGGATGTTCCATCATGGTGATTGTGTTCATGTTCAACAAATCACTCAATTACAGCTCTGCTGGTGTCTATAGATCCAAGATTGTATTCTCTTTTAATGTTTTATTCAACAATGAGACAATATTTGTGGTTTTAAGAACCAAAACCATCTTGACATAGATTTTGCATCTCTTCTCTGGCTCTGGTAACAACAAGGGAGCAACTAGGTACTGTATGTACTAGGGGTAGCCGTATTAGCTGTGGCTGTTGTCTGTATAGTTGTGACATCTCTCTGAAGTCCTGATAGCTCATTATAAGACATAGTTAGACTGCATAATGACTCTTGATGTTTTTTGTATGGGTTTTGGAGAACACTGTGTGCCTGTTGGCAAAAGTCAAATCTCCCCGTCAGTATTTGAATGTTACATTGTAAGACACCTCCAATAATTTAGCACACATTAAGCTAGAATTTTCGATGAAGCCCAGCAGATGAGACTCTCCAAAACAAGATGTGAAATGTCACCGGCGCACAGATGTCAGGGATGTGCAATTACTTTCAGGCTTTCCGAAGCACACGGGAGAATTGAATATTGCACATTGAAATTCAGCTCGCAAGGATAGCGACCTGTGTCATCAGATGCTGTGTGATACGTCTAATTTCCCAGTCTTTATCAAAACTCACAACACTGTGGAGGCTTCCTGCGGCGTATCAGCGGAATCATAATCACTTTCCAAAGGAAGTTTATCCTCTCCCTCTCACTCACTCTCATTTTATTTGACAGCAGGAGTATAGTCTCAGCTTGTCCACTTTTACAAATAATATGTCAAGTTGTGTAACAACCTTAACAAAAGAAGAAATGTCCAAAGTCAAATACTTGAACAAATTGAGCCCTAATAGTTCTTCGGTAATCATTTCTTATTCCAAATTACAGTAATTTGCACGGTTGAGTAATGAGGTTTTATTCAACATTATTCTAAAACGCGAGGTTCAGAACGTGCTTTTCAAAGTCAACCACAAGACGTCATTAGGAAATGGCAAGACTAAAAGCAAGTGGTAATTATAGAGCCCCTGTCATATTTGATCACAGTGGGATCCTTCAACAATCCTTCACAACCCTAAATGTAGCCAAAATGATTTGCCTGTACTGTATTTTTCACTTTTTTTTTGTCTTTTTCTTTTGGCCAGCACTGAGCCATTTACCTCACATTAGCCTGTTGTCAAGGGGATTATATGAGCGGCCAGTGTGCGAACATGACAAATACCTCATGCATCATGTACGAGTCCCACGCAATACCTTATAAAAGAAATATAACAAATGTTCTCTCTGTCTCTCTCATGCTTCTTTCTCCCTATCCGTGCATTGAAATCATGTAACCAGAACGTCTGCCTTCATTTTCACATCCTTCCTTTTTTGTTACATTACTCCATGGCATCTCACTGCTTTGAAATCCTGAGGTGGAAAAAAAAAGAAAAAACACCTTTGATGTTCCATTGCGAAACTTCAAAGCAGAGTACGGCTATAATTGACCTTGAAGTAATTAGGTAGTGAATTGTTGATCCTGACATCTTTTTTTTTTTTTACAGTACGATGTCCTGCTGGTTAATGTGGGTTCAGAGACTCTGCAGTCACATGGACTCTCTGATGACGGGTCAGAGAGAGACACATGCTTTTATCTCTGTACACATGTTAACTCAAAGCCATAGACAGACAGTATGGACATGATGATGTGTGTACTTATATAAAGAATCAGCAAACCGTGTCTGAGTTAGTGTGTGTGTGTATGTGTGTGCGTGGCGCTCTGAAAGTGCTGCTCCTATTGAAGTGGCCTCAGTGTCACTAATGAACCTTCAGGCACAGTGACAGGAATGAGGGCCAAAAGAAATTTTGTGTGTGTGTGTGTGTGTGTCGGTGGCTTATGCACGGCTGAAAGTAACACTCAGATTTGTGTGCGTGTGCGCGAGTGTGTTAGCGATATCTTGTGTGGCCAGTGGGCCTGAGGAGGCTGCAAGCCGGCGATAGGGCTGGCCTCTGTTGTGCTCCAGCTAATCTACTGAGCAGCAAGGCACAGGGGGGGTCAAGGAGAGGCCCCGTCCTCTCGGGGAGCTCGGTCCAGCAATCTAAAACACTCTCGCCTGCTCTGTGTTGTCTTCTCCTCCTCTTCCTCCACCAATGTGGAACAAAACGCAGGTGATACAGCATGATCCCAGGAAGCCAGCGCTGTCGTTTTTCATATTAGCAGTCGCCTATGTCACGTTAGATAACAGGGTCAGGAAAAGTTAGAGCTGTGCACAGCGTGAGAGGAAGTGCTGCAGTACGAGACTCCATGTTGTATATTTTTAACATTTTTAAACAAAGCGATTAGAGGCTTTGTTCATCTTCTACTTCCGTACTGTTTTTCTTGATTTGGTGTTTGTACATTGTTATCCAAAAGCAGAAAAGTTAAAGCTGGAGGTTTGGTTTTAACTGGATTAAGCGTTTTCACTGGCAAATCCTGGGGTGATTAGGAGGTAAACAACACAAATAATGCAATTGCTTTTAATGAAATGTAGGACTGATTAGACAAATGAAATTTACAATTTGTTCCTTTTGTTAAATTCAATCCCGTCTCAGTGCCCAAGGCTTAAAACTAACCTTCCAGCTTCTCAAATACTGGTAATGATTATAATGCTCAGAATCCATCACAGTCTCCAGAAAATACCCCGACTAATATCACATCCCTGAATGTCTTCATTTACCCCCTGGAATGGAAAAATAATGCATTATATACAATTCTATCCATTTTATACATCTAAAGTGTATCCTTGCAGGTGATGGAGTACCCTTGCTTTCTTCTATGGCTCCCTGAAAAGAATAGGCATCTGCCACGGTAGCTGCAGCAAAGCATTCAGGCTCAAACACCGATCATTAAGCCAAGGTTGAAATCAGTCAAGGGCCTCTACTCCTGCCCACTCCCTGCTATGTCTGCTGTGCCCCACAGGAGTAGAATTCAGTGATTAAAATGTCAGTAATTACTCCATCGGTCGCGTGTCCGCGTGTGAGTGCGCGCGCCGGGTTACGCGTGTGCGTCTACGCTACACATGTAGAGTGCACGTCCATCCAGTGTTGTTAGCGAAAAGGACACCTTCGATGTAGCCCCCGCGGGGAGAGAGTTGTGTAAGTGCTCCCTGTGTGAAAAGTGTTGGATAATTTGACTCAAGGCATTGGCACCCAGAGAGGTGTGCAAGCAGTTTGTCAGAAGCCAAGTATCTGCTAAGCCTTTATGTGTGTACGTGTGTGTGTGTGTGTGTGTGCGCTTACAGTACTGTAGGTTAGACACAATAGCTGTGAGTTAAACCAAAGTGACAACTCAGAAACATTTTTGCAGCCAGAAAAAAAGGTTTCTTTTCTTTCATTTTCTGATCTGTAGCTGCTGCATTTCAAAAAGTTTAACTCCATAGAAAAGTCGCAGCATTGGTAGCAAACCCATCTCTGAAATTGTCTCAAGTTATTATACTGAATTTTCCTCATATTGTTGTGTGCCGAAGCCTCCGTGAGAGGTGACAAAGTGGCAGGAGACAGACAAAGAGGCCTTGATTGAAGTGGCAGGGCTAACGCAAACACAAACACATTGTGATCGAAAGGTATTGTGTCAAAACCGCTCGTTTGTGTCAGGGTGCATTAAGATTGTAGTCGGTGCGCGGCTTAGTTCCTTTGTCTGCTAAAATTACCCACCGGCTGTCTGTGTGTGTGTGTGTGGAGATGAGGCGGGCTCAGTGCGGCCCAGTTATAGACTATAACATGAGCTGTGACAGTACAGTGTGACTGTACCTGCCTGTTATTGTTTGTCTCATCTTCTGGTGCATTTACTAGTGCCTACACAAGACTGTGCACGGGCATGTTGTTTAAAAAAGAAGAGTTGCATTAAGCTGCAGCTGCTTAATAGCATGTTTAAAACATTTTTTTTGTGCTATGAAATGAGATTAAAACCGTAGTGGTGGAAGTGGAGGAGATTGTGATTTAAGGGAATTTATGTATACATTAGGACAGGTTTTAGACATGCTGTGTGGAATTGGCATTGTAAATATGTGTGGTTGCATAGGATTGTGCCTTCAATACATATGTATGGGTTACATGAGCCGTCATAAATCATCTGTGGCGCGTAGTGTTTCATTTTGAATGACATTGCAGGGATATTTGCAATCATATCCTCCTTGACTTTCCCTCCGTCTTTTCACACGCACGCGCACACACGCGCACACATACGCTGTCCCCGTGACTTCAGAGGACATTACATTGACTTACTTTCTTTTCATGGGGACTTACTCTCACACTTAGCCATAACTATGACCTTTAACTTCACCTTAAAACAAACCTTCACCTTGGAATTTAATAATTCATGTTATGGCGACTTGCTTTGAGTCCCCATAATGAGGAAAATCCCCATAATGCTTTGCAGATTTATGTCCCCACAACATGAGGAGTACCACACACACAAACACACACGGTGCATGCACAGCCCCCTGACTTGCTGCATGTGAAGGAACTACACTACTACGCACACAGACAAGGACTCGGATTCAAGTATTATTATGAGCATGTAAAAATAAATCAAACACATGTGCAAACAGACGGACGTCTTTGCATGCATTTTTACATGCACACGCAATCACTGGAAGTGCCAGATGTCCTGTTTGTGAAAGTTAAACTCATTGTAAACAAAGATGTTTGCGCTATATTTAGACCTGTACCGGGGCCTGGTGCGGGATTGGCTGCCTCTGTTTTGTTCCTGTACTCGTCCTTCTGCCGTTGCACCCTGTTTGACGTTGACCGTCATTAGCTGAGAGCCTGTGAGATGGGGTGGAGGCGGGGTGGGGAGGGGGTGCTCGCAGGCAGGCACGTGCACACATAGGGCCCTATGGGTGCTTGAGCCCCTGCCCTTTTTTGCCTCGTCTTAAAAAGTGCCCTCTGCCTGTGTGTGTGGTTTTTTTTTTTTTTTTTTAACAACATTAATAAATTCCTGTCAGGGATGTAAGTAAAAAAAAAACAAAAAAAAAACAGCGGTACAAAAACTCCACGTTTTCTTGTAATACCGGGTTGTTTGAGCCTGCCGCTTCCGCCAGAGAGAGAGAGAGGGCGAGTGAGTGAGTAAGTGAGAGGAGAGAGAGCCAACTGCGCCCGGGTGTTGCCAACTTAGCGACTTTGTCGCTAAATTTGGCGACTTTCCAAACCCTCTTGGCGACTTCTTTTGTTAGCGACAAATCTAGCGACTTTTTCCCGGAGATATTACAAACGTTTCAGGACCTGAAATCACGTTATTACAGCTGTTTCCAACGAGCAGCGGCGCTGCCGCGAGCCCTCACTGACTGTCAGCCTGCACAGTAGTGTCACAGAGCCGTCTCCGCTGCATTCAGAGACGCACTGATCCACTCCATAGCGACTTCTAGCGACTTTTGGGGCAGCCAATAGCGACTTTGCTTGCTGAGGAGTTGGCAACGGATAACTGAGGAGACGTGACAGTGGAGCAACTTGAACCTGTGAGTTATGGTCTAGTCGCAGTCCACTTATTCAGCATTTAATATGGGTAATATAAACGCTGTATTATTCTATTATTCAATGTGTCAGCTTCTGTTTTTGCCGGACGTCGGAGCACGGCGCATCAATTCCGCACAGAGCAGAGCAGATCGTGCGAGACAGGAAGTAGTGTAGAAAATACAAAATAAAACACCGGGTTCATTTTCAAAATAATATGCACTGTGTTTACGGCGGATCCATATTGTGTAAAGGACCAAAAAAAAATGTCCTGCCCTTTTCTGACTTTGAGCCCCTGCCCCTCTATAATCATGTGCACGTCCCTGCTCGCAGGTGCGGTTGAAGAGCAAGGGACTTCATAATGATGATGATCACCGTGACTATCATGATCATGAGTTGCTGCCCTCCAGTTAGTCGACTTCAAGGGGGAAGGTCCTCTAAGAGCAGAATATCTAATTGATGTAGATGAAAAGATGAAGAGAGACTTAAATTTAGTTTAAAAAGTTGAATTCCCACACCTCCTTTAGGTATCCCTCAAATCCAGGGAAGTGTGGTGTGGTGGTGCCGGCTGAAAACATAATGCACTTGATGTGGAGGTTGCAAAATGTGGCTGAACGCAGGGAAGTGTGCAGAAAGGATTCCTGCTTTTATTCTGGTACAAAGGCTGGTGCTGCCCTAGATGTGTGACTTCTGATCCATATTCACCATAATGATGAATAATATAAATAGAGAACCACGATTAACAAGTAAAATGATACTTTGCGGGCTTGATGCAGTGGATGGTTTATAGAAAGAATAAAATGACAATCGTTAAATCCAACTGTTTTTAATAAAGCAGATAAAGCACACAATGCGCTACAAGACTAATAAGGCAGATAAAGTCCATACTGTGCAACAGGACTAACACTGTTCTTTATTAATCCAAGTGTAGGCATGCAGTACAAAGACTCCCGTCACCAAGTTGGGAGAAATATAATGCCTAATAACTACGTTCAAGACATTTTAATATATTTTTAAGGTCTTAAAATGTAATTTCAGCTGTGATTGGGGGGGGTCAGATCAGGGTACGGAAACTGGAAAAGGGAAAGGGTATCATAATAGGCTGCAGATAGTGGAAATTAGAAGATTTGGATGATAGCAGGGAGCGGTGAGTACAGAAGGCAGTTGAAAGGAGGAGTAGTGTGTGTGTGCAAGAGGTGGAAATGTGTGTAAGTTCATGTGAAGGGTGCAAGTCTACTTCGAGGGGTTGTGGGTGCGGTGCGGCGGGAGGGATCAGACCAGACACCGGGGGGGAGGGAGGGGGTATCGTCTAACCACCTACAGTACCAGGACAGAGCCTGCAGAGGTGGATATCAGGGAGAGAGAACAAGAGAGGAGGGATGGTTTTAAAAGAAGGGGGGTGGGGGGGCTAAGATGAACGAAGTGGGTATTGAAAATGATTGTGCACTTAAAGTCCAAAGACAAAATGCACATGTGTTTTGCATAGCTGAATATGTAATTACACATAACAGGGAGACAGTATAAACATGTTGTGCTGGGATTTTATATGGGCCATCTCGGGCTCAGGTAGAAGACATCAAAGCCTTAACATTATCCCTAATTATGGCTGGGTTGTTGTTGTAACTTCTCTCCCCCTGCTCCCTCTCTTCCCACACCTCTGCTGCTGCTTTTCGCCTCGACTGAAGAAACTGACATCACAGCAAAGATCCGCACGGGCTTCTTTTAACACATTCATATTGTAATGAGGCCGCCGATTAGAATAGTGGTTTAATGCGAAGCCTTCCGGAGAGTCGAGCTCTCAAGTCAGCGAGATTTGTGTCAACCTCAGGAAACCTCAAAGACCGAAAGAGCAGGAAATACTAAGTGGCTGGATGTGAAAGTATGAGCGCTATTATTGTCATGATTACCGCCGTGTCCCTCGTCATCAGCCTTCATCAGTTGTCTTAAAGCCCCAGTATGTAACTTATTTGGCTTTTTATTAGAAAAAAATCAAATATTGCTTTCATACATATTTCAGTGAAGTTGAATCACACCCGCATACAAATGAAAGCTTTCTCGTACCTTAGAATGAGTTGTTACAAGTCGTTACAAATATACAAGGGAGGGCCCACCGAACCGAGGCTGCCATGTTGCATCGCCATTTTTTACATTCAGTGGCAGCGTGACCGTAGGTAACCACAGAAACTCACCGGAGCTGTCGGCTCAGGGAGAAAGTTTTGGAGGTAGCGCCTGTTAAAACTGTCACCACTGTGCAGTGTGAGGAAGGACAGAGGTACTGATGTTGCCTTCAGGTGCAGTCAGACACCTGAATGACGCCGTCGGCAAACCAACCGGAACATGTAATTTTACTCGACGAGAGAAAGAAAAATTGTAAAAGTAAAATGTGGGTGAGTTGAACAATACATCACCCTGACAATATTGTCAGGCCTGTTTTGCCTCATGCTGGCGAACTACTTGTTTATCCTGTAACATGCAGCGTCTGTTGTCTGTCTGATGTCTGCCCGATTTCACGTGAATGCAACGTCAAGAATACATTCCTATATGCACCGCACCGCTAGACGGGGTTAATTCCTATTTCCTACACATTATAGCTTTAAACCGTTTTACTTACCTCACTGGTCTTCATCATTACACACATGGAGTTAATGTTTTCAGGCACAAAGGATGGTAAAGGGTCATCATTTGCATCTCATCATCACCCCTGTTTACTTCCCGATGCAACGTCTTCAAACTTGCCCCACCTCCTCCCTTCTTCTTTTTTTCCGATGCCATCAAACCCCCTCCCTCTCTCCGTCTTTCATCCTCATCACTATAATGTCCCTGCTCGCCATGAGAAAGAAACAGGGGGAACATTTAACCAATGACCGGCAGCAATTAGTGCCACTGACCTGCTGAGTTAGTGTCGATCTCTGCCCTTGACCAGCTCTGACCACACTGTGAACCGCGCTGCAAACAAACAGTGGGGCAGTTACCGATTGGCCCATGTATGCAAAGTGCTGTGCATGAAGGTGAATGTTTGAAGACTTTATTTTCCCCTCCCCCCCCGCCGCCCTCATCACGCAGAGCAGACACCCAGTATGGGAGTGATACATACACACACAGACGTGTGCAGACGCTCTGTGGAAGTTGCAGAGCCACCAGCGTGCATTAGAGAGGCTGACAAAGCTCATTTAGGTTTGCTGGTGATGAAAGGAGTACACAGCCCCGTCCCACTGAGCTTTGTGAAAACGTTGTGACAACGCAGAGTGATCCACTTAGGAGGTGCATAGTGGCCCTCGGGGGGTGGCAGCCTTCTCTGGTGGCTCCCTTTTTGCTATTGTAGGCGTGAGCAGCGCACTAAACGCTATACAGTACAGCCCGAGTCCGCTCGTGTTTCTCCAGGCACGCGCGGAGGACACCATGCACGCCACGCTAAGAGAAACTGTGTAAAGTGTGGGCGGGTGACAGTCAGACAGTAAAGGTGGAAATGTTTGAGATGTTTGCCTTGTCATTGTGCAAGTGCCCGTTTGAGTATGCGTGTGAGTGGGAGTACCGCGTGTTTGTCTAATTAACTAGCCTATGTTTTCTTCTCTTGCGGGCTGAGGAGGATTTTACCTCCTGCAGAGAAATAAACTAACCACCTCGAAGTTTCTCTCTTTTTTTCCTTTACTTTTCCTCCATTTTTTTTTTCATTTTACTGGGACTTTGTTCACTAATGTATTTCTCTGTGGAGAGTGAGGGTTTTATGTGTGTCTGTGTGTACTGGAAGTGTGTAATTTTTTCTGTCTTGTTAAGCTTAAGACATGACACAGCATTTACTGCAGTGTAACTTAACATCTGAAAATAGAGGTGAACAGAAAGCTGGGCTGTTTCACACAGGCTTGTTGAAAAATCTTTTTCATCTTTTTTCAGTTTTGTTAATTTATTTATTGTTTTTTTTAACACTTAAAAGCATCCCTTGGTAACTATGGAAACCCTCTATTTAATATCAGAGCACTTTTGGTAATTCCCTCAAGCAAACTCTGCAGAAATGCAGACTTAAGGAGAATAAATTAAGATAAAGGAGCCCAAATGTTTGTGCCCTCATGCACTTGAAGGTTGTTCAGTGGGACAGCCACACGACCTCATGGATTTACCGGAAATCAACCTCAGAGACTGTGAGGGTGGACACTGGGACAGGGCCGTACGTGTTGTATCTCATTTCTGTAATCCATAAAAATGAGAGGGAAAAAAAGTGTCTGCTGATTGCCTGAAAAATGCTCCAGGTACCAACAGTTGGGCTCATAACCACCCTTGAAAACAGCAAATTGTTGATTTAACTCTTTGGTTCTTGTTCTCTTTGCTGTAAACAAACCAGATACAACATGTTAATTAGTGAGCTTTAGAGCTGCTGCAGGTGGATTATGTTACCTTCAAACAGAGCTGGGCTAGCTTTCTCCCTCTTCTCGTCTTTTATGCTGAGCTAAACTAAACAGCTGCTGGCTGCTACAGACATGAGAGAGGTATTTATCTTCTCATCTACCTCTTGGCAAGAAAGCAAATAAGTGTTAGCCAAAATCTGAAGTTTTTCCCTTTTTTTGTGCTTCTTGGTTTATCTACAGTATAAAATCACATAAAGATCCAACGTCTTTGTCTCTTCGTTCCAGAGGACAGGAGAGTGAGATGTGTTCATCAAAGTTTCTGTGCGACACTTGTCGTGTGCCAGGAGGCACAGCGGTCACTGGGGGTGCAGGGGCACAGATGGCAGCGCAGGTGTGGAGATGCCACCACATCAAGCACAGTCATCAACCTCATCTAAACACACTCTGGTGTGCGTCCATTTCCGCACACACTCAAAACACCCATACGCAGTTTTACATCAGAGGAGATGGCTTGAGAGCTAGGGCTTTAAAATTCTTTCTTTCCGCGTCTTGTCTTTTCTTCCCCACATCTGACAGGAAGCAGAGCTGTCAGCAGCGCTGTTCTGTTAATAATTAAATCTAAAGTGGAGTCGGAGTGGCCGTAGCTCTGACACATTAAACATTGATGTTGGGAGTAAATGCGTCTTTTATCGTTACATGTAACAATCCCCTCTGTCCTGCTTTACTTTCACATCAGCACTCTGGATGACAGCTTTCCCTGAGCAGAGATTTTCCCTAGCTTTCTTTTTCCAGCATATTGCTTGTTTGTCATTTGAACTGGCAAGCATGGAGGAGTAAACAAAACAAGACTGCTTGAATGATACCCAGAATTGGTGTCGCATGGGAGAAGTTAAAATGGATGTTGGGGAAGTGACAGTTCTCCTGCTTGACATTTAAACATTTTGCCCTCTTCTTAGAGTACATATGTTTTTTTAAACAATGAATGATGCTCATGATTCCTGTTTTTGTCAAGGGTGTCCTTATGTAGTACAAGAAAACTTGCTGCAGTCATGCATTTCCACAGTTCCCCTCACTCCTTCAATCTGCAGACATTTAATCATTGACAATACTTGCGCATATGTTCTGTCCAGATTGTGAATTGTTGTTAAATGTGAGTTTTTGCTATGCAAACCTCTGGGTTTTTGCAGTTCTGCAGGGGAGAAGCCTCAAAGCGTTGTGGCTGGTGCACTTTTTATAAGTTGGCAAGTTTTCACTCACTTGTTCACTTATTTACTTTCTTGACAGCAACACATTTACCAATAACAAATGGTTTTATGTTGCATCCTTTTCCCTGAAAATCACAACCTGGGTTGTAATATTCTTAATTATCCATTATTATCACAGAGATACAGATAATTAATAATGCACATTTATAGATGACATTACTGCAGAGCAATATTACTATTGATATAGGGACACATGCCGTATGTCACGTCTACATGCAACTGACATATAATTAAAAGTGATTTGGCATTTTAATGAAAACAACAGCACTTCTCTACATTACAGTTTTTGAGATTATTTATGCACAGAGCAGTAAATGTATTTCAAAGCTTCCAATTTACCACAGATATTAATTTAAAGACCGAGTAAACCAAGAATAAATATGTGTTTTATGTTTATAATACCACAGAAAAACATATTATTAACCACTGTCAAATTTGAAGGAACATAAAAGTTGATATTCGAATAACGAAGTTCGATGTCAAAGCCCTATCAAATACTCAGATGACACTATCATTATCATTAACACCACCAACACAGACAGACTGTTACAAACTGCACTGGACTCCTTTGCCTTGTAGTGTAGAGACTCACCCACGCTCTCTGTTAACAATGAAAAATAGAAAGGGTTGAAATACCTCAGTACAATAATGGACTACAAACTCACATTTCAATTCTACAGCGAACACCTTTTCTCTAAATGTCAGCAACACCACTTTTTTCTCTGTAAACTTTGCAAACTTCAGGTTCATCAAACAATACTCACTGCTTTCTACAAATGCTCCGTCGACTCCATCCTCACATTCAACATTACAGCCTTTCACTCAGCATTTCCCACCGAAACAGTCCAAGCAAAATAGTCAAACTCAGCAATAAAATCATAGGCCACGAACAGGAATCACTCATCAATATTTACAACACACAGGTCAAGAGAAAAGGTACACAGATGGCCAAAGACACAGCACATACACTACACGGTAATTACAGCCTCCTGCACCTCCTGCACTGATGATGATGTTCTTCTGAAACAAAGTTCCAAAACGGAAAAATAAAATCCTTTTGACTTATTGACTTGGAAATTTACAAGATTTAGTAGATAAATAGAAAATCTGAAGGCTATTCTATAATAGAGCTCCATTTATAATGCTGAGATGCCTTTGACAGAGATAATTATCTTTTCAAATTTAGGAAAATGCATAACATACTGCAGCAAAGATAAATAGAACGAGCCTTCTGCGATTTACGTGAAAGTAAATACATGGTTTTGTTCAAGAGAGGTGAAGGCCTAATAAATTATAATCCAAACGGTTAGAGATCACAAATATTGCTGTAAAGAGACTCATCTTTATATTGATCCACAGGGTCTTTGTCAAAGTCAGTGAATAATCACTCCAGAATTTCTATTTTCTGGGACAAAAGAAAAAAAAAAGACTTAAATTAGAAGCTGCACTAATAACGTTTGTGTACACATTGGTGGACAGCATTTCAGTTGGAAATTAAAACATTGAAGAGTGAACTGTGTAATGCTGTACATTTAATTGTATAAGTTTTAGCCTTGCACAAGGTGTGCTTGAATATATTCTATCCATAGGCTCATCCTACCCCTCCTCTGTAAAATCTATCCCCAGCTCTTGCTCCCAAGTGATTTTAGTTTTGACATCAGAATGAACATCAAAAGCCAAGAGTTGTTCACAGGTCTTGGGTATAGTGTGATTTCTGATGTGTTTTTCTGAGTCATCCCATAGCTGGTTAGCACGGAGCTAAAAGGTAGCATGAGCAACAACAGTTTCTTTGACTTTTTCATCGCTAGATCTTAATTCTTAAAGTACTAAGATGCCCACAACCGATTAAAATGCAGACAACAGGATTGCCAGAGTACAATATAAAACAGCTGGTTCTTTAAACATCAAGGCTGAGGAGAGTTAATACCACAATGAAATGTGCGTCTTAGCCTAGATTTATTCCCACAAACTTATTTCTAATCAGAATTTGAATTGGATGCATTCTAAATAATGTTTTACTGTCTCCTAAACTGGAGGTACAAATCCAGTCCTTCCACAGTGGATCATCTCAGTCAACTGCTGTGACGTCCTCCACCATCTGGTTCTTCCTCCAAAGGGAAAACCAGCAAGCACCATGTAGCCACACCTCTCAGGCACTGACACCCTCAGCCCGGCCTCGCAGCCGGCCCTCCAGCCGACACAGGCTGGAGTATCGTAGCTGAACAGACAGGAGCTGCTGCGCCTGAGGATTGGCAGCTTGACCGCGGCAGCCGTTGCTCTCAGGCCACAGCTCCTCTCTGCTGTGTCTCTGCTGTGCCTCGCTGCCTCCACCTTCTCACCTGTGCTCCACACCTACTGCTCATCTACTGATTTCAGCCTGGGGATTTAGTGACCGTGTCACTCAGAGGCTGAGGAGTAAAATACTACTGCATGCAACAGTTCATACAAATGTCCCACTAACAGTTTACTAAAAGAATACGGCAAACATGTACAAACATAACTTTTACCACATAACAGTGTCAGTTGACATAAACTTAAAATGGTGTCTTAATTAAAACCAAATCCTAAGGGTAGAATGAATCATTGCTTGCAAAGCTGATTGGGTTGATGGTGGTGTGTGGGGCCCCAAGGGAAGATTAGGAACACAAATGACCCTCCGGCCTACACCACACTAACTAGAGATTGAGACCAATAAATCAATCTGTGGATATATGCTGACCAACTGTGGAGCATTCAGTTGAGTTAAAGAGCCTTTGATTTTATTTATTTTTTGGTCATTGTAGATGACAATCTGGTCCACAGATCTGTTTGGACAAAAGTATAGTGAAAAGACAACACACACAAAAAGAAAACAATCCAGGAAAGACATTGGCTGCATTGATAGCCCTAGATATTTGGACGCTGATGAGCTGAGTTTAAAGGGAAAGTCAGCCTGTTCAAGTAAATTTGATGATACCATCCACTCTTAAGGAAATTAACTTAATAACCTGAGAAGGAGTAAAATTTCTTTGAGATCAGTGGACTACTAGTCAGTTAATCTAAAAAGCAGGTCATCCATATAAAGCCACAATGTCAGCTCATCGCCAGCTGAGCATAAATTGGAAGAGACCTTAATGCAATTCATGAAGGTTCACTGGCCAGGCTGAAAAGCAAGAGGGAAAGACACCAACCCTACCTTATACCACATTAAAACATAATGTGTCATCTGTGTGTACACTGACCTCTTGTGATGTGTAGAGAAATTAAACCTGTGAATCTATTCCCAAATGAATGTAAATGAGTACTGTTGAGATATTCAAAGACTCAATTTACTTTGATCAAATGCCCTGTCTGCGTCAAGCACAATGACAACTTCAGGGGTGAGAGAATAATGTTGAGAAAAAAATCACATTCAAGAGAGTTTGAATGTTGAAGAAGTAACCATTTAATGAAACAGATATGTCCCTATGATAACACCTTGGAGAATCCCCTGAAGATGAATAGCTCATTAGTGAATGTGTATCCACAATCAATAATGATATATGTTTGTACTGTAAGAGGCACATAATGTTGGTTCCTTCCCATATCTTTGGGAGGAGGGTAAAGGATACCCGAGTTAATGTGGGGGGGATGAACAATATTCCAGGAAATCACTATACAGTACAACAAAACACAAAAACTTCTAAATGTCTACAGAGGAGCGTAGGTCTAACTTCACATGTTCTTGACCTTTTGCTGAGGTGATAAGCAAATATAGCATTGTACAGTAAAGTGTGTGTGCACTGATAGCAGCAGCCACTTTTATAAACCACTGTACAGGATTAATTACCTAAAAGAGTGCTCTTCATGCTGAATTCCTAAGAGAACAGGGTGATTTGGTTCATAATGAGGCTCGCTCATTACAATGACAAGTCCTCACGGCTCATCAGCCTGACTTTGAGAAGGCAAACTCAAGTGCCCAGTCTGCTGCCTTAATTAAAGCTTTTATCAATATCAAATTAACAATAAAAGCACACTGTCAACAATTACGTATTGGAAGTTCTGCCTCCCAGTCTGGGGATGGCTGTGGGGGTGTCGGGGGTTGAGACCGTGTCAGATGCTGTTTCTGCCATTGTCAGAAAGTCATTGTGTCATTTTGTATAGTGCCATATAATTGACTTAAATATGCCACATGTTCATCTTGTGTAATGTTGCAAAGAATCCAGTAATAATAATGTTGGCTAAAAACGCATGAACACACGCTGTAACACACTACCATGCGTACTGAAATATGCTCTCCGGTGTGTTGAACACTTTGCCTAATGACTATTAAATGCCTTCAAACAGCTTGCTGGAAACAAGACACACATTACAAGTTCATGAAAATATATTGGAAGCAACAGTGAAAGGGGACAATATCACCACCGTACTGTTTCTCCTTCATGGCAGCCAAGTTCTCAGGCTGAGAGAATAAAGGCTGGAAATTCACCCGGTGGCCTCAATGCATAAAATGGTCTGTTACAGAGAGATGTTCCCAACTTGAAGCCATTTATAACAAAGAGAAACCTGTAAATCTGTCCCTCCACCTTCATCAAAACTGGATTAAAGTCTGTGTGGCTATAGGCGCTCAACACCTACAGAGAAGATTATGGTTTGTGGCGCACACACATACACACACAATGTTAAGAGGATATTCTCTTTTCAACTTTGTTCGTCAGTCTGACTATCAGCCTCCACCACAGCCTGCCTTTATCTTTTCTCCACAATCTTTTCATCCTCCCTTCCTTCTCCCTACTGATTCATCTTTCCATAGTGCACATTTATGTTAGTATGTATAAAGAGGCTTCACAGTTGTCACATGGCAACCACAGTAGGCGTTATCTTGGAGTACCACTTGCTGTCTGTGTTGCACTTATTTTAAACGACCAGGCAGAAAAACTGGTTCCTAATAAATTCTCTCTGCAGTCTGGGTGTAAGTCAGCTGAGTAATGGGTCTGTTACAGGTGGAGAGGTGAACATCTCATTCACAATAATACAATCTTATCTCTTATCTCTAGATATTTATCTAAAATACAACATGTTCTGTGTCCACAGAGGCACAAAGTGGCACACAAAGCTTCCATGTTCTGTTCCAAAATACTTCAAAAATCACCAGTGCAAATGATATTAAATAAATATCTAAAACATGACCTTTCTGAGTATGCTATGCAGTTTACTCTACATCTGTCTAGACGGCAGTTCATCATTTTTTCAAGGCACTGTTATTTATTTAACATTATTTCTTTAAGAGCTTGAAATTTTCACAAGGTCCCAGATTTAGATGGGTTAAAGCTGAAAGTATATTAAATACGGTGAATCTTATATACATCGAGCGGGTAAGCTCGGTGCTGGCTGCCATGTCGTGTCGCCATGTTTTTACGTTCAGTGGCAGCGTAGGAAACCACAGAAACTCACCGGAGACACCAGAGCTGTCGGCCTGGAAAAAAAAGTTTAAAAAGTGGCGTGCTTTCTTTGCAGCGGGAGCGGGTGGTGCCGCTGCCGGTGATGCAGCACTCATATTCTGACTCACGTCATCTGTCGGGCGCAGTTGATTAAATTAACTGCAATGGGAACGGTGCGCCTTTGCAGAGATTTATCCAACAATCAGTGCACCTACTGTTGATGCACAGCTCCAGCTGTGGAGTATTGTTGGCATTTTGGGGCGATAATGTTTCACTCATTTGTCATTTTAGTCACAGAAGTCGTCTGCCCAATTTCACATGAATGCAGCATGAAAAATACGATACAAGTTGCTTGCGATCTACAACCGCAACGCTAGATGGGAGTAATTCCTGCACAATATACCTTAACACTTAGTTCTCTGTTTAAGCAGATTTAGAGTAATGTTAGCATTCATTCTTGGCTCACTGAATATTATGTATGTACTTTCTATTGAACTCTTCTTTTGGTTTTTTACTAACTCCTGAGGAAAGTTTGGGTCTTAAGCTGCTAAATGCTGCACTGTAGAGCTGCCAACTTTTGAGTTCAGCTTAGAGTGAGAATTTCTTTCCCTTTTTTTTCTTCTTGCAGAGGGCTCAGGGGGTGGGATGGTCGTCTAATAATCGGTTCCTGGTTTGATCCCCAGCTCCTCCAGTAATGTGTCAAAGTCCTTGAGCAAGACACTGATTATATAAATGCAGCCCTTTTAACCATTTTGCAATGTCATTTCTTTCCTTCCCTGTTCTGTATCTCTTCCCCTCCAAAAGCTGAGCTTCGATTGATCCAGTCTTTTCATTTTCATCTGCGTCAGTTGAGAAATTAATCACAGGGTCATTTATATGTGAAATCTACTGGCCTCTGCAAGGATAGTATTGCGATCACAATAAATAATGCGGGTTACCTCATTTCAACCCTTTATACAAACTGCACTGAAAGAGTGCATTTCAAATGGCATTGTTTTGTCAGCCTGACATTGGATGAACACAATTCTTGGAGTTTCCCTCAAGTGAAACTATCTGGTCCACATTTTGATGCAATACATGTGTGTGTGTGGCACAACCATGTGCACACACATAGAGACACAATGTTTACCACTTCAACAATGTCTGCTGTAGATATTTATCACACACTGCTTACTAACCAGCGCTGCTCACTAATCAGCAAGTTCAGTAATCACCTGAGCTAAACAATTTAATGTTTCATGTTGTATTGTGGAAGTGGAGGCATCCTATTTAATGTTTGGACCACTTTTTTCATCAGAAAAGACACATCAGTGGTAAGGTGTGCAGAATTGACTTTGTGGTATATTTCGATGTCGATGGTAACACTTTACTTGAATAGGTATTCATAAGACTGACATAACACGGCCATAACCATGACATAACAGCTGTCATAAACATCAATGAATACTTGTGACAGCTGTCGGTAAGTGTCATTCGGTACGTTAAGTCACTTTTGATGCAAAGTTGACATTATTTGAGATGTCCTTGTCATGAGAACTTGATGTAATTTTTAAAGTTTGGCAATTAGGTCTGCATGACAGTTTAAATTGTCTTTATGTCAAATTGTCAGAAGAAAAACATCTCAAATAATGTCATCTTTGCATTAAAAGTGACATAACGTACCGAATGACACTTAACGACAGCTGTCATAAGTATTCATTGATGTTTATGACAGCTGTTATGTCATGGTTTTGACAGTGTTATGTCAATCTTTTGAATACCTATTCAAGTAAAGTGTTACCAATCGTTTATTTCAAAAAAGATGTACAGGTAGTTTCAAAAAGCCGAATCTTAGAAAATACACCACAACTTATTAATGTTGAAGAAATGATGAGAGAAAGCCAGTGATACCACACAGTGATACTGTATGTAATTGTGTTTTACAGCTCTTGGACAAGAGGAAGCCAATTTAATTAGTTTGGAGAAAAAACTCTTCAACACTCACACACCACCGGTAAGAAAATTATTTCCCTTCTTATCACTATTTATTTTGGTGTGAACATGCACAAGTTGTAAACAGTATTTGCAATTTTGAGAATTAGCTGGAATATGTTTTTGATCTTTATGTATTATGCGTTTTCCTTCAAGAGGTCTTTAATTTTACTGCTCTGATGCAGTTTCACCGCAAGGTGATGAAGGGTGGATGAGAAAATGTGTCTTTTGGGGCAGATGGGGACTTTGTCAACATGAGCACCTGTGGGGGTGTGATTGCCCACCTGCAGAGCCAGGAAGGAAACCATATAATCCAAATCCACTGAATGCCACACAGTTTTATAATCACAATTAATAGTTATAATGATTCTCCCATCAAATTGGTAATAAAAGTTCGGCAACACAGTGTGCGAGTAAGTGAGACAGAGTGTTGTGCTGGAAAATGATTACCTAGGAAATGTCTTCGTCTTGTGCAGATTGGATCTTGTGATACTGAACCTACAGAAGACGGAGACAAATGTGTCAGCGGGCTACGTTCTGCTGCATCCAATTTAGAAAAACTACTACTTCAGCAAGTCGAAAGTCGAGAGCTTTAAGATCTGGCACCAGAACATCTTTGTCACCTCTTTGCTGTTGAGGAGCTAGCTATCCTTGGTCTCACTTTACGGAGAAACAATTTGATCGCCCTCTGATTCACCTCAGTATTGAGGGGGAAAAATAGTAACTAGACAAAAGGCACTTGAGATAAAGCCAAAGCCAGATGACCTGTGTGAGGAGATCCAAACCAGATTTGCTCGGCAGCAGGATGATGAGATGAGGTTCCAGGTGAGTTTAGGATAAGTCATTGTCGAGGATTTAAGCTAAATTGATCATCTCTAGGATTACCACAGGCACCTTCTGAATCATTGCATTAGATGCACAGCAGAGAGGCTTGAGTACGTGTGAAGTGCAGATGCGGTCAAAGTCATTATTGTTTATGTGTGATGTGTGTGACTGAAGAGGGTAAGGGGGAACGACACGGAGCTCACACCCACAGCAGACGCGACATATGGAAGCTGCCATCGGCTTCAGTTTGGATGTTGTCGAAGCGGTGTTTGGTTTTGTGAAAGACAGGGGCATCCAGACGAAACTAGATTCTTTCAGAGTTCTCAAGTCTGACACATGACCAGAAACTTGCTTGAGGTGACAGCCCGGCAGACGTACTGCACTGTCATTTGGGACACTTGGTGCATATGTACAATATGTATTCTGTCCTTCAGAGCATTATATTTACAGTCCAGAGTGAGTGGCATGGGATCAAAACACTGGTAAGACAGAACTTCAGGGACAAAATATTCAGGCTGAGCTTTCAACATTATAGAATTACAAAGTTGCATATTAGTTTCAACCACCAAAGATCTGAAAACTAAAATGAATTAAAATTCCTCTCCTTATCTCCATTTCAGCTGCGGCAGTGTGAAAGAAGCTTTTATTTCCAGAGCTGCATCAAGAATTCAACAAGAAACATCCTTGGAGTGTCCACAGACTGAAGACTTGATGTGGATCAGCCTGGAGGGGCCTTCAGTAGAGCAATTTGATCGCAGTCCTGCTGTGGACCCCTGGCTGAGCACAAAGCAGCCCAGACAGCCTCCTTACAAAGCCTCCTGGCCTGGTAATGTCCTTTGTCCAATGTCTGCACTGGCTGAGCAGATTTACCCAGCCTTTGAAAACTAAGAAGAACAATTTTATTTTTCAGGTTTCATACTGTTCCTACTGTTTGTACATTTTAAACCAATAATTCATGTTTCTCTAACACAACAGGACCTTTACTGTTCAATTTGGTACAACAAAGAAATACAACTGGAGAAAAAGCTACAGTATTTATTTATTACTGTAAGTCCATTCTTCTTGTGACTACAGAGACTTTCCCGATGCCACTCTGGCTGCTGTGTCATCTTTACATCCTGTTCTAATATTGTACCAATATTTTTTTAATCATTTCCACACACAATCCCACTCTTTTTTTTTAATTGCATTATCATTCAGAGAGCAAAATCTGTACTTTCATTCCAGAAGATATCTTTTTTAAACTCTTGTATAATATTATCCATGGTATTAAGATATTTTTCTCCCTTTGGTATGTTCTTCCTGTGTTTCCATGGACACAAGTATAACTAAAGATAGAGTAGAAGGAGGGTCTTTGTGGCATCATACATGCTGGTAATGTGCTGTAATGTTGGCACAGCGGTCCTGCTGAGAACAATTTTAAGGAGAACTTACATTACTGGCTCTAGTTTCATATTGCTGCAAACTGTTTTCAAAACATTCCATTAATCACTTCACTCCACACATATACTGGATAAGAACAGTGTCCTGCATGCTGTTGAAGTATAGTGGGGCACATCTAGTTTTAAACCCATTAGTGGTGTGAATGTCTTTTTCAGTTCATCATGTGCATGAGACAAGATCAGAAGTCTACTGCTATTTGATCACGGTTGTGTCAATAATTGGTACATGCAATTACACAGAAACACATCACAACTGACATGTTTGCAAGTAGTAAGAGTGTTGCTACAGTACGACACCATGGTTTTAGGTCAACAGCAGCATTAGCAGGAAAAGTAACAAACTGTCAGCCAATTACCATATTCATGCAGACACATTCACAGCTTCATGTTTCCACTGCACTCTGAAATGAAATGAACGCACGCCATCTCATCTGTAAAGGGAAAACAGGAAAAGCACAAGTGTCCTCTTTCACCTACTAATAGCACAAATTCTAGTAAGTTCTGTGGTGGTAGACAATAATTTATCATATACGAATTATGTTTCTCTCTTTCAGATGCGGATGAAAAGAAGCCCTCAACACCAGCAGTCGTTTACTGAACTGAAGTCAGCTACTTCTTGACCCTTGGAAAGGTGATTTGACAAAGCAGCACCAACACAAGGTACGGATATCACTATCTCTCAGAGCTTTGATGAAAGCTTCTAATGCTGGCACCTATGGAAACTCCATCTACTCTGGGTGTATGGATGGTAGAAAGCTACAGTAAAGGCTCATAAGTTGACCTTGAGTGACACTGATTTGACAAGCTATTAAAATGTAACATGAATCAGATTTAACTGTTAGGATTTAATGCTGAAGTAGATGCATAATGGGTATTAGCCTCTGCAGGGCTCTGATTAGAGAGTGCCAGAGATGATATTTGACTTGAAATAAACACAAATAAATGTTTCAAGAATATCATTCCTTCAGATTCATGGCGGATACTGAACATTTTTGGTCTTCATTGAACGTTTAACATTCTTTTAAAATTCCACATAGCCAACATGCTGTTTTTTTTGTTGGCATGTAATGGACATCAGAGTATTATCCACAAATGAATTGTTTTAATTTGGGCTTTAATTCTGATCATCCATAGTTATATCACTTAAAAACGCTCTACCTCTATGTTTATGTGCATGGTTCGTTTCTCCTCTCAGTCTTCCTCCAGCTTCACCTCTGTCTTCTCCCATCTGGCCCCAACATCCCCTCCACCCCTACCCTCCTCCCTTTTTCTATCTCCTCTCAGAGCCCTATTGATTCCTTCGATTGTGGCAGGTGATTGCACAGCGTTGTTTGCCATGAGATAATTGGCCCATCATTGGCTCTGTGATGAGTGCTTCACTACCCCCCTGCTTATTTATTTATTAATGTGATGTGTCACCTGCTCCACGCTCAAGAGGGAGAGCCAGCCAGGTTAAACAACTGCAGAGCCATCCCTCATCGATTAGCAGGTGGAGGGGGTGGGGAGGGGCGGTTGTGTTTCGGGGTCAGAATGTGGCGTTCTGAATACATATGTGTAATCAGCAGAATGGTCGACCGATTTGCAGGGGAATGGAGGCGGTGACAACTCCCTCGCAATGCTTGCTGGGTTATTCCAGTAATAAAAGCTTGGAATGGTTTTATCACTGTATTGATTGGGCGAATTGTGCTGCATCGACTGAGTGAGGAACAGGACTCCAAACATCACACTGTTCTGTTTCCCTTTGTGATGTGTTGTTGCCCACTAGTGCTAATTGCAGTTTGTTTGTTTGCTTGATTCCAGTCAATCTAGAAAGATTACTTTAAGATTTTAAAGGTTTATTGATGTTGAGACACACTTTGTCATGCTCCTTTTTCTGTTGATAATCATCATCAGCCATTGATTTTTCTGCATCATCTCTGGGACTTCAGGTCTCACTGGTGTATAGCATATTTGAAGTCTTTTGTGAGGGTTTGAAACTTATACATGAACAGAGACCAATTTCAATGTAACCTCAGCTGCCGTAGTGGCCAGACACTATAGAGAGTCAGACACAAGGGTGAAATCCTCACTCTGACTTTCTGTGATACCAAGTGAGAGAGAGAGAGAACTCATCCAGTCGTCATGATAATTGGAAGTAGCAACATAATACCAAATGTTGACATTTAATCATTGAAGACCTTTGTATCTCATCTCAACACTTCATTTATGGTTCTGATCAGCATAGCTGTTAACAACCGCTCATAACCAGAAAACTCTGTCAGAGACAGGTCAAACTCCCATTTCATGATACCAATTATCAGGAATCACTAAAGTTGGTTTTAGGGAAACAAGAAACAAACAAAAAAATCAGGGTACAGACACACAATACACCTCCCTTAGTGTAATGTGTCTCTCTCCTAATTGGATAACGCTTGTATCCCACAAGGAAAGTTTTCTCCTGGGTTTACAGCAGAGCAGAGTGACTGAGAGACCCGTGTTTCGGCCCAAACACTCTATGTAAGTGATTGCTGATGGAAAATAGGACTATTTAGGACTTATATTAACAAAAACATTCCACTGACTTATGCTTAAACTTCAGTAGAAGAAATTGAAGCAAGATTCGAGTATGATGCAGAAGTTGTAATGGTTCTGCCAGGCTATAGGAGCTCTTTGTTGCTCACATTGGCTATTCAATAATAACAAAACTGACAAATAGCCTGTTTAAGAAGGCAACATTTTTAAAGTTTGTCTCATGTAATACAGGGCACCTCTGTCATGATGTGAATGCTACTGTACATGACGTATGTACAGAAAACCACGGTAGCAGAGAAACAACATTACGCATTCACACATGATTTCTTTTATGAATATTTTATGC
Organism: Decapterus maruadsi; assembly: GCA_030347415.2. Taxonomy (NCBI): domain Eukaryota; kingdom Metazoa; phylum Chordata; class Actinopteri; order Carangiformes; family Carangidae; genus Decapterus; species Decapterus maruadsi. The sequence goes on from CM064897.1 coordinate 7,754,481, forward strand.
CCCCTTGTATTTCAGAGATAATTATGAACTTCAGGCAGTGCATTTGTTTTTATCCACCCCCTTAAACACACTCACAAATTAGATCTGTAGCACCTAGGAAATAGATTTTTATCAGTCCGTAGTTTGGGATGGATGGCCATGAAATGAAGAAATTATCTAAATGAGGCAACATTTCCCATCTGCTCCTCTGGTGTCTGAAAAAACATTCATGTGGCAGCTCCTGCCATCAACCTTCACTGATTAAAGCATTAAATATCCAGATACAACAAACTCCTCGAATGCCCTTAAGCAAAGTACTGTATCTGACAGCTGTGAAGACGTTATGGCACTCTCATTGGACACTGATTAACTGACCTTTTTTTTTATACTGTTATGTCTCCATTATTACTGTAAATAACATGCAGAGGAAAGAACCAAGGAAGACAAATGAAAGTTACTGTTTATCCTGCATCCACTGTCATACTGGAAGACACACTGCCATCTGCTAAGCCCTTTTGAATTACACTGAAATCATTCAGAGATATTGGCTCACTTTCCCACTGGCGTGCCTTCTCATCAGGGATTTTCCATTTTGCCACAGATCAGAGATCTTTAAGGAGTGGTTTAGTTGTGGATTTGGCAGAGCTGATCCTTGCCCTGAGGTTTAGGCAAGTGCAAGCTTCGAACACAATTATTTTTTTATTTTATTTATGTATCTAAATCTATCTATTTGTTCATGATGAGAGGTGGAGAGTATGGATAGGACAGGGCGATTGTGGTAGCAACAGAGAGAAAATTCAACAAGTGCGATGTGGAATTGGATTTATCCTATGAGGGCTGAAGCATTGGATTACATTTAAAAGATTTTTTAAAAATATGTATTTATGCTAATGTAAACAAGACACATTGCAAAACTGTTGCATGACTTTATACCAGCCATAGCATTACAGATTGGACACAAGACATTTATCTTACACTGAATCCACAACAGAAGCTTTTAATCTATACAGAAAATATGCTTTAAAAGCTACTACCAGTGTTTAACTCTTTTATACTGTATAAAGAGTGATAGTCGTAAGAAAAGAGTTGGACATGCTGGTATGTTCTAAAACTTTTTTCTATTAGATGTAGATCAGAGGATCTAAAGGAATTACTTGTGAGTTTAACTGTTGTGATACAGCCATTGTTAACATTTGTTTACTTTCCAAAATCATCAGTCGTTCTGTATTTCGAAAGGAAGCTGTTATTATAAATCCTTTTAAGCAGTGTTAGTTCTTCAGGGCAGCCTGGATGCTGCAATGACTTGGAATTGGAAAGGGGAGAGACAAGTGGACTGGGCTGAGGCTGGTTAGCATGCTGACTTCTAGAATGAGAAGAGAGAGTAGTGATGGAAACAGGAGTAAAATACTGTGTCTGTCCTAGAGTTGGAGACAGGTCTTGCCAAACAGAGTGAAGTTTGATTCTGAACTTTAATTTATTCTAGACTTGTAATAAAACAGCTTTAAAACGCTACATAGCAAATACTAACAAATGGCTGCTTTAAACCTGACTGTGACCAAACAAAAAAGTTGAGTTTGTAACATTCAGTACAACTCAATGAAGCAAGCACCCAGTGAAATGCTAAACCAATCTACTCATCTGAGCATCAGAAATGTGGGAGGAGAAGCTTTTGTGCAGTTCAGCATTGCTCTGATTAGGGCCCTCTGCCGTCTACTGATTGCTGGTGACAGAGAGGGTGAAAATATTCGTCCTGTCATAATAAGTGTTACTCTGTGAGTTTAACACCAGGCGTGGCAGTGACATGGGAGCAGCACATGAACAGCAAATGAAAGGAATGGATTTGTAATTCTGTGTTCTTTTCTTATTTGCATTTACAGTATCTTCCCTTCATTTCCCCTCTCTACCATCACTCTATTCTTTCATCTTTGTGGAGGTAGTGAATCATCCTTGTTAGTAAATATATGATTTCAGGAAAGGAAAGTGCTGCCGCAGTTAGTCTGAAGAATTATTTAGACTTTATCCCAAACTGAGGTCAAAGGTGGGAGGTTTAACAAATCAATGTCATTGGTTCAGTGGTTCCCATTAAGCATGACAGATAGGGAGGATCATTGATCATTTACATCAGCACTTCACTCATTTATCATCCTGTTTTGTCACTTGTCCCCCTGAGCTCAAACAACCCTTCACAGTTTCAATATTAAATCATTTTCTATAACTTTAAAAAAGTTTTAAAACTTTCACCTTTTCAGTACACAGTCAAAATGTCACAGAGTATTAAAGTCAGTGAGACGTGAAGACTGCTTGGTATCATAGCCACAGGGTGCGTCTGCTGGTTAATAAAAGTAGATGTGGAAAATAGTGAATCACTTTGCTCTTTTGCATCATTTTGTTCAGTTCAGTAGATTCATAGTCACTGACTTTGGAGTTCGTTTTTTCTTAAATAAGCAAAATAAGCATTTTAATGCACCTTGTTGCCTACAGTATAGGGAAGAAATTTAACACATCCTTGTTCAAATGCACCTCAGTAAATGCATCTGTAAGCGCTTTCACTGTTTCTATATATCTCCAGTGTGTTCAGTCCATTGCTGCCATTGGTTCTGTATGATAAGCGCTGTTTATGAGGTTAATATCTCAATAGACAGCTTTTAGCAAGAGAGTTATCATCATTGTTTCTATGGTTTTGGCTTCCTTTCATCACAAGTCCACGGCCAGCCTGTGCCTGGTGTGGTCCAAAGGCCAAAGCAAAGGGTTCATTCTTATGTTTGAGAAAAGCAACATAGCAACACTTGCTGGAGATGAAAGCGGAGGCGAGATGTATAGTGATTTCTCCTATGGAGCACAGTCGTATATCTGTTTGCTTAAGCCTTTGGCCTGCTGGAGGGTGACGGTCTCCAGCAGAGATTGTGTGGGCATTAATATGAAATGCCCAACAAAGCATCCATCAAAATGTCAGAAATGTATCTTATTTTGATGTTGACATGTAAAAATGTCACACAAATAATGAATGACTCCCTCATAAATGTATGTGTGGGCAATGTAAAATCTGGGCTTAAAACTTGAATCATCCTTTCGAGTGTTGTTGAGGTTGTTTTTCTGCTGTCAAGTATAACGTTTCAGCTACGGAATTTATCTAAGATGGTAAAGCGATTCCTGCACGAATTCAAGTAGAAGAACCCAAGGGACCAGTTTTATTATGTAGCACAAAAATCTATACTCTTCCACAGGTTCTAGCTGTGCATTTGATTATTGTATTTTGTGTGTGTGTTTATATAACTACTTCCAAATCATTTGTACAAAAATTGTGAAATAATTGACTTCATAATTAATTCTAAGCTGATTAATGTGTTGACATTCAATTTAATTGGTGACGAACGTCAGGAAACAGAATAAAGATACAGAAAAAACAGGTGACAAATAAAACCACTGCTTTTCTGTACTTTACAATCATTACACCGCGTCAAGAAAATGTACTTGGAAATTGCGCACCGAGGTAACTATTCTGCACATACTGTAGGTTTAATGTGGTCGACCATTAGAGTTAGATTGTTCGATATCTCTGAAGTATAATGCAAGTGTATATGGGTGCGTCAACAGGCAAAATGACACATGAATGGGAAAGGTTGAAAGCTTCATTTTGTTCTTGTGCAAAGACGATGCAACCCTAATAAGAGAGAAAGGCCATTAAAATGTAATTTGGTCCTCGTGTTCTGTTTGAGCAGAGCGGAGGAGTATACAGATTGACCACTCGTTTCCTGGCAGGGACGACGCCTACAAGTGTGCAAGCGTGTGTCTGTGAGTGTGTGTAAGCATGAAATATTGATTGCTGACGGCTATTTTTTTTAAGGGGTCATCCTCCACTCATTGACCTCTGTGTAATTACCTCTGGGATGACTGGGAGTGTTATTTAAACTCTTGACTCTCTGATCTTGTTTACCTCCCCTTCAAGTGTTAGAATTGCAATAAATGAGCTAATAATAGACTTGAAACACTATTAGAAGGTAACATTGAAGATTTTCTCTCAATATGTCACTGTCAAATGAACTGCAGCCACCTGTAGTCTGCTCTCCAGCCCCTCTGAGGCACTTTGTTTTTCTTTTTTTCATTTTTCCTCTTTCCTTTTTACTTTGATGTATAACCTCCCATTTGTCAAAGCAGAATTTGCTGAGAACGAAGGCCAAACACTCCCAAGTTTGATCAAATGAATGCTTAAAGCCAAACTAAGCTATTTTCAATTATGACAGCTCTATTTTAAATCATTCATTCCTTCTCCCATAGCATGGAAATGTGCCATCATAACTAATCTCACATCAACGTCTCAATGAATGAACCCTGAGTAAATGGAAGGAGAGCCTTCATAGTGTTTTTAAACTTGTTTACTCTTCCATTAATAATGATGTTTTCCCAAATAGAATATCCATAAATGAAACATTTGGACAACGCTTCTTTTTGTAAATTATTTCCAAGCCTTTTAGACAACTGCTGCCACTGCACTGCTACTTTCATGTGTAGCCATACTCTGTCTAAGGTGAATATGCAATAGGTGAGAGAAGAGAAGACAGCTGTTCTGCACTCTGCACACTCCCTATGGGGATATGTAGTCTGTGGAAACAAACACATTGGGACTGTTGATTTTAGCTTGAAGTGATATATCTCTACATTTGAGGGAGCTGTGGTAGAGCACAGGTACCCAGGTGTGCTACACCACACAATGGAATAGTCCCTCTGTGAGAGACCACAGACTGACTAATAAATTTTGTGTATAATGCGTCCAGATACAAAGACGTGACATTTAGAGAATACTAATTGCTTTGCCTTGGTTCATATTTAGCTGTTAAATTACAGTCTTTTATCATTGGTTCTGCCAGCCAATTAAAATGCAAATATCACAGACTTCATGCAAAACATAAGGTAGCCACCGATTCACTATCTTCTTCTTTTTTCATTTTCTATTTCAGACACTATAAATAATGCAATCTATTAAGCAAAAAGTTCAAACTGTTACAGCAGTAACCCATCCATCGATTACCATCATTTCATTGTGTTAAAAGGACAAATATGACAGAAGGAATTAACGGACTGAATGGACTTTATTGAGGCTGAGACATGGGGGCATGTTTGAATCAATAATAAAGTAAGGAGCAGAAATGAGCTACAATGTGCCTCTGATAGGTGGGAGTGTGCAAGTTGTCTTTCAAACAAAACGTTGAATCAAAAGCTTTTTCTGGCTGCGGGCAATCAATGAAGTCATATGAGGTAAAGTTTAATGGTAAAACCTGCATAATCCCATAGGGTGCAGAGTGAGTTGCAGGAACACTGCGTGTTATCTGAAATACTTGTTGCTGTCTATTGAAAACCATACACTGTAGATGCACAATATTTTTTGGATATTTCAGAAAAAGTTAAGGATTAATTGTTCCTGTAAGGGTTGGCAAAATTCTACTTTAAACTAAATAGGGGGTTAAGATAGACAAACATAATTATTCACAAACATGTTCTCAACAATAAAGAAAAACAAAAAAAAAAAAGAAGTGAACAACAATAAAACAAAGTTAATGTAACCCAAAAACCCAGTGGACGAGATGGTGCTATAAAAATGGATTGTAACCATTTGATTTGGTGCAACCATAAAAACTAGGTCTAAAAGGTCTAACCATCACACTTCCCATAGGTATGATGTGGCTTCAGTGAATTGATCAAGATGCAGAAGATACTGTACAATATATGTGACACCAAATGTAATAATGTAAAATTATTCTGTCAAACCCCTGATTATTTCCAATAGCAACATTTTTAATGTGCAGTCCAACTCCAGTGTTGGCTGAGTAGAAAACAACAATTCAACCATATTTACATTTTAAGTTTGCAAAGCTATATTTACATAACGTGCATTCAGAAAAATAACTAGTGGCATTCACACTAAAACAGTGAATATCTAATGTAAATATATTACCGAGAGCATTTGCATCCTCACATTGTATCGCTCTGCAGTTATTTGCACCTTCAATTCATCCATTGTGTATATTACACATGTAATTTAACAGAAACATGAGTGAGTTTATGGTAATTGTGATACAAGGATGTTACAAGAGCATCATAGTGCTACATTAACGAATGCTAATCAGTCTGACTGCTCTCTGTTGGAATGAATGACCTGCATTAGAGTTTATTTTTACATGGTGGATGGTGGCCCTACGAGGAGCTAGGGCTTCACAGTCTCCTGTGGGCACATTTGAGTTTATATAGTGACCAACTTCAAAAAATAAAAATTGAAAGTCAACCTAAAACTTCAACTGCAATGCAAATTGTAAAATTTAAATGTATGGAAGATAATTAGGAAAAGAGTATTGTTACGAATAATAGTGGAATCACATTATGCCTTTCATTGGCTCTAAATGTTGCCAATGTATGTAAATCATGACCTGCAATGTGAGGGTGCTAGAGTGAGGATTGTGGGTCAGTGCTGAAGATTTGGGCAGTATTGTTATTTTAGCCTTAAAGTTGGTTTAAAGGAAACTCTATAACTCTATAGGTAAATAGTAGCTATGGTTTGAAAGGTTAAATAGTCTGAGTGTCAATGTGAATGTCTAGGAGCCAGGAGCAGGTCAACAGGCTACATGGGACAATAAACACAGATTGGACACCAGTTGAGCAGAGGTTAGAACTTGTTTGGCTCCAGAGTGTTTCCTTGCAGGATAATGCTTATTAAGAAGGATTTTACTGAGCAGTAGTGTAGGATTTTTGTATTTAAGCCACATGATCCCTTACTTAGGCTGAGGGCAGTAATGGAAAATAAAGGCTGCTTCTGCATAAAATGTATTTAATTTATTTTTAGAGCTCTCATTGGCAATTTTTCTCCCACAGACTGACAGACTCATGCATAAATTCAAATAGAAATACAAAAGAACATACTGTAATGTACAAATACAAATATAAAGTGCCTGGGAGATGCGCATATAAATACAGACACACTTTGCAATTGTTGGTGCCAGCATCCTCGGTAACAGCGTCACAGTCTCAGTATCTGAGTGGGTTTACAGGTCGGCATGCCACCTCTGGCTGTCAAAGAAAAACAGACTCTTCTCCATTTCAAAAGCTTGAATAAAAGAGTCCTCATGTTGGGTTTTCACTCACAAAACCAAGTCCGTAAGTCATCTGCAAGAGAGTTATGACAACCCATTCTCATGTCTCACTAAACCTCAGTCTTTTCTTAAAGATGTCTAGAAAACCAGAACATTCCGCCAGGTCGTATTATCGTAACCATGGCAATGAAGGTCTGTCGGTGGTATGCACTCCTTTAGCTCATGGTCCAAGGGTAGGAACACCTACTGTTTGAGTTGTTGGGAACTGTAAGTGCTATACCTTAGTGTTAAGTAGTCTCACAACTCAGAGGAATATATCTGATGTGTGTTGCAGATAAAGAACACCATGCACATTCAGACACGGCAGAGTACGCTGAAAAGAATCACTGAGGTACAGAAGGTTTTTTAGGGCAAGGCCACTAACAAAAGCTGTTTTCATCATTTCAAAGAATTGCAATGCATATTATGTCAGCTTGTACTTGGCCGTTAATGCTCACTGTCTTGTGGTTTGCATCTCCACTCAACATACCTCCACACCCCCACACATACAGTACACTCTACATGCACCATATGCACCCATATGTTCTGGCCTTTGCCACAAGCAAAGCAACTAAAGGAATGCATGAATATAATCTAAAAGGGCAGATAGCTCATCACTGCAGTCTCGTCAGTGTGCATGTGTGTGTGGTGCGCCCTGGGGGGCAAAGGAGGTCAGAGAGACATAAGTTCTGACATGGCTTGGAAAAGATATGGACCCAGCTACACAGCTAAACATACACAGACTTAATCATTTGATATTGCACATATTTCACAAAGAGTTGTAGTAATATTATTAAACTGAGGTAGGAGAAAATCTTTGGCTAGATATTTTATGTTCCATGTGACAGTTGCTGTGTTTCATAATCCATGCTGCATGTCCTTGGGACCGCATGTCTGCATGCAGTAAAGAAAGGTGAGGCAGATTTATTCATAAAGCAGCAGCCTGACACAAAGCAACTCAAAGTATTTTACAGAGGCATAGAAATACATTGGAAATAAGCCATTTGGAAGACATTAAAATTGCATTCAAGAGACAATAAAAGAACATATAAAGGGTTTTAGGGGTGGAACGAAAATTTATCAAATACAATGTTTTTGTTCAATAAAAAGGATATGGGGAGACATTAACAAGCAAAGTTAATTAATCAATTTTCATACAAAAAGTACACAAGGTTTTGGCTTAGTTTTTTTTCCTGTATTATATATCATTTGACACACAGGAAGCCAGTGTGCTGATTTAAAGACTTTACAGTTAATTGCACATTGGTGAGCATATTTTACTGTTTCACTGCACGCTTCTGAGTAAAGTTTACTTTGAATATTGAAATAAAGGAAGTAATAACACTACTAAACCAGCGGGAGGTCTCAGTGCACCCAACTGTGCCTACTCTGCCAGAAAGAATAAGAAATAACAACTCTAGGCACGTGCAGAAGACCCTTTTCACTACTTGACCATGTTTTTTACTTTGAAATATTTTGGTGCTAACTTGAGGCTGAGGGAAGAAGTGCAGGCTGGATTACTTTCTTGGTGGAGAATTTTCCTGAAGGTTGAGGAGACGCTGCAGAAATGATAAGTTGACACATTTCTCGCTAAAGCTAATGGTAAAGTTGCAACATGTACCTGATGTGTGTCCAGCTGTATAAGTATTTATTTTTCTCTCACAGCCGGGCTGGAGAAAAAAATAGTTAGTGTTAGCACTGGTGAGGGTGTAAGCAGCACTGAAGCCGGTCTGTAGGCTGTGTGATGACTACAGTGCCACTGTAACACATCAATTTATCATCTAATTTAAAGTCACATTGACTGGAGGAGGAATGAAAAGCATTTTTTAAAGGTTTTGCTGCAGAAAAAAAACAACCCTTTCAATAATCTTTCTGAAACAGGAAGCTTTTATAAAAGCCTATTGTTGTTTATTACAGAGGTCTCAGTTCAAGACATAAAAAAAGCTGCAGTCCTCAGAACCTTTGTGGAAAAAAGGACTGAAGAGAACTATTGACTATCCTTAGTACATCAGATGATTTAAAGGAGCTTCTAGGCAGAGTGTCAAGGCAGCAGGTGGTAGGCCGAAGGTGTTGAACAGTTTCTGTCAAGGCCGCATAATCCAGAGGGTGACAACGTGCCAAGTAAAGTCAAGTCGTTTTGTGTGGAAGCAGAGGCGACAGCCATTTTGCCCTGGATGAAGTTACAGACTCTTTGTATCCTCTGAATTTTCTGTAGAAACAAGGTAGAAAGCTGAAGCGTGACTTTGTGGATAATAGTTCAGACAGGAGTGTTGCTGGAGGGGTTTCCAGTCACTGACAGTACAGTACATACATTATTGCATTTCAGAAATTATCTGAGGGGAAAAAAAGGTTGGTTCCTAGTTGTAAATGTGAAGTCTAACTTTATAGATGTCATAAAGAGCCTGGAGTTTGTTTCTTAACTACCTGCATTTTCATCTGCACCTTGGAGCTTTTTACCACCACCATGATACCTGGTTCTTTTAATGTGAAAATCTACATTCATTAACATTTGGTGGCTTGACACTTCACAGTTGCTGTACAGTCAATAGCTCACTTTCACATATTTGATGCAGCATATTAATCCTCTTTCTTCTTCCACAGCTAATGGAGGTCGCCAGCTCTGGAGAGATCTACAAGTTCATGTGGCCTTTTCCTGGTCAAGAAGCTTTGTAAGCTATAGGCTAACGGTTAGTACTGTGGCACACTTCCCCATTTTTTTGTTCTGTTTGACAGTGCCAGTGTGGATGATTTGGATTGCCCCCATATTATAACCAATAACTCACACTGAAGGAAATTGATGGTGCTGGTGTACACAATAAGGAAATTGGAGACGGATATAAACATTCATTTTCTGTGATTTTATTCTCTAGAACACCCAGTGTTGTATTAAAGCTCCAGTCACTTCTGATATTGTGGAGAGCTGCAAACAATCAAAACTTTTTTAAATTCAAGCCTTTATCTCAGAGAGGCAATGCTGTTGAAGCAGATAAAATAAACAGGCTAACAGGTTATTTTGGCTACTCATTTCCTTAAGAAAAGGCTTTGAGTGAACATGAGACTAAGTGGATGAGCATTACCCCATAGTAATTGAGTATGTTGCGTGTGCGCATGTCTGCACAAGCGTTCCAGTGCTGCCACAGCACACTCCCTTGATGGATGGTCATTTTCATCGGCTTGCTCATGCTTAATGAACCCTGCACTTCATGTCTTAACTGAATGCTTTTCATGCTCTCATGTTCTGCGCTCTTCTCCACTCTCTCCTATAGCTCCACCCCGCTCCGAGTCCCCAAGTTGTTTCCGAGGGAAGGATGCTGACGGCTAATGAATAAAGGTTCTCTCACATCTCGCACTTCTTATGAGGCCCCAGGGTCACACAAACAAACAATGACACACTTAAATGGGAAATACACTGAGGGGAGATGGGGGAGGAAAAAAGGCCAGAAGAATTACTTTTGCGGATAAAATGCCGACTTTTCTTTCATCTTGCTGGTTGGAACCTTTTCTGAGGAAAGCCCTTGAAAACCATCAGCGAGTTCACGCGCATGGTGGGAAGCTGGTGCAGGGAAATGCCAAGCTTTTTAAGGCACAGCCCTCATTAGGTTGTCTATTGTGTACAGTATTTCACTGGGTTTCGACACACACAGACACCCTAATGCACTGCCAGCTAGCAGCTAAGCTCGAGCGCATCACTGCAGTGATGTTGCACCATTTTTTGTCCTGTCTTTTTTTTGTTTTTTATTTTGTTTTTCACATTTGTCTTTCAATGAGTCATAGCGGGTCAAACAGGGCAGTGAATCTTCCGCCTCCACAGCATGTACGTGGACATTCAGAATCATAAATTGTGTACGTGCTATATTGAGATTTTGTACTTTGTGAGTCTAATGTTAAAAAGTTTAGTATACTTTTTTTTAATCAGAAGAAACAATAACAGCCCTCTGTGCAGCTGAGGACAGTTTTCTCTTGCTTGTGTGATTCAAATGAGTCTGATGGTCACTGCACTTTCCTGCATCAGCGGGGTTTTGTGAGAACAGTCATTAGCTGGTAACTTTCTCCGGAAATTTCAAGAATGCTCCCACTCACACCATCACAGCTGGTGGACAACTGTGCGGTTCTAAAACTGTAGTGCATTGTTGGTGTCAACCTACAAGATGACGAATACAAAGTCCACAAAAACATTGTCAATTACTGTTGTGCTATAAAGGATTCTAAATTATTCCTGCCAGCTTTCAGCATCTCATCAGCAACTTCTCCAGCTCAGTGTCTCCGCCACACAGATCAGTCAATTTGTCACTACTCAAGCACACCACTGATCAAAGGCATTAGCTGTAATCTTTTAAAAAAGATTACAGCTAATGACATGTATGCCATGCAGGACTTGTTATTGAACATACATTAAAACGTAAGTGATTTGATTAATATGCAATATGCATTCAGAGACAAAAGGAAAAATTATCCAGCAAGAGCTTGTTACAGGCGTACCAGCTGTGAGTGCCTCTGCAAATTACACTCTCAAAGGAGAGAACTGTCATTACATCACAAGTGAACTAGGTGCACGAGGGGCAGAAACACTGAGGTGAAAAGAGTAGACAGCCCGAGTATGTGTTGAACTCGAAAAAAACACAGAGAGCTTTAATCAGGCCTTTTTTGTTGCAGCCTTATATAAGGAAACTCATTAACACTAAAGAAACTAAAGGAAGAATTTATCAAATGACGTCTCATGTTAGAAAATAACACAGCTTGTTAGAAAACTGTAATGAAATTGGTTGTGTGCTTGTTAAGCAAATTACTTGCATGTTACAAAAAAAATGTGAGAAAAAGGCAATCATCCTGCAAAGGCAGAGAGGAACTGCCGGACCTGGAGGCGAAACACACAGTCCAGCTACAGCGATACCAATGGGCAGTATTATTTTTTAGTTATTACATTCAACCCTCTCAGATAGAAAAGTGGGTAAAATGATGTTAGAAATGCAGCATTTTAAGCTCAATATCGGCGAATACTGCCCTCGGCAAGCTGTCAATTTCTTGCACAGTTTAATACAGAAATCAGGACTTTGGTTGCTGAAAAAGTCATTATTGACATGCTGGGATGTTTTATTGATAGTGATGAATAAAATTTGTTTGGCTTTATTACCAGTAAAAGCACATTTTCTATTGTAATGGATATGCTACAGCACCTTAAGGCCAGCAGGAAGTAGCCTATCCTTGGGTGCCATGGTCAGCATGTTTAATATGTCTTCTCTTGTCATACTCGTACTTAAGTTAAGGATCAGAATACTTCTTACTACTACTGAAGGTCAGCAGAAAAAGTAGCAACTAAAAAAGGATTGGTCTTTTTGGCCATGAGAGGTCAGACGAGGTCAAAGGGCAGACCGTGCTTACAACCCAACAAGCTCTATAAATCAAATCGGTAGAAACGGTTTTCTGGTTTTAAAAGGTGAAGCATTCTGGGAGCTTGGGAGTACGATTGCCTATAAGGCCGACTTAGGGAGGGTCCCTCAGGGCTGCTCACAAGGTTGCACAGAAGGTGGTTTGCTGAGTTTGGGCCAGGTGGGCCTCTCACAGAAGTTTACTGTAGAATTTGATTATTTCACCCAAAATGAAAAGACTTTCAAAAGAACAACAACAAAAAAAACAGACAAATTTGCATGCACTCGTCCCTTGTTATTCACCATGAAAGGAGCAGCACATTCTTACACTGCGTCAGTCACACCATTTCTTGTTGGTACCCAGATCAGCTTGCACCTGGGCCAACATTATCAATTTTAACACCTGCTACGCTGGCACCCCGTGTCGTGAGACAACAGCAGCCTTGTTGGTATTCAAATACCAGTGTCACTGTAATGAAAAGGATATTGCCAAGACGGAAGACAATTTGTCAGGCGCTCACTGAGAAAGTACCGATTTTATTATGGAGATTGGTCCACAGCCTAATTGGCACAATGAGGTCAATCAGAGAGTGCCACACATTTGTTCTGCTGGTTCCCAGTATGTGCTTGTTGTTGTGACTTAGTGTAGATTTTTCTTATAAAAAACCTAACTCTGCTCTCTTGAAATTATATTTATAGCAAGTTTTGACTACATTACATAACCTCTTAATGACAGGTGACAATGATGTGTATGAAACGTGTAAGAAAGATTATGCAAACAAACAAATTGAATATCACAATAGATCATTGTCTGCCACGCCACACCATGTAGTCTGCGGCTGTGTTAATCGACCGCCAGACGCCGTATCTCAGGTGACATCACCGACAGCACAGGCCTAAATTTAATGAAGCTTAGAGGGATGATGTATCAGCACTGTACTCTGGTGTTATATTAATTGCCCTGAGGGTGGCACTCTAATTAAAGAGCAAAATTTCTAACTTTAATGTGGCAAGTCTGCTACATTTCTGATGTGATTATGATGAAACATGTAAAGATGCTTCATCTTGGCACTTTGTTTCAGAGTTTTAAAACACCTGATGAGGGTGCTAAATGTGAAGGTCAATATATAAACCAATATTTCAGACACCACTGGTCCGATTATAATGAATGTTGAACAATAGACGCCTTAAACAGTGCTTTGACATTTCAAAAAAATTACACTGCTTGGTCAATCAGTGGCGCAAGATAAATGATACTTTATAAAAGCCAAATTAATTGTAAGACAAGGGCATACTTGGTGATTTTGGTCATTTTTAAGTTGACAGTTAAAATGAATAAGGCTTAACAGGAAGTAATGGCTTTGTCTATTTGGCTGAATCGATTTGTTAGACAGGGGTAAACAACTGTTTTCTCTACAAATAATTACCACATTTACTAAATAAGTTCTTAAAGGAATAGTTAGACAATTTTGAATACAGGCCAAAATCTATTCACTTTGCTGTCGAAAATGTAATTGAAAAGCTTTGTAAGACTCTCATAGCTTCCATTAGATATGAAGCTTCAGCCAGGAGGCACTTAGCTTGGCTTAGCTTAGCATAAAGGCTGTGAGCAGGGAGCAACATCAACTCTGTCTCTGCCAAATAATCTGTAATGTGTTCATCAGTGAGCCTTAGAGGTGATGGTTGTGGATGTTTTCCGCTCTCGCAGAGAACGACATTAGCTGCTTCCAGTGTTTATACTAAGTTAAGTAGCCTATTTTTTATATTCATCTCACAGACAAGGAAGTGCCCTCTCAGGATAAATTATTATTTTAGTGAAGGACTAAAAAAAATAAAAAAATAAAAAATAAATAAATCTGCAATTAATAGCAAATATACAGTAGTGTCAATAACACGACTCCATCCAAGGTCCCTAAAATCTTTAACGTGCATGTCTGAAATCCCCGGCTTGTCTGTCAGGGGGTGATTTCTTTTTAAAAGACAATGTCAGATTTTCTAAGCAGTTTTTGACATTTACTGTAGGTGAAAATGGATCGTTTTTCATTAGTTAAAGATTATTTTATGACCTTCGAGGTGGTGCAGAGAAAGCTGACATAAGGATTCAGACAGGTTAATATCCTACAGTATAGGCTGATTTAATAACTTTTGACAATTAAACAATTAACCACCTTTCCACTCAAACTTTGTTTTCATTCTACAGTAATTTAAGCTTGAGGAAGCTTGAAGCGACCATTTGCTTATATATTTCTGACTTAATGCCCTCCCACACATACCTCTTTCCCTTTCGTCTCCTTCACCTAAATAACAGTTGACATTTGAAATCATGGGGCAAGAGCCGTACAGTTTGAGCTTCTCTGGTTTCCATCAAATGAGTTGGAATGAGCCCAACCTGCCGTTCAGCGCTGAGCCCTCTTATAGATCAATGGCCTCTGAGCCTTGATAATCTCTCAAATTGATTGGTTGCCTGATTGATCATTACTTCAGTATTAACCAATCAAACATCTCTCCAGTAAACAAACACGCCAGATAAAGACATCCCCGGAAGTTTGCTCTTGCAGGAGAAACAAGTGATGTGAAGAAAATATATAATCTGAAATCCCCCTTTGGAAGAGAATATCAAATCATAAGAGTGCTTAATATTTCACTGACTTGATGAAATATGCATTGTAGCCCAGAATGGAGGAAAATGCAATGATTTGGATGCATTATGTATGAGAGAGTCCACTGGCGAAAATGACACTGCACTGTTGAATAATCGCCATTTCACTATCACCGCAGCACAATGAGATTTTGTTATTACTACACATCCCTCAATTCATTTAGAGAGTTCATACAGTTTGCATTCTGTATTTTGGCCCTAACGTATGTGTGCCCTGCATACAGATGCTCGCTAATGAACCAAAGCACCGGCCGGACGTGTCCTCTGCCTCACTTGACTTCACTGTGGCGCAGCCCCAAAAGAGCAGTAGGTTACACACAAGAGCCGATTATTGTGGTATGAGGCAAATGTTTATTAGATTGATAACAAAGGGGGGAAAAAAAACAGGGTAGTGAAATATTTATATTTTCCAGTAGAAACACAATTGCTTTCGGCACGGTGGTTGTCCTCACATGTTACTGTGTTTCGATGGGTAACCTCTTCCCTGGAAAACAGAAAGAGAGATGTAAGTGCACCATATAATCTGTTTTCACACAGTGATGTTCATTTAAGTGAACATCAACAAAGTCGCTTGTCTTTTTGAATGTGGAGGCAACATTTTTTATCCACCAGGCTAAACACACACAGTGTGTATTATATACAGTAGCCACAGCTTTATTTGGTGTCATTTAACTGGCCTTGGCCCTGTTTTCCAAAAAGCACCTGAAGGCAAAGATGAGTGTAAAAAATCACACTGTTTCCCAAAAGCATTGTGGAGTACCTCACAGTGCTGCTAGAAATGAGCGTGGGTTAAAGAGTGCTTTGTGCTTTGATTGCCTTGTGAATATGAATTTCACACTACCTACATAATTAAATATGCTGAATATGCAGGAATAAGCAAATAATATGAAGCTATTGTTTCATCCAAACTGCTACTTGATTATTCATTCTTAAACAATTGACGTTTGTCATAAAATGAGTGGTAGATGAATTAGGTTTGCTATTATTCTTACCACTAAAAAATGTAAAACAGCATTTGATTTGCATGGTTGATCTGTCAGTTTCTCTCATCACTGTCTTCCTATGCCACATTCTAATATATTAATCTGTTTGGGCTGTTTCAGCTCTGATATCTTCACTTATTGCATTCTTAAGGCTCCATATGTCATTTGTCATATGCTTTTTATGATGAAGGTCCATGGTTGACTTGACCATGGGGGAACCAGGACATCAGTGCACCGTCAAAAAAAATGTTGTACCTGCTCCATCAGCCCTGAAAACATGATCACTATCAGGAAACTGGGCCCTGGTCTAGTCAACAGACTGGCTCTTTTTCGCATGATTTGGTTTGGTATGATTGTGTTTCTTAACTTCACATGTTTTCTCTTTGATAAAAAAAAAATGTTGTGGCACAACGACACAACACACTAAAGGATCATGTCAAAGTAAAACTCAGCAAGAAGTCATGGCATGGTGAGCTTGTTTTGTGGGGTCCCTGTTGTTCTAACCAACCGAGCAACATTTACACTCAGTACAGAGAGGGCGTCACTGCCAGCAGGCTCCTGAGCTGACCTCAGTCAACTTTTCAGTGGCAGGCAGCCACAACACAATAAAAGGCTGAAGACAAACAAAGGATAAAAGCTTCACTGCTCTCTTTATTACAAGCCTCAGAAAAAAATCACAGTAAACCAGTGTTAGATGTTGTTTTCTTTCAATGATATTCACAGTGTCTATAAATAAATACTAGGAGAATAAAACATTTCATAATCCAAACTAGATTCACTCTGAACTTGCAGAAGAATCTTTGTTTGATATATTTTAACTGATAATTTTCCTCTGAGCTGCAGCGAATAGTGACTGTTCAATCAGTGATAATTGATTTTTGGTGGACATCAGCCCACGCGGTGCTGAATGTCAGAGTTCAGAGGTGAAGAACTTTATTCACACTCATCACTGCTGCTTCATGTAATGATTACAGATAAAATGCTCAGTCAGAAAGTAAATGAGATTGGATTCTCTTTTTTTCCCTTTTTTCTTTTAAATCACCGAGCACAATTTATATGTAGTGACATTATTGCAAATAGATGTTGACATAGAACACAAACACGAGTTAAGGATGCCACACATGGTGTTCCGCATCAAAGCCGCACCACTTTCAACGCGTTCATATTTGCACACAAATCTTTTGGACAAAATTTGAAAAAGAAAAAGAAAGAAAAGCAATTGCATCAAAACAGGAGGCGGGCTCTGATAGGCACAGGCTCCAGTGTTTGCTATGGACTTGTATACCCAGCTCAGTGCTTAGCTGTGGGGAGCACAAACAATGAAAGGCTCCAGGCTCAAACAAACACTTTTATCAAGGCAGTGTGCAGGGAGGAGTGGAATTTGATATAGCATGTCTATCCTGGGCACGTCTCTTTAAGGGGACCAGTTTCCTAAAATGCACTACTCAATGTTTTACAAGGGTAACTCCTCACTGCCTGCTTTAAACTCTGCTTCTCCCACAGACCCAGATAAAAGAGCGCACTGTCTGGAGTTCCTGCAGATGTCTGGAGTCTCCTTGTCAACTACGACCAGCCTGGCAAGGTAGCATTTTCCATTTTGATTTAATACAATCTTTACCTTTGCAACTGCCACTTTTCCAAAGGTGTGATTACATGGTGTGTCACACTGTGGATCCATTTAATACAGAGGCTGTTTAAAAACCCAGTGAAAAAAAAGATCCCAGCAATATGCACACCGCCTCTGTGAAAGGCATCAATGAACCCATGAGTTGTACAATGTGTATGTTCAGCCAAAAATGATTTGAGAGATTGAAATATTTCACTACAAATAACAGACACATTTAATAACCACAAGAGCTCCACAGAAACATAGACGCTACTGAGTGCATAAATGATTTGGCAAATAGCAAATTGATTTTCCACCAGAAACTTAAACACAAAAACGTCTGGCATGAAGCCACCTCCCTAAATATCATTCAGAGGCAGCTTCCTCCGCGCCTGATTTCAGCCCTCCTGAGTGCCAGCATTTACATTTGTTATTTCCCTGTTTAGCCTCATTTGTGCTTGCTCATTTATCATGGCTGTTTTGTTGGAAACGCTTTGTTTTGGTGCATCTCAGGTCTGGAAGTCTGGTCCTCAGAGGGACGAGGTCAGGATGTGTGGCCTTATTTATTTATTTATTTATTTTTAAATAAGCCAATTTGTGAGTGCTGTTGTCATCAAAATGCCACAGTGGGGAAACTTCAGATGAATCAGCATATGGAGGTGATAGTGTTTGTTTTGGTGGCGCTGCACAGGAAACAGGTGGATGGTACCTTCTGTATGACAAACAACTGAGTGGTTTTGTCTCCGATGAGATCCTTGACAGACAGGCATTTCGAACAGCCAATGCCTTATTACTGGTTTCGCTTTCAAGGAGAGAAAGACACCAACGTAAAAAAGAATGCGTCACACTGCCTTTTTCCCCCCTCTGTGTGTCAAGACGAGAGAGACAATTTTCTTCAAGTAACAATCAGAAGATCACTTTCTGCCTGCACAGTGTCCACAAGCAATCTCAAAAAAATGGTGCTTGACTGTACAATAACCAAGTCATAAACTACAAAGAGCTCTGCTCCCATCTTTGGTTTCTGAGATCTGACTGCTTCCTGCCACTTCATCAACCGCAGCTTCTTTCTTTCTTTTTTTTTTTTTGTGCATGTGTGTTTGTGTGCAGGATTAGAGGACTGAGATCTGCCTCATTGACATTCATGTATGCATTTGATGTCAAACAGACTAAATATTTAAGACACTAGAGGGCAAAGGGAAGGAATCTGGGAGCAGTCACAAGATGCTGTATTACTGATTGATTGTCCTCACTAATGGCAGTTTGCACTGTAGTGGAGGTGCCTGCCTGCACTTGAGCACACACGTGTCTGTGCGAGTGATTAGCTCTGTGCATGTGCTTACGGGGGGAATGGCTGGTGTGCGAGTACGAGGGCATGTGCGCTTTCATTGTGAAGAGCCGGAGAGATCTCATAAATATGCATATCTGTGTGTGTAACTGTGTGCGAGGGCTCACGTCATCGTGTGTGTATGCGCCCACGTCACTCTGTGCATCTATGCATCTTCGCTCACGTCGAAGCAATGAAATTCAAATTAAAAAATATCAAGGCGAGGATAACATTTGGATTCTGTTTGGATGACAGGAAAATATTGGTTTGGCAGTGATATGCCTTTTATGCTGTCACTTTGATGGTCAACAGAAAAAAAAAGACGAAAAATCCTTGTTCTCACTTGCTCACAAAAATCCCAGTGATTTTTCTCAGGCTTCTCTTGCCAAAGCCCAACTCTCTACAACAAATGCAGGTGTCAGAATTAACAACTCTCTACAATGGAAACCAGTGATTCCCACTCATGATTTGTACCAGGGTGTAATTCTGCTATCGCTATAGCTATAGAAAAAGTAAAGATTGGATTTGCTTATGCCAGAAAATAAGCCACCAAACAGAAAATACAAGATACTCATTGTTGCTGTTTTCACTGTTACCAGTGAGACAGCCATCAACCTGAGTCAGCTGTAACACCACACACCACATTGAGTGTGCGAAAACTAGGGGTTGAAATAATTATTGACGGGATATTCAGGTGTTCGGTGGTACAGTACAAGTCTGCGGTGGTTAACGCCCAGGCTTTTCTGGGTGGAGTCTGCATGTTTTATCTGTGCCTGCCCTGCATGGGTTCTCTTCATCCCACAGTCCATAAACATGCACACTAGGTTGATTGGTGACTCTACTGTAAATTGCCCGTCGTGTGAACGTGATGGTGTGAGTGTGTGAGGTTGTCCGTCTCTATATGTCAGAGCTGCGATAGTCTGTTGACTATCCTGTCCAGGCTGTACCCTTCCCTTAACCAGCAACCCTGCTCAGATAAGCAGTATAGACAATGGATGGATGGATATTCACAGCATTTAAATAAAAAATAAAATCATGACTAAAATCATATAATATATTGCATCAATACCTCACAGTGGCAAGACAAAAACACAATTTAAAAACGGACCCTTCTATCAGCCCAAGTTCCTCCCACTTCTTGGATCCATCTGTGGTCAATTAAGCCAATTGGACATCTTTTGGAAAGACACACACCTGCCTATAAAAGGTCACACAGCTAATGGTGGATATCGAAGCAAACAACAAGACTGTGAGGGAAAGGTGCCGCCATCATTCTTAACTAGAGGAGTTTGGAACAACCAAGCTATGAGTGTTGTCGCTCTGGCCGAGGTCCAGAGATCCAGAAGTCATCACCACAGCACTCCAGCACCCTGGGCTGCATGTGCCAGATGGAGGCCTCTCCTCAGCAAAGGTGGATAAAAGCTGCTTAGAGTTGGCAAAGAGCACGTTAAGAGGACTCAGACTGTGAGAAACAATGAGCTGATGAAACCAAGATTGATCTGTGTGGCCTCAATTCTAAGTCTGGGGGAAATGAGGCACCACTCATCACCTGTCCACCGCATCAGGCTGTGAGGGCATTTTTCAACAACAGTGAGACCGGTCAGGGTTTAGTGAAAACTGAAGATGGCAAAGCACAAAAATGTTCTTATTGAGAACCTGATCCAGAGCACTCAAGACCTCAGACTGTGCTGAATTTTCAGTTACTGACAGAACAATCACTCTAAACACACAGCCAAGACAGCACAGGGGTGGTGGGCCCAGTCAGAGTGCTGACTGGAAACCAATTGAACATCTCTGAAAAGACCGAAAAACGGTTGTTCACCAACAGTCTAATCCAGCCACAAAGGACTGAAAAAACAGCTTTGAAGAGGAACTAAGCAGAATTTCTCCCGTGGCTATGCTACATTTTCACCTTAATTAAAAAGCTCCAGAGTAATTATGATTATTAACTACATGACTTGTGACTTGTTACGAATGACAATGGAGGCTCTCTGTCTTCCAGCTGGCGTCTCACAGCTGAAAACCAACCTTGCAGCATCAGTGTAGTACTTGACCGCCGCCCCGGTGTCCCAGCTCTCGTCTCTGCACACCGCGACACAAACGCACTCTGTAATCCATAATCTTCTATTCTTGACGGTCAAGACTACACAACAAGCTGTAACATTGTATATGTTATGTAACATTATGTTATCCACCGCTCCTTTTATTGATTTTTCGCCGGTTTCGTTGTAAACAAATGCACATGGGCGAGAGGAATATAACCGAACATCGGAAAAGCGAGCGGACTTGCATAGTTCCCCTTTAATACTTATGTGTTTCCCGGTATTGAGTGAAGCATAAAGCTGCGACAAAAAAAACATTTCAGCATTTTCTGCAGATACAAAAGTACTGTATCTGTTTTTGGTTAATTGTGTTCAAAAAAAGTCAAGATCATATTCCGCTGATAAGAAATTTGGAACATGACAAGTGATATAAGCCAGACCTTCTTTATGCACATTGTTATCATCAAATCTAAATGCAGCGTGTTCCCACAATGCATCTGCAGTTTGTTAGAGGCTAAGAAGACACCACACAGAAGCGGAAACATACAGGTGTTGAGGTAAAGGACAGGCGGTAGAAACTGTGGGGAAGGTGTGCGAGAGATAAAAAGGGAGGTCGTGTCAGGTGAGCAGCCGGGATGAAGGTGGCAGCAAAGAGAGCATGAAGGCAGCGAGGCTGAGAAGAAAGGCTCTAATGGCTGAAAACCCACGACCCTCTCTTCATTTCCTTTCTTCCTCTTGTGTTCCCAAAATGGCACCGCTGAACCGTAAAATGCTGCAGCGCTCACCTCTCGCCCCTGCCTGTGTGTCTGACACAGATCAGGTTGCGGCGGTTTGACACCGATAGGCGCCCTCGCCGTTTGTTGTGGCGTTTCGGTTATCAACGCTCGCCGCCGTCAGCCCTTCAATCCCATCCCATGCTCACTGGAGACACACAAAAGGAGCCACGGAGAAAATGGCATTTGGAATTTGGAGAAGATAGACTGCCACAAAGAGACCGTTGATGAAAAGCATCCGGGAATTTAAGAGGCATTGAAAAAGGTTGCACTGTTTCATTTCAAAAGACATTTTTTTTGTTCTCGTCCTTTGATGCAACTGGAAAGAGCTTCACTTGATGATGGAAAGCAGAACTGATTGGTAGGGTTCCTTTTTCATGAAAAACCCTTCTGCTGCAAAATAACGTTTCTACAAAACTAACCCTCTATGAAAACACAATTAATTGCACATTTGCCTCCCAGTCTATTTCCTGCTCCTTCATCTTTAAGTACTAATCCCGCTCTTGTAGTAAGAGCTACTTTCGCTTTCTTCTTGATGATTGATCTGTGTACTTGAAGTAATTCACCTGTACCCAGTTCATGGGTAAGTTCACGAAATCCTCTGGCACAAAAGCAGTGAGATGTGTATTTCTGGTTTGTTAAGCTGAGAGAAAATAGTTTGCCTGAGCATCAGTCAATCAAATGCATCATTTCCTTTCTGAATCTGTCTTCCATCCAAACTAAGCCACTTTTCTTTTCTTTTTTTAATACCCACATGCAAAGGTTTCTTGAAGACGCGTGGATAAATTCAAACACGCTGGTCTCGCCTCGGGGGAGTAAAAGCTTTTGCAGAGTGATGACATGTGCCTCCCCGCACCATCATCAGGTGCTGTGTCGCAGGAGCGTGAAGACACACAATTTCTGTCGCTTTGAGTTCAATCTGTGAAAGCTCAGTCTGGTTGTCAACAGTGCCAATCACACGCTACATGTGCCGCTGTTCACCTGTACAGTAGGTTTATGTCGGGAGACAATTCACAATTTGGATGAGTTAGTGACAGAGCAGCTGCTCACGTTGAGGCAGCTTTTACAGTTTCGCAAATGCAATCTGAATAGTGCGGACAAAACTTTTCATGCAAATACAATGCTGAGATTTATCTGCTGTGAGCTGGATTAAAAATCAATGCAGGGGGTTAAATGGAGCTGTAAAAAGCGACAGGATAGGGTTTAATTTGTTTTATTGCACCACTACCAGGTGAGATGTATTGCAGAGGGTGGCAGGAGGATCTCAGGAGGTGATGTTTTTTACCCATTCATGCAGGGTGAGGGCTGGGTACGCCAGGACAGGTCGCCAGTCTCTTGCATGGCAGACATACAGTATACCGACTCACCTCATACACAATCACTGTCGTACTTGAAGGCAATGTAAAATTGCAACTCAACCTACTGTCCATGTCTTTGGACAGTGGGGGGAAGTCACAGAAGGAGAAGGTTCAATACCTTTAATTGTTGGTGCAAGTTGCTTTTAGACCGGCGGGGCAGATAGGTGAGCTGCTCAGTTAATGCAACTGAAGCAAACAGTACTTTTGCCTTTCCCTAATCAAACTCATCAAATACACAATCCAGCAACTCTAAAACGTTTCGACCTGCACATTCACCACAGTATGAAATGATAATGTCACATTATGAGACAGAGTTGTTTTCAAGGCAAATGCGTAACCGGAACTACATTCCAGACACGGCTGCTGGGTGGAGTGATTTAAAAAATGCAAGTCAGAGTATTTGCTTCATGTGTCGTATGTTACAAAACATACAGTACGTTATTATTTCATACAGTAGGTTTTAGCAAAACAGCGAGGAAGTGCCTTGACTTAGTTTCCCTTTATATCATATTTCCCACAGCAGCTCGACCAACATTACAATAGCTGCTTTTTGATGGCTTGCCATGTTGCATGTAAAAAAAAAATAAAAAAAAAAGCTGCAAGATGTCACTTCTTTCTTGTTGTGTTAAGCCCACCTTTGTAAAAATCTTGTTTGTGGTTCCCCAGTTTGTTTGTTTTTCAAAGAATTGGAAGTGAGCCACAGTAACTTAGTCCCTGGACGGATCTGCAAAGCAAAATTAAATTGCTGGCAAGTTCGTCTGGGTTCACCCAGGCTAATTCTGTGCAGTTTCTGCATTAACTTTCACTGTGATAAGAGCAGAGCATAAGGTGGGCAGAAGTGTTGAAGTGGAAATGACTCTGTTAGATAAATGTTGTCACGGTCAACAGGCCTCGCTGGCATCAAAATCTTGTTGGAGAAAACAAAGTAAGGCCAAGCTGGTCAGTCACCGTTCATAATTATAGTTACTGAAGCCTCCCTGTATCTGGAACTTGTAGCACCTGTGTCTAAATGGAGCTCTGGTGTGGACATCGTTAAAGGGATAATTCAACAATTTGGCAAATTGGCCCATTGCTATAATCACTATAGTCATAGCAGTAGGTTTGTTACCTTTATTTGTCGGTGCAAACTATTTTTAGAACCGAGCACAGCTGTGACCTGATCAGAGCTACGCTACGGAGAATAATGGGATTCTTGGTTTCCCTCATCAAACACATCAAATACACAATCCAACAACTCCAAAATGCTCTTGTGGACAAGTTGTGACCTGCACATTCACCACGCTATGAGCGGTTTTGCATGAATCTTAAACAACTCCTAACGTTCCATTATTATCTCATAGCGTGGTGAATGTCCAGGTCACAACTTGTTTGCAACTTGTTGAAGTTTTTGGATTGTGTATTTGATGAGTTTGATGAGGGAAACCATGAAATCCCATTAGCCTCCGTATAGCGTACTGTAGTTCTGAGCAGGTCGTGGCTGTGCTCGGCGGTTCTAAAAATAGTTTACACCAACAAATACTTCTATGACTATAGCGATTATGGAAATGGGACAATTTGCCAAAATGTTGAACTATCCCTTTAAGGCATACTGTCCTCCACAAGTTAATTCAGAATCATCATAACAAGTGCTTTAAAAAAATGACAAAATACTGTATGTCATTTGTAACTGTTCCTGGACACACAGGTGGTCTCTGAGAGGAGGGGAGATATCAGTACAAAAAAACCCTACTGTCAGAGTGACAGGTCTCTGCTGTTTATCAAAGAACAACAGATATGACAAACAAAGAAACGGAAGCAAATGAAAAGATGATAATGGAGTCACTGGTGCCACCTCTTTAACATGCAGACTGCAGTACCACTCTGGTTAAGATAACCTAAATCAGAGCATCAGATAAACACAGGGATGTTTTGGAATAATATATTAAGTACCCCCGCTTCTCTTCCTCCTCTCCTGCACTTCTTTCTTCCTCTCTTTCTCAACTATCTCATCACACTCTCTTCCTGTGCCTTCATCTCCTCCCCCCTGTCTTTCGTGTGAGGAGGTGGGTGGAGGCGTTCCACATTACTGTGAGCTATGTGCGCTAAGTTTCACTGTGCTCCCCGCACCTCCATACACCACGGGGTGCATGTTTACTCATTTAGCCTGTCAAGACACAAGGAGGAAAACTGTCACCTTCTCTCACTAAATGATGACATCAAGGGACCATGTGATCAACGGAGGGCCTGTTTCTTCCCTACATTGGCTTTTATTCACGGGAAATCAACATGTTTCATCACCATTTCAAGTGTAGATAACTGAGTGTTTTGCAGCCAACAAATTGAAAGGCTCTCCAGGAGAATCAGCTCTTTTCATTTCTGCTCTTTTTTCCCCACTCATTTACTCTGTTGTTCCTTTCCCACTCTTCTGGTTCAACTAGGCAATGGTGCCATGTAAGTTTAAAGAGCTTTGTTAAATATTAATCGTGGGTTTCATCGACTGAGTCAAATCTTTACTCATTTCACCACAACAAGGCCTGACTAAAAAGAGGGGAGAGGAAAAAAGAACAGCATGAGGTGCATGTGTCCTTTGAGCAGCTATTAGCCGATCTGTTTGAAGCTAACTGAGAAATGGGCCCCTCCAGCAACTGCTGTTCACCACACAAGGTGAATGAGGCCAGTGTTGGAGTTGTTTCTAACTTCTATGCTCATCTATCAGATGCACGGTGCATCGCAGGTAGACGCACACAGGCGCCGTTTCAGACACAGGCAACATGTAGCGCAAATAAAGACACACGCTGACTGTGGATCAGCCTTTAACTCACAGTAATTGCAGATTATGAATATAAATGAGTATGGCTGGGTCACATTTTTCAGGACGGAGTCATAATTTAGAGAACCGTCGGCATGCTGTGGCTTTGAAGGTGGAAGCTGAGCGCAGATGCACTCGCATAACACACTGCTCTGCAGAAAATAAACTGATTCACAGATAGGCGCTCGATACTGGTGCTCAGACACATTAATCACAATAAAACTGCAACGTTTTTTACTGCTGCAAATACATTCATTTTACGCGAAAGAGATGTATCAGTGAAGACAACAAAATGAGTGTCATGTTTGTCCTGTTGCTGGTTGATAAGTTGACGACTTGAAAGTAGCAGTTTCAGTGGCAAAGTCAGTTTTGAATGTGATCACACCGGAGGCATTCTTTAACCTCCTCTGTTTGTAAAGATCGGCAATAATCATCCTGATCTGTGATCTATTTTAGGTCATGATTAAGCTTCTCACCAAGAATCAACACTATCAACAGTGAGCATACAAATAGAATTCAAGAAATATTATTTCACCTAAATATAAATTTAAAAAGGAAATAAGAAAAAAAAATCCCTACTGCTATCTCCCTATTTAAACTACTACTGACACTGTACTCACACTTTTACTGATTCTCTCCCAACACAGTAGAGTGCTACTGTGATCACTTAGAGAAAATATTTTTAATAAGGGCTTCAAGGCAACTCTATTAAATTGGTATTGTTAAAAACTGATTAAAAAAAAAAAAAACCTAACAAAACAACTGTTTATTTATACCGTAGAGGTGGGAAAAAAATGAAATATTACACTGTAATAGAAAACTGGTCAGGCTGTTTGGCTTGTACATAGTTCTGTCACTTCTCTTCTATTGAAGTAGCATGGCAACCAGCCAAATTCACTCGTGTTTTCACTTTAAGTTACCAAGTCACTGGCATCAATCTGCTGTGAGGATGTAGAATCTTGTCAACACAGCAATGGTAAAACTAAGCAACAGCTAAACATCCCCTGAAGACAGTATCGATACTAATGAAAGCAAATCTGTGTGGCTCTATATTTAAAATTTAAATGTATGTTTTTAAGCATTTGAGGTCGGAGCATGAAATGTATTCATCCACATACTATACCCTCTTCCTCTGTAATGGTTTAATGGCAGCTCACTGGAAAAGCAGAGCCACCAGCTGTTTATCTGAACATATCAACTCTCTAACCAATCTCATAACGACAGCAGATAGAAAAACACAGCAATTTACTTTTTTTCTGTCGATGTTTTCGAAATCTGGTTAAGTTCATCAGATCATCCAACTTTATTGTCCTCCAGATGCACATTGTACTTGAAAATCTTGGTGGAAAACAAATATATTGTGGATGTGTCATGTTGCCAAAAACGTGATTCATAATCTCATTAGGGTCATAGAAAATATAATTGGCTCACATTAATGTGTCCCTCAAAACACATTTGCAAATTAGTTGTGTAAAAGCATAATTTCAAGGATTCGGATTTGAAATTCTCTACTTAGTTTGCATAGCTTAGTTTAGTGAATCAGGCCAACAATGGCCACAAGACTCTTCGTTGGAGCAAATGACCTTGCGTCCTGTTACTTTAGCAATGTGTGCCGCTGCATGTGCACAAAGCGTGAGAGATTGGGAGAGTTTGTGGCAGCACTCAGAGCGGCTTACATCCAAAACGTGGCACACAAAGTGCAGAGGAAACATGCACCAACGGTATCCAAACCACAGAAAAATGATGAAACAGTAATTCGGCCTTAAATAACCCCGCATCGGACCCATGAGGAACGTATTGTCTTAACAGCGGAAAATTATGTATATGCTGCATGATGGCAGAGCGCAGGAAAAAGCCGTCTGTTCTGAAGCTCTGCCATTTTGCATCGCATTATGATGGTCATAGGACTTATTATTAAAGACAGCCTGCTTCCTTCTCAATTAGGACAGAACAGACACAACATGTGGCGGCATGAAATTCACTGTGACACCATGAGCTACCAGTGCCAACAAAGAGAAAGATGGGGAGGGGGGAGGATGGGGGGGTAAGTGTTGGGCTAAGGGAATAAAATATGATGGAGAGAAAGGATAAGGAGTGGGAGGAAAGATGAGGAATGATCCCTGATTGTGCTTGTCTTATGAGGAGCATCAATCAGAGGTGGCACCTGCACAAATAAAACCCCCTTTTTCCCCCCATATTCAATTATATAGCGTGACTTTTTACACACACAGATGCACACACCCCCACACATGCACCCGCATAATTAAATAAATAAATACGCGGTGACACAAGGCACAATACACTCGCCTCGGATTCTCATGTGTGCAGCGTATTCCCATCTAATGTGACTCACATTTAGCATCATTCTCGCAGAAGATTGTTTAATCTCTGCTGAGGAAGATTCATTGCACAGTGGCCACACGTTTTATATGTAATACAAGATGACAGTTTCATTAAATAAAATAAGAATCAATGGAGAGCCAAGTCGCAGCTGCAGCGCGTGCACACGGACTCCCACGTAAATTACAGTTGGACGTAAAATTCATGAACGCAGATTAGAAGTGGCTCCGGACTTCAGGGACAGGAGAAAATGAGATTGTTAGCAGCCTCACCTGTTGGAGAGGGAAACGGGGACAACTGAATCCTGGAGGACAGTTGGCTCTGTGCGCCTGGACTCCAGAGCGCTGGAGGAAGAGAGAGGGAGATTAAACGAGTGATTGAAGGATGGAGTGAGACAGACAGGTGGAGAAAAAGACAGATTAAGAATATGCCCCAGGATGTGAAAGAGGGGATCAATGTTTAACTAGTCAGAAAGCCAAGAAAGTGTCGATGAGCACCAGGTCTGAGGTATTTCTCCGCAGATAAACAGTCTCACCAGGTTGGCCAGACTTGCCTTGGCAAACCAAATGAATAAGTAAAAAGATGAGCTCAGTAAACTGTCTATGTGTAATATTTCACCAGTACAATACAACTGAAGTAAAATGCAGCTATATTTTAGGAAAACAATCTGGACAAATTGCTTTGGAGAGTTTCCATGAAGAAAGGTAACAAAACACCTACACCGCAATATCACAGATGCCAATGGTGCTGAGAAGCCCTATAAAGTTGTCACACAACACCATGGAGAGCTGCTTTGGTCTTTTGCTGCTATTAAGAGATGCTGTGTCCTCTGTGAAACCATATTAAGTTAGATTAAAATAGGATTTAGTAGCTACATCCTCAGTGTAACTTTTGACTCTTGTATGTTTGTTTCTTCTGCAGAGATGACGCACTCAGCGTACCGGTGAACCCACTGACACGGACGGGTGAGTGTCCACCACCTGTCTTTATGCACATTTGAACAAGTTTTAACGCCTGGTACAACCGAAACTGGGTGTGATCCACTGAGCATCCACTGAGCAGAGTGTAAAGATGTCACATTCCTACATTGTTACATTAGTACATGGAACAAATACATTTTCAACACGTGGTCAACATGGGTTTCACTGTTGCTGGAGCTCTTAAAGCAACCTCATCTTCTGCAGTTGTCTAGTAGCATCCAGCTGGAAAATTAGCGCTGACAGCTTTTTTTCTTCTTTTCTTTTTTATCTTATTGTGAATCCACTTGTATCTGCATGGCGATATTGGATGAAAAATATTCTACATTAATTCACATTACATTTTTTATTGATTATTTTCCTATGGGGATGGAGAGCTTGCTAATCACTAAAAGGAATACAGCATAGGTCCAATCTTTTGTCTTATATGTGAAGAACATTACAGAGAGTATAGTTGCAAGAGCCAGGTATCAACTACTTTATATTTCCCAAGTAAAACAGAAATTGTCTTAAACATGCAGTGCGACTAATTATTTATAATTACTACTTAATTATGCTGTTCACTTAAAAATAACAACAAACATATGAATTAATTGTTCAATCTGGCAGACACATTATTTCCTTCAGATTAATAATAATTTTTAATGCAAAGTTTATCTTTGTTGACTGCAATGAAAATACTTTTTTACACCGTCCCAGTATTGAAAAGACTTTTAAACAACTGACACACAGCAGCACAGCAAGAATGGATCACTGTGCTTTTGAAGCCTTATATCACTGCATTAATACAATTACTGTATAATGAGGGGAAAAAAGCACAAGGATCAGTCATTCTATTTAAATAATAATAGTAAAAAATCATAACGTACATTTTCATAGCAGTGATGAGCAAATTATCTTATGAAAGAGGAGATCCAAGTGAAGAGGTGATTCAATAATGATAAAAATAGTAATGATAATAATAGTAATGCTGCCTATGCATTTGCTTTTGGCTGGAGAGTAAAATATCTCGTGATGCATGTGAAGATGCCAGGACGTGGGCGGTGGTGGATCCAAAACAGAGCACACACTGGAGAGTTCTGACAGCCAAACACCTTAACATTTGACATGTAAACTTTGAGTCATCAGTAATGCTCAACTACTCCATCAAATCCGCTCTGGTATTATGGTCATTTCAGCCGTGGTGCTGTGAAAATTTTAACTTCTGCCGCATTCAAGTTTGAGGTTTTTTTCTTTCTTTCTTTCTTTATCGGTTTCTGTGAAGCTCCTAGAAGTGTCTGGAGTTTTCTTCCGGGGTCTGAAGGGTTAACATGAGGGCTGGAGGAGAGAGCGAGAGGCACAGAGTGGATTTCCTGATTATGAACAAACACATTGATCGGTCTTGTAAGCGAGTCTGTATCTCATATCCACCTCAAAACCAATCTATTGAGATCTCTCAGAGACTATTAGGCCTGCTCTGTGCTCGCTCCCTTCCCACCCCCGTGGCAGCAAGTCACTGGAGGGACAGTCTTCCCGTATTCTTTCAGGGGCTTTGAAGTATTTTCCACATATCACGACACATAGAACCTTTTTTTTTTGTTGCCTAGTTACAAGATTTTTTTCTTCTTTTAAAGACTGCCTCAGCCGAGGGAGTTCACATAAGCTGAATCCACACGTCTGTGATAGTGGACATGCTGCTGTAGGAGGAGTCAGAGTAACACATGCACATATGCATCTCCTGCGTGGACAGGTCAGTTGTGCCCACACACACACACACACACACACACATACACATAATAAGATCAAGAATGTGACAATGTGTGGAAGGAGTGTAAGTGACGTCGGAGAAGTCAGAGATCTTCGGTGTTAAAGCCTGGTCATTTTTTCAATTTCAGTTTCACACTTTACCTTTCTGTCTTTCTGATTCCCACCGTCACATGCTGACTGCTAATATACAAGTGTGAATTAACACACTCGTGCTTTCGCACACAAACACACACACAGATTTGAAGACTGAAAAGGCCACCTGCCAGAGAATAACAACAGACCTGTGTAGCCTAGCAACAGCCCGCAGACAGGCTTATTAGCTGGAAGAAGAGAGAAGAACACAAGAGGAAAACTTTAGCCTGTGTCTCCGTCACTCACACAACTGCACAAGCTGAAGGGCACGGCACGCAGACCCAAAAAAGACTCCATTCCTGCCAACCCCCTCTTCTTCCTCCTCCTCGTCCTCCTCATCTTCCTCCTCGTCCGCCTCCCCCACCCGCATCCCTCTGAACGGGCCTCGTGTCTGACAATGCCGCGTTTTCAACAGCCCATCGATCAGACTGCTAAACCAGACGATTTGGCCACTCACTTCTTTTTCTCCGTCTGCCAAGAGTGGAACATTTTTAATTGTCAATTTGTTGCTCTTTTTTTTTTAGGCTGGGGGGGTGGGGGAGGAGGTTTGGATGCTGTGGCACCCAACTGCCAGCCAGGGTATGCCAACTCCCTGACACGATAAAAGGAGCTTCACTTAATTGCTCTCTCTTAGAGGTGATATCTAATATCTTGGTCTTGATTACTGGGACAAAGGAGCTTTAAAGCAACACTAAACAATGGCTTTGGGTTAAGGCGGCTACACACTACAGGATTCCTCAAACATTCACAGATTAGGAGACCACACACTTGATGATAACAAAAGACAGATCTCACAAGATCTCTCTCTTTGTGTGCACCGATTCTTCAGCGTTATCAGGTTCTTCTCGCTCAATATCTCGTGGTCAAACGTGACTTCAGTGTAAACAAACATGGCGGACGAACAGGAAGATGTAATGGTGGTTGTCTTGGGCCTATTACTGTCTGAAAAAACAGTCAAGTCAAGTCATCAGCTGACTCAGCTCGCGTCTTGATTGACTGTTGGTCCAGTACACGTGACATTACACACTGTTGCAAATATTATGGTGCATTCCAGGCAGGCTTTTGAACCCGTAAGACACGCAACTTCAAGTCACCAGTTACGGGTTTGTAGCATTCCAGGCAAGTTACGAGTTACAACTGAGAACTGGAAGCAGATCGATCTAGTACGAGTTCACAGGTGGCAAGTTACGAGTTTGACTGTACGTTCCAACGGGTAACCATAGGAACAGGTCGGAAAAACTATCTCTCCGTCTGACGCCTTCCAAGCAGATCATACCGGACAGAATCACTCAGGACACCACAGGAAAATCAGACACAATGTAATTTGCAAACATCGGATAATCGGGCCTTTGCTGACTGTGATCGTAAGGGGGAAATCGGGACAAAGATCTCCCCGATTTATCCTTTGAAAAGGCGAGTCTGAATTTAGAATAGAGACATACTGTATGTATAGGACAGTAGGAATCAAAAAATAAATACTAATAACCCATTCACAGCAGGTCCTCGTCCATACCATCTGTCCAGACTCTGATTTTCTCTACCCTTTCTCTCTTTCCTGTAAAACTTTAATTGCAGAATATTTAGGTTATGGTCAGTGCCAGAGCAAGAGGTGCAAATGAGACAGAGCTTCTTAGTGTGTGTGTGTGCGTGCGTCATGTGCACGTGCCTGCATGTGTGGGAGAGGGAGAGAGAAACAAAGACAGAGAGAAAGATTTTAAAATGTGTCAGTGTCTGAAATAGTTCTCATAACTTTTTCACACTGTCCATAAACATTTACTTGCATCTCTGCATCAGCTGTTTTGCTGCCAAAAATAAATCTTTTATAATGTCTTCCTCCATCACCATAGCACATTTTACTGTCTCCCTCTTTCTCTCTCTCTTTCCCTCTCTTTCTCTGTCTCTCTCTCTCTCACAGCTTTCCTCCTTGCATCTCATTTTTCAGCTGACACCGAGAGACCCCCATATTGCCACTTCCACCCAGGGGGAATGTGCAATGCAGCATCAGTAATTATCCTGTTGGATTGGAAGTGCCGAGGCCAAAGGGGCAAACCTCAGAGTGCAGTAAGTCTTGCTGTCACTGTCACAGCTGTACATGGTAGGGAAAAAAAGTGCAATCCAAATTTAAATAGGTCATAGACCGAAAGGGCAAAGCTGGGGTAGATTGAGAAAGGTTGAGGTATGAAAATATGGTGTTCTGTTTTTACACAGACAAAAATATTCTTGGTTACCTCACACTGCAAACTCCCGAGTGAGTCGTGAGCTCGCAACCAAGGCCAACATGCATCTTGTTTTACAAGAAAAATCTTTTACTAAGCTATTTAGCATATTCACTTCATATCAACAGATGTACTGTCAATATGAAGCAAAATACTTCAAGTCCTCTTCTGAATTATCATTTCAATACAAACTTCATTCAGCAGCCACTTGCCAGTTGTCTAGCTCATGGCCAAGGTTTTTGAGATTGTAAATAAGTTTTTGAGATTGTAAAGATTGTGAAGTAGTCCTCGACAGAATACATTGACCTTTGAGAAAAATGCTCCACTTTCTTAATGCAAGTTGCGTAAGAAGGTCAATACCGCTCTTATGTTTGTACACTCAACTTCTGTGAAGAGCCAGCACCGGTTGTTTTATATTAGCATAAATTCTAGAGAGAGAAGGAAACGGATTACTAGGCTCAGTCCAGGGGTAAAAAGGTACAAGTCTATATACCAAAACAGAAATATCATGTTATTATATTATTATATTATACAGAATATTATCAATTTCTGGGCCAGAGAGTAAGACTTTTTTATTTTATCATTTTTATCTTTTTCTTTACACAGGTGCGTTTCTTTTCTCCCCAATTCCTTATGAATAAATTAACAAATAAATACACAGCAGTTCTAAATAATGTGGATGCAAAGACATGGTCAGGATAGAAATGAAGGAATAACTGTGACAGTTTTTTTTTTCATATTTTTACACCTCTTAAAGTGAGAAATTTTCCTGTGGTATTTTTATGGTTCAGTGAGACACTGAGAGAGAGAGCACTGTGCGGCATCTACAGTAGCAGCATTGTTGGACTGAGCGCCGGGTTTAACAGACACTCGAGTGAGCCTCTGATCAGCTGTGAACGCTGTTTAACCGAGCAATAATGCAGGATAAGTAGTGCTGCGATGCTTTGGGTCACTGAGAGCGTTATATCCGCTTCACAGCAGAGCCCACCCTTAATTTCAGTTTTAAGATCTGAACTCTGGAGTAGTTTTTGAGAATGCATGTAATTAGCTCAGCCATTAAAGATAAGTAATAAGATATGTAGCCATTATAACTGTTGAGCAGTAGCTTTACCAGAGTCAGTACATGTTTAAAATATGCAAGAGGTCAACATGCATCAGCTTAGAGACTGTGTAAAGTGTATCTTAGCACACAGTTCAAAACTCACTACGATGTATTTACCTGATTGTTGAGCTGCGGACCAGGTTTAACGAACCAGTTTGGTTTGTGGGATTGAGGATGACAGTACACACTGGTCACCTGATGAGAAGTCATCACTTTACCGGTTAAGTTCTTGTTGGCTGTGAAAGGAGAGAAGAAGTAAAGTTTTATGAAATAAGTTTGAAAGAATGAACCTTGTACCTGTTTTACTGATAGTTTTTACAGTAGTTAACTGTTTGAAAAATCTGACGTCTTCCTCTCTCTCACTGAAGGCCTAGATGACTTTTTTATGCATAATGATTTTTAAAAGATTTATGTTGCATTGTAGACTTTTATTGGGACTATTACTTTCATAATGCGCAATTACACATACAGGTCATTAAGAAGCAGCAGTAGCGCTCAGGTTCTCACTCCAACACTCCAAGGGATTTACATGCATTTAATTAGAGCGTTACGGAGTGTTTATTTTTCAAGTGCACTTACAAAGTTTCCACAGTGGTTGCATCAGTGCAACTTCTGAACACCTTGTTAACTTGTCTTCTATAGCCGCACATTGAAACACGTGCAGCAGCCAATCAGAATTGACACAAAGGGACACCGCGGTCGCACTGTCTGTTCCCAATTTAGACAAATACTGATATATATTATCAGAGAGGAGACTCAAGCAGAGAGGAGACTCAGTGGATGGTTCTATTTAGGTATCTCAGATAATGCAAATTTGATTTGGCAAGTCTGAAAACATAATTTGACAGACTGACTGTACACATTTACAGACTCTGTGATGTCAAGCCAATTTTGATGATAAACAAAGTCTGAGAGCAGATTTTGCAGTGACAAATATGAATGTGGGACATCAGTTGTCAGTAAGGCCTACATGAATTGGAAAATCTTATTTAGATTGTTTTAAAAATAAAAATAAAGAAAAAAAGAGAAACATGGTGGTGATACACAGTGTAACATCTTCTATACATTTCTGTCGGGCCTTTTAAACTGCCTGGTCTACTTGTCCATGTTGTTAAAATGTCACTTAACTTTTTATGTCAATATGAGACCACCTTCGACTGAGCCAGCAATCTGTCAGCGTTCAGCTTGATAAAAGGCACAGATTAATTGATGTCACGCATACTAACAATACCACTGGTGTGAGATGGAGCACTAATCAGCTCAACTGCAGCCTCATTTGCGTCTGGTAGATCCACCAAAATATCACAAGTAATTTGACAATGATATATTGATGTTTAAAAATGCTACACACACAACCTTTAAAGCAGTGTGCATAAAGGGCAAGAGGACACGTTGAAGCCTTCAGCTTAGTAAGCACTGCAAAATAAATGTGCTCAACCAGTGATGATCATCATGATGAATTCTTCATGTGGCCGACTGTGAAACAGAATACCCGCCGCCCCACATGCACACACACAAACACACGCACACACTCTCTCCTCTCCTCTCCGAACACGCAACTCCCAACACACACATGCACTTGCTAAAGATGCCAAGGTGTAAACTTACCTTTGGCTCTGTTAACAGTAACTATCTGCTGAAAGTTACAAGGTCTGGCTTTCTCCTGAGGGGCAGCTGCTTGCTTCATGCCTGCTTTGGCAGCGCTAGCCCAGGACCTGGCATTAACACCCACACCATCTGCACCTGCAACTGCAATATGCACAGCGAGGGGCTGAGGATTAGTGCTTTACCCGTTTCACATGTACACCGTCTTGTCTGGCCTGTGACATGTTAAGTGTAATGCAGGAGGGAGGCTTAATAGACCTGTGTTCTTTGCCATTGCAAAGGAAATTGCAGCAGCCAGGAGATCAACAGAATGTGATTGAATCAACAGGGTTATGTTATCACGGAGTAAATTCTCTTATATCAGCACTGGCTGCAAAGTGCTGGAGGAGGGCCAGCACCATGTATCACATATGCACATTTATTGAGCAGAGCAAGCCGCCAGCTACGATTGTGCAGATGTTAGGAAAGAGAAGATATTTCAAATAGATAATTTGTCATAATACTACACATATATATGTATTCTATATCTTCTCATCCTCACATAGAAATGCATATTCACTGATAGGTAAGACATCACTGTAAAGTATAGGAGGTACTGTACAGACCAAAATTAACAGTGTGTGCTTTGTTAGTTGACTTTATCCATATCTGTGTCCACTGTTCTGTTCTGCATCAGTGGCCCAATATGGAAGGCTCACCGTGTAATTCACTTCGCCACTGCACAATAATCCCTTCATTATGGAAACATTTTCCCTCTGAGTCATCCGACTGAGGAAGTACTTCTCTGCAACAGCGATGCAGAGTCACTGTGCTTTAACACCTACACGCAGAGGCGCAACATTTGCCTACTGTATGTGTGTTTGTGTGTTGTGTTGTGTTGTTGTGTGTGTGTGCGTATGTGGGTGGACTTGTCGTAGACTGCGAGTGGCGCATGATGGCATGGCCCCCCCTGCGACCGGTAAAGGTTGTCTTGATTTGGCTGTTTTGTTATTCGGACAACTTTAGATCAAGAAGTGGGTCTAAAGTTCAGGAAAGTAAACAAAGTGCCGGAGCGGCCTGCTTCGGTGGCAGAAACAGAGGAGCTTCATTAAATGAGTTTTAAAAATGGCTGAAGGAAAAGGGTAAAACTGTAAAAGTTTACACTCAGCAAGTTCTTAGAAGCAGCGTTTCTTCCTGGGACAGGTGCTGCCGCCGCTCGCTGGCCTTTAACTGGCCCGGTGTG
This sequence comes from Decapterus maruadsi, assembly GCA_030347415.2. NCBI lineage: Eukaryota > Metazoa > Chordata > Actinopteri > Carangiformes > Carangidae > Decapterus > Decapterus maruadsi. The sequence continues at coordinate 7,791,817 of CM064897.1, forward strand.
ATGATGTCATTAATATCAACAACACATTTTTTCTGACAGGGACATGTGCATAGGTTTGTGCACATATGAAAATGGCATCAAATAATATCCATACTAACTGATAGACATAGAGGAGTGCAGAGAGCACAGCTAGACAGAGACACATGGCAGATTTATTACCTCTAGGAGGTGGCTGCTTGTTGGCCTTCATTTCCCTGCAGCTGACCGAGCCAAATGTTTGAAGGTTCACCACAGATTTCTGATCACCTGCGCAGATGGGGGAGACCTCACGGGGCACATTTTCCATCCTCTTCTGACGGGAAGCCTTGCTTTCTTTGCCGACGTTCGGCGGGCGAGTGAGCCTCCTTTGCCCCTTTGTGTCTTGCGTCTTGGGATTCCCGTTATGCAGCACGCCCAATGCAAAGGGCCTCTTCGGGGGCTGGAGAGCTGGGAAGTCGGCCAGTAGGTCGTAAGCCTCCTGCTGTGGTACGGCTGCCGGTGGTACGTTGGTGTTTGAATTCGTCGGAGGTGCTTTGGCTTTGCCTTGGATGGGAGCCTGCGCAGGGGCAGTCGTGCCTTTTGCCAAAGTAGCAGTGGGGATGTCATGTGGGTGGAATGAAAGGGGAATCTCCCACTGGCCATGCATCTTCCATAAGGCTGGAGTCTCCATGGGATGTGGTATAATGCCAGACCTGATGGTGGATAGTGGGGGAAAGTCCTTCTCTTTAGTGTAAGGTGGGGGATCCTGCTCGCTGTCAGACTTGAATTCATCAGACAAGTGTGGAATTTCATTTTCCTCTGACTCGCAGTCACTGTTGTCACTCGCTGAGCCATTATCACTGTTATCAGTGGCACAACTTCGCACCTGAGGTAGAATAACAAGCTCATCATTGCTGCCGCTGCTGTCTGAGCTCCTTTTCATGTCCTCCTCCTCCTCGTCTTCACTTTTGCATGCAAGCCTGGAAGGAAGCTGAGGGTCTTCCTCGTCCTGTATGTGCTTCGCGGCTCTCTTTCTTTCGGCGGAGCAGATGGGATTCGTCGCCAGAGGTCCAGGTTCAGACGCAGCCCTCGGTTTGCCTGTTCTGCTGATGGATGGTGAGGCGCAGATCTTCTTGAGGGAATTTTCCACACTTCTTTGTTTGTCTTCCGCATCTCTCCCCTGACATGACAGTGAATTATTAACAACAGGAAATATTTGCAATCATAAAATAGGCAGGATGGGAAGAATGGTGGAAAATTTTCTATAGCTCCAGTTTGAAAAGCATAAAGTGAGTAAACCAACACAGAACATATTATTCTGAAGTCATCATGCTCACCAAATGTCTTTTCCTCTCTACTTCTTTCTCTTCATTTGATTTGCTCCTGACTTCCATCACAGGGCTCAGCCCGCACACAGGCTTGGCAGCACGGGGGTGTCTGCGGCCTGAGAGATAACTGTAAGGAAGGTTGAACCTGGTGTGGCATTGCAGCACGTCCTCCTCGTACTTTGTGCTCAGACTCCAATCATCAGTCTCTTTCTGCTGCTCCTCAGCTCTGGACAGGAAGAGAGAGAGACACACAAAACATGTGGGAGTGTGGCAGAGTTAACGCGTCTTTTCATGTGTATTAGAGCATCTCGCCGGCACCGCGACCTACAAGGTTACCTAGCTCATGTCGTCTTGCATTCACCGCGTTTTCAAGAAGAAACTGAACTGTCTGATAGTGGTGTCAGATAATTTCACTTCTATACAGACAGCCTGTAAAGACATTTTAGAGAAGTTTCAGGAGCAGGTGACATTTATATTGGAATCTGCTCTGTGGTGAAGTGGAATAAAGAGAAGGCCACTGGTATTATCAACACATGAAAAACAGGTTTAATTGGAGGCACAGGAAGATTTTTAAGTTTTATTTGAAGATGCAGACCACCACTCGGCGAAATGAACAACTTTTTAAAAAGGGAATGACTTCATTCTGAACTGACAACAGGCCTGTGCACAGTGTAAGTCTGTTAAGTTCACCAGATGATACTGTGGATTCACTGCCAAAACTGACTGGACGTTTAGTGGGAGCCAACATTTTGCTCAAAGAGTTTGAATCATCGGGTCCATGTCTCCCAGTCCTGTATGAGTGGATGCGGCACTCGCCTCAAACCATGACTTTTTAATGAGGCTATTCTTTAGTCACCAGCCTGTCGACTGTCGAGCCGCGATGCGGAACAGACGGTCCGGTGAGACCCTGGACACTTATGATAACGGAGACGTCACGGAAGCTCCGGGTGGCGGGAGAGCAGATGGTGTACATTAACATTATACAGTGGCTCTATATCAGCACAGCAGCACCTGATCCACGCGGCAAACTAACTTCAAACTTGTCAAACATCCTTCCATCACTTTGTCAGAGACTGATTAGGGAACATCTAACACTTTCAGATGGGCCCCTGCAGTGTAGACCACCATCCAGCTGTTGTAAAATCCTGTCATCCAGGTTACTACAGACACAGTGGTCCACTAGATAGTGCATTAATGTATTACTACAAAAGCACTACACCAGCAAACTGGATTTTTAACAGACCTAGCACCCCAAACCCTGTCCTCCTCCATAACTGACCTTTAAAGCACTTGTAAATAATGAATAAACATTCATAAATCCATTAGTTGATTTACACCAACTCTACAAAGCATGTCCATAATAAAACCATCCACATTCATAGCATTTCAAGAAGCCTAAAACTACTTTAAAATATAAATGAATACAATTAAAACATGGGATGTTTTACCATAAACATCATCCTAAGGTCACTAAGCTCTACTTAAAGATATGAGCTTCTGTAATTAGATCTTCTGAGAGGCCTTACCACCCTCTTTGAGTAGGAGAACAAAAATTATGAGTAGGAGAGTGTACTTTAAGAGGTATAAAAACCTACAGTGAGCTCACTACACACTTCCTCCCATAGATCCATTTTGAGACACATTTCATTGACAAATTACAGCGAATTAACCAAGGCGGTGTGATTGATCGTGACAGGCTAATGTGTTTTATTGTGCATAATGGACCTGCCAGTGGTTCCTTCCCAGACTGTCTGTGTGCCCAACTCAGCCTCACCGGTGATGACTCTGCTCGCTGTCTGGAGGGGCGTCGTCCTCATTCCGCGCCGTCTCCGGTGGACTCCGACCTCTGCCAGACTGCCGGCCGGCCTCCCTCGCTCTGCTCCAGATGTTTCTGCAGACACGATCAAAGTTGTCGTTGGGCGCCAGCGGGTGGATCCAGGTGGAGCGCGGGAAGGGCGGAAGCGCGCTCTCGAACTGTTTTGGAGTGAGTTGCGCCAAGAAAAAATGTTGTACCATTATTATTTCCTTTCTCTATTTGTGTTTCACACGCTTGTCACTTTCGGCTGTGTGGTTTATTTATGAAGCGATTTCTTCTATTTTGAAATGAAACGGCATCTTTGTCAGGCTGTCATAGCAACCAGTTGGAATTCCAGAATGGTAACTCAGTTGTAGATGGAACCATTGCTACCACTGCAAGTCCGAGTTTATCTGTGTGGTTTATTTCCTGCTCGTGACAATTAGCTGATAGGAGTTATGTAGCAATGCACTGGACTTAATAAGTTATGATTCATCTCTACTGGAAGCACAGACTCTGCTTCAGACTTATTGGACTTTGCTGTCTGCTTCCCTGAGGCTATAAAGGAAGCTTGACTGCTGAAAACAGATGCAACATTATGTCCCGGAACAACCTGATCAGGAGCAGCAGAAGTCTAATTTAATGTCACGGGAGGGGAAAGACTATTTATGATCTCCATCATATATGTCGGGGTTGGAGGCCAACGCACATTTCATTATCCCCGACTGTTTCCAACGCAGGGCGCATTGCGGAAAACTAATTATACCGGTCATATGCAAAAGTGGAAATGACATTCAAATTTACTGGCGAGGGTTCCAGCCTGTTAAGCATCAATTTCACGTTTAGTGAGCAGGAAGTGGACATCTATGTTAAACTGCCGGGCAATCCGATGATTGGTCTTAATGGATGGAGACAATGACTGCGTTGTGGGGCCCCTAAATCTTACCATAACAAATTAGAACAAGGTTGGATTTAATGCTCCATACATATTATTATTTATTATTATTATTATTATTATTATTATTATTATTATTATTATTATTATTATTATTATTATTATTATTATGGGTGGAATAAGGACGGTTTAGAGTGTTAAAAGTCGTTTGTTGACCTTTGAACTGACCTGGGATTACCTGTTGGGCTATATTCCCCTACACTTTTGAAAATGTGGGCATATAAAATGACTGGAGAGAGAGCAGGAGGGAGAGTGGGTGAGAGAAAGGTAGAGTGAGAGAAGGAGAGAGAGAGGGAGAGTGAGAGAGGCGCGCAGAGAAGGAGCAGGTCTGCAGTCTGAATCTTGGCGTCGCGCAGACCCGAGACGACGCTGTGGCCAAGCGCTGCGATCCTGGGAATACATGCACACTGCATATTTCTCGCTACCCGATAAGATCACTGACTACACTCCAACGTTGGTCGAGAACTTCTGAAACGAGGCGATTTTTTTGGTGTGTGTGTGTGTGTGTCTTGGATCCGGATAACACCTCCGTGGCTCTCTCGTCATCCGTTGCTCGTTCATTTGAATCTCGGTCTAACGACGAGTTCAAACGTGGATTATCGGCACCGCAGATGCTGTTATTAACTGGAGATACATTAAAGAGAAGGGCAGACAAGTGCTGCGGGACAAACTGAAGCAGGGATCTCCTGGTTATTTTTTTTTAACCCGTGTCTGGTAACATCAATGACATATGTGGAGCGGACGAGGGATTTTCGTGATTTTTTACGCGTGCGGTAGATCAGTGACCACTTGAATCACGTTTCCCCTTTGGGTCTGCCTTGCCTCCTTTTACCCCCTTTAGGTGTGAAATCTATCTTCTCAGACAGAGACTCTGAACCCCTCGGTCCCCGCATGACATGGTTCAGTCCAGCTGCGAGATCCGAGCCTCCTCCATGCATTGGGATTTTTCTCAGCGCCGACACCGAGTGAATCTCCCTTTTCTGACCATCTGAAAACTATCGTGCCTGCCAGACCAGAGAAAAAGCCTTGCCATGACCGCCGCTTCAAATCGGGACGGAGCAACGGGACTTGCGAGGAGACCGGAATGCGCATGCAGGAAAGGGGACGGAATACGGATTTTTGCTCTAATGAAGGCGGGAGTGCGGGCGCACCGTTGGAGCAGGGTGCTCTTCCTATATATGGGGCTTCTGGCCGCCTCAGTAAAGGGTAAGTCCCCGTCTGTGCAGCTGAAGACATGCAAAATGCAGCAGACTTACCCCCCCCCCCCCCTCCCCCCCCCCACACACACTCCACCGCCCACCCTCCCCGAGCCCCAACTGAATGCAATTCAGCATCAGCAACACACTCACGCACTCATCCTAAAGGCGCATTTAGGATCAGACTCGCTGTGATGTCGCTGTTCCGGCACCCAAAGTTATTAATAGAGGAGAGGTGGCTGGCTGGGTGGCTATTTTGGTGAGCGCGGATCCAGAGGAATTGCAAATGAGCTTCATGTCTATCCTTGACTCTGTTGATGCGTGTCACCAAAGGGCTGTGTTGGGCACAATTTTTTTTGGAAGAACATGCAGGGGCGGATGAAACGAGCTGTGGGGATGTTTAAATAACCGCCTTGTGTGACTGTTGCTGCTTCCTCCCAAACGTCAGTGCAGCATGAGGGAGATCAGTTGAGGTGGTCAAACAGGCGGCTGATTATTATGCTGTTCAGAGTCCAAAAGGGTGTTGAGTGTGAGTGTGTGTGTGTGGGTGCTGTTTGGGGGGGGGCGGGGGTCTTTGAGTTTCACCATATAGCCTTTCACATACTCCACTTTGTTTCCAACCAGCCAGAGAACCTTTGAATAACATTTTGTGCAGCTATAGTTTCTTTCCATCCCTCTGTGTGTGTGTGTGTGTGTGTGTGTAGGCTACATGACCGTGCGCGCGCATGTGTGCGTTCGAGGAGAGGGGGTGGAGGTAGGCCTAATTAACTGACTTTGGGGTTTCTGTCCTTGATTAATTGCAAATGGTAATCTTGCAACCGGAGCTGGGCATTCAACAGATTATCATTAGCCTACCATTCATCCACTTTCCGTCTTGGCAAACCGGTGTGTCTCTGAATGGAGAGGCATAAGTTACTGATCCATGATTATGATGTTGTTTCTTTCTTTAGTAGTGGTTGTACATTACAAACATTACAATCAGCTTGTGACGTTATCCAGAGCCCAGGCTTTTTTTTTTCTTTCCCGCAATGATTTTTTTTTCTTTCTCTCTGCCATCCCGAGCATGGGTCCTCTGGCAAAGAACACCAGTCGTTTTATCACTGTCTTGGCTCCTCACCACAGAATGGCAACTATTTTTAGCAAAAGCCAAGAATACAGCCACGGCCACAATATGAATTCGACAGTGAGTCATGGCAGTGTGTTCGCCCACTCATACCTTTGCCTTGGACAACACATAATCCACGAGCGAGTGGAAAATGGGCACATTTTCAGCATCACCAAAGCACAGTGGGCCGTATCATCTCCTACTGTATGAGTAGCGCTCTGAGCTTTTCCACAAACGTCAGCTCTCATCTCTCCCACCACCTTACTCCCACTTTGTCACCCACTTCTGATCAAACTTGTGTCATCAGCCACCCAGATGGTTTTTGGTGAGATGTGGGTTTTTTATCACACACTCGGCTCGGTCCCCGATGATACTGACAAATCTCTCTTGACTTTCCTGTGGTGTAAATCTCATTGCGGCTGTAATCGTGGGAGGCTGCTTGTTTTATTTGCGTTCAGGGAGCTTTTTTTATTGCGCACTCTCCTGCCGTTTGAGTCTACTTCTGGAGCCAGTAAAGCGGCTCTAACTTATTGCACATATTTACGAAGAGCAGGGAAGGTTCGACTATCTATCTAGTCCCTGTAACAACGTTTACTTTAAACGGTGTCGATAAATATGTTTGAATATCACACGCCGGCTTTGAGGTGGTCTGGCGCGTCCCTTGGTGGTGCAGCCACCAGCAGTTGCCCCATCCTCCCATTGAGCGGCACCAGAGCCTCACACTATGCTGGGAGGCGAAGCGCAGAGGGAAGAGGAGACCTGTGGTTCGTGGCGTTTCTCTACCCACAGACTTCATCAAACCAAAGCACGGATGGCCAATTACTGGCCAAGAAAGGCTCATACGTGCGATGTTGCTCTATACTGAGGACTCAGTTCCTCCCCTGACTATGTTTGATATGCGCATCATTAGACATATGCGTGTATATGATGCGTCTGTGCTGTCGTCATTTGTCAACCAGTCTCTCCTTAAACCATTTCCAGCCTCCCTTGTAACCTTATTATCGTTCCCCAGGGCCACGCAGACAAAGATAGAGATGTGTGAAAGGCTTCTGAAAGAGAGATCTGAAGAGAGCAGTGCGCTTGTTGTCTCCATGGGATCAAACCCATCTGTCCCAGTGGACCCGTAGCTCAATAAGCGGTAATCAACCTCCATTCATTTAAATGTACAGAGGGGAGAATGCAAAGGCCGAGGAGGAGAGGAAAGGAAAGGAAAGATAAGGAGATGAAATGAAAATAACGGGGTGGGGGGGTGACGGTGACGTGTTCTTTCCTATCTGGTGCGTGTTTCGGCTGGACGGATTTTAGATCATTCCTCAGCAGCGCATGAGACAGTCGCTCAGCATGTCCATTTACACGCAAGATCACGCTCGTGCGTCCTCTTCTCTCAGCCACGCTGTCCTTTATAGAAATGCACCGCGTTGTGCTCATGATGCAACTCGCGGTAACGCTGTGAACACTGGAGGGCTTGATGCCGCTTTCCTTTTTATCTTTCCTTCTTCACGACATTTGCTTGTATTCGCGCAGTCATGAGAGAGCGGCTGTGTGTGTGTGTGTGTGTGTCTCTCAGTGTGTGTGCGCGTGTCTAGGGGGTAAGGAGTGCGTGGGCGGGCGTGTGTACGCGTTTCCAGGCAATAACGCAGCAAGAAAATTCAGTTTCACAAAGTTTCACAAATCAAGAAAAAAAAAGAAATCTTTAAAGTCATACTGCAACATTTTCATTTCAAAGACCCTCAGGCGCAGAAAAAGGCTGCAGACCATAATTGATACGTTTTTAATTGGGAACACTTATTTGGGGCCGGTGATTTAGAAATGACTTATCCAATGCCTTCACTGTATAGAATCAGATTATCGGAGTGAACTCCACATCACTGGATGGTGACATGTTCAGCACCTCGGACAGCGACTGGTGCAGCAGAAGGTGCCGTTCTGCTGAAGTCCTCTTCAGCACCATGGACAGCTCCCCCGACCAACAGCCTCAGCACCAGCTGCTCCTCAGCAGAGGCCGAGCTGGGAACCATCTAGTGTTTTCACAGCTCAAAACCTGGAGGTAGACCCAGTTTTGCTGCGTGTCATGGCTTATCTTTAGATGTCTGGACTGTTGGTTGGAAAAACCAAACAAACAAGCAAACTCAATGTCCCAAATTTCACCTTCATGGAGGCTGTGTGCTACTGCCATGGTGTGTCTTGTCAACACAGTTAACCTCCAAGAAGTCCTGTCACCCAAGCATAACCAAACCTCCCTACAAACACGTCCATATGTTCTATGTGCCCCATGTGTGTTTTGATTCAGCCTGTGCGGACACTTCACTTCCTTTTTCTTTTTTCCCCCTCAGTTCTCTCCCACCTGTCTGCCTGCTACTCTCCGTCTCAAAATCCTCCACTATACCTGCACGCTCTGTTGCTTTCTATCTCCCATCTGCTCTCTACATTCACCGTTGAGCAATAACGGAAGGAATGGGAGCTGAGAAACAGATGACATTATCTATTTACTCAAAACTGAGAAATGTCTGGAATGCAAAGTTTGTGTGTTACTTTTTTTTTCTACTCATGCGAGGGAGGGAGAGCTGTGGAGTGGAGTGGGAGGTGGGTGGGAAGAGTTGGCACAAGGAAGGGGGAAAAGAAACAGGAAAGCAGGAGCGAAGAATTGACAGAGAGGGGAAATAAGCAGCAGAGAGGATGCGACTGTTGGAGTAGAGTGGTGATAAGCTTACACCAGCTGAGAGATAATCTGGGCCCTATGTTTCTGTGCCTTTTGAGTGCCGGGTGATTTTCCTCTCTTTAGTAAATGACCTATTTGGAGGGCTCATTTTCTTATCAGGCATCAAGCAGACTCCTATTTCAACATCTAACAGCGTGTAAGTAAGCTTGTGGGTACATGTATGGGTGTGTTTGGATGAGACTGTGAGTTACCACCCCCATTCACTCTAGGATGATTAGACTAAAGTGTTGACAAGCAGGTCATTAGCTAGCTCAAAAGGGGCCACTGAGAGACGAGATTTGTTTGTGTGTCTATGTGCCAGTGAGTATGCAGCTTTTTCACACGATTCAAACAGCAACTCCTCGTCAGCAGCCTTATTTCCCCGCCCACCCACCGATGTGTCATACTGCACCCGTCTCTGTCATCCACTTGTTACCTTCTTCCCTCTATATCCTCCCTCCGCGCTCCTCTCTGGTGATTCACACTGTCATCTGTCTCCAGATGGTCAGAGCGCTTGTCACTGCGCTTCGTCACACTGATCACAGCCCCACCAGTGACACACACATACACACACACGTGCGCTCGGTAATTCATGCACACTGCAGAACCCCAACCCCCCATCCTTTTTAAAAAAGACCAAAAAAAAAAAAATCCTAAATGCATGCCATTCTCCATGGTGCAGAGATGCGGTGACATTTGCACACGCACACATACTTAGAACACAAACTGGATCATTAGACCTCATGCAGTCATTGGTAGACACACGTACAGTATGCAGAATTTCTTGATTAAAGTGGCTCTCAATGAGATGATGAGGAACATCCAATTCATTTTCAATAAAGTTCAATTGCTTCCTCTGCTATTTCATCTATTAAATACTTAACAACGGCAGGCTATTAGAGTTTGATGGTATTGCCATAGTGAAAGAATTTCCTCATTAAATATGACGCATGCACATTCAAGCCGTGGCATTTATACATCTGGGAGCTCTGCTTGTAAAGTCGATAGTTCAAATCAAACACAAGCAGGCAGAAATCTTGGTTGAAAACAAATGGGAAATACTTGTTTTTTATCAGAAATGTGTCCCTGAGCCTGGTATTTAATTAATAAATGTATATTTTGGCTGCATTACTTATCCAGGGAATACAATCCCAACTTCACATTCACGATGTAATTTTCTGTTAATCTGCAGCGATCTGCTATTCTATTTCAGCTTTGTTAAAAAGGCTGGATGGTGGATGGAAGGTTATGGCAGAGTGCCTACTGAAGGACACGTTGAATGATTCTCCAGGCAAAAGTGGTTTTCTTTCGAATTTTTCTCCCCATATGTTCGGGTCCAAGCTTGATTGTGCTGGTCAGCTGCCAGATGTGCAAACGGTTTGTGCAACAGCTGCGAGGCAAGATACATCAGGAAAAGAACACACGTGCTATGTCAATTTTCCCTGGATAACTAAAGGTAATGAATGATAAAATAAATACACCGGTAAAACAGAAATCCAGAGCCTATATCTCCCTGAGCCAGCTATGGAAGCAAAGCCATAACATTGGAGTCTCAATCTTGATTCAAATTCTGCTCTTCCTGGTATTGTCAGGCATGGGAGAATTTTCTCCAGCTACTGTAAATCCCCACAAACTGAGAGACACATGTCCTGTCTGTCTTGTACAGACACAAGGCTCAGACAGGGGTTTCTTTAGCTTCCTGATTTACACTGTTCTTATCAGATATCAGTGATCCCAGAGATTGAAGATTAGGTCCTGAGCAGGAGGTATCTTGTCCTTGTCCTTGTCTTTTTTTTCCTCTCTCTTTTTTCCCCTTTCCTGCATCACATCGCTCTCTGTTTAACATATAGGCAATCTGTCAGTGCTCTTATTCTGGGAAAGAGGCAGAGTCATCATGTGGGGAATGGGGGAAGGGGAATGTCTTGTATTCCAACACAGTTTTGCAGCACAACCACATTTTTTTTCTTACAATTTGGTTCTTTAAAGAAGAAGTAAGTGGTCCGGTCGTTTTCGCTAATGCTGCGTTCCAGGCAGGCTTTTGAAATCGTAAATTACAGCTTCAAGTCACAATTTACGACTTTGTAGCGTTCCAGGTAACCCACTCGTGTTTTTCCGACCTGTTTTACCGGTGAAAGTCACTATAACAGCCACTCGTAACTTCCGACCGGTGAACTCGTACCAGATCGAACTGGTACCACTTCACGGTCGGAAAAATACGAGTTTCGTTGAACGCACCATAACAGTCCTCGTCCCTACGTCGCCACATTCACGGCGTTCCTTGGCTGCACACACAGCCCTGCATGCTGTTCTCTCTCCTCATTGGATAAAAACTGTAGGATACGATAAATGTTTTCTCCTCAGCTCAGAGCAGAGCAGAGTGACTGACAGACCCGTGTTTTGGTCCAAACACTCTATGTAAGTGATTGCTGTCGGAAGATATAACTATTTAAGACTTATATTAACACAAATATATCACTTACTTCTGCTTTAATGGCTGAAGTTTAAATTACTGAATGAACAGAGTATTGCGCTAGTATACATAGCCAATGTTAATGAAAACCATTGAACAAAATTAAGTTTAAGGATTCAAACTTATAAGGTAGCCGGAGACTTTGATCAGTCATGTGTGGCCATTTTCCTTTCTTTGCAGTGTAAAAAAAAGCGAACGCTACAGGCTAGCAAGCTTTTGTCTGCCCGTGTAAATGAGTGCTTGCTTAGAGTTAATCAGCCTTAAAGTGTCCAGTGTCCAAAAGCAGTTTAACCCAATGTTACAAGAGTTGGCTCATGTAACATGTGTTGGTGCCATGGAGGATATCAATTCCTAATGAGCGGAAATGAGTGGAAAATGTCTCCTGACGTCTTTACTGCTGAATTGGACAAAATCAACTGTCAAGACAGGAAATGTGGTGTAGTGGAAAAAGACCAGTGAGAAGATGGAAAATCAAGACATAGTCAAAAAAAAAAGAAAGAACAGGGAAAAAAAAGTCAAAATCAATAATTTAGCAGCGCATATTTTAATAGAAACTTTACCATATTGACTTTAATGAACACTTATATTGTAACGTCAATGTAATATAATTAGAGGTAGATACACATTATTCAATTTAGCATAAATTGCAATCATATTAGAGAGATGCATACAGCCCATTAATCATGACGGTGGTCTGCAGCTGACGCTGGGAGAGGGGCAGCTCTGATCTGAGTTGAAAGGTTAAAGTGTGTTACAGTTAGTTGAAGTGAGGCTGATTGATCGTCTGCTGCTCATCCATCTCTCACTGATAGATACAATAGTCCTGCTGGGATGGTCGTGACCTGACCTTTGGATCGGTGCTTCCTCTTGGGTTTAATATACACCACCCGAGAGAGGATCAGATGCTCATGATTACCCGCCTCACTAACGCACACACACACATAGATCAACTTGCTTGTCCATGGTGAGCATCTCATGTATTAGACACATCCATAACTGCATTACCGAACTTCCTGTTGCTGGTATTGATTGGTCAGAGTCTGGACAGCGTGGTTTCAAGTGTAAATATGTGGCAGGATGTCGCTAAAGACTGGCCGTCCTGCTTAGGCTGAGTCTAATGTATCTCTAAGAGTCTGGCTGCCAGATGTGAGGGGAATGAAAATTAGGTGATAATTGACTTTCACTGTTTCGCACATTAGTGTCACATATAATTGTGCTTTTTCCCATAAGTGGCGGGGAGACTGGAAGAGAAAAAAAAAAAAACCGCTGAAATTTTATGAGGCATGTACTGTAATGTTTGAATGAGCTGTACTGTATGTGCATGGTTGTGAGGAGGCGTGACCCAAGCAATAATAAATAATTGAGGAAAAGGATTTGTCTTCATATATGTTCTCCGGTTTCCCTGTTGTCATGGGAACAACATACAGCTGACAGTCACAGTGAATGATGCTCTTTGAACCTCACTTCTGTCCTCTCTTTTTTTTTTTTTTTTCCTCTGCTTCATCTTTCACTCATCAATACAAATGCTTGTATGGTCAAAAACATTAAAAACAAACACACACACATGTCTCCAGGCGTCCTGCCTCACCGTGTTTTGTGTGTGTGTGTAGGAGGCCCATTTTCATCAGCACTGAATAAAACTCCCCTGCAAAGACAGGGGTCTTTCTGAAACGGAGGAACATCAACCGTAACATGCCTTTGACTCTGAATGGGCTATTTTCTATTGATCAGTTTGAAGGCTTGCTGCGTAGGCTGCTGAGGAGCTGCTGTTGTTCACAGCACCACCAACTTTACTCTAGGGCTATTTGAATTATATTGATAAGAGGGAATGGAGAAGAATAACACAATGAGGAATACACAAAACAATATTATCTGTAAAATGTTTGTGTACTTTTAGGGATGGAGGTTTGGTGCAAACATGTGGGTGGCTTCTTTTTTTTTCTTTTGCTTGGGTGGGTGGCTAAGGTTGCAGGTCCTTTTGGCTGGCATGATAACTCCACTGGTTAAATATGACCCAGCTGGAGGAAACTGCCTGCCCCCCCCCTTCTCCCTTCTCTCTCCTCTCTGTCTGAGAGAACACAAGCTCCATTGTGCTCCAGCGTGCATGCACTCATGCAAATGTGCATTTCTGCATACATGTCTCAGCGTACAGCCACTTTCTTGGTTGCTTTCATCCATGGCTACAACTTTTGCACATGGGTGTTGTTTCTGTTCTCACCCCACACATTCTACCCTCCAGCTGTGTTGCCGTCACAATGTGTTTTTTGCAAATGTGTGTGCGTGTGTGTATTGACTGTGTGTTGCCATAGGCATCAACAGATCCTTGAAAGAAATGCCAGAGCCTGAGATGAGAATGTCACAAATGGGACGACGCCACATCGAGAGCAGTGGCGTTTTCAGCGTGGCGGAGGCGTCTGTTCCCTAATTTACAGTTGGGGAGTTTAAGCTGGCAAACGCGTATGCATTTTAACTTGAGCATCCTCTCTGCATGTGTTTACACAGATGAATATTTTACTTCACACTTTCATGCAGCAGGAAGCCATTCCAAGCTCCCAATGTGGACCATTATAGCAAGGCAAGCTTCATCTCTGTGCCCTTTTAAGGAAACAACATTTACCATTCAGCTCAGTGGAAACAACCTGCGAGGCAGGGGTGGGGGAGCTAAGTGGGAGCAAACCTATTGCTAGTGCCTTCCACTGCATTTGGCTTGTCTGTAATGGCAGACGGTGTCGTCCTGGCCCGGACGTTAGCCTAATGTATTGAGGCGAGCAGGATCGCTGAGCTCACCCATTTCCATTTTAATGGCGGCCATCTAGAGGTTAATTTGGATATGATGCGGTCAAGGCGCACATACGCGCTGACACGTCAAGAGACAAATAGTGGTACTGAGAGGATCTATGGGGCGGAAGGGTTTATCTTCCCACCAGGGAGGCAGTTACTGACACACACAGACGCACTCACTCACAGATCCGTACACACACATATACATTTGGTTGTTTGAAGTTGACTCATGGGGTAGGTTATATGTGATTGTTGATAGCTTTGTTTCTCTATAATTCCTAAGGGGACTCACTTATTTGGTTGGAAATTATTCCGTGTTTGTTCCAACAGGATGCTCATTTTCTATGGATACAGCCCCTGATGGACCACATATACATGTATGAACGCTTTATGGTTCCTCCTGAGAATATCCTTATTCTGAGCTATTTCAACTATTGAGGGAGTTTAATATGCAATAGATGTTCTACTGTATGCTCCTGTTTCGTTTTAATGGTTGAGTGCATTAATCTCGTGACTGCCGTTTCCTTAGATATATATTCAATTCAATTTTATCTATGCTGCGCCTAATCACAACATACATTATCTCAAAGCTCTTGGCTTAAGAGTAAGATCAGGCCATGATGAGCATGCACTTGGTGTCTCTGTGTGATCAGTTGAGGAGAGAGGTGAATACTCCCATGTATTCAAGCTCTGAAATAGGTAATTATACAGATCATAATTATAGTGACACTCAAAGGTGTAATTCATGTTATGGTGACCATGATATCCAGTTGCCTTGATTTTTTTTATGTAAATGTTTCTTTGGTGTTTTAAAGCTGCATATCAAAATGCACACTATTCCCCTTTTCTCCTTCGCTTGAGTTGTATTCATCATATACAGCATAAGACGGAAGGCATTTGTATCACTGACTGTAAGGACAAGATGGTCCAAAGGCAAACTTGAATTGTAGATGAGGAGATGAGACGGAGGCAGGGAGGAATAAAGAAACAGACAAGTCCAGAGAGGAGATTTGAGGTTCCGTATTGCTACTTTTGTTTGCGTCTTTATGGTATTATGCGAGTGTGATGTTGGGATTATGTTCACAGAGATGAAATTTCCTCCCTTTGAGAGTCACTGGAGCCGGTGTAATTGTATCTCAGCAGAGGAGTTACATGCAGATATGTGACACTAAACTCACCCTGGGTATAGGGATTACACTCATACATGTGCAGACAACTGATACCTCAATACACAGACATGTGTGCGCATACACGCTTCACTTCCCGCTCACACAAACAAAACATGCGCACACACACACACACGGCTGAAGCATTCGTCCAAATAGACCTCTGTGTTTGGCTAACGGTGCAGATTAAGCTCAGTCTGACTATGAATGTGACACCGGCTGTCTGTGACCTCAGCACAGGAGGGCAACGAGATGCAGGAAAAAAATCTTTCCCCCCTATACCACCTTCCTATTCTTTCCAACTCATTTACTCCCATTGGCTGTTGCTCTTCCTCTAGTTGACCTTCTGACATGCTCTCTTTAGCTCACTTTCATTCCCCCCCTCTCACTCCCTTTTTCCGCTGCTATTTTTTATTTCCCCCTCAGTTTGTCCCTGGCTTCACCTTTGCGCCCATTATACCTCACATCACGTCTCCGAAGTCTATTTTTCCTCATACGTCCGTGCAGTCAGTCAGTCAGTCAGTCAGTCAGTCAGACAGTCAGTGAGCCACCACTTCTCCCCTTGTTCTCCTTTGGTCCCTCCCTGTCTCCTTCCTCCACTCTGAGGGTTTGCTGTCCTGCCGGAGTACAGCACAGTGACCATCGATTCATCAAAGTGTCACAGCGCACTGCAGCAACTCCGTAGGCTCGCTACTAAACAACTGCCCTGGCGAAGCAAATAATAACACCTGCACACAAAGATATACACACACAAAACACACACACGTACACAGGCTCAGATAGAACCTGGAGTGCTGCCCCAGCAAGGTCACACTTCTCCCTGTGCACCCATTTGGCGGCGTGCGGACCGGAGTTGGTTAGTGCCAAGCAGATGCTGCCAGTGGGCTAAGCAGTGGACAACATATCTGTTGAACATCCACAGAAATCAAGCGTAGTTACACATTCCAGGACAAGCCAATGCAAATAATTCCCATAGGCGTGCTGCGGGGGATGACATACACCAACCACTAGAAGTTTGCAATTTTCCTAATTGCTGAAACGGCACATTTTCTACCATTCCACATTCGTAATGGTTCACCTGAACTTATACAACTTGAGAAAATATGACCTTCTATCTCGCCGGAGGTCTAACTGGACTAAAACAGCACGGCCAGCAGTCTGTTTATGGGGTCTTTATGGTGTGTCAGTGGGGTCAACTGCAGGATGGGCTCTTCCCTGCAGATTTACACTGAGGGGCTTCAGAGTAGGTCACCAGCTCCCAGCAGCTAATTTCATAATGCACCCTGGGCGAGGCTTAAATAATTCAACCAAGCTCCCAGTGCAGGGTCTACTTCATCAAAGGCTCTGGGTTTTCACAGAACAGAGAGTAGATTTACAGCACCTTGGTTAACCTCAACTGCACTTGTATCTCAAGTGTTTTGTGAGTAGCTGTGCAAATATCCAAGGAGAATTTGAATCAGTGCGACCACACAGTACAGCAAAAGGGGAGAAAAAAAAACCCATCTGGCAATGATCCCCGTTATTACCGTGTAATGTGAGAATTAAACTCGGAGATGCTGTAAATCGGTACTTAATGTGTGCAAATGTGCGTTCTTGAGTGAACCTTGATGTGTCTGTTTTTGTCCAGCTCAGTTCTGAGCAGCCATTTTTGAGCAAGGACAAAATGTTTTAAGATGCAGCCAAAAAAGCGACCTCTCTTTTAAAAGCACTACCTTGATCTTTTATCCCAGATTGTGTTGCGTCATTATCGATCTAAGACGCGGCCATTTGGCACATAGAGCTCACACTTCAAAATAGCTTTTGGCTGAACCCTAGTAGACACAGAAGATTCTCCATCATGAATTCTCATTATTTTTATATTTTATTTTATTCTTTTAGCTTTACTTAATTGTACCCATAAAACATGGAGGCCGCTTTCCCGCTTGGCTAATCACCTGTCATATATCAATATATACAGCATGTTCCGTCTCTTGGGAACATAAACACTCTGATGGTATGAAACACTTTTATTTAGTTTATTCAATCCGTACTCCCCGGGTGACCTTTTTAGCTCTCGGCCTTTTAGTCGCTTACATCAAGCAAGGCCATTACAGTCGAAACACAGTGATTTCTGACATGAAAGGCTTTTTCTTTCCTTTTGAGCCTCATGAGCCACAGAAGCAGTACTTTCCTTTTGTAGAGCTTGAAACAGCAACAGAAACAAACACTGTACCTGGAATTTTTTTTTCTATTTAGCCTGTAGCCTTCATAGCCGAACTCATTGCCTATGTACAACAGGTTCACACTCTACCCCGACCCCTATCAAGCTCTGCCATCAGGCCATTGATTGGCATTTGTCTGATGGAGGCCTCATAATGAAGGAGATGATGAGGAGATTATTGACCAGGCTGTGTATATGAAAATCAGGTAGGAGAGGTGGATGTGGAGGTTTTACCTGGATATTAGTATTGACCTGATGGTAATGGCGAGGGTGGATGCTTACTCTCTGGGCCTATTTCAAGGCTTTAATGAAAGATCTGATGGCGATAGCGCTCGCTTTGATCTTTTTTTGTTCTTTTCCCTCATGTTGCTGGTTAAAGATGAGGATGGAGAATAGTCACTGTGATGTGCAGTTATTTTCAGCACTCCATATGGTATATAGGTCATATTTGCTTACTGTTAATCTAATTTTTACACTACTTCTACTTCATCCTATCCCACGGCTTTGCTTAAGAATCCACTGTAACACTTGCAGATCTCGGCAGCAAACAAAGAGCCCAACTCCGGCACAAAATTACAGACCTAGCATGCAAGCAAGAGTGCAGCAAGAGTATTCAAGTGGCCAGGGTTCAAGTGCACACACATTAGCATCTTTTGGAAAAGGTCAAGCACGTATGAAGCACTGGAAAGTGACGGGTGAGAGGCCCCTGCCTGGTTTTTGATGAGACAGGCCCCGGGGAGTCAACAGTGGCATGATGGATACACTGTGACTGGAGATGCTATTATCCTCCTGCTGCTGCTGCTGCTGCTGCTGATACCATCCAGAGTGTCTGGATCTTTACCTCCTGACACTATCTCCTCCTTTTTTTTACCCCTCTACTCCCCCCAAAAGTGTATTGTGAGACGGATTTGCTGCGCTACCTTGAACAGAAAGCTAATATTGGTTTGTCTGTGTGTGCGTGTGTGCTTGTGGGAAGAACAGTTGCTTTTCAGGCAGCATTTCAGGATTCATAAACACCATGATGTGGCACATAGCCCCTGAAATCTTAAACACCGGACTTGATTATTGCTGTGAAAACAAATCCAGCTCATCTGGCTAACTAGGGATTATCCATGTCCATGTTTCCTCTCTTAAAAACTGTTTTTTATTTGTTTCAGCTGTGAACAACACCGAGAGGAATGAAAATTAGTTGTTATTTTCTTTCCTGTTGTCTTCACTTCATGCTTGGTGCCTTATTACCTGTAAATCCCTGCTGGCTTTTCAGACATGAAGCATGTTCCAGAGTGGAAAATTTGGACGGATTTTGGGCTTTGGGATTGCTCTAACCATCAAAGAGTGCACACAAAGTAGCACAGAATCTGTATGTTTTACAAGGATTCAATAATTCAACGACACTCACATTCCCCCCGGAGGGATTTAACAAAGCAGCCTTCACTTTTACATGTTTCAAAGCTGCAATGTGTTTACACAAGATTCTTGTTTTTTAATGCATTGTTTTAATGCCCTCAAGCAGTTTAGCTCATTTCCATGCATTGATTTATCACATGCATTTACACACTCATAAGTACGGATATAAAAGAACAAAACCACATTCATATCTACTGTTGCATTGTTTGTGTTGCTGAATCATGTGGGTTATGCAGATAACAGATGTCCTCCTAATTACATTTTAATCAGGCTGTATTATGATTCAGGTTTTGTGGTTGAAGCAAAGTGAAAATCCAGATCATTTGTATAAATAGCACATGTGACGTTCTAATTAAGTCTCTCTCTGTGGATATTTACTCACGCAGGTTCCTTTTGTGTGACCATAATCTGACTTGCATTAGGTTTTTTTTTCTTCTTCAAAGGATGAAGCATGAAGCGTGTCACATTCCTGCTGTTTGAGTTCATACACTGTAGCATATAAGGCTACTTCTAGTGAGCGATTGTGCAGCAAATCCTCATTTCATGTGCTTGTCACCTGTGAATGACGGACTCACTGAATTCACATCAATCCTTTTTGATTGGAGGTGATGACCATCATCACTTGAGATCAAACAAGTGTGTTATTACTGTAACTAGCGATGATGCAATGAAAAAAGATATTCATTTGTGCATCAAAACTGACAGCACAGAGCTCAGACAGATAAGCACAACCACACATCAGTCCACACATCAGTGATTGGTTATAACTAAATCCTTAACATTGATTAAAACTCCCGGCTGTGTAACGATCAGTTACTTAGCTCTCCGATTCCAAACACACCCTCAGAGCTCACCTGCTACACATCCACCCAACACTCTGCAGTGATAGATGGCAACGTGCAATTAGAATTTAAGATTGAAGGCAGTATGAGAGGCTGGTAAGAAACAAGATGAGTACAATTAATGTAGTGCTCCCTTGTGTGTGTATGTGTGTGTGAGTGTCCTCTTCTAGCCTTCTGCCCCCTCATCTTCTCTCCTCCAGCTATGTCATGTATTAACGTGGGAACCTATTACTAATGTGGTGAAAGGGCCGCTGAGTGAACAAGTGTGTGATGATGGAGGTGGGGAAAGATGGGAGAGGGTGAGCCATTTAGCACTGCTGTATTAATGGCTTATGGCGCGCGCTGCAGGTGATAATGGATGTTGCAGCGCTTGGTGCAAACTGTTTGACTGTGAGTGTGCATTTGGATGTGTGGGTATCTGTAAAAATTCTGTTTGGTGGGGGTGGGAGGGTAGAGGAGGGCCTTTTATTTTGTTTTAAATTGTCTATGGATATTCTCATTCATCCAGGTCATCATTCTTTTCTGGGCAAATTGAATCGTATAGGCAACTGGACTTGTACAGTAGTATTTGTTGCCTCTTATCCAAGGGGCTTCATCAGTTGGTACGGAACAAGCCTCACAAGTCCGCAGACTTCACACTAGTTGGACTAGTGAGCCTTGTTGCTAGTCTTCCCAGACAAATACAAGTCCAGTTGCCTACAATTCAATTTCCCCAGAAAAAAAAAGTTTGTTTTAAACTTTTTCCACATTGTGCCAGGCTTTCTAACATGCCTTACAGCTCTCTAATGACTGCCTGTTTCTTTTTCTCTTCACAGCTCAGAACTGCAGTTACACACTACACAGTCCCAATGGGACGATAGAGAGCCCCGGCTACCCTTACGGTTATCCTAACTATGCCAACTGCACATGGGTGATTGTGGCGGCGGAGCACAACCGGATACAGCTGGTGTTTCAAGGCTTCGCCCTAGAGGAGGACTTTGACATCTTGTCTGTATATGATGGGCCTCCCAGCCCTGGGAACCTGCGCACACGGTAAAGTTGGCCCTAAATGTTTTATGTTTATATGTGTTCAGTTTTATGGTATCCAGGGTTTTATTTGATATGAATGCTGACAGACTGTAGGCTGTGTTATGAAACCCTTTGGAAACAGATTTATGTAGCAACAATTTGACATTTGAATTGAACTGGACCCAAAGGACTTATTTGTACATTTTTGCTATTGCCACATAGCCAGTGTTAGCATTAACAGCTGTTTACTTACCAGGCTTGCCAAGAGCCGCATCCATTGTTGTGTGTGCAAACAATAGGTCATAATACAGTCTCTGGGCAGTACAGTTTCTTCAGGGAAGATTGTGTGCTAGAGTGACTCAGTGTCACAGAGTGACTAGATGGATTAATTTAGCTGGAGCTAGTTGGTTAGCATGATACATCAGTACAAGGAAAGATGTGATAGAAACTCAAGAAAAACAAAGTGGTCACTTTCCAAAAGAAAAGGAATGAAGTTTGAGGATGAGCTTGCAATGTTGCTCATGGACTAATTACAGCTGTTTATGCTAACATTACCTACTGTATATAGACATTGCAAAATGCACAAATAGCTATTTTAAAGGAGGCAGTATTTTACAGTGACAAAGGTCAGATTTAGCAGAATTTTAGTATAAATTCTGGTTTATTGTCATATTTTCATAGTGATGGAAATTATTGCTATTGGTACCAGTTAACACCGTACTCAAGAAGTTAACACTCTAATTGACGTTGTGTGGACATGAAAGTCAATACACTGATTCAATCATTTATTCATAATGTTTTGTTGTACTGACAGTCCACAAAGTGGTAGTCTCTCCGGAGGGGGACAGTGGAGGATAAAGGGCTGACCTCTGGAGATGATACCAAAAACAAAGAGTCGCATAAGCAGCAGCAAACAAGGTTTAACCAAAAACCACATGTTCGCTAAATTGATTTAGAGGAGAAGATCACAATAGACAGTGGAATTAATCAAATTGTCCATACTTTAATGAGCATCTGACACTGTTAACAGTCAAACGTACTGCTACAGCTGTGTCCTACAGTGGTGTTTTCCTGTGCAATGCAGAACAAATAGTGACATTTTGGTTTCCCTCACTTCTGTTTTTAAGATAAAAACTAATCAAACTAACTAATGGCTCTGTTGTTGTTAACAACCTATCTGTTGGTTAAAGCACTGATCTCTTGCATCGTTAGACTGTGTTGTGGTGATGTCATCATTTACCCATACCTCAGCAGTCATTGTAGTCGGCATAAAGCTATTGTGGGCAATAACAAAGATGTCCAAAACCATGGAATTAAACCCCAAGTTGTACAGTATTAAACTGTAAGTGCCCTTTATAGAGCCATTTAGACTTAGAGGTATTGATGAAGCTAGTGGCCTGGAAACTGGAGAAGAGGCAAAACTATAATCAAGACTATAATCACTGATGCATGAAGAGGCAGTTTGGGAAGATCCTTTGGTGAGTAATACTGTACAAGACTTAACTCTGTGGACGCTGTGACAGCATCTGGGGTTAGTCGACGGGATTCTGGGCACATTTTATACTTTGGAGCTTCCAGCAAAATGAAATCAAGTCCACTTGGGTGTGAAGAGTCAAACAAACAATTTCTGAATCAGCAGTCCCATCGTCCTGTACAACCGTCAATTTAACTGCCTCGGAAAATGCTGCCTTGTGCTAACATCGCAAGCTGAAATATTGGCTCTCCAGTTTGCAGAGTTTCATCCTCGCTATAGGTTTACACTTTGTCAAGCATTCAGGATTTTAGAAATAAATATTGTTAGTCTTCTTGATTACCATCTAAGCAGCCAGATTTCTCTTTGTATGAGCTGCAATTAAAAGATACAGTCGGAGAGCTGTTACTCACTGTTGCGTTTATGCATTTGCTCACAGTCTAGCATATCAGACCTGGCAGCTCCTCACACACACCATAACATAGCTACTGATAATTTCGGCATCTGATCAGCTGAACATGCACCAACCCTGCTTTTAATTCCTTTCACCTTCTACTATAAGCTTAGTCCTGCAATAGATTGAAACGTATATTATTCAAATCCTCTAGAGACAGATGAGAGAAATATTCTTAAGGGCTTTTGTTATTGACACTGTTTCGAGTCTTTGTCGGCCTCTTTTTGTCCCCATCAATATCCCCCCCCTCTCACCTCCTCTCTGCCACCCCCTCCCCTCCCTGAGTCTCTCATTCTGTGCCAGTGGTGCCTCCATTGCATCTCGTTGCAGAAAGCGAATGAAAGGGAGAAGAAAATCCATTATGGATTGGTGTTGTGCTGTTCTCTTCAGCCTTTCTCCTGTTTGGACCTCTGGGTTCTGTTGTACGTATATTGATTCTCCAGTGGGACATAGAGAAAGTGTTCCACTCTCACTGTCTAAGCGCTTTGAAAATAAGTGAGAGGAAAGAAAATGAATTTGAAAAAAAAAAAGACGGAAAAGGGGTGAGGTGGGGGGAATAAAGAAAAACACAGAAAAAATTAGAGGAGAGGAAGCGGTGTAGTAGACCCTGCAGAGAACAGAGACCTCTTTTAGATTCGGCCTCTGTTGTCTTTGACCAGACGTTCCCCTGTTTCAAAGGAGGCGTTTTGTAAAGACTGGGAAGAGGCAAGCATCAGCTCTTACCGTCAACATCAGTCTGTCAGAACATGCATGTATATTTACAGTCACAAACACCCCTACTTACATCACACACACCGGCACATTTCCATACTGTACACACACAAAGATGCACATCTGATAATTTAGCCCTCCCTTTGCTCTCATCTCTCGTATGTGTCAAAAGTAATTTTCTTTCCATCTTTCTTGCTCCTCTTCCTCCAATTTCGTTCTCACTCTTCTCATTTCCTCCTCACCTATTTTTAAAAAAAAATATCTTATCTATTCTGCCTGTTCTCCATTTTGTGTCCTGCACACTGTGTCTGCCGAATTTGATCAGCTTTTCATGTATACCACACTATAGGTTATAGAGCTTGGAATACTTTCTTTAATCTCAAATAGTTATCAAAAATGAATGTTTTGCTTGACTTCATATTCATATGATTACCTTTGATTTCTTTTTCAAAGCAGCAGTCTTTTCTTTATATTTGTTTATTTATCTATTATTATTCATTGCTGTCACAGCAAACCTGATAAAATCACAATCAAGACTGCCAGCTTACAAATAAATTCATCTATATGTGCTGTTTGTGTTCCTAATTATACAGTATGTGCACATTGGCGCGTGTGCTCCTGCAGCAGTTTCTTTATGAGTCACAGTCGATCCTGCATGTACTGTATGTCAGTGTGTTGCTGCAGCAATTCATTAAACCCTGATCCCAGCTGACACCTGGGAAGCAGAGAGGGAAAATTCAATATGAGTTTCAATTGTTTGAAATGTAAAAACTGAAGAAAAAAAAAATCATATATGTCTTAGGGCACAAGTTGCTGTCGTATTTGATTGCTGTTAATTAAGCAGAGCATTGATTTCCAGAGATGATAGTGATGAAGTGAGTAAGTGCATCTTGTGCCCTCAGTGTTGTGGAAGCTATCATTTCCTTCACACAAGGACAGGCTGAACTACAGGAAAACCAACCTCAGGGTAAAGTCAGTTTCGCTGACTTAAGTGGAGTTCAAGCGTTTATGTAAGAAATAGCTTGTATCCACCAATTTGCAGTATTGTATAGTAGTATGACCTCATTGCAACAGCTTCAGCATGTTAGCTTTTTTTTTAAAAATCAATCTGCAAAATAGTTTCTAATGGCCATACTTTGACATCCACCTGACACGCTCCTCAGTCAGGATGTATAGAATTGAACCAAATAAACTTATCTGGATCCATCAGAGGAAGACGTGCAGCAAATTGTAGAAGATAACACCATTTAGTTTTGCATGTTTGAGCCAATTATTTCCCTCCATAAAGCACAGGTACGTGAAGGGATGGTTTAACATTTTGGAAAGCTCTTGTGCATACATTATTAAGCATTGCTCTTTCAAAAATTACATATCTACCCTGTACCTCCTTGCAGCATCCATGGCTGAAGTGTTCATTAAATTGAGAGGGATGCCGAGCTCCAGTGGCTCAACCTGCAGTATAGCCTACAGTGTGTACCATACTGTAGGCTTAGTAGGCTACCTGTTGCAGCACCCATGAGTTTGAATCAAACCTATGGCCCTTTGCTGTATTGCTCCTTTCTCTCCTGACTTTCTGTCTCTCATCGCTGTCCTAATAAAGGCATGCCACCAAAATATGACAACAGTATGTAGCCAGCATGGCAATATCACCATGACTTCAAAGATCCAGCAAGCCGTGCCTGGCCATATTGCTCTTATTCATGAAGAAGTAGCTACAAATTACATTTATTTTGGATTTAATACATTAGAGACAGGTTAATTAGTGTATAAGAAGTATAAGAAGTTATATATTTACCTTTTCCTGTGAAATGATTGTGACAATGGGGTTAATTCTTGACAGATAAAGTGTACATCTTCTCAAAACTTTCTTGGCCAATCCCTTCCAAATATATCATAACCTCTGCAATTTGTCTTCAGGCTTACAATAGAATTGAGAGATTTTTAGTCTTGGTCAGTTTAACAGAAATACATATCCGAGGATTGCTGATTTCTTTCATAATAATGTCCAATATTACTCTTTAAAATTTCACTCAGTCACTGATAGAGAGTATGGCCAACCCTAACACACATCAATGCGTTAAGACGTCATGGCAACTTTTCACAAGCATGAATTCTTTTCACCTTGGCAACTGGGGCTCAGTATGTTATCAATGTGTATAGGAATATATATTTTTTTTTAACTTCTTGTGCTTCACATTTGATGCTAAGCTAGGCCAAAGAGACACTGACTCCAGCTCAGTACTTGCATACCTTCAAAACATAAGGATATTGATCTTTTAATTTAAAGGAGCTCTTTTCAACTTTTTGTTGTTGCCATACAGGCAGTGTTAGCATTAGCTGCTGTTTAATAACTAGTCTAGAGGAAACATTACTGTATGAGTTCAGCATCAATTATTCCTTTACTTGTCAACAATTGGTTCCTGCAGCAGAAAGCAACAGCTGCGTTGTCCTTTAATCTACCTAAGTTAGCATGCTAACTGTCTCGTCACTTTCCGATAGTGACTCACTGTTGCTTCAATTCTGCCCTGAAGATGTAGCACTGCTCAAAGGACACACCATAACCCCTTGTATTATAAAAACAATGATGGCTGAAGGTAGTAGCAAGTAATTTAACTTGCCATGACAGGATATTAGCTGATTTTGTCCTTGACACGTGTGGTGACACAGTAAAAGTCTGTTGTAAAATCTTTCCATGTGGATGCTCTGTGTTGAAATTCAATCACAAAACCATAACTTTGTTAACTTAAGGCACATTTAGAGTGGCATTATGTTTTTTCCATTACCCAAGTAATTGCTTATTTGTTGTTCGCAGGACAAGATTTTACCTTGACCGTTTATGAATGTGAATGTGTTCTGCAACATCTGTGACCATTAAATGCGTGATGAAGGGAGCACTTTGAATGCATCGTTTTAAAAAGAGGGGCAAGCTGCAGTACCGCATCACAATGGTGCCACCTTATAGTGAAATAGTTCCTGTGATGAATTATCCACATGGAGCTTCAGCAAATTGATTTGAACATGCTGAAGCAACATTTATCAAATCAAATGAAAAATGATGGCACATTTTTTTGAAGTCACCAGAGTGGAAGTATTTGTGACTTTCAGCAAGGCCAAAAGAAGTCCTGGTATGGCCAAGTATTTCTCACTTTATCCATTTTAATAGTTTTTTTTTTTTTTATCCCCCTGATTTTAATCGTCAGGTCTGCTGTTAAAGTATTGTTATGAAATAACACACCAGCAACCTCGGTGTCCAGTGTCAAACAGAGCCTGGGGTATTGTAGCACAGTAGTCTGAAATACCTTCCCATGACTAAACCAACAGCCAGCTTGACCTTAACGAAACACTGAACCTCCACCAGCTTACTCACTGTCTCTGTGAAGGCACATTTCTTCCTTGTAAAAAGAAGCTTTTTTTCCCCCTTTACACTTTTGTGTCACATTTCACCTTGTAGCTGCCAATCGGGGGAACACTGAGTACATTTCAGCAGACGGAAAAGCTATTGGGGTGTGTGAAGGCATCGCTCTCTCTCTCCACATGTCTTCCTCTCAGTGATGGAGTGATGGAACGGAGGGACTTAAGGCCTGGCAGTCTGGCAGGGGCGGGGAAGTGAGAAAGAGGAGGAGGCGTGGAAGAGACAGATTTTCAGCCTGCGGTCTTGATAGGACCTAAATAAGGAGCACTAGTGCATGGTGCTGGGAGTAGCATTAACACTACAGTCGGCCCTCAGTGCTGTGAGGTTGGGGTGTCACAATTATGAGTTTGTGTGTACAGTACCCTTCCCAGAAAGCTGATTCAGTGTCAACAAAATCAAGTTTTATTGGAATACAGATAAAATGAACACCAGACTCACAAACACACACTTTTAAGCACGGAGTAAATGGCAGTGGGCTGGAAAACTGAGGTCGCTGCTTTCAGGCAAGCACTG
This sequence comes from Decapterus maruadsi, assembly GCA_030347415.2. NCBI lineage: Eukaryota > Metazoa > Chordata > Actinopteri > Carangiformes > Carangidae > Decapterus > Decapterus maruadsi. The sequence goes on from CM064897.1 coordinate 7,819,287, forward strand.
AAATACAGAATATGCATGAGAGGGCAAAAACATAATGGATGTGCTTTTATCATATGGCTTCTGCTTGAGGTTCAACAATTTGATTTGAGCTGCAGCTATCTGCTTTCAAAAAATAGACAATATAAACAAACTGTGGAGGAATATTCATAACTTCTTTGGCGTATTGGTGAGTTGTTGCTTTAAGCAACAAAATACATGGACACCAAATGCTTAAGTGCTCAAGTGATTACTGTATGTATTGATTTTAAATTGTTACCAAACAAAAATGATAATAATATACAAGGATTTCAATTGATTCTATTAGGATTAGCACATTGCTTGAATAAAACAAGCAATCTTAACATTTCACCTTGCTTCTCTTATGCGCTGTGATGTGACGTTAATCCTCATTTTATGACATGTTATAAATGAAAGGACTGATCAAACCTCAGGGGAGCAATGGAAACAAACTGTAAAACCCAACTCTGACATATTGCATTTTCATGACGAACTTGTTTGCATAGAGCGTCTCGTTCGGACATCTGTCAGAGATGAAACAACTGAATTAGCATTCATTTGAAACCGTGTTCGTGCCCAGTGGCATCTAATGAATTGAAGTCCAACATTCACTCTCCCTTTAGCTCTGATGTTGCTCTCTCAAACTCTTAATGTGATATAAACCACATCTGTTTATCATCCAGTTTATTTGTCTGTTTGGTGCTGGGCTCGAAGTGAACAGTCGTTTTTTTGTCATGATTTTTTTTCCCCTCAGCTCTTTGATGCATCCAAAAACATTAATGAGTCACAACTAAACATTAAAGCCTGTCAACTGACCCCTTTCACATTACACATACTCATGCAATCCACTGCTGATACGAAAATTATAGCTTATAGCTGCTTTACAGTTGATTGCAGATACACGCTCTCGTAACAAAGGGCTCGCTGTACTGTTCTAGCACATTATTTTTAAGGGATCACTTGTATTTATCTTTAGAAAAGCTATAATGTATAATTTAACCGGCTTTCAATTGCAGATCTTATAATGCAGTGACTGTTACTATGGAGCAATTAGAAAGAGGCTCTTTCCTTCAGGCTCTTTCCTTTCTAGTGTGCGTCCATGTCTTGTGTTGTATGTGTGAATGAGGTCGGTGTTAGTCAATGAGTCAAAGCTTCTATAGAGCCAGTCTGTGTAGGTCAGGGTGAGAGTGGGTGACGTACAATGGCACTTCCTGCCTGAAACGCTCGCCACGGTAATAATTCTTCTTCAGTGAAGGCCTCGGCCATCAATCAGCCTTACAACACATACTTTGGAAAATGGACTTCAGTATGTGAGCATGTGTTCAATATGTGACTGTAAACACACAGTTCTTTGTGTGTTCACAGGCTGTGTGGCATCCTCATGATGAGCCTATGTCTTTGTAGATCATGTAATTTCACCTGTTTGTGTCGTGGTCATGATTGTGCATCTTATCCACGGCTTCCGCACACCCACAGACATGTGCAGGCAGACTCACTCGCACAATATACACCCCCGCACACACGCACACAGTTGGATTTATGGTTCCTTTGAATCTGGGCTGTTAATGGAGAGACTGCCACTTATCAACGCCAGCTTTAACGACAGACTGCTAAAAACAGGAGGAAGAGTGATAGTTTGTTTTTCATCATCTCACGCTGGGAAAAAGTGAAATGATGTTGAGATTTATGGCATCTGCTCACCTGTGAGGTAGAATTATTAGGTCCTGTAACCCCAGATTAGAGAAATAATCAACTAGATGGCTGTGAATTTATACCCTGCATCCTGTGTATCACTCATTGTGCGCATTGCTATTGACATTCTCCCATCCCCGGGCCTATCAATGTTCTTAACAGGATACACTTCAGCGGCAGCATGAAATGAAATGTTTTCCTGCTGAGATAAATGATTAGATATGCAGTGCACCCTTCACAGAGATGTGTCATTTTCAGGCCTTCTGAACTCGCTCACACTCATTTGAGCTGCAGGAATGCACCAAAAATGTTTTGGGAGGCCAACCTGTTGGGCCGTTTAAGCCTTCAGGGAAGAAAATATAATCACTAAAAATAGAGGAGAGCTAATTACGCCCATCTAGTGCACCCTGCCTGTATTTTACATCCTTCAAAAAATGACCGTGCAGAACTCTGTCTGCCTTTTGACTTGAGGAGCCTCAGTCAAAATCAAATTTGAATGTGAACCTTTTTACTTTGCCAGTCGGTAAATAGAAGCCATTACTCCCATCAGGCTACCGACAGGCAGATTCTACACGGAGCACTTCGCTGGTTACGTTAGATGGGACAAATCTGAATTCATTAAAATAATATTAGTTGATTTGGCAGCAGTTTTGTGCAAGAAATTGGAAAAATACAGAAAAATGGCTGGTACTGATTTTGTGAGGAAGTGATTAGTTTTGCATAGCACAGCATCAGAGGCCATGCCAGCAGATGGAGATGCACACATACAGTAAGTGAAACATTTCCAGAATTAGACTTGACCAGATCAGAAATATCAAATTAATGATGTATTAATTTGAAGGTTTTATAATCCATGTGATAATAATTGTGGTCATCTTAATTTAAGCATTTGGATATTATTTGTCGACACAAGGTTAGGTGCAAAAACATGGTCATGGTTTTCATTTGAATTGCTTGTTTTTTGTGCTTTTTTGGAAGCAGTGCACAAACCAGAGCACACATAATATGACAGCAAATCAGACAAAGCCAAGGATTTGATGATATAAACTGATAAGCACCACCTAACAAAAGGATGGTTGGAGATGGGTGCATCTGCAGTAAATTTCATTTTGTTGATTTGTGTGACAACCTATGCAAATCATGTCAGTCACAATTTCCCAATTACAACACCTAGGGCACATGCGGTGTGATGACTCATAAGTGCGCATGTGCGGGTTGTTTAATATGTACAGCGCGTCTGGGTTCAACATTGTGGAGGTGGGGAAGGCAGACAGGGGAGCAGTGCTTGTCACCGCTGGCGTGATTTCTCTTTTGTTTCCTGGGATTTCGAATTGGTCAAGCTGTAAAAAAAACAAACTAGCATTTATCACTTTAAATAATGATAATAAACAGTCACTTTGACAATGTGTAATTTGTGTGAAAGAGAGCAATTTTCGAGTGGGAACTCTGTCAGCTGTGAGGGAAGAGCTGCAGCGGCAACAGTTTTGTCACGGAGAAACCTTATTTGGATGATGTGCAATGTTTCACATTTTGGTTTAGGAAGTCAGTGGGAGTGATTCATCTCAAGTCTTCTATTCTATTTGTGTGCTGCACCATTACCATTTTACCATAGCCATCGCTCAAAATACTGTGTGGCTGTGGCTTGAGCTACAGTGGGTGATGCACTTCTGCTAAACCCACTCTTCAACCGATCGTTTTTAAGCATCGTCTCATTAGCAAAACATGTCACTACTGCAGCTCATTGACGATGAACTGATTAGGTTGATGCTCGCCGGCTGCAAATTCTAGTGACTGACATGACACATATCTGTCCTTGGACTAACACTTTATCACACTGTGGTGCATCTATCTGGCTATGCATAGATTATGGCCAGTGCTGTAGCACAGAACACCTGGATTTCTAACACAAGTTAATCATCAGTGTGATCAGTTAATGTGATAAAAAAGGGGCAAGTTTGCTTATTTTTGCAGTTTTCAAGTTTGTAGTTTGATAAGCTTTAAACCAAAGTCAGTGTGGCACTTGGCAATATGCCTTATGCTGTTTACATCTAACCATATCGCTCATGCGTATATAAGTAGTAGTTAGTATTGCATGCTCTCAAGCACTTTCCAAAAAATTTGCAAGCATCTGCAACATTAAAAATAAGTGACAAGAGCTCTGCACACTCCCCTCATGTATGTATTCCTTCATCTTTTATATCACTGTCTCTGTAATTATACCTTCTGTCATTTGTATGTTGTTAATCAGGCGTCTCCTCTGAGGAGAGAAAAGGAGAAGACACAGCTGGTTGGAATTGGGTTTGCATCCATTAGAGATGATCCAAATTTAACATGTGTCTGCAAGCAGCAGCAGTTCCACCAGAAACGAAAAACACGTCAAGCAGAGTGCACGGTTACGACGAGGAGTCTTTGGCCAGCCGAGCAATTTCAGCCTTGATTGGAGTAAGAACAGCAGACCTGCAGCCCGCCTCCTCTTTCTGCCTCCACTGCCAAATTTGTCACAGCTAAATAGGGTAACGTAAGCGGCATGAGTCCACTGACAAATCTGCAGGAATATTCACCAAACACTGCAAGAAACAGTGAAATACATTCTGCCGTGTGCAACGTATGAGCGATGTCACCACTGCATGCAGCTTCAGGTTTGAGTCAGTTCTGGGAATATTTGAGATTTGAGTGATCCATTTAAATTTGGAAGAATGCAATGAACCAAAAGTGACATAATGTAAGCTATGTCAGCTACTGATTTATTTTTCAGGCCTTCAACCACTAGTTGTTCTGTGTTTTAATATCTCCAAGTAGCATTTGAGATCTCGATCTTCTTCAAGCCTTTCTTCCTATATCCTTCAGATTTTCTTCTTACATGTACATTAGAAATTGGAAAAGAGGCGTCACTGGTTGCGTTGCTGAAATTAACTATTCCTATACTGGAGCCCTGTCCTATCAAGTTGTCTTTAAAAAAACTGTAAGCCATGAATGGTGGAACTGGCAAAGTGAATTCATAATGGAAGTCAATTAAAAATGATATAAGTGATAAATTGAGTGGTAAATCATCAAGTCGTTTCATTCATTTAAAGCCAATATGATTTATGCAGTGGTGTTATGGTGGAAACAGAGCCATGTTTCATCATTTAATCTGACTCATATTCATCGTTCATTATTCATTATTTTCCATTTATCATTTAAGGAAAGTGTCCTAATGGGTGCGGGTAACAAACATTTGTTGAATAAAAAAAATGAAAGTGATAAAAGGACTTTGAATTAATAATGGAGAGGGTGAAATGTATTGACATTTTATTTGAAAATATTTGACATTTATTGCTAAAACGAAGATTTTCCGACCCATCCAACTAAAAACCAATTAAATATTTTTAACCAGCTACATTAATTATATCGCTCGATCAAGTTTTGTTTATGTTTTTGTTTTGTTTTCACATCCTGAATGTGAAGTCAGTTTTTCCAGAGAGCGCCTGTTGTAGAGATTTGAAATGTAGATTCACCGTTGAAAAAATAATTGTGGCTTCTGTAGTCTGAGAAGAAGAAAGCATTTATTTCAAATACACATTTTAGAGTCATTTTTTAACCTATTGTTCCTTGTTTCAGTTAAGATGGTTTCTGTCATTGTACAGTCAGGTACAGTTGTGTTGAATTGTCTGCGTTGAGCTGAGCTCTATCAGTTGGTTGGTTTTTGACTGACATTGAGTCGGAGATAACAAAAATTGACGTTAATGATAAATGTCAACACTGCTCCAAACAAAATGTCAGTCGAGTTTATCAAATAAATTGACTATTTATCACTGATCGTCAATTCGCATATGTTTCATCAACCCCATTATTAATTCATAAGCATTTTCATCGCTTCTGCATCGCTTGTTAATTAATTTTTGTTACCTCCACCCGTGAGGCCACTTTCCTGAGATGATAAATGGTAAATGTTGCATTGTGAATAATGAATGATGACTAGCAGTGAAAAAACGATGAAACGCGGCTCAGTTTTCATTATATCAAGACTATTTCAATCTAATCGCCTTTAAATTAATCCAATCACTTGATAATTTATCACTCTGCTTTTCTTTTCAAATCCATTTTTGCTGCTCCATTTTTCAATTTACATGCATTTTCATCGGCTACATGTTATCAATTAATTTGGATACTCTACTGATTAAGACCAGCCAACAGAAAAAACAAAAAAACAACATGGCGGCACTGAACCTTTGCTGCCACAAGACGAAAAACAGAAGAAATACCTTCCCTTCAGCTGTAATCTGATGGGTGTGAGACCCAGACGTTCTACTCGTGCACCATTTGTTTCCCGGCTTAGTCAAATCCCTGGCATATTTTTTCCAGCCTGTGTTGATTTTTTCCCCCCTCAGTGTTGCTGCAGTCACGTTTCTCTTTCTTGATTTCATCCTCTCCCTTTGTTTTCTCTTGTTCCTCCCTTGGAGACACAGAGCATAGCAGTCTAATTAGTTATCCAAACACCTTGTGAAACGTGATAATGGATGAAGCACACGTTGCGCGTGCAGACACATGCACGCACACACGCATGTATAAGCAAACCATGCTGTGTCAAAAGGATTTACCTGGCATGTAATTAGGCTACTTGTTGTACGGGACCAGTTGCACTTGTGTTTATTTAGTTGCTGGAGAGGTGGAGGTTAACGCTCTGTACTCTGCTGTAAACACTGTGATCGATCCCATCAGAAGGAATGTGAGTCGGTCAATTACATACAGTGCAGTGTAGCGATGTTGAGGACTGAAATAGGACAGGTTGATCCAGACTCCAAAAAAGACACATAATTAACAGATGGAGGACATTCATATTGAGATCTACAAACAGAGAGGGACTTGAGGAGAGAATGTCGACAGCCAGCCGACACAACACGAATGGCATATGAGTACATCAGTGTTTGTGAGAGCCTGCAGCTAATTCTAGATCAGAACCAGTGCTTTTTTCAGTACGCAACACCGCCCCCCCTCCTCCTGTCCTCCACTCCCCTCTTTGCCTCCAGTGTCGTGTGATCATCCTTGCCACAGGAAACGAAAGAAGAGCGATGGGTAGAAAGTAGAAAGTAAATAGCATTGGTTGGGCGCTCCATCGGTCACTGTGTCCCTATTAGCCCTGCTGGCTAATCAGATCTTCTGCCCAACCTTGTTTTGGAGTTTATTAGTGGCATCCCTCCATGGATCTGGGGGAGAAACTGAGGATCACAGTGAGAGGTAGAGACAGAGAGAAAGAGCAGTGTAAAATGGTTATATTTTGAATATAGATTCAGAGCCACATCCAGTATCCGTAGAGGAATCTCTGTGATTTAAACCTAAAGATACCACCAATGCACATGCTTGCTATGTAGTGAGTCATTAACAATCAGTGCAACAATTAGACTCTAATGTCTAACGTATGTGGAAACCAGGATGTATAATTGTTAAATTTTCTCAAAACGATGAGCATTAACATGATGCTATAGCCTACACTACTATAGGGAGCAAATCCCTCCAGCCACAGTCTCATAAGCCGTTACTGGGGTTGGGTGCAGGTGCTTTCAAAGTGTGAACAGGCCAGACTAGATTTACCACAGTCAGAAAAAAACATTTCTTTATGGACTAGGTTTCATGCACATGTACCTTGCTGCTGAAACAGAGCAGGGGCCTCCCCACAGTAAAATCCTTCTACTGTCTGTTTGAATATCATCATATTCTCCAGCATCAACATTTCCTTTGAGATCTCGCCATGGTAATACAGCCTGGTCCCTGGTCTATTTCTGTTTCATTCTGTTCAGATTTCAATGCCTGCTGATGGCAATTGCTGAAAGTCATTGTTAAATCTTAGCCATAGGCCAATATAAGAATGTGTATTTTATTTTACAACAGTGTTGAAAATCTTCTTACATTCATAAAGAAAAGTGGGAAAATGCCAACAGAAAAATATGTATGCCCCTACTGTATATATTAACAACCACAACAACAACACATCAACTCTTAAACTGTTCTTAACTGTTCCTATCAACCCAGACTGCAGCCTCCGTGTCGACAGAGGATGACATCAGTGGGATGAGGACGTCACCCATTATTGATTGGTTGGGGGAGTGGGGCGAGCGTGGCAAGACAAAATAACCCTCGCAAAATAACAGGAACAAAATGTCAGGCCGGATGAATGAAGCAAAGTCTGACTATGAGGCTTTTGAGAAATAGCCCTGCACCAAAAGTAAACAAACAGAGGTGTCCACATGCTTTTGGCTGTTTAATACACCGTGAGTCAGAGACGGAGAGAGAAAGATACAGTACACAAGTAAAAGCTCCGACTGAGGGATCGGCTGTTTGTTGTACTAAGTAGCAAATGGCTGCATTTGATTAAATAACATATCCTTTTAATCTGAGAGATTCTGGGAAAGGCAACAATGCACTCAGCCATTACCCGGGTGTACATTAGTGGTTTTCTGTTTGTTTGTTTTCACTTACATTACCATCATGCCACATGGCTCACTTCAGCTCATTTTACCAAGTCTGTGATGCATCAAAATCTTGACACTTGGCAAGGCTTATTCATCGACATCATTTGTTTGAGATATCTGTTGGTTGGTTGTTTATTAAGGCATAACTTCACACCGCTCCTGTTTTTAGAATTATTTCCAGCGAGATAACTGTGACTCCTCCACTACTGTGGCTGCAGATAGTGGCACAATAATGATCCGTCATACGTTTATACAGCAAGCTAAAACCTAAGAGACCTGAGGTAGATCAGTCTAATATAGAGAATATAAGATAATGAAATATCTCCATGAAAGACAGCTGAATCATGTTTGTGGTCACTCCTGCAGGAGTTCTTTCACCTTGTCCCCTGATTGCTTTCAATTGAATCTCTCATGTCTGTCCTTATTTTCTCCTTGATCATTTACTACATCCTTGGGTGTCATAATTGCTCCATTCGCACTCTCACACACGCACATGCACGCACAAAGCAGACAGACCTGCACACCAGCGGCGGCGAGTAAACAACAGCATATCTCATGGCTACCACTTAGCTTTGTCAGTTTGCTAGGGGCGAGAGTGGCACGACATTGAATTAGTTTTATTTTATCCCTAATTGTTTTCTGCCTGAGGATTATTGCAAAGCGATTTGTGTGGAGCAGGGGAAAACACGTTGGACGTGTGAACGTCACCTTGTTTCATTTGTCAGCCTTGATTTGTTTGCTGTAAGTGTAATTGACTTATTTCTCTACAAGGGGGAACAAATGAACAAAGACTGCAGTTCTTTTTTTTTTAACCTTCACTGTTGGAGCTTTTGAGTTTCTTTTATGTGGTTATGCTACTGTATGTTTATGTGGTTCAATACAAGTGCTTGTAATTAGTCATTTTAATGGCTTTTATCATGTCTATAAATGCACATCTGTCAGGGACTCTTAGTTTAGCCTATTTCCTTTGTTATTTGCTTGTTGTGGATACAAAACTAGTAAAGTTGCACAAACTATTTGAATAATAGTTCAAACTAAATGCATTGCTGTGGTTTTTACATTTGAACTACATGCACAATATGTTACACAAGGTGGGGATTGTGTAGCCCACTATGGCGCTGCACAGGTATCCATGTTGGGTAAATGCAGATAGCATCAGGGCAATGTAATGCACTGTTAATGGAGTGTAGATAGCCTGGAGATAAACCAGTCACATCACTCACTCACTTGCTGACCGGTAGACACTTCAGAGGAAGTAAATCTCTATGCGAGCGTGCGTGACTGCGTGTGTGTGTGTGTAAAAGCCATAATTGCTTACTTACTCCAACCCTTATGTAGAATTAGATTTGAAAAAAAAAGAAAAAAAATAGATATAGGAGCTCTTATCTCTTGCGCAGAGCCCCATAACTCCTCCACTCATTCAGAAACACACATCCTTTCATTGAGCGGGTGATGACTTTAGCTATTCTGCACTGCAAATGACAACTAATCAGCCCTGTGTTGCCACCCGTGTCTCTTTATTGCCCAAAAATGAACACAGCTGATGAGTAAGGCATTCAGTCACTGTCCTGACACTGTAAATTATTCTACTTGTTTACATCATCAGATTGTTTTTTTTCAGCCTCGTTCACCCTTACTTCACTCTCCACTGAGAAGTCTCTGTTAAATTACTTTGCTGTTTAAGTTTTCATACTTTGTCACCTCCTTAATCTTTTCTAAGCTGCTCAACTCACTGCTAATATTTTCCCCTCCCGCTCCTCTCTCTTTCTTCTTCTTCTTCCTCCCCTCGCCGTCCATTCCACTCTGCTTCTCCCCTCCTTATATCAGCTGCTCTCCCTCTGCCGTCTCTCTCGAAACGCTGGCTTGTTAATGACTTCACTGCGGTTTGTCTCTCAGTTGGCTCCGACTGCGGTTGATTATCTCAACATCAGCATTCAGCGTCGGAGACATCTGAGAGACTCTCCCCGCCCTTTGCTGTTCGACCTCCATGCGCAAACACCTTGTGATGTCACACGCGCATGAATATTAACAAGCACTCGCATTCTACAGCCTGTCCTTTCATTTGCCACGAGAAAGAAAACAACGGTTAACCCGTTTAATACGGGAAGACGTCAGTCTTGTTTGAAATATTGATGGCTTGTGGGATCTGTGGAAGGCTGTGTAGGAGATTTACAAATTGTTGCTGCCTCCACCTAGCTTGTGGTGGAGCCGGGTTCTGTCTGGACAAGGAAGGTAAATGTGTTGATGAGCAGCCATAACAGGCTGGCATCTCTTAGCAGAAGCTAAAACATGGCACACTATAGTGTTCACGTTTACAATGATTAACATTTTAGAGTTAATGTAACCCATGTGATTACTGGTAACACATTTGCAGGCTCTCAGATTAAATGCCGGGAGTTTTTAACTGAAATGGAGAGCGCTGAAGGCGAGTCATAAAACTCTATCAAGGCGAGATCACGCCCTTGGGCAAAGTGATGTGGTACATTACAGCTTACCCAAAGAGAAAGGATGAGGAGGCTGAGAGAAATACAGGCTAAGTGCCTGTGAAAGTCTTCTTATTAGCTGGAGGAATCAAATCATGTGTGGGAACCGAGTGCCATTTTAACCTCTGTGAAGCTACACAATCAGCTTTTTTTTTTTTTTTTCACTTTTTTTGTGGACCCACTTGTGTGTGTGTGTGTGTGTGTGTGTGTTCTCTGCATTGCTGCTACTGATGGGCATTGGTTGAGAGTTTAGAGCTTTGTGAGCACAACAGAACATCCAGTCCTGGTCTTGATCACTGATAAGTTATAGCTGCATAGTTTCTGGTATAGAAACAGTGCATACACATTGTTCTTCAGTCTTCACTTCAACATCCTTCTCTCCCTGTCTCTCTCTTACCAACCATCATTTATTACTTAATGTCTCCCCCCTGCTCAGCCATCAAATCTTGCTGCTGTTATCTATTTTCCTTTTTTTTCTCCCCCCTTCTTCCTCCTTTCCTCTTTTTTATCCCCCCTCATCCCTCCTTCTGTGGGAGAATCAGCTGCATCAGCACTGTTGTTACCTTCCACCCTTGAACACCCACGCGCACACACGTACACACACACACGTACACGCACACATTGACTGAGTTTAAAGGACGAACGACCTCATTTAGTCTTGTCTGTTTACAGCTGTTCACACACATGTATTTGGAGGAGGGCGAGGAGGGAGGGGCTTGAAGCAACACCCACATGCACCAAAATGTCCAAATGAATAACACTGCATGTGTGAGAGCGTGAATTGCTGAATGGCTGTAACGAAGGAGTCGCTTGCTCACCATGACTCATAGTTGGACTTTTTGCATCCTGATTCATTTCTCTTACCGTCCAATTCTTCATATTCCATCCTCCCTAAACCTCCTCTTCCTCTTCAGTGCTGACATCTCCTCATTACAATGTGTCCACTCCCCCCCCCCCTTATACAGCAGTCTCTCTGCACACAAAGTCTGTCTCCCTCTCCGCCCGTCTGCCCCTCTCTCGTTCCCATGGGTAGCGGTTGGATAATTGGAAGCAGAGGTTCTTCATTGAGATGATGCTGAGGCCAGTCAGGTGGAAAGCCCTCTTAATAGACCCCTGCTCTCTCTCGTGCAACCACACACACACATGCACTTATGCAAACACTTATACACACATACAGCATATACTCCTCAGTGTGGATGCAACCATGCGAAAATACACCTATTCTTCTCCACGGAGGCCCCCACATTTCAGAGATTACTCAGCTTTCCATACAGTGGAAACAGCCGGCGATTTCCCCAAACTCTCGCTATTTTTCTTAACTTTATCTCGTTCTCTTTCTCTCCTCCTGTCCCTCAGTCTCGTTCGCCCTCCCTCCATCAATTCACCACTCACTTGAGACACCTGCGCTGCGTATCCTTTATTTTTTTGTATCGCTCAGTTGCAATCATATATCGCATCTTTTCCTTGATAACAAGCAATCCCCCGGCTGGTTTTGTCACGATGCCGGCTGCAAGTCTCAGATTGCCACAGCCCATATCTCATGGAAATATTTAATCTCTCCTTCGCATGTGAAGCCTGTTTCTGTGTGTTTTCTGAAGGTATCCATTTTGTTTTCTCTTAGCTTAGAGAAATGATTTAGGGCCGTATCTGGCTTAAGCCAGATGATTGCGATTTGGATGCGACAAGAATCCCTCTCCAGTTTGTAGACCCTCCTCCCCCCTCCCCGCCACCTCTCCATCTCTTCAGTTCCTCCATCATACCCTTTATCAACCCCCCTCCTTCCCCGCAGTGTGCTGCTGAACCAAGATGGCTACCTTCCAACTCAATTTGCGGTCAGCGATGGGGCTATTTGCATGAACATGTGTCCCATCGTTTAGCTGATATCCCACCGTGACAATCTCACAGAAAGGAGTGAAATCATGCATATTTTAACGTCCTCTTCCCTTTTTGGTCCAATTCATCTTCCCAACACTCATGTTTTGCAATTTTTCACAACCTCCAATGCGATACTTGAGGATTAAGAGAAACACTGAGGCCTCTCTTAACACCTGGAGATAAAGGGAGGGATGTAATAGACTGTAAAGAGTGGGTTACACATGCAATAAGAGAGTACATGTGGGAACCGAAAATGAAAATTAAAGCGACACCTGGGAAGGGAAATTTCAAGGATGAGCTCAGACTGAGTTGTGCAACATTGTCCTTTATCACACTCTGTAGATCTCTCTCAGAAACACACACACACACACACACACGTTTCCTGGCTATATACTGTATGTATCAAGTCATGTGCATGTCTTTGTGAGTATACTGCCAGTATGTGGGATGCAGATGTGAAATGGATTTAATAGCTAAACCTGGTGAAGCTGCAGCTGAAAGCTAATAAGCCCAGGCTCATTACTCAAAAATATACAGTAGCTTGTTTCTAACATAATTTTAGTACACGGGTTATTAGTCCCTCAGAGATTTTATTTGCCACACTACTTATTACAGTATTTTATTACACATTTCCAAACATGCAACTTTCTGTTTAGGTCTGAAATCATGGTAAAATCAATAGTTTTAGTGGTCGGTTTCACTTTGAATATAAAGTGAGACTTTATCATTTAAGCAAATACTGAGATATAAATATAATGATACATGATGTGGTAAATGTGCAGGTCACAACTTGTCCACTAGAGCATTTTGCCATTGTTGCATTGTGTATTTGATGAATGACAGGGAACCTTGCACCTTGGACTTGCACCTCCATTGTGTTCGCTGCCCGGGATCTCAAAATCACATCACACAACTGCATAATTAATAATTATGAGTAATGAACCTACATCTATGACTATAGTGATTTTTTGCAATAGGTGAATTTACCAAAATGTTGAACCATCCCTTTAAAGACACATAAGCACCCAGTGTAGAAGTAGAGATATACACTGCAGCTGTAAATAACTAATATTTCCTGTTCCCGTTCAATCCCGCATATAAAACCTGCTGGTGGGTCATTAGAAATGGCTGTTTACTCAGAGGCTGACAATTTTATGTGTGTTGCCTGATCATCTGTTGGTTCATTCCCTCACTGGCTGCTGTGTTTCTGATTCACTGCCGGTAAATAATTGCAGTTACTCTGTCTTCGCTGATGGAGAGAAATCTGTTGAGGTTTTCTGTCCTGTTGAGGTCTTGGCATTTTAATAATTTGTGGATGATTCAGAGCCTCGTTACACAAAAAGTTATCCTTGAATGCCTGAGGGAACAGCTGGCTTGATGGAAGCGGGCTTCATACCTGACCTTGTAACCAACTGTGCTGCTGATTGGATCTTTTTTTTTTTTTTTGCTGTCTGACCGTTATTGTCCTTCTGTCCATTTGTTCTCAGGTTAACGGGGTTCCAGCTGCCTTCACCCATTGTGAGTACAGGCTCCAGGCTTACACTGTGGCTACTGTCTGACTATGCAGTCAGCGGGCAGGGATTTAAAGCCATCTATGAAGGTAATGCAACTAAGACTTCCAGTTGTTTGTCTGTGTGTCAGTGATATTTGTATTTTTTTTTCTTAAACCATGATTGCAGATGTGATAAATTCAAGGTCAGTCTCAAACCCACTCAAATCGCTGCTTAGATTTCTCACAGTTTGACTCATCAGCGAGATACTCCTTGATTCATCTCTGCATCATTACTCTCATGTCAGTAATTTACAGTATGCCATTAATTTCAAACACGATGCAATCTTTTAGCCACTTTTGTTGCTGTTTTTTTAGTTGAAAGTGAAAAGGCTTTTGAGCAAAACCACTTAGATATGCTAACAAATAGGATAAAGGAAGCGTGAGGGAGAGAATATGGTGTATACTGTGACTCACAGTAAAGGTAGCAGCATTCATTGAACTAATTGTATCATGAGATGGTTATATTCAAAGCCATTCCATCCAGATAGGTTATCATCGCTCCCTTCCCGGGCCAGGACAAGGACCTTTATCATGGTGACATGGAATGCTTTATGACCCATGGTGGGATGATATTAATGATGGCACTCTTCAAACCCACGCAGGAGGAAAGGCAAGCCTGGGGAGGAGAGGGAAATACAAGCCAGTGACTAATTAGGCTAATTACCTGACAGGAGTTTGTCAGTCTTTTTGAGATATTGTGAATATGGGGATGTGGCTCAATGGAGCAACATCAAGCGACTCAGGAGGCCCAAGACCACACTCCGTGACTGGATAGAGCTAAAGATAAAAGAGCAAAGAGACCGTTTGTTAACTCCAGTGGGAGGCAATTGGGGCATTGGGTGCCTTTCTTTCTCACCAGTGGAAACAAAACTGTCAGACTTGTCAAGCTTATGACCTTGTATGATGATATTGTCTCTTGCTGCAACTATGTTTGCAGAAACGTTAAAAAGCAAAGGTTGATGTAGTGTTCAGCACTGTGAATGATTGACTTTGCTAGTTTGAATACTTTTATTATTTCAGCTGTTTCTCTTTGTTTTGTGTCTTCATTGTTTATGACAAACACATCAGTGCAGCCATGCCGCATATACTGTAAATCTTAAAGGAGTAGTTTACCAAAAAAGGAAATTCAGTTATTATTGACTCACCCTCATGCTGATGAAGACTCCGGAGTAGTTTTTTATTCCTCAAAGTTCATCTGGAGACTAGATTTGTAGTCCAACGAAATCTGATATAGCGCCAGACACAAGAAGGTCCATAAAACTACACAATAACCCTGTAATATTCCTTCATTCTGCTCGTCCGCTGCAATCCAAGTGTCCTGAAGGGGTTTAGTTCAGAGTTTACTCGAAATTATGTCATTTAGGACATTTTTACAGCCTAAATAGTCCTGTATTGCGCTCTGACTGTATTGAGCTCGTCCCAGACAAGTTCAATACAGGACTGTTTAGGCTGTAAAAATGTCCTAAATGTTGTTGTTTCGAGTAAACTCTGGACTATATCCCTTCAGGACACTTGGATTGCAGCAGACGAGCAGTGAAGAGGAATAATAATGCTTTAAGTAAGTAATGACTGAATTTCATTTTTTGGTGAACTATCCCTTTAAATTTTGTGAGAGACAGGATCCACTGAGACAGGATTAGGGGTCTGGAAGCCTGTTGAGCACCAGGGGACATGAGTGTAAAGCCATAATTACCTGTCACCCTCATATGACAGTGGCGAGACCCAACTGCAGTGACCGGGTGTCACATGGGAAAAGAGAAAGGCCCCTGCAGTGCTGACATGTGGCGCTGCCCCCTTAGGTTAGAGGAGATATGCAAAACACAGCATCACTTCACCCCAAGTGAATGGATGGAAGGCCACCCACAGCTGTCTTTATATCGCACAGCACATGCACATGTATGAGTGGTACAGTTGGGCTCTGTTTCTTATTCTAGATAACACAGAACTATGAACCCATTTCTGCTCCCCTTCGTTCTGTTTTGTTTTGTCTTGTCTTGCCTGTTATGTTCCTTCCTGTAGCTTCTCTGTGTCACTGCTACCCCATCAGGGCTTCCTGGCAGAAAGGCCAGAGACAATGAGCCTTCCCCCCCTGTGGCTACACCTGTTTTATCTGGTTACTGATTAGAATTAACATGAAGCTTAAAATCAGCTGGATGGTCAACAATACCTTCTGGGTATATTCCATGCTGACTAAAGCACACACTCAAATTAGTCTTATGAAAGACATATGTCTCTCTGGCCATATTCTGTGATATTTGTGTATAGTGTCAAGTAATAATAGTTGGGGGATTAAAGAAAGTTTTTAGGTTTTAATATAAAATTTGCCCAACACATTGTCACTGCAGAGCTTCTCTTCTTTTTATTTGGCAGTCTCATACTTGCTGTCGGCAGGAGTCATTTGAAGTTTCAAATAACTTTTCTGCTATTGAACTACCCAGGAAGCAGAGAAACACCAGGAAGATGTCACAAAACCCGACACACTGCTTTGTGCCGCCTTGTATTAAGTCAGTTTGACCAGGAGCCACTGGCACAGAGCCACTGTTCTGCTTTGATTTGATTAGTTCACAGTTAGAAATAGTCCATGCTGGTCAGCGGGGAACAAGTTGGAGAACAGGCAATAAGCAAAGATACATAATCATAGATCTCACTGTGTATCATCTCTTGGAGTTGCTCGTATCCGTAGCTCGGGCTCAGTTTGCCCTTTTCTCATATGGTTTTCTCTGTCTATTGCCACAGTTGTTGTTTATTTAAGCTGTTTGTTACACTCCATTTCAGCCAAAGATACTCATAAACAAATAACTTATTGTGTGACCAGTCTTTTTCTACTTCTCTAACTGCACACGTTTCCATGTTATAGAGCAGTAAAATGGGATGGGCAGCCACAAAAGCATATGCATAATGGAATTCTATAGCACATAATCTTATTTTATTGTCTGACAGAGAGCTCAGTTTATTACTGCGTGTCAGTAGCGCCTCCTTAGCTGCAGTCCTTAATGGAACAAGTTAAACATAACCAGAGTGTCAATTGATGTGTTTATTTTAAGGAATCTTTGTATTCCCATAATTTACTATGTCTTGAGTATAGTGGCGACACAAACTCTCCACTGCCGGCTTCCTTTTTCTTCTTAGCCCTAAACAAAACAATACAAGCCTAAGTGGCGTGTGTGGGGGAAGTCGACTCTCCCAATCCCAATCTTCTGGTTAGACCTCCAATCACTGTAGCTGGCTCTGAATGAAGCTTTCTCATGTCACAGCTGTGCTGCAGCTGTGTTATGTCACATCCACGGTTTCAGTAGAAATGTGTCAAAAGTGACTAGCCAGATGTAAATCATGACTTGTTTTTAAACATCAGCGTACATCTGGAATTCAGTGAATGTATATTTACATTGCAATGCTAAAAATAGACATTGATATGCTAATTAATATACTTTTCATTATCTCTTAATCCTCTGATTGTAGAGGAGACATCTGGAATTATGGGTTATCACTGGGGCAAAACTGAAAAGGCTGTTATTATATTAGCTTTAACAGAGGATTGTCGATCGCTGGAATTGATCATGCTCCCTTTGTCTCAAGCTAAAGCTTAATGGACAAGAAAACACTGTCCTATCTTTAGCTGTGTTGCCTGCCCATTACATGTGAGCCGCTCCACAGCCAAAGATGACAACTGTTGTTTTTTGGCTTCGTCGTCTTTGAGTGCTTGGTCTTGGCTTGTTATTCTGAAGAGATCAGTGTATCTCTGATTATGTTTCTATGGAAATATGTGCATACATTTATCAGTCTGCCTTTGTATGTCAGTAAGTATCTTCATGTGGCTTTTACTCACTGGCCGTCCATCCATTCTCTCAGTTTGGATGGGTTTCTTTTTTTTCCTCGGGCCTGGCTGCCTCTTCTCAGCGCAGCTTTTGGCAGTAAAACCTCAGTGTTCTACAGCCTCTGTTTTTTTATTAGGCCCATGCTCACCATCCACCATTTTGGTGCGAGCCCATCTCGTCTATATTAGATATCTGTTCTGTTTCAGCCCACACTGCAATAAGCCTAAGTGCTGCATAGTCCATCTCCCCAACACACTGCGTAATGGCCGAGACCACTCTGGAATCTCTCCCCTCCCGTCACCATGGCAACCACCAGACTCCTTTTTTTTCCCTGTCTTATTCTTCCCTTTCTCTTCTTCTTTTCTCCATTCCTGCAAACTCTTTATTCATGTTTAATCTGTAGCCATAGAGAAGGAGGCTAACGGAGGCAAAGGGAATTAGAAACATTTGCTGAGCGTCTGAAAATATCTACTGGGAATAGAAGGAGAGTCTTATCTCCTCATGTCTTACTGCATTCCTTATGTTTTTTTTTCCTCCATCTTTTTCCTCTCCTCCTTTCCTCTTTTTCCTTCTTCGCCTCGCATCTCAACCCCGGCGCCTCCCATATATTTGTGCCTTTTCCCTAATGTTATCACTCCCTCTCCCTCTCCCTCTTGAATATTAAAGTACCGTGATGATTATCCAGTCATGTGTTGCCAAGTTTCTCTTCCGTCTGTCTTAGTTGCATAGTCAATGTGCCTCCCAACTGGGTCAGCTGAAGGAAGAAAAAAAACACACAAAAAAACACACAGCCAGCCCTGCAGCACGACTCAAGCAGTCTGCCTCCTCAGCATTAAGTCACTGCAGGTGTCTGAAATAGGATACAAAAGACAATATTTTACCAGTCTTGCATGTATTTGTTTCTCCAACCTCAAATTACTTATGTATTTGTAAGGCCTGCCTGACTCTGAGGGGAATTATAAATCTGCCTCTATTCTACATTATTCTTTGCACT
Organism: Decapterus maruadsi; assembly: GCA_030347415.2. Classification (NCBI taxonomy): domain Eukaryota; kingdom Metazoa; phylum Chordata; class Actinopteri; order Carangiformes; family Carangidae; genus Decapterus; species Decapterus maruadsi. The sequence goes on from CM064897.1 coordinate 7,838,144, forward strand.
GTATTGTAAAACTTGAAAATAAAATAATCAGTCAGACAGTATTTGCATTCATAGTTAGTCACCATGGCGTGTTTCTTTTTTCTTTTCTCTCTGAAATTGAGTTAAGGAGCATCAGAGGGAGTCCTCCCAGTAACACAGCCTGCTCCTGCATCCATCAGAGCTCATCTACAATAGTGTCTCTATCCTCTCCCCCCTCGACCACCACTGCCCCCCACCCGCACCCCTCTCTCCCTCGTTCATATTAGCATGAGAGAGAGGAAGGTGGGAGCCGAGTAGATGAGGGTGATGAAAGTGCAGTGAAGCACGAGCGAGTCCAGTGGCTAATTGAAAAATGAGGCCTGTCCCCCTTAAGTCGAGGGAGTTGGCCAAACAAAAGTGCGATGACAGAGGCGAAAGAGCAGCACAAACCTGGATCAAGTCCCACAGTGAGTTGTGGCCCTGTTTGTGTGTGCTGTACTCGAGGAGGTGAGGGGCTTTTGTTACCTGCCGAGCACCTCAGAGATTCTTTCCTTTTGCTCCTGGTTCTGGTAAAATTGGCTTACAGTATAAGGAAAGATGCACAAAAGTCTTTTCTTTTTTTTTTTTTAGCCAAAGAGCGATTTACTCTGAATGACCCCGATTTCATATTCAGCATCATTCAGCAGCTCTATTATAGTCCTGTCTTTCCTCTATTAATATATACCGCCTTCACACAATATTAGCAATGCAGCCTGCTCTTTAGAGATTGTATTTCGCTACTAATAATATGGGCTACTTTTTGATTAAATGTGACCAGTAGCCTCCAGCATGAAACAATCATCACTGTGCAAGAATAAGTAATGAGAATGGACAAATAAAAAATATAAAGAACATGCCAAAAACACATGTACACAAATTAGTCCAAAAAAAATAAAGCCAGCTAGGCTATAAATTAATCTTTTTTATTTTTAGTTCTGTGAACACTTATGTGTCAGTGCTTGCATTTGAATAAGAATATGGCTGTTGCACATGCAGTATGCGTGTTTGTGTTGCCCTATCATTCCACGGATGACTTTGTAGCAGTTATGGAGCTTTTGCTCTGTCAGGAAGCATTAGCATTGGATAAACTGGTGCCTCCACAGATTTGGCACACAGTTGTAGGCTATTGTCATATTATTGTTACTGTTGTGTCAAAACAAGCGCGGCTATTATGGAAGCTAAACTGGAGATGAAGTTGATTAACATGGATGAGTCCATAAACCTTGATCCGTGAACTCAATTTTCAAATAGCTGTTTATGTTTCATCTAAAAAACACGCTGGACCTTTTTCAGAACACAACCACCAAGTTTTAGCGATTGTGACACTTTTTCTACTCGGAACCTGTCTGAATTCATCTTTCACGAATGAGAATGCAGGACCTCCATTTGGTGAAGGGTTATTTTTCATGAATTCAGTGTATGATATGACATTGAGCTTACTCTTTTGTGCCTTTTTTAAAAACACGCATTAAAGCGGTCCCTCTGATGGCCTTGTGTCTCACTGAGTTTCAGTTTGCCTTGCATGTGCCATTAGAGCTTGCTATCAATGAGATGGCAGCTAATAGCTCAAATGGAGTCCAATGCTTTGGATGGAGAATCATTTATGTCAGAATTAGATGACGGTTTGAATCATAAAGAAACATAAAACTGGCTTTTGTAATTTAACAAAAGCCACTGACATTACAAAATGAGAGATATAAAGAGAAATAAAATAGCCGAATTGTACCGTAACAGTCTTCCTTACTACAGCACATTATTCAGGTAACTATGCAATCTTTATGGTATATACCGTAGTATGGTCTGTGTGCTGTGTGCATTAGGTTCTAATACTGTTAACATCTCTAACCCCATTTTACAATTGATATCCATGCACTTTTTGCCCATAATTTATCATTGCCTGCTACTGGAGAGGATTCAGTTTTATTTTACTCCCTTAGTTCAGTGCTGCTTTTATTGGACCTCTTATAAATAGCGGCGTTATCTCGCTGTATTAGTGCCAAAGGACTTTGCTGCTTAGCTCCCTGCCACTACAACATCTATGTAATTTAACATCATAAGGTATTATTTGAGTAGTCAAATTTTCTCCACCAAAGAAAGGTTTTTTTTAGTACATTGAGTGAAGTGAAGCAAACTACAACATCACATATAAATGAATCTTATTAGACTTAATTAATATGCCCAACTGATGAGTTCAGGAAGAGCTGTAAATACTGAATGACACAAGTTGGATGTGGATAAAGGGCATCAAGCCCTTTAACATCCTGTGTCATTTTTCTGACACCACCAGTCTGTCACTGGAGTGGTGCAGTTGCCATGGCAGCATCAAAGGCTTTTGTAATTTGGATTGTAAATGGCAGCCGTGTAAGAGTTGAGTAGAGCTTTGAACAGAAACCTACGGCAAGACAGTACAGCCATGTGGACGCCTGCAGACCTGGCCACTGGCCACATTTTTGGTGAGTGTGCCCACGGCCGTATTATGGATTCAGTTTTTGTTTACTGATGTCTGCTCTCATGCATGCAGTAACTCAGCAATCTATTTTCCATATCATTTCCCATGTGCATGAAATCCTGATGTGGAGGCTCAAACAAAACAAACAAAACGGTTTGTTTTCCTGAGCGGATCATCAGATACAAAACAGGTCCAGAATAGATCATCTTGATGCTATACAATAATATTTTTCTGCTTCAAAGAAAGCAAAACCTCAACTTTCCTTATATACATACATTTTGTTATAGTGAGAACTGATTCAACAGTGCAGCCTTGCAAAGTCTCTATTAAGCCCTGTAACAAAACACTATTTAGTTTTCAATTTCTGAATGTTTTCCCCATAAGCCTGTTTAAACCTGATGTGGCTATTGTTTTTTATTTTTATTTCTTGGTCTTTCTTTTCTATTTTTATCTTTCTTTGCTGCATGTTGGTACAGTTATCTGGAAACACCAGCTTCAGTAAAACTTTTGAACTTTGAAATGTTACTGCAGTTCCTGTAATTGATTGCACATAGTGCATCACTGTTGAACAAAAAATCCAAAGTGAATTCAGCCTTTTTTTGGACACAATAGTCCCCGACAAAACAAACCCTGGTGGTGCTGCTTGGACTATTAATCACACACCTGCTCTAACTAAGCAGAATGCCATTCTAATTTTGTCATGGAGATAGTGGGTCCAGTTCAGTTGCAGCACAAATTAAGAACTGCTCTCAGCAACAATTGTTCTATCACATGGTGCAGTTTCTGCTCCAGAGGAAGCCATGGTGGCAGCCAAGTACACTGTAGCAGGACTCAGGAGGAAGTAAGTGCTTCCTATTAGAATGAGGTTCAAGAGCCTCAGTGAGTACAAGTTGAATAGAAACCGGCTCTTATGGCTGCAGTTTTTCTAAATGTACAGTATATGTGCTCATTTTCTTGGAGGATGTGCGCTGCCTGGCACGTCTGTGTGAGCAGAGCCTCGGCTCTGGCAGATTGTAGCTGTTATTAGTGTCTGGCATGGGAATCGGCCGCCAGCGCGTCTGACCGTTAAATGCTTCTGACACTTAATTAATGGCTGATTGTTGAGCGGCGGTTCTCCGTCAGCCTAATGAAGACTGTTTGGACTCACACGCACACACAGATAGTCAAACACACATGCACGCTTACATAAACACATGCTACATCTAAAGTGTATGCTGATTTACACAAACACACACTATCGATCAATAATCCAATTCTCCCGAAACATTAAATCAACTCCTGAAGTGTTGATGAATTTTGTGTGTCATTAGTATTTTAAGTCTGTCTTTCATCTCCACCACTAAAACAGTAATTAGCTTTATTTTTGAATAATTCAGGATGAAAAATACTGGCTTCTTGTGTTGTCCATAGAGACTTAAATGTTTTTGACATTTGAATTATCTGAATATTCATTTGAAGAGTGAAGTTAAACACCAGCTCCTTACATTTAATTCAGTGTAATCATGCATGATGTCGTTCTTATCTTAAAATGACTGGTGTGGTCGGGTTAAGTGTGGTTGTTGAAACCCATCCTGCTGTCTCCACCCCTGCTGCACATTATGTTAATATTTGATACGGGATCCTACATCTGTGCCTTTTTGGGATTATTTTTCATATTTTCTTTATTCTTTTCTTTCTTTTTATAGAACTGACATGAGCTAAGAGAGCACTTGACAGTTCCCATTGCCCCGCAAGTCATTGCCAGGCATCTGCACTGCACAGCACTGCAAGACACACTCATTTTTTTGGGTCTCTACCCTCATTCCGTCTTGCCCTCTATTTGTTTTCGGGGTGAATTGGCGGAAAGACAGGGTCTGGTCTATGGTCGGGACAAGTTGTTGTTTTGCTCTCCAGATAAAACAGCGCCGCTACACCGTAGCTGCACTCAGACACACGGACACATCTGCACACAAGAGACATCTAGGCGCACCCAGTCGCGCAAGTGGACACAGGAGTGCACACTCAAACATAGCATGATGTATCTGCTGCTCAGTGGAGCGTGCGCCGAAAGGTCATCCTTCCCTGAGAACCCATGACTGTGGTTGAGTTTGTTTGCAGTGCCTTGGAGCGGCGCAGAAAGCGGGAACATATGTCCAGCTATAACACCAGTTCTCTATACTGTAACCGTAGTAACCCGCCGCGTGGGTGACTACATATGTATTACTCACCAAGGTTAAGACAGTATAGAAAAGTAAATGTGTATCCACTGATAAAATCATAATTGTGAAGGAAAAAAAGTCACCAGCTATAGTCAGGTTTATCTAAGACAACATAGATATATGCAATTAATAATTTGAGAGTACGTTTTTTAGTATTCAGCTGCAGCAGGAGACATGTTATGTCACTTGAAAGTTTTAGCTCTGTCATTTCAGTATTTGTGTGACGTGTGAAAAAAAAAATTCTAGGTCACTTTGGCAGAAGAAAAAAAAGCAGCCACTTTTAATTCATGGCAACATTCGGTTCACAACAACAATTGTAATCACACTTTAATAAACCTAACAAGTTAGTATGTGATGAGACAAGAAAAAGACTGTGCTTGTAAAACACTTTTAATGGAAAAGTAGAATCAATAATTAAAATCCAACCATGAAAAATAAGTGAGCTCACATTCAAAGTCTACGAACATTTCCACTCATGTTTCTCTCACACTGCAAGTGGGAAAAACAGCGAGTCCCTTTCGGTAATGTGACCTTGTGCTTTGGAGACTGAGTGCCTGGAGAAAGCAGACTGTGTGTGTGTGTTAAGCCTGCATGAGAAATGCATATGTGTGTGACTTTGTGACGGGCCGAACACATTGTTGGTGGATCATAGCGGAGGAAGCCTGTCCCACTGTGGGGAAGTGACTGAGGTGTGAGCAGTGTGACAATGGCACAAAGTGACAGACAAACAGACAGACTGGGGCAAATACTAGGGCAGTGGGCGGGATGTGCGAGGATGTGCGGTTGTGTGGTTTTCCATACTGCACATACAGTACAGGTATGCTGTTGTCTGAGTGCAGCCAGGAAGCGTGAACATTGAGGTGTTCCTCTCATGCCTGTCGTTTTTTTTTTTTTTTAGCTTCTGTGAAAGGCCCTCTGTGCTCCCTGCTGTTTCCACACTGACAGACTACACACTGACAGGGCCTACCCTCGCTGCATCCAAACAAAGAGAGAGAGCGAGATGGTGAGCGAGGGGGAGACACGAGAAAAGAGACATCAGCTGGTGGAGTGGGAGTTAGCTATACAGGAGGAAATGAAGAAAAGGAGATGGAAAGGTAGAAAGTATGGAAAGGCGTAAGGAGTTGGAGGGGAAAAATTTGCAATGGAGGAATAGAAAGAGCTTCAAGTCAGAGATAGAAAGAGGAGGATGACTCACAAGTGTGAAATAATGGATACAGCTAGGAGGGAATCTTCTTTCTCCACCCTGCTGGAGATGCATTGTCACGAAAAGCAGGTCAGAGGAACACAAGGAACACCACACAGCGCATTTGCTGCACTGCTTCTCATGCACAGCGCTCGCCCTCTCTCCACAGCCATGCATTTTTTAGCCAGTGAGCTCATCTCCCTGAAAAAAAAAAAAAATAGAAAGGCACTAAGAACGCAAAGTGCTCTCACCTCTCTGACATAGCACTCGGTTATTGGGTTTTGACTGCATAAAATGTCACCCAACACACTTTATCCCCTTTACTTGTTTTTTTTTTTTTCCAAAAGGTTGCTAGTGTTGTTATTCCTCTGCTGTTTGTGGGGTACCAGTCTGGCACACTAATTCTGCCACTTTATGAAAGTGTGTAATTAAGCGCCTCGGTTGGCCTCTTGTAAATGTCATCTGTTCAGCCCTCTGTATCGTAGACTTTGATGTAATTAATTCCAGCCTAAGATAACCCCCATCAGCCAACTTGCGGTAAGTAAGGGTGATAGTTCACCTTTTGAAACGGTGCCCGCTTTTTGATGAAGTGTGTTTGGATAAATCCAATTCTGTGTACAATGTGCTCAGTAGCTTCAATAACAGGAAGTGAAGTGATCTAAATCGCTTGTTTTGTTTTGTTTTTTCGCAGAGCCTTGTGATGGAGTGACTGACAATCAGATGCCATTAGCTCTCTTGGTTGTGTTGGTTTAAACTTTAAAATTCTGTGCACTGTGTTTTTTCTTGCTTGAAGATTGAATGAGCCTGATAAGTTTTCAGTCACAGTGGAAATTAATTAGTTTGGCTCGATGTTTGGCTAGTCGTATCGCAAAAACCAATAAATCGAAGCAAAAAAAAAAAAAGTAGGGAAGAGTCACCTTGAGTAGTGGAAAGGCAGAGAGGCTTATTGTGTGTGTGGGTGATTGTCATTGGTGGGTTTTTATCAGCTGTTGCTTATTAACACTACTCTGTCAGCAGGCCAAGTTTGAAATGAAGCTCTGAGAGGTTTTAACCGTTTTATGTCTGCCTCTCTCTGTTTTTCAAACTTCCCATTCTCCCAATCCGTCTCTCTCTCTCCATCCATCTTGCCCTCCCTAACAGTGATTTTTCTATCCTCCTCTCCCGGCCTCTATCTCTCATCAGGATTAGTCTCCTTTGCTTGTTAGCGTTCTAGCTCTTTTTCTCCCCGGCTCCCACGTTTGTCTCTCCGTACAATCCCTGTTTTGTGTGGATTAGCGCCCGTATTGTCCCCGGATTAGGGTGTCATTGTTTCTGAGCCGGGATGAGGTAGAGACGTGCTTCTGAATATGCACAAGTGCGTGCGAGTGTGTACAGTATGTTCAAGTGTGTATCCGGATTTGAGACCAAGGTGACGAATCTTCTTTTGTACGTTAGAGCAGCTTTTTTTTTTATTGCGCATGTGTGTATGTACAATGCACAAGTGGCACAAAGTAGAATGTTTTGTATTGCCCCACAGAACGCTCTATATGACTTATATGCCCTTTTTCCTGTTTATCAAATTGGCATTTTGTCTTCTTCGCTGCCGAGTGTCGACGCAAGAGTATGTGTAAGCAATATAGTTGAAAAAAGCTTGGAAATTGGAGCGAATTAGTGTCCACTTATGCTCAGGTAATTGGAGGGCCAGACTGGCACGGAGGAGAGCTCAGGGGGTGAGGAAAGTGGAGATGGGAGATGTGTGTTTTCATGTCATGTTCAGGCACTCATCATAGAGAGAGTATAACACTATTAAAGGAGCCGGTTACAGCAGGTGGGAGGCAGGGGAGGTCTCCAGATATTGACATGCACAAGAAACTCCAGGCAATACCATATCAGGCTTCTCATCTATTGTTTGTGACAGTATGGTATTTAATGGCTTATTTACTCTCCTCTCCCGCAGGTAAATTGGTGTGACAGTTTATTGATCCAGAAAATGTTCAGCTGTTGGAGTTAAAAAGTTACTCAGGAAGACAGTATACAGTATAATCCTCCCATCTTTGTGTGTTGGGTATTTGTTGCCGTCTCTTGGTTCCCCTCAATTGCTTTTTCCTCAATTAGTTTGATTGGAATTAAACTTTTAACAGCATGAAGTGTATTTACTGAGGACTCCAGTGTAGGCGACTTCAATAAACCCGCATTTATCATTAAGCAGCTGTGTAATCTAATACATCATTAAGATTGCTTTGCATGCATGTTACCATCCATGATGGAATACCCAGCGACGGTTATGAACAGTAACCAGTGCATACCCCCCCACCCTCTCTCATTGCTTTAATAGATATCAACCAAAGCGGCTCATTTCTTGGCCACTGTGTTTTAATCATTTCTCCGTTTGCCTGCCGTAATGCGCAGCCATTCATCAGACTGGACTTATCGATCAGCCATTACCAATTCCTCCCACTCATCCCTTTCAGACCTTATCGACTGTCGGGTGTTCACTTGTTAGCTACCAAAATGTCAAAGGTCAAATTTAAGATCTTGTACGTTTGTTCGGGGAAGTTGTGAGTGTAGTCAAAGCTTTGTTGATTTAGCCTTTGTATAGATTTCTAGGATGGCGTTTTTAAATCCCTGTGTGAGTTTAATTGAATAATCATGGCTGTTAATATACCGTCCATTTGAAATCATGGTTACCGACTAGATATAGGGTTGCTGATTGTTCTTTATTGGATTGTGAGCAATTGAGTCCATACACGGTGATGAATTGCCAGTCCTGAATCTTTCCCAACAGCACACAGACACATGAGCCGGGGAGAAAAGATATGAGGAGTGAAATGTAGACTTGCACACAAGCGCCGCATAAAATCGTTCCCTCAACACAATCACACAGGTCAGCCGTGTTTGGTCTGCTTCCTCTTCATTTATAGAGAATCAATGTTTGCCGTACTCGGTTGCATTTTCCACAGTTTTGACGCCGACAGCAGAGAAGCAGCCTTTTCAGGTTGATCTGCCGGAGGAAAGAGAGTCAACTCGGAGGTGTCACGGAGACAAACTCTTCCTCCACAGACTGCTTGGAAGTAGACGGATATCTTCAACGAGTCGCACAGACACAGGGATTTAAGCAGATTTGTGTTCATCCCGTGTCCCTCTCTCTGTGTGTCTCACTGTCCGCCCGCGTGTATGTCAGCCTGACAGGCTCATGCTGAAACTCATGGTGCAAATGCGCCGTCGTCGAAGCGTAAAGCAAAGGCACACCTGTTTGTTTTGTGTTTGTCTCTTACCCATCACTTGACATCACTACCTGCTCTATGAGAGGTCTTATTCACAGTTGCTGCTCTAGTGTAATGACACAAGGATGGGGGAAAAAGCAGGGAGGTGTTGTGTCAAAGGGAGCAGATGTGGAAAGGTTGGAATGAGCCATTTTTGTAAGAGTAGGTGGGAAGTAAATCGCCGCCTTTTGTTTGAGTTAAAAGTGGAATTTGCATACTTTGTATTCATGGTGTAAAGCTTTTGTGTTTTGAGTGACAACGAGATGATTACATGGTCTACTGGTGATCTTTTCTTGGATCACCTCTAAAAGCCACTCAGTTAAGCACCAGCGCGAACGTGGAGCTTTCTTTACACATTTCCCCACAATGGCATGTGTGTGGATTTACACTTCATTTTTACAGGATATCTTTGGTTCTGAATATTGCATTCGATCACAGTCTTTTCTCCTGGGCCACATGCACTGGTGTTACAAAATAACAGTCTTTTAGTGATCCCTAAGTTGAAAGGGAAACATGAAGCAAACATTAGAGTGGTACATCCCCAGGGAATAATAGGTCTGGAATCAAAAGAAGACACTAGCGTGGGGAATACTGGGTGGGATTTGGATGTAGCGGGGAAGCAGTAATACCAGTAACATCAAGTCACTCAGATCCATGTGGCGCTAGAGGGAGAAGGGGAAGAAAAGGAACACTACAGAGTATGTAGATAAGATGCTTACATAAAATACATCTTATAGAACATGCCCGGAGCAATGCAAAATATAGAATAAGGCAAATGTTTGGGAGGATGGGAGGTATGAGGTTAAATAAAGGAGAGGAAGGCGTGTTCTGGTGGATTATCACACTGTGATTATAATAGTGAGTCAGAAATAAAGAAATCCATATCGCAGCAGAACACTAGCCATGTACCAACACACAGCAATTTAATGGATTTTATGATTGCATGACTCAACAGTGGTTCGATAATTGACTAAATGTTGCTTATTTTAGCATTAGAGCAAGATGGTTCACGTGATCCACAAGAGAGACGCCTTTAGAAATGCAACAAGTGGCCTAAACGAAACCAGTCAAGCCACTGATCGTGTTGGGAGGAGTCTATTCAAAATGTGAATCCTCTCAGAAACTATGGGGATATGAAAACTGTGTTAAAGGGGTCTTTTAAAGCCAATGAAACTTAACTAATCTAGTTTCATGTCTTGTTATTTTCTCGTAGAGCAACTGAAGCTCCCACTCTATTAAAAAATAAACTGCAATGCATTTCCTGCTGTCATACAAGCAGATCAGGAGCTTGGTCTAAAAAACATTGTGGCCGCAAGAAATAAGTATGACAGCATGATTTAAGTGGTGAAGCGGAGCGTACAGACTTAAGGCACTGCTGCGAGTTAGAGCTGAGCCAAAAACAGAAGTGCATACAGTAAAGAGGTTTCAGCCAGGCACAGGATACTCTCTCCACAGACCTGAAGTACTTCCATCGACCTTTTGTCCTAAAAGACCTCCATCAGACCATGAGCCACTGTAGTCTAAATATGGTCTGATTGGCCATTATGATCATATTTCAACAGCTCATAGATGCAGCAAAGAGGTGCCGGTCCTTAACACATTCAAAATCTGTTCAGTAGCAAACAGACAAGATTTATTCTTTTTTTTTGCCTTTGACATGAAGCTTTTGAAATATAGGACTTCTTATATTATATTTATCCACCCTGTTATTTTGTCACAAATATGATAAAAGAATCATTAAATTATATTTCATGGTTTTCCATAATAGATAACTTTAGGCTAGTAAACTAGTAGAGATAAAATGAAGATTTCTCTATCTGCACAGTGGTATAATCAAGTATTTGTGACTGGAAGAACTTATATGAGGCACAACTGGCTGAAATTGTTGCTCCCCTCAGACAGACCACCATGCTGAATTTCCCTCAAGTTTACAATTTATTTGAGGTAGTTAGCCCCATGGGTGGTGGAGGTGTAGGCAGCTGTAAACTACACTGAGCAACAGGGATCAATAGCATTTTTGAGCAAAACAACACATAATTCAGAAGCTGAGCAATGACTCCTTATTAACACTCCATTCTGGGAGACTTTTAGGTCTGGCCATACTTTGAGCTGCAGTTTTGGCTTCACAAACAACTCTGTCAAATGTTGCTCTGAGTGCCAGTGCTTGGCTCCCTCTGGTTTTGGCATTTATGAGACTGATTGCATCACTTACTTCTTATATCCCTTACTTATGAGTAGGTGTGTAATGATACATTGATCTACATCAATGCATTTATTCAATGACCAGCAAGTCAACAGGATCGATCTGAAATGAAAAAATTGACCACAAATTGATACATTATTATCATTTATTGGATACGCCTTTATTTTGAAAATCCCCTGGTCTTCCCTTCTGTTTCCACTGATGTGCACATGTTCAAACAGAATGCAAGCGACAAGCAGCCAGAAAAGGACAACCACTGTTGTCACTCTCTGGGATAGGTTTAGAAGTATTTTAGATTTTGGAGAAGTTGTGCCAACTGGTAAGTCATGTGAGATTAAACCCTCAGGAAACATCACAAACCTGCCGGTGCCTGCTGCAGTGGCCCCATGCTAGCAATAACAGATCGGGTTTTGGCTCGTTATCACCAGTCGTGACTCATAATCTGCTTTTCCCACAAAATAGAAAAATTAAAGCACAACTCAAAAAGACCCATATTATTATAGAGCTGTGGTTTAATCTGTCACTTACAAAGACATGTAAAACTATTATGTCTGGGATCTAAATAGGAGTAAGGACACCAAAATACTGCTTCAATGTAAACATACAGTATTTAATATTTTATTTTATAGAATTATAATTTTAACAGAATTTGGCATTTTATAGTGACCAAATGGAAAGTTTTCATTAGAAAATAGATAGTTTTTTTCTTTAAATTGAACTCAGGATTCAGCCTCAAATGATATTTAGTTGCTTTTTGGAAGTGATTGTGTTAAATTAGATGATATTGTCTCATATAAATCATTGGTCACTGAATCGAATCAAATCTAAGTCGTATCGAGGCAGTCTTTGTGATACTGACAAATATTGAATCACTGTTCATTGAATCGATACAAGTATTGTGATATAACTTGTGATTTACATCCCGATTTATGATCTGCCAGAACAGCAACAATATAAAGGTAATTTTGTTTTTGAGTGACTACGCTGATTATCATGTCTGACACTACAGTATACACAATATGATGGACACATGAAATTATCAGATGACAGTCTTAACCTCTGAAAACGTACAATATCATTACATCAGTGGTGAATACGTTTTTCATGTCAAGGCTAGTGGGTCAGGAACAAAAGAGATAGTTTTACTGAGTTTGAAGCGTGGTGAATGTGGAATTCCCTTTCCTCTCACCGCAGCAGATGAGTGGAAGCGTGGGAGAGCAACAGAGAGAAAGTGAGGGGAAAAGCCAAGGTTAAATGAAGGTATTGATTAATCTTTCCAATGCACCTTTGCTTCATCAAGCCATCGCCGCTCTTTTCTCTGCACAAGTCAGATAACAAAACTGATGGAAAACTAAAGTGAAGTGAAGGAGACATAGTCAATGGGATGTCGGTCTGTATTCACATTTGACCCGTTGACGTGACAAAGGAGAGGGATGCTTCAGTATAATTGCCGAGAGCATTGTTCTCGTATGTATGCAGCAAAGAAAATGCCTTCATATCCTTGATGTGTAACATACTGTATGACATTGACTGGCAGTATAATGCCGACAGTGGTTGGAAGAGATAACTATAGGATAACAAAGAGTAGAACCAATTGGAATTGCATGCAATGGTGAAATTAGAGATCTAACAGATGCGTTTGTTTTGTCATATTCCCCAAAAATCCTGCATGTTTACACATCGGCAGTACTCTCTCCAGTGGGCCTTTACTGTTTCCAAGGCAACCTGCATATCAGGAGAGAGAGGATTGGCTGAGGGCAGGCCAAAGTGAAACAAAATACAGCAAAACATGACAGAAGGGTTAAAAGCCTACTTCTAATTTTGGCCTCAACAGTAAAACCTAAGCCTGCGGACGCCTGTACGTCATACCTGAACGTGTCGACGGCTATTTTCATTGCCATGAAAATCGCTATTGATATTCATTTTCCCCAGAGGATGGATGGAAGTTGTTGGTGACCCTGACCTTTCTTTTAGCATTACTCGAAGGTGAAATATCAGAGAGCAGATTCTTGAAAATAGTTCCCAATACAAATTCTGAAATATGATTTCAATATCCATTATGTTAAAGTTATTGTAATGTATAATATATAATGTCTCCAGTTGCACTGGCAGTTGATTTTGGATAAATGCATCAATATGCCTCCCTACACTTAAGCTTGCAGGTTTGACCACAGGATTTCTGTCATTTTTGTTTGCAAGAGTAACGTCAGTGGAGAGATAAGCCTGAGAAGCCGGGGGGATTTAGATGCTTCAAGTCAGACAGAGTTGAGGCTATTCACAGATGTGCTGGTCTCTCCTCCCAGCTCCTCCAGCCCTGTCTCTCATCTGTCTTCTAGCTTTCCTTGAGATCTCTCATGGTCCCCAGTCCCTCTCAGTTTACTCTCATATATAGTGAATGGCTAGTGAATGGCACATTATTCCGTTTTGCAAGCATTGTCGGCAACCATCAATTCTGTATGAGCTCTCCTTCACACCTCGCCGCCTCCCACACTGCAACTGGCCCTTTTACTGCACCTGCTGTTGTGAGCAAGGGAAATGAGGAGATCTGGAGTTCTTTCACCCTGTAGTTGTGTGCATTTTTGTGTGTGTCTTTTTTGGTTTTGAATGCACCAAAATTCAATGTATTCTTACCTCAGAATTTAGCTTGTCATCAAGTCAGAGGGGCTTTATAAGCAGCTAAGCTCAGAATAAAACCCCAATCTCTTACCCCAAAGCATTTAGTCAGTGACATACACACACACACACACACACACACACACACACACATACAGTACACATACGTCAGTACATACGTCAGTCAGTAAGTACTCTCAAATATGACTTTGTTCAGTAACTTTGATAAGGGCTTTCCCTTGATGGGGACATCTGGTAACCTTTAAAGGGATAGTTCAACGTTTTGGAAATTGGCCCATTGCCATAATCCCTATAGTTTTAGGGGTAGGTTCATTACCTTGTGTAAGCTATTTTTAGAATGGTGGAGCAGAGCCGCGAGCTACTCAGACCTACGCTACGGAGACTAATGGGATTTCTTGGTTTCCCTCATCAAATACACAATCCAACACCTCCAAAACGCTTGTGTGGACAAGTTGTGACCTGCACATTCACCACGCTATGAGATAATAACAGAATGTTATGAGACAGAGTTGTTTTCGAGGTAAATTCATAGCATGGTGAATGTGCTGGTCACAACTTGTCTACAAGAGCGTTTTGGAGTTGTTGGATTGTGTATTTGATGAGTTTGATGAGGGAAAACAAGAAATCCCATTTGCCTCTGCTCCGCCGTTCTAAAAATAGCTTGCACCGACGATTAAAACAAACCTACTCCTAAAACTATAGGGATTTTGGCAGTGGGTCAATATGCCAAAATGTTGATCCCTTTAAGCGTCTCAAGACAGTACACAATCAACATGTAAACCCGCACTGACCAGTATCTCAGTCCGAACAAACCATGAGGCATTATCCTTGAGAGTGGACATGAGACCTTCATTTTGAGAAGTATAGCAAGACACATATGGCATAGTTCTCCAATTCAGGGCTCACTGGGCTAAGTGTTTCCTCCCACTGCCTCAGAATCTGAGTTTACAAAATAAGCATCACAGGAGAGTAGTGTTGCAGAGAGCACAGCACATTAATTAATTGATAGCTTGTGATGAAAATATGATGAGGCAAATCTAGTGCATGATATTCTTGGGATGATAGGATTCCAAGTATTGGAGCTCAGACTCTTACTCTCAAAAACCACATTATACAACATTAATCCTCCCTCTTCTGTCTAAAACAAATTGTTTTCTGCCAGAGTTTTTGAAAATTGCTAACTTTTATTTAGTGGTTAAACATACAGTATTACATGAATGCAGCACATCATGTTTGACTAAGTAAATGACACATTGTCACTTTTCAAATTCAAAGCTATTGAAGGAACTTTTTTGTTGGCAGATTTATTTCATATTGTATAATACACCTACTTGCACACAGGCATGCTCATGCTCAACAGTAGGATGTTATCTTGTTTCTTGGATTGAAGGGAGAGTTAATTTCTGCATTCCTCAGCTTCTCTAAGCAGAAGTGATGGGAGTTGCCAGCTTTTGTCCAGCCCATGTGTAGGGAACAGGAGGCATTGATTGAATTGCTGCTTGACAAAGCAGAAACGGCTTATTGAGCTAATGCACCTGTGTGTTGGGATCGATTTTGCAATGTCACTTCCAAATACATAGCAGGAAGACGGAGAGGGAAGGGAAGAGGCACAGGAAAAGGAATAGAGAGCGAAGAGGAAATCAGGAACAGAGTGATGCGAGGTCTACAAACTTGCTACATACAGTAACAACCTAGAGCTGGAGGCTGACCTTCGATCTTTAGAGAAGTGGGATAGGCTTCCTAAACTCCAGCAAAATGGTTAATCACAGTGAGGTCATCTCATCTTACCAGGTCTTTCTCTCTTTTGCTGGGAACTAATTTGTAACCAGGTGCTGCTGAACGTAGCTTCTTCTTCCTGATGACAAAGCTGTTTTTCCCATCAACCCCCCGAAACTATTAATTTCTCACCATCTGTCTATCTGCATCTTCATCTTTCTCCATCTCTCTCTAAATCTTAATTCAAAGTATGAGTCAGTCTCCCTTTTGTTGCTTTGCTCATTGAAACAAAAATGGAGCAACTGAGAAATAACACATACTGGGGGGAGACAGAATATGTGAGACAAAAGAAGTCAATAATAAAAAAAGCTCAAACGTCTTCCTGTTGTATACATTTTACCCTCTCAAAATATACTGCATGGTTGTGTGGAAATGCTCTCCCTGCTGTGTTATACGTCCCTGCTGTCAATCACACATCTTCTTTGGCTGTTTGATATAAGGTAGACAGAGTGATGTTGCATCAGCTCCTGAGACAGGCTTGTCTCCCCCACTGTTGTCTCTGTCTCTCCCGCCCCTTTCTCTCACTTTAATTCCCTCCTTTCTTGCATTTACTGTGCACAGTCCTGACTTACTTAAGGGGCTTGGTTCCTCCTTCAGTGAAGGTCTTTGTAACTTAAGAGACACAGTAAACTAATCTGTCTATATCAATCTTGGAATACAAAGCAGAAATCCATATTTATATCTTTTTTATATCCTCTTTTATTTCACTATCTCCCATTTACGGCAACTATTTCCATCTATCTCTTAAAAATGGAAACACGTCCTGATACGAAGTCACTCGCTGTTAAATATCACACATTCACAATCTCTTTATTTTGCAGCACACGCTTTTTTAAGAACCATTTTGTGACAAATGGGTTCTACATAATGCAAGGGTTGTCTAGCTATTCCCTTTTCCTGAGGAGGAGAGGATGACAAATTGAAGAACAGGCTTGAAGACACCCAGGAAGAGAGAGCAGCAGTCTTATTAGGGTCAAAGGTCTTCCCACAGGAGACGAGCTTCATACCTTCTCCTTCTCCTCTGTCCTTTGTCCTCGTCACCAGGAATGAGAGGAGTTGAGGAGAAAATAGGAGAGGAGAAAAGAAATGCGAGCGGATGATGAAAGGGAAGGATGGCGTGATGGATAGCACGGCTTCTTGCACTCTGTAGAGGTGTGTGTACTGTGCGCGTGGGGTTCGTGCACGCCCGAGCTTGTGCGCGCGGTTCTGTGCCGTTAGCCGGTGTGTGCTGTATAGAGAGGGATGCATTGATGAACGAGGAGCATCCTTTGCCGTTTCAGCAGTGGAAGGGCTTAAAGCTTCCGGGCCCTCAGGGATGGGCCGTGTCACAGTCTTCCATCCTAGTGACTTATGGACCTGCCATGACAAACACCTAAGTGCTGCTGTTGTGGGGTCGTGCGTGCAAAGGGTGTGGGGGGTGTAGTAGGGGGTTGGTATGTAATAGTCCATGTGATGACAGAAGCCAGACTCTGGGCAAGTGTACTGTAGCACCACTGAGTTTTAAAACCCAAAAACCACTAAGTGCTGCTATGCTTCCAAGCGAAGGCTGTAAAGCTTGTAGGATAATTTGCAAAAAAAAATAATTCTGATGTATGAAAGCCCGTGCAGGGGTGGAAATTAATGGAGAATAATGTGAAGTCATCTTGCGAATATTTAAAATTGTTTTCTCTCAAGCTCCTGTGTGTGCGTTTCTGTTTGTGTCTTTTGTCTTTCTTCCTGTGCTTATCCTTTTTTCTTTCTCTCCTTTTTTTTCTGTTTAGGATTTAGCCTGCAGGAATAAATGGAATATGTTGTGATAAATCAGTTTAAAGCACACGGTGCAAAAAAAAAAAAAAAGGGCTGGTTGTTTTTTATACACTGCTGCCTTGGTTTCCTGATTTGGGCTCTATAGCTGTTCAGTGATGCTCTCTTTGCCTTATTATACGTAAAAAAGAGGCTTACCTTTGCATGAATTGTATTTTTGTCCTCTATGAAATTCCACCTCTATCAAATATACTTTGGTGGTGAACAGAGCCAGGGGGAAAAAAACCTAAATTTTCAGATGTTTCATGCATGATGAATGTTGCTGTCGTGATGCTCTATATCAAATACTGTCAACTATTTTCACTCTTGATGTTTATTGGCGACAGATAAATTCACACTGTGGGAAATAAAGACAGTATTGATGATTCTCAGTCAGGTAAAATAAAAAAAAAAGAAGTATTTGCCACTTCAGTGCCTCAGGCATAGCCCTGTTCTGGGGATTGCACTAGTAATGGCACTATTAGACTTAATTTACTGCCCAAACTAATAACCTGAAATGGAGAGTGTGATGAGAATATCACATATGTGCACGCACACACACACACAAACACGCACACCCACATCCACTCACTGAAATATGAGGTACGTGCATGCACACTGACTCTCAGTGCTGTGCCCTCAATCAGCTACAATGCAATGAAATCAGTCATCTGTTCATCTGTTTCTCTCCGTCACATACACGTTTTTTTTTCCACTGTCAGTCTCACACCACGCACATCTGCTAGCGTCTGTTTATTTTCTTCGTCTTCTTCCTAAAAATAGACCCTTCTCACGGCGGACATTTTGACTTCTGGGAAAAAGCACAGGTGTAACTAATAACATTAATGATGGCTCTGTTCCACTTAGGTGTGCCAGTAATCCATGCCAGTGAGCCAGCATGTACAATATCAGGACTCTGGCACCGGCACATCTAAGTGGAATGCAGCCAGTGTTAATGTTGTTAGTTACACGTGTGTTTGACAAGTTAAAATGTCTGGCCGTCCCTATACCTTGAAAATATTGCTCAGAATCAAACTTTCTTTGCTATATCCACACTTGCATGGCCATGTTGGAGGAGATCGGTATGCTAATCAGACCTTGCGTGTATGCTAATCCGCTAGAGATGGAAGGGTTGCCGCGATAAACTGGCCTTGGCCGGTCAAAATAAAGGCTGCGGCACAGTGGAGCCTAAATGTGACAAGTCAGTTTGTCACCAGATTAGGCCAGAGGGAGAGACACCGAGAACTAACCAGGGTACTTTAAAGGGTAAATCCACACTTAGTCTTTTAGGGCAGAATCTGGGATGTCTGGGCAGGTGTTCAGCCTGCAGCAGATGATGGAAAACACCTGCTGTGAAATCACTGATTGGGATGGAGCTAGAAGTGCGACATGCAGCTGCAGTCTTCTGCCCCGTGAGGATGAGACGCTGCTGATTTTACCCTTACAGCACCTCTTTAGAAAGAAGTAGGGGGGTGTTGTGGGTGACAGCAAAGATTTGGCTGATATGTTTTGCTATTGGCCAACAAAGCTGATACTGAATGTGTCAACTGAAGCTACTTCAGGCTCGTCTATTTTTAGTCTGTTTGGCTGTTGTTGTTGTTGTTGAAATGTATGAAATTTGTTCAAAATCCCTGTGAAACTTGCGACATGGGAATGGATTGTGTCAGCCACTGAGCATGTTTCTGAAATAAAGAAATGAATAATAATTTAATTTTAAAAAATGAGAATTCACATTTACAAACACACCTTTTAATACCATTATTTACCTGATTTTCATTTAAAAAACAAAAACAAATATGAACTGCTCTATAGTTCAAACTGTGTTGTATCACATGATCTGGTCCCCTTGAGTGACAGAACACATTATGGTCAATGGAGGGGCCGTCTCCAGTATGGACACTGACATTATGAACTGGTCAGACAGGAGTACACGGCCACCGTTTGGATCTCTGACATGCAGACCTTTCCCGCCCCCTATCGATGGCCGCAGACTGCCAGATCAAAGCTTACTCCATCTCACAGCTTCGCGGCTTAGGTTACCTTTGCGGAGTACACACATACAGTACACACACACATTTGAAATCAACCTCTTAGAGGTCATGTTTGTTGTCTGACTGGACACAAACTGTTTGCAGTCTATTTATTTACCAGCCAGTTAATTCCACAGCTCAAGCTCAGGAACGCACTGTGGGGTAAAATGACTGATTCGTCCATCCGACCTTGCTGTTAGGAGGCTTTAGCTTACTGGGCTAGAAAGGGCAAAAGATGAAAACAAACAAAAGATTTTTTTTTTTTTTTTTTAGGCTTTAAATACATAGAAGTGACTTATGTGACTCATAAAAAACAAAAAGTTGAATACAATTTCATTATATATTCTGCAGAATAATTCTTTTTTGGACATCTTTTCATGTAATCAACTATTTTGCTTACTTTATTCTTGTTTATCCATAATTATCTTTTTTCCCTTCCTTTTTTCTGTGCTTCCAACAATTAGCTTATAGTTTTAGAAATGTTATAATTTCCTGTGATGCCTTATGAAGCTGGAGACATTGGACAGAGTAGAAACGTGAGTGTACATTGAGTGTGATGGTGAGGTGCCAGTGAGCTGTGTTGCTGTATAGGAGCCATTCTGTCCTCTTTGGAGTTGAATCCAGTCCCTGTGGAGAGACTGAGTTTCATCCAAAGTCCAGCACATGGTCTGGCCAGCTCCCTCACCGCGTGGGAGTGTGTGACTGGGTGACTGTAAGCTGGATGACAGGGTGCATGTGCATGTGTGTGTGTATGATACATGTTACGGTCATACTGTGAGGATTTACTGTTTGAGATGCAGCAGGAACAAAACCTCCCACCACACACCTACTATTGAACTGTAACCAGTGTTTCGCAGGATTAATCATACTACTGCTGCATGTCATCAAGGAAAAGACAAGCTGCAATCATGTCTTTTACAGGAATATAACAACTGAAGCCAGAGATTCAGGAACAAGAAACTGGCTGAACTTCCTTTGAACTGGATTTGCATAATAACACACAATTAGACATGGGTCTGTCAATGCTGAGGCTACATTTATTTGCATGCAGGTGCACAAGTAGTGATGGTCAACATAGCAGCCTAAGTGATTTAAGTGTTTGTTTTTTTATGAAGCACTTCAGGATTGGAAAAGAGGAAGGGGAAATTCAAGTCTATATACTGTTTATTATTATTATTATTTTTGAAATGCTTTTGTGATCAGATGTGTGTGTGGTTATTTGTCACCACAGTCTTCGGCACAGGACTAATGTGATGCAGCACACACTTAGACACAAACTGTCTCATTAACTGTCCTTTTCCGTTCTCTCTCCCTCTCTCTCTGCAGCTCTGCCCAGCTACACTTGTGGTAATCCGGGACAACTACTCAATGGCCACCAGCAGGGGTCCACGTTCAACATCGGGGACAAAATCCGCTACAGCTGCAGCCCGGGCTACGTGCTGGAGGGTCACACCACCCTGTCCTGCCTCGCCACCTCAGCTGGTACCGCTGCTTGGGATTTCCCTCTGCCCTACTGCAGAGGTACGTCGAAGGGGCCCGCTGAACATCTGTCTGCCGTAACAAGTCTTTAGGCTTAATTGTCCCACAAAGTGAACACTTAATAGCATCTGACTTTAGTGGCTTTGTGGGGAAGTTTTTTTATCACCCCCACTGCTGACAACCAGCGCAGACATGTGGCCAAGATAATTGAATTTAGTTTGATAAATTTTAAAAAGAACAAAAAAGGTGAAATCAGAGAGAGTTTATTTTACCAGATGTTAATTTTAGAAGTCTGGGTAATAGAAAATGACAGCAGAAAGAACATGAAAATAAGTCATCACTCCATCATTTAAGAATGTGTCAACATGACATTTTTTAAAAGAAAAAAAGAGCTTTTGAAATGAAAACCAATCAACTCTGCTGGTGTTTTATTCACCACTTGATGAATCCCATCCTCCATCCCACACACTCTCCACTTTGTTTATACCTGCCTTCACATGACCTGAATAGTTTTTTTTTCTTTTTGTGGTTATACTGATTCCTTATTTACCATGACAGGACCTCATGTGTTCTGTCTCAGTCAGGTGCTTGTGCCAGTTGCCCTTCCCTCACTGTTAGCAAGCTTCCCCGCGGCAGCGACACCTGCCAGTGTGTGTTGTCTGACCCAACGTGACACGGGTCTTGAAATATAGTTCACGGTCGGCGAAGCTGATCCTACTGTATAGAATTCTGCAGAATTTTACGGAATGAAAACTAATTCCTTCATCATTGAAACACATGCGCATGCCATACATCATGTTAGTTTGCGTGTGTGTGTGACTTGTGTGTCTATGTGGCCAATAGTTCGTGTCAGTGCGCCTGCTGAGCGGAGCGCTGAGACAGTGTGCCATCTGCAACCAGGCTGGGAGTCAGGAAGCCCACATAGGAGCACACATGGCTGGGCACCACGCGCCAGCTCAGTCCCCACCCACCCACCCAATCCCATGCTGACACATGCACATGCCTGCACTCTGCATCTAAATGTGAAAGTATTATGTTCGCAGCTTGTGATCGGTGCCACAAAATCTTTCATATTTCATCGAAGAACCCTCGTCGTCTCCCTTCCTTTTTTGTTTCGCTCTTCAGACCCAAACTCATCTCTTTCATCCTCCTCCTCTTTGCTCACCTTTGCACCTTGGTTGGAAAAGAGGAAAATTGCTCCAGTACTTGTGGATGTGATTACGCCACCGTATATTACATGCTAACTGACAGCTCTCCCCGTGATAAATTGAAGCCACATAAAAGTCAGCATTTACATCTGAGTGTCGCTCCGTAAGTGTATTGTTAATGTCACTCCAATTATAGAACTCGTCCATATGTGGAAGAGCAGAAGTCACACTGTACTTCGGGGGCGGGGGGAGAACATTTTGGCATGGTCACCATTCTGGACTCAGGAGAGGGCCAGCGTGCCAGCACTGTCAAGCCATAGATAATAACTAGCCATTGATACTGATGGCAAGGATAATCTTTTACATTTCCTGTTAAATGCTCATCAATTTTTTCTCGTACCCCATAATCTCAGAAACTACACCACGTGTCATACGAGTACACTTAGAGATTTAACATCGCTTTTATTCCACACTATCACTCTTTTCTGCAGAGAGAGGGACTGGGGATTTTAACCGTCTATCTGTTAATGTTATTGTGTCACACTTGCCACACAGCTTTCGCTGTGTGTATATATACAGTATATATACATAACATAAGCAGGTGTATGTGTTTAATATATCCATTTTTAATGCATATTAGTCATTAATGTTTTTATAGCTTGCCTGCATTGCCCATTCATCCTCATATCTTGGTTACTAGGAATGGAATCGGCCCCTTACACTTGGTGAAAAACCATGACATCCTAAGTGACAGCCTGAAAATATGCACTTTTCAAGCGTGGGAAGCATCCTGACATCCACAATTGACTGCAGGAAAAATGGAATACGCTCCTGCGCATCTCAGTTTGAAGAGGTCAACAGTTTTTTAGTTTCCTATTGTCCATGGTATAATCATTTTATAGTTTTCAATTGCGGTGCAGCGCCTGCACTGGCCAGTGGCCGCCGCAAAATGTAGCGAGCGACGGAGAGAGTGAAGGTGAAGGGGAGAGTTAGAGGAGAGAGTCAAATACTTCCCTTCAAGTGTGAAGAAACCGTCCGTGCGGAATATCAATGCTCTTCCTCGTCTTTTCTTCTGTCTGCCTTCTACTTCCTGTCACTCCCACTGCAACAATCACCTGTCACCCCTCTCGCCATCTCTCTTTCTTCATTGTCCACCCTCCCCCCTTGCACTTTTCTCTCGCCCGTCCTCACTTGTCACCTGTCATCCTCTTCATCCCTTTCTTCTCGCCCTTCTGTCGTGGTTTCCCTCCGATTCAAGTTCACACCTCACAGGTTTCCGCTCGTCCGTACACTCCCTTCGCCCTCCCTCGGGGGGGTTGCCGTGGTGACAGGTAGGATGGATGATAGACGGGGCATGGCACCTCTGAGCTCCTCCTCCCTCCTCCTTGAACCACCCCACACAGCTTGCTGGCCGCCCGCTAATGAATCCCACACCACCTATATACGTCCACTCAAATTCAGACACAGGAACAGTGGGGAGGAATCATTCAAGATTTCCTTTGATGCGTCTGCTACATCACATATTGTAGTAATCAAGTGATCAAGCCTCTGTTTTTCGCCAAATTCCACACAGGATTTGCAGCCCAGATATCATGCAGCACTGTATTGTAGGAAGCTTAATGAACATATCAGAAGCTGGGCAGGAGAATTATCCTGGCAAGACATTAAATGCATGCTTTATTATTTAATGGTCTCCTTAAAGCAGTCTTGAGGAGGGAAGAGTTGCTTTGATTAACACAAATCTGAATTAATCAGAATTTAATCACTTCCCCACAAGTTGCATTAGGTTGCATCACGCATCCTACCCTGCTCCCCACTGACTGTAAAAACACTGTGGGGCATTTCGAAATCCTATGACTGTCGTCTCTCTGGCCTATGGCGGAAATTTCAGACAGAGGAACAATATGCTGTAACTTGCTGCACATCTTCATGCCTCTGAATATGAAAATCTTGCACTGTGGCTCTTGGCGAAGAGATCATTTGTGGCCACGAAAAACTAATAAATAATAAATATTGATTTTTTTTTGGGGGGGAAGGCCAAAAGGCACGCACAAAACTTCACCCCACAAAGTTTTCACTTAGTTAAACCTATGTGACACAGTTTGGAGGACTTTTCTTGTTGAATCATTCTGTCTGCATCATTAGTATTACCAGTCATGTCCTCGCTGTAATTTCTCAGACGGGTGATGCAGGCTTGATTATAACTTAGCTCGACTAGCATCTGTGCCAATAGTTTATTCTTACAGTCAGGCTATTGTACAGAAATTCATTAGACTCATCAAGAACTACAGTATGACAAGATAAGGTCTCTTTAAGTCCTGTGAAGATACTGAATCTGTTGCATTATGATTTTGCAGCTAAATGTGTGTACAGCAGATAGCTGGTCTCTAAAGCTATGTTCCCGATTCACTCAGCTAAAGGTTTCCTGCTGGCCTGTTTTAGGTCTCTCCGGCTTGATATATATTCCTAGCACGACAGAAGCACCTCCTAGTGTCTTTATCACAGAAATGGATCAGACAACAGCCAAGGACAAGTGTAAGAATCAGTCCAAAAGACAGTGAAAAACTTTCTGCGCTTCTAAAACTGACAGCTCCTTAGAGCCCGACACTCAGGTGCATGAGTGTAACAGTCTTCAGAAACTTTCTCCACAGCTGCTGTTGCAGGGGTGTTGTGCCAATATGGTGCCAACTCAGATTTTATTGCTTCGTGGGTCAAACTCGACCTTTCTCTGCAGTGAAGCTGCAGTTTGTGTTTATTAGCCTTTTTACAACCTTCGCTGTCCTGCTGTTTCCATTTGTCTGTACATCTTCAATTATATCTGCACCACAGGTCTGTGATTGGATTTGTCTATATTTCCTACCTTTATTAAGTCTTCTTCTCATCTCTGCTCCCTGCAGCGGACGATGGGTGTGGCGGCACACTGCGAGGCCAGAGCGGGGTGATCACCACTCCCAATTACCCTGCTGAGTACAACAACAACGCTGACTGCACCTGGACCGTGCTGGCTGAGCCAGGAGACACCATCGCCCTTGTTTTCTCCGACTTTCAGCTGGAAGACGACTATGACCTTTTGGAGGTCAGCGGCACTGACGGCTCTTCGCAGTGGTGAGTAGTCAGCCTGCAGCGTTTTGCCCTGGGGAGCGAGCTTAACTGGGGACAGCAAAGGAAGGGGAATCCAACTGTTAGCTCCACCTGCCCATAGGCACTTTTTAAGATGATACGCTGCTTGAAGTGTGGTTGAAAGAGAACGGGGTGGTCGGGGAGGTCCAGTGGAACTTGGCGTGACGAGGTCAGAACCGTAGCGGACTGAGATGCAGAGCAAATGAATGTAGAATGCAACAGGTAGGATGTATAAAGTGAACATGAGGTGTTTGATAGGCAGCCCAGAGCCTCTCTCCCCATCAGGGTGTGTCATGTTGTCTGTGGTTTTAAGTTTTAATGTGAACACTCAATCTTGCTCATTCACTCGTTTCTCTGACTCAGTCTCACACAAACACACAGACTCAGCTCTAATGATGAAGAGGTAGGATATCCTGGCGTCAGTGTGGGTCTCTCACCATCTGTGGCAGCTCCTCCTCTCACTGACAACTCTCTCAGCTCAGGAAGTAATTAGTGAGCTCGATTACCACCGCCAGCCGTATAGTGTCATTTTACCCTCACTCACACGTACACACACACACACACACAGTAAAGCCCATATGGGCACAAATGGACATGTGCACATAAGTATTCACACTTTCAGCCACACTTCCATATATTTGCGTTGGCACTCTTAAGAACTTGCACAAACAGATGCACTCTTTCACACTCCCTGTACTGTACCACGTTGATGCCACACATCTGAACAGACAAGGCTAATAACAGTGTGAAAATATACATTGGTCTAATTAAAATGGATGGATGCAACAGAAGAAGCACCCTTTGCTCGCCTTGGATGATCTGCAAAAATGCAGGCCTGGTTTCAGGATCATATGGGAGATTGGCAGCTCAGATAAACAGGGGAAGACAGAGGAGACTTTGAAGCTACAGCCACAGGCTGTTGGCTGGAAGGGACAAGGGGGTAACACTGGCTGAGCTACTAACACTTGAAATACACAGATATAAAGAGAGAACGAGGGAGCAATAGAGGACAGCTGATGCAGCAGACAGGTTCAGAGAGAATATATGAGAAGTCATCTTAAAGTGAGATGGCCCCTGGAAACTTGTGTCAGTTTCGGTCTTTCACTCAGTATTTAAGCAATAACACTTCCCAAGAAGAACTTGATTGACTGTGAGTGGTCTTAAAACTGAGAATTGTGCCTTGTAGTCTGATATTAAAGTCTCTTTGAATCTCTGCTTGGCCCAACTGAGAGTTCATCGCTTCCCAGACTCCCACAGACAGCAGCCTGACTATGCTTCTTATGCACATTTTACGGTGTCATCATCTCCTCGTCCCAGACTTTGATTTGCTCTCTGTTGTCGGGCGGGGTGCCCAAATCTCTACTGAGTCTGTCATCTTTGTGGCGATTGTTGCCGGAGGCGCCTATGGTGGTGCACCTGCGGCACGGAGGCACTGTCTTAAAGAGCAAGAAAAACAGTGAGGGGGGAAGAGAAAAAGTGACTAGAAAGAAAGGAAAAGGGCCATTGGCAAGCAATGCAGAGCGCAAGTCACAGTTGATCATGCACATTGCAAGGAAAAGGCAACACAGGGGACAGAGGACACGGTGCAGACATGCTGGCTTGCCTCTATTGTTTCATTTTTTTTCCTAGTCATGCTGGCTTAGGTTTTACCCGCAGAGCGTCGACTTCAAAAGCGCTCGCCGTCTTGTCCGAAATACAAAAATCCCACCAGCCTATTTTCAACCGCAATAACTTTATCTCTGAGGTGTAAGTGGTTGTGTATCTGTAATTTTTAGAGGGAGTTTGGGAGCGGTAGGTGGGACAGAGGGGGAGTGACAGGGTCAAACACTGAGAATAAGCAGACACCGGAGGAGAGGAGCGGAGAGGAGGGCAGGACCTTTGGAGGCGAGGACGGACGTGGAAGTGGAGAACTAGATGGATGGGTGGAGGGATTACGACTTTCCAGCTGGCGGCTAATTAGAGAGGTCAGGTGGAGCGCTATGATGGTGCTGACCTCAAGCACATATCCTCTCAGTGAATGGCTCAGTGGGCCCTCTGCTCTGTGAGGCTTGAAGGCACTAGCACTCTCTGCTTGTCTCACCATATAATTGGACTGGTGTGCTCTTTAATCACACTGGTTTTGTACAGGGGTTCAGTATGTTTTAGTTTGAAGTGTTTAAAGTTTGCTTTTCTCAGGTGTGCATGTATTAGCTGTTTGGTTTACAATTCAACTCTAGGAACACTAGGGAATGATGCATCAGAATATGCCTGCCTGTTTATCATTTTCTTTCATTACTTGTTTGAACTTAAATGATAATAATAATATTAATTATAATACATTTTATTTAGGAAGTGCCTTTCACGCCACTCAAGGACACTTTACAGACAGCATCAATAAAAATCATCAATAAACAACATCAAAACACAA
Source organism: Decapterus maruadsi (assembly GCA_030347415.2). Classification (NCBI taxonomy): domain Eukaryota; kingdom Metazoa; phylum Chordata; class Actinopteri; order Carangiformes; family Carangidae; genus Decapterus; species Decapterus maruadsi. The sequence continues at coordinate 7,865,792 of CM064897.1, forward strand.
GAAACATACAATAGACAACATTTAAAACATCAGTAAAAATTAATAAAAGAGAAAATGGATAAAACTCAAACACAAACTGATGACATCATCTCGGCCTGACCTTACAGAGATGAAAGTTTTAGAGTGCTTTTATGATTTTACAGCTATAAGTGTGCACAAAGAGTGCATCCCATCATTTCACTGGTTACTTAATTTAATTTGCGGGGGAGTTCTAGGACTAGTATTGATTGATACCTGACTGACAGGTTGATTGGTCCAATAGTAGAAGAAAGGCCAACGATCAGAGTCAAATCCATGCTTCCCTCATCGATCTACAGCTCTGACCAAAGCAAGTCAAGTTTGCATTCTGCACCTGTTTGTGTGTGTGTGTGTTTGTGCGGGTGTCTATTCTTTGAGCAGAAGAAAATGAACCAGAATCAACACCATCAATCACCATCAAGAACATCGCCGCCTTTGACTATGTAATCCGATCTTGTTCACTTGCGTTCTTGTTTACCATAGCATCCAGTGATTTGATTGGCGGCCCTGCAGAGTTAGCATTCTGAAAAGGCAGCAGGAAAAGACAGTCTTGAAGACCTGACTCCAGGAGCTGAAATGTGAATATGGATTGAATGTGGCAGCGGGATGAGCTGGTAAAAATAAATAAATAAAAAACAGAAAGGACAACTGAATCCTACCTCCTCTCGGCATTACTCTGACAGGACTGCTTCGGTGTTTCTTGCCCAGGGGAACGCATTACTCTGCCATTACACTGTTTGCATCCACATTGATTTTCCTCCCCATCACCATCCACTTTGAGGCAATGTAAATAACGCCCGGCGCTCACCAACTGCCAGATGCTCATTCGCCTGCTTGCTACTAAGTGGAACTCACAGCTATTTGACTTGTAATGTTTTTTGGCGTGCAATTGTTTTGCGAAGCACCATACATTTTCATCTACCAGCAGTGCTCCCTTGAGATGTTGAAAGTCCCGTAGCATCTTGGATACTGTAAATAGAGAGTAAAAAAGTGCTTGAAAGCATTCTGAATATTGGCTTTACTCCTTTGGTTTTACAAAAATAACAAAAAAAGCCTTTCTGTTAAAAGAAAAAAGAAAAGAAAACGCTGCATCACAGCTCAGTAATCCCACCATTTTACAGAAAGCATTTCCAAACAAAACTTGTGTCTTTGCTAACTTTTGTAAACTCCCATGAGGGTTTTCTTGTCTTTTTTTTTTCTTTTTCTCACTACATGCATCCAGCACTGACAACACAAAGCTCCCTGGGTAAATAAAACTTATTCCTTCCTGTTTGGAGATCTGAAAGACCAATGAGTTTTGATCCCAGTCCCATCCTTTCTCCTCTCTCTTTTAACCCTTACACCCGGTGGACACCAGCATTTAATGAAATATATAGATTATCCCCACAGTGCTGAAACGTGTCAATTTGTCCCAGCCCTGGGAGAGACGTATGTATGTCTACGTGCAGTATGTGTGTGTTTGTGTGAGGAAAAAAGAGTGTGTAACAGAAAGAGATAAAGAGCTGTTGGAGCGGAGCACAGAACACTGGATATGTATTGATTGGCTGTTAGGTTGACTCACCTGAGAGTGAGTGAACAGCTTTTTAAGTCCAGGGGCTGTTTTCTTTAGCTTCCGTGGGGAGTTAGAGCAATATGAGTATGTTTCATTTTTGTGGAGATAAATGCCTCAACTTTTGTTTTTGTGTTTTCAAAGAGATTGGTAAAGTTTTTTTTTTTTTGTCTTTTCTTCTCTTTTTTATATATTTCATGCTGGGCTCATGAGAGCTCTGAGTTTACTGCAGCTCAAATTCAGTTAGAATTTACCACGATGATTATACATTTCCAGGATTGTGCGCAGGTGTTATGTCGCCGTACAGCTGTGACAGTCTGTATATTTACATCTGTGTGCAAATGTGTTTGTGAGCTTGCCAACCGCTGTTCGCCACGGGGGTGGCACACTCGTCCCACACACTCTCCCAGCGGGAGAGAGAGCGTTCTGCGGCGAGCGATTGGCCGGCAGTCATGTGATTTTTCTTTCTTTAGTGGTTCCTGTAATAAAACAGTCAGACTGAGTGATTGAGCAACATATCGTCTGACCATTGTTTTGCCTTCAGCTGGAAAAATAGGTGTTTGCCCACCTGTGATCCTGGAAGTCCCCTGCTTGGGAGCATAATGTAATGTATGTTCAGGCACTGGAGCAGTCATTTTTTTGGTGTTTGAATACACAGCATTGGCAGCGTGCGCAGGGGGCACTTTGCCTAGATGTGTTTTTAAATGGATACTGTGCGATAATCGAGTGGGCGTATATTCTCCGTCTGCATGTTGAATACATATTTTTATATCCATTTCTTCTGCTGTGGCCCCTTTCTCACAACAACACTGTCTGGTAGGAAGCATTTAGCTGTGGAGCTTTACCGGTAATTCACTGCTACATCACTAGTCTGGTCACGTCTAGGAGGGTCTGACGCTTGCGATTCTCTCCCTCCCCATGTCTTTGGCTACCTCTTTCAGTCAGACTCTCTTTCTCTCTCCTTCTCCCCCTCCCTCCGTCTTCTTGGGGGATGTCATAAAGCATCTCAGTGCATAGTTTGGTCTGATTGTCTAATGAAAGTCTACAGTCTTTCATTATACATTTGGTTGCCATTTACTATAAGTGGGTGCTCTCATCATAAAATCCACATACAAGCATGGGGGATAAATAGCGTGCGCCGAATTCAGAAAAGTTTCCCAGATTCCAGAGTTTTAAATGAAGCCCAAGGCGTTCGTGCGGTGCATGTCGGATTTATTTTTGATTTGTGCATTCACAAACACCGGTTTGCCGTTCACTCGTGCTCCCCTAACGTTGCGTGTCTGTTGCAGTGCGGTGCGGTGTGCATATCCAAAAGCCCACTAAACTTTACTTTTCCCAGCTCGTGTGGAGGTGAACTTTGGTTGAGATGGGAATGTTTCACAGCTGATGTGAGGGATGGTAATGAAGCCCTGACGCACGTCGCGGATCATCACGTCAAACACACAAACAAAAATTTTGTGCTGTGAGTGGGTTATATATACTAGCAGCCACATTGATCACATCCTCTTATCCAGCTGCATCTAGATCCCATGTCCGATTCTCTCTGTTTTACACAGTCGTCCTTTCATTGTCTTTCCTCCACAGACTTTCTATCTCCTTCTTCTCAACTGTGCAGATGCTAAAGCTCTTGGTCAGGTTATAGATGAATTGTTCAGACACTGTTACTGTTGTTTTTTTTAACATAATGGATCACCTACAGTACAGACTGCAGATGTGAATGGTGTTTAAAAATCAAAGTATTTATTTGCTTGGTGTTTTTAATTTTCAAAGTGAACAATGTAGATATGCACCTGTGTCCTCTGTTCATTCTATAGGTTTATTTGCTGGTCAGATATATTGCTTGTATCCATACTGCAATTTATGTTTGATGTGCTAACCTGAGAAAATAATTTGTGGATGATTCACCTGGAGAGAACCTCTGAATGCTCTGTAAATTTTTGCAGTTCAAAATGTCAGCCCTGCTGTCTTCTTAAATGTTTTTTTCCCCCGATTCTTCACTTCTTTTTCCTGCAGTGTCAGCTTTTATACTTCTAAAACTATAGTTTGGCTTATCGGCCTCTGCTCAACCAGTGGATCGATAGCTGTCGTTGCCAGTCTCTCCACCATGGCCCCCTCAAAGTATGTTTGTCTGAGTCAGGATTTATTAACAACAGCACTTGGTTGAGGAGTCAATCTGCAACCTGCCATCGATCAAAACTGCAGTCATGATGAACTTTGCGCCACCCGCCAAGAAATACTCCAGCGGAACATTATCTCCAACACCTGGTGCCGCGCTGCAGATTGGCTAACCGCTGCACTCCACACTTTGTTACTCACTCTGTCACATTGCTCAGGCTAAGAGCTGAAGAGGAAAAGGGATTTGGAGTGCAGAGAGCAAGGTTAGCAAAAATGGGCCAAACCTATCAACTTTCAAGGCTCGCTTGTGCCTTTTCTCCCCCTCTCTTTCAAGGTGAGGCCTATTTCCGTTATATTGTCAAAAATACACCGCGGCAAATGAGGGGAGGCGTTCTATTCTTGATGATTATACCTCATTAATTGTCATTGATCATCTGTGTTATGTTGAGAAACAGCAGGTGCAGCAATTTACCAGGCAATATTTAGTCTAACCTATAAACCAGCTCCCATGAGGCGGGCAGCCTGGATAGCAATGTGACTGTGTAAGCATGTCTAGCCATGTGTTACCTCACCACCCCCGCCACCCCCACCCCTTCCATCCCACTGAGACCAGAGAACACGCAGAGGTTAGAGGTAATGGGCCAGATCACTGTGCACTGACTGGGTGTCTCTTTAGTTGTGTTTACTAAGCACTGCACCACTGGGATCCAATCTGTCGCTTTTAACAGTCCCACAGATGCACTAATGGCTTATGATTTGTACACAGAGACATATTTGAAGTTATGCACATTGGCGCCCGGGGCCTGCAAATGGATCAGAGGCTTTTTGGAGATGCACTGTTTCACTTGTGCAAAAAAAGTGCTATCTTGTTTTCTGTAAGTAATATTTATGACAATTAGAAACTACCACAATTGGTGAATAATCCTCTTATCCTGGAGTTTCCTCTGTTTTTATCTTGATCTATAATCCTCCAAACTCTGAACTCTTAATTGTATTAAGAGATGAGTTGAGGAACTGTTGATATTGTAAGTTCAAGCATCAACATCGTCAAAAAAAACAAAAATTAATCTCTCGCTCCCCTATGTCTTTCATCACTTGTCGCTTTTGTGCAAACAATTGTTGTACATTGATGTTTGTTCGTCAGCTTCCATTGATGCTTCATCTCAGTGCTCACTTTGATCCCTTAATTCACTTCCTGGGTCAAGTGCTGCTAACCTAAAGGGGGGATGCCTTGCTTCAGAGGCTGTTTGTTATGCTGTGATCAAAAGAGAATAGTTGCTGTATGGAAATTGTTTTTTGAGCTCCTTGCTCGGTCAACATCACAGTTTTCTGCCAGATTTTGGGGCCTTTAAGATGCATGTGACTGTGAGGCACGTCACACCAGTCGATTAATCAATCACAGTAATTAGCCAAGATAGAGAAATGGGAGGGGGAGGGCTGAGGACGAGAGGCTTAGAAGGATAGGAACATATGAAATCAATCGGCCGAAAGCACCGTGCACTCAGTGGTCTGTTGTAGAGGACACTGGGTACGGCAATTAGATTGTAAAAGCAGGGCAGCGAGGACAAGTGCACACAGCTCTTTAATGCCAAGGCACTGCATTACATCTGATTGTGTGGTGTGTGTTTGTGTGTGTCTGTGTGTGCACTTGACAAGGTTCTCCTGCACACAAACAAAATCCAACAGGTCCTTGAAAGTACTGAGTCTGAAAATGAGATTTTAATTCCTGTCATAGATGAAAACCCCTTCAACTGAAAAGCAACAGTAGTGATCTGAGTTGAGTGAGTGCTAAACTCACACCATTGGTCAGTAGAGTGTTGGAATTTCCCCATCAGCTACTGCTCCTTAGAAATCACATGGGGAAAACATTTTCTACCGTGTCATCGGGGGGTCCGTTGATGGCGGCTTTTTATTCACTGGAACTATTAGAGGTTACAGGTAGAAAGGTTTGATGCAGGCCCTTTATTTCTAATTCCCACAAATATGAGTGGATGGAGTACCAAAACACAGTCACTTCCTATGAATGAATGGCAGTCGGAGAGAGAGGGCTGGTAAAGACTTTATGGACATTTAGACTAACCTGTCAATGTGGCGCCCCAGCCAGACCAGAATTGGAACAGTCCTATATCAGAGCAACAGCCTATGTTGAGAGCATGTTGTATTATTGGATTTTGACAAGTATTGTGGCATGCCTGGACAAGAGGCGCTGTCCATGATGCTGAAAAGGTCTGATTTAATTCTGCCATGTTCAATTAGCATTTAACCTTTTGTTTCATTATGATTTGCATGAGGAAGGAACAAGGCACGTTTGGGCTAGAAAAGCTATAGTACCAGTGGCGCCAGTGGTTGTTAGTGATGTTAGCATGCAGTTACAGTTACAGTTAAGTCTTGGGAACTGTATAGGACCTTCTTCTACACTACCACAATGGGAAAGATAATGTATAATTCAACATATCCTAAACAGATTTATCATCATCACACAATAAACTTCCTTGCTAATTCAAAAGGACTTCAGGCTGTTTTAATACATCACTAGTTTTTATGTTATCATGAATTAAAGTTAAATAGACAAAGATGTGAGTTGATATACAAGGTGGATCTTTTTTAGCAGTGCCATGCTGCAGTAACAACAGAACATCTTGTCCCTGAGCATCCCCTGAGTGGACGGAGATGTCACTGTCTGATTTGGGTCACTGCTCAACCACAACACATCGCTATTCTCTGTCTCTGACCTCCCTTTTTTCACAGAACAGCTTGCAAATATAACAACAAAGGGCACAAACACACCACATCCACAGCCTCCGCTTTGGAGAAAAAAACGAGCTGTCTTGACAGGTAATTTAACGTGACAACATCAGCCAAGGACGTCAGATAATTTCCCTTCTTTCCAATGCAAATCAGCTCGCTTTTGGGGAATCAAGTGCCATTGTGCTCGACATTGGAGGTTGTTTGTACCAAATCCCTGAAACGGTAGAAACCAGAGGAGTCAAGTCAAAACTGGTAAAATTAAAAAGTCTGATGTTAAAATTAAAAAATAGTCTTAACGGCTGAGTCATTCTGGACTCTTGTGGTGACACAGACAATTAATGCAGCGGATTCAGACACTGAGTCGTTCTCACCTTTGAGGACACATCACTCACGCAGCTGGGGTCCTCCTCTACTCGCCTCAAAACTCATGATCATTCATAAAATATCCCTGAATTATAGGGTCACATTTGTGGCTGGTTGATGAAAGAAGAAAAGAGGGATCAAAAGAGGGGGAGGGAACCTGCAAGGTGAAATAAAGCAAGGACATGCTCGCTGGTTTGGAGTGTAATATATCTTAATCTTCTTTGGAACAGCAGGACAGGGTGGGTGTGTGTATGTGTGTGCGCGTCTGTACAGTTGGTAGGCTATGTGTTTGCTTCTCACCTGGTACCACTGTGAACACATTTGTGCATGGGAAGAGTGGCGGTGAAATACGCCTCCTCTTCCCATCCATCAGACTGAGGTTGTCTTTTTTGTATGAGGTGACACTAGGCCAACCTGATTATATTTACAGAGGAACCTTTATGAACTCTAGTGAACGTGCCTTGACCGGCAATTGCAGGCCTCACGGTAGCGTGCCTCCGTAAAAACTCTTCTCAACTGCATCAATAAACAAAGGGAGGCAAAGGGAGACGAGCAGTGTTGTCCCCGAGTATAAAAAGCCTTTGCTGCAATGTACAATCCAAAGAGGGGAAGTCAGTATGTTGATTTAAAACTTTAAATTCAAAGCTAGTTGTTGTACTATTGCCAAAATTGACAACACTGGTGTGTGCATTGTATATCTTCAAACAAAGAATGAATTATATTATTCTATTGAGACAATAATGACTAATGAATAAAAAAAGTTTGTCTTTTTCCATCAAGAAATTCTGATAAACTTGACAATTTATTTAATTTTCAAAATGTTTAATTTAAAAAAGTCTCAGAAGACTATGTTAACTGCATAATGTAATAACTTCAAACATTATATTAGACATTTTATTAAGTTATGCTTTTAGCATTTTTTTTGTATTAAAGACTATTAAATTAAGATTTTTATTGGATTTTATTACACTAGTATAGCAAATCTTGAGTTTCTGCGCAGGTGTTCGAGACTGAGGTTTCTCTTATATTTGAATATCCAATTATACTCATTGCAGACAAGACTATTGCTTCTTCAGGGGTTAAGTCAAAGCTAAAGTGATATAGCAGTTATGTGATCCATTAGACCCCCACCCCCTCCCGCTGTAAGTGGGTTTTTTGCTTGGTAGAGATTTTTGGAGAGTGCCAGAGAGGTGTCAGCATCATATTGATCCCCCAGCACTGCAATCTCTCTTAATCCCACTTTGCCCACTGACAGAATGAGACAGAAGCAAAGACAGAGAGACAGGAAAAGAAACTTTTATCTTGACAAAGCTTTAGCATAATACGTCTGTGGTGACAGGACATTGTAAGCACACCCGAAGAGCTTTAACAAATTATTGGTCATCTTGTAATTGTAGGAAACTCAAATATTTAAAGGTTGCTCGACTGCGAGTCTCACAAAGTTGCTATAGGTTTCGGAAATAAAATGCAGGAATTGCATATAGACACGTACACATGCAGCGGACATGCAGCTCATTCCAGTGTACCTTTGAGCACAAGCTATCAGTGTTACCCCCTCTGCTAAACATGTACACTTCATAGCCCTCTGAGACATTAAAGCTGCCTGCTTGCCGCCCTTCCTGTTTTTTAATTAGATGGTCTGATTAGAGAACATTGACAACGGGGGATGGGGGGGTGTCAAGGGGGAGCAGGGAGAAAAAATAATTAAAATAGGGATTAGACTGGTCTGGGGCTCATGTGGACAGAATTAACGGGCGGGGGCTGCCTGCTCTATCACTCGCAGATCAGTGTTGCTAATATCACGGTGTTATTAGCTTCACTATCCTCCCCGACTGTGTGATAACGGAGGATTACGGAAGGTGCTGTGGCCAGTGAACCAGGAAAAAAAAACAGTGTGATTTGTCTTAGCATGGCTAATTAGTGCGCCGTTTGCATGGATGAAATGGATCAGGGATGAAGCTGTTCCTTTGACAGAGGGCCAGTTTGGGAGGATGTCATATAGTTCTGTACAAGAACACACACGACAACATGCAGAGCTCTTGCTGTCTTGCCGCATGTAAATAAACAGAAGCGCTGGCATTAAATTAGAGCGTTTACTTCAGGATAGTAGAGGGAGCAGAGACGTCATGTCTGCAGACCTTCCTCCAGACAATGAGATGTTCCCCTTGTGTCTTTGCTCAGACTGCTCTGTCATGTTAATTACTGATTCTGAAGTGGGTCTGGGATACTGAATAATGGAGTGCTTTGTTTGATCTAGTGTTTTTTGCTGATGTAGGTTGGTAGCATGCACTGCATGTCACTGTTTGCACTTTGGTGTTGCATGTTGAAGCTGGAGGCCTCCGAACACATTACTACTGCTATTTTCTTTTTTATCTCATGTAATGAATCCTGTAAATTAGAAACCGTCTGAGTCTAGCATTCTTTTTCCTTTAGGCTGCTGTTTTCTTGTTTAACCATCTCCACAGTCCGAATGCAGCTAAAAATGGAAAGATTCACCAGTTAATGAGCGAACCCGTTTATTAGCTACAACAGATGCTCTATGTATCGTATGAAGGGCAAGATATCACTGTGAAATATTGTTGGCTGATTTCCGTGGTGCTGTTGTGAAATGACTGGGTCAGCATAAGTGGAGTTGGGGCTCTTGCATTACATCCATTGTATTCATAATTAGCCCTGCTAATGTCAGTGCAATTAGCTGAAGGCTACCTTACCTTGGAGAAGAAACTTCTTGATCCTTTCACGTGGTTATGAATTCTCTTTGCAGTGTAAATGAAAATGAGGTCTGAGCTTAAAGGTGTCTTCTCCGATAAAGCAGAGAGAAGTAGTGTTTTATTTGAAGAATATGTTTCTGGATAACCCTTGACTCAGGGAGCTGCGTTCTTTCTTCCTCTTTCCTTTTCCTCCTTTTTTTTTGTTTGAGTTGCCTTTGCTTACACACTTGATCCTGTTAATAGAGATTTAACTTTGAAGGGTATTTTTATGATTTGTGTCAGAGGTGAAGAATAGGCATATTTACCCCTTTTTAAATGAGCTATAAATAGCGCCATCAGAGCAAGCCAGATAAATAGTATTGCCGAGGGATTATTCTGCCTTTTCTTTTGTGTGGAAGCCACAGGGAGGGAATTGGAGGCTTGGCTATACTGTAGGCTATATGCTGTAGCTAATACATTTAGTTCCTTCTCTAGCACCCTTCCTTTTCTTTTCATACAGCTCAATGACCCAGTCTTTGTTAGGATGCTCCCTCTTCATGTTCTTATACTCGCACTTCATTACGGCATACCATTCTCACTGTTTTTTTATTTTTTGTTTTCTATACCCTTAATACCACCTCCTGTCTCACCACACTCTTCTCCAGGATCCTTATTGGCCTGCTGTAAACCATTCTATTGTATTTACCTTTTTTTTTTTTGATTGTTAACCTCAAAAAAATGTGGCTTCCACAGTAACGCTATCAAGGCTTAATTGGCATTCACATTCTCCTTTGGGGTGGTGCTGAGAACAGATCCCCAGTCAAGTTCAACATAAGAAATCAACACTTGCTCCTCCACTCACTTGAAGCTCTTTTATTTAGTCAACATTTCAGTCTATGAAGGTCAATAGTCAATGGTAAGTGTTAATTATTTATGTTCCATAGTAATGCTACCACATGTTTCTTGGATAAGTCCCTTTAGCATATACAGTAAAATATACTAAATATCCATAAGTGTGTAATTTTGTTTTGAAACATACTGTATCTCAAAGTGTAAAGGTTTATCACTGAAAACAATTAAATTCAGTGTTTATTCTCAATGGGACACAGGGGTTAAATTATAAATACAGCATATGTATTTAAAAAAGGCTTATAGATGGATATTCTGCGGCGTTTTTCTTCATTCTTTCTATGTGTTCTTCCTTTGGCCTCTGCGCTATGTTCTCGCTTCCAACCCTTGGCCTGGTTGTGGTTCAGGAAGCCCCAGAGCAGATTAGCTAAGGCTTTAGCTGTGGTCCTGACATCAAAGGTGCAAGGAAAGAGGGAGGGAAACTGCAGAGGAGCAGAGACACAGGACAGCAAACGCTGGCACCCGTTGTTAAAGGGGTGCGGGGACGACACGGTACAAGGCTGAGCTAGAGATGTGGAGGATGAAGGGCCACAGAAACAGCAGGGCAGCTGGAACAGAGAGACTGTTAAAGTAAGCAAAAAGCAAGCAGATAGATGGAGAGAGAGGAAGTAAAGTAATAGGCGCAGTGTATTCAGATCAGACCAAGGTCAAATAGAGTTTGTGCAGCTTCATTTTATTTCTTATTTTAGTGTGCCTGCTGTATAGCTACCAGATCTGATTGATTCCCTTTCTCCAATCGCACCAAATAACATTATGTTCTGTTCATCCCATCCTGGTCCAGTCCCAGAGTGAACGCTAACCATTGTGTACTACAAGCAGATTCAATGCAGAGTCTATCAATTATTAACATGCGACAACAGTACCCAGGTCTTGTGGGTTATACACAGAGGGACATAAATACTAAATGTACATTATTCCCAAGGGCCAGGCAATTGATGTTACTTGTCAGAATTAAACCAGATTAGAGATGATGAAAGATTCATGGGCCCATGGGAAAATCTAATCACTGTAGTTTGAAAGACTTACAGTATACAATAATTAAGCAAATACAGAACACCACAGTACTACAGGTAACAAAGCCACTGTCTGTGCCATACAAATAAACTGTATTTTGTCAATGTTGTCACTTTTATCGTCTAGAAATAATCACTGTGTATACACTGCACAGTCACCTAAAGGAAATATAACTCTTCCTGCAGATACACAGTGAGCCAGCAAGCCACTGAACTTTAAATTCTGCACCTTCCGCATACAGCGCAGAGCTTACTACTCAGTCGTTTTATTACCTTCATTTGTGTTTGTATCCTTTTGTTTTATGCATTCAAAATATTGCAAGTAGTTTTGTAGAGCGTGTTTGTGTTCTCTCAGAGAGCAAGTTGGATACTAAAACCTGCCATCACCAACTGAAAACTTCTACAAAGCTGGATTTAATAAAAATGAAATGAAAGGTTCAATTTCAATTTCTGAGCTGATGATCAGATACATCGGCTCCGAATAGCAAACATTAACTTGTTTTGAACTTCAACAGTCAGGAATCGTCCACCAGCGCCACGTGTGTTCTGCATCACTGTGAAACGTTGTACCAAAGACATGGGAGGAGATCCAGTGTGCACTTCCACATGCACAATGCATTCTCATCCTCGCTGGCTCTTCACCTCTCCGCTCCCTGATGCAAGCTGCCTGTCTAAAGCAAACCATGGTCCACTTTCAAGTGGCTTCATCTGATTCATTTTTCGAGACGGCCAGGAAGGACACAGGAAATTGTTCTTTAATGCACAAGAAAAAAAAAAGAACGCAGGCATAATAACAGTCATTACCCTTTATTTCTCTGCTTATTTTGTGATCCTGGAGGATTCCTGACCTCAGACCAAGAGCCATTTGTCTTACAGAAAGTTTTTATTCCTCTCTCTTCCTCTTCCAGCAAAACACTTGACCAAATATGGAGATAAACAGGCCCCAGCTAGGACCAATGTGGCAGTCAGTGTGTTGCAATTTTAGACCGAAGGCTTCACAACATGTCGGTGCCCAACTGATGATTGCAATGCAGTGCAAGTTTGATCTTTCACAAGGAAGTGTCAACCTGTCTGGTCAGCCTTTATAATAGTTGTTCAGAGCCCGTCCACTTATTCCTTGCCATTGCTACATCGTGTTGGAGCTGTAGTACTTGCTCCTTACTGCTCTGTTTGCTGTGTGTTCACTAGCTGTCCCCCTGAGCCCTACACGGGAGCTACTTAAGACGGGAGACTGATAAAAAGAGAGAGCGGAAGACTTCATTGAAACTTGTCACCGGATACGGGTTGTGGATGATAGTCACTCATAGCATTCACCCTTCCCTGAGGCGGCCGTCCCTCTGCCAACCCAGGCATGTGTTCACAGAAGTGGTGAATTCGAGGCTAATTATCAAGCACACGCACTCCGGCTCAGGGAGCTCAGTGGCAGATCCCAGGACAGAGGAAGTGTGAACATAAAGTCACACACACATTCTTGTAAGCACCTTCATACATGCACACAAGAGATGTATTTTTAGTGGGAAGATATTTGGGGGTGCTCATGGGCAGGGCATGAAAGTCACAGCATTTATTTAACTGTAGCTAATTGAGTCCAGTGGGATTGTTTGTTGTGATTGAGTTTTCTTTATGAGGCAAAGAAAGGGAGGAGGAGGAAAGACAGAACTTAACTTCTGCATGCATCCGTCTTATATAATTCGCAGCCCCATTCCCGTTGGAATGCGGCTGTTCCCACGTTCTTCCTTCAATTCAGGCCACAGGAAACATACAGGGCTCCTTATTACTAGTATACAACATAATCAACAAATTATCATATTTGATTCCGAATACAATTTCTGTAAAATAGCGTGGCATTGTTAAACGAACATCATTGATTTTTATTTTTAACCTGAGAACACACGCTAAATTCCTGCTGTTAAAATGCAGTCTCTACCAGCGGTGGTTAATGATGTGCTTTGGGTATTACTTCAGGGATGTCATATCACTTAGAGATGTAACATTAGTCTTTTTTAGACAGTGCAGAGAGGCATGTTTTGCTCAGAGTGATAAAATGCCTTTGATTACCTTTGTTCAAACAAACAGGCTGGCATAGTAGTAGTGTCTGGCTGTATACCTTGTTTACTGACAAACTCTTCCTTGTTTGGCATCCTCACAATAGTGAAATGACTAGCAAATCATTTCAGCTGTAGTGGGTTTAAAGGAAAGTATTCTCTACTTCCACTCATCTTTTTTTCCAGGCACACTAAACAGCCCACTACTTTTACTTTGTGTGAAGTGTATTTTACTGACAGATATATTTGTCAGTTTGAGACCATAATTCATCTTTACAACTTCTGAAGTATTTTTTTTTCTTTCACGAGAGTCCGTGTACTTTTTGGGGGGCAATACTTTTTGTCAGTGGCAAAGATCCTGCAGGAGTAGAGTTGTCAGGAATAGAAATGCCAATTAACCAGAAAAGACTTCCCACAAAAGATTCACTGGACTTCAATATTTTCCATGTAGCTCAAGGTAAAGAGCTGAGGAAATTCACTTGTCAGAGGCAAATCATTAATGCCCTGCTTGTGTTAATTATCCCCTGATGACTTTGACCAGTTTTACTCGGAGGAAAGCGGAGGCAGACAAATTCTCTACTTCGGGGCCTATTCAGAGTGGCAACATGCTGCACTTTACCCCATGTGTCTGTGTTACTGCAGGCTCTCTGCCTGTCAGGGAAAGACTGATGCTGATTGACAGCAAACACAAGGTCTCTGTCACAGCTACTGTAATCACATTCGACATGGACTGAGGCATACAGTATTTGATGCCCCGATAGTCTGGAGGTATCAGATGCATAATGAATGTATTTTTTCATCATAATGTAGTTTCGATATCGTGGGGCATGCTGCTCCATGTCGATGTGCAGATGTCTGTTCTCTCTGCCTCTATTTTAACATAAGTTATTTCACTATGATGTCATGTCTTATAAACCTAACTTTTTGCTCCAGTTCTTAAATTACCATTTAGTCCAGGGGTTTTTAGTTCAGGGGCCACACCCCAATTTGATCTCAAGGGGGCCAGACCAGTAAAATGATTGTATAAAAATCTGTAAATAACGAGAACTTAACATCTTTCCCTTCGTACTCCATGCAAAGTACTTTATTATAATGTTTACAGTCTATGAACTACCCTTTTCACAACCTGAATTTTCATGAGAAAAAGTCATGTAATTTCAACTAGGGCAGGGCGATATGGACTAAAAGTAATATTGTGATATTTTTTATCTGAATGGCAGTATAGGATATATCATGTTTCCTTGACATATGGTATTTAAGAGTTTCTCCCCAATTAGCAGCCCTATGGCTCAATATTTTTGTCGGAGGCAAACCCTTAAGGGGACAACGAGGAGTTTTGGAAAGCGAAGTGTTTTCACGCTACATTTCCCATGAGCCTCAACGCGCACAATAAAATTCTTGGACCGTCGCAAGACGGGCGAAAGCGAAAACATTTGCCAAGAAAGTTTTCATTGATCAAGAATGAAAGTTGAAGGTTCAAAGACCGTCATAGTTCCGACCATAAACAGTGATTCGGCAGCGTTATTCCCATGACTCACTGGGCAGCATCCGTGAAACCGAAAGTAGGAAATGCTGGGTGAGCCAACCACATCTCCCTCTCACACTCTCACATAACAGACTGCTGAGAGATGGCAGAGAGAAGTGAAACTCCAAAGCTAAATACTTATTGACGGCTTAACATTTGATGAAGATTTGTCCCGGACTGGATCCTCCGGCGGGCTGGTTCCGGCCCGTGGGCCGTATGCTTAACACCCTTGATTTAGCCTGTCCTTCAGTAGCTGACCTGTAGTTAAGTATCCCCTGTCCATGCAGCTGATGAGTGCCTTATTTCCTAGACAACATATCTGGTTGTCACAAAAGAGCTGGAGGGAAGAATTATATTAGTTCTTGACCTTACTATGCCTTTGCTTTCCCCTGACTCTCAGCTGTCAAGTTACACGTTAATAGACAAGTCGAGACTATGTAGACATCCGCTGGTTCCTTTGCTACATACTAATGACTTGATCCTGTGAAAATAAATGCTAATAAAGTCCTCAGACATCAATAAAGGCCTCATACATAGTTCAACAAGCTTCCTCCGCATGACTCATGTGGTATCACCACATGGATACATAGCTGAAAAACAGTTAGTTATAATGGCACTGTGCGTTATATTTTATTTATTTTCTGAATTATATACTGAAAGCTGATTTATTTTCTGTCAAAGCCACTCCATCCACCCATCCACCCCCACAACCTATTTGATTGCTCTTAAGTGCTTCCTGCTTGGAGCCCCAGTATTAATGAGAGAGAAATTAACAACATTGCTGCCATTGTCCTGCCATTAGACTACTCCTGTCCCAATTAACCAACCTTACTCCCGTGGTTGTCATTATGGCGCCTTACCATCTCAGATCCTGAAGTTGGAATGAATATGAATTGCCGTGCACTTTTGAGTGGAGCTATTTTGAGAGAGGCTAATAAAGTTTGTTTGTTGAGCCGACGAGCGCTGTGACGACTTAAAAGCTCGATGTGAAATGAAATCGTCTGAGTGATGAGAATGGAAGTTGAGTGATGAGGTGCGCAGCGAGCAGACAGCTGTCGCCAAACACCAGTGTAAACAACCGCAGCCGTATACCTGCACGTGCCTGTAAATGTCTGCATATCTGTGCATACAGAATACAGCAGGGGGGAAGCGTTTCTGCATATAAATTGACCAGTAATAGTGGATTTAGTTGCTTAAAATAGCTTTTTAAGAGTGAGGGACAGACTCGGTACTGATGCCTGGCAGGAGGGTTTGACTCCCAGTTGTCATCAGTAAAGTCTACTCACACGTCATGAATAACCATACTTATCCACTCAAGTTGAGGCTGTCTTTCCTCCACTCAGAGTTCTCTGACTAATACTGCTTCTGTTTATCTATATTGGCACTTCTCCATTGACTGTGTTTGCATTATTGTTACGTCTGAATGTTGTATAAAAAGCAACAACTGCAAAGCACTATTCACTGCTATCTGCTATAGAAGTTATGGTCTGTGGCTGCCTGTGGAGTCTGCACAATGCAGACTGAATTTAAACAGTTGTTTCTTTATCTTAATGAGCATATTCTTACCACAGTTTTTTTTTTTTTTTTAGTTCAATTGTATGGAGCGGAGAATCTGCTTTGATTTATTTATTCATCTAATGTTATTTGCATTTAACTACATAAACTAGTCTATTTATTTATTTCAATGAACAAATAAGAGATCATCCACAAGGTATGTTATTCCTTTTCTGTGACAAGTTTAGTGACTTTGACTGACTCATTGTACCATTACATCCCTTGTTGTGGAGCAAAGTTGTGTTGCATATGTTACATAATAAGCATATCCATCTTCCTGAAGAGGGAATGTCAGGCACTACAATCTGGATATTTTCTGTGGGGTGGAACGGGGCAGGCAGCATCTTGGTTTGTGAGCGTTCAAACATAAGTGTTTTGGAGGGCTGCAGAAGGTTGGTGGTGGTTGCACGGAATAATGAAGCAGCTCTCGTCTATATTTGAACAGCTGCTCTCATTACGCTCTTCATGGTCTCTGCGATTTCCACTCAGAGTGGCGTGAACTTGGTTTTGATGTCACAGAAAAGAGAGAAAAAACAAACACCTCTTTTCCCACCTGTGTTTTCATCTCTTGCACCTCTCACCTCACTCATTGTCCTCCATCATTTGTTCTGCCTGGCATGCTCACGTCTGACTGGCAGACATGCTGCTGATTAATGTGTTCATAATCACCACGGAGACAGAGAAGGGTGATTAATACTAGTCATTTAACATAGTTAGAGCCTCCACTGAGAGTGTTTGTCTGAGTGTTTGTGTGGCTTCCTGGCCCAGGTTTGCGCCTGTGAATGACTGTGTGTGCCCATGCTCATGTATGTGTATGTGTATATGTGTGTATGTCACAGGAATGATTTATGTGTTTCCACTCTAATGACTCTAAGGTAATTGTTGTGAAATGAAAGCATGTTTACACCTTTTTGACTGTCATTGTATCGGCGGCTTGCAGCCTTCAGGTGAAGATGGAATCCAAGGGTGAACAGGAAAGGCTTGACATCGGTGTCTTTCAAAGTTTCCACCTGGGTTGACTGACATCTCTCAATTAAAGAGATCCAGTGGGACAGAACAGAGTAGCACTTGGGTGTTGGCAGCAGCCTTGAATCTGCTTTATATCTGCACATTGGCTTGTAGTATGTTATTGTGAGAGAATCTCCAGGGCCTTGCAGTCTAGTCAGTGGCCACCCAGCCTAATGACATGGGCTATTAAGGTTTCATTAATCCACACAGTGAGAGGATGGGGGATGATGTGTCTGCCGACGTACTGCAGCCACTGCAATGTCCTCCATATATAGAAATATATATATATATATATGCTCCAGTAGAGAGTATCTTTGTCAGGGACAGTGAAAAAGCATTTTGTTTTTCCTCTGAGATTGGCTAAAAGCATTGAACTACATAGACATATCTCCAGTGAATGTGCGCACACACATGCATCATACTTACCCTCATCATCATTACTACCATCATCATCATCATCTTCATCATCATCAGCACAATATCAAACCAGCGAAAAATGTACCTCAGGGAAGCAGCCAGTGTCTCCTCTCTTGAATTATCCGCAGCCTTTTTCTCCTCAGCAGTAGTATTTCATTTTACTTTTTTAATGGCCGACGGTTCAGCATATAAATATGATTTGAATTCCAACACTAATTAACTAATTAAGAAATATCAATGGCATTACTTATTTGTGTTGCTAGTCACATGTATTCATTGTATTTTGGGGGACTGAAATGTTCTGAATGTATATTTGTGTGGGTAAAAAACAGTGACTTAGCATATTTTTTTTGCGTTAAAATGAATGCATGATTGGAAATTAAACAGCTACACTCAGCAAAACTGCAATTGCCATTTTTGCCCAAGGCAAATATTTTTATTTTTTTTTTTTTAGTTAACATGAGACTGGTGAAGATGAATAATGTAAACAAGCAAATGACATGCACCAGCTTATATTGCTGGGAGGCACAGTGACCCACAGTCAAAGTTTTCCCTCTGAATTCTGCACAGGCAATTACTGTGGACTCATACAAAGCTATATTTAACCCACGGCAGAAAACCAGTTGTAATAGAGTGCACACTGACTCACTCCACACTGCCATACATGGATAGGGACCTTTTATTGTTGCTGTAATGTTCCTCTGTTGAGCCACATGTCTGCTCATAATCTGAAAGACATGAAAATAAAGCCTTTTTTTATAGCTTAGTAGTACAACATAATTTCTATATATTTAGACACCATCTGAGACCACTCTGACAGAGAGTAATGACGTTCAGTCAAGACGAACTGTGTTTGTGGCGCTCACATACACACGCAGGCACGCAATTACATTTCCTTGTGTTCTATTGTGTTCACATAAACTCAGAGTTACTGGGGGCTTTCTATCATTTGTATCGTAACCCACACCTGCAGTGAGAAGAGACAGTGGATATATCATGGCTGAGGTGAGGAGGGGGGGTGAAAGGTCAGTGCTGACTCAGGAGGAAGCAGATGGAGAGTCTTCTTTTAATTGGATGGTAGTTTTACGACAAATCGGTCATGGTCATGGGTGATGCGTAAAAAAATGTCTCTTCTCTTCTCTTCTCTTCTCTTCTCTTCTCTTCTCTTCTCTTCTCTTCTCTTCTCTTCTCTTCTCTTCTCTTCTCTTCTCTTCTCTTCTCTTCTCCAACTGTACCTGGAGGTGTTCCCATCCTTTTTCTTTTCACTTTACTTGACTGATGACTTTAATATTTACTTGCAATCTCCCTCTCTCAACGTAGGGTGGGGCAATAAAAGTGTAAAGCAGAAATACATGATAGGCATTAATATATTTTAAAACTGAATAAAGTATATGACTATAAAAGACTATATGAGTGGATGATATCTTCCTCGAATGGTTTAAGACTGCAAGACCAATAAAGGCTAATGGAAGAAGAGATCAAACTCTATCAGGCAGGGTGAATATCTTCTCTCTCTGCTGCATGGAAGGGATCTTGGCCCACTTCCACTTCACACCTTACAGTAATATTCCTTATATCTTAATCGGTTTTCATAGCTTTACTAAAGCAAATATCCCCATAAGGTGTGCTAAGAGACTGTCATCAAAGCTCACATCTCAGTCACATGATGCCAGCCCTCAGTCTCTCTCTGAGCAGTGCCAGCCATCTGAATCTTGGATTGGGATTTTCAGTTACTCCTCCTCTAATCTAATTTCGACACTCACCTTGCTGTCTTGTCTACATACACGAGCCCTAGCCTAAATCGGCAACAGCCCCAAAATGCAAGACTTAACAGGCAAACTGCTCACTGCCTTTTCATTCTCATCCATGACTTTCCTTTCTCCTGACTAGAGAGAGGCATACCAGATAATACAGACTATGGCATCCATTTGCATTGCATATTGTCCCAAATATAGGCATGGAGCAGCCGAGTAAGACAGAGGGAGGGATTACAGAGAGTGATGGCAAAAGAGAGAGAACAAACGCTAATCTCTAAAAAAACGAACAGTGAAAGCCAGACAAAGGGCCAGTGAACACAACGGTGGAATAAAGGCCTTTTCTGTCTTGTTTTGCAGCCTGTACTTTTCAGTTCATGCATTTGGAAGAATCTTTGAATGGGTGCACAATAGAAAGGCTTTGTCAGCGACCCTCAAACTAATTGTAGGAAAACAAATACATGGAGCTCCTTAGGGGGAAATGATACTGTGGGTGGACAGCAGGAAGGACAGTGTGGAAGACAGGGAGCTGAAAGTTTGGGTTTGTGGTTTTGGCAGGTCTTGATGCCTGGATGACTCATTCCCTATTCCCCACATCCCCCGGAAGCTACTCATCTCTTGCCTGTTCTCCCTTCCTCCCACATTTGCCATTCTCAAACTCATATCTACCCTCACAACCTGAGTGAGATGCCAATCTGAGAGTCTTGAAAAACTGAAGTTTTACCCTTAATGCAAGTATAGGGAAAGAGATATGCTCTTTAATGTGGTTGGACATTGAGTCAGCAGTACCACAAGGGACCGAGGACTCTGGCTGAGATGAAAGAGAGGAGCAACTGGGACACCAGATGTACATCTGGGGTCCATCCACTATCATTTCCCCAGCTTGTCTCAGTGGCTTATTTCCACATGCTGGACATGCACGTTTAGAATCAGGATAAGAAAATCAATTTTACTTTTGCGAGGAGTTTTGAGTTACAAATGCACACCTCAGATATGCCCCCAGAAGCAGAAAATGCTCCGTTTTAAGTTGGATTTATATTTCTGGACATAGTGAAGTTACTATCTGTGGGTAACGACGCACTGAATGAAAACTATCTCAAGTCGGTTGAAAAATAAAATGTTTTTCTTTGTACATTTTGTTGCTTTGTTAGCATCAGTGATATACCCCACTAGAAGTGAGAGAACATGATACATCCTCCACCTTACCGTGGATAATATTGTTACAAGTCAGTTTCTATCCTTATTGAGTTTTAAAATGTACATTGATAATATTTTAAGTGCACACTGGGTGTTACCATCAAAATAAAATATGCACAATTCAGCATATGTGAAAGCATCTTACATGCTTTTTGTGAGGTCACCTTTTGCCCTCCACCGATGAAAGCCCCATAAATTCCACTATATATGCTTACGTGTAAGATTATAAGTGGTCTGAGTAGGTGGTAATGTGAGCGCAGTTTCTTGCCAAAAAGGTCTCAAAAACTGCATAATCACAACCTTAGTTGCTCTACTCCACCCACCTTGAGCATTTGGATCCAGGAGCAAGTGCAAGCACAATGTGGCTGCGTTTGTGCTATCAACAGCCTTGCACCTGCACAAAAACAGAGTTTTAGTCTAATTGGTGTATTTGTTTACCTTGAAAGTCTTCAGAGTTTACCTGAGAAGATGCCAGAAAAGTGGGATAGTAAAAGAAAAGGAAACCATTGCGTAGCATGTAAGAGCTGAAACAGTAGTTGTACATTGGAGTGGGTTGATTTTAGAGTAAAACTGAAGTGTGTGGGTAGTTGCCATTGAACCCAAAACTGATGTACAAGTACAGATGTAGTAGGTACCATTTTAATTAATCCTCTCCTAGACTCTTTTATCACTCTGGGCTGATTCAAAGAGACTGTTGTTTCAGGGTTTGTGCATGTTGGTGTTGGCAGGTAACTAAAGAATAACCTTCAAAAACAGAGCTTTTTGGTGAATACCTCACCAACAGCCCTTCAAAATAAACATAGATGGCTTTTAATGGTTATTGTTACTTTATATATTTTTCCCACTTGCAGTTAATTAGCTTGTTTTATACTTTATGTTGACCTTTATGTACTGCCTTACCCTTTAATATGTGGGAGCCTTGGGGCTTATTGTTTTAAAGGGAAAATTCTGACTCTGCACTTTTCAGCACCTTCATTATAAAAAAGTGCACAGGAGCAGATTGCATAGCAACATGGGTTTATATGCCATTTAGTTTTATGATTGCCAGAAAGTTGCTGTTACTAATGGGATGCTTTTAAATCATGCATGAATTTTATGTCCACATGAACTTAATAATAATCATTAAAAAAATAATAATACTGCATTTTTAGGGCATTTTCTGTAAATAACAGTACCCAACTCTGTCCGCATTTCTAAAAGTCACACAGTAATTTTGCACAATTCAGAAATAAAGGTGAAAACTTGTAGATAGAGTTGATTACAAAAAGCAGGAGGAATAAGGGCTGCTTCTTGAGCACTTGATGACGCATATATGATTGTCAGAACATGATGATCTGTTTTCTGCTGAAGCACATTAAGACGGGCTCAAACCGTGCATGGACATGCAATCGAGCATGAACACAAATAAACACAAACTAGAAATGAATGCAAAACCCCACAGATCCTTCTCTCCTAACACAACAATGTAGTTATTTCAGGATGCACTGGTATCAGGGGAATACAATGTGCTGGCTGTGTTTGGGGGATTTGACAGTGTTGCCAGGTTCAATATCATTAGCATGGTTTCACCTGTCTCCTCGCATACTGCGTCATCTCAGACTCACTTGGAAAAACCAACAGCTCATACACACAGACCACAAAGGGAGTGAGAGAGATGGGAGGGGGGAGGGAGTAATTGCCCACTGTAGTAGCATAAATGTCCATCTTAAACCATCAGATCACTTGATATTGAATCTTGTTAGTAAAACAAGTGAAAAAAGATTATTGCACTTACCTGCGGGGCCATGACTTGTCATTTTCACACTTTGCTCCCTTAGGATTGAACAAACAAGATTTAATGTGTTAACTGATATGCTTTAAAGGTGCTTCTACATTGATTTTGTAACTGGGGACAGAGCCTCTTTCCAGTTTTCATGCCAAGCTAAACTAAAAGGCTGTGGGCAGTCACTTCATTCAGTGTTTATTGTATTATGTAATATAAGAACAGGACCTTCAGTGGGGATTCTCATCTTGCTTTCCTCAAGACAGCAATAGAAGCATATTCCTAAAATACTACAATAAAAACCATATAATAAAAAGAAAACACTACGATCCCGCACTTATAGTAATAACCTCTAGTGGTACTAGTATCAACTGAAGTAAGCCATAGATAATAAACACCTGCCAGAGTACGCCACTTTAATATGTTTTTAACAGCTTTTGGATGGCATTGGATTTCTATGACACGGCCTGAGCTGCGTCGGGCTGTGGCCATATTGGATTATTAGTGGAAATGTGTCATTCATTGTGGTTAATAGAATAGAAGCAAATAGAAAGATCAATTACTGTATAGAGCAAGGCTTGCTTTGTAGTGAGAGAAAAGATAACTAGTTGAAGTCAGTAATGGTATGATCTTGGGATTCTTCGTACATTCAAGTGTACGTTTCGGCCTCGGGGATGATGTGTTTAAGATAATACCCCTGTGTTCTCTAAATGACTTTTCTTCATCACACCGTGTGGTGGCTTTGTCTTCCATACCTCGTTTCTGTCTCCTCAAGACTCCTGTGGAAGAAAAGGATGGCGTTCCCTGTAATCGGCCCAAGGATATTATTGGCGTTTGTTTATTGTTGTGTTTGATAGATCTACGGGGAGGGCTCAATTATCACTGGCGCTTTTAAGAGTGACCTTGGAAACTCATTTGTTTTTCTCCCGTTAACCAGAGATCCAATACCGCCGGCAGACGATTACACCCATCCAGAACTGCACAGATATTGTTTAGAGTAGTGCGGTGTGATTGATAGTGTGTACACAGTCTGCGTGTGTTTGTGTCTTCATCAACCTTCGATGATGGTGAAACGTGTCAGCCATGTTTGACAGGAATTTAACAGAGAGGAAGGAATAAAGAGAATAGCTACGAGTTTGACAGTGTCCGTGTCTTCAACATAGAGAAGTAATTTGTGGCTCTGTATAGTTTCCTCAAAGTATTTTTCCATTGTCCATTTAATAGTAGTTCAGTCCTCTTTGTGACATTGCGTACCTACCTGACTTTTTGAGCAAGACAAATAAACCACACTGACACTGGGATCAATTGCAGAGCAAGTGAGACTAAATTCGTTACCTCCATGAATTAACCTACTTGAGTTTATGTTTCTGCTCCAATTCGTCTGATCGTCTGTAGGCCTATGCCTATTTGTGAAATATATCCTGAAGGTCAGGATGCAAGAACCTGATTAACTCTCCAGACAGATTCTCTCAAAATTGACTTTAGTGGATGGATTAATGGGCTCACTCTCTTCTGGTAGTGCACCTTTTCTTTTTCTTCTGGAAAACGGACTGGCGTAAAGATGTGCATGAAATTGTAATGTCACAGGTTGTGACTGGACAAAATCAAAGCAAGACAAAAGCCAGTGCTCGTACGGTGCATCACTTTGATACGGTGGCCCTGAAGTGCAAAACACAACGGCAAATCAGACAACAACAGCAAAACAGAAAACACAACACGAAAAAAGAAAACACAACGGCAAAAGAGAAAACCACACAAAAAGAGAAAACACAACAACATTAAGAGAAACACAACAACATTAAGAGAAAACACAACAACATTAAGAGAAAACACAACAACATTAAGAGAAAACACAACGAAATTAAGACAAAACACAACAACATTAAGAGAAACACAACAACATTAAGAGAAAACACAACAACATTAAGAGAAAACACAACAACATTAAGAGAAAACACAACGAAATTAAGACAAAACACAACAACATTAAGTCAAAACACAACAACATTAAGAGAAAACACAACAACATTAAGAGAAAACACAACGAAATTAAGACAAAACACAACAACATTAAGAGAAAACACAACGAAATTAAGACAAAACACAACAACATTAAGACAAAACACAACAACATTAAGAGAAAACACAACGAAATTAAGACAAAACACAACAACATTAAGACAAAACACAACAACATTAAGAGAAAACACAACGAAATTAAGATTAAGATTAAGAGAAAACAACAACATTAAGAGAAAACACAACGAAATTAAGACAAAACACAACAACATTAAGAGAAAACACAACAACATTATTAAGACAAAACACAACAACATTAAGAGAAAACACAACAACATTATTAACCAAAACGGAAAAGGTTACCATCGGTTTGATGTCTAGTCTCTGATTGGCCCTTTTTACAGTGACGTCAGACAACTTCCGGGTTGGAAGCCAGTTTAGTGCGTTAGCGACTTAGCGAGCAATGTTGAGCCTACAGCCAGGCTCGGCTGTACTGCAAACGTGGCTCTCGTTTAAGGCTCCGGTGGTAACTTATCTCATAACCTGGTCCCGACCAGGTCCTGGTCCCGACCAGGTTATGTTCAGAGTTTAATCATAAAACCGGCGATACAAGCGCCGCTGTTTCACTGCGTCACCTTTACTTTGAAAGTCCATGGATCTGGACGGAGCGTTTGTATGGAGGAGAAATCAGCTGATCGCTGCTGTTTACTTCTCTCTGAGCGTCTCTGCTGAGCTGTCTCCGCCTACAGATGTTCTCCTCAACCGTAGCCTAGACTATAGCGTATATACTTTATTGTAGGCTGTACAGTCAGTCACTGCTGGCAGCAGGACAGACAAACAGATGATAATCGGCAAAGTTAATAATTTCACTTAATGTGGCCATGAATAAATTAATTCCAATGTGATCGCCTGTTATAGGCCTATCAGTGTTGCCCACACGCAAATCTTGAATACGTTTCCACTGTTTTCACATTTAAAAAGCTCTTTGTTGTCTTTGTACAGAGACGATATAAAAGTTGCTGCAGCACCTAAAAAACCCCACTGTAACCTATTCAGACTCGCTTCCAATAAAAACCCACTCGCGTTATAATTGCGATATTAACTTTGCCGATTATCATCTGTTTGTCTGTCCTGCTGCCAGCAGTGACTGACTGTACAGCCTATACGCTATAGTCTAGGCTACGGTTGAGGAGAACATCTGTAGGCGGAGACAGCTCAGTAGAGACGCTCAGAGAGAAGTAACAGCCGCTGATCAGCTGATCTCTCCTCCGTACAAACGCTCCGTCCAGATCCATGGACTTTCAAAGTAAAGGTGACGCAGTGAAACAGCGGCGCTTGTATCACCGGTTTTATGATTAAACTCTGAACATAACCTGGTCGGGACCAGCTAGGACCTGGTCGGGACCAGGACCTGGTCGGACCTGGTCGGGACCAGGACCTGGTCGGGACCAGGTTATGAGCTAAGCATAAGTTACCACCGGAGCCAAACCGGAGCCGGCTTAAACAAGAGCCACGTTTGCAGTACAGCCGAGCCTGGCCGTAGGCTCAACATTGCTCGCTAAGTCGCTAACGCACTAAACTGGCTTCCAACCCGGAAGTTGTCTGACGTCACTGTAAAAAGGGCCAATCAGAGACTAGACATGTCGCCCGATGGTACCTACCTTTTCCGTTTTGGTTAATTTCGTTGTGTTTTCTCTTAATGTTGTTGTGTTTTCTCTTAATGTTGTTGTGTTTTGTCTTAATGTTGTTGTGTTTTGTCTTAATTTCGTTGTGTTTTCTCTTAATGTTGTTGTGTTTTCTCTTAATGTTGTTGTGTTTTGTCTTAATGTTGTTGTGTTTTGTCTTAATTTCGTTGTGTTTTCTCTTAATGTTGTTGTGTTTTCTCTTAATGTTGTTGTGTTTTGTCTTAATTTCGTTGTGTTTTGTCTTAATTTCGTTGTGTTTTCTCTTAATGTTGTTGTGTTTTGTCTTAATTTCGTTGTGTTTTCTCTTAATGTTGTTGTGTTTTGTCTTAATGTTGTTGTGTTTTGTCTTAATGTTGTTGTGTTTTCTCTTAATGTTGTTGTGTTTTCTCTTAATGTTGTTGTGTTTTGTCTTAATTTCGTTGTGTTTTGTCTTAATTTCGTTGTGTTTTCTCTTAATGTTGTTGTGTTTTGTCTTAATTTCGTTGTGTTTTGTCTTAATTTCGTTGTGTTTTCTCTTAATGTTGTTGTGTTTTCTCTTAATGTTGTTGTGTTTCTCTTAATGTTGTTGTGTTTCTCTTAATGTTGTTGTGTTTTCTCTTTTTGTGTGGTTTTCTCTTTTGCCGTTGTGTTTTCTTTTTTCGTGTTGTGTTTTCTGTTTTGCTGTTGTTGTCTGATTTGCCGTTGTGTTTTGCACTTCAGGGCCACCGTACTTTGAGCTGCAGTATGGCTGTTGTGTGGCGTCAGTGAAGTTCCAGTAAATGCAGAAACTCCATCACTAGATGATGGGAAAAAAATATATATATATTGGCCAACCTTTAATATATTCTCAGTTTGATATACATAATGTAGAGTATAATTACTACAACCCAAGTCTGCCTTGGAAATTCACTTTTATATTCATCAGCTCCATCCAGAAGTATCGCTTCCATGACTTCAACCTGTTCTTCAGCCGACAGCCTCTGTGACCTAAACTCTGCTGTTTCTGACAGACATGACACACTACACTGTTTGATGTCTATTTCATGTCTTGGTAAGGTGCATTCACAATTCTCTTAGCAAGAAGACTTGTATATTTCTCTCTGCTGAGAATGAAACAGCATTGCAAAGTAGTCACGATGAGGTTAGTTCTCATTTGACTAGATATTGAAATCAGATGAGTACATCATCAATAAAAGCACCATTACTTTCCCGAGTTCCTGTCTTTGAAAAAGAAATTTGAGGCTGGATTGAGGAGCTAACCTGAATCATGCTGCTGATTTTCATTAAAAATACATGATCAGTGGATCAGCATTAATGCCTCTACTTAATTATCACTGTAAAACTGATCCCCTTTGGTTAATGATGCTCCTTGGGATATTTTTGTTCTGTTGAACAAAGTAAAAGCAGCTTGTTGAATTTTTTATTTTATTTTTTGGTGGTCTTTTCATCAGGTTACACTGCCGCCTGTAAGCTTATCAGACTGACCAATCGCTAAACCAGCCACTAGAACAAAACACAAACAATGTTATCAGAGGTGAATCAGCCAATCTCATGACCAGCAATGGTGGAAAAACAATGTGATTGGTGAACCCGTAATGACAGAGAATGGTAAGATCAATGTGGGATTGAACATAAACGGGATCTCAACTGATCTAAAGACATCAAGTGGATTCGCAAGACCTTTCTAGGTTGGCTTGAGGAAATGTGAAAAATTAAAAAAAGAAAAAAAAGATGAAGGCCGGTGCGTTGTTCTTTTCCCAAAAGGAAATTTCTTTCAATCAGTGTCCATATTATATGTTCTGTGAGGGCAGAAAATGAGTTGTGGGAAGAGGAAGAAAGGAATCCCTCAGATGATTTAACAAGGCTTTTTGATGGGGCCAGAGGTCTGTGCATGAATAAAACATGGCGGGCTGAGAGAGGAGGAAGAACAGACATTAAGGTTCTGTTGGACCAGGGAGTTTAAGGGAAGAGTCGGCACGTTGCCTCTGATGGCTCTGCAGTTTTACCAGTGGTGGTTTTCAGCCGCCTCTGCAGTACCTTGTTTTTTTTGCACTCAGAGCTTCAGCCTGGTGCAGCACAGACTCAGGAGACATAACTGCCCTGAAGGCCTCTCTTAATACTTTGGCCTTAACTTACAGTGTAAGGTTGATGATTTTTTACTGCCTGGGTGGATGTTGTTTGATGAAAGGAATGGGGTCTATGTCTATGTTGTTGGGCACAGGGGGCTCTGGTGGTTCATTTAAACCCCCCAGTGTATGTCTGGTCTCAGTTACATCTGAAGGTCACAGCTACAGCGCCACTCTAGTGCTTTGATACTGCCATTCTGGACTTAAGGGTCTTCCACGCTGATTAGTTTTACCTCAGAAAGATATGGCATGTGTGTGTGTAGGTGTGTGTGTGTGTTTGGGAAAAGGGCAGAGAGAGAGTGAATTTATTAATATCCGCATACAGTACGTGTTTGTACTGTGGATGTTTTGCTAGCGGTGGCTTATGCGAGTGTGCGACTGCATGTACATCTGGATGGGCTGGCTGGCGTTATAATTCACATTGCCTCATTAAAATGCTAAAACTTTTGGCTTTAAAGTCACAGTGACCTGCGGTCTGCTGTAAGCACCAGGACCTGCATACTGAGCAGAGCTCTGATTGATCTGCCTAAGTAGCTGCAATTAACGGAGATGTTCTTCCACCAGAACCCGGCACCTCTCCCCCACCACACCGCGCGCAAACACCCCAAAGTGAACACATATATGGTCAACAGATGAATGAATTTGTGATTTAATGTGCTTGATCCTAAATGCAGACTTAGCCACCTTTGACACCAGAACCCCACCCATGACTGATTATGCATCGAGTAATTTGACACCTTGCCCCTTGAACAGAAAAGGGACGACATGAAACGATGAATATAAATCGGGTGGAAAAAAAAGGGCTGATTCCGCTGAGAAAAGATTGGTGAATTGCCTGATGATGACGACCTTTATTCAAAATCCTGAAAGGCATTAACAGATAAAAGAGTGTGGAAGGTATACCTCTATGCTTGTGTTAGGTAAAATAGATTCTGATTAGTCCTACCTATTCCTCAGACCATCAATCAAAGTTTGACAGTGAAAAGACAGCGGACTTCAGATGCTCCCGAATCAGGATGTTTCCTGCAAAGGTTATGTAACCGTTTCACTTTTTACATTTTTTTTCATGTTTGATATCATGCACTGTGTGTCAGTGTGTGGTTCACAGCTCAGCCCCCTCAGTCAAGAACACCACTGCCTGCCTCCATCACCTTGCCTTTTTGCCCAAAATACATTTCTTGGATAATCATCAAAAGTTTGACTCAGTCTGTGGAGCTTTGGGGCCTGGAAATGGAAACTGATTTAGCACTGTTCTCTCAAGACAATTCCGCATAAAATCTTATATGGTCGGTGAGAAAGGGAGCAAGGAGTGAGAGCGGGAGAGCAAGGAGTGGTGGGTGAAAAGAGACTGTAGAGGTACTGTATAGCCACAACACCCTTCAGGAGACCTCCATCAGCTTGCTCAAGAGTTTCTCTGTTGCTCCCCATGGCCACTTTCAGCCTAAAACTTTAATGTTGAGAGCAAAAAAAACTAGGGGTCGACCGTGAAATGGGGAAAAGCAGAGGTGACTTTGGGTCAAACTGATATTTATGGTGGTCTTTTCATCCCTCATCCCATGTTTATTAATCTCCTAATCCTTAATGGCATATCCATCAGTTTTTGATCCTCTGCCACCGCCACAGTTTGTCAGAATCTTAAGTCAGTCTTTAGCTGTATTGTGGCATCTTAATGAAAGTTGATTCCAGCTCAAATTGCACTTTAATTCAAAGTGACGCTTTTATTTGTCCCTATATGGCGAAAAAAGGGGAGCAATTCAACACAAGTGAAAAGAGCACTCAGCTCTGCTGTTTGGGCGCCTTTGTGTGTGCGTTCACGTTGTTGGGGGATCATGCGGTATACTGTAATCCGTCGATGTGATATGTGTTACCAAGGATATTGAGCTATGATAGGTTCCAGCTCTGTACTGTACTCGGAGCCAGTGGTGCTGCTGGCGCTTTACATCCGACTAGTATCTTTCCAAACGGACATGTGCCAGACCCTACATGAGCCCCCTCCTTCTGTTAAGTGATAAAACATCCCCCTGAGGCATGCTGACTCACTTTATCAGTCTTGCACTTGCCGTTGTAAATCAAGGCCAGTGTCACACAGCATGGCTTCGCATTTCTGCCTTATTCCCATTGTGCCATGTAGCCTCCAGGCCACACTAGAAGGAGGGAGAATTATAATAATCTGATCAGTTAAATACCTTAATTATGCCCATGTTTAAAACTAAAGAGAAGACCAACCAATGCCAAACGATGTGGGGTAATTATCTTGTTTTCTTGGAGGAATTTAACATCAACAGTGCAGTAACCTGCCCTTTGGATATTCTGTAATGTTTCCTTGAAATCCATTCAAGGCAGTATGAGAAATATATTGTATGTTTAATTTTTGGTTCTTTACCCATGACAGTTGTGGTTATACTTAGAGCAATTTCAAAGGAAACCCTTAATCTTATTGTTTGATACGGAGCAGAGTTTGTCTCTCTGGTGTTTTTTCCGCTGTTATCAGAGGCAGCCAACGTGGGCTGTTGAGAACAAATATATGATGAACTCAGGGGTTAGCATTAGCAGAAATATAATCGGTTGGTAATGCAGTTGCTTAAGTGGGGACATTGCAGAGCGTAGATACATAAATGCATGTTGCACCCTCACTCTTGTTAACAATCACATTTACATACATCTTTACCCTCTCCAGACACAATGCTTTTTATGAAGGGCTCTCGGGTTGCATAAAAAAGAGTTTGTTCATCTGGTTTGGACATGGGGTCAAGCTCAATGATGCCTGCAAACCTGACCTTAAGCTTTTGAGATTCAAACTGTTTGATCAGCGAAGCTTCCCTCACTGGGAGTCTCTCAGACATGGGTTGAGGTCATTGGCATCACTGACGCACAAGTTCGAGGATGGAAGCCACACAAACTGGAAGCAACCATGGGAGAGAGGAGAAATAATTGAAGCTTTCATCTGTAACTTCAGCACTTTTCTACATTCTGCTCCATTTGTCTGCTCGCAGTGTGGCTGAAAAAGCCAAACCACTGACATTTTGATACATTATATTTCTTTGTCATGTTCTCACTGGCTCTTACACGCTGCTCAAAACTCTATCCAAAAAGTCCTTTCCTCTCTTTCTGGCTCTCACTGTGACCCTCTGTGCAGGGGAGTTGAAATTAATCGTTCTAAGATCACGATGCAGATGCGGATGATTCTGCATCGATCCAGGAGGAACATATAATCGATTATAGCCGCCCACGTCATGTTTCTTGTTGATCCTCTGGCCACAACTGGACAAAGAAGTTCTAGAGTTCCAAAAAACTTTGTTGTGACCTGCTGTAAAGTAGCAACATTGCATTGAATCAGGGGAGTACACAAGTAGGGAAGTAAAAGTGAGGAACGATTAAAAACTCATCAAGTGTTTTGAAAGCAGATTTATGGGCTCATTTCATTTATTTTATTTATTTTGTTTTTTTAAGTGAGCAGGAGGCATGACCTGACACACTCTGTGTCTAATGTTTGTTATGCAAAAATAACATACTTAGGCAATACTGCTAATTTGAGCAACCGCGTTCCCATTGGCCCCTTTCATTTAAAGAAGCTAACGCCAGCCATTTCTGTTAAAAGTGATTTTTTTCTTTTATGAAAACACACAATGGACTGCATAAACTAGATGAGTTTAATATCAATATGTTGTTTACTGTTGTAAATACTCCTGCTGACTGCTGTGTTCAGACATATTCATGTTTGTGATATGTGCTGCATTCAGGACATTCCCTGTCCTTCATAGAGCAGAAGATAGCTACTATAGATTCAGAAATATTAGTGTTTGATTCAGGAATTTATTTCATAAATACTGTACCTATTTTAAAGTCATTTTCTTTGTTGTATGTAATTATTTAATCAAAAAATCCACTTTGCACTTTTTTGCACTGGGGGTTGGCTGGAGGACGTGGACCTTCTATGCATCTACTTTATAAAATGAGCCAGTTATGGAGGTTGGGGGAGATGAGGTGGACACTGTTGGAAAATGTAATTTACTGTTGTGGAATTGGCATGAATGCTGTAACTTGTATCAATGTGTGCATGAGGGTGTAGGTGCACACACCAAGTGCAGGAGTGTGTGTGTGTGCAGGCGCACTTGTGTCAGTGTATTTCAAGATAAAACATGATGTGTCCCGAAATCACTTTGGCTTTAACAACTGGAGAAATGCCTGGTAAGCAACTGGCCTCATTAGCATACAGATCAGGAGGCACTGTAAGTGTTTGTGAAGTATAATTCACTTTTGCCTTTTGCAAAGCAATAAATGGAGTGTCCTTTCCCTGCAAATGCCAAAGCTGGTCTTTCCTGGTCCCATTATTTTTATTGGACTACGGTTTGGTTAAGAGTCGTTAACATTACAGTTCGCCTTGATTGTTAGACCCTCCCTTTAATAGATCTCAAAGGTGCCGCATTTTAACATCAAGTCACAGCCACATTAATTTTGAAACATTAGTTTAATTATCATAAACAAACAGGACAATCTCAGAGAAGACTGGCAGCTTCTGCCAGCCTCTACAATATATTGTCTGCCATTGGGCTTGACTTTATTGGAAATCATGATGGATTATATAATTGTGTTATGGCACAAAACAGAAGCACAAGCAGAGTTATTTTCTTACAGTAGCAGATGATAGACTGAGTAACAGACGATACAGAAGTGAGTTATATATATTCCGTCTTCTATAAGGAATCAATTCATAAAAATATAATAAAAGACAGTAACATTTTCCGTTCATATCTTATGCTGTAAATATTCTGTGAATGAATGAATATCTATGAATCGAAGAGCTGACTCCATATGCTGAGCTGATAAAGCTGCCAGAGATACTAATGGATGTGTAGTCTTGAAATAATTTATCAGTGTAGATGCTATACTATCCAGTACAGCAATTCAGAACATGCTACCTTTGGATTTGCATGTTAAAAAGCCTGCATGCTAATGTACTAATAATCTAAATGTCTCTTCTCTGTCTCTGTGTCTACAGGTTCACTGGCCCCAACCTTCCCTCACCAATCATTAGCAGCAAGAACTGGCTCCGACTGCACTTTACCTCTGATGGCAACCACAAGTTGAGAGGCTTCAGCGCCCAGTACCAAGGTGAGAAAATGAGATGTTCTGATTCAAAATGACAATCACAGTGTGATTTATAAAACAGTAAACATTGGAGTATCAATTCCACTTGTTTGCAAGAAATACCAACATCTAGTCACCAACTGACTGATGTGCCAGATACCAACAAAACCGTAAGAGCTGTCCTCAGGCCAAAGTCTGAACATCGTACTGAAACTGAAAACTGTTAAGTATATTCTGTCTCTTAATGTTGTGAGACGCATTAAACAGAACAGAACAGATCATGTCAATATATTCTCAAATCCTATTGAAAAAAAAACACACATTTGCGAGCTAGACCCGAATCATTCATCTTGTTTTTGTGTGAATGAGCTGACATTTCCCTAAATGATCACGCTCTGTCTTAATTTAAGGTTTTTCTACTGTTTAAACCACTTGCAACAAGATAAATGATGCTGGTACTCTGCACAGTAGTTGTGGTTGCTTTCAGAAAAACAAGATTTACAGACTCTGTATTAGTGCCACATAACATATACAGTAAAGACACAGCTGTGCCTCTGTATCCATTTCCTATCCCAATACTCTTAGAGGGTTCAGGGGTCAACTTTCAGAAGGGATGAGCAGTGGAAAAAAGGATTAGTTCATCCACAAAATAAAGGTGATCTCGTAGGATCTCACCTCTGCCCAGTTGCTGGGAATCTCCTAGGTGATGGAGAGAGAAAAAGAATCGAGAAAAATTAAGAGAGTGGGGGAGTGAGAAAGGGGGGAGGGGGAGAAGAAACTGTAAAGGAAAAGGCGTCGAGCCTATGGGATTACAGGTTCAATGATAGATAAATATGTTTGGAAGATCAGAGAGAAACGGGAGACTAATACTTTAATTAGATTAAACACTGACTCCATCTGCACCACCACCCTACGCCCACCCCCATCAGCCATTCTCATCATGAGAGCTTCCATGAATCCACAGCAGCAGCATGTTGCAGCGATGAAATGAATACTGATTGAATATCTTCACTAGCTTTCAATCTTTTCTTCTTCACTGTCCTTCATTGTACCCCCAGTTGTACCCTGCATCTAACATCTTAATTTCTTTAGTACAAACACGATTATATTTTTCTTACCTCCTTTTGTAATCAGGGTAACAAGGTTATTCATTGTGATCGTTCTTCTAAAACACAAAATAAACAGCCCTTTTCTGACACATGACTCATATTAGCTTTGAATGACAATGCAGATGAACTAAGCAAAGGATTTAAACACATTTGTGCAAAGCAAGTGAAGTTCTTTTGTCAGGAACCATCAAAGTAATTAAATAGGTTGAGTGTAAAAGGGTGCACAGACAATGCTGATGGTGTTTTTGAAATTGGTGAATAAATATGCATTTAGATGAGCCTCTTGCTTTGCAGGCAGCGTTGACTTTTTCCTGCTATTATCAGGAATCTCACTCCATATTTTTATCGTATTGAAATGAGGCTTTTTTCCTCCCACATAGACTTCCTGCTAATCCTAATAATCAAATAATAACATTGTTCCCTGCACACTTCATTTCACAAGATTGCAAAGAAGTTGTACATTGCTGACCTCCTTTCTTCAGTGTGAACTTGATTTATGGAATGATATTAAGTGAATGCATTGTGTTGATGTAGTTTAAAGTAAAATGTTGAGTTTTACTGTTATACCGTATATAAAAAATAAGTCAGAACATAAGCGAGCATGTGAGTAGGTGTAGGCAATGATGTATGCTGCACTATATTACATGTTGTATCTGCTGCAGACTTTAACCACTGCTGGCATGAGTGGGTGTAGCTACGATACTTTCTCCCATCTAATGTCCTGTATGTCTCTCTGCTTCGCTTTCCACCTACAGTGAAGAAGATGACTGAACTTAAGTCCCGAGGTGTGAAGATGCTGCCTAGCAAAGACAACCACCACAAGATATCAGTGTGTAAGTTACAAGTCTCAACTTTCATATCACCCAAATAAACTTGTTTAAAGCAGCAGCCACTGATATAAGGAGAGAGAAAGAAAGAGAGTGGTTTGAAGAATTTCACTTCCATCGTCTCTCCTTTGTCCCCACTTTTCTTCATAGCACTGCAGACTGACATCGGTAAATCTGTTGTGCTTACGAGAACATTTTGCTCAAGGATAAACAGTCATTTTACCTTTAAGAGCAATTAATTGCTTGACTTAAGTTTAAAAAAGAAATAATAAGAGTCAAAAAATGATTCCGACACAGGGGTCTGCCTATGCTAAAAAACAACTCTGAGCCAGTGAATAAGTCTGTTGACTTCACCACGTCCGTGTCTAGCTTTAGGTGACATCAAACAGTCCTGTTCATCCTCTCACCTTTTTCGACTCTCTTTCAAAGTCATTTAAAAAGTTGCTTCTTTTTTTCCCCCCCGGAACTCCTTGGCCAGAGAAAAGGCTAACTGCAGACTGTTGAAAGGTACAAACACAAAAGGACACAGTCTGTGCTGGAGATGCCGTTCTAATGGCAAATGGACGGGAGTAATTGCATTGGTTGCTCTTTTCACCATGGCAGCCATCCTTGCCCTTGTTCTCTCTCACCCTCTGTCTGAGTTCACTGTTCATTATCCCATTTTCCATTTTTTGAACATCTGGAATATTAATAGCCTGACAGCTATGAGTCACCTGGCTGAAGTGGCAGAGAGAGACGGATGTTAAAGGGTTTAAGAACAACCTGTTGAACAAAAAAGAGGTGCATTAATGCTAATCCTGCCTCAAGGCCATTTCCAGTTCATTTTATCCACTTCTACCTCCTACAGTACTTTATCCGCTACTTTTAATCCATGTGTCTCTTTAAAAAATCACTTCTTTTCTCTTTTTTTATTTTTTTGCATTGTCTTAATGCTTTTTATTTTCACTTTAGCATCTCCTACTTTACATTTCCCTCTATAGTATTTGCCGGTGACCTCTAATGAATAGACAGACATGTTTTCAATGGAAAATGATGAAGTTCCTCACTTTCTATATTTTTTTCCATAAACTGTACAATGGAGTAGAAAAAAACAGTTGTTAAATTATACCAAAGTTTCAGCCTATAACACGCAAAAATGCTTGTTTCGCATCTAACGCTTCCCAGTTTCAAAAAATATTTGCTAAGTAAAAACTCTGTCTCCGGTGCCTTTAAATGATTAAATGGCTCCAGACGCTCCTTCTAGCAGATGAAATTGCAAAATCCCCATCAATACATCACTGCTTGCTGCTATAACCAAATATTGATTTCTTAAAAAATCGAAACATATGACATTTGCATTTGGGGATCAATCGTTATATGTGATTGTGACAAAACACCCTCGCGTCTGTAAAGATGAGAGTAAGCGTGACATTCACAGTCTCTCTCTTCCGTTAATTCGACAGTAACCTTAAACCTAAGTCATCCTCTCTTTCTTCCTCTCGTTTCCTTACCAGTTCTGACACCAGTGGGGCCTCGTTTTAAATCTATTGCTCTCTTGCCTCAAACTGGGACCTTGGCCAATGAGCGGGTGTCAGATTGATTTGTCCCCGAAGACCTTTGACCCCTCACAGTTAGTCAGTCAGACGGTTCCTGGTCCTGGTTGGTTATTTGACCCCATTTTGGCACTTCGCCTTCCACTATTTTGCACACAGTGATATGATTTAACAGAGCACCACCAGGAATTTGCTCTGGGATAAAATGTTCTTGGTAAGAAATGTTAACCAGGTCAAGGTTTGTGTTAAATGACTTGAAATATGCAATTGAAGTGCAAATATTAAGCACTTGTGGTAAATATTCAGCACATGTGACCTTAAGAAAGGGCTAAGGGAAGTGTTAGCATTACTCCATTCAATAGCCTTTTGAACTTGAATTTTTACAGTAATGATGAAGCTGCATAAAGTGACTATTGGCATCATCACCAGAGGTAAACAACATACAAGTTTATATCTAAGGGTTGTGATATAGTTGATACACTTTTTATGTTTTACTGGAAAAATGATAGTGAATACCCTTGCCCTGTTGGCAGTTGGAGTGTACTCAGTGCATACATAGTACTAAGTACTACATCTGTTCAACAAGTGCAAAGAGATCAGCTAAAGAAGTGCAATCACAGTGCATAGTAAGTGCTAGTTCAACATGTTGGGTGTTAAGGGAAGTTCTCTTGATTATGTGATTATTCAAGAATTTCTTGAAGATACAGAGAGACGTCTCTGCACTGATAGACCTCGGTAGCTTGTCCCACTGTTGGGGAACGACAGACAAGATCAGTCTGGACTTTCAGTGAACCTTCACAAAGACATCTAACCAGACTTAAACAATATGGGCAACACATGTCAAATCCTGCTGCCTGTCAAATCCACGTCCACTCCAATATTCTCTCTTGCCTGGACTTGCCCATATTTTTTAGGCATATATACAGACTTGTTTTCCTTCCCCCTTGTTCTCCAGCAAAATATACCATTTTCAGAAGAACTAACTTTGTTGAAGCTTTCTTTTGTAGACCCACCTGTCCTTTCTTCATCCTTTCCTCTCTTGTCTTTTCCCATTAGTGTCTCAGATGGGTGTCGCCCAAGGGCACAACATGTGTCCAGACCCAGGGATCCCAGATCGAGGAAAAAGAAAAGGCTCAGACTTCAGGTACATACCAGTGAAGAAGGATTTCAGGAACAATTCATGAAATTTCAAGTGTGGCTGAATATATGAAATATTCCTAAACAACAGCGGAGTGAATGATAGCTTGACGTGATGATAGATAATGTAATGTAATGATGAAATAGAGAATGATGCACATCAACACACTCATGATTGAGATTAAAGTGACTGCTGGTATGAGCTGTACAGTGTAGGTAAGTCTCATGGGCTGTACATGATCTATGAAGGAAATATCAAGTTTGTTTCTGTGCTTCGTTGCAGCTGTTGCATACATTAACCTTATTTTCAGTGGGACTGTAAGTGAAGTTTGCTGTTAAGTTAAGTTTCGTATCCAATCCCTTCTTGTCAGTTGAGCTATCTTGTGTTAAAGTCTATAATATCAGAGTTTTAATTAATCTTTCCTACTTGTAGAGGTCCTTGGAGGTGGTAAATTATAGCTTCTCCTTTTTTTTAATTTAGTTTTTAAATGTTTACAATTAACTGCTGTAATAATGGGCCAACCTTCATTAATAAGTACATTTCATAATGTCTCCAATGAAACACTGCTTTTTAAAATTCTGTCCTAACATTACTCCAACATGAATCCCCAGTTTATTGTTAATGACTTTAACTTTGTTCGCACTTGAATTTTAATATTGGGATGCTGCTGGGTACTGAAACAAAATCGGGTGCTGCATCCTGAAATGGGCTCCAGCATGACGCACGTTACCCAAAGTCATGCCTCATAAAGCTCCTGTAACCAAGTCAGATGGAGAACTGTGTACACGAAAAAAATGCTACCATTTGAGCCGCTGCACACTAATAGGCTGCCTCTGTGGGATTATGGAGTTTCATTCCTCTCAGTAATACAGACAAATGGGTAACATCCGTCAAGTCAAAAATAGCTAAATAAATATATATGGATATTATTGTTTTGTTTTTCCCTAGGTAAAGATTTTTTTATTCTCGGTGTTCTTACCTCATCTGCACTTTCACTGCTAAGTGATTTTTACAGGAAATGTTTGTGTTGCTGATTTTCCTTTCCCCGTATGAAACCTCATTGCAGACGAGGAGCCACGGTCCATTTCTCCTGTGATGAGGGTTATGAACTGCAGGGCTCAAAGAGCATCAGCTGCCTCAGAGTGACGGACAGCTACGTTGGCTGGAGCGACGATCGGCCCATATGCAGAGGTAAAGGTTCTGGGTTGTCCATCTAAACATGCAGGTAGTCTCAATGTGACCTCCATTTATACTTCCGTCCTGAGAACCCTGATGGTGGCGTGTTTGCCTGTCAGTCTGCTGTCATCTTATGCATAATGCTCAGTCCATTTCCCTCCTTTCCCTGTTATTGATTCAGTATTCACCATTTTTTACTGTGACTGGCCTGACTTTGACCTTTGCCCATCATTCTTTTGCTCCCTGCTGTTTAGCCATGCTGGCATAGTGATGGCCATCAGTCATGTCTTCTTCACTTCTGACCATTTATGACAGGCAGGAAAAGCAGTCAGCCTCCTAGTACATTACTCCTTATGCTCAAGCTCCCCTCAGTTTCAGTTTTCAGCCTCAGTGAGCTGAATTAATCAAACTAGATTAGATTTTTCTTTTTCTTTTTTTGTTGGGTAGTATAATTGGTTTCATTTATGGATATCTGACTTATGAAGTGCATTTTGTGGAGGAGGATATATTAATGCATTAGAATAAATCTGAAAACCAATTGCAAGAAAATCCAAATAATAAGGCACATCGAAATACTGAGTTTTACTTGCGCATTTCATTTCAGTGGTTTGGACCTCCAACTACATTATGTATTCTAAAGCATTGCCCTCTGTTGAGGATTAGTTATGGTTTCAATTCAACAGAGGTCTAATTAATTGTCAGTAGCAATCCAAAGGTACTCAATGCAGATGGATAAAAATGATCAAATGAACTACCTTAAATCAATATAGGGCTTCATGTTTGTAATTACTTACTCGTAGTAGGACTCGTGGTATTTCAAAACGTTTTGGGTTCAACCACTAGATTTGTAAAGGACAGATTCAACAAGCTAACACAAGCCAATCTAAATAAAGTATCCTTAAATCAGCTGTAGTCAATATGCTATTCATAATGCATCAAATCACAATGTGAAACCAATGCGATCATGGCAGACTCAAATTAATGATGTTGCTCCACAGCTGCTGGATCTGTAAATAAACAACACTTACAGGTTTTCCACATCTTCTCAAAAGTTGAAGACATGTGAAAGTTGTGCTTTGAATGTTTTGCCCCAGGTAACTATAAATAATACAAATAAGCAAAAGAAAACTAATTGCAGGTTTAAATTGGCAGGTGTGCAGTGGTTGGTTATTTGTTTCATTGACTGAACAGCACCAATTGCTTTGTCATGCCTCCAAAGGGGCCGTGTAACTGCTGGGTGATAACTCAAAAGTTGGAAGTAATTAAGCCAAACACTTCTGCCTTTGCTGAGGTTGACATGTTGATATATCACATCGTCAGAAAGTGCATTAACAGAACTTGTGAAATTATCCTTGAGGTAAGGTGGTCTTGACAGACCTGCATGAATTGTAATAATTATGAACTGTTGTTTTCATACAAGCCTGCCAACTGTGTGATTTTTCACTCACATCCACCTATAGATAGAGAGATAGATACTTTATTGATCCCGAAGGAAATTCAAATAATTAATAAATTATCCTCAGCAGGGAGATCTACCTTTACCATTGTGAATATTTTCCACCAGTTTCCTCATTTGAATCCCATAATCTCTGTGAGATTTCTGTAATTCAATCACCGGCAGCATTTATCCCCCACATTTTATCCCCTTTAACATGACCCACAGGTCAATTCAATCAGTGTCCTCTTAAAAATCCATGCACATCCTTATTCTTTCTTTTGTCTTGGACTGATTAATTTGTGGCAAACTGTAATAAGTAAGGGAGGGGAGGGGCCATGATCTCAGAAGGATTATATTTGTGAGGGGATTGTGCTTTGTCTCAACTGAGACACTGTCACCTGATTTAAAAAAAAAAAAAAAAGTTTTGGTATTTTATGACATCAAACACATCGCTGAAGGCTTAGATCTGACACTTTTGTCTTCTGTTTGTCTTTGAACTAAATAAAAAAAATCAGATACAAAAAAAAATAAAATACAGATCATTTTTTGACTGCAGGCCCATAGTCTCACCGTCAGCTGGTTTTCTGTTCTATGTAAAGAAAGATTCAAGATTGACATAAGATCTGCAAAAATGTCAGTGAAATTGCCCTTTAAAAATATCACATTCCATCATCTTCATTTAACCTTTTGTTACTGTGCCTGTGTTCTTGCCTCACTCCATATCAATGAAGATTGATCATCATCCAGGAATAATTGAAGATCTGTAACCTAAATTAGAATTAGTCATCATTAAAGTGAATCGCACTATCATTAGCACTGAGAAAAAGTAATCTGTGGCTGCAAATTTATTCTCTTGATATGAAATTCACACTCTTTCTCTGGTCACACTGAGCTGTTTCAATTCTTCTCCGTCATGGATTTTGATTGCTGGTCAGCCCGCTACACTTCGGTGTGTGTCACCTAACACACGGGCAGGGGTGTATCAGGCACAATGATCCCCATGATTTTAAAAAATGGTAGGGGATATGATAGCTACCGTTGGCTTCCTCTCTGCTATATTATTTTCCTTAAGGTCACCCTCACTGTCAGAACAACTCATATTAATTACTTTATTCTCCCCTTAACTTCGCCAAAGTTCTTTTTTATAATTTAATAGGAGTGATCTGGTGGGGAGAGGGGTGGGGCATAAAGCCACAGAGTGGGGCTTGAGCACCCGAAGGACCTTCCTTAGACTAACTCATTAAAATCAGGGTAGCTGGTCCAGGCCCTTTCACATACTTTCAGGTTGTCCCCCACCCCCACATACACGTACGCACTCAGTTGCCTTAAATTAATCATTAGAATTTCTACTTTAATTTGAAAGGGTGTTGAATAGTTCTTGCGGTGCAGACACCCCCCAGGCCTTGATAAGAAAAGTCACTTTGTCCTTTAAAAGAGTTTGGAAAGTGCTCACCTACTCTTTTCAATGACAATATCAAAGTATGATACTCAATTTCTGTTTTTTGCCATTTATAGTAAAGTATGCTTGACGTGCACCCAACCATATTAACGGCTGTATTGTGTGTAGTAGCTATGAGCTGTTTAACGATGGCAGAGGATGATAAAGACAATCTGATATGATCTAGTTTGTTTTATTGTTGTAATAAATTACACAGTCTGACAATATTTACAAAGAGATCTCCCTTCTAGTGTGTTTTAGACTTGTGTGATTTATGAGTTTGATTGAATCTCTTTTTCACAGTGCTATATTGGCAAGTCAAGTGTTTAGGGAGAGCACTGCAGATGATTTTGTTTAGAAGGCTCTTTACTCTTTCTAATTTGCCAACCACTTGCCAAGCAGCTTCAGCTCTCGGATATGATGCCTGCTTGCAGTTGAGTCAGGCCTTGAAGTTAAACAAATGCATTTTGAATGGTTGCACAGCTGTATTTTGCAAGTGTTATCATTAAGACGCTCTTTATAAGATGCAGTCCTGGCTTCATAGTAAAAGACAGATCTCAGAGTCTTGAGCAACCAACACGAGTCGCCTTTATAAATGCAAGGAAGATATGAAACATATATGACGCACAAGGCAAAAACATACTGTACAGTTGCCGGGTTGAATACTAAGAAACTGTGACAGGTGGAGGTTGAGATGGTTGAGCTGAGTGACTCATCACAATATCCAGACATAGCCAAACATCATCATGACTTGTGGATTTAAAGGTCATACAGGAGAAGGATTGACTCACATAATGCCTTTTCTTTTCTTTTACCAATGACTAACTGTGCCATTAAATGATGTCAAAGTCCAAACATCCGTCTCTCCTTGTGTCTCCCTCCTTAGCGCCGATGTGTGGAGGACAGCTGAGAGGACCCAGCGGTGCCATCACTTCTCCAAACTACCCGGTCCAGTATGACAACAATGCCAACTGCACTTGGGTCATCACAGCCACAGATG
Organism: Decapterus maruadsi; assembly: GCA_030347415.2. Taxonomy (NCBI): domain Eukaryota; kingdom Metazoa; phylum Chordata; class Actinopteri; order Carangiformes; family Carangidae; genus Decapterus; species Decapterus maruadsi. The sequence continues at coordinate 7,909,014 of CM064897.1, forward strand.
CATCAAAGGTAAGACATTGAACATGGCATATAAAAGGTCTGTTTGATCACATCACATCAGCGGAGTACGGTGGAGTGCTATTGGAAAGAGACAGGCAAGTGAGGGAAGTTTAAAGTTTGAAGCTGAACTTGCAACATTTCTTTTAGGACCGTTAACGCTAATCATTTATGTAGTGTAGCAAAACCAAAAAATTACAAATAGCTTCTCAGCTAATTGAGCTTGACAACAGTGATAGCCTGATCCAGTGGTTTCTTAAGTGGTGTGTTTAGCTGCCAGCAAAAGAAAAAAAAGAAAAAAGGAGAGTCCACTGGTGTCCCTGCACCTGTGAGGAAGAACTCTAGAGGGGGCTCTTCTCTTCTCTGACACATATGACTCATTTCATACCATTATAATTACTACAGGACATTCAGTGGGTTGTTAAACAGTCTATGTGACAGAAGCCCTCCCACGGAAAAATGTGAGCGATAAGGGAAATGAAAGGGGGAAAAAAAGCATGGTGGAGCCGAGCCAACGGAAGACAAAGAGAGTTGTTAGAAACACCTGTGGTGAGGGAGAGAGGAAGAGAGTAAAAAAAAACGGACAGAAGAGTAATGGAGTGGTTTTGAGAGCATGCTCAGAGGATATCATGAAAGTGTCATAGCCATTCTGTTCAGACCATTGACTTTGGAGTTGTGTTCAAGGCCGCCCAGCTGCTTCCCTGCCAAATATCCTTCTCTGAACTCAAACAAAATGGTTTTACAAATCTGTTCTCTTATTGCGCTGTGCCGAGCGAAGGAGAGGCTGCGTGAGGTGAGAGGCACAAGGCAGAAGGGGTTAGTCTGATACAACGCACGTCCGCCCAACCCCACCTTTCGCTTGGCTGTGTATAAACACACGCACACACACATTCACAGACACCCTTGGGTATACCCGGCGGGCAGCCTACTGAAAACAGACAACGGTGCTTTGGGCTGCCTCTCGCTCTGTGTCTGGTTCCAGATGAAGATGGAGCGAGGCTGTTCTTTCTGTTTAGGGTTGTAATGGGCTTCTATTCCTGCCCGTCCGCACGTGGCCCCAGCCAGAGGAGATGTTAGGTCAGGCAGGAGGCTTAAGCAGAACTGCAGAGAGCCGTGGGAGGGATTGTGTGACATGGTGCTGCTTGACTCCAGTCCCGCCTCATGACATCATGACTTATATGGGTTCTTGTCAAGTGTTGCGCCTTCATAACATCCTGAAGGTATACTGAACGCAGCTGTGTTATTTGACAACTTCAGGGACCCAGGGGTCTCCATTCTAAAACAACCAAAATGTCAAGAGATGCTGCCAGAGATCACAACAAGCAATATAAAGTATATACGCATCTATATATACTTCCTGTCCTATTTTTCCTTCCTTTTTGTTTATTCCTTCTCCCTCTGCGCATCACCTGTATGCTAGCAGATGCGAGATGCATTTTTTGGTATGGAACAGTATTTATCGAGCGATCAGACCTATCTCGCCTACAACACCATCCATCTCTTCTCCCCACCCTGGCAATTTTCATTAGGCACTGGGTTTAACATAGGACAGAATGCAATTTGCATTTATATAAGCTTTTTCATTAGGCTTTGCTCTCTCAGCCCTCTGAAAACATTAAGAATTTGGTGGAAATCAGTGGCAACTAATTTTAAATAGGAGACAAAAACAGTCCTTCCTTGCTTTTTGCTTTTTGTTTATTTATATATTAATCTCCCGTGTTACCTCTGCTTTTTCTGGCTTTCTTTCCGTCTGTCAGCATTTTATATTATCATAATCAAATCTTATTTATTCGTCTGTCTTTATCTGACTTGCCCTTTGCTTCCCTATTGTTTTTCTTACCCTCTCTCCCCCTCTCCCACCTGCACCATGGAAATTAAATCAAATGAATTACTGTAGGTGAATGTTGTTTTTTTTTCACCTCCTCATAGTTAAACTTCAAATACATAAAACTTTTGTGTCACCTTTTATGATGCATATTCACCTTGTGGACAACCTGGAGTCCCATGCCACATCTCCCCGGTGTGTTTAAAGTCATTCAGAGTCTGGCTAAATAGGCCACAAATGCGTCTGCAACCTGCTGATTTGATGAGCAAGGAGTAGGGGTCATACAGACCGTCTGGAAGGTAATCAGATATTTGATTAGTGGGAGAGAGTTTATAATTACTAGACTCAAAGTCAGAAGTGTCAGTCAGACATGTGAGCATTTATAAGAAAGGAAATAAACTGAAAGCAGTAAAAAACATGTGTTGGTTAGAAAATACCCAGCTGGTGGGAGGAAATGAAGACACAATATTCAAAGGAGATTGATAGATGATAGATTGATGGATAGACAGATGGAAAGTCACAGATGGGATGGGGTCTCTCCCCTGCACCTGGCGTGGAGAGCGTTCAAATGTCTGTCACTTATGGCTGCCTTGGCGATGTCCCTTCTGTTGTCTAGGTGATCAAGCTGACATTTGAGGATTTTGACCTGGAGCGAGGCTATGACACCCTGACCGTCGGAGATGGAGAGGTGGTGGGAGACCAGAAGACCATCTTCCACGTGTGAGTGACTCCTCTGACCTCCATCTTTTTTTTTTTTTTTGCCTTTCATCTCCCGTCTGTTAACTTTTTTTCTGGCTTCTTCCCTACACCTTTTCTCTCATTTTTGCTGCTCACGTTTCATGTAATCAGATTCTGTCTTTCTCTTCCTCACCTTTCTTCCTTTTTGCACACGAGCCTTTTCTCCTCCTCCTCCTCCTCCTCCTCCACTTGCTGGCACCCAGCAGCACCCCTCTCTCTTCCCTCTCCCCTCCAGCCCTTTTCTCTGTGTTGTACTGTTTCTCTTTCATTTCATCACCACCTGATGCAGTAGAACATGAAAAATAGATGCAGCACCACATTGTCAATCATCACTCTTTTCAATGTTAAAAACAAGATCACAGCCATGTGGTGCAACATTGCAAAACTGCATATTGACGCTCCCTAATGGAGATTGTGATAGCAGATGCTCCATAACAATTCACAGGATGTTGTTATTAATTGTGCTGAAATTTACCACGTTAATAAAGTTTTTATTGATCGATTTTTATGCGAGGCTGCGTCGCCCCGGTGGAAACCTGGGAGGAGGTGGGAGATAAATAAGGGAAAGCTTTGTAAAGGAGGGATTTGTTGATACTTTAATATTTTTGTTCACTTGCACTTACACACAAACATAGAAAATGAGCTAATCAATTCAATTAAGGACTTCCTCTTCCTTCATCTGAGTCTTTATGATGTGAAAGCATAGTGAGCAACTCCGTCATTGAGATTGGAAGCGCTCTTGCACACGAACAAACTAGAACAATTTAGAGCCATAGAATATACTGCAGCTATCAGCACAGTTTAACTCAGGACTATATTTTCCTGAATCAGTGATGCAGGCAAGCGTGCGCAGGGTGTAGGGAATTATTTCCTCTGTAACTTGTGAGGTCAGAGGCACGTAACCCCACAGCAGCACAGTCATAAATGTGGTGGTTAATCGGCAATGAGTCACAACCAATCAGACCCCCTCTTTTTCCTTGACTTGAAAAACTGTTCACTGACTGGTAAATGGGAAAGAGAATGTGAATCTGCCACAAACGTGTTTTTTTTCCCCCATCAGGGAAATGATGTCCTCATGTGGGAACAGCGTGATTATTATAAGTAGATAGAGTACCTGAAATGGACCAACAACAAGGATAATGTTTTAGGGTGGCAACATTCAGCTTGCAGGGAAATTCTAACACCCTATCCAAAGTTGTTGGGTTGAATTTAGATGCTAGTCATTCAACCACAGACCAGTGTTTATTGATATGGAAGTGGCAGAAACCACTGCTAGAAGAGAAATGTTTGATGTTATTTAACTTCATGATTTTGTTGGTTAATCAGGCAAAAGAAAACAAGGTTAGAGGCATTTGATAAAGTGACTATTGCAAAGTGAAAATACCCATAAACTCCAAGATTGCAGCTGCACTATGGCGCACAGTGTGAACACACTGCATATTTAATTTGTCCTCCCACATATACAGAGGCGAGTTTACAGAAACTCACCGAATCAACATCTTATCCAGAAACTACTTCCCCGCTACTCCCACCAATCTCCATGTGCTGTCGCTAGAATTAGAACCCTTAATCACTTACTCTGCAGCTACACGTCCTAATTACTGTTGGGTGGAATTACTATTCAAATAGGATTAAATTACGTCTGTGGCATTGACTGATCAAGCCTTCATTTCCCACTTTCTTGGCTCCAACTGTTTTGAATTAAAGGGTTAGGTTTAAGGAAGGTGTCTCAAGGTGGAATTGGCTGCAACAGTTTTCTTTGATGAGAAAAGTCTGATAGTTTTTAATATATTCAGTAGTTCAAGAAAGTATTCAGACCCTGTAATTGTAAATGGCTAAAACTTGTCCATTCTCCCTGGCCGATCCTCTCGCTCTCCATCAGATTGGATGAGCATCGACTGACGCGTTCAGGCCAGGGATACAGTCTGGGCTTTGACTGGGGCATTTAAGGACAGTCGGACTTCACAGTGTTCTCTACGCTGCATGTTTAATGTGTTATTGTTGGGCATAAGGACGAACTGCCCCAGTTGTCCATTCATCCTTCCCTAAATCCTGATCACTCTCTCTGTTCCTGCCACTAAGAAGATCCACAAAGTTTAAGGCGAGAAGACCCCCACAGTTTCTGCAACCACCACAAGGCTTCAACATAGGAATAGTCCTAGCCAGGCGATGAGCAGTGCCTGGTGTCTGCCAGATATAGAGATGGGAGTTCTGCCCAAAGGGTTCAATTTTTGTCTCATCAGATCAGGGATTTTTCCTCATCCTCTCGTAGTCCTTAAAATGCTGCTTGATAAACTCTGAGCAGGCTGCTACAGTATAAGCCTTTTACTCAAAGTAGCTTCCGTCTAGCCACTCCACTAAAGGCCTAATCGATGGAGTGCTGCTGAGATGCTCGTCCTTCTGGCAGGTTCTCCCATCTCTGCAGAGGATTTATGAAGCTCTGTTAGTGTGATCATTGGTTTCTCCTTCTTGCCCAGTTACTCATTTTGGCTCGACGGCCAACTGTACAAAGAGTACTGGTGGCTCCAAACTTATTCCATTTCATAATGATTGAGGCCACTGCTCCTGGGAACACTCAAGCATTAGAAATGTATTTTTCCCCTTGTCCTGACCTACACCTGGCCACAGTTTCATTGTGGAGGTCTACAGAGAGTTTCTTCAACTTCATATAGTTTGGTTTTCATTCTGATATACAGAGCATTTTGTGAGATCTGTTTGCGCCTTGCTTATCAATTCAAGTGGCGTTCAATGAGTTGCAGCCATCTTGAGGATAATTGGAGCAATTTTGGAGATTTGAAGGAGCAAAGGGTGTCAATATTTGAGAGATTTTACATTGATTTAAAAAAAAAATTAAAAGCGGTATTTTCAGCCATTAACAATTCCACAACACAATAAACTAGACAGAGGGAATGAGAATACTTTTTAAAGCCACTATCATGCCAGGTTTTGCTTTTGTTGTTTCCACACCAGTTTTTTAAATAACACACAAGAAACAGGATCTATCGCTAACAAGATAACATACTATATGTATAATAGGCCTACTGCTCTTAAATAATAATTCTATTATAGGGGGAAAAAAAAGTTTTTTAATTAAAATGAATTTCCCTGAAGAAACTTGTCCTCTTGTCTCCTCTTGCAGCCTCTCTGGTACCACAACTCCAGACCTCGTGGTCAGCACCAGTCACCAGATGTGGCTCAATTTCAAAACAGATGACACCAGTGGCTCCCTCGGCTTCAAGGTGTCCTATGAAGGTAAGGACGCTTCACATGTTGCAGTTGTCACTCAGTAAGATGTGGCACTTTTTTTTTTTCCATTTCATTTTAAAAAAGATTGTTTGACTTGTTTGAGGCATCCAACTCATCTGACACCTAGGTTGCATCAAAAGAGGTGAGGATTACGTACTGTCATGCCCTTGGGAAAAGACTTTTTGGGGAGCCTTTTCAGATAATCGTCAAGCACTTCATCATTTCAAGTTTTCACAGAAACAGTCAATTAAAAAATGATAAAATGGTCCAAGTGCCTTAAAATTCTAACCTTGAGTCTTTCTTTGAAAACCTAAAAAAAAAATGTTTTGTTAATTCGGTCTTTATTATGAAGCACTGCTCAAGGCTGACACTATAGTCTCGTTGCCTGTCCCCGCATTCATCATCCTCAGTTCAGTATCAAAAACATTCAGATAAGAGTAGAAATGCTGCATCTAATTCATGTCAGACTTTTGTAATTTTAGACTTGTCATGAAGATATTCAAATGGCATAAGGTGTAGCACAAATAGAATGAGATTACAAAGCGTGTAAATAAAAAATAGACCCAAGTGATATATTTTTTTTTTAAATGCCTGAAATTGCTGCTTTTATGGCAACTTGGCGCTAACTTTTTGGTCAAATAAATTGGTCAGTGTTGTCGATGCAGCCTACCTTAGATGATTGATATCTCCTAAACCAAAAGTGCATTTGTATTTTTGTGGTTGCACGTGTGTGAGCTTCAACGAACGTAACTCAATATGTGCTCCCAGACGCGTGGTAAGGTAGGGCAGAACATGAAAATGAAAACCAGAGAGAGTTTATGTATCTGTATGTGTGTGCTCTGTTATCTGTGTGTGTGTGTGTGTGTGTGTTTGGAAGCTTGCCCCTCAGAAGCACAGTGAGTCTTCTGCCTTTGCCCACAGATGCTTATTTTTCATCAGTAAAAATAACAGAGAAAGTGGAGCAGCGTGCTGAACCAATGTGTAATTAAAACAATGAGTTCTACTTAATGAAGGGGAAGAAACGCTTTGAACCACTTCACCTCCCAGATCGGAGCACCCAAAATCTAATTTGCATTCTCAATTACTTGTATTTTAAGCCTGATCATCAAGTGTAATTGCAAACATAGCCATGCCAGTATAGTATACACACTCAGGGGTGGAGCTAGAGGGGAGGCCGGTGGTTGCACTGGACCCCCTCCCTGGAAATCTGATTGGATCCCCCATGTGCCACCCCAGATGATTGACATGTCGCAGCACCACACATAATGTCAAAAGGAGCCAGTTGGTTGGTTACGCCTATTGACTACTAGGTCCCTCCTGTACAGTAGTTGACATACTATACGTACTGTAGATGCTTCATTGACCGAGTTGGTGCGTTACGTGGATGCAAATGTATAGGTCTAAAAACCCAATTTCTGTGGTACATACATGTATATTGACAATGAGCACATGTAACATTTGGATGTATACATTCATGCGCACACCAACTGGTGTATTGACGCGAGGATTACACTGAAGACAGAGGGGTCATGTCCTTTATATTAATGTCAATATGAATGTTGGATTAACAGTCTGTTTGGACAGCAGAGGGCACATGTAAAGCCTATTGGTACACTGTGTGCACTATTGGCTTATACAAATAAACTTGTCTTTTAAAGTCAGATATGTCACCCACGGCCCCCGGGAGGTTGCAATTTAGTCGTTCACACACTAATGTGAGTTTGAGTCCTATTACAATGCTTGGATTACTGTGGAATGTCAAGATAGAGACAACAAATATGTGATTATGTCTTTTCCCTTATTCATGAGAATCAAATGCTGTTTCATTCATCCCTGACTCTGTGAATGTTGTGTACGAGATCATCTCACACCCAACATGCACAGGGAGACACGGTTACATCTGCAAACATGTGCACAACTCCAGACAAGCACGGCCCATGAAACACATGTACACACTAATGCAAACACACACTTCAAAGGGCTCTTTCATTTACTGCCTCCATTTTCCCTGAAGGTCTAATTGTGGGGACCCAGGAGGCAGAGATGCCTTATTTGAGAAATGCACTGTCGGGACTTTGGATTCTTTAGTGAGTCTGTTACAGTGACAAACGAGTGATTGTTTGATTTTGGTGTATGTGCTTTCTTATATTAGCATATATTTATTTTTGTGTGTTTGCCCTATTGCTGGTTTGTCCCAGATGCCACTTCTTCTCGCATCCTATGCTTTCCCTTCATTTCTTCCCCCTTAATTCTCTCAGGCTCACCTTAAAACTGCCTCTCAGCATTCCCCCCTTTAAAGGTGACTTCTATGTGAGATCAATGTGTTGTCTTGTGAATGAAGCAGCCTCAGGACAGCCATACATCCAACCAGCAGTGAGCTCTAAATATGTGTTCTAAATGATTATCATCATTAGGGCTGACTATGGATTTATACCCAGCATCACCCCTGGTGCGATTTAAAATCGTATTAGGCCCTGCCATCATTTCCTGGATGGATGAGCTTATTCGCTCTGTGTTTCCCCCCATCCGGATGCCTCGACAGGATGCCTCAGCATTCCCTTCTGCAATCTGCATCCTCGCAAAAGTAGCAACAAAAAAAAAAAAAGAAAAAGGAAAAAAGAAGAAGTGAGATGCGCATAAATCTTGCCATAATGAAATTGGCGTGTGTGGTTTTAAGGGAGAAGGGTGGTCATGAAAGGTGTGTGTGTGTGTGTCTGAAAGTGCTCATGTCAGCTTCTAAAGAAAGTGAGAACGTTAGTCACACAGTAAAGGGAGGGATACACTTAAAGGGGGAGAGAGAAGATGGGAGGGAGAGACAGATAAGAGAGATGCAAGATTAGAGAGTAACATTTTTATCTTTTTTGGGGGCGTGGGTTGGGTGAAGAGATAGAGAAGTTTACTTAGTGGCAAAGAAAATTATGGTAAAGTTAAATGCATGACGAGACAATGGGAAAATTGCTTTTAATGTCACAATGAACTCTTTCCTGAGTCATTATTACTATGTCCACGGTCATACTAAGTAGATTAAGTCTTAGTTAAGGCTCCAGACAGGAGAAATGTCTTTGATGCAAAATTTCAACAAAACAAAAAGCCACTGAAGCGACGTCCAGAGCTGTGACACTCCACAGCTGCTGGAAGGACATGTCCACGTAACAGCAGACCTCTGAGACTGCTCTTTACTTGAGAGGTGTTACAAAGCTGGACAGGCACATACACCACCTGACTTCTCACATCAATCCTCACGTCTGCTCCAAAACACATGCTGTAATGCTTCACTGACGTAAAATCTGCCCAACAGTGGAACACTCTGTAATTCAAGTACACCTTCATAGTCCCGGTGCCCCGAGTCAAATCAGTCTGATCGAAACCTCGCTTGTAAAACAGAGTTAATTGTTGTACCGCCGTCCTGACATATGTCAGCTGAGCTGGCAGTTATAGTTTTTAATCAGTGGAAGTGACCACAAATTGTGTCAGGAAGTGAAAATAAAAACATTATAGATGTAGCAAAAAAATGAGCAAGCGGTGGCGACAGCCGCCGAAAGACTGAGCCGAGAGAACAAAAAGCTGATGTATTTCTAATAGACACTGGAGCTATTCCCTCACTAATATTGATGTTTTAATACCCTTAAAAGGCCATCAAGATACAATGAGTAAATGAGACTGTTTTGGCATTGTTTATTGCCTGTTTCCACTTAGTTTGCGGCCAAGGTTAAATAAATCCTGGACCTGACACTCAAATGAACATACAGATAGTAAATGAATTTTTAGGCAAACAATAATGATGCACATATACTAAACTTTGCTCATGCCTGGCACAGATAATCTAGAGCACATCCTATTCTTCAGGTAATGTGACCCTCAATGTTTCAAGTGAGGAATTTATTTTGCTTTTCTTCTCGGAGGGAAAGGGATTGTGCTGCAGTGGTGTAGCTACAGAAAAACCTGTACCTCAATAATTAGGAAAGTCTTTAAGTCTTTTTTTCAAGGGTATGATTGCACATGAGTGCACTCTTCTTCCAATTTCACCTCAGTATAGTAAATGAAATATGCAAATGTAAAAGTGAACAACAAAGTAAAGTAATGCATTTTGGGCAGCAGGGGTCTCGGTACTACACAGACATAATGTTAACAAACTGAAGATACACTTGCCTGAAACTGGAATTAGTGACAAATGGCACAGTTGGTTTGTTTTGATTTAAAGTGAGATCCTGTATCTGCTCATCACTTATCATGTCTGTAGTTGCAATCACAATATCTGCTGGAGGCTACAGTCAGTCATAACCTTGAGTTGAGATCTCTCTTTCTCTATCTGTCTATCCTATTTTTTAAAACAGCACGAGAAAATCCTCCTCTTCATGTGCTACAGGGCCGCTGTGGAGCTAAACAATGTTATTTTTTAATTTGATTTAGTATTCAGGTTAAAGAGAGGACAGGCAGTGAGGTGGATTGTGCAAATTAAAGTGTGACCTTTAAATTTATATCTCTGCTATGATACCAGGTAATAAAAATGGCTCTTTATTTGTATAACCCACGCTAATGTTTCTCTGCATGTCGAGATAATAACTTATCAATGTCAGATTTGCATAGTGAATATTCAGTGCTACGTGTTTGTTTTAACCTACACAGAAATTGACCAAGGCAGCTGCGGAGACCCTGGAGTCCCAGCATATGGCAAGCGGGAGGGGACAGGTTTCCGTCATGGAGACAGGCTGTACTTTGAGTGTCTGCCTGCCTTTGAGCTGGTCGGGAAGAAGAACATCACCTGTCAAAAGAACAACCAGTGGTCGGCTAAGAAACCCAGCTGTGTTTGTACGTCCTTTAACGCTTTATGCTGATCACGCTCGACATACACCATGTGCATGCATGTGCATGTGTACAACACTATTCACGTGGGTGCATAAATATGTACATTTGTGTAGACGAGCGCAGGGAGAGCTGCATAATAAATGGTCAGATTATCCCTGCAGTTTGCCGAGCGGAGGCTGTGGATTGTGAAACAATAGGAGGGCTTATTAGTTAATTAACGCCATCAAAGACAAACACAGAGAGTGAGAGAGTTAGAGGATGAGGGGGTAGAGGGAAAGAGAGCTGACCACGCAGATAATGCCTGCTGTTGTATTATTGATAACATAATAGGGGGGACAAAAAGCTGCAGTATCTAGACAAACATCACAGAGCTGACTGACAGAGAGGTTGCTGGCACAAGAGTCAATTTGGCTCCATAATAAAGGGAAACTGTTTATTTTGTTAACGTTTAACAAACTGTTGTAGTCATGTAGACACAATGCCCCATGCTTGTCTTTGTCAATGAAGGTGATAATGTTAATAAGATGATGTGCTTTTCTAAATTCACAGTTCATTACCTAATTGTTTGTGTGCATTAGCTAATAGACCTATTTATTTAGATGCTATTTATTCAAGTGACCACATAATTATGCCACATGTGATTGTGCCGCCAATATAAACTGACCAATCCTGAACCTCAACTCGTATTGACTCAGATTACCTTATAGTTCTCCCTCCAGCATCTAGGCAAAGTAGAGCTTTATTATTACATGGACACATCTTTACAAAACCCCTCAGAGCCTTGCAAAGTCTTGCGTGGTCTTGCATACATCAGATATACTAGTCAGAACTTTCACATATTCCCTTCAAAATTGGGTGTAGCCATTGCCTTGAAATGCCAGCCGACAGCCATGTTCTTTAAGAAACATCCCCTGATGATCAATACAGCACAGTAACTGCCAGCTGGAGCAATTAGCAAAGTAAGAAGAGTAGTCCAGATGACAGCATAAAAAGTATTAAACCTTGTCAAAGCCCACTTAAACAAGCCAGCCTAGATAGTCATTCTTTGCATGGCCTATTTCTCATCTCAGAATTATTATTATTTGTTAAATCAATTACAGTGGACGGTTCAGAAATTTGTAAACATCTCCGAAACCATGTGTCAGAAGTGAGATCAATTAGCAATGACAGTCCAAGTGTGGTCTGCCATTTTCATATGGCTCCCTACCCAAGTGTGGGGGGCCTTGCTGTGCCACTGCGAACAAAGCAGAAATTGTGGGCTGCCTTAACAAGGAGGGCTACATCTGGCCTGTGGCATCAAGGTATTGAATTGTATTGTTTCCCTGTGAGCACATCCACTGGAACAACTGGAATCGAAGTGACGGCTTTGCCAGCTGTGGGAGGGAGATGATTTTTCTTTCTTTTTTTCTTTTTCTTTTTTGTACAAGACATTGACAAGAAACAATGATTTTTGTTGTTATACATTAGAAAAGATGGATACCTACACTAGCCTATATGTGGAATATGAGGTAGAGTCTGACAGATTCAATAAAATGAAACAAATCATATTGCCCTGTAGTCAGCAAAAGTAAGTGGAATTCATACCATGTTTCACCCTCCTAAACAATACACTTTTTTATGTTACCCTGCTTCATTTCTTTTTCTCTCCCTTTCTCTGACTGTGCGTATGTCTTCATCATTCCTATAGTTTCCTGCTTCTTCAACTTTACCACTCCATCTGGAGTGCTGCTGTCTCCCAACTACCCCCAGGAGTATGGAAACAATATGCACTGCGTGTGGCTGATCATAACCAACCCTGAGAGCCGAATCAATCTGGCCTTCAATGATCTCAGCATGGAGAAACAGTTTGACTTCCTCTCCATCAAAGACGGGGGAAAGGTAGTGATGAATTATAAGTTACTTTGAATAGCAACTTTTTTTATTGACCTGTATAACTAACTGAGCTTGTCAGTCTCTTTAATTATTCAATCTAAGCTCTGATCCTCCGCATCATTTTATTAATCAGACTTGTTGACTCTGAATCTTTCTCTCTTTTTAGTTCATGCTGTGTTTGGTAAATCTTTATTTGTATTCATCAGGCTGAATCTCCCATCCTGGGTACCTTCTCTGGTGACGTCCTGCCTCCTCCCATCACAACCAGTGCCCATGTGGCACGACTGGAGTTCCTGACTGACCACACCTACACAGACAGAGGCTTTAACATCACCTTTACAAGTGAGTAGCCTATATGATACAACAGGGGAGATGACGGCAATTAAGTCTTTGAAGATTATCACTAAAACCTGCACAAAAACTTACTTTTAGTCACTGTCTGCTTTTGTGTGTGTAAATGTTTGTGCGTAGAAGGAATAGGCCTCCACTTCAGCTGTCATTTCTGTGTGCGTGTCTGCCAGAGACTGCATAAACTCTTCCACCCATCAGCAACAGATTCCTTACACACCTGCATACAGAGCTGCAGAGAGAAATGACAAAAAGCCCTGTTTTTATTGTCTAAATAGAAGCTTGACATTTAAGTAAAACACATACAAAGATGCAGCGTCCTCCCTTACCTGACAGATGCATTGCGGCAGTGCTCATTATATTCTATTCTGGGCTCTGCTGACTTCTGAGGAAATTCCAGATGGGTTTTATAGGCCTACTCTAACGCTGTATAGCTACATGTTGGCTGCATGCTGGTAAGCCCATTTCATGGCTATACTGTACCGTGAAGGCAGCCGTGTTATTGCATTCATTACATACATAGGCTACCATTGTGTAATGAGCCTGATCTTTGCATTTTCTATGTCCCAAAATAAAATATATCCATACAAAGTGTCCAAAACTTATAAGACCACAAAGCTTTTGTAGCAATAATAAATCTGCTTTTAGGAAGTTTGTCCATTTAGACTTGAAATGAGGATTAGGTGCCGTGACAGGTTCATGTAGAATACAACCACAGACCAACTAACTTGTCAACAGGCTATTGTTGTTAGTAGGCTTATTATCTAGGCTATCATCCAGTGTCAGACAACATCATAAAAGTAAGAAACAAAATATAAAATGATATTTGAATAGAAATATAAGAAAATAGAAATAACTTGTTTAATTTTAGTGTAATTACAAAACAAAATATTGTATCAAATGGAAATACATAACAGTTAGCTAAATTAGTAACTTACTAATTAACCCAAACACCTGACAGGTGTCTTCTGAGATGCTGGTCCATTTGTGTTTTTAAGTCATCTAGTTTAGTTTAAACTCATTTCATGCAACCAAACTTGAACCGAAGAGAGGAACAGTTGCAGCTAGAAGTAAAACATGAAATCCTCAATCTTCAGTCCGATCCATAACTACTTACTTCTACAGGTGTTGGAGTGTGGCTCTACATAATTTAAGGTTGTACCCCACATCAACAAACATTTTTACTGTTCTAACCAAACAGTTTGATGAGTATTTAGACAAAATCTCCCAATATATTTACCCACCTGCAATATGTATGTTTATATAAGCCTCAGTGGCTGATGGTATTTCGAACAAGTTGGTATTTCTAGGTATCTACTTTCGAAGACTAAAGTCTGTATCCTGCTCTACATTTTTAAAACCACTTCAACTGTGGCTAAAATAACACAACTCGGCCTACCCAGAATGCTTTTGGGGACTTGCTCTAGCTCATTTGCAGTCGTGTCATCAGCCCAGCCCAGGTGTCTCAGTAAAGCCACAATGTGGACAACACATGGTAGCTAATGCATTAATTAGCAAGTTAGATGAATAAATAAATAAATAAGCGATGCAGCACGGTGAATGAATGTCAAGAGCAGTTAATTGGAGATGACGGTGAGTCCCTGAGAACAGTCTGCATCCAACTGCAGCACTGTTTTTTGGGGGGTGGGGGGGGTTTGTGGGGCTGAGCGGACAACTTCCATCATTCATGTTAATTAAGGACATGCCAAACTGTATTGAGGGGATTTTTGGCACGTTCATAAATAAGATGATTGTGATGGATGAGGTGTGGCTGGCACTCTGTTTGGGTCTAATGGATAAAGAAGAAGGATTCATCAACACCTACACGTGTCACCTAGCCAGTGTAAGTGTGTACAAGACTGAGAGCGAGAGAGTAAGTGAGAGAGATAGCGGCACAGCTGATGTATTTGTTTACATGCTCTGCTCCAGGGTTATGCCTCTTCTTGTGTGACTCTGTGGCCTTTCTACCAGTGCCTACTCGTTGAAAGGTTTGACAGATAAAGTTTCTGATGATGTATGAAAAACTGTTTGCCTTGTCAATGTCGTCACCTGGCACCAATGACCTGCATACGGTGTGGTTCCCCACCCGCTGGAATCACTGCAGCAGGGTGAATCAATGTGACTCACTAAGTGAAACTAATTTCCTCTTGTTGCTGGCAGTGTTATATGCTGACAGTAAAAAGAAAAAAAAGTTTTGTCAAGGAACTTAGGTAATTATTTTTAGAATCTCCACGGAACTTGAGCTTTTTCCGCAATATGTGAAGAGAATGACGACAGCGTAATTACGTGCGATCCGTTCGTATTCCTGTTTTGATGTGACACTGCGTTTTGTGATTTTGTTTCAAGAATGTAATTAAACAAAGGTTGTTTTTGTACATTTTGTACATTCATCTCATCTCCTCTGTACGTTTCCTGTAGCATTTCGCCACAATGAGTGCCCAGACCCAGGTGTTCCTGTTAATGGGAAGCGCTTTGGTGAGAGCCTTCAGCTGGGCAGCTCCATCTCATTCCTCTGTGAAGAAGGCTTTGTCAAGACCCACGGCTCTCAAACCATCTCCTGCATTCTCAAGGATGGCAACGTGGTGTGGGACAATGCTGTTCCTCGTTGTGAAGGTAGGTGAGGGAGAGGGGATGCATCATGGTGTACAGTACCATGACATGTACCCTGATGCTGGTGGCGCATGTTGGTGCACAAAAATAAAACTGTTTGGTTTTATATTTTATATTTGGTTAACGGTTAACGGTTCTAACTAGCTACTGTAATTGAGTTATGATTCCAGATTTTTATCCATTGTTACGCACTTTGCATTTATATGCTGCCTGATACTGTATTTAACTTGGAGTTAGAAGCATTAAGTTTAATCCAAAGGTTTGCGTGGGCCTGATTAAATTTTTGTTGACTTCTGAAGTGAGACATTAAATGAGCTTTGTCTCCATTTGCTCGTGCTCTGCTAATTTGTATTTCATGAACTCAAAAACGGGGAAAAAAATTGCGATAGTGAAGCAAAACAGAGGAGCCTATAAAAAGATATCAAATCTCTTTCACCTTAAAATGTCTACTGTCCAAAATGTCATTTAAAAGATTGCACTGAAGGGAAGCTGTTGAAGTTAAGACAGCCTGGACAATTAGGACAATGGAGGCTAATTTTACCGTCTGTTTAATTTCTTTTCACTTTAAAAATCAACAAATGTCTATTCCAAGAAGTTTTCCAAACCTTTGCACATAAACAAAGATGCCAGCAGGATACCCATGCAGAGGGGTGATCAACAAAGAGTGCACTATTTATATTGTGTCTTTTGAAAGCATTTGTTCTGTGATCACCTCATCAACTTGGCGCCCACTGTGTTATAGCTTATTCAGAACTGTGAAAGACTTGTGTGTTTAGTTTTATTGTTCATTCTTGACAGTAATGCAACATTTCTGCAGATTACAAACAGCCCAAATTGTGGACGCGTTGGTGTTGCATCAGAAATCTACCTGATAACTGCTGCCCCTCTTAAAAGTGCACCAACTCTATTTCTTTTACAACTGATGCAAATATAGTCAATTAATAATTAAAAATGCCCTAAGATTTTATGTCAGGGATCACTAAGATCTGAATTGAGGCTGACGGTGAAATAGAAGCTTTGTTCTTTGAAGTATCTGATGCAGCAGACACGCTGTGCTTACATACAGATTGCTGAACCATCCATTTACCCCTCTCTGACTCAGGAGTCAATAAACTATTTCCAGCAAACCATAAAAGGCTAATACAGCTGGCAAAGCTACGATACAGCTAGGTGTTAACCAGCTAAGGTTAACAGGACAGCAGTGGCGTAACACATTCAGTGCAGAGATGGCGAGGAGTCTAAGAGGAGCCTAATCAGGTTCGCTATTCATGATACGCAAAGGAGAAACTATTATTAAAACATGTCACTTCCCCCTGTGTGCCACAGCAGCTTTGTATTCCTCTGAGACCATCTATCATACCCCTGCGTTTGTAGTGTAATGCGTTTTATAGATGTCCTTCAGTATGCTGAGTTGGCTGATTAAATCATTCCACTTCAAAGGGAGCGAGGAGCTGGCGCTGTAACTAAGCTCCTCCACTGCGCCTGTGTGTTCTGGTTAAGGATAGGCAGTTAAAGAGATGCATGGCAAATTGTGCAGTAACAGAGATGAGGGGCAGGGGGAGAGAGGGGGTCGATGTGCTCAAGTGTCTTTTGTGCTAGTGATCAGAGATGTTCCGTTTTTCCTCCGTTTGATGGGAACGACAGCAGCGCCCCCTTCGCAGGAGGGGTTTCATGGCAGATTTATAGACACCAGTGTCAGGGGAGGAACCACAACAGTTCACACGGATAGCTAACGCATGCACTCGCATTCACGCACTCTCTCACGCACACACACATGTTGGTAGGAGGTACGGTTAACCTTGAAGTGAGCTGTCACCAATTTACATTAGATAGACCCAGGCAGTAAAAGAAATGGGATGAGCCCCAGCTGATGTATGGGATCATCTATGGACATTGTCATACATCAACTGTTCTCCCTCATCATTTCTTCTCTCTCTTTTAGCCCCATGTGGAGGAGATCTGAAGGCTCCCAGTGGGATCATCCTATCCCCTGGCTGGCCAGAACTCTATAAGGAGGCCCTTAACTGTGAATGGATCATCGAGGCTCCTCCAGGCTACCCCATTAAGATCATCTTCGACAAGTGAGACACCCAGACAGCTACCTTTTCTACTTTTTTCTTCTTTTTGTTGCACCATCTCACAATTTCAACATGGATGCAGTCATCCCTCCGCTTTCCAACTCTCCCTTTAATCTTTTTTTCATCTGTCGTGGCTTAGTCAGGCTAATGCAGTAGATCTAATGCACATCAACATACATCCCCGACTAGGATAACACAATGTTTTATTTAGCACATACCCATAAGTATTTCATCCTTTCATTTGATACCCCGCTCCCTGAAGATCTGATGATATCCTTATAGTTAAAACACACACACACACACACACATAAGCGTGCACATGCACAAAGAAAGGCCGCCAAGACCTGCAAGTGTGCATGTGCATGTAAATGGAGATGGTCTGTCAAGGGGAACCGGAGAGATGGGAGAAGAGGTAATTTGTCCTGATGTTTGAAACAGAGAAAGAGAGAGACATACAGTCGCAGGATCAAACGCCACATTAGTGTTTCACTAAGGCTTATCCTTGCAAGCCCATCTCATCCTCGCCCCTGCCACGATAGCATGCCATGCAAAATGAACACCATGCAAAATGAATACAACATGTTTGTCGCTCTTTAATTTTTATGTAACATCAATAAAATATCACAGACCGCTTCATTTAGATGACATGGTTCTGAAACTAAGAAATTTATTCATGGCTTTGAAGATGAAGTGGCTCCGGCAACAAAGATGGCAACACACAGCAACGGGCTTGCACACACACTGACGCAGGCTGCGCAGATGCACACAGCTAAGCGTTTCGAATGTCTCAGAGTATTCTTAAAACTCAATCATGTGCAAATTTGGAAATGAATGAAGCTGTCCTGGTTTCAGGAAGTCGGTTCAATCAGAAAGTTCCATCAGGTGAAATTACCCACTGGTGTTTTGAAGAAGCTCTTGGAGAGGAACAGACAAAATGTCTTTGACTTCCTTTAAAGTCTGAGACATTTTTACTTTTGCCAGAATCATAATTAAATGCGTTAGCTCAGCTGAATAAGCCTCATTCAAGCATCGATCTCTGTTGCAGGATTTTAATTGAGCCCAGATGTCAAAATTTATATGGATCTGTTTTTTGTAGCTCCCAAGTTTTGGTTGGTTTTATAGTTAGCTGACTTTGGTAGATTTGTTGGTGTGTTATCAATTCCAGCTTCGTCTATTTGCCAAAAAAGAATATAAACCTACTTCGAGACCCTGGGGCAACTCTGAAAAATGCGCATTTATTTTGAAATATTCATCAGGTAAATTTTGATACGCACAACAGGCAATAATGCAGAACCAGTCTACTCATCCTTATCATTTCAGTTGACATGCTGCTTCAGTTATGTAGACACAGACTTGACACAGACAGAATTGAAATGTCTTCTTTCCTCTTCTCAGGTTCCGCACAGAGGTCAACTATGACGTCCTTGAGGTGCGCGATGGCCGATTCCCGTCTTCGCCTCTGATCGGCAGTTACCAGGGAACCCAGGTCCCCCAGTTCCTCATCAGCACTTCCAACTTCCTGTTCCTTCTCTTCTCAACCGACAAGAGCCACTCCGACATAGGCTTCCGCATTCGCTATGAAAGTAAGGAGTCCTGTGGAAGTCAAACCTGTGCCTAAAGATACAGAATAGATATACTATGAAACAGTGACTCGTGCTCCCATGCCCCACAGCTGTAAGCCTTGTTCAATGTACTGGTTCAAGCTATTGAGTCATGGCTGTAAAAACAGGACCCGCAGGCTCTTGATCTCACCATGAAACCATTCTTATTACAACACCTATAATTAGAAAGTAAATTGGATGAGATTACTCTGTCAGATATCCCTGTCATGACACACATTATCATGCTCAAACCTCATATACACCGCCATGTGCACACACATATCCTGTAATTCGGTCCTTAAGACAACCCCAACCTCATATTTAAGAGTACCTGGTAACAATTTACACTTTCTCTGTGGGCAAATCTCATCTTAACGCTTCATTAATTCACCAAGAGTGCTACTCATTTAGAAACAATGCCAGGCACTGTGGGAAAAAAACTTCTCACTGGTTCGTTCCTGTTATCCTGTTACAGGATGTTTTTGTAAATTATTTCTCAAATGCGCCTTGAGAATGCAAGCAACCTTTTTAGAATTCATTGTCCTGCACTTGACCTTTTGAGAACAGGATAAAAACTTAATTACACTACAAGCAGATGGATTTTCTGTGTATGTGTCAGTGTACTGTATCTTGATAGTGTGTTTCCTTTCCCTTCCCTCTCCCCAGCCTTGCAGTTACAGTCGGATCACTGCGTGGACCCCGGCATACCTGTCAATGGACAGAGACATGGCAATGACTTCTACGTGGGCGCTTTGGTGACATTCAGCTGTGAAGCAGGTTACACACTCAGTGACACAGAGCCTTTAGAATGTGAACCCAATTTCCAGTGGAGCCGCCCCCTGCCTAGCTGCGATGGTACGTTCCATACAGTATTGACCTAGAAATGAATAGTCGCCTGCCAGATTTCCTCCTATTCATAAATGGGATTAAAGCTGAATTCATTGTTGTATGTTGTTGCAGATGAAACATGAGAAATCATTTTGGGCACTTTGCTTCATATTGCATCACATTGGAATTGCTATATATATCTGACTTATTATAAAATCCATATAAGATGATCGTTTCTCTTTCTACGTTGTTTTAGAAGTTTTTTTGAAGTTTCTTCCTTGTTTCATCATAAATGTTTTATATGTACGACAGTGAGCTTACCCTTTGATGTTTCCCTCTTTCCTCATCTGTAAATGCTTTTATATTTAAGGACAGTATTGATTTTTGCCCACTCTGTAATGATATTGATGATATGACTCCTTTTTATGCTGTTTTGAAGGGCATCTCTGGCAAAATGCATCTTACCACATTGTAAATGCACAGACAAATTGCGTCTTTTTTTTTTTTCTTTCGGGAAACTTTGTTCCTCTCTGCTCTTTTCTCGTCCCTCTCCCTCATCCATCTCTCGCATGTTTCCACACACCAGCTCTGTGCGGAGGTTATATCCAGGGCAACCTCGGCACCATCCTGTCGCCTGGTTTTCCAGACTTTTACCCGCACAACCTGAACTGCACGTGGATGATCGAGACCTCCCATGGCAAAGGTTAGCAGAGAAATTCTGTGTCAACACATGCAGCAGTCAAATTCAATTTCCCTTACAATGTCATTTCCCCCTACGGTGTGGCCTTTTTATATTGCTGAACAAGCTGTCTCTGGATGACTGGAGTGCTGAGAGGCTGGCCTAGGGCTACAGTGCCACACGACGACTCTCCAGTCATGTCACCTTTGGTAGAAAGCTCACATCAAATTGACACGGCCTTATTTGCAGATGCTCGCCCATGTGTGGGTGTAATGTGTTTGATAAGTCGAAAGGGAGACAGGGAATCGATGCTTCTCATGAATCCAAAGACTCCAGCCTAAACTTTGTCTGTGACTCTTTTTTTTGCCATGTAATTACTTTTTTTATTGCTTTACTGCATGAATGTATTACTTGTACATACGGAATATATCACCATGGTAAATTGACTACTCTTTAAAGTACTCTTAAAGTCGAAGTGACTAGGACTCGAGGTGCTAACATTCACGCATTCACACACATACACAAAGATCACACTCACTGACTGATGGACCGGCCAGGGGCTACTAGGGGTTAAGCATCTTGCTGAGTACTTCCACACACAGACTAGAAGAGGTTGCTCTCAAACCACCGACCCTCTGCTTGGCTGAGCCACAGCTGCCACAAGGACCTGTATTTATCCAAAGGTCAAAAGTAAACAAGGTCTGGATCTTTCTCTCTCATTCAGGTGTCCAGTTCACCTTCCACACCTTCCACCTGGAGAGCCCTCACGACCATTTGCTGGTGACGGAGAACGGCAGCTTCTCTCAGCCCCTGTGGAGACTGACAGGCTCCACTCTGCCTCCACCTCTCAGCGCAGGCCTGTTTGGAAATTACACGGCTCAGATCCGCTTTCTCTCCGACTTCTCTGTTTCCTACGAGGGATTCAACATCACTTTCTCCGGTGAGAATGGATTTAGTCATTCAAAACACTGAGGGGAGGGAAAGAGGGTCAGCTGAAAGTGCCGGTCACAGTGCCGAGGCATGTTAATCATTTAGAAGAGACCGAGTCTGAGAGTGGACAGCTCAGGCCCCTGAGTGCAGATCAGAGACTTCCCATGACCTTTGAATAACAATGGCTTGTTTCAGTTGGTCATTGACACAAACAGCCATGCATAGCTCGGAGGAGGCCAGCACATATCATCTAAGGACTGTATGTCTTCTGGAAATGTGTAATCACATGCACTCGAATGAAAAGTGAAATGGTTATTATCAAGAGAATAGATTAATTTTAGAATAAAGCACAGATGGCCCTTTACCTTCTGAGAGCATCATTTCAGCTCCTTTTGCCCTCACACACCTCTTCATATGAACACCTGGATGGAATTATAATGATATTACATATCAATATAAGTTTAAAAAAAACTCCCTGCTCACCTCAGAAAGAGTTTAGCTGTACGGGAAAGATGAAAAGCAGTGGATAAAAAGATAACAGTTTGAATGTTGTTGCAATTGTATTACTTACAATGCCCCCCCCCCCCCCCCCCAATGCTTGAATAATTTTAATAACTGACATTTGGTCTTGCGATTTTTAGATGTGAAATTGAATTTAGAAAGGATTCACCTCACTGAAGCATGGTTTGCCCTCCATATTATTTGTGGAAATGTTTCAAAGCACAACAGAAGTTTTAATATATGTTAAATTTACACTCTCACACATTTGCATATCAAAGGGAGTTGTATCTGTGGGGTGATATTGTCTGGGTAAAAATAAAAACTAAAAAGGATAATAAAATAAATAATTGTTACATAATGTAGCCTACATTCACACATTTACTTTTGATTCTGTCTTTTTTTCACAGAGTATGATTTGGAGCCATGTGAGGACCCTGGGATCCCACCCTACAGCACCAGGAAGGGCCTGCAGTACGGCGTGGGCGACGCCCTCATCTTCTCCTGTTTCCCAGGTTACCGTTTAGAGGGGCCGGCGAGGGTGGTGTGCTTAGGGGGCAGGAGGCGGGTTTGGAGTTCCCCTCTGCCAAGGTGTGTTGGTAGGTGGTCCACATGCTTTATTTTGACTTTTGTCACTCCTCCTATAATCCCTTCACAATGCCATCACACCACCCCAGCCCCCTCACCGACACCCACTCATTAAGAAAATGTACAAAACTATCGGTCTCGTTGGAAGACGAGACGTTTCCCTTTGAATTCTCCTCATTATCATCCCTTCATCCACCCACGTTTTGTCTCCTCATTGGATAGCTTCCCAGAAACAGCCTTTTTGACTTTGTCCAAATTATATAGAGCAGCAGCTCTAATGAGGATGACATTAAGGAGCTGAAATATGTTAATTATTGATGCTACTGGTTGCTAGTGCCTGAAAAACATGACGGGTTAAACTGCAAAGATTTAGGTCATTGTGTTGATTCTGTGATACAGGGCTGCATTCATGTGCTGATATGAATACTGATTGTAGCCTCATGGTCCAGATGATAGGTTTGAGCACAAATAATGATGCTGATTGACTTCCTTGTATTTTTTTAACATACTAAAAGCAGAAAACAAGAACTTTAAATATATAGTATAGTATAAGAGAGAAAAAAAAGTGTACTATTTCTTTTACTCTGTGGAGATGTCCCACAACGGAGTGAGGGACAAAGCAAGTGGGACAGGTCTGCCCAGTCCCTGAGCAGCGCGCATCTCACAGACAAGCCACAATGCAGAGTGTAAACAACGTCAGCTGGTTCAGCACCACGGAGCTGCGCGGGCGGGGGAGTCGTAACAGCGGTGTTTCGACCCCCCTGCCCCCGACTCCTGAACGTCACTCACTCACTCATCCGGGGATGCACTGCGGTCTCATGTGGAAATGCAGGTTTTTGATATGATATTTTTCTTGTACCCGAATACAAATGTTTTTGAAAGTATTTGTTCGTATTCGTATTAGTATTCGTAAAAAACACGTTATTTGTGCCTTTCCGAATACCGTATTTCGGCTCCTTCTCTTGGATGTCTCTTTGGCCTGGTTAGGCAGAGTGCAGATCTTTGAAGGACAATGGTGACGGCTTATTGCCTCATTTTCACACCTCTGTCATATTCACCCTTATTTTAGAAACTTGATAGCAGACAGTCTCATCAGCTCCCCTCATCTTACCTTTCTGCATTTCATGAAGCCCAAATTTCTGGGTACGCTGCCTGGTGGTCATTGATATTGTGGTAGCTATTTTTCTGTAGAGTGAGTGACCCCCCCTCCCCTCCTCTTTTTTCACTCACTAATGGGATTCAGAAATGGCAATTTTCAAATAGTGCTGAAATTACTGTTAATCATATTCAGATTGCAGTGTGATTATGATGATGTGCCACTCAACATTCAGGTATAGTCAAAGACCACATTCCTCTTCCATCACCTCTCCCATCTCCCTATGCATGACAGCATGAATAAATACACTCTTGAGTTTCAAACATATAGCGATTGACATGTCCTCTGCTCTCTCCAACACCACCACCTTCTCCCTCTTTCTCTCTCTCTCTCTCTCTTTCTCTCCTCTGTCTCTCTCTCGCTCTCTTTTTCTCTAGCTGAATGCGGCTCATCCGTGACTGGCATGCAAGGGGTGCTGCTCTCACCCAACTACCCCGGTTACTACGGCAACAACCATGAGTGCATCTACTCCATCCAAACGCAGCCCGGCAAAGGCATCCAACTACGAGCACGAGACTTCAGACTGGAGGAGGACGACATGCTCAAAGTGAGGGTTTGGGGGGTAGATGTGCCCTCCTTATGCGTCTACGCTGCCCTTTTAGTACAGTATATCCCTGTGTGAACACATGATGGTTTTAATCCAGGTGTTTCCTCACACTCCTTTTCAGGTCTTTGATGGCAGCAGCAACAAGGCTCGTCTGCTGGGGGTGTTTACAGGAAATGAGCTGCTAGAGACAACCCTGAACTCCACTTCCAGTTCCATGTGGCTGGAGTTCATCAGCAATGCAGATAACACCAGTAAAGGATTTGAACTGCACTTCACTAGTGAGTAGAACCCTCTCTTAAAAAATACACAACTCAGAATAACTCATCTTGTTGCCTCTCTGCCACATAAAACTCAAATGCTCTTCCTTAATACCCCTTCTAATACTTGCCCCTCCTTCTTTCCCCTTCTCCCTCTCTCCTCAAGGCTTCGAGCTGGTGAAATGTGAAGATCCAGGTGTTCCCCAGTTTGGCTACAAGAGAGAGGACAAAGGTCATTTTGCAGGAAGCACCGTGTCATACAGCTGTGACCCAGGCTACACTCTGAAAGGCCCAGAGGTGCTCACCTGCCTGAGGGGGGAAAGGAGGGCATGGGACAGCCCCCTCCCACTCTGTGTTGGTGAGTCAGATGCTTGTTGTGGTAAATTGATGTGTTGATGAAAAGAAGGGATCACCGCCGACACGTCTTCTCTTGCATTCAAAAAGTAGTTTATTAACAAAAAGAAGAACAGTGTACAAAAATGCCAAATCCGAGAGCACCTCTGGTTCCAATGTGAGATCTCTCTGTCAATGTGAGATCTCTGTGTCAATGTGAGAACTCTCCTGTCTAAGGCTCAAAACCCTAATCTTATATACTTCTAACTCCAAAACTCCACCTTCTCCCAACATAAGGATATAGCTTTCCATTTTAGGTATTAAATGTTCAACGTTAACACGAACAATCCATGTACTGTTAATCTAAACAATTCCTTTAAGTGTTTAACATTAGCAGTTCATGTTTTACATCATTGAATACAAAACAGGACTCAGCCTATAGAGTTTTACGACCTTACATCCATGTACTGGACAACGCTAACATAAACATAAGTGAGGCTCCTCGCAGGAAAGATGTGAAAAACAGGAAACATATTCTTCTAGGGTGCATTTCACAAAGGTTACTCATTATCCCATCTAAGGTTACTAAACATCTAATGTAACATCTTTATATGTCTGTATGTACTCCAAGTTCCAAATAAGAGCACATATACAAAACAAAACATAATACATAATGTTAAAATAGAAAGTTAGGGTGGATAATACACTACATTGTCTCATACAGCATGAATGCTGATCCAATGTAAGCATACTACTAAATATTGCTTTGGGTTCTATGGACTTCCATCTACTACATTACAGTGCATTACATTAAGTTTGGTTTTTGACTTTACTTTGTTGTGACAATGTAAGTGAGTATATTATTGGGCTCACGATGCTTTAATCCTAGCAGCAGTTTACACTTATACTGTAGCTGCCAAGTTGTAGCTAAAGACGTGATATATTGTTGGTGGTTTAAGCTTAAATAACTCATCAGATTTTATAAGCCAGTGTATTGTGTCTGAAAAATCTTTATGTCAAACTAACAAGGAGTTAATCCTGTTGCAGAAATGTGGAGAAGCATAAAAATAGAAATGTACATTTAAGTGCAGTACATTCATTTTATGTCATTTTTTGCCTCTATGCCAAATACCTTTAGGGATTCTATCTAGTGTGATGTTATGTTATGGTATTCTGCTCTATCCTGCTGTTTGTCAATATGCTATCACTTTCATAACAGTTTTTGCATTATATACTAAGTTGAATTCTGTGAATATACAGTATGATAAATGTAAATTAGCAAATTTTTTTTGTATAATGTTATAATACCATGTCAGTGGCTGCATTACTGTCTGGCTCATGGCTTATCCAAACCAGTTTCAGTTTTTTAGCTGAAAAAATATGTCTGACCTAGTTCCTCATCCTAATAACAATGTGACTATGCATTTGCGGGTTTTGAAAAGCTATGTGGTTTGTTTTAGCTCTGCTATTTTAGGGCATTCTTTCCCAGCACCTTCTTCAATGCATTATCTCATCAAAAATAACTGTGCTCTATTTAGCTCATCATATTCATATTGCATCATGGTTGCAAAATTCCCTTTCTGCTTCATCTTTTTTTTTTTTTTACTAAAATCAAACTTTGCATCTCTCTGCAACACACCTGAGTGCATAGACAAGTAGGGGGTGTAACCACATGATCATTGTATCTGTATAGTTCATCTCCAGTTCACCTGTCATATGCCGCCAGCTGATATAAACATAGCATGCGTTATTTTCACAACTGATATGCCTCAATACACATATAGCCTATATGGTGGCACAGAAACAAAACCCCAAACTATTTTTTTGGCTTTTCTCCTGTGTGACATGTTTGACAGAGTTTTCTCAGCCAGGAGCTCAGTAAGGAAAACAGACAGAACGGTGTTCTTTGACATCGGCCAAGGTGATTAGAATAATATTACTTGGTTCCCTTTTCAACCCAAACTGACAGGTAATTTCATGTCTGGGTATAAACAACATTTAGCATTCTCTGTATCTCTGAACACGTTTGTCCTCCCCGTGCCCTTTTCACTGCAGATGATAGCCTAACAGCCGGAGTGAATTTGGGAGCAAATGAGGGACTGCTTCTGTTTGTAATGGTGGGATTACTTTTCAGCAGCAGGGACACACTGAACATAGATGAGAGGCGTACAGCGAGCAGGAGAGGAAGGAGAAAGAAACTGAGTTGAAAACAGTGGGGAGAGTGTATCCTGAAAGTCACAGAGGGGGGATATTGCAAGGTTGAATCCCTGAGCTGCTCTCGGTTGGACACAGAGGTGTTAGCAGTAGTTAATGACACTTAATATTAAGCTGCATATCCAATATATGTAATAGCATTTAAATGTATGTTCTAGCAAACACACATCTCCACACATTAGTGTCCAGCTTACAGAGGGTAAGTTTTATGTTTTGCTGAGGGAAAATGTTTGATTTGTGAGATATTTAGTTTGGTTTAGTGAGTTTATTTTGGTCCTGTAGAATCAAGTACACACTTCAATAAACAACATTATATACACATATGATTTAAACAACAAACAATGATCAATTTCATCTGTTCCTTAAAGTATAAATCTAAAGCAAAACAAATGTACCTTGACTGAAAAGGTGTAGGATGTAGCTTCAGCTTATTTTTTTTGCACACTGTTTTCATAATTCTGTTTTATATTTACGGTATTAATAATTAATATTAATTAATTAATATTCTTAAATAGGTTTTGAATCTATTAAGTATGTTACATATTTCTATTTCTAAATGTTTCCATTGATTGACTCTATTAATTGATATACTGTACATCTTTGTTTTACATTTGTTCTTGTAAACATACAAATCCCACTTTCTTCATATTTTATTCCCATATATTGCAAAACACATCTCACATTTTGCCCTTATCAGCACCCATACACATATCAAGCCATTGTGTAGAGGGGAATTTAAGATACTTTGAGACAACAAGGCAAGGTAGAAGTAGAATGATTTTAGATGTACTGTACAGGGGGGCATGGATTGAAGCGGTCGAGTGGCTGAGGTAGTTGCAGTGCCGTAGTTGCACTGAGCAATGGTTTCTTAGGTCACAAGGCTAGGCGAAAGAGATGGCTTTGTCTTACTTTGATAGATCACTGCCTTCTCCTTTCACTCCATGAAACACTTAAGTTTTCTGCAACATAGGGAAGCACACAGGGGCTTGAACAGAGACTGAAAACCTCAGCAAGACTGCAAAGATTAATATGTCCACCCTCTTTCCAGACAGTGAAATCAGAAACTGCAAGGTCAAATCTTTAAAGTGCTTCCTGTAGCCAAGCTCATTCTCTGTTTACATTATGCATGTATGTATGGGGCTGCAATGTTTGGTGTGTTTATGCTTTGACAGCAAAAACGATCAGAGGCCAACTGCGGTGATTATTGCTGGTTAAATGTATAATGCATGATGGAAGGCATGATGGAGATGAGTCTAGCAACTACTGCACTTGAATTTAAATCGTGGAGGGAATTTGGCCAAATCTAAATAATCAGTCTTAAAAGAGGGAGTAAACTCTGAATACACATGACCAGTATGTTGTATTAGGCTTAAGGTCAATGAATGACTGAAGCAAATGGATAAATGATGATTAATCATAAACACAACAAAGAGGTCAGATTCGAACTGCAACCGCCAAATATAATTGTCCTGTACTTGTAATTGTCAGAATTAAGAGTTTCCAGCAGTGCTGTTTTTCTCTGGTTAATAAAAATCTGAATTCTGAGCACTGTCATCAGCTCCTACCACACACAGCAGAAACAGTCTGCCTTGTTTTCCCATCTTTGTTTTAGAGTTGAGGCACCTTTCAGGTCGACCCAGAGTGGTTGTATCAGTGCTTGCTTCACTCGTGACTCTCCCAGAGAGGTGATGTTTTCCAGGAAGCAGCGGTTGTCCAGCAGAGAGGGTCAGCTATAGCGGGGGCCACTCAGCTGACCTGGTGACCTCAGTCCAGGGTCGATGGAGAAGAATATAAAGGCTGATGGTGATCCTTGTGAGCAGGCAGAAGTTTGTTGGAAACTTTTGCTGGCTTCTTGGTCCGTTGTAGTGAGATAGGAGTCAGCATGTCATAACCTGGCCATATCATATCACACAGACATTAGAGTTTTACTCTATTTTATTTTTATTTTTTTAAATTGCTGATTTTATGTTCACAGGAATATCAGCGTAAGGTTAGCCTGGAATGCATCTCCACATAACGACAGGAGTCATTCTCATCTCCGAGGTGACTCAGCGTGTGAGCAAGAGAGAGTTAATGATGTTTGAGTTTGTGATACAGAGAAAGAGCAGAGAGACTGTGGATCGTCATGTGTACTGTATACTTTTTTTTCTTCTTTATGAAACATACAGTGTATTCCAGCATTTTTACCTTGTCTGGTCTATTTTTCCGTGGATCCACAGCAAGGTTGACCCCCAAAGGTCGCAAAACGTCCTCACATCCTGCTGCTAATTTTATTATCATGTCAAAACATCGGCAGCCCAGGGTTTGAGATGGGTCCTTCCATGTGAGGCCATTGTTAATTCTGACACTTTTACTGTGAGAGGTGAGAAGGCCATTTGGCAGCTCCTGACGCTTTCTGAAAAGGGCTGCATAAACTCAATATTATCTGTTAGTGGAATTGAAAATCGGGGTCCTCACCATTAGACTGTGAAGGAGAGAGGGAAAAATGACAGACTGATTTGCACACATAAGGATAGACATGTTTGTTAACCACAAAATGTTTTTTTTATTATTATTATTATTGATGTTTATGACAGACAAATACAAATAAGTACATGTTACCTTTTTGCAGATAGGTCTGTATTAAGTTAATGCGGTCAATTCCTTAGATGATACTTCCATCTTCCAAGGCCTGGATGTGTGTGTCTGCTGATGTCACTATATTTGAGTACAGAACCTACTTGTCACAGATGGATTCCATAACCATCGTCATCACTATCATCATCAGTATGATTCCTAGACCTCCATTTCCCTCCTGCTTGAAGAAGCAATTTTCCTCTCAGGAGAAGGGAAAGAAACAGGAACACTTTTCCCCTCCTCTTGTCAGTTGAGGTGGCCTTAAAAATGTGAACAAAAACACTTCAAATCTGATGTTGCCGGAGAAACATTTTTTTTCTTTTTTTCTCAGTCACTTTTTTGGATAAGGGTAGGAGGTGGTAATTGAAGGGGGGCTGAAAATTGCTTTTCAGTCACAGAGCGTTTCTGATGGCAATTCATTACTTGAGGCTGAGAAAAGCTCAATTCTTTGCTCTGCTCTTGACAAAATGTTTTGGCCTCTGGTTTTGATTTTGTTGTTTCATGGATGCGTGTTTGTTTTGGTTGTCAATTTTTAAAGAGACAGAGCTGAGGTTTGGTGTGTACAGTACCTCAGGGGGGCTTGTTGAACTGTGGTATGACACTAGAGCCACCATATTGACTATTATTACTACCCACTACACCTGTAAGCTTCCTCAGCACAGCAGCATTCTTCTGGTCATTCATGACAAGTTTTCACATGTCTGTGTTGTGTTAATGTAATCATTTCCTTAGACAGGTACTTCTTCTGTGTCTGTGTGATCTATCATCATGTCACTCAGTAGATAGAAATCAGCAGTGCTTCCATTATCTTCAATTATGTCAGTCAAGGATACCCACATACTGTATGTCAGGGATGTCATGGCAACAGAGGCCAGGTAACAAGTTCATGAAAGAATTCTGACAATGCTTTAGATATTATAGGCTATTGTAAGATGTGATTCTTCCAGGACTGACTCAGGCAGTATAATGACCCTGCAGGTACTGTATTCCAGTCTGACTTTACACTTGAAGGGAAGAAGACAGGGATAGTACATAATAACAACAACATGTTAGACATGCCACTCAGTTTATACTACTGTCTGCAAACTGACTATGGAGGCTTTTTTTTTTTCATATTTAGTATCAAGTACGATATACAAAAAAAACAACAAAAAAAAACACAATTTTGCAAATATGTGCGGATATTGTGATTGCAATATGGGATTTTAGTTGGAAGGGTCATTTATGCTTTTCATGTTGACTTGAAAAAATATAAAATGTATTTTATGGCATGATTATTGCCTACCAAACAAACATGTCCTTTATTTTTTGGAAATATGATTTGTTAAACCAAGGTGTCTCTTTAGCAAATCAACTCTTATGTTTTTTTTTGTTTTTTTTTAATATTATGACTCTCTGATCTCTACTGTGTATACTGGTACATTAGTCAAAGCTTCTTTCTTCCTTGAAGTCCCTCTGAACTTGAGTCTGATTATATTGAATGAATTGTGTTGTTCAGTCAACAAGTCCATCAGCTTTCAAAGGCAACAAGATGAGATCATGGTTAAGATGGTGGATTGCCTTTGCTGAGCCAAGAAGATGCATAGTATATTGAGTTGGCTGCTCTCCCTCCTATCATTCAGATTGCAAATAAGATGATGAAGCACATCACATTTGAGTGTATGACTGCTGTGTCAATAATTAATAATCATGAGAGGAAACTGATGTGATGCACTTTCTGGAAGTGGGATGATGTAGTCTCTGGTATGTTAAGTATGTTAACCTTGCTTTATCCTTTAATTAATTTGACTTTAATGATCTTTTACTTGTTTTACACTTTTTTAATCGCCCCTGCTCATTGATCACCTTTTAAGTCTGTGTCTTTTTGTTTTCTCTCCTCTTTCTAGCTGAGTGCGGGGGAACCATCAAGGATGAGCTCTCTGGTCGGATCCTGTCTCCGGGCTATCCAGCTCCCTACGAGCACAACCTGCACTGTATGTGGACCATTGAGGCCGCCCCTGGAAGCACTATTAGGTCTGAGCAACACTCTTTCCTTTTTCATGCCTTCTAGTTTTCTGATTACATTGTTCTTTCCCAGGCTTTCTTTCAATCTACCACCTTTCAATATACTTCCAATTTAGCCCCCCTTTTGCAGTGGTATTCATCACTTTCACAGGCTGCTGTGTAATCAATCTTCAGTGAGCTACTGTTGGCCAATAGCTGAGTTAGTATTGGGTGATAGGAAATGCCTCCTCAGAGCTTCCAGGTTTTAGACTACACCAAAGAAAGTCAAGTGTTTCAAGTAAATTATGTCTTACAGATGGATGCATGTTGTTCTTTTTACTTCCATGAATTTGATTAAATGTAAGCAAGAGAAATCCTGTAATAGTTTTGGCTCAGGGTGTTGGTTGATACCATTCTAGCCAATTTAATTGACTTGAGCTTATGCACTATATTTATTTCCAGCTATACATATTCTGTTTGGCAAGAAATACAAACTTAGATATTCCAGTATATGTTTTCTGCATTATTTCTCCATCCATCTTAATACCCTGATTGTCAAGCACTTTATCAGGTTAGGGTTATAGTTGCATGAGTATACTGTAAGCAGCACAGACAGTCCTTTTCCATGTCTATTCCTGGTTAAGCCCTTGATGCTTCCAAGACTATGGGGTGGTGGCATTTGTTGAGTGTGTTCCATAGCTGCCCCAGGTTATTGATTCCTCCACATAGAGGTCATTACCATGTGACACAGTCAGCGTTTCACCCATTCTGTGTATTCTCAGGCTCCTGAATAGAGTCCAGCTCCAAAACAGTTGACATTTTCTTTAAATTTCTGACTCAAGTGGTGGAATTTCAGGAATAATTAACCACAGGCTTCAGTTTCCGCCAGCAGTGATGCTGCTTCTCATTATTCCATTAACTCTGCATACATTCATGTATGCCTCCTTTTTATCCCTCCATTTAACAACGCACAAACAGTGCATTGCTTCATGTATGAAAATATTTGTCTATGGCTTAAAATGGGAAGAACAGATGTTTTGCATTTACAGCACTCTTCATTTTCATTCTCAGTATTATTATATTCAGTATTATGAACAATTTATAGTCAGTAATTTAATTAAAATACTACAATTAGCTTTTTTTCACCTCACCTCTTCTCATTTAGACTAACCACAACTATTCCATCTGTTATCCTTGTTCTAGCTCCTGGCTCCCACATCAACCAGTTTGATCTTATCCAGGATAATTCTGGTTTTTGACTAACCACAGTGCACTGCCCCAAATTTAAACATCATGGTGTCCCTGTGGATATTGATGTGATATTGCTAAGTCACTTCGGACTGCTGAAGACAAGTCAGTCATATACTGTACTGTATCATCATCCTTCTGAAAACCATCATGTTTGGACAAGCATTGAACTGGAAGGCCACAGCCAATAGATGAGCAAAGTGTGTCTTGCAATAACTGTGTTCACAGTGCTCTTCGAGGAGACGACTGTTAAATCCATGACTACATGTGTATGTGAGGGGACGTGAGGAAAAGGAAGAAAATATAATAGATGGTTTAAGTGGGAGGGCTATAATCTCCTCTTTTGTGAATTGGATTAACGTTTCCTAGAAGACAGCATGCTCACCATAATAGAATATTGTATCTGTATGACATACATTTTTTTCTATAGGCATCATTTTAGGGGACATGGAGTACTTTGAAGCCTCAGTTAAGTATTTAATATTTGGTTTATGTTGACAGATCGCAGCAGACCTCTGGCGTCTATATTGGTGATAGTCAGTACAGACTTTAAACACAGTGATCTTTAGTAAATGCTTGTAACAGGTGCTTTATAGCTTCATTTCAAATCTAATGTGCCAGAGTAAACCCAAAGTAATAAGGCTGCAGTGTCTACTTTATCATTTTTACCCTGCTTTGAACAGATCGGTGTGCCAGTCTGCATGGCTCTATTTGTGTGAGAATGTTGTCTCATAGCTTGAACATCTGACATTCTCAGGTCCCTCATGATCGCTAGTTTAGGTTCATTAGTGCCTTCGCTACCCTTGGGTCCCTGGCATTCCTCAGCAAGGTATGCTCCATATCCATGCCTTTGATCCTGCCCACGCAATTCATTATTGAGAAGAATTTGCAATGCATTAGCTCTGGGATTCCTTGTATATCAAATGCCTCAGAAGAAAGGTAGCACACTAATCAAACTGTACCAATTTGAGGAGAGACCAGGAGTTGTGCCGTGTGACAGCAGACACGCTTACGGACTGGTTTTGCTGAGGGTTATTGATGGAAAGAGAATGTAAGGTGGGAGGCAGAGAGTTGAATGCAGACATAAAGAGATAATAACAGGATAAAAGGAATGGCGATGATAACGGAAGCAATGAGCCATTTCACCGATGGTACATTCAGTAGTTACGGCTACAGAGATCAAATGAAGAATTTAGGCCACATGGTACACTGAACAACGAAGCCATATGTATTCAACTAAAAACTGGCATTTACTCTTTAGTTAGAAACGTGCCCACTAATTTGAGAGCCTCTGTACTGTTAAACACGGTGCACTGTGTGGGTTTGCAATACAGTATGGTGCCTTTTTGATTGACTGTTGTTTACAAGGCATTAATAGGACTAACACAGTGTGTGAAGAGGAAATAGACCATTGCAATTAGACCCATGGTTGAACTCTGTCTTTGGTTCAGTGTGTTTTGCAACTATTCCTCCTACATTGATTTGCTGTTTCTTTTATCTACTTATCTACTTTTATCTACTAATCTTTATATTTGAATATTAGAAATATAAATATATTGATATTGGCCAGACCTGTACACCCCTTATGCATGCAGTCATTCAGTCAGGCAATTGTTGCAGCAGAGTATTCCTTAAAATCAGGCTGATACAGGACAGGAGATTCATTTAGTCTTCACTTGAAAGAAACTTTGACTGTAGTGTGGTTGTTAGTGCCTGACAGACTGGTTTGAGTATTTCTGAAATTGCCGATCTGCTGGGATCTTCACTCACAACAATCCCGAGAGTTTATGGAGAATGGTGCGAAAAACACAACCACGTCCAGCGAGCAGCAACAGCTCTGCAGTTGGAAACGCCTTGTCGACGAGAGGTCAGGAGAGAATTGGCGGACTGGTCGGAACTGACAGCAATAAGGCTACAGTAGCTCAGATAACCAATCTTGTTGGGCTGGAAGAAGCGTAGCCTGGTCTGATGAATCTGCATCTCTGCGAGACACGCAGGTGGTAGAGTCAGACTTTGGCACCAACAGCAAGAGTCCATGGGCCCAACCTGCCTTTGTGTAAACAGTCCAGGCTGGTGGCACAATGCAATGGGGAATGTGTTCTTGGCACACATAGGGCCTCTAAAGCATGGTTTGAATGCCACAGCCTATCTCAGTATTGTTACTGACCATGTGCATCCCTTTATGACCACAGTTTGCCATGTTCTAATGGCTATTTCAAGCATGAAAATGCACAATGTCCAAAAACAAAAGTCATCTCAAAGTGGTCTCATACATACATACATACAAACATGTCAACATGGAGCAGAATTTCACTGAATCAATACTATGAAGTGCTGAGGCTTTAAAGCAAAGGGGTGCCCTTACCCTTTAGTATCGTGGCGCTCCTAATTATTCTAATTTATATATGACCAATACCTCAGCTGGTTGATATATCGGGCTGATATTTGTGTTTTTTACCGGTATCGGCATCGGCCGATTGACAGGTGTGTTCACTGATCTTTTTTCTTTTTTTTTGCCATGATTTTCAGTGCATTCACAGGCAGTAGTTGTGTTGTGTTAGAGATGCTGGAGAGCACAGGCAGCGTACGCACTGCCCCTCCCCCCCGGCAGGGTAAGCTTTTGGAAGCCTGCCAACAACTGAGAGAACCATAAGTTTTCAACCTTCAGTGTATTTCTAACTTAGCTGTATTATTGCTTAGTCTGTCTGTCTCTCACTCTGACTGGGAGCAGGACGGATCAGCCATCACAGGGACTAGAGACAAATCTAGGGACTTTCTTGATGTTGTTAGAGACTTTTCTGGTGTTTGGAGACTCCGACATGAAAGCAAGGCTTGCTGCTGTTTTCAAAGAGCAGGCGGTCAGTGTCATGGAGTAGTCCCTGCTGCAGTCAGAGACCCACACCGCTCCACCCCCGCCTGCTTACAGAGCGGGATGTAAATATAAATGTTTCTCCACTGTCACACTTAAATAAATAAAACCACTGCAGTCGACTCAAACAGCCTCAGCTCGGTCACTTACTCACCTGACCTGATGTCAAAAAAATTGGTATCGGCCATAAGATATCCCTATCAGTCAGCTCATTTTAATGGGACAATCCACTGGTGATCCAAACACACTGTTCATGCACTCATGTGCACTTGGACAATGAAGTTAACATCACCAAAACCTGTCTCTTAAGTTGTGACCAGCAGAATATCTTCAAATCCCAAGCAAATCACAATGGATCTCATAATTGCATCTTGGCATTTTTTTTCTCCACATAGTTAGAATTTATCTTCAGATAAGATCATTATTATTGTCTGCACAGTTGAGCCCGAGGAGAGAAATTTTCAAATGTGACAAAGTCTCTGCTCTTACTGTAAACCCCTCTTTAAAGTGAGTCTTCCTTCAAGGAACCACATATTCCACTCCTCCCTCCAATGCAGTGTGTGACCACTTAGAGCATTTGTCATGCTCTGTCACAGAAGCTGTGCCCTCTCAAATGAATATTCATAAATATTTCACTAGGTATGCACAGCCCAAAACATAGCTTCATATAGATATTGTATGTGTTTGTGTGTGCGTCTGAGAGAGAGAGAGAGAAAGAGAGTGTTTCTTTATAGAGTGAAGTTATATTGGCTTGTCTCTTTTTTTTAGGTGGTATTTTAAGAATAAAGAGTTGGGTGTTTTTTAATAAGATTTAGGATCAGGTCAGGCAAAGATTTGAGACTGTGTTGAGGGATAAGGAATGAATGTGATAAATGGGCGGTCTTCATAAATGAAAGGTTTGTGTGTGTGTGCGTGAGTGCGTGTTCTTTAACCTCTGCTTTTATCTCTCTGATTCATTTCCCAATTCCACACCTCTTCCTGCCTGAAAATAATTGTGAACTGTCTTTTATCTGTATGATAACACTGCTGACATGATATTACATCATGCGCCTCACACAGCTTGAACCCCCCCCCACGAAAAAAAAAAAGGGGGGAGCGAGAGATTGCTGTGACCGCAACTCGCTTCAAGCGTCACGAAAACCACCACGAGTCAGTCCTACTGTCTTCATGTGCTTCGTGCCTTTTAAAGCTCCTGGTGTGGAAGTGTCTCAGCCTTGATGAACGGTCCCACCGGGACAGTCCCACGGAGGCCACATCCACACGACGTATCGATGAGGTTGGCTCTCAGCGTAACATTGGCTTCACGCACACAATCTCAATTAGTTGCGAGAGAGGAGGCAGCTGCGAGCGCATGTTTGCTCTACATTTTTCTTCTTCCTTATTCCCTCACACCACACACACACACACACATCCATACACACCCCCACATATATACTTATTTATCATCTTCATGCACACATACACCTACTCCGACGACTCCCCACAGGACTCGTGATTGCAGCTCCTCTGTTTTGTATTCATATCAGGGAGTCTCAGCACTCTCCATTCCTCTCTTTATTCCTCTCATATGAATACAAAATGGTTATGGCAGAATGAAAAGAGACCTGAGAAATCTCTTCCATCCCTCTCTCCGCCATCTCACAGCAATTCCTCTGGCACTTGGTTGAACTATTTTATCTCATTAAGAGGGGGGACAAGTGTAAAGAAGAGCCCTCAGCTGTAATCTTCAAAACATGGTTTTCTGTGATTCCACGAATTGTCGAGTTGAGGCCCAACTTTCTGTTTTTTCCTCAGTGGGACACGCTTGCGAATTCTCTCCCAACCTGTTGTTTTATTCATCCCTTATGTCCCCTCTCCTCCAACACACACTCGCCTCCACCACACCCCTCTAGCATTTGTGATAAGTGCAGAAGTTGTCTCTAAATGGACTCCCTCCCCCCAACACTGGAGGCTAACACTTGTCTTCTTAGGCCCCTCTGAAATGAACAGCTCAGGATGACAAGCTGTGAAGCATTTTGTTCACATTAAATAAGTGTGAACTTTTAAGCACACACACACTTCTCTCCCCTTCCACGCAAATTGTAGGGGTAGCTATGGGAGCAAGGACAGTATCATAGAGCACACTCACATAGAGGGAATGCCAGAATCAACATGTTTTCTAACTACCTTCTCTTTTAACCTTTGTCTCTTTTTCACTACCCCCCCCCACCCACACACACACAGCCTTCACTCTCTGAAAGTGACAAGGAGCGATAGGCTATTTAGATCTTGTACAAAAGGAACCAATTATCCTAACATGCAGCCCACGTCCATCCTATCCATCTGACCGCTCGGCACAAATCCCTCCATGCTCCAGAGCTTCCTCTGCTCTCCATCAACCTCTTATCCTCCTGCCATCATCCTCTTCTTCCAGCAACCAAGCCATGATTAACACGGGGCTTGTTTTTGTACCCTCCCTCACCTCCCTCCTGCCTTCCCTCTGTGTACTTCTTCCTTTCCACCCACCTTTCCATCTTTCTTCCAAACATATAAATCTCAAGATACAACACGATGCCATCCGGTGTCTGGCAGTGCAGGAAAGCTGCATTAGAACATGAGACCTGTCAGAACATCAGCATGGAATCCAACACGTGACTGGTGCTCCACTCCGGGCATTGCTCATGCAAATCCCCAGAACTGTCTTTTTTACACTCACTCAGATCTTCGATGCTGCCTCCACAATACACGTGTGCACGCACATTAATATTCTATGCAAGGAGGCAGACACACATATGTACACATATTAGAAAAAGGTGCTCGTTTTTTGTTTTATTCATGCTGGCAAACTCGGTGAGACACCTCAGTGTCTCCTGGCTGCCTAGAGTATGGGGAGGTGGAGCGTAGGTGAAAGGATCATAGTACCTGAGGGTTTCATAACAGCATTTGCATAACAAGCATCTGACAGCCTGCGGCACTTACATGACAAGGATGGAGGCCTTTGAACATCACCTTTGCTTGCTGGAAGAGCAGGAGCTATGCAGGAAGGGAGTGAAAAATTAGTAGGTCACCACCAGTGATTTTTCTAGTCCACCGTCACATTTGCACACTAATAACATTTTACATTTTTGTTGATTTTTAATTTTTTTTTAAATATGTGAAAGGCTTACCTCAGTTTTGCAGAAAAGATATCTGTGCTTGATGCATGTTTGCAGATTAATTTCAAAGGTTATAGCTACAATTTTTTCATCAAAACAATTTTCAAAAATACATCCGCAGAACGTCCAGACGGGTGCAGAATAAAAATAGTCCTATTAAAGGCTAGGTAGGCAGAAACATTGAAAAAAGCTTCAATTTGAGTCCACACGGTTCTCATCCCCTCGGCCAGAGCAGCGAGTAGAGAAAAAACGTCACTCTCTTTACATTATCCCCAAGGTTAGTGTGTAAGTTTTTGCCTAATACTGTCAAAAAAAGCTGCCTACTTAGCCTTTAATTCTACTGAAAAAAGTATGGTATAGAAATAATTGTTTTCGTAATATGTAAATATTTACATTGGCATTAGTAGGCTACATTACATTGGCAACGTCA
The DNA here is from genome assembly GCA_030347415.2 of Decapterus maruadsi. Lineage (NCBI taxonomy): Eukaryota > Metazoa > Chordata > Actinopteri > Carangiformes > Carangidae > Decapterus > Decapterus maruadsi. The sequence goes on from CM064897.1 coordinate 7,948,444, forward strand.
ACATGAAATGATCTCTGCGACATGGCATCGTGCTAATGCTAATGCTAACTAATGGTCAGCTGGGACTGTTACGTTTCCAGTGCGGGCTTGCGGGTTTGTGGGGTTCGTCTGCAGGTGAGTTAGTTTGAAATGATTCAGATGTGTTTTCAGTTCGCCGTCAATATCGGAGCTGCTGCTAATTAGCGTTAGCATTAGCTTAGCTTTAGCTACTAGCCGCTCCTGTAGGTGTACCGAAGGTTGGATTGAAGTGGGCCAGTGTGAGTGGGACACCTACTGGCTGGGAGGAATTAAACTTGTAGCAGATGACTGGTAGAGATAAAAACAATGGATGGGGCTACTGCAAAGGCTTTGGCGCCTTGAGCAGCCAAAAAGAAAAGCTGTCTCAATAGTGTCGCATTTCAGGGTCAATTTACAAGCGATCACAACAGCAGCCTGGAAAGAATGTTAATTTTTGGATTCAAAGCAGTGGTGTGGTTTGACACACTTTCCCATCTTAACGCTTCTGGCAGTCTAAACAAAAGAATGAATGTCTTCCCTAACTCTTAAGAGACTGTAAACATTGGGGTTTGAATCTCTACAAGTTTGTCAGCCAATCACAGCGGGATGTCTGGGAGCCACAGGGTGCTCAGGAGAAGTAAACAGATTTATCTCTTCCAACAGCTTATATGTATAAGAAATGATTTGCCGTGTGTTTTCTATTTCATTAAGTTTTAAATGAAGGCCGTATATTGCAGGGTATTTTCAATATTCCAGTGAATATTAGCAGCAGACCTGACTGTGAGCAGGGGGATGATTACAGTGAATGGGATTAGTATTTATGCTAGATGATCAAAGTTGGAAACGTGATGTGCTGCTTTGCAGAGATAAGGAGGTTAATGTGTGCCCTGTATGTATGCATGAGTCTTTTCCCAGGCATGGCTGCTTATGTTCAAGTGCGTAATGCAGCCTTGTATCCTCTAAATATACCTATCAGTGTATATTTGCGTGAAAATACTGGTGCGCCTGTCTGCCTCTGTTTGTTTTCCCACATGTATTTTACAAGCGTTGCGACAGGACTTGTCAAGTAGGTTACGTACAGTATCCACACACAGAGCACAGTGTTGAGTAGCCCCTGGCTCCTGCTCACACATCAGACAGTATGGGAATCGGAGTCTGACACCAATTATGCAGAAACGGTAGGAACTTGTTGCTAAACCCGACATATCAGTGGGTTGCTGTTTCTCCTCTGCATCATCTGTAGCTGAAGGCTGTGTGCGCCAACGTGTGTGTAAAAGGATGAGGATACTAAAAGCACATAAAGTACCACGTTGACTGGGAAAGTGATTTCCATTCATCTCATTGAATTTGAAATGGCATTTTGTGAAAATGACTACTGGACAGATTTATAATAAGCTAAGCTTAAGCTTGTGGACAAAATAATAGAATCAACAGAGATTTACAGACTTCTCTCTTCAAAAAAAAAAATTAGCTTAAGTACTGCGTGAGGATTTCACTGCAAGAACTGCAACTTCAAAACTCAAATGATTGAAACATGAGGGAGAGTGTCAGGAAAATTGCTTTGGGCGAAAACAGTTGTCAGTTGTTCATAATTAAATTGTTTCTATAATAGTTTCTTGTATTAGCACACTGAAATATTCAAACGGTTGTTCAGATCACAGAGCAGCAATAATAATATGTGTTTTTTTGTATATTTTTGTGTTCATTTCTCAGTGGGAAATACATGTAAGAAGTTTCATCATCTGAGTATTTGAAGAAACATTAGCAACAGTGTTTTCTTTGCTGTAGAACAGTATTATTGGGATAAATTGTTACTTTGTATGTGAAGTATGTGAGTATAATCTGAAACAATTTTGACCAAATGTTGCCTTAATTTTAGCACATTCATCTCAGTGCATTCTTACGACGGAGGATTAGGGCCACATTAAGGAAAAAAAAAATCATTAGCTTCGAGAATAAAGTCGTAATTTATGAGAATAAAGTCATAATTAATGAGAATAAAGTCGTAATTAATGAGAATAAAGTCGTAATTTATGAGAATAAAGTCGTAATTAATGAGAATAAAGTCGTAATTTATGAGAATAAAGTCATAATATTACGAGAATAAAGTCGTAATTTATGAGAATAAAGTCATAATTTTATGAGAAAAAAGTCGAAGTAAAACGGAAGTACGTTGAGACGAGACAAGGTGAACAGTTATGTCGTATCTGTTTAATAAACTGTTCTGCTCACTGAGCTAACCTGTATGCAAACCAGATGTTAAAATGATAGGGCCTACATTATTTCATTTTTCAGTTAGTGCGGTTGCTTGGTCTGCGCTTGTCACTCGGGACCAAACTTGTAGCGTCATGTCTCCATGACTACCGGTTGAACTCTGGAAGCGCTGATTGATAAAACTTTTCATGGTCACAAAAAAAAGCTTTCATGATGACTGAAGAGCCAGTTATAGCGCGGTATACTGTATGTCTCGGTCCCGTTAGTTCCCGGTTAAACGTTAAACACAGGTGGACCTCTGCTGCTCGGTAATCAGCTGCTCCGGCTCCACCCGCGGACACAACGGACTCAGCGGACACGCACCGACCGGCTGCTCCGCTGCTGCTGCTTCGTTTGTGGAGACAGAGCTGCGTATGGACCGGAGCACCGGGCCGTCTCCCCGCTGAGTTAACCCGTCATCAACGACTACGGGAGCCCTTTTAGCTCAAACTTGTTGAGTTGGCAGTTAGTAAAATGAGGGCCGTGGAAGATTTTGTGGAGTTGTAGGATGGTTTCACAAACAAGGGGATATCTTTTGGCACATCAGCATCATATCATAATAGCCTAAGTATTAGGACAAGAAAGAACCAGACGGACGTGGAGGAAGTGCTTTTGTGGAGGGGGAAATGGCTGGAACTGGTCAACTGCAGGGTTATCGGTGGATGCATCAGTGGACCATTCAGAGGGGTTGCGTGGTGTCTCAAGAAACAATCCGACTGATAATTAAGGGTGCTTTCACACCTGCAGTGTTAGCACATTGAACTCTAATGCCACCAAAACTAGTGCAGGCTGAGGAGGGGGTCTCGGTCCGGCTCCAACCGAACTCTGGTGCGCACTTGATGTCTGAAAGCAACCGCACTCTGGTGCGACCCAACTGCCAGGCGAACTCAACAAGTTTGAGCTAAAAGGGCTCCCGTAGTCGTTGATGACGGGTTAACTCAGCGGGGAGACGGCCCGGTGCTCCGGTCCATACGCAGCTCTGTCTCCACAAACGCTCGAAGCAGCAGCAGCAGCGGAGCAGCCGGTCGGTGCGTGTCCGCTCCGTTGTGTCCGCGGGTGGAGCCGGAGCAGCTGATTACCGAGCAGCAGAGGTCCACCTGTGTTTAACGTTTAACCGGGAACTAACGGGACCGAGACATATACCGCGCTATAACTGGCTCTTCAGTCATCATGAAAGCTTTTTTTTGTGACCATGAAAAGTTTTATCAATCAGCGCTTCCAGAGTTCAACCGGTAGTCATGGAGACATGACGCTACAAGTTTGGTCCCGAGTGACAAGCGCAGACCAAGCAACCGCACTAACTGAAAAATGAAATAATGTAGGCCCATTTTAACATCTGGTTTGCATACAGGTTAGCTCAGTGAGCAGAACAGTTTATTAAACACATACGACATAACCTGTTCACCTTTTCTCGTCTCAACGTAGCCTACTTCCGTTTTACTTTTTTTCCGACTTTTTTCTCATAAAATTATGACTTTATTCTCATAAATTACGACTTTATTCTCGTAATATTATGACTTTATTCTCATAAATTACGACTTTATTCTCATTAATTACGACTTTATTCTCATAAATTACGACTTTATTCTCATAAATTACGACTTTATTCTCATTAATTATGACTTTATTCTCATAAATTACGACTTTATTCTCATAAATTACGACTTTATTCTCATAAATTACGACTTTATTCTCATTAATTATGACTTTATTCTCATAAATTACGACTTTATTCTCGAAGCTAATGATTTTTTTTTTTCCTTAATGTGGCCCTAATCCTCCGTCGTACATTCTACTATGTTTTTATTTATTTATTTATTTTTATTGAAAGGGATGTCAAAGGCTTCCAACAAGAAAATATAAATTAAATGAGCTGATGTGTTTATGAAAAACTCTGCCACAGGATAAGAAGATACAGTTTGTCTTGAAAGAGCCCATCCAAAATGTACATGCTCTCAAGAATTCTGGAGAATATGGCATTAAGGAGCCACTTGAATGTAGGCTAGCACACTTAGACACACGTACACAACTACAGTGCCTTTCAAATCCAGTGGACCACCAGCTGGCTGACAGCTGTCTAAGCAGAAAGTGAAGGGTAGGTGTTTTGACAGCATCATCTTTCTGATGTCTAGACTGAAACTATTAAATGCCATGGCAGACATATCTACTTGACTGACACAGTGGAACATCCGTTGAATGCTCTGGATCCGGCATCTGTGATTTACTTTAAATGTTATTTGTTGCCCTGCTTTATATTTGTCCTCCCCTGTGTTTCTGTCTTTCCTCTATTGTCTCCTTTAATCACATTATTACCTTGTGTGCATTGATTCTTTTAAATACGCAGTAGTTTGATTTAATCCGTTTATTTCCTCCTGCTTAGATCTGACTCATCCTTTTTTACATTTTAGTAATAGTGATTTGTAACGCTAAAAGCCTTGACTTATTCTCTTTTTTTCTTTTTCTATTGTTCTATCATTGTATTTAATTGTAGCCTCCATGCAAAACAAACAAAATACTAAACCTTGTGATTGTAAAACATGGAAGATGCCACAGGTTTTTCCAAATCCCCTAATCTGTATACTAGCAGCATTATGTGTCAGAAAATAATGGAGACCTGACTTTTCTCCTGAATAAAGCTGTTAATGGAAAAACTTAAAGATATGGGCTAAAATTACCTTCTTTTAAAGAGACCCAAGGCAGTTTGAAGGAAATAAAATGCAAATAGAAGGTGACAATATTCAGAGCCAGAGTTTAATTTTCTAATTAGACAATAAAGAGTTTTTTGTCTGCTTGAGGTTGTTTTTTTGTAAGACTGAATTACTGTATAAGAAGGGGTTAAAGTTTAAATTCAGACGGAGGCAGGATTAGTTGTCAGAACCTCTAAAGGATGTTATTCTCGTCTTTTACAGTCTACATTTCCTGGTTTTCCACACGGAGGAGGTCCACGATGTGCTGCGGATCTGGGACGGGCCCCAGGACGGAGGGGTCCTGCTGAGGGAGCTCAGCGGTTCGATGCTGCCCCAGGACGCGCACAGCACCTTCAACACCGTCAGCCTGCAGTTCACCACAGACTTCTTCACCAGCAAGCAAGGCTTTGCTCTGCAGTTCTCTGGTGAGGAGGGAGCCTGATGTGAGGAGGTGAAAGAAATGTTAGAAGATGGGGTTTGATGGCTGGGTGGCAGCTGGGTGTAGAGGACAGACAAGGTTCAACTGGGAACTCTGATAATAACATCCTTTTATCATCCCGTAACGGGGCATAATTTTCATGTCAATTCACTGATTGGATTTCACCTCACTCGTTTAGTCTCCACGGCAACCTCCTGCAATGACCCAGGCATGCCTACTAATGGTACCCGAGGCGGGGACAGCAGGGAACCTGGAGACCATGTGGTGTTTCAGTGTGATCCTGGCTACATCCTGCAGGGGGCCAACAGGATCACATGCACTGAGATTAACGGGCGCTTCTTCTGGCAGCCAGACCCTCCCACATGCACAGGTACTCTATCAACACGGCAGGCAATCATCAATTATGGCCAGCGCTACATGCTACATGACTACGATCAGAACCAGTCTGTGTGACTGTTGTCACACATCTGTTGCTACTACTGAGTGATAAAACACTCACAGATTTCCAGAGTTCACTTTGGTCTTACAAAAGTTTGAGGAATAGACAACTGTAAGTGTGCGAAACATCACAGCAGCGCTGTGCAGGAAATACATTATATTCCTTAGAATTGTATATGTAAGTGAATCTTGTAATATGATTTTTTCTTTAAATTCCACAATCACTAAAGACAGTAGATAGTAAGTAAATGTTTTTCTTATGAAGCTTATCATGGACCACAACCTCTCTAATTCAGTGAATGGTGTAACCTTTCTTGCTGGTCTGACTTTTGTGAAACAGGTAGACAGCACAGATTCCTAATGTGATTACTTAACAGACTCCTTAAGTGAATCTCAATTGGCAAACCCGATTGGCGTGTTCCCCAGACATTTTCTGAAGTCACTGCAGCAGACACACAGATCTGATTATCCTCTTCCTCAATAACAACACCGACCTCTCTGTCAGACCTCTACTCTTTACAGTCTACTTTTTATTTTTTTATTTTTTTATTTTTTAATATATGATCACATTTTGTACTCTTCAAAACAATGTGGAGTAATTAACGGTGGCAATTAAGACCTTGTAATTAGCTGCCTTGTTTAATTAGTGCTTAGCTTAATTAGTTCGATAATTTTTTTGAGGTGAGAGGTGGGACAGTTCTCTGACACTTTTCAGGTGAGAGTGCGGTAAGCCAGTGTCTGTGGGCATTAGCTAAGACTCAATTAAGCATCTGTCACTGCTACTACAGCTTCCTGTGGGGAAGCCATCCAGCACGTACCGCAGGATACAAAGCAGGATACAGCAGGACCGCTTCTGCTTTAAAAAAGCTTCAGAAACTACATAGCCATTCAATTCATGCTGCTTGTTTGCTGTTCATTGTTACCATTGTTAAGTTTTAACAATTGGCAGTTAATCAGCTCATTTGAGATGTGGCTTCATAGGGAATTTGTCGGATTTGAATTTGAACAAAATAATGATAAAAGCAGGTAAAATAAATGCTCACAAGCATAAATAAAGACCATTTAACCTGGAAATTAGATTATTGACTTAAAATGATTGTTGTTGTGGTCCAACAGGTTTTTAGATTAGTATTCAATAGCTTTCAAAATTTCACTGTTGTGTGGTGCTGGAGTTACGACTGTGAATAATAATCAGCTGCTCTCTTTTCGTAGCTCCATGTGGCGGTAACCTGACAGGCCCCAGTGGGCTGATCCTGTCGCCAGACTATCCTGAGCCGTACCCCCATGGGAGGGAGTGTGACTGGACAGTTACTGTCACACAGGACTATGTCATCGCCCTGAGCTTCAACCAGTAAGCTTTAGTATTCTAAAAGCTACAACACATATACAGTACTACATATACTACCACACTCAAATCTGCTATCATTATATCACATTTATTCTCTTCTATAACTACGTTTTCCCCTGCTTACAGCTCATCTAAGATGTAAATGTTCTACTGTTCTGCTGTGTGAACTTTTATTACCAGGTTCAGCTTGGAGCCCAGTTATGATTTCTTACATATCTATGACGGGCCGGACTCCCTCAGCCCTTTGCTGGGTAGTTTCTACGGCACAGACGTCCCAGACCGTATAGAGAGCAGTTCCAACACGCTCTTCTTGGCTTTCCGCAGTGATGCTTCCCTAAGCAGCAATGGATTTGTGCTGCAGTACACAGGTGCGTTACCTTTGATTGTAATGACATGTTCCTCTGACTGGGCAAAACAAGCAAATCAATTAAGATAGAGGAAAATTTGGATTTTATATGTGTAATATGTATTTTTTTATAATCTATTCTTCACATCAGGTGATTTAGGATTCTGCAAAAAAGGGTGAATTTTAAATAGTTTGAGGTTTTATCCCTTGAACAATTTGTGTTTAAAATTTTTTCTTCTGGCGCAGTGAAAATGGATTTACCCTCTGCTGCTTATCGACCTTGCAGATTGTTTCCTTTTAACTTCGTCTTGTGTCTAGTCCAAAACGAGTGAGATTAGTGGTGTGAAAATTGCTTCAGAGAAAGAATGGGGTGTCTGTGCTGCAGCGTGCTGATCACCACCCTCCCATTTGTACCATGGTCTGCTAGGGCGTCGTTATTGATCCGTACCTCCTCTAGTCGCCGACTAACACAAAGAATTATGAAAATGAAAAGCCGACAGCATGTGTGCCGAAGCTCCTTTTGATAAGTGTGCTGCTGCTGCACAAAAGGCTTCTCATAAATTAGAGCAAACAACGTTTTGTTGTCTCACGTCTAAGCTTAGCTGACCGCGGCGTGTTGTTTTGGGGGACCCAAATTTTTTATCTTCTCGCTCAAGCTACTCTGTAGTCCGCATGAGATGCAGAATAATCACAGACATCACTGACAGAGGACCAGCTGTTTTAAGCATAACACAAGACATCAGTGTTTCCTGCGCTTGTGTTTCAAACTGTCAGGGCAGCGCCACAGTGGCTGTGTGCTGAACCCTTTTCTTAACAAATATACAGACGCTGTAGAAGGTCTAAATTAGACAGGGCATCTTCGTTAAGGGCTTTGCTTGAGAGAACAGTGTTAAATCTTTCTAAATCTCTCAGCTTCAATTAGAGCTGTTTAAGGTATCAGACGTTTAACCAATTCTACATCGACCATGAGCTCTCCGTTATTTGGCCGGCATCCAGATGGGATTTGAACTACACAAGCCACTCAACTGATCTTGGAATGTTTTTTTGCGACGCAGCGCCGCGACTCATTCGCAAACTGTACGGAAAATGGGGTAAAACACAGTCTTTTGATGAGACATCGTTACAGAGCCTGCCCCTTAACTCACTCCCAGCACTGCAGTGTGTGTTAATACAGTGTGTGATATTGTATGGCCAATCTGGTGGAGCAGATGGACCCAGTGTGTGGCTCTGAAAAACTCCCTCTCCCCACTTCCAATTCTCCACACTAATGAACCATAACCAAATAATACATAAATTACCTCCTCGGTTTCAGACAAACAACATGGCACAAAGGCATGTTTGGCTGCAGGTTTGGGTCTGTTCGGTGAGGAAGCAGCGAGTTGACGAGTTGGCCCAGCCAGTATTTTGTCGGCTCGCCGCTGAAAATTGCATTACAAAATCAGCCTGAGGTGCTTTTTAGCCTCTTTATCGAGTAATTGTCAAGTTTTTCTGTTTTGCTTGTGTCTGGCCGATGTCTGATTGGGCAACATGTGGGCAAAAACTTTCCATGAACCTGAGCCATATTTGAACACAGATAGACACGGACATGGGTAGATCAGCATAGGCAAAACACATACACAGGCTCCTCCAGACTTACATCTGTCTAATCCAATAACTTCACAAATGCCTGGGTTCATTTTCACTTCACATCACATCACGGAAGCGCCTTTGAGTATTTTCCAAAACAGATGATGCAGCTCGTCCATTTTCTCTCACACCCACAAAACGTCCCAGGGCAAGGCTCGCTCAATCGTCCATCTTCGATGTTGCAGTCGACCTCCTCACTGCTAGCTTGTGTCCGCGTCCGGGGCTGGTCCACACCTAATGCCCGGTGCATCTGTCATGCCTTCCACTGTCGCCTGCCAGGTGCGGCACTTTCATGGTAGAGGCAGCGAGGGAAGGTTTAGGTCTAAATCAGCCCATGAAAGGGCTCAACCTGTCTGGAACAGGTGTCCTGGGTGACAGACAGACTGGCCACATGGCTGGCCTCAGCATTCTGCTCAACCATGAAGGGCACCATCCTGTCTGGTCAGCAGATCTCCAGCTCTCTCAGCTTCTTAGATGCCTCATGAAGATTTTATCATAAATAAAATATTAGAACTTTAATGCAGCATAGACTTTGTTATAATCACAGATACAGAAGGTGATGTGGGGAATTATGTGTGTTTTTCTTCTTCTTCTTTTTTAGCGCAAAGGGCATTTGCTCATTTCAAACGTAGTTTCCAAAAAAAACAAACTTCTGGCACTCCTCCTGTTGGGGGCCATTCACATTCATGGTGTGACTTGAACTCTTCTGTAAATGAGCAGATGGTGTAACGAAGAAAACATGTAAGAAATCACCTCCAATATGTTGTTGTTGTTCTTCTCCAGTAAACTTAGACAGGAAAAATACAAACAGAAAAGTACTCCCAGGACACACTATAATATTGTACCTTCTGTAAACCTGACACAAGAAAGAATCTCAATGACATTATTGACCTTAACAAATGAATGCTTTAAAAACTCAACACTTATTGTATATAGAATCTACAGTATATCCAACATACTATTAACACATTCCACTTTCAGCTCTGGGGCCTTTTTAAAATAACATAACTCGTGGTTTTATACTGTGTGTCTCTGGACCAAACCAACAGTTTATAGAAGATGTCTGACTAAACTACGTACTGTACATTCCTATATAAAGTGCTCCTATTTCAGTTTTACATTCCAGACACATATCATCGTTCGACAACTTCATTCTGTGGAGTTTCAATGGAGTGTGATAACATCTATGCAGTATTTTATACCGTGTGAACTTTCCCCTTCGCTATTTTCACTTGCCACATCTAGCCACAGCTTTTAGAACATTTATCTCATTCAATTTCTGTTCCCCGAGAAGAAGGACGGTGAATTGGGAGTTGACGTTTTACTGACAAAAGAGAAAAATTTGACTCATCTTCTTTTCTGTATTTGTGTGTCTCTGTGTGTGCGCTCAATCATCAAATATTGAAGTTTGCTGTGAGACCTGAGTGGTCTGCGTTTAAGATTGAACTAAATTGCCTTGGGCATTTTTCCTATGTTTGTTTTAGCTGTAAGGGTGTGAAGTGTGCCAAATTGACAGGCCTTCTCTCACATGCACATTTTCCATCTAAGAACAATGTGATGGTAGATTGAGCGAGACATCTTTCTTACGACCTCAGGAGTGGTGATTGATATGTGGTTAGATACAGTGTGTGTGTGTGTATGTGTGCGAGGAGGGAGAGCAAGAAAGCTTGCGTATGTGCATTGTCTTCTCTAGTTGACTGCACAGCAGAGTGTTGTGTGAGGAGCGGTTGTGTGCAGTCAGCAGACCTTGGGCCAGAGCAATGCCACTCTCAATCAGCTGCCTGTCTGTCTCCACAGCCATACATACCTCCAGCAGCCACAGATGAGAGGGCACCGTCAAGGATTAGAGAGAAAAGTGGCAGTCAGTGAGATATATTTACTGAGAGAGGAAAGTGCAGAGTTACAGGGAAAAAAGGGAACGAGCGCAGGAAGGAAGAGATCAGAGATTATCATGAACCTAAGGCAGAAAAACAATTTCTATTCCAGCATCAACGCTGCAGCAAAATCCCTTTTATTGAATACTAACGTGCGCTTCCTTCTGTCACTGATTTTCCACTGTGTTACCTCTCTACACAGAGAACCCCAGGGAGTCTTGCTTCGAGCCGGGCCTGTTGCGCAACGGGACACGGGTGGGCACCGACCTCAAGCTGGGCTCCACCGTCACCTACCACTGCGACAGCGGCTACACACTAGAGGGAGACCCAACCCTCACTTGCATCATGGGGGGAGACGGGAAGCCGAGCTGGAACAAACCCAAACCCATCTGCATTGGTAAACACTGACATCTGGAGACGGTTGTTAGGAACACAAACCACATCGGTGCTTATAGATTTATCACGTGTAAACACACATGTGCGATGATGGTGGTTTTGTCGCGCTGATCTGTGTCCTACAGGTATATGTGCAGAATCGTGTGGGTTTTGCTGATGTTAATAAACGCGAGGGCGTAGTGTTAATTTAATCTGCAATTTGAAGGCGGCAGCTACACACTTTGCATATCTGCTCCTCGCACTCGCTGCAAAACCTGTGTCATCCCGCCTGCTCCGGGACATTCCCACGACACCCATAAACACACGCTGTGGAAAAAGCCGGGGAAAGAGCTCTCACGGTGGGAAGTTACAGTACATGTCGAGTGGAATGCGTACACATTTTCGCACAATCAAATAAGGTAGCGCATCCACATACACGGGTTGGCCCAAGACACAAGCACAGGCAGAGCATCAGGGGCTTCATCTCATCCAGACTAACCCTGAGGGACACTTGGAAAACATTGCAATTTCACCGTGGCAAACACCAGGGACATCTTCCACCCAAAGCCCAATCAGACAAGAAAAGTAATTTAGAAGTGATGTAACAGAGGGGATGGGAAAGTGTGTGTGTGTGTGTGTGTGTGTGTGTGTGTGGCGGGGTGGAGGAATCGTACAATACTGGCTCAAGACCTTCCTTTTGTGTTTGCCTCTCCTCATGCCTCATTTCTCTTTCCATCCAGCTCCGTGTGGCGGACAGTACTCGGGTTTGGAGGGAGTGGTCTTGTCTCCCGGTTACCCTGGCAACTACAGCAGCTCGCGAACCTGCCTGTACTCCGTGGTCGTGCCCAAGGATTACGGTAAGTCGAGGAAGAGCGCGCCGTTATTGTCGTTTGGCCATATTATTCTGACAGATTTTTAATTGTGCATGTTTGTGCCTGTGAGAGAAACTCTGCATCAGTCTTTTGAGATGCAATTACTCCATAGTGTACAAAGTGCCCTTATTAGGCTCAAACTGTGCTCAAGTGCCGCTCTAAACTGCACATTTTCCACTGCTGAAAATGAACCTGGCTCTTTTTTCCCCCGCCGTACATGAATATTCTCTGTGACAGGTGTGTAGGAGAAAACAAGTTTGTGAGGGAAATCTCCCACACACAACGTCTTCTTTAGCTCGCAATTAAAGTGCTTTAGGTGCTGAGGTTTACTGAATGTATTTTTTTCAGATTTTCTTTCTCACTCAGTGATTGATATTCGGGATATCCATCTGTATCACCGTCATACACATATTTTCACATCACTTTGGCGGAGCAATTTAATCACTGTCTTACACGTTAGGCATACAATATTGTCTGTCTGAGATACACATGCGTGCACACACACCAAGAAATAATTGGGTGTCTGGAAGATTCAGAGTTTTGCTACTTTTTTGGCATTTCCATCTTAAAGGTCACAGCTTGCTTCCAATATGTGATCTGATACTGTGGGAGCAGCAAATTGCTCAGAAAGCAAAAAAAAAAGCAACAAGGCACAGCTCAAACATGCAAAATCAAAAGTGTTTCACATGCTGATTTGTGATGTCTTTCAGCTCCTCTCTATGTCTTTCTTTCTCTCCTTCCACCCGCCCCTTCTGGAGTTGTAAGCACAGTGGCTCTCTGAGGGGAATGGTCATGTCCTGTCATTGTTAAATTACACCAAACAGCAGCGTCCGGCATGTGTTTGGCTTCTGGGCACTTCACCCCAGTCTTTCTGAATGTCGAGGTCACGATGCCCATTCAGAGATGCGGCGCCGTTCCAAAATGGCTGGGCACTCATCCTCGTCTCCTTGGATCATGCCGGCAACATATTTTGCTCAGTGAAGTGAAAGTGACGAAGGAAGTTGAAATAATTAAAGTCCACATTTGCATTTTCCTGGAAAATGACAACGAGGCCCGAGGCGACATAGTTTGTCGTGCAGAGCCACAAATGCTCTGGCCTCCATTCTCCTCATTAGGCCGTAGCACCGACCCTAATGATAAGATTTTTGTTTCAAATGTAGAGAACAGGCCAGGTGTCACTGCACCCACTGGCTTCTCACACAATACACACAGATCAGGAACATGTACAGAGAATTACAGAAACTGTAGGAGTAGGAGATGACAGATGCTGAATCATGTTGAACAAGTATAACTCGTAGGAGAAGGTCCTTCCATCGCTCTTGCAGCCTTCGCTTTAACCTACAATACTCACCAAAAGTAAACTTGACAAAGATTAGATGTGACAGGGCCGAATATGTTCAGGCAATAGCAGTGGAGAGAGTGGTTGAGAGCATGAAAGCACCACAGTGGAGCCTGTACGTTGTACAACAGATTGGCTGTCATTGCAGAAGCCTGTCATCTACTGACAAGCCATCAAGCCCAGACAGGATTGCTGATCTCCCTGTGTAATATCAGTTTTTTGTTGTGTTGTCATAACTCCTGGCATTATCCACCTTGCTTCAAAGAAGACAGTTTGATTGAAATTGCTGTTGATAATATTCTTTTGGAAGTGGAAACTACAAAGTACTTTTTTATGTGATTTCTGTGTCATTTAATGGATTTGATGGATTTTTCAATGTGACTCTGATGCAGTCACTAATTTTAGCTAATTTCACTTTCGTCTCATGTCAGTTTTCCGTCCATATCTGTCTTTTCTAGTTGTCTTCAGCCAGTTCGCCTTCTTCCAGACCGCTCTCAATGACATCGTGGAGGTTTATGATGGGCCGACGCAGAAATCCCGCGTCCTTAGCTCCTTGTCTGGAGCTCACACAGGTACTTAAACACAAACCTACATAATCAGGTGCCAGCATGCGGACACATTGTGTGCAGTGCCTGTACAGTGTATTTCAATAAAAATGTCAGGGAGGTGGAAAACACGAGCTATTTAAATGGAGCTGCAGGAAGGCAGAATGTGATTCACACATGCTTATGCAGCTCTCATTTCATATTCAGAATCAGCTTGCAACAAATCAGAGAATTTGATTCGACTATATGATCTCCCAGATATTATTCTTTGACACGACAGAGGACTAAATAAAATGTTGTCTTAGCCCTATGCCTTTCATAAGGATCCAGTTAAAGTCGGAGACAAATTGCTGACACAGGCAGAGCTGCCGTGGCTGCAGGTGGGCTCCAGTGAGCTGTAAAACAATCCAGCAGTGACAACAACAACTTAAAGAGTCACAGGCATAACATATCAGCAGACAGGCTCAAGAAGACTTCCATGCATACACGTGCGAATTGGTATTACATGAACACACATGTCAAATCTCAGGGTATGCACACACATACGCACACACATAGTACTCAAACAGTTACATGCTACTGTAGGTTTAGTGCAGGGAAATGAGATAGAGCTTTTTTGTCTCCCATCCCCAAGAAAAACCAACCTGCATTAGGACGAAGCAAAGTTACTCACTAAACATTACCACGGCTATTACATAAATAGCGAATTACAGACCTGAAGCATCAGTATTATGTTAATTATATTGTCTCAACTGTTCAGCTTGCAGCTGTTTATTAATCGCTGGGGGACAGCTGGATAAATCCTTACCTCAACTGCCGCCACTCTGTGTAATAATTACCCACAAAGCATGGCCACATGCCTTACCAAATTGTGATTTTATTTAACAGCTTTAATTTAAATTATGTTGTTATAAAGAATTCCATAAAATCAAATAAATGTAACAGAATGACAACAAAAAAACGTATTCACATTTGAAGAAATGCCATGATATATTCAAGTGCAATCTTGTGAGAAATCTATTAAATATTCTCTCTTAACCCAAACCCGTGACCTTCAACTGCCATCCAGACCAATTCATTTCGAAAAAAAATATATTAATTGTCATAATGTAATTTGATCGTATTCTTTGCTGTTATCCAAGCTAATCTTGTTTTTCCTTGATCTCAAAGATGAACTGCCATCTAAATTAGCCTCTAAATGAAGTTAGGCCTTATGAAACAGGTTCCCTTTGCAAAAAGATGCACAACAGAGTTACAGCCCAGTCGCATGCAGATAAGAAGAAGCAAAACGAGCAGTTAAGAGTGAGTGAGAAAATGGAGACATGCAAAAAAGATAACATCTGTAAGGTTAAAAGGGAGAAGGTGAAGCAGAGGGAATGATTTGTGTTGCAGCGGTGTTGTAAAATTTCGGATGTGTGGATGTGATAAATGCCGCAACTGTGTTGACGGGGTACAAAAGCAATAGCCGGAGTAGTAGGAGGTTCAACATTTGAAGACCGTGCGAGTGAAAAGGTGTGTGAGTTTAGGCCAGCTCTCCATCTCAGCCTGCCTTAGCCCTGTGGCTTGACAAAAGCAAAATGATTACTTTGGTTTGTGTCCAGGGCAGCCTCAGAAAATCCAGTTTACAGCTCAATAAACAGGACGCTATATTAACTGCGGACTCCTGGCGGCAGGTTCACAGAGCTCTCTAACCAGGCATGGCAGAGCAGAGCTGACACACATTGGCAAGGGAAGAGAGACTTTTTGCCCACACAGACAGTGGTGCTGGAGAACTAGTGCACGTGGGCATAACTGGCATGAATTAAGCGTAACCCATAAGTGTGTACCCGGATCTACTATACTCACACACCGAAGCTCAGAAATCGACTGACATACATAAAGTATCTGCAAACCTATAAATTAAAGACTTCACCCATGTATTATAATGGTACAAGCTATCATTAAATGCAGTAAATACACAGCTGGGTGATGAGGATTTTTGTGTTTGACAGGATATTATTTGTCATGTATTTTAAATTACATCAGTCAAAATAGGAAGCAATTTGCTGTGATTACACTAACCTTTAACAGCATATGACTTTAAAGCAGTCAGAGTAAAGCATGTTTTCATTACTGTCATGCCATGTGAAGGAAATCACCCCTTTTTAAACGGAAAGGCGGTGATTGTGAATTATCAGAGGCCGCGGCTACAAGCAGATTAAAATGGCAGGAATGAGGCAAAAGAAATTAAATGAATGATAAAAGATTAGAATTAGGAAATAAAAGGGGAGCGCTTGTAGTCTGCAAGGATGAAAAGGCTGGATCAGGAAAACAGGAAGACCTATCAAAATGCAAATTTTTGAATTGATTGAAAGAAAAGAAATGTCAATTGTCAGTCTTCTGGCCATCAGCTATGACAAGGGAGGCTTATTTTTTCTGCCAGATACAAGTTTGACCACTTTCATCATTAAAGCTACGTGTGTGTCGGTGCAAACAGATATTCATGAAATGTAAAAAAAAAAAAAATTGCTTCCTGTAATCCCTGCCAGGCCGACTCTGTTTTTAACTCTGAAGCCATTTGAGTCGTAGTTTAACAGCTTGTGTGTTAATCTCTGGCATTGTTCCTCGTGACTGTTGTGTCTGAATCAGTGCACAGCAACATTTGCCACCGAATTTTGACTATTGACTCCCAGCCAAAGTCATATCTGTCCTTGTGAGTCTTTCATATTGCCAGCATGGAGGATCTTTTTAAGGGCAAAGCAGTTTGGAGCTGGAGAGTGGCCAGAGGGGTTGATAAGTTACATGCTGACACATGTTTGATCTGTCTGGATGAATACCTGCACCGCACAGCAAATTATAAAACACTGTCGCCATGACAGCAACGCAGCAAGGGCTTCCTCTAATAAACTACCCAGCATGCCTTGGGGATCCTACAGCGGAATTTGAACAGTCTGGCGATGACGCATGGAGAAAGTGTGCCATCGGAGCTATCTCAGGACACTGCACTTAAAGGCACAAACATAGTCACACAGAAAAAACATGAGCAAAAACATGTATGCAGAGGATAGGCTCGCTGACACACACACAGACTCAGACACACAAATGTTGCCTCTGGGGTTAAGCACGTCTGCCTCCCACTACAGTGTGACAGCAAGCAGATGCAGAGTAATGAGATCCACTGCAGAGAGCCAGTCAGCAGCACACTGAGAGAAAGACAGAGAGGCAGAGACAGAGATGCTCACACTTTATATCATGTTCTGTGTCAGTCAACAAATAGTTTTCCACCACAGTAGATACACCATGTTGGGTTTTCTTGTGTTTAATTACACTAACACTCCAAGATTATTAGAATAGCAGGAGATCATATCACCAATTTCAGTGATAAAATATTGTTTTTCCAGGAGTTTAAAATATTGGCACAGATAGATGTTCTCTGAGAAATAGCGCAAAAGCATCTCCAAGAAATACTGAGCTCGTCTGTAGTAGTTCATATCATCTTGCAGAGAAAACCTCACTTTTTTGGTGGAAAAATAAATTTCACACGCAGACCAGACAAAACACTAATGGTTCTCAGATGCCGTTTAAAGCTCAACTCACACCCGACTGGTCGAGAGCCTGTTGGCTGTTCCTCAATCTGGCAGCGACAACAACCAACACTTGATCACCCTTTGGTCTTTAATTTTGACAGATGGACAGCCACTAAACCGTGGTCAGATGACCTCACAGTTCTGCCTGTGCAGTGTGCTATTAAGACTTTCCGAATGTAAGCAGGAGCTTGATTGTGGAGCGCCTTACACAGCAGGTGATAAATCCAACCTTGAATTTGATTCTGTGTTTCGCACGCGGGCAGAGAAGGCAAAGCAGACGGAGGTACAGTATGATCTCTGCAGCTGCGTCTACGGCACTCAGGAATGTCACCGCGCCGTTTTAACCCAGCGCCAGACTCTTGATTTACGATCTCTTAATTGATGTGAGCTACGGTTGGGGGTGAGATTTACAATAGCGAAGCAAGGCCATGACGAAGAAATCAACGCTAAATCAGAAATATATTTGAGCAGAGAAAAACAAGACACTGAGGATAATTAGTTGACAAAATGTTCAAGGTTCATTTAGTGATCAAAAGTAACTTCTGAGCTCCAAGAACACAACTTTTCAGGGGCAGACTGCAGTCAGACGGGATAATATCAGTGCCAATAATCATTTAGACACATCCCATTTAGACACAATGTAGCTGAAGGAAATTGTTGGCTATCTGATAAGCATCGCAGATAAGCATAGTCCCATATGACCGTAGAATATTAGGCTAATCTTAATAACCGCCATGCATTTGCATATTGTGATATGCTCATAATGCCTCATAAGCATGTTATAGTTTCACCACAGTCGGTTCATCTGAAGTCTAACATGACGACATAACACAGCTCGAAACCAAACAGCACTTTTCCTGCAGTGTATCCCACAAAGAGAGCATCTAAAGCTATTCTCAGAGAAATCTACAGGTGGTTATGTTTCACACAATCAGCATCCAGTGCCTATTTTTTAACTTTCATGCTGGACACAGATTGAGTCCCTTAAAATAGCTGCTTCCTTTCACACCTAAATGGTTTTGCTCCCGATAAGTGGGATGTTTGTTAGTTAACTGTATGTGATTAGGTGATAATTGGTTACCAAGAAACAGTCCTTTGTACCCAAACAAACATAAAGTGAAGGCAGCAAAACATCACAAGTCTCTAACTTTTCTCCACTCAAGGCGAGTCATTGCCGTTGGCTACCTCCAACCAAGTACTGATCCGCTTCACCTCCAAAGGCCCGTCCAGCTCTAGAGGATTCCATTTGGTCTACCAGGGTAAGTTTGCACACATGTACACGCTCACAAGTCCTGCAGTCCCTCCAGTATGTTTCTCTCCATAATAGATGACTTACTGAGTGATTTTGTGAGGATTCACCTTCAGCCACTGTTTCAGCTGTGGTTTGCTTGTGTGTGTGTGTCTGCAGAAGTGTGTGATCTGGAGCATTAACTCAGTAAAAGTACGGCCGTCTGTTGAAAAGGTTGTGCTTAAACTCCCCATTTCATCTAGTCCCCTAAGAGGGACTTATCTCTTGAATTGTTATTTTTCCTTAAACAATGCAGTGTAGCAGAAATGGCATTTGCTGCAGATATCCACAGGCAGTAGCAGCTCTGGAGGAAATTTAATGAATAAATAATTCATTTTTGCATTTTATTGTAAGTAAGCAGAAGGAACCACAAGGCAAAGAGAAACTAAATATCAGATTTAGTTGTATCTATTTGGGACACACTGATCACACTGACACTGATAAAATAGTGAGATTTATGTAAGTCCCCAAATAAAATAAAGTGGGGAGCTCTTTCAAAGTTCTCAGTATGGATAAACGTTACAGGTAATGACTCAAAACCAATCTCTCTCTCTCTCTCTCTCTCTGTTTCTCCGAAGCTGTGCCACGGACCAGTGCCACCCAGTGCAGCTCAGTCCCCGAGCCCAGAAACGGCCGCCGGATGGGCAACAACTTTGCTGTTGGCGCAGTGATCCGCTTTGAGTGCAGCCCAGGTTACATGCTGGAGGGATCAAGCGCTATTGAATGTTTGACCGTTCCCAACGCTTTGGCACAATGGAACAGCTCCATACCCAGCTGTATAGGTGGGGCACCAACACTCATTTTAAGCCTCCCATGTGGTTGGTTTCTCTCCCTTTCTTTCCTTCCTTTCTTAGTTTCTCAGCTTCTTTTCCTTCTTTACTTTGTTCCCTGCCATGTCTCGTGCCTCAGTCTCTCTCGCTTGATAACACGAGTGTCAAACTCTTGTTAGTCTGACACAGATGTGGGCTGCCAGCCAGCGCCTCTAGCAACACAGCAAGGTTCAGCCATGCAGCACACAGGTAGCAGGGACCGCTGAGGGTCACAAATACACACAGACATACACACACGCACACACACACACACGCATATGGTGATACCCACATGTATATACAGAGACACTCTCACGCACACAACGTACAGCTGTAACAGATGCTCTACACTGTCACCAGATGTGTCGATGTGCAGAACAAGCTGGGCAGATAATGTGTGTGTTAGCGTGTGTCTTGTGAGTGCTTTGATGGCCAGGTGGATCAGACTAGTTGTGTAGTCTTGGAGCACATTGACATTTTGGTTGTGATTTAATCAAATAAGTTTAGTGAGGGGGAAAAAGGACAGCAAACAGGAATCTCTGCTCTTTTCCCGCAGTTCCATGTGGAGGTAATCTGACTTACCGGACAGGCACCATCTTGTCTCCTGGCTTTCCCGAGCCGTACCTCAACAGCCTCAACTGTGTGTGGAAGATCACTGTTCCTGAAGGATCAGGAATCCAGGTTTGGAATAACAGTTTCTTCCTCCTGAATGACAGCTCGGTGATAATTAGTTTTTTCAAAAACAACAAAACAGAGTTGCAGAAGAGCTCCAGTGACCCATTTGTTCACTTTAAACATATGAACTAATCCCCTTTTAAAAATGTCTCTGGTCAGACTGTTAACTCATTTAACAGATTTTATTTATCTGTAGCCTCTAGCCATTGCAGCTCTGCGTGGTCTTGGGAACAAGGGGTGATATGTTTTCAGGTTACCAAGGGTTCTAATTAACAGAGCTAGCCTCTGTATATCAAAGTGAAGCGTTTACAGTTCTGCATACAGGAGAGCTCTGAATTTAATTTGGCAGATCACTATACCAGAAACTGAAAACCAGAAATAAATTTGTAGAATTTCCTCTTAAATTACTTTACTTTTCTTTCTTGGGAGTTAATTCACTTTGCATATTCCTATTCTTTGATGCGTGTGTGATGGAACTCCACCAGGAGCCCAAGCGAGGTCCCTGTGGATCCGCCTGATGGAAAGTTTTTTAGGCTTATGCTCCAGCCTCTGTGGCTAATGACCTCAGTGCCGTCCCTCAGCTATTAGCTCCTCCATCTCAGTTGACTGTCCTTGCAGGTCAAATAGCCGAGATAGCCCTCAGGCGCGCTTAGCATGCCGCACAACACACTAACATCGCAATAGCTTGGAGGTGAGATAGAGGATGAAGAACCGAGATCTGACTGCGCGCACGCGCTCTGAAATGTAAGAAGCACCGCAGTGAAACAGATATGTAATATAGGCGCCTTTGTGTTCATGGGGCCTGCTCCACATACAGACACACACACTTCCTCACCACCAAGGGATCACTGCACTGCACTGCTACATTGAGAGGTGCTAACTGCAGAGTGTGTGCTGCTGTTTGTCCGTACTCTCTGAAGATGAATCCTCATCCCTACTATTCCTACTCCACCTCATCTGTTTTGCACCTTCATCCCCTTTCTCTGCGTCTGTCTTCTTCGCACTCTTGCTCCCCTTCCTACAGCGAGCAGAGACACATTAGTTTGGAGTGTCACGATTCAGAAGAGAACTTAAAGGAGCGCGGTGCCTTGCCGGAACATTTGCCATGGCCCCCTAATGAAAGATCAATCTGTGATCTGCCTCGACTCCCCGGGACGTGCCAGAGCCCCTACTGCCCCTTTAATTGGCTCATATCCGATCTATTACCATTGGAGGCAGAAGGAATGGAGGGCTAAAGAATGGGTGTGATGGGAGAACAGGAAGGGATGCTTGGTCAGGGTGAAATAATTAAGGAGGACACATACAGTGTTGAAGAAGTGGAGGAAATGCCTCTCAAAACAAAGACCAAAGATGTTTCTCACACTTTCACGTTAAGATATTAGGGGGAAGCCCACCGTACCACTTCCTTTGGTCAGCATATGACAGCAGAATAAGTTTTAAGCACACCATTTAGGCAGCTGAGCTGCTGTTCCACCAGTCCGTGGTGTCTTTGTTTTCTCAAAAGTGGTGACTGTTGTTAGAATAAGTCTCAGCCAGCATCTGCTTGAAGAATATTCAACAGTCTCTGCATCTGTCCTCAAGTTTTCTTCATTTCAAATCCAATAGTCACCACTTGAACACAGCCTTTTAACGAGGCATTTAAACAAGAAAAAGAAGCAAGACGTATTGTCAAACGATTGTGTTTCATTCCCTTGAGAATTGGGTACCCTTGTTTCAAAGTCCTTCATGTCTTTGGTAAAGTTTTATTTCACCCTTTTTGTACTTTAAACGGTATGAAGAAAAGGAAAAATGTGTAGTTAACTGAGCCTTTAGAGAACTTTCTCACGATCTTTGTTTACATAAATGGGTCGATTGTTGACTTGCTATAACTGTTCTAGATAAATGAAACAGAAGCTGCTCAGATGACCAAGTTTTTAGTCCTTTGAGTTGAGACCTAATTTTTAATCTTCCGTACATAGACGCACTCGACCCTCCCTCCTGTTACTACTCTGCTCTCTGAAATACATCCTTTTTCCTGTACTGATGTTTCCATTTTTTCCTACTTGTCACTAATTGTGTTCCTCCTCCATCCCCTCTTTGGGTCTGTCTCTTCCCTTTCTCAGATCCAGGTAATCAGCTTTGTCACAGAGCAGAACTGGGACTCGCTGGAGGTGTTCGACGGAGGGGACAACACTGACACCATGCTTGGCAGCTTCTCAGGTACTGCTGAATTTGTATTAGTGTGTATGCATCTAATTCCTTGTTAACTCTATAACAGTTTATACCTAAAAGCACAGTCTCTGCAACTTAATAGCCTAATCAGTGCAGCGCCTACTACCTGGAACACACTGTACTTGTTCACCAACGCAAACAGTGCCGAAATCGGGGGCCTCATTCGGCACAGTTGGCATTGCAACAGTGTTAAATTAAATTCAGTGTACATAAAGCCAGCTGGTGCAGACATGGGAAAGTTTCAAAACTCCAATCTGTTTGCACATCCCCTTGACAAACTCTTGGTGCTTTTCCACAAAGGTTCTCTGCCTTCTCTGTGCAGAATTGTAGTCAATGATTGTTTACAATGGCTGCGTTACTCTTGTCATAGTGAGGATGCAGCAACAGGGAATTCTCCCTTTGTTTATGCTTGGAACCAGACCAAACGTAAATGTTAGATGTACCCTGAAGTAAACAGATGAAAGAGAAATGCCAGGCTCATAAATCTGAGTTATTAAACCACCAATTTTAGGTCACATCAGTAAATATTATATTGGGGAATGATTGGATTTTTTCTTTCTCTGCCTATTTTCTTAAAAGGATTTTTGCTGTTTTTTTGTTATCAGCTGAATGCATACTCACATACTGGAATAAACCATTGTCTGTCCTCTTTGTGCTGCTAAAAGCACGAAGGTCATACTACGTTGCATCTGCCCCCATAAATATTCTAATGCACCTACACACAGTCATTCATGCATACATCTTTTCTGCATACACGCCCAAACACACACACACAGACTCAAATGCACCAAAGAACAGTAGCTTATGCGTTTTGTGATGGTCGGCCTATGGAGGAGAAAGCATTGCCAAGCTCCTCTATTTATCTTCTCCCCAAGGCACCACGGTTCCGGCGCTCCTCAACAGCACCTCCAACCAGCTCTACCTCCACTTTTTCTCTGACATCAGCGTGTCTGCAGCTGGATTCAGGCTGGAATACAAAAGTAAGTAAAAAATGCAGTTTTTCACCAACTCATGTAAATACCAACACCCCCGAGGACATGTATTACATCAAATAGCAACACATTTCCTATAAAGATTAACTGGTTGTGTTTGCATTAGACTTTCACATTAAGTCTTTTCTGCTATTGCTCTGTACTATTATTTAAATGGCCTTCCTCTTTTCTCCGTCTCTGTCATCTTCTTCGTCTTTTCCTCGTCCTCCCCCCAGCCGTGTCTCTGACCAACTGTCCAGAGCCTGTGGTTCCAATGAATGGCATCAAAGTCGGGGAGCGACTTCAGATGAATAACGTGGTGTCGTTCCACTGTGAACCTGGATACACTCTACAGGTAACACCTACCTCCTTCAGATACGGCTTGTGATTAAATGCTGATAAAACCCCATTGATCCTTTTCTCGCCTCTGTCAGTGTCACTCCCGTCACTTTCCACTGTTCTCACTTATCTCCCGTAGCAGTGGTCACATTTTACAGTCGTGGATCAAGCTAAATGTCAGAGGGAAGAAACTGCAGTAAACTGAATGGACTGGATAGTGTTTAGTCGTTACTTTTTTTGAAAGTTCACTTGGAAGTTATCCTTCACTTTTCAGCCCCGATGAACTTTATGCTCTGATTATGTTAATGTGATTAAATCAGTGTAAACATATTTGCAGTAACATTTGGAGTACTCTGACTTTGGCTTTAATAGACACCAGACCGGGAATGCATGCACCTTAATTTGCATCTTTTTACCTGTGACCAAGTTATGCATGTGCTGAGCTGTGTGGTTTAGGGAAATGGTCTCAGTGGTTTTATAGATTAGAGGATGATTGTTATGATTCATCTCTGTCATCCAGCCTCGGTGTTATGATGCATGACAGTGTTCCCCTCTAGGTTCATCAAATAGGATGGGTATCTAGACAGGTATCCTCCATATGTTGGTTGTAATTTATCGGACGATGTGGTGCAGGGCTCTGCTCTAAACTCAGAATTCAGCTCAGCCTCCCAAGTTTGACTGTATCCTGCACGTCCTCCAGTGCTTCCACAGTCATCATCAGCAGACAGATGGTGACATCTGTGGAGCACATTGGATGCAGCAGTTCACACAAATTCTACTTGAAAGTTCCCCCTCCACTCTGTACCACATAAGCCTGTCAGGACTGTGTGTTCCCATCACTTCTCACTCTCCGTCCTCATCTAGAAATGCCAGGTTTGGTTTGTGTCACTCGCCTCTTTTCACACCAGTTTTACTGCATCTTTTAATTGCCATAGATAGTTGTCCAAAGGCTATGATGACATGTTTTGATGTGATGTGATGGTGGAAGGGCAAGGAGCAGGTTTGAGGAACCATCTCAGTTCTGTGTTATTACTTTAAGGTGCTGTTTTACTATCTATACTGTAGCTGTTTACTTTCCATTCTTGCCTAGAGCTTCGCTGCAGCATTCTGTTGATGGGACAAGAGTTTATGATATATTAATGCTAATGTTGGCTCTATAGCAGAATACTGTAACTTCTTTCAAATAATTTTGTTGTTAAAGGTAGGCATCTGAGTCTTGACCTGAGCTCCATTACATTTTTTAAACCGTGTGGATAATCAATGATATAATAATATTGTATAGTGTCAGAAAAAATTTGAAGTTATGTTGCTAACTTGCAATCATGTGGCCAGGATATTGCTTTTCTTGCAGTAGTCGCATTATTGGGGAATAGTTTTTGAATGCACTCAGATATAAATGAAGTGACTAACAATATAGCCAACATGTATTATTGAATCTATTTGATGATTATTGAATTATTGCACACTAGCTTAGATCAGTCATACTATCAAAATACACATACAGCTTCTCCAACTCTACATAAGTTCCTTCACCTTTGCCTATTAGAAATTCTATGATTATTAATTCGTTGGTAAATTAGTTAGATTTTTAGGATAAGGAGGAAATTAAACCATCATCCCTTAATTTTGGAAATATCTAAAGTCATTATCAACCATTACAGCCGCCGTCTTTGATCAGGGAGACAAGTGAAACGGTGCTTTCTAATAGTTCAAAAGGTTTATGTTCTATGAACTGTTTTTTTTAATCATTTTTTATTGTAAAAGTAAGTTAGTTTTGAAAGTCAACACAACAGTTCTCAGAAAAAGGCCTTTTGTATCGCTCATTTTAGCAGAGCAGCGATAAATTTGAACTGCTCTGTAATCTCTCCCTGTCTGTGTATGATCATCTTAATGTGCCCGTGATGCTGCCTCTCCATTGTTCTGTCACTTCAGATGGATTTAGTCATTTAGTCACCACATGAAGTCATGTAGAGACAGGCAGCAGGTTCAAATAATTGGAGGAACAGATGAGTGACAGTGGGGAGAAGAAATTAATTCATTGCCTGCTCTTTGTTGCACTTTTCTCTTTGTGTCTGCGTCTCTGCTCACGTCGGTGTGTGGGCGCTCCTTGCAGGGGAACTCGCACATCACCTGCATGCCTGGAACTGTTAGACGATGGAACTACCCACCTCCTCTCTGCATAGGTAAAAATACCTTCTTCTTTATTTTCTTCTCTGATGTTTCCGTCCTAATTTCCGTCTCCATGGAAATCCCACCACATTATCTTTCCAAACCATATACAGTTGTTGTCATCAACATCTCAATGAGAGAAGTAGTAGATTGCCATCTTAGTGCATACTTGGAGTGAGTGGAGGATATCTTCCACCTTTACACTTGTGTTTCACAGCTCACATACAGTAGATAAGCACTACACCAAAGATTACCAAGCTTTTAAATGTAAATTTAAAAAATATATAGTGATATAAACACAAAAACAAAGATAATATTCCACTTGTTTATGTTTAGTATTTGAGTTTAGTAGGGATATGGCACCTCTGAAATGAATTTCTGCCTGGCGAGATGAGAGTGCAGCAGCGTTAGGTTCTTTTTCCACTTTGGTACATAGAGTCCTCCTGCTTGTGTGAACACCTTGACAAACGGGTTCCACTTATTGGAACAACCTACTACTGCCTAATTAGTTCCATCTCAGACTGTGACTAGTTGAAGTCAAGGGAAGATTCATCGTGTTCACAGGCATCAGCAGTTTCCTGATTACCTCAGGTTTTTTTCTGCCACTACAGGGCAACATTTAACCCCTCACTTATTCCTTCCAGAAACAAGATGGTACATCACTATAACCCCTCTTTTTTCTACGTTGTTTCTCCGTCCTCTGACTTATATGAGCTGTTTGTCCCATTTATTTCTTAATCTTCTCTCCCTTGTTTGCTTGTTTTTTTTTTCCTTTTTAGTACCTCTGTCTTTCTTCTTTCCTCGAGTCAGCTAATTCTTTTGCCACGATTTTCAGATCCTTTCATCTTTTTAATTTTGTGTCAAGATCTCTCGCTCTTTTCATCTCTCTTGATCCCATCTCCTCTTCCTCTCAGTATTTCCATACCTCTTTTTTTCTCAGCTCACCTCTTCAATAGCTCTTGTGCAACTCTGCTGTGGATTTCAGTCAAAGAAACATTTATTCATCAGTGGTTATAGATGAAAGGCTAAAGATGAAGAGCAGCAAAAGACATAGTGTAGCCTATTGAACCTTGATATCTTAAGTAGAAAGCAAGCCTTTCTAGACTTCTTACACAGTTATCTCACTATTTAAGAACTCTTCTCCCCTCTGATGACATGTTTTCTGTTTTTATGACAATTTATAATATAACTCCATATTTGCATTTTTGCTTGTTTTCTACATGGAATTCTGTACATTCTTAAAAGCATATTTTTATTATTGCAATAAAAAATGGATTACGGCACATCAGCTTGCACTTAAAACCCACCATAAAAATCATTTTCCGACTTCTGCTTAAAAGGCAAAATATTTCACATTTGCTATGACATTAACTCCAACAACGGACTAGCTGACATTTACACAATGCTACATGCCATCAAATATTTTCTACTTGTACGGTAGTTGCTCAGACTTCCCACTACAACAAGGAACTGCAATAGGGCGTATTTGTCATGTTATTTTAATGTGGGAGAATCACTGTTTGCAGATGCTAATGAAACTCTTTGTTTACCTCTGCCAGCTCAATGTGGTGGAATCCGGGAGGAGTTGGAGGGCATGATTCTCAGCCCTGGTTTCCCTGGCAACTACCCTAGCAACAGTGACTGCACCTGGAGAATCTACCTGCCAGTTGGTTATGGTGAGCGTTACAAGAGACTCTTATGAATTTGGCATTTCCAGACTCAAGAACCTTTAATTATATAACTTAGGGGCCAGATTGTAGAATGGGGACATTTGTAGTTGATATCTGGCTGAAGTTCATTTGAATCTGAGTCACTGTGAAAAAGAGACACCATGCTTTTCTCACCGATACCATTTCAAGTTAATTTCCTCTTCTTCTCCCAGGAGCCCACGTTCAATTCCTCAACTTCTCCACCGAGGCCAACCATGATTTTCTTGAGATCCGCAACGGGCCCCTTGACACAAGTGCAGTGATTGGCCGATTTAGCGGCCAGGATATCCCCTCCTCCCTTCTCACCACCTCCCATGAGACCACAGTATATTTCCATAGTGATCATTCACAGAACAGACCAGGCTTCAGGTTCGAGTACCAAGGTAAGACTTGATGATGATGTGTGAGAGCGTGCTTAAAGCTCCTTGTTTAAGATTCAGAAGATAGGAACAGGAAATTAAGACCAACCGTTTGATGTCCCTGATGAAAATAGACTCAGTTAATATACATGTATAATGTTGAGCAAAGTCACCAAGACAAAGTTTGACAAATTACAGAGCTGAGTTATTTTCCTCTGCAAAGGTTATTCAAACTAGTAATTACTTTAGCGTGGCTGGAGCTTCTCCCCTGCTTCGAACCATCTTCGCTGTTGCGTAGAGAGACATTGTTACTATAACGATGGGAGCTATTTCTCTATATTGACACAATCACACATTCACCAGAAGAATCATTGTCCCAGAAATGAATAGTGTCTCGTAAAAGCAAAATGACATAATATAATCTCTGATAGTGTTACCTTGTTTTCCTTATGTTCACTTGTGTCATTAGTGTCACTTCACTGTGATGTGTCTGCATATAAAGTCATAACGTTACCAAATTAGCTGTGGAACCAACTGTGTCAAACTAATCAGCCCACACAGCCAGTAAATTCCCCAGATCTATAAACCTCTGTATGTATAAAAATAAACAGCTTTACCGCATATCCACATGGCTGCAAGGGATAAATTGCCTTGTCGACAAACGCAACAGGCACATGAAGTTTGTATTTTGTGATTCAACAAACGAGCCGGCAAATCGAAAGGTAGCATTGTGCATTTACATAATTATGTGTACATTAGCATATAAATCAAGCATTATATTTGCAAAAAAAAACCTTTTGCAGTATTTGCATGAGTTATCTCCTACAAAGGGAAGCTGTGATCCGTAGAAATCAATTTCTTTAGTTATATTTATATCCCGGTTTTTCAAGCCTTGCTGCCTGCTCTGCTTTTGTCTCCAAGAAGCATTTAAAAAAAAGAAAGAATTATTTACCCACAGTAACTCTGATGACTGCCTCATAGTCCTCCGGCACAAGTTAAACCTGCCCGTGGCGTTTTTTTTTTCCTCTGATAACTCCTGTTTAAGGAGGAGGAGGCAGAAGGAGGCAGTGGGTGGTTGAAGAGGAAACACAACAGAGAGACGAGGAAGGGGAATTAAAAACAGAAAGTAAAAATAGAGAACGCTGCTCTGCTGTTGTCTGAAAGCAGAGCGCTCACATATTGAGGATGATCATCACTGGTGGTTGTGTGAATTGATTGGTAGCTTCAGGCAGCAACAAAGAATCTGGAACGGTTTGGTGGTCAGCATCTGTAGGTGTCCGTAATGATCATCACACCAATAGGCACTTAGCAGCAGTCATTCTCGCTGATTTTCTCTGTTGGGAAGCAGCATTGACATGTTTTAAAAGTACAGCGTGTTTATCTCAACTATTGTTCCATTTGACTGCTCCATATGACAGTTTTAGACTCGATGGAAAGGTCTAGCTCTAATTGAATAATTATTCTAATTGCTCTCTTCAGCGTACGAGCTACAGGAGTGCCCCGATCCGGAGCCTTTCCGATACGGAGTGGTGGTGGGTGCTGGCTTCAATGTGGGCCAGTCTATCTCCTTCGAGTGTCTGCCTGGGTATCAGCTAATGGGACACTCCATCCTCACCTGTGAGCACGGCACCACACGCAACTGGGATCATCCTTTCCCCCGCTGCGAAGGTAAGGGTGCAAGCTCATAGAACCCAGAAAATGTAAAATTTTATGTGCTTTTGGTCCGAACACTTGCAAACAAGCTGGGGTAGCTCCTGAATGCAGAACCAAATTAATAACTTCCTGTTTATAACGCATTGAGCTATTACATTGTTAGCGCAAAGTGCGGCCGTGGAGATAATGATTATCTATTATGAATAATGCAATTAAAATGAATTATCATCCCCTATTAATAAAGCAAAGTACTCTTCAATGAAAATCAATGCTGTGCTAAAGAGGAATGGAGACAAATAAAAGATGAATAAAAGAGGGGCTAAATTGAAAAGAAAAGTAATGGCTGCTCTTTCTTTCACCACGTCCTTGACCCACATTCTCACGCTCTAGCTGTCGATTATTCAATAAGGCAGGCAAAATTACAGACGGAGGTGATGGCCGTGACACTGGAACTTTGAATGGGTGAGCAGGGAGATAAGTGGGAGTGAGAGACGGAGCAACAGAGTGAAAAGGCAGAGGCAGCAGGAGGTATAGTTTATTCTCTCACAGCTATTTCCCTTTGTGTCACTGCCAGAGCCCTGCTTGGAATACTATACTTGTGTGCGAGATGTGTGCATCCACAT
The DNA here is from genome assembly GCA_030347415.2 of Decapterus maruadsi. Classification (NCBI taxonomy): domain Eukaryota; kingdom Metazoa; phylum Chordata; class Actinopteri; order Carangiformes; family Carangidae; genus Decapterus; species Decapterus maruadsi. Next base: position 7,978,955 of record CM064897.1, read on the forward strand.
GTGTATTTGGTTGTGTATGCAGCAACAGGCACAGATGCAAATTATATAAATCACTTCAGATAAATAGAATATTAATTATATTGCAGTGTCCTATATTCCATTCTCACATGCTCCTGCGGTTTTTGCATACAGTTTATTTCTATAATCATCTTTGCAAGGCTAATGAAGCCCCCCCGATGTGCTCATGCAATACATGGTATTTATACTGCATTTAATGTGTTCATCTAATGCTTTATTCAGCATTATATAGCAAAGCTACTTTATATATTCATTAACATTTCTGTTATATGTTTGTGCATTTAAGTGTCTGTTTTTGCATAAAACCTGCCCAACCATTAACACGTGTTAGTATTGATATGCTTCACATAAGAGTGCGTGTGTTTGCTGGGCAAAATGACCAGCAGAACGGAGCCCAGTGTCTCTGACTGTGACTGTAATTGAATTGGCTTTAATGCTGTGACCTGGTGTGAGGAAGTGATACAGCAGGAGATGAAGTGATAGGAGGTGCCTCAGTCTTAATTGGATAAGTATTTGGGATGTAAAGATGAAATGGAGACTGAAACAGTTTATGGAAACCACAAAGAAAGCCCCCTCGCTGCCTTCGCTAGTAAAGTAAATGTATCGATCTTTTTATTTTGTTGTTCTTTCCTTTTGTAACATGGCAGCGAACCATGTTGTAACACCCTGACCTGACCCACTGCTGCTCAGTACAACCTGTCCCAGTCTCTCTGTCACTCCACTATTTACATAGATTTCCCTGAGGGGGATGAGAGACATTGATTTTTGTTACCGTGCCTCCGCTCACCTGCTTAGCTCGGCGTGTTCACACCCCACTGTGTCTATGAAATACACTGCACTCCCTCCCTCCCTCACTTTATTTTGTTTCCAGACTGTTTTGACGTCTTTGTGCACTTGATCTTTGCACTCACTCCGTCATCCCTTTTTCATTTCCTGTACATTTCCTGTACGGACGCATCGTTTTGTAATACATTTTTTATGCATATGGGCCACTGGGGAGTACTAGTTACCCTTTTCAGTTTCTTGTTTTATGAAAAAAATAAAGGCTGCGAGTAATGTAGTATGTGGGGTGACATGGTGTCGAAAGGTTCCACAGAAAGATCGCTCACATTTCCTGCTTTTCCTTTTACTCACTTATCAACAGTGTGACTGTAATAACATCACACTCTTGAAACAAACATCCAAACGCATCCTGGGTCTGAATATAATCATTACACATTCATGCACCAAAAAAAATGTGTTTTCAGCATCTGTTTTCTTTTTTTTTTTATTTAGAAACAACTCTCAACACCTTCAACTATTCTGCTCCCACCTAACCCTTCAAGCAAACACACATAATGCTTAAGTAGCTCGCCAGTCGATGGCATCGCCCAGAGGTGCAACTCCATGGAGTGTCCGGGGTTTAATCAATCGGTCTGATCGATAGCTCATTTAACCTGGTGAGGCGGCAGCAGAGGGGCCGCTCCGCCACAGGGCTAGAGCGAGCATGTGTATTACATGAACCCAAGTGAGAAACACAGAGCTAAAATGTGCAGTCTCTGCTTTGGGGATGATCTTACACCCATAGGCGTCCGAGGGTGTGCCGTTAAGCTGAATACCCTGTCTGGGTTTGCTTGAGATGCCTGCACTACTGCGATTACCACTCCTTCCCGATTTTTTCTGCTTCACCACTGTGAATAAGGGATTTCTTTGAGGGCACCAGTGGGAGTGTTAGGCTTGGTAATCGTTAAGTTGGTGAGAACCTTCTGACTTCCTGAGGAATGTTTGAAATATAGTTACAACTTCTGTGCATGCAGATTTCGAGGCCGGGTGTTGGCGTGTGTTGCCTCTGGTTGAGTGTGTTTACTGTAGTTGTTGGACTGTATTTTTGTCAGCGTGTAGTGATTTTTGTGTGTAACCTCAGGACACCAGGCATGTGAGGTCCCAGTGTTGTCAAGTTTGATGTAGACATGCTGCTCTAACCTTTCCTGTCACTCAGGCACACACTGGTTTACACACTCATGCATATCCACTGCTCATGGATGTAACACATACTGTAAATACACAGACACACACACCTCAGAAGCCCAGACCACACTAATCCCTCGCCTCATCTCTGCACTCTCTCTCTTCACCCCCAATGGGAAAGGGTTGAGGCCTTATCTTAGCAAAACACTCTATCCAAGTCCCCACTTGCTAACAGGCTTTACTGGCTAATCTTTAGCTCAGACAAGCGCCTGGGCACTAGACGAAGAGTGAAGGAGAGGGGGAAAAAGACACTGAGAAGGGAAGTAGAAGAAGAGGGGGATGAAAAAATCCCCTTTTTCCCACCAATTGCAGCTTGAATTATGCATCTGTCCTGTTGTGTTCGCAGCCCCGCTGATATATTTACACACTGCCTGTCTCTCTCTTTCAGTGCCTTGTGGTGGAAACATTACGTCAGACAACGGGACCATCTTCTCCCCAGGTTACCCCGAGGAGTACCCCAGTTCCGCTGACTGCTCCTGGCTCATCACTGTGGCTCCTGGCTTCGGTGTGAAACTCAACTTCACCCTGCTTCAGGTTCACGGGCCGCACGACTTTATCACTGTCTGGTGAGAAATGACTTTTCCCAGGGGCTGCAGATATGTGGAAATGCTGCGTTTATTTTGTGCCTTTATTTCTGTTCATGTGGGTAAAGTGAAATGTTAGTTTAACCAGTTTTCTAATAACAACTAAACCTTAATCTCAAGGCCATCTCAAGAGAAAGGTTGAACTTTGTACTTCACAGACCTACGCGTTATTGAAATGTTTCCATTTTTATTGATATATTTGCAATCCAATTTTCTTGTCATTGTCGCCTCTGCAATACCTTATCTTTCAAGTTCTTGTCTCGCTCCCCTGCTTTTTAAACCTGTAATGCCTCCAGCTCTTTCCATATCGGCCTCCATTGTGTAGCTTCACAAAACTGAGTCAGAGTCTGGTTAGCTAATCTCTGACTTCCCTGCCCCTTCTTCCCTTTTCATTCGCTGTCCTTTATGTGACTCTGCAGCTTGTTTTCAACAAGTACAGTACACCACCCTTCCCTCATTTAAATAAGCGTGTGGGAGAAAACACAAGGCGAAAAAGAAAGTTTTTGTGCACTCTCAAGTTTGCAGCAGAACGCAGTAGTGAGTATTGAGAGGTAAAGCTTCCTCTCCTCACCTCCACAATGCAGGACTGAGCCTGACTATGTGCACCCAAAGAAAGGGTTTTGCATGCATGATAGCTGCCAGTCCCCGCTGATCCCAAGACAAGCTCCAAAGGTCCTGGCTCTCTGGGAAACTGGAGATCGGACTGGCAGCCAACTTGGTGACTGGAAGACCACAATTGCTCATATGGCATGAGGTGACATGGATTGTATGTTTTGCAGAATGAGCAGCTTGTGTGAAGATTTTTAGCCCGTGGCGAGTTTAAGTCACTCGACATGGCCAGTGAGCCAAAATGTCCACTTTCAATCTATTGTGGCTCTTCTGTAAATGGCTCCCCACTGTGTTGATCTTTCCCAACAACCTCCTGCAGAGCCAAGATGGAGACTATCATGTCCCCCAGTTTCCAGTTACCACTTCTTTGTATCTATCCACTGAACTACTGAGCCAAGGAAATGGGCCCCGTAATGGCGGCTTGGCCAGTGTGCTGTCAGGCAGCAGTCCCTAGCCAGCCGTTTCCAGAGCTGCTTGTAATCGCCTATGCCCAGTCTGACAGCCAAAGACAGATGGTTTTTAAGCTGAATGGTTGTGGCAGGAATCTGGGAGCTGGCTTAATCGGCCATGCCCACACCAGGGGACTGCCAAGGCTGGGCCACAGCTTCCAGAGACACTCCCCTTGGATGGCAGTTAGCAGGAAGAGCGCAATCCAGACCTGTCATTTTTACGCTTATCTGTAATTTTTACCTTATTTCACCATAATCACCCAGAGCAGCCCAGAGTAATTGCTTTGGGTTTGATGAAGCGAGAGCAGCTCGGTTATACTCTGCTACTAGCGGCTGCTCGACAATAATCTGGCGCATACCGTTGTTTGATTTTCTCACAGATGTGCCTCACAGGGTCTTCAGGTGTCTTATGGGTAGAGACCAAGCGAGCACTCTAATCGAGGCTGCTGACAGCAAAACCCCTACAGTTAATTATCATCACTGCACCTCCAGCGTTTGTGTTATTTTTGAAGGTATCGTTGACTTGTGACCTTTTTTTCCTGCAGGGATGGTCCACAGGAGACGGCCAGGAAGCTTGGAGTGTTTACTGATGGGGAGCCCAATGATCCACCCAGCAGCACATCCAATCAGGTGCTGATACGTTTCCGTAGTAACACAGAAAAGGGTGGACTGTTCCGCATTAACTATCAAGGTATTTAAATGATCCTTTTTTATCCTAATTTCTGCCTGACATTTCAGATATATCCAGTGTCTGACCCTTTTCATGTCTTTGATGCTCTCAATAAAGCATACAGACTGCAGTACTGCCTGCCTCCACCCATCATTCCGAATGCAGAGATCCTGATGGCAAGCAAGGAGTTTAAAATTGGTAGGTGGAAAGGCGGTCACAGGAAGACACATTCACACTCGCACATCTCGCACACAGCCACAGCCTGTCCATGCTCCACTGACTTTTTTGTATTAGACGTCGGTCCCATGCTGACTCGTGGCAATGTAGCATTCTCAAGAGTTAATCCCAGCTGTCATTTCACCTTCTGACAGGTTACATTGCCCCACATTGACTGACTACACATCCCATAAGTCAGTGGTAGTCAATGCAGACTCGCCTCGAGCTACATCACCCGTGGAGCTTTGAGGCAGCAGTATAAATGAATGATTCTGACAAAATAATCAGAAAGCCAAAGGGATTTGGGGCAGGTGCTCTCATTCTCCCCTGTAGAAGACAATGGAGATTAATTCTCCTTATCTGTTTATTTGCATACCTCCTTGACTCATTATTATTCCGAGAAACAAAGGCAACGACAATGACATAGTGTTTCATCCATAGGATTCCCAGTGGGGATTTATTATGGTACTTTTCCCCACTGTTAACTTTTTCTTTCACCGAGACACAATGGATCATGATTAGTTCTGCAGACGTTGTGGCCCGTTGCCACCATCTCTGATTTGTCATTGACCGTGCCTCCTTCGTCTCTCTCCCTCTCTCTCTCCTTCTCTCCAGGTGACATCGTGCGCTACCGATGTCTTCCAGGCTACCAGTTAAGTGGAAACAGCATCCTGACCTGCCGACTGGGGACACACTTGGAGTTTGAGGGGCCTCCGCCTTCATGTGATGGTGAGTGAATGCTTGAGGCTTTTGAACTTGAAAAGGTATCCAGGAGGGCCTTGATCAAACTCACACACTAACTCCTTCACACCTGATGACTGCTCAGTGCAGCTCCAGTTTGATTTGCTGGCCACTGGGCAGCTCCACATGAGGGGTAGGGAGATAAGGGCCTTGCTCGAAGCACCTCAGTGGTGGTGGTAGTAATGAGGGAAGAGTAAAGCACTGCTCTGTCACTTTTCCTGCCTTTATTTATTCTGATAATCCAGGCATCAAACCTGAAACCTTCCATTGGCAGGCTTTTCTTCTTTACATTTTCATACCTTTTTCTCTCGTAGCTACATGTAGTACAGTATATTCCTCTGTGCCTGCTTTATCTTTTTGTCTTTATCCCACTCAAGTAAAAAATGAAGGGTTTCTCATCTAAAATTTATGTAAAATCTTCAGCAGAAGGTAGTTAAATACTTTCTCTTTCAACTTGTTGCTGTTGAGCAAGTGAATGCAGCTCTTTTCTGCACTGTCTTCACCAGACTTTGAAAACAGATTAGACATTTCCCTTCTTACATTTGTACACTTGTCTGCCATAATGTAAAACATAAATGTGAACAAAGCACAACTCTTTAATAGTTCAGGGATCTCAGATCTCTCATAACAGTTATAATGATTATTTTCACACAGAAAACCCCCTTTTTTTAAACTTCTTTAATATCGACGATTTAATCCCAAACCTGGTCTTTACATAAACTCCACTGAAGTCAAATTAGGCCCAGATGCTCAGAGCAACATGATATTCAGCCATTGTTATCCTGTGGAATTTTATTATATCTGTTGCTCTTCATTTACAAGTGATTTTGCACCTGTAGTCACACAGCTTTCTGAAAACAGCGGCTACTTTCTCTCTAAACTGCACATTTGGACACATCACATGGAATAAATGTTTTGCAGAAGAAGCCTCTCGAGATGCATCATCTCATTTTTCAGGAGGGCCACGATAAGTCATTATGTTTCATAAATATATCTCAACACAGGTGAAGCACTGGCTTTATCTGTTCATTTTCAGCAGGGTTGTAGGTAGGCAGCAGCATTTTTCCTCTAATCACAGACTCATGCACTAGATGCAGTTTTGCTTTATTTCTGGCTCCCATGGGTCCTCTTTCTGCCTGTAGTCATGGAGCAGCCAGCCACATATCAGTTTGGTAGCACTTTCTATCTCCGTGGATGATACTTAGCTCCCATGAGGCCGAGGGTGGCGGTTGCGGTGCTCTCTACATGCCGAAATATCATCCTCCCAGAGGACTCGATGAGTGCCATGTCCCCAACACATCATCATAATACAGTATGCTGTGCGCAATTCTTTTCCCCACAGGCAAGAAACCCGGTGCATAGATGGGTCTTTGTTCCGTTCTGCTTCAAAATATTATAAATGCATGTGTCTTTCATTGTTTTGCTGTCTTTTCTAAAATGCAGTGGTTCTTTTCTTCACTCCATCCTGGTCTCTCACTCTTCTTGAGGGTTATGTGGTGGACGAGGAAGACTGGTTTAATACATGCAACAAATTTAGAGTGCTAAATAGGAAAAATATGCAAATGCCCTCAGCAGGAGGTGAAAAGGGAGTGGATTAAAAAAAAAAAGTTAGGGAACAGGAAAAGGGCAATGAAAGGGGAAGGGGACTTATGTATACTGTAGGCACAGAACTGAACAGAGGGTGCAAAAATCCAAGCCAGTAAACAGCAATGTCCTCCCTCTTGCCTGCTTCTCCTGCTCTCTACCTGCGGACAGTTACACCTGAAAGCATTCACTGACATTGCTTTATAATTGCACTTTAAAAAGATCATGCTATGTGCACAGTGTTGCCTCACTAAGGCAAACAAATCCACATGCTATATTTAAAACCGAAGTGGTTTGGCAACAGTTGAATGCTTTTTCTTGCAGTTTGCAAAGCATTCCAGTTTTAAATGTACAGGCTCATGGCTCCTGTGGCCTCCTAATTGTTCCCCATATGCTAAGAACACATTACACTGGAGGCAAACAGTTCCAGCAGACTCTTTCTGTCTTTGAACCTGTCGCTTACCCTGCACAGATGCAGACAATGGCAATGGAGAGCAGAGCTTCAGACAACAAAAGCGGAAGGATTCAAGAGCTGAATGAAAGGGATCCAAGAGCAGAGAACAAACTGATGTTAGCGTGAAAGAAGAGTAGAAGATGGGATGTGGAGAGAGAGGGTGAGGTCAAAGACAGAGGTAGAAAACAGTTTGGAATTGCTCTGAACAAAGCAGGACTCCTGAAAAAGATCTGAATCTAGATGGAAAAGACAGAGGAGAGATTACTGAGCAGACGGATGGTGAGTCAGTGGTGTAGCACAGGAGTTAGAAAGCGAGAGGAGAAAGAGAGACCGCGAGAGACTTAGTTGAAGGCGGTAAAGAGAAGACGTGCACAGCTCATTGAAATGCAGGGGACATACCGGCTGCAGCTGCACCTATCAAATCACCACTTCTTGCTCTGACAAGCGCAGCCCTCCATGCACTTCTTGCTCACCCCCCAGCCCCACACACACACACACACACACACACACATACGCATACAGCATAGACATAAGCGCCGGTCAAGCATGTGCCTGAGCAGCAACACAACAGCGGATGTTGTCTTTGCCATGAACTTCCAGAGAGCAGCACTGGAGCCTACAGCCAGTTCTGCAGCATTGCTCGCCCCTCAGCGCCACCCCCTCCGTCGGCACGCCCCCCCTCCGCCCCCACCCACTAGCGTCAGACTTCTGTTCTTACATAACACATGTATCCTTTATTGCCTATTCTCTTTTTTGGGGGGTCTTTTTCCGAGGCTGCTTCAAAACACAGCACATTGTTTTCTCACGCACTTGAACACACAGGTGTCTGTCAACACCCAGATCTGTCTGTCTTTGTCTCTTTCTTCTCCTCTCTCCCAAAGGATGACATTCAGGCAGAGAAGTTTTTTTCTTTTTCTTTTTCTAAATATATTTTTCAGGTCTTTTTCGCCTTTAATGTACAGGACAGTTGAGAGAGACAGGAAATGGGAGGCGGGGGGGATGACACGCAGGGACTATAGCCTCAACACATGGGGCGGGTGCTCTACCAGCTGAGCTAAACACCGCCCTGAGAAGTTTTTTTCTTTATTTAATTTATTCAGGCAACCAATTGATTTGCACCGTATTTGATTTTGCCTTCTATTTGATTAAACAGGCTTGTGTTGTACCCACACAGCCCCTAACTACATTGGCTGTCTGCTGAGACTAACAGGAGTTCTAGCATCATGCACACAATGCAACAGCATCAGTACAGTTTCTTCAATTCATAAATAAATCACAATGAGCCCCGATGATCCAAAATCCCCGTGTTTATCCCCTGGACAGATTTCTGGTTCCAAAAAAAAAAAAAAAACCCTGTATAATCACCCATCACATTAGTCTCCCCACTCAGTTCCTTCTCCTCCCTCTCCTCTCTGTCTATCTCTTTTGTTGTTCCCTTGATCATTTTCTCTGCCCTAGCCCCTTTCTTTGAGTCCCACAGAATGGATTACAGTTGCCCCCTCTTTTTACATCCTCTTTGTCGTCCCTGACTTCTTAAGTGTTGTTAGTTCCTGATCCACGCTAATTCTCATGTTGTGGCCCATCCCCTTCAATCAGGTCGTTATCACTTCTCAGCTTATGCTAATTAAATACCAACATGAGTAAAGGAATCACTACAGCTCTACTGCACCGCAAGTGTGATATACTGTGGGTTGATGCACGTGTGGTTCTACACTCGTATGCTGGAGCGCACAAACGTGTATACGGGTGCAGATGTGTGTGCATCTGCACTGACGCCTTCAACCGCATTGTTTTATCAGGAGGCTGTTGCATACCATGAACAATTTATATACAAACGGAACGGATGTCTCACAGATTGCCATTCCTCCCACCTGGTTTATTCCGTTCCCCGTCTCATTAAAGTGAAATTTCATTTTGAGTCCTATCAGCACTGATCTCACCTTGTGTGTCAAAGCTGCCTTTTTCCAGCTGTCAGGTTTGCCCCCTAATACCCTTTTGTTTACAGCCAAGCAGAGTGATGCTTCATTTCAAAGTGGATTAGTTTAATAAGTAGCAGCCTATAGATAAGAGCCCCTGTCTGTCTCTTTGCGTCAGCGCCATGACAAGCTGAAGGCAGTTTTGAAGAGGCACTAGAGCTCTCTGAAAGGTCACTGACAACACACATCTCATCCTCCAAGAATTGATCGTTTAATGAACTTCAGTCCTAGATTTTATATGCTCCTTCCAGGCGCAATCAGTTTCACTATCGGTGATAGATTTAAGCCTTTTGACTCACGTCCACCGAGGTGCTGGTGCTTGAAAATGATTTCACAAAGTTGGTGAATTTCTTCCTAGAATTTAGGATCAGAGTAGATTACTGTCACTTGTCATCCAACGTAGGATGTCAGAAATACTTTGATTTCTAATTTCGTCATCATACGCAACGTGGCAATAGCATACTAATGCGGTGTGTAATGTTTTCTCTACTGCTGCAACATTACTGTCATTCCCATTTTTGCAAAATGTATGTTTTAAGTAGTGTCATTACCTATTATTCCACTCATTTTGTTTTTATATATAATATGAGTTTGGGACACAACTCCTGTTTCCCTGTGGTACAACATTTGCATGTATTTTTGTTCTTTTGTGGTATCATTCGGTTAGGCTTTGCAATTACCACCAACAGAATGAATAGCAAAGTGTGGTGGGAGAAGAATTTGATGGGAAAATATTTTTGAAGCCATTTTAACATGCCTTTATGTTTGTGACATCTTACCTGACATCTGAGACTTCCTGAGGCTATAAACCCCACATAGTTGACACAACAAGCAAGGTAAAACAAATGCTGTTTAGCCCAGGCTGTCTCCTGTAATCTTCTTTATGCCTTCCCCTACCAACACACAGAAAGGAGGCTGAACAAGCCGAGGCACACACTCAACTGAGCATCAACACAAAAACATGAGCCCTTCCACACACACACACACACACACACAAAGGAGGCAGAGCTGGAATGTGACGAATGAGCAATCAATATTTCACCACTGTAATGAAGGACCTGCAAGTGCCAAGAGCTACCTTACCCCAGGGCAGAACAGGCTGGGTTCTTCAAATTGCAGTGCACAACAAGGGCATTTACATACATTTTAATTTGTTATTTTCCTCCACAGTTGGTTGACAAACATACATATACACATACGCACACAGAGACAGGTGACAAATTAAAGGAAAAACCAATATCACATGTTTTATTAAGGTTGTGGACCACCATGTGCCACTAGAGCAGCTTGTGGAATCAATGCACCTTGGCATTGATTCTGTAAATATTTTCCAAAATATTTCCATTCATTGTTTTCATGATAGTTAAAGCAGATATCAGCGGAATGTTTTTGTTAATATAAGTCCTAAATAGTCCTATTTTCCGTCAGCAATCACTTACATGGAGTGTTTCAACCGAATCACGGGTCTCTCAGTCACTCTGCTCTGCTGTAAACCCAGGAGAAAACTTTCCTTGTGGGATACAAGTGTTATCCAATGAGGAGAGAGAACGGCATGAAGGGCTGTGTGTGCAGCCAAGGGATGCGCGTGAATGTGGTGACGTAGGAACGAGGACCAATAGATCCATGACGAGGACGGGGGCTGCTAACTCATGGTGCGTTCAAGGCAATCCGTAACTCGTGTTTTTCTGACCTGTGAAGTCGTACCAGCTCGATCTGGTACGAGTTCACGGGTCGGAAGTTACGAGTGGCCGTTATAGTGCACTTTCACAGGCAACAGGTCGGAAAAACACGAGTTGTGGGTTACCTGGAATGCTACAAAGTCGTAAGTCGTGACTTGAAGCCATAATTTACGGTTTCAAAAGCCTGCCTGGAACGCAGCATTAGCCAAACGATGATCGCCGACGTATGCTTTAAAACACATCAGTGCAAAATCTCCCATAGGTGTTTAGTTAGGTTGAAGGTTTCCATACTCATCAAACTGTTTCAGGTGCTTCTCCTGCCATTATGGAAGTGGAAAGCTGAAATGTTTCTTCATAGGATAAAGGTGAACAACTCTATAGTGATGAGCAGTGACCCCTCTCTCTCGGGTCCACCTACATCCTGACAGAGCCACCTGATCCCTTCTCTGTAGGGGGTCAAGTGTTCAGGCCTCTACTCCACAAATGTACTCCCCCACTTGTTGAAAACATGTTGAAGGATGACTCATCTCACCGGAGAGCTCTTTCCTCGCACGTCCGTGGACGGGTGCCTGTGGTCTCTGCACCACTCAGCTGTCATGTGCACATCCATCTTTGTCATGAGTTGCGCAAAAGAGCTGTATGATCACTCTCAAGGCTGCAGTGTTGAATGTTCCAGTTAAACTCTGGTGCATCGATTGGTTTGCATGCCCTCCCGTATTGAATACCCCATTGAAAATAGCAGCAACACCTCTCAACAACAACACCACAGCCTACATCCACTGAACGGATCAACAGAGAGTTGAATAAACACATTATCATCTATGCATGAGTGTGCAGCAGAAAAGAGTTCATTTTTATAAGAGATACACTTTATAATATATGTTTGTGGAATCTTACTTTGCTTCAAAAGCAAGTTTATGCAAAGAAGAAAAACAAAAGTGTGTTTTTCTCTGCTGTGGGAAGAGTTATCCACAGTCTTCCTCTTCAGCTCAGTCCCATTAGGTAAGCAGAAAAAATTGCAACTTTCCAAAAACTATGTATCATTTGCATTGTGTTACTGTTGCAGCATGAGGTTCCTTTTATGTTGCCTCTTGCTTTCCACTGTGTATGCAAACATCTATGGCAGATTAAGAGGTTGGTCTCACAGCATCGTGCCAATAAAACACACACACACACACACACACACACTCACAGGCAGGAGAGCTGTGTAATGTCTGATAATACAGACTGAAACAACTGGGAAATGTTAAAAGGATGTTGCCGAGCTGTCCCACAAGAATACCAATGATAAAAGGGAAGGAAGTGGATGGATGCGGTCCGCCCCGACGTGCCACAGCAATAGGACTTCAAGGCAGATGTGAGCTTTAGCCGCCAAGTTAGCATCACATCTGTCACATACTGACAATGGGCAAAGAGGACACAAGTGTGCTCGTGGCAATTCAGTAATATTAGATGCTATAGAAGCCATTTCCTACAGTACGGATTTGTTTCCTGAAACAGCATCAAGACCAGCATGGCAATTAGCCTAGCTGTCTTCTTATACTGCTTTGAGACATCTTTAAGGTGAAACAAATTAATTAAAACATTTTAGAACAGCAATACATAAACAAAGCTTTATTCCCAGAGTTCTGACACATTTATGGATTTCATTTTGGCTCTTTTTCTTTTTTATCTTTCGCAACAGTGACCTGCCCCATGAATGAGGTACTGACAGCTTCCACAGGCGTCATCATGAGCCAGTCGCCAGGCAGCGGCTTCCCCCATTTCGAGTCCTGCTCTTGGGTGGTCAAAGTAGAACCAGGCTACAACATAACCTTCACCATTGAACACTTCCAGACGAGCCGGCAGTTTGACGAGCTCGAGATCTTTGACGGTGAGTCACTGTATTAGGAAAGTATCTTTATATAGACCTTTTAATTATCGTTCATCACTTCCCTACTACTTAACTGATCAGTAGTCTATTGACCCATACGCCTCCTCACACACTTTCCCTATTAAAAGATCCATTTTGACCAATATGCACAATTACAGGCCAAAATGAGCCAGACAGCTGGATTCCCCGCTCCTAACCAGGCATCTACAAACAGAAAATCACACACAGGCTCCCTTTCATGGTGACAGAACATCTACATCTGCCTTGTACATTTGCATGTGATTAGAGGCACAGTCAGCAACTCTGCGCGGTGCTTTGAGAAAATGGTGGCCGTATACACTGGTGTTGCTGATTAGTGCTTTTTATCCTCTGCCGAGTGGAGGGAAACAGACATTTGCTAACCTTGGGGCTGCTGCGCCAATTATGGGAGGAAATCTTTTTCTCCACAATTAAGAGCTCAGCAAATTTAGATTTTACCATAAGTGTAGCAAAATGCATAATCCCTTCAATACCATAACTCAGAATAATTTAACTCGTATAATAAATCTGTTGGGGTTTTTTTTTGTCTGTTTGTTCTGATTTTTTAAATTAAATTTGTACAAATAGAGAAATCATGGAATTTCTCATTATCTGTTGTATCTCTGTTTATTTTCTGTCTTTCTTTTTTTTCAAAGTGCATCACTGATCAAGCACATGGCCTTGATTTAAAGATGTGCTAGTTTTCTTGTTTTTTTCTTTGCACAAAGTCCTGGATTCCTCCTAATTCTAATTTAAATTTCTCCCCATGTGTTCATCCAGGCCCATCCAGGCAGAGCCCCCTCCTCATTACCCTCAGTGGTAACTATTCCAGTCCGCTGAGCATCACTAGCTCCAATAACAAAGTCTACCTGCACTGGTCCTTCGATCACACCACCAGCCACAAAGGCTTCCGAATACGCTACTCAGGTGAGTTAAGACCAGGGATTTACTGGCCCACAGTAACAGCCTTCTTTACAAATGAGATTTTGTTGCAGCCTGTTTGGGGTTGATATTTGGCTCTGTTTCTCTTAGACAGGGTGTCTAGGTTTCTTTGGTTTACTGTGTCAACAAGACCAACATTCGGGCTGCCAACTGCGGCTGAAAACAGCTAGAAATATGACCCATCTCCATGACAACCTAACGGGGGCGGCAGGCATCTGTGGCACTCCTTGCTGTGCTGCACAGGCCTGGGAATTAGTAAACACTGTTTCTTGAATTGCTTATTATTCTAGTGTTTTTTGTCCTGCTCCCATGAAGGATCTGCTGGTGTACGACACCTGCATAACTCGCTGTGAATTATGACAGTGTAAATATTTAAAAGGCTCCCTCCGTTCTGTATCAACACCACTCAGCCAGATTGACTAATCGTCTTTCTCCTCCTCTCTGCGGAGCGTTCCGTCTCCCCAACCGGATGTTCTGTCATTTCTCTGCCCTCTTCTTCTTTTTTTCCCTCCGTCTTTCCTCTTTTACCTTTTTCTTTTCTCAACCGTGATGGATTTCGCCATAGCAGGCTTAACGACAGACGGACGAAGCGGCGGCTGAGAACCCGCAAGTTTCCGTGGTCGGTGTGGAGTTGCCTTCTGTAGAGAGGGGAAGAAGAAACAGATGGCACAGGCAGAGTCATTGTATTCAACTGTGTTCTTCATCAATCCATCGCTTCTCTCCATGGGCCAGTCTTCCATCACCAACTTGCAGACATCTCCTCTGGCAACCCCCCATCTCTGCTTTCAAGTCTCTCTCCCCATCCATGGCTTCTGTCATTATTTTTTCTCTCACTTGATGTAGACATGTGACAACCTGACTCTGTCACGCTCTTCCCTCCTATCTCTTTATGCTTATGTGTTTCATCCTTCATCTACATCAACCCCTCTGTTATCTATTCCAATCTAATCACCTGCCCATGCAGATTTGATTTCTCTGAGTTGCGAGGCTGATTGCTCTGAGACAAGCTGTGTACTCTAACAGGCAGAATGCGAGAAGGAGGATGGAACCGGAGAAAAAAAGGCAAATAAGTTAAATCTCAGATCAGCAAAGAATTGAACTTAAAGGTCCAGTGTGTAAAATGGGAGATGAACCGTGACATCCAGTGTTCAGATTCTAGATTGCAGTGCTCGTTCACTCCCACTCAGCCCTCCCATCGGCAAAGGGACGGTGGCTTCTGAGGACAAAAAAAAAAACATGTTTACCACGACTGGGAGTATTTCAGGAGCATGGAACAATAAGATGAAGATCTAAACCATTTATGATATGCCTGCTGGTTCCTACTCCTTCTAATCTTACACCTTCTTCTTCATTGGTTTATATATGATTTTTTTTACACATTCGGGCTGCCGTACAAACATGGCATAAAGCAAGCATATAGTACTATATATATATAAAAGAATAATTAGGGACTACCCAAACCAAACAAATTTTATTTTATGGCGATTATGCACTTATACAAATATATTCATGAGTAGTATTTTGCTAATAAACCTTGCCAATTATTACACATTGGACCTTTAAGGGTGACTCAGGAGCCGCCAGTCACAGTGAATGACAGAAGGAGGCCTTGCCGAGGAACAAAACGCTCTCAGGGTATTAAAAATAATTTGGTTTAAACTTTTTTTTTCTATTCCTTAGCTATGTAGCATCCAGGAGGATGATAATGAGCATTCACCCATTGATGGTTGTGCAGATGACAAAGTCACAAAGCTTCACAAAATTACCAAAGCCCAGCGTACACCTACTGTGTATCGTCTAAGAAACATCTTTCTGAGTGAACCTCAGTGTCAAATTCCAAATAAAGTCTGTTTTATCTACCATCTCTTCAGTGCCACAAAATGGTCTGTCAGCTCACTTGAAAAGTCTCACATTTTCTGTCTCGCTGGAACAATTTATGGGAGACAGCAACATCTCATAAATGCTGAATACATATTACACCATTGACATGGCTTTAAGTTTTTATGCTGCAAGGAGGTTTTATCTGATTGTCTGTGTGCTGCTCAATCCCCACTAACCTGAAAGAGAAGGCATTTCTATTGCCACTTATGAGCCGTTTGAGCCAGAATTAGCATTTTTATAGAAATGTAATGTGGTCATAGTGATTAAGTGTAATGGATGATACGCTTTTTTTGTGTGTTCATGGTCCACTTCCATCCTAATCAGTCCCTAGAATGAGAAGCCTTTTCTGTGTCATATAGCCGTACACTTCTACATCAAATCACCTTTTTAAAAATCTTTCCACAGTCTTGAGTTCTTTCACTCCAACTCTTCCTCCCCAGCAGGTGTGTAGTGAAGTCATGTTACCGTGAGGTCTGCAAAATGCAATTAGGGCCTGAGAGTCTTTGAAAACTGTGGACCTGTTGCTGGCACCATTATGGATGATAAACGGTTATTGCAGCAAGCAATTTAGCCAACAAACAAAAACAGATACTTTGTTGCTGTTGTTATGTATCCATCACTTTTATGATCCTCCTCTGCTGCTGCTGACAAACTCCTGTTTCGCTTTGCAGAACATTAGTTTCCTTTAATCAATTTTCCTTGTCTCCAG
Organism: Decapterus maruadsi; assembly: GCA_030347415.2. Lineage (NCBI taxonomy): Eukaryota > Metazoa > Chordata > Actinopteri > Carangiformes > Carangidae > Decapterus > Decapterus maruadsi. The sequence continues at coordinate 7,995,365 of CM064897.1, forward strand.
TCTGCAGTTTTTGCCTTAAAGAGATTGTATTGTAGAACTGGTATTAATACATATCCTCCTTTGCCACACCACGCGTAGAAGACTGATGCAGACAAGATGTGTGCCTCTGTGCTGCTGGAGGAACATTAATCCTTCACCTCCTCAACAACAACTTGCAACATCTCGCTTCATTACTGTGTTTTTATGCTTGTTGCACTCAATTTTATCCATATGCATATTTATATCTTTATCGTCCTCTGTTTTTTGTTTTTTTCCACAGCGGCCTACTGCAGCCCTCCAAGCAACCCTGTGAATGGCACAGTGCACAGTCTGACCGGCACCAAGCTGGGCAGCACCTTGCGTTTTAGCTGTGACCAGGGCTTCCGTCTAATTGGCCAGAGCAGCGCCACATGCACCCGCACTGCACAAGGGATCTACCAGTGGAATGCACCAGTGCCACTTTGCCAAGGTGAGGAGATGGCACGAAAGTGTAGACTGGATCATCTACTGTAAGATTAGCTGGACGATCTCAGCGCCTTTTGCAAGTATTATCATTGTGGCCGAGGTCACTCAGTACTACTTCTCTCAAAAGTGGTGAAATTACCTTGAAACTGTGAAATGAGAAGATTTTTTGCTCGTAGCCCAACGAGTACGCAGAGCAAGTTTTCTTTGAAAGTTCAGTTGATCTGATGTATTGGAGTGAAAAAAGTGTCACTGTATCCGTTTACTTGGGATCAAAGTTTGACTCCATTTTCTGACAGTGTGCCTTTACCAGCAGTCCCAAAGGCTAAGACGTGCTTCAAGGAAGCTTGCTTCACCATTTCCCAGCATTGCTTTGAAGATAACACTGCATCGCATTAATGATGTGACGTTTACCTGAGCTCAATTGTTTGATATGTCAGTCATGGGTCATAGTCACAGTTATCTGCTTGTCACCGTGCTCAGATTTTGGAAATGATCAGTCATGGAGACAACAATAGCGACTGAGAGGCTGACACGTTTTAAAAGTTTGAAATAAACATGAGTCATATAAAGTCGTAGCCATCAAGGGAAGAGGTACGCACTTAATTCAAAGGGTTTTTCTCTCCACAAATACAAAAATGTGCACAATTTTGAGATTCAGGCTGTAATGCTGTTCAATCTTCACTTTTTTAATAGTCCATAACAAGCACATAAAAGCTGAAAAACACCTCAAAGTGAAAACTGAGGGCAGCCATTATCTGCACTAGTCTGGTCAAGTCTGCAGCAGGTGTAATCTCCACATGAATTGCATGTACCTTCCCCAGACATGATTGTTTACTACTGTGCAGATGGCAGCCTGAGCTAATGTTTACTGCACATCAGTGCTGGCTCTGGGGTGCGTTTGCACAGGAAGTCTGATATGAGTGAGGCACTCTTCATATGAGGATGGTTATTACAATATATTGCTACCAACTGTATTTTTTTCCCCCTCACCTTCTTGGTCTGTATTTTTTCCTCTTCCAGTCATGTCCTGTGGAATGCCACTTCCTCCAGTCAATGGCAGTATTGTTGGCCAGGACTTCTCTCTAGGAGCCAGAGCCACCTACCAGTGTAATCCTGGATTTCGTCTTGCTGGGCCCCTCACGACCTCACTGATCTGTCAGGAATTTGGAAGATGGAGCCCCATTGAGGCCCAACCCAGATGTATTCGTGAGTATTTGTATGTTTAGTTGCAGTCTTAGAGAGGGAACTCCTGGCAGGTTTGAGACTGACATACAGTACTTACACCAAACTCAAACAAATATTGAAGTGAATAATATTATTTGACCTTTCAGCTGTGACCTGTCCTGACATTGGCCACTCTGCTGTGGAGCACGGGAGATGGAGACTGATCTACGGAACCCAAAACCAATATGATGCGATTATGATGCTCATATGTGATCCAGGATATTACTACAGGGGTCAAAGGGTGATTCGCTGTCAAGCCAGCGGCACCTGGAACTACCCAGATCCTCGTCCAGTCTGTGAGAGTATGTAAAAACTACACAGCTTCTACTCTAATTTTCCTCATGTTGTTTCAGTTAACCGCCTCATTTACACTTAAAAACTAGAAAATCCTCCACCAGAAAAAAGCTATTTTCCAAGCATGAAAAATAATTGCATCCAAATTTATTTTATTTCCACTGTGAAACTAAGAAAATAACATAGTTAAACAGGCACAAATCTTCTAACCAAAACAAATCGAATGTAAGTCAAACAAAACCATTTCCCAAACCAAACTAATTAATGTCGTTGATCATGTTTTCACCATGAGGGATTGAACTAACTCATATTGTTTTCTTATTTCAGTCATCTCCTGCGGGGACCTTGGGACTCCACCAAATGGCAACAAGATTGGAACATTGACTGTGTACGGAGCCACTGCCATTTTCTCCTGCAACACAGGCTATACCCTGGTGGGTTCCCGGGTGCGAGAGTGTATGTCCAATGGGCTGTGGAGTGGAACACAGGTCCAATGTCTAGGTGAGGGCCCCAGCACCCAAAAAAGTTCTGCAGTTTGCTTCAAAAGTTCAAAGCTCCTCTGTCTGACCTTGACGCTTTCCTCCCTTCTTCATTCATCCATAGCCGGTCATTGTGGCACCCCAGAGCCCATAGTGAACGGGCAGATCACCGGGGAGAACTATAACTACAGAGGCAGCGTTGTGTACCAGTGTAACCCGGGATTTCGTCTCATCGGGGTGTCTGTGCGAATCTGTGAACAGGACCACCGCTGGTCAGGACGCACCCCGGTCTGCGTCCGTAAGTACCCTGGGAAAATTATAATAATATTTGTATAATAAAGCTTATTTGTTATAGGCCAGGTTCAGATCAACAGGGTCAGACTTGAAACTTTTACTGTTTCGAGCACTGCTAAACAGGTGAAAAAAGTAAATCTCAAAACAAAACTTCTCCACTATTTTTATAGTGTTGCATATCAGCAATTTGTAATGAGCACAGACATATATTGCCTAGGGATGCTCTAATCAGGCCAGTTTAAGTTCGCCACCAACCACCAATTTAGTGTGATTAAACTAAAGCCATCTGGTACTGATCACCGCTTAATTCCTCTTATTGAAGTGTTTTTTGCAGGAAACTCACACCAGCTCATCCGTAACGTAAGCTTTAAAAGCCACTGTTGCCTCATCTTTTACTATGAAGTACACTGTGTTCCTCTGTAATACTTATCATTTTCTTACAAGTAGATTATTTTATGAAGAGAAATGAAAAAAGACTTGCAGCCAGTGAGGCTGCAGTGGGGCCTGTGTCTTCCCAAACATGTTGATGTGATTTTCTCTCTCCTTTGACCCTTTCAGCTATTACATGTGGACATCCTGGCAATCCCACCTTCGGCATGACCCAAGGAAACCAGTTCAACTTAAACGACGCTGTGCGCTTCGTCTGCAACACTGGATACGTTCTGCAGGGGGCTGTGAAATCTGCCTGCCAGGCCAATGGGCAGTGGAGCAATGCCCTTCCCAGATGTAGAAGTAAGTGACAACCACCAGAAATGTTCAATCCACCGTGTCACTGTACATCTGATTCCTATAGGAGCTTATGACTACAAATGAATAGGAAGATGAATGCAAAGAGCCAGGGCTGATGTAATGTAAGATATGTGCCTGGTCCTGTTGGAATGGAGACACACATTTTTTTTCCAAGAGGCAATTTTAGTTACATGTAGAGTTTCCACCGCGCTCAGATGGATCGGTGGGGTGAATCAACAAACTAAAAAGCAATTTTAGAAAACAAAGTTGTGTGCTTGTGTTTGTGTGTGTGCGAGGGAACAAATGACTAATATGAGAGAAGAATTTATCAAAATAAGAGTCTCTGCCTTCATAATCTTGAAATCTGTGCATATATCCATCTTTCCTTATACAAATATGAGCCCAATGTGTAAATGTGATTCCAGCCCAGCCACCTGAGCAATGCATAACAGAATAACTCTCACATCGGTATTTATATACATCATGATGTGTGAATCATTGAGAGATAAATAAACTTTGAGGATACCTAATGCAGAGAGTGAGGGCATTTTCAGAAAGTGGGCTCATTTGCAGGTATTCCCAGCGGGAGTATGGTTTTCTTTTTGTATTCCCATCCAATTGTGTGGCTGGGCATTAAATTACCTATTGTATCCACAAGGTCACATCTTCTGTGACCACAGATGACCCCAATCACAGAGAAAGCGGAGATGAAGTGCATAGACACCCGGAGGGAGAAAGAGTTTAAACGACACACATTAGGGGAAATTGAAATGAAAAACCAAAGAGAAGCCTGGATTATTTAATTACCACAGTCTCCATCCACATTGTCCGTGGAGGTTCTGGATAATATTTACATGTGATATTATTTCCTCCTAGCATCAGCTTCCTTGGTTACACCCCAAAGCTCACCTGCCTGTCAGGGAAACAAAACTTGGTTAATAACCATGCAGAGGCAGCCAATACAATAACAGGATCCTTGAGCTTGTGTGAAAGACGGCAGCCTTTGGAGACCAGCATTCTGGCTTTTGCTCAGAATAAGAAGTACCCTGCTCCGCTTTGAATGAGCAAAGCAAGGACTTTTAATTTGGCAGTGTTTTTGCGACAAGCAGCCACGTCTGTCTCCTAAGTCCCCACTAACTGATGTCTATGTGACAGGCACAGAAAGAGGCCGCTCGCAAGGTCGGGCCCTGAATGTGACAAGCCAGTGACAGAACCAGTGACGGATTGACTTATGAGTTTGTTTTAAATGAGGAGAGAAAGGATTTGTCCCTTTCCTTTTTTTCTTCTTTTTTTAGACATTTACTAAGGGATGAGGAGGTTACAAGTCTCACAGGAATCCTTCTCCAGTTGTTAAAAAAAAAATAGAGAAGTACATTTGGCTGCTGCATGCATAAGCGGACGAGATTTTCTCCCAGACATACGCCTTAAATCTCTCCGCTCCGCTAGTGACATCATATTAGCATTGGCCTTGTTTCCATGCAGATGCTGCTGACTCTTGAGATGCATTTTGCGGGAGGCTGTGTGTGCCTCTGTATGTGCGTGGCTGGGTGTGGGCATCTGTTTTGATGGCACATTATCCTCACTGTTGATGTGGAGACATAAGTAGCTTAGAGGTCTTATCGTCAATCAGATTTATCACCTTAATTACAGCATGCGAGACATATTTGGTGAATCGCACTCTCCCGCCTGCCATGTACTTCCTCCCCTGAGTGGAAAACTTTAAGTGCTTTGATGGCATCCGCTTCATCCATCTCACCTTAGCCTCGGCTAAGCTTAACCAACGGCTTTTTTCTTTTAAAGGAAGAGAGAAGGAGAAGTGAATGGATACAGAAGGCAGGGAAAGAGGTGAGGGCGGGGCAGTAGTCAGTCAGACAAAGGTAATGATTTCTACGGTCCAGATTTTAACTACAGGAGTCTGTAGGCTGTATCAATAATGCAGCGAGCAGGAGAGCACCAGCGGCCCAGCCACTCTCCTTTCCCTCTCTAATCACCACCAATTTGAGTCGCAGCAACACAGCCACAACACCGCCCCCCTTGGATGACTCGCGTGCGTTTATTTGCCTTTCGGCAATAAAAGGCAAGAGACACAGGGCACAAAAAAAAACTCCCACTGACACACCACTTACAGGACCGTTGCTTGGCAAGATGCCAAGAGGAGGAGAGGGTGACCGGGGTCCCCACTTCTGAGTGGAACAGAGATGAATTACCTCAGCCCTTCTTCCCCTCTAACTTTTATTCTTCCTTTCCTTTCATCCCTTCGCTTCCTCCCTGCCTGCCCACCGGGCCACACACAAAAAATTTACCAGGAGGTCAGTCTTTTTAGATGACTGCTGGAACGCTTTTGAGCCCGTGCTGCCCGGGCATATTTATTCAAAGCTGAATTCCAAGCTTGGAAAGTCTCGTGCTGAAGCAGCTCCACTGCTTCAAATGCGCTTTGTAGTGGTATTATGCAGTAAGTTGTAAATGATGGCACCACAGGTCAGCTCTCTCCTGGAAGGAATGCATTATAATAGGTATTTGGGGGGTGATTTAGTTGTGCTGGCCTGTTTGGGCGCATGGAATGAAAGAGCATTTAGGCACATTAGCATACAATGGGTTCATTTTGGCTGTGGCAAAAGGCACACAGGGGGCAGGACTGGCAAGGCAAACTGGGACATAATGGCCACATGGGCTAGAAGCTGGTCGAGTTTTGGCATCATATAGTCCACATATGGTTTTGATTTACTGTATAGAACAGCAACTGTTCCTCCCTGTGGTCTGACTTTGTTGAGGCAATTTAAGGATTTGGTTTGTGTCTTGTACGGAGACACTCAAGATGGATTGGTGCTGGTAGCAGTCATAGCCTGACATTCTGTCATGAATTTTAATATATTCTGCACCATCAGGGTCTCTTCCTCTCTAACTCTGTAACGCACACACACCCCTCGCTGTCCCTCGCTCCTCACTCATCCCTGTTTCTCCTCTTCCCTAACTCTCTCCATCTGGTGCTAAACTGACATGGTGCCTCTTCTCCTCTGAGCTCTCCATCCATCACCATCTCTGCACCACTGCGGCCAGCAGGAGACTGGCTCTAATGAAGCAAATGTTTATTTCCGGACTCTGCCTCCTACTTCATTTGGAATGGGGTGGATGAATGGATGCTGGATGGGTGGAAGTAGAAGATGAGGAAATTAATGGGCAGATAGTAAATGCAAAAGGAAAAAAAATGCTTATGAACTGAGCTTGCTCCCTGTGTGTCATGCATCTATATAATGGATGGAAACATTAAATCATGGTCTCAGAATAAATTTCTATTAATTAGTCAAATTGAACCTGAAATAGCCACACAAGATACATTTTTTCTCTCTCTGTGTCTCTTTCACTCTCCCAACCCCCTCCTCCTGTATCTTTTTCCTTCAGTTGTGAACTGCACGGAGCCGGGCCACGTTGAGAACAGCATAAGGCAGGTACTGCCCAGTGGGCCGCATCGCTACAGCTTCCAGACCACTGTGTCGTACCGCTGCAACCCAGGCTACTACCTGCTGGGCACCAGCTCCATCTCCTGTCAGGGGGACGGCAGCTGGGACCGTTCCCTGCCCAAGTGCCTGTGTGAGTATCTGAGGAACTATTATGATTGTAACAAATGTGCAATGAATAAATTGAGCTAATACTGAAATCAAACAAACACAAATCCAATGTAAACCACCATTATAGCCATATAAATAATTATTTTTATTATTTGTTAACTGTTGTATTTTTGTCATTTCTCTCTCTGCTCTTATTGGACAGTGGTGCTGTGTGACCGTCCCAGCATGCCACCTTACGCCCAGATCTCAGGCGACCGTCGGACAGTAGGCTCAGTCATCCGGTACAGCTGCATCGGCCAGCGTACCGTCATCGGAAACACGACGCGGATGTGCCAGCTGGACGGCCAATGGAGCGGTTCTCCGCCACACTGCTCTGGTACAGAAAACTACACCCAGACTGACTGACTGACAATCTGGAATGATAAAACTGAAATTAACTCTATTTTCTGAAGTAGACTTTTTTTTTTTTCAAAGAATCGAACAAGCAACATTAGATATTTTGAGCATTTTTCTGTGTAGCTAATTTTCCCATCCTCTCCCCCTCTGTGGTGCTAATACTTGATTAATTCACACGTCATATAACCACCCAGTCTGATGCCCTCGTAATGCCGGGCCAACAAATAAAGAGTTTGGCTGGCAGGTGTTAGCAGGTAATGGGCGAAGTAGGTGGACCAAAGATGGAGCTGTGTGTCTGCTCCATAGGCCTCAAGGGCAAAGAGAATGTCCTCCATAAAACTGCTTTAATCTGTTCATATTAGAGTGAGGAACAGGGATGCCCACACCTCAGCTGGGTTATGAAGCGCTCTAAAGACATCGACCCACATACTTCCTCTCCCCCTTACAGCGATTTGCTTCAGGGCTCCTGGTATACCTAACACACATGCGAAATGCCAGACATCCCAAGGCACATCCACAAACACACAAACACATACACAAAGACGAGACAGAGACTCACAAACTAGCCCATACACGGACCCATAAGCCGCGTGACAATAAAAGAGCACGCTGACAGTTTAATGTCACAATTCATGACACTCGTATATATTCTGGGGATTGCTAGTGTTCTTTCAACGGGCTATAAACACAACCTTTTTATAAAGATTTGCCTGACTCTCTTCTTAGCTAAGCACCATTATAGTGATGTTGACCAGCTCCTTGTAAAATAAGAGAGCAGCACAAAGCAGTGCTACTGTAAATGCTTTCTGTTTTTTTTGTTTTGTTTTGTTTTTTTCAAATTAAGGACATGGAATATGTAGCACTGCGTTGGGTTGATGAATCGTGTCATACAATTTCTGCTTGTTGAACAAATAGATATAATGAAACTTAATGTATTTGGGAAGCTAGTAGCTCCTCAGGGAGATGGGGCAATATTATTTTCAAGTTGGATGCAATCAGGTGGGAGGGGTCTGTGCTCCTGTTCTAATCACTTTGTTATTGTGTTTTAATATGAAAATATCACTCATGTGGAGAGCAACTCTCGGATGTGTGTTCTCCACAGGAGTGATGGGAAAAGATCTGAGCCATTTCTCTTGCTACCTCTGTCATATTAATAAATTTAACTTGTAACATTTATGTTTCTCTTTTATCTCATCCTTGCAGGGGATTCAGCCGGGCTGTGTGGAGATCCAGGTGTTCCTGTACATGGTATCCGTCTGGGCGAAGAGTTTACAGTTGGCAGCGTCGTCCGTTTTAGCTGTGAGCCAGGTTATGTGCTGAGGGGTTCACCAGAGAGAACCTGCCTGGCCAATGGGACCTGGATAGGAACCCAACCTGAGTGTCATGGTAAGGACGTGATTTGCTGTGTACAGTATGTTTCGTATCTTGTCTGAAAAACTTCAATTAAACTTAATTTTACAGACAGGTTTTACCAAACGTGCCAGGGGTTTGTTTTTTTCAAGAGTTTAAATATGGATTTGCAGCCCTCACAGTCTCGACAGATGCTGGAGGGGTCATCTGCATGTGTTTCATGTCCTTGGATAAAACTAACATGTGGGAAAAAGAGGCACTGGGAGAAGGTGTTCCTGCTTATTGGTGATTTGTTCCTGCACAAACTTGGTGTTGATTCACAAGTTGAGAAAGCCTGTGGCTTATCAGCGATTCTGTTGGTGATTTTTATAGACAGAATCTCAAGGCTGCTCCTCCAAGTAGAGAGTTATATAAATGGCGGGGCCTCATTAGGTGATGGTAAAGTAAGATCAATAGGCAGATTGGTGTGGCAGCTACCAATTTGTGGTGAGGAGGGAGCTTAGCTCTATGGTAAACCTTTCGATTTCGCAGTCAGTTAAGGTTCTTACTTCTGGCCATGAGCAGTTGGGTAGTGATCAAAAGAGTAAAACCCCTTCAGGGAAAGGACGAGCATGTTGGAAACCAAGGAGGAGCTTGGAGTAGAACAGATGCTCCTTCGCGTCGAAATCAGTCACTTGTTAAGGAATCTGATCAGGTTGCCTTCCCCCTGTGCACATTGAAAGTATTCTGAACATGTCCAACTGGAAACCCAGAGGCAGAGCCAGATGACTATGGAGAGATTACGTTTCCCATCAAGCCTGGGAATACCTTGGGATTCCTTAGAAGGAGCTGGAGGACATTACTGGGGAAAATCATGTGTGTGGGCTGCTGATTAAAGAGACCAGTAATGAATGAACACAATAGCTGGCCATGTTGTAAAACGTGAAACAGGGCAGCTGCATAGTTATGAAGTTGAACTCACCAAACTTCTAGACATCTACATTTAATTTAGTTTCTTTTCACTAACTTGTGTTTCTTTCAAGTGTGTCATCTTCCTTCCCTTTTTTCTTCATTTGCTCAGTTTAATTACTCCCACTGCATTAGTTTTACAAACCTTTGTATGCATAGATTGTAATTTCAGGGGGTAATAGACATTGAAATCATTTCCTCGATTAGAGTTAATTGTGGCCTTAGTGAATGTTTTAGGGTGTAGGCACTTTACTAATGACTATTTATATTTCCTCATCTCTGCATTATCATGTCTTTTCAGAGCTGATCTCAACAAATCCCAGCAATGAACTGCACATTTCCAGCTCTTCTTCACTCGCAGATTATGGTTGATATCGTAGTCACAGTCGCTGATTGTGTAATTAGACGCTGCCTTCCCTAATTAAATAAAAGATGTCGTCACAAATGCGCGTGTTTGCAAAAATGTAAAACAACAATCAAACAAAAGAGAGAGCAGTGGCACAACAGTGTCATTTTTAGGAGTTTTGTCCTTGTGCAACATCAGATTCTTTCTGCAACCAGCACCTGAAAAAAGCTGACCCTCGGAAAGTACAGTTCGCAACTGATTGATTCAGCCGTATGCAAAGCATTATTATTGCTGAGACAGGACAAAGACATTACAGACAATCTAAGAAGTAAGACTGCAATTGTTCTTTCTCTGCCATCAAATTGTATGCATGCAGCAGAAAAAAATAAAAGAGGCATTGGCTGTTAGGGATAGTCTCATGAGGTGAGTGTTTCAGCCTGATTTAGAAAACAATCAAGTAAATTACTGTCAATATTGTGTGTGGTTTACTTTCACAGTATCCTTGGAGCTGCTCCAGCCATTCAGCATGTAGTTTGTTGCCTGTCGGAGATATTTTTTCTTTTCATTGGGTCAGGGTATGCTACTGTAGATGAACAGCAAGGAAAGGAATCTTCTAGGGTTTTTACTCATCACCTAGCAACACTAAGATGATAAAACCATCCATAAACTTGGCTGCAGTTTTACACTTTCAAGCTGGCAATTCTACCACCTACTTATATCCAGCAGTTATGTTGTATTACTTCTTCCCTTCCTCTTTTCCTTACCCTCCAAGAACACATGGCCTTTTTCTCTCCTCATCGCTGTATCCACTTTGTTATCTCCAGAAACTTCATCCTGTTTCCCAGGCTGTTTTCACTTGTGCTCTTAACACAGCGCACACACACAGACACACATAACCTCCTCCTCTCACACCACCACCACCACCACTTCTCTCCCTCGCCTCACTCGGTCTCACTCCCTCTCTGGTGCGTGGTATGCCTGCTAGCTGAGGTTGCCCACCTGTTCTCAGTTGGCACAGACTTCAAGGGCCAGGCCACATCTGGTCATTACGGGAGGGCGAAACCCACAGGGCTCCGCGGGCCCAGGGCAAGCTGGAGATTGTAATGAACAGAACCATCGCTGGCGGCCGGACAGCCACCAAGGGATTTTTCTGAGCAAAGGATGTGTCCATCAAAGCAGAGTTACTTATGAAGTAGGACGCAGGGGAGGATGATGAAGGTGGTGTGCATGCGAAGGGATGAGGAACAGAGAGAAAGAGAAAACAAACCAAGGGAGGATGCATATTAGGCACATGAAGGAGTATAAAAGTGATGTAGATTAAAACTCTTAAGTAACACATTTAAGGCCTTTTTAGAAAACCAAACTTGTGTGATTCCCTGAATATGCTCAAGAGAAGAATACAATGGACTCTTATTGGTAGTTGATTGCTTTTACTGATCACTGACTAGAAGAAAATGTTTATTTACAACAATATTGCTGGATGCAAAAAATGTAATCGGATGTTTTAAGCAGTTACACAGGTTTGATAGAGAGAGAAGGGGATGGGGAAAAATAGGTCTCCGATCTTTCTACGAATGCTTAAATGAGTAAAAGTCTACAACGATACCTAATGGTCTACTACTCCCAACTCATCTTCCCTAACCAAACCACTTCACAGTGAGGTGCACACCTCTCGCACAAGTAAATTACACGCTCTGACTTCTGGTCACTTAGGATTTACTGTGTTAATGAGTGTAACATAATCCTTTTCTCCTGCCATCTCTGTATCGCTCTCATTTTCAGTTATCTCCTGCGGGAACCCGGGAACTCCACGGAATGCCCAGATCCTGATCCACGATGGCCTGACGTTTTCCAGATCCATCACTTACTCATGCAGGGAGGGCTACTACTCCACTGGCCTGCTAACCCGACACTGCACTGTGAACGGGACCTGGACTGGGAACATGCCCGAGTGCTCAGGTAATTAACAGCTCTCATCTGTAAATGCTCATGCTTATGCTCCACTGTGGAATTTTTCCTCTTTCCTTGGCTCATGCACATGTCGTAATTATCCCACTGAACTTTCATATTTAATCGTAGTGCAACAGTCATTTGCAGTGGATATATAAAAGCCTTATAAAGAAGGTAAACACAAGTTGATTGGGTCATGTCATGCAAGAACTGCACAGGAATATGGTAGCCATGTGGCGTCCTGGATTACAGAAGGACATTTGATGAGAACAGGAGTCCACTTGAGGGATGACTGACAGGAAGCCCTTTATCATTATGTTTAACAAAAGGAACACAGCAGCTCCAAAGAGCCACGAGACCCTGGCAAAGAGAGATCAAAAAGGGAACCATTTTCTTCTGAATGGAGGGGATAAACCCTAAGCTGCACCATTCTGGATTCCAGACCTCTGTAATCCATAGGAGTGAAAGGGTACATGTTGACACATTACTATTTCTATTAAAAACTATATGATAAAATAAGGGATGTACTTAAAAAAGGTGGCTGAAAATCCCCTTCATCACTTATTTATTAGGAATGACTTCCACAGTCATGTACAAATTTCCTTCAGCATCACTATCTCGTACCCAAGCCATTATGTGTCTGACAGTGACAATAAAAGAATATTGTTGTGCAAGAGGAGACTGTCTCAGTCTGTCTCGACCCTGTAGGTACTGTGTTGTTACAGGATATAGTGACAGAGTGGCTGTGGTGGAAGCAGACCAGTGGGACGTGTAAGTGCTTGCTCACTACACCTCCAAGAGACCTAGTTTCCCCACCCCACAGGGAATTGCACTGCAATGCTGGTCATATGCATTTAATAATGCATTTTTGTCCCAAGGAAACTTAGTGCGAGTTGTCCGTCTGTGCTTTGGATTTTCCCTCTTAGAGATTTCCGTCAGAACTTAGCCGCGATGCTGCTGAGTCACACAGTGGAATTCTCACTGTTGTTCCTCAGTCACACTGTTTTTCCCCTGCAGGATGTAAAAGTATAATCAAGAAGAAATGCGGTTCATCTTGGAGCCTGAGGGGAGTTACTGTAGAGGGACAGCCATCAAAAGATTCAGTCTCTCCACATCCTCAAAGTTCTAAACTGTAGACAATCAAAGTCTAGTTGGATTTAAAAAAAATCCCAATCCCACCGTGAGTGACTGTGATTGAGAAGTCTGTCAGATAAACAATAAGATACATTTTTAAGTATGTATATCATCCATGATAATGAATGAAGTGCCAATTGCCGATTGAATGCACATCTGCCACATTGTCTTTTAGCTTGTTAAGTTTTGTGGATGAGGTGACCTGCTTTGGTTAATTCATTAAGTTTGAGGCTCCTTCTAGTGTGCAACTGAATAGCACGTGTCTAATATTGATTCCTTGCTTTTAGAGTGAATTAGCAAACTTTTCCTCAAACCAGACAAACTTCTGTCTGCTTTCACTGTGCTGTTGAACGAGACAGTTTATAACTTGTTCTCACTCATTTCTTTTTATTGTTTCATCAGTAATCAACTGCGGCGACCCTGGAGTGCCAGCTAATGGAGTGAGGTTAGGGAATGACTTCACCTACAACCACACGGTCAGTTTCCAGTGTTCCCCTGGTTTCACCATGGACGCTGACCGGGCCTCCACCCTCATCTGCACCAAGGACCGCACCTGGAATGGCACCAAGCCGTTGTGTAAAGGTACAGTTTTGTAGGGTGCAAGGCGTGAATGACAATATGGTATGAGGTAAATCTGCATGAAGCATGAAATGATAATGGAAGCATACAACATATGGATGGTGCAGATGTTGTTGCAATTACAGAAGAAGACATTCCCACTATTCCAATAAAAGTAAGGTCCTGTGATGCCTCTTTGTCTCCTTGTAGCGATCGTATGTGGTCCACCACCCACCATCCCTAATGGTCAGGTCGTTGGTACAGACTTCACCTGGGGCTCCAGCATCAGCTACTCCTGCAACCAAGGTTACCAGCTGTCCCTGCCCACTGTGTTAACATGCCAGGGCAGCGGTAACTGGAGTGGAGAGAAACCACAGTGCTTCCGTAAGTGGCACCATGCCGCGATGCCAAATTACATTATATGTCTCTGACATTGATTTGAAGTATATAGGTTTACATTATGCATGACATTTCACACCCCCTCCCCTTGGACAATATCGAATTAAACACAACATGGTTCACAGATCACCTCTCATTCCTGCGTTGCTCTGTTTCCCTCCTCTTTTGTCTTTGCAGCTGTGTTCTGTGGAGACCCTGGGATACCAGCACAGGGGAGGAGGGAGGACCGAGGATTCACCTACCTGTCCTCTGTCTCCTTCTCCTGTAACTCTCCCCTTGTCCTGGTGGGCTCTACCAGGCGATACTGCCAGTACGACGGCACTTGGAGTGGCACGCAGCCCTCTTGCATAGGTAAGCAGCTCAAAAGGTTAAAGTACAGTCTTAGAGTAATAATCAAAGTAGCGACATACACCATGGGTTATGGAGGTTGCTGGAATTGAAGTGCATGGCCTGTGGCCTCTATTACCAGAGCACAGAACATTAAGTATGTATGTAATTACTTACATAACAGTAGTATCAGTGTGAGAGAAGCCACCCATTGGCTTGCTTACATTCTGCCCTCTTATGCTCCCTCTTGCCTTTTGCAATCAAGAATTAATGCATGCAAAACCCATTTAACCTAGCTAACAAGCTGCATTGATTCTGTTTTCAGTTCTCATCTGTGTAATTAATTAAAACAACCCAGAACATTTTTTTCACCACTTTCCAAATGACTGAGGGTTCAGTCAAATCGCTCCTCAACACGCAGACATAGGGTGGAGAAACTAAAGGTCTGGCATTGCAATTGGCAACATGAATTCAATCATTCCCCTGTTAATTTTGACAAATTTTGCACATTAGCGCAACATTCACATCCTGTGCCTTTGTGTGAGCATGCAAGAAATTTCTAGGACTCACAGATTCACCTGCATTTGTCAATCATGACATTGCTGCCATGTGTAAATTTCACACAGTCAGTACTTAAAAACACACTTTTGTGACACCTGCAGACCTCTGCCAGCAAATATATTGTTTCTTTCTGCACTAAACATCCTTAAACCACCAGGATGAGTAATTCCATTTCTGAAGCACTTTGCTCCCGAAGCACTCGAGGAAATCACGCTGTGATCAAAAACAGGTTGTGCATAAAATAAAGTACAGGGCTCCAGCCCTGAGGTCCATTGTGGTATTTGAAGTTAAAGTAGGTAGCTGTAAAATATGCACACATGCAAACCTTTGACCCAATGATAGTTAAACATTAATGTATAACTGTAGGTCACCAATAATTTCACAGCCTATGCATCATTTATCAACCAGTTTGTTTAGCCACTGATGAAAAACCATCATGCCTGACATGTGGGAAAGGTTAAACTAAGAGCTACATAGTCAGATTAGATCAATTAAAGCACAACCTGTGCCGTATACCTACCGGTACATGATGAAGCGTCTCTTGCAGCAGCTCATAGTTGCTCTAAATTCCCTGGAAAGACTGGCCTATTGTGGCTTCTTGTTCAACTTTTACATTTGATAAGGACTGCATTGAGACTGATTGAAAACACTCAAGAATGAGAAGGTACTGCATTTGGCCCTGAACAGTTGTGGAAACTAGAATACAATGAAGATGGGAAATATTTACTAAATTATTGTCACGACTGCCACACATTATCATTCTGTAACATTTGAGGCTGCTAAAGAAATGATTCAGTGAAAATGTAGTTGGCCGCGGTGATTATGATGCAGCTGGGAGAATAAATGATGTTTTGATAATCAATGGGTGTGCCTGTGTTGGTTGTGTTATAAAATAACTAACAAGACTTGTAGTATTTGTGAATGTGAGTGCATGCATTTGTTCTCTGGATTGTGTGCTATTTGTTTACAGTGTGTGTGTGTGCATGATTGTAAAATACAGTGGTTATTTATGGACTTTACTCATGCAGTATCTTAGCACATCAGAATTCCTGAGGTGATATGTTAAAATGAGTCTCATATATTATACGTGTCACTCACAATACATGAGAGTTGTTATATCACAGATTTGTTGTGTGTGTTTCAGATCCAACTCACACTACCTGTGGAGACCCTGGAACTCCTCTCTTTGGGAATCTGAACAACAGTCAAGGCTACCAGGTATGGAAATGTTATCACACAAGACATGTAATTCATTTGTATTGAAAAAGATCATATGAAAAGGTTGGTGAAAATGTTTTTCATACCTATATACATCAATGTTCCCTTTCTTTATTAAACCTTTCTGCTATGCCTTGCACTCTCTACAGTGTTGACTGCAAGGTTAAAGGAAATCGTTCTCTCCTTTCTGACACTGTTAATCAAACTTATAGTATATTATTCTGACCTTGGTTGTTATTAGGGGCCAGGGAGCCTAAGCTGCCAGCACCCTATTGCTTTCCTCAATGTTCTTCTTCTTTCTTCTTCTTCCTCGGAAATCCTACTTCACACGCACGAAAAATGAAAAATGGACAACATTACATTGGACTTAATATCTACTTAAGATAGGTTGCAGTAGTCATATGAGTTTCCACCATAGTTAAAATCAGTTACAAATTAGTGTTAAAAGTTTTCTGGCAGAATTTGGGTATCTGGGGAAAAACAGCTGTCAAACCCAAACTGAATTCAGTTGCTCCAAATGTAATCTGAATATCTGTACTTGTTAACTGTCACATGACACCGCCATGGTTCACTAGCCACTTCAATAGAGTGAAGTTGGCTTCACTATACTACAAGTCAAAATGGTTGTTATGAAAAATATATTATACATTATATTCATACCTCCAAAATAACCCAAATTATTATATTTATCAATAATTTAGTAAATTACACAACCAAGGAACCATGGAGGGGGGAAAAATAGGTCAGGCACTGGTATTATTTAGTTTCCCTGATCATTTTAAAGAGGAAAGTCTCAGTTGTGACAAGTTGTGGTGAAAGGCAACAACAATCAACAGCAGTTGTTGTTGTTGGTGTTTTTTAATCCAAAATTGTTGTGTGTTCTCTTACAGATCAGCAGCACTGTGTTCTTCAGCTGCAGAAAGGGCTACCTGCTGCAGGGCTCCATCTCTCGCACTTGTCTGCCCAACCTGACTTGGAGTGGTTTCCAACCTGAGTGCATTGGTAAGCACACTGTCTGCTCCTACTGGAAAAAAAAACATGCAAACCAGTGAAGTGGGAAACATAACCTTGAACAAAAGTTTGCATTACTCACAATCTGACGCCTACATATTCTACGCACTCTTCCTTGACCCCACACCTCCACCTTGGCTTCACACTTTTTCTCTCCCGATGTATTCTCTCTTTCTTGTCTCTTGCTCCTCTGATCCCTCTCCCTGCTCATCCCCTCATTTCAACTTTAACCTGTTTCTGTGAGACCTCACACTCTTCTTCTCTGGTCTCTTTAATCCCCCTCCCTCTCCTTTTCTCCCCTTTCCAGCCCACCACTGCAGCCAGCCTGAGATGCCTGCCCAGTCCGATGTGAGAGCCATTGAACTGCCGTCCCTTGGCTACACGCTGATCTATACGTGTCAGCCTGGTTTCTACTTGGCTGGAGGATCAGAGCACAGGACGTGCAGGTCCGATGGGAGCTGGACAGGGAAGCCGCCTCTCTGCGCAGGTATAAACACAGTTACATTACAGCAATAAGAAAACATGGAGAAAACACACAGGCAGAGATTCACTCACTAATCCTCATAAGACTATAGACGTGTGAACATGGCCACATGGTTTCCCCAGGAAGCACACAGGTGTATTACACACTTGAAACACTGCACCTATTATTTATAACGTACAGTTTCCATTAGCAGTGTTTATTGAAAGCACTGGGGTCCTCACTGGTTGGGGATTCAGTGGTGACTCAGGTAAGGCAAATTGGAGATTCAGCTAATGTTGATGAATAGCTCCGTTAACACTTGCTTATTCTCAGACACATGCCAGCGTACAATTGCCCATCCATCACACAATTACACTGCATGGAATTACACACACTCACAGCCTCAAAAACACACACACACACAAGCTTTGAAACATTAACAAGGGTGCAAACCTGATTAGGCCAATGCATCCCATTGATTAGGTTAGCAGAAGTACCTCTTATAAATGGCGAGGCAGTGTTAACAAGGTCTAGCAGACAAATAGACTGCCATTAAGACACCCCTAACTATTGGCCTAAATACATATAGGAAAAAAATAGAGTCATTGACGCACAATTATCTAAGGTAGACGAATGCTAATAGCTCAAGGAGGAAGGCGAACTGGGGAGGGGGGGGGGGGGGGGTCCTTGTGATGGATTCCACGCCAAGCTTGTTGCTGAAATATAGAGGGTGATGGGTATTTTTTAAGGCTGGGCCATTAAGAGTGAAGGCAAGGAAGAGAACTGGCCTTAGCACATGCAGGATATTAACAGCACCTGTGGGCGCCATGATGGAAGGGCGGCTCCGAAGACTGGCAGCTAATAAAGTCGAAGGCTGGAGGTCTATGTGCGTGTGTGTGTTTGTGTGTGAGTGCTTGTTTGTGTCTTTATAAATTTATCGGAGGTGATGTTTATTCTCATAAACTACCATTCAGGGTAGCTGTCTTTTGTTTGCAGTTGTGCGTAAAGCCCTGTTTGTCCTGTCTGTGTGGGTGTATGTTTACTCCTGTTGTGTAGTCCTGTGGTCCCCATGCGAGTAAGTAAGGTATTATTAAAGCGCTTCCCTTGAACCTGCAGGACTGTGACTCTTAACTTTGCTCTTTGACGCATGAGTCCTGTCGCAGACACCTCTCACTCCGACCCGCCAGAGTTATTTAGCGTGGTTGCGCTCCAGAAGTGCTGACAGTGACATCCTCCCACTGCGGTTCCCTCAGAGCTGTTGTGTTCAAATTGAAAATTACATCTTTTCCTCTCACTTCCCGAGGCATACACTGCATCTGTTTGCAGGATAATCTTGTTAAGTTGTTTCTTTTTGTTAACTTGCTCTCCAGCTGATAATCGTCCAAGTGGTAACAGCCCAGTGGGGACAGTGCAGGAGCCTCCCTCCAAATTACCAGGTAAGGCTGGATGTTTTTGTGTTTCAAAATGGTTTTGTCTCTCAAGAGCTTGGTATCACTAAACTCTAATTTATTAGTATTTATCTCCAATCCGTATCTATCAGAATAATTCATTCTCTCTTTAGTATTTATCTTGTGTTAATGATTAAATCCTCCTATCAGACTTAATATATTCTTATCAGTAAAATAAAGTTTATTATGCAGTTTGGTTCTAAATTGGCATCAAGTATAAATATTGAGAGATACTTCTCAGTTCCTCTTTTCTTTCTAAACAACAAAAATATTATTTATGATCATTCTAAAAGTGAAAAACAAAAATTATCTCTCTGCTTACTTTATCGTTAACCTTTGCCTTTTGCCATGTGCCCCCTCCCTCCATTAGTCCCTGGGGGTGTGTTTGCAAAGAGCTCTTTGTGGAGAGGATCCTACGAGTACCTGGGGAAGAAGCAGCCGGCCATGCTCAGCATCACTGCCTTTGAACCCTTTAGCAACCGGGTTAACGGGACACTCATCGACCACAGCGGAGTGGAGCTCAAACTGGCCGGTTGGTATTTAGGAGTCACAGTTTCATGATCATCATTTTTATTTCATTGTTTAATTATTGTTATTTGGCATCATTCTCCCAATTAAGTTTTGTAACTTGGACAAATTCAAGAAGCAACAAAGAAAAAAATAATGTGGTTCTTACATGAAGTAAATCATTGCTGTTGTCCGGAACAGCAGACATTTCCCTTTTTTTCACGATGCTGTAATCACTGTGCAGCTGTGATCATTAAGACGCAGATCTGCTTTAGTAAGGGCTTGGACACTTTACTCCTCTGTACCTGGGTGCTATCAATCTTCATCGCGTTGTAAAAATTAGTTCCTACAGCTTCAAACTGGCAGGCCACACTCTGCACTGAAAGTAATGCTGCTGATTGAGGTGAAGCTAAATTGCTTTAGTGTAAATGTATATTCCATCCAATCCTCACAAAAGTGTTTATGAATACAGCATTGATACCATGTTCCAAAAACTATTAAAAACACATCAGTGAGTCATTTCATCTCAATGGGTGACATGTTCCGCAATTACCATGAACATGGGCACAGTAGTGTAATGTGAGCCTGTCCCATATACACCACCATACTGCTGTAAATACTTACTCTTCTACTACATCCACAGCTGAAACAACAGACATCTGCGTTTAGAGTTGTTATTTGTCTTCTGTAATATCTCACTCGCAAAGTGCTACTGAAGTAAGCAAACAGGAGGAAGCTACAATGTGAGATGCAATGTTTGCTCACAGATCTGCAATTGTGTTTTAGTGTTGCTGCTAAAGTTACACTTGTATCTGTGCTGCAGTCAAGATGAGAGTTAATAACAACGACAGGCTGTTATACACAGAGGGAAGAGCCAACACAATGTGATCCGAGCATGAGTCACATTTAGCTTTTTCTGCTTTTTCTTTTTCTAATTCCTACTGTCACACACAGTTTCATGCAGCCCTGGGGAAATTAGTTGTTACTTTTTCCTGATTTGTTTAAATAAAAAGAAGTAAAAAAAAAGAAACAAAAAACAATTCAAGTTAAATTTTAGCTCCATCTGTCCACAGTGTGGCTTTGCCTTTCTGCCCAACACGTGCAGTTTTACATGAAAGATTTCTTAATTTCCTTTCATTACTGATTTCAGACAGTGGAAATTTCACACAGGAAGAGCTTTAATATGCTCAAATTGTCCCTCCTGCTTTGGAATCAGCATAATTTTCAGATCCTCAGTCAGCTGTTAAGCCTGTGGTTGTTCAGTGTTGTCACAAGTTTTTAAGAGAAGAGAATTTATTAGCGCTCGAAATGTCATCAGCTGACAACTGCTAATGACAACTCTTGACCTGCCTTCCCAGTCCTCAGGTGTCAATTAAGTTCTAATGATTTAATAAAGTCTGAGTGTTTTACAAATAAGCCAAATTAAGAAAGGCAATTAAGAGTGAATGAAACCTTTCAGGTTCTGAGGATCAAATGTTTTTCGTTACCAATCACTGTCTCTCATCATTTGATTTAATACATTTCCGTTGACTGTTCAGGTGTTGTATGTTCCATGTATATTTTCTAATAATCCCTCATGCCTGACAATAAATTCTCTACCTTGTTCAATAGAGGATGGAATGTGAAAACACTAGGGACAAAGGAAATAAGTCCAGGACTTTATCTCTGTCCTTAAATCTGATATGTTGTATAAGTATATGAAAATATATTGGAGTCTTGTCAATAAACCTAAACCTGATAAGGTGCAAGACATTCAATGAATAACAATCGTAGAGAGGCTCAGTTTTCATGTCTTCTCTCACCTCTAAAACAATCAACCTGTAACTAGTATGTATCCCATAATTGTTTTGGGGTGGTTTCAGTGCAGCTGCTGCTCCAAAGTGACTGTCCTACCTATTCTTCTTGCAGGAACGTATAAGAAGGAGGAGGCTCAGCTGCTGCTGCAGGTCCACCAGATCAAAGGCCCTGTGGAGATCTTCGTCAACAAGTTCAAGATAGACAACTGGGCCCTGGATGGACATGTAAGTCCAAGTCCAGGGTCAGATTCAATACAACACATCTCTTTGTAGGAACAAATATGTTACATTACAGCCACATGCACCTACAGTATATTGTGAAATATGCACAAGCACACACACACTCTAACCTTGTCACTCTGGGGAGATGGAGAGCCCACCGAGAGTTTTCTCTTTAATTAAAATGTCAGTTAAATCATTGCTTGGTAATCAGGGCTCGACAGACCCCCCTCCACTCCTCTATATCCCATATTATCACCCGGCCTCTAATGCACACACACTCCAGATATAATTAAAAAAGCAGGTCACAGTATACGCGCGTGTGTGCGCCACTGCATTTTTATGTGCACGTCTCACAAGACGCGCACACACACAAGCGTTCGCATACAAGCTTGTCTCGTGCAAAGTGGAGCATTCCACTTGTGTAACATGCTTGCGTGTGTGCGGCGCCGCGTGGCAGAGTGTGTTTATGTTTGTGCTCTTGAGCAGAAAAACGTCATATTAAATGTCAGCCATAAGAGCGCCTCTCAGCTCCTCTGACATGATATTTCATTTTCTGTGTGCACCAGCTGCTGACACTTTGATGATACGCTCCTTTGTAAAGCCTGGATGTGACACATAAAGTGTCTGTCTTCCATTCCTCTCTCTCCCTAGGTGTCCTACATCTCCTCATCCAACTCCTTTGTGTACCAGGGATTTGTCAGAGGAAAAGGCTTTGGCCAATTTGGTCTCCAGAGACTTGGTGAGTGACCTGTCCATTTGGTTATAAAAACCACTGTGATTAACTGGTCTCCTGGGTAAAGTCTGATTTTTTTTTTCCTTCTTCTTTTTTGGATCCCTATCTTTCCCTTAAGATATACGGACTGTATATAGACAACAATATGCACAGCACACAACACAAACAGCCCAAAGTTTTGGGATACAAAATAAATTGGACAAACACACATGAAATACAACAAAATCATCATATTTAACATTTTATGGAAACAGCCAGTGATGCCTGCGGTCTGTCAGACAACAGACATCTACAGACACTTTCTATCTTCCTTGTTGATGCTTTCCAATGAAATCATCAATAAATGCCGATGTGCCAGCTCCACTGGCAGCCGTTCATGCCCGCGCCATAACAGAAGCAGTGCCATGTTTGACAGATGAGGTGGTGGCTTTGGGTCATGGGCTGTTTTTTTTTTTCCTCCACACTTTTCCTCTCTCCATCATTTTGCTCCCAGACCATAAAACTTTGTTGTTGCAGAACTCCTTCCTGTCTCAGCCTCTCTGTTTTTCAGTCTTACCTGGGCTTTGCATCCTGCGGTGCAAAGGTTGTGCTCATCTCGTCCTGATCACTGACAAGGAAACGTGTGCAGCATACTGAAGACTATCTTTCACTTGTTGTGCACAGCAAAGTTTTTCTTGACTATGCAAATACTTTTAACTCCTCCAAAAGCCTAGCGCCTCAGTCACCATATTCTACTTTTCCTCTGTTCACTGGCTTTCTTTCAAAAGTACCAAAAACTGAAAGAGCTTTGCCTTTTTTTTTTGTTGAGCCTCATTATCTTGGTCACCTCTTTACCCCTCACATTGTCAAACACCTCCACCTCAGTCTACATGGAAACTCTCGGCTCTTTATCAGCTCTGAGCCTCATGTGAGCTCTTTTGTGAAACAGGCACAGCAGCCCAAGAAACCTGCAGCAGCCAAGTGTCCAGTTACATTTGAAACCTTATAATTTGGGCAGTAGGTGTGAAAATGGCAATATCTCCCTCACAGTTCTTTCTTCATTGATGTGAAGCTGCTCAGATTAAAGCTGAGACTTGGCAGCAGTAGCTGCAGTATCCATTATTTAATTACATATTGAATGTGCTCTTACAGAGAGGCTGAGGAACAAAAAAATGTTGAACTGTAAAATCTGGACTGCACGTAGCGTCCTGAGGCAGAGCAGCCGGTACTTTTCACAGCATGTCATTTGCTGTGTCGATTTGTCGTTCGTTTACTTCTACAAATGTGAACACGTGTCTGTGAATCCAGCTCGAAGAGGCGAACAAACGCAGCTCACAAACATGATTAATAGTCATCCACATGCACACCCGCCCCTCGCACACAACACAGCATCTTTCCTCGGAGAGTTTGTGTATTGGTCTCATCATGCCGTTTTGATACAGTAAATATCATCCATTCTTCCTCTGCTTGTTTTCCTTTGGTTCCTTCAGCAACTTCAGCTGTGCTGTCATAGGTACAGAACATTTGTTCATAAAGCTGCAGCTCTCCATATATTGTATTCTGCTTCATGTTTGTGACCTAGAAATCCCACCCACGTGATCCTCCTCACTCTGATCCCCCCCCTTGCTACAGTATACAGCAGATTCTTACATCCTGATCTATGGATCTGGATGTCTGTGTCTGTTATGTGTGTGTATGAAAGACTCGTGTTGCCCTGTTTTCCCCACGGTTTGATGCACATACACCTGCAAACACCCTCCACTCTCCTGTATGAAGTTAACAAGGAGAGGAGAGAACACATGCAGGAGAGAAGAGACTGTAAGATCTGATTTAGCAGTGCTGAGGTGCATTTGAAACAAATGCTGGGGTTTTGGCAAAGCTCTGAGGTATTGAGAAGAGGATGGGTGGAGAATTTTCTTTTTGTTTTTCTTATTTTGGTTTTTGCAAGTTCACATCATTGGTTTACTGCTGCCACCCACTGTTACAACCCAGTAACAAAGGTCCGTGTGTTAACAGAGACAATGTATTAGATAGAATGAAAATCATAAGATATTAAATAATCATGTTGTTCATCAATTTTAGGCTTTTCTATAAACCACCATTAATTGGACTTAAGCTTGCAGAGCGATCTGATACACATCACATGTCATATGTACTCTATCGGCACATCAGTTGTGATTAATTAAAAAACTCATCATTTTCCAGCCTGAGGCTCTGTGTTCAGAAGAAAAATATAAAGAATGTTTGTGAGACATGTGACTAAAGTCCAGCTGAGGTCATCTAGATGCAGATTCCTCTCTCCCTCTCGTGTAGCACTGATCTCATGTTTACTGGTCCATAGCTGAGTCGATGCTGCTATTTTGTTGTTTCCTTCCTCCTCATGCTAGTGATGGAATTCTGCAGCTTAAGAGCCAGAGCTCGGGCTGCAGCGGCTTCCATATTGGCATCAAGACAGATCCAATATGAACAGGAGTTTGGAACAAAGCACAAAGTCATATGGCGTTAACGCAGATTAAGTGTGTGTGTATGCACGCAGAAAGTTGGGGCGAAAATAGTGAAATTGGATGTGAAACTCGACTGTAATGAGAAAGTTATTTAAACAGCAGGTGCTGGGAACACCCACCACCACCACCACCACAGCACACACAGTGAGCAAACAGCTCTTTATTAATATGGAGGACTGCGGCTGGTGCCAGGGTGTTCATGTGTATGTGTGTTTAGTGTAAGTGTGTATGAGATATGAGCCCGGGAGGCGGGTTGGACACCTTGGACCTAATCCTGCTCATTTTGTCGATGTTATTGTGTTTTGTTTTAACTCAGTAGCATGAGTGTGTGAGTCAAAGGGAGTGCGGGTTTGCATGCGTGCGTGCGAGTGTGCTTGTGCTTGTTTGTCTACTCGAGCTCATCCGACGGGGGGTTGATTGGCAAACACCACAAAAGCCGCTAATTGAATTCCTTCTTGTGTGTCACTCGTCTTTTATTGGAGCTTTTTTGGCGTTCTATGGCAAACAGGTGGGCTGTCACTCCTCCGCTGCTGCCGGTGCAGACACACCTCCGCGAATTAGAGAGTGAATCTGAAATGAGTTAATAGCTGTCGGCCTTTGATGTCAGTAATTAAGAGTCATTGGGAGGATAATGGAATTTGATGTTCCCAGGGGGGGAAATGAAAATAAAGCATAGAAATGAATGTAAAATCCTCACTTGTCTGTAAATGGAGTGTCCCCTGTAGCACCACTGCAGCTCGTTTTATTTTAGGTTTTCCGTTCATTTGTCTCAAACACTTTGTCAGGTCAATGTTGGGAGGATGATTTCACTTTTAAAAGACTTGATTAGAATATCTGCTGCTGATGTAACGTTGAAGTAAATGTTCAGTGTCGTGTCTCTTTCTCTTGCAGAGAGTTTAGACCCCAGCAGAGACAACACAGGCTACAACTTTGCCTCCAACAGCAGCTCAGTGGCAGCAGCCATCCTAGTGCCTTTTATAGCCATGATCATTGCAGGCTTCGCTCTGTACCTCTATAAACACAGGTAAGTGACATCACTGGTGTTTTCCTCACTTCCACACCTGATAGCAATATTACAACTTTACTACTGATACTACTAGCTCAGAAAATCCTGTCTGAATTGGAAGAATACTTGGTCAAGGGTTACTTCACTCCTGCACAGTGAGCCATTTTCAGATATGAGTTTTGCTTTTGCTTGATTTCTTTTGAAAGATACCGATTTACCCTCCAAAATATATTAACTCGATATGGATTTTTATAATCCACAAAGGCACACGCTGACCTCAAAATGAGCAAATCGTCATCTGTGATGAAGAAAGAATCTCCTTTACCCGCTTAAGAAAGGACTGGTCTATCACAGTCAGGCAGATTGAGGCAGCGAGTTGAAGCTGAAATCGTCGATAGTAGTGATGAGTGGGAGACTGAACTTCCCTTGTGTGATCGTCAGTGTACTAATGCGACCGTTAAAATAGATCTTGTTCCAGATAAGAAGCAGTTTAACCCCAAAAGAGTGAACACAACTAATTGTTTATTACGCTGATTCATTTCAGAAGAAGACCCAAAGTCCCCTTCAACGGTTACGTGGGCCATGAGAACACCAACGGACGAGCTACGTTCGAGAACCCTATGTACGACCGCAACATCCAGCCCACTGACATCATGGCCAGTGAGACAGAGTTCACAGTCAGCACAGTGTGCACAGCTGTATAGCAACTGCTTCCTGCAGAGGTAAGTTCACTGCGGAGAGGGTGAGGACTTAGATCTTCAGGCAGGCTTGGATCCACATGTCTCTGAGAGTAGATGGAAGTTATCACCTTGCGGCTTCTACGAGCTAATCACAAAATCCCAGGCATCAAAAGTGCTGAAGCAACAAGACACAGATGCTCAGAATCCAGTTTCAAACTAAACCTATTACACAATCCCTCAAGAATTTTCTGCAGATAGAAAAATCTGTGATTGGATTTTTTCTCCTGCATTTCCTTTGATCTGTATCTCCCATATTAATGAATCTCATTTGGCTTGTGTACTCTTTATTGGAAAAGAAGAATATGTATGTTTTATTTTTGTACTGTTCAGAATATTGCATTAATGCTTTTATCTTCTCTCTTTGTTATTCCCTTCATCTTTTTCATCTCCGTTCTTTTGGTTCTTATTTACCCTGTTTCCCTCCATCTATCCCCCTGTTTTTCTATGTGCATCCCTCCATCACTGCCCGTCCCTCGCCATCTCTTGTACTTTCCCTGCACCCGTGCTTTGTTAGATCTTTGCATTCATCGTTGATTCAGTTAGGGGAGGAGAGGTGCACCACATCTTCGCCTGCCCGCCAGCAGAGGACATCTATAGTTCCTCGAGCAGAGGGCAAGACAAAGATTATTTTATTTGCTGAAATATATTCAAGAAACATCTCCAGTGGTGAAGGCTCTTATCTGCAGGAGACGAGAAAATAAATAAATAAAAGAAGAAACCATGTGAAGACAAAGGCTTTTTTTGTAACTTAACATGGTTTCTTGATCATTTTCCATATTGTGAGGAAAAGCTTCCACCTGACACTGCAGCGGGGAGGAGCACTGCTGGAAGCAAAGCTGTGATGACTTTTCTCACCGCCCTCCGCCTATACCCAAAGGGAATTTAATGGTCAACTTTGAGTCAAGAAAGTGACCTGTAGCTAACAGATCTCTGTGCAAGCGAACTGTTCGGCAGACAGCCCCTCGTCGGCCTGAGAGTCACAGAGAGACAGTCTGGACTGTTTTGATTCATACTTCTATCTGTCTTTCATTTGCTTTTTATTTGTTGTTTTATTCTTCCTTTCTTTTTTATATGCTGCTTGCTTTCTGTGATGAGTAATTGGGAACCCTGCTTTTCCCTAACTGTCTGCTCCTGAGGCTGCTGAAAGGTTTCATCTGAGGCCCCGGGTCTCTGGCTGAGGAATGAATTAAAAATTCAGTGAGTTTTGAAGGCCATGTTGAAGACACTCTATATTTACTTCCTTTTTATCTTCTTCTTTTTTTTTTACATTTTTATTTTATTTTATTTTTGAAGCAGGGATGAAATTCTGCTTGCTGAGGCAGCTGTGTCCAGAGCAGGAGTTAAATGGTAGCTAGGGCTGCTGAAAAAAGCACTTAGTGAGAATTTACGTGTATATGCGAGCAAGAATGAGTTTGTGCTTGTTTTGTGTGTGAGAGTGTGTCTGTGTGCACATGTTTGCACACGTTTGTGGTGGCTAAATCTGCAGTCTGTCCCCAGATACTCCTGTCTGTTAGGGCCCCAAAGATTCAACCAGACACATGGCGTTTTTTTTTTGTTTTGTTTTTGTTTCTTGTTCTTTTTGTCAGTGAAGAAACGCAAAGGTTTGGGACTATCACTCCACATCCACCTGGACACTCTGGACGCCTATAAATCAAGCGTCAACCCAGAACAAGTGACGACAATGTACAGCTCCTCCAAGACGAGAAAACCTGAAGGTTGCGTCAGACTCTAGCTCCAACGTTCATCCTTCAGTGGGAGAGAGAGAGAAAGCACCTCTCAGACTGATGCCACTAAGAACAAATGTTAATCAAGAGGTGATACTGGCAGATCTGCTTGGTTACTTCCATCCACTGTCACTCTGAGGCACTGGAGGAGCAAAGGACATGATCTGGGTGAAAGAGACAGGGACTGTGATATCTGTGATAATTCCATCGGCGTACAAACACCTTGGGACCATATCATGTCTAATTCTCTTTTTTTTATGGCTGGTGCATTGTCTTCAGAAACACCGCGAGTCTGATGTCACGTTCCCCTTTTTCGGCTTTCTTTTTAATCCTGGATCCACCTTCACACGTCTCTGAGGCTTGAAGGCGTTACATACTGCACATCTCCGAGCTCTGGATGCAGTGTGAACTCCCTGCACTTGGCCTTAGGAAAACAAAGATCAAAGAGCGGTCATGTTCTCACTCCCTCCAAATGTTCAACTGAAGGCATTAAGAGTCTGAAGAATGGATGAGTCAGTGATGTTTTCCCTCTGGATTACATTCAGGTCTTTTCCTCCAAGTTAACTTCTGACAGCTCCAGCCTCTTTGAAAAACAGTAGCGTTGCTTTGTTCCGTCTCAGCTCATCATGGAAATGTTGCGGAGGCCTTCCTCAGAGCTGTGACAGCGGGGGAGTCGCTGCCATACTGATTAGTCCCATGCATTCCACCAGAAATGATAAATACGATATGTGAAGGAAAAAAAAAAAGTTCTGCCTCTAATGCTAACACTGTTCAAATCTGCGGCGAATGGAGGGTGATATGCAGAAAATACTGTTTTGAAAGTGCAACACAGGAGGGAACTTGTCATCAAAGTGACACTGGGATACGACAGCAGGACTGGCTGGTGCCCGACGAGAAGAGCAGAGTCAAAACATTCATGCTTTTTTGCTCCCTTTTTCCATCTGTGTGTGTCTGTGCGTGTGAAATGTGTACAAGAGGGACAAAAACCCACCGGATTTCAAACACCCTGCTCCCAGATATTTACCACTTTCTACCCCCATTCCCATTTATCCCGTGGGTGCTGAGTGGGGTGAATAGTGCTCAGATTTCACTGCAGCAAATTGAGACATTACATGCAATTTGCTTTAATTTAGCCTTGTTTCATTGTCAAACCCATGTCGAATCCTGAATTCATCTTACCATTATCACTGAAAGGGCAGATCCTCAATTATGTAATCTCTGACTCCCCAAAAAAGCTGCCTGATACATCCACAGTGCTTTGATTTACCATGTACACTTAGGCATCTTTTTTTTCTTTTTTTTACTGTTAACATTGGCGGAAACTTTGAGGAATATTGGACCTGCATGGATTTGTTTTGCTACATTAGCATATACATTACATATACACATAAATGCAGCAAAGTGGCTCTCACAGTCAACATCAGCCTCCATACCAACAGGTTTTTAATGAAGTCTTTACCATCACCTACAGTACATAATTTCCCTCTGAAATTCAGGCCTTTGAAACCAATCACTCTATTGTTCCTTCAATCAGTTTCGCTGTGGGTCGGTAATTGCTTTTACAATTTTATTACTTTTAAAGCTCTCGCTTATCTCGACAGTACAGATAGAATATTGCCCCTTGCCTGCTCTGGTCCTGAATTGATGGAAAAGGAAACGATTGAATTACCTTGGAGATTTCACGGGGGAGAGGAGCAGTTGCACTCATATTATCTCGAAGGCACTAGTGCTCACTTCTCATAGTTTTTATGCGACTGTTGCATTGTGCATTTCATTTATTTTTATTCTGAGATTGCTCTAAATATTTGAGCAGAGTGAATAGCTTCATTACGTTCCAGTTAGTTTCTGTTAAGGCCACTTTGAAGTGGTCTTTCCCCTCCATTGATTGCTCCCATGGCAACATTTAACGCCCATTACATAACACTTTATTAAACTATGTTGCGTGTTAAACAAACAAATGTGATTAGTCAGTGCAATAGGACATGATTCCCCCACTCCCTTAATGGATCTTATTCTATTTGACTAGATTTAGCCTGTGGATTTGGACAAACGTTACACACGAGCATGTGCTCGCACAGCTATGATTGTTTCACCAACAAGGGCTCAAAGGTAGAACATTCAGAAATGGTTTTAAAGAGCCAGACTCAGACCTTCTTATTACTTTCCTCCATGTTTTTGTACCTCCTCCAGTCTCCAAAAAGCACTTTACATTCATTATAGTGCCTTGGTACAACCCCATGACATGATGAACCAGCTTGAGTGGTTCTTTGTGGTGTGTTCAAGAATCCCAAACATCATCGTTCCTTTATAAGATTGGGGCGAGTTGTTATATTTCAAATAAGAGCTCAGTTAGTGTAATGATCTCTGCCTGTGGAAACCCCACACACCTGCTGAACAAACAGAGAGCTCTTTGCATCTGTGTTTTTGATGTCGCAGGAAAAGGCTGAGCTAGTTAGGATCACGTTAGAGTGACCATCCCCTCTCTTTCTTCTTTTCCTGAATGAGCAGTGTGCTCATTAGTACTGTATTTTGGTGTGCGAGGGTGAATGTCCTTGAATTCCATGTGCTTGCCGACATGTCTGACTGTGTGTTTGTGTTATGTGTGTGTTTTTGGAGAAGTTAAAAAGCCACTCTCTCAACCAAAGAAAATTATTTAAATTCAACCAGATTAGAATTACTCTACATTACAAAATTAAGATTAAATTCTTAATCAGTTCTTAGTGTTGATTTAATTCCACTAATAGGAAAAAGTTTTTAATAGGGAACAGATATTTTTCAAAGAATTCATGCTGGTAATTTTGCAGAAATGAGGGATTTTTCACTTAATGGGCGCTACATCTATAGAAATATTTCCTTTTTAACCCATCTGGGTTAGTCCAAAAAGTTCTCAAAGAAAGTGCAGCGCAGTTATATGAAAATGAAGATCAGTGAGTTCTTGACGGAGCCGGGCTATAAGAGTTAGAAGACAGTCTGTCTTGATAGCAGCCGGCTACTTCCTGGTTCTCTTTGCATATTTTAAGACAGAAACCGTTCATCCTTGGTTCATTTTCGTTATCAGCCGGACACAGCTCGGAGTTCTCTCCTGCCCACCATCTCTTCTATAATGAAACACACCACAGCTATGGTCTTTGAGTTCCCATCGAGTTCACAGAATTTTCTCCCAGTCAGGGATGAGACCAAAAGCTTCCCCGTTTTCTCTGCAGCTGGAGCGCTCACTTTTCAGCAAAAGCCACACTGCACATGCATTAAAGAAAAAACAACCAAGAAATCCATCAGTCATGCTGTGTGACATATTCTGCATCAACTATTATTTATAATCCCCCATCTTTTCTCCTCACCACATATTGACGGCTACAACAAAGCCACTTCTTGGTGTGTTTTTCAGGCCCATTCCATATAATTTGCCTTCACTATTCAGCCCATTTCAGCCTGTCTAGTGGACTTAAGCGTGGAGGGGGGAAGGGGAGGGGTGTACTTGAAAAGCTATTGAGCCAAGATGAATTTTATTTTATAAATTGGAGATAAGCGTGGACCGGTATGATTTGTGATCAGATTGCTGCAGTTGTTGCTGAAAAACTAGTGAATGTATTTCATTTCACTGTGTGCATCAGAATTTATCTATTCTCTACTGTGTTCGATATCTGTAAACCCACAACTGCTCCTCTGTTTGTGCGCAGTAATGGAAAAAAAAAACCTGTTGCCAATATGTGTCATCCTTGGAAATAAAAACAGAATGTCCAATTTATCTAGAGTATAATATAACAAAAATATTTACAGAGACCTGCTTTTTATTACCAGAGACTTTACATTCCTGTATGTTTGTCATGGCAACAAAGTTATTACAAGGTCCCAAGTTTTTCCTTTCCTACTTCATGATCTTATTTCATGCCAGTCCAGTAGATCTCTCCACTCGCCTCTACCGTGAGACTCAAACGCATGACAACCCACAGCGTCTTAGTGAGATCAACATGGCCCTTAAACGCCTCAATAAACCAAGAAAACAGTAAAAGGCAAAGATTGAGTGTCGTTGTCTTGCTGTACACCAAAAGGGATACCTGTAAAGAGATGGACAAACGTGGACTTGAGCAGACTGTGTGGAACTACAGAGAGCAACTACAGAGGGAACGTGTCTCTAAGAAAAGAGAATATGTTAACGAATAAAAAACTTTTTTTTGTACAGAGATATATTTTTATGAAAATACATTTGTAATATAAAAAGAAAAAGTGGATTGACATATATGTAAATGTTTTTCTTTTTCATTATTGTAGTACAAATGCTAGTGGGGAGTATATGAAAAATCTATATATATAAATATAAATATATACAAAGAAAAATAGAAACAAGGCTTTTTGTATATGTAAAAAAGATTGTAAATAAAAGTTTACATACATACTGTACATATGTAAGACCCACCATGGCTTGTCTGCAATATATAAAATGTATTTTATCCGTCTGTATATGATGCTTTGCATTGTGTCTAAGCTTATTCTACTTTCTTGAACTTGAAACTTATTTTGAAGGTTTTGGAATAAAATATAAAACCTATTTTCTGCGGTAGTGTGTTTGATTTATTCAAAGTTCCGAATTCATCAGCTAATCAAGCTCAATTAACCTCTGGGGGTGATAATAGGGCTGTAACCAGTGTTTGATATTCCCCCATACCAGCATTGTGTAAGTGTACTTTTGCGTTTGAAGGTCTGCATCCTCTCTGACAGTGACACAGCTACTGTGAGTGAAGGTAATGCATAGATCAGTTGCTAGGAAACACCTGTTGTGCCACTGATTGAAAAGCCATATAAACAGACAAGTTGCAGCTTAAGGGGTCCTCGTGATGAATTGTATTTGAGCTGCAGTTCGATGTCTTCTTTTTTATGAAACATAAAAACATTATTTTAAGATTGTTATAAAACAACACAGTACCAGGTCAGATGTTCTGTCTGCTGTGAAACCCACAGGCCTTGTTGTGTCACATAAGGCTCAGGTTGAAATGATAAAGTGAATGATGACTGAATTCTATTTGGATTCAGGCTCCTGGTGTTGTACACGTTGGCTCGCAGTCACATATTGACTGTACTTACTGGGACATTTCAGCAGGAAGGCATAGAGGAATCATTTATTATGACCCTAACCCTAACCGGCCCGTGCCTTGCCCTGGTCCCCGGCTACATCCTTGACAGGCGTCGGCCATGATAGGAGGAGAACTCGAGTAATTCCTAACCCGTTATCACTGACACATGGGTCCTTCTGAACAAGACAAGGCGACTGAATAACAGTTCAACGAGGTCATAGCCACTCTTTGATGAAATAGCTTTCTGTCTTTTTTTTGTATTAGTTACAAATGAATCTTAATTTAGGAAGTATTTAGAAACACATTATTATCTGCCTAAATCTGAACTGAATGTAGCACCAATCCGGGTATGGATACAAAAGGAAAAGTCTACCAAAATAAACATACAAACACACTTACATTACAAACTCAGTGACCTCCTTTGTTATCATGTTTACACAATCTACAGGATATCAGATAAACTATTTGCCATAGTTGTTTAAATATTGATAATAAATTGTCGTCATAATTGGACGATTTACTTTATATTTGACTTGATTGAAACAAGCTGTAGTTAAATGAATGTGCATGTTAAAGCAGTGACTGTTCACTCTAAGCAAACTAGAAAGATCACTGGGAAACATTAATAAAATGTAATATATTAGCATCTCAACATGATTAATGTGAGGGTGTCAGACATTTAAAGCTATCAGAAAATAGGAAGTTTTCAAGACACAGTAGGAAACAGGAAATAGGATTACAAAATTTTAAATCTAGTCAAAATGAATAATGCACTGCTGATCTCAACATTATACAGTAATCATAAAAAGTCTTGGCCTTTTTTCCTTTGTATTTCATCATTTAATGCATTGTATGTTATAGACAGAAAAGTATGCCTCTGGAACTTTAGTTGTCATTTTCACTGCAGCAAAGCTGATCACGGGAGCAGAAAATACCTTGGAGTCTTTTTCTCTCTTTTTTTTCTTCTTTGAAGTCCTAATAGACTGCTGAGAGACTGCCCTAATCTTACCTTTTATTCAGATCTGGATAAGTGTAGCATCTGGTAAGGAGGAGCTTTAATTCATTAGGTTGAGGATATGGGTGGGCAGCTTCCTTTCTGTGGAAATGTTGAAAGAAGGAATACAAACAACCTGTGGTTCAAACCAGCAGAGCACTTCATATCACACAAAGTGTTCTGGTGCCTGCTCCTGCTGCTTCAGGGAAGTGAGTGTTGCTGTGTTTCACCCAGGTATTGGGAAGGTTAGAGCCTTTTCTTGATGGATTAAATCAACAACCATACACAGGTCATTAGTCACCACTGCTCTCAAACAGCTTTCCCATGGTGATTAATCAAAGTACG
This sequence comes from Decapterus maruadsi, assembly GCA_030347415.2. NCBI lineage: Eukaryota > Metazoa > Chordata > Actinopteri > Carangiformes > Carangidae > Decapterus > Decapterus maruadsi. The sequence goes on from CM064897.1 coordinate 8,030,123, forward strand.
TCAGGTTGCCCTGACCTGCTGGAGGAGTGGTGCTCCTCCACAGGGCCAGTTAGCCCTCTGTCCCCAAGACTGGACTTTAAAAAATGTTCATAGCCGCAGCGCTTGTGTCCCGAGTCAGTGTGAGGCATCAACTTAACAGCTCCTCTACTTTATCACCGACTGATGATTCGGATCAAAACGAAGCTATTGATTTCATTTCCAGGCCCATAAATCATACATGCTTCCATCTCACGGACCCGTGGTGTTCTCAGTGATTGTCTCCTCATCGGATTAGAATCTGATTCTGCTCAAATGTACTGTTTAATGGTTTATCCTCATCTGAGGTCACTGGTAAGATCAAGTGGAGCGCTGTGGAGAGGATCCACTCTTGAGTTTCTGGGCTGGGAATTAAAGTGCTTTATAAGTTACTTGTTGCGCTCACTGATAATTCTCTTTATGCGCATCATCGCTTGACTGAATTTCGCTAAGTTCTCTGATCAGTTTGCAGTTGCTGTAACGTTGCTCCCATGAGTCGACAGGAAGGCACGCACGTTCCCGCCTAACTAAATTCTGACTCGCACATATTGCACCAGTCGGTATAACATCAACATCAGTTTTAGTGCTTTTTTTTACAGTAGCACTCAAATGTCTCCCTCAGGACTTTTAATAGCAATGAGAGAAGTTCTGAGGGAAAAGAATGGAGGAGAGTAAATTTGCAGAGGTCTAGTGAGTTCCTTTGAGCGTGGAAATGCAAGACGACAATTAGCTTTGTCACTTTTATCATTGTGCATTGTCTGACACATCACACTGACAGCTATGCACTCCGCCGCATTGCCTGAGATGACAGCTTCCTCCAATTACCCAGGTGTCCGGCAGCCATGTTGCCTTTGTTGCTTTTTTAATAAGAGGAGCTTATTACTCCACACCGAAAAACAAGACTGCACCATTCATTGCAAAGATCATTGGGGACTGAGCAAGTCCCCATCTCAATTTACAATATATGAACCGTTTACTTGAATTCCTCTCAGAGGCTGCGCAGTTTAAAGAAGTGAAAAATTGTGTCATTACAGCTTTAGCAGGCTGATTCGGTGTTTAAACAGGCAAATATGGACATTGCTTCTCATTAAAACCTGTTTTTACACTGATAATCCCGCACATATGTTGTGAATCATTTGGATTTCCTGCACTAAACACCTCTATACTTTTGGAATGGGCATTAAACACTGAATTGGACAAATGACCTGACATGATTACACTCTGTTGTGCTATTTTTACCTTTGTTTAATTACTTTATCTGTGTTTGTTGACAGCAAGGTCAGAGGAGACATCTCGTTTGGATCAGTCCACTCAATTTCCCTCTATCCCTTGTTTTACTGTGTCAAGCTGGGATATTTGAGGAGACATCAAAGCAAGAGGTTTACCCTCACAAATCCCCCCAGCGTGCTGGCCTGGGCCTTGGCTAATATCAGGCAAATCCACCCGCTGCTCTCCCAGAAGACATTGGACCAAGGATGAAGGGATTGACTGATGAGAGGAAGTATATATTTGCTCTGTCAGTTGAATTTGTCAGCAGGGTGCTGGCTTACTTACTGCCGCCGATGCACCGTGGGAAGGCAAACTCACTGTAATTATGAGTAAATATCACAGAGCTCAGGCTTTGCTGGTGTTTCTTCAGGCCAGGCTCTCTGATTTGGGAGTCGTGTGCTTGTCACGAGACCAGAAAATTATTGAGGTATTATTATTCTTCTTCTTTTTAATTAGGGAAATCCTTTAAATTCTTCCTCATTCTAATCAAGATGTTCTCTGTACATCTGTGTTTTCAATCATTACCATGCTGAAGTTGCAAACTTTTGCTGGTAGGAAATGGCGCCAACAATAAATTCCTCAGGCCCTCTTTGTTTCAAATAGGCTAATGCAGTGGTTTAATTAATAAGGATGCAGTGAAAGAAAGAAAAAACTGTGATAATGTGCTCGCAAGTCTTAGAAGGAGAGAAAACTTCTCATTATCTTAAATAATGAATGAGTAAAAAGAAAATCCCAGCAACATGATAACAGTCAACAGTGAATCTCCAATTACCACCATCCTTGGCTCATAACAATAGGACAATAACGAATAGGGAACTGTCATCACTCGGTGGCATAATGGGATAGAGATACCCGAGGCTCATCAGAACGAGATGCACAAACGTGGAAGCAGACAGAATCCACTCTTTCTCTCTTTCTTATTCTTCCTTTGTCTCTCTCACTCTGTCTCCTCTCTATTCAGTCCACTTGAAACGAGCACTCTTCCCATGTGTGACTGTCAAATTGATTCATTAGCACATTTGTGTAATTATCAGGGTAATTAATGTCAAATCAGTGGGTAAGGCAGATATTGATGAGGCAGCTGAGTGAGACATTCTGATTTTGATTTTTTTCTCTTTTTTTCCCTTAATGGACGTGTTCTGACTTGAACAGATATTCATTTTGTTTATCATTCACAATGCATGAGAATGAAAGACATGCAAAGAGAGAAATAGCAAAGAGATAACTCCCATTTCCACTGATGATTAAAAAGTATTAACAGTGACTGATACATTTCTGCTGTTTAAAGCTATTGTTGTTGTTTTCTTTTGAACTCTTTCAAAACTGTAAGCTAGCACAGCCTAGCATCAGCTAAATCACAGTAGCCTGAATTTGATACAGAAATGTATCAAACCACATTGCGAGAGGTAAACAAGGTTATTTGTCGTCATGGACTGACTTTCTTTTGGTGAGGTTCAGTTCAGTTTAGAGTAGGATCAGATTGATCAAGTGGCTAAAAACAGACCTTCCATTAATGTTAACTCTGTAACTGCTGGATATGTTCTTTAGTGAAGTGTCCGCTAGAGACAAAGACCCTGTCCTAACTGAATGTGGTGTGTGTGAGGAAGTACAGTAGCACGTCTTTTATTTACTTTGAATAGTTTCAGTACAGTATATATCCATACATTATCCTATTTTTTTATTGGCTGTCTCCAACTTTGTTTCTTGTTTCAAGTCTCTTAAGGTTCTCAGTACACTGATTAAATTTCAGGTTAATGAGCCATAGTCATTTTAAATTGGAAGCCTTTAAATTGATAATTGTGGTAAATTGGAAGCTTTGAAATACATTAAACATATTTACTGCTCCGTGTATAAATGACCTCATAAAAACAAGTTAACTGTCAGTGCTTAATGTAGAGTAGTGCTGCTATTTTTATTAAAATACTGAATCAGCAATCACCACACAGTAAGTGTCTGTCCTGTATCCCATATGGAAGACACATGTCCTTATATCAAGAGTGATGTTGCTGTATTTGTCACCTATACGGGGGTGTATTACACCAGGATATGATATGTGGACATATGAAATAACACCTGTACTAAATTTGTATTGAAATTTGCGGGCCTACAATGAACCAGCAACAACCTTGACCACTAACGACTGGATTTTGATATGCTGTAGGCTACTAGCTAATATAATAAATAGTTGCAAATATATAATAATATATCCAATAATAATATATTTAACCATTTTAATTTATTCAGAATCTTTATTTGTTTTCATAGTTGAGGTGTAATTATGTCATAAAGCAGAATGTTGAAGATTCTTTCTCAGCAACAAGACATTAGATCAGTGTGCTGAAACGCCAGATAGTTCAGACACATTTTGGTGACATTTCAACATTCAATTGATTGTCAAACTGCAGATGTGCATTTGAATTATACTGATCTACATTTACTGTATTGACAAGCAAAGTTCAAGAAAATCCCTGGGACATCAGTTGGTAAGTATCATAAGTTTGATGGTCTTTCTCAACACCAACAAAAAAAAAACTATACAAGACTGTGACATTTTAATTCATAATTTCAGAATCCATGTACTGTATGTCGAAATATAAGATTTGACTTACCAATTCCATTATATCTATAACAGATGCAAAATCCAGTGACTCTGTTGTTGTAAGTTAGATTGTGACTGTGATGGAGGCTACTAGATGTAGACTGGTTGCTCTGATTTGTAATCGCGTAGTGTACGTCTGTTAGAACGCAGTCTATGATGTTCCCCCAAGACTTAATAAAGAAGGAAGCAGGAGACAGTTGATCCCTTTTCTTGTTCTTTAATCCAACACACAAGGTGGTGAAGTGGCTTTACACATGTGAGTGTGTGTGTGGTTCTGGAATAAACCAAAAATAATAATAACCATCAATAAAACAGCTCACAGTATGCTTAATCATAGCACACAATCCGAAATAATAATATAATCATCATTAGCTCAAACATGTATGAAATACACATGATATCACATGTTTAACTGACATCTTAGAATACGGTCAGTGGCATGAATATAACAGAAATTACCATTAAACCCCTCAGAAGGCTAACACAGCTAGCAATATCCACGTTAGCATATGCTAATACCTGAGCTAGCAACACATGTAGCAGACCACGTTAGCACAAGCTAATACCTCCGCTAGTAATATGTGAAGCAAACAAATACACGGCAATGAAAATGCAGCCACTAAATAAACACAGAACTTACGTTTCTCTGGACGCACACTGAGCCACAAACGGCTGATCAACTGATACAAAGTAACAACACAACTCCGGCTGGCCGTACATACGACTCACGGTCGTCAGTCTCTTCTTCTTCTCTCTGACAAGCCACAGCACCTGGCGCAGTAGAGCGCGATAGCGCCCCTAGTGGCCGGGCGTGGTTAATTCACTGCTCTGTCTTGCAGCCTTCAGAACAGCCGCCCCCAAATTTGCTCCAGCAAATTTGCAGTATTCAGTCCATCACTGTTCATTATCTTCTGGTACGGCAGGGAGTCTGATAAGACGACTCACAGGTCGGACGTAGGTGCGGCCCTGGACTTTAACCTCTGCTGTGCGAATCAGACCATCGGCCCCAGGGAGCACCTTCACGATTTTCCCAACAGGCCACGATGCTCTTGGCAGTTGAGGATCGACGATCATCACAATGGTGTCCAGCTGAAGAGGAGATGTATCCGACTGCCACTTGGACCGTGTTTGCAATGTGGGCAGGTAATGGCGCAGGAACCGCACCCAGAAGCGATCAGACAGCACTTGACAGGCCCTCCATTGGCGCCGGCTGAGCAGCTCTGAGTCATGGTACACTGCCTGAGGTAGAGAAGGGTCTGGCCGCCCCATCAGCAGCAGATTGGGGGTGACTGGGTCCGGGTCTGCTACGTCGGATGATACGTAGCCAAGGGGCTTGGAATTGAGAATGCCCTCAATCTCAATTAGGACTGTGGCCAGCACCTCTCCACTGACGACTTGTGAGCCCAGGGTAGCAGTCAGAGCGGCTTTAATAGACCTGATTTCCCGCTCCCAGGAGCCGCCAAAATGGGGGCGCTAGGTGGGTTGAAGCGAAACTTTATCTGGTACTCTGCCAGCTGGGCTTGGAGCGAAGGATGGAGGGCTTGGAAGGCTTCTTGTAACTCCCTGTCTCCACCTCTGAAATTGGTGCCCTGGTCTGAGAGCAACTCTGCTGGTCTCCCACGACGTGATATGAACCTTCTCAAGGCCATCAGGAAGGAGTCCGTGTTGATGCTGGACAGCACTTCAATGTGGACTGCTCTTGTCGTGAGGCATTTAAAGAGCAAACCCCAGCGCTTCTCGTTTCGTCGGCCGATTTTAACCTGCAGCGGGCCAAAGCAATCGATCCCCGTAGAGTAGAAGGCTGGTTGGTGTAGCCTGAGCCGTGCAGGGGGTAAGTCTGCCATCTTGGGGTTGACAGGTTGTGCTCTCCATCTTTGACACTCCGGGCATGAGCGCTGCTCTCTCCTTATGGCCTCACGGCCCCGAAGGATCCAGAACCTCCTCCTCAGTTCCGCAAAGAGTCGCTCTGCTCCAGGGTGTTTCAAATCATGGTCGACCTGACGGATGAGTAGTTTGGTCACAGCATGTCTCGGGTCAAGGACTACAGGATGAATCACGTCGTCCTCCAGATCCTGGCAGCGCCGCAGTCGACCTCCTACGCGTATCAGCTGTAGCGATTCGTCATATTCTGGAGCCAGTGTGATTAAGCTGCTGGAGGGAGGGACTTGTTTCCCAGCTGCCAGACACTGGACTTCTTCAGGGAAGCTGTCTCTTTGAGCGGACTGCAAGATGCTGAGTTCCGCTTCCTTGAACTCCTCTGCTGTGGGAGCCCCGTGAGCATCAGCAGCCGCCCCATGAAGGGTCCCCGCGGTCGCCTTCACCAGTTCACTGAAGGTGCCGAACTGCTGAGCATCAGGTAAGGAATGGTGGGTGCTGGTTACCGTGCTGACCAGACAGGTTGTGGGTCTTCGCAGCTCTTCAGTGATGTCTTCACTGGTCGGGACTGGGTGCACTGGCCACTGATCAGGTGGCAGCCGCAGGAACGGGGGTCCATGTCTCCAACGATTCTCACCCGAGAGATCCTGCAGTGATTTCCCACGGGTGAGGTCGTCCGCTGGATTCTCCGCCGTCTCCACATAGCGCCAGGCCTGGCTATCAGTCAACTCTTGTATTTCTGCAATACGGGTTCCTGCAAACACCTTAAAGCGGCAAGAGTCCGACTGGATCCAAGCAAGAACAGTGGTAGAATCCGTCCACATAACCACTCTGGATATCTCCACTGTGAGCTCTCGGGTCAGCACGTTTGCAAGCTGGGCGCCTGTGAGCGCAGCGCACAGCTCCAGGCGCGGCATGGAGAGCTGACGCTTAGGGGCCACTCTGGACCGGGCTGTCAGGAACGCCACCTCTACATGCCCCTCTGTGTCTTCTGTGCGTAGATATCCTACGCTGCCATACGCCTGTTGAGACGCGTCACAGAAGACATGGACCTCTCGCTTATGGGTTGACTGATCCATGGCTGGACTGACGTAGCAACGAGGCAGTCTGATGCTGTCCAGGTGTGGTAACTCGTTCTCCCAGTCTTGCCATGCTGTAAGCAACTCACCGGGCAGCAGAGGATCGTCCCACTCCCGCTTCTTGTCCCATAACTGCTGAACAAGAACTTTGGCCCTAGTTGTATAGGGTGTGAGGAACCCTATGGGGTCGTATTGGCTGGCCAATACTCTGTAGATGTTCCTCATGGTGGCAGGGGAGTGCTCCAGTGGCCGTGACTTATACCGCAGTGTATCCGAGTGACATAACCACTGCAGACCCAGGGCAGGTTCTTGAGGGTCCATGTCCGTGTGGTTGAGCAGCTGCTCAGTACTCTCTGACCTGATCTCCTTGGGCAGATGGCCGATGACATCTGGCATACTGCTGGCCCACTGTCGCAACTCGAAGCCTCCCTCTAGTAACAGCCCCCTCACCTTGTCCGCGACGTCTTGGGCCACATCTGGAGTAGGGAAGCTCTGCAGCCAGTTGTCCACGTAGAAGTGGTTCTCGATGGACTCGCGCACTGCATCCCCTGGCTGGGTGTGGTCGTGGACATGTCTCTGCAGTGCGTAAATGGCGCAGCAGGGGGAACAGGCAGTCCCGAAGGGAAGGACCTGCCACTCGTATACACTGGGTTGGGAATCTCTCTGTAGATCACGCCAGAGAAAGCGCAGCAGCGGTCGGTCTTCAGGCAGCAACCTCACCTGGTGGAACATTCCCTTTATGTCACTGCTGACGGCAATGGAATGTTCCCTAAACCGCAGCAGGACACCGAGGAGAGATGCGCCGAGGTTTGGGCCACACAACAGTAGTTCGTTGAGGTTCTTATCCTTATAGGTGTATGAACAGTTGAACACGATCCGATGTTTTCCGTTGTGTGTCACTAGGTGATGGGGGATAAACCACGACTCCTCGGAAGTCCTCACCTGTTCCTGACCAACTCTGGAGGCGTACCCTGCTGTCTTCAGCTTTGTGATCTCGGCCTGATATGCCTCTGCTTTCACCGGGTCTCTGCCAAGACGCTTCTCCATGCTGCGGAGACTGGGAAGTGTCGCTTCAGGCTGCGCTGTGAGAATAGGCATGTTACTCACTCGTAACAGTGGGGTGGCGTACCTGAGGACTCCATCCACCTCCACTCTGGTGGTCTTCGCCTCTAGAAGGTTCATGGCCTCTTGGTCTCTTCGTGACCTAGTCACTAGTTTCTCTGGTCTGTATGGCAGGGTGTCCAATTGCCAGAGCTTCTCAACCTGGTTTAAGAGTTCAGCCGCAGGGGAGGTGGTGGACACGAACAGACACTGTTGAGGGCGGTTACACTGTTGAAGACACTTGACTGGCCCTTGCAGTGTCCAGCCAAGCCTGGTCTTCACCGCAGCTGGACCCCCTGGTGGGCCGAGACGGACAGGTTCGATAGGCGTCACCAGGTGTGGACAGTCCGAGCCTATCAGAAGAAGTGGGTGGACGTCTGTGAACTGTTGTAAGGGGAGCGCCTTCAGGTGCTTGTATTTGCGCTTAAGTCCCTTAACTGGGTAAGAGTGTTCTGCGAGTCCCAGTCCGCCTGCCGTGAAGGCTCTCTTAATCGAGAATGTCTTTGTTGGCTGACCAGCTGGAGAGATTTTAAACATGACCGATGAACCATGTAGTGTTCTCACGTCCTGCCGGACTGTTCTCAGGGTGAGGCTCTCTGGAGTTCCCTGAAGCTGCAGCCTCTGAACAGCTTCCTGTAGAAGGATCGTCCTCTCTGAGCCATCGTCTAGTATGGCGTATGTCTCCAAAGTGTGGTTGCCATTACGCAGGAGCACTTTACTGACCTTCAACAGAACCTGATTGCAGCCGGCGCGCCGATCCAGGTACAAAACGTCTGTGGCTGACTTCACGTCTGCGCCAGTGCCATTCCCTGCGGCGCGCTCATTCCTGCCAGGCCGGAGATTCACTTCATGCAAGGCTTCAAGGTGTTTCCCTTTACACATCTTACATAGGACTTTCAACCTGCACTGGGCGGCCTGATGGTGCCGTCCGCAACGCCAACAGCGGTTGTTAGACTTCACCCAGGTCGTCTTCTGGTCCTTGGTTAATTGCTTGAAGTTCAGACACTGGTCCAAGAAGTGCTGCGTATTGTTGCAGTAGGGGCAGTAGGCTTTGGGCTTATCCGGAGCCTCTTGGTGATCGGAGACTTCAGCTTGACCTGATTGCGTGGTGTTGTCAAAGGTGGTACCGTGCAGCACGTTCATAGTCTTCCTAGCGGAGCTCTTGTCCTTCTCATATTCCTTCCTGATCCCGCTTCGCCCTCTCTGGACATTCTCTATCTTATCAAACCTGTCTCCGTCCTCCTGAATTTCCAGCTCATAGTCAAGCCACTCCGCGAAATCCATCAGAGACGGGATTCCCGCTTTCCAGGAGTGATGATGACGTCGGAAGGTGGCACGGAGATCCTGGGGGAGCTTCCTCATTAATCTGGCCACATGAGACCCACACTTTAACTCTGTGCGCCCATCTTCACCCAGCTGCTCCAACATCCCGACTAGAGCTCGGACCCTCAGAGCAAACCTCCTGAACGCTGCAGCGTCGCCAGCTCGAATAGCGGGTTCCTCCATGAGCTCTGCAATGCGCTGTAGAGACAGCTGGTGGGGCTGACCGTAGTGTTTGGTCAGGGAGGCCATAGTGTCGGAGTAGGGGAATAAGGAGTTGCTATATGAGTCAGCTATTAGCAGAGCCTCTTCAAACTTAAGGTGATCACAGAGCACTTGGTACTTGAACATCTCCGTCGCATCAGCGGGCAGGATATTGTCGAGTGCGAGCTTCAGCCTAGAAAACTCTCTGGGGTCGCCTCGTGTGAACTTAGGGATCGATGGTGCTGGGCCCCTGTATGTCCTCTCGCTGCTATTCGGGCGTGGCACTGCTGAGGTTAGCCGCTGTGGTGGCTGAGGCGGTGCAACCGATAGCAGAACGCTGTCATATTGTGGTTCTGACAGCATGGATGGAGCTGGTGACAGGCGTGCTTCCAGCTGCTGTAGACGTTCTCTTAGGTTCTCCACAACATCAGCTGGTTGCCCTACAGGTGTAGGCTGGGCTCTTGGTGGCTCATACTCATCATCAGGAAAGACCACTGGCGGTGGAGGCAGCGGCCAATCATCGTCTGCTATATTTGTGTCTTGTGCTGCGGGCGGGCGAGGCAGCTCCCTTGGTGGAGGCGGTGGTGCGGCCTGCAAGGGTGGTGGTGGCATTGGCCGGCTGTCGTGATCTCCTGTCTGTGCATGACGCGTTCCAGGTGGTGGATGCGGCATGGGGAGTTGTGATGGTGGGGGTCTGATGTCTGTTCCTCTGGCAGGGTGGTGACTGTCGTGGGGATGATGCAGCTGTAAGCTGGGAGGTGGTGCACCACTCCTGTCCATCTGACGTCTCATATCCCTCATCATCAGCTGCAACCTCCTATAATCTTCTTGTATCTGTTGCAATACATCCATCATTACAGGTGGGCGCTGATATGGCTGTGGCGTATTCACATACCCAGGTGCTGCAGCTCCAATGTGACTGGGAGATGTGTCCGTAAACTCAGCAGGATAATGAGTATGCTGCTGTGGGCGCTGGGTGAGGGGCGTCATCTCGGCGAATCCCTCTCTACTGGTCCAGTCAGTCTCCTCTATGGCAGCAGCAGTGCATGGTGGGTAGCTCACGGCCTGTGGGAGGGTGTATCCTTCATAATCTTCCATCCATCTTGGTTGGCGCGCTCGTCTGCGTGGACGTGCGTCTTCACTTGGGGGAACATGAGCCATTGTCACTACGTAATTACCTTATCCGGCTCGAAGGACCATATGTGATGGAGGCTACTAGATGTAGACTGGTTGCTCTGATTTGTAATCGCGTAGTGTACGTCTGTTAGAACGCAGTCTATGATGTTCCCCCAAGACTTAATAAAGAAGGAAGCAGGAGACAGTTGATCCCTTTTCTTGTGCTTTAATCCAAGGTAACACACAAGGTGGTGAAGTGGCTTTACACATGTGAGTGTGTGTGTGGTTCTGGAATAAACCAAATAATAACAGCCATCAATAAACAGCTCACAGTATGCTTAATCATAGCACACAATCCGAAATAATAATATAATTATCATTAGCTCAAACATGTATGAAATACACATATCACATGTTCAACTGACATCTTAGAAAACGGTCAGTGGCATGAATGTAACAGAAAGCTAACACAGCTAGCAATATCCACGTTAGCATATGCTAATACCTGAGCTAGCAACACATGTAGCAGACCACGTTAGCACAAGCTAATACCTCCGCTAGTAATATGTGAAGCAAACAAATACACGGCAATGAAAATGCAGCCACTAAATAAACACAGAACTTACGTTTCTCTGGACGCACACTGAGCCACAAACGGCTGATCAACTGATACAAAGTAACAACACAACTCCGGCTGGCCGTACATACGACTCACGGTCGTCAGTCTCTTCTTCTTCTCTCTGACAAGCCACAGCACCTGGCGCAGTAGAGCGCGATAGCGCCCCTAGTGGCCGGGCGTGGTTAATTCACTGCTCTGTCTTGCAGCCTTCAGAACAGTGACTAAACATTGTGTCCATATCTGTGGTGTAGTCTAATTTGTTGTCGTGGGTATACTGCCTTTTAGGTGGGTATACTGTTCATACCTGTATAACATATAGTTACAGTAGATAGTTTTGTTGTAGTGGCCTGGGTATACTGAAATATGAATGCATTTCTGTGGGTATGAGTAAACTGTACCTGAGTATCACATAGACTACACCACTGGCCCATATCCAACAGTCATTGCTTTGCTCTCAGGAACAAGTCTCTTTATGATGAATTCAAAACTGCCCTGCAGTCAATATGGCCAGAAGGGGCAGTTAGTCCCAGGAGCCTGTCTTAGCTCCAGGTCGTCCCTCTACCAGATCCAGTCCTTCATTGGAGAGGGCGCGTTCGGAAAAGTAGCAAAGTGCATCAGGATGGATGACAAGAAGACCGTTGCCATTAAAATCTTCAAGACTAGGGACCATACTGAGAAGGAGGTTAAAACAGAGGTAGGGAAATGAATATACATGTACAGTTATACCAATTTGGCTTGTCTAAAGTGGTGTCAAGCTGAAATATGTCTCTGATACAGTATGTCTATGTTGTCAGGTGGCTATGCTCCGAATACTGAGGTCTTTCGACACAGAAAAATGCAACATCGTCCAGTGGCACCATACATTCACAGACAGAGGACAGATCTGCATTGTGTTTGAGCACCTGGACAAAAATCTTCATGAGTTCATGAAGGAGAGATATTTCCGTCCTCTCCTTCTGAAAGAGATAAGACCCATCGTCCAGCAGGTATGTCCTACTGTTTTCTTCTCTGCATTAATCACCAGTTAATCAACAGCTACTGTAGGTAGGATATGATTGAAATTAGAATAAAATGTATGACTATTATGACTTTTCAGCTCGCCAGTGCCTTCTGCTATCTGGAAGCTGTTGGGGTCATGCATGCAGACCTGAAACTGGACAATGTGATGTTGGTCAACCATGAGCGGGAGCCATTCAGGGTCAAACTGATTGACTTTGGTCTTGCTCAAACCGTCTCAATCACCAGTCTGGGTTCCTATGAACAGACCCCTCCATACCGGTGAGTAACTAGAACCATATTTGATCTCTTAGTGGCTCAAAATCCATTAACAAATGTAAGAATACCCACCCATTCATACAAATCACCAAAGTTTACTCCAGGCGTAGTAAAAGTCACAGTGCTCCAATTTGTGAGTAATTAAGATGCGTGTCAAACTAGTTTTGAAAGTTTATGTGATGTTGGATGTTTGTCTTCTCTCAGGGCTCCAGAGGTGATGTTGGGCCTTCCGTTGACAGAGGCCATAGACATGTGGTCACTAGGCTGCATGGCTGCTACCTTGTACCTCGGGACTCTGCTCTATCCTGGCACCAGTCAGTATGATATAGTAAGTACTACTGGAAGTTTACTCTGAAGAATCTGCTTTCATGTTTGAAAATAATTACTGTATCGTCTCAAACACTTATGTGCGGTCATAATATGAGCTTATATGTTGACAATACGGAAATTGATCTGTACTGTAAGAAGTCGCTGAAAGTTGTGTTGTATTTACAGATGAGGTACATAGTGGAAACTCAGGGTCAGCCACCGGACCATTTGCTCTCCCGTGGATACAAAACATCCTATTTTTTCCAAAGAGACCACACCACATCTGAATGGAAACTGAAGGTACAGTACACGCCAAAAACCACCTAATTAGTTTAAGTACACCTGTTTCTGTTTCTCATTTCTGCCAGGCTGAGTTTGATCCAAGTTTGGTGGTCTCAGAATATCATTGCTAATAGATACACTGTCTTTTCAGGACCCAAAACAGTATTATAAAGAGACAGGGATTCGGCCAAAGGACACCAGACGCCTTAAGCTCAACTCTCTGGACAGCCTCCAATATGTGGGGTTTTTTCTTCACTTACTGTAAACTTAATAACTTATTTCTGAAGTTTAGATAAACTGCACTCACTCCTGAAAACACCCCTGACCTTTATTGTTGTTGCTGTCTCATATGTTAGATCCGACTCTTCAGATGTCAAAGTTATGCAGACAAAGGTGCAGAAATGTGTGATGTGGTTCAGTTCGTGGACCTGATGAAGAGAATGCTCCAGCTCGATGCTGCTGAACGTATTACACCCATTCAGGTGCTGAACCACCACTTCATCAGCATGCAGCACATCGAGACCATGTATCAGCTCAGCCACCAGTAAGTAATGATTTAAAATGTTGCACTTGAACTTTTGTTTCTAGGTGTAAGGAATGTATTTCCACTTTAGGTCATCCAGAGGACATAGAAAACCCATACCGTTATCTTTTTGCTGACATCACATGAGTGATCAACCTTGCTAATGAAAGGCTTCATTGTCTTGCAGTGTCAGGTCTTGCTTTCAAATGATGGAGGTCTGTTGGAGGAATAAACAAACTGACAATGAGAAAGCTGCGTTGGGATCAGTGCAGCAGTCCCCCTCCAGCACCTTTAGCATCAACTCTGAGCAACCCTGCACCAGCACTCAGACCACAAAGACAGTGAGGTCAGCAGTGAGGAGGAAGTCACTGGGTCACCATGAGCACAGGTAGGTACACTCATCAAAATCAGTCTGTTTGTAACAATTCAGATAGAGCAAGATTTTTTTCTACCAGTTAACTTCCTGTTTGTCATTTGGTAGACACAACACAACAACAAACAATGCCAGAAACACTCAGACCAGCACTGCTGTGAGCAACCACCCACCTTCAACCTATCACTGTCAACTGACTAAAAGTGACCATAGCCAAAGCATCAGGTCCCATCACCCATCGCACAGCAGCACCCACAACCAGAGTCAGGTTCGGTTTGAGAGGAAGAGGAGAACACCTGATGATGAAGATCTGCAGCCGAGAAAGAAAACTCGTTACCTTCTGACCCCTGAAGACGGGATTCATCAACCCCACCACTGAGTCAGTTCCCAGTTGTTCCCATTGGTAACAACATCACCTCACCCCCACCCCTCTCTCCCCCTCCTCCCTCCCAACCCCCTTTGTGAAGCACTGCTTGTAAATAAATCAAATCAGAATTAAGAACACCACTTATATATATAATTTGATCACTTGAAATAAGCAAAAATTACAGAATAGGAATTTGAGCATTGAGGCCTTGTAATCTATGCAGTGTTATGGTGTATGGTTATCAAATGGAATTAAGATAATCTACATGTCACCTTCCCAAATGCACCATATAAGTGTTATTATCAATATGATGAGTTCATTACTCATTTTATAACTTCATAAGATTATTTGAAGGGTTGACGGTTATCTTAAAGGGATAGTTCACTCAAAAATGAAATTTCAGAGTCCTTGGTGACTTCTCTGAGTTACAGGACATCTTGGCGTAGCAGTGCATGTCCATATAACGGTTGCAAATGGACACCAGCGGTCTTCGTCACAAAAAAACACACCAAAAAACATCCAAATACCTCCATGCTGCTCGTATGTACCCACTAACCATTTCAGAAACTCACTGAGATCTGTCAGCAGATGTAAATGAAATCACACTGGCAGAGAGGTCAGGAACAACATTAGTGGCAACACATTGTACACCCAGAGTCATATATTTTTAAGATAAGAGAGGACCTTTTACGCCAGCTTCTCGATACAAGGTACATTTACCTTGCACCAAGCCCTTCCTCATGGTGTTGTGCTAGAGACTGTCATGTGCAGATATTAGCTCATAGGAGCTCAAAACAAAGCAGCAAAAAAACAAACTGCCTCATGCTTTTTACTGTGTAGACAGAATCAATAAATGGGAAGTGATCCTGTGGGAATCCATTTTAGCACCAGTCACTATCAGACTGACAGTGCATCCTGCAGCCTGATTCCTGAATCTTCGTGTCTGCCATTCACCCTCAGCACGGATAAAGGTATAACATATATACTTAAGTTTAAGATATGAGGTTTTAGCTGAATGTGGGACTGTCAATCCAAACTTGTAAAATGAATATAAAATCTGACTATCAGAAGTGAGCCTGACTTGGCTCTATTTGGTGACCAGGTATAGAAAAAGTTACTGAGGCTAACCCTCTAGGGGTCATTGTTAAAGGGTATTTATCATGGCAGAAACACAACGGGAATAAGTTCTTGCTCCTCCTCCTCCTTCGTTACACCATGTACCTCCTTCTACGTTATTATAAGCCTTGTTATCATCACAGCTTGACTGATGCCCGGCAATCAGAACAAGAGCAGCAATCACAGAGCTCCACAAGCTTTAGTTTATGCAGAGTAGAGCAGCACGTATAGATGAGATTCATAGTGATGTTGCCCGGCTGTAAGTGAATGTAAATTGTATTCATGTATGCATGTATATTATAGCATTATGTATATAGAATATTATTAGAAAAATTATGACCTTAAAATGGACCCCAGCAAAGTTGCACTGTAAAAAATAATAGGCCAAAAAAAACTGTCCGTCACAGGAAACTTGACGACCACAGAAAACTTCACACAGCACCCCTACCCAGAAGGCATTGCTCTTTGGTAACATTTCTGACATGGCGAGGTTCTTTTCATTCAGTCCGGTAATAACCACTCACCAGGGAGACATCACTACAAACCACTACGCCACTACACTCCCAAATTGAAAAATAGCTTTTGCAAACAATACACTTTCCAAAGCCACGTTTCCATAGTGACAGAGGCACTCTGCCCCTCATTTTAATATTGGTGATCTCAAGTGGCTGATTTTTTATGGCTCTTTTGGACCTTTTTTGTTTTTTTTCTTTAGGAGGATAAGCCACTTGTTCCTATGTATCCTTTAGGTAAACCAGTGTAGGTTGCTTAAGTGATAAAACAAATCTGATTATCCATTGACCTTCTTTGCCTCATGGGAGATGGTAAACAACAGTCAGGTGTCTAGTATTCATCACCCACTCTGCTTTGCGCATCACATTCAGTGACACACTGAATTCACTGGTTCCTCCAGATAAGGCCTGACAGGGAGGATGGAAAATCCTTGTTTCTGCTATAATAATGTGTCCCTCAGTGCTGGAAAATTTAAAGCTGAAGAACTTTTCCAAAAGACGTTTTGTTGTTGTTGTTGTTGTTGTTGTTGTTGTTGTTGTTGTTGTTTTTATCTTTGTGTCTTACTGTAGATTAGAGGCAATATATCCAGGGACCACATAGGGAAAGAGTCTTGTAAAGTTAAAGAGATCAGAAATTTGTTTAAAAAAACTTGTACTTATTGGAAAAAATAACCAAGAACCACCAATTCAATCCAAATTCATGAAGTTTTGGCAGAAAAAACAACAATACAGTTGTTATAAATTATTTATTTTATTATTAAGAATTTTTTGTAGCCTAAGGGTCCAAAATATGGTGGCTCGGATCTTTATTGATAAAGAGAGAGCTGGATAGAGACAGGTTCACCTTTTAACCACCATTTACTTTTCTCCAAATTTAATCCATTTCACACCCTTGGATTCAGGGTCTAAAATGGTGCCCTTAAGTTCTATAGAAATTGTTCACCTGGAAAACGTTCCTGGCTTCCAGGTTGCTTATTCATTATGTGGCCGGTTTAATATGCACAGTGGTGTCGCTCCCCTCATACCTTGAGCAATATGAATGAATGAACGATGTCCTTTGATCAGGCCCTGCTCATTCATGAATGTGAACTTCATAGATACTCATACATAAGGTTTTTGGACGACATGCTCAGGACTTGAAACCATCGAGCAATACTGACAAAACCAAAAAACATCTCAGTTAGAAGCTTTAGAGCAGTAAATTACATTAGATTAAACAAGAATGGGCAAAAAATAGTTAAACTGCCTTTTGTGTATTTTCAAATAAGAGATTGATGCTGTATGTGACAGATAACTTCACTAGGGCTTTCTCATCTTTTTAGACTGAAAAGAATATTCTTACAACACACCTTTAAAAAGGAAATGCACAGTGCAATATGCATAACTTACTGTTATGTGTCATTAGTTTTCACTGTTCTCTACAGTTATATGCTGCATTCAGGATTGGATGTATGTATTACAGTGTCTTATCTGTGGTGGAGCCCAAGAGCATTTAACATCAGCCAGACATGTTCCTCTCCCTCCAATCTCTGACTGTCATAAGAAAACATTAGTTAGTGGCAGATCAAATTAAATAATGTGTAGCCTGCCCTGTACATAGTCAAACACCATGAAGTGTAGTGGTAGAATATTTTTTAAATCACCAAGGAACATATAACTCTAGCAATGGTTGTTTACTTTTATAGGAAACCAAGGTCGCTCTTGACTCTTAAAATATCCTGAGAGAACTTGGTGAAGAGTTTCTACCTCTGTTACTTCAGCACTGTGGATAGCATCATGGTTTTCCACACACCACACTGTGCAGTTAGGTTGTGGACTGAAGACAGATGAACAACAGGTTGTGCAGACATGTCTATGGATACTGTATTTCTATGAAAATGCTTCAAGTTCCTACTACATCCATGTTCACAACCACAACACTTCCTGTCTTGAAGTAAACTGTTAACCAATCAGAGACATGACTTAAATTGAGGTATCAGAGGACAAGTATAGAGATACTTCCACTGTCCTAAAAGATGCAGATATAAATATTTGCATTTGCAAATATGTAAATAGGAAACATAAGTAAATAAAAAAATAATTTAAGGGTATGAATATAAATATGTAAATCATTCACTGCAAGTAGTTGTTAATATATTTAAATTAATCAAATATAGACTACATTATATATTAATATATAGTAACTATCCTGAAAGCATGATTTTTCTTTGTGCCTGGTTTGCTCTATCGTTCCAGCTCGCTATAGTCCTCAGTCACATACACACTTTTACAGCCTTTCACAACTTTTCTACCTTGAAAGAATAAAATTACCAGAGGCACAGCGAGCACAGCATGAATAACACCATCGTAAGCGGCTCATGCTATGTCTAATGTCATGTTGAAGGCTGTTACTTAAGCCATGTGTATTTTAAGTTGAAGGGAAATATGTTGATTCTGCATCGATAAAACAAAAATCTACAGACTGACACAGAGGAACTGAGGTAAACAACGCTTTGCTAGAAGCATTTTAATGAAAAATTCCTATGGTACTAGCGAAAAGGTTATCCACTATATCATGGTGTTTTCTGTTTGTGTGGCAGGAGACAACATTTCCTGAATATTCAGACTTTCAAATGAAAATTGTTGAAATGTATTTCTTCTTGCCACACTTTTATTAAAAAGTTAAGATATTCATTTATAATTCCCGTGCTGTATTTCGTTTGGAGAGTTCGAAATGCAAAGCAGGCATTCATGTTGAGGGGCTTTTAAAGTACTTGACACCCCAAAACAGCTGAAAATTTAATGACACCTACTTTCTACTTTCCTCTCAGTTTTTGATCCCATGACTCTACCATTTGTGCTCCAATTCAATTCTCCTGTTTTTTTTCCACACAAGGCATGATCTAGATGAGACAAGACGGTGTCATGAGGCCAAAATCAGCTTTAGGGTCAATAATGCGATCACATGAGCCCATTGTTAATTCTTGATGAGGGTTGCTCAGCACTTGTACTCCCTGCCTCCTTTGAGTTGGAGAGAAGATAAATTATGAATAAGGCATCCATAAAACATGTACTTATTTATGGAGATTAGGGGTTATTTAAGACAGCTCTAATTAAATTCAGCTGATCCAAGGTATTTTGCCAGAAATCCCTGTAGCTAAGGCTTATTTTGGTTATTGTAATGAAAGAAAAGCAGCAGGGAGCAATAAAAAGGTAGCAAACGAAATCAGTTTCTTGTACAAAAACATGTTAGCCTCTGGTGTTATGAAAGCTCTCTTGTGACCCCATGGAACATCTTATTGGTCTATGTTGTTCTAAGTTCAATAAATCACAGGTAATCTTGTTGAAAATTCCCCCTCAGGTTGCTGTCCATCATAATGATTCTTCCCACTCTATTGCTGAAATAATCATTGAATGAGCAAATAGTTTCAAGTTCTTTAAGCACTTTGAATAATAGTTTCAGGCAGACGGTATTGATTTGTTTTTCCTGCATATTTCTGCAGACGAGGTTTCAATCTCAGTGACCACACAATAATCTGGTATATTCATTTTTGCTCATGTATTTGTCATGTTTAAACATGAATTTTTCATGGCACAATATGTTTTTTTAAGCAGTGTACACAGTGTGCTCATACATAAATCTGTAAAGCAAAGTGACCACACTCTGTTGGGGGCTTCTCTCTGTACAACACTTGGATGGTGAAGTGGTACAAAGAGATCAGACGTTCTCTGGCTAAGTACTGTAGATCCACCATGTTGAACAATCCCCTGGCTTGTAAAAATAGCTTCCTTGTGTTCCTGGTCAATTTTAGATCTCAGTGAACACCTTTATTTCCTGCCTAAACCACCCAAAGGAACCAAACTGTGCAGCCAAACTGCTGTCCACATCCTCTCTTTTTCTCTCTGTGTTTGACCTGCGATGCATATTTCATCTGATTAGCTGATTCTCTATTAGGTGCAGTAACTTAGAGAGTGACAGTTTAATGTGTTTACATTCCTTTCACATGGCCAAACCCACATCACTCAAGCCACTTGTTTGATTTCCCAACTGGCTTTAAACTGTGATAATGTTTCTTTCTTTGCTGTTCTGGCACCGGTGTCTAAATGTTGATGACAGATTGAGTTCAGTTTGGAAGCTACTGAGGGATGCTGGTTCCTATTGTGATTACATGACATTTGGGAAGAGAGATATTTGAATTAAAAAAAAAAAGTGGGGAGGCTTACAAGCAGATCCAACAAAGATTTTGTTCCACGTTTTATAAGTGTTATTTTCTTGCCTTTCTTGTCCAAATGGACTTGCTTTATGGAGACATGTGGCCACATCTTGTGATGAGGCGATGAGTATATTGTGGTGCCACTTGGACACTTCAGAGAGTGCTGGAGGAAATGCAATCAGCTACACTCTCCATAATGAAAAAGCTCCCAGCCAGATGCTTTTGTGGGGGCTGGTCAAACGAACATGCAACGCAAATCCCATGGAGTGTGATGCCCACTGCATACAGTGCTTTGTTCAGGCTTCACAGATATTTTTTAAAATCAACCTATAAGTCATTCTGCTTCAATCATACTCTCCTACCAGTCAGCCCGAGAGTGGATGAAGCAGTAGCAGCAGCACGCCCACTCAACCTCATCATTATTTTTCCTTAATGCCATTGTACAGTGGGTTTGCAGAAAGGGCAGGTACAAAGGCAGACAGACATTTTCCCACAGCAGAAATGTAGTTGCTTTTGTTTCTGCACACGGATCAAGGCTTTCTCACAAAATGCTTTGTGAATCTTTTTCAACAGGACCACTGTGGATACATTATTGCTGAGTAAAGGCCTCAAGACCGGGGGACTTGCCTCACAAGGAGGGATTGGCCACGAATGAAAGCCAAACCTCTGAGATCCTAGTAGACAGGTTGGTAAGACCCCCATCATTCTTTCTCTGTGTCTGGCTCACTGTGCGCTCAACAGCAAACAGACTTTGCCTGGCTGTCTATGTGAGATGTGATTTGATGTCTTTGTATCTGATACTAGTTGCCGTATTCTTTGCAAATTATTAAAATATAATTTTAATTTTAAATCTAAAGAAAAGCCTCCCTCGAAGAATTAGTAAGGCATACAGATTTTGAAAAAAAAATTAAAATAAATTAATGACACCTGTAAAAGTCACACTTTAACTGTGGTGGCATAAAGTTAATCTACATAGTATTTTATTGTCCCCATGAAATTATTGCAAGGCGTCAGTCTCCCAGTCTACTTCACAGCATCTAAAACACTTAAACCTGATGAGCCAACAGCTGTGCCTTCCAAGGTCTTTATTGTACTGTACAGAAGTCAGGGAACATGACACCATTCTGTGATACTGTAATCAAAGCTAGTGGCCAATGACGGCAGCCTTGCAAGCTAAAAAATCTTTCACAATTAAAAAGAAGGAACTGTTTCTAGGTGCTGTTGCTTCTTTCTTAACTTCAAGCGCTTTATTGAAAGTCAATAGACTACCCGAAGGATAACATGGCTGCTAACTTTACTGCCAGGCAGCAGCACAGGCTTTATATAATAGATTAAAAAAGTGAAGAGAACAGCGGATTACACAATTTTAGCATTTTTAGCAAGTGAAACATTCTATAATTTGATCAATACTTATATTTCTGACCTCCCACACACTTAACCCTTGACCTCTGATCCAGTCACTTATTTTTTACAGTGTTGCTTGACCAAATGAGGAATGTCTAGCAGCAGGATGTAATGAAAGCAGCATGGAGCCCTCACTTCTCTGAATAATGTTTTGGTTTCATAAGACAGTACCATTTATAGTATTTATCCCTGTTATGACAAAATTAGCCTGCAAGCCTATGGATCAGGCTCCTGCTAAACACTAAATTCACAGTTCATCTACTGAATGCATCATTTAACACTAAAATGACATAAGACTTCTTGAAGTCTTGAATTTTTTTTATCCAACCAAAAAAATTGATTTACTTCTTTTTTTTATAATAAGCATGTCATCTACCACTAACACTATGGTGGTTATGCATTGTACAGTAAGACATGAGTTTGTTTATTGGGACAAACCTTCATACTGATTGCAAATCATGGTAAAATCCCAGAACTCCTAAGGTACATTTCTTCATCATTTCTGACACTCCAAAATCTCTTGATCTTTTTAACAGGACAAAGAGGACCTCCAAGACATCCAGCGCTTTGTCATCCTTTCAGCTTTTTTTGAAGGACTCCAAACAAAACCCATCTCTGCTTGGCCTCTGGGGCTGGTCTTTCATAGCGGTGTAAGTGAGTTATGTGGGTAAAAGTCCAGACGGCTTCTTTTTTTACGTCAGTGTATGTTTCAGATTTGAAAAGGTTTTGGGTTTTATTCTGCAAAGTCACACAGATAACAAAGTAATCCCGCTTTGTCAGACGGGCTGCCTGGTTTCTATAGTAACAACATGCATCGTCTCTGAACAATGAACATGAGGCTTTTGTAGCAAAGTTTTGCCAGCCAACAATTTGTCATGTAACATTTTCAGCCGTAAGGTGAAGTTGGATGATTTATTCCTTGTGTAAAAACAATTTACAGTGTGAAGCTTTTTAAATCAACACACAATTCACTGAGCAGGACTAATAAAATGGCATGGTGTTCCAACATGAAAGGACACGCCACAGGTGGGTGTGTATTTTTCCTTTCATCTTTGTCTGTACTGTTTGTGAGCGTTGGTACATATGACCCCCATGAACAGGGCCTAGACAGAGGCCAGCAGTCAAAACATCTAATAA
This sequence comes from Decapterus maruadsi, assembly GCA_030347415.2. Lineage (NCBI taxonomy): Eukaryota > Metazoa > Chordata > Actinopteri > Carangiformes > Carangidae > Decapterus > Decapterus maruadsi. Next base: position 8,052,811 of record CM064897.1, read on the forward strand.
AAAAAGATTGCAGCCTTTCTTCCGCCCGGCCTCACGCCTCTACTCTTGCCTTTCAGCTCCCTGTGGTGCAGAGGGTTTCCCTCTCCTTTGCTCTCTGGAGCAACCTCTCCAAGTGGAAAACTCAGACATGCCCAAGGCCTGAGTCGTCTTCTGTCTCCAGCTGCTCTCTCCACAGACAGCAGATGCAACCAACACAGAGACACATAGTGAATACCAGGATTCAGTGTATAGAAACTAAGCTGGGCCACAGACATCAGAAAAGTTCAATTCCTACAGAAAACCAATAATGAAACCACTGCCAAAAGACTTTAAGTAAGGCTGCAAAAGAAGATGATTAACAGGCCAGGGGAGCAAAATATGAATTTTTACAGAGTCATCCCCTGGCGTCCCCTGAACCTTTGGGTTCTGCCGTGCTGCTCTCAATTGCTGGGCGGGGTTGTCACGACACTGATGGCACTAGTCATCCAAGGTAATTTGAGGTCAAAATAGATTGTAAGTTATGACTATATGGATCTATGAGACCCACTGATGACTGTCACCATCTCTCGTTGCTCAGAACCGGCTGAGGCGTTCCAGCAGGAGGAAGCAGCATGCTCACCTGGCTGCTTATATGGGCGGCGAGCCACGCCTCATACTGTAAGGTCAGTCATATGACATTGTTGATATAAAGGTCTCGAGGATAGGGAGATGAGGGCATCATTCAAGGTAATGACCGTGGTGACAGTGATCATTCAGTCTCATAGATCCATAGTTATAGTCAGAACTTACGTTAATTAAAACAAAAGTAATTAGTTATAGTTACTAGTTACTGCCCACTAAAAGTTACTCAGTTAATAACGGAATTACTTCATTATGAAAGTAACTGCTTACCAGGAAAAGTAACTTTTTTATAAAATGCTCAAATATGTCAAATTACTTGGACTCGCCCCCTAACACTTCCGTACAGGCAGGCTCTGCGACGGTTCTATCTGTGGTTTCTTTCCCTTTTTCTTCCTTGACTATCACCTTTTTTATTGGCTGGTTTTGATTCATTATCATTTACAAAAGCCACATCATGCCTCGGCCATTTGCTGGCCTTTGGACTGTCATTTGTTGATCAGGACAAAAACATATCTCAGGGTGAGGACCTTGAATGTATGAAGTACCTCTGTCCTCCTTGGTTTACCCATCACACTGATGGATGCTTGTTTTTGTCGAGGCTCTCCTCCACCCTTGTCCTCCACTTTCCCTTTCCCATCCTCTCTTTTAATGCAGGGGCCATTGTCAAGCTCGTTGTGTCTCCTTCCTCACTCTAATCTTAGGCCTCTTTATTTTTTCTCTCTGTCCCCTGAAGTCTCAAAACGTCCGTCACAATCTCCCCTCCATTCCATTTCCCCACTTTTTTTCCCTTCCTTTTTCTCCTCTTAACTCAACATCTCATCTCAGTTTTCGTCTCATCACTGCCGCTCTGTGCCACCATCTTATCATCTTTGGCCTGTAGATTAGATTTTCTACCTATTGGGATGCCATGGATGCCAGAGGGGAGCGTTTAGATGAATTTCAGATCGCTACTGCACACATGTGTGATGTACACACACAGCTGCGCAGCTTTTTTTCATACAGACATACTTTCCCGGGAATAAATATGTCATACATGTGCCACTACGCTGCCTGAAGCCAAACTGTTGAGGAGTCATCTGAGAACCTGAAAAGCCTCTCTCACTCGCACTTTCCCTCTCTCTCGCGCAAACACACTCACCTGTTCTATATTTCTTCCTCCTCCATCACTCTTTCAAATTGTCACCCAGAACATAAGAGCATCTCAGTCTGATTAGAATCAGATATGATGATGAAAGCAGGTTGTAACACTTCCATCAGTGTGGCTGTTCTCATTCAACAAAGCAGACACGAATCAGGTTTTTGTACATCCTTTTATCTGTCTTGCACTCTCGCAATATTTCTTTTATCTGGAGTTTAGGCAAGACGGGCAAAAGACCACACTGACAAATTGACACAACTCAAGCAAGTTTTCAATAGCCAAATGTGCAGCAGTACAGTAGAAAGCAAATTCATCCAAAAGTCCTCAAATGAAGCCAATTGTTGGCCACAGGTTTGACCCACAGTCCAGCATGGCACTCGAAAGGTTTAGTTCCATGTCAGGTTTGTTGAAGATGAAGTAGCTCAGCACCATGTGATCCAAATGTTTCATTTCACAGTAAAGATTCATTTAGCATGTGTGGAGCTGCTGTGCATGAGTCCATCCCAGCTGCTCTGCAGAGCATCAGAGGAAAGGAGCCACATCAGTCTCCCAGGTGATAGATTGGAAATCAAAGTTTTAATCATACACTCTGGGCTGTTGCCTGGCAACAGGCCTCCCCTTGCTGAACTTGTCTGTTGGCTGAGGAGAAGCGAAGATGAGGAGAAGATGACAAGCCAAACTGAGAGAGTATGGAGCTGAACTGCATGACATGTCTAATTGCAATCAAATATTAAAGCAGAGGAACAATGATAAAATAGGGAGTCATAAGCAAACAGTGAAATACGTTTTTTTGTGTGTTTTTTTAAAGCACTTCATGTTGTGTTTTTGTGATAACGAAACACTGAATGTGTGTGACTCTAGCAAACCGTCTGCACTGTGCTGCCTTCATTCTCTTCTCAACAAAAGAAGTCACAATTTTACTTTTAAAGCAGAACAGCTCAAAAGTATTTCCTCTGTTAACAACAGAGCTGTGTGCTTTAAAGTGCTTCTTAGAGCTGGAAAAGCCTATGCCAGCATGTTTCTGTGCATATTTCCATCTGTCTATTAAACTAATAACGTGAGCAGCTAACTGTGCACAATTTGCACAGCAGCCTGCACACCCTCCGAGTCCATCTACATGGTGAAAGCAAAGATAGGTATGCTTAAAACATCTGGAAACACCAATTATCAAGAAGCTAATTTTTAGAAACTTTAATGCTGTTGGATCCATTGTTGATTATTTAGTTGTGGCTATTTGTGGTATTAAATAGATGCATTAATTGTTGTTACTTCACATGTCCTACCCTGTGCCGAAGCAGCCCAGCTGTCTCATGATCATTAATCATTATCACGCCAGCAATGACTGGAAGAGTAGTTTGGAAAAAGACGAGGCAAAGACATCTTGGGGATGATTTGGGAGCGTTAACTTCATTTCTTGCTTGGTCAGTGAATGAAGATCCACTCTCTTTTTCTGCTGGTGAATTTCCCTCTTCAATGAGAAGAGACAGCTTCTGATTCAGTTCTTGTGGTGAAATAGGAAACCGATTTTGTGTAATGTGGCTGTCCTACTTTATATTGTGGAGGGATTTTGTTAAACAATAGTCTCTGCCCGCCACTGGGATCTGCGTTTCATAAGCCTATTTGACTGAGAAACTTTGCTACTCAATCCATTTTAATGGGAATCTGTTTGCTAAAATAAACATTGACATCTCATGTGACCTCTGTAAGTGTATGTGTGTCTCCCTACTTGCGCGCCCTGAGGGAAGCAATGTCAATCAATTCGCTGGTTGGCTTGGTCGGTCTGCCTGTCGATGCAACATTATGTTTCAGAGCAGGATATTTCAAAAATTCAGAATAATCTTGAAATTTGGTTTTCATGGTCCCTTGGGCATTATTGCCTCTGCCAAGGAGATTATGTTTTCACTCATGTCTGTTTGGTTGTTTGTTTATGTTTATTTGTCAATTGGATTACGCAAAACATACTGAATTGATTTGCACCGAACTTTGTGAAGGGATGGGATGTGGGGACCCATTAATTTTGTTTTGGATCCAAGAATTTCTTTTTTTTGTTGTTGTTTGTTTTTGTCACTTTTTTATATTGTCAAATATGGCATTTTTCAGCATTTTCATCAATTTCCTGGGGTGCAAGGTGTGGGCCTTGGTTTAATAAAATCAGACACATTTATGATAGATACCTATGCCTGTGTATCTGGACTAGACAGGTAAAGGATTTCTTTACCTAGTCTAAATGACTTAATACATGCAAACCAGTGGTTAGATTTCCATGAAAGTTGATGTTTTTCATTAGAGAATTCATTTTGGTCTGGATGACACCGCTGAGCTTTCCTGTACTGGCAGGCTGCAGTTTGCAGTTGAGTGACAGAAATGTCAACATATTCAAAAAGCACGTTCATCCTCAGCAGAATGACATATGTTTCATTCTATTGATCTATTTGTTCTTTCTCTAGCACCCTCAGAGTAAACATTATGTTTTTAACCTTACATCTGCAGCCCCTGTTAGTATGTGGTTTTCTCCATTCATCAGTGAATTGAGTATTGCAGCCTCTAGTGCTGTAGGCAAGGCAATTTTATTTGCACATTTCATACACAATGGCAACTGAAGGTGATTTACCAGTTGCATAAAATGGCCTAAAACTAAATAGACTCCTGTGGGAGCTTATCCATTGTTTGAGTTTATTCTGAGTGTGTAACACAGTAACACACTGCAGCCCCTTCATACATTGTACAGCGCCTGAGACTGGTCAACAGATTCTTTTCAGATTATCTATTTTAGATGGCCTGTTCCTCTCTACTCAATTCAAGAGAACTTCTCTAACTTACTGGCAAACAGTTAAGAAGAGGCTCTGAGAATTGGTGCTACCGCCTACATACACACTTTTGGGATAGGTCGACGGTGCCTAAAAACTTTCTTCCTTCGGAGAAGCCAGTTTTGTGGAAGTTATTTTTGGTCTATGTGTGGGTGTTCCCTCCTATACAGTACATACACAGTTCCATGTGTTATTTTAATTATCTAACATGATTTATATTCTAAGATAGGCTACAGAATTATGAGTAATGCTAACCCACTTATACTGAGTGCAGCAGTCACAAAACAGTTCTGAAAATCATGAATTATATCTAATTGCAATGTGTTTTACAAGATTCTTCCCACAACATCGACCCTTTTGGAATTAGATTGTCAGGTTATATATACTGTAGGTAAGGGGCATAGGGACACAGTATTATCACCATTATCACCTGGACTGATCCTTAGTGTGTCAAAATGATCGTGGGTGTAAAGAGTGAGCAAGGCACTTCTGTTCTTCACTAGAAACTTTCATTTTAGTGACGCATCTCTATATAAGATCTCTCAGGTTAGCTACATCATAACTAATAAGAACTTCAGCTATTGACGCAGCCCCGATGCAAAAGTTCAAAATGTTCTTTGAAAGCACTTCAATGGTTTCACATCGATGGACTCACATTGTTATATACTGTTTACCAGTAATTAGTTTTCAGATAACTATTTGTCATTGCTTCAGTGTCTGATTCTTGAATTAGAGAATTAGCTTTGGTCTAGTGAGAAAATAATGGCACTGTGTTCACACTGAGTCTCAAGATTTAAAGGATAAAATTTCTTCATCTTACATACTGTAAAACCTCTTAGTAGCCTTACATTTCCAAAATGCACATTTTTATTCTGTCGAATAAATGTTATAATCATAGCAAAAAATTCCATAATTGTTTCCAAAATGTCTTCATCTGCATGCCGTTTAAAGAATTATTGTTGGTCATGTGCAGCAGAGAGGACAAAACACTAGGCTTTCCTGACTTTGCACTGGATGCACCTTTGCCAGCTGTTCTCTGTTTGGGTTTTTGTAGCTAAATTAGCTGTTAAGTTTTGTTTCTGTAATAATGCACTCTTCCCCTTCAGTAAAAGTCAACTATGCTGCCATTTGCAATGGGTTGAAGGCTGAGCAGCTATAATGTGCTCTGTGAATGAGGTTGTATGGACACAGATGGATGTCAGAAATGCCCAAATGCTGCATTGTCGGCCCCCACAGTGAAGACTTAAACATCACAGCATCTCTCCTGAATTGCAAATGCCTCACAAAATTACAGTCAAGAGTTCATCGAAAGTGACAATGTTTAAAAAATAGTGTTTGCCGCAAATTATGGTTATTGCTGCACTTGTCACAAAATCAGCTCGCAACACACTTTCTCTCTGTTTTCTAAGCTGTCTCTTTTTTTCTCAGTAACTTCAAAAAGCATCAGCAGTCTTCTTCTATACCATAATACTTACATAATATGATAGTTATTGTTAACCAGCTGTCAACTGTCATGTTCCTTTTGCTGTATACAAAGGTAAAATCAATTTACATTTAATTTTCAAGGACTAAAAAAGAGTTTGATACCTTTGCCGACTGAGGAGATGTTTTGCCTTGAAACATATATTAAATATATTTAGTGCCATTGTTACACTGAGAAGTGTTGAGTCACCCAGGTGTGAAATTTCTCTCCACCATAAAAAGCTGTGAACCAAGTAGTTTCCCTTACAGTATATAATCACATTATGTGCCTTTTCATTGTCTTAGACTGGAGCTCTGTTTACAGTGACATTTTTTTCCCCCCATCACTTACACCGACAGCATTGTTACTGGCTGCTTTATGCTTTCAAAAATGTACTGTGGTGAAAACCTGAGCTGTCTTCACATGTCTAATCTCTATTAACAGAATTTTTATTCTGTATTTTTGATACTTTGGAGAAAATAAAATCAACTTGAACTAAGTTAAATGATCATTTTTTACAGCACCTCTGGCCACAGGGCTCCACAGAGTATCGCCTTGTATAGACACAACTTGAAAACTATATGGATTTGACTTTTAACCTTGCATATTTTAGTAGCATTGCACAGAAAAAAATGCTAAAAGACTCAGATCTGATACATTAGACCTGCTTTCCCGCTCCATTTGACGTCCACACGGAACTGACAGGTTTGGGAAAAGGGCACCAGATGAAAGTGCAGATGCAGCAGCCAGGGTTGACATCCTCATTTCTTCCCCCTGGTCCGTTTTATTACAATAGTGTCAGGACTAAGCCTTCTTAATTGTATTCAAGATCACCATGTCACCCTTTGATGATGAGGGAGAATCAATCACGAGGCATTCCAGCTCTCGCTTTACCATACAAAAGGCAAGCATGCACGCAGAGAAGCATGCTTGTACACAGGCACACGCACATAAATCTTATTCTTTTTCTTATCGTCAGTGTTCTCTATATCCACTCTTTTCTCACTCTGCCTCACCCCCACACATGTAATCACATGCACACAAATCTACAGCTTTAACAGCCTCAGTCCTTACATGATGTGAGCAAAAGGCTTGAATTTATCCTCTGTGAGAACCCCCTCTTATCCCTCCACATTTTCCTAGCATACACACACACACTCACTCACACCAGTAAACATGTATTATGTGGCTTTTGTCGGCATGAGCTAGGTTGGGGAAAAAAAGTCGTGCAAACAAGCTTCGTCATCTGTGTATGTGTAGTCAGTGTGCATTTGAATGAAGTGTTGTGTTGCAGAAAAAAAAAATGTAATGAAGGTGGACCTGCCAGCAATAAAGAGGATTCAGTGCAGGGTGGAGGTGCAGATTCAATTAGCTTTGTGGGCACCATGAAATGGTGATAATACAGGCTGGTAATGTCAACAAGCATCAAATCGTTCTAGCTTTTTTTTTTTCTAGTGAGCCCATCTCTACCCTCTGTGTCTTTTCCCCTGCACCCTGTATACTTTGTCCTTCACGTATGGTGGTAGTTAGGGTCACCGAGGCCGTAAATCGCTGGTAGCGGGACACTCAGCCAACGCCATTCATCAATGTAATTAGCGTTCGGCATACGACCCTGCTGCTACGGACATAGCTGCCTGCTTTCTGACAGGCTATCTAACAGTCTCCTATCCTCGCTCCCCTCTCCTATTCTCACCGTCTCTTAGTTTGTCTCCACAAAAGGGGCGTGCACACCTGTCACAACCCTCATCTGCTCTCTTCGATTGCCTTCCTGCAGTAAAACTTTCATTATTTGTGTGTGTGTGGATAAGAGAGAGAGCGAGAGAGGATGATTTCTGGATCCTAATGGGAGTGTGTGTGTGTGTGTGTGTGTGTGTAAGGCTGTTGGACCAAAAAGGGAGTGAGCAGGCCGTGGTATTGTGACATTTGCTCATTTGTCATTTCGGTTGAGTGGTGCAGTAATTACTGCCACTGGGGGCTCGCTCTTGTGTTTGGGTCTCGGCCAGAGACCAAAGAGCGCTGTCAACGGGAAAACACAGAGGGAGAGTTCAGGAAAATGCAAGGTCCCAAGAGGAACCGCTTTACTCAGTCCCCTCATTGATAACACTCCCGTTGTGCAAGCAGCTTGAGTTGTTGCCAAAATTACAGTATTTTTTTGTGTGTAGATGAAATAGGATCTGCTGATCTTCACTGTGAAAAGCATTAGACATGCTTATTCTCAGATGCCCACACAAATCCAAATCAACACAGTGCACACAGTAACATGCATGGAATTGCACGAACATGGAAATCAAGGCAGACAACGAGGAAACACAAAGGAGAAACAGTGGATTGGAGCGCCGTGGCACAGGAACAGAGTATGGAATCTTCCCATGCTCTCCCTCCACAAAGCCTTTTATAAGGTTGCATAACGACACAATGCTTGCTCTCTCATTCATCCGTTTCCACCCACATCCTCATCCATTACATATCCCCTTTTCTAAGTAGGTGCTTGTTAATTGTCGGGTCTTGGCTGAAGAGGTTACGAGTGTTCCAGCTCTCTACTGTGAATGAATGCAGCTTGTTGATTCCCAAGTCGTGCTGTAGTGTGCCTTCAGAATACCAGAATGCCAAGTCCATTAAAGGGAGAAGGGTTCATTTGTCACAGTTTCTACTGGTGCTGTTGTAATGACCAGGTATGTGGCTGATGAATGGTGTGACCTTTTCCTCCCCCTTATAATCAAGAGTTCCTGGTACCCAATACATGCAGTCCTGGTAGTGAAGTGTTAAGTAACTGCTATAAATACACACACACATAAATCTAAGCGGTATTGTTGTGATGTTGTGCTTCACTTTTTGTAATCTAGCTTCTTTTTCATTTAATTTCTAAAGCAGCAGTGTCAGGTTTGGATGTGCGCTACTGTGGGATGCAGACATTAGCTTGTCCAACTAATTAGCTCACTATAGTATTCCACCCGACTGTCCTATAATGGAGATGCTCTGTATTTGAATATAAAATGCTGCATCATGGTAAATCTTTCATACATGTAATGTCCTAAAAATGCTGTGGACAATGTAAAATCAGGTAAAACCAAATCTGGTGGCCTACAAGTGCAATGGAGAGTTCTTTCAATGCACCTTATTAGCGCAGTCACCTTTAATTCCAACAGGGTTTCACCCTGCTATAAGAATAGCCTAATTCTTTATTTACATGGCTTTGCAAATTGACGACAATGAGACATGAAGCTTTGGCCTCAGTCTCCTTGTACAGTATCATTCTTTGTTTTATTTAATACTATGTTATTTAAGGCTCTTTCATTGCCAGCTTTACACACGAAAATATTAAATCAACTCTGGCAACAGCTGTCATTTGAACTATACTGTCGCTAGTTAGCAATGAGAAGCCTGTGTTTGTTCATTGTTTTAAAAATTGCAATTAAATCCACCATAATTAGCAAACACATTTATAGAAACCTCTACATGATATTTGTTATCACACTAATTATTTATACTTTTGTTCTAAAACGTTTGCACACTACCATTGTGTTGTGTCAGTAGGGTGCAGGACTGCAGGAGTGTTTAAGAAGGCTGCTTTGTTTAGCTCAAATGCAAATGATCCCAGTTTCACATATCAAGTGCCAACAGCACAGGAAGGAGAAATCTTGAAATTAAGTTGTTTGTCATACCTACTCTGCATGCAGTGGCCTCAACACAAATCAAGCCTCACCTCCCCATCACTCCATCACCAATTAATGTCACATATGGATTTGCAATGAACGGCCACTATAGATGACTTACAGTGGTGGTTGAGGCAGTCGATGCACATTATGGAATAAGTTATGCTATTATTGGAAGGGTGGGATATAGTTCTCAAAAAAAAAGGGTTATGGTAGGGTAAGTAAAGAAAAGTAAGATTCAACCTTGTCAGAAAGAGCGAAAACACACCAGTGTTCATATACAGGTGCTGTGCAAAAGCTACAAGGCTACTTTTCTTCCCCGCAGGCACTTTGCTGTGCCATGTTCCTCTCTAATTCTGTCATTCCAGATGATTGAGCCGAGAGCAAAACACGCTGTGGATTATGCTCCGTGTTCGATCGTGAATGGGCAGAAAACCAAAGAATCAGCATGTGCACAGGCTGACTGGCAAGTTCACCATCGTCCCGGGAGTAAAAGTACCTGGCAACAGCACAAAAACGAATGATATCAAAGGAAAGCACAAGGAGAAGAGTGTCTGTCCATGTGATAAGGCTCTGCTAGAGACAGTGGAAATCAAGAGGACATAATGGAGTCACTCCTTCTCTTTGCATTTCAATGTATGTAATCTCTCTCATGCTGACACTTTGCTGAGGTTTATGTCCATCCAAACCTGCTATTTATTGAATTTACCTGGTGTTTCTTTAATCGTAAAATAAAGACATGGCATGTACCTATAGACAAACATATCCAGGGGGTATGTGAAGTGGTAGGAAAACACACTGACAGGTTGGGTATGATGGGGAGAGAAGAGAGAGGAGAACTAAAAATTGAAAAGACAAAAATAGGACAATGGAAGATGTACACAAAGCTTTATTTTTTTTTTCCATCCTGGAGAAAAAAAAAAGAGCTGACTGAAAACCTATTTTCCAGGCATTCCCTGCACCGAGAGGAAAAACCATTTGCATTTCATTTTGATAATATCTTGAAAGCTTTTCCCATACTAAGTAATGCCTAGGCACTCATAAATAATTAAATCATTACACTAATGACTTCAAATACTTCAAATAGCGTTCATATTTTTTGTACTCGCTTTACGAATAATTGGAAAAGAGCACAAATGTTTTTTGATATATACAAATACAGTCAGTATTTGGGGCAGCTAAAGGAAACTTCAAAAGAAGTGTTGCTAAATCTCCAGCAACATCAAAACAGACCTGTTAAAACTACAAACGATGCTCATTATTATGGGCAGAGAGCCAGGAAACAATATGACTTTGCAACATGGTTTTCAAATGTCATTTATTCCAGCTCTGCAAAGTGCTGTGAAGTGAATTGCTAACTAGCGTTGATATCCAATTCCAGACATGGTGCTGCTTCCTCCCATGTCAACCTTTTCCAAACGCCTGTCAGACACATACACACCCTTTTTCAGTTATTATACAGCAGACCAGACAACCTGCTGATTTACTCCCCAGTGTCGGGAGACCAGGAAACGGGGGATGCAGAAACATGCATATTAATAGTCAGGTAAATGTTACTATAATGTGATGGCCAGCACTTCAGCCTCAAGGGGGTGTTCACATTATTATCTCTAACAGTAATGACTCATGGAGACCTGCTAAGTCAGCAAGTGATCATAAGAATCATAAAGGGAGAGGGAGATGGTTCCTGGGTGGCTTCCCCGGGCAAATTTATCAATACATTCATGAAATATATAGATTGGTTACATTGTCACAGAAATGTCACCACATCTGACTGTTCTTGCAATTTTTTTCCCTTCATCCAGAGATGAATAGTGTTTGCAGGCTGGGTACAAAGCACAGCAAAGAGCTGAGTTAGCGTCTGCATTCTTGCTTTGTTAAACATCTCAACAGGATTCCTTGTTATATCTTTTTTTTATTGATGGAGAAGAAATTGCCTCTCTATCTTGCAGTCTCTAGCCATTTACATCTCCTCCCCCTCCCCGTTTCACTCCCCACCTTGCCAAAGCAGGCAGAGGTTTGGGTGTAGCACTGACTTGCCTCAGGGCCCTAACCGCACACGCTGACCTCTGCTACACCAATGCTCCACAGATTGCTGTGCCAAGCCCTTACCACCCCACACAGAGACTACCCTGAAGGGGGGAAAGAGGGGCAAGGCTCTCTGGCACTCTTAGTCTGGCAAGGCAATCCTGGCACAGAGGGAGAGGGGAGGGTTGGAGGCCTGAACAGACCTGGCGCCACCATTTTGCCCATCTGCTGTTTCAAAGCCCATAATAGCAGACCAGCATATAAATGTGTGTCCTTTGTGGTTTGCATTCACCTGCTTTTACAAATTCTGAGTAAGAGATAATGAAATGTGGAGTTGGACTGCAGGAGTTGAAGAAACACTAAAATCTTGGACAGTTTTGTCCATATACCAGGGCCGGCCCTGTACATCTGGGGGCCCTAAGCAGGATAAAATTGGGGGCCCTGCCTCACAGTGTATATGTACCGTCAAATATTTATAAAAACCAGCTGCTGTATGCAACCCTTGAATATTTTATTGTACCTTCAACAACATGATGGTGATCATGTTGATGACATATCCAGATGACATATACGAATTTGGAGCAATTTGATTTTTCCAAATCCAAATTTTTCGCCACCTCCGCAACTTACGAATTATGAAAAACGGCCTCGGTCATTTTCTCCATTTTCTCCAAAACCGCTGGCCCAATTTCAACCAAACTTGCCTGTGTCAGTGGTTCTACAACACACAAATGTACAGTATAACCAAGGTTTTACATGTGTTATCACCACGAATGGCAGAATATGCTAATGAATGCATTAACTGTCTCTTGGCCAGGCACACTGACCTTTTTAGAGCCTTTTTCTGTCACTGTGAGGTCAGTCACCAGCAATGAAACAGTTGCAGCACACAACTCCTCCTCACACCACATTGCCAATTTTATAGTCTTTCTTTTCATAGTACATTTTCTTACTTGTATTTAAGCCTCAGTGCATTAAGCTTTTCAGCTCCACCAAAGCAAGTAAACATGATATTGAACGATTCTTGTGATTAATGTCACCCTAATGGCTCTTGCGCCATGTGACCTCACTGGCAAATATGTGACCTTAATGATTTTCTTTTGACAAGGCGAAAGTACACATTTGGACTGATGAACCCTAATGAAAGAGGCAAAGCATCTTACCTTTGACCTCTGCTTCTAGATGTCATTTGACCTAGATGACCAAGAGACTGTTCTTTGTTTCAGTATGTGTGTCTACATTTGAGCAGTTTATGCTACTGGACATGGCAATAAGAGAGATCTTAAACTAATTTCGAATATGCTGAAAAGCATTGACATTGTGGTTGGCATTAGGACTAGAGCTGTGCAATAATGATATACTGCATATCAATCGTTAGACACGTGATGATGTTTTTTCTGTCCTGCTATAAAGTTAAAGCATGGATGTCTCCATTCATTTAGTTGTTGCCAGGATGACTTGCCTATAGGGACTTTGACTTCACTGACGCATGTCACTTATGTTGATTTTCCTTTCCTTATAATGATTTTAAGTTATAGCTGTATGAAAGGTTGAATAAAGAGTGGAAGTCAAAGTCTTTTTTTTTTTCTTGTTAAGCATAAAATACCCCACAAACATTTAAACGAAAATTATTACTTACTGTAAGGCACATCTCTGTGGTAATGGCAGGGAGTAAGAAAAGCCATTGGACTCTCACCAATGAGTGTCCACTCTCACCAAAGTCTGTCGCCCTACTCTGCAAAATAATGGACTGGGCAGAGGGGAAAATAAAACAAAGTAGAATTTGCATTACATGAGTTGTGCATTAAATATTCATACAGAGCAGTTTTATGGACCCTAAGCATAGCTGCTGGGAAGGGATTTGTTGAAGGGTGAGATGAGGGGAATGGAAGAGGGTTTACATGCTCTAGCTTCCCTGCCATGTAATGTATTTTCATAAAAAATCTATTATGATGTCTTATTATCTACCAAAGGTACATTTGATGCATAAAAGAGCATTTAAAACATGAAGTGCCAGGGTTCAATTGCCCTTATCCCATTGGTGATTGTGCAGAATCACTCTGCAATACTGTATAAGCTCACCTAACCCCATACACACACACACACATACACAGCTAAAGACATTTACATGCTGGTCACTGAAGTAGAGGCTGACACAGGAATAAAACGCTTCATGTTTGAGAACGTTTAAATGTAACAATGACTCAATGGGCTTTCAAATAGCTGTTAACCTGCTGGCATATCATAAAATGCTTTTGCAGAGAATGTCTCTGGTGCCTTTTAAATGCAGACAGTGTGAACATCACAGCACGCTATAAAACAGTGAGATACTTGCTGAATCATTAGACTATCTCTTACCTTAAGAGATGTATTGTAATAGCGACCATTGTGAGGATTGGTGTCTGTAATTGAGATTTAAAATGCAATACTCTGCACAATTTGTAATTGCACTCAACTCTTAGGCGGGTTGGTAGAGTCAACAGGTTACAGAGAACAGGTGCTTGGGGAAAGACGAGAACATTTTCTGGCAAGGAACTGTTGGAAAAGATTGAAAGTACAGGCAATAAAAGTTGCGAGACTGGCAGGTGTGTGAGTGTGCAGAGAAGCTCAGGTGATACAAAAAGGAGACGTGTGAGCAGGTGGATTGGTGACAGAAATGTGAAGAGCAAGACACATTGGTTAGATGGCTGGAGAACCAGAAGCTAAAAACCCTGGGCAGATGGCTCGGGGGTAGAGCCAGAGGACGTCCTGGAGACTGGACAGACAGGCGGAATCGCTTGGGAAGATGGCCTTGAGACAGGACAAACTGATTAAACGGGTCTGGTGGGGTAGTGGTAGTAGAGCAGCAGGGACAAAGGCTGGTCTACTCTGCAGGCCAGACAACAGAAGTGTCTAGGGGGGAGTGAGCACTGCAGTTATAGAGGCCACAGAGTCTTCAGTGGCAGGGACCTTCTGTATTCAAGGCTTTGACAACACAAAATTCAGTGCCAAGGACAGATCTGCATCTTTATGCTTTATGCTCGAGGCATGCTGGCAGAAGATTTGAATGAATGTGGTGGATCGCCACAATGAGTGTCTTCATACTTGGCACGATCATACTGTTGCAGCTCAAGGTAGCAGCACAGGCAGAGAGAGTGCAGTGAAAACTTAAATATATGAGCTGAAGAAAATCATTCTTACCCATTGGTGGGTGGACGAGCAGCCAGGCCAGTCAACTGGTGGGCAGATACTGTAGGCAGGTTGGTACCAGCAAGAGGTTACTAGTCACACATTGAGAAAAACAAATGCAACATTTGTCTTATGCCGGAGGATAGAAGAGCCAAAAAGGTCTCTAACTGGGATAAAGCACATAACTATCCTTATTGGTACCGTGACATGATAGCTATTTTTAGCGAGGCCGATCAACATCAAACTAATAGTTTGCGTTGTAATGCTAAATTTGTGAAGCATAAGTTGTTTCTTGAGTATAAAGATGATATCTGGTTTAAACCAAAGCTCAGAACTTATTGCCAGTTGAAAATGTGTATTGTCCATAGACTATGGTATTGTCCATGTAGAGGGCTGGAAACAGTTGGGATAAGTAGAAATAATAGGAGGAAATAGATATGAAAAGCAGGCACCCCTATTATCATTTTTTATTATCATTTTGTTCATTTATTTTCATTTACTTCAACATTCACTTGCATTCACACTAATACGCTGCTGTGACACACTCAGGCCGCTAGGTGGCGCATCGCGCTCGTGGTAGGATAGGATTTTCATGTAAACAGGAAGAATAAATCCTGCTGCCGTGAAGTTAACACCAGCACAACGTGTATCTCCTTTATTCTTACCACAGGTCAGTAAATATACATGTAAACAGGTGTACATGATATGTGTGAAGAGTTAAACATGCGACTCGAGGTTTAGTTGTGTACATACGAGCCAAAGTAACGAGTTACAGAGAGAGTTTGATGTGAATTAAGTGACGGCGGTGTATGCTAACTGGCTAATGCTAAGCGGACCTGCAAAGTAGTGTGTGAAGACAGTTGACTCAGAATAACAGGGAAATAACCTGTGAAATCATTTCGTATTTTATTAATGAATCTATTCTTATGCAATATGTGATTTCCTTGTTTTATCCGTAGCCAAATGTAGGCTAATTTGTGGGTTATTGCTAAAACCAGGAAATGCTATTCTGAGGTCGTAGTGCAGCGCCATTGCTTGTGTGAATGTATTTGGTTGCTATGGTAACGTGTGTATGAAAATGTAGTGTAATATTCATGATTGGTTTGTAACAACATGGATAAAAGTAGATTATACAGCCATGTTAAAAAGGTAATTTCATTAAGTTCATTCATGAAACTGTGGTTAAAAACAGTGGTTAAAACCATTCATTTATTATTTCATGATAAAAGAGATATGCATTAGAGAACATGATAGAAATGTCTCTGATTAATAGTTTAAAATGTATTTGTTTAATGTGTCTGAGTGAAATGACAGAATGTGGTAGAGCAGATGAACATGTGAATAATTTGTTTTGTCATAAAACGCTATATGAATGGCCATTTGATGTAACAAGGACTGAAGCTCGGGCCATTATGATTTTGTAGAACTGTTGATACCTGAAGTAAGTTAGGATTTTCATGTAAACAGGAAGAATAAATCCTGCTGCCGTGAAGTTAACACCAGCACAACGTGTATCTCCTTTATTCTTACCACAGACCACGCTCTCCCTGGCTATCCAGCTAGGGAGGCAACATCCAGAACCCTACGTGACTTTGCCATAGGTCCAAGAGATCTTTACGGCCCAGTGGGATTCTCCCTCTGGCAAAAGAATTAGGTAGGTTTTAATTTACCCTGCACATTATGTAATTGAAATGTAATCAATGATGAAGTGCATTTTGTGTTTCATTGTCCGTTATAAGACAAAGCCAGGCAGTTTTTGTTTCAGAAAAAGCAAAATGTGAAGCCTGAGTTGTTTTGGGCTGATGATGAGGTTAAATTGGAATGGTTCTTCAGAAAAGAAGTCTTTAGCTACTTTCCTAAAAAAGTGCCTGGACACTAAGAAAAAGTGAATTATTTGTGTGAATTCCATGTGGTTTTTGTTTTGTCTGTACTCTGATAATTTTGTTGTCTAAATATGAAATGTCTTGTAAGCCCTTATAGGATGGGCACCTTAACTGGTGCATATAAATTCATTCATTCATTGCAGACAATCAAGGGTTTTCAAGGAAAATGTTGCTTTAAGTAATGTTAGCAAAAATGAGGAACTGGGAACGGGATGTGAGTATAGGTGGAGATGCCCAGGTGATTGACAAGAGGTGGACGGTTGAGCAGGTGGATCAGGCAGTCAGATTGTTACAGGGATTATAGCATGAGGCCGTCTGGTGGGCAGATGGAAAGTGGCAGGAGATGGAGGCCACATTAAACAGGACTGGAATAGAAATCCTAAGGGACGAATGTTGACGAGATAGAGGAACCCATCAGATAAAATCAAACTTTTCAATTTTCAGTTAAATAAATGTACAATTCCCCAATGTTAAGTAAACAAATGAGCCATATGCAACATTAATCGTCACATTGTTTCCACTTGACTTAAATTTGCAGTGTTGAAATGAAGCTGATTACTTTGCTAAAATACAGTTATTACAATAACTTAAAAATCTGTTAAAAAATATGTCAGGATTTGTCACAAAGCATGGTTACTGCCTTTTAATTTGTTTCATCTCGTGCTTTAATTCTCAGTGGCGCTATACTAGCACAGTGACGGGGACCAAAGTCCTCTTGTAACAGGAAATGAAAGGCACAAAGCTCAACTACAAAGGGGCATATGACTGGCATGTTTGAAGCAAAAAGGTATTTTAGATTAAATCAGAACCAATAATTTGCTGTACAGCACAGAGGAAATAACTGAGCTAATACTATATATTATCTATCTGTTACATTTAAGCACAGAGGAAATAACTGAGCTAATACTACACATTATCTATCTGTTTAATTCTCACACAAGTATTAGCCTATAGGGAGACAAGTATTTCATTATATTCGTATTTTTGCAGACTGTAAAAAACCTTGATTGCAACTAATATTTCCTCCTATAATAATTATCTTTGCTCGACAGGCTCCAATACGTTATTGCGTCTGTGTGTGCACGCATGTGTGTGTGTGTGTGTGTATGTACATAATACCTTGCCCTTCAGTAGCAGGTGTGTTTTAACAAGCTAATCAAACTGTGTCCACCTGTTTTTAATTCGAGTGAGACGTTTTTGAAAGACCTGTGGGCAGCTGGTAAAGGCTGAGGATCACACTCAGCAACTGTAGAACACATGGCTGCGCCACGGAGGACGCACACAACCTCACATGCACAGATGTGCACAGGCATAGACACGGGCACACCTTATATTTGTTCCGCATTACACTGCAATCCAGCAGGTTCAGGGGAAATGTGATGAGCTGAGCTGCTGCTTTGGGAATGCTTATTACATCTCTGTCAATAACTGGCTTTCCATCCAGGTATTTTGATCCAAAATATGAATTGAATTAGGGGGGCTGAACAGAAAAGGTAAATCAGATCAAATTTCTTCATTATTACAAAAGAAAAAGTTTTTCGGTTTTCCCGAGGTAGAAATGTTTTTGGCAGATGCATTAAAATACATTCAGTGTAGTAGTTTTCAGTATGACCTTGCCATTCAGAATGTGTTGTCTGATGTTCAAAAGTTCCAGTATATACATATACATCCATATGGAAAAATTCAAATGCACAGAATGAATAACAAGTATGATAATTGTTATTTATTCTGTGGATTTGAATTTTTCCATATGCATTTTATAAAGTAGAATACTGCCACTAACAGCTGACATTGAAGAGGCCTGAAATAGGCCATCAGTGATTGTAAAACTGTGTCCCCCATCCAAACCATTTTAGTGTTGTAATTTGTGCCTAACTTTGTGTCTATTTTTTCTATCCACAAAAAAAAGCTTTCTCTTAATGTTGCGTTAATTATTCATGTTTTAAGTAGCACATGGATAACTGTGCACATCATACATGTACCTGTGATTGTAATTGTTTTTGTGTGTGATTGTGTGCATGTAGGATAAACCTTAGTCCTGCCCAGCACTTAATTCTGCACCTCTGCTGTACCAGGACATCTCCTCCTCTTGTCTGCAGTATTGATTGCATTTCTTTTGCATTTGTTCCTCCATTCTTCCTGCCCTCGTCCATGCCCAACCCATTCTTATTATTTTAATGATGACAGACTTATGCATTGGCCGGGCGCATGTAGAGTAATTATGGGGAAATGAACCTGCGGGATGCATGGGCCATTGACCAGCATATTGACTTTGACTGCCACCACAAGCAATTAAACTTAAGCTGCTCAGCGTCTATAGAAGCCCCTACCTTTCTTTATTAGCACCCCACACACATGCAAACACACTCATACTGGATGCAAGGTCGCCAGAGAAGAGTTAGTCAGCATGTTTTTCTTGGACTCCAAACAAATTTAACAGCATTATCCTTTCTCAGAGTCAAAACAAAATAATTCTTGCATGAAAGACTCTGATTTTTCCCTTCCTGTTTGGCTCAGTGCTTTGAGTCAGCGCGCATTCCTTTAACGTGCCTGACACTGAGAGCAAAGAGGCTGACATGATCTAGGCCCCCCAGTGTGGACTTCTTAGTCCAAGTGCTCTACAAGTGTTTTGACATGCTTTTATCAAACACCTCTGCTGCATGGCCGGCAGCGAGGCACCAACAAGGGATATAATCCATCTGTCGAGCCATCTCTGAGTCACAGAGTGCTCATCCAGTGGGATGGGTGTGGAGAGCTGGGAGTCTATAGCTATGGCTGTTCACTTGAATCAGTCTTAGGAGGAGTGTTAGTGTGAAGTTAGCTGTCCCAAAGATGGAGGGATTGAGATTAAGAAAAAAGAAAGAAAAGGAGGTAAAGAAAGGGCCATAGCCTATACGTTAATAAAAAAAAAAAAATAGAAGGCTCAGTGGAACCGTTTAGGGTACTTTGACATGTACTTATAGTGTAACTGGAACCATTATGAACACTATTATCCTGGGAGTTTCACATAGAACTTATCTTAAATGGCCTGTCCCCAACTTTCCAAAAGTGGCTGTAAAGTATAGTGTCTCCTGCTTATTTTAAAGTTTCACTTGTCCTCCACAGAGTTTCAATGTTTAATATATTTTTAGAATTTGTTTGTCTAACTGATTTCTTTTTGGATGCTAATTTTGAGGTGTAAAACATTTCCAAGTCAAAATAATTTATGCAAGGCTGTCTGAAAAGTACAAGAGTGATAAATTCCTGAACTTCTACTACTATTCTGTAACCACAAACGACTCCAAACAGATTATCAAAAAAACAAACAAACAAAAAAATCCATTGGGTGACAGTCCTGCTGTATTTACCCAGCAATAATTAATTATTCAACCACTTGAAGGCGGCAGAGCTATAAGGCCGAGTTGTGTGTGTGTGGTGTTGTATCCAAGTAGTGAAATGGCACTCGGATGCTGCCCAAGCCGAACAAGTACTCGAATACTCGGATACTGGCTATAGCCCTATGCGTGCAGTAGATAAAGAGCAGTCATAGCATTTAATTAGAGTCATGTTTTAGTCTATAAGAGAAATATAAGTCAGATTTGTATATATCTTTGCCAGCAAAAAACAACACGTGCAGTAGATAAAGAGCAGTCATAGCATTTAGTTGAGATTTAGCCAGTTGTGTTCATAAGCGTTTCACTTAAACTGTTGTGAAGTGCTGAGCAGTGGGTGCAGTCGATTTCAAGAGCTTTTCCTGTGAAAACTGTCCTGCTGTGCTAATTTCAGGACCAACCGAAAGCCAGTGGTCAGTCTGCCACTGCCATGCTGTAAAATCCATCACCTTGCTGCTGGGCAAAAGTTGAATGTGCTAAGTGGAGACTGATGGTGGCTTGTTCCAGATTCAACTTCACAACAGTCGGCACACTACCTTTAAAAACACATTAAACTGTCATGTAATTAGATTAATTATTGAAGCATTTTGGTGGGAAGTAATCCTTAGAGAAGTGTTTAATAATTAAGGTTTGTATTGTACTGTAGCAAAATACACTAAGGCATTCACTTGTCCGTACCGCTTATTTGCCTTAACTTATTATTATTAACCTGTATTGACTTATTATTCCTCAGGGTCCAACATTAAGGATTTTTCCTGTTTGCCCTGCCAGGCAAGTACTTCTCAAATCTACAGTACTTTCCCCATCTAAATGCTCACTTGCGCTGCCTAGCAGTAGTTTAGTGAGTTAGCACTTGCTTCGTTCTGGGCAGTGTTTAGGTCGGCTCGGCACAGCTGAACTTTACGTCCGAGTGCGAAGCGTTTGTGCCAGCTTGAACACAACAGTCGCTCTGAGTTGAGCAGCAGAGCAGCCGCACCGTGATGGTTTGTTGTGTGAACGCAGCCAGACCTCGTTCTGCTCCAACTGCCTGGCGTGAGCAGCACATAAAAAAGCAGCACACTGCAACTGGCCCCTCTGAGGACAGAAACAGGAGAGGAAATACACATCAGGAAAAAAAAAATCCAATCGGGTATTTGGGCAACTGTTAATGTCGGACCCTGCTCCTGTTTTGTATCTCAAACTGATTTTAAAGCGGCAGAGGAGAAGCGATGAAGTGGTACCGCTTCTCATCACAGTCATCATTTAAAATGTTTGACTAAGAAAAGACTCTGTCCTCATTTAAAAATGAGATTACGGGCTGTGATGAAAAGCGATACCAGACGATGTTGTAGTGGTGCCACTTGTCATTACAGCATCACGTACAGTAAGTCTTTATGAGAGCAGGTCTAAACTCTACCGGTGTCAAACTACGCAAATATTCTCCGGTACTGATTCTCATCAAAGTTTGCACCTTGCAGAGTTTGCACTTTTGATTCCCCACAGAACTTTCTGATTTCTGTAATAACTTTTCCATGTTTCTCCTTCTTCTGTGCCGGTAAAAACAAGGGAGCATTTACTTGTCTTCAGGCAAGACGATAGTCTCATAAACTGTCTGATTTTTTAAAATAATGTTTCATTGACTACGCAAATATTCAAAAATCGTTGCCATCCCTAATTTATTGTCAGCTGTTCCTGCATCTGACTGCAGGATTAATGGTGTGGTGCATCTGTGGTGGCATGCAGCATGTAATTTAGTATTTGAAAGAAAAATTGTATGAATGCAAAGTGCGTATCCTAACGTTATTAGTATATTTGTAGAGCTGTTTGAAAGAACCCTCTTAAATTATCATTTGAATGTGTCTAAATAGATAGCTATATTCCCATCACTTGAATCTGTTTTTGCCACTTGTCAGTTTCCTAATTGGCACTCAAGAAGATGCTTGTGTGCCATTCAGCTTCTTTTTTCTCACTGAATGGCAGCAAGATTGCTCGTTTCTTGGTCTGCGTGCGCTCAGTCGTCCATTTGTGTCCTCTGTGAGAGAAAAGGGCATTCCTCCTGCTGGGTTTGCATGAAAGTTGTAAATTAAAGAAAGAAGTGGCCCACAGCGTTCTTTATGTCTCTGTTTGAACTTATCAGATGTGACAGATGACGGGGAGCTTTGCAGAACCAACAGATCGAATCAAAGCTCCTGTTTTGATTTCTTGTTTCATCCATCGAATATGATTGTTTTGTAATATTTATAATAAGTAATATTTTAAGTATTGTTGCCATGTTTGTGCATGCTCGTCTGTTAGGTTCAGTGTGTTCATTTCTGCATTGGTTTCTGCAAACAGTCACATGGCACAAAGTCTCAGTGGAACTAAATGCGAGTGCAGAGTTGCATATTTTCTGGATTGCACCCTCAAGCCATTTGTGTCCCTCTCCACTCTAAGTGATTCAGAGCAGTGGATTAGTGTTAGGTTGACTGTCAAACAAACAGGCCCACTGCTCGACTGGCTGTGGCTCTAACAGACCTCTTCTGTATCCTTGGGACTGTGGGCACATATTGACTGAACACCTGTACGAAAGGGTTTTAACAGACTGCTGACAGTGTCTGAGGGGAGTGGATTTTCGGTTGTCACAGCACCCACAGGTCACCTGTCGTGTCAGGGCTGCCACTGAAGCAGTAGTTAAGACAATATCTTGATCTTATATGTGTTTGGAACTTCTCCCCCTGAGAGTTACTGTCTAACAGCTTTAAATTTAACTAAATACGTATAAGGAGTCCTTTAATGTTACAATAAAAGTGATTGGTTAATATTTTAGATAACAGGGAAAAAGTAAATTATTATGAACAATAAATAACTAAACAATCCATCAAACAGATGAGATAGATATTTCAGTTTGCGTCACAGTTGTTTACTGATCAACTAATGGAGGCTAGCAAACTGTCTTTTGGTTTACCGCAGGTTGTTTGGTGCAACAAAGGAGCTAAGGAAACTAAAAACTAATTCTGTCCAGGAAATTCAGTGTAGAGGATCAAATTATAAAAGTCCAGTCAAGTGACCTTTGAACTGGCGAGTAAATAAAGGACTTATTATTTCAACAGCATACTGTCATGGGCAGAAGTACTGTGTTTAACAAAATGACTCATAATAATGAGCAATTAATTTCTGCTTCTCTAAAGTTACCTCGCTGAAGCCGTGTGCAGTAGGCCAAGCAGAGCCTTCAAGGTGGACATGCTTTGGAAAAGATGCCCTTGGAAATCCCTGCGGATGTTGTAACAGGCAGAACCATTGTCTTCTTAATACGTGATGCCTTGGAGTCCTTACTTATTTAATAAAAATCACATAAATAATGCCCTAACCGTATAAAACCACACAAAAAGAGAGCGTATTCTTAGTTCTCTGGGTCTAGCTCCACTGCAAGCTACAGCCTGAAAGAGCCAACATTTTAATGTATCTAATATTATATCTATTTCTAGGACTAAGGTAGCATGTCAGAGAATAATCACATTTGAAGAGTAATTAAAGTTGAGGCCTGGGCTAAAAGCGCTTTTAATTGATCACCCTGGATTCTCTCTAAAATAGGTTAAATACTCTCCTAAAATGAGCTCCATTAGTCTCTCGCTCACTATTTATATTCTCTCGCTCCCCTCTTATTATCCAGCTGAGATGGTTGTGATTAAATTGCCCTATACTGTACCTCCCTCGCCTCTGCATCTCTCCTCTCTCTTTAACTCACCCTCTCACTCTCTTTCTCTCTGCTGCTTGATATCCCCCATTGATCAGACACCCAGCGTAGTTTGCAACACCACCCCTCTCTGGCTCTCTCTTTCATGTACTTCTTTTTATGATAATACGGTTGCTCTAATGTATTGGTTGGCTGCATCCATGTCCGCAGCACAAGGCTTAGCAGCCTCTACCGATGGCTAAACAACCACGGACCCTCACTAATCTGCTCTCACCATCGTAATGGTTGATCTGTTTATTGACTCTTCTCTTTTTCTAACTTTTTTTTGGGAAATGCATCATGTTTTCTCAGAGCACCTCCCTGCACCCCAGCCTAACTTCAAGCAAGTCCAACAATCCAATAAAACCCAATAAAGTGAATGTCAACTGACCCTATAGGCATCAGTTTCCAATTTGCCATTGGCAGCACTTTTGAGAGGAATTTATTTCTGCCCCCCACACCCTATACCCCCCCCACACCCCATACCTGGCACGGTTACCAGTGTGAAATTCCCATTCATCATAATAACCAGTGTTGAGTGTCCATTTATCAAGCTCTGAATGCCAGTGCTTTACTGTGGCACGTTGAGCCAAGGGGATTTACCTTCTAATGACTGTTACAAAACTGTCTACTTATGAGACAAATTAGATGACAAAGAAGGGGAAAACAAGATGACCAACAGCCACCCACCTCCTCTGCCCCTCAAGGTTTTTACAATCCTTTAAGAGTATTCCTCCAATAGCAAGCTGGTTCTTCTTTTCTGCAGCTGATTACAATTCACTTTAAGCAGCCAATCTCTTCAAAGAGGACAGGGCTGTGAGGAAAGTTCACAAATCAGCAGGTTTCATATCTCTAACTCCATTTATTGTATCTCAAATTGGTTTTGCGTCGCAAAAAGGCATTCATAGATCTTTGGTTGATATTTTAAGTTCATCATTTATATTCTCTGTATAGCATCGCCACCAATAGACACACAGTCTATGTCTGTCTCTCTCATTCTTTCTCACTTCAGGCTGTGTGACTGGAGTAATATATTAATGCGATGAGTCTCTGGTGAGGCACCTTCACCACAAGACTAATCTGTAATGCAAGCCTGTATGAGCTTCATGCAAGCCAACATGAATTTGCCCAAAATGTGATTAATACAACCTCTGTATCCCACAAGGTAGTGTTTTGATGAATTAACAAATCGGGTGTGAATGTCTCCAATTTAATCACACTGAGAGATGAAACGCTGGACTGGTGGGGCAGGCTGGTTGAGTGCATCCGCAGTAATCTTTTTCCATCCATATTCTAGCTAAGATGAGGCGCAAGCGATGACTCGACAGCCACTCTGACTTGATAGAAATCCAAATGGGAGAAGATCTTAAGGAACTGGAAATAGTTCAAGCGTTTGCGGAGGCAGTTGTAATCTGTTTCCTGTCAAACGGAAGTCTGTGCCTTGTTTGTGCCAACCAGAACTGAATAATTTGTAATCAGTCTGCACCTTTACAAGCAGGATGGAAAAAGCAAAGTGTGACAACAGATATATCTTATTATCACGAGAATGCAGTACTTCAGTGGATGTTTGTGTGTATGGGGTTGGTATTAACTGCAGCCAAAACATGGTGTTTCAGTTGATTGATGGCCTGATCTACTGCATTGTTTCTCACTTGTTTTAGACAGACAGGCAGGTGGTTCTCTCAACTCAAACACAAGCCCCACCTTCTCCTGTTTATGGCCTATCATGATATTTCTCCGTAATGGTTCCATTTTGGAAATACATTGAGGAAAGTTCAGCTATGGATGTTGTCTTTTTAGTCTGTTTGTAGAACTGCTGTTGGAGTAATACTTGACCTTGAATTCCTCTTATAGGAAGCTTTTGTTCATCTTACTCAGATACTCCCTGAAATTGGTTTTGAGAGAATCATTCAAAGCCCTCCAAGGTTTTCCACATGGCTGGTTCACCAAAAGAGAAGTTTTCTCCAATTGACCAAGAAGGTCATTCCTGACTCATTCTCATGTTGAGAATACTCCAAGACTGGTCTTAGTTGTATCCTTAGATCACTTCTTGTGCTTGGCTGTCTGGATTTATTCCTGTCACAGCCCAGTGCTCGGTGTGATCAGGAAACCCAGGAACCCCCGCCTTCTGATGTTTGTAGTTGTTTGCCAAGAGCTGATCAGGCACTTGGCCAAGAAAAATATTCCGCAAATGGCCATCATTTGTTTGGGTGCTGACTCTCACCTGTTTGACCAATTTGAATAACCACTAAGAGTAAGAGGTGAAAATGGAAGGAGTTTAAGTAGTGGAGGAAACAAAGAAAGAAGAGGTGAAAGATTTAGAGGAAGTGAAAATGGATGGACTGAGAGGAAGGGATGAAAATGGAAAAGTAAACTGGGGAAGCTGACTAGCACAAAGAAGAGAGTGAGGTGAGTATAATAACAATAGCTGGAAGTAAAAGATGAAGAGGGAGAGTTTGTAGTGGATGACAAATGGCAGAAATAACTTTTCAAATTCAGTCATCCACAGTAGCGCTATAAGTGCTTTTTTTTTTTTATCAAACTGTGCCACAAGTGTCCTTACTTGTGTTTGGCATCATGCAATCTAGAAATTAGTCAGACTTTCTCTGAGTGGAGGAAAGTTTTTGAAGATCTTCAGCTAAATCAGCACTCAGTCTTGGCCACTGAATAATTGATTACTGGGTCAAGACACTTGTAAGAACTTTGATGAGTTTTTAATGTAGGGGTGAATTTCCCCACATAAAGGCTAAGAGGAGGTGGAAGAAAAAACATGCTGTTCTCTGGTTCTCTGGACTCACAAGGTAGAAAGTAAATAGCTCTCATGTTATTCAGCTCTCCCGTTCTCTTTTTTCAAATGCCTGTCTCACCTCTTTCCATCTTGCTGCCTACGTATGTATATGTAAAAAATGTAATGACCGTAGAGGAGCAGAGCCAGCGCTGGTTAGTGCGAGGGGAATTAGATGGGTAGAGAGAGAAACGCTTGCTCAAAGCCAAAACATTGTTGATCTGCTGCCTTTTCACTCACGGTTTCTCTCTAACAAGCTATATATAACTTAAGATTATGCGCATACAATAGCTGCTGCAGTAAGAGTCAGCGTGACAAAAGACATCCCAATTAGTTTGTATGTGTGTGTGCACTCACAGCTGTATCCTTGCTATTCTGCTTGCATGGATAAAAACAGCAGTGCAAACAGGCTTACCAATGCTGTGCCACAGCTCTGTGCATACAGAGGGGGACCGACCTCCCTCTGAGGATCAACTTCTGTTCAGCAACAGGATCCGAGATGCGTCGAAACAGCAGGAAACTTGTTGACTCGTTCCTCTGTTTTCAGCTTTAGCATATGATCCTACACAATGCGGTGCATTATGTGAGAGCCATATATACAATATCATGTAAGTCTACCTGGATGAACTTGCTGGAGAGCCGACTTTACTTGTAATGAGTGGTGATAATGAGTTTAACAGCTGAAGTAGTCAAGGATCAATCTTAAATAGGGATCAATCTTTGGTGAAGATAAAGTCTAGAGCTCTGGGTGAAAAAAGAAATACAGAGCTTAAACTCAATTTAAATTTTTAGATTAGCACAGGAAGTCTGTTATATCATGACTAAATGATTGAAATGGGCTTGCTCTTCAAACTAATCTCCCTGGATTTCTGGAGAACCAGATGTGCACATAGATTACATCCACTTTCTTGTGCATTCTTAGTATTTTGCATACATTTCCTTTTTCTTTAAATCACCGAATGATGCACTGAAATCTCTGTTTTCTCCCCCTGCTTTGCAGAGCAGATTAATTTTAATAATGCAGCCGCACACAGCGCTAAATATTTTCAATCAGTGTTTCTGTATAAAGCAGTATCTATGGTTAGGTCTTCCTTGTGTCCGTAGATGTCTGTAGTTGGAATTAAAAGAGGTGGTGCTTTACTGGCTGCTCGCTGTAGATACCTCTTCTAATGCTTGGCTATCTCTCTGCACACGATGAGTATTTTTAGTAACCCTTATCTCTTTATGAAACATGAGGCGCACTGCAGAGGCTTACGTACACACGTCGAACGCTTTGGCTTATGATAATGCAGCTATGTGGACAGGGGTGTGGAGGAGTGGGTGTGTGAAGGGGGTCTGGGTGCGCTAAGAGTAGAGAAATAGAATTATCGACTCCCTGAGCCATAGAGCTTTTGAGTGAGTCAAATCCCGCTTCTTATTTATTTATTTTCCTTAAACACAAACTGTTTTTCACGCCCTGAGAAAGATGAGTGAAGGGTGGGTGGGGTACGTGGCAGGGGTGACGTCAGGCAAACCGAGAGAGAGGGAAAGGGAGACACTGGTGAACGGGGTGGCACCTTGTTTGAGTTCATCAAGTTGGTGTTTTTAAGCTTTAATGAGAACTGAAACCATAGCAGACTTAGATTTGCAACACAAAACTGACGCCGCGTTAAACAGAGAGCTAACAGTATGTGTGTTCCTGTTTTTACTACGGTTGTGGCTGAATGATAACACTCAGGCTGTGAAGGCAATGTGCAGAAAATCTTTCCATAAATGAGATGCTTGTAAATGCCCCACTCTGCTATGAAGGATTTATATCAGAAAGCTGCATGTGAAGGATACAAGAAGAGCTCAGTTTTTCCTCCAACCAAAAAAAATCTGTGAATCCTTTGACAATGACAGATTCAACTGTTAACTCTGTCCCATGATCAGCTCTGACCTCCCGTCACCTGCACACTCTGCCCTGATCCCTCAGCTGACATTTTTATCCCCATTATTGCAGAAGTTATCTAAACCCAATTACAGTCTGTTATGAGTCAAAGAAACATGTTTTAGGGCTTCTAATCCGGCTGTAGAGCATTTGAGAGGACACAGTCTGCCCTCAGTGGACTGACCAACACCCCTCTTTTAGCAGCAGATGTGTGTGCTGCATTTTTATGATGCTGGATGTCAGTGCAGGCTTAGGTCCTTGAGACCATTTTGTAAGACTAGTCTCAGGAATAAACTGCACTATTTTCTCTCATGACAGGCAGCCCACCTTATGTGGGTGGGATTAGTCAATCTATTAAAAAAAAACTGTCAGTTTAATTTGACAGTGATGGTAGGTTTCAGCTCCTCAAACAATGACACTAAATTAGGCTGTAATTTAATGGATAGCTGTGAAATCTTGTATTATATTTGACATTTATGGTCCCCAGAAGATGAATCTGAGTGTCTTGGTGATCCCTGGACTTTTGGTTGTTCGTGCTTTTTGGTGAAATGTCTCCCAAATGGGTCATGAAATTCTGTACATTTGTAGTTTCTGGAGAGTAGATTCTGATACTTATTCAGATGATTTCCCTTCATTATCACATGAGATAGAAATGTGAGCATGTTAACATATGACAATGTACATTATGCTAATGCTACTGTTAGCCTTTCTCGTATCTTAGTGTAGATACATAGAGCCACTGTTTTTGAGTATGATTACCAAATTGTGCCCATTAGACTCATTCATCTAAAAACAACCTCATGGTAGGCTATCTTCAGATCTAATACGTTAACATCAACTGATTAACATTTAAAAACCCACTGAGCTTTACAGTGGGTTGAGCAGGCACCCCATGTGCAGAGGCTACAGTATAGTCCTCGCTGCAGCCGACCCCATTTCCTATCAATATCCAACTATCCTATTAATTAACGGCAAAAAGCCCCAAAAATATACTTACTGGTAAAGTGAAATCATCAGTAATGGTAGGATAAGCTCTTAAATTTAGTATTACATCATAAATCACAGCCACCTCCTGTCAGCAGCAGAACAACTAGAAAGAAAGAACAACACATCTGGTCAAATTTCCCATTAATAACGGGGCCTATTTTACAGTCTCATCTCAGACAATGATGTGACCGGCCCATCCCTAATAGCCACTGAGCTACTGCACCTCCAGACTGAGAGAGACTAAATGAGGTAGTAAGTATGGTTCCCCACCGTCCCCCTTTGGCTATTAATTAGTTGAGTTGGATCCCAGGGCAGACCAGGACACATTGGAAAAAGGACATCTTGCGGCTGACCTGGAAGTGCTTGGCTGTTCCCCAGGAGGGCAGCTGGAGGACGTCACTGTGCTGAACAATGTCTTGGCTGGTCTGATTGCCCCATTGCTACTGCTGCACTGAGTTGAATAAGTAGGTAGAAAGGGATGGGTGGAGGGATGGATGAGTCTCCGGGGTTCCTGACTCCCACAAAGATTCACTCATCTCCTTTATTATCTGTTGAAGGGGACGTTTATTCAATAGTAGTGTTTGATATTCACCCATGTACAGTATTTATTCGTTTGTGCCAGTTGTCTAGGCGATGTAATTCAAAATGGATAAAACGAGCATAAAAAAATTGGAGCGTGAAGGTTCATTATTGACCTTGAAAATAGCAGCTTTACAAAAAGATCCTCAACTACACGTCCAATAACCTTTTCACAAAACTTTCAGTTCTATCTTTTTTGCTGTAAAAAGCAGTCAGATTAATAGTGAGCCTGTGGGGAAATACTTGCTCTGGGTGACTCAGCACATCTGTGCTGGTCATGTCATTTGTTCCCAATATTTTTTATTGGCTTTTGTTTATTACATCACAAAAACAAATTACATGAACAACTGGACCACAATAACATAGGTCAAATCTATGCTGATCATTTCTGCCACTCTATTGATCAGCAGCAAGTGGCAGCATAGCAAATCAGAAGAAAACTACAAGCAAGGATATTATTTCTGTATGGTTACATGATACATATATCTCGTACATGTATTGATGAAACAGTCCGATTAGCCCCATGGGCTTGTGACCCATAGAGCGATGTATATAAAGAGCAGGAATCCCCCTCCTGAATTTGTGTCTGGAGGGGGATGGGGTGGATGGATGGACGGGTCAGCAAAACAAAGGAATATGACAAGAGCTGAGAGGTGAACTGCTGTGGAAAAAAATGTGTTCTAGCCACTTACAAAAAAAACAACAACAACAAAAGACAAAGCCTCTGAAGGAAGCGAACAAACAATTCAAGTGTTTGCTATATTTGGAGTTGTTCACTTGCTGGTAAACAGCATTTTGGAGTACATTTTCCAAATTTCAAACATTACCATATTACTACACTATGCCCACATACGTCACACTATGCTATCCCTTCAACAGTAAGTACTTTTTTGAAACCCTAAGGTATTTTTGTTAACCTCACTAACTTGTTTTTGTGCCAGACTTAGTCAAACCATAAGTGCAGATCGTGTAACAAAAAGCACTTTTAAGAAACAGTTTTGAAATGCACAAACAAACTGTGCGACAGGTGTATCAGATCAGAAAAATGTTTTTATATTGTTTGGACAGCAGAATAAGTGACTTATTTTGTTATTTAGATTGGACAACATATTTTTTCAAAAAAAAAAAAAAAAAAAAAAGGTCAAAGGAATATTAAGTTTAAGTTTGAGTTTAAGCTCAGATGTAGCATGGAACTTACTGTGCAATTTCTCAAACACTGTCACCACATGTCAGTGTGTTCTGGTCTTGGGGTCCAGTTATTTTTCAAAGTAGATTTGACAGTTTTTTGACACACTTGGAAAAGCAACTATGTCAGATATAGATCAGCAACTAAAAAGGCCTAATCTATATCTGAGGAAATGTGAACTAGGCACAGAAATGAATTATGTCACATCTGAAAATGACTTGTTCATTAACAACGTCTCGTTCCTTGTACCAAGACCTCACATTTGCTTCATTTCTTTATTTATTTTTCCCAGCTGGCAGTTCATGAGGAGCTGGAGATCGATATTGAGCTTGCAACAAGAGGGCAGAAAGTCCAGTAGTGGAGCAGCTTAACAGCTCCACAAAGACCTGGATGTTTGAGCTGGGAGGCAGGAGATCAATGGTGTAAAATAGGAGAGAATTAACAATGGTAGCAGAGCAAGGGGAGGACAGTCTGCTTTGACCTGGTGTGTGTTGAGACGACAGGCTTCACCCTGTCGCCCCGATAATCGCTCCACTGGAGGGGGATAAGGCCAAACAAGAATGGCTGTGATAAAGTCAAAGCTCCAATGTGTCTGAGTAAGAGTAGTTGCCCCGGAAAACCAAAGCTTATTATTAGGACTGTGAAAGTTAAATTAGGTTAGCAACCTCCTACGGTGGAAGGAGCATGCGTTAATTTATGCAAGGTGGGGAAAAGTGCTGGAAAAACAAAGTCAAGTAAAGGTGGTTTCTCAAAAGAGATTTTCCTCAAATGGAACAGCATCACTTATTGCATCTAAAAAAAAAAAGTACTCATATAAAAGTACAAAATAAGTTAGAAATTATGAGTTAACAATTTTTAAAAGGAGTGGAGAGGACAGGTAAAACATGTAAACTGGTGATAATGATGATGACCATTTAAAAAACACATCTTTTGTTCCCAGATGCATTAGTATTGTGCATAAATGGCATTCTTAGGTGAGAACTGGAAGAAATTAAAGTATTCCTGTCAGACAGGCACCTTGCAGTCTGTGCAACTTCTAATTACAAATTTATCCTCTGTTGTCAGTTAAAACGGGTGCAGTCCTAATACAACAGTCCTGCAATAAATCCTCCTTCATAAAGGTTATGATGTTCGGTTTTTATTAAAGTTGTCGAGAGATGTTGATTCATTTGTATGATAATTATGGAGGGTGTTTTGTGCGGTGCTGTTGAACTGTATTGCATCATACAAATAGTTTTTTTCTGTTATTTAACTGACCTTCATTGAAACAAATGGGGTGGACAAAGTAATAGAAACACCCATGCTGCCATGGCTGGTGTCCAGAGAATTTGTTTAGCAATATTAGACTAAATAAATTTAAAAACTGCCTCTTTTATAGAACTACCAGCAGTAATTGTGGAACACCTCTGTGTTAGTCTGTTAGTGTTTTTTTTTTAATAGTCCAAACATTAAATGAACAAAAAAGAGAATTTTCTCTTTTTACTTCCAGCCCAAATGTAATATAATGAGAACTTTTGTTCTATTAATCAATGACTGCTGTGAAATTAGTTTATTTTCAATGCCACAACTGTTCTTTAATATTTAATCTCCCCAAGTAACTTTTGAAAGCTCATCTTTCTCCACAGTCTACTCTGAGCTTGCCTTTCTTCTCATCCTTTTTTTTTTTTTTTTTTGGCTCCTTCATTAGATTAACATTGATATTCATTAACACCTGATCTACCCAGTGTGCCTGTGCACTGGGCCTGGCACTGTGCCTCCATAGGAAATCAATGTTATTTTCATTCATCCAGCTGGGAGGGCCCACATCACTTTGCTTCCACATGCAGTAGTTGCAGAGGTGATTAACAGGCTAGTAAAGAATGGTACATAGTGATCCTTAAGTAAAAACTGTGGCACTGGTCCTCAGACATCACTGTAGTGATGAATAAACATCTTTATGCAAACTCGGGAGTCTGTAAAAGCAGAGATGAAGTAGGGATGGAAAAAGACAGAGATAATGCATGGGTTATGGTTAATCAGGTCTATCACCGCTCCTCTCTCCCATTACTGATCAGGAAATGAAGGATGAGGACGAGTTGGCCAATTCCCCCAAACTCCCAGTGGATGCCCTTGAAAGTGACAAATGGCTAGGTTAATTGTGTCAGGGTCATGGCCATTTGGCGGGAATGAGCCACTTTATTTGGAGCGAAAATCCATAAAGGGAGTTCGCTCCCAATCTACTCTGTCTCCGTTTGGATCCAGTGAGGGATGGCTCTCTGTCCTCTGGGAAGGATCCTTAACCGTCCCATGTGAGTACAGTATATACTCTATGACAAGAATCAAGCAAAGAATAAAGTTAATTTTCCTCAATTTAACATTTCCGAGTCAGCCGCTTGACGGTCAAAGATGTATCTCTTTCTCAAACTACCCACCACCGGGGATCAATTGCACTTCATTTTCTGCCTGGTATAGATGAAGCAGGGGGGGGGCATCTCCATTGAAGAACTATTGAATTTCCTGGAACAGCATTCACCCCTAAATACTGCCACCTGTTTACTCCCGGATCTCCCCTTCAGTCCCCCTCTTAATGCATTTTCAGATATCTCTTTCACAAACGCTGAAGAGAGGCCAGACAAACAGTTTGAATTTACATCTTAGCAAGTACACGCAAGGTTGAGTAGGGTCAGAGCTGAGCCATAAAGGAGACAAGCGTTGGGGCTTGTTGGGCTGGTGTGGAGTGTGTGTTGGCATACTGTCAGTGGTAACTATGAGCAGAGATTTTTTTTCTGGGCAGAGGCAAGCAAGTGGGGGTCTGTGTATCTGAAGCAAAGCCAGCTCCATCCTCTCTGCCATGCTGAGATTAGGGAAGAAGAGGAGGCTTTCATATAACTGACTCTCCCTGTGGCATGACTGCGGAGATGCAGCGAGAAAAGGCAGGGAAGCGGGCAGTCAGGATGGATGGATGGATGGATGGATGGATGGATGAGGGAGGCAAGGGATTTAAGGAAATAACATGTGAACTGGTTCAGAGGAAGAAAGTGAGATTGAGGTCTCTCTTTGTGTGTTGCCAATATAAGGAGACGTATGTATGTGTGTGTGAGTGTATATATGTACGTGGGGCTAGCACCATCCTCCAGGACTCTGATAATAGGTTGTAGAGAGCTGACAGACCTCATTCTCTCCATCCGCCCCCTTCCCTATCTGTGTTCCTTCTTTTTTTTCCCAGCCTGTCTCTATCTTTCTTGCTCATTCAACCCCCCTTTCTCCCCTTCTTTCTATTTATCTAGCTCGGTTTCTATGGGAGCAGCCAGCCCGAGGAGCCTTGAAGTCGGAAAGGGGAAGGAGGAAGAAGTAAAGCCAGGTGTGCAACGGGAGCATGATGGGCCCTGAGGTCGGGCTGAGAGGTGAGGGACAGACACTGGAGTGTGTGACAAAAGGATGAGCTTCACTGCTAATGACTCCCACAGGGGAGACCAGCTGCTCAGTTTGCTCAAGCTTTTTACACATGCACACCGCTACCGTGCGGGATTGACTCGGCAGTGTGGTAGAGCATGCACACGAAAACAAAAACTTTACAAGACTTGGACATCAGGAAAGAC
Organism: Decapterus maruadsi; assembly: GCA_030347415.2. Taxonomy (NCBI): domain Eukaryota; kingdom Metazoa; phylum Chordata; class Actinopteri; order Carangiformes; family Carangidae; genus Decapterus; species Decapterus maruadsi. Next base: position 8,087,636 of record CM064897.1, read on the forward strand.
ACGCGCGCACACTCGGAGCCCCCACCGCACCCGTACTCACTGTCCTCAAATTGCACTCAGCTGTCATGGGACATGATGCAGTCTCACTTATGAATTCAGCTGTTACATTCCATCTACTCTGTGTTTTTTTTTTTTTTTTTTTTTGTCCGCGGCTATAAAAGGGATGTTTCGGCACAGTAAAGCATAATCAATAATACATTGGACAGTCATCTGTGTGATAGCGGGAGATTTCTAACAACCTCCCCAATGCTTAAACAAAGGAGCTCCACTGTATGGCAATGCATGTGAGCCCTCTAGTGTTAGGCCGCGCACTAGTTTCATGTACTAGGAGGAGGAGGAGGATGAAATAACAGCAGCAAAAATCGGGCTCAGTGCCATGTTGGTGTGCTCCTTTTATAACGCTGTGCACTGTTTGTATGTTGTGTTGCATATCCCACGCATTTTGAGCTCAATGGCTGAATGGTTCTTTTTTTGTTTGTTTGTTTTTACCTCACACAATTTGCAAACTGTAATTTACATCGTCAGAGCGCAAATGTAATATCTTGAATGGAAACATCGAGACAAAAGCACATGTTTACTCCCATTCACGCAGCATTTGAAATGGGCAATGACATATAGGCCTTGATATTCAATATACAATATACCATTCAGGTGACATTTTCCTGCATATTTTCACGAGAGGAAGAATGTCCGCCAGTTTAGGAGGCATGAAAACCCTTCAAGGCCTGGACTCTATTTGGCGAATAATGTGATATTAAGTAGATGTGACATTTTAAAAGAGGCTTTAAAATCCAAGCATTGATCAAATGCAGGGTGACAAGCATCATAGCTCAGTTAATGGCTTTCTCGATGAGACTTTCCAGAGGTTCACTGATGGACTGTGGGTATGTCATGGCAAGCTGCTGCGGATGTCCCTATAGCTGCATTTTCATTCGCACTAAGTGGTCGTAATTTAGCTATTCAATGCCATGTTTGTGTTTATACATGAGCAATAGTTAAACAAGCTGTACACAAATCACACTCATACATGCACCGGCAAGTGTCACAGCGATGCCTCAACACGAATGTTAATGCCATGGCTAAATCAAAATGAAACTTTTCTTTTGACCAAAGAGGAGGAGGGTTGGGAGGGATGCATTATACTAACCTTGGTTCATTGTATTTTTTAGTTCATGTTTATTCACATATGACTGATATGATCTTGTACGTATACCTCAGTGTAATTCATTAGTCTGTTGATTCACATCAAACATGCTTTCAAGGCGATTTCATTCACAGAGGTGAGCTGAGCTGCATCCTAAGCTTTCCAAGCCACGTTTGCATTCCGGAGTGCAGGGGACAAAGATGCTGCCGAATTATCGCATAGGACATCTGGTTAAGTGATTTTGTGCCAGACGTCCCTTGTCTAAGAAGGTCCTTTGTTAGGAGCGGTTCTTGTCCTACAGGCATCAGTAATTGTTGGCAGGTAGCGACACAGACAGAATTAAAAACAAAGTGTTGGACATCAACAGTGGGAATCCATTTACAGGCATCGGAAACGGCGGTCAGTTGTTGACGTCACTCTGCTTTGTGTGCTCTAATTATGAAGCTACAGCCAGCAGCCTGTTGTCTTAGCCAGCATAAAGCCTGGAAGCAGGGGAAAACAGCTAGCATAGCACTGTCAAAAGGTTAGAAAAAACAAGATGATCAGCACCTCTAATGCTCATTAATGAAAAACTTTTACCTGGTTGCTATTTCATGGCTTTTCCCAGTGACCTTCCGGAGTCACTTTGGGCGGAGTAAGGTCAATTGTTTACCCCAGAATCCAGCCCTAAGCTAAATCTATAACATGGCAAGTGCAACTGTGTAGCTTCATGAGGCTGTATTGGAAAAGCAGACTTCCTAAACTGTTACTTTTTTAAATTTAATTTACAGTGGAGATTAGCTCAGTTGCTCAGCTGTTTAGGTTTCATTATGCAGACATTTGCTTTAAGAGTGAGGAATGTATTCATGTTGAATGTTCGCTAACCCATGCATAACCCAAATGATCTCTGGGTAATGTATTATTTTAGTAAGAACATTAAAATTTTAGGCCTATGACATGCTGAAGTCCAGACTTTGGTTTTGCAGATTATCGTTCATGTGCAACTTGTTGCCCACTGATGTCACATGATATTAGATCACACTTCAAGTTATTCTACCATGTTTAACACTAGAGTAAGCAGAACATTTTGAGTGCAGCACAAGCGTTTTTGCAGACACTGCATCCCTTACAAGTGTCCTCATGAATGTGCGGCTACAACAGCTGCCGATAGCACAGTGAAACCACTCAAGCCTGGCCAATCAATTTTTTTTTTTAAGAATGCGCACAAGTATGCATGCATCAACAGTGTTTGTGCATGTGCTGAGCTACAGCGTGTCCTTTCTAGTTTTTTTTTTTTTTTTTTCAGCAGTCAGCATAGATGAGTTTAAAAAACAGGCAGGTAATTGATGGATTGGACTAAAAGGTCATGATACAAGGGCATGGTGGGGCCGCACTGGAAAAAGACTGTTTCACCTCTGAATGCCTCTGCTGCTGACGTACAAATCAATCACTGTGACTGAATGCCAAAAAGAACATGCATGATGAATTTTGCTCTCCTATATCACATTAGTGTGGATAGTTTATTGTATTTTGTTTGAAGTTAATTGAATTTCAGGAAGCAGATTGTTGGCTGGTAGAAATAAGTCAAATATTGAGTCTGTTGTAGTTAATGTATACAAATAAAAATTCATATTTAGATCAATTAGAATATTAGTTATACCTATAAATAGTTAATGGCAAATATTTTTCATTAACAATTAGAGCCCTGCTGCAAACATTTTTAGGATTTCTGCTCACTGGATGATAATGTGGTCCCTGCATATTTATTTGATTTCCACGCCGTCTGCTGTGTTTGAAGTGGGAAGTGTTTCTTGTGGCGTTGACAGTTTTACCATTCTAACTTCATTTCCGTTGGCAACCAACTCAAGACTTGGCCAAATGGACATGCCAATTACCGGCATGTCCAGACCTCCTGCTCTGATTGGTTGGCTGGCAAATAAAACATTTTGTGTTGTGCACTTTATGGAAGCCTAATAGGAGACAAAGCAGAGAACAGATGAAGCAGATTGTGTGAGGGAGGGAAGGATGAAATGAGAAGGAATAATCCCTCACTGTGAAATCATCCATTTGATACTCTGAATTTCGAGAAAGGGATGCCCTCCTCCTCCCCCTTCTTGTGCACACAAGCTCCCCTCCAAATGTGGAGTTTTCTCACACAGGCTTAGAAAATCAGTGAACTCCATCAGCGGCTGGTGCGAGTTTGACTCTCAGCACAGTTTGTCTGGCCAACTGCCGCGCTGTGTGAGTGCTCTCCTCGAGCTGCTGCGGGCTCGAGCTGCCCACATCCCTCTCCACCGAGACCGGCCTCCTCCTCCTCCTCCTCCTCCTCCTCCTCTCCGCTTCTTCGGACCACTACTGCTGGCAGTGGGACTGAGCACTCAGTGGATGTAGAGAGAGACATAACAGGCTTCAATTCCCCAACTCCCACCAGGAGAGTCACTCTAAGATTAATGAGTGTTGCGATGTCTGCTGGCTACATGCTTGGCCATCAAAAACCTGGACCAATGGATGCAAACTAACTTCAAGGGATGTAGGGGGTTTTGTTGAAGTTTTTGGATGGAGTTTTTTTTTTTTTTTTTTCAAGCTGTGCTCAAAAACATCACTAGATGGATGTCACTGAAAAAAGTGCTCTGTATTCATTTCGTCTTTATAAAACATGAAACCCTATACAGTACGTGCTCCATCCTAAGACATTTCAGAGGGAACCTACGTAACACAGGATGGATAGGGTAAAGAAATAATGAGCAGCAGCTGGAATACAAGACCAACACATACTGTATAAGGGTTACTGGTATATTTCTTCTCCCAAGGCAATCTTATAACACCGATGTCGTTCCTCTGTTTTCTTTGTTCCAAGGCCTCTTATGAAGGCTGCCTTATTAGTCATGTAGACAATAGAAACACATTTCATTTTGTCAGGAAGTCACCCAGACGGACAAGTCTGTGGCAGGAAATGAAATGAATAAGGAGGGAATGGCAGGAGTGAGTGGCTGGGTTGACATTTGCTGTGATTAGGGTTTGTAGTGGCGAATGTGTCTCTGGCAACCTCTCACACAATATCTTTGTTTCGTCCTCCTCAGTCACCCCCTACGTTCCACTTTTCCTGCTGCGTGAAGATGTTCATGACCTTTAGCCTGGGTGTTTGGCTGGGTGTAAGCTCAAAATGAGAACACGCAGGTGCAACGCGGAGCAGTTGGACAGAAGAGCGGAGCCAGGTGACACCATTTCTCCAAATTTTGTCAGGTGTGTGACTCTAAATGAATTTTAGTAAATACAGACAGACGACTGAATATCATTATACATGCACAATTCCATAATGAGGAAGTCAACATGGATGTCCCTGCATATGGGCTCGCTTCTACCCCCGTTTCCACTGTTTGTGGCCTGTGTGCAGATTTGCAGCACACTGCGACCATTTTCGGTCTCCTCCGGCCACATCCAGAGTTCCCCTCCATCAAGGGCATAATGGTGCGATCCGTCGGCTGATAATGGCGGTGTGATCCACAGGTCGACCAACCCGGCGCCCGGGCTGAACAGCCTCTCTCTCACGGCCCATTACAGTCTGCTTAATGACCACACTGATGACCCAGACTCTGTGGCAGGCTGTCCTCACGCTGCCTGTTTAAAACAACATCTCACTCCCCCTGTATTCAGCAGCCTGCATACGGGGGGAGTGTGAAATGGTGGATTTTATATGGTGGTTTTAGTTTGGGTTTCCATTATCCTGCCAGAAAATTGAAGCATTACAGTAGGAGATAGTTTATTCATTGTAACTCTATTCTTATACACAAAATAACAGAAATAGAAATGTGCAGGACATTGAGTACTGGATAAGCATTGACACCGTGATGACCTACGTGAATGAGAACTAAAAATGAAATCTGCGTTCGTAAAATAATAATATTTAATGGAATGAGTTTAATATATGAGCTATGTGAATTAAATAAAAAAAAAATCTAATAATGTTTCATAAATGCAATAATACAAATATTGAAACCTTCATTCTTGTAATGTAAAAACAAAGGTAAAGCAAACTTGATATTAAAAATGATATGGAAAAGTGTTTAAGACTTTAATTAAAAACCAGCGGTTGTGCATGTTGATACTGTATCAGAGTATCAATGAGGCTTTCCCTGTTGAATAAATGTGAGGATGGCAGTTTAGTTCTTGAAGAAACATTAGTGCGTGTTTGAAGTTGCAGTAGTTAAGCAGTGGCTGAAATTTTAGTTGAATATGAAGTATGTGTGTGACCTGTGTGTTGCTGCAGTGTATGAAAAAAATATTGCTGTTCCAAAAGTGAAACATCTCCCCACAGAAATGCAGACAGAGTAACGTGTTTGCAATGCAGCATGAGCTGCAAAATGTCACGAGAGAGCAGTGGCTGGATGAAAACCTATCCTATCCATAATTAACCACATATTATGAAGTGTGTGATGTTTAACAAGCCCAATAACAACAACATTTTAATGGCAAATAACATTTCACTTGTGTCCCTGAGTCACTTGATCCAGAACAAGCAGGTACTGGCAACTGGACTTTTTTTTTTTTTAAACCCTATAATTAAGCATCTGGCAAAGCAGGACCCATAATCCTCAGTCTGCACACACACTCTGTGTCACTTCCACTGCCGCTGCACTGGTTTGATGTCCCAGAGACTTATTATGTGAGCAAGTGATGACGACTGTTTTGCACAGAGGTAAAGCCAGCAAACACTGAAGGACAGATGCATGTATGTAACTGTCTGCCTGATGGATACTTGCATTATATCACATGATACCCTATGTGCATCTCCAGACTTGATTCAGTTCCAGACTGTTCCACACAGATGGACATAGGGAAAAAAAATCTTCACGTCTGTTCAGGCAGGGCTTTTCCGACATGTTGGGAGGCGGTTTGATATTCCGTAATTATATCCAGCCTGTGGGATTGAGGGAGGCATAGAGGATGTTCAAGTTTCCTCAAAAACAATATCCATGTTGGATTTCTGCCTGCTGTCACATTTTCAACCTCAGAAGTCTTAATTTGCAGCCATGGACTATTAAACAAGTGAAATGCGGTGTGCAGAGAGAATGTCTTCCTTTTGGCATAATAAGTGATAATGTGAATTATCTAAGCAAATTTGTACTTTATATCTAAAAGCAGAGGTAATTACTCCTCTCATCTGGCTAAGAGATTTTGAAGAATCCAATTTTTTTTTTTGCTCTTACTTGGCCATTTCCATATTTGCTCAACCCCGCCGCCACCCACCCCACCTCCGTCTCTCCCTCCCTCACTCCTGGGCTGTTATGATATGCGGCCATGTTGTACAGTGACTGGAAATGACTGATGATCTCTCTGAATGAGTAATACAATCAGAGCCATGGGGCATCAGAGTGGGGAGAGAGAGGAGGAATAGATCAGCCGGAGATATGGGACCGAATCTGGGTATCTTAATTTAGTGGGCCATAATTAAAAATCTGTTTGCCAGTTTTTCCTCTCCCTGCTCCGCAGTCCCACCTCCCCTTGACAATTAAAGATTTAATCACCATCTGCAAAAAGAGGCTGGGAAAGTATGTCTGACCCAAAACTCAAAATGCGAGATGATGCTGTTGAGGGACAACATTTGGAGAACTTGGACACTGTTTATTTGCTGTCCATTTCCATCCAAATATGAATCTATTTACCGACATAATTACTGATATAATGAGCCACTGGAAACAGGCACTTGTGACAGCGCTTGCTTTTTTGTTTTTTAATTTTGTTACGTGCCAAAACATAAGAAACACATCTGAGCTTCCAGTGAACCTTTCCGGAAAATCAAAATTTAAATGCCTTGTTGTGGAAAAATTAGGAAGCATCTTTTAATGAATCCTGTTATTATACTTATGCCTTTCAGAGTACAAAATAAAGTGATGGCTCCATATTGTGAGTTAGGTTATAAAAGCCTGACATCATTCCACATTTGAATTCCGCAGTAGCGCATTTTGTCCGTCCAACAGGCCAATCTGTACACAACAGCTAGAATATCAAATATGCTTCTGTAGTCTGTGCTGGGAACACTATGTTCCACATCCAGCTCCAACAGTTTCCCCCTCTCTCCGTCTCTTTCTGAATGCATCTAGAGGCCGACAGCAAACCTTGAAAGACAACATCACACAAACACAGCATTTCTTCTCTAAAAATTTCAACTCCCTGAGTGTTCATGCAAATCGTAATGATTCTTGGAACTTCAGCCCTCCCGTATGAAAAAAAAGTGGCTTTTATTTGAGAAATGGAAATTTTAGACCTTTGCAATCTCGGTTTCTTATTTCAATGTGATCAACCTCCTGGAGTGTGTACTGTATTTGCTTGTTATTGAATCTTTCTGATTTTTTTCAGCAGTCCTATTGTAAAGCGGAAATTGTTCCTCGGGATAAATTTATTCAAAAAAACATGAAAATCATTTTAGTTGGAAAATACACACTAAATCAAGTGTGATTCTCAGTGATCCCTGGGCATTCATTTCTGGTGTGCAACTGCCGAGAACACCCATTCAGAGGATAAAGACACTGGAAATCTATTAAGTGAAGTGAGTTATACTCAAAGTTAGTTTGAGTAGTTTAAGTTTAAAGTAGACAGCGCTGTGATTTGAGGAAGAATAAATTGAGACATTTCTCCACAGGCTCTACTAGGGCAACTTTCTTGATTTAGCAGAAGTCCAGCCTTAAGTCTACCCTGGTTCATTTGATTCCTTTATCCATTCCTTTATGAAATGAGGATCAGTGAAAGAACAAGTTTTATATCCATGGACAGCCACCGGATTTGCTGGTGATAAGATATGATCGTCCTTTATTGGTCCCACAGCGGAGACATGAGCAACAATTTGATCTGGGTTTTACAATGTTTTTTTTTGTTTTACCTGTGTTTTCTTTCATTTTTTTATGTCTCCTCTTTGTTTGTGTGTCTCAGCTGTAAATTGATTTTTAGCTTTTCAAGTCACAATTGCCCACAGTAATCACTCAGGTTGGCTGTCATGGTGTTTAATTCGCAACACTCTGATGCAAACACATTGATTGCTCATAAACTGTCAGCATGTCCTTTTGTCACATATACCAGCAGATGCATGCGATGCATTTTAACAACAGAGTTTCATCGTGATAAGTATTGTAGCGCACCACTGACAGTCTAGAAAAAAGAGACACAAAACCTTGTCAGTACAGGGAGTAAGATATTGTATTTGCACAACCTCTAATGTTGTACATGAATGACACTAAGTGCACTAAATGGTCAGACACATTTGCTGCTTGCTGACTCCCTCATCTGAATGAGGGTGTGACTGAGGCTTCAACACATATCTGAGTGTGTCTGATGTTTCCTCGGCTAACCTTATTGCTACTCACTGCTCTTTCACTGGTCAGCCGATGTGGTGGGCGGGTACGAGGCCTGATCCAGAATTTCTCAATGACATACTTTAAAATACGTCTGGAGGGAAACTTTAATGCTTTTTCGGTGTGTCTAAATGTTTTGGCATAAGATTACTCTAAGCCCCAGAGCTAAGCAAGTGGGAGTTTGTTCTGTGTTAGTAGCAATCCTCAGATAGAAGGAAAATGACAAGGAAGTAGAAGGACCGTCAGTTAAGTGCTGTTTCTATACGTTTTCCCCCACTGGTTTGGGGATTATGTATCTAAATACATTAAAATAATGCTTTGAGATGATAGTTTTATTTAGTATCAGCTGGCATCTTATTGTTGTTCAGTATGCTCCATGCACTGTTGATGATTTAAACTACCGGGACTTCTAGATTTACTACTAATTAAACACAGTTTCCAAGCTGATGGCAATGCCGTTGGACTTTCAGGTGACCAACCTTAAGACTGTGTTGGGCCAAGGCTTGAGATGGAATTCTTTTCCTGAGAAACCATAGTAGTTTGTTTTATAATAATTATTATACATTTTATCTAACATTGACAATGCACGTCAATAAACATTGCCTATTGTTCATCTGTAGTCCTTGGACAGATGTTACAGCATCACCTTAAAAACAGAACATGAAGTGATATCTCACTAGTTGCTCGGTTCAACAGTGCTGTAGCTCAAAAGCACAAAGATGTCCAACAGAACCTAACCCTGCAATAAAGCCCTTCACTTTTCCTTTGGGATCATCACCAAGTCCAAATTTAATACATCCTCTTGGTTTCTTATTAAATACCTGCAAATATAGCATCATTCCCCTTAGCTCCTCCTGCAATTTATGTTAAGTGCTTCTAAGAAATGATAAAACAATAGCAGCAAATCAATCAAAGGTAAATGCATAGTGAGAATTGTAAACAGTATACCTGCTAAAATCAGTACGCTAAAGTTTTCATGGGACTATATTAGCATGCTTATAATAGCTCAAAGTGCTGCTGTGCTCAGAGCTACTAACACAGCTGGTAGCAGACAACGAGACTTTTAGAGAGAATCCTTTACACAAGGCATCATTATCTCTGTCATTTATATCAGCCTCAAAAGAAACTGTCTGAATATTAATACATGTAAGATGGAAAACTGAATCAGCCCACTTGCTAGCATTGTACAGTGTTGAGTGCACATTTGCTGTAATGCAAAAACAAAAAAAAATTACACAGTGAGACAAAAAAGCCCCATTCTTTGTGGAGGTAGTGGCAGAGAAACTAAAGAAATCAAAAAGGGAATAGCACACTTGTGTATCGTGTGTAATTTGAAAAAAATCAATAGGGACATTTAATATTTGCTCAGACCTCTATTTTTGTGCTTTGAGTCTGGAACAAACTAAATCTCCATGTAAAAGATGACTTTATCTCAGACTTACCACTGTCTGTAATTAAGTCACAAAGTAGAACTGTCTGGAGTTATCTGTGGGGAGAAGGTGGGCAGGGAAACTTCGAGACAGTGACATATCATGAATTACAACTCAGCCTATTTCCTGGCCAAGTCTTATCAGGTTCAGAGACCTGTTCTAAAGGGGAGCTTTAGTTTTGTGTATCAGGCCAGTGCTTAATGGAATTGATGGCTCTGTATCAACTTTGGGCCAACAGGGGGTGCGGGGAGGGGGGGGACTGGAGCTGGTGGGACTCAGACGAGCTGTGCCAAAAAAACTGAAAGTCTCCTCAGCCTCTTTGACTGAGGTTGCTGATATCAGTTTTCGAGTTAAGTACCTAAATTATGTGGTTTATGACCGTTGGACAGATCATTTCGCTGGAACATTACTGTTTTGTTTCTAGTATGTTGTGTGTTGGAGAATAGCTGCCTCCTGAGTGGTAGCTGTAATCGCCTCAGAGGAAAGATAAATGGAGAAATGAGATGATGAACAAAGAAGATCGATGTGCCAATAGCTGCAGGGATAGACAATAAAAAGAGAGAGGGCCTCTTTGTGTTTTATTTCTTTTGATTACAAACCAAAAATATAGTGAAGCACAGAGTAGCAGGTATTAGTGTGGCCTGGTGTGTTGTCAGCCACGCTGACCCGCTGACTTCACTTGCAGGGAGCTAACAAGGCAACGTCGCTTTTTGTCCGGTGCCCAGAACAGGAGGAGGCCGGACGGGGTAAGGAGAGGCAAATTATATCCCCGATCCAGCCACAGACGGAGGTTCCTTCTGATGCAGCCTTGCATAAAACTCTCATAAATGTTTGATTTTGTTTACTGGGCAGCATACAGTAGTATGAAAAACAAGTCTCATCATACCGAGCAAGCCAAGCCTGTGCTGAGAGCTTCAGGACAGGCTTCCAGTGGCACACTGTTGACAAGAAGAATGAGGAGCAGTCGGAAAACAATGAAGAATGATGGAAAGGTGGTTTTGCTGGAGGAACTTGTTTTTTTCTGAATGTGTTCAAGACAATATGAGACTGGAAGAAAAGTAATTACTTTCATGAAACAAACTGGTGGAGCTCCGCAGGTGTGGTTTTTACCCTGACATAATACCTAGCCCCAGGTAGTCTGGAGTGAAGTCTTATAGTCAGTTACTTCCAGTCTTTTTGTAAAATTACACATCACGCTCTTCTCTTAATTAGCATTATCGGCAAATGTAGCATACTGATTTGACAAGATAAAAGCTTTTGCCGTGGGGCTTCCAATCCCTGTCAGCTGACTGAAAACATATTAAAACTGTGTCACCATCATTGATTGACGTCGAAAGATGCCATATATTCAGACCAGATTGATCTCAGAACGAGGGCATGGATGATTTACAAAAAATGAAGAGCGCAGTGCAATTATGGGATTTTGCAGGGCAAAAGAAATATGTATTTAAAGGAGAGAGGGATCAATTATACATCACAGATTAAATATTTCACTACGTCTGGAGGAGATGGGGTGGTTCATTTTGTAGTTGATCTAACCTGAAGAAAAATTTGCCATGTTTTCCTCTAATTCCATTTGACTTTCTTGCTATATCTGTGCCACTGAACAGCAATGCACTGAGCAGCAAGAACAAAGCACATTATTTCAAACTTCGCTCCTCTGTCTGTCTGAAATTACCTGAATAGATCCGCCTGTCTGGCAGCTAGATATTGGAAAAATAAAGTTCAATAAAGTGCAACATTTTCTCTGACTTCATTGTCAGCAAAAATACAGTAAACTGTAAAATCTGAAAAGCACTTTCCTCTGATACCCAGCAGTTCAGTCCCCCAGCATGTGTTTCTGTCAGTGTTGTGCAGGTATGCTGCAGTGCAGGATGTGGCTCCAAATTGGAAAGAAAGAAATGCTAATAAATCAATAAATAATAATAAAAGAAAAAAGACAGATTAGTCTTAGAAAAACACACTAGCATTATTGATTAGAAGGCAAGTTGCTGCAATTAACTGCATCTAGAGCACTGATTAGCAAGTCTAACTTTTTATGATCTAATGACTTTGGATAATTGCCTTGCGTTTTAAAAAAAACATTTATTTGTTACAGCTACTGAGTGAACCACTTTAAGTTATTGTACTTGTCACTGAAACAGCTGTTATAGCTGCTGCACGGTTTATTCTGTTGTAATTAGATTGTTGTGTTTATTAACAAACCTGCAAGCTTGTGAAGAAAAAGCTGAATAGAATAGAGTAATGATAACAAACTCCTTTGTGTAGCATACATTCAAAGCGCGATCCGTCTTTCTATAACATTTGAGTTATCGACAAAGTTGTCAGTCGATGGGAAGAAACCCGAGGTCACAGAAAAAAAAGACCAACTAAAAGAAATAATACATGAAGATCAGGTCAAGGGTGAATCTGAGAAGTATCAAACAAACAAAACAAGTAAATTAAAAATGGTCTTATTGTGTAGTGTTATGTGGGTTTGTGTGTGTGTCTGTCGAAACAAAAAGATGTTTAATGATCAGGATTTGTTGCTGCCGGCCTTAAATTCAGCCTGAGCTTCTCTCTCACTGTCAGTGCCTCCACGCTCATGTCCATTTGTCTTACCTCTCTAAGGAGCGCCTCCATTAGCACCATAGTGCCCTGTTAGATTATCTTCCTCTTCCCCTTATTTCTACCCAACCATACATTTATTAAGAGATTTAGTTGGATATGTCGAGAACAGAACCAAACCTTTGAATAAAACCACCAGCATATTAATATAGACTCAATTCATCTGAGGCATTTCCTTAATTCAGTGAGGAAAGTTCAACACCTTAAAAATTAAACAGTGCCACATGCATATACACACACTTGTAGATATTTTGGACAAATGCTCGCAGAGTAGGGATTCATTTATTTTTCATAACAACGTTGGCTGACTTTTGTAGATGCTTTAATACTACTCAGCTGGATTTCCTGTCTGCAGTGCAGTGGAGTGGGTTAACTAGGGACGAGTGGGCAAAAGCGTGGAACATGGCAAAAAAACAACACAAGACATCGAAGCACCCGACACACAGCGTCTGCAAAGCCCTGATATGAGCCTATAATGTTTGAAAGGTGTCTGTTTAGCGGTTGACTCTCAAATCTTGTGTCTCCGTGTGTGGCTCATATCGTATTCAGACTTTATTTGGAACAGAAAAAGACACAATATCCTGGCCAGATATCTTGACCAACTGGCTCACCTCTGTGCTCTTATCTTACATATACTCGCAGATGTATGATTTATAAGAAAGAGAAAGCTGCAGTCACAACAAAAGAACAGACAGCATCAATGAAAGGCTCAGTGAAAAATGGCCTTCAGGTATTATTTTCTATTCTTCATTGGCTCGAGCAGCTCTACTTGTAAATACATTTATCACTGTGAGGAAAAGAAGTCTAGAACAAGTATGGTACTATAATCTAATATGGTAGGATTGTACATTTAATAGCACGTTTTATTAGCAATATTACATATCCTGTCTTGCATTAAGCATATGCAAAAGACAAGGAAAGTCATGTTATATTTATCTTGATGCATACATATGTCCCACACTAAATTTATTCACTCAGATCCCTGGGCACAGAGTCATGTCCACCATAGTGTTCCCACCCACAAGTGTATCATGACCATACATTACTTTTTCTCACCGTAGATGTCATTGCAGAGGCAAAATAATTGTTTCAGCAGTGATAAAAACAAACTACCTAAACTACTTGATGCATTATAAAAAATTAAGCACAAGCACTTAACAAAGCCGCGCCGAGCGAGGACATTCACAACAAGCCATTAAGCTTTCAGACTCTGCCCAACATCACTAACAAGCAGACCGACTCCCACAGACCACATGGCTCACCCAGCTGTGATTGTGTAAATACTCTACTGCTTTGTTAGAATTAGTCACTTTTTGTGCAACACTTTGGTGATTTTTGAGAAGAAATCTTACAAGAAGAGAGATGACAGATCTAAGATTAAATACTGGCTGATGTTATTATACAATCGGCTGAAGTTGAATCCACTTACCCTGAGTGGTAAGTTGAACTATAAAGCCTTTTTCGAGCCAAGTGTCTTGCCGGTCAGCCCTAGCCCCAGTGGAGCATGAAGGGCTGGATATTGTCAAGTTTCATCCTCTTACCGCTCATGGAAGGCCAAGTGAAAGACAAACAGCATAACGTGTCCCATAGATAAGGACTGAGTTTTGTTTGGGAGCCCTAAGGCATGGCTTCTGGACCTGAATTCAAGATATCATGCTCTGATTTCACTAAAATTGAGTATACTACGTGCGTGTCTGAAGTAGCAACCTTGTGCCTGTGTGTGGTGTGGCAAAGTGCTTGAGAACTGTTTCATCAGTAAATCATCCACAAACCAAACGAAAATACTTTGAAGTGCTTGTGTGTCCAGAGGTAAGCCTAGAGAAAAATATGATTTTATAGTGGTACGTTTCACTTGGTCAAGCTCATCTCCCAGGCCCACAGAAAAAGTCCTTGTGAGTGACCCCTAGTGGCAGAAGTTATAGGCATATTGTGTGTTTAGTGAAGAATAAATTTACGGAGGTCCGCGGCGGTGGGTACAGTCACAGTCATGAGGTACCAGTAAGGAGAATTGACGCCGTGTGGCGGTAAGCGGTACTGAGGTTAAACTCACTCACCCATAAAACGTACTAATCCACTTGCCATTGACCTCTTGGCGAAAGCATCCTCGCCCACAGTACGGGAGATCCGGGTTGAAAACCCGTTTAGGGCAGGCCAGAACAACATTGGTCACATAAAAGATAACAAGCCCATCAATTTCCTACTTCTTATTCATACTTATGTGACAACTCATGTTGTTTGGTTTGGACTTGCTTTGAGCAAGGATCGATCCAACAACCTCCTACAGCGGAGGCGACGATGCTAACCGCTTCGCCAAGAAGTTGACAACCACTTGGCAAGTTGGTTACTGCATCTTTTATGGGTGAGTGAGTTTACTTCCGGTACCGCCTAACCCTTACTGGTCCCTCAACCCAGCCGTCACCATTCACCTTACTGGTCCCCCAAAACTCATGACTGTGGCACAGCCAATACGAAACGCGGACCCGGAGACATCTGTTACACTTAGCCATGCTAGTGAAATGTCTTCAGGGACTTCAGTCCATAGCTTTAGTCCAGACGGAAATAGCCTACGTCAACAACCAATTACTTTGCTTGTCCACCATGTTAAAAGGTAACTATGCAAGTCTGGCCACTTTTTTCATACTTTGTATGTCGTAAAAAATCGCCTCTGACCCTCCTCCCTCCCCCCGGCTATGTGCATTTGTTTTTAACAAAGCCAGCGAGATGGCAATCTGTGGAGCATTGTCTACTGAGGTGGGTAACGTTAAAGAGATTATGGATTGCTGGGCATGTTTTTTGTGTTGTATTGCCATAAAGCAGTCCATGTTTCTTGTTAGAGGAGAGTTGGGACATAGGGTTGGAGGCACTGATCTTGCAAGATTTGTTTTCGGCTGAGAGACCCTCGATGGAAGGCAGAGAGCCTCCACTCTCCCCTTACAGGACTCCACAATTACTCCAAAACTGTTAAAAAGGTAAAAATCTTGCATAGTTACCCTTTAACATTTTTTTTATTATTTCAACAACTTTAAGACCAAATGCCAGTACATTTGTTGCACGTGTTTTTGTTGCATGACAGAATGATCTGTATTCGCTTCAGTGGTGCCTTAACCTTGCTACAAACCAAGGCTGTGTCTGTTTGTTTTCCACGTCTTCAGAGATCAGGACAGTGAGCCAAACTGGATTCTGGGATTTCTCCAGTTACCTTTTAAACTTCTTCACAGTGGCAATTTGACCTAGTTGTCACTGTGTTAGTCAAACAGGCTGTGGCTCCTGTGGGAAAAAAATAGCTTAATCTCCAATAGAGTAGGTGCCATGTCACACAACACAGCACAACACAACACACAGGGAGTGGGGGAGCACCACAGGGTTGGAGCAGAGGTGTGTTGCCAAGGCCTGAGTTGGCAGACAGACTGCTGCCCAGAGTGTACAAAGTTGTTGCTGCTGCATTGTTTTCTTGTTTTTTTGTTTTTTTTTGGCTGTTGACTACCATCTAATTTCTTGTTTCAGGCAAACACTGGAACTTGACAGCACGGGCACATGAACCAGCAAATGATATCTACTGGGGTTTGGGCTGGAATATTGTCAATCAGAGTGAGTAAGAAGAAGAGCATTGGATGCTGTGTGAGTATGTGTTTTGCACAGTACACATCTACATATCTGTGAGCATCGGGTGTATACTGCTCATGTTTTTGCTCATGTATACAATATTCATAAGGTGTATACGCACCGTACAGGTTGAAAGATTTTCTGGATACTGTCTATTTGTGACTTTCTTTTCTGCAGTATTTACTTTGGGCAGTAAAACATTTATATGGAGCTTCTCGATGAGGATCCAGAGAGGAAAGGCAAAGGAGAGAAGCCTGGGTATCCCGACCTGCCATGAACTGCTGCCTCCCGTTGAGCTTTCATTTCATGGTTAAATGTGGAGTTAATGGCTGGTTTACATGGTGGTGGCTTCAGTGTCTCTGATTCAAGCCTCCTTTAGTCCCTGTGGCTTAAAAAAAAAAGAATACAGCCTCCTCTAGTCTGCACAGCAAACAACAGACTTCTTGTTCAGAGGGTTGGTTCAGTACACTCACTACAAAATGAACAAACAACAGAAACTCAAAATTAACTTTGCGTTTAATGATAATTTGACAAATGATTTGTGCAGGGATGCAAGATGCACCTCTTTGTACATCTGGCATCCTCAGTGCTTTGTAAACATTAGCAAACTTTAATCTTATTGGAAAGAGAAAATGCTGAAATTATGCATTTTAGCAGTGTAAAAAGAGAAATATAGGCCTAGTAAACGAGTACACAGATATAAAAGGAAACGCTCAAAGTGAAAGAAGCCTTGATGAAGCTTTGAAAAACACAAACTCAACTTAAGGGAGAATTTTTTAAACCATTTCTTGAAAAACACTGTCACTGAAGTACAATGAATAAAATATTCATGTTCCATAGTTTGTGGAGTTTACAACCCTACGTGTGCAAAGTGATAGCCAGACCTACACCTGCCTCTTTATGGGAACAGTTTGACATTTTGTAAATTATTGTGAAATGATCACATAAACTCTTATCTAAGCTTAACAGAAAGACTAAACAACGGAAACAACTATTCTGGCTCTTTGAAAAGCGAGAAAAAACCTCCTAGCAGCGCTTCCCTGACTTACTCATTAACACACGGTATATCGTTTGTTAAGTGTACCAGCGACACTTTTATTGCCATTTTACTGCTCCTAGTAGCATGACTCCCAGTGTTAATTAGTGAGCTTTAAAAAGTGCTGGTTGGCAGATTTTGTTCTCTTTCGGATAGAGCCATGCTTGCTGTTGAACCTGTTGCCAATGTTTGGGCTGTATGTAAATGTAACCCTCAGATCAGACACATAGGAGAATAACATCAGTGTAATCAGTCAAACTGTGCTTTTCAAATGGAGCTCAAAGTGTGTTTGCAGGTCTTGGGGATTACTAAGTTACTATAGGTTGGAACTGTATTAAGCCTTTTGTGGTGAAAGGTTGTGGCTACATAGATCACTTCAGCTTAGCTCTGTCTCTCTCAAAATCATATTAACATATACTTTTTCAAATCTTCCGGTAGTGGTGATTTCTCTCATCTTTGCCTTTTCCCAATGTGGCAAATAAGAACATCTTTTCCTATCTCAACTTTGCAGGTCAAACCGATGAAGTTATGTTCACACAATGAAAAGAATTCCCAGAATCATTGGGAAACTTGAGATGCTTAAGCAGGTTCTTCACCTTATTTCATCCTTTACCCACTGTATGCTTGCCAGACTAATGCAACACATCACTCTCACTTTCTCTTTCCTTGCCTTGCATTGCAGGTCTGACTTGAGCAGCGGAACTCAACCCAACCCTCGACCCGACCTGAAACCTGATCCTCGTGTGGACATGTGGAAATCTATTTCCTAATTGCACAAAATCAATTAAAGCACCCGGTGCACTTTCATCACATTGCTCTTCATTTATAAATCCACCAATGGCAGAGGGAATACTTTGGTAAGCACTTTAAGCCCCCCAACGGTCACCGCTAGGTAGAGCGGATGTGTCAGCTTTTTCAAAGTAACCTAAAAGATTTATTCTAATGATTTTCATCAGCGAAGAGGGCAGGAGCTTTGGAATGAAAATTAGCATTGAAAATATGGTTTTGAACAGAAATATTCATTATGGATACCTCAGATTCAAGGAATTGGAATTGTGGAGTATAAATATGAATCAGACAAGGGTAGTAAGAAAAATACAATGTTATAAGGGCATGGACAGTGCCAGTGAGAGCTGGGTATAAGGTTAATATGACAAATAATTGGAGAGGGGTACATCCACAGGCAGAGTTATCAGTGGTAGATGTAGAGACAGTAGGTTAGATTAAATGCAGGTATTTTAAATTGGCTGCCAAATATCCACCGCTAAATCTAAGAGGACAGTTACGGTATCTGGACCGAATTATTTCAACAAGGACGCTGACATCTATTGTACCTACAGTTCCATTTCTCTCCGACCATGAGGAGAGCACTCCCCCGAAAATGAGAGGACAGGATCCTGAATTAGATATGGAGAATTAATAATTGATAGCGCCACAGTCGCACACATCTCTAGCATGCACACTTGCATACTCGCATACGGTATATGAGCAAGGATCTGCATCCAAAAGGTCAAGAGGGAGTTGAGGTTTTCTCCTTGTCAGTTGTTACATATGGTCAAATTAAATATGAAGCTTCCCAGAGGGAGAGGGCTCGATATTCAGCTGACTGCAGCCGGGGACTGAATTGGCCACTCTTACAGAAGTGATGTAAGCACTGGGAAATAGCTCTTCTGCATGATGACTAATGATTAAGAGACACATTAAAATCATTCTGATTATTTGAAACTGCCAGTGAGATAACATTAGAGAGCAGAAAATAAAATAAGTAATTGAAAAGGTCAAATGTGTTTTAAATACAGAACCTCAGAGCAGGCCGTTCCTGCACATGACGAATGCCACTCCAAGGCCTCAGGTTTATCCGTCACAGAGATCATAAATCCCTCCACCTGGTCAGCGTATGTTTGGCGCGGCTGTGATTTAGTTGGCCATGGTTTACCCAGCTCTGCATATAATAACTCGCCTTAAACACTTTACGTACACCAAAGAAATCCAGAGAGAGAAGCCGCTGCCTCTCATCCTTGTCATCTCAGCCGGGACGAGGTGTGACTGATTGCGCTGACTTGATCGACTACTTTGCATGACGTACAATCAGATAAAATGGCCATCACTTGAGCTCTATCGCACCATAAATCACCACTGAGATATGGAGGAATATGTATTCTCTTTGTCCATAAATCATGGTTATCCCTCATCTAAGAGTCAATTATCTAAAGCGCAACAAATGGCTCGGCAATAACCTTGAAGACAGGGGATACATGCAAGGAGGCAAGCTCGCGGCGTTGTCGAATCTTGTCTATTTTGTAACCACTGGCCACAACAGGACATTATTTCAAAATTGCACAAAGATGGATTTATGGAAACTTAAAAATGTTCTGAAAAAGTTTTATTTGAAATGACCTTTCAGGGTCTGATGTTTTATTGACTGTACGTTTGCCAGGGTGAGAAATTTATGTCAGTTTTGATGAGTAAATGGTTACTATTTTATCCTAAAGCTCTTCTAATGATGGCACCGTGTTTTATTTTCTCAGCAGGGACTTTGTAAAGGAGCGACTCGCATTAGATGAAGGCATCCAGTGATCAGAAGCCACCCTTGGATGTTGTAATCCTGATCTGTACTTCAAAGACAAACGCGACTTGTTTTGTAATTCAGCTTCATCTCTTGTTAGTGCAGTTCAGAAAAGAAATAAGGCATATCACAGCGCATAATATATTTCTGTGTCTTAGTGATTCTTATAATTGCAAACATATGAAAGGGGTCACAGGAAAAGACTTTGTCTTTGTTCTCCCACACCATTTTTAATTCATTTTAACTTCGCAGCATATGTATGTTACAGTGCAGGCCCACTGACATTCCCTGGCAATAATTGGGTGCTTCAGGCTTAGTAACTTCACACAGGCCGAGATCCAACGTAACAAGCTCTGATGGAAAAAAACAAAAACAAAACACACACACACAAAGTCAACAAGGATAGCAGGGATTGCCCCCACATACACACACACAATTATGGTGCTCTAGCCATAAATATTTAGTCCCCGGAAGAGTATTCATTACAAAGACAAGCTTTCAGATCTCTGTGTATTATTGTAAGTTAGTTTTCTTGATATTTAAATTGTTTCTGTTTTTTTCTCTTTAAAGTTTGCATAAGTATTTGCTTTGTAGGGCATCTTTTAGAGTTGCAGTTTCAGCCACTAGGCAGAAATGTACAAAAAAAGAAACTCTGCAGCATTTGGCTCATGTTCCCAGTGCCATTGTGTTCAGAGATTATCAGCCACCAAATTTTGATCCAGAGTAAATTCTACATTTAACGTTTAAACACAACACAGAAGGGTTTGGAGAGAGGATGATGGTAGCTCAAAGGATTTTCAGTGCACACATCCCAAACAGTAGTGAAGGATTGTTTAGGTTTAACAATAAAATCTACTGCAGGTCAGTTGAAGATTTTGGAGTAGTAGAAGTCACTTCTACAAGCTTTTTACTCCTCTCTCAAAGACCTGTCTAAGTGCTTTAGGAGACTGCTTGTACTCTTCCTTACAGGGTGTGAAATTTCTGTGTCTTTCATTTCATTTTCCTTTTACTCCTTCCTCCACTTTCTCCAACTCTCTCTATCTCCCTGAGCCCATTTCCACATTTCTCTAACTGTTACACTGCTTCTGGTAAATGGAAACTCTGTACAGGAAATTCTCAGCTCTCTCCAAGACAGGTTTACCATCCAGATAAAATCTCACTGCCCATTCCTTGGTACTGACCTCTTCTTTGCCTTAAGGGATGTTTATCAGTGATTGCAGTAGCACCGTTTTGTCGCTGAGGTCACTCTCTTCCCATCTCCACCTCGTGCCCGTTTTCTCTCCATCCACGCAAACTGAAAAGAGATCCTCCAATCAATTAGGAAACCACAGGATTACTAGTGTTCCTCCAGATGTTTTACTCAGTAATGAGTGACTAGGGTTACATGTAAGGATGATGCAAGGACATAACACACACAGACAGATGTGCAGAGCGACAAGACAAGAGTGCAAAGTAGGCTGGTGCTCAGGCTGCAGATACTGTAGATGTGGCCAGCTTGAGAGAAGAATGAGAGAAGGTGGGAAGACGTAGTAAGAAGGAGAAGAGTAGATGTGTCGTGCATCAGTGAGGTGAGAAATTGCAAAACTGCACAGATGGCACACTCTCACCCTCATCAGTTTTATTTGGCCTGGCACTGATGCCACATGACATGACCTAGTGAAACCTTCCTCCCTTCATGTTGATAATCTTTTAGCATTTTCCTCACTAAACACACAGTTGGGTCCTAGGCCTGCACAGGAAGTAGGCTGAAAAACTGCTCATCAAAGAGGTGGTGCAATAAGTGACAAAAACAGTGCCAAATGTTACTCTTTATATTGAACCAAGTTCCTTCTTTAATTCAAATGTGTGTTTCAGTTGAAATATGAATGTTTTTTATTCCATTTTACATTGCATTTTAACAAGACAACAGTGAATAAGGCCCTCCTGATGAGATATTTTAGTAGCCTAGTTGTCTATTATATTTATAAGCTCAAAAGCAATTGAAAATACAATAAATAATAGCCTATAAGCAAATTGACATTAGCCACAACACAAGGAAAACAACAAAAGTTTTTATGAAAATAACCGATGGTTTGTCCAATAAAAAGCAGTAGCCTAATTAGAGAAGATTTTATTCAAGCTATGGTCAAATTACAACATATTGAACACTTTTATTTTCTACCTTCCTGTGTTGGATGTTTGTTGCAGTCTAGTTTTGGCCTCCAGTCTATGCTCCAAAATAGTGCAACAGCGCCACGTGACACTGCACCGCAGTTTTTTTTACAGTCACGTGCACCGTCGAAGACGCCAGGTGCAGTCGACGAGTTTGATTGTTGGGAGTTCGTGCATCCAACACTTGAAGAGTGGAAACATCCTTTTAAAAGCATATTGTTCTGTGTAGCCTACTGTTTTGCCAGTGAAACCTCAGAAGAATGAGTTGGCAGTGGCACTTAGCAGCATCATTGAGGTGAAGTATTTAGGGCGGATGTAGCATTTTTTCCCCCCTTCTTTTTGTGTGTGCGTCAATATTTGCTACCGTGCTTCATCATGCTATTGATTGGCTTTAGCTAAGGCTATCGATTAGCTTAGCTCAGGCGACAGCGGAACTGGACCGTGACCTGGGTGGAAGAGGACGGAAGTCTGGACACATGAGGAAAAGAGTCAACAGTGGGCCACTGCTACAGTAGAGTACCATGACGCGTCCTAGACCTCCTACAAATACCGGTGAGTGAACCAGCCCCGCCTCACAGCCTGCCATGTCTTAGCCACTGTGCTGCTGCCTGTTGATATTGTTTACACAGTTTAAAACTCCAAGTACCTCGTTTGGTTTATTGGAGCTGTTTGTTTTGTGTGAGAGCTACTGATGGTTGTCATTGCTTGCTACTCTCTCTCACACCCTCTCTCTAACTATAATGGACAGGAGAGCTAATTAATAGTCACCATTCTTGCAATAGTTTAAATTTGGTAATGATGGAAGCATAAAGTGTAGGTTAAATGAGTGTAATTGGCATCTAGGTGAGGGCTAATTATGTGTAGTTTTGTCTAGGAATAGGAGGTGCTGGTAAGTCATGTTCTTGACACATTCACTGATGTGTTTTGATAGCCTATGTCTTTGTTAGCAACAGGCAGTTGTTTGGTTTCATCTCAACATCGTTAATATAGCCCATATTTTGCAAGGAAGATTGTTGTGTAACTTTTATGTCTATAGAGTGAACTTTGCTTATCTAGAAACCTGTCAGAGAAAATGGTCGTGGTTGCCAGTTGTTTTCCTTCAACCAACTCTTTAACCAATGAATCAATTAATAGGCCCTAGTTTTAAATGCATACTGTTGTTTGGTGGAAAATAAGGGTATCGTGACAGCTTTGTGTTTTTCATGGATGCGTGATACAAAAAGGAATAACAATGAGTGGATTATGTGTCAAAAAAGGTGCATGCTTATGATTTATGAGCCAAATTTATTGAATGAATAAATAATCAATAAGCATTGGATTATGATTATCCAAAGAATTTATGGGCAATTTGTCAGGGCTTCTCATGAATTCAAATTTCATTCAAGGAATTGGATTTATCCTCATGATTGAACCATAGATTAAATCTGGAGCTTTTGAGAAAGAAGGTACCTTCCTCCTCTCTAAACAAACACAGCAGACACTACTGTATCTACAACATACAATGCGGAGGAAGGCATAGATTGGCCTGTCTCGTCTCTCTTCACTCCTTTTCTCCTCAGGAGAACAGATGCGTAGGCAGCACTAAAGCAGCAGCTGATTGTGTTTGTGATGTTTATCGCTCCCCTAGCTGCCAAAGATTTACAGTAAATATCTCTTTTATTGCTCACACCGGGCCGTGCATTTACACCGACACACCAGTTCCCCGCCTATATACCTTTGGCCACCCACAGTCAACTCGAGGCCCATAACCACAGCTTGTCTCTCCTGCTGGATGCGGTGTTGACTTTAAACAAGGCGTCCTGCATGTGTGTCATATCATTAATTGCCGGATTTCGCAATGACTCGTAAAATCCTGCTCAAAGTAAATGCACCCAGCAGTAAATAACACAGCCTTTTATTAGTTTCTGTTCCCTGCAAACAAACTTTGAGGTAAAAATCAGGGTGAAGTGATAAATTAAGGATGATCCGTGTAACAAAAGGGAACCATGGCCTCGGTTCTTGCTCGCATTTATCCACTTCTATCAATAATGGCATGCATTTGAAATGGTGTTATTTGTATTCAGCAAAGGAGTGAGCTTTAACCACAATTTGCACATATAAATAAAATCCTGTGGCCTTTCTTTTCAAAATGACAGGGAGGACTGGAAAACATAAGCTTTTATACATTGGCTCATGTGTATGGAGCAAATGATCTCATTTGGAATAGAAATGGTTATGATTTTTTTCCGTCTCGTATAGAATTTGGGCGTTGACTAACTGATTAATTGTATTAGTGTGGAAGTCATGTTTCAAACTTGTTAGGTCAATACAATGTGGGTGTGGTAAACTTCTTGAGAATGTTGAGAGAAGGAATTATGGACATGCTTTGTGTGAAATCTCTTGTCTCCGCCAATGAAATTCAATACAGTTAGACAGCTAGTATGTGGGAAAGTGCAGCGACTGAACACTCTGTGGTGGAATGGAGTTGCTCAGCTTCCTCTTGGCATCTGGTCAAGATAGATTTCCTTCCGTGCATCACGCATGTTTTCATTTCATGCTTGTGGCCACACTTCCATTTCACCATTACCCTCTCAGCCAGTCAGTTATCATACCTG
The DNA here is from genome assembly GCA_030347415.2 of Decapterus maruadsi. NCBI lineage: Eukaryota > Metazoa > Chordata > Actinopteri > Carangiformes > Carangidae > Decapterus > Decapterus maruadsi. The sequence continues at coordinate 8,112,092 of CM064897.1, forward strand.
GAGGAGCACAGGGGGATGAGTTGGAGTGATGGTGGTGGTGGGGGGTGGTTGTTCACATAAAGGTGAATGATACGGAAACTATCCATCCCGAGTGGAAGAGAAATGGTCGGATTTGTTGATGGAGAAAAGGATGTAAGGTGATGGAGGGGTGATGGAGGGATGAAGTGATAAAAGAATGCAAGTTGGAAGAAGGGGGGATGTGATGGAATGGCGGCCTCCTGGAGTCCAGGTCAACCACTGAACTCTAAAAGCACCCATTTGATCATGACATGTCAAGGATGTGAGTAGAGAGAGAGCGGGGGAAGGAGCGCCTCGGAGAAAGATGGCACAACAGGCAGAAAAAATGCTCATCGTTTGGCACCAGATTGAGTGATCCATTTCAGGAACTGGTGAGCACATATGTGTGTGCGTCTGTGTGTGTTTGTTACCTCCATTTCATGCACTGTCTCGCACCCATCACTCCTTATGGGTAGGTGGTGTATTGCTTAGCCCACGGATTTGACGGACGGCACATCAGAGAGCCGCATCGATCTGAGGGGTTTGGTGGGAGCAGGGTGGAGGTGGGTGGGTGGGGAGGGCTGGAGTTTGGTTGTCACAGACAGAGAGATGGAGGATAGTATCAGGCATGCAATCTCACAGCCAGGGACCCCGGTGTGGAGGGATAGGTCGGAGCCATCCATCTCTCTGCATTACCCTTAGCCGCAAGGACATTAAGCCGGGGGGATAAGGGTCTGTCTGGGGGTGTTTAGAGCTACGCATGGTTATCTCTCTGCAGGGACCACAAGGCTAGAAGCCAGTGTTACACCCAGGCAGATGGACACTTTCTCTGCTTTGAAGTCTGTCAAATTATAGGAGACCGAGAGGGAGAGCGTATGGTTACAAGTCTTTTCATATGTTTTTCCCTGTTGGTGTGTGATTTTGTATCCCTACTTTTATAATCTAATAACTCAAGTCTATTTTAGACCAAATGTATTCTGTCACGTTTTGAAGTGACCTACTTAAGAGCACAACAAGTCACTGAAGTGTGAAGCTATGGCCACATGAATTCAAACATGTATTACACCAGGGATGGGCACCCTCACTTGAAATGGCTCTTGGATTCGTTTTTGAAAATTATAGAAATGTGTCCTCTGTGGCACTGAATCAGTTGTAATGACTCAGTTGGCCACTAGATAGCGCCTCCAATGCAGACGCCACCTGATGACGGTATCCACCGGGTCTTCTCCACCAGTGAGTAAGAGATGTGAAGCCATGACTGAAAGAGAAAACTTGACCGAGAAAATTGTGTGTTTCACGTTAAATGGGGAAGAAGAATATCTGTTCACATAATTCAAAGGCAAGTGCTGGGGGGTGGGTGATTGCTATCACGGTGTAGCCTAAATTGAACACTTAAGCACGATTTAAGCTTGTGCATTTAGCGTTTATTACCATTACAGTGCGACCTGTCCATGCGCCCAGTGTTCGTGTCTGTACTGTGTGCGTATGTGTGTGCGCGCCAGCGCGTGAAAGATAGCGGTAGGAGGGGCTGACTGACAGAGATGAGAGAGGGGGAAACACTGTTAAAAAACATAATAGGCTTTGTTTCTCTTTCTGTGAGAGACTGACGGGCCCAAACGAGACTCAGAAATTTTTTGCAGTTAAACACACGTGCGCTGCCAGCGTCGTAATCTAATCGGTTAACAGTTAATCGGTTAACAAGCATCGGTTATCGGTCAGAATTTATTTTTTTAAATGTGCATCCCTAGGCAGTTTCATCATATCTGGTTAAGTGTGTGGTGCTCTGTGGCCCTCAGTAGTATCGACAAAAAATTGTGGCCCCCTCCATCATTTAAGTTGCCCATCCCTGTATTACACATGATGATCTTCTATTCCTCTGTTGACTTGAGAGAAAAATAGTGGTGGTGGATCAGCGATTTTAAATCCATATAATATCATGACACTCTGCATACTGGTGCTTGATTAGAGAAAATTTAGAGCTGGAGAAAAAAAAACTCACACATGGGTTTAAGTTGCAGCTTCTATTTTGTCCTCAACCAACCCTTTACTAAAAGCCCAATAATACAGAGTTGAAATGCCCATAATCATAAAAATGAGTTCTCATGGTTTGACTTTGAGGCTTGTCTGCCGGGAACCGCCTTGAAACGAATGAAAGCTTTCAATACTTCATCCTACAACAGAGAGGCATGATGAATGGAATGCAGTTCAGTGGACTTATAGTGTGTTAAACATAAAGTTTGATCCTGTATGTGGCATAAGAGTCATATGACCTCTATTCTACAACTCCCATGTGCACTTTCAAAGTAAAGAAACAGCTGTAGAGATGCAGCTTTCCCCAGTAGACATAAAGACTGTGTGGACAAAAACAAGTAAGCAGCAAGTAAGACTGTGTGGTGTCCCTTTCACAAATGAGTCTGAGGCCAGTCTGGTGTGATAAGAGTGAGATAAAAAAGGAGGGCTGATGGGGCCTGTGAGGACGTCTAAATGACACAGGGATACAAGTGTGATATGCACAGTGTTTTTCACTCTGAAAGCCTGTCTGTCGGCCCCTTGCTGCCTGGCTGGACACTCCCCTGGTGCGATGGTGTGGGACTCCTCCGATCAATATTTCATGCTCCCTAGCTCAGTCATTACTGATTAGCAGACCCACAGATACAGCGACCCACAGATGCATTCACAAAGCCTTGTGTTTCCGAAAGAAAGCCAAACAGAAATGAGAGCCTTCAATAATAACTGTCAACTGTATTTTAAAAGTGATCAAAAGCAAACTGCTGTTGCTGTTTCTTCTAAAAGCATCACCTTGACAAACCTCCCAATGTCACTGCTTGCAGAGAATGCTTCATAATAACTAACAGATGTTGATTCAATGTTAATTGTGATTATAAAAGTTACAATGGGATCAAGGCAGCAGATGAACCTTTTTATTTACCCACCAATGAAAATGTCAGAATAAAATCGGCATCATGTGGTTTGGTTGGGTTGCAGGGATGAACTGTTAAGTGAAACATAATGTGGTGAACAGACTGAATTTATTTTAAAAGCCCAGCTGGTAACAAACATGTTCAGGAGCCTGTTTCCCCTTTCAGTCTAGAAAATGCTTGAAGTTGCTGTCTGTCATGTTCACTCTGCAAAGGCTCATGTGTATCACAGAGACAGTGACTGCCAAATCCAAAGTCGCATTATTTCACATGACTGGCTGTTGAACTTTCATATTTTCAGTTGTTTCGTCAGTGACACGGTGGCTCACAGAGCAGCTTCAAGACACTTGTCCAATGGTTTGACCAACCTACCTATTGGTCGTGCACAACATCCTTTTTTACAGCAACATCCCGACCAAATGAGGATGGCAGTGCATTCATTCACATACGCGCACACTGTGAGACCAATGAGTGGAACAGCAGCCCATCCATTTCATTTCATGGGGAATTCTGCTGGCTGTGAAAGCGGTGTTTGTGTGTTTGTGCTTGTAAGTATTTTATGTGCAGTTTTGTATTTTTTTTGTCCTTGCAGCAGGCATGTGTGTGTGCGTGTGTGTGTGTGTGCCTGCTGGGTGTATTTACTTATTCCACACTGTCTCAGTGTGCATATGTACACACAGCTGCCTCTGTAACACAGCTCAGCTCTGTATGATCCAAAGGGAGCCTCAGAGCTTTGATATGCTTTCATAGCATCGCAAGGGGATAGCAGGGCTGTCAAGAGACCCCAATAAAGCCAGCACCAGACCTTCATGGTGTAGGTGGATGTGTTGTTGGGATAGAGCATCTTTAAAACTGAGTGTGTGTGTTTGTACGTGTGCATATTCATGCACCAGTTCTACTGTTTGCCCTCACAGCAGTAAAAGATCTCTGCCATGTCAATAACAATGAGAGCAGCCAAGATTTTAATGGGAATATAATCTCCTGCTTATTTGGTCTTTCTTTGGCACTGGGTGTATTTAGCTTGCCAGCTGTGATTCAGTGCAGAGAGAGGCATGAGATGAAAAAGGAAGCTGTATTTGATCGACTGAAGGACAGCTTGTTAGTTGAGGGAGGAAAAAGAAGGGCACTGAGGAAGGGAAAGGGAATAAGGATAAGATGAAAGAAAGGAAAGGAAATGGCATAAGAGGGAAGGATATAAAATATATAAGCAGCAAGCTGGATTTAAACATAATGTTCTCCAGTTCATCCCTGGCTTTCTTGACACTGTATCTCCTCCTATTTCAGCCTTTTCACCCTCACCACTCCGCTAATGTTTTTATTATAGCATCACACCCTTTCCTTTCAAGCACTTAGGTGACACAGCCGCACCACGCACACCCACCCATCCACACTCACAACTAGGACCAATGATCCTTTCCTTGGCCTCTGCGGAACCAAAGACCTCTCTGCCAGGAGATAACGAGTTCCTCTAGAAGAGTGAGCGAGACAGGCAAGAAGTGAGATACAGAGAGATGAGGCCACTGATAGGAAGGAGAGAAATAACACCCAGCCGTGCATGACCCCCACCCCCCACCCCCCAGTCTTTCAGTGACTAATAATGTTGTCCTTAAGGTGGCAAGGGTATTCCTCCCTCGGTTTGTCTTCCTCCCCTTCTACCTACGCCCCAAGGATACACCCAGCTGTCCAGTGCCAGCATGTGTGTGGTCGTGGTAAATGTTCCCATTGGGTCAGCCGAAAACCAGATTGAAGTAGATAAATAAATGACTAAAAAGAGACATGAAAAATCATCACATTTAAACTAATTTCACAAGCTTCCACTGCAGTTGTGCAGCTGTTGGCTTAAAGCCCCAGTATGTAACTTATTTGGCTTTTTATCAGAAAAAATCAAATATTGCTTTCATAAATACGTATTTCACTTAGGTCGAATCATACCCGCATACAAATGAAAGCTTTCTCGTACCTTAGAATGAGTTGTTACAAGTCGTTACAAATATACCTAACTTTATTAGGTACCCATGTAAAATCCACTGTAACCAATACTTCAGTTTTGATTGAATAGTAATTTGTCTTCTAAATTTGATGTTGTATGATGATTTGTTTGACACATTAAGCTCCTGCTGTTTGGAATTTGCACTTACCGTCATACTGCAATTTCAGTAATATTTTTTTCACTCCTGTTTATAATATTAGACCACTGAAAAATGTTCTCTTCCTCTTGCTGGCCTTATGCAGTGATGAACCTCTGCTTGACTATGTTGTATTTCTTGGGCAGTGGACCTAAGCACATAAAAGTATACTTCAGCTCTGACATATGTGTTATAAAATCTGAAGTAATCAATAATGTCATCTCCGTGTATATACTGCAAAATCACTTAGGGTGTCTGAAGTGTCACCCTCAACTCTGATAGCTGACTGAGTTGCAGTGATGCTGCTGATTGAGACTCCCTGGAGGCACAGAGAGGAATATAAAACTTATGTCTGTGTGCAGTTATTCTGTCATCAGCTGACATCAAAATACAAGACCAAATAAATAAACTAGTCTTGCCTCAGTGATAAAGAGAACAATGGTTATATGGCCAGATATTATGGGCATAATGGGTATATCATCCCTTCTTTTAAGAGGACCCTTTGTTGACACCTGATTTACTGGCAGCTGCAATATGAGAGCACTGTTAACAGATGAGACTGGGACAGAGATGTGATGAAACTGTAATTTCCCCAGTCACAGCAGAAAATGGATGTTTCAAATATGTTGTATTTTAGCTTTCAACATTCATTATGCAAGCTTGTATGATAAAGTTGAACAGAATAAGAAAAAAAATCCGCCTGCTGTGAGAGGCCACACTTAGAAGCAGATATGGGAATAAACGGCTTTTAGCTGTTAAAAATTTTAAATGTTCACACTGTTCTTCAGAACTACATTAAATTACAAGCAGGTACCGAGTTAAGTTTGCAACTTTTGCTATAATAAAAAATACTTCTTTGTGATTACACACAGTCAGGAGTCTGGCACAGTTAAACCTTGATTTGAAGAAACAACATCCTGTAATTCTCTTTCAAGATCTGCTGCTCTTCATAGGGTAAATGTCTATAATTAGTCCTGAAAGGCAAGTAAGCTTAACCACATGCCACTATTGTACAGATATGTATCTTCTTCCTTTACCCTTCAGGTTGGTTTTATATGCTTTCTTTCTTCTCTTTCTTTTTGCTTCTTTTTTTCCTCACCCTTTCATCTCAGTTGCACATCAAGCTGCTATGCCCCACCTTACACTCCTGCTCTGTTTTCTCAGGGTCGAGCTTTGGGCAACGCCCTCGAGAATGCAGTTTTCCTTTTGTCTTTAAGATGTTTTTTTTCCTGCTCCAAAATGATCTGAACCTCTGAGATAGCAGGTCCAAGGGAAATCACATTCTGTGGATTAGTTTCAAATCTCCCCCACTCCTCAGGCAATAAAAATTACATAGATCAGCCAGATGGTAGCACTAGAAGGAAAAAAAGAGTCTAAAAACCTAGACAAGGTGACCATTTTTATTGCATTAATACAGCCTATCATCGACATTGGCCAACATTCAGTGTCATTCGGAAGCTTTAGAGGGTTGTTGAGAAATTCAGGGTCAAAGTCACAGATGCCTAGAGGTATGAGTCCACACCTTTGCCAATTGTACAGTGTTTCTGATAGTGGTCCCCACTTTTAACTGCTAATGGGGCTTAGAGACTGTGAAACAATCACATACTTGCCAACAAAAACAGGCTGCTCGTTGTGGCCAGTAGAATTGTTATTATTTTTGGCTAGTACTGAGATGTTAGGTATTAAGAAACTGTATCAGACAGCATGAGCTCAGAGGTCAACTTTGACCCTGTTGCCTCAGATTTAGTTGAACTGATGGGAATGAACAAGGCTGAATTTTACCTGGAATTACTTTTGAAGCAGTTTAAAGAAAGTGTATGTGATTACAAGATGGCCAGTGTTACCATAAACAGCATTTCACCTAAGATATGTCGCACATTTAGTGTTAAATATCATTCCTTTGTTCACCATGTGCTCTCTAGCAGTGTGATGTGACCGATGGACAGGAAGTCACTGGAAGCTCTGTGTTGGCCTGCCATCCGTGAAACATTTCAGTGTACATTTTCATGGGTTAGAGTGGACACACTCTAGAAATCCACCTTGTTGATATCATACCAACAAAATAGTGTAAAACTGACAGCTTCCACTATAGTTGTAAATGCTGAGGCAGAGTCGTCTGAACTTGACCCATATTTTATATATTTTCATCATTTCACAAATTGTGGAGACATTTTGTGGCATTTTAGTGCTGCTTTCTGACAAAAATAAATGAACAGGTTTGCCAGACTGTAATCAGCAGCAGCACAGCAGAGATGCTTCCAGTGCGAAAATGCACACATAGATTCTACAAGATGGTCAGCTAGTCGGAAAAAAAGTTAGTTTATCTGGAACTAACCAACTCACTCAGTATTCCTCAGTGCAGGTAGGCTTCGCAACGCACTGGATCAATTCTCCTATCAGCTGTCTGGTGTCATAACTGCAGTTGCTATCCTGGAGGGTAGTTCAACTTTTCTAAACATTTAGAAGATGGATTTGTGAGTGTTGTTTTCCAGGATGCACAAACAGAAATGTATTATGGTCTTCTCCCAGCTTTCATTGTATTCCTCTTTGGGATATTTCATTATACTCTCCCCACTGCTGAGTCAGACCCAAACAGGTGATAGGTGGTTCAGTGTGTTGCGAAGCCTACCTGCATGGAGGAATACTGAGTGAGTGAGTTACTTCCAGATAAACTAACTTTTTTCCCGACCAGCGGATGCATTGTAATTTTTTACGCGTTGGCCTTATATCCCCCCGCAGCACCGCCAGCTTCTCCCTCTCAAGGCACACCAGCTTCTCGCTGCAGATGCAGGTCGTTATGGAGAGCCTGTTAAGCCTCCCCGCATCCGGACACCGGGCCCTGCTGGTTGGCGCAGGGGGAGAGAGCTTGGTTCTGACACCCAGTTTTTTGATATTTGAAAAATTGAGTTTGAAAATGTTTGACTGTAAACAGTACTGTAAACATATAGCTAATTCTTGCTAAAAATATTTTCAGTCTTCCTGAAAAAAAAAAGGACAATTTGTGTTGTGGTTGGTGAGGTTTAGCAAATTATTTAAAAACTTTATCTCAAAAACTAACTTTTTTGCAACATTTTGAATTCTACTCTTATAGAAACTGCAATCAAAAACAAATCACTAACATTATTAACTTATTTTTGCTGCATCTCTATACTGTTCTTCACTAGACGGAAGTTGGCATCCTACAATATATTACCCTCATACTGTATGACTTCTCAGTGTCTTACACAGACGGCCTATAGCTAGTTCAGAATCAGACACACTTTCATTTAAAGGTGCATGCTGACTGTTAAAGGTTAAGCGTTTTCCACACTGCAGAGCCTGTGATCATTACACATATTGGGGTTAAACTGCCAAAGGTTAGGGGTTGTAGTAGTGAGGTTGATATGAAATTTAAATGTGGTATTTGTATAAGGTCATCTCTAATGTTACCTCAGAATCAAAATGTAAGTTTTAATGGGGTGACACTAAGCAGCCGGAGTGCCTGCTGCTGCTTATTCATCTCTGGGCTGGACTGCACATTTCCTTCGGCACTGTATGTACTATTTCTATTTTAAACTGTGATGGTCCCTGCCCTCCTCTGAGCTGGTTCAGCATCATGGTAAATTGACTCAACATATGCAGCTATTTTAAGAGATGGCATTTTAAATGGTCCCTATGTTCAATTTTAAGTAGTTACGTAGTTCCTGTCTTCCTGTTACTTTCAGCTTCCAGACAGCTGTGCCACTGCTCCCCCTCCCCACGCTATAATCAACTCTACAGTAATACTGTGTCGGTTATCATTAATGCTCTGTAATATGACTCACTGCAGGGCTTTCATAGTGAAGCAGCAAAAAAGTTGTTGACTTTGTCACTGAGTTATGTGACTGATTGCAAATCCCTTTGTCCACATCCAGGTTTGAACACTTCTGGGACATATTTTAAATATTCATGCAATGAAGGGACAGTAATAAGAATCAGTCACAAGTGATGTGGTTTCCTCTATGGAGAAAATTCAAGTGACACATTTTAGGTGCTAAGAAAATCAGATGAGATTAAGTTTTGTTGGGGTAGATTATTCACACTGGAAACTTTGCACAATACGCTTCCATAGCAACTATTGCAGTCAGCTAGCACTGGTCTCAAAGCTTTATGGGTAATGGTAGCATTTGAAGTATTTTTGGCTAGGGTATTTAAAGTTGAAATCCCTCAAAGGCTGAAGGGCTGTTGTAATTTAGAGGGCAATTTTTGCTCAGTATGAACTACCCAAGATTATGGAAAAGCATGGTGTTAATGCAGCAGCCTGTGGACTGCCCGGCTCCAACCATGGTCATTTCAGGATGAAGTAAACAAAACCATAATGGGCTTGTGATCTGACTACAAGCAGAGACACATTTATCCACGAACAGACACAATATACCTTTCTGAATCTACAAATGAGTAGATTCATTGTGATGACTGATCCTCATGGGTAGGGTCAAAATATTTCAAGATCACACTGACCACAGGTGTTTATTTTATTTTCCGTTTGTTTTTCTTTTACAAAATTTTTCATCAGTTCTGCAAATGAACTTGTCAATGTCAATCAAACTTCCACAGTATGGCATTAGGAATACAACAGTACTAACTTATGTATTAAGGCCCTTATGGGTTTAGTGAAGTTCTCAAATTGTTTGATACGGGTCATGTTCTTGACACTCTGTACGTGATTTGCAGTTTTGATCTGAGAGTCGGAGGATATGCTGTGCCTGCACAGATGCTTTGATACTAGCTGAAGGCACGTAGGTGAGGTATTAATAATATTGGGAAAGAATCAAGCAGAGAGGTAGAGGTGTGTCACCATTGAAGCTTTGAGGAAATCTGTGCTGATAACTCCTACTATAAGGCAGCTGGTCCAGTCCTCCATCTGACTCTGTTCTTAGAGCAGTTAGACGTTATAAGCTGTGTAAAACTTTAGACAATCATGTTGCCTTGGCTTTAAGTTTCAGTTTTGGGAGTGATGCACTTTTTGTTTTCCACTGTCCATCAGTTATAAGATAAACATTTGCTCTCTTCTCAAGATAAGATTTGCAAATATTTGAAAATTGGACTGCATTTCGCAAGTCAAACCAGCTTTAGGTAAAAGTTATTACAAATCCTGACATTTGTTCAAAACTTCATGTCTTGCAACATTGACTGTCACAGTGTTTGATTTGGTAAATAGGGTCAGAGGGAGGATTTGAAAGGTCAGATTGTAATTATTTGCAAAATACCAAGTGACACTGACTTAATAATGATGTTTGTACATCAAAGCCATTTGGTCTAGCTGTTACTCACATATACTAAACTGTGTTTATTGTAGAGTGCAAGAGGGAAAAGCCATTTTAATTAGGCTGATGGGCTATAGACAACAGTGTGTGTACACATCACAACTGTGGGAGATTTTAAACTATTTCAGTAAACTCAGCAATACAGCCCACCACAGAGCATGTTCAGCTCTTAAAAATGTGACACAGGACCCCTGAAGTTCAGATTTAATTTAGCAGCATGTGGTTTGCTGTGCCTCCAGAAACCCACCACCCAGCCTGCTTCATCCCAAAGTACATGCTTCTCAAATCAAAGGCAGACACAGTTGAAGAGTTTTCTGGGTTACCTTATTCTATTTTTGCTCCACTTCATTTTTTAATTGTTAGCGATCAGGTAACCTGATTTAAGTCAGCTAATGTAAGGTAGTGATGTGCATTGAAAGTTAGTAGGAAAATGTTTCTCTTTGCTAAAAGGATGGCTGTTTCATGACTTTTTAGTGTAGTGCTATTTCACTGTTATACTTGTGTAATGGAAGGTTATTTAAACTATTTAATATGGAGTTGTCATGATTTTTTTTCTGCCTCTCTTTGTGTAGCAAATGAAAGAAAGAAATATCTGAAACATTTTTTGAACGTGGGCTCTTTGCAAAACCAAAAGCTGGAAATATGTCAAACATCCCGTGCATGTGTTTGCACGTGTTTCATCTGTGTGTGTACTTCACACTTCTATGTGCTGGAAACTGAGCATTGCAAAATCACAGCTGTTGTACTACTGTAGCTGTGTTGTACATACTTTCTGATATGCCAGTCATGGATGAGATAGTAAGAGACTTCAAAGTGGCTGAAAGTAGCTCAGAGTCAGCCTCAGTCTTTAGGCAGGTTCGGGTTTACCTGACAAGCTTCTTAAAACATTTAATCCTGTTAATTCACAATGTAAGTCTGTTTGCTGCACAGTTCTCATCCACAACCAGAAGCTCAGCCCCTACTGAGTTTGTCTGAGACAAGTTAAGCTGGAAAGTCTTCACAAGGAACATTACCTGTGTGTCTGTGTCTGTCTGACTGTGTACACCAAACACATGGACCCCAAAGATTATTTGAGGACAGACATATTTTTATATGATTAAGCATTCTGTGCTTTTGAAATGACACAGTGACTGAGGTTAAAGTGAGGTCACCACCAGTGACAGTTGCGATTAGGCCTGCACAGCATCAGTACAAATTCCGATGTCCGATGACACTGTTTAATGATGAATGAATGAATGAATTCTTTATTTTCGTGTCATGTCACCACTGTGGTCCACGAGGTGCTCGTTGCCAAGACTTTACCAGCATACCTAGCTCCTGTGTTGGATGATGTTGTGCACATGGTGAACTTTGTCAAGGCAAGACTTCTGAAAAGCTGCATATTTACGTTTTTATGCGAGGAAATGGGAGCAGAGCACACAGCTCTGTTGCTCCATATGGAGGTCCGATGGCTCTCGTGCGGGAAGGTGCTGGCCCGTGTGTATGAGCTGCGGGAGGAACTAAAAGTGTTTTTACCGATGAGAGGTGTGATGAGGCAAAACTGCTTCCAAGTGACGAGTGGTGTCTAAGACTGGAATACAGTACATGGCAGATATATTTCAGCATCTGAATGAACTGAACACACGAATGCAAGGTCGAAATGAAAACCTGCTCACAAGCACAGATAAAATAAATGGATTCCGTTCAAAGGTGCACCTCTGGCAGCAGCATCTGGAAAGGGCCAACCTTGACATGTTCCCCCTCACCAAGAAATGGGAAGGAGATGTCAACACTGCTGCACTGTGAGATGATAGGCAAACATCTGAAAAACCCGGAGGAGAAGCTGTCATTTTATTTGCCCTCGACCTCCGGTGCTTTGACTGGGCCAGGGACCTATAGCAACAGTTTTTGGAAAGGACTTGAATTTCCAGGAGCAGGAGGAACTAACTGAACTAAGACAAGATCGTGGGTTAAAGCTAAGCTTTGCTGATCTACCTTTGGACAGATTTTGGTTGAACGCTGCCAAGGAGTTCCCAATTCTGGCAAACTGAGCCATTTCAATATTGCTCCCATTTTCGACAGCATATTTATGTGAGTTGAGCTTCTCAAGCATGACAGCTATAAAAACTAAAAAGAGAGAGAGACTAAGAGCTGTGAGGAGGAGCTTCGTGTGTGCCTTTCTTCCGTTCCTGCCAGGATAACAGCTTTGTGCTCATCTAAACAGGCCCAGATTTCACACTGAGTATAAACCATTTAAAGGGTTAGAGCAGACGGGTTTCCACCAAATCAACATCATTTTTTCTTTTTTACACAATTGCAACATATGCGGTTCACGTCATAACTTCTGTATTTTGACTATTCAAACTTCTCTTTGTTTGATACTTCAAGAGACTTTTGGTTAAGTAACCAGGGACAACTCCTACAGGATCGTTCTGCTGTCTCATCATCGTCGCCGTGATCGCCGTGTTAGACTGGGGCAGACTCAAACCGCCAACTCTCTGATTATTGGTCGAGCTGCTCTACCTCCTGAACCACTGCTGCCCCTTAAAGGATGATGAGGCAAGATTTATGAAAAAATGCACATACGTTTTAAGTTTTCTACTAATAATGGGACATGAAGCGTTCCAAACCAAAAAGAATGAGTTCTCTCGCTTATCTCTCCGTTGCCTTGAACAGGCTGTGTGCTGCAAAATGCGCTGCAATTCAGAATCCGAATTTCCCGCGCTGCTCATCCTGCTCTGCGGATGTGACGTCAAATGACGCTGCTTGCGCGTTCTCGGCGCCTTGGCTTTCACCGCTTGCTACGCTACCACCATCAGCGGTGGGTGGATGTCAGCCAGTACTACCTGAGCAGCGAGTAGGGAAATAACGTCACTTTCTTGTGAGAAAGTGGCGGTTTAGACTCCCAATCTGTTGTCAGTTTATCCACATATCGCCTGTAAGTAGATGCGCCGACATTTTTTCGGAGGAATGTCGCCGCACACAGGAGCGACAGCAGCGGCTCGTCACAGAGGCTGCAGCCGGAGAGCTGAGCTCACCGCCGGGTAGCCTCTCTCTGTCCTCCCCCCTCTCTGTGCTGCTCTCTCTCTCTGTCCTCGCAGCGAAAACCAGCCGAGTAACTCACCACAGGTTTTTATGTCGGCTGGTTGAATTATTATTTAGATAAATGCTGGTCTCGTTGATGAAATCTAACTTTGTGGCAGTTGTGTTTATGTACGGTAGTTGAAAAGTGAAGCGCGTGTGTGTGTGTACTGAGAGAGAGAGAGAGCAGCGCAGCCTTGGGGCTCTGTACGTACAAAAATCACCATATTTACTTCAATAAATAAATAAATAGTTTTACAATGAGCCGATGGATTCATCCGTGGTCAGTTTATCCAAACAACGCATGTAAGGAAATTCGCCGACGTGTTCGGAGGAGTGCAGAGCCACTAGGGCAGCGGCAGCAGCAGCAGCAGCAGCTCATAGCCGCGGCGGCGGCGGCGGCGGCAGCGGCAGCGGCCGGTGTGCAGACCTGATGCCTAGGTGGTCAACCTTCGGCTGTCGCGGTAAATTGGTCACTGTACAATGAGCGCGGTGTGACGCGTTTACAGTTTATTAACAGTGCGACGTGTGTATGTGTGTGTCATAGCATCAGCTGCTGCTGTGGAGAGTTAATGCGCGCTCCCGCTGCAGCTTGACTGGCTGCTGCAGTAACCCTGACGGCCGCTATGTATCGCTAGTGAGTTTTATTTCTGAATCCTGCCTCATCATCCTTTAACTTAATGTTTCAGAACTAATTAGCCCACTCCGATTTAGTTGCCTGCAATAATTATGAGTTGTAGTACTGTTCGAGTTTACAGTGCACAACAACCACAACAACAACTTTAAAGATGAATGGATAATTTGCAGTTTTTGAAAAAAGGTGCCGGAGCACAATGGATTTGGCGCTGCACAGCTGTAGCGTGTGAAATGCTGCTTTTCCATACCGCTGTTAGGTGTACTGGCTCGGCTCAAACTGACTCGGTTTAGGTCCTTTTCCATTACAGCTGAATTCTTAGTTCCTCCTCAGCGAGGGCGGGGTCGTCATGACACGGCGGCTGCAGCCACGTTGTCTCGTCTGCACCTTGATTACGGGCCGCAGCGTGGTTTCCACACAGCAGTCGTTTTACTCGCGTGACAGAATAACAACAGTCTCAGTGAGTGCTGCTGTCTGTCTGTTTTTAAAATTACTATAGGTTTGATTCTCTTGTCAGACACCGCACTCGCGACTCTTCCTGTTATGACACTCCGGCCAATCAAACATCGGCATGAAAAAACCCCCATTGTCAATCATTCTCTCAATCGTCGATACACAAAGCCTAATTGTGGTTCATATGTTTGGACACAAGACCTGCAGGAAAAAAATCAGTCCAAGCTTTTGTCTTTGGTATCTTCTTATCAGATATTAGTAGGGCTGCCCCAAAAAATTCGAAGCTTCGAAGCTTCGTTCGTTGGCCATGGAAATCGATCATGAAGTCCGTGATCGATTTTTTTTTTTTTTTTTTTTTTTTTTGAAGGTGCGGAGCGGGGTCGGCGGCGGCGGCAGTTAATATAAAATCCTTACCTAATATAAAATCTTTACACGTGAAAGCACTGTCACTGCTGCATCTGATGCAGTTCTTACCTGATCCACCTCCCTCTCTCCCTCCCGTCCTGAGGGGGCTATGGGACTGTATTCTATGATTTTCATTTCTAACTGAACCGTTTCAGTTTTGCCGGTGCACGCCCGGTGTCTCCCCACTTTCTCTCCCATGCGCACGCTCGCACCCGATTCACATATCTACCGGTAAAAATAAATGTGATAGTAGGAAAACTGATGGCTGGTGAAACGGCCCGGATGCACTGCCTGTGAAACCGCAGCGCAGCCGCTGGAGCAGAGGCAGGCTCTGATGGTGTCTTTACGCGAGCAATAGACCAGGTTGTACCAGACGGGAAGTCGCGCACAGAAAAGGAGAGACAATCCGGTCAGTTTTCAAAATAAATTACCAGTAATTAACGGATGATTAATTTAGCTGTTGCCTGTCCATCTATAAATACTTGTCAGTTGCGTCTGCACATGAGACACATCGACACAGAGCTAGGGACAGACCTGTGGAGCCGCATTTGACCGGCGCGGAGAGAGCACGAGAAGCTGCTCCCCGTGCCACCAGCAGGCAAACAGCTGTTTCTGCAGCCACTGTCCTTGCGCTACACACATTTGTTCATTTTAATTTTTCTATTTTATATTCTAAATATTTAAGAAAAACATAAAAAACACACAAGCAAACATTTAAAGCAAATTATATTAAAAAATATGGACTTAAATTTTTTTTCGGATGAACCCCCCCCCCCCCGCCGCTCTGGCAGCCGGCAGCCGTCGAAGCTTCGATTAAAATCGAATGTACGGCCTCGAAGCTTCGATTGTCAAAACATGATAATCGGGTCAGCCCTAGATATTAGTGAAAAATACAAGACAATGTATCATAAATCTGGTTTCAGTTAGATTTTTTATGCTTTCCTCTACAGCGTTGAGATTGGTGCAAATAGAATAAAATCAGCTTTTCATCTGCTCACTACCTATTATTCTTGTTAAATTGGAAAAAAAAACATAATTTGCGTGTGTGTTTCTGAGTCATAAATTGATCTGGAGAAACTATTTATTTATAAAAGAGACTAATGTAGGTCTGAGCTTGTTTTTTATATGTACCTGCAAACATGTTTTCTTTACTCAATTTCACTGAAGAATCTGCTCCTTTCTCTCCACCAAGGGTATTTCTTAACTGTATCACAGCTGCCCCTACCTTGAGTTATGGCGCTCTGTGATTCATTGAGCGATTCTGATGAGGTTATGAGCGAGCCAAGGACAAAGTTATCTCTCCTCTGCCCAACAGAAACACTGAGTTTATTAGCCTTCGAAGCAATGGGCCTTTTTTTTTTTTTATCTGGACCTTAGTTGCCGCACCTCAACCAGCCACTACATACACTACATACATTGGTTGGCAGAATACATAATGTTGTACGGAGACAGGAATAGGAAAAAAATGAAAAGAGGAAAAATCCATTACACTGCTGCCTTGACTCGTGGAGCCTATATAGTGTAATTCATCCTGAAGCTTGTTCAACTCGAAATGGCCCTATTTACAGAGTTCCATTACAACAATAAGAGGGAAGAGAGAGAGATATCGAGAGACTGTATGCTTGGGTGTGTGTGTATCTGGAGTTCATGGGGAATCATGTCCACGGTGTGTAATTGAATGACTAGAAAAGCGTGCTCCTTCATCCCCCATAATTCCACCTGAACCTGGGACAGAGGAGGAATCTTACCTGGGAGCTGGAGGCTGACACATTTCTAATCTGCCTGTAGCTCTGCTTCAGTGTCCTTACTGAGCTACGTACACCGACACGCATGCTTTTGCTGCTCTTCACACACACACACCAATGCTTCTACTTCTCCATATCTAAATGACAAAATAGATTTTTGCCATTGACTTGAAACCTCTGAGTTGTGTTTTTGATGTAGCACCCTGTTACTATCCCACATATAGTTTTTATATGATTTACTTTGTCAGCCTTTACCTCTAGGGTCACAATTATCACACATTGTCCAGCCTCAGTAGACTCACGTCTGGCAGGTTGATGAATTTTCAAGGACCCCTATGTGGTCAGGCTAAAGTGGGTTTAGAGGAGAGAGTGAGGATACTGGTTTGGCCATAATATGAATTGTATGTGCATTGTTTATTGTTTGAGGTCACATATTTGTACCTTCAGGCCAAACTATAGTTCATAAATTGCCTCAAACCTAGTTTGGCATTTCTGTGCTGCAGTTTCCTGTTATTCGTCAGCTGACACCCACACAGATGTATTACATAGGAAACATAACCAATCACATTGGGCTTTTGCGAAAAACGTCATCCAATGTGGTCATGGGTAGTCCAGTCTCCGAGACTTCTGAGACTTGGAGAGCGATATCTCTGCTTCTCTTTTTTCATTTTGAAAATAATTTTATAAAATCTTTGTTCATGAACATGTTCACTTGGCCATTGTGCTGGTATTAATTAATGGGATCATCTTCTTTTCTTAATAGCTGAGGTCAGGAACATGGTGAAACATGATCAGTCAGACGATCAGACAGGAGATAAATGAATACAGTAGCTTCAGTTGGAGGTCAAACCAAATACAAGTGTGTCACTTCTCTCAGTGCACAGGAAAGCTGAGGAATAGTAAACCTTTTCTTAAAATTTATGTTAAAAGTAATTTGTTGGAAGCCTCAAAGTAAATGTAGTGTAAAGCTACATGCACTACTAAAATGACAAAGTCTGCACATAATACATGTACTGTAGTTAAAGTAAAATGGAATTTGCAAATAAACACCCCTGTATGTGTAATTCTACTTTTATTTTATACCTTTATTTACATTTATTTATTTATATTTAAAAATATACACATACTCTATTTGTGTTTTGTTTTTTTGTTACAGTATTGAGAGGGATGCCATTTCATTCATTTTCAAAAAAGACAATACACTCAGTAAACAATGTTAAAGATTTGTGTGACCCGTAGCATTTTATTTTCCAAATGTATTTTTACAAAAATCATGATAGTGTTGTTATGTTGAATTCTTTATTATGGAAATCTGACGTCCTGACAACCTTACTCAACATGAACACGAAAACTAAAACACTAGTGATTACCCCCTTTCTGCAGAAGTATAGTCAAATTGAGTTAGGCCATTCAGTTTTAAACTATGGCAATTACATGCTTTCAGCGTTATACAGTTAGTGCATTGACAGTAAGCTTAAGAGAAGACGTTAGCATAATGAAAGTGTCACAACAGGCTGTTTAGACAACATACTGACAAAACCACTGTGCAATGAGTAAAGGCAAGAGAGTGCTGTGCACATGGATTCACACACTTAACAATCACACATGCACGCCACCCAAAGTTATGAGGCGGAAATGACTGATAACTCTACATCTATTTCTTCATTGGAATACAAGGACTGCACACATCACACATACACATACACGCTTGTGGCTACAACTTACTCCCAGACACATTGTCTCTCATATGTACACACTTGTTTGCCTCAGGACACAGACCGTCCCCCAATGTCTGTTTATGAACTCATCAGTTTGCTGCAGACAGGCTGGAGATGAGGACATTCATAGTGTGTGGCGATATGGCCACGTATTCAGCATAATTAATCTACTGTCTAATTTGCCCTAAGCACTCCCAACACATCTTGTCTTGTACATAACATATCATAAAACTGCCTGCCGTTCACCAACATTATGTGCTTCATTTGTAATATTTGAAGTTTGCAGGGGTTTGTGTGTGTTTGTGTATAGTTTTTCATAAACACCCAGACAATGAGATGTCAGAGGTTGTTTGTTTGAAAATTGACTAAAATAGAGCCATATTAACCATGCAGGAGAGTCATAGCAGAGGATATCATCTGAACGTATCGCTCGTACACCAAAATACCTTAATAGGAGGTGGAAAATCTTGTGTGGTGGTTTGTGCGTAAGTTCAGCAACGAGCACGCTCATGTGGATGTTTTTCTCCCAGTGTGTCTGGTCTGAGTGACTCTAAGCACAGAAACCTTCACTTTTCACCCAGGGATCAATAATGCATCAGCCAACAGATGGGTGACTGTCTGTACTATCATTTGTTGCCTCTCCTTATCATTTCCTGAGCCAAAGTATTAGAAAACAAAGGTGAACGAGAGAGAGCGAGACAGAGAGAGACAGGATGACAGAGGAGAGAAATAAAGGGTGGGTGGGGGGGTGGAGGGGTGTACTCCATTGGTTCTCCATGGCTACTTCCTCCAAAGGCCTGGATAGAAAAGTTTTAACTGTTTTTTGTGGAATCAAGGTGTCAGGGTGTGTGCTTTGTGGTATTTGCCGTGGAGAATAGGATGAATCATGAAGCAGTGAGCCTTTAAAAGGCTTATCTCTCCAAGTGGTCAGAAGACAAAGGAGCAGAGGTAAATGAAGGGGAGTTGTAATAGCACAATAGCAAAGTGATCGGTTTTTTTTTGTTTTTTTTTAAATACCAATGTTCAAAAGATACTCACCATCGGTATGAAGATGAAATGACATTTTTAATAGGTTAGGTTAAAAGAGAATTTAGTAAATCCTAAATCTGAAGACATCATAGCAACCAGCAGTGTTTGGTATGGAAAACCACTTGACTGTGTTTAGCAGGTCTCTGGAGGATGGTTAAGTCTGTGCGGCACATCAATGGTTTTCTTACTTCCAGCTCTCCATCATGTCAACCACTATCCATCCCTCAGGAATTCATGGCACATCTTCAAACATCCCAGATATCCCAGCTGCAGTATGTGCAGGCCTTTACAATAACAGAGTATATGTAAGTGGACGACATCAAAGGAATGGACAGTTTCTAATGACAACTAGATGACAGCTCTACACTCTTCTCAGGGTCTGTTTTCATGTATTTGTCTGGTAGACATGGTAATGGTAAGACCTACGGCTGTCCTAAATGATTATTTTTATGATTATTTATTTGACGATTACTAATTTACAAAAACACTTCTAAACACTTTTCTTATCTAGATTCTTAATATTCATTTATATTTTCAAACCCAACAAAGTTTTGCACTTCAAGCTCCAAGTATTGAAAAGCTCTCTCTTTCTCAGAAGTGGTCAACTGACAGACACACTGACAAAACATTGATGTTGTAGCATGGGCTAATTAACAAGCAAAGGGGCATAATATGTATCCTTTAATGAAACACCAGCCCTCAGACGGAACAAGATTTCTTTCAGTGGCCTTGGTGGCTAATCCAACTATGACAGGCTGGTCTGGTGTCAGTGTGTTTCCATTACCCCTAGAAATGCACAAAACCTAAATATCGAAATAAAAAACTGGTAATGGAAACACCTACATTTCAAAAAAACTCACAAATATCGCTAAAAAGTTTTTACGCTCTCATGAGGTGGTTTTTCAGATGTATTGATATATGTATTGATGTATTGATATACTGTAAACACGAGTTGTGTGTGTCCACTGCTGTGCTGATTTATGTGACTGGAGGGGACAAATGAACGCCATGTTTTTTTGGCATTGCATTACTGACCTGGGCATTGTTTCTCAATAAATTAGAAAAAGCTTTTCTATCATTCCCCTTTTCCATGCATGGTTGAAGGAGATTGGCTCACATCCACCGACCACTCCCTCCTGCACTAAAATGTCCCCTTCATGTCACATAAACCAACCCGAGTGTGTGAACACAACCACCATATATTGTTGCCAGCACCTCATCAACACTGGTGTCTCTTATTTGTGGCTGCTGCCAGTGCCACAAAGGCTTTGCCTTTCAGCAATCAAGCGCTTTTCGTCTTTGTTAAAAACAGTAACAGCAGCAGCTGTAGGCAGCTGAGATTGCTGTACCGTCACCATGGATACTTAAGACGCTTACGTCCAGCTTCCTCAAAGTGAAGTCTTGAGAATTATGGTAGGGAGACTAGATCACGGCTCATTTGCCAAACACCTTTCAATGGAAACACCCGCAAATAGCAATTGTATTTTTTCGAAATTTCAGAAATATCACTTTTATTTTGCGAAAATCTGTAATGGAAACTCAGAAAGAGGGATTAAGTCAGGTCCAGGACGGTCTGGGTGAACCAATAAACAGTGTGCAGAAATAAGATTTTACTCATTTGAATTAAATTGTCAAAATCACAGTGTGACAGTCAATGTTGATATTGTTATCAGCCACCACAGTTGAATGTACGGGAAACATTTTTAAATCATGGAAATTTATGACAGAAACTTAGGTAAACAAGAAATTGTGAAGCCAAAGGCAACGTGTTGGTTGGCTCTGAGAATTGAGATTTTCAGCATATGCCCCTAGCAGCTGCACCTCTGGCTTCATTTTCTGCTCCAAGAAAAACACATTTGGCTATCAAAGATTAGACCCATTTTGTCTTATGCAGACTGAGAGTAAAATTTGGAAGTGATCAGGCAGGGTAATGCTTCCTCTCACCATTTCACAGCAGCAGAGAGGTCCACTTATGCGATTTGACCTCAAGTAATAGTTTACTGGGTGAGGCAGCAGGTCTGATCTCAACTTAACCTCTCCAATCACTCACCCAGAGGGAGCTCCTCTGCCATACTGCCTGTAGGAGTTTTGTAGCCTTTCAAATCTATTTCCATAGACATGCCGCTGGCGCTGTCAGTCATCCATGAGTGGACTTGAATGAGTATATAACTAATGCTGCGCTCCTATGTAGTGCCCCTTCATCCATTTCTCTTTGTGGGGGTTGGATGGCTTATATTCTTTCACCTGTTTCACTCCACCACTCTACTGTCCTCCTTCCCCTCCACACCTCTCTCTCTTTCTCACTCCCTCCCAAAAGGTAAAGCTTGTTCAGTTCAGATGCTGCTGCCAGTTGGTGAGTCTGACTGTTTTAACATATCAAAGGTGCTGTGCAGGAAGAAAGCTCCTCATTATTTCAACAGCCTACATCAAGCAACTGTGCATTTGTAAACCACCAGGGGTGTGTGTGAGAGAGAGAGAGTGTACTCAACACACTGAAATTAAAGGAACAGTATGTACAGTAAGAATGTGGCAAAAATTGTTGCTGCAGTCAAATGTAAAACACAGCAGCACGTTGTTTCCCCTCCCCTACCCACCAGACGCTCTAACCTCTGCTCTGCTCACTCACAGAGTAAAAAGCTGTTTATTGTTCTGACTCACAGTAACTACAGTATGAGCGTAGTTCACGTCACTAAGGTGATCTGCTGCAAGTTATTGTTACATTTCACCGCTCCGACGCTGTGTGTCTGTGTGTGCAGTGCTGAGATACACACACACACACACACACTATAATCCCGCATCTATAGGAGTAGATGAGACAACATATGAGGCGTCGTACCACAGAATAAATGACACGAGCCGCTCCGTTTCTCCTCCACTTTCTGGATAAAACCTGACGACTGGAGACAGGCGACCTGACCGGGCTGGACTCATCTCATGAACCGCTCCTCATGCTCACCGTCACTTCATTTACCATCGGCTCCATTTCGCCACTTTTTGTCCCTCTTTTCTAACTTTCACTTTGTAATCCTTTCCTTTAGCTTTAGCTTTAGCAGCAGCTCAAACAAACTAGGCTACATGCTCACAGCGAGCTGTAAACAGCAGAGCGACACGCTGCTTATTTCTACCGTGTATGTCAAGGAAATATGACTATAATAACCGATAATAGAAAACAATCTTTTTTTTGTCTCGTTTTATTTCCCAGCCGTAGCTGCATCTCAGTGGAAGCTTAACTGGCAACCCAGAGGCTGAAATGCCACTGACGCTGTGATTGGGAGAGAGCGCTGGGTGGCGACACATGCCAACAGGTAAATTCAAAATGATGATTTGTGGTCTGCAAAAAAAAGTTTTTAACGCGTGTCAAAGGGGCAGGCCTAGAGCCTACAGACTGGCAGGCCGGTAGGGGGATCTCTGTAGCCTGCAAGAACTCTCACCTCACTCGCTTTGCCCATTGCCCACTGCCCACTACACAGACATTTTCATCCACAAACTCTCTCACCAATGTTCCCCCTGGACTCAATCTCAAACCCAGACATGGTTTCAAATTAGTTTATTTGGATGCAGTGCACATTGATAGACATATAAAAACATGTAAATGTGCCGGATTAAAGCATAAATGCTAATTTCCATTCGGTGTCCCAGAACATTAAAACAATACAGTGACAACAACACAGTATTACAAAGAACATGATGCAGAATCAAAATAGACAACTTTGTGTTTTGTTGACATTTGTGTTGACACTGAACAGGGTACTTAGATATTTTGAATTGTTGATTTGTCATTTTTGTATTTGTTTGTTTATGGTGCATATGATTGTTTGATGTGCATATGCAAGTGATTGAACAAGTACTGACTTACCTTTAATGGCCATTCTTATTCAGTGTCCCACTCTCTCCGTGATCAGGTAAAACTCGATGCCATGGCTTGTTTGATCACAGATGAGAGTGGGAAAATTAAAACTCTTGGCTTGGCAGTCAATCAGTGCTAATGACTAGCAGTTGAGTTGTAAACTATGTCCGCGAGTGTTTCCCGTGGCTGATGGTGCCCTGTCAGATGTACAGCAGCTTCAGGAGGACAGTATTCTGCATTCAAGAGAACCTGTGATGTGTTTATGACGTGTGTAGTTGGATACATAGGAATTTGTTTAATGCACTAATCAAAATAACGCACTTATAAAAAAAACAACCTATAAAATTGCATCCTTAAATTCTAATGGATTAACTGTAGGTAGATAAATTGCATCCTTAAATGGTAAGAAAGAAAATACAAGTACTGTTAGGAGTATATATATTTCAAGACTACGCTAATTGTGATTAATCCTTTTTTTTTAAAATAGTTTGACAGCCTTAGTCTTCATATTTAAATTTTCTGTGATTGTGGAATGTACTCTCCAAGACCTTCGTATAGGAACTCCCACAGCCTTGATATATGTGCAGAATTATGATTTTGTCCTTGTCTTGTTTGTTTCTGTGCCTCTCTATCCTTTTCATATCTTGCACTGGCTTGAAATGGTGCTTGAACTTCTTGTTTCTTGTCACTCTTTTCTCTCAGGCCTAGTCTACACGAGCCCGGGTATTTTTGAAACCGGAGTTTTGCTCCGCGTCCACACGAGTGGTGTAAATAAAATACTCCGTACACACGCAACCGTGGAAACCGCTACCAAATGACGCAATGCACACGTGGAGGGCTGTTTTGACCAATCAAAGTACAGCTTATGGATCAAAAGGCATGGGACAGAATCATTTATAGTGTTCATTTTTAGTCATTTTGTGGATGAAAACATGCACAATAACAATAAAGTGTTCCTTTGACATGCACGGCTGCAGCAGTCTGCACACATCGCCACCTGGCTGACCACTGTCGGTGCGGCGCAACTCATTATAACTGGCTGTTGTGTTGTCTGTCAAAACACGGATGAATGAAACATATCCACTTTATATCAACCGCGGACGTCACGAATAGATTTTCGGCTTTTAGGCTCATTCCGTTCATCTCCGCATCGGCTCTTTTTTATCACTGCATGACAGCAGTGCGACCCCCCCTCCCGTCGGACCCGGTGACATAGGCTACTGCCTGTTCATTCATGAAATTCATCCCGAAGCACTCTCAATCAAACAAGGTGGGGGATGAGAAACTGCGGCGCTACTGTAGGCTTTTAAAAACACACCGGCAGCGGCTGTAAACAACCTCTGCAGGCAGTGTTTACATCAGCACGTGCGCAGCTATGACGTAAACGAGAACAACAATCACGGTTGCAGTGTCCACACGCACCCGGTGAAACCAACCGGGTCCGAAAACCCCACCCTGGACCCCGGTTTCAAAAAACCACGGTTTCAGGATTCCAAAAGCGCGGTTGCGTGTGGTTGCGTGTGGACAGAGCATACAACCGGGATCATACGTTCACGGTTTCAAAAATACCCGGGCTCGTGTGGACTAGGCCTCAGCCTCTCTGTTGCGTTGTGATGTATGTGTGTGTGTGTGTCGTAATTCATTAGTTGTGTTGATGTGAGGTTTGGGACATATTTTTCTGCACTTCTGAAAGCGGTGGAAAGATATCTGTATTTTGACAAACACTGGGCCTATTAAAGGTCACAGAAAATGAATATAAAGAATAATGTGGTTACATTGGGCAGCAAATTTTGAACAATATCTCACCCTCACACACAGACAAACTCATTTGCACATTGACAGATGCATGCAAACATGGGTGCACATGCACTTTAAAAATCTTTTGGAAGGGTAATTACAATTGGCTTGGTGTCAACATTTTCACCTTCACAGAGGTCTAGTTTAGTCATTATATGTAATTGACTCCATGCTAGTTAATGTAATGTTATTCATTACTGTGCAGGGGGCTACACTGGTCACATTATACTCAATGGGACACGGCCTGAGGTTGTGTGTTGTCAGTGTGTGTTACTGCGGTAACGATATGCTATGTGACTGCAGCAACAGACCAAAGTCAAACTGTGCTGTGAACAAACTGCACACAAATGTGACACACTTTTTCTCATTCCCACAGGCCATGCCACATGTTAACAGGAGACAAACACACAGCTATGGTGTCTGCTAACGCTACATGAAGCCAATTAGGTGGCAAGTTTTACATATGCGCCCCCCACCCTCCCTCCATCTGACTGCTGTTCGATACAGAAAGAGAGTAATGGTATAGTGACACATGGGCTGTGAGAGAGATGTGTAAACACAAGGATAGAGGGATGACATATAATGCAACTGCATTACTAAATGAGAGGGGATGGAAGGAAAGCCAAAGAGAAGTGCCTGAATTACAATTCAGCTGTTTATCATATAAATGAAGGGTTGTGTTCAACTTAGCCAGGGGATAACAATCAATCGTGTGGCATGCAGATCTGTCTCCATTTTCTTGCCATTGCCAGCCATCCACATAATTCGACTGTGTGTCACACGCAAGTCTGCCTGCCTCTATTGCACTGCTAATGTCGGTTATTTTGTTTCATCACCTCTGACATGCTCAGTAAGAGGGAAGATCTATTTCCGCTGCATCAGTGTCTGCTATTGGTCGTAATATCTTCAGGTCTTTTTGATATTTCGCTGATTTGGAGCCAGTGCAGCCATTATCAGATGTGCGTCTACATTTAGAGAGCGTTCCAGTCTCTTTTTAAACCTGATGGTGGGAGTGAACATGGCAGATTGAACACTGTGTCACTGCAGCACCTGGACCATGTCAGTCACTGTAATTTTGTTCAGTATGGTACATTCATCTGGACCCACAGTACATTTATGTTGGTTGTTGTCCAAGATCCATACAATATGCTCTCAACAAATATGAATTGTTAGGCAGCTCTCAGACACCACTGCAGCCTTGATGGCTGTGCACCCCCTAACCATCCAGCTTTTATCAAGGTCTGGGTCACAGAGGCAGCAGTCTACGTTTCAGTCTCAGGCTGAATGGGATAAGTAGCCTACTTCTGGCTCTGCCAGAGGGTGAAGTCTGATGTGTCACAGACCCGTCATATAAATCATTGTGACTTTGTCAGCATGCCTCCTCTCTTCCCTGTTGTTGTGGGGAGTGACTTTGCCCTGTTTGCTCACCTGTTAGCACACCTACCATAAAGGCTTAGTCATGACGGCAGTGGCCTTGTTACTTATCCACCCTGCAGCCCTCGTGTCATGTCTCTCCCTTTCTCTGCCTGCCTTGATGAAATGCAAAAAATGCAGAAAAAACACACTCTCTGTATAAACAGTTGTATCAACTGAAAGGTCTTATGAGACTGAATATCTCTCGCCAAAGTTTTGGTAAACCACCAGTCACAAAGATCGTTAGACTTTATAGTTGTCACTGAATTCTCTTCGGCCCAGACCAGTGTTTGAACTATCAGCTACAGTAAGATGCATACAGTCAGATCCAGCCTGATCGATAGCTATCTGCCTTTCAGTTGGCAGGAGGAAACAAAGGAATAACATGTTTCATTGTTTTGACCGTGCGCATAGGCCACCAATATCTCCCCATGTTACTTTTAACTCATCATCAAAGTTCCCCGTGTCTCTGATATTCCTGTCCAGCCTCAGTTCCAGCTCCTGAATTGATGGTCTCTCTTCATTCATTTTGCATGTTATATTAGACCTCACTTTTGCACTATTTCACAGCAAACCACATCCTCCCCACTGATCCCATTCATCTCTTTGGTCTTTTGTCGGCCTAAACTGTTCCAACAAACCTTTTGTCCGAGCCCGCACCGAGCAGCCTTTGACTTCAGAGGCTTAACAATTACAAATCAACTTGAAAGAGCCACAAAGGGGATATTATTAAAGATGAATGAATTCGGGCTGGTGTAGGAGTTTCCTTTTAAACTCCACTAAGGCAAGGATAGAGGGATTAGTGACAAGGGATGCTAATGATGCACAATAGGGAAGCCCCTCCTTTGTGATGTGACCTCTACAGTATTTGATTATAGGTGAGATTTTATTAATCCAACTCTTCAGCACAATCTCTAGGTATTAAAAACAATCCATATCACACTCTCACAGCAGGTATTTTAATAAAAATAGGAATGTCATCTTTGTAGCGTTACTGCGCAGTGTGATTGATGGGTGCAGCACATATACACTCATAAATGTACACACTGTGACATACACCATATCTGACCTCCAGCACGACCACACCCACTTCTGGTTTGCTTCAGATGCATCAAATCATCTCCAAAAAGAAAAAAAAAAGTTATGTTTTGTGACTTTGCTGTCTTCTGAATACAAAGTGAAGTGATTACATGGAGACCTCCCACTGCTCTCAGCAAACTGCTGCTTCTGTAACTCACACTGGCATGGAGGTTTGGCACCAGCTCTAGCCGAGTATAGTGCCCCCCTCCTGTGCTGTCATTAGCATACAGGCCATGTCTCACTGGCTGCCAACCTCTAGGCAGTGATTCCATCTTGTCGTGATACGCGGTGAGGGAGTGCAGTAAAACTGCCATGCTGCCAGGCTCTGACGGCTACAAAATTGCAGCAAGGCTGTGAAAGGGAAAAAGGAGAACAAAAAAAAAAAAAAATACAACCTGCCTGGCAAAACGTCAACAAAGAAAGGGGACTGAACTCACAGTGGAGCTACTTCACCTTATTTTCTTCTGTTGGTGTTGTTGTTGGAAGTTATTGATGTAATTGACCAGCCTAAGGACAAGGGAAAAATCTATAGTGGAAGAAGATTTTCTTTTTCTCCAAAATGGAGGCATCAGTGAAGGCAGCCAAGTTCTACTCGTGCGTTATAGGTCATCTTATTGATTGTAAGTTAACTGTAATTGAACGCAACTGCGACTGTTGGTAAGAAGAGCCATGGCCCTTTAGGCTCACAAGTCCCTACGTTGTCCTGCTCTGCTGCACTGTTAGACATTTATTGTAATTTTTACAGGAAATTCCTGGCAAATAATTGCCGTAAATTTATTGTAAACAGTATACAGGACCATTACTGTAAAATAATTACAATAATGTACTGTAGTCAATACAGTATCGTACTGTAATTAATTACAATAAAATAATGTATATTTACTAAAAAAAACAGGAATTTCCTGTAATTTTACAGGATAGAATCTTGTAAATATTACAGTAAAAGATTAAATTTGCGGCAACTCAGTTGCCAGGAATTTCCTGTAATTTTACAGGATAGAATCTTGTAAATATTACAGTAAAAGATTAAATTTGCGGCAACTCAGTTGCCAGGAATTTCCTGTAATTTTACAGGATAGAATCTTGTAAATATTACAACCATATGTTGTAACTTGGATTAATGTCCCTTTTCAGCCTTCTGCAAAGAACCACAAAACAGTGTACTCTTTATCTGTCTTTATTCAGTATGAATGAATGAATGAATGAAAGAATGAATTTTTTTTTCGTGTCATGCCACCACTGTGGCCCATCCCATATGGGTTTACAAGACACCTTTAACGACAAATACAAGAAAAAAAAAGACTAGACAGTCCTTCCTGTGTGTGACATGAATATATAATTTAAAGGTACATTGTGTAGGAATTCCTCCCATCTAGCGGTGCCGTTGTAGATCGCAAGCAACTCAGTCTTATTTTTCATGCTGCATTCGCGTGAAATCGGTAAGATGGCAGCCGCTGCAGGTAAGTGCTTAAACAAGCCTCTATGTAAACAAGTGGTCCGTCAGCACGAGGCAAAACAATACACATGACAAGATGTTGTCATGGCGATGTGGTATTGTTGACCTGACCCACGTTTTACCGGTTTTCTCTGGACTTCTGTGACTAAAATGACATCTGGGTTGTTACGGACGGCCGTCTGTAATGCACCTGAATGCTGCATTCACGTGAAATCGGTGAACATCTGGTTTGTTACGACGGCCGTTTTTCTGACAGTCGGAAAAACGGCCGTCTGTAACAAACCAGATGTTCACCGATTTCACGTGAATGCAGCATTCAGGTGCAGTCCTCACTGCGTTACCGCGGTGACTTTTCACAGACGCCACCTCGACCTGAGCCGACAGCTCCGGTGTCTCCGCTGAGTTTCCGTGGTTTGCCCATAAGCTCAAAGTCCAAGAGTTTCCTCAGCAGAGTGCACACTGGTGCATTGAGCCCCCTTCTTTTTTGTGCCTTGCTGCCAGTCCCTGGGTTTATGCCACAAAAGGCTCTGAAAACAGAAAAAAAAAAACTTTAGCTGAGATTGCTTTGTCTCCCAGCCGTAGCTGCAGCTCATCAACCAGCAACCTGGCTGCTGAAATGCCACTGGCCCTGTCACTGGGAGAGAGCGCTGGCTGCTGCAACAGGCTCAAACACTAAACCACATCAACATTTTTAAATGCAAATATTCTGGTTGTACTATTGTTGTCATTTACGCTACGACCAATCAGAGCAAAGAGCAGGATGACGTTAGCCTGACAAGCCAATTAAAATGTATGTCGTCATGGCGTTAAGCCGCCCAACGACTCTCTAAACCAGGGGTTTTCAAAGTGTGGGATAGTGAGCCTCCCCTAAGAGAACTCAAAAGCACACCGGCCCCCCTTCACCCTTCCTAATCATCATTGCTATTATTACGGTTATTGTTGTTGCTTCAAAAAGGTAAAATTTAAACAATAAATGCATACACATCTTTATTTTTGTAAACATGTACAACTTTAAATATATTTTTAAAACATTTTAATCAGCTTAAATATCTTTTAAACACATTTTAACATCTGCATGTTTTCAATATCTTTTTTAAACACATTTTAACATGTTTCCAACATCTTTTTTTAACACACTTTAACATGTATGTTTCCAACATCTTTTTTTAAACAGATTTTAACAACTGTGTGTTTTCAATATCTTTTTTAAACACATTTTAACATGTGTGTGTTTTCAACAGATTTATTTTTTTAACACATTTCAGCATCTGTAGCCTTTTCAACTGATTTTTTTAACACATTTCAGCATCTGTAGCCTATGTTTTCAACAGATTTATTTTTTTTTAACACATTTCAGCATCTGTAGCCTATGTTTTCAACTGATTTTTTTTTAAACACATTTCAACATTTTTTAAAACACATTTTAACATCTGTAGGCTACAGTATGTTTTTGTTTACCTTTTCACATCGGGTCTCTAGTGTGAACAATGTGTCTGTGGCTTTGTCGCGCACAGGCGGGTGATACGAGGTTGGACTGTGGAGAGGAATAAGCGTAGGTCATCCTCTACCCGCAGCCGTGATCTGTGCTTGCTTTTAATCATGGTCAATGCTGAAAACCCGCACTCACACAGGTAAGTGGACGTGAAGGGGATGAAGACCTTCACAGCTTTTTTGGTGAGGTGTGGGAACTCTGTCTCCACAGAGAGCCAGAATTGCGCAAGTGACACCTCTCTCATTTTTTGTTGTAAGTCCATATTAGAGTTCAGCTCGACAAGGGCCTCCTCCTCTTGCATAGTCAGTCCATCACGCGGTGTCACAGGGAAAGAAAACGGATTTCTCACCCACTGATTTGCCAGGGTCTCCTCCCCAAAATAGTCTCCAAACTGCTCACGCAATCCCTTCAAATGTGCAACGATCACTTGTTGCACACAGTCCAGTTGCAGTCCTGTCTTCTCCATAACATCCTCCAAGGTTGGGAACATTTCCACGGAGCCCCGTTCAACACGAGCACACCACAGATCCAACTTTTTCCTGAATGCAGAGACTTGATCGTGTGCCAAAAAGACGTGGCACTCTTTACCTTGCAGAGAGGTGTTCAGTGTGTTTATTCGGTCGAAGATATCAGACAGATAGGCCAGCATTGCAACCCACTTTGCGTCCTCCATATGCTTCACCAATGGGGAGTTGATTTCGGCGAGAAACATGAGGACTTCCTCGCGCAGATCACACACGCGGGTGAGGACCTTGCCCCGCGACAGCCACCGGACCTCGGAGTGCAGGAGCAGCTGATGGAAGTGAGCGCCCATCTCATTGCAGAGGATGGAGAAGAGACGGGCATTCATGGCGCGTGATTTAATTAAGTTGACAATTTTTACTGCCTCATCCAGGACCGCGCGCAGCTCTTTGGGCATCCTCTTGGTCGCCAAAGCCTGGCGATGGATAATACAGTGCGACCAAACAGCGGCGGGCGCAACAGCTTGCACCTGTTTCACCAGACCGCTGTGGCGACCTGTCATTGCCCTGGCACCGTCAGTACATATACCACAACAGCGGCTCCAGTCAATATGATTTTCCTGAATGAAGTCATTCAAAGCCTTGAAGATTTCTGTGGCTGTAGTGCGAGCCGGCAGAGGGTGGCAAAATAGAAATTCCTCCTGGACATCGAGCTCTTTAATAAAGCGTACATATACCATTAGCTGTGCACAGTTAGCAACATCAGTGGACTCGTCCAGCTGAATGGAGAAGAAAGGGCTCTCCCGGATAGCGTCCAGCACCTGTTCTTTGACATCAGCTGCCATGTCAGAGATGCGGCGCTGGATGGTGTTGTCGGAAATCGGGATGGCATCCAGCTTGGCAGCAGCAGCTTCGCCCAGTAGTAGCGAACACATATCTTTGGCAGCAGGGAGGAGCAACGTCTCACCAATGTTGTGGGGCTTCCCGCCTTCGCAATACGTAACGCCACGCGATATGATGCTTCAGTTGCCCTGGTATTCACAGTGCCAAACGCCTCAATTACTTTTTTCTGTGACCGCAATTCCTTCAGTTTCAGGTCAAAAAACTCCCTCGGCTTGGTCAATAAACTGTGGTGTTTGGTTGAAATGTGACGCCGGAGTTTACATGGCCGCATACTGTCGTTAGCTAGCACCTCTTTACAAATGACACACTGTGGCAGCGGAGCATCATCTGTGCCCGTATATGAAAAGCCAAACTTCAGATAATCAGGGTCATACTTTCTTTTCTTTCTGCTCACCGACTCTGTGCCCTCTCTCACTTTGACTTTGGATGTTAAAAATCGATCCATTTTACCACTCGCCAGATGTTTACATTTTTTTTTACAGTCAACTTTACACTCTTGTTCTTTTTCTTCTTCTTTTTTTCTCTCGCCGCGCCTCCCCTGAAGCCCTCTGGCGCCCCCCAGGGGAGGCGCGCCTCACACTTTGAAAACCGCTGCTCTAAACAGATAGAGCGCTGTGATTGGTGAACACAAACGGTGTTCGAGACTCAAAAAGTTCCTATGGCTCGTTTCTAGACCCACCTACGGTCAAATAGATTTGCTGCTGCTAGGGGGCAGATAGATTTCTAGGCTACATGTCACGTGGTTTAAATAAAAAACTCTATGTCTCCCAGTCACTGACTTTTCCTAAGTGTGTGACACATCGTGTCTGTGTAAATTCTCATTAGTCCTGGTCAAAGGCAACTCAAGTTAACTGGACTTAGTAAGTCCAGTTTGATACAATGTAAAGTAGTCAGTGTACAGCTTGTATAAAAGTGTAAATTTGCTGTCCCCTCAAAATAAAAGGCCATTAAAGAGGAACTAAACCCCTAAACCACTTTTTTCTGCTGAAAACAAGTATATCTGGGCATGAAGTAGTGTTGTCAGTTGATTCTGGTCCAACTTTTGACATTTTAGTCAAAATATTTCAATTTGGTGTGTTTTGTAGTAAAAATGACGAGTTGCTGCCCCTAATGGTTAAACGGTGGTTATTACAATTGAATTTTTTGATTGGCTGAGATGGTGGTCGCTGACGGTTTGGTGGCCGCTGATGTCACCGTCCCTCAGCTCCCCCGACCAATCAGCACCGGCGGCTGCCTGCCGCCAACGGCTGCTGCCTGCTGGATCACTCTAGCTGCTCTGTGCTCTGCTCCGGCTAACAGCTGCTAACGGCTGCTAACGGCTGCCTGGATGGGACTCGTCAGCGGCTCGTTAGCGGCTCATCCCCGGCCGACACGGCCGCGGAGCCGGTGACCGGCTGATTGACAGTCAACCTCAGAGTCACGGCTCCGGTGTGCTCTCCTAGTAGTGTCTGTGCTAGAGGGTTAGGTCGTTAGTAGCTCGTTAGCAGCTCGTTAGCGATGTAGCAGAAGTGTCGATGTGTGTTTATTACTTTTTTTCCTCCTTTGTTTGATTTCGCGGGTGTGAATGCGGCGCAGGGGGGAGGGGGAGGGGGGATCGGAGAGTGCGCCTAGAGCCCCGCCCATAATCAAGACATTTTTTGAATTTCAAGCTTGGAGCACGTCATCCAAAACTGAGGGGTTTAGTTGCACTTTAAAGTAGAAGTAAGCGATCCGGTGGTTTTGTCTAACTTCCTGTCAGCAGATGGAGTTAGCAGCCCCCGCCCTCGTCCCTACGTCACCACATTCACAGGCATCCCTTGGCTGCACACACAGAGAGGACTGCCCCTTTATGCCGTTCCCAGGGTGTACTCACTTTTGTTGCCAGCGGTTCAGACATTAATGGCCGTGTGTTGAGTTATTTTGTGGGGACAGCAAATTTACACTGTTAATACAAGCTGTACACTGACTACATTACATTGTATCAAAGTGTCATATCTTCAGTGTTGTCCTAAATATATATGAATATGAAAAGATATAATAAAATATTTACAAAAATGTGTACTCACTTTTGTGAGATACTGTACATTATATAGCCAATCAGACAGACAGCTCCAAACAATTTGCAGTAATTTGTTACATTCCCCCATTCACACACAAAAATACAAAATAAGGGAAGATTATACCTGGCACAACTAAGCGAGGTGTGCTGGGCAGGGTGACCTCTCTCTCAATGTCGGCAGCTGTGGCAGAGGGCTGGATAATAAAAACCAAAGATATTACAAGTAGTCTCCACATACAGTAGACTATTATTATATTCCACAGACATTCTGCCAGGTAACCATGGGTAAGTTGAATAATGTTCTACACAACATCAAGGGGAGAAGAATCCCCATCCAATTTTGTAAAATGAATGAACATAAACATGACCAATATACAACATAGCTGGACAGAGAGACAAAGGGAGGAACAGAGAGCGTGAGCAAGTTATACTCACATCAGCCATAAGGAAGATACCATCCTCCTCCTCCTTGAAGTGAGCAAGCAGGCACATGATGATGCAGATGGCCTTGTTTCCACTCTCTTCATTGAAGGCTTCCAAAACCTTCCCAATCCCGGTTGTAGAGCTGGGCAATATTGACAAAACATACATTGGAGTGATGCAATTTCTTGCCATACATTTAGTTTGTTTAAAACATAAATACGCAAAGTTGTAAACATACAGGCCTATGTCCTATATGAAGTTAGAACCAAAGAGTGATCCTCATGTCTGCTTACACCACTGGTCAAGTGCAAAAAAATATGTCCTCTACCTGTTTAAAACATCACGTTTCATGCCGAGAAATCAGCCGTTTATCATAAAACGGCAACAGAAGAATGTATTTAGTGTGAAGACGCTCTATGGACTACAGATCTGTGTCCCACAAAAAATACGTCACCAACTGACACGGGAAAGGTCGGCATTTGGTGTGTAACATCACCTACGCGACTTGTAGTCTTTCTGCTTACAGATTCTTCTGAATTTTATTTTACGATAGTTTTACAACAAACTGCTGATTTCTCGGCATGAAAAGTGATGTAGGTAGAGGACATATTTTTTTGTCATGGCACAATTCAAAAGGATCACGAAATAAATCTTGGTGTCTCATTCATTTCTATGGAGCCTTTTTTCGAATTGAGGTCCCATGGGGCCGTTACTTCCTACTTCCGCTTCGGCACTCTATAGTCCGGAAAATATGGTACTGATAACAATTTCTCCCAAAAATTACAACTGGTCAAAATAACAAAAAAAGATGCAGTATTTTCAGACCTCAAATAGGCTAATGCAAATAAAACAAGTTATTAATTTTTAAACAGACCACTAATGTTTTGATTTAGGAAGAGTTCAGATTAATATCGATGGAAATTTCAATTTTAATCCTGCAGCATAGTAATATATAGATACTAATGCTAACTAACTGGTTCAACAAGAGGCTGATGTGACCTACTTATCAGAAATCCAAGAGAGCAATGAAATTATCTTCACAGAATATCAAGCTTTCTCTCAGCAAGCAAACTACACACACTTGGCGCAAAGCCAACTTTTCATATTTTAACCGTAAGATGCGCAGAGTAAGATGCGCACAAATCATTTCAGAATTGACAGTTTAGGGAGAGGCTGGGTGGCGGTGCAGACCAGATGAGCACATCTGGATCTAGGCTGCCCGATCGGTTCACTCGGCTGCCTACGCGGCGCAATGTACAGCAATCGTGATTGATTGTAAATTACGTCAAAGAAAAAATAAGTGTTTGATGACCAATGTTAAATGAAGTTCAAAGAAAAGTAGAAAAATGTCTAAATGCCTGTCAAAGCGGCTCATGGTCGGAGCTGATCACAAGCGTGTGTGTCAGATCGGCTCGTGCGTGTACACACACACACACACACACACACACACACACACACACACACACACACACACACACACACACACACACACACACCGAGCCGACCTACAGCGGCGCTCGTTCACGGGAAAACTCCTCCGTGTCTGGATCAGTGATCAGAACAAGGCACACACACATCTGGGTGAATTACACCATAACGTTAACTTACTGTCCAGTATTTGAGACGAGATGACCGTGAGATTCGTGTATTTCAATCCCATCGGGTGAAAAAAATCGCTATACCCCTTTTCCACCGAACTGGTTCCAGTGCTGGTTCGGAGCCAGTGCCTGCTTAGCACCGGTTCTTTGCTTTTCCACTGCCTAAGCACCGGTTCTTGGTTCTTAAAACTGGTTCCAGACCAGCACCAACTTCTTGCTGGGCCAGAGCTAAGAACCGGTTCTTCCAGGGGCTGGCAGCGGCAACAAGACCAGCGCTAAGAGATACAGACACGTTATCGCTACGTATTAAGCTTGTTTATCGATGTAAACACAGGTGAAGCTAATTAGCTGAGCTATGTGGCTAACAGCAGCTAACGGTCGCTCGTATCAAAACATATCGCCGTCAAAACGTAGTTGCCGCGGTCGTGGTGATTAATTAAGACGGCGCTTTTTCCTCCTTTTTTCCCCAGCATGGTTTACAGTTTAATTAAAAGCCTAGTCTGTGTTTCCACGTCGGGTCCGGTGTTCAACACCCGCAGGTCGGACCGGGTTTTAATTTTCAGGTCCGTTTATAACTGTAGCAGCAGCAGAGACAGGAGCAGCTCCTGGATGGGGGAGCCTGGCTCTGACTTGGCTCCTGATCAGTGGAAAAGCAAAGCGGTTCTTTGGCGGAACCAGAGTCGAACTAGCACCTAACCGAACCAGCACCAGAACCAGTTTGGTGGAAAAGGGGTACGTTACCGTAAACGGGGCAGATTAATAGCTTCAACCTCAGATGAACATGTAACGTTACGAACTAGCTAACGTACGTAACTGAGTAAACAAAACAGTCACCACCAGCTATGATAGATCGGCGAATTAATATAACATTATCCATCATAAAATATAAGTTTACATACCTGAGATGAGTCTCCTGGTCCGTGATTTTGAATGAAGGTCTCTGGTTTTAGCGCCCAAAAATTCAAACCGGCAATCCCATGATGCATTGCGGTTACTGTAAAACTCCGCTTGTACCGTGTAATTACAGTAATAATACAGGACTGTCCATATATTTCCCACAATGCATTGTCATTTACAGTAAAAACACAAATACAATGCATTGTTGTAAAATTTACTGTAGAAATTACATCAATTGCTAACAGTGTGGTTTATAGCCATCATGGCTACAAAACTCAGAACTTGTTTCTGTCAAGTGAATCACCTCCCTCCCTCTCTCTGCTCTCAGCTGATTTTTCTTTTAACCTTGCGTACTCCATTTTCTTTTTCAAGAAGCAGACAAAATTTAACAAAGTGATCACTAGCAACCCCCAGTTGAAGTCTTTAACCCTGCCTGAGGGCAAGCTGCGTTACCTTCATAAATACAAATTTTCTAGTCAGATAAGCCTTGATCATCATGAACACTTTCAAGCTGAAACGTTTAAACGTACTAATTATATGACCACATGTGAAGATGTATAGAGGGAGGAGGGCTGCCCCAGAGCATACCACTAAAATCTTTTATCTTGGATCATCTTGCCTTTGTAAGATACCC
Source organism: Decapterus maruadsi (assembly GCA_030347415.2). Lineage (NCBI taxonomy): Eukaryota > Metazoa > Chordata > Actinopteri > Carangiformes > Carangidae > Decapterus > Decapterus maruadsi. Next base: position 8,149,501 of record CM064897.1, read on the forward strand.
TAACCATAAAAGTACACTAAGCCCATGCAAAACAATAAGCCACAATATGATCCTACTAACCATAATGTTAACACACTAGTGTTGCAGACAGCCATAATTTTCTGTATTTATCATGATCCTTGTTTTCATGTCAGCATTTGGGAGCCTAAAATAGTACTTTTTAAAATAAAGAGTAAAAGCCAGTGATAGTTGCTTTGCTCAGACATGCTTGGCTTACTGTATGTCTGAACATGCTGCGTCTCAGGGGACAGGGCAACAGTGACAGTCACGTGAAACTGAGGCAAACTCATTCATGGTTGCCTCTGATTACACTGATTATAGCCTACCTATTAGTTTCCAATGTAGATGTGCGACATGCGCACTCACAACCCAAAGCGGCGCCATAGCCGAGTGCATTAAGGCATTTGCATACAACGTAATGGCTTCCAATTTCCAACTAGCATAACAAATTTTGACATGCCACTGATCTGAACATCCCACTGCTCCATATACAAAGAATTGGTCGAGACCTCTCCTTCTTCAATCTCTGGCCTTGACATAAATGATCAAAATGTGCTTTGAATTGTGCCTAACTTTGATCAAATGCTGCTGCCACTGCTTAATTACGAGCTGCAAAATGATAGTAGTCTAGGTTTGGCCCTGTTTAACAAACTGATTAAAAGAAAGCTTCATTCAGATGCCAATTCCTCTGTCAAAAGTAATTCCTGCACTCACCTCCACATTCAGAGAAAGGATAGCATACCACCTTCATTCTGGCAGCTAAAGTCTGTTGACATCTGTCCATGTACACACACATGCATACAACGATACAAGTTCTGATGGAGTAGCAATGAGTGGACTCATATGGATCCCTTAAATGAGATAATCTACTCACACATTGTGCAAATTGTCTGTATGCCTTTAGAGAATTTCTTCAGCATGTGCTTTATATTAGTATAAATTCTGTAGGTTTGAAACACAGTTGTCTAAGATTTCTGCTCCAAGTGCATTCATGAATATTTATGTTCTGTGAAAACAAATGAAACAAGTGTCACACTATGTTGTATCAACAAGTGGCAGAAGATGATACATGCATGCTGAAAAGGAAACTTTTTGTTTGCTTTGTTTCTATTACCTCATTTCAGGTTGGATATTTTCACTGTTAAAGAAGAAAACACAATCATTTTGTGTTTGACAAAAAGCTGCTTTTTTTTTTTTTTGAAATCTCCATCATTGGGTGCATGCAATAGAAAATAATCAAACAATTCTAAAGCTGATTCAAATATCTAAATTGGCAAACCCAAACAAGGAAAAGCAAAGCAATTCTTTCTCCAAATCAAGCTAATTTTGATGGAGACATTATTCATTCCTTCTCAAAATTGCATCCATTTAATTTCCTGATGGCTAAGTGACTAATCTTTTCAACTCCAGAAACATACAATACTCTAGTGTATATTGTTTGATCCTTTTGAAGATGAGTAAGGTCATGGTAATCCACTACTACATTAACATTCAACAGTTGGAAACGGCAAAGGGAATGAAACAGAATTTATTTAAAATAGGCCCATGTAATTTCCTAAATAATAAAAACGTGTGTGGGGTTTGGGATCAGAAGTGAGGCAATAGACGTTTTGAAAGTTTGTGGCCTACTGTTCATAGGGAAAATTCCACAATATCGTTTTCAAGTGTTTTGAAACCTTAAACTGCCCTTGTCTCACTTTCATCATTTGCATTTTTCCTCTTTTATCTACAGTACAATACACACAATGACGCCAAACAAATGCATGTAATTTAAATAATAACAATATACTGTAAGTGCCATGAATTATACAGTATATAATATAATTTATGCATGTTTGCATGTTATGTAATCTTTACTCCACAGTGTTATAAACTGGAATAATGTGTACAAGTGTAGAAGTCATCACAGAGTTTCATAGTTGAAAAGTAAATTTCTTTAGCACTTTGGCTCTCTCTTCCCAGGGACATGGAGACAAGTTTTTCATGGCCCATTGGCCTGATCTAATTTGGTGGAAGAGAACCCTCTATGTCTAAATTTGTCACTGCGGCCACCAAGGTTGGCACCAAAGGATGGATCACTGAGCAGCACCCCTATCTCCCAGATCAATTTCAAACCAAACCCTAAAAATACACCCAATTATACAGGGAAGAAAGCAGCTGTTGCTGGCTTCTATATGATCTGACCTCAAGTTCTTACCTGGATGAAGTTGTGTCAAATATAGAATGTAGTCCTAGAGGGTTGTAGGGGAACGATTACAGTAAATGTCATCTACTGTGTGTCGCACTTATTGCATAATTCATGTAACAAGCCGACATGTGACTCATGTTGGTGGGACTAAAACAAGATATTAATTATCCTTTAGCCCTTTTTTCCAGTCCACCAAAATGAAATCAGCTGGGAGCTTTATAGGATTCATACAAGAGCTCTGTCACTTCCTGCTCACTACGAGACTGTGCAAGCTGCATACTTCAGAAAATAAAGACCAATTACGTTGGCACCTCTAAGCACCAGTGGATGCCCCATCCTCTCTTCTGTCAACTGACAGCCTTTCAGGGCTGTCAAATCCACCCACTAATCAGCTAATAACACCAACAATTGGTAATTAGGCATCCCCAGAGTAAGCAATTAATTATCGGTTCACAACGTGCCTTCCCCCCACTAATAGTTGGGTAAAAAGACAGCCAGCTTGATGTTATGTTTAATAGTCATAAACTTTTATTGCCTCTCAAACACGAAGAGTCAATTACGTAGGCGAATGAAGATGCCTGCTACAGGCCCTGCAGGGGAGAGAGGTTGATTAAGGGTGTTAAAGGCCGTGCAGCTTTAAAGGGATGGATGGAGAGTAAATAAACAGAGAGTTATAATTAAGGATTGGCAGGAAAAACTGTTTATTTTCTCTCTCTCTCTCCTTTTCTTTGTCTTTCCATCTTTCTCTTTTTCCCTTCATATCACCATTTCACAAGCCCGTTTTTGGTTTGTTTGTTTTTTTCTTTTTTTGATGTGATTGAGCTGAAACACGTCATTTGTTGGGAGTTTACTGGCTGTTGCTAATAGTCTGGTCGATGGCAACTACAGTTAATTTCTCTTCTCTTCCGACCTGTTTCACATTCAGAAACTCTATTCCACATGACCCCTAGAAGTACAGTACATTCACTGGGGAAACTTCTGTCATTTATCACTGGCTCTATAAAATAATCCGCACTCGTAAACATTAGAATCGATATCATCATCTTCATTAATTAACCATCATTACTACTACAGAAATGATAACCTTATCTGAATTAGAGTTTTGTGGTGCTTTTACATGTGTAGTTCAGTTGACGTCTTAAATCCGGTCTGGTCTGTGTTTGCAGTGTCTTATTACAAGAGGCAGGAATGTGAAGTCATATTGCCTGACATCATCTTACATCATCAGCTCTACAGTACATTGACCCACGTGGGGAGATAATTTTAGTACACCTTATGGCCCTCATTTATCAAATCTTCCTCAAGGATTGGGATTTATCAATTTGTACACGAGTGTAGGGTACACAACAATCTCATGCCAGGTCTGACCAGCATATTTGAACCAGCGTACAACATGCATGACAGAGGCTACTTTGGATCATTATTAATAGATGAGTTTCAGTGATCCAGATTTCATGTTGTTGCTGTTCTGCTTTTTTTCTTAGTAAAATGAATTATTGAATATGAGTCCGAGCCACATGTGTATCACATCAGTGTTAAAAACTGAGGTGAATTCAAAGCCATGTGTAGACAATCAGACATTCTGTGTAAAAGAACAGTCATTAAGCAGCTGTGTGAACAGAAAGAGTCAATGACCAACCTTTTATTGTTAGAGCTGTACACAACTTCCCCCAGGTAGAAGATCTTCTGCAGGAGAGTGATAAATGGCTGCTCAGCTGCTTCCTCAGATGCAGGTTCTCTCCACAGCGGAGTTTTACACCTCAATCAGCAATGTCGTACACACCTTTTCCTAAATCACACATGATACTTGAGCATGCCATTATTCACACCAGGATCTACTTTACACCAGATCCTACACAAGTTTGATAAGGGCCCACGTGTTTTAGCCTTATAAACCAGCCTCCCCCGGAAATGCATTTCATTTCATTTCACAGGGGGAGTCTGGCCTCATCCCCGTTGAAACCGTTTCGCCAGAAATCGGCCGTCTACCGAGCCAATCAGCGTCGCCGTTGTGATTGACACAGCACATTGGCCAATCAGGGCCTGAAAACATCACTACATGGACTGGACTCACCTACAACAAACATGGCGGAGCGTCAAACAGCGGTGTAAAAACAGCAGTAAGGGAAGTTCTAAATGAAATACCATCAATTAGAGAACTTAAACTAGAGCAAGAGTCGGCGCTTGTTGAGTTTCTTGGAGGAAAAGACGTTATCGCTGTTCTTCTTCGGTCCCTGATTGGCCCACTTGCTGTGTCAATCGCAGCACGTTGGCCAATCAGGGACTGAGTAGGTCGGTAGGTGGAGTGTTTCGGCGAAACGGTTACAACGGAGATGAGGCCAGACTCCCCCTGTGAAATGAAATGAAATGAAATGCATTTCCGGGGGAGGCTGGTTTACGAGGCTACATGTGTTTGTTTGCGCTCTGAAATGTCAAAAAGGAAGCAGCACGGTCGGGCAGAGGTTAGCACTATTGCCTCACAGCAATCCCTGCATGTGTGGGTTCTCTCTGGGTACTCTGGCTTCCTCCCACAAACCAAAGACATGCAGGTTACTGTAGGTTAATTGGCTACTCTTAATTGCCCATAGGTGGGAATGGGAATGGTTTTCTGTCTGTATAGGTTAGCCCTGTGATAGACTGACACCCATCCAGGGTGTACCCCGCATCTCGCTGAAAGTCAGCTGAGATAGGCGCCAGCTCACCCATGACCCTGTACTGCAGGGTAAACGGTATAGAAAATGAATGAAATGTCATAAAGGTCACAAAGAATGAATAATTGTGTTACTGAGTGAAGCCTGCACCTACATAATACAAAGTTAGATTAGTTAGACTAATAATACTAATTCTTGCGGTGGATGCTGAGCAGGATCATGGGACAGCAGTTTACTTGCAATCTCAGATCCAGACTCCACTAGAGGCAGACATTTCTACAGAAAGTGACAGGGGGGGAGAGATACTGTAAGAGAGAAAGTAAAAAACTAAGGTGACAGTGTGCTGAGATAGTAACATGCAGTTCACCAGGCCTATAGCAGCTTAACTAGGGGATGGTCCAAGGCCCTAACTATCAGCTTTATCAAAAAGGAAAGTTTTAAGCCTTCTCTTCTATAGAGAGGACTGTCTTTCTGTCAAATCCAAACTGGAAGATGTTTCCAAAGAAGAGAGGCCTAAGAGCTGAAGGCTTTGCCTCCCATTCTACTTAGAGACTGTAAGAATCATACAAGCCTCTGAGTTGTCAGGGAACACAGTGTTCTAGTGGGGTAATAGGGTACAAAGACCTCTTTGTAGGTGAGGAGGGTTTTATGTTCTAAATTGGGTCTCACTGAGAGCAAAAGCAGATCACTAACATGTGAGAAATATGATGTGTTTTCCTCACTCTTGTCAGCACTCATGCTTCTGTATTTTTGGATGATTGAGTTATTGGGGCATCCTAAAATGATTGCAGTAGACAGACTGTGCCTGACTTCCATATAGGGCTGCAACTAACGACTATTTTAATACGCAATTGAGCGGTTGCGGTCAGCAGTTTTTCGATTAAGGCTATTCTTACCTTTCTGGCATTTCACACAGCACAGCACAAAAAACTGAAAGTCAACAGCCCCCCCCACTCCCCAAAGTCCCACCCACCTCTTCTTGCCTGCCTCACTTCCTTGCCTCCCCGCTCCCTCCCCACTGCATGCGTTGGCATGGCAATGGTAAACAGAAGAGGAAAGTGAAACTGGAACAAGTTTCTGATTCAGATTCAGAGGTTACTGCAACAGTCAAACACAACACCGGGGCTCAGTGATGATGAGCGATGAGTTTTATAATAAAGTGTTAGACAGTAACACTACTGGTACTGGAAACCGATCTGGACTACGTCCCAACTTCAACCGGGTCCGAACTGTTGAGAACTTTATCACAGAGCCGACAGTAGCCTAGCCGTTAGCAACTCGATGCTTTTTATCACATTTACTGTAACTCATGTCGGACATGTGGAGGCTTATATCTGCCGTTCATGAACGTTGCCATCTGGGTGGACAATAAACACACCAGAGTAAGCTCGTCCATGCGTATTATTTGGACCTAATGATATGATTGATAAGACTTTTATTTGAAAGATATGAGAATTGAATATTGATGAGTTTTAACACGTGGCGGATTTATTTTACATTTTAGTGTGCCATACGCTTATTAGGAGCAAAAGAAGAGTGTAAAAATGCCAGAAAGGTAAGAATGCTTTAATTGATTAATCATTTTTTTAAAAAGAAAGAAAAAAGAGAGCATTTTTCAAGAATGTTATTTCCAACTGAAATAACAAGTTGCTGCTTGAACATCCCTGAGGCGAGCTGTTAATTATTATTAATAATAATAATTCAAGAAGAAAAAAACTAATTGCTGATGTCAAATAGCTTTAACAACAGGCCATGGACTAACACAAAACTAACTATTAACAGGATTTGTTTCAACATTAAAACTTCTTGTTTGCACTGCAAAGTAAAAAAAACACTGACAGACTCTCACACTCAGGCGCACACTAACAGACACAAACTCAACTCAACACACAAATGGACACACTCCAACACAGTGTCCCTGTGCTGTGCCATCTCACTTGCAACTAACACACCTAGTGTTGAAGAGTGAAATTCTCCCACACTTTAGAAAATTTCAGTCGAAATGTTGTCTCCGCCTTGTTTCAAAATGCTATCACTCTAATGACACGCTCTGCTCCTCTTGTATGGTGTTTTACGGCAGTTTGCATCTATCAAGCTGTACAATAATGAAATTTTTCGTTTTTTTAATCGATTTTATCAATTTGTTGCAGCCCTAGTTTCATGCACGAAGGCTGTTGTTGGAGTTTGTATGTTATGAGCATTAAAGCAGTCAAGCCAGAGTAGTTATATGCAGTAGAGCTGTATCGGTACTCACAATTTTTGTGTCCCGTTTGGGGGTCATGGTCTAGTACGGGTTTGGTACAACAGACACTAATGGAATGTCGAACTAAAAACTATCTTCTGTTACTGTTAAAGTAAATAGATAGAATACAAAATAAAACAAGTATTATAATACCATCAATTAATCCTATAAGAATAAAACTTGCACTTGACAACTGGCAACTAATATTAAAAAAACAAGAAACTAACATCAATGTTAGTTTACACAGTTAATTTAAGCTAGATGCCAAATGATTTTGTTGTGTCTTTGTTCCTGTCTGTGTTCAGGCTGCTTAAAAGCAGCGGGATAAGTTGTTGCACACAACTTGTCTTTATCCTTGCACCAGGGACTGACATATCAGGGTGATGCCGTTGTGTATGCGTTAATGTGTTTGTAGGGACGCATCTCGCATCCGTGAAATACTACTGACGGCCAGTTTGGCCGGTCGTCCAGTCACGAGCTGTCGCCATTGTGTTTCACTGAGAAGCCACACGGTATAAGAAGTATAGACAATGGATGGAAGTAATTAATTTTATTTGCAATAGATCATTTATCCTCAAAGAAGCTTGTGAAATTATTATTACTACTGAGAACTGAGAAGAGTTATGACTCTGGCGGCCTGGCTACACTGCTGGAAAAAACATAGGCTTATTTTTTTTCTTCTGTTTATAATGAGTGAGGAGCTGGTCTTCCATTACAGAGGGCCTTCCTACTGTATTTTAGACTTTCTTTCCAGACTCGATGGTATGCCATGTGCTTTTTGCTACAAGTTTTTATTATGTTTTCCTTAAAGCAGATATCAGCGGAATGTTTTTGTTAATATAAGTCCTAGATAGTCCTATTTTCCGTCAGCAATCACTTACATGGAGTGTTTCAACCGAATCACGGGTCTCTCAGTCACTCTGCTCTGCTGTAACCCGAGGAGAAAACTTTCCTTGTGGGATACAAGCGTTATCCAATAAGGAGAGAGAACGGCATGAAAGGCTGTGTGTGCAGCCAACGGATGCGCGTGAATGTGGTGACGTAGGGACGAGGACCAATAGATGCCTGACGAGGGCGGGGGCTGCTAACTCATGGTGCGTTCAAGGAAACCCGTAACTTGTGTTTTTCCTTCTTGTGAAGTCATACCAGTTCGATCTGGTACGAGTTCACGGGTCGGAAGTTACAAGAGGCCGTTATAGTGCACTTTCACAGGCAACAGGACGGTAAAAACACGAGTTACGGGTTGCCTGGAACGTTACAAAGTCGTAGTTGTGACTTGAAGTTGTAACTTACGGTTTCAAAAGCCTGCCTTGAACGCAGCATTAGCCAAAACGGCTGGACCGCTGATATCTGCTTTAATGTTGTGGGTCTTGGAGTTAAAAGCTGGAGTTCACCTCTTTTGTTTCATTGTATTATTTTGAGAGGGGCAATAGAGTTGTATCATTCACAGTGTGCCTGCAGCACTATAAACAAAGTGGTCACTTGGGGAGGGACTAAAGTTAGCATAGGTGTCCTCTGTTATATTAGGACGTGGCATTCACTGAATTAAGTGCTGATGGAATGACTTCCTTAAATTTAGCTACAGCTCTATCAAATGGACATCTAGTGACAACATTTTTGCCTAATGACTAATGTTCAATTTCAGTGTTGTAAGTCAGAACAAGGTCGAGGGTGTAGGTTTATTTAAATTCTGAAAGAGACTGACAAATAATGAGATGAACACAACGCTGAGGCTATCATTATTGATAAAAAACACCTGCTGCATTACATTGTCTGTATTAAACACTAAACTTGATTTAAAAAAAACTGAATGATCTGAATGAATATTCAGATTGCTTGCCAGAGCATGGTGCAGTAAAACAAATAGAATTGATTGTAGTGTTTTCCAAGTTGGACGTGGAAGACGAAGAACAAGGTTTTTTCATTGAGTTTAGTCTTAGGTCTGATTAATAGGCTTGAACTGAAGATGGCTGCTGCTCCACCTTCCACCTCCGAGGCCGCTGCCTCGAGAGAATGTAAGACGGGGGAGTAGCTTCATTTAGGTGAGGGGTACTCAATTAAAATTCAAACAGGTCCAGCTAGACAAAATGTCCTCAAGCAAAGGTCTGGATCGTTGGTTCAGGGGAGCAAACAGGATGGATTATAAATAATAACTTTTCCAATAATAATTAATTGTTCTTAAACAAGGGCTGTAATAAGTAATAAGCAGATAGCTGAGAGCTTTTGAAAAACTGCTATATAAAGCATAGGCTAATAAAAATCAAATTCTTCCATTTTTTTTTCCAACTCCATTTCACATCTTAGCAGCCTCAACTATTTTTTTGATAAACAATATCACACGAGATGCCAAAAGCCCTGAACTATTGAAAAGCTTAGACACCTCTAATCTTGTCTTTCATCTATCTGGCTCAGCGATGTGATTGGTTGAGTAGCATCACATAAGACGATTTACAACAGGTGTGAATGAGTTTCCACTAAACAAAAGACACAAAGGCTTCAAAAACTGCATCTGGTAAAATAATTTTTAATTCATAGGTTCAGGTTGAAGTATCTAATACTGCATACATAGTTAGCTTCATAGTCCTGCTTCATTATAGTACTGCAGTGATGATGCTCATTTTTATTGGGTTCTTATGGATAACTCCTCTGTTGTTTGGTTTTTTTGATTTAATTAATTTGAGTCATTGGGGGACAGACACAGTCTCTGTGGGGTTTTGGGTGGGTGACTGTTCTAATGGAAGCGCATAGAAGCGTGTAAGACTTCAACTCAGCCTCCTGGTCTCAACTCGGGGGTTGTCATTTGGTCTTCAAATGAACTTGGTCAGATTCCTAGAAATGAGAACTGCTCCATCTAACATGAGATTTGTGCTGTCACCCCTAATCAGACCAGGTCAGACCAGGAAAGTCTGCTAATTATCTACAAAGCCTAGGTCATTCACTGGACACCAACTCGACAGGCAGCAGGTGAATGATGACATGCTCAGCTGCAACAGGTCAGATATGAGAAAGGACTCTGAGAAGACTATGGAAGCTGACGTTGTCTTTGCATATGTACACACTGACTTGACATTGATTATAATGTACTATTTTTACGCTTATCCTCAGCCAGCAGTTTGGATAGGACTTCATCACCTGGTCTGGCTCCAGGAATACATTTTGACCACAGTCTGTTTTAGCCTTTCCTCCACTGTGCCATTGTGTATTCTTGCTTAACTAGAAGAAGGAATAACTAAACATTGGAAACAACAAATGGGGAGAAAGAGAGAGAGGGAAAGGGCTAAGATCTAAGCTAAAGCATAGCTAGCATAACTGAATGTAAACGACTCTGGAATTGGTGAAAAAAAAACACCTAAAGATAATATAGAGAAAGCTGTGAGCGCTTTAGTGAAGATGTGTACATTCTGGTCAATGGCTGCTGACAAATATTAAAAGAAAATGAACTAGGCCACAAAGACATTACCATAGCCCAAAGGGTCAAAATGAGACAATAAACTTACTGTATAATGACAGCACATGTACTGTAAGTCCTGTGTTTGTAGAGAAGCTACTGCACACTGGACTTTTAAGTATGTTAATATGATTCAATTTCATTGCATCCATCCTGTGAAAAATCAGTATGAGAATTTGACTTTTTCGCCCCACTGTGCAGACAAATTGTCTAAGCCTGACAATAAAACAATGAAAATACAATAAAAGGAACACAGTAAAAATAAGAAATACAATATGCATCACAAATCATTAGCAGTAGAGAAATATGCTCATACTGTACAACTTAATGAAATTCTTGGGAATGGGGACAGTTTAATGTCTTTGTTCATTATGTTAAGTGCACATTGCACAAAGGATCATACTGTATCTTTTTGTTTATGAGAAATGTTAACTTGAATTCAAGTCTTTTTTTAAGAGAAGAGAAAGGTTTCTGCATATAGCAGGACTGCTTTTAGATACACTGAACACAAATATGAAATCCCATTTTTCATGAGCTAAACTCAAAGATCTAAAAAACACACATTGTCCACCTTATTTTTCATGGATTCATGGAGGTCTGGGTTTTTGTGCGGAACTTCCGGTCCAGCACTCTTGATGCGATAATATTATTATCGCATTCCATAATTGCGATCAAAACAATAAAACACAATTTAACAATGACAACAGTTGTTGCTCTATTTATTTAAGCTTAATATTTAAAAGTAGCGCAATCTAGAGCTGTCAGGATTTTTTTAATCAGCATCCTCTCTTGCAACACGTTGCTTCATGAAGCATGAAAATTAACAAACCAGCTTCGTAGTACAGTGTTAACTCGGACCGGGGCTTTAGGTTTTGTTCAGCTGCATTATGAACACAAAGCCTGGCTTTGTTGAGCCTCCTCTGCCTCCTCCTCCGGTAAGGGAATGCGGCTGACCGGACGTGCCACACATAAATCCGGACGTTCATTTTCACCTTACTTCCGCATTCGAAAATAAGGTGGATAGAAGGAACACCTGTGCAATAATCATGCTGTCTAATCAGTATCTTGATATGCCACACCTGTGATGGATTATCTTGGCAAAGGAGAAGTGCTCAATAACACCAATCTAGACAGATTTGTGAACAATATTTTAGGGAAATAGGCCTTTTGTGTACACAAAAAATATTTTAGATCTTTGAGTTCTTTGTTCTTTGTATATACGTATATATATAAATGGCCAAAGACAGACAGAAGTGGAGGGACTTTGTTGCTACCCTATGCGCCAGTTAGTAAGTAAAGTTTATACTTTAGGCTTTTTGCCTCTAATAATTGGGCAGGTGAGAGAGACAGAGAGAGAGGGAATGACATGCAGCAAAGGGCCACCAGAGTCTGGATTTGAACCAGGGCCGGCTGCAGTGAGGTTATGGGGCACCTGCTCAACCCACTGAGCTATAAGGCGCCCAGCAGCATTGCTTTTAGCATCTTAGTTCAGCTGGATGTTACATATATGACTAAAAATACTGCATCTCATTTGCTTTTTTTATGGAGATGAAAGTTCCCACTGATTTAGATGATTCCATCAAAACAAAACAAATGTATAAAAACATGTTACTCAATGTAATTGTGTTGAAAAGTTTGGGGCAGAGAAAAAATTTCCAGCAGTGAAAAATCTCCTTACAGACCATTTAAATCATATTATTGTTGACATTTGCAGAGTGTATGATTACAGAATTACACAATCAATTGGTATTCCGATAACAACTTTCCAATCCAGCACACAGTATGTGGTTTGGCCGTCACAGTGGAGCATAATAACTGTCTGAATTTATCCCGCACAGGCTTTCTGAAAAGCTGACACCAGCATGGAGATCCATCTTACCCACTTTAGAAATAATTCAGTCACTGGTTAGAGTCACACCTGCAACTTCCTGCTTTCACTGCTCTGCACCAGCTTTGTTTACAGTACAACAAATGAGAACGGACAAACACACACCTAACCTGTCCTGGTCCCAGGTCAACATTCCCTCTTGCTGAATGCTCTTGGGGCTTGTGGAGTGTTCTTGCACTCTTTAGCACCATTGTGTGGTGCGTGGCTGTGCCATGGCCCTCCCCCCCTGTGCAGCCCTCAGTGTCGCCTGGACAGTGAGTTATCCACCTCCTCCATCACCCCCTGTCTCAGCAGCCTAATGTGGTGTGGGCTTGTTGTGGCTTCCAGCACATAGGCCTGCCTGGTCAGCCATTAATACTGACCCATTTCCAAGCAGCTGTCTAGAATTAAGAGATGGAAAGGTGTGGAGAATTGTTTCCCAAATGGGTCTGCCTTTGTTTTGAACCTGTAACATAAACAGAGTTTCACAGTGTAAAAGTTAAATTGTTTGCATTCTGTGTAGAATACTTGACAGGTTCCTGCTTTAAAGTCAACAGTGCAGGTACAACTTCATGTGTCTCCTGCTGTCTGTGTTAAGTTTGTATTTTCTTTCAGTGTACTTACTTTTAAAACATTTCTCCTCCTGGCAGTCTGCTGGATGTGGAAACTCTTCCAGAGATTAGCCCTGTGAGTTTCATAATGCTTTTGTTGCCTTTAGCCCGTTTTCTCTCTTACAGAAGGTGCTTTCTGAGCTTCTCTTACTTTTGTTGCAGGGTATTTCTTTCAGTATTGCATCAAAGTTCATCTAATTTGTTGTCCCAATTTCCCTTGCAGCCATCGGTCAATCATTGGGGAAATGTTTCAGAGGAGCTCTAAACATGAGAGAGGAAATGAGCCGAGACGGATGCGCCCAAAAACACACCGTGGGAGACGGAAACAAACGAGACAAAGGCAGAAATCAGGTAAGAAGGATGAGAAGGAGCAGAGACTGGGATGGAGAGAAAGAGAAGAGAAGGCAGGTGAGCTATGAGCATGCTGACCTTTCCTCTCGCTGTCAGAATAAAATAAACCCAGCAGCCCCTGCCCCTCTAGCTGGATCAGACTGCCAGTCCATCAGCTGTCCCATTAACATGTCAGAACAAACTAAACAAAAAACACAAAGCACCAGCAAGCAAGAGGACGGATGGATGGATGCTTTGGCTTGGAGGAGGACTGGCTGTATGGATGTGTAGTGAGAGATGTACTGCTGAGCATTGTGGATCTGTCATCAGTCATTTCTCTCTGTCTCGCCTTCTTTTCCCTCTTTCTGTCTGCAAACAATGGCACAGCCATGCACCAGCACCCACAAGCCAGGCACAGAGAGGTTAGGGATTGTATCATGCTGCATGCATGGAATAATATTCAGGATTTAAAATTAAAAAAAAAAAAACAGTCCTGAAATATTATTAGAATCTTGCGTCTTTTAGTCAGCGCAACATTTAAGTGGGTCACATTTTGTGATCTTATAAGCAGCCCCGAATTACGCTCCAACCCTGTTCCCCCGTCTCATCTGCAGTTCACAAGGTGCAGAAGAAGACGGAGGGAGGGAGACGAGCTCGATGACTGAGCCTCTTCTAGCCAGGATGCAGATTGTCTATTTGTTTATATGTTTGGACTTTTAATCTTGTCAAGTGGGTTATAGAGCACAGCTGTCGGTATACAAAACCAGTGGGGTAGCTGATCTAATACACTGAGTTCTTTTTACCTCTCTGCGTGCCCCCCACTCTTTTCCCTCTCTGCTGGTCCGCCTCTAAAGCACAGATGGATCTACAGTGGCTCCTGGTGGAGCTCTGAGGTACTGCGCCGAGGACTTGGCGATGCAGTGGCTGTGTGAAATCCTTGACCTAGTTCTTCTTCCTCTTTTTGCGTACATTGCATGTCTCTTGTTAATCAAATCAGTGTTTGGGTAACTGGTAGACTTTTCTCAAAACGAATAGCAGATGAAGGAGACTAGAGCAGCCTCCTCGGTTTGACAGATTAGCCCAGATCCATTGATTGTGAGTAAGAGAACACCGCAGTAGACTGGCATTGAGCACAGCTGCTTTCATGGATTCTGGCAACTGGATGAGGGTTACATCATATGAGAAAACCGCTACCATCCAGTGCTGTAGATGTGGAAGATGAGCAGATTTTCTGTAAGAAAAGGATTTTTTCTCTTGTAAGCAGGGCTCCATGAAACGTACAGACACCATCTCTTGGGGACAACTGTAGGGAGATGTATTGTTCGTACATTAAGTCCATGGTGAATGCAGCCCAGTCCTGGGGAGAGATGTCTTTTACTCACACACAGTATTGATCGAGTCAGTACACAAGCAAAAAATTTTCACAGATTATTAGATCCTTTAGCCTTAAAGCAAGCAGAGCTTTTGCTGGGGGGAGAGGGCACAGCAAGTCATCGTGTTTCTGGAGCTCAGAAGCAGTTCACTCTCCTCATTTTCTCCTCTTCCCTCTATCTCTGCTGACCAGAGGTAGTCTGGGGAATTTTGTGCTGCCTGGTGGAGGGCACAAATGACGCAGTCTGAGAAATACTTAGCTGGACAAACATGAGCTCTTTGTATTTGCACTTGGTACTCAGCTCAGTGTTTGTGCTCAGGTCTACCTTGACCTGACTTGTCTTATCTTATCTTACCTGCATGTGTTAGTCTTTTCAGTGGTTTTCCATACAAATATTTTCTCGTGTGGATTTGCTTAAACCTTCAATTTTACCTCATTCAATTTCTGTTTTTAAGTATATGTCTTTTCCTCTGGCGTCTTTGGCTTTGCCTTTGTATGGGTTTGGTGTGTGGCTCAGTCTAGCTGTGCATGTTTAATGAATGTGTTGTCATTTGGGAAATAGCTGTTTTGCTGAGTTTGATACTGCTCTCATATTTGTACATTAAACCTGAAACAGCCAGCTGCAGGTCATCATAGCTTAGCATAAAGATAGAACAGACAGCTAGAGTGGCTCTGTTCAGAGGCAATAAAATCCCTTCTTTTAAATTTACATATTGAAGCAATATATCCAGTTTATTTAATTTGTACAAAAACCCAAGCAAGCATTAATGCCCCAGAGTTTTTTATCACCATGAGACTGCCCAACACAGAAAACTGGCCAACAAGTAGTCCAGCAGATAAATTGTTAGATCTGCTCCAATTATTCAATCAGTGAGTCTGTCGTCAAAAAAACACCAACTGTTTATCATTTATTACATTTCAAACCAGTTCCCAAATGTGTGGATTCCTCCAATTCCTCAATCCTTGAAAGGTGAGGATTGGCTTTTTTAAAAAAATGTTTTTAGTATTGCTGTAAATTGAGTGTCACTGGATTTCGAATCACTTACATTTCAGTATCAGACATTTGAAGCCATTTCCTTGGATCTTTAAGAACTGTGACCAGAATCATTTGTTTTGTTTTACAGACTAGATAATTCATGGATTAATTCATTCATGGATGGGGTAATAAAAAGCTAAGTCAGTTTGTTGCAGTCATAAAAAACACCACAAGCTATTTTTAGAACAAAGAAAGCAAACCGACACAACAACAGGTTCTCTGTTTTCAGCCTTTATGCTCAGCTTACCTAACCAACTGCTTTCAAAGAGAGCAAATCAGCATATTTCCCAAACTATTCCTCTCCAACGAGTCATACAAACCATTCAACTCATGTCTTTGGAGGTAAACCTGTTCCTCAAAGCATATCTTTGACCCTAGGAGCAACCATAACCAAATGTTTTATGTCATACAGAACAAAAAGTATACATTAATAAATAAAAACTTGAAATGTAATTTCAGCATGCTGAAGATAAAACACCCCCTTGATATGGTGTTGGGAGGGGTCAAGGCAGTGCCACGTATGGCAGGGAGGTTGATGAAGGGCCCGCAGCTCTCTGACAACTTATTTTCGGTGGGTTTATCCGTCAACTGTGTTGATTCCATTAGCTGGGACCTGACAGCGAGTGGCTGTGCTCCAAGCTCTATCAGTCTCACATCAGAAGCTAGTGAGAGAAAGAGGGATGGAAAAATAGGGAGAAAGAGATGGAGAGAGGTAAATAACGGCTGCTCCTTTTACTGTATAACTCCTCTTCTTTAACACCCACACACCCCCTCCTCTCTCTCAAGGGATAACAGCTTAGAATGGTGCGATATGGCTTGACATGAGAAGAACGGTCATAAGATTAATAGTTGTGCAGTAAAGTTGGGACAAAATTTCACATTAACATGGTGACAATGACAGTGAGAATAAAGTTGACATGGATGATAATAATGACTATTATGGCTGCATTAGAGACCAGCAGCATTATTTTGTCCTTGCATGAAGTGGGTCGAAACCCTAATGCCTTCTTTGTGAACGTGACAAAGTATAAAGCGACTGCTGCTGCTGCCTTCTTATACCCCTTTCCCACGCACGGCCACATAAATCTCCTCCTCATTTACTGCTCACAGGATTGAAATTCAGTTCCGCGGAAACCGGTTTTAAAAAGACACTTCAGGTCTGGCAAGTTATCAGATTAGGCAATACCCATCCCTATTTAGGCTCAGCTGCATTAGATCTGGGGAAAAGGGAATGGGGTCAGACTGCCATATTTCATCTTTAAACCAAAGCTCATATTTTTGTCTGAGATTCCTCGCTGTCCCGCTGTCTTCTAGAAGACACCGTGTGCTTGAATTTACTCTCAAGTCCAAAATTACCTTTCTTCTGTGTCTCAGTGCATCAGCCGGGACTTGTTATTACAACTACCCTCCAAAATGTGCCAGGGATAGATCTATCCTGTGTAATGATGATGGAAGTCACACTAAACAGGTCGGCGGTGTCTGTCACGGGCAGAGGGGCAGCTTTAACTACGAATAAGGCGCAAAGTGACTGATGAGAATGAAACATTACTCATTTGGGGGGTAATGAATTTGAACATGATTAAAAGGCCTTTATTCTGTTGAGCTCACACCCAAACAATCCAAGCTGGCAGGAACTGGCTCAAAGACAGGCTTTGACAGAACAATTTGTATGACGCCTGAGAACTCACTAGCTTGAGAAAGCTAATTAAAGCTTTCTGAATGGTTCCTTGACCTGTAAAATCTGCAGGCCAGGCAACCGTGAGAGAAGACAGAACAAAGTAGAAATCTTGATTAAAACTCAATAGAAAGTCACTACTGGAAGTGGTTGTTTAAGCTCATTCGAAGTCATGTGGGTTAGGCGCTGTAAGACCTAATTGTAGTTTAAGTAGCAGCTGCTGAGAGAGGCCGGATGAAAAACACGTTACACCAACGAGCTCAGCCTAATCGAGGAGTGAATCCTGGAGTGCCATTGTTAGTCCACTTTTTCAACAGGTCCATTTAGTTAAATTAAAACTTTAAACATGCAGCATTATTTCTTCCATGAAACTATTTTGTCACAAAGCTTGCTATGGACAAAATGGGATGTCTTGGTTGCATGTAGACAGTTTTTCCCCACACATCAATGTGGACACTGTGAACCTTTGGCCGACATAGCATAAAGAGTAATGTCAGTGCACTGCAACAGCTATCAGGATTAAATTTGTTATTTCCCTGATTTGTAACCGTATTCTCATTTAAAACAACCCCCAAAATTCACCCATATAATGATGAATAACCCTAGCCCTCTAAAACTCTCTAAGTCCAGAAAATTGTTGTGACAACTTTACCATGAAGTCAACAGAAGCTAAGAATGATTTCTCTCCTGCTAACTCCTTTGGAGAGTGGCATCCCAGAAATGTATTGTTCTTCACATTGGTCAAGGACAATTTAAAAAAAACCCAAACAAAACAATAAAACATACAACACCAAATAGCTGACTAGACTCAAGGCAACTTGACAGTACAGTATGGGATCTGTGAAATGAATCTTTTAGCCATTTTGTTGCATTTGATCCTGAGGGCATTCCTGTGAACATTATTTCAAAAGTCACTCCAGGCTGATGTGTCATGAGAATTTCATTTTGTAGAGTTCATTCCAAGGCAATCCTTCCACAGTGAGACACACATTATGTTTTATTCAGAGACCCCATTACCCTGACATTTTAGAAACAATATCACGTGTGGATGTGTGAAGCAGCGTCAATGCAGTGATGTCCACGCTTTCAATTTCCACAAGAAATTCACCTTGAGACGTTAGACCAGGCCAGGCAGGAGTAACTGGAAAGGGAAGTGAAAGGGGAGTACCTGCAACAATCGCCTTGACCTTGTCTAAATAGGGGTGGAACGAAGGACCAAACGAAGTGAAGAATAAGAAAGTAAAAGTCCTTTTTTTTTTTAAGGACTTTGAATCCCACAGGTGTTCCTCTTGTCTGACCTCGACAAAATGGAAGAAAATGGGCTAAACTCATCACGGTGCCTGTAGGAAATTTCCAGTTGGAGACAGAGAGCAGAAGGGGAAAGGAGGTTAAGGGCCTCCCTGGAATTAGAGGCAATGTTCCCCTGACTGAGGGCTTTGGAAGACATAGACATTCACACAGGGGATTGTCTGGCAAAAAACGGGATCGTGATCTGAGATAGTGTGATGCATAAAAGATTTCATCTGCTGTGTGGCATCATTTCAATTTACACAAGCTGTCTCAGTTGCAGAACTTTTGTTGCTGTCCAAGTAAAAGTTAAGTAAAGTAAGTTGCAGTTAAAACACTGGAGCAGATATGTTTTGTATTCAGGGCTGAATACATAATGTTTCTGTCTAGGAGAATCAATAACTGTTAAAACTGTGGAGCAAACTGCAGGAAAACAGTTTGTCTGTTAAAGCTGCATACTGTGAGATCCACTGAATGAAGGCCAAAGAAACACCCAGAAAAATTCAGTCAGGGGATTACGTTGTTTTTCTTTTGCACACTCAGCGTTCTTTATTTGATTTTTCACATCTTTTTCATCTTTTCATATCATATTTATACTGTTTTTATTCCCTCTCTGTCTCATTCTCTATCCCATACGCAAACACACTTCACACGTGCACGCACGTATACACACTGTGTGACGGGTTCGACATGATCTTTCATTCAGGCCGGCGGCTGAGCTTAATGTGGTCCTGGGCTCCTGAGTTCCCTTCAAATGAGTGTTTCTATTATGCTTCTCTCCACCCTCTACAGGGCTATTCCCTCACAGCCATGTGGCCATGTGTGAATACCAAGCTGCCAGCATCAGTATGTGTGAGTCAGGGTGTGAGAAAGACAGAGGAGACAAAAACAATGGGGTTAGCTACAGGCTTGCACGCTACTGTAAAACAAATAAATTGATAGGGTCTTATGTTCTCTGTGACTGTACTGTACATCTTGCTTGGTTGTACTTCTGCTACCTCCTGTAACAACCACATGTTATGTCCTGAAGAAGAAAGATGAATTGGCACATCTAATAGAGTCCCAAATTAAATCGCACCCATTGATCATCTCCCCTCTTTATCTTCTTTCTCTGATTGTGTGTTCTGCTCCCCATTCTGTAGTTCTGCTCATTAGCATCCCTGCAACCCAGCAACTGATTCCCCAGTGCTGCTCACACTGCTCTGCACCCTGACATTGATCATAGGTCTCCATTTACTAATACAGAGGCCCAAAGGCATTATCATATGCACACATGGTCTCATATCTCATAGCATACATACACATACTGCCATGCATATGATATGACCTGGAATATGATATGATCCCTGCTGGTGTTGAGGAATCTAATTGAACATGGGGGCAGAATTTCTCCTCTATTAGTGTCACATTTTTCCGGATCAGTACAAACAATTGAATGATCAACAAATAATAGAGAAAAGCAGCTTTATGTTTGTATTGTTTTCTGAGCCCTTTCTACGTGACTTAGTGTTCAGGGCCAAGCAGAACCTTTGCAGATTTTTTTTTAATATTCTCAAAACAGCAGTGGTCTCTATAAGTCATCGAGCACTGATGTTGGAAGGCTCTCCAGCATGACAAATATTCTGGATGAGGGCAAATCATTTATATACGAGCAAGCTGCTTTACAAACCTAACTCATGGTATTGAAAAGTGCTGAAATGTGTCATCACAGATAAATTTCAAGTCCATAAGCCTATATTTGGCAAGATTTTCTCTGATCATTATCATCTTATGATCCCCCTCACAGTATTTTATGTTTTTATGCAATCGCAGA
The DNA here is from genome assembly GCA_030347415.2 of Decapterus maruadsi. Lineage (NCBI taxonomy): Eukaryota > Metazoa > Chordata > Actinopteri > Carangiformes > Carangidae > Decapterus > Decapterus maruadsi. Next base: position 8,170,021 of record CM064897.1, read on the forward strand.
CAGTGCGACACAAACAGAATGACTAAGTAGAGGGAAACCGTGGCGATACGTGTGTGTATGTGTACGCACCCGTGTCTGCGAGAGAGTATTACAGAAGGGTAAAAAGATATGCCAAGTGTGGAATAATGGTTTGGCATGTGTGAAAATGAACACAGTGATTGGGATTAATGACCTTATGGGAGCCTAAAGTGGGCATAATGAGCTGGAAAAGGCATATTCTAGATAAACCCACTGGAATGGTAATGGAACAAACTGCTGGAGTCAGGGCCCAGTGTTGAGAGATATCGAAGTTAGATTTAGACCTGATGGATTTCAGTTGTGTGCACCTTAGGGTGATGAAGCCCTCTGACTCTGCATTACAGCCAACTTTTCCTCATACTCTTTGGCATCTCGAGTGTAATGTTAAGTATCAATCATTAGTGGTGCTTAATATGACTACTAAAGGAATTTTCTACTCGGCCGAGCTGTGCACATTTGTAGCTGTGTATGTAATGGATGTCCTTTTTTCATTGCTGATTAGCTGTGTGGAAATGAGTACATTCCCGGACCAAAAACTTACTTTTACTCTTCTAACTTCTTTCACAACCATTTTGCCTTCAAATTGCTTTATTGTAGTTTCTGTTCTGCAGGAGATGTCATCCTAATTGTGTTTCAATCAATGCAATGAAAACCAACAATCAACACATTCAAATAAATAATAACATTACTAACAACTATTTAAGCCAAACAGTTATTAAAAGTCGAAACTGAACACCCTTGAGTAATTTCATCGCAACATTCAACAGTCTTCGTTTTGGCGTTTAGCCCCATGACCACTGATTGGTCACATCGTGACACTATGGCACTGACAAGATTTTTCCACAGGCAGTCAAATCACCTCTGCCACGACCGGTTCTTGCTTTTGTGGGAAGCTGTTGTCCAGCATCAAATATATAATATATTTATTTATTCATGTGTTTTTCTTACTATTCACAAAACAACAACCACCAATGAACTGATCCTCCTAATCAGTCTTGTCTGTAGCCAAAGCCTGGAACTCCCTCCCACGGTAGAGCATCATTATTGTCAACCCTATTAAAAACACCAGTGAACCAGGCCATTCCACTTGTTTTCATGTTCCTTCTTTGCAATGAACATGGTTAATGTAATAATATATTTATATTTAGTCGCACATACACTGATGTGCTTCAATAAAATAGAAACAGCACTCATAACAGTAACAAAAGAACTAATAAATGCACTAAATCCATGACAGAAAATAGCTCGTAACAAACATTTTACTCTATTTCAAATCAGGTTTGTTTCTTAACTGGGGAGAATAGTGTAAGGCCTAGGAAAGTTTTATTTTGTTCTACTCACGCAATTTGTCATGGCCAACTTTATGCTTTAACAATGTGTATTAATGCCCCAGAATACAAATGTGTGGGAAGCATGAAACAAACCTCACAGTCCTGTGCCAAAGTCCTGCTCTTTTCATGAACCTTCCTGCAGTGTAAGAATGTCCCACCTAAACTGGACAAATTGCCAATGAACGTCATCCAGGCAGCAGCTGATTTCTTTCAAAACATTTTTGGCAAAGCAGATAAGTAGTAAATAATGTATATTGGTAGGGCTGCCCCCAAATAGTCGACCAAGCACTGGTCGACCAAAAAATCATTAGCCGACCAAAATTTCATTAGTCGATTGGTCGCAGGAAAAAAAAACAAAAAACATTTGGAGCCCTGTCTTTTCAAAATTAAGTGAAAATCTAAATCTATGTGACTGGCGGCTGGCCTAAAAGGCTGGAGGGCTTTTAATTTGAAGGGCCAGACACAGGAAGTCGTGACACTCGCTCACTGTCAGTGGTTTTTTTTTCAACACGGCAGGTTCCTTCGACATCGCGGTTAGACAGTTAACAATTAATAGCCAACCATGTCGGGAAAGACGTCTAAAATATGGGATCACTTCGAAAAGAACATGACAGCGGACTAAAGGATCTACCAACGTCATGACGGATGAGCTTGCGTCTGACGTTAGCGCATAGAAAGTGCTCTGAAAAAAATAAAATAAAAATATTGCTGGAAAGCAGCTGTGGTTTGTAATCCCGGTGCAGAAGAGTGTTTGGAGCTGATGAAAGGAGAGAAAGAGGGTCGAGCTGCGGCGAAAATGCTCTTATTGATGAGAGCGGCAGCGATCAGCTCTACTGTGTGTGTAGTGGACACGCGCTACGTGCACACACGCGATCCTCCTGTCAGATGCTGCATCTCTTCAGGTCACTGTGTGTGTGAGAGAGAAATAAAAGCTGTGACTTGCTGGAGCAGACGTTGTTTGGTGTCACCCGCTCATAAATATCCGTCTTTTTCAGACTTTTTTCGGCAGAAAAAAATATATTTGGGTCAATGTATAAAAAAAAAGGCTATATTTGGGAATTTATATTAAACACTCTGTTTAATTCCGTGTAAACGTTTAGCCTACTGTACAAGTGTAGCCTCCACTAACACACCCATCCCTCTGACCACATCTGGATATAGGATATATCCAATAGCCTGTTGCTGCCGGTTGCTGCGGCTCCTCTTTTCCTTTTTTTCTGTTTATTTACTTTTTTCGGCACGAGCGAATCTGACGTGACTTCCTGTATTTGGTCTGATAGTTCGAACCTTCCAAAAAAAATGCTTTCACACTACACAGCAGCGGACCTTGGTCCAGGAAAGTCCGGACCGAGACTACCTCCTGAGGTGGGACCAAGGACTCGGTCTTTAGTCCGGACCGTGGTCCGAGGGGAGCTTTCACACATGTCAATTTGATCCGGACTATCTTGGAAAGTCCGAAAGTTAGGTGTTGCTGTGCAAAAATTAATGGTTATTTATTTATTCAGTAGCTCAAGCTAATTTGGGGAGAAAAAAAAAAATATATATATATGCGTCGATTAGTCGACTAATCGCTCTAAATGACGACCAGTGGTCGACCAAGAAAATCCTTGGTCGGGGGCAGCCCTATATATTGGTGATCGAGTACACAGTTAGAATAATGAGATGGATTGTTTCAAGACAAAAGCAATGATTTAATGCTCAGGCATTTGCTGTTGAGTTGAGTATGGGCCTGTAAATTCAGTAATTTGAAATGCAATATCGTTTTCAGACTTTGTAGCCTGCCGTACAATAGTGTCAAACCCATTTGACAGATAAGATATGAAAAGTTGACTTGCACAGAGTCATCCTCAACAGCTGCCTCTTGGCTTCTTCTCCCTGTCTTCCACTGAGTTTGGACCTTTCCTCAAGGCGTCCTCCTCAGTTTGTGCTGCCGGCTCTTGGGACAGATGTCTCTGGTTGTCACTCACAACAGGGTTTCAAGTAGAGGTTGAGAGAACAGGAGCGGTGATACATAATGGAGAGTAAGTGAAGGGTGTAAAACTGGCCCTCTGGGGGGATCACCTGTTCCGAACGGAGTGGTGGAGGTCAGAGGAGAAAGAAAAGGGTGGATTGGCAGAGGAGGAGTGAAATGAAGAGTGAGGAGGATGAAATGAAGCAAAGAGAGGAGTTTGCAGTGAACATGTGTCATGCACAGCTGCTGTCTTAGTGTCTGTCGGCAGCGCTTCAGGCTTTAGGCTTCAACTGTGGGCACCAGAGTCAGGAGGGGGTCATGGGAGGCAGGCAGTGAAACATTGTGTGAGGGTAAAGTATAGAACATAGTGACACCATTAGAGCATAATGAGGCCATAAGGTGATTGAAAGAGCTGAATAAGATGGAACAAGTGAAACTAAAAAATACAAAACAAAAGAGAATAATGTACAGTCCCTATCCAGGCTGTATAATCGCACACGTCTTCCACCAGTCCTGCCAAGCAAATAGTCTATGATAACTTTTACTCCTTGACGTCCATCAGCAGAATGGGGCCATGGGGACCAGCCGGAGAATTTATACGACCAGGTTAGTGAGTGGTAAAGGAGATGACTCTGGAAATGAGTGCTGGGCTGTTTAGGTAAAGCTTTAGTTGCTCTCCCAAAGGTCCTCTTGATCATCACATGTGCCCTCTGGAGATAATGACTCAGTTCGGTGCTTCCCTGCTCCCGTCACACGCTCATCATATCACTGAGCGAGATGTGGGCACCAGGGAAAAGTGCACACACATGGAAAAAACATCCCCGCACACACATATACCCAAACAGTTCCTATGCTTAAATGTGATTTTCCTTGACATCTATGTCTGCCTTCATCACTCTTGTGTTTGTGTCATGTTGGCAAATGGCTTGGGTGTTTGTGTATGTGTGCACATGAGAGTTGTCATGTGTTTATGTGCCATATGTCTTACAATGCTGGTAAATGGCCCCACTGGCTCTCCAGAGCCTGATTCCACCCTGACAGGCAAACGACCATCCTGACCGCGAGGATAAACCAATAGTCCGTACAGATGGATGACCACACTCTTGATGATGAGAGGACTTTATGACCAACATTGAAAACCAACAGTAAAATTGGGGGTTGGGGAGTCAAGACCGTGTGTAGAGCGCTTTATTTGTTTCATACAGCCAATGATGCGCTTTATAAACACACATAGAATAGGATTTGTACATTTTAAAACTGCTGCAATTGGTTCAAATTCAAATCTGTTTGTCACTCAGCCCAAGGCCTCATATGTGAATATTTTCTTGTTTTAGGTTAGGTTTAGGTTTCTGTTACAAACCTGCAAAGTTTCGCCCCTGCTAAATACCCAGCGTTGGCATTAGCAGCAGTCAAGTTATCAGTCTAACATCATTCCTTTACTGTCTTAGCAATAGAAAGAAACAGTGGTATGTCGTTTCCCTGACTGAAGTTAGCACTCTAACCAGGTACAGTAGCTCTGGCTTGTCTCATCATTTTTATGATAGCAGCTCACTGTAGCCTCTAATCTGCCCCGAAGACACAGGCAGTGCTCAGAGGGTGTATTATAACCTCATGCATTATAAAGACAATGGTGGCCAAAGCTCGCCAAGTGAAAATCAGCACCTCCCGCTCCCAGCATAGAAAAAACCCACTTTAGCAGCAAGAGAGAAAACCTACAAATAGTTTCTTTCAATGCTGTTTGTGTGTGCATTTGTAATTTATACATATACAATTGTTTACATTTGGAGCAGTTTAACTCTGACATTAACATATTGGATACAATTCTCCTGCTCCAACACCCACAGCTTTCTGCATACTACCACCCAGCCAAGACCAAGTCTGCAGATACAGGCTGGGGGAGCTCTGGACCTGCTCTCTTCCTGGAGAGAATAATGTTTTAGCTGTGCAACACAAATATTTCTCTGATAGAATGCAAAATAAATCCACAGTGCAGTCCTGGCCAGTGTTTTCTCAGAACAGCTCTACATCCAGAACTAACAAGGACAGTCAAATAAGATCAGAAGTTTGACTCGCTGGCTCTCTGCTCCCTCGATAACTAAAATAATGACTTGACTTCATTACTGTATATATAATGTTATTTTACTAATTGCATAAAGAACAGTAGGCTATGTAGCATGCAGACGCTAATGCTGGAATGGCATCACTTAATGTGAATTTGCATAATAAACATGCTTATAATTCCATACAAGGCTCCCCTGATCGCTCAAAGCACTGTTCAGATAAATGTCATTCACGGTAGAATGAAAGTATTCATAAGTTTGAGCTGTTCTTTATAATTTAATAACTGAAAATAAACAGAATGCAACTACTGCAAACTCATTTTCTGTAGAGAAAACACTTAAAGAGGGTTTAGCTGAAATTAGCTGACAGTAATTAAATGTTAAAAGACTTATTGCTCTCAGCAGTGTTGTGGTAGTTACTGAAAAAAGTAATCAATTTAACATTACTAGTTACTTTATTTAAAAGTAATGCCTTACTTTACTTGGTTACTCACTGCTTACAGTAATTAGTTACACTAATGGTCACATTACTTTTGGGTTACTCCATGACATTGTCGTGTTCGCAGCGGCGGATAACTGTTTCTGCCCTGGGCACAGCTTAAATTCTGACACACGTCGGAACGTCGAGAGCATCCAGAGGCGTCAAATTGGAAGTTGAGAGAAGTTCAACTTTATGCAAATGAGGAGCATCACCACCGCAGCGGCAGCCAGTTGCCAGGGGTCTCACAGCAGGAGAAATTGAGAGCGCCTGAGTGGACACATCTTCCATGCTGCTTGAAAGTCCCGCCCCTTTGGCCGCCGGCCGCTGGAGGTGGCAACCGGTGAACAGAGCGTTGAGAGCGTCTGCTGCCCGAGCTGCTGTTTGATTTGTTTGTGGTCCTCCTGTAAAGAAGAGCAAGAAACAAGAAGAATTTTTGATTCTACTGTAACTGTAATGTGATTACTGACGTTATCAACAGTACTGCGTTACAGACAAATGTAATCTGATTACAGTAACACATTACTTTGTAACGTGTTACCCTACCACTGTTTAGCAGTGAATGTATGTGCAAATAAGATGAATAATCCACATTTTCATATTGATCAAAAAAAGCCAAACATCCAAAAATGGCCGAAAAAGATTAGGCAACAGCTAAGTCTTTTTAATCTCAAGATGCTTAATGAGAGCCTCAAACTATTGATTTCCTCAGACGCGGATGAAGAGAATGGTGCATCAAATATCCTCATGCAGAGTGCGGACAAGCCTGATTTGGAATTAGTGTGACTCAGAAAATCCAAGTCGAACACACGCTGTTGGTGGTGCTCTGCTCTTTTTCATGTGCCCTTCGAGAGGAGGCCAGATTTTCTTCAAGACCCCACCTCACCGCATGCTTGATCCCAGCACACAGGCGAGTAGACGTTGAGTAGTTTGGAGAAATGACGGGTAGCTGCTCTCTGCCAGTGTGTGTTTGCTGACCCACTTTCACACAGTGAGAGAGAGATAGAACTTTAAAAGTTCTCCCCCCTTCCTTCCTCCTGCTCTGCCTCCTCTAACTCTCTCTGCCCTGGCATCCTAAGGATGCAGCGGTGGCTATGGCAACGCTGCAGTAGTGAGTAAAGAAGGGGAGGCTTCCTTCTCACTCACTGCTTTCCCCCCTTTTCTCTATGTCTTCAGTTTTTTTTCTTCTTCTTGTTAGCTCAAGGCTGTGTCACGGGTATACATCTAGATGTTGTCTTTATAATTACAAAGATCCCTATCTTCTGATTTATTTAGCATGCCTGACTTGGGATTTCTCCCTGCACTGAGCTTCTTATTTAGCCTAATTTGTATCAAATCACTTTTTACACTATTTCAATTTGGTGTATATTATAAAGAGCAAAGGGTCAGAATCAATCAGCACAGACTATTTCTTCTAGGAGACAAACACATTGCATCAGTACAGGAGTGACAGTGTATTGGTTGCAATGGCTGCCACTAGAGACGGATCCAGAGGAGGATGCTGTCATGAACCAGTTGTTAAGGGATACTGTTGTTGTGCTGTTGACTATACCCTTTCAGGTTACTCCTGATTCCTGGATAACTCTTCTCTCCTTTGTGTGTGCATGTGTGCGCGTGTCCATTTGTGTGTGTGTGCGGACTGCATACAGTACACCTACCATCTCTTTGGCACAGTCCCACCGCCCCTGCCCAGCAGTTTGAAGCTGAGGACTCCTGGCAAAGACAGAAGGGCTTTTGGGACCTGCAGCCGAATGAATTTTTCATTCACTTCCCTCCGCCAACTCTCGCCCCCACTCCTCCTCCCCTCTCTCCTTTTCTCTCTCTCTCTCACCAGTCCTCTCGCTCTCCCATGGACAAGTATAGTCTCTTGCTCAGTTTGCGATAGCACACCTGGTGCCCGTACAAACAGGGGGAGTTAACACAAAAGCACACACTTGTGCACACACATACACACATTTACTCATGCTCAAGCACAGCATGTAGCCTGCAGACAGAATAAACAGCTCCTAGACAACGGTGCTTGGTATTCTACTTTCCAGCATTTTTCTTATTCTTTTTTTTTCTATTTTCTCTCCATCCTCTCCTTTTCTGAGTCCCTGAGGCCGGGCAAGTGGAGAAAGGGCAGAGGAATGCAGAGGAATCCTTTCTGCAGGGAAGTGTTAGCAAAAAAAAGACATGACAGTAGGAGGGAATACACAGTGGAACTGCACACATTCACACGTGCGGCACTACATACGAGAGCGAAGACGAACACACACATCGCATCAACAAACATACAACCAGCCAACGCTGTCGCTGCAAAGCTGTGTCTTTTGCAGTGTTCTGTGGTTACTTTGTAGCCATTCACTGGGGCTGAAGAAGAAGAAAATGATGGCAAAGATTTACTGTAGTGACTAAACCTGTTTAAGCCCAGCCACACAGATGAGATGGGCTGATGAAAGAAACGAGAACAATCACTTTTGTCATCCGCCGTACGCATCACTTTTGCATCCATGCACTCACAACGGGCAAAACAATGACTGTGCAAGACAACCTGACATGTCCTTTTCACGGGCCAGAAAATAGAGCTGTCAAGTGGCAGTGGCATGGCCAAGCCATTGAACCCGGACAGATTCCTCAAGCAAAATTGCCTATCAGAAAGCAGGTGAACCTTGAGGCCATGACATTTTAGATCTCAGCTCCCGAGACATTTACCATCTCAGTAGGTGACATGTTACCGTGGCCTGCTGTCTACGCTTGGACGTATATGACTTGGCAGGTCCCACAGCTTCAGGTAATGTCAGACATGCAGGGATGTTGTGTTATGTTATTGTGGAAGCTTGTTTGTGTCTCGGGCGCTTCCGTGGCGGCGGTTTAGGAAGGGCTGCTCGTCGCGTGAGTCTCGGGAGAAACTGCAAATGGTTGCCTCCATTTGCTTCTTTCACTCTTTGAACAGTTAGAAGATTCCCTTGATCAATTATTGATCAAAGCCATTACAAAGCTCCATGAAAAAAAAAAAAAGTTGCAAATGCGTGGTGTGATTCATGGTGTCCACAGTCGCAGCAGTGTGTTTCTGTTTGTGTGGGGGAAAAAGCAAATGTTTTGAGCGAGGGGCATACAGACGGGGAGGGAAATGGCTGAAGAAGCAGGGGTACGGGATAAAGGGAGGAAAAAGCATGTACTTATGTGGTTTCACAGTGAAATGAGATGTATTTTAGTTATTTTAAGGTATTTTCTGCTGTGTGGAAGAGGATTGCAAGAGTTCTTTGGGGAAATGAAACATCTCTAACTTTCTCATTCTTTATCTTTTTATTACTGTATTCTGTATTCAGCATTAAAAAGAAAATCCGCCCTGAAAATTACATTCTGCCTTTGCTGTGACTTTGGACACTAAATTCAACATTTGCAAACACACAATGCCGTCATCTTAAGCTGAAAACTGCGGCAAGAACTGAAGTGATAATGTCACCAGGTGACACTTTCTGGCACCAGACCACTGACGGAGAATCTGCAAGCGACTCCGTGGCCTTATAGAATTTTTGGTTAAGACATATTACATTCAAATGAGTTTTATTTTAATGTAGGGCGGAATCAGAGCATGCTCCTATATCCCAGTAAATCACAATGGGTGCTGTCATACTGTCTCAGGATTTGTTCTATTATTAACCGACTATGGAGCGGTTCCAGGACTTGTAAATCATATACTGCAGTCTTGTCTCTCTGCTGCTCAGCTTATGCAGAGATTTGGTCAAGTTCAGAAATTAAAAATGAACAGCTCAGTGTTATGTGAATTCTTTTCAAAGATGTTTTTTTCTTTTCTTTTACGAGGAGGGGCAGCAGTTGAGTGGAGGAAAGAATAGTTATGTAGCAACAATACAATCAGCACTGGGGCAAAATGTGAAACATAGAATGGGCGCTGAAAGATTGACAGCAGGTTATTTTGTGTTATCTTCCAAAATAATAATAATTTCAGAATACACATTACCGGTATGTGATGATATATGTATTTATAAAAAGCTATACCTATATATGTATGAATGTACTATGTATGTGCGTGTGTACATACTGTAAAGCTGGTGTCAGGCAAGTTATGTTTCCTAAGTCTGCAGCAAATACTGGTGTAGGAAAATCTGTTAAGAGCTGGCATGATAACATGAGCAGCTAACATGTGAGTTAATGACAACCTTCATTATCCTGTGCCTATTAGTCTGTGCCTAATGAAGGTTGTCCTCATTAGCCTGTGCCTCCTAAAAGTGCCAGATAAATTCATGAACATGTTTACTTTGTATCCTCTGGTTACAGGCAATTGAATACATTATGAACACAGAAATAGGGCTTCAACTAACATAGTTATTTTCACTGTTGATTACTCTATATTTTCTAACTGAATCGATTAATCGTGCAACCCCAATTTTTGCATCACAGTTATATTTAATGATGTGAAATTATACCCTTGTTTCTTTTCTATTAAAAAATATATATTTATATAAAAAGGTCATAGGAACTCTGCTGTTTATCACATTGTTGTGGTTGCCAAGATTGTGCAAGTAGTTTGGTTTTTACAAGTTGTCAATATCATTAAAAAACAGGAAACCGCCCTTTTAAAAAAAGAATGTTGTTTGAGAATAATGAGGTGTGGTGTATGTTTTATTTCACAGTACTGTTTGCCATGTGCCTCATGTCTGTCCTGGAAATGTATGTGGAATTATAACTGAGGAAAGTGAAGGAGAGTGAAGCCAGCTGGGTTTATTGGCTAGATAGTTGCAAGGTGCTTGGATTATAAGGACTGAAGACATGTACTGTCTCCTTAACATCTATACAGGTTTATATTACTTTGTGCATTCATCGTTGTCCTGCCATTATTGTTACCATATGTGACAGTGGCTTTAATGGGCTTACATTGTGCATGTGCGGGATATCATAACTGTACAAGATATAATCACATACCTATGCAGGTCTGTAGTTTAGATCAAAGTGAAGTTTGAGTCTGCCGTTCTTAATTCCACTGCACCTACTGTAGATGGAATATATTGACTATAGGAACATGACAGGTCCCTGACCGTGAAACCAAGACATCTTGTTTCCCCCTGATAGCTGGCTCCAGTATTGGTCATAAGTCCTGCCCCCCTTCTATTTTAGCAAATGTTTCATTGGCCAGACTTGAATATCAAGGAACATGTCAATTAAAGTTTTCCTGTAGATGGTTCACATCATTTTCAGTAGCTCTTATCAAGCTGATGTACAGTATGTTCAAGTATTTGTGGGTATTTGATGCTATAATGGGAGGTGACATCATGATTGACAGCTGAGACTGGCTCGTGAGAGGTGTACAGTATGGGCATGACCTCAATAACCTATTGACATCCACCGATGATGACTGTGCAAACTCTGGCTAAACGTTAAATATAACAGGTGTTTTTTCAACTTGGTGCATGGAAACATCTTAAGAGAGCTGCACAGTGCTTTAGGTTCTGCTAAGAGAAATGTTACTCCCTATTAGCAAAGCCCTCCTCAATATTAGAACGTCTCTGCTATTACCTGCTCTATCATGATTGGCAGTTGTGAACTTGGACACAATGTTACTTCTGACCACCATCAACACGCTGACATCCAACATAGATTACAGGTATTAGATGTTATGAAGAGTGTCAGGGACTGATAATGACAATTGGCAGCACATATGAATAGAATAAAAGAAAACAATTACCCCTATAACAAATATTACAGAACTTAATAAAAATTTGAAATGCTGTGTAGTTATAAAAGCTTCTCTCATTAACGTGCATTATGTGCCATTAAGTGTCATATTCATTTACTGTATCCATCTTAATATGCATCTCCATGATGATTGTCAAGCTCAGTAATTAATCTGAAAACATTTTCCAACGTTTAAAGGAATAAAACCACTTGTACCTTGAAACTCCGGCAGGTGTTTTCCACTAATATAAAGAGAAAAAAAAAACCCAAACTAACCAGTGCATTAGTGAGGGACTGGGGGTGTTTGATTGAATTCACATCTGTCTGTTGATGTGTGCTTTAAACCCTGACTCAAGCTGAGTACTAATGGCCAATTCAAGCCAATTACAGCCGTAATTGCAGAGCTCTTGGCATTTGGCCTCATGAGGAGAGAAACCTGCCCTGATTGGTCTGGCCAGGTAGTGAACAGTGAGGGACAGAAATAAACCCATTTGGAAGATATCCATTTGACATGGAAAAAAAAAATCTCTGCAATTTCTCATGAAAAAACACCAAAGTATGGCTTGATATAATAATATAAATTCTCTACTTTAAATGGAACAATTACCAACTTAATGAATTGTATTAACTGTCGTGCCTTGTACTTGTACAGTATAGATATGCATGTACGTGCCATGTTTTCCACAGTGACTCCTCTCACTGCCACTGTCAGCTCCAGAAACAGCTTGTCGGTTTTCTGCCCACATACCAGAGGACCTGGCCAGACACACACTGCCCAAGAGAAAAGCTGCCATTTCTACAAACTTATACAGAAAAATGTTTACTTGCAATGGCAGCAGCAGCAGACATTCCTGAGTTAGATATGCAGCTCTTATTTGGCCTCGGTATTGTTCTGTAAGCAGTGCGTTCACTCTTCTTACAAAGAGTCTGCCCTCATAAAAGGCAGATCATTTTAAATCATTACTTAAATGTCCAGTGTGTTATAATTGGCAAGGTTTATTGGCAAAATCTGAATATACTACCCATGAATATATTTTTATAAGTGTATAATCGCTATAAAGTAAAAAATTCCGTAGCCTTATAATTATCCTTTTATACATATACAGTAGCAAGGGTCTTGCTTTAGTGTCGCCCTCACGTGGGGCCATGTTTGGACGGCAGCTGAACGGAAAATCCAGCCAGCCAGAGAGTTCGTTTTGCGAGTTTCGCCTTCATAAATAAACCAGCGAAGCAATCCAGAATCTGAACACTAGGTATCACGGGTTTTCCCCCATTTTACACACTGGACCTTTAAAATTTAGCATGTGTCCCTGTTATGGTTAATATATCACATCTGATATCAGCTCTGGCACATTTTCTGGATGTTTTGGACAGGAATGGCTGATGACAGTTTTCTAAGGGTGGTTATTCTACTATCGCTCTGTGACTGTATTTTGTAAACTAAAAATGCAATATGCAATGTGTCAATATTTTCTGACATCTACACCCCCCCCCCTTGAGGTCACAGTCAAATAAAACATGCAGGCACCTATGTGTGTGTGCTAAATAAGCTCTAAAAGTGGCACAGAATTGTATGTTTTAGCAATGGAGTAGTAGTGCCTTTTGTTTGGGACCATTTTCAACTACAGATTTGATGCACTAATGAGTATTAACTGCAGCAGAGTGAAATATGTGGAACTGACTCAAAATAACCTCCAGAACCCATCTTCATCATAATGAAGAAACATTTCAGCCAGTGCAACGATGTGCTGATTTTTTTTTAATGGACTTTTGGACAACATTGGAGCTGTATGGCACAACAGGCCGTCACAAGCCCGGGCTAAACAGATATGGGTTTTCCATTGTTTCACAAAATATGTGAACAGTAGAACAAATATATTTTTCTTTTTGAAATGTAGCGCTGATATTTGTCTCTAAAACAGCCTTGGATTCCTTGAAGCACTGACTCAACTAGATGCTGGAAACTTTCCACAGGGGTCCCGGCCCATGCTGACTTGATGGCATCGCACAGTTCCCTCAGATATTTAGGGGCAACATTAATGCATCTGATGGCACATTATGCGGCTGGAAGCATCCATTTGGAAAAGGGTTGACTGTGGTAATAACTGGGTAGACTTGGTCAGCAAGAAATCTGTGAGTAACACTTAGGAGTTTAAATCCTGCTCAGTCGGTGCTCTGTCACGGGATTTGTTGGACGAGGTGACATTTTTCTGTTTTTTTTTCTGCTATGTAAGATCCTGTGAGGAGATCTTGTTGTCAGAACCTAGAGTGCTTGTACTTCAGACATCGGTCTGCGCATCACTGCTTTCACAAAATGAGTTTAGTGTGTTTGCAGCCTGTCAACAAGCATGAAGACATCCTGCCACTCTCTTCTGACCTGCTTCATCCATGATGCATTTTGCCTCCTCAATGTTACTGCTTCTGTAGGGATGATTGATTTTTCTTGTTGATTTTTGTTTGTTTAGTGTTTTTCGCTGCTTCCCCTCCCACAGCACATAAATACCCCCGTGTGATGGCTGTTTAGTTAGATGCTGGAACCATCACATCTGTAATGATCATGCCACATTCAAAGTGACTTAAATCCCACGTCTTGCCCATTCCAACATGTAACATTTAGCTGAGCAGCAACAGAGCCTCTCCACTCTGTGTGGCTGCCTTATGTCTTATTTAGACATCGCTCAGTCCGGGAAGGCAAACTGTTTGCATAAAAGGGGGGGGGATGGGTGAAGTGTTCTTTTTTTGTTGCTGTTTTTGTTTTTTGAGGAAGATAGAGATGAAGAGAGAGAAAAACAGGCGCATATAGCCTGCAAGCTGATATGACAACAGAAATACAAACACTGAAGTCAGTGTGTTTGCTGGTAATTGGATTCTACCCTCAATAAGAGTTACTGTGTTTATTTTAAAGCAAGTAAAACGCAACAGCCAAAGTTAGTCAGCTGTATACCTCATTATATTGCAGTCAGCTGTGATTTTGATGGCGATGACTACACTAACGGTTCTTGACAGCATAGGTTTGTTTCACTTCCTTTTTTTTTAGAGCAGCAGAGTCAACAAAAGCCTCTATTGAACGTCTATTTTCAGCCTTTTCAAAGTCAGCAGTCGATATAAAGACCTCTTCCCTATGAGGGATACTGATGTGATTTTCCTGAAGTTGCCCCCAAATTCCTCTGTAGCCTTCAGTTAACCATCTGCTGGGATGGGAGCACATGGCAGAGGATGTGTTAATGAATTCATAGTTATATAATCTGAACCTGTGGTGGTGGAGGAGAAAACCACATCTCTTGTGCGGGGAGAAAGGTAGAAGAAATTCTTTGTTCAACCAGTGCCCCCAAGTGGTCAATAGCAGCATTTTTCTTCCCCTCCTGTCTTCACCTTTTCGAACATGACATGACAACTGCTGCTTTGCCTTTTCTCTTTCTATAAAGAATAACTCAAGAGACGTAGGAGCTGATGTATTGCACGTGACAGGCTGATATACGGACGGTATTGCTTTTTCGATGACCACTGTTAAATGGGCAGCATGCTGACACAGTACACCACACAGCAAGGACGACTATTACAAATCAGTCCCCCAGCCCTCCCTCTTCTCCTCCTCCTGCCAAAACGCCATACCTGGTCCTTGCCCTGGCCAGTCATCACACCCCTTATGAATCAAAGACACAGGAGCAGAAGTACAGAGAGACAAGGACTTATGAGCACTTGGCTCTGCCTTCCCCATTTTGCTTTCTTTCTCTCTCTCTCTCATGCGGTCTGTACATTTCTTCTTGCTCCTCTTCTGCATCTATCTGTCTAGCTAGGTTGGATGATAAATCCTCCGGCAAGGTTTAAAGCACCAGCGGAGCAGGACCAGCCCAGGTTACACTCTGTTCACATCAGCTAATATACATAACGGGTCAGTGTATATGTATATGAGGTATATGAGGTTTTGTGCAAACTCAACCTCTTCCCTGCCTTCACAACCACCAACAAACACATTTTCTTTCTATCAGTTCTTAAGTTTAGTTTAATTGAGTTGCTTTATTGGCATAGCTATTTATTACGATCAGTGTTGCTGATGCAGTAAAACTACAGCTTATCCTGAACAGCTGCACTATATTATCTAGTTTATTTATCTTTTTTCAGTGTGGACATTCTGAAAGCACTTCATTCTCAGATTTCAATACTGATGCAAATTGTCTATTTAGAAAAATCCCTTTCTCCAAAGGTAGCTAAATGAGCCCTCCAGCACCTCGAAAGCTTAGTGTTTTCATCTTATTTATTTAATTATTATATCCCTTTAAAATTGCAGAGCACTCAGTAAAGAAATAGCCCAAAAAACTGCAACTTTTCAATTTTGCAAAGCAAATGGAAAGACGTGACATGAAATGACATGAGGACAGGTCTCTTTGAATTCAATATGTTAAACTCGAGTGAAAAATAGAATAATTGAAAGAGCAAGTAGCTCTGCTGGGCTCCAGCTAGCTCATAGTTAACAGTTTCAGTTGGTAGTTTTGTGATCAGGATGAATTAACAGGCTGCCTATGGTCTGTGTGCTGTACTGTAAAAGATGAGAGAGGCTATGCTTGTTCAGATCGAAATTCTCTGTCGAAATATTCTCAATAATGTCTAGATTATAGGTCCAGGTCAGATGGTGTTCAGGTTCTGATCTGGACCTCAGCCTTACGTATTAGTGACCTCTATGTTGCCCCAAATCCCCTGAAGTTTAAGCCCAGCAGGCTGCTGTGGGGAAGAGCTGCACTGATCATCTTTTTTAGCTCTTAGTAAGAATGTCTAGAAGCATATTTTCCAAAACGTCAAACTGTTCTTTTATAGTAGCTTCAGAGTTAATAAAAGTAGTTTCACCATTGTTTGTTTATTCCGCAATTGGTTGTTTTATTGCTACATAATTCAAGTCTCGGAGTACCAGATTATGTCAGAAGGAGGGGAAATTAAATGTGTTTAGTATAAGTTTTTAAGAAGTGTCTATATACAGTATTTTGTATCTTTGAAAATCTGGGTATATTAGTAGAATTCTAAATGAAGTAGTAATGCTTGTACAAACAACATGGATTTGTAGTGATGAACCTGCCAAAGAAGAGCTTAAGTTTGAGATTGTAGACTGTGTGTGAAGAGCTAATAGAGATAAAAGTCAGATCTCTAGTTAAAAGAGTCTATTTTACACATTCTGGTCTTCGCGATTAATCAAAATAAAGTTGCGAAAGCGGCCGTTCCTTCGATTTGCAGGGAATTCCCCGCTGTGAGAACTCGTATATATGATAATAACACACAGTCACTGTACAGTACTGTAAAACATCACTAAGTTTACCATCCCTCTGCCTGTGTTTTTATAAGCAGCCCATCGAATAAACAGCGACTGGGACAAGTAGAGAAGCGATGCAGCCCGGAGTCTGGTCTGCTTCAGTGGACCTGAACACAGCCATTTCATCTGTTGAGCCAGCAGGCCAAATCAAGTGGTCTTTATTAAAGTCGCTTTGATGGATTCACCCCTGGCCTCCCCCGCTGTGATCTATCGCCTGTCCAGCCCTTGGAGGTCGTAATAAACTTGTTTAGCAATGGGGTCACTGCATGCAAGCAGAACATGTGCGTGTTAGTGTGTGTGTGTCTGTGAGTGTGTGTTTGTGTATATGAGGGGAGCGCTTTTACAGTATGCACCTCAGGTCTGTCATGACAACCAGTGCGTCGTATATTCATAGCCTCTGGCGCTCCATACACTTGTGATGATATTTGTAGTTTCCTCTGTGATACTGGCGTGATTGCATCATATATTTACACACACACACACACACATAGACAGGCAGAGTTGCAAAGCTGTTATCACTGAATAGTTCTACCGTGTTGAGCAGCTCCTGCATGTTTCCTAATAGATCGGTAAATCAAAGGCAGTTGAGCCGGGGTAAGTCCTTAATAAATTCAATGAAGCTGCACACAAGTCGAGGTGTTGGAAATAAGAATGATTTCCTGTTTTGCCATATTTTTTCTATGATCAGAGAAAGTATTCTTTTTTTTCTTTTTGAAGTAGTCTATAGATGCTGCTGATTTCAATAGGTCAGACATGTCAAAACACCAATACCTGGCCCACAGTTCATTACATTTAATGGTTCATTTCTGCAGTTGTATTACATTCGCAGCATTAAGCAATGAATCACGCTAGGGAACTGCATTAGGCTGGGAAGATGAGATCTGTAAGCTTTCCGTCCTTCATCGAACGAGGCAACAACAATTAGCAGACGGCGTAGACTTGGCCAGCCATCGTCCTCCTCTGCTTCCTTTGAGTTAGCGGCTACTCTCCCCAGCGTACGCCAGCAGATGCAGGTCACTGTTAGTCGAGGTGAAACCCATCCGCTCTCTAATGGGCACCACTGGGGCCCCGCATTATTGGATGATTCATCAGATCAATGGTGCAAAACAGTCCTCATCTAACTTTCCCCGAGTCCTGCATGTGAGGCCTGTTGAGGTTTACGCAGTTTACATGGAAACAAGCACCTGGCACTGTGGATTATAGGCACCAATGACTATACAGTATATAATTTTATTGTTCGTAACAAAGTGAAAAAATGAATTTACAGCTTTGTTCCCACATGTTATTACAAATGTTTCATTTTTGAAAGTAAATCACACCCGTGGAAGCGTGATGTACTTTTATGAGTGAAATCCCTCACAAATAAACTTTTACGAGAGGTGTGACTGGAAGGATTCAGGCGTATTTCATTCTGAAAAACCCTTTGGAAGACACAGCAAAGGGCAAAGCCCGTTACTGTTGCTGTTTTTTATGCTGTTCTTTTATTAACAGCGGTAAAACCATTGAAGTCACTGTAGGTTATCACAGGTTATATTGTCTATGGACAGTTTTAAACAAGAAGTGATGCTTCACACTCCAGTGGAATAACACTGCAAACAGGGCACTGCATTATGGCTTTACATGATATATTACAGAGTTAATTAAGCATTTAGTGTGAAATCAAGACTTTCAAAGTACAGATTATATGTTTTAATTAATACAAATGTGAATCTGTCTGTGAATCTTGCCTGATAAATGAGACTACAGCATTTTTTTTAAACACACAACACAAGTTTTCATATTTTAATACCAAAATATGTGTTGCTATGAAGAATTTCTAATGGTTAATCAGTTTATTCATTGAAATATGTTTTGGATAACTGCATTAATTGACTCAATCAGTTGTGTTCTTGCAATAGCTCGCCATCTGATGAAAAGCTCATACCCTCCATCTCCTTCGTCTTTCAGCTCAACAGTCCTCATAGAAATGGAGTCAGGGCCCTTCAATGAATGGATTTAAATGGTGGAATTCCTTGCTCAGGAATTCATTAAAACCACAGTCCTTTGGTGAGAGTCTGTATCTGTCCCCAGGAAGTTTCTAAAGCACCTGTCCCAGACGCCCAGAAGATGAAGGTACCAACAATGTGATTCAAAAATCCTCACAAAATACACAATTTCCAGGGCATTGTTCCTAGTATTCACTGGAGGTGACATTCATCTCATGAGAGAGCAATGCCATCAGAAGTTCGCCGGGCGTACCATCATGGTTGTCATTGTAGCTATCAGGTTCGGCCCCTTCCAATAGTACCATTTGATGCCATTGTAGCGAACCACAGTGGATGAAGCTGGGTAATAAATGCCATTGAGGTTGGATGGGCCACAAGCCTCAAACCACCAACCTGGAGGGGAGGAAATGTGGCAGTCAGTTCAAGGAAGAAGTCAGACTTAATTGAATTCAAGCTCATGAAATGTAACACCCAAATGTACAGCTGTAGGTCAGCAGTAACTTTATATTGGCGCAGAGGGAAAATGAAATGCACTTCGGGACATTTACAAGGGGGTGGATAGAAATGTTTAACAAGACGGGTAATAAGGAGACGGCTGGAGATGAGCTGAGGGAAGCTGCGTACCTCCAGATGCGAGCTGTGCACACTTGCAGGTGCAGAGGTCGTTGTCTCTGTCCTTGGTGCTGAACTGGGTGCCAGTGTGGGTGAGGCTGCTGGTCCGTCCTGCTGTGCCATGGAAGCCCTCGGCGTGAAGGCTATAGTCACAGGAGAAAAAAAAAGCGCCAAGAATTTCAGCAACAAACTCGGCCGCAGGCGCTTCGATTCATTATTTAAAGCTGTGCTGGGCAAACTTTTACTCGTTGGCAACTCCAAATGGCAGTTTGTGGTCACTGCCTGAAAACTGTTTGAACGTCAGTATCTGTGAAATCATTTAATGTTATGTTGTAAACTGAACACAGCACAGTCATGTCGACCACACCGGCCGATCTGCGACTTCTAAATAAAGGGAAGAGGGAAGCTGAATGTTGGAGTCTGACTTTCTGTGGTTGGGGCACTAATGCTGTTGGTTAGGGACCAGTTTGTAGTTCACTTTTAATTCCCCACTCTTTGTTTGATGTCCCAATGCCTCTGGACATATTTAACATTAAAATGTCATTTTGGCAAACCGTACTTGATAACATCTTAAACAGAGCTCCTCTCTTTCGCTGCTTCATCTTGTCACGTAGAGCCTGTGTAAAAGGCTGCATTTTTGGATAAGGCCACTGTGGTGTTAAATCAAAATAACCCTGCGTGTAATATAGTGTAATAAATGATTAATAAAAAGAAAATATAAAACAATCAGATTATGAAGTTGTAAACCACTGCAGATCACAGCCTTTTTTTAGTGTATGGACTATGTTTTTAATACAAAGTGCCAGCTCCACTAGGTCCCCACTGTTGTCAGTCTTCAATACAAAAACTAACCTAAACCCTCTCATTATTTTTCCTCCATGCTGTGCTTTGTGAAACAGCCCAAACAGTCTGAAAGCAATCCCTGCCCAACTTAAATTGATTCGCTCAATTATTTCCATACAGCCACACAGCAATGGATTGTTTGTGCATGCGTGTGTGTTTCTGTGTCAGTCCATCAGTCCCTTTGTGTGTGTGTGAGTGTGTCAGTACTGGTTTGAAGAGAGTGGACGAGGAGGTCAGCCCCGCTGTCTGGCCTCTCCTCTGCCCTGTCATTCTGTCTAGTTAGTACAGGACTCTCCCCTGAGTTATGTGACCCCCCTCTGTAGCCAGGGGCACGCTGTCTGTGATGACTAAATGAAGAATCCTCCTCTTGAATTTGTAAGTTCACAGGGCAGGACAACACATCAAGAGGGGCAGCGGAACGGGAGGTTGAAATGACAGTGCCAGGGACGGGCATAATGTTGGAACAGCAGAGACAGTGGGGATGTTTGTTTTTTTTTCTTTCCTTGATGGATCGGCAAAGTGAGGAAAATTAAAAACTATCAAATTAGACAGGATGGCAATCGCAGGCTACAGGATATCCTCTTGGAAAGGTTGGCCTGTGGACTGCGCCAGCTATTTCCCACTCTGAAACATTTGCATCGGCCCAGAGTTCCAGATGAATTAGTTCAGCTAACACCGCAGACCACAGGCTAATCCTTTTCAAGGTGACAGTCTTTTACATTGTTATTGCGTCCTTTAATGAAAAATATACTGTTACGTTAAAAGGAATGCTTAGCATTAGTTTAACCATAAGAACAGCTATTCTTGGCTAACTCAAAGGGGGAAAGTGGTCTGTCAAAGTGATGATTAATGTATGAATAATGTTGGTGAGTTTTAGGTGAGGACCTCCATGTTGCTCTGGGGAACACACTGGATGCAGCTGAGGAGGAGGAGGATTTCTTTTCTTATTTCCTAGCACCACAGTTGCGGCTTGGGATTTATAATTGAAACCCTCAGAAGAAGTCAGCGTCTTCAGAATGCTAGTAAAGCCGGCACATATTGAACGAGTTAAACAGAACATGATGTCAGAGGTAGCAGCTACAGAGGTGATTATATTCACTCAGGTGCTTCACCTCACACAGTGTAGCCTACAGCAAAATTGTGAAACATTCACTTTCATTGTGCCTATTATCTGGAACAAACACAGGCAAATGTAATTTGCTGTACCATTAGAGATCTTGGAAAGCATTCACCCACGTGTGATTATGGTTTGTCATCTCTCTGAGCATCAATCTCCCTAAACTTCCACAAAACAAGGGCAGATTCTTGTGAATTTATATGAAATCTAAATAGAATTATTTTGGTTTTTATTTTATTCCTGTCTGTTTTGGGGGAAGCGCCACCCACATATAATCTTGTTAGTGATTGCAGGGTTGCTGTGGAGCTTTGTTTGAGTTGTCAGTCCTTGGCAGGGCTAGGTATTGCAGACTGTTCCTGTTATACTCTAGTGGATGTGGCTCCCCTTGGGGATTTTTCAGGGGCAGCGGTAGCTCCGGTGATGGGAAAAGAAAAATGGAGGTAGACGAAAGTGGCTGCATGCCCTCCATTGAGGTAATCATTTTGACTGACATTCTTAAAGACGGTCCAAGTGGCTCCTCAACTTCAGTGCTCAGGGATAAGAAAGCTTAGAGAATAAGAAAATGGAGAGGAATTTGAGCTGGTGATAAAGTTTTCTAATCTATCGTGATACTAAGTCTTGCACCCAAAGGGAAGGCAACTATTGAAAGGGTGCATTGCAATTATGCCTTTCGCAAGATGGCTCTTAATATCTTACTGAAATAAAGCACCTCCATTAAAGTTTTATTCATGTCAGATTCCTGAAAAAGTGAGGAAAATTAAATAGGACACTGAACTGTATAAGTGTTCAAGTTTGAGGTAGTTTTCAGATAATTGATTTGATAACTGAAATAAGAGCATCATTAAAACTCAGAAATTAGCTGTGAATATAACTAAATAATGTATAAATTATATATATATGTTTTTGCTCTCTGGATACCTGTAGTTCTTGTCTTCTCCATCTATGTAGAAGCGATCATAATGTGAGAAGGCTTCGTTCCCCTCTCTGTCTTTAAGCTGGACATGCAGAGTGTATTCCTGGGAGCTGGTCAGCTTGTGGATGATATCATTCCCCAGCCAGTGTTCCCCTGACGGCTCTCCAAAGCCCTGGATTAGACACAAAGACAGAGAAACAATAGAGAACAAGAAAATATTCTAACAAGGGGGATGATTTTACCCGAGACCTGCCAAGTGTTTTTGGAGTTAACATGAAAATGGACCTCAATTTAAAAAGTCACATTTATCATTTTGATAGCCTAAGGCAGCCCACTGAGTTTATGAAGTGAAATACTCTTCTCCCAAAGCAAAAGGCCAGTCAATTGAGACCTTAATTTACCCTAATATTCTACCAGTGCTCCATCTGGACTTTACTGTAAAATAAAAATTGGCTTTGTGGAGGGATCCACTGTTGTTTTTAACTTTAGAGCTTACGCTTTCTAACCCTATGCTGGCAATGACGCGACACTGAATGAGCACTAAATATCATGATTAAGACTACAGGAAGTAATAAAATTTGAGAAGCACACTTTGGTTGTATTCTGCTTAAAAATACAGGCGCACGAAACACAACAAATCCAGATGCTTCCATTCCATGTAGGAGGTGACTAAAGAGAGTATGGGAATGATGAGAATAATGATGGCTTTTGCAATCAAGCAAAAAACAGGTGACACTTGGCAAGAGGCAGGGTACGCTCTGGACAGGTCAACAATCACAGGACTGACAACCACTCAGACTCACACTTACACCCATGTGGAAAATTTAGAACTGCAAGTTAACCTAACATGTGTTAGGAAACTGGAATAGCTGAGTACAACAAAACATGTCTGTTCACTTCCATACAACTGAATCCCTCAGCTACACAGAAGTGTTGACCCAGACCATCTATTTATTATTATTTTCTTATCCCCATTTCTTTACCATAATCTAAAACAAAATTGCTTATATATCTGATATAATGACTCCATTTTCCATTGTCGTATTTGTTTTTCCTCATCAGTTTTTTTTAGTCCTCAATGGTATTGGTTTCCACAGTATTGTTTATTGTCCCCTCTGGAGTGAGCATTGACCTTTAAGATAATTATAGCTCAAACACAGTATGGGCACTTTCCCTCCAACAGGGATCCATACAATCATTGAAGCTGTTCTGCCAGGTCTTGGTGGCCCAGCACCTTACCGAGACATTTTATGTGTATTTTTCTATTCATTTATCAACCACCTTTTATATAGAGTAATGAGAAGTCAGAATAAAAAAAAGAAACAAGCACATAATGGAAAAGTTCACTCTTAAGAAGAGGACTCACAGTGAAATTATATAAGTGAGTGGTGGCGCATTTTAGTCTTCACTTCATATGTTCTTGTGAACGCTAATTCTTCCCGTGCACAGACAGCTCTGTTCACACAATGCAGAATTGCCAAGGACTCACATAGCACGGTCAGGAGGCAATTTTAAATGACGTTTACAGGCAGAAAGCACAGTAATATGAACATGATTTGACAAAGGAACCCGCAGTAGTACATGAAAACAGATACCATGTGTCATAGGCCTGATGGCTCTGACAGGAATGGCTTGCAGCAGGAATGGATGTTATTGCAGTCACTCTGGGGAAATGATGATAATGCCATGCAACAGTCCATTCAAAGAGCTCCCTTAAGAGGATAGATGTGATGAGGCCTTGATTGATGAATCTCGTAGAGGGTTGTCAAGTACAAAATACACAAGCGGATGTGAGAGGTGGACTCGCAGCGTGAAAAGCCAGCATGCATATGTTAACTGCAAGGCATGTGCACAGAAAGTCGGATTTTTTGTATTGTTACATTTCCAAGGCAGAACGGCGAGTTATCCAACTTTGTATCTGTAGGTCTTAAACATTCTTCATCCATTTGACAACAGGGACACATTTTGTCCTTGTTTACCTCTGGAATTCAAAGTCACTTTGTCTAGCTGCCAGGCTCTTGTTTTGTTACTGGTCTTAAGTGAGAGTGAATGCATAGTGAGAGCCTTGGAGCATAATCATTTGACCTGCAGGTCTGGATGCAGCATTTGATCAACACTGACCACAGTGTCTGAGAATATTGAGAGCGGTCCTGGGCAGTGAAGCATTTCAGTACATACGTTATCTGCCATCTAACAGGGCCCCTGTTGTCCCACGCCCCAGCTGGGGCCAAATATTTATCATCCACTTGTAAAAATATTGTTCCTGAAAGAGGTTTTTACGCTTTTTTTTTTTGTCATTCTCTTTTTCTCACTCTTTCCGCCTGCTTAGCATTTCATTTCCAGTCCAAGCTGTGGCAATTGATTTGTTGGCGAAGGGTGAGAGATAAATTGCTACTCTGTTCAATCAAAAACCTAAACTATAGGCTCGCTCACTTGTTCTGCGTGTGATTCAAAAAGGGTTGGAAAGCATTTATTTTTTCTCTACTGGTCAAAGGAAAGTGATGATTCTGCTGAGAAAACTTTGTTATGAGATTCAAAAGAACATTATCTAAATGTTAGGTCCAAACACCAGAGAAGCCAAAGGTGCGTGATTGATGCTGTGAGAGCAGTGGAGCAACTTCAGAGTCTCTGGTGTGCGATTGTATTAAATCCAGTCGGTTGTCATGAGTCTTGTATTTGGAAATGTTGTTGCTCTCATCACCGCACTCATTTCCCTTTGCGAGCAAGCCATTGAGGTCTAAAGGATGCATGTAAACAGTAGTGCTCTGTGGTCACTGAAGTACATGATGTGTGTGGGAGTATGACAGGGAGAGGGAGTGAGAGCAGGTGCAATAACATGGAGGGTGGTGGAGAACATGAGGGCGGCCAAATACAACAATCGCAGGTCACCAGGGATCACAGGCCAGTCGGACTCCCACGCCTCTCTGTGCCAAACCACCCGTAGATAGTTATTGGAACCTCCTGTCCAGTCCCACAATACTGATCCGCAGCACCTATACTGACAGTGATGCACCCTAATCCTACGCTCTGAAAAACCCACCGTTTTGTAGTCCCTCCACCCACGATGGAAGTTGACAGAGCCGTTCGTCCGATGCTGTATCAGTGTCCACCCACCACCTCTGGTCCTCATATCACAGAACACCTGGAATAAAAGGACAGCGAGCCTTTATTCTTGCTTTTTGAGGGAGCAATACGTGGCTGCATTGAAGCTGCCACTGGACCCTCGGTCAGATTCTTTTTCTTGTTTACTCGTTAGCAATTAGGTATTTCCAGCTTTGAATCAGGAAATCTTTACTTTCAAAAAACAGCAATAGATTTTTTCCCCACTTTGGAGCAGCACAATAAAAGAACATAAATGTTATCACTTTATATAGCACATTTTCCATAATAATTGAGCAGGTTCTTATCTAGTTTCCAGCCACCTCTCCTTTGTATCTCCATCTGCTCCTGAGGGAAGTATTTTTTTTCTTTGGCAGCCAAAGGCTCCTCCGTGTTAACCAGCTTGTCACTAATTGTCTTTTGTTGCCGGGCAGGTAGCGTGTAGTAGGTTTATCACAGCTTTTTTCTTTTCTTTTCTTTAATGCTGAAAACAGCTGCTTAATGTGGCTGGAAACAAGATTGATGATGGGAGTGTAAGTTAACTGAAAGATTAAAGTTGCAGGACGTAAAATCAAAACAATTAGCTGAAAGACATTAAAGGGGCCACATAGACCTGAGGGGAAGTGCAGGTGATAATTCTTAGTGGGTTTATTACTTCAAGTAAGTCCTTTCACATTACACATTATTTATTCAAACAATATTGATTACAGCTAATGCAGCTTTGAATTATACTGGGCAAAGGTGGTAGTTTCACTGTTAGACAAAAAAAGGATTCAAATATGTTGATATTGTTTATAAAAAGTAGCCAAACATTTCATATCAGTATAGTTGTACCAGTATAGAGCAGTTTTTAAACTATTTGACAGCGACAGCTAATCAGTTCTGAGTGTAAACTGAGATTAATTTCAAGGTGTTACACTTTACAGTGCTGATGTTGTGTGGTGGAAAAAAAGTTGTCAGAACTGACAAGAAGAAAGAAAACACAGTAAAGCCTCTCTGTTATTTGAGGGATGCCTTGGAAACCTCAGGAATAAGGAGGGGGAACCCAACATTTCAGGGTGACACGTAATGATATGACCCAGGTGGGAAGGGAAAACCAACATATCAGCATGTTCTCTTATCCCCTTAAGTGGGGGTTGAGGAGGAGGCAGATGCGGTTTCGGTTACACATGCTGTTTTCTTTCTTACTTGGCTGCACATTTTGCCTCATGTAGATATATTTGGAAGAACAAATAGGAATGAATTACGCTTGAAATTGAAACTTGTTAAGGGACTTGTTTTAGATATTCAAGGTGTTTAACTGGACGTATTCCAGCTTCCCTTTGGTATCATGATTAAATGACTGTGGATATCTCCCTTGGGTGGTAAGATTAGCTGCTTTCTGTTACTGAGATCCGAGAGATTTTAATAGAGCAAGTGTATTCAGTTAACAAATCTCAAGCCCACAGGGTTGGACTTAGTCAATTTTCTTAGGCCCTATGTTTGAATCTTTATGTACTGCAGCCCCAAATTATAGATATCTGTGACATTTCTGACTTAAAAACAACCACTAGAGCCTGCAGTGTTGATAATTATGATGAACTTGAATTGATTTGCTCGGCCAGTTGCTTGAATTTCATCCTGCAAACAAACCACTCCGACCTGTCTCAAGAGCCATGCAATATGGATGCCAGTATGCGGACAGACTCCCTAGGGGTCTCTCTATTTCGACATTTCAACTGGTGATTTTCTGCAAGAAATGAAATGAGGGTTTCCAGCACTTTCCCAGAATAGTAAAACTAAATCAAGGTCAAAAGGCACTGAGGTCTTTCACTTCGGAAAACAACAGACTGGCAATATGCTGTGATTATCCACTGGCACATTAGGCTGCGTTTGTGGACTTAAAGCGTTACACTGAATACAAAAACAAGGTGGTGAAATAGAATTCTAATTTCAAGTCATTTTCCCAAATGCGATCCAAATTTAATCCACCAAAATCACGTATTATTAGCCAAAGGAGTAATTTAAGTCCAAAACTTTTACAATAATATGCGAAACAGCAGACCACTTAAGCATTATTATGATTTTTAAAAATGATAATGGGATAGTTATTATTTTCAAAGGGCATTGTGGGGATGAAATGGTTACCTCTGAATATTTGTTTGGAGAAAAGCCCTGATGTGTTTCATTTTATAAGCCCGGTGCACATGCAGCTTAGAAAAGTGTATCTGAAAAATCACAAAAAGGCACTGATCCAAACTATGAATTATTTGCTTTGTAAACATCATTATTACAACCTTGGGGATTAAAAAAAAATAGATATAATATGCATAGATAACATGGCTAGATCACATACAGTATTATTTGTGCGCCTTTTGTCTACGGTCCAACTGAGGAGGTCCGCTCTCTGCTTCAAAATTAGGGCAATTTGTATCTGCTCCACTTTTCTGCAGCCACCCAACCTGCCAGCCACATTGGAATTAGATGGCATAGATTGAAAGCAGCAACGATTTGGGGAGTACTAACTTGCATTAGTGGAAATGTACATTGGCCCGAGTTGGCGGAAAACACATGGCACCGGTGCCTAACACCTGGCTGCCTTGCCCACAGGAAATGAAGAGGAAGAACAGGGGAAAACAGAAGCAGTAGGAGACTGTGCCAACCAGCAAACTAGACTGAGAGTAATGCATTACAAAAAAAAAAAAACAGCTTCCCTGTTATCTGCCTTTCCTCCTGAATTCAAGGGTAGCCTACTGGTGGAGGCCATAGGTGAGTTAGCAAAAGCTAGCTACTACTGTCAGGTCATCACAGGTACCTTTTAAGCTTTTCTGACTTTGCATTCAGCAGTATACACTCAGTCGCCACGAAGCCTGCAGGGCATAATGCTCCTGTTGAATATTATTTTAGCTCTCAGTAACCCAGCGTGGCGTTTCCGTCAGCCTCTATACCGAAAACCCTTGTAAATTACCATTACCTCAGACCAGTTTGTTCTTCCAGTGTTTACTGCGGTCCAAAAAAATGATGATAAGCTTTCTGAATGTCATCATGCAGTATGCATTTGTGTGAAATAGAGTGAACTTTGCATTACACAGACCGAGCATTACCTGTGAAGTTAATACAAGTGAAATGACCCCAATAGTAGACTAATGGATAAAATGCCTTACAAAAAAGTTTCATGTCACACTCAGTTAAGTGATATTTGCAAAAAAAGGCCAGTGACCTTTAAAGCCTCACTACCTTGACAGTCTGGGTGGAGTTTGGGAGACGTATGCTATATATTCCACTCTCTGTCACTCCAGATCGCAGGATCTCAGCACAGTCCCTGAAACTCAGCGACTCCTCTGTGGGCATATTGGAGATTTCTGCGAAAACAGGCAGGCATGTGTTTACAGATGGCAGCCTTATGGGTTTTGCACACAAATCCCAACCCCATATGTGAGTTCTCTCGTAGAGTTAAGCTGTGGTTTAAGCCTGCCACGTTTGTGGTGCATGCATCATCATGCACAGGCTGCATTTTTCTTTAATGTAATTTTGATTTCTTTGCAGCTCGAATCACAAATCATAGGTCCGTTAACCAAAACACTGGACATCTCTTTTTTGTCTAGAACTGCAATAGAAATTGTGTTGACAATAAGTATTTTTTAATGTTATAACTTGAGAATGTTTCTCTTGCTCTGCATATTTCTGTTCTCATGCTTACAGTAAATGATTTGATTAGGTTAAATTAGATGGATGATTTGCAGCATAATTTGCTATAAACCCAGTCAGCCTTACCGTTGCAGTGGTTGACCATGGCCAGCAGCTGCTGGACAGTGTCTGTGAGCACGGCCTGCTGCCTCTGAAGTACGGTGCTGTTGAGCATGGAGCTGCCCAGCTCGCCCTGGAGCTGGTTGACCAGTCGGCTCTGTCTCTCCAGAACCTCTTGAAGCTGCTGCTTTTCGCCCTGCAGGCCCTGCAGCTCCCTCCCATACCGAGCCTCCAGCGCTAAGAGCCTCTGTTCCAGAAAACTGTCAAACAGCAAAAATTCATTGAGCATAATATTGGGGTTTTTTTTCTACTCAGTCACTTATATTCACTTCCTTACAGTACATGGGAGAAAAGTAAAAATCTGAAGACATATTATATCAAGTGCTAAAATACATATTGATTGTGTGTGTGTGGGGGGTTATAAAAGAGTAAGTGCATGTGGGAAATCACAGTGCAGGTTGCGCAAAAGCACACATTTACATGACAATGACAAATAGACATCAGTATGACAGTCTCATCGGGCTAACATCATATAAACACCTGTACTGCAGCAGCACTCACAGATGGGCCTGCATGCTAAGTCTCTCCATCATGGCCATGAGGCAACGGCTTGACAGTGTGTGTGTGTGTGTGTGTATCTGCGAAAGCGCCCACCCCCACCTCCAAATGAAGATCATAAATCCCTACAGCCTGATCTTTATGGCTTTGACTAACGACTCTGCAGCAGTTATTTATTGAAACAATCCAGCCACCCAGATTGAACAAGCTACTTTTCAGCCTTGTGCACACGCAGCTGCTGCACTAAACGTGTATCCTCAATCTCCCGCTTTAGGCAGCGGCTCCATATGTGCCCTGGAAGGATCAATCCAAATCATTTTTAACATCGCTTCCATTTCATATGGGGGAACACTCGATAAATGTGGCAAAGCAAGCAAACAACTTGTCCTCCTTTGTGTATATTTTAATTTGAGGCACAGTCAAAGTGTAGAGTACGGCAGAAAACCAGCACGGCAATGTTTAAACAGTTGTGGGGGGTTGACAGAACAAATATGGGATTTTGGATCACATTGTTTTCTGGGCAATTAAACTGTTATGCTTATGATCTTGTGCTATTTGTTTTTATTGTAATATAGGTATTCTATTAGTCTGCTCTCTGTCTGTCTCTCCAGCGCAATGTGCTGCACTTCCTGCCAACGCTATTTTACATGCAATACCTATGAAAACAAACATGTCTCTCTGCTCTTTTTAGTTTGGCAGCAGTTCAAAAACTGCTTCTATGCCCCTCAGGCTCAGCAGCAGTAGCCCCACCCCCCCACACCCCCCACCCACAACCACTGCAGTCCTTTGCTCTCTTTTACTCCACAGCTGCCTGGCTGCAAATCTAGCTATGACCTTCCTAATTTCATGCGTCCTGTCATGGTATTTACCCTTGTGAAGATGTGTTCATTTATATACATGTCAGACACATGTAACCAACTCGAAGGAGGGCGGCCTGAGGGCAGTGCAGGGCCACTGTGCCAGATGTGTAACAGGTGTTGGAGCTGGGGCACAGTGCTCTCCCAGTCACACTTTGTACGTTATGGATGGAATGATAAACAGCCACATACAAAGATAGAAAACACCCACTCCCTTTCACGCCGCCCAGCACCCTGTCCTTAACCCCCGCTGGCCCCAGGCTGACCTTGTGTTCCTCGAGAGAAGAATGGGAAACCCCTCCTATGCGCTGCCTATTCACTGGCAAACACACACACACACACACGTTTACACAATACACATTATATTGTGGTTAAGTGCCCTGTTGTTCACATCGGTCACTCAACGTCGTCTTTTCCAGTTGTTGTAGCAGAAGGACAGATTTCATGCTTTGTGCATGTACAGATACAGTATATGACCCTTTCCAGGCCTTTATATTCTGTGTGAAGTAGCTTTTTCCTGAGAAAACATACTCTAGTGTAAAGGAATAGATGCGTTTCATGTTTCCTACAGTACAGTGACCACACCAGAACATTTGGAAACGTTAAAGGAAAAGCTGGCCAGCTTCAGTAACTTAAACTTGTAAGTAAAAAACAAATATCATAGCAGTGACTGCATAACACCACCTGCTCTTGTCCTAAAATTAGAGTTTAATTCATTCAGAATAACCACTGTGCCTCTGACCACTGCACTAAGGTGTAAATGAACACAATGAATCTTAAAATGAAGGGCCTATATCTACCAGACGAAAACCACCCTGTAAGTTTTACGGTGCTTAAAATGTGCTTTGCCTGAATAAACTTTTGAAATGTTAGTGCTTACCTGTTTTTATCACTGAGGCGTGAGATCTCTTGAGTCTGCAGCAGAATATGTTTCTCCAGCCGGTTAGTGAAGAGCGAGTACTCAAGCAGCTGGATCTCCAGGCGACTTGTCTGGTTTAACACCTACAGATGGATAAAAACAGTGGAACAGTTCTATTACAGTAAGAGCAGGTAGAAGGATGGGTGGGGGTGATGAGCATTAGTGGATGGAGAGACTGATGTAACAAAAATGTTATAAAAAAAACTATTGTACATAAACAATGTTGCGCGGCTTATTACAAGGATCAAAAAATGTTCATTCTTTGATCTTACAATGAAAACTTTAGCAAGAATTATCTCATGCGCACCTGTGACATGTTTTGAAGTTGCTGATGAGACAAAAAGTTGAACAAAGCCGCTCAGATATTTGTACAGGTTGCTGTTGCGTATCAACTTTGATAAGAGAAAAAGAAAGCACGAGGACCAAAACAAGCCCAGTCTGTAATAACAGCTCTGTGGCATGATTGAAGACACATCTGTGTTGTGCTACCAGAGCTTTATGTTTTAATTGGCTTGTTGTCAGACGCCGAGCTCCACTCTTTGTGTCAATCACAGCCTGCGGAACCAAATACCAGCTGTTTTTAAAGCGGTTGCCGCCACCTTTGGGCATGGCTTCGTGGCAGGTTACATCTGATTTACATTTAATTAGCCATTCGCCAAGTGTTTAGCAAGTGACATAATGTGTTTTCGCATTTGTTCATTTGGATTGGCTGCAAACACGTTTTCCCAGTGTTACCATCAAATCCTTCCCGATGGGCTCACCTGGGTCTCAACGTCTGTCAGTTTGCGAGTCTGCTCCGCTGATTGGCTGAGGAGGTTGGTTCCCATCTCGAGCATGGCCGCCGTCTGGGTGTGAACCGCCGTTCTCTTTATTTCCTCCATCCCCGAGCGCACATTTTCCTGGATGAAGTTCTCCAGCTGTAAAGAGAACAAGCAGACACTGGGAACGTTACCCACAATGTCAGATTGTGGTCATAATCATATTTTAGGAGTTAATGTCCCCATAGGTCCACTGACATCCTGATGTAGCGACCTGAGCACGATCTATAATTGTCACCTCCATCTTTGATAGAGTCGTTCAGTATCAGTATCCCCAGGACACTGTCGGTGCCTTGCCACCCATCTGTCTGTCTGCAGGTCTACCTCAGGCAAATACCATACATTAATAAAATGATGCAATATAAAGGCATTTCAGTGGAAAGAAAGAAGAGTAGCACTGGGGTTTGACATTGTGATATTCATGCACTGGACTACAGGGATGCGCTCGCTTACTCTCTATAATCAATCACAAGCTCAGAGAAAGAAGCATTGGTAAAAATCCCATCATATGTTTCAGCATAGGTAAAAATAGAACGGCATCCATCTTACTCCAATAAATAGATTTTCTTATTAACGTGGTCGGTTTGAGCGCATCAGGAAGACAAATTTGTCTTTTCCTGCCGTGAATGATGGAATTTTGTTTGGTGTTTTACGTGCTATGGTCTGTGCCTTTGCAATAAGGCAAAGTAGGATATTGAACCATAGAGCATTAATATGTATGACTTTTCTGGAGAGAGAAGATCAGACTTTGTTCGTTAAACCACATGACTGGAAAATGAAGTCTCTAAGGAGAAAGCATTCAGAATTATCCAACTAATGAGTTGCTATCCACTAAAAATCGAAGAGAATTCAAATGAGACTATGATTGTTTTTTTCCCCCCAATACAAATTCCCATCTCCGAGAGGAATGGGATTATAATAATGCATCGTCACAGAGGGGTGTCTTGTTTTTTTTATGAAGTAAAAAATACAGATCCAAGTGGCTAAATAGAGATGAATCGGCAATTAATTGTTTGCCTGCTAGTAATCGTTCTCTCTTTGTCACTTGCTTTCCTCTTGATCGCTCTCACTAACTCCCTCTTTCATTCAAACGCTCCTTCCACTTGGTCTGTAAATCCATCCCTCACATTTTCCTACTTGTGGACAACTAAGACTGCACAAAGAATCGCTCCATAGCGAAGGTTGTGAAGAGATTACCAAGCGGCTTAAAGCCAACTCCAAAGGAAGAACCAAAGATCCCTGCATCATAATCAGCCCCGCGCATTGAAGCCGCTATCGGCCGCCGGTCCAAATTGTTCCCATTACAGCCTTCTTTGATAGAGCTCAATCCAGAGGTCTCGATACACTCCATCTCCCACTGCCAGTTGCATTAATTGCAGCTGTGTCATACTCTGCACTGAGCAGCCAGAAAAATCACATTTGGGATGTGCAGTAGTGTAATTCTGTTTTACTGTCTGAGAGGGACAGAGGAAAGATCAGCGTTCAGAAAATCTTAGTTGTATCACTTGATATCTGAATTGTTGAGCAAATAGACACGTGTGCTAAGCTACAATTACAAGGGAACGGGGGAAACATATCTGGCAAATGACAATGATGGCACATCAGTATGATCACGAGGGATGTGTTGATGGAAATTGTGACTTAATTGATCTGTGCAGCAGGAAGTATATCCACTTTTCATTGGAGAAAGGGTTGGTTAAATTTGGATTTCTGCCTCCACCCCAGTCCAATTGAGGAGGGCGAAATTCAGCAGTGTTTGTCAGAGCCAGTAACACTGGACAATCCACAGATCTCACCGTGAACAGTTTCGTTCTCATTCAAATTCAGCCCTGCTTTCTGATTAAGAATTTGTCACTGTGTCCTGTGCCTTATCCAGGGCAACCAGGAGGCTGGGAGATGTTGCTGTTGAATTTTTAGTCATGCTAAAGGCAAGGCTCTAGGGATGGCAGTGTTGGTCAGTCCACCACTCTGGTCCAGACTCCTAAAATAAAAAAAATAAAAAAAATCCAAAACAACAACAACAAAAACAAAACACAGCTGCGTGAATCGCATTTAATTTTTTTACAGATGTGTATTATTCTCAGAGGTATTCTATTTTTCTTTATTTTTTATGATGATGTGACTTTTGATCTAAGCAACAGAAGTCCACATTTTTTACTTATCAATCTCCTAACATTCATCATACACAGAGAATGAATCATAATGACTGTGGATTTCCCCTAAATTTAATTTCTTCCATGCGGTTGACATTTGTGGTTTTGAATTTGTTTCTCAGTAAGATTTGATGGATTCGATACAGACATCCATCTCTCCTTCAGGACAAATTGTAATAACTTTGGTCATCATTCAACTTTTCATCTAGCATCATCAAGTAAAATTTTTTCCCAATACTGTGGCTAATGTTGAAACTAATAGCTTACCGATCAGCCTTGATTATACTTGATTGTGTTTAGTGGTAATTTGCCAGTATGGTAATACACTGAACTGAGATGATATAAACCTCTGCTAAACATACTGTAGGTATGTTAGCATGTATGTTAACATCTCAGAGCTCCACCCTACAGAGTTGCTATTATGATGTAGACTCTAAAGTCTTATTTAAACGTATTTCTTCAATGCTGTGCACACAGAAAAAGTTCATCCACTGACACATTAGCAAAATTTGTATAAAACCTAAATTACAGAATCTGCGTCCATGAAGTAACTAAGAAATTATATATTTTCATGTCATAGTTAGGATTAAAATTAGTGGTCGTAGGTTGACGGTGTTCAAGTCGGAAAACAGGGGTGTGTGTTTCAAGAGAGGACAGAAAATGGACACCAATTGCATAATGTGAATGATGTAGATTAGAAGTTTTTGGCTTAATGAAATATTGCTTGGCCTGGAAATCAGGTCACCAAGGGTAGCCTAGCCACCTTGATCTCTATGCAATATTTCTGCATTAGCATAATCCACACAGACTCTTAAAAGTACTTACAAAAGCATGCTCACATCCCTTTTGCCAACCCTTCAGGGCAGCAGAAGGCAAAGGGGACTAGACGGGGGGTTACATTAGGGGCTAGCACAAAAGAAAACAAATACTAGTTTCTTCTTGGAAACAGAACAGAAGGAACTTGAATATTAATACTCTCCTGTTGCACTCGTCCACTGGGCAATTCCTATGCGGAACATGGCGGATTAGTGTGTGCGCTCCTCGGTTTGTGCTGTCTTTCAAGAGTTTCGGGTGGAAGGCGAAGAGTAATGGTCATAAAATCCCACAGGAGCTTCGAGTGAGACCGTACAAAGTTTCACCGACGTACACATGCCTCCAGCTTTTCCGCATGCATGTCAGCCATTTCTCGCCCCAAACTTATGCAGATAAGCTTAATGAGCTCCACAAGGTGCTGAAAAGGCTTTGCCCCCTGGGGTCAAAGGTGAGTTTACCCTCGTGCATATCCAAAAGAGGCGCTCCTGAGGTCATGCTATGTTTATGTGAAAATCCCACCTACAGTGCGATCATTTATGCAGCAGTGTGGCCCGTGGGGGTAATGTGTTGAAAGGTTGGATCTTTGTGCTCATTGCAGGCAGACGTTATGTGGGGGAAGTTTGGCAACGGAGCAAAATATGTGTCAGCAGAGCTTTTTCTGTACATGTGGGGGCTTAAACTGCATCTCCTCTTCATGACGGCTAATATAACCTCTCTTGTGGAATGTAAGAAAAGACACCCAGCAGAGAACATGCCTCGGAAGAAGTGCAGTATGTGATGTTTTTGTATTAAC
The DNA here is from genome assembly GCA_030347415.2 of Decapterus maruadsi. Lineage (NCBI taxonomy): Eukaryota > Metazoa > Chordata > Actinopteri > Carangiformes > Carangidae > Decapterus > Decapterus maruadsi. Next base: position 8,206,040 of record CM064897.1, read on the forward strand.
AATCTGTGCTTTGCAGGCTGTATGCATTAATAATATACTGCGCACACCATCCTTGTCTCTCTCCATCTCTGAAAGACACGCACACGATACAGTGTGGCCTCCTGGGAAGCCTCCCATGGAAGCTGGGTCTCCAGTTCATTGACTGAGCATCAGACAGAGTGCTCACAGGGGAACCGAGGGTGTGCGTGCTCTCGTACGACTGGCGTGTCGGGAGAGCGTGAGCAAGACAGACAAAGAGCCTGAGATCTGATGGCCGATGAGTCAAGGTGTGAGATGAGATGCGTTCACGTCTCCGCAGAGCCGCGGAACGGTCCAGATGTGGCCAGAAGTGACAGAGATGGATTCGGAGGAACACGGTGTCAAAGAAAAAAGGAGAAGAGGGAATTGGAGGGAACTGAAACACACACAGACGGTTTTGTGGTGAGTGAGAGCGGGGAAATGACAGCAGCACAGGAAGAGCGGCTGGCACTCAGAATACCGCTTTTTCAAATCCTCAAATATAATCAACATGTTTGCCTTCAGTCGGCCAATCTAAACACTCCACACAACGCTATAATCAGGCCGAGGATTAGCGCCCACCATAAATATTCTGAGAGAGATGTAGACAAGAATAGAGTGAAGGGTGGAGAGCGGCGGCGTGTCAGTCAGTCTGTCCTAGACAATGGCCCAGTACTGAATCTGTGCCCCGATGACCTTAGCAACCAAAACACTATTGTGAAGCCACTTTAATCGCATCATTTCATTTGAGTCAGTCATAATCCGGGCTAAATGGAACTGCAAAGGCCAGCAGCTCAGCAAGGAGACATACTTAAATGTGTCACCCACAGATAAACAAAACATATTTCACAGAGGAAACATTTCATATGTTGCTGTTGTTGTTGTTTATTTTAACTGAGTTCAGCAGAGTTTTCAGTTACAGCTCATTTGTCGGTTATTTTGCCTTGCAAATCAACTAAAAAAGTTTCCATCGTGTGTGTGCGTGGAGGCGCTCACTCAGAAGGAACTGTGTGAGGTGTATTTGGCACCGTGTCATGTTAACAAAATTCATTTAATCTTGTCTTTCTCGTCTCGCATGCAACAGGGAGCTCCGGCGTCCCAGTGGTCTTAAATACAGATACACGCTCTCACACCAGACATTGTCATGGAGCCAGATATGCACACAGCAAGCATCCAGGAAATCCCAGCTAAGCACTGAACTTATCAGTAATGAAGGATTGTCAACAAAATGCTACGGGATGCGTACTCCATTGACAGTGCTCTGTTTTTTTCCCCCTGCAGACTTAAATGAGGTACGTGAAGATTAGATAAAACAATAAAGGATGACAGAGGAGACAATGATTGTCCAGAGATCTTACCTTCTGCAGCCACTGGGTGTTATTCTCCATCGCATTCTCCAGACTCTCCAGCTTCCTCTCCTGCCAGGAAGGCCTCTCTTTCTGGGCCTTGCCCTGCTTGGGCTGGCTCAGATCGGGCTCGGCCTCGGGCGGGGAGTCGCTCTGCAGGGTGTTGGTGACCTGGAAGCCCTTTAAGGGACGGCAGTGCTCCAGCTCGGGGAGGATGAAAGTGTAGCTGCAGGAGCCGTGCTGCACGCGGTGCTGTTGGCGCTCGGAGCCGATGACGGCGGCCAGCAGGTAGGCCAGGTAGGCAAGGGTCAGGGCCAGCAGGCGGCCCATGTCAGGGGAACGAGAAGGAGAGGGGAGGGAGGGAGGAGAGTGGGGGAAGAAGGAGGGTTACTCCACCTGGCAGAGCAGACGTGGGTCAGGTTTGTTTCCCCTTCCTCCTCCTGACTGTTCCTGTGTCCTCTTAAATTGTCCCTCAAGACTCTCCGTCTTCCTCCTGTCTTCTCAATCCAGCTCCTGTCGCTTCTGTGTCTGTTTTATCACTCTCTCTTCTCCTCTTTTGGCTGGTTCCCCCTCTTTGCTGTTGGATCCAGAAGTCCTCTTCAGCCCAGCTCGTGCTCCCTGACAGAAAGTACACAAACAGACACACACAGGGAAACAGGATTGCCTTCTCCTGTGACTCCAGCACTCAGCCAGCGCATGCAGCTCTGTCCAGGAAACCGACAGCAGACTTCCCTCCCACCATTTATTTCTCTTCTGAAAAGTTGCTTTCCCTCACTCGCCTTCCTTTCAAGCTGTCCATGCGTTGGTCTGGAGGAGAGAGTGGAGGAGAGTGGAGGAGAGGAGGGGTGGAGTGGAGAGTGGCCCGCTTCAGGATGTTGGCTCAAGTGGTAACGCTCTTAAAGTACAGAGAGAGAGAGTTGCGTTCCTCTCCACACACACAAACACACATGCACACATGCACACACCTCCTTTGCTCATAATCACTCAACCATCCTTGCCTCTTTTATTCTCTCCCTCCTTCTTACGCTACTCCTGTTTGCAGGGGTTAGGAGAGGAAGCTACAAACACGCACACCGCTCACCACAACAGCAAAAGCTAGGAACTCTCTCTGACAACTTTTTTCTGCTCCCTCCCATTCTCTCTCTCTTTCTCTCTCTCTCTCCCTCCCCCCTCCCCCGTCTCCCCCTCCCTCTCTGTTGGTTTATTGGCATTACCACAATTTAAGTGCAGCATTGCCAAAGCATGTTGTGTAGGTTTAAAGTCAATAATATAATAGCTCAGAAAGTTACAAGATAACATAAGCAATGGTTTTGCAGTAAAATATTCAAAACCTAGAGTGCACAATAAAAATGTTTTTATCACAGCTGAGGTCAAGAATCAACCTCCATGCACAAATAAATCGCATGCCCATTACAACGTGTGTGTGGAATACACTATACACCTTTACAGATACAACATGATGTACTATCATGAAAAGAATAATTTGTACCAATGTAATAATGATGGAAATCCAGAGGAGATAAATTATAAATAAGGTTTTGAATGAATATAAACGACTGGAGGCAGAAGGCACGAAACTGTTTTTTTCCCCCAGACTCTGACATGCTCTGACATATTTTACTGCTTCTTGTGGCAGTAGAAGATTTTTCCCCCCCAAGTCAGATTTTCCTCAAGTAAATAGTGAGTTTTGTTTTGGTCTGCGAGTGTGTCGAATTTGTTGAATCTGAGATTTATTTTGGTTTTTCTCCAGTGTAGCAGAGTTGAGGATTTTGTCTTTACCATGTGTTGTTGGTTGAACTCGCGCTGTCTGTTGTCTCTTGTGTCTCTCGGCTGCCTGTCTCAAAGGCCACAGGGAGGTCAGTCACACTGTGTTTAGTTAACGTATTTAGTTAAAGGGTTACTGTAATTAAAGGGCATACAGTATGGCATAACTCTGCAGCTATTGTGTATAAGAGAAGGCTTTTCGTGTCTCAGGGTGGGCATTTTTTGTGAGTGACCTCAGAGAACGCTGGTTCTCTGCAAAACAAAGAAGTCATACCTACAAACACTGATAGGCCATATAGCAGTAGCTATAAACCATTAACGATCATTGGCAAGTCAACTTGAGTATTTTATAGTTGATTCTATATACTTTACTGTATAGAACAGGAGTAGGGCTCAGTGCCTTTTATGTGTGGTATTGAGTTTTGTTGCACTTTTTAGGTCACTAATTAAAAGCACAAATCGGCCTAATTCCTCTTTGTCCCAATTCTGTGGGATTCCAGGGATGTTCTGCCTCTTTGACTCTCTTCTAATATTGGCCAGCCCTCCCCGCCTAACACTTTCCATTTCCTCCGTCTCCGCAATTATGGTTTCAATCATAATGCGGCTATTTTTCCAATGTATCGTAAACGCCCTCCCAGCCTTTATCTCCCGCTGTGCAATGCAAGATTCAATCCACACCCCGGCGCAGCTCATCTAGTCAATTACATTGTGAATGGACGCAGTCTCAGCGTGGCACCGAACTCGCTTCCAATACATCCTGCTTCTTTTCAATACCCTCCTGTCACAGTGATCAAGTGCCTCCCACTCCAACGAGCAGAATAACACTCTCCAAGGATAACGAGAGGGGAAGCTGCCATATCATACATCCGACATGAAGGCTGTTTGTTTGCTTCCAGCGATCAATACTCACAAAGAGGAACAAACTGTATTAGACTTTCAAAACCGACATTTTTCAGTCCCTGTCAGTTTTGCCTGTTGTGTTCATTCCCATGCTAATATCACATTAGCAGGTGAGCCTTAAGCTGGTGTATACTGTACTCTTCATGCACTGGGGAGTCTTAGTCCTTATCTCCCAAGCATGATGAGCATTCCACAATGCCGCTGTTGTGTGGACACCTAATGACCCAGCAGCTTTAAAGCCCAGAGTGTGTGTGTGTGTGGCCCCGTCGCTCAGCATACCAATGACTCGGATCTATAGCGATATGCCTCGACTCATATCCTTCCCGGTCATGCATGCACCGTGTGTACATAAGCCACCCTCACTAACATGACGGCTCGACTGATTGGTTTTCATTAGGAATTTAACTTCAATGCGTAGGTGACGGTGCTGATTTCACAGGCAGAGCTGTCAGCACGTGATGTTCTCATGTGTAAAGAGAGAAAAGCGAAGAGTGCTTTACCTAATCCCTGAGCTGTTGTGTGGCTTTGTTTAATTCGGTGCAGTGTCTCTCTGTAGACATGGATTTCACCAGTGTTTTTATTAACTTAAATGATTTCCAACTACTGTTTATAGCTAGAAGAATTCCCTATAGTGTCTGTTATTGCCATAGAAAATATTTAAATGTCACTCTGTGTTCAGCTCTCTCCCAGAATTGGAAATCTGCAACTTTGTATCCGAACACACAATAATCGAACGTCTTGTCCCACTGAGATGATTTATGCACAGAAAACAAACATTTCTGCTTCATAAACACGAGCTGAAATGGAGTATGGATGTAGCAAGTGTGTTGGGTAACAGGACGCGCAGAGTAATGATCCCGTGCAAACTTACAGACAATGTGATATCCAGAGGGAGAACTCTGAACCTTGTTCCCTCCGTGGCCTCTTTCTGGAGAGTAAAAAGAGCACATACACATTTTATTGCACTCAGTTTTTCATATAAAGACAGACTGAAGTGGAAGATGGGATTATATCTTTTTTGGCAGAGAATGGGAAAGATCAGAAATAAACCTAGTGGCAGCGTGAGTGAGTCACGTTGGAAAGCGATGTATTGATATGATTATTTATGGAGATGGCTTGAACAATCAAAGTGCCTCAGGTTCGCCTGTGTGTCCAGAAATAGACGCTGTATCATCATCGGGATGTTTCCAATGCTCGATTGCAATATGAGAGTGGATATTAATAAAAAGTTCCAGAGTTTCCCTTTAGTTACACAACTGGATATGAGGGAAAACTGACAAGTTTCTGTGCTGAGAGGAGTTTGACTGTCGTCCAGGTTTCTTTCATAAAACAAATACCTGATCATAAACAGGCCACTGTCCTATTCTTAAACACTCTGCAAAGGATCTACTGTAATGTACATGGATAACATGGATGTTCACTGTGGGATACATTCTCAACACACTCTTAATAGTTTTTCTCTGTCTCTCGCACTGCACGCACACACAGGGCATATCTGGTCACACACTTAAAACTAAATCTTGAAAAACTCATGGTAGAATAAAACGGCAGAGGTGACTACATCATAACAACATGACTGTTACACAGATAGCCACATGATCATCAAAACAGAACATAAACATTACCAGACACACTGCAATATCCTTCACATGCTGAATTATGTTTCAATAAAAACCTGTGTTGATGTATTTTCACAGCAGCCATTTGCTCTATTTTTAGATTTGTTCCAGAAAAAAAAAATCCAAAGGAAACGTCTCATACATAAGGTTAAGTGCTTTGTTTATTGAAATGTACATTTCGAGCATTAACACATTTTCTGCCATATAAAACAAAGTGTGATGTTAAAAGAAATTGCCTTGGGCCCATAACTCACAGCGTGCTGCAGTGAAACGCTCTCCCAGGGGAACGCCGGTTGTTTAGTTTAGTGTCTCCTGTCAGACCAAGGTATTTCCCACTGCTCCCCGAAGGCCCTGAATCAATCCGCCTGCTGGATTTGAAGGTGACATTCAGCCTCCCCTCCCTCCGGTCTGGGTATAGGGACTGGGTTTCTTCCTCGTCTGCACCGCTTGTCACCCAACCCTGTCCCATGAGACGAGAGTTTTGAAAGAGACAGAAAGAAAGGCGTTTAAGAAACAGAGAGAGACATTTATTTGTGTTAAAAAAAAGGATCAGGATGAGCTATTTTAATTTTATTGTTATAAGCCAAACTTGTTGACAGTTTTCACTGTGTTGAAGCCGTCCGCAGTGATGTTGTTATTCTAGCGGAGCAGTGGGGAGTATCCACCCTGTGGTAGAAGCGGATGTGGGACCCATCACTCCACACAGCAATCTGAACCTTCCTCCTGGGCAGGGTGGAAAGAGCAGAGAGAGAGAGCAGAACTGCCCCAGATTCCCTTTAAAAAGTTCCTCCTTTAAGAGCCCGTCTGAAACACTTAACACCCTCATCCACTCTCATCTACAGATGCTGTCACTCATAAATCACCATCTGTTTAAAGTCTGTTTGCGCAGACCTGCAAATGAGAGAAATGTGAGAAGTGGCCAGCCCAGACTGGCCTGTGACAGTCTGTTGTGGGTTAATGGTAATTATGATAACAATGATGATGTTAGTGTAGCTTTACTGCCTCCCCTCATGCTGTTTCTGGGAGAACAAGCATCCAGGCAACAAAGAGCCCATGGGAGCTGTTCTGAAGAGAAAACAAAGTTTAGCTTCGCTAATTTGAACTGGAAATAAGATGAACCCGAGTGAACCGCATCTGACAAAGCCAGGAGTGAGACAGGTCCCGCTGTAGCCGACATTCATTAAAGACATGCAGGGCAACTAAATCAAACTCCTGATGTGCTCACTCACTTGTGGGTTAAACCACTTGGGCTAAAGTTGCGTTGAAAATGACATAATCGCAAAGTGACAGGTCCAGAACAAACAAAGCTCAGTATTCAGAGCCCGAGACTGAATTGTAACTCAAATGCTGTGAAGCGTGATTCACCCACGGACCTCTTTTTGATTGTGTACAGTACAATGCTATGTATCCACTTCCATGGAGACTAAATAAACACAGCAGTAGGTGTCCCTCTCTCCCGATACGAGATAGTTTTACCTCTCCTGTCTCGCCTATCAAAGCAACCAAGCAATTCCAGAGAGGAAATTCCTGCACTGGCAAGAAAAATCTATTATTGACCATTAAACTCAACCTTACAGCAATTAAAAAAAAAAGAAATGCAGTTGTGTGTAATTGATTGAGGCTGATTCAGACAGAAAAATAATGGCGTTGACAAATGAGCACTTGAGCAATAACAGTTTCTCAACTCCAATGCCAGCATTCAGTCAAATGTTACAGGTAAAGGGTTGTGAGAATGTGGTTCTCAGTGTGTTGAGGCCTGCCAACCACTCTACATAGACAATTTAACAGCCCCTATAAAAGCAGGAACATTAAGCAAAGCAGGTCCAGATCTACGTCTGTCTCTCATCGACCTTCCTCACCCGCTCCCCATTTGATCCACTTCTCTTGAATGAAAAACGCCCAGACTGCGCTCTCTGCCGAAGCTCTCCCTTTTTTTTTTTTTTTTTAAATAAATTCCACCATCTAAATTGCCATCCCCTATCAGTTTGTGACACATACAGTCTGCTATGCGAGAGCTGCCTGTTACGCAGCCCAGATGCCATTATTCATAGCAAGCTGCGTCTTGTAAAACAACACCACAAGAACCTGTCTTAAGCCTGGGCACAGCAGTTAATTAGAGCAATAGGCAGATGAACACTGTAGCGTGCTGGGTTTTTTTGTTTTTTTTGTTTTTTTTTATCACTGTTGCTTCCTGCCCAGTGATGACTTATACAGAATTTTAATAGATGCGATTGTGGTGCTCAGTGAAGGTGTGCGATGATGGCAAATAATGAGCCAATACGTGTATATTAAATGATCCCCCATAAGCTTACAGGGAAAAATCATTTGCCTCTTGCAGCCACAGTTAGTGTCACCACTGCTTCTCTAACATGTCTGTCCATTCTCACCCCCTCCCCTCCGGTTCCAGAGGTTTTCAGTGGCTCCACACATGATTCACCAGTAAAGGCCTGTAATGTGCTTCATATGTGATTTCATGCAGCCGAGGGTGAGCGAGTGAATGTGTGCATGATTAGGAGGCACCTCTCCTTGTTTTTGCTGTGCGATTAGGTAATACAAAGCACTTTATGGTTGAAACACATATTGGAAGCAGCTGCTTTTTCCCCCAGCTGTTCTCGCGTTGCCTTTGTTGTGTGTTGAGTATCAGGAAGTCTGTCCAGGTAACTGATGGCCCAACTGTTGCTACTTTCCAAGCTAATAATACGAAGCCTTACAGGTCAGCATGCCTGGCTTCGCTTGCTGAATGTTATTGAAAGTGAGTTTTTTTTGGGATGGCTTACAGTGTCGAGATGTACTGTACGGCCGTGCATGAACACGTGTCGCTACTTTTGCAAACGATAGCGCTGTTAAGAGAGAAGCAGGGAAACGTGTTAACAGTCGAAGAAATCCTGCATATGCTCCGGTGCGTTGGCATGTCTGTACGTACATTAGGTTTCACATGGAACACATGCAGCGTGACCTCTGACCCCTCACACACTCGGTTTGTCAGTTTCCTTTTCCTGACGCCAGCACCTGGGTGCGTTTTTCTACTTTACACTTCAGTACCCCGGGGGGCATCCTTTGTGTGCATACTTGTGTGTGTGTGTGTTTGTGTCTTCAGGCATTTGTACACATGGTGCAGGCCCCTAGCGTCCGGTTCTGGAGGTGGTAACGTGATCACTGATTGGAGCTCATTAGTGTAAAGCCCTGCAGACCACTTCAGTTCACTGTGTGTCCCCATGTTTACCTCTTTGTGCCTGCAAGGTGTCCTATATACTTTTCTGCTGTAAATGGGGAAAACTAGTAACTATTGAAACAGTAGAGCTGTGAGGAATTAATACACATTTTACGCCTCATCAGTCGGAGTATTTTGCCGTGAAATTGTTCGTATAAACCTTGAAAAAATGCCTAAAAAGTTTGAATGAGTGAAAAATACACCAAATTGCATATAAAACTCCACTGGAGTGAAAACCCCTGACAGCAGTCAATATTTCTGTTACCTTTCAACGGGACTACTGCAAGATGTTGATATGTGTGATTACTTAGGACATTGCCAAGGTCGTGTTCATTAAAATCTACATCTCTCTGTTACAGATACGGCTTGGTAAAGGAGGGAGTGGCAAGAAAATATCTGAAAAAGCAATGACTTGCTTTTCTGCATTGATCGGCCATAAAATGCGATCTGATCTTCAACTCTAAGTCTCAAGTCTAGACAAACACAGTGCACTTGAACCAACTCCACACAATTATAACCCTGTGTAAGTAAGTGAACTTTAATATTAATTCAATTTAATAACCTCTTTTGGCAGCAATAACCTTAAACAAGCTCTTTCAGTAGCTGCTGATCGATGATGTTTTCATGTTGGTATGCGGTGCCCTTTCTGCACTGCAGTGCTGCGTGTTCTTCAACAATTCAGCCTTAACTGCGCTGGTCCATAAAACATTTTCCCAGTAGTGTTGCTGAGAGTCAAGCTGCTCTTTGGCAAACAAAAGAAGAGCAGTGATGGTTTTTGAAGAGTAGCACCTTCCTCTGGTGTCCATGGCAGGACGCCATGTGTCATGCAGCCATGCACCATGATTTACCAATGATAGACTCATGAACAGAGATGCTAATCAGATTCATTGATTCCCTTTAGGCCATTAGGTGTTATCCAAAGATCCTCTGTCATGTGACTGATTATTCTGTTGTGCCTTTGGAGCCATCTCAGCTGGTAGGGAGAGTAGCCACTGCGTTAAATCATCTCCATACACAGACAGTTTGTCTGACTGTGGACTGATGAATATTAAATCTCTTGGAGATGACTGTGTAAACCAGTAAAACTTTCAGCTGGATGAAAGCAACAATTCTTAATGCAAGTCTTCTGAGATCTCTTTTTGCGAGATATGTTTCCCATCAGCAGATGCCTCCTGTGAAACTGAAACTGTTTGTGTTTTTTTTTAGAAGTCAAAGTAGCTCGAACCCACACGTCCGATCTTATTTTATTGACTGGACCCTTGGTTTGACAACTTCCTCCGAGGACTTCATATACTTTTTCCAACCTACGCTGTGAATGTTGTTTTCAATATGGACAAGAGATGTAGAAGATCTGATTATTTAGGACAAACTTGGACATACAGTGAGTGGAGATTCTCAAGAGAAGTTTGTTTTGCCTCTGCAATTTACCAGGAGCTAGCTTTAGCTTGATATGGAGCTGTGAGTTTCGCAAGTAAGACATATGCAGCGTGCCAGACAGATGGAAAACAAAACATACATCACCTTTCCCCATCTATGTGTCTTAGTGTAATGAAGCGTGGTGGAAGTGGAGGACGGCAAATTCCTGCCGCGTTGAGACGAAGCGCTCGCTGCGTTAAATCAAACACTGAAACGAAGACAAAACGACGATGCTCCAAATGTAATTTCTCTATTCGATGCTGAACATGTGAAGATTTTAATCAAGGCATCACCATTTTTGTCCATGTCCACAAAAATAAACACGTTGTACAAACTCAACCCTATCCCACACACACACACACACAGACCCATCTCGAGTGGATCTGGCTGAAATCTTTGGAACATTATGTCCCTGTGAATTATGGTTTTAATGCTTCATCCGTTCCTATTAGGCTATCCATCACACCGGGGCTCACTTAGTCATGGAGCAGTCTCATCAAGGGGGAAAAGGGTGAGATGGGGAGAGATGCACATGAACGAGTGGGAGAGACGGAGCAAAGAATTAAGAAAAGAGCGGAAAAGAACGACAGAATGTTGGAGAAAACGGTCGCGGGGGGAGAAACGTATAGATGTAGTCGTTGTAAGGAAAGGCATTAAAGAGAGGTGGAAAGCGAGGGAGGGGTGAGAGATGTTGATGTGACCTGGAGGGAGATAAAATGTGTGGATAAAATGGACGAGCAGCAGCGGCGGCAGAGAGACAGGGCAGAGACAGAGTCATTTAGACAGATTGATGGTGATGAGGGAGGGCTTCAGATGACTCCAATACTGATAACCACTCACAACTGCTCTGACGGAGAGGAAAAAGAGGCTGTGTGTGGTTCTGCGGGGCCGTTTGTTTTTCCTCATTTACCCTTTGCGTGGGTCCCTCGGTGCAAAAGCAGCTCTGGAAAATAAAAGTAGCTTTGACATCAGGTGGGATCCAAACGATATTGAAACACAGCGTTGACCTGTTTGGACTTGGTGAACTAAAACACCAATTTCAGCTCTGCCTATGAATTCAGCTCCAGGTCCCTTGATGTTTCTGAGTCAGACTGCCTTTGTCGGGAGGCGGAGGAAGGAGATAAAATGTTCCATTGAGGTAAATAATTTGTACGCCGAAACACACAATTACACATATAAATGTCTCCGCTAATGCAAAGCACATTGTAATGACTTGTGCCAGTAAATTGTCTCTGGCCCCTCTATCAAACATCTTATTAACTCCCTTGTAGCATAAAGTACCTGTGTTGATTGAATATTGATTTGCATGAGCCTGTCCTGTCCTGCACGCCTCCTTCATGTAAAACAGTGTTTGTTCAATGACCATTTCTCTGTTTGTTATCCCAGGGACAAATGATGTTCATGCAGTGAATACAGACTGAACTTATGCAAACCCTTATTACTTTCAAGCAGCCTCGATAATAGACCTTGATATTAAACAAAGGCAAATCTTGTGCTATTGTATTTGTTTACCTGGCAAGCGAGGTCACAGGGAAATTATATGTTCATGTCAGCGGTGCATAGTAACTCAATTTTACCTCAGTCCCATTTTCTTTTCTTTAAAAAAAAGAAAGATAAATTGCTCTTTTATACAACTTGAAATTAATTTCACAACCCAACACAGAGAATCAACAATATTACAGAAACATGTTATACCCCAGAGTGTTGTGAAGTAGAAGCAGTCACACCCTCACCATTCAGCGCACCGCATGCAAGGCCACCCAGGTCTTTATATGGAGGAAGTGCCAATTCAGATGTAAGCGTTAAAGTAAAATTGTTGTCGGCAATATGGATGACTGGCCACAGAGGGTTTCAATCAGCACGGGGGGAAAACGTCATGGCAACTCTGTCCAAAATGTCAGTGACAAATGCTCGGTGCAGAAGCTCTGAAGGTTGCATGTTATTGGGAGAAGAGGGAGGAATGACAAGGAGTGAGAGAGTGGAAGATAAAGAGATGGATGAAGCTGGACAGGAGACAGAAAAGGGGAATGGTCAGCGATAACGCAAATGAAGACAAGTAGGAGAGCTGGAGAGTTCACGGGGTCCAAAAAGAAGGAAGAAGTTTGGCCGGGGTATAAGAGGACGCAGAGCCACAGGTTGCCGTTTAAGGTTGAAGTCTTATCGTACAAGATCTGCCTGAGGGATGGGATGAGGACCCTCTGCAGAGCAGTCCGGATAAGAAGAGGAGTAGGAGATGATGGGAATGTTACAGCTGGTCTGTTTCATAGAAACCTGTGTGGACAAAGATGGAAAACAGGAGGTGCAGGAAGCCATGTGTTCAGCCAGGCTCTCCATGCTGCCCCCCATGCTGCCCCCCCTCAGCACCTACAGACAAACACACTGCTCAGAGTTAAACACACAACTCTTGTGTTTATTTATTAACAATGTGTTGAAGTAAGAAAAAGGGATGTAGTTATGTCTCGCTTGAACTAAACCATTGGATAATTTGTGAAGACCTTTTTTTCCAGCTTTCACTGCCACACACAATGGGAAAAGTCAAGCATAAAAACTAGATACTGTTTGATATTAAGCCGGACATGTAGCATCTGGTGTTACTCAAGTCTGAATTTGAGTGTGTTGTTTGGGAAATATTGGTTATTCGCCAGTTTAGATGCCTCCACATAGAAACTGGATGTCATACATGTCAGCATGGGATCAGCTCATTGCAAGATGAATGTATGTGTTTAACCAGGTGCTGTGTGTGTCAGCCTGGATAGGTGATTTTAAGTTTAATACACAATATTTTATATATGAGCTTGATGGCCTCCAACTGCGGTCTATTTGTCACTAGCATTTTATATCTTACATTTCAGAGTAATCATTTCTAATTTACAAGTTGGACCAAAAAGTCCAGAGTATTTGTAGTTGGTCCAGATGACTAAACCAAAACCTTCTGTTCTTGTTTTGGCTTCACGGAGTCTGTGCGCAACTGGCAGACTCGACTTACATGTATATGATTATGTAGGCGAGATTTAATTTGATGTTTTCTTGTTGGTTTCAGACAAATAAAAAACATGAAGAAAAAAAATCTTGAGAGTCAGACGTGGCCAAGAACAACACACATTCTCAGAATTAGACAAATAGGATGTCTAGTTGTATCAGCTTTGTTTCCAGTCTGCTTCTGTGGATAATGTGGCAGCCACTCTTTGATAGCTATATGTTAGGATTAGGGCTGTGCGATTAATACTTTTTTCATTGCCGTCGTGACGTCAACATGCACGATAAACACATCGCAAAGGTCTCCTGAAAAACAATGAGTAAGTTTTATTTACATGGGTTAGGGCGTCTGAAACGTGGACTGTACATGTGGCATCAATCAGCGTATTCGTAGTGGCATGACTCATCATCTTTAGTTGACTTATTATGTTAGGAGTTTGTTTACAGCGTGTTCGCTTTCCACTCTTCTTCTCTGTTTTTGATGTATTTGCGAGGCAGTGTTACAGTGCCATTACAGGCCTGGCATTTGTACTACAACCTATTGAGTCATTTTCAGAAAGACACACAGGAACTGTATGGTTAATATGCACACCTGAGTATTTGCTTGTTGTATTCGCAAGTCATCGCACATTGGATATTTTGCTGATTTCTTGCATTCCTAGTTAGGATCCACTTAAAAAAAACACATTTTTTTATTTGAATTGATTATTTTTGGTCCCATTGGGAGTAACACAACAAGCTACAAGCACAATGCTAATGTGTTAAATAATAGGTCATTAGCAACCAACAGCCTGTTCTTACTTTTAGCAAACATGATAGACCATTAGAATTTATCTTCTTATTTATATTTCTTGTCCTCTCATATCTATTTAGTCTTTTTTTAATAATCAGATTTTATTTTATTTCCTGAATTTCCTGGAAACAAGGTTGATCGTCATGGGTCCATGAAATCAAAACAATCGTGCTAAAATACTGTGGAGAGTGAAGAAGACTGTAGAGTGGAGTCAGTAGTCTGTGGGGATGTGTCACCAGGGGCAACCCTTTCTGTTGAAGACAAAGTTATTTGATCTAATTGTTAATGTAGAATATTGATTTGTGCAGCTTTAAAGTTAAAAAAACTGAAATTCTGGGTGGCTACTTGTCAGGGATCGGGGGCTGAATAACTGAAAGCCCCCAAAAATGCCAGGGATTAGAGATTTATTATCATGGTTGGTTTTTAAGTGTTGATGTGTATATTTTTCAGCAGCTGTCCTGTATGTTTAATTTACCCAAATATATGTTGGCTCCTATGTGTCAGTGCAGGCGCAGGCAGCCAGTTGGATGCATTTCTATTTTGTCAAATTGTTCAATGGTAAATTGGGCGATTACCTGGACCATCATGGTCTAATTTGTTCTTTAAAATGTGTGTGAATGAAAGAGGATGAATGCAAGGATGTGGATAAGAGCCTGTGCCTTCTGCTTGTAAAAATGAATCATGCTCCGCTTTATTCTTAGCTTAATCCAATTCAGGGCTGATGTTAGAATATCACAGCAGGCGTAAGATTTAATAACAGTTCTTTTTAACAGTTTAAATGTGGCATTGTTAACAATCCATTTATGCATGCCATCCAGATGTAATATAGTAATTATCATTCCTCTGTGCCATTTAATAAATCGTCATTTTATAACTCTAAGACAGAAATTGACCCTCAAGTTTATAATCAATTTTAATTGTAAATGATCCTAAAGCCGTTTTATATGAAGCAGATATGGAACATGGATAAAAATAGACGTCTTAATTTCATTGGACTTTCCATCTCAAGTTAAATGTATATTCTATTGGCTGTGTGTGGGGGGTGTATTTAACTTACTCACAGCAGTCCCTCCCTGACCCCACAGACAGAGGAAGGCTTTTTCTTTTTCTGAGATGTTTTGTTTCCCTCCACTATTTATCTCTGATTCTCGTCTTTCTCTGACACAGTATGCAAATACGCATTGTTTTTAAGCTCATTATCTCTCAAACTGTGACACATGGAGATGTGTCTTTGTCTCAGCCACTCCTGTCAAAGAGCAGCCACATATTGAATCCTCCCTGGATGTTAGTATTAGTTAGTATCCAGAGCTCATTGTGGAGCTGCTTAAGCCCTTGTGATGGTGGTGAATACCAACAGGTAAATCCCAACAATGTGATCCGCACCAAGGGATTTACCTGCAGTCAGTATTTCTAATAACCCATGCCACCTCCCTGTAAAGCTGCCCTTTTAAAGTTTCATCCCCTCTGTCTCCAGTTAGAAAACAGTTTCCTGGGAACGAGGAGGATGTAAGACGCGTTTCGCAGAGGCTCCGCTGGAATGTGACTTTTTCCATACTTTTACATTACACTTTTTCATTATTTCCGCCGGCGTTAAGCTCTAACATTGCAGCCTTTCACCATTTGTAAAAAAGGAAGAAAAAAGTCTTGTTTGCGGGCGCTCAATAATGGCAAACCGAGGGAGAGGTGAAGCTTCCAAAGTAGGCCGCGGCAGGGCCCGACTATCACCTGTACGACAGTCCCCAGGTCAGCCAGTTGCTAATGCTAATGCCGCCACCACCTTGCTGCAGAACATGAGGGAAATGATGGACGAAATGCGCTCAGACATCCTCAGTAAGTTTGAAACCACCATCTCGGCAGCAGTTAAAAGAGAAATCGGGGCGGTTCTGGAGCCCTTTGAGAACAGACTTGCTTCCTATGGCGAATCAATCGCGGACCTCGAGCGCTCGGCTAATGCTCACGACACGGAGCTATCCGACCTCCGAGCTAATGTTAGCATGCTAACAGCTACTGTTGACTCCCTGTCAAAGAAATGCGAGGACCTGGAGAGTCGTTCAAGGTGGAATAATATTCGCCTGGTGGGCCTGCCTGAGGGCACAGAGGGTCCCCGTCCCACCGAGTTCACTGCCCAGCTGCTACAAGACATTCTCGGTCTTGATGATAAACCTGTGCTGGACCGGGCCCATCGCACCCTACGCGCCAAGCCCAAGGACGGCGAGCCCCCTCGCCCACTTGTCATGCGGGTGAACCTATTTCAGGTCCGGAACCAAATACTACGTCGAGCCGGAGAAGCTTCCCCGCTTTCCTACATGGGCAGGAGGATCTCGATCTACCCCGACTTCACCCCGGCGGTGGCTAAGAAGCGGGCCGCCTTTGCTACAGTAAAGAAGGAGCTCCATTCCTGCCCGAACGTCAAGTTTGGCCTCCTCTACCCGGCAACGCTACGCATCACTCTGCCCGGCGGGCAGACCCACAGGTTTGAGGATCCGGCCTTAGCCTCGGATTTCATTAAGAAAAACATTAAAAAGGGAGTCACCCCTGACTCTATTTAGCAGACATGTTAACTTGCTATTTAGCTGCTATTGTTATTAGCCTTGAGGACTAAGTTACACTACTTCTCACCCTGGATGCCTTGTATTGTGCTCAGTGAGCTGCAGTTTTGATCGACACAGACTATGTTTTCTTGCTTATTTTCTTCATTCTTGATTTTCCCTAACATGGCCCATGGTGATAATTTCAGTGCAAAATACCTCAAGCATAAACACTTTCTACTTATTATTGTTTAATAAGATTGTTTCGTGTTTTGTTATATTAGTCAACTTAAGCTACCCGGCTCAGTTATAAGCACATTTGTTACAGTGTAATTTCTTTGATTTAACTCCATGTCACAATTCCAACGCCTAAGTCGTTGTAGTTCATTAGTAGTTTAGTGTAGGCTCTTAGAGCTACAAGAGGTGTGATAGTTTGTTTGTTTAGGGGGGTACATTGCGCGCATCCCGTTTGGGGGATGCTTCTGCCAACAGTTCACATGGGTGGGAGGGATAATGTATGTATCTTGTGTTTGTTTCCCTTTTTTTTTTTTTTTTTTTTTTGTTGCTCACATCAGTCACGTTGCTACTTTCAGCTTTGCTTCAGATCATCACTCTTACATATTACTTCCTTTAACTAGCTATGACTTCATCCAATGTAACATCACCCAGTGGGTGTGCCATCAGATTTACAAGTTTCAACTGTAAAGGGCTCAATAACCCGATAAAACGAAGTAAGATACTACACCATCTTTATCATCTTGGTGCCCATGTAATTTTTTTGCAAGAGACCCACCTAAAAGTCTTGGACCACTCTAAACTGAAGAAGGGATGGGTAGGTCAGATTTATCATTCCTCATTTCAAGGTAAATCTCGGGGTGCAGCTATCTTGTTACATAAATCTATTCCCTTTGTGCACTCGAGTACTATCTCTGACCCTAATGGTAGATTTGTCATAGTTACTGGTCAGATTCACAACACCAGGGTGGTTTTGACTAATGTTTATGCTCCCAATTTTGACGATGACACTTTCTTTAAACGCCTTTTTCTGACTCTTCCTGACTTGTCATCACACCACTTAATATTAGGTGGAGACTTTAATTGCTGGCTTGACCCTCAGTTGGACCGCTCCTCCTCCAGAGCTTGTGCTCCGTCCAAGTCAGCGAAGGTAATTCAGTCCTTTATGGAGGAATTTTCTGTCACTGATGTCTGGCGTTTCTTGAACCCTTCTAGGAGGGAATACTCATTTTTTTCTCATGTTCATCATACTTTCACCCGCATTGACTATTTTTTGGTTGATAATAGACTGCTCTCATCAGTATCTTCTTGTAAATATGATGCTATAGTCATTTCTGATCACGCCCCTATTTCTATGAATATATGCTTTAAGAACCTCAATTCTACACGTGCACCATGGCGTCTTAACACACGCCTACTTTTGAACGATGATTTTGTTAACTTTGTGTCTCAACAGATTGATTTTTTTGTGAGTTTAAATAAAACACCCGATGTGTCTGCCTCAGTACTATGGGAGGCCTTAAAGGCTTACATCAGGGGGGAGATAATCTCCTATACAGGATATGAGAAGAAACTTAGAAAGGAGAAATTAACTAAACTGACGCAACGCATATCTGAGCTTGACAGGTTGTATGCTACTTACCAAACTGCAGAGCTATACAAAGAGCGCCTCTGTCTACAGGCAGAATTTGATGTTCTCACGGCTCAACGTACCACTGAACTTCTCCTACAAACAGGGTCACAGTTCTATGAACATGGAGACAAGGCCAGTAAACTTTTAGCACACCAGTTACGCCAGGAGTCATCATCTCACCTTATCCCACAAATTCATACTAACTCACATGACACTACTGAGCCCATGGAAATTAACAATGCGTTTAAAGAATTTTATATGTCTCTCTATTCATCTGAACAAGACAGCACTCCTGATTTTGACTTTTTTTTTTGATAACTTGGACATTCCCTCACTTGATCAATCAGCTGTGAAAGAGTTAGAGAGGCCAATAACCACTGCTGAACTTAATACGGCTGCATCTTCGCTGCAAAATGGGAAGAGTCCTGGGCCAGATGGCTTCCCCTCTGAATTTTTTAAAAAGTTTTGGCACAAGCTCGCCCCTCTGTTATTGGATATGTTCAACGAATCATTTGAATTGGGCCGCCTACCTCAAACTCTCAATCAAGCCTCCATTTCCCTTCTCCTAAAAAAAGGCAAGGACCCGTTAGCCTGCACCTCTTACCGTCCAATAAGCTTATTGAATGTTGATTTTAAGTTGTTATCTAAACTATTAGCACTACGCCTGGAATCCTTCCTTCCCTCTATCATTTCCTTGGACCAAACGGGGTTCATTCGAAACAGACACTCTTTCTCTAACCTTAGACGTTTGTTCAATGTACTTTATAATGACTCCTCTTCCAACACTCACGAAGCCGTAATATCATTAGGCCGAAAAGGCATTTGATAGAGTTGAGTGGGATTACCTCTTTTATGCCTTGGAGAAATTTGGTTTTAAAAATAATTTTATTTCCTGGATTAAGTTGCTCTATTCTGCACCGCAAGCCTCAGTCAGGACGAATAATATCCAATCAGAGTATTTTCGCCTGTATCGCTCCACTAGACAGGGTTGCCCCTTGAGCCCCCTATTATTTGCTCTCGCCATCGAACCCCTCTCAATAGCCCTTCGGTCTAACCCCCTTATTACAGGCATTTTTAGAAATGACACTCAGGTTAAAGTTTCACTTTACGCGGATGACCTTCTTTTATATGTCTCTAACTTGTCTGTCTCAGTTCCCGCCGCTCTTGCCACCCTTCATTCATTTGGTCAAATATCTGGGTACAAATTAAATTTAAATAAAAGTGAGATATTTCCCATTAACCCTGCTGCTAAGATGTATCCCCTGAAAAATTTCCCCTTTAAAATCGCAGATTACAGTTTTGTCTATCTTGGAGTCCATGTTACACACAAATTTGAAGACCTCTATAAGGCTAATTTTGCCCCACTATTGATCCGAATCCAGAAAGACTTTGAACGATGGTCTCTGCTTAATCTATCTTTGATTGCACGTGTCAACTCTGTTAAAATGAATATACTCCCGAGACTCTCCTACTTGTTTCAGTGCATTCCCCTCTTTCTCCCTCAGTCTTTTTTCCGCAAATTAGATAGCAGGATTTCAGATTTCATCTGGAATAAGAAGGTACCTAGGCTACGCAAACAATATTTGCAAAGACCAAAGTCTCTGGGAGGGCTAGCCCTACCGAATCTCAGGTTCTATTATTGGGCCACCAATATCAGGACTCTTAAATATTGGCTTGAATGTGAGGCTCTTGACCCCCCTCCAACATGGCTAGTTATGGAAGCAAGATCAGCAAATCCTGTCTCCTTGAAAGCCTTAGTACACTCTCCCATTCACTCATCCACTCTTCCCTACACCAAAAATGTGATTGTTAAGACCACACTCAGGATCTGGGTCCAGTTTAAGCGTTATTTTGGCCTACAGACATTCTCCATTTATGCACCACTAGCAGCTAACCACGCTTTTCCTCCTTCCCTCATAGATGGCGTTTTCTTACGGTGGTCAAATCTTGGTATTCATAACTTTAAAGACCTGTATATTAATAATATCTTTGCCACCTTTCAGCAGCTTTCTGATAAATTCTCTCTTCCTAAGCAACATTTCTTCAGATATTTACAAGTTCGCAGCTTTGTTCATGACACGTTTCCTAGCTTTCCCAATCTTCCCACTGACTTAACTTTGGACAAATTTCTGACACCAATTCCTACTCTTAAAGGCTCTATCTCGTATGTCTATAATCAAATCAATTCTTTACGTTCAGAGCCCCTAGACATAATTAAGTCACACTGGGAGGAGGATCTGGGGGTGGCATTGTCAGAGGAAGTCTGGGCAGAGATCTTGAGACGGGTACACAAATCCTCGATTTGTGCGAGACACAGTCTTATTCAGTGCAAACTTGTCCATCGTACCTATTATACTAAAGCTCGACTGGCTAAGATCTATGATGGTGTGACTCCAACTTGTGATAGGTGTAAGCAATCTCCCGCAAACTTAATTCATACGCTCTGGCAGTGTCCTTCTCTATATAATTATTGGACTGAGATTTTCAATACCCTGTCAGAAGTGGTTGGGGAGGAAATAGAGCCAAATCCTCTGAGCGCACTTTTTGGGGTTGCTCCCCCTTCCCTCACCAAGTCCAAAAAGGATGTACTAGCTTTTGCTACGCTGTTAGCCAGAAGATTAATTGTAATTAATTGGAAATCGACAACACCGCCCTGTCATACCCACTGGATTAGAGACACCCTCTATTTTCTTAAATTGGAGAAAATTAGGTTATCTTTATCCAGCTGCTCCAGTAAATTTGGGAAAGTATGGGGCCCATTCTTACAATTTGTTAAGACAACAGATCTTCCACCTAACCCTGACTGACGTGACAGAAGCAACTTAGTGGGGTACATTATCTCTGTGGTGTTGAAGGTTATGTCTGTTGTGATCTCAACTGTAGTTTACTATGACTGATGTGTCTATTTTATTTTTTATTTTATTTATTTATCTTATTTATATATATATATATATATATATATTCTTTTTTTTTTCCTTTCCTGATCTTTTCTTTTTATTGGTTATTGATGTCCTATTATTACCCCTTTTTGTTTTAACTATTTATTTTATTTTATTTTTTTTTTATTTTTACTTTTATTTTCTGTATTGTTCTATGGCTGTTCTAGCTCTGTGAGTTGTTTGGGTATGCAACGATACGTCAATATCACTGCTGTATTGTTCTGTTTTGTTTTTCTCTACAAGAAAAAACGGACTACTTTACTCTTTGTGCATATTTGATTACAATTGTATTCACCTGCAAAACCCAATAAAAAAAGTTGGAAAAAAAAAAAGAAAACAGTTTCCTATTTTTTTTCCAGTAGTTACAAAACACAAAAAGATGCTAAAATGCTAAATTGAGCTGGGTTGTATCCTATTTATATAGGATATGATTAGTGTAACTATAAGGAATGTTTAAAAACCTATCATTAAATTTAATAAGTAAAATCAGTTTTAAAACCAATGGTGTTAATTATTTCTCTTTATCTCTCTTGCTGTCATCTTCTTGTATGCTGTGCATTCAATGTATTTCTGGTGTGTGCGTGTCTATATGAGCTGTTGATGAGCTGTGATTTGTGTGCATGAGAAAGAGAGATGGAAGAGCGAGTGTAATATATTCTTGTAAAAATATGTCAACTTACTGTATGAAGAACTCCTCAAAGTCTAAATGCAGGAAATGATCGTGATTACAGCGAGTCAGCATGAAATTGTTCTGTCCCCTTTTATGTCACGGCAACACTTCACCACAACGGCATCACATTTATCGTCACATATGCAGCAATTAATGAATTTAGCATCTAATGTGTCACGTATGGCTTTGTGGGATAACAGGACATCGTCCCCTTTCTGTCTCATGTACATATATTTGAAACTGAGCAGATACAGCAGAATCCTGGCGGATCCTGTTAAGTCACTCTATTGGATCATCCAGGGGGCACAGCAGCGCTGGCCTGTATATGACCATTGTTCAATTGTCTTGGCTCATTTTGCCTGCGGGGTGTTTTGAGACAGTTTTGGCCACCAGTCCATTGTGGATTTATTATGATTTATTTTGCATTCCATCAACGAAACAGTGTCTGAGCTGCACGGTCGTTAGCCTAACACAACATTTTTCTCTCATTTTTCAGGAAGAGGGTACCGTGGGTCCAGAACAACCCCAGCCTGTAGCCTGGACTACCTCTTGGCTGCCCTGCAGGAAACGGTGCAGACAGCAAACAGTGAGGTGTTCACCGTGGTAGAGGCAGGGTAGAGGGGAGCTAAGGTTAGCTCACCGCTACTTAGCTTGGCTTCTCCACAAGAAAACACTGGTACGTATTTGTAAAGCACAGACATTTATCCTATAATTTATTTCATATTTTAAATCACAATTTTAAGACCCCTTTGGTGGATAACTCTTTACAAAAAGCAGTTAACAATGTATCCAGTGACTTTTTGAGCAGACTTCTCTGTTTTTATATGAGGTGGGATGTTAATATTTCTCAATGAATGTGCTGTAATCTCTCTCATGTGGCTGTGGCTCCTGGTCTGACTGTGCTCCCTAAGTGGTGGGAGGGTGAGAAAGCATTCAGTCGACCAATCGGCATCCTGAGAAAATGAATAAGCCGTAAATGTGTCTAAATAACTAAATGCTGATCTTCATTGTTTTTCCAGATTAGTCTCTCATTTTTTTGTTTTTTGTTTGTTTTTACCATATTTTATTCAAGAAAATGCAGCAGAACAGTGTACGACACAAGAGCATGGAACACAAGGCATTTTCAGTTTTTTCTCAATTTTTCTATCCCGGCTCCGGACCCCATTGTCTTTCTGTCCACCCTCCCACAGACTGCTTCAATAAAGGACAACAGAGTTGTTGGTATGTAAATCAAGAAAACAATATTAATACAATAAATAAATAAATAATAATAATAATAAAATAAATGCATGAATAAATATACATTTAAACCAATAAACAAATAAAATAAAGTAACTTAATAAGTAAAATAAACCATGCATGCATATACTTACCACTATACCACTTAAAACTTTGCTTTATTTCCTCACGTTTGTTTTTGTCATATTAATGTTCACTATCACTTGACTATGTAAGATAAAATATTCTGTCAAAATACACAGTTTATTAGACCACAGTTCGTTCAAGTGAGTGGTTATCATATTTCTACCAGCTTCTACAGTCTGCCCAGTAGGCTTTATAAAAAGGTTCCAATATCAGAGGTAGATTTAATAGTGTAATACTGGCTTGAAAAACAATAGCTTATGACAAAGCAAGTTTGACTTAACTAGTATTGGATAGCTATAAATAAATACAGCATGTACGTAATGATGTCATGATTGGCATGTGATTCCATCTGCCGACTTTTAGAGCAGGTTGAGTACAGGACTGTCCAAACCTGTATGAAAATGCAGAATAAAGAATTAAGTTACTTTTTGTAGACACAATAAATCACAAATACAGTATATGGCCAGTTCTTGATATTCATTCACATCAATAACTTGTTAAGTATATCTTATGTATCCATATGTTTCAAATTTCATCCATTTGTCTTTGCCTCTTAACGGTGGATGCAGGTGATTCACTTTCTGTCAAATTTGTCAATCACACAAGCCTTGGTTTCCTTCACCTGGGAAAAGAAGCACAGTTGTATCTGACCTCACTCAGACATCTGATGTCTGTGTGGAGGAGCCTAAAGTTCCCGTGTCCTTTGGCCTTTGCTCCGGTTGTTAAAGTGTTAACAACTGTTCCTTATCATGAAGGCATGCAACAACCCAAAATGTGTAACACATGCATCAGCACGATCCCTAAAAAGCCTGAACATAACCTGTCTGTTTCCAGTTTATATCTGCAACACATGTATTCACATGTGTAAGTTGAATTTACCGTTTCTTATTTATGATGTTTGAAGTTCTTGCACTAAGAACTCAAATTGGATTTAAGGACCACATCGTTTCATACCAGACCGCTTCCACAGGCCAGTATATTCCACCAGTCAGTAGCTCAGAAAAAAGCATCTCATTGCCAGAAATCCTAAATCAAATTCAGAGGAGGCTGAGAAAACTTGAGGACACAACTCTAATATGTAGCTACCATAACAATGTCAGAGCATGAAGTATTTGTTTTTGTTAGCCAATGAAAACACATTAAAGCGGTTTTAACAATCTATTGCGTGAGACCATCTTTGATCCCCCTCGTCCTTTATCTTTGACAGTGGTGATGGTGCAGAACACTTCTGGCCTTTAGTCCAACATGCGATGTGTATGCTATGTTGCTTAGAAACCTCTCATGTGTCTCAGTCAGCAGCTGCTAAATGGTGTTTTTTTTGTTTTGTTTGTTGTTTTTTGTTTTATCTCCACAGCAGTCATCACTTGGTCTGCCCTGTGACTCTGGGCCAGTTCTCACCGTGCAGCTGGGTCTCGGCACAACATCAGGTTCAGCTCAGGTAGCAGGCGAGGGAAGGTGAGAAGCGCTTAATGTGACTCTCGGTGACTTCACAAAACGCCTGAAAGGTGGTTTCACAGCGGAAAATGTACAGAAGGATGAGGATTTTCCACTCGGATCTTTTGGGATCAAAGTCACCAGGGAAGGGGGGAGGAAAGTCTGAAATCATGATCATATGTGAACGTTTAGGCTTCCCTCACATGCACACGCCCTCAAATGTACCGTTAGCGCTACAGCATGATCGACAACCAAGCACCATGAAACGTCTCCATCCGCTGTATTCCCTAATAATTTAACACGTCAAAGACGCTTCAACCTCAAAACGGCTGGAGAGATTTTCACGCCGAGAGAATAACCACGAAACACCCTAATGAATATGTTTGATACCAGACAGTCTAATATCCTCTGCCTGTATATCATCAGCCTGTCAGTGTGTACCTCGCCTCCCTTTACTCTCAGCGTAAACTCTGTCTTTTCAATGGAAGAGGTTCCTGACACGCTACAGGCTTCAGGGGCAGCTTCAAACCCTGCTGGGTTGTTAATGACCTCCTCTGTTATCACTTCACCGCTACTCCTCACACCTGCACTCAAGAATAATATTTACCCTGTCTGTCATCATCATCATGGTGGGTGTGTGTGCGTTTGTGTGTGTGTGGCTTCCTGCCTTTGAGTTAGATGTTAATGATGACTTCCAAGCGAGAGAAAGGGAACGGACACGGCCTGTCTGTGTGTGAAAGAGAGTTTTCTCAGGGAAAGCAAGAGCATGAATACCAGTGCAGAACCATAAACTCCCTGGTCACTCATAACATCACAATTACTTAATTCTATGCATGAGCCTGCATATGCATGTGCTTGCTTCACTCTGTTTTATGCATTTATGTGGAGGCCAGAGAGTAAGTGGGTGGGTATTTGATGTGAGGATGTGCGATGATCACTTTGGGTGGCATGCTGCCTCATGCCTGTCTCGGTAAGCTGCGAAGAAATATGCCATCCGCTCGTAAAACAGGACGCGACTGCTTGTCTTTAGGAAAATAACGGCTAAGACATATTCCGCTGAGAAATTAAACATGAGTAGGGAGGGAGGACTGGGAGAATGGAGAGAGGCCAATATTTTCTTTGCCTGTTTTTCGAAGTTTGAGGAGGCTGGGGAATCGTTCGTAATGAGAAAGACAACAACTGGAGGATGACTCCTTTCAGTTTTCACCCGTGAGAAGATCGGCACAGCAGGTTTTTGGATATAGACACGTTTACACGCATTTGATCTGTCGGGTTTTCTGAGATTTTTTTTACGGCTGTGGTCTCTTTCTCTGTCTCTTAAAATAGATTTATGTCTGAAAATTTGATGCGTAAATGCTAAATCAAAGAGGGTTGAATTGGCACACTTTGGCAGACTTTCAGATAAACAGCATTTGTTAGCCAGGCATACAATAGTAGAGTGTGGGAGTTGCTTAAAAGACCTTTTGATTGTTTAGGTTCATTGAAGGCGACCTACTGTACTTGAATTGTTTAAAGCCTCTGTTTTACATTTTTGCAAAATGTGCCCATTTGCTGAGTGTTGGGCCTTTATGACAAAATCAATACCACTCTTCCTATTTGTCTGTTTATTACCAAGCCAAAGCCACAAAGCATATACTTATCTTAGCTTAGCATAAAGACTGAACGCAGGGGGGGAAAGCTTGCTGGTCACAGTGTGGCAGATCGAAAATCAGCTTACCAGCACCTCTTAAGATCACTAATTAAAGCATTATCTTTCCTCAGACAGAGCCAGTCTACCTGCCCTCCTCACCCCCCCCCACCATATTTCCAGTCTCTATGCTAAGCTAAACTAATCAGCTATAGGCTGTAGTTTCATATTCAACACACAGAAGGGGAAAACGGGTATCACTATGCTCATGTCGTTTTTGACAAGAAATGATAAGGCGTTTAACCAAAATGTCAAATTATTTCTTGAACGGGTGTAATTTGAATTTCGCCTGTTCCTTGGTTTCCTCTTTTTTTAGATTGTTATTTCAATTATAGCTGTCAAATGTTTGCTTTTTTCCCAAGCATTCTACAAGACAAACAAAACACTACATGACTGCAGATGTAAACACAATATAGCCACATGCACCGTACATACCAAATGTAATGTTGGCAAAGATTACATGAGATCATTTTTATAAACTTGCATTTTACAACTTAACGTCCTATGAATCATCTTTTTTTTCTCTTATATTTCTTTGATCAAGTTCATGCTGCATCAACGGGTTAAGCTCTTCCTTGATGTTGCAATTTTGAACTGCTTAAGGGAAGTGACTCATGCGGATTACAAGAAACTACTATTTTGTCATTTGGATTTGCAGAACTTTGCTGACAATGTCACTTTTCAAACAGACCTGTTGGAACAAGTGGCATTGAGGCAAACACTTCACAGTTCACTAGAGCATGATGAATTAGAAGACCATTAACAATGTCTGTCCGTGGTCCCTGCAAAATTCAGCTTCAGTGCACTGTATGAATACAGTATGAACCTGATTGCATCAGTAGGGGCTGCACACATTAGTGGACAAAATAAACACGGTACAGTATAATTCAAAGCTATTGACTATCACCTTTCTTTTGTGTAAAATATGATTAATATGGGGCAGTAGTTAAGCCTTTTGGGGGAAAAGGCAGTAGTATTAGAGTGTGATAAATGCAGTAAGAGAAAATGTGCAAAAACAAATACAGTACTGAGCTGCCTTCCTAATTTGTTGTTTATAGGGGTCTGTTGTTCCCTGTTGTGTGCAATAAATCTCAATTTAGTAATAAACGCATCTCCTCTTGACACCCTCAGCACTGTCTTCATCATCCCTGAGGAGAACTAATGTGAAATCCCCCCAGTTGTAGCAGCGGAGGCCTTCGCTGCAACCGCTCACCTCCACGTAGAGAAATCAGATAATGTGTATTTGCTGCCATCTAGTGGACAGATGCAGCTGCTCTATGCTGTGTAATGACGTTTCTGTGCAATAGGGGTCAGTATAAGGTCATTTTTCACATGTCCATGAGTTTTGTTTATTCAGGCTCAACACGTCACTGTTTTATTACTGTGGGAACTAACCTGTGTTATGTAAAACAGCCACTAGATGTCAGTAAATGACTCAGTTCAGAGCATTGGTGATTGGTGTGTTATTGGCTGTCACTCACTCACGTATCCCTTTATGTCTGCAAGTAGGCTAACAAAGAGACGATGCTGTGCACAGGTTTTGTTGACAAAATGAGAACTGTCTCCTCCTCCCCCCTCCCTGACTGAAACCCTTTGATTCCCTCCCTGCTGCTGCTGAGAAGGTTTCCAGCGCTCTCATCAGTGCGGGAGAAGGCTCATGAAAATGCTCAGAGCTGTTTACACCTGCATGCAAATGCTGGCCTCAGGGTGAGAAGAAAACCCAACAACTCTGAGTCATGTTTGAAAAGTGAGACAGAAGAAGAGACGGGAACATGTTCAGAGACAGGTGGTCGGGGTAATCTCTCCGGTTTCATCCATCGGTCCGCTCCCACAACCTCCAGGGCGGTGACTTGGTCACTGCTCTTTTCTGATTGGCTGCAGGACCATCTTTAAACATGTTAATTATTCATAAAGCTTCCAATCACAGTGCTTGAACCTGCCCCTTTTTCTTGCATATTCAAACAGTCTACCGCTGCCTCAGATCTCAGGTGTGTGTGTTTGTGTGTATCTATATATAGGTATGTGTATGTGTTTGTGTGTGCTTTCCACACTATGGCTTCATAGAGAATATTTCTTGTGCTTCCAGGGGCCCGCAGTGGGACAGGATTGCACCTCGCTCCCTCTCTCTTTCTCTCTCTCTCTACTCCCACCCCCCCTCCATCCCTCCATCCATCCCTCTCCACTCTCAGCTCTCTCCTCTCTCCTGAGTGGGTTTTTTCGGGGCTGTGCACATAGCCCCACCACCTCTTCCTTCCCTCTCCCCCCCCTCTTTCCTCTCGTCCAGCTTTGCTCCACCAGTTCCGCACTGTGCCGGCCTGGAGAGGAGTAAAGGAGCGGAAAGAGGAGCGAGAAGAGAGGATTTGGTGAACCAAGGAGAGACAGACAGGGGAGAGGGACCATGGCTGCTCTCTCTGCCTTGCTGAAGACCTGGGTTTTACTGCAGACCTTGTGCCTGGCTCTGGCCCAAGTGGTGAGTGGACGGGGGAAGTTGAGCTCGACTCTGCTAATGGCTTTGCCTCTTTATTTTGGGGTTCAGTGAGGATAAGGGCCCCTGGAAAGGGCCAGCAGCCTCTGGAGGTGATGTTTTGGGTTGTGTGCTGTCTCATTGCTGGTTAAGGTGCTGAAATGTTGTAGGCTTTATTGCATGCATGTAAAAAAACAAAAGATGAGTCTGATATATGTTCATTGCTGTGAAGACAAAATGAAACCGGACTATCTATACTGTGGATTATCATCCTTATCGTGTATGGAGTCTTATCTCTTCTTTACTGAGGAGCTCTTATTGAAGGCGAGGATTTGTCTTCACCTGGGTGCACTCGTTTTTCAAGAAGACTTTTATTCATCGAAAAATTGAGGAAACATTAAAGATTTTTTCACTTTTTCACTTGGAAACCAAGCAGCCATGCGAGAGATAGAAGTTGCTGTGCATACACACACACACACATACACACTCTTTGTCCACTGGGTGTGAAACCTCCTATTCAAACAGACACCGACATGCTATCTACTGGACTTCTTGCTTTCACGCTCAAGGATTATTTTTACTTTTTAAATTTTGTTTTTCCTTGAAGACTTGAAGAATTCAAAGTTGGATTATCACCTGATGGACGGGCTCATCCACTGAGATGACACAGCACACAGGCTGAGGAGACAGTGAGATGGAGATAAGGGTGTGAGGTGGTGGGGGGTGGATGGGGTAAACAGTGCCAGTCTCATGACCCCTCCTCCCACATTCCTCCTCAGGCTTTTGTTTTTATCATTCTGCTTGACCACTTTTATTCAATGTGAATACTAGATTTATTTATATAGTTTCTGCTTTTTTTTTTTTCTGAGTTTGAGTTTAGTAACAACCTGCCCTGGATGGGCTGAGATGATGTAGGTGTAGTTTAATGAAAATAAATAATTGAAATTAAATGATACTTTTCTTATTATTTGTTATTTCCAAAGTCATAGTCACCCAGGAATTTGTATAGCATATCCAGCTATTGTGAATGAATGCTTTAACAGCATTAGCTGTTTGTCTTACACTGAATCAATACTAACTTTGGAGCATATTTCAGTATTTTAATTTGGTACATGATAATAAACATGGTCGAATGTCAACTCTACATTTCTTTATTAAGATATAGATAAAGAATATATCATATTTTGGTATTACTGACTACATTATCACCACCGTATTCATGTTCCTACACAATATTCCAGTTTTGTCTGTCACTATAAAAACCACTGGGTAATCAAAATGTTTCTTTCTGTGTGTTTCAGAGGGGTCCACCTGGACCTCAGGGCCAGCCCGGCCTACCAGGCCCTTCTGGCACTCCTGGGTCAGACGGCATTGATGTGAGTATCCACACAAGTTTGCCCAACAGGTTGGTCACAAAGACCATCATTGTGCTGGAGAAATACCAAACCCCGTGCTTCTCTGTGATACTGGAGTCTTACCAGCAGGGGGCACTGCAAATGAAAACACACCGGTACAAAAGATCTCTGTTCCCAGCAGAGAGAGGGGTCTTTGAGAAGGGACCCTCGGCTCAATCCTCAGTTCTGTGTCACAGTAACGTGATACATTTGAGATATTCTCAGGGTTAACTACGTACAGGTTGTTTAAATATGTGGGAAATGGAGGCTGCTGGGCCAGTGGAGCAAGAAACAAACGACCTCTGAAAGGCAGGCTGCAGGGAAGTTTGGTTTAGAAACAGATGTAAATAAGCATATGCTATGTTCTGATGAGCTTATACATTTCAACCATGAACAAAGGTCTATCTTTTTTTTTTGTTTTATCACTGGCATCTCCTGCAGAAATGCTTACGATCAAGTAGCTACCAAGATGCAGCTGGTATTAGTGTTAGTCCAAAATGGAAGTTGTAATTTTCCCTCTAATTTCTAAACTGTAGTTTTTCCTAGTTGGCACATTAGGGCAATCACATATCTATGTACAGTATTGTTTACACCATAATCACTGAAGCTTTGTGTTTTCCTGAAGAACATATAAAGCTGCGCCACTGTTTTTGTGTTTACTGAAGGCCTACCACATCATACTGTATGTACTTTTTCCTCCTCTAGTAAATTTAAAGGTCACAGATAGGCTAAATAATGTAAATTTTTAACCAAGAGTCAAGAATGACATAAATCTCCATCTCTCTGCAGGGAGACAAAGGACCTCCTGGGCCCCCTGGTCCACCAGTAAGTTTCTACTATGCTGTTTATTTAATTTTACTTACAAAACTTTCACTTTTGTTTTATTTATGGCCTTAGTTTGGTAACAGGCAATACTGTGTTTGTTTTAATGTAGGGAGCTAAGGGAGAGCCAGGAGAACCAGGTCCTGATGGTCTACCGGGAGAGAACGGCATTGATGTAAGTAAGCAGACTGATATGGGAAGAAAGAAAGTCAAAGGAAGAGAGAGAAGGATTTGAAAAAATGGATATGAAAATGTATATGAAACGATCAAAAACAAAAATGCTTCCCAAAAGAGACACTCTGAAAACAGTGTAATGAAGAGAGAGAGAGAGAGAGAAGGAAAACTGAGGAAACTTTTATTCTTTATTCAGCTTGTATATTCCCATGGGAAAGGTATGATGGGACTTAGGCTGCTGTGTGAAAGAAAGTGAGTTTGACAGAACTGTCTTTTTTTTTAAAGAATACACACAGGGGGGAAAAAACGGCCAAATACGTGTACAGTTTTTGAAACAAAGAAATGTACACAACCAGACACAACACTTTTCTCTGTGTTGAATAAATAAGATTTATGAGACACTGAGAGAAGTGATTTAAAAATGTGTGTTAATGTCATATTAATGTAACACTCTTTTCAGGGACCCTGTAGTGCTCTCTCCTCTACTGATGTTGTAGATCACTGTTTATATGAGCCGGTCCCTGTGTTGTTTGTATCACTTGTTATACAACCACATGCATGTGCAAGAGTTTGAAACTGGGGAAGGAGGTTGAATGCACAATCACAACTGGAGGTACACTAAGATACTTTTTTTCCTCCCCGAGCTTTCAACTATGCCATTAGATCCTCGTCAGCAAGATGGAATATGATTTTTGATGATTTTTCCTTAGAGTAATTATGGACTTGAAAGCATCACAGTTCTCTCTTGGCCTTGGCAATATCACTTTCATGAAAGCAATTGCAACTCAAGGCTAACATACTGGATTTCTCCATCCCTGGCAATGAGCTGTCCTGTGTTGGGAAATGTTTATTAAACCTCAAGGATGCACAAAATTGGTTTTTGATGAAAACTGTAAACAAACGGGTTTTTTAATGAAAACTCCACATTGTACCTTTAGTACATTATGCAGTCACAAGGGTAGGCATACAAATAGCATCTTTAAAAATGTCATAAAAATGTATTTTATTGAGCTAATGTTCTGATTCTGCTTGGGTTTATGACCTTTCACTCCTCCCAGTTTGGCACTTTAAAGTCTTTTTTCAATTGCAGATTTTCATATTCCAGAAGAGGTGCATTTGTTGAACTGCTTTCATATCAAATTATCTTATTGTATTTCATGGTACTGCAGCAATGACCCTTGAACTCCTAATTATTAGTTTGCTGTGATAACAGTGAATTAGTAATTAAGTCATATTTCACTGTTCCAGTCATAGAAATGTTTGGACCAATTAATTAGAAAAAATCTATAATCTTTTGAAACTAAATAATAAGGCGGTTATACTTTAATGGACAATCTGTTGTCCCTCACTGATTACTATCAAACCTCTAGTAATCACAGGTATTGAGGAGATGGAGATAAACACCCAGATGAGTGGTAATTGATTTTCAGTTCTATATAATAATCATAATTATTGTGGTGAAGCTTTCCCGAAGGCATCAAGTGTGAGTGGAGGGGGATGCCAATGCTTAATTGTCCCATGCTAAAAAGAAACACACGCGCACTCACATACACATACACACACATTCCTAAGAGATTTATCCTATAATCCGCCCTGGAATCTCAGTCTCAGGCTTGTTTCCTAATTACTTACAAGAACAGTGTCAACTTCGATCAAATGTGTGATTAGCCCTGTTGCAAGGTGAATTCAAGTCACATGTGGCCTGAGGAAAGCACACTGGTAACTGACAATTTCCTTTCCAAGGCCCTTTTGTTTTGTTTTTTAACCTCCATATCCATGTCTAGTTTATCTACCTGTCCTCTCTCCTCTCTGCCTTTCCCCAGGGTTTGATTGGAGCAAAGGGTGACCGAGGTCCTCTTGGTAGCCCTGGCCCTAAGGCAAGTGTCTGAACCTCCATCTGGAAGGATAATTACAACACAGCATTATACTGCTATCCTGTGGCAAAGCCACAACTTAAACATTTGCATGCATCACCTTTGGAATTGGTGTTATGGCTGGAATAGAGCTTTCTTTTTCCTCAAGGCTCAGTTTTAAAATAAAAGCCCAAGAATCACGTTGCTTCTATTTGACCCTAGTGATGTATGATAATTGCCCGTGAAGATCGTTTGTCAAGTTTCACATTTTATAACATTAGGATACTGTCTGCAGTTATGAGTCTAACTTGTTTTCTGATGTCTGCAGGGTCAACCTGGACCAAGTGGTGAGCCCGGCCCTCCTGTAAGTACATGTATTATCTGACAAATGTATTAAATGTATGATAGGTATAACAAATTTGATTATACTACCTTAGATAGCTGCATGATAATTGTGAAGTGACTATTGGATGGCAGAGTAGTAGCATTGTTTAAGCCTAGTCAATTTCTTAACAGATTCACAACATATTATAACCCAGCTGGTCTCATAAGGCAACCTCCAGAGTCCCCTTTTCTTCATGCCTGAATGCCTGACCAGCTGTGCCCCCTTTTGGGTTTAGTCTACCCAGATGTGGCATATGCTCTCTAAAGCTGACATTAGCCTCATCCCTATTCAAAGTCCTTAATAAAGATGAGAAGCACTATCAATGATCCCAATGTTAAGCCTGTATCATCACCGAATGCTGCCGTGCTGACTGAACGCACGAGACCAGTCAGTTCAGCAGTGCAACGTCAGCTGTAACACAATCCTACACCACTGGGTGGTGCTGTGTGTCTGTCTTTCACACATCATCTAGATATTTAAACATTAAGTCCATAGTCACCCAATGTCATGCATGAATGCAACACTATTAGTTAAATCCTTTGTTTAGCATTAACAGGCGTGCTGTCTGGGGGCTCTGCTTGTACACGCAGCTGCCTCACACTGCTCAGACAGGAGATCCTGCCCTGTGGGTTGTTCTTCCACCAAGAAGGCTTACTTACTTAATTACTTTTTTTTCCATAATTAATTCCAACCAAAAGACAGAGCAAACACACAACTGATTGCATTTTGTGTCTTTGTTGTTCTTGAGCACTGTTTATCCTGCACTCTGACATTGTACACACGTGTTACCAAAATACTGCTGACATTATTAATTGGCTTTCACAAACCTTAATTGATACTTTGAGTGATTGGTTCCACTTGTTATACAGTAATTTAACCCTTTGTCCTTTCTGTGCACACAGGGAGCCGGCCTTCCAGGACTGTCTGTAAGTAGCTTGTGTGATGTACTACTACGAGTTTATTACTTAATGGCTGTGCTTTGAAGCGTGTACTCATTTTGTGGCCTTCCGGACATGTACACATTACTCTTTGCGTCTCTCTGTCCAGGGCGCTCCAGGACCTATTGGCCTTCCAGGTGAAATTGGACCAAATGGACCAAAGGTGAGACAACATCTGCAGTTTGGTGCACGTCCTTTATGACTCACAAACATAAACATGTAGTGCTAGAATCCTTCCCTTTTCAGTGTCATATTTACAGCTTCTCTCTTCCTCTGTGTCATTTGCAGGGCATCATGGGACCACCTGGAGCTCCAGGACTTCCTGGCCCTCCTGGCAAGCCAGTAAGTGTCCAAACAGACCACGTTACCCAAGAAGCATCTTATTCACCTGTCATCTCTCTCAGGTTGGACTGCAGCTTAGTGAGATGCAGTTGTGAGGATGAACAAAAGAACTGGAGCTTTCTCCGTTCATACAATCAAACACAATAACAGCATATGATATGATATGATTCAAGGATAGAGCAGGTACTTGATGCTGCTTTTTTTCCCCCAACATTAAAACTTTCTTTTATCTCTAAATGGTCTAATTAAAAACACCATTGTTTTCTCCCAAGATTATATTTCTAACTACTGACCACTTTGCTGTAGAAGTGAGTAGTAAACTTTAGCACAAAAAAATAGCAAAGACAGTGGACTTTTGAGGCTAATACCAATACAAAAACTCCTAATAAGTGCATGTTTTGAATTACCAAAAATACATAATATAAACATAGATCTGAAAAGGATTCCTTGGTGTTTTATGCTTGTTTTATTTTGAAGAATTGTGACCAAGTTGTAAACTCAGTTAGACATTGTCCAAATATGCTAATATCAGTTGATACAACCCAGCAAATGTATCAGTCTAGTGGTGATAGCAACAATGGAAACATGGTGAATAAAACAGTGCCACTTGGATAAACTCAAACTTCAGCTGTCAGAAAGATGTAAATCATTTCATATCTGTGACTGATGACAGTCTTTTCATTAAGACTGGGGAGATCAGCTGTGAAAAGAGAGAGAAGTAAATGAGCTACAGTACCAGCAGCTCTTTGACCTTCATCAACTACATAGTTACATCTAATTGCAGTTAATTTATATAATAGAATGAGATCACAGTGAGAAGGACAAACTCAACATAACAATAGCTAATGCTGTGTTAGAGTCTCATCTTTTCTGCACAACCAGCAGTATTTTTTTTTTAATCTACTGTATGACAACCAAAATACCTAGCACAGCCGGAGCTCACTGCTGCCTGTACAGATCCCAGTAGAGACTAAGTGGGTGAGATATCACAAACAGTTCTGAGTGGTACACTTTCAAGTCTATTTTCCAATGGTGTATGAACTCTCCTGTGTGGTTCCAAGAAGGGGAGGAGGGTGTCTTCATTGAGAGTGATGTTCCCAGCCCAGGGGAGTGTATTTGTTTAGCTCTAGTGCCGTCATAGGGTAAATAAACCCCCATTAGATCAGTGGAGCTGTCTCATCTGACTGTAGCAGGAATACATCAGCCCCTGTGGAGATACTTTACTTTCTAACTCAATCTATAAACAGAGAGAAATAAAGATGGAGGGAGCAATAGATGGAGAGAGAGAGAACGAGAGAGTGCTGACTCAGCGAAGACCGTACGGGGAAACTGTCAGCCGCCTGTGACCAGGTGACTTTCTTCACCCATCTATCTATCTGTCTCCCTAGGGTCCTCCAGGGAAGTTCGTCGGTGGGGAAGAGGGCAGTGCAGAATTCCAGGTAAGATCTAATGACGTCTGCCTTCTTGCAAATCTGTTTTGACACACTTTTCATAATCCCTTTATTTCCTTCTCTCGACAACAGTGTCCTCTTAACTGTCCAGCAGGACCAAAAGGCCCCCAAGGACTGCAGGGAGTCAAGGTGAGCAGTTTCTGAAGAAAAGCTTTTGTTCCAGTACCAATTTCTGTTTTAAAATAGAAAACAGTTACGACACAATGCTGATTTATTGTTGCCTTGTAGGGACACAAAGGGCGTGCTGGTGTTCTCGGAGACGCCGGAAGCATAGGAAAAACGGTGAGCTACACAATCGCTGTTAGAAGGATACACAAATTCACTTATACTTGTTCATGTTGTACAGTCTTGCACACTCACCCACCATTCAGGACCAGCGGAGGCGAGGATTAGCTCTAATGAAGCCCCCCGAGGCACATGACTGGCACTAATCTGGCTGCGATTAGTCAGGCCTGGCCCTGGCCCGGCAGCCAGCATGCAGTGAGCCAGATGAAAGGGGTGGTGAAGAGCCAGGTACATAAAGGGGAGGATGAGAGAGTCAGGGTTCGCGCAGCCCTCTCACCTCGCTGTATTAAGCAGAGCTAATGAGCACACAGTGGGCTCCGAGGTAGCGGCTAGCCAAGCCCCAGGAATTAGCCTCTGATCTTCCCACACAAGGAGTCTTCTGGCAGCGCTTACATGCACAAAACACTCAACTGCACCAACTTACCTCTTCTCCCGTGCAAGTCAGTATTATAGACGACCTGTTCTGACTCAAGGTGCTGCAGCTTTCCCCTTATTCTTCTTGAAGATACTCGGTATGAGCCGTTCACATCCCCACCAGCTGTTTGCACTGAAACACAGAAAACATCTGTGGAGATGTGCTGGTGCAGTAGAACTGCTGTGATAGCTGTGTGAAGACTTAGTAGATGAGTGAGATTAGTATCATATGTATTTTCAGAGGACAGAAAAAGAAAACTTGGCCAGCTCAAACTGATTGGTGACTTGAGTTTTGTTTTTGGTGAATTTTTCTGGCCTGATCCGCAGACGAAGCTGGTATGAGTAATGAGATCACTGATACTAGTAGACCAATGCTCATATCTTTTTGTAGCTCAAGCCAGTTTAGTTAATTGTTTCATCTTAGTCTAGCTTAATTTAGTCAGAGACGTTCTAATATTGAGGAGACAGACCACTCTGCCTGTTTTGAACATGGATGTATTATATTAACGGTTTTGAATGGGGATTGCTGCGACGCCCAAGATGGCGCATGTCCCGCCCCCTTTCACCAACAGCCAATCACCTGCGTTGTCCGAGCTGAACTAGGCCAATCATGTTGTTGCACCAGCCCATGCGCACAAGTAGTTTCACGACAGACCAACCTACCTGGTGGCAACAACAACAACGGTGGTCAGGTTGAAAATTTACCTAAAGGTTTTGGGATAAGTGCAGAGAGCCGCCGGCGGCGGCGACCGGGAGCGGCTCCTCATCCTGGGGGAAAGCTGTTTAATTTACCCGCGGAGTTTTTGAGGTTAACTGCCGGATGGTTAATTTAGCCGTCACAGGTTGGTCTTAATGAAAAGTGAAGCTTCAGGTGTGTGCTGCTGATAGAGCTACCTCGCGGCTACGTGAATTCACCACATTCACATCAATAAATGTTTTACAATGAACCGATCAGTCCACATCTTCTTTAATTTTGAATGTAGAGTTTTGTTTGTTTCACCTTTTAACCTAAACAAAAACGCCCCCCCTCCACCTGGGGCTAAGCGTTAGCCTCCTGTCCATGATAGCAGTAGCAGCAAAAAAGAAAACTCAGTCCGGGTGAAGCACTGGAGCCGTGGACCGATAGACTCCGTCACCATTACCGTACAGAGTACGAGAGCCTTGTTGTGAGCTGAGAAACGACGGTTAGCGGCCGATGCTAAATGCTAATGGAAGTTAGCGTCGGATGCTAAACGCTACTTCTAGTTAGCATCAAGGCTCAGCACAATGCCTCTCATTACTGGTCGAGGCTTTAGTTGTCAGTGATGGTCGGTTATCAGTCCGTGGCTCCAGCGGTTCACTCCGACTGTATTTATTTATTTTAACTGCCTGCTGCTGAGACAGAGAGCTAGCACTCGGTAGTATCCGAGACAGCTAAGTGGTGCTCGGGGGCGCGGGAAGGGGGGTACAGACACGGTCACCACCACACTGAACTATGAGCCCATATGTGATGATTAAGACGGATTTCATGTAAGTCTAGCGTTTATTTTTGGGCAGATATCTAAAGATTCAAGCCGGTATGTCTCCAGGTAGAACAGGGCAGACCGGTGTAGCCCGCACTGCTGCTACATCAGCCGTACAGGGACAGCGGTGTCGTAAATCCTAGCCTAGAAGGGCTTTGACTTAGTTCAGTATATTTTTAGGTTATTTTGTTTATTCCAGCTTACCTGAATTTAGTTTACCTTATCATAGTGTAGAGACTAGAAGCAGTGCGAACATTATGCCCACTTGGATCTTATTTGTTAAATGAACAAACTATGTGAACACCGTAATTCCTAGATTCAGAAAGGTTTACAGATATACCAGCTGTTTTGGCAAGCAACTGGCCAGTTGCCCTGATCTCTTAGGCTCTCAGCTGGTTGTTTGGCTTCCTCACAGCATAAACAAGTTTGGACAAGTGACCTTCTGAAGAGAAGGTCACTGTGCTGGCCGACAGGGAGTTAAAGAAACTTCTCACAAACTACAACTTTTCATTTTAAAGGATCAGCTTTTTGTCAGGACTTTGAGCCAAGCTGCTTCACTTACCTATGAAAGACATGCTCATCACCACCTGCCCCCAGTTCATCAGTGTATTTCCCAAAATATTAATATAAATATATATAAAATATAAAACTATTCAAAGTTCAAGCTGTTGGCTCCACTTCCATAACCACTTATGGAACTAGTTTTCCTTTGACAGTTGTTGGGCCAGCATGGTATACAGTGATTAAAGACATCAAAAGCAACCAGTAATCATCATGTACTTGTTCTGGATAGATTTTCTCTCCAGTTCAACATTTCTGAAGTTAAAAGTGAAGACCTCCTACAAGTTTGCCAAAGTATATTGAATGTGCATTGATTGGTAGCAGGGAGCTGTGCTCCAGATAGCACTATAAAATGAGAATAATTAATCAGCCTCTTCTTTTTATCTCTTCCACTAGGGTCTCAAAGGAGAAGTGGGCATCTCTGGGGAACAGGGCATCCCTGGACCTCCGGTATTCTGTCCTCCTGTTTTCACATTGTATTCTCGAACTGATAGAACCCAGTGTTCTCACAATTTTCATGTGTTGTGACCGAACCTTGGTTAAGGTCACTGTCTGTCTTACCTTGCTGTTCTCTGCTTTGTTGTAAGGGTCCAATGGGCCTGAGGGGTTATCCTGGAATGATGGGTCCTAAAGGAGAGGCCGTGAGTACCACATTCCCTTCTTTTTTTGTCACATCCACATAGCCTATAACTTTTTTGTCCTCTTTCTCTTTGGGTACAAGGCTGCTCTCATTCTTAGATGAGCACCAAGGAGGCGCAGCCAGACCTGCCCCCGCTATACAAACATCATCCATTACCGGCAATGGGGACATATGGAAATGATGCTAACACAAATCTCTCCCCTCCTCTAATGAGTTGGGGTTGTCTGGGTCCACAGTGCCTCCATCTGTAGTTAATGATCCGCTGTAGCCATCCGTCTTACTGTTAACATTAGCCACGTTAGCCAAGTTAGCGCCCCGGCTTAGTGCCAAAGCAAGAGTGGCTGGCTCTCTGTGTAGTTCCCATTAGTGAAGTGAGTTAAGTGCTAATTACCCCTTTATCACAATGAATAGTAGGCTACCGTGACTTAGCATCCTCCCTGATCTCAAGTGATTGATGGCACTTTTTTTGTTTTCCCGCAGGGGCCTAGTGGTTACAAGGGCATCCGCGGTCCTGTAGGAATTCCTGGGCCTCCTGTAAGAATACACACTCACACACATAAACACCATCACACACAAATAGACTTTACTTTTTTTAAAAACAGGTACTTAAAGTCTCTGTTTGTTATTTGCAGGGTGAGGAAGGACCTCAGGGACCACCTGGAGACCCCGGAGACAAGGGAGACAAAGTAGGTGACTCTCCTCGTATATTTGCTTTAAGTTTGTTGCTACTCTTTAGTCAATGGCGCAAGACGAAAAAGCGAAACACTTCTCAGAATATGAATGAGGACAGCAATTCTGGTGTGCTTTGCGAAAACATTGATGTTGATTTGCTCATCTTCTGCAGGGCAGCAGAGGTATCCAAGGCCCACAGGGTGCGGTTGGCAAAAAGGGAGAGAATGTGAGTGATTGTGCTTTAGTGTGTGCCCTACACACAGTCGTTTTCAGAGAGTGTGCCAAATGAATTCTACTGAGTCATCTTGCCTGCTCTTTCAGGGTCTGCCGGGTATTGATGGAAAAGATGGCACACCTGGTATTCCTGGAATCAAGGTAAGGGGTTGCCAGCCGTGATAATGATGAGTAACTTCAATCTCAGTAAAAGATTGCATTTTACTCTCCTTCCGTTCTTTTCTGTGCAGGGCGCCCCCGGACAGGCTGGGATGCCCGGTCCCTCCGGTCCTCAGGGAACAGCGGTGAGTGATCCTTCAGTGTAATATTTGGGAGGTGTATTTGTCTGAGGGTTGTTCAGCGATGCCACTAAAGGCACATGCAAATAAGCC
This sequence comes from Decapterus maruadsi, assembly GCA_030347415.2. Taxonomy (NCBI): domain Eukaryota; kingdom Metazoa; phylum Chordata; class Actinopteri; order Carangiformes; family Carangidae; genus Decapterus; species Decapterus maruadsi. Next base: position 8,246,835 of record CM064897.1, read on the forward strand.
TGTCTGTAAATGCCTATTGTCACTCAGACCACGTAGGGGGTCAATCTGTTCTCCTCCTCAATTCAACTAAGCCAGAACACAGACAGAGGAAACCAGCGTGAAGAAGCCTGTAAATTTTGGTATGTTTTGTTCTCTGGGCGCTCATCCAGGTTAACAATGACCTGGTGACCCAGGCTGTTTTAGAATTTAAACCACCTTGAAATAGCATTTTCTCTCCCACCGCGAGTGATTTATCACAATCAGACCAGTGGGTACACTCGTGTGTATGTGTGTGTTTTAGTGTGCACGTCATTCTGACTAAGGGGTAATGGAGCATGTGATGCACACTTTGCTGTGTGGTCATTGCAGTGACACTAACACTGCTGCAAACTCCCTCACTATAACTTAGGCTGCTTTATGCTGTACTGTGATATACCATTTCACCCACACACACACACACACCCCACAGAATTACTGCAAGGAAACCTGCCACAGTTTTATATGGCAATTGCAGACACTGCATCTCGCCCTATTTTCATTATTATTATTACATAAGACATCAGCTTTATTATCACCTGCTACTGGCAACCACATTCTAATATCCACATCCATTACCCAACAGCATTTTTAGGTTCACGCTCTGTATTTCAAACATGAAATAAGCTGTATAGTCAGAATACAGGGTACAGATGGTACATTTTCTGTTGAATTTTCAGCTTTATTAGATAGTATAAAGAAATGTGTACCTGGAAACTATGTGGATTTCATCTTTACTTCCAGGCAGCCAGGATGTGTAAGATGTAACTTTGTAACAATGTAACTTGCCTCTCATTTTAATTCTCTCCATAGGGATTGCCTGGCAGTCCTGGGGCTAAAGGTGCTTCTGGATCTAAAGTAAGCTTTTAACCAACTCGTGTATGATGTTGTGTTGTTATACTTCTTGTTCTCATATATATTTTTTAAACTCTTCTCCCTTATCACTCGCCTTGTTAGGGTGAGCCTGGACCAAGAGGTCATGTAGGTCAACCTGGTGCCCCTGGACCTCTGGTAAACATTTCATGTATTTTGTTGTTGTAGATTTGTTTTTTTTAATGCATATTGTGCAGTAGGGTGAATAATTGTACTTTTGCATCCTCATAGGGGGAACCTGGTCTTCCTGGTGAGGCTGGTATGGAAGGAGTTCCTGGACCCAAGGTACATATGCAAGATTATTACATAAAAACACCTCCAATGGCTCCTTCAAACCAGATTTACTCACCATGCCTGACTTCTGCAGGGCGACAGAGGACAGCGAGGAGAAGTTGGGCCACAGGGAGTAGTTGGCAAGCCAGTAAGTTACACTCTGTCTTTATATTGCTGTTTTTTAAAACTATTTTACACTGAATTTGGACTGTTCTTTTAATACTACTCCTATTATCACCTAACAGGGAAGCAAAGGAGAGAGAGGGCCCATTGGTATCCCAGGTGCCCAGGGCCTTACTGGAACCAAGGGAGACAAGGTCTGTGTGTGTGGTCTCTGTGAGACATGTGCATTATTAGTCTGTGCTCAAACACTTGATAACAATTCAGTTACACAGACTTGTCCATTGGGGGCAGTGTTTACCCATGAATAAACGTCTCCTAAATCCAGCAAGTAATGTAGATAAGTGATATAAATCAGATAATCGTTGCATCCTCATCCTCTTTGTTTTAGAGAGAAAGTACATCTTTCTTACTTTGTGATCTTTTGTGTCACTGCCTCAAGTCTACGTTCTGGATATTATAACCTAGATTTGATCTATATGTTCTTGTACCATCTTTCCTTACAGGGATTCCAAGGAAAAGTTGGGTCAAAGGGAGATGTTGTGAGTAGAAATGTTGCTCTTTCAAACTTTGACTATGAAACTTAATATACCAGCTCCATGCTGACAAATATATTTCTCCAGTCATCTCTCTCTCCGCCTTTCCCTTCATCTTTTCCTCTGTGTTGCTTCTAGGGTGACCCTGGTGTTGAGGGATTGGCTGGCGAGAAAGGTGAAAAGGTAAAAAATCATTGCAGCACAACCCCTAAGCTGTGTGGAAAAAAAAAACGTTATAAAGAACCACCAAAGTCTCTGAATGCACAAAACACTAAAACTTTGCGGCTTTAGATAAGGAGGTTTAAACATCTGGTTCTAAAGGCGGCAGAGCAGAGTGATATATAGCAGAAAACGTTCGAACCATAGAGAAGTTAAGAAGAAGGGGAAGTCTGCTTTTGAATTTGCATACAAATCCCCATAATAATCCAGATGGCAAATGAGCTATTTACACGACAGTGAGGCAACGATGCATGTTGCCTCTTTGAAGCCACATTTACAATATTCATTCTTGAAATATTGCCCAATGAGTATCTTTGAAGCAGAAATGATAAGTGATGTGATGTATGTCTGTCTTTCTTCGCCCTGACAGGGTTTGTCTGGTGAACCTGGGCCCAAAGGACAGGTGAGGATCGAACTGTGTGGAATCTGACGGCTGTTCCGTAACAATGTTTGATTGGATCTTGCTTTTTTACTCTCACCATCATCTCTTCTCATTTGCCTGTTTTTTTTACTCTCCATAAATTCACCCCGCTTTAATGCTCCTTTACTTACAGCAAGGAATCACTGGTGACTCTGGACACAATGGACCTACTGGAGACCCTGGAAAACCTGGAGACCAAGGACCACCAGGGCTGCCAGGTCCTAGGGGACTGAATGGAGAACGTGGAGTACCAGGAATGCCTGGCATTCAGGGCTCATCAGTAAGTCTACTGTAATATGACTGTGATTCCTGGAGTATATATCCGCTGTTGTCTCTTTGTGATGCTAAGTCTCCTCTTCCTCTCTCCAGGGACGTGATGCGTCTGACCAGCATATCATTGAAGTGGTGTTGAAGATGTTGCAGGGTGAGTGTCTAGACCTGGAAATTCACCTTTGATGTCTATAGGGGAGATTAAATTAGCTCATTCACCAAAACTACTTTAATCTCCTGAGCTATCAGTTTCCCATCATGCAATCAGGCAATTTAATCAAATTGATTATTCTGTCCCCTGTATTATAGAGAGGCTAGCGGCAGTGGCAGTCAGTGCCAAGAGGGCTGTGCTCGGTGGTGCAGGTGTAATGGGTCCTCCTGGGCCTCCAGGACCTCCAGGATCACCTGGTCCTCAGGGACCACATGGCTTACCTGGTGCCCGTGGCATCGCTGGTATCATTGGAGCACCGGGACAGATCGGAAACACTGGGCTTAAAGGTAAAGATGGCTAGTGTGGCATATGATGAATGTGTAGTCGTGAGGACAAGTTTTTAAAGGCACATGCCTTCACATGTGACATTTTTTTGCTCCCCAGGAAAGAGAGGGGCAAAGGGAGATAGAGGAGATCCTGGTAAACCACACCCAGGACCACCAGGACCCCCAGGAATACAAGGTAAGAGCTAAGGCCTCCCACAGCTCGGGTGGGATTCTGTGAGATTTGTGGACTTACTTAAACCATCAACAGTCTTAATATCCAATTTTGTCCAGCGGGTAAGAAGAGGAGGGCTACAATAAGTAACTGAAGGACTTGACATTATAGCGGTTGCCTCAGGAGAGCCTGCTCAAAGGCATTTTAAAAGCATCATTAACTCCAGTCATTTAACAGATGCTCTTGAATGAGAATGTAATAGGACTGCAAAAGTACACACTAATTCAAAGTGTGGAAAACACACACACACTCCCCTGCGCGCACATACACACACATTAAATATATGCGTACATACAGCAGACGTGTAACTGAAGTCTGGAGTGGAGTTTCAAAGGATCAGTGAATTTTAATCACCTTGACCCCTGGAGGTCTGTTTAAGGTTTTTACTGATGTGGAACCGTCTCCCACCACAGGTCCTCCTGGTGTGGATGGTGTAGCCCGGGACGGCAGGCCCGGAGAGAGAGGACCTCAGGGATCAGCCGGAGAGGCCGGTCGCCCCGGTAAGGCCGGTGCAACGGGTCTGCCGGGCTTCTGCGAGGCAGCCATGTGTCTGGCCGCATCAGCATACACCTCCCCGAGACTACAGGAAGCGGGAACGATCAAAGGACCCAATGTCTAGAGACCTGTCTCTCCATCAGCAGCTCACAACACCTGGGAGAGAGGAGGGGAGGGAGAGAGGAAGAGGAGGAGGAGGGAGAGAGACCACTCCTCTCAGCCGGACAACATCAAGGGACGGGGGACAATAATAGTGACTGGATGTATGGTGCCCCCCTCCTGAAACTCACAACCTAAAGTTTTTGACTGGTGGGACATACTCTGATCTTAATCCCCCGCATCACCATGACAACAGCAGCTCACAGCCACCCACAACGTTTTTGAATTCTCTAGTGTTTTTGGATGGTGTCAGTGTCAGTCCCATCAAAAATATCCCAGCAGCCCCGTGCCAACAGCGAGAGAGGCGCAGATTTACATTGCATCTCCTCGTCTCCCACCACACTGAGAGCGGCTGAAAGGCGAGCGTGGTGAAGGGTGCTTCTCATTTACACCGAGGTCACTTTAAATGTTTTTTTTTATATCTGCGATATTTTGTTGGAGAGTGTTTTAAAGTTGAAATGCCCTGTCTTGTCTTGCAACATCACACCTGATGCCTTTTAATCGTGTACAAAAAGGACCAATAAATGATTGCAGCCTAATGTCACACTCAGTGCTGTATTGTAAAATGTAGTAGTTTCATCAGTCAGCTTGAGTGAAATCCTTGATTTACCTCGTGTACATTGCTCCAGCTCCCTCCCACCCCCTCCCTGCTTTCCACCCAAGTCTCATTTTAGAAACTAACGACTAGCTTTATCTCTTCCTCTTGTTGCCTGGCAACAGCATATCCCGATGGGCACTCCCATCTCCCACAATGCAGTGCTGTAAATCTTTGTAAATGTGTGTTGATTATTATGTAGAGAAAAAGGAATGGGTTATGATATGCACCAACAAAAATCCTGTGTTAATGAATTCAGTGAATAATAAAAAAAAAAGTTCCGACAGAAGTAACGACTTTTCCTCAAAACGAATCAGTTACCAGTCCGAATGTGCCTGCTATGCCACTGTCAACTGTCCACAGGGTGTAACCGATTCAATAACTGATTTATTTTCATCAACAAAAGCTATTTATTGTTCTTAATATAATCATCTGTAAAGAGGGTTTTTGTCTGACTGTTCAGGTAAACCCAAACAAATAAAAAGGAACCTTTTGTAAAATCTAATGTTCTTCTGTATCGTGTGGGTAATGGAAATGAGTCTCTTTAGTGTGGCTCACCTCTTTCAGCTCCTTTCCTTTTCATTTCTCCAATTCCAGATCTTTAATCATACCAATTCATGCATGTAAATAAACTCCCATGCTTCCAAAGCTGCAGATGCTCAGCTTTTTCTCCACATTCTTGCAGCACCAAGGACAAAAGTTCCACCGCACTAATGAGACTACATTTCTGGCAGCGAAAAAACAAAACAAAAACACACTTGCACAAATCTGCTTTCAAAATGTATGTTTTTTTTCCTCAAATGTTTCATAAAACAACTTATGTAAGGCACATGGGTTTTTGCAACAATGACAGTAAAGCGACACATGCACAGGTAGAGTTGATGGATTGCTGAACGGGCCTACTGGGGCTCAGGAGGTCAGTGGGCCCTTGGGCCAGAGCCTCATTTTGAAGTGACAGTTAACGTTTCTTGTTGAGAGTCAATCAAATAACTATAAAGGGGCACACAACGACCACAAAGAGACACGTAAGGCTACAACAAAGAGACGCTTAAGGACCATAAGGAAAGATAAACCCTCAACAAAATACATAAACCAACCACAAAGAGAGAAACAACTACATGTACAAAGGGACCATGCAACTTCAACTTTAGTCAGGATGCACTCCTGAGAGATGGGGGGTCTTTTACATACTTGTGCCCAGGGGCCCATTGTTTCATAATCTGTCCATGGAGGAACAACAGTATTTGAATAGTGTTACAGCACAGGTTATCATAACCACACCATACAGCCTCTTTGAAAAGCAGTTTAAGGCTTAATATTCCCCACGGGTTGGCTTGTGAGAAACAAAAGTCGGACCATGGCTCATAGTTTTTAAACTGCCAAATTAGATGGTAAGAGATGGTAATGATTCAAAACTCCAGAGACTTACAGCTATAAAAGTGACAAAAATAACAGAGAAAACACTAAAGTACAGCACCATGTACCACTACAAAAGACACTTCTGATGCTTTTCCAAACATTTTCTTTATCTTTACGTACTGTTGTTGGAGCTTGGTGGCCTTACTCAGTGTGTTGTATTACAGTACCTGTGGTGAAAAGGCTCAATTATTGCTCATATTTTCATATGTAAGTGGCTTGTGAAGCAGACAGATGGCTATTACAGCTACTTTGGAATATAAAACGAGATGAGATGCTTAAAAAATGGCTGCACTTCCAAACAGACTGGAGTTAAAATGACACAAAATGAAGTTTAGCAAAAAAAAAAAAAAAAAGGAAAAAAAAAAGCCAAAAGCCAATATGATTTTCTTATGTAAGCACAGTTTTCTCCTATAAATAATTTGTCTTTTGTTGAACACATTATTCCATTTTGAAAGCTTATACTGTAGACCTTAGAAAAATATCCCTTTGGCATTTTTTGTTGCTGTAAAACATTTGACAGAGAAAAGTACGTGGCTAAAACATGCGTATTGCCTTTTATCAAAAAGTATCAAAAGCCACTATATATATAAATATAAATATGTACAAAACAGTCAATCCGTCAAAGAGGGTATGAATGCAAGTTTTTGACTTCTGTTGCTACAGAACTGAAATGCATTTCTAGGGATATTCTCTTACAAGTCAAATTCAAATATGTATCACACCTCAGGCACTGAGACAGAATATTAGAAATGCATGGGACGCACTTCGAATGGGATTCGGTGACAAAGGAACAAAGATATGGGAGGTGGAAGCAAAGTGCTACAATAATTGTGTGTATTCTCTTCCTGCAGATTTAGAAATGAAAAGAAGAAGAAAAAACAAAAGGAAAAGAAAAAAACTAAAAAACAGAGGAGGCCAGAATTAATCAAGGACAAGAAAATACATATTGTGATTCTTGTCACCTCCCCTGGGTTGTTTGAAAATGTACAAAAGGAGTGAAACACTGTGAGAAAACAAGAGGCAGTAATATAGCAGTGAATTGGCATTCATAGGGAAAAAGAATGGTGCAATAAAAATGTGCTGCTGGTGTGTCTTGCAGGCCTCAGTTCCAGTGGGGCCCTTAGAACAAAATTGTGGATTTTTGCTCAGAACTACAGCAGAAGCGTGTGGGTAAATTTTTACAACTCAACAACAGTGGCTGCTCCTTTATGTCATCAAATTCAATAACGTTGGATCATGGCCTTTGGTTTTGTCTTTTCTGTAGTGTCTTTGCTTCAGTCCCCCCCCCCCCCACCCCCAACTGCCCCTCTCCTCCATCACCTCTTGCCCTCTACCAGGGGCCCTTCATAGGTGGGCCCTTGGGGCTGTATTCTACTTGATGGCTCATACAGTCACCAGGATTACACCGGCCATCATTTCCCTTTGAACCCTGCTGTCCAGGAGGTCCTGGGATCCCAGGAACACCCTGCTGGCCAACAGGACCTGGGGGTCCCATCTTACCGTAGCCAGGAGAACCTGGGACACCTGGGAGAGTGAAGACAATACAGAGAATGTTACAATCAAGCCAGTATAAAAGCAAGACATATTAAAAAAAGACAAACTATATAGGTAATAGAGTTACCTCCTGAGAATTGGATGAGAGCTCATACTATTTCAACTTTTTTTGCCAACACACATTGTGAAATAAAAGTTTCTCGAATTCACAGTTTAGTTTTTGTACGAATTTAACAACCAAGGCACAGTGAGAGGTGTTGCACAGAGCCAGGCTAAAGCTTCCTGGCCTTTATGTCCACACATGAGAGTTATATAACAGTCTCATTAATAGCAAAATAGCTAATTAACAAAACTCCTGCCGTTTTTAATGCATAATAGAACTTCAGGAGTGAAGTTTGCAACCCAAATGCAATTTGATAACTGGAACTGATGTAAGATAAGATTAAGTGATCTGGGGCCGTATTCACAAAGCCTTTTATCTTACCGCTAGGAGTGCTCCTAACTTTCGCTAAAAGTTTTTACGTAGGAGTTTTTTCTTAAAAGCTATTCACAAAGCTGCTGAGACCTACTCTTACTAAGGATAAATCACTAAGAGCAAACTAAGAGTGACGCCCGGGTGACGCCCCGTTGCTATGGATTACGTCAATTCTCGTGCACGCATTAGAGGCGCTCAACACAGTGATTGGTTGTTGAGTGCCGGCGGCGCATCCCCCCCCCCTCCTCCTCCTCCTCCTCCTCGCCGCCGCCGCTCCGTTGCACTTTTTTTTTGCGTCAGGTCCGACGGGACGTTTAGATGCTGTGAGTCCAAACCACTCTCTCTGCTGCCACGTTGGAGTTGGGCTCTGAACTTTCTGTCCATTGGTGTTTCTCTCTGCCATCGGCATCTTCCTGCTGCAGTTTTTGTCACGTCTCACTTTTACTCCAGCAGTGAGTGACACTGCAAATGACACGCCTATAATGGTCAGTGCACCCACTCGCAACCCCCCCCCCCCCCAACACACACACACACACACACACACACACACACACTAATATTATAGGCTATGGTGATCATAATAATGATGAGAAAAGAAAATGCATGTATCCTTAAGCTGGACTCGAACCCAGGCTGACAATAATTTTGGTTTAATGGGGAGGTACTCTATGACATGAGCTATATTAGTCATTACTATTACATCTAGTGCGCACCAACTTAAAAAAAATATTTTGGGCTCACATCGGCATGATTGCATCGCAGCATCGCAGTTATTATTGTTGTTATTGGACAGTCTGTTACCGTCACTACTCCCGTTTTATAGCGAAAATGTTGTAGATATTGTTGCTGTAAAAAAAAAAAAAAGACAAAAAGGCACTTTGGGCATCAAAGGGCAAAGGGGCAGGTGCTGCAACACCCCCCCTCTGCAGCAATTCCAAATTGTCTCCAAAACATTTACCTGGCTGCAGCCGTTTCCGATTCTTTGTGAATAGGTCTTACTGAGTTAGGAGTCCTCACCAGGAGTTTTAAGCTCTCCCTGACTTAGGAGCTACTTTTAGGCTTAAAATACTTTGTGAATTACTCTTATTTTAAAAAACTAGGAGTCCTAAATTTAAGACTGACACACCCACTTTTTTTAGGAGTAGCTCCTAAATTCGGCCCTTAGGAGCTACTTTTAACCCTAAGATGCTTTGTGAATACGGCCCCAGATAAGATAAGATTTTACACACTTCCATACATTGAGTTATAGGTATAATGATGTTATTATCATGTCATCAGAGGACCAAATGGGAAACATGAGATGGACAGTAACATCCTAATTTGATCATTGGATGTGAGTGCTGGGTTTTTAAAAAAAAAACTACTTGTGAACTCAAATGAAAGCTGCACCATGTCAAGTGCAGATGCTAATTTACTAATTTAGCAAATGTTTATCTGAACTTTGTGATGATTAAGAGGTCTGAGATTTTGTTTTGGGTGATTACCAGCATGGTAATTTCAATTAAGACAATTTCAGAATGCTGAAGAGTTGCTTTCATAACATCTTTTAAGTAATTAGCATCATTTATGTGACATAATGTTCATTATATAATGCCAGCTAGGGGTTTGGGATCAGGTGCAGCTTTGACACGTGTGTAAAACACTGTGAATACCAGGCCAACTGATGTAAGTGCCTCAATAAAGTGTGACAGAAGAGAGGATTTACTGCAGCTGAAATTGCAGTTCACGTATGAAATGATATGATAGTCACAATGTACTAACTAATGGGTTTCTGGTAATTAGCTCAAACCAAATGACCATCACTGTACTATGTTATCTGTACCAGTGGGGTACATTACCTGGTGCTCCTGGGGGTCCTATATCTCCCATCTCTCCAATACCCTTGTCTCCCTTTTCTCCCGATGGTCCTCGTGGTCCTGCAGAAACAGTTGTACATTTTGACCAAATGAGAAGTCAGTTCACCATAACTAAACAAAGACATGTCACCAACATGGCACTATGGGTAAAAGGTTCACCTGGAGGTCCTTGTCCTCCTGGTCGGCCTTGTCTGCCAATCTGTCCCGGGAGGCCAGGTGAACCCGGGAGTCCCGGATTACCCGGAGCACCGTCTTTCCCTGGGGGCCCGGGCCGACCTGGGGATGCCACCATCTCTACTGGCGTTTGCATGCGGGACAAGTAGTAGGCCATACGCTCTGGGAAGGGGAAACATGCAATAACAAACAGTGATTCCACAGTGGTTAGAGCTGTGGGGTCCCAGAGGAAAAATGAAAACAATTCTTTGAAGAGATAAACATCTGCAGATAAAAACATTGCTACAGCGTTGAAATTGTGACATTATTCACAGCAAACATTCACACAACAGTTCCAGAGATTAGCAAATGTCCTCACCATCAAAGATCTTAATGACCTGCTGTTGGATGAAATTTTTGATTTCATCATAATTGACTACAGCCTGTGACAGGAGACAAAAAAAGAGAAAAAGCCAAACTGCAAACATTAATCAAGGCAGATAATTAAAAAATTCATTATTTACGAGAGCAGATGGAGCCAGTGAACGCCTCTGGCCACCGCACTGATTGAAGTGATTAAAAGTTAAAATTAAAATAAAAATTAGACGGTGCTGTTAGGTGTAGTCAAGCTGTATCTCACGTCGTTTCCTGGAGACCCTGGAGTTCCAGGCGCCCCGGGGGGTCCTGCTGAGCCAGGGCTTCCCCTCTCCCCTCTGGGTCCCACTGGGCCAATCAGAGGCATGGCGTCTTTTGAGGAGTGGAAACCTCCACCACCAGGAGGTCCTGGTCTGCCTCGCTCCCCTGGAGCACCCCTCTGCCCTTGGGCCCCAGGCTCACCCTGAGACAGTCACACACAAGGTAGAGGGAAAAACAAAATTAGCACGCTTCAAACTAAACAAAATAAAACTCTTATATTACTCCAGTATACTCCTGGAAAATTCATCATGTTGTTATATTCACTTGATTGATGTGGCACACACACCACTTTACTCTTCTTGCCCTTTACTCTTCTTGCCCTTCCATTCAATTACATTAAACATGAGGCTAAAGCCAGGAATTGTTTACTGTAAATTAGCAATGGCTAATCCTGAGATGCATCACGGACATTATTCTAGAGAAGAAGCAGGGCCTTCAAACACAGCTGCAGGCCACATCTGTATCACTCCCACCACAACAGTGACAGCCCACCATTCAGGTTGTGTAAATACACTCAAAATAACAACAACACAGCACTGCTACATTAGCGACAGTGATTTATCGAGGACAAAGCAGCCCATAATGGACGTCTAATGTTTACATGTCACCGACAGACAAGCGGCCCTTGAAATAGAGAAGAATAGAGGAGTCCGTTCTTGTCTTTCTCCTCTGTTCTCCTCCTCTGTGCAGCTAAAACCCTGACAATGCCGTCCTGTCAGTGTGACAAATAGCCTCATCTAGCATCTCCTCTCATGCTTAATAGCATTATCCCAGAGGCAGGAGAATAACTTTATCACTGTATCCACCTACAGTACTGTATGCCAGCGCCTCAGGAGAGATCCAACAGGCTACAGTATGTAGCCACAGAGGGCTAGCAAGCGGCCGGCTGCCAGTTTGAAGAGGGGTGAAGTGGGGTGAGGAGGAAAGAGGATGTCGGTGGGGGGGGTCAGAGGGTTGGTGCACTGATGACTGTGTTAAGTGTGGGTGCTGAGTGGGCAGAAATGGAGGGAGGAAGTGTGTTCAGCGCTGTGGTGTGCTGGCCCGAGTCTTTCTGAGCTCAAGGCGAGAAAAAACGGACATGTCGCTGTATTAAGATGGTCTGTGGAGGTAATGGATGGTTGATGCTCAGTTTGTCAACACAAACACAAACGTGCTGAGTCAGCTCTTACCTTTTGACCTGGCTGCCCGCTGTCTCCTGGTAAGCCTGCTGCTCCCTGTCAACACAGAGAAATAAATATCCATCAAAGAATGAAATATACACATCACAACATCAATCTCTCTCCATTATCCTTTAATGGGGACAAACACCACACCCAGACATTACTCACATCTTTACCAGCAGCACCATCATTGCCCGGCTCGCCCTAAAAGACAAAGTCAGAGCGGGAGGAAAGAAGAATAAGTGAGACATAGCAGCTTGGATGATAGTCAAAATGACTTCAATTTTGAGGGATTAAATTTGTAAGTAGACATATTTTGAGAGATACTAACCATGCGCCCTGGGTGCCCAGGTGGTCCCGGGGGCCCAACCATCCCAGGGAGACCTCTTTCACCCGACTGGCCCTTATCTCCCTTTATACCCTGGCAAGAGAGGTAGAAAAGAGGAAGAATTTAGATTCTCTCCTGCTGTTTGCACTTTTGGCAGCACGGCAGAATTTCAACTGTGTCTTGTTTCACCTTTTCTCGCACATACAGACATAAAAATCAACAATATACAGCAATAATAATACATAACACATAGTTTGGACACTTTCTAAGACATATTAATTCTAACTCCTGAATCTTTAAATTAAGTTTCCAGATCCTTGTCTATGGTCATTAATTTTTCATCTGTTTATTTTCTTTTTCTTTTTTAAGTGCAGAGCTGCTGTAATTATTTACAATAATCATAATTAATGATTGTATATTTGTCATCCTTTGAACACAATAGTTTATCTTGCTCTGACTTTTCCTCATTCCCCCCCTGGAAACATTAGATTTTTAATTAATCTTATTTAATCACCCCAGTCTGGATTTACAGTGTTTTTCTTACCACTCCTGAAGGACCAGGAGGTCCTGGAGGTCCAGCTGGACCTGTAGGGCCCTGATGGGGAAAGTAAACACACGTGATTTAAATGACACACTATACAACTATAGATCACCAGTATATAGTAAGGTTAAAATGGCAGTTAACTTACAACATGGCCAGCGGGTCCAGGTCTTCCCTGAGTGCCTGGGGTACCAGGATCACCCTGGAAAGGTCACAAATTACATCTGACTGTGATATCTGGATTTACGTACAGTACATGTTCTCTCTAATGTTTATATTTTCTATTGATATGAGAAAATAGTGGAAGACAAAAAAATACTCACCTCATGTCCCGGTCTGCCTGGTGCCCCATTTGGACCCACGGGTCCAGGTTCACCCTGGAAACGATGAGACAGTAATGAAAACATGGCAGAGCGCATGCATCACTCCTCTGCCAGTGAGGAGCAACAGGGAGCACAGTAATAAATCCCTGGTGTTTTCATGAAATATCATCTTGATAAAACCACTTGCTTTAATGAACAAGCAACAGACAGTGAATCGACAAACAGACAGGCGTAGTGCGATGGGAGAGCAGTGAGTTGTTGGCTAACCTTCTGTCCAGGGAAGCCAACATGGCCAGTTTTCCCCTTGAATCCCTAAGGAGAGACATCAAAGAGCATGAGACTGGTACAGTATCAAAATTCACAAAGTTGAGGCTGCCAAAGAACAGGCAGACATGTCTTTGAAATCTTGAACACCTGCTCTTGGGTGGAACACAACTGAGATACGGGGAAGGAAATGAAAAAGAAATAAGAGGGACGTAGAAAGCAGCAGCTCCTTTCTTCACTGTGTGTGAATATCACCATCTCAGCCGTGTCGATATAAAAGACGGAGTTAGAAAGATCTGAGTAGAACACAGGAAGCTTAGAAGTTTTCAAAGTGTGTCCCATTACTAGTGACATTTACGATATTATGGATGAGTTGAGCAAAACATCATGAGCAACAGCCCATGCTCATTTGCATAGCAGGCTGTTGGTGAAGCTATACAATATGGGCAAGAATTAAGCTTTCGTGAGACTTTTCTCCACATGTGCAGAGCAGCAAACATTCTCTCCTTTGAATAGCTTCATAAAGACTTTCAGTGACAAAGATTTAGTCATGTCTGCTTTACATACTAGCCTGCTGTTTGTGGAAGCGGAAGGTGAGCTATGCTAATGCAGTTGTAATGCACTGTATTAAAATGCCTAATGCCTTATGCATCACCAAAACAAGCTACTGTACTGTATGTGAAAAATAATGAGGCCATTCCTGCTTGGATAAACACGACATTTACATTTATATCCCGGGACATCATGTCTTACTAACTAGTCTTGCTTGTGGCTTTACTTAGCCTTGGAGCTACATTCTAACATTAGATTTTAATGAACACAAATTAATGTGCTTGTTTGAACTGTCAGTTTTTAAGGTATTTGGTATCAAAGGCAAGAAAAACAGCATTGAATTTGCCAGTACTAAATTTTGTAATGTTAACTCATTTGAGTCACAACATATTGTGGTCACCAATTATACTGGTCACTGTCTAGGTGATTGTGAATATCTATACCAAATGCCACGGCGATCCAAACTGTGGAGACATTTCACTTAATACCAAAAAATCCTGAGGAAATGCCAGAGGATCATCAAGGTAATCAGGTATAATCCTCTCTAGGGCCTATGAATGCCTGTGCAAAATTTTGTGCCAGACCTGGCTTTCTGTAGATGTTTGGGATATTTCACAGAGGAAGGGAAAAGCTCCTGTTACGCCAGAGGAAAATTCAGGTGACCAATAATCAGAAGGATGCATCATGTGGGGACCTCAAACGTCCATTTAATAGTTGCTGAGATATTTCAGCCTTAACCCAAGTGGGTCACTGACAGATCAAGTGACATTACCATCTATATGGCTATGATGCTAACATGGCATGACTGGTCATGAATTAAAGGCTTTTTTGTCATTTTAATCTCGTGACTGTGAGTCTGAATAGCTAAAAGGAAATATTACAAATTATTCATACAAAACATGAATTGTATTGTGCACAGTATTAAAAACAAATTTTGCTCCCTTTTGGTGGCAGCATATACACGCATACATGCATCATAATACTTCTCATACCTAATTCATTGTTTTCGTTGTTTTCTGCACTGAATAGATAGAGCATCAAACGGTCATGTCAATGTTATGCTGATGGTGATACTCACTGGGATTCCTCTTGGTCCAGCAGGGCCTGGAGGGCCTGTTTCTCCCTGACAACGAAAAATAGCCACTGTCAAAGGTCAACTAATAAATGCATGTCTTGCACATTACTCACTATGGCTTCGCTACATTGTGTGTTTGGATATTCTCTGCATGTGTGTGGGCATGCCATCCATGTGATGCATGGGCGTGCCTTACCCGCAGGCCTGGTTTACCATCTTTCCCATCGAATCCTGAAATGCCAGGGGGGCCCTTTGGATGCAAACACAGAGACAGATGTGGATTCTGAACAGCATACAGTTCTCACACACACACACACACACGCACACACACATGTAAAATACATGTACCATCAATCCTGGGGAGCCTGGCCGGCCTGGGGGTCCAGATGATCCCTGAGACCCTTGGACACCATCGTTGCCCTATGAAAGCAGGAATCTTCAGTACAGTAGAATAATCGCTTTGGATGGAAAGACAAGGTGTGTTAAGGTGTGTTTTGTACTCACTCTTTCACCTTTGAGTCCTGCGACCCCTTCCCTTCCAGGTTTGCCAGAGGGACCTGGTGCACCCTAAAATGATACACAGTAAATCTGAAAAGTCCCTCCACTCATTTATAAAAAACAATTTGTGACAAAGAAGCTAAAGTGTTGTCATACCGGTGGTCCTGGGAAGCCCGACTGTCCTTGGAAACCCTTCAAATAAAAGTAGTGACATGTAACTGTGTTTCATTTGTTTCAGTCACATTTTCCCTATTCAATGCATGTAAAGTGTTAGTGTGTGTTATACATGTAGATACCTGTTCTCCTTTGGTACCAGGAGGCCCTGATGGTCCTGTGTCTCCTTTAATGCCCTGTAGATGCAGATTGGCTCAAGTTATGACGCAGTTATTGAACTTTGTAATGATAAAAGAAGAAGCCAGACCTGAAAATGTTGCTAAGCAAAATTCATGATGATGCACTGACCGGTGAGCCAGCTTGTCCTTGATACCCGGGGTTACCAGGAGGACCCTGCAGACGGAGGAAAGTACAGATTCACAAACTGCAGATTCATTGTGAGTTACGTAACTGGGCTTAGTTAGTGGCTTACTGATTCTCCTTTCTGACCACCGCTTCCTGGGCTCCCACGTTCACCCTTCAGCCCCTGACAAATAAAACCGGCAGTGAATCAATGTCTGCTCACATCAATGTAGCCACCTATCCATCCGTTAAAGTTGTAAGTTTGTTGTCAATGCCACAGTTATAATGAGGCGTCAAGAGTAACTTACTGGCAGCCCAGGCGGCCCCATGCTTCCCGGATAGCCAGAGGTCCCCGGAGGGCCCTGAGGTAAAGATCATACAGTCAATCATACAAGGAAACCAATTATTTTCCTACATGTTATAATTTCAAGGCAATTGATTGGCAGATAGTTACCTGCTCGCCCTTCAATCCTGGAAGGCCAGATTCCCCTCTCTCACCCTGCTGACCCTGAGAATGACGGGAGAGAAGGATTATTAGAGAATGAAGGACAGGGTGTGATACGTATGTCAGGAAGAGGTAGAAATAAGCCACGAGGCAAGTCAATATCAAATAGAGGAAATAGCTAACAGGCTTGGATCAGCTCCTTCAGGGAATGCCTACATTTGAGTTTGTCCTTTTGCTCTGCACCTCCATGAGTCTTCAGGATGGTGATGTTCACAGGCTGAACGCTGCCTTCAGAGACCAATTTGTTAATTTTTCTTTTTCGAATAAAGGGCATTGATTTTCGAGTGTTTCCTCCCTTACGCTCTTATTCAAATCCTAACAATACTGCAGATTTGATTAAGTAATTTATCTCTTTATGGCCATGCTCTTTCATCAAACAAACATAAAACAAAGAAAAATGAGCAGTGTGCCGGTGTAGTTACCAAGCAACAAAATGCCCGCTCCACTTCTGTCGTGCATAGACTTTCCACAGAATGATCCCTCGATGTATCGAAAACGTATATTTCACAGTCTATTAATTTGACATAAATATTAATATGCATGTGCGAGTGTGATCTGTCGCCTAGCAACAGCGGCTGCAAGTGTAAGACAGATGAGCGCTGTGAGGAAAGGAAGGAGAGAAGTTTTGAAAAATGAGAAAATAAGAGAATGTCAGAGGAAATTGAAGCTACTTTCATCATTATTATTATTACATTGAAACCGTGGGAGCTGCTGCAGAAGCTGTTTACCTCACGTTGTTAATGTGAATTGTCCTTTTAGAACTTATAAATGAAACTGCACTTCAAAAACAAGTAAGACAGTGTGAGACGCAAGATTTAGTAGCTTGATTGCTTTTTACTTGAGAACGATTATTGACTGTAAATTAGAGAAAATAATTACTAATTGATCATGCTGAGAGGAAACTAATTAGTAGCTGATCATTGTGAGTAACTTCACTGCAGTGAATATGAGTAATATATTCAGCAGCGGGGTCACATCTCTCTCCCTCTCTCACACAAACAGACACACCACTGCACCCAGCAGAATCTAGCACCTGCTATAAAGTGCTACTAGACTGAAAATGGATTCCATGCAGCGTTCACATGGCTCATCCATTTAGTATCTCTATTCTCCTAAAAAAAATAAATCTGTATGAGGAGGAAGAGAGAGAGTGGGGTGGGGGGTGAGCTCTGACTCTACAGCAGCGGCGCTCCGACTCTCCATCACTTAGACAAGGGAGTAATTGAACAACTGGAGAAAGAGACAACCAAATCATTTCCTCGTCTGAAATAACTTTCATTAAAGAGCCACGGAGAGAAGCGGGGAGGATGGAGAGATGGCAAAGAGGGGACAATCAGGGGCTCCTTGATTTAAAAGTGAGATGATCCGTATTTGAGAGAAAAAGGCAAAAAGAAACAGAGGCACAGATGATATTAAGACACTAAAAGCAGAGACGGAAAGTCATCACCACATACATTTCCTCAAGTGGTGTACTTAGGCCCAACTTTAAGGTACTTGAAGACTGCTTGAATGTTGAATGTCATGCTACTTTATAGTTCCATGTCGCTAGATTTCAGCAAAAAAAATGATTTTGCTTTTATTCCGCTGCATTACTTTGACAGATATTTTGCTTTGTTACAAATTAAACTAGTAGACTCCAGACAAAAAGCAGTCTCAGCAGTTGCTGGGGTCTCTTGTCACATTTCAGAAGCTGTTGGCAGTTACCAAGGAGACATTTACCCTCTGCTAATTGTGAGATGGCTCAATCTAAAAAAAAAAAAAGTAAGTTCAAATAGTCAAATTAGAGAACAGGAAAAAGTGAGAAGAGACAAAAAATAAAAATAAAAATCAATCTCATTTAATGAATCTCATAATTCCACAGATTTATTGTGACCCTCTGCGAGGCGGATATGGGTGAAATTAGTGCCACTTTGATCAGCTACAACAGTGAAATACTAATTACACAGTGACAAATTTTACATCCTTTTACTCAAGTTAGATTCTAGACTGACCTGGTATTCAGTATTTTATTCTAGGAAAGAAAAACCAAGAAAATGACATTAGAATTAAAACTTACGGGTAAACCAGGTCGGCCCTGTTCACCTGGGAAACCAGGTGGTCCCTGTGGACAGAAAACCATGAAATTAATTTTGAAAACATGAAACAAGTCAAACAAATAAAAACACTATTCACACTTCTGATTGTGTATGTGTACTGGTATGAATCAGTATTGAACAGATGATTGTGTCAGACTACCTTCTATAATGTTTTCAGTCAGAACAGTAGGGGGCTCTGTGAGCTCATGGAAAGTGACAAACACAACCTCTCTTCAAGGCAATTCATATCTAAAGCTCTTAGAGACAAAAAAAACCCAATGGTGCTGTCCTAAAATCAAATTGTTCCCCTCACTGAAGTAATAGAAACCTAATGTAAGGAATGCACTTCCTACTCTCATTCTAAAGTGTAGTAAGTTAGTATATGATGTATTAGAAAACTTTTAAAATCTCCAAATAGGTATTGTAGACATATCCACAGGGTAAATGAGAGTTCCAAAAGAAGAGTACACATCACAGCTTTCTAGTCTGGGCATTGAAGGGTGAGCAGTTGACTCAAATCCGATTTTTGGGGGGACAAATTCAGTGAGAATTTCCTTCCAGTCTGCTGTCTGTTCTGTAGACAGTGAGCGATGACAGCAGTATATACCCCATGACATGATGGCATTGTCAAGAAGGAGAGATGGTTGAGGAAGAGCCACAGAGGAGAAGGTCAGCCGAACAAAAATTGAAAAGTAAGTGCTATGATCAGGCAAGGGTGAAGAGTCATGTTAATATTAGTGAGGCTTTAAAACCCTGGGATCAGGCCTAGGAGAGAAATTCAGCCCTGAACTCATCTACTGGGACTGGCCTACACCCAGAATGACAAGGAGAAGGCCGAGTCAACATAGCCTTGTAAACCAGTCTCCCCGGAAATGGAATTCATTTCATTTCTGAGGGGGAGTCTGGCCTCATCCCCACTGTGAGCGTTTGGGGTGGGCGTTGACAGACAACTTTTGCCGAATCCAGTTGGAAAAACAGCGAAAACGTCTTTTCCTTCAAGAAACTCAACAAGCGCCGACTCTTGCTCTTGTTTAATTGCTGTAATGGATGTAGTAAGAACTTCCCTTGTTGCTGTTTTTAGGCTGCTACTGCTATATTGAATATCTTTGCTGCTAGATAGCTCCGCCGTGGTAAGAGTCACGCAGTGTTGAGACAGGGCTTTGCACCAGTCGGTCCCTGATTGGCCAACGTGCTGTGTCAATCACAGAAATCTGAGCGGCGACGCTGAGGGGCGACGCTGATTGGCTCGTCCTTCTGAGGGTTTCAGGCCAAACGCTCACAGTGGGGATGAGGCCAGACTCCCCCTCAGAAATGAAGTGAAACGCATTTCCGGGAGAGGCTGGTTTACGAGGCTAGAGTGAACAGAGAGTGATGGGGCTGGTAGAACTTTAAAACCTTTATACTGTAGATGTTCTGAATGTCCATGGGTCCACCAGGCTTTGTCACGATGGTCCCGAGGTGAGCTTTGCAATGTTTCACAGAGCCTGTACTGTAGGTCAGAATTGTTTAGTCCTGCATGTTTGTCCACACTGATTAGTTACATTCAGGTACCACTGTAAGTGTTTGTGTCTAGCCACATTAAATTATTGGTCAATGGACTTTTGTCTAACTTCCTCATTGCTACAGTGAGATATGTTGTTGCAGTTGGTTTACTGGCTTTGGGGAACTGCCTTACCCGCCTCTCTGCATTAGCTTTACATCAGAAACATGTAGCCCATAATTTTGTGTCTTATTGTTTTGTCTATAAGATGGTGCAATGTGTAAAGGCTTTTATTGTCACAGGAAGCTTGAGACTTGATTCATTTGGATGTACAGTATGCATATTGTAATTCCAAACACTCCTAGATCATACTACCTTAGTTTTTAGTTACCTTAACTACAAACCCACTGTCACTGAAACTTTGGAAAAACACTCTAACCGATTAAATCTCAAACATCTGTGCATTTTTTGATCAAGATATTAGTGCAAGGTTTGAAATTGCCTTGGCTGGAATAAATAAAACAACAGGTGCTCTGAATTCTACCATTGTGTCTCTGCCTGGGTAATGCACCTCCATGGATTTGAAAGGAAGTGGAGCTTCTGAAGGGAAATTAGTATTTGTTCTGCTGCTGAGTTCAACAGTTCGACAGTATTGGCTTACTCCACTGTTTTCTCGCCCAAGTATTCAAATTTCTCTTCTTTTAACAGAGCTAAAATGATCTAGATGTAATGATCGAGACAAAGCCTTACCATGTTTCCTGGTATTCCAGCTGGACCTCTCTCCCCATGTATACCCTGTAATGAAGATGTAGAGAGAAGGTTCATCCTGAAGTCTGTGTAGTCATTTGGGTATGCATATATACACAAATGCAGGCATACATATGGACTCTCCTAAAACAGAGACAGACTTACTGGCTGTCCTGGAGATCCAGGTGTTCCTGGAACTCCGGGTGCTCCTGTGCATGGTTTATCACCGCTCTGTCAAGAAATAGTGTCCATATTTACACTGATTATCCACACTAACTTGATCTTATGCATCTGTGTCATGTTACTGTTTCCCTTTGATTTTTTCCTTTTTTGGTTTGGTTTCTTATTCTGTTAAGAAGAGTGCTCTATAATTAATGTTTATTCTAATGATAATGATGATAATTATATTCTATAGAAGACAATCTCTGCTGACCACTGCTGGTGTCTCCTGCTCCCTCTGCAGTCTCTCCAAACACTGCAAGCAGACAAGAGAATAAGTGATCAAAGTACTTGCTTCTCTGCTGGTACTATTATGTCAAGAGTGACTACTCACGTCAAGCCATGCAAACTTAAATACACTGCAAAATGAGGGATACTCATTGTGCATTCATTGAAACCCAATGAAATAGTAATTCTAATTTTAAGGAGATTTCATATGATTCTGTAGTGGGAGAATCATATAGTGAAGCTGAAAATGTTTTGACAAGAAACACCCAGTAACTCCAAGTCTCACCCTGTCACAGCCGTCCAATGGGGTTACACCAGGCTTTCCCTGATCTCCTTTTTCACCCTTGGCCCCAGACAGGCCTGGCACACCTGGCAAGCCCTGGGAGCAGCCCCCAATACAGTCTTCCTGTGTTATAGAACATACATGTGCTCATAGAAACACACTAAGGCATACATAGCAAGAGTTTTAATGCAAAAACTAGCAAAGCAAAAGCATAGAAAGTTCATGAATATAAACCCTATTACCCTGAATGCATCATTTTACTGATTAACTTACATCCTCGCTTGGGCCAGATTGGTCCTGAGGAAGCTGGTGTGGTCCAGGGCGGACCTAAAAAAGGGTGCATGGAAATGGAAACTGAATTAATATCAATTAAAGATTTTCTAATTATGAAAAAAATGATCCAGAGGAAATCATATGAACAAAATTGTCACTTTTCTTTAAGGTCCACAAATCAAAACAAATTTCCCCATTGTCGTGAAGTAGGATTTCTTTAAGGACCATGACACTGCAATGACATCACACCCAGCCTCAAACATAAAATCATTTTTGCTTTACTCTTTACCCAAACCCTTGTGTGTATTTCTGATAATAACTTTCTAAAAAATATTTTTATATTGCCCAATTCCCCCACTACACAGGTATATTAACCATACATAACTGTTTACCACACAGCACAGTTACACTGTGTAATACTCTTCAACTCTCAGTGACCAAGATCTTACTTTTTAATTCACCATTTAATAACAAAGCCCGATGAAGCTGTAGTCTGTATGAACGCCAACATTTCACTTCTTACGCTATTTGCAGATACATGATCGGAATGTGAAATGCAAAACAATCACTGATACAGACAGATAAAGGAAAAAAGAAAAAAACGTTACCCAGTAATAGCCTGAGGGTGTAAATTAATAGTGTCGAGCCGACACCAAAAATGTAAAATTCATAGTGTGACTAAATAATACAGCACATACTCACATGTACAAATACATATATTGGAGGGGGGGGACAAAGACAAACACCACAATGGAGTTATGTTACGGTCTATTTATCATGAGTTCTGAAATAAAACCACTCACGCCACGCGGCCAATCACATTTAATGTGAAAGGGGATCTGCTCCCTATCAAAGCAGTGGGACCCTTTTCACTGAGAGACTGTCAATAGCACCTGGCCTGGTTTCAAAGTCATTACAAACCTATTTGACATTGTTCAAACTGGAGCCATTAGCTAGAAAGGCTACTTTATGCTGCCTGCTGCTACTGGCTGTTATGCGCGCCCGAGCAAGGCCTTGTGCATTAACAGGCTTGCTCAAAAGAAGGTTCCCTATAATTACATGTCACCGTGCAGCGTTCACTTGTGCTTCTCTCTAAAGGGATCCACAAATTGCTAACTTTGTGATTTTTCTGAGTGGCTTGTTGTTGTGTTTCAAAGACCAAGCAATTTTTCATAGTCCTTAGAGCCATGCTGACACTTTGAGTGACAGCTCTAGTACCAGAACAGTGGAAGAAAGTTTACAGTACTGCTTAATGTAGCAACAGGGCCTGGGACATGAGTGGAAGTTGAGTGTATGGAGGACAGAGGGCGCCAACTATTCCACACTTTAGTCAAACCTCTTAAAGTGAGAAATAATGTTAAGCAATTCAGCAAGTTTTAAGCAGGTTTTAAGGTTTTAACCTATGATGTCTATCACTCTGCGGTGACTATAACCATAGAGAAAATGCATCAATATATGGGGTCAATGGACACTTGTGCAGAAAGTTTCTGTAAAATGAGTCTAAAATCCACTCCCCTCATCCACTGAACTTTGAGTCTCTCCCTTTCTTCCATTAATCTGCTACTTTAATTCTTGTGCTGAAGGTGAAGATCCCCTTGAGTGCTGGCTAGAGATCAGCATTGATGTTCCCTTAATGAAATTAAGCCATCATCAGAGTTGAAAGAAACAAAACTGACACCATAATACTGTCCACAGATCAGTTTGCCACACTGCACCTCGTTTCTCCACTTTGATGTTGTCCTTGTACCTTCTGCCACCAAACAAACTTTGTCCACAAGACACAAGACACAATGTGAATGATCTCTGAGGCCAGATCTACAACAGGATACAGTTAATAAAAAAAAGATACATTCCTGATATGTATATAGACTGTATTTTTGCAAGCTTTCTTATCACGATTTGTCCCTCGTCATTATTTCGATATTTCCAAGTCCGTCACTTCCTTCAACATCATGACCCCAACTTTCCATACATAACATCACCTTCTGGTCTAGATGATCTGCTAAAATCACAATTCAAGACTAAAGATTATCTCAACCTCCTTTTCAAAGATTAGAGCAGATTGGGTGAATGAGCTGGGGGAAGACTTGGAAACCAAACTCAGTACCTCCTGTCCAAATTAAACGTTATACAATTCAAAATTCTACATCAGCAAGATTGGCAAAATCCCAAACACAGATGCAAGCTAAACAGCACTTAACACATATGTTTTGGTCATGTCCATTGGCAACCTACTGGTATACCATCTTTAAAACGTTGTCAGAAGCATTGAGTCCTTCAACCCAATGCAGTTATGGCCATATTTGGTAATTTTAAAGAAAAGCCATAAAAACATAATTGCCTTTACGACACTACTTGCACCTTTCAAGAATATTATTACATTGGAAATCAAAAAATCCACCCAAAGTGTCTGTGTGGTTTAGTGACTTGACACAATTCATACAATTAGAAAAGATAAAGTACACTCTCAGGGGGTCTAGGGACAAATTCTTTTCTGTCTGGAATCCGGTGTTAAAACATTTAAGTGAACTTAAGACTCCCACTTAATTGACCACAACATCTTGTAATTAAATCCTTGTTCTTATTTTGTGCACAGCTTAAGTGTTGGCGAACTCATGTTTGTGCTTTTTCATTTTCTTATTATTATTATTATTTCTTTATTTTTATAAGATATTTTTTTCAGGACTGGTGTCCCATCATGTTTTATATATATATGTATAAAAAAAAAAGAGAGCATTGTGATACTTCTTTGTGCTTTTCTATGTATATTATTGATGATGCTCAATAAGATACATTCCTACATATTTCATGATGTGTCATTATGAAATATGCAGGTATATGCATCAATAGATACCAACCTCTTTTTCAATGCTGTGTGACACAAACCAAACTCAGCCTGTCCTTTCTCTCACATCAGCTCATCCTTAAACAGCACAAAAGCAGCCATTCTGCTCAATGTGATTTCACAGGGATGAATTTTCCTCTCCTTTCACAGGTGTGATAGTAATATTTCATGCCCTTTTATTACTTTATTTCTTCCCTTAACTGACCTCAACATTTTAAAATCAAATTAAGGACACATGGAAGAACAGGAACTTCTTTTTTATGAATACCACTTCCTGACACATACTAATTCTGTGCTTTTGCATCATTTATACATGAGGCCCCAGATCTCCTCCTTTTCTCTCTAATTTTACTTACGATGTGTCCAGGCAAACACGATTTCCCCGGTATCCCGTCGTTTCCGGGGATACCCTGAAAGAAGGAACTGAGGTTGAACTTATCGGTTGCCAATAAAGGGCTAGCCACTCCCATCTTCACCAGTGCTCAAGGTAGAGTCAAAGGGTCAGGATCAAAATGGTCAAACCTGTTCCCTCTCCACAACAATCAAATTAATAAAAAAAAATCTCAAAAAGATTGCATTTAAAAATGCAAATTTAAAAAAATATCCAATCTATTTGGGTTAAATAATATTAAAAATGCCCCCTTGTCATTGACATGACCTCTTCCATCCAGTTACCATCACCACATCTAAGGTCTTTCTCACACCTTTGACTCCTGTAGCACAGCAACACTTTATTTGAAGGTCTGTTTGAATGACAAACTTCACAGATGTATCAAATCACACTTTGGATAAACAATGCATCGTATTTAAATTTTCAAACTTAAAACCAGACCTCCAAATAACTGTTTATGTCTGAGAAGACATTACCGAAGCTTGCCACCCACAAGGGTTAAAGCTTAAAGCACCATATTATTTGCCTGTTTTAAACTAAGCAACATACTGCATTTCTTCCATGCATATCATGGACCCCTAGAGATGCCAAGCATGTCAAAGCCTTGTTTACATCCCCCAGATGCAAAAGCTGAAAGTCGATATCATCGAGTAGCTTGTTCAATTCAGGCTGATGAAGCAGCTGCTGAATTGAACTGAAGAGACCCCACCCTCCCTCACCATCGTAATGCTCTGTTACCTGAGGACCTTGGATTCCATTAACTCCGTGTGGTCCTGGTGGGCCAGGGGGCCCAGGAGGTCCTGGTGGGCCCTGAAACATACAAAGACATGACCCAAAATGGTATCAGTCAAAGTCAATCACAAGTTAGTGAGTGTAAAACTTTGCAAGGTAAGAAGTGAAACAAAGCTTTCAAACAGAGCCCAAGTTATCAGATTGGGCGACTGGTTGACATATCAGACCTGAGGCCCAGTCTGCCATGCATTTGTTGGAGTTCCTGGAGCTCCCTGGAGGGCAAATGTAGATAAAATCAGAGCAGTACTGATGCTTACGCAAACAGAATTTACAGAAAGTACACAGTGTGTGGTTAAGAATAATGCAACAAATGTCAAAATACAGAAAAATAACCAAGCATGAACATAGGTATTCTGCATGTCCCCTAAAGAAAGGGGTAAAACAAACTGCATTGAAGCAGGATTTCTCTATTGTATGTCTACAATGTGTATGTGTGAAAGCATGTACTCACAGGTCCTCCTGTGCCTGTATGTGTCAGTGTTATGCAGTTGCACTCTCCAGGTTCACCCTGAAATATACATCAAAGAGAAGCACCACAAAAAAAGGATAAAGTGAAAGTCTTTGCACATTTTAAGCAAAGGCTGCGAAACTGAATCCTCATTCAACTTTAAAACCACTGGTTGTGTAGGAAAGTCAGAAGTCTTAGCCTTCAGGATTCTTTTGTTCAGTTTTCGCTAAATCCTGAAATCTTATCTATCAAAAAAGGTACTCATAACTCCAAGGAATGTCTTTCATAACATTTTATGAACAGAAATCATTGCATTAGATGAAATTGTCCCTAAAGCCTAGATGTTGTGCAAGAAAACGATAAATGTGTTGTGCTTTGATGAAAAAAGGGAGTAATTCCTGTAAAAATCTATGACAAGAAGAGCCCACCTGATAGACCTAATTACATACTTGACTCATATCTTTCCTCTAATACAACTAAGGTCTTAAAGTATACATGAGCTTTCCCAGAATAGCTCCAACTTTTAAGACTCCCTAAATGCTACCTCTTTTGGTCATTCTCTCTAACTCTCCCACCTTTTCCTCTTTCTTAACTTTAGTTTTCCATTAAACATAGCCATCACAAAGGCTTCCGCCCCAATATCTTACACCCCTCCTGACCCTTAAGCACTGTCTCCACCACTTCCTCATCTTTCCCACCCTCTCAGTGACAGTGACTGGTGGCTCTAAAAATTCGGTAATTAATAGTCTCACACACAGTCTCTCTTAAGACCCCGAAACTGCTCTTGTCTGCCAGCAACAGTACACTTGTCACCTCCGTCACTACTCTCTCCGTGCCCCGAGGCCCCTGTGTGCATCTGTGTGCCAGCACATGTGTGTGTGTGTGTGTGGCGATATCAGGGGGAGTGGGAGGGTGTTGAACCATCTCTTGCGATTACCATCTGTTCCACCCCCTTATATTAAACCCCTCCAGATCCCTTCATCCAAACAAAACGGTAGACTTACCTTGTCCCCCTTAGCTCCATCACGTCCCTGCAAGAGAAGAAGGCAACACACACACACAAACATTTAGTTAGTCTTGTTTTGTTGTTCCAGAAGAAAGCTCACAGGGCAGTGAACTGAGTGTAGATCAGGGGACAGAAGATGAGATGGGAGCAGACATTGCCCCTGCTATGGATAGAGGCAGACATCCTTGGTTACAAATGATGCCTAAATCAAGGACAATTCCCAAAGAAGCTCAGAGAAAATTAAAACTCTGAACTGATGCCAACACAGAGGCAACAACTCGGTGTACTACTTAAATTTCTCTAACATCTCTTCAAGCTCCTGATGCACATGTATGAAAACATGCAAATTAAATATGCACGGTACATAATAAGACAACTCACAGGTCTGCCATCACCTCCGGGCAATCCCATAGGGCCAGGGGCTCCATCTTTCCCCTGTGCGTCAAAACATAAATAGAAATCAGTATTTGACAATATCAAAGCATGACATCATGACATTTGCAAAGAAGATACGTTAATGTCCTACCGGTGGCCCTTCTACTCCAAAGCCCAGAGGCCCCTGTGGTCCAGGAAGCCCTATATCTCCTTGTGAGCCCTATGAACAAGAAGCACACACTGTGTGAGTCTCAGAGTTTCACTTTGCCACACAGAACAGGGTTCATTTGACTGCATATTGCAATGATATGTTGATTTTCCGCCAATCTATTAATGCTACCTTTTCCCCTTCAGGCCCGATAGGGCCAGGTAATCCTATGGCTCCGGGAGGTCCCTATACAAAGCACAAGACCAAATTAAAAATATGCAGAGTTGAACTGTAGGACTGTGGAAATATGGGTGAAACTTACAACAGGGCCTGGAAGCCCTCGTGGTCCTTCTTCACCCTAGAAATAAATGAAAAGACCAAACAAAAAGGGGATTAAGAATGGGAGGAGATGGAGAGCGGAGTGCGCAGTGAAGATGGGGACTGCTTTCCCCAGGTCAACACAGCATCAAATGAAGATTCCATGACATGATGAATCAGAGGATTTGAAAGCGGATTAGATTTGGATGGTTATTTAAAACCTTGTGACATTTATGTTTTTTTGAGACCTTGGAGGAAGGAAAAATCTAAATGCTGACATAAAAGGAGAGCGTGGTGTTCATTAGTGAGATCCCAGCTGGAGTGCATTCATCTAGAAGCTGTGTGTCTTTCGTGTTTGACAGAGCTGCATTAGTTGTTGTCATTAAACTTTTTTATTGATCCAGATGTGCTTTTTAAAGAGATGTCAGCCTTACTTGAGGTCCTTGAAGGCCGACTCCTGCGACACCAGTTTCTCCCTGCAGGCGGCACAAGACAAGACAGATTAGAATCTGCCAGTGACTCATGAAAAGACACCTAATTATAAACATGATGATACAATAAATAGGCATTCACACCTTGCTTCCTTTGGGACCGACAGGCCCCTGCACACCTGGTAAGCCTGGTTTTCCCTGGAACAAAAACAAGTGATATGACCATCAGTAATGCTCATACTCCAGTGGGGGAGACGTAAGTAACTGCACAGTTCCCTTACGTTTTTGCCAGGCTTTCCTTCTCCTGGGGGACCAGGGTCTCCTCTCTCTCCTTTGGGACCTGGCACAGCTACACCATCACCTACTCCAGTGCCCAGAGAAGGACAGCTGGTACAGGCATCGCCCTGGAAAAAATAAACAAAATTTGGAACAATCATTCTCGTTTTTCTGATGATTCAACCTGGAAACCATTATTGGTCCAGTGGCATCACCTGTAATTGGGCATCCCAGGTGGATGGACCTAAATAGATTTCTACAACACATTTAGAAAGGGATAAAACTTGCTATACAGTATTTTACACTGCCATGAAATAAAAGAAAAGAAAAGAACAGCAGGGTAATGAAAAATTAAAAAAAAAAGTTAAGTTGATCGGACTTAGTTCAGGCACTCTGTACCTTCTCTCCCTTTAAACCCATTAGTCCATCGCGACCAGGCTCTCCGGGCAGTCCTGGTGCTCCAGCAGATCCATCCAGTCCATTATCTCCTCGGTCTCCCGTTTCACCCTGGTAAAATTGAAATACAATGAAAAAAGGATACCCTTTTATGTCCCAGTGCTAACATGAAAAATACATGCTGAAGCCTTTGCACCGGCAACACCAGGGTGCAGTGGTTTTACAAGTACTTGCCCATTTTATTTGTGTTGTGCATCCATAGAAGAATGTCAACAATACATAGTCCTGCAGTTGGTTTCATGGTATGATGACTATTGACTGTTGGTGGTTGGAAGAAGTGTGTTGCTAGAAAGCAAATGTGGATGTGAATAATGTATGGCTTAAAATATTTAAAACCCCTTAGATGGTTGGGCCAGAGGTATTGTCTGGTACATACATCATTCAGGACAATATTAGAGGCTGAGCTGACACCTAATATTTAATAAAAACAATTAGCTGAGATATCATAGATATATCTAACTCTAAAACAAAGATAACCCAGCAACTGTCTGACTTCACACAGTTCCTTGGAAAAGTATCGATGTAACTTAACGACCCAGTGCTCTATTGATGACAAATGTATTTTGCTGTTTGGGGTTGCAGGGAGGGGAGTGATGCATATGTTCCAAAAGAGAGACTTGAAATAACCTGAAATGAGTTTGAGTGCCTGAGCTCCTTTGAAATATTTTTTAAACCCATGCTTGGTAATTTTTCTCAAGACATCCTCGCTGCCAGAAGAAAGACAAATTAGTTGGTAAAGTCTGACTGTCTCTGAAGACCACCAGTGACTCCAGGTCATGCAGTGGGTTATGCAAGATAGACACTGCAAAAAAACCTTGGAAGAAATTTACCTTGTCTCCCTTTGCACCAGCAAGACCTGGTGGGCCCTGTATGAGAAAGTAAAATACAGTTAAAAGTATACAGGTGCATGCATACACACACCACCATCATAATCTGTAACAGTCATCGGCAAGTATTGCAGACGGTAAAATAACTATTGACATGACCACAGGGGCACAAGACGACAGAAGCCAACAGAGATTTATTACACTCAATGTATATTATCATCCCTATTTCACCAAGTAGACAAGTAAAAAACATTGATTGAATAAGACACAACACACAATGGAAGCTTTTCTTTTAAACTTGACTTGTATTTATGTAGACTTTACCTGTAAATAAAATAGTAATAAATAGTGCATGAATATGGCACAGTGATGACTGCCTAAAAGACAGAAAACATGTGTAAACCGTAGTATTGATATTGGGCTTTTGCACACTGTAATCGTTTCCACCATGGAGAGTTTGGACAGAGAGCCTGAGGGCCGCAAACACAAAATGAAATTTGATCCAATGGATTATGAGAAAAGGGCAAATAAATATATTGTTGAGCTACAGTAAATAAAACTGGTTGTGCGGATCAGGTAACTGGGATACAAGGCCGTAATTCATTGGACCAGTTGCGTGGCACGCTGCAGAACAGAGCTCAGGTGGGCCACACTAAGATCTGAAAGCCCAGGTGAGAGGTATCAAAGATGGCGTGAAGGCAGTAATGAGGTCTCGAAGTCTTAGTCCTGGAGGTGACGGAGCTATGCAGCCAAGTACTGGAGAGTCAATCATCTAACAAACTACAACTTTAACATAAAGAGAATTAACACTAAACTAAACCTTTTTTCTCCTGAGTTAAAGGGCAACATGCTGCCCTCTAAAGGAAGGGCCAAGAAAGTCTTAGGAGGCCCTGGCTTTTCCTCACCTAACAGTTCCTACTGTGTGTTTCTCCTTTCAGTTTGCAGTGTTGGATACTATAAGTATCTTTTAAGCCCCTTGACCAGCCTTATCAGTTTGTTTCCAATTCAAAAAGGCAGTGATTTAAGGAAAGACAAAGCAAGTCTCAAATTCCAAAAAAGCGGACTGTGTGCATTCAAATCTAGATATTCTTCTGATGGCTATCTTTACTTAAAGAGCAGTCGCACCTGTTTGCCATCAGCTCCAAGACCTGGGGGTCCAGGTAGCCCTTGAGGGCCTGGTTCACCTGGTGCGCCTTTTGTTCCCTCTGGCATTTTGTAACCAGCAGGTCCGCTGCCCACCTCGGCTGGCTGGCATACGCCACACTCGCCCTAGGACAGGGCAGAGAGTCAGGAAACTTAGCGTGCATGACAATCACGCTAAAAAATGCAAGTGTAAAAGCAATACATATGTCTGCACTTACCTTCGCACCCTTTAGGCCAGGGATACCAACACCAGGGAGTCCTTGATCTCCCTGTCAAAGTGAAAAGATAATATAACAATAAAAGTGTATCATGAAAGAAATGTACTGAAAATGCTAAACATCCCAAAAAGCAGGGTGAAGCAACACTGCACCATTATTACATTGAAAACACTGAGGAACAAGTCTGGAATCAGGTTATGAGAGTTCATCATTGCACACTGCACTATTCTCCTACCTTTGAGCCTTTCTGTCCATCTTTGCCACTGGGGCCCTTTGGTCCAGTTTTTCCCTGTCAAATGGACACATTTCATTTCACAACATCACTGATTCAGGATGTGAAGTAGGACTTTGAATTTCAAAGAAGTGGATCTCAACTCACCGGCTTACCATCAGCTCCTCTGCTGCCTGCACTACCCTGCATACACAAGCAGGAAAAAAATCCACTTCAGTATCTAAATTTTACAAATTTATACATATACATAACATATACAGTATACTATATATACATACAGTGTTTACATGTATAACAGATGCATCTTTTAAATTGGTAAATCACATTTCATAGTGAGCTGCACCCCATGGGGAGCCATGTCAAATGATTAAAGCTTTTTTTAAAACTACCTTCTCTTTTGACTGATAAGTTCCCTGCTGAGAAAAATCCCTGTGGCTGACAATTTTAGCCACTGCTGTGATTACCTTCCTCATGAAGTCTATTAAGAACCACATCCAAAAACTTACTGAGCTCCCTTCTCTCAGTCTGTTTTATTTATTTTTTTACGTCTCTTACCGTCTCTCCCTGAAGGCCAGGCGATCCTGCCAATCCTGGCACCCCCTTGTGGAGAAGAAGAAGTGAACGATAACACTGCACTGTACATCATTTTGTTCGGGGTCCTTATTATTGTTCACACATGCAAGGAAACACACTGACAAACCAGCATTTGTGTGTATCACTGTTCGCTCAGAAGAACACCTTCAAACAAGAGACATGTATTGTTTTCACTTTGGTTGTGTCTATGGATATTTCAAATACTCTGCTTTTTGAATTACTAGAACAGACTTACTTGTTCTCCCTTAAGTCCAACTCCCGGCTCTCCTTTCTCTCCCTTCTGTTGCAAGGTGTGGGTGTCAGTGCCGGGCATGAAGTTAGGTAACTCTCCGAGAGTGGGGCACACAGAGCATGGCTCTCCCTACAGCATGTGGACAAGAAGAGGTGTCAGGAGATACAGTAAACACAATGAACAGGGTTATTCACGTCCTGATGCAGCTACTTATCATGCTACTATTAAAAGGCAGGCACAGTTACCAAATGATGCTAACCAACCAGGTGACAGATAAATAAGGTAGTCTAAACACGGAATTGTTAAAACTGAAGCTTAATAAAGACACAGAGCTGACCTTTTCTCCTTTGCTGCCATCTGATCCTGGTTCACCCTGCCAAAATATACAAAAACACATGTTCAAGACAGCAAATTAGTCCCAGCTTGCCCTGAAGAGCATGTTTGCTTTGAGATGCGCAGTGTTGTGAACATACTGGTCATTGTAATTAGGCAGATGCAGTATATCAGGAATGTGTAACTGGTTGTGTGTGTGGGAAGTTGGCATTCATGCACGTATGGGTACAGCCATACTGAGAAGACTGTGTGTAGGACTCTCTTGTGTTTTGCAGAGTTT
The DNA here is from genome assembly GCA_030347415.2 of Decapterus maruadsi. Taxonomy (NCBI): domain Eukaryota; kingdom Metazoa; phylum Chordata; class Actinopteri; order Carangiformes; family Carangidae; genus Decapterus; species Decapterus maruadsi. The sequence goes on from CM064897.1 coordinate 8,279,965, forward strand.
AGTTCAGGTACTTTGCTCGCATCTGCTTTAGGAGAGAGCCTTCTGCACTGCTGATGTTAGCATATCTGAATGTGTGGGAATGCAGATGAGTGTGTATAGGTCACACTTCCTCAGAATATGAATCAACGATGCGGAGTAAATGAATGAGGGGGGTATCTTTACCTTCTGTCCAGCCTTGCCATCTGTACCCTCTAGGCCCTGGTAAAAGTGGAGAAAGGAAAGAGAAGAGAAGAGCAAGGATGATCCAGAAGTGAGTGCTGTTAGTTCAACTTTATGAGAGTGAGGTCATATCTCACTCTCCCTTCTCTGTTGCTCTACCTTCTCCTCCTTCTGCTCTAACCAGGTATGACAGATGGATGCTGGCACTATTGGAAATCGTTGCACGCAGAATCTCATAAGGCTCTGGATTTATACCCCTCCCCCCATAAATAATTCCCCATTTCACCTGCCAGGGTAAGTGGGAAGATGCGGAATAAAGAGAAAGACAAACACAAACACAATGCGAGGTATATTGGGGGCCCACTAACCAGAGAGAGATGGAGACATGTTAAGATTATATTACAAAAAATGACCTTTGCTATGGAGAGTAACATTTTGTCAGAATATCATATTGTCTCCTTGAGCAGCTGCAACACTGTGAGAATTACAAGGGTGAGTACAACCCTAAGGTAGAAATAAACACCATAAGCTCTGTCAGAATGATAAGAAAAATAAAATACACACACTATCAAACGACTGCTCAAGGCTCAATTGTCAGCTACAGTTCAGGCCATGTCTACAACTACCTAATAAAATATGTGGCAGGATTGTAAACAAGTTAAACTGCATATTATAGGCAGGTTCAGAATACATTACAGTTTGACATTTCAGTAGATGTCAAACTCTTGTACGTACAGGCAATCCTCTCTCTCCTATGCCTGGTAATCCAGGCTCTCCTTTGGGGCCAGGCTTCCCCTGCAGGGCCACCTTGTCACCCATGTCTGCAGGCAGCACAGGGCACACTTCGCACGGATCACCCTAAAGATTGAACAGAACTCACATAAGCAGTATGTCGACGAGCGTGCAGATTATGCAGATTGAACAGTTTTAAGATCATGTTATACCTTCTCTCCTTTAGTCCCTGCAGGTCCTCTTGGTCCCTGTGAAATCATCAGAATATCAGTCAAACACTGGTGTGCGAGCTCACAGTTAGTGCACTGTCTTTTGGAGGCTCACGCATACATTACTGAATACCAATCAGTGTTTAAAAGAGTCTCTCACTGGATCTCCTGGGAATCCATCCTCCCCTGCAGGTCCTGAATCACCCTGTTAAAACAAATCACTGTGTATGTCATATTGTTACAGTTAGCCAGAAAACCTCCCTTAAAACAGCATCTTTGTGTGTCTAATATTGAATGTCATTTTCAATGTGGGATAATACAACTTTTTGAATTCACAGAACACCATGCAATCCAAGCATTATTTACCCACTGAGTTAGGATTGTTATGCCCAGCTAGATTAGCGGCCCTCCCAGAGTTGAAGGGATTGTAAATAGCTTCACCACATACTGTAGATAAGATACTGTAGATATATTATTACGAATTACAGTATGTACCAATTCACTACTTATTTCAGGTGCTATTTGTTTTAGCTAACTCTTTTAGCCATTTTACTATTTCAGCAGTTAGCTTTTTTTTTTTCTTTCGCTACTTTTATCTAGGTAACTACTGCAGCTGTTAGCCATTTGTTTTAGCCAATCATTTCAAAACTTTATCAAAACCAGTATCAGGATTAACCAGTACTTGGGTGACTTGGGCCAGTCTGTTAAACCTCACCTAAGAAACCAGGGTGTTATGTTGGACAAAGAGAATGTCATTAGTGCAACACGGCAAACAGCTGACCAGAAATTGCTTTTTTCAGCTGAGGAAAATCTCTAAAGTCAGGAAAATGGTGTCACAAAATGTTTTGGAGCTGATCATTCGTGTATTTGTGTCTCCGCGTTTAGACTATTGTAATAGTTTGTTTTCATGTCTGAACAAGAAGGAGCTTTCTCACTCTGCAGCGAGAATCCTGACCGCACTAGGAGGACACCCTATTCTAAAAGCTCTTCATTGGCTGCCAGTTTCCTCTAGGATCAATTTTAAAATTCTGGTTCTAACTTTTAGAGCTTTGCATGGTCAGGCTCCATCTTACATCAGTGATCTGATCCAGCCTTACGCCCCAACTCAGGGCTCAGAGGTCTGTGGATCAGAATCTGCTGATGGTTCCGTGCACTCGTTCCCAGGCTCCCAGGCTTTGGAACGATCTTCTGCTCTCTCTGCGTTCGATGGAGCCTGTTGATTCCTTCAAAAGCCAACTTAAGATCTATTTATTTGTTCAGGCTTTTGCTCAATTGTCTTGGTGCTGCTATGATTGTCACTGAGCTGTCTTGGCCTTTTAAATTTGTATGTACATTTTAACTGTGTATTGTTTTGTTGCAGTTGTAAAGCACTTTGTGACCCTGGTCTGTGACAGGCGCTGAATAAATAAAGCTTACTTACTTACTTACTATCAATTTCAACATTTTATTTGTTATTTATAGCTAGCTAACCCTTTTGAATCTGTTTTGTTTCACAATATAGTTAACTATTTGAACCACAACAAGTTCATTTCACTCTGAATTGCAACATAAGGTCTGAATGTGTTACTAGTTGCTCTGGTTGATTGACCTTGTAACTAAAATGAAATGTAACTATTTACGCACACACACACAATTTAATGTTATGTTGCCACAGCATCCCAGGGGGTAAATACACTTCTGATTGCTTTCATTGCTTTTACATGTATTGGGAAGAAGAGAAAAAGAATTCACTTACTTTTTCTCCTTTTGCACCGCCCGGTTCACCAGGAGGTCCCTGACATGAAAAAAAAGGACATAAATCTTCTGAAATGCCTTTCTTAAGATCCTTTTAGGCTCCTGTCAAGGACAAAGAAAGCTACACCGAAAGAAAGATCCCTGCCAAGTTGTGTCCTGCACTTTGAGAGCATTGTCTAATAAAACCTTTTGGTCAAACTGGGGTCATCTTTAAGAGGTAGACATTAGGATAATCAGTGACACCATCCAATTAGGAGCCTACTTCTTCTTTTCTTCCACAGTTTTTTTAATTTAAAAAGTAGGAAACTTACTGGTAAGCCTGGCTTCCCAACTCCAGGCAGTCCAGGACGTCCAGGCTTCCCTGGCTCCCCAGCCAACCCTTCAGGACCCACCATACCTGGGGTACCCTGGAAAACAAGTTCAACACAGTTCTGTTAAACTGAACAGAATGCATTTGACAGAAAGGTTGGTGGTAGAAACTGTTGGACTTAATGCATACAGACCTTCTGTCCCTTGGGGCCGACCACACAGACAGACCCAGCTCGACCCTGGTAAATTGTGACAGGCAGAGAGAGAAGTGACAGCATCAGTATGGGTCGGTGACATCATCAGCGTCAGACCCGAATGATCAAGCCGTGCAGAAATCTGCCTCCAAAACGTCTTCATAAATTGTCAAAGTAACTTGTTGATTTCCCTTATTTGCTTGACATCTTACAATTGGAAACAGAAAGAGGGAGAATTGTACAGTCTCTAAGATGTATTATCTTCAGTGGTGCATGTGCAATATTTTCTGCCTGCCTGATTCAAGTCACATCAACAAGCACATTCATATTCACAATGTCAGATGGATGGGAGGCTTAAGAAAATCTATCCTCCACCAAATCCATCTGTCCACGACAAGCACTTAGCCTGGTGAACAGTTAAATGTGAGTGTGTCTGATGTCGAAAACCAGGGGAATATCTCAGAGCACACACACGTTGTAATTTGCTCCTCAAAACTTTTCATGCGTCTACAGGATCACTGCGCTGAACAGGGAAGATTAAAAGGTTTAAGTCTTCCTGAATAGGCGCCTGCCTGTGTGAGAGACGAACAGCACAGTCAATGAGGCAGCATTGATTGTGCAAGCTTTGTTGCTATAGCCTAATCTAACAGGCATTAACAGGCCGACTTAACGCCATGGGAGAGAGGAGGGGGTAGAAGAGATATCAATGGGAGTCCGAGCTTAAAGAGTAATACCGTATAAGTTTACTGAATATCCACTCTTAGCCTGATAAAAGTGCCTGTGTAAGTGGATGTATGTGTGTAGGTGTACATTACTGGTGTGTTAATGAGTGCATCCTGACTTCAGCATTTGTCTTGCTGACATTATGTATATACCAGGCTAGATGTTTGATTGTTTTCATTTTGTGTTCTACTGTCCTTTCTATGACTCTATAAGACATAAATTGTTTAGTAAGGTAGATCCAAATAACAAATTTGTGTGGTTAGACGATGCTGAGAAGCTAAAACATCTTTTTCAGGTGAATATATTTGCATTTTCTTTATTGCTTGGGCAATGAGACAAAGAGCGGTATATAGCTGAATACTGAATACTGAAAGTAATCTTAAATTGTTTATTTATGTCACACCTGTGTGGCAGGTAACACCAACAGGAAGGACTGTCTAGTCTTTTTTCTTGTATTTGTCATTAAATGTGTCTTGTAATCCCATATGGGATGGGCTACAGTGGTGACATGATGGTGACATCATTCAATCATCCATTCATTCAAAATTCATTGACTTGCAGCAAATCATGTCTGAAATACACTTTCGCTCATTGTAATTACAGAGACTTTGTAGACAAGTTCAAAATTGAGAAAAACACCTACATCCCTCCCTGGAGTGCCTGTGAGACCATGTGGGCCGATCTCTCCCTTCTGACCTTTCTCTCCCTAGACAGAGCCAGAGAAGAAAAGGTGAGGAAAACACAGAGAAAGGGGGAGAGACAAGAGTTAGAAATGCATTAAAAACATCATCATAAGGTCAAATGGCCATTATTCATCAACGCAAGTTTCTTAAACCTCTCACCTTGTACACTGCTTCTTGATCCCAGTTGCCTGACGAAGCCTGTGGAGAGAGGGAATGGAAATGAGGTCCAGATCAATGACCTGATTCTAAGGAGACATCATGCACACACCACTGGAGCACAGAAAACAGCACAGTGACCAGTCAGCAACCCGTATGGACTACCAGCAGGACCCATATGCTCCGTTCACACACAGGCACAAGGACAGGCACTGGCACACACACACAAAACCTGAGAAACATTGGCATAGATTTACAGCATATTATGGTTGATATTATCTGGGAATATACAGTAGATCCATATTTCTGAGTCAGGTGCATCAAAGTTAGACTATACAGAAACATAAGCAGTCACAAAGATATCCATGCACACAAGATGATTCTTAACATACAAAGCACACCTTCATACCCATTGCACAATAATATTGAGACAGGAAGTCTGCAAATGAGGTTTTGAATAAAGATGACACTAAATAGCTGAAGGGTTAGCAGGGTTTGGAGGCAGAGGGATGCAGTGCTATAACCTGTGGCAGACGATTGGCACTCACCGACTCGCCTTTGTCTCCCTTCTGGCCTTTGGGTCCCTCTGTGCACTGAGGTTAGAGACATTCGGTTGGCATGTATTATCGTAGACCACTTTTGGCAAATAATTCAGGCTCATAGTGTAACGCATGCCAAATAACAAGACAATGCTCTTCTGCTAAGCAGGGCACGGCGTGAGGGTGAGACATGAGAGTGTGGAAAAGTTACTTACTGGACCTGAATGGATGCCAGAACAGTCATCACCCTGAGATGGAGAGAGGGAGAAGAGAAGAATGATTGCTTGTGGGTGAGGGAAAAAAAAAAAAGTGAGCGCTGAAGAATGCATATCAGCTAGAGCGTGGACTAGTCCACAGCCTGCATCATTCTATGCTAGACTACAGGAGCATCAAATTGTTGGTGTATGACCAAATGTGTATAATGCTAGGCGTTAGCATTCGGTGCTAGGCATGTCTGGGCACATCACACATTCCGCTGATATTAGCCTTTCTACACACACACACACACACATGCACGCACACACGCACGCACACAGACACACAAATCAGTGTACGTGTGCTTCATACTCACCCGGTTGCCTTTTTCCCCTTTCAACCCAGCAGTCCCACCGAAATCCACAACCTGCAACACACAACACCACACAGTTACACACTCTGCAGTGATATGCATAAGTCATGTTCTAATGGAAAGAAGTGAGAGTAAAGATCAGTGATCCTTACATTTTCTTCCCTATTCAGGAATAAACAACCAGCACACTACAGACAGACACAGAAAAAGAGAATTATTATCATTATATTTGTAATATTCACTGAAAAAAGCTATGTGTCTGAATAAAAGGATGTTTATGGACGAGTAAATTGTTGTTTCTGTATTCACCAGGCGGAGGCACTGTTACACAAAACTAAAATGTGCTGAATCCCTGTGCTGCTACAGTATGCGGATGAAAGGTGGGCAAGTGGGCACTCACACACACACACACACACACACACACACACTCATTGTCTCCCATGGGAGAGGGAGATCAATAGGAATGTCTGATTCCCACAGCACAGGAGTGAGCAGACCAGCTGCTCCTCACAGGAGGACACACACATGTATGCACAGCAAATATGGATAACCATTATAAATAACTGAAGCATTTTTTTTTTTAGCGGAAGCGAGTAATTAAAGCCGAGTCCCCCACCCGGTGTTTCTGCGAGCCTGCTTTACACACCAGGAAGTTTGCATTCAGAAGCTGCAACTGTTAGCTTGCTGAGACGACGACAGACGGCCAGCAACAGCACAGACACAATGTGTAATTTCCCCCCCTTTCCCTCCTCTCCCTCTCATGAGCTACAAATCTATCAATGGCTGGCTCAACCGGCTGCAATGACGAGTCACTGTTTCCGAGCTTTCCCCTGACTCTAGCATTAGTCAGGTCCCAAAATAGTTCCATTCAAACACCCACAGCAGCCTTTTGTTGTTTGTTCTCTGCATTTTTCTCTTTCGTTAAAGTCATATTCCTGTGTATTTTGTCTGTGCATTATGACATGACTTTGTTAACATTATTACCCTCAGTGAATTATGATTAATTTGATCTTGTATCATCAAAAAGCACTGTATTGATGTTTGCATCCATACAGCATGTGAGGGTTTTCAAAGTAATTGTGGACTGCTAACTTGTGCCAATGAGTTTATGTTCTTTGTGAGTCAGAGCTTTTATTGAATGAAACATCCCAGTACAAGGTTTCATTTCAAAGTTTTTTTTTCTGTTGAAAATGTAGCATTCAGTTAAGGTTCTGCATTTGTTCCTTATTTTTGGGCCTCTTGGGCGCTGGGTAACAAGCTGTCGGCGTTTTGGATGCTACATGCTCAATGTGTTTATCAGGTGCTACTAAACATTATGCGATAAGTTTGACTGATTATATTCATTTGATGTGAGTATAATCAGTGAAATGGTGCCATCAAATTAAAACTTTTACATTTTGGCACGTACTCCACTTGTTAGTGTCAGATTCAAGTCTTCAACATCCAAATGTTGCTAATAGGCTCATTTCCTCACATCCAAGATTTCAATACTCAAACTCTCATTCTGCATTATGCATGCCAACACCTATGCTCATTCATTAGCATAAGCATCTCAAAAGATGCTGGAATTCGGGTGCCAACATCCTGTCAGCACGGTCTGCTATTTAGTTTTAAACATCCCACCGGGCACATTTTTGGCCATTGTCTATCTGCCATGTCTTGACAGAACAGGGACAAAACCCAATGCTCAAGAAAGAAAATCTAATATCAGCATAAACATACATTCTCAATCTCCTGGGCTGAAACTCAGAAAATCAATGCAGAGTTTGTGCTACTTTCTCAAATTTGAGATAACTTTCTGTGATACATGATGTAATGGCGAATGTAAGAGGTGGAATGGACCCTGGGATTTAATTTCTGAAATAGCTCTTTGTGTGTTAATAGATTCCTGCTGATTGGCCGAGCTGAGCCTTTTGACTCACATAACCAAGAAGACACTGATGTAGCAGATCCAGGCCATAGAGAAATAGCTGAAGTAGCATGACATTAACACCGTGATGAAAATTGATTTCTGACAGAGCTTTAGAACTGTGCAGCAGAAACCATATCTAACCCTTATTCAGATCATTTATTACCATCATAATATTAATACATAGGCCTGCCTGCTATAATTGCCAGTACTGGTCTTGCAGGGCATAATATCAGATTGTATTATCATTGGATTCCTATGGGTTCTATGCGTATTTTTACCCTGAGAAAAACAGTTGGCTGTATAATTTGACCAAATTAAATTTACAGCACAGAAGAAAAGTCACTTTTAGTTCTATTCAAGTGCATGCCCCCAGTGGCAGGGCAAGCTGTGTGCTCCAACCTCGGTAATGTCCTACATTGAGGAAGTCAGCGGAGGCGGCCAGCTGCATTGGTAAAGCACACACAGGAGCAACATAATGAAGCGTCTGGAGTTTTGTATTCTATTTGTGAACAGAGCATGCATATTGTAGGTGAATGACAAAATTAATAGGCAGCAGCAACTCCCGACTGAGACTCAGTGCATAATGAGGTGTAAATCAGCCCTCAGTCAGTCAGCAAGCTGGGTACGTGTGAAGGAGGGAGGAGGAAATAGAGACAATTCTTTTTCCAACGCCACAACACAAATAAACAAAGAATCAGGGCACACACAACATACACACATATGGCCAGCATATTGTCATGTTTGAATCTCAGCACTACACACATGCTGGAGGTCTCTTTATCTAGCCATACTGTATACTTGTTGAACCTGATGTTTAGGCTCTGTAAAGAAGCCGACCCACATGTGAAGAACGCGCAAAGTTCACTTAGGGTTTCAGGTTTCTTGCTTTGAAGTGGCTTCCTTGGGTCAGGCGCACCACAGGCCCCATTCGAAATTCAACGTGGTAAAATGAAATGTGTGGGCGTGAATTGTGAGCCTTACTTTCTCTGCCAGATCCTTGGATGCAAAAATCTCCTGTGGCAGAAAAACAGAGAAAAGAGACAAGTCAGTTTTTGTTTAATCATATCATATCTGGACTGTTTTGTCCAGTTTTGTCTTCGCTTTGGTCCAAAACTGGCTTCTCTCTATGTTTAGACAATAATTCTCACAGTTCCTGACCACGAGTCACGACTCACTAATATTCAGGAATAATGAATCCATTATCCTTGAGAGCCATCCACAGAAATATTGTGATTTTTTACATTTTTAGCAGGTTTTGGTTCTGATATTACAAAACTAATCTCAACCATTGTAATTCTGAAACCTTTGAGAATATACTATAAGACCATGGCTGTATTTAGTACCTGAATCTCTTACAGATGTGCCAGAAATGCATCTGTCCCTATAATATCAATGTTGTATGACATAGGCAATCTGTTGTTTTCCTGTTGCGTGTGCTTTGCACCTCTTAAACCCTTATTGCCATTACAATTCATTGCATCAGATACACAACAAAAGGAGAAATAAGGCTCATTTTGGTTTCACACACAGGGTCATTAACAATTATTCTTTATTCTAAGAGAAAAAAAATAGATGAAAGAGGATGAGTAGAGAGAGAAGGAGAAGCAGCGTACCTCATGAGCCCTGAGGCTAATGAGGAGATGGACCCAGCTGAGCACGGAGTTACATATCACACAACAAAGAAAGAAAAAAAAAAGAGTCAGCAAAGGAGAAGAGTGAGGAAGGACTGCGAAAGGGAGCGGAAACGATTTGTTCAAGTTTGCAACAGGTGTTAGGCTTCATCATAAAAAGTCAAGTAGAAGCACTCAGGAGCCAGGGGAAGCAAGACACAAAGAAGCCTTTGGTACTTCTGAAGACAAGATGACCTTTCAGCAGGGAGTTAGGTTGAAGGCGAGGAAAAAAAAAAGCTTTACAGTCTTGGAAGATAAGAAACAGTGTCGGACTGTCGGTGTGATTTGTCATTTATCTCAGGAAGGTAGTTACAGCTATGACTCACATAGACCCAACACTGGTAAACATATGCACACCTACCTGCTTCTAATAGTAGTTACCAAGACAGGTCCTTTAATGTTACCAGATGGCATTCAGCACAATATGTCAGATAAGTTGAACGAGCTCCTTGAAATTCGCTGACACGCTGGTGAGGCAGCCTTTACAAGCTCAAGCTGTTCAACCACATCTTTTTCAATCTAATGGAACTTTATTTTAAATTGTCGTGGTGAGCCCAAACTTCCCCCCGCAGATATGACATATGTCAGGCTGAAATTTTAACACGACATCTGGAATAATTTGAGTTGATGGACTGGTGAAACGATAAAGATAATGTCTTAGTTGAGTCTTGAAATGTAATGTTTCACTCAGCCAGATGCATCACACAGCTTCATTGAGGAGCTGGATCAAGCTGAGACGGAATATATCGTATATGTGATGCTGTCAGACTGCGGAATGAAATATTTTTTTCCAAACTTGAAGCAGCAGTCCAACAGTTTTGGGAGATAACATTTTATTCCCTTTTCTCACTTTTAGATGTCTGTCTGTTTAATGTAAAGCTACAGTCAGCAGCCGGTTAGTGGAGCTTAGCACAACCACTGTAAAAAGGGGGAAACAGCTCGTCTGGCTGGCACGTCCTGAAATCCAGCAACACACACTCCTACAGTCGACAAATTAACTCACTGTATCTCATTTGTGTAATTGCAAGGCTACGGGCAGAGACTCCAGGAGGTGACTGCATCCAGCCAACAAAAATCACAGCCTGGCATTTTTACAATTCATTGTAGATTCAATGTGATTCCAGTGGTGTCTAACCAAGCTTTAGGCCACCAGCAGTAAGAAGAGATGATGAGTGTGCTCCAGAGGTCAGGCCTGCCCACTACTCACTCACGCCAAAGATCATTTTTCCAACATGTAGTCCTCATTCTGAACTGACACCGGCTCAAGTGACATTACAGGAGGTCTTATTATAAGGCATGCAGCCCCCTTCAAAGATTTAATGAAACATACTTGACATCCTCAGCAGTGAGCGCTCCCTATGACATTCATGTGTAAGACGTGTGTTACCCTTCAAGCATACTTAAGGGAAAAACGGAGAGGAAATGGTGTGATAAAGGTTTAGGATTCAGAAAAGATACTTCAGTGGAAATGTTATATCAATATTTCACTGTGTTTTAGAGTATGCTCTCTCTACGGCAACAGTGTACACTGCTCGTTCTACATACAGCATTCCACATAGGAGTTTAATACTCTGTCACCCAGTAAAGGCTTAGTTTTATGGAGGCAGTGCTATGGCTCAGTAACATCTGGCCTGTGCACCGGAATTTTGTATTTCACAGTTGATTTATACAAATCTAACATAGAGACAAAAATAGAAAATCCTCAAGTTACTATAAGACAGCAACAGAGAGGGAGGAGCAAATGGATAGAATGCTGTGAAATGAGGACAGGCTGCATGGCAATTACACATGTGCAGTAAGAAAGTCTTAAGAAAAGCTGGTGAATAGGTGCTACTAGGCCTAAAACATATAAAACCAAACTAAAACTGCCAGTAAGTAAATGCAGAGGAGAGAGAAAAAGAGTGACAGGTGAGAAAGGGAAAGAAACACACAGAGGGAGACGGCTGACGCCTGAGTTATTGTAACGGTGTCTAGCTGGAACCATCTACAGGATTGATTACTGTGTCCTGAAGTCTGCCAGAGCTCTAAGTTAACACCAGCCCTGCACAAGAGTAACAATAGGCCCTAACTAGAAAATTTCCTCTCGGGAAATTTTGAAAGGGCACCGGGGCTACTGCCGTTAGTACCATCTCTGTCAACATGGGAATCAAACCCACGATCTTAAGGTCAAGACAGAGCTGATCAGACACATGATCATCTTTCTATAAGCACTGATATGGAGGAGCTGTAATCACATTAGGTTAACTGTGTTAGAGTGAGAGAGATGAGTGTGCGCTTATGCGCGCATGTTTGTGTGTCTTTAACTGTAATCACAGGAAGTTACCTGTGTGTGTTAGGGTGTGGGAGAGGAGTGCGCGCTGACGCGCGCATTTGTATGTTACCTGTGTGTTTTTAATGTGTGTGTGTGTGTCTATAACTGTAATGACATGAAGCTGGTTCTAGAGTCTGTGTGTGTGACTGAGCTGCATCCTGTATCAGTCTGATTTAGCTGTGTGTCTGTGTTTACAAACATCTTAACGGCTGGTGGATTGTTTATGGAGTTAACTGGCCTGAGGATCAGAGGTTACCATGACAACTTGAGCTGGTTGCCAATGACGATAGGGGCCCCTGGCTGAAGCAGACAGAAACGTAGAGAAAAAGACAGATTTTCTGCCTCTGCACTGGTCTCGCATTTAGGCTTATTCTGACAAAACGGTAGCTCCTATCAGAACAAGACACGGATCAACGGTGCCCTAAGGCCTTCCTGAAAATTTTGGTACGATTTGGTGTTTCTACAGTAAATATTTTGGCGACACGGGCAGTTTTAAAACATCGGTCCGTTCTGCTCCTCTCAGAAAATATTTGTATTGGAGTCAATGAGGCGAAGAGACAGACATGGCCGCACTCAGAGGCTGCTAATTCAAATTCTGTAAGTCTCTCTGATATTTTGAACACATTGTGGGAGACAGAACAAGTTTGTCTACAAAACTGTGAAAAAATTATGTGTGTACAGTGTAAATTGTGTCCAAGAGGAGTTTGGAAAGAGAAAGATTCAGGAGTTATTCAGGGCTCTCTCCCCACTCTAGCTGATGACATCACGCACTCTAGCACGAACATTCCGTGCAATACACACCCATTATAATCTCATAATTTCTCCAAAAATGATCATGGTCATTGATCAGGGATTGATCAAAAACTATTCAACCTATCAAAACGTGGAGTAATAGACCAATACACAAGACTTGTGTCTACTATTTAAAGTTTAAACGGAGTCTCTAGGTGAAAGTATGCCTGAGCAGTAGACAACAGTTGGCAGTATGAAAAATCCGATGATTTGTTCGTTTTTTGACCTTCTCCCATGCATTCTCTATGGGAAATTTTTCAAAAAATTAAATGTAGACTGTTGAGAAAAGTAATAGCAACTCGATCCCGATCAGGACGCACGTTTTGATATATAATATGTCCTGCAACTCTTCGAGTTGCAGGACTAATTTGTCCGGAAGATGAAGGAGAATAAGAAGAAAAAATCCACAGAATAACAATAGTGCCCGGCTTCGCCGGGCACTTGACCCAACAGCTATTTCATAGCTGTTGGGTCGAGTGCCCTGGCGATGGCCGGTGCCCTAATGAATAGATAATTGGATAAAGGTCCCATTAATATGAATGATGAAACGTGCAGACGTAGGAACAAAAATAAATTGCCTTTATGTTTTACAGGAAGAACTTTGTGTCTCAGGCAGAACTGAAGCAATCATATAAAACACCATGGAAATTTGTGGAAGAAGTGCTCCCATGTGTTGCATAAGGCTCTATTTGTCAAGCGCCTGACACTGCCCACAGACACTTTGAACGACTGCTACCAGCAAACTTAAGTGAACTGAAGTCATATAAAAACTCTGAAACTCAGAAGTGCTGAAGACTGCAGCAGCGTAGAAAACATGTTTTCCACAGCAGAGTATCAAGGGAGAAAAACAACTTATATCAACATTTGGTAGAAGTCCTACAGGCCAGTGTTTGCTCGCCAGCAGGAGCATCTTAGACAACTCAAACTGCCTGAAGAATAAAGCCGTATGAGGCCAAGTGTGTGTCTGCTTCTGCGTGTGTTACGTCTGTGCCTGATGAAAACCGTGTGCTGTGATAATCCGTGATGGAAGAGACAGTTTGTCAAAGACGCAATGACATTTTTCCCTTAATTTGTCTCTGGATGGAAGTGTGTGTCATTGAATTTCCATGACGACAGCTAAGGAAGAGTATTTATAGTGTTTGAGAGTCTAAGTTTATTTCTGCACATGTTTTCTGTTGACTTTTTTTTTTCTCTCTCTACAAGTGCATATGTTTTTTATGAGTGTGCATGTGTTGGTGGTCTGTGATTTACCTGGTTGAATGTGTTCTCCAATAGGTCATTCTCAGCAGCACGGCGGCTCTTGGGAGCATCGGGAGGGCACTGCAAGCACATAACAGATGAGATTATTTAAGACAGAGAAAAAAAGGGCTTAGTATATTGAGATATTTGATATATTTCAGTTTGAAATACATTAATTTGAGCATGTACAATTTTCAACAATGACAATGGATGGATGTACAGAGTTAAAGAATCAAAAAACATGCAAAAATGTATTATGTCCATATTATATATGTATCTCTATTTCTGTACCATGTAATGTTCCTGTGCATTGCAGAATTCATACAATATCAAAGTCACTGTCAGCAAGCAGTTTTGCCTCATTCTTGTGTTTTAGGAAGTTGCAGCCTTCAAGGGTGTATGAGAATACAAGTCAGTGTGTATGTCTCTGCATGCGTTCTCCACCTCCCTTCATTTCAAATTTAAACACAGCTTGGAGGGGGCCCCGCAGCGCACATGCCTTGAGCAAAGGAGATGAGAATTTTTTTTACAGCTTTCCATCCTTCCTCCAGAGGACTCTACACTCCCAGACATCTAAAGGAACTTCTCACCCTATTTTGTATCCCCTCACATAAAATCACTTGCTAATGACACATATGCATGCACACAAATGCACAAATACGTGAGCGCAGACACCCTGGAGAATTCTGACAAAAAATTTGGCTGAGCACAAAAATATCTTCAACTTGAAAAATAAACTAAAACAGAAAAAAATGTCTGTTTTCCAACTTTCTCATACCCGCACAATCACTTCCTCTGTTTCTGCCTGTCAAACATGAACATATTTCTGTCCAGTGAATCTGTTACTTATTTGATAAGGCTTTTGGTCTGAAGCCTGCAAACAATAACCGCACAAAAACACAGATTAAAAAAAAAAGGTAGTGAGGGAAAAGGGGAGAATTATAAAGACAGGGAAATACAGCAGAAAACTGTGGCTCTGAAGATGCAAGATAATGCAAGTGATACTTTCAATTAGGCATTTAGTCACACATCAGCAGTACAAACAATATTGGCAAACTGCAGTTGATGTGTCATAACTGCACACAATGGAATTACTCTAAGCCCAAGTCAATTTGTATCCATAATATCCTATATTAAACAAAGCCTCTGAAGAATATTTTGTTAACCAACATAATAAGATTGGCTTTTTCATATTTGGGGAAACCTAAGTCAAGTAATTGATGGAGTGTTGTACAGTAACAGCTCTCAGTGCATAGCAAAATCCAAGGCTGGCGCTGGCAGCCAAGTTTTTTTTTTCTTCTTCCTGACCACCTGAATTGAGATGGAGTGAAAAAAAAGAGGGATGCATATTAACAAGCACAAGCCTCCAGGGCAACCGCAGAGGCTGTTTATGGTGTTTAATTCTGACAATGCAAACACAGCTTTTCCTGCAGCTGTTGCAGACATCCCTTCCAGAAAATAACTACAGTATAGCTTTTACTGTGAAGCAGCTGTAACAAGTGTCGTGTTACACTCTCTGGGGTTAATTTACATTAGGTTTAACTAAGGTAAACCCTCCAGATTGCCTGAAACACTTTTTGGAACAATCTGGAGTTCTTCAACTGATCCCTTGAAGAATGGCGGCTGCCTAATGATAAGCAGAAGATTCTTCAAACTTCTTTAAATCCCAGGTTTTTAGCATAATTTGCATTATACAGCCCATTCAGAAAGTGTTCTGGGCCCTTATGTCGCAACTTTAAGTTATAATTCAATGAAATCCCTCATAATTCTCTCTCAGATAACTCAATTGAGTTCACCTGACTGAGAAGTGAGGGAGATGGTCACTCCGCCTCGACTCCAGAGGTCGTGGGGAAACCTCCAGAAGGACCTTTATGGCTGAGTGGCCAGACTGAGGCCTCTCTTCACTCATCACCTACCCAACACAGGCCCAGTGGAGTGCTTATGGTGTGTGCAGGGGTGCTTATGAAAAGGAGTGACGGAGATTGGGGAAAAGCTGAGCAGAGCAAAAACTAGAGAGAAACTCTTAATGAAAATCTGATCCAGAGTGCTCAGACATCAGTCTTGGCCAAAGGTTCACCAGGAGAATGACCCTCAAGCATAAAGTCAAGATAACACAGTGGCTTGGCTTAGAGACTGCCATGTGTTTGTCCTTGAGTGGCCCTTGAGTGGCTCAGCGCCCTGATTTGAACCCAATCAACCTAGATTGCTGGAGATACTTCAAAGTGGTTGTTCACAGATTATCCCCATTCAACCTGACAGAGTTTGAGAGGATTTGCTCTCAAGAATGGCAGAAAATTGCCAAATCTCAATTTGCAAAGCTGGTCATGTCATACCCAAGAAGGTACTATATGAGTCTGTAATTGCTGCCAACTAAATAGCTTTTTGTCTCTTAACTACTAACTGTAAGTACTGAGTAAAGGCTTTGAAGATTTACGTCGATGTGATAGTTCTGTTTCTTCATTCTAAATAATTTGCACAAAAATAATTTTCATTTTGTCATTATGGTGTCTGTAGATTGATGAGGAAAAATATTGTCTTTTTTAAAATTTATTTTAAGACTGCAACGTAACAATGTGAAACTTAAAAGGGTTGTTGACACTGTGGGATGACGCAGAAAGCATTGTAGAGCAGTAGTAAAAGGTCTTTGCTCCACATAGATTCATTGTTTATTGTTTATTTATATGACTATTAATCAGTTAGTGAAGGTCCTCAGTCTCACCCGAGCCCCAGGAATCTCACAGCAGGCCTCCTGAATGGCAAGGGATGGGTCACAATACAGCATCACCTGCTGAATGTCGATCTGAAAAAGAGAAAAGGACGGAAAAAAGAATGAAATGATTAAATACTCCACATGCTGATCTCCATAAGTCCTCTGCTTTATTTAATAAATATTGCAAATAAAGTTTAAATGAGGCAGTAAATAAGGTTGAAAGCCAATTAATTTCTCATTCATATAAAGTATTAGGAAAGCACTTCAGAAGCTTTGCGTGTGTGTGTGCGTGTGTGAACACGTGTGTGCGTGCATGTATGAAAACTTCCTCCCTGCGCTGACAAAATATATTGTTTGCTTTCTGACTGAGCCAGTAAATTGATCATCAAAACTAAGTGCCTGGCTCTATTTAGCATCAATATTCTACTACAGGCTCATTCTCCCATTTAGTCCATTGACTTCTACTAAGACTTAATAAGATTGTCTCAAAGAAAAGAGCATCTCAGGAGCATAGCCTATAACAAAAATAAAACAAACACATATTAACTCAAATATGAACATACACATCCACACATAAAGGAGTGGATGATTTCAGTACAAAGACCTCCATGAGAGTTTGGTTGACAATAAATATTTCCCACTCGTTCCTGCTAGAAATATGGCTCAAGTCTGGAAAAAGCTGGGTACACCAATAAAATTATATATGCCAAGGGCACACTGAAGTTCATTATGCAACCAACCACTACCATGCTCTATAGTGCCGGTCCCAATAAGGGAGCTTGGTTCATTCAAACCACTTCTGTAAAAGACAAGTAAGAGTTTATTCTTCATACCGAGAGAGCTTAAAGGTCAGCACACTTTCAAAGAATAAATGTAGCTGACATTTACAGTGCAAAGCTTAACCTTGATCAGAGGTTCTTAACTTGTCAACATCGTAAAGTAATACAGCATATTTAATCAAATTTAACACTGAGTATTCGGTGTCAAATTTTTTGGCAGTTGACTTTAGCTCTATGCTTATTTAAATTAATTTAACAGTTCAGCCATAGCTGAAAAAGGACACCCTTAATTTTATGGAGTTGAAATGATATAACTCTGCAGAGAGCTTTTAATTTGAAACAGATAGGGTGAGATAGGTGCAGGTAGATTTGCACTGATAACAGGTACGTAGCTTTACGAAGCCAGAATATTAAATCTGGGAAGTGACAACTCGCTTGACCACGTTGTCATAGCTATAGTCCATCACATACTGTACACTTCACCTCTGTCTGTACTGCAATTATACCTCAAAATGAATGTTTCTAATGACAATGACAATGAAACATGACAAATTGTCATATTAATGAACTACATGTGTTCATTCACGAGTATTGTTTAATTCTACACTTCTGTAGTAGCATAACCTTCAAAAACCTGCTGCAACTTAACCATGCATGTCGAAGGGTTGGAGTAAACTAATTGTGTGTGTAAGTGTTAATTCTGTTTAGAGTGTAAATGCAGTTCAGTTTCTCAGTTGTCATTCCAAGTTTATGAAATGGAGAGAGGAGAATTTTAAATTCAAAGTTCTTTTATTTGACTTCCTTGCATTGACTTCTCAATAAATAGTCCAATACAAATCTGCTCACTATCGAGGGGCTTTGTTTTCATTTGACAACCAAATAAATTATTTGTGTGCTCCTCATATTTATTTTGTTGAATTCAATACTCTCCTCCAACTTTTCCAGGTAGACTATTGCTGTGTTTAAATAAAGCAAATATTATCATTACTGTTAGAAATACAAATATCATACCGGCACGGGCCCAGCATCTGAAGCCCGAATGCCCAGCAGTGTGTGTCCATCAGTGGGAAGAACTCCACGGGGCTCCAGGGGCTTGGTCTCGATGGAGCTGCAGTCCACATGGAGGGAGGCGGCACCGTGTTGCACACTGAGGGACACTTTGTGCCAGCGCAGGTCCATCAGGGCCTCCACTCCCTCCCCACTGAAAACGCAGCTCACCGGATCGGCATCAGGGTCTACTCCTTTGGCCCTCAGGGACAGGGTGCCGTCGGGGCCACTGAGATCTACGGAGAGCTGTATTTAGAGCAGAGATGAGGGGGAGAAGAGTGGGAGGAAAGTGATGAATGAATATGCACAAGTGCTGATCTGGCGACAGTGCGTTCAGTATACTACTTCGTTAGGTCAGGCCTGTGGATGAGTAAATCTACTGTATCTGAACAAATGACTGAAGGTGAATTCAGTAAAGAACAAGCACACACTGCGACCACCTAACAAAGCTGTAGAACGCAGAAGCAATGATGAGGCAAGGGGGAAGACATATTAATTGCACACACAAGCCGTGCAGCCAATCAATCACTCCTAATGAGAAGACTTGGTCTCCATCCATCATACACATTGAGTATTTAAATCTGGCCTCAGACTCTTAGTGATTATGGGGACTCTGAGGGACTCCAGTGCTTCATCATGGAACGCACATGAATAACAATGAAGGTGACTGAAAGAGATGATCGAGAGAGGAGTGTAGGAGAGACAGGAAGCATGAGAGAGTGGAATCGCATGAAGAATAAGGGAGGACAAAAGGCGTGTGGAATGAAAAGGGGGAGAGAATTGAAAAGGTGTCATGAGAGAGAAGAAATCGAAGAGGAAAGCGGATGACTATGCAAAAGAGAGATGAGAGGCAGCAAAAAGGAATAGACAAAACGTTTGATGAATAGAAGGTGAGAGACAGAGGAAAAGACAGGAAAGAGAAGGTGGGGACAAGATATGGAAGCAAGAAATGGGGAAACAGGGACTGTGGTGTACCTGTGGGTAGCCCTGTTGATCAGATATCTGGAAGAGGTAGATGGTGTCCCTCAGGGCAGCCTTCTTCAAAGCCAGGGTGAAGATCAAGGTGAATTCCTCAGGTAGGCCAAGTGGGAACACCTCACTGAAACAAAGAGGTTCATAAGGGTCAGGGACACCATATTTCTCCAGATCTGGGAGATAGGAAACATAGTATATGAAAAATATACAGTAAAGGAGTATTAATCGTGCTACTAAGCTGTGTTAAACCCTCTGTGCTGTGCACTACACGAATAGCTAGAAATGGCACAGACAATATATCACAGCATTTCAAAACTTTTTTGGGGGTGGTGGAGACCAAAAATGGAGCTAAATGGAGAACAACTACTGTTACAACATTCATCAGGGGGCAAATCCTAATAAAGCGAAAAATGTCACTGATGAATGCATTTACATGGAATTTAAGGTTTATGGAGCTTGGGCTATAAAAGAGAATGAGATTCTCCCTATCTCCTAGATATCAGTCACTGCTACTTTGACTACAGAAACTTTTGGTTTATCTGTTTCGTGTGAGAAGCTAAATTAATAAGTGGAAGTCCAAAATCAAACCTTTGAAGTAGCCCTTTTTCATTTATTGAACTACTTAGCTCTAAGACTTAAAACCAAGGAGTTCATAATCGCAGCCCAGAATGTGATAGAGCGTTCAGCCATAGCAATAAAAAAACGAATTACTTTTTAAAGAATTGTGTAGTATATGATATATGGATGTATATGAATTGTTTGTTAAAAGTAAATGGGGACAGTTAGAGAGCTATTATCACATTTAATTACTCTTTTGGCAGTTTTTGGGTTGGTATTGTCTTTCTTTGATGTCCATATAAATTATGTGCAGGGACAAGCTAATCTGAGGTGTATTTGTGTTTCCAAGCTCCTGCCTGGGCTTTTTTATATTCTGTGCATGATTTTTTCTGTCCTTTTTTTTTTTTTTTTTTACATTTTCCCCCATATTTTGTGACAGTAGCTAGCAGTGCAGTCCAAAGCCCGCTCTGTGTAACCCCCTGGCATTAATTCTCATAGCAGATACAGTCCAGCAAGCCTCATCCTTCAGTTTTGGTCAAGGGCATCTAAGCACACAAATAAATACACCCACAAATATTCACTGCATGATGGTGTGAAGACGCATTGAGAGATGAAGGCTTCACAAACAAGTCCAGTGAAATGCATGCTGACTGAGATGGTGGACACTTTGAAATGATCTCTCCTGCTCTAATTCTTTCTCTTCTCTCTCTCTCTCTCTTTGCAAACACACACACACACAGAATTGTTGATGCTGGCAGCTGGTTTCTCACTCCTAGAAGTGGGTGACAGTGATTTATGAGTGAGGGAAGATCCAAGGGAAAACGGCCAACTACAGGACGTCAAAACAAAGAGAGGATGAGTAGGAGAAAAGGTGAGAAAAAGAAAACACTGAACCAGGAGACCTGGAGAGAGAGGGAGAGAAACTATAGTGAGGGGCCAAGAAATTCTGGGTATTATATCAAAACACACAGAGGTTTGATTTTAACTAATCCATTCGAAAGTATGGCAGTAGACAGTATGAAGATGGAGGATGAAAACGTTCTAGAGAGAGGGACAGACTGACAGACAAACAGAGGAAAGAGAAGAACCAATGTTAAAAAATACAGTTGTTCTGTCTGTCGATTAGTGACATGAGCTGCAGGGCACAAAACTATTCACTTTCAGTTCAAAGTACATCACCTTGGTCTCTTACATTCAGTGTCCTAAAGAGGAACAAATACAGTAAACCCCTGACA
Source organism: Decapterus maruadsi (assembly GCA_030347415.2). Classification (NCBI taxonomy): domain Eukaryota; kingdom Metazoa; phylum Chordata; class Actinopteri; order Carangiformes; family Carangidae; genus Decapterus; species Decapterus maruadsi. Next base: position 8,301,199 of record CM064897.1, read on the forward strand.
GACACTCGCACATACACACAAACATGCAACGGGGACATAAATCACTCAGTATGGGCCAGACAGATTGAGATCTAGCCTCTCCAAACTCAGAGAGAAAGTTGCTTCTGCCTCTCTTGTTTAAAAAAAAGAGAGAGAGTGGAGAAAGAAAGTCAGCACAAGCCAGAGAGGCACAGGGGAAGAGGCAGAGAGGAAATCTAATGTTGAAAAAGCAGATCTCTGGTTTAAGATGGGAAAATCACCTGGAGAGGCGTATAGTGTAGGCAACCTTGTACTGGGTTCTAACTGTGCTCGAACCACCTGCCTTCAGTGGAGACTTTTCTATCCCTGTATGTATTATATTCACCAAAGTGAAAGAATTTTTAAGAAGCTAGATAGAAACAGACACAAAAGCCATAGTGGCAAGTATTGTAACATGTTGCAACTTTTTTTCTTTGGCTATCCTCAATTGTATTTTATGTATACAATTTGAAGAATAGAACAAACTTAGCCAACACGTACAGTACCTTCTTACAGTAACTGCAACCATAACTGCATTTAGCTAAAATGGTTCATATGAACACTGTAAGCAACTGACAGTCACAGTGGTGATATGAACCACGAGTCACATCAACAACACAGTGACGCAACTCACACATTCAGATTTTGGAATTAAAGTGAAAAAAATAAATAAAGTGAAAACAGAGCCCAGATGGGAAAGTTGTTAAGTCCATCATCTTTTTCCTGCTTGCCACATTAGTGCCGGTCTGCTCAAGGCACGCCAGACTAACACAGACCACCAGGAAATGCTCTGCTGCTCCCAACAGGCTGTCTGTCACTGATCTGTTGACAGATCTCAGTAGTTTATCAAAGAGAGTTACGTACACCGTATGTAAATTTATGGAGGTGTTGGCGATGGCGCAGGCAATCAGGAAAAGACTTGACAAAGGCTTCTAGCTGAAATGTTGTTGTGAAAAGTAAACAAAATTCCAATGGCACACTTTGACTTTGAGATCCCCACAGCTCCTATGTATGTCTCAGAGGAGCATTAAAGGAAAGTGCATGTATACGTAGGGTAAAAATATTCCCATATTTTGAATTCAAACTAATTAGACATAAAAATCACTGACTAAAAGCAACCAGTCATTTATATGGCTAATGCAATACAATATTAATAATGTGTCTAGACAGGCTTGCTGATCCACAAAGCCAAAACAGTCAGATAAGCAATCATTCCCAAAGTATAAAAAGGAAGAAGATTGAAATATCTTTACAATAGCACACTACACTCTCCTCACTGACTTTCAGCTATTTCTTTCTTAAAAGCATTTCTTTTATTTCCCCCTCCATCTGTCCTTTTTTTTTATAACAGTGTAACAGTAGACAGGAAATGGGGAGGCAGAGAGAGGGGGAATGACATGCAGTAAAGGGTCGCCCGATGCAGGATTTGAACTATAGGGCCGACTGCAGCTGGGACTGAAGCCTCTGCGCAACCCACTGCTCCACACGGTGCATCATTTTGACCTTTTAATCACAGATCATTTCCCTTTACAACTGGATCGGTAGCAAAATGCTCATATATAATATATAATATGTACAAATGAACAGAGAAAAAAAGTAGCTGTGATCTTGTCCTCATTCCATGACATGGCAGAATTGCTTCCCCTCTCTCCTACACACTACAGATGTCTAGAAGAAACAGGCCTTAAGCAATCGATTCATTTCTTACTGAAATTAAAATGCATGTGCTCAGCTGTGACTAGAGATCATTTCACTGCAGACAGCAGAAAACTGAGAGAGGCGAGGGACAAGTAGCTTCATCTGTGCCGTCTCTGTGTTAGCTTGGATTAACTGAATGGATTAGCTCCTGATACAAAGCAAAACGGCGCTTTCCAATTACTGTATACACATCTCACACTTCACTCAACCTCACTGGTGATGAATTAAGAAGCTGCTTGAGTGACAGGGAGCCCACAGTGGAGGAGAGAGGGAGCCGTGCATCATACGTTTCCAGAAATACAGTGTGGACTGAGAGAGGGGGGAGTGGAAGAGTCTTAGCTGCAGCAAACTGCACATGCACTGTACACGCAGGCTATTGCACACACAAAGATTGAACAAGACAAGCACATGCATATGCTGACAGTCAAACACATGCGTAAACTGCTGAGCATACACACGCTGTTGAATTGCTATACAGAGAGAAGAAAAAAAGCCATAGAAAAAGCCTGAGGGTTTGTTCTAATGCATTCACTTATTGCCTGGATTTGAACCTTTAACCCACTTGTTCCTTCACTGCTACATCCTTTAATCGCCCATCTGTTCTCCGCCTCCACTCTCCTTCTCTAAATGCCTGAAAGCCCTCTGCACAACACTATTGAAATAGGCAAAATTTATTAAAAAAAAACATACAAAGAAAATAAAAAGAACATTTTGACGAAATGATTGCGGTAAGCCGGTCTTTTCTAATTCGATCCACTTTCTGAGGAGAGTCTTCTCTGATTTTGTTTCGTCAGCTCATTTTGAAAACATGTATAGAAGACAGTGAGTTCTATGTACGGAGAAAAGCTGGAATAACGGCAGCCAGCAGGCAGGGTTGATGTGCTAACATTGATTATCCTTTGTCTGACTTAAAAAGAGTCACCCAGGTAGCATTCCTCACTGATAAAACTGACAGCATGGCTCTCGATGGCATCAAAATTTCAATAAAAGCTACATCATGACAAAATCCCAAACCAGCATCAGAGAATGGTGTTCCCGTCCTGTGTCTGTATGGTTAGAGGCAAAACAACAACATCTTGGATTTTCCTCTTTGCTTCCAAAGATACTGATTTCCTGAGAAGTGACAGCCAACCACCCCTCCCCCCACCACACACACTCTCTCTCACTTCATAAGAGCGACTACTCTCTAAGCCTGTGACAAACAATATATGTGACACTTTTAGAACAAAATGTCTCTACCAAAAAAGAGTGTTTTGTAGACAGATTTATCGGGCCTTCAAGCAAGTGGAGCTCACAGCGCTGGACAGAGTGATAAAATACTCCAGGCTGACCCAATTGGCAAGTTCTGAAAAACTGCTTTATCGGTGGGTAGAAAGAAGCTCAGCCGTCTGAAAAGCAGCTATAATTCACAAGAACTGAAGAAGGAAAAACAAGAGAAAAAAAAAAAAGAGGGGCTGGAAAAACAGCCAGCACATAACGCTAATAAACACTTGTCACGCTATTCCAAACACAATCTACACCCAACGAGTGTGTAATAACAACATGAAAATCCCGGGAAGCATAATTACACCATGTCAACCTGCAAAACCATGTAGAGCAAGGAAGCTGTGCCCTGTTAGATTTTATGGCTGCAGGCCTCTTCGCCTAGAAACAAGTTCAGAACAAGCTCAGGCTCTCAAATACAGCTATTAAATCGAACTTTTTTTTTTCTTTTCTTTTTTTTACTGGCAACCACATCATGTCTATAATTGAGGCGTCATTCCTATAGATTCGGTTCAAGCGAATAAATTAGGCTTTCTAATTTGAAAACTAGACTAGAATAAGCACATGCGGTCACAACCGGAAAACCAGACTCTTACAGTTCAGTTTCACAAGCCGGTGTCAGTGGGGAGGGAAATTAAGTGGTGTTTCTGGAAATGCAATCAGAGATTGACCAATGGTGTAAGGTTTACCAAGTGCCTGATTTTTTACACAACAGTCAGTGGACAGCACTACAGGCTGATTACGCTGTTCATTCTCTCTATAATTCTCTTTGCTCAGATGTGGGGTGAGGAAAAAAGAGCCTGTTTTAATGGTTCTACAATAAGCTTGAAAATCAAGACGAAAATTTACTTGATTTTGCTTCCTGTACAGTCATTCGCTCTCCTCCACCAAGCAGTGCAGTATATTTGTGCAAGACCCATTTGTCTGAGTTGGACAATAAACTTACTTGGTTGGGCGTAGGAGTGCTGTCTTGCCCAGGCGGAGGATGACGGGTCCTCTAGGATTGCGGATCTTCTTGACATCTGGACTCTTGAGCAGGGAGAATCGCCTCACCAGATTAAAACCTGACAAGAGATGGCAATCATCATCACCCACAGAAAAACTTGGAGAGGGATATACAGTACTACGCCTGCATGAGTTTGTTTTCTCACCGGTGATATTGTGTCTGGCCGTCTGAGGAAACTTCCACTCATCCACTTGTAAAGATGGGCACTGTGCATCTGCAGAGACAAAGAAATGACGCAGAGGGTTATAATAACAAAGTTAAAAAAGTATCCATAAACAGCCAAACCCCCGGCATGTGCTTTGGGTCTTTGGAGAAATTATCTCCGATGTACAGTAACCATTCACACTTACTGCTGGGTGAACTGGACACAGTTTGTGTGAGACAGCCGGAAACTTTAAACGTACACACATTTTGAGAGTAACAGAAATATTGATTTGAAAGAAATACAAAGGGAGTTGGTGCAGGTGTAGAGAGAGTCAAAAAAAAGGTGAGTAAAACACAGAGAGAGAGATGAAATGAGGGCAAAGCTGTGCGGAGAGGAACAGCCTGGTGTGACAGGTTGTCTAGCACCAGGCTTGTCTGTCGTAGTAGCCTCTGTTTGATGGATATGTTCTCAACCCTGTCAGGGGAGGTTACACAGGAAAGTGTTGCCTGTCAGTGCGGCCTGCCTGGAGGGAGGGAGTGTGTGTGTGTCGGTGTGTGTGTTGGGGGGGGGGCAGTACAGGTATAGGTACAGTTAATTGATCTCTTTGGGGCCAAGAACCACAGCCCAAAGCAACATGTTCCACAAGGCACAGGTTTTCAAAAAGAGGTTTCTTTCTTTTTTTTACTATGACTGCAGAGAATCTGGAAGCAGGTGGTAAATCATTAATGTGAAGGTGAGATGATTTAATTTAACCTAATTCAAGGTTGTCGGCAAGGTTCTTTTTTGCTTTTTTTTTTATCATCTTGCACGAAAAAAATTGAAGGACTAAAGGTGAGGTCTAGGTTAAACTGTATGTTTATATCTGCTTTAATGTAAGCTGTGAATGTGTGCATGCCCTACTACCCAAAAGAACTCAATTATCCTATTGGTAGAAAGAGTTACTGGTTCACTCCAAATTTAAACCTTCTTCTTGTATGTACATTTTTGTATTTTCTACACTCCTGCACTTTTTTAAACATTGTGTATGTGTGTACTGCTGTTGGCAACACTGGAATTCCCCCATTGTGAAACTACCAAACTACTATTAAAACTACCATTAGCTACAGTTGTGATCTGTTTCTCATACTACTTGAATATTTTCATTCGTTCTTGTAAAACTGGAGCATTTATTTGTGACAGATGTGAAGTACACTGCGAGAATGAAACTTAATTACATTCAATAAAATTACTTTATTCATAAAACTACAGTACAAACAATGTTCCCTTTTTTTAAATATCTTCTGTAACCAAATCACAAGCATGCTAACATTTTGAATGGAACATGCTCATCATAGGCGGCTGGACTTTATTTTCAAATTGCACAACTAATAAGCACCCCCATCCATCCAATCAGGAAGCTTGGGACTAATTGTGGTGTTAGATAAGTAACTTGTTACAGGGAGAATGAAGGCTCTCTGCCTTCCACACCAGAGTCCGCGACACAAACGTGTCCCATAAACATACTGTAGATGGCGGTTGCATGATTTGGCAGTTTGACTGACAGAAGGGCCATCCAACCAAAGTTGTCTGAGACTAATTTGACTGGTAGGCAAAATTTTAAGAAGTCAAAAAAGTCACATGGAGAGAACCAACTGAAAAAGAGTTTGACTTGTGGTGTGGAATTAGCTTAGAAACTAGCTACAATTAGTAAAAGCCTGCTAGTGGCACCAATGACATGAAAATCTATGATTGTTGGAAAGAAATGAGAAACCTACATCTGTGTAGGGACACATTAATCCGGACTGGTCATTAAAAGAACAGTTGTTACAAAAAGCATGTTGCTAACTCTGCTAAATCAGACGCCATTATCATTATTCACAGCAAGCTGCTTAGCTAACGGTCAATTATGCAAGAATAGAAAATGCAGACGCAGGGTTCATTGAAAGATCAAGAGAAAGGGTAAAAAATGAATACAGCCTGGAGAAAAAGATTTCTGATAATAATGCATTTCAAACTACAGTTAGGCTGTGTTTCTGTGCCTCTGCGTTTAATGGACTCTGTGTATCAAGTTTTTAAGAATTTCTTTTTGATCTACAGTAAAAGGAGCATACATACAGAGTGGCCTTGATGCATGCAAGGACAATGTCTATGTTTCCAACTGCAATCTATCCAGGCTGGAAGTCACATCAAAACGAGGTGAAAGAGCCTAATATAATTACTACAATAATAACATCCAACTGGCTTTAATTAAGAGTTAGGAATTTAATTTCACAGAGGCAGTCTCAAGAAAGAATTAAATCACATTTAGCGCTTCATCACCTATTATCAAGTTCATCATTTGACACCCTGCAGCCTCTGCTCGTCTTAGTTTGAAAACACAAAGTCGGTTTCAAAGCGCAGCACCCTACAGCTTCTCTCCCTGCACAGCATGTCATTCTCTTACTGCTGTCTAAAAGTACAAATTAAAGTGTGGAAAAAGAGATGTCAAACAGTGGTGTTGCGGGAAGCTGAGAGAAACTTGAGATGAAAAAGTCAAAGAAATTGCCTGAACACAATGTGACTTCTGTACAAAGAAACGGATACAGCGGAGAGCATAAGCATAAGTGTAGAGTCTTCTGAGCCCCCTGATATTCACTTTGTCTTACATCCTTTTATTCTCTCTCACACACAAAATCACACATACTGTACTTTGTACTTACTGGTCCATCCTGAAGCCTTATCTGCTGACTCAGCACAAAGTACAATCTATGCAGCCTCACAGACACATCCTGAAATTTTAAATCACACACACACAAAGGCTAAGAGGTTTTTTTTTTTTATAAGTCAAGAGATGTAAGTTCTACCTTTCGTCACTGCCCGCTCTTTCTGTTTTTTCCTTCTGTTGTTTCTGTTTTGTTTTTGGTTTTTCATCACCGCCCCATTTCCATCAGACAGAACTGAGATGAAGGCTTTGTTCATGAGTACAGAACTCCTGGCTGGAGGCAAGGAGGCAGCACAATGAAAAGTTAAAGAGCACAAGTGGAGGAGAAGGTGGAGCGAGGAAGAAAGAAAAAATTGCACAGGACAGAATATGGAGAGAGAGCATGACAAAAGGGAATGGGCAGTGAAAGATGTCACTTGAAGAAAAGCAACTTGTCCTTAACACCAACACGCTTTTGAGGCTATATTTCTCTTATCTGAGGAATTGAGAAGAAGAGACTATAGTTTATCCCTAAATAAAGAGAAGTTATTAGGGGAATCTATTATCCTAAATATGCTGTTGTCTCCTCAGTTTCCATTTTAGGACAGTTTGTCTGTTCGTTCTCTACATTGTATAACTTGGCACAGCCTTTATCTGAGCCGTACTTTGGTATGCTTGGCTCAACATCCTTCAGCAGCAGTCTAATCCAGGCTCAGACTGCTGGAGCTATAAAATGATTTTGAAATCAAGTTGCATCATTCACGCAAAGAGAACCTTCACAGATATCACTAAAAGATGTGCAAATAATGGTGTATCACACTCCGCAGGATATCACTGAGATTATCGTGCGAATGCAACGCCTCGTGTGATCTCACATCACATGGTCTCACAGGGAAAGAGATGAAAATTAAATGGAGACTGAGGTGGAATGACTTTTTATGACTTCAGGGCTCAGTTCGACTGCTGAAAGTTGAGGATAGCCCGATACAGTATGTGAGTGTATTTATCTCTCACCGTCAGAATCTAACATTCTGACAATTGGCGATATCTATGATCTGTTTACATACATCCCACTGATTAACAACTTCAAAGCCTTTATTTGATCTTTTACTGTTGTTACTCAAGTTAAATGTCATGTTTACTTAAACTGTCATTACACTTTTGCTCATGTTCACAGCTCAAACATGTTTTTCTCACTAATAGCTCCGAGGATGGACGATATTTTATTGGACTATCGCATACTCGGGAACTTTGGCAAAGGACACATGGCAGAACTTGAACCCCATTTCTCCTCAAGCTGTGATGAAAGGAATGCATTTGCTTGTTGACAAGCTAATTAGCACAAAGTATGAGTGTCACTCCAGGATCCCGCTAGTAGCTGCATGTAGCCTTAAAGAGATTGGATGGTCTTGGCCGGGTTCACTTCCTCTTTGATGGGTTGCGTTTGAGTGTTGCCAAAGCAGGTAATGATACTACACTGGCAGTCATGCAGTACACTGCTGTGTGTGTTTCCTCCACTCTCCACCTTGCCAAAGATAGAATTTCAGGAAATTATGGGTCTTTAGAGAAGTAAAACACTACTGTTTGATGTATACAGATTTGTACTAAATTGGACGGTACAAGTCAAATGTGTCAGACGAGGATAAACCCAGATCGTTTGATTGAAGAAAGTAGGAGTAAGAGTTGAGAAAGTTACTCAAATGGAACTTATATTTAGGCCCAGATTCCTGCTAAAGAAAGTAATGTGTGACATTTAAATGCATTGCAAGTGATATTTACCAAACTTCAAGAGGTTTAGGAATCAATAGGTTTATCTCTGAGTGTCCTGTTGTGGCGGGCGTTTACTGAAACCAGCTGCCTCTGAGGTTTAATTCTGTTTTCGTGGCAGCAAACACTTGGCAGACTGCTTCCATTAGGGAGGAAGAGGTCAGAAGTGTGCTCTCGGTGTCAGGCTTGGTGGTGCGTGTTTTGTAGTAAGAGCAGGTATGGTAGTTATTCAGCGTGCTTTACTTCCAAGATAATTGGACTGGGCTGCTGATCAGCAGAAAATCAGACTCAGGAGAAGAGTCTTTTGGGTCCCAGAGCTGTTAAACAAATGCAACATGAGAGGAGGAGAGGGACGTGCTGAGTTGATGATTCAATGTGATGATTCAGTTTGCCCTATCTGAGGTCTAGAAGGGGGGAAAAATGACAAACAGAGAGGTTGATTAAAGAAAAAAGCGATTCAGACAGTGTGATAGAATGTGTCCCCTCTCGGCCAAGTGAGGCAGACATGAGAGAGCATTCCTGGTTGTTTTCCAGAGATAAAATTGCAGTACAGAGGAGTGGAACGACCTAAAATAAGGCACTTAAGAGGGATGAGCTCACTAATTTTCCCCTTGTAGGCCCCTGGCCTGTGTTCAACGCATCTTCACAAGCACACACCAACACAGACTGAGCTCATGACATACACGTTTACAAGCTCCTCACAACATTAAACTTTGACAGGACATGCAGATGTCTGTACTCATCTCAGAAGAGATTGTACTGTTTGACATCATGTCTGGCATCGTGTGTGCGAGGACGGAAAAAGATCTTTAAAAAGAAACTGCTATGCTATGTATTATGCACCGGGAGTTAGTTCTACTCTTTTTTTACACCACTGAGTTAATGGTGTTTGAAAGTTATTGCGCCCTCATTATGCATTTTTGCAAGCAGGTCTGAAGTAGCCCCTAAGAGAGCGGAGACATTATAAGACAGGTTCATTCATGAAGCAGCAACCCTGAAGCAGTTACAAGTTAAACTGTTCTGCTCAAGTTCATTTCTCACCAGTGACGCTCAGGCACCGGTTTTTATAACCTCCAAACCAGCCGAATCACACCCTGAAGGTTACCCATCAGCCCTAATCATTGCCTATCAGCAGGAGGATCTGTCTCAAATTCTCCAAATATGCACTGCATACTGACAAAGTTAACACTTTGAGCTGCACAACTCAAGTGTTTTCATATCAACAATGGGAAACTTGCTCATAAATAGTAACAAATTCAAATAGATCACTGCAGATTTATTGCTGTGCATGTTAGGCTAACATCTGTAGGTTGCAGCTTAACCTTTTTGCATCAGTTCCATTGCTCTTATCAATCTTGTTTTGAGCTTCGACAACAAACTGTTTTCCACTAAGCTCTTCTATCGTACCACTCCAACATCAAACAGCGGGTAGGCAAATCTAGCAGCTAGCCTTTTTACATAATGGAGCTGGAGAATGCAACATTTATCACATGAGTTGGTGGAGGCCAAGACAGAGCTACAATGAGAGTGAATATTGGACTTACAACTGTGAGGTAGCCATAAGTGCAACTGCAAATGAATATTGTGTTCCTCTGTGTCTGCTACATTACGAAACAGGCAGATGCTTGTTTATTCGTCAAGATTGGACAGACAAATTAATCTGTTTCAGTTTGAAGGTTCACTTAATCATTATTTTTCATGTGCATTGCATTGTGTAGGCTTTTTAATATATTCAAGAATGAAGAACTACAGTATATTATCAGTGAAAGTACAACCCTGCAGTATCATTATCAGCATCAAAGCAAATAAAGGTTGGACTTTCATTTCATTTTCTTGCCCAGGCACTGTAATGTAGATCTGTTTCTTCTTGTCAACTTACTGTGTGGAAATGACCTTATTTCTACAAGAATTCATTGGAAAACATAACTCGTTGTTCAGAACAGACAAAGGGAAAATGTGTTTAAAAAAAAAAGACTACATAAATCCATTACTTCAGACTGTTCAGGGTCTGTGGTGCACAAAAAACCCCATATCAGCACCACTTTATAAAAGGCAGGCCATTTTAGCCATTTAATTTAAATATGGAGACTAGTCTCTTTCACTGCAGAACTGCAGTGCAATCACCCAGCTCGACTCTTCAACACTAGTTTTACTTCAACCTGCTTTTCTGCTGTAATGTCAGCAAATTACCAGTAAGTAGAGATTTGGATGAGTCGGAGGAATAGTGATAGTGTGTGTGGGCGTGTGCGTGCGGTGCTTGCTGTGACAAAGTGTGAAAGCTGCACTTGAAAAAGCGCTTTCTTCCAAGCACTGGGGGAGAGGACTCAGGGGAGCTGCAAGCTGACTCAGTCTCATCTGAAAATCTCTGACTGGGGTCTCCCAAGAGGGACCACCCCCCTCCTCCCTGACAAAGCTCCCTTCAGAGTTCCACGAGCTATGGAGGCTTATTTGGCCCCCCTCAAGTGATATCACAGAGCTGGTCTCTGAGAACACACTGACAATGTGATGAGGGAGCATGACAGTTTGGAACAAAATAAATAAATAAAAGAGACAATAAAAGACAAAAAAAGAGATCTCTCTTCACATGCCCCTTGATTTCTTGGTTGTCTAGCCCTTTCTCACACAAAGACACACCCAAACAGAATGCAAATAGATTCACATGCGCATTATCTCCTAAACACCAACAGACAAGCCTGTCTCTCAACGCACTTGCACTGTTATATGTGCACACAGACGTTCTAAAACTCATGTGCCTCCCACACAGATCAAGGGGGGAGTTGTGGGTTCTACAAGTGAACACCACTTCCACGTTAAAAAGCTGCAGTTCTCCGGCGGCCTCTGGGGGCTGGGACCAGAAGTGAGCAACTCTCCATCAGCCCCCATGTTAAAATAGCTGACTTTACAGCTTTAAAAAAACACATTTACAGCCTGGAACATTTTATTTTTTTGGTCACTATTGATGAGGGGGGCGTGGTTACGTTGAGTGACAGGTTCGCCGACAGTTACCGGCCGTTAACTGGTTGCTTCGAGTTCAGTGGGCGGGTTCTTGGCCGGAAAACCGCCGCACCTCTCCAAATATGGAAAGTAGACTCCCACTAAAATCCAAGATGGCGCAGTTCAAATGTCCATAGTAGAACAAAACAGACTCGCCCCCAGATCAATGAAAGGGTGCTACGTCCATTCCTTTTACAGACTCTATGGTATACAAATGCACAGAAGCTTGATTGATGGCTCACACAGAGGAACACAACCACACGTGGTAAACACACACGCCTCTTCGCCACAGCCTGACCACACTTTCACCAATGCACATAAGCTATCATTACACTCCATTTTCACTGTAACCTTGTGCCCCGTCACATATGCAGGGCACACACAGAGACACAGATGGACACAGCTCCATCAAACACAGATGGGTTTCAAAGTGTGCAGATCTGGTCAGGCACACAAGTCCAGCTTGAAAATCTGTTGTCTGCTTGTAACTTGCAATAGTACCACTTTAGCACCAGAAGGCAATGTTTTTGTGGCTTTACAGTCTCTTAAGCATTTAAATAAAGATTTAAGGACTGTCCTGAGAGGCAATTGGTTGAGAGCATTTCGGTGGCATTTGCCATTTAGAAGGATTTATATTCACAGCCTTTGTGGGAGAAAGGAGTAAAATTTGATAAATAAAGGAGTTTAACAGAGCGTCACAGAGGCCAATGATAATGCAAATATTTGATCTATTATAGGCCTATTCGTTGTGGAAGAAATACCCTTCATCTTATTTAAATCTTACTTTTGCAAAAACAGCAGCTTTAAGTGTGATTATGCACTTTCTTACTGCTTACTTTTAAGAAAGTGATACCAAGTAGGCTACAGCCAGCAGCTATGTAGCTTAGCTCAGCATGAAAGTGCAAGTTCGTTATGTTGTGCTAAGCTAACCAGTTGCTGTATCTTCAAATACACTTAACTTAAACTTAAAAGACTATTATTGTCCTTAACAGAAATGTGTGCTGCACAGCAGCTCAACAATCCCCACATTTCAATGGACAGATAAAGTTGTATCAGTGTTGGACTATTTTTAAGTTAGACATCTTGTTCATTCTGTATAACAAAGGCAAAATCAGTAGGTGTCCAAACTACAGAGAGAAAAGGGGGAATTCACCATGTCTTCAGTGCTAAGCTAAGCTAAACAGCTGCAGTAGCTTCAAATATAATGGACAGATAGGCTATGACAGTTTTATCAGTGTTAAACTATTTTTTTTAGCAAGACCCCAGACAGAGAGGAAAGTGATGTCAATCTTCATCTTGTTCCCAAAATGTTCAAACTGTCCCTTTTGTTTAAATAAAACATCCTCTTCGTTCTGAATGTCAAAAATTTTGCATGCAAAACGGCGGCTGGTGTCAAAGCCGAAGCAGGGAGGAAAACGGGGTAACTCACCTTGCTCTGACGTCGACGTGTCACATGACCCCAAGCTGAGGGCCAGCAGGGTCAGAGAGGCGCAGAGAAGCCACATGGTTCCACCCCGCCGTTAACACCTCACCTCACCTCAACCACCGGCTGATGAATGAATGGACAGAAAAAGAGAAAGTCAAAAAAGTCAAATCCTCCCTGCGTTCTCTCAGCATGCCGCCCCGTCTAACTCTGTCGACAGCTGCATATTATGCTTGACTCCTAAATAGACATTGATGTATATTTATGAGTCAGTCACAGTTGATAAGTTAATTATGTGGTATGATGCGGACTTTGTTAGTGGCATATGAATTAACCAGAATGTCCCTCATTAAGGAGTGTAACTCTATAAACTCTGATCATAGTCATTATCCTGTCCATCTGGTTGGCCTTTGACTGGGCAGCTGCAACACACACGCAGATATGCACAGTAAATATGTGCAATAGAGTGCACTTAACACGTACACACACAAACACGCACGCGCCTAAAAGCCATTCTTGAAGAGGAACAGATACTACACACATAGCAAATAGCTTACCTACGACAATAATGAAGAAAATAAAGAATTATGCACACATGAAAGTTAAGTGATTTAAATGCGAGCGCGTTGGTCTGCAGTCGAACAGACAGTGGGGCCAAAACACACAAACACATCTGGAGACTATTCCACTGGAGCCACGGTTGTGTTGAACCAGATGCTTCCACGTGGCCCAACAACAAGCACACACACACACATGCACACACACACTCTCTCATGCACCGTTTAAAATGCATGCCACGTCAAAATAATCATTATATTCCGACTCCAAAGTCCCCTTACTACAACCTCTTATTCATAAACACGCACACACAAGAATGCACACGTATCAACACACACACACAGCCCACTCAAACTTGCATAAACACATCCCAGCTGACCTGGACTTGCCCTCAGCATGTGTGAGGACCCCATAACTCTGCAGTGTTTACAGGTACAGCAGGGCCCTGGAGGCAGGCAGGGGAGCAGACTGTGTCTCTGTACACACACCTGTCCCGTCTGCCACGAGAAATGACCCCCACACATACAACGTGGTGCTCCCGCCCGGCCGAGGACACGGTGTGAATACCACCCAGCCTGACCCGACTCTTTGCAGCGTGCTGCTAATAGACAATGTGGTGGAGAACATTGTTTCAAATTATGTCCTGAAATAACACCGACAGCTTTTCATGGCCCACATTGTGAATTATGCATTTAGTTGGGTTTTTTTTTCTTTTTGAGGGGGGCAGCTGACTCCTGGTGTCATTGTTACTTTTCTCTGGGTTTTAAATGGCCAGCTTCATCATTTTTATGTGGAATCAAGCCATGGCACAATTTACCTTTTATTTGTTGAATTTAGAAGCGAGGTAAACAGCATAATAAAAGTTTTTTCTCTTGATGAGCAGAGGGTTAATCAAATCCATAAATGGCTTCATGCCATTATTACAAGCTTCATGCCACACGATCACAATAATAACAACATTCACACAGTGCATAATGCATAATGCATCACAGTCCAGAGAACACAGGCTGAAGGAAAAGTTACAACTCATTGCTGTTATTATCTGGCCATAATCCAAAACAATTTAATAGGCTTCCTAATATGTGTTGCTACGGATGTCTCTCTTTCTCCTCCTCTCTCTCTTTACACTCCATTCACAGCTTTACGACCACCCAGCTGACTGCAGCAGATAAAGGCGAAGCGGTGCGGGCTAAGGCCACCGGGTTTGGCCAATGGACTGGCCATAAGCCCGGTAAGCATGCTGATCGGGTCAGTGAGTGCGGAGCCAATACAGGAAGGAAAACAATGACAGATCTGAAAGTCTTCCAACACAAGAAGCCTGAAGACATGCACTGGCGGACAGACGTAGTGACCACCGTCCACAACCACAACACAACCTTCATGTTTGTTTCAGCACTGACAATTTTTTTAACAACAACAACACCAACAACACCACTGCAGTACGTAGTTCTAGGAGTCATTTTCTGCTCCTCGTCCAGACGTTTCGCCTATTTTCTATTTCCACCACGGCTATCATTTTCATTACTCTTCATGGCTTGAATAAACAGACAAAAGTGGCACCGGTACTGTCCTACATAACAATGGAGGCAATTTTGTGCTCGGTGCTGAGCAATTTTTGTTGTCACACATTTCATCATCATTGCCATCGCTTACAGAACAACAGCCCCAACACAAGCCTGTTTAGGGGAACACACTCTGACAGAGTTAAATGAAACATGTCCCCTCTATGGTTTGACAAGAGAATTGCTTATTAGCCACAGAGACACGGATGATTAAATAACAGTGAACCAGTAGCCCATGATTTAAACTACTTTGTATCTGTTTAAATGGGAAAACCTGGCATAAATGTGTATGCCATGTAATATTTGAAGGTTCACTGCTTTTCCAGCTGTCTCTCCCAGAATACTGCAGCTAAAGGATTGACTGAGTGCTTACATGGAGGGTATCTGCTTTCATTCTTCCCTGCACTATCTCCCGCGTACAAACACACACACACACACAATCAAGAATGTTTTTTGGTGGCGGGCTGTGAAAACAACCTCCCGAAACAGTCGGTGGGTCATCACCCACAGTGAATCCTGCAGGGAGAGCCATCTTTCCCTTGCAGTAAAAGTTGACTAGAATGCAAGAATACATCTGATGGCTTGAAATTAAGTGGACATACATATGCATGCATTCATTCATATACAGATCTGTGTGTGCTACAGGAGGCAGATGTTAGTGAATAAAGAAAAAGACTGTCAGGCAGCAGAGAAATATTTATGAACAGGCACACAGGGTGACACAAGCCATTTTTACATCATGCACTACTGGAGCAAGCTGAAGCAAACATCCAAGGAGGCAATGACAAAGTCCATTTCTGTTGCCAGTGGCTCTGTGGGGCTGCACTTAAGCAGAGAGGTGTTTTAAGCATCATCATGCCAACATGCTATGAATAACAATGGCAAGGGTGACTGGGTGCAACAGCAGGCTCTGTTCATCATCTAGTTAGCATACTAGCATTTGCTTATTACAGTAGTAGAACATGCAGCCGACACTGGCAGCCATATCATTTGTTTTGTTTTCTTATAATCCATCCAATACTTGTTCAGATAGTGGGTGGGCCACTTGACCGACTTCCCTGGGGCTCTTTCTGCCAGATACTGCAGGAGGTATCAGAGATTTTTTTTCTTTCTTTTGCCACACTGTCAGAAGCTTCAGTTTAATTTTGACTTGTCATCATCAACACAGCAAGACGTCAACCTTGTCAGGCAATTGGTCAGGTCAGCCTCAGGACCTTCGAATGATCCTGAGAAGGCTTTGCAGGAGTGTATGAAAGAAGCTGAAGATGCCCTGAGGCTTTGATAAGACACTCCAGGTATGGACTGACTGGGAGCAATGGAAACTTGCAACTAGCAAATGCAATATCCAAAGCTGAATGACACTCACTCAAGAGGAACTAAGGCAAGTTTTTACTTGTCTTACATTCTGGACACAGTTCAAGGGCTTTGGTAGTGAATGAGAAACAGACACAGTTGCAGAGTATGAGGAGCAGTAAGGAGTGTTGGAGACAAACAACCCCCTCTGACTGTCTACTCCGGGCAGAGTAGTTCCAACGCTGTGGACAGTTTGGTCCACTTACGTCAAATAATGTGGTGGAGTGAGTTCTGCTCTGATGACGTGAGCTGCTGACCCCAGGGCCGTATGTGCATAGCTGAGTCAGCCTTCAACAGGCTGACGACCTCCTGCTTTTCTTCAGCTCGACTTTACATCTCTGATAGCCCGACGCTCACGTCATTACTGAGCAAAGGGTTCAGCATGACACACTTTGCTGCAGGCCCTGAGCTCAGGCTAGAATTGGAACCAGGGTAGGAAAAAAGATACTGTACAGCCCACAGCTACTCATTGCATATGAAGCAGTTGGTAAAATGAGTAACACTTAATGTGAACTTAACTTCAAGGACACAAATTTGTAACTTTTGCCAGGCTATATTCCCCAGGGTCTGAAGTGGGAGCAGAACCTGTTACTGCAGGGCAAAATGTGTCCCTGGAGATACTGCAGCATGCAAAGGCTCCCAAGCTTTTTAATGTGCAGGGGTCCTTACTACATTTGTTTTGTTGAAACAGCCCTGAAATGTTTCTTTCAGGTGGGCTGATCAAAGATATCAATCTATTCTCTATAGCAGCAGCTCTCTGGTGAGTTAAATTCATGCAAAACTGAGCTATTGCAGATTTGTAGGGGAGACTGACTCACCAAAAACTTTCACGAACCCCTCTGGGTGTTTTTTGGGGGGTGCACAGACAGGATGCAAAAGCCTGCAAACATAGGAGGGCTGAGTAATGAGGAAAGCAGATGTTTCTCTGGCATGTGGGCTTTCTCTTCAGCACTTTCCTTTCTTTCCCAGGTAAAGAAAATACTTTTTTGGGGAGGATTTTGCACATTGATCACCACAGTGCTCTGCTCAGACATTACTTTACTTGAATGATATGCATGTAGCTGCTCCTACGTAAAACAAGGTTTTTCCATGCCACAGGGGTTTGACTGCAACCGCAAAGATTTACAGTACAACTCTGCCTCATTATGTGTTGTAATAAGGCCTGGCTTCAATATGAAAGGAAAATTGGCATCACATTTGCCAGCAGCTGAACCAAGTCATGGTTTTAAAGTTTTTTTGCAATGTCTAATAAAGGAATACAGCAATACTACATTATGTTAAGGCTACTCAGCAGATACACTATGATCTCCATAGGTAAAGTGAGTTTATCATTATTATATTTTATGTTATGCTAATCTCTTAAAATCAGAGTCATCTGCACGACCACAGTAAAAACTTCACAGATGCTGCGTGTCTATTGTGCTCAACAATTCATTGTCAGCAAATTCGTAGTGCTCATCTATTTTATAATTTCCCTGTACTAATATGTTCATGTGTTGAACTGAATAAAGCAAAAAGTTTCACCCAAAGTTTCACTTTACAAACTCCACTCGTGAAAGTTGCGAAACTTTTTTTCTTCTTCCTTTTCACACATGTATCCATGCCAACCATCGCTAATACGTCCATAACAGTCCATAAAAGCCATACCTTCAACTACTGATCAATCCACAAATTTGCGACCTCATTAATCCGTGAATAAATACGCGTACGTATCCAAAGGATCAGACGGGAAGTCTCGCGGGACGATGCAGATGCAGTCAAATGTAATCCAGTGTGGCTTTTCTCTCCTTGTTGTTTTTTTTCTTGAGGCTTCTTCCACGGAGAAAGGAAAGAAGAAAAAAGTTAGTGCAAGATTGTCCGTGTCTAACTTTTCCCCTCCCCTCTCTCTCTCTCTCTCTCCCGCTGCAGCACGATCTAAATCCCAAACCTCCCTTCTCCCTCCCTCTCACTCTCTTTCTCACCCCCTCTTGCTTTCTCTTACTCTCTCCCTCGGTTTCTTATTACTTTTTTTCTCGGTCTCTATCTCTTTCCCCTGTCTATCTCTCTTCCTGTGTCTTCTCAACAACCGCCTCCCCCCCTCTCTCAGACTTTCTCTCCCCATTTCTTCTTCTACCATCCTCAGGGAGATCCCTCAGTGAAATGTGTGGTGACATCACCTTGTCCACAGTGCTGGAAAATGAGCCTGGGGCATCTCTTTAATCTCTACCAAGCTTTTCCAGGCCTTTACCCTCTACCTCCCACTATCACCCCCTCCTCCTCCTCCTCCTCTTCTTCTTCCTCCCTCCACCTCTCACCGCTTGATTCATGACTTACTGGAGGGTAAGGAAGGCTTGCCTCCATTCTGTCTGGGTGAGGGCACTGTATTAAGACAAGAAATACGAATTACGGTGGCCCGGCTGGTGCATTATTGAGAAGAATTTACTCCATTAAAATTAATGAACTTACTTATCATACTTACCTTTGATTGACGGCCAGGTCCACAGCTTCTATATTGTTTTATCACTGGGTTTTATTACATCCGATCCATAAAGTGGCCTCGGTTGCAGCCCCTGACCATTCAGAAACACTCGTCTTAATAGCCACATAAATTCCACCTTTATTGTCAGTAAGTAAATAGTTCAGGAGGCAAATAAATATCACTTTGGTTTTGATTTATGTGTGACTCCACCGCTGCTATGGCTGGATAGGTGCTGAGGAGTGCCCACATCCTCACGATATTTATTTCTGTCCTCTGTTGAGAGGTCAGCTCCTCTACCAAGCCATTATCTCTCACATTCTCATTAGCTTTAACCTTATAAAAAGAAAAAGTGTAAACAGCACAACAAAAAACAGGTGCAATAACAACCTGATGACTTACAGGAGAGCTGCTTTGACTTAAGTATAGAAGGGACAAGAGGTTAATACTCCATATATGACTTCAGCAGCTGTCTAGTCTTGCTGCAACCTTTGAACTTCACTTTCACCCGGACGTGACCTTTTTGAACTAACATCGGTGGCACTGGCAGGTCAGGTCAGTGTGTGTGTGTGTGTGCGTGTGTGTGTGTGTGTACGCACATGTCTTCATCTGTGGGGGCGGCACAACAACATGAAAGCAAAGACAGAAAGACAGGTTGTAATACATTTAAATGCAATTGTAGACCTCATATACCAACTACGTTATACTTAATGTTGAAATACCACTGAATTAATAGTAAAAACTATAAGTGGATGTGATTTGCATTTCATGTCATGTGAAGTTTTGGGGAAAAAAATCCAAGGGTCTGCAGTTCCCTATCAATCTCCAGAGGATGCAACCAACAGAACAAACCCTGATAGGACAGCAGTCTAATTGATTGCTATGCTTGGCAGTCTGCCCTGAGTATTTTGAGTCACCAGTCAGTTTCACCAGTGCAAGCACATTCTGTTTGTTATTTCCAGACTGAAATATCATCAACATTTGTACTCCCAGAAGATCTCACTGGCTTTGGCGATCTCCTCTCCTCTAGTGCTTCCATTGGCCTAGAGTTCTGCAGTCTGCTAGATGCTTTGGCACAAAATTCAGTGTACACACATTTATTCATGCCACTTTGATTGACAAATGGATGCTACAAACCAGCATACACTGAAGTCTGAGCTCCACCTCATTGCCCATTAAAAGGGTTATGGTTACGCATCACGTTTTCTTGTATAATAAAGTAAAAATCTTGGTTTCTCAGTAACTTTGCTTGATGACCACATATCAGCAAAACGTCTTTCCAGGTATTCTCATCTGTATTTAGGGTTGGTAATTTGCATATTTAACCATGCTGGAGGAAATTTAAGTTAACTTTACTCATTCGGCAGACCTTTTTAATCCAAAGTAAATTACAAGGTAGAGGCATCCTTGAATTTTCAGTGCTGTAGGAGAACTTCTAAGTGCAACATCTATTAAATGACACAAGGCAATCAGGTAAAGAGGTTCACTGAGAGTGAATAGTAAGTGCTATTTAGACATGTTAGGCTGTTAGAGAAGATGTGACATGAGGGACTGTCATAAGAGAGAGAGTCTTCAAGAGATTCTTGAAGATCCAGAGGGATGGCCCTGATCTGATAACATTTGTCCCAACATCAGGAAACCACAAATGAGGCCAGTTTGCACTGGGATAGTCTTGTGGGCCGAGATAGCTAAGCTAGTAAGAATGCTGCTTAACATAATGCTTCACAGGAGTGCTGCCATGCAAAGTCTAAATTTTGTTTGAATGTGGAGCCTGTAAATTCTATGTCTGGATTTGTGAACCAGAAAATAAATACTTCATATGGAGTATTTTGAAAGTTGAATCTAGCTACTGAAAAAATGATGAGATGGTAATTCAGATGTATTAAATTCAAACCTATGGTTTTCAAAGTGGATTCAGTGGTACATAAATTTAATAAATGAGATTCACATTTTTGCAGGCTTTCATTGCCTCTGAGTCTATACATTAAAGGCTGAGTCATGTAGAATCAAAGAATAAGATGCATCATCTCTCTAAGCCGATATGGAGAGAGAAACTTCATAGTTGCCATAGGCACAGTTGTCAAGAGGAGGTACATGTCTTTGCTGTTTCACAAACACTCTTTCATCATAATTGGCTTGTAGATATTTGCCTGATGCACTTTGCCATCATCAATGAACATCATTGATTAAGGAGCTATAAATCTCCCTGCCAAAGTTTTTTTTTTGTTTGTTTGTTTCATAGCACCGATCTGTTCAAAACTTGCCAATGCAGAGAAAAATCCCATGTAATAATTACTAGACCTTTTCTTCAAAGGTATTGCAAGTGTTTGTGTGTGTGTGAGAGAGAGAGTGAGAAAGGATTGACAAGAAAGATGCAATTATTTTGAGGGTCTCTCTATTATACATGAAAGGATGCTGTTTCCGAGGCCTCCTGAGAGCTACATATGGGTAACAGATTTGTCTTCTCCTCCACTTCTTCACAGCTCCTCTATGCGTACAAGGAAATCAGGCCACGGAGCAGCATGCAACTACAGTTTCAATGAGAATTGATGTAAATGCTCCAGTTCACATGCAGATGAGCCATTGATATCGGCGCCTGGTGGGACTAAATTGTGATGACAACCCTGAGAGACATGATCATAAATGCTTCATCATAAAAAAAAAGGGGAGGGAAACAAAAAACAATAAAACAAAATAAAAGATTGCCGTGAAGGATCGATGCCTGAGATATCATTATAAAATGCGGAGCCTTGGGGAGGAAAGAGCCGCGACGAAATTGGCCATATCTCAAATCCCACTGTGCTGTTGTTAAGCAAACTGACAGGGAACATGAGGCTTCTGAGCCTGGCCTGGTTAGACTGGTCCAAGTTTTGCAGACTTCATATGTGTGTATGTGTAAATATTGTGCATACCCGACATGTGTGCACGCATGTGATGGTGTCATCCATTACAATCACACATACTGTGCGTGGTTGGTGGGTTTGGCTGAGTTCCAGCTCTCAGCAGGGGAGCATTTCTGAAAAGGACGATCAATGAGGTAGGCAACCAGCATCATATGGCGGTCTGAAAACGCTCCATGATTTACGAGATCCGGGGGCTCGCTCCAGCCAGCTTTGCTCATGTCGAAGTTTCGCCTCATCTCACATTCAACTATAACTCCTTTTTTTTTTTTTTGGGAAATGCACCTGCCCCATATTTGTCAACAGGATACCACTTGGATAAATTAAGTGGGTCTTCTCAATTCAAGCTCTCTTCAGTTCATCTAATTAAAAAAGAGCAGAAAGCAATCCAGTCTGATTAAGGCTGAGGACTCTTGAGTTTCTGCTGCCGACGAAAGTCTCGTGTTTTTGATGAGACTGGAAAGGGCCGCACCTGTTGCAACATCAGGACCGGCTCTGCTCACCCCTGAGTGAGGATGAGGCATACAGAAGAAGGGGGCGTCCATATGCATGTACACATATGGTCCGTCCCAGAACTATAGTCGGACTCCCTAAGACTCTCCATCTTCATTCTACCCTGCCCTCCCTTTCCATCCTCCCTCATTCATCTTCTCCCAATCCCACACCACCTGCATCCTATCCTCCATCACTGCCCTCATGGCTGTAGTCATATTAGGGGTGGACTTTTCCCTCTTCTCCCCTCCCCTCCCTTCCAAGAACCCTCACCACTCTTTCTCTCCCTCAGTAACTATGTGAGGTGCAGGGAGTGGATAGATCCTGGCAGTGTCTTTATTGGCTCAGTTATTTCCACTGCATGCTCCCGTGCTCCCCTAAGAGGATGAGGGATGGGGGAGCATGGGAGCAGTTAAAGAAAGGAGTAGAGAGGATGGGTGGGCGGGCATTGATTTAGAAGAAAGAGAGGAAAAAAGAACGAATATGAATACTTCTTTCTTTTTCTTTTTTTGCATTCACCTCAAAGTTGCAGTCAGTGAACCTTTACACACGCATGGTGAAAGCCTGACACACACACACACAGATACACACAACTGTCGAAAGGATACAGTCAGTGCACTCGGTGAGTCCCTGCGTCTTCGGTGCAGATGAAGGAGTAGATTCTATTTCAAGCATGAGTGCTGATATAAATCAGTCGATCAATAAGGAAAGAGATAGCCACAAATACTTATAGATGGGCAGTCACACAAAACACAGCCTTGCACACACCAGTGAATTTGTGTGTTTTGATAGTCATTAAGAGCCTCGGTGCACTGGTTTAAATTGGCTTAATACCCAACACTGGCTCTTGTTGACTGATAATGTAACTGAGGCTTCAGCTTAACATGTGTGTGGAGTGGAGTTTGCTAGTCTGTATGATTGTTGCAATAAGCCAAAGAATAAAGTCAAACTGCCAGGCATTGAGCTGAAACACTCCCTCCGCTGCAGCACCTTAAGTAACAGCATCGCCCCACAACAAACGCACTTCGGATTTAAGACTGGAGCAAGACGCTGTAATACGTTACTAAGGTCTAATTTGCCTGTCGTGACACTGGGGGAGGGAAGCAAAAAATAGAGCATAATAAAGAGAAGGAATGGCCTCCATAAACGAAGGCAGCGAAAGATAGTCACTGAGGGAGATCGGGAAGAAGGCTTGAGAAAGATGAAGAGGGAGTAGATTAAATCTGCCACATCCTGCGCCATGACGACAAGCATGTGGAGCCTATTTGGCCGGCTGACACATATTCCAACAACAGCGCTTCATTTCTTTCTTTTTTTTCCCCCCTTCTCCCTCCCTCCCTCCTCTCAGTCTTTCCATCCAGGAGAAATGTTCAAACAGCATTGGAGGAGGGGTGAGTAGGTCTGTGGAATATGCTGACACAGGCTAATGAGAAGAGGGGGATACACACAAAGACAAAAAAAAAAGGGGAGAGACCACAAAAAAAAAAGTTGTGGAGGAAATACAGTAGCATCGGCAGTAGTTTTCCATTGGAGTCTGGAAAAAGCTGGTGTGCTACTCTGACTTGGAGCATGGGAAGTGTGTGGTCACATGATCACCAGGCCACGTTATTCAGAAGTTTATGGGAGCGCAGGACTTTCTTCCTGCCAGGCTTTCCAAACATGTTGCATAAACCTAACATGAGTCTCGCAGCCGGCACGCCAAATGTATTTTCCACTTGAAATGTCACACAGACAACGTTCTTGTCCCGATTATTTCCACTCTCTTCATCTTAAGAAATCGGAAATAAAGGGTTTCCTGTGTTTAACCGACACGTGTACCGCTTTAGTGCTCAACTCCTCGTCGCCTGTTTGGACACGAATGTGTGGAGATGTAAATTTGTAGCTGATCACACCTGTGCAGAGCCAACAAGCCTCTACCTGAATATGTACGACACTGTGTCAATACTGTGCTGGCCAAAACACACAGTACCTGAAGGCTGAGCCATTTACCACCAAGACTTGCAAGAAAACAGTTCAGTAATGTGATTGTAAGTCATATTGGACATCTATTTGCATGTTCCAATCTCCTTGAACTCGCTTATAGGTACATAAAAGATTCATATTTTCTTTTTCGAGTTATTTCTTCCAACCTCCTTTTTTTCTTTGATATACATTATAAGAGAATTAAATTCAGAGAAAACGAAACCTTGGAATGTGAATAATTCTACCTTTCATTTGATTGTGTTTCACTCGTGCATAAAAAGGAGCTCATAAGAAATGGGTGTTTAAAATAACTGTAATATCACAGATGGAATCCAATCTTTGTTTCAGGATCGTGCTCATGAATACCTATTCTGGTACCTTGCCACGGGGGCAAACAAAGTTCCCTTTGAGGAGGCTTGCTGTCTATCAGTACTAGAGTTAATTGATTTATTATTTTGGGTGTACGAGGGAGCCAAGCTGCTTGGAAAGAGAAAAAAAAAAAAGCCGTCTTTGCTTTGCTCTACCAGAGGACTAAGGAAGTGATGCTGTTAGTTCAAGGACTGGAGACGGCCAAAGGAGCATTAAGACTTGGCCAAGGTCGGCTGTTGACACTTGCCTACTAATTGCCCAGAGGCTGCACAGACATGCAATCTGCTTTCAAATTCAAAACTGCACTTTAAGAGATTAGAGACACACCTGGAATACATATTACCATTTAGCATCACCAAACACTTTTCCCCTCTGTTTATCAGCTTGCATAGTTTAAATTTGAAAATTGTGTGCATGCATGTCCCAAAAAACCTGCATGTTCTGTAATAACAGACTAGGTGGCATGCGAGGACACCCACTGACTTGAACCCAGAAGAAGCAAAACTACATTGCCATGAAGATGAGTTTTACAAGACAACATAAAGAGGAAATGGAGGCAACTGTATGTCCTCCAGTGGCTCTAAAGCTAATTACAGCAGGTCATAAAGCACATGCTAAATGCATACCACAGCAAGTGTCTGACTGAATCAATACCAGCATGCTTCCTCCTGTGCATGCTCACTCACGCTTGCACTCCCAAACACACTCGGTGTTTATAATAAAATCAATATAAGCAATATCAGCATTGTGTATCTCAGTTGTAACCTCAGTGCTATGCCTGCCATATGGCTGCCTGTTATAACTCCTCTTTTAACCCTACAGGGACCCACAACACTTCTTGAATAACTGTTAAAAAAAGAGTTAGATTTGCTGGTGAGATGTGTAAGCATAGAGCAGCCTTTTCAGGGATGTCAAGGTAAATCATCTACTGTAGATCTCAGGGTGGTTTAATCCTGGGCTACATCCCATAAAACAGACAGTGGGAATGTAAATCAGCACTGAGTCGGAGGCTTTTAGGCTAATCAAACTGTCCGCCAGGTAAACGAAGCACACCAGGAGTTCAGGATACTTCTGACAGCTGATGGTGGCAGGTTTAATGAAAGCGTTGGCTCATTAACATAGGGCTCAGACGGTGGCCCTGTGCTGTCCCTCCCAGGCTCGTTATCTCAACAGCAATCCACCACAGCCATGGCTAATTGGCTTCAGCACACAATAAAACTTCCAACATTTTGAGAGATCATTAGAGCAGGTTTGTTTTTTTGGAGCTTGCTAGCATGTTACCAGCAGGTCCTCGGATACAAAGCATCAGATGGCTGCGGGTTCACCTAATTTCTCCACCCTAATGATGGATCCAGCACAAGGGCAAAAGTTTTGAGTTGGAAAGTGATGGGGACAAACAGGAGGGGGTGTGACTGTCCTCCTTCCAGGAAAATTGCACATTTTGTCCATGCAGTTTTGAAGCTGGAGCATAAACAAAGCTGGACAAGGTGTTGCACATAAGTTACAATATAACTAGTGTTTATATAAACCATGCATTAGCTTCAAATTCTGGCTACACCTTCTGTATTGATACCTGCAATGAAAAGAACGCCTGTAACATAAACATTGTATTACAGTTGACTAACTGATGTTATGTTCTTTTTTGCATACTATACTAAAATGCAAGATACTGGTCTTCATTTAGACTGCTGTAAGTGTTAGCACATAATGAGCTAGCCTAAACAGTTGACTTTCGCCAGAACTGATGTTATGTTGACACAGCACATTGGCCAATCAGGACCTGAAAACATCACTACATACTGGACTACTAAAACATGGCGAAGCGTCAAACAGCGGCGTGCAGTAAGGGAAGTTCTAAATGATACTGGTCTTGTGAGTTTCTTGAGAAACACCTGTTCTTCTTCGTTATTGGCTCATGTCTTTTTAGGCGGAGTGTTTCGGCAAAACGGTTACAACGGGGATGAGGCCAGACTCCCCCTGTGAAATGAATTAAATGCATTTCCGGGGGAGGCTGGTTTACGAGGCTAATAATGAGCAGCATCTCAAAGTAGACGGGACAGACAATCAAACTATATTTTCTTTCCTTTCTTTTTCATTTTTACAAGCAAATAGTAGCCAAAATGTGAAGTAAGCAATCACAGTTTACCTTCCTAGTAGCCTACCTGACAAATCATTAAGTAAATGTGCACCAGGAACTGACAGGTGAAGCCTGCAGGGCAGCGAAGCAATACAGTATGTATCCTACTGCTTCTGCTGTAGGCCTTTAAAGTTTAAGGTGGCCAGGTTTTTTTTTTCCTTTTTACAAAACACTGATAACACAATTACCTGCACAAAATATCTACCTTGTATGAGAAGACTCCATTTATGTGGCTATATCCCACAGGGCCACCCTCTCCTTCTAATCTTCCAATTTGTATTTCCTTGTCTCTGAATCCTGGACGAGTGCACTTGTGCTGGGAGTAAGACATAGCAGGGCTGAAGTAAATCCTGAGGATTCATTACCTATAAGCTTTCATGCCCCTCGGCAGATTGTGGACATAATACTCTTTATATTATCTACATGATGGATGGATATGGGTCCCAGTGAGCAACTCTTTGGTGACTTCATCCAACACTACCCCTCACTGAATGGACTGGTCTGTTGATGTTGTCATTTTTGACTCAATATTCTATAATGTCGACTCACTAGCGCTCCTTTGCTTTCTCACTCTGGAGGGAGTTACTCAAACCTACATCTTGACCCTGCTTCTACATTCATATTGAATTGTGTAGGTTAAAAAATAAATGTTTTAACATTTCTAGTCTTTAATGAGGTGTAGGCGAGTATAGCAGCAGCAGCAGGAGATGGTGCCTTTCATTTGGCATCTGTCTGTGTGTACACCCTCTCTAGCTCTTTCATATGCATCAGTGGTCCTTGCAATTAGTTTAGATTAGGCAGGCCCCACCGTGGGGAAGCAAGCCTCAGCCCAACCCTCTGCAGCAGCGCAGGTCGGCAGGTGATGTATTCAAGTTGCATCAGCGCGACTTGCTCGGGCAGATCCATCCACGTTAAAGACCTCTTATGCGTCCTCCTTCACATTGTCCTGGTCATTAAGAGTCTCAGATGGTTTAGCGGTGACCTCTTCACCCCTACAGAGAAGATATGCTTACTATCATTGTCTGAGATCAATGGCAGTGTGAGACGCAGAACAGGAGGAGTGCAAATAGAGAAAGACAGACAGAGAAAGAGAGAGATACAGAGAGAAAGAGACTGTTCCACATCAAGTCCTAAGCTGATCGATCCCCTCCTAACAGGGCCTAGTAGCATTGATCGTAGTGTAAGTAGCTGCCTCGCTGTGGCTTACACTGAAGCCCACACAGCACTGCTGCAATGGTCCACCAATACACAATGGAGGTTGCTTTATAATGCTGCCTTTCATTGGAGCGTTCTCAACATCACCAGGTGTTTTGGTTTGAAAGGAGATTTTATAGTCTAGGTATGACAAGTCCTCATATGTGCACTTCTACAAATTTACTGGATAAATAATTTGCCACACCACATGGGAGTCAGCACTACATGGGGGGCCTATTATCACTGCAAGTGCTCACCCACTCACTCTTGTTTGTTATTTTCACCCATGTGTGTGTGTTTGTGGGTATTCATGTGCACATGCACGGGAGCATGCATGTCCTTTGAGCCACAGACTCGAAGGGATTTTCTTGCTGTATGATCACAGCAAAAAAGCTAAACAGGAGGGAAGACAGGGAGCGAGATAGATGTGTGGAAGAGTGAGTGTGTGTGTGTGTGAGAGAGAGACAGAGAGAAAGAGAGAGAGAGGTCTGTGACCGAGGAGACAGATGAGTGAAAGATGAGTGGGGAAAAAAAGAGAGGAGAGAAATGGAATGCAGGTCAGGCCTCCGAAGATTACTGCATGAAGGTGGTCTAGGCAGCACGGCTAATTATGCGTGACATTACCGAATAAGCTGTTCCGCTTGCTACGTTTTATTAAAGGGAGTAAGAGGCTGCACACCTTAATTCATTATTCATTGATTTGAATGGATATTTCACAGCGAAAAGACATGAAATAGCAGAGAAACTGTCCACTGGCCCAAAACTTCAGTAAACTTGTATTTCCAGGTAATCAAATGATTGATTTAGAGGAAAAGCAACAACAACATCTGATTTTTTTCTTTTTTGATTTTGAGGAAGTGGGCTGAGAGCAACACAGACGGAATTATAGTGTACGACAAAAAGTAACACAGAAATGGTTTTATTGGGACATCACTCTTTGACAAGACATAAATGTCTCTGGGTTTAAGGGAGGTACGAAATTTGAGTTGCAATGTTTACAAGCAGGTGAGATCTCCAGGTAGCTCTGCCCCATTTACCCAACCACTGAGGCAATCCAGTTTTACAAATACCTATAAACATTGAACACAAGACAGTGTCGGTGAGGAGGGCTTTGTTCTGTGCAAGGCATTGACTCAGACCTCCAGCTGAGTGAGTTGTAATTCTAATCTGATCATTTGTTCTCCCTCCCTCCCCTCAAAGCACTTCCCAAATATGTTAATCTACCCAAATATGCCAATTTACTCTACAGAGCAGAGCTGTGATTTTCAAACAGAGGAGACCCCTGACTTAGTGCTAGATAAGTGCGGAATGAGAAAGCACTTCCTTATGTGTACACACGACTATCGCGAAGTTCGTAAACATACATGTTCCTCATCCCTGTGCACACATCTCATGCCCCAGGTACATAAAGGCACATAGAGCACATGCACGCGCGCTTCAGCTCAAACCCCTCTGTCGGGGCGAGCTTTGGGAGCAGCTGTTTTTGTGCATCTCCGGGTTGCCAGTGTGAATTAGAGAGAAGGCTGCTCTGCCTCCTCTAAATGTTTCATGATGTTTACCAGGCTGTTTGTTCTGAGAGCAGATCAAGGGCGGACCACTCCCACTGGCACCCACCAAAGGGGAGAAGGAAGTGGGGGCGAGGGAAGGAAACACGGTGAAACAAAGTGAGTGAATGAGTTTTTATAAGGCGAGATTGATGGATTGACTGAGTGATGGATGCTTTAATGGATAGATATAGACATGCATTACACCCGGATCACACTTAATGTGCATGCATATGTATTTCTGCCATTTATGGGGTAATGTGCTGCTCAAAGCTGATGTTGCTGCAGTTTACTCAAATAACATTCATTAGATGTGGTTATCGATCATGTGTTTCCATGATGGAAACCTTTACTGGCAGCCGGCCACATGCAGGGCAAAACAATACCGTGTTTGCATGCGTTATCAGCATGTGTGTTAAGAAGGACTAGCAGAATATGCAGCAGTGAATCTAAACTCAATCAGTGTAAACACAAACAGTTTGAGGGCAATATCAAAGCCACCAGGCCGTGCTTGAGTGAAAGTGTTTCGTCAAAGGACAAAGAGGGGTAAACCTTGACTGACTGAGTGAATGAGAACAAATGGAAATGGATGAAAGAATGGGGACAAATATATAACACAATGGATCAAGGGAAAATTATTAAATCTAAATGTTTTGACAACAAATCAGCAGGGAGAGGCGTGAAAGACTGATAGACGATTGGACGCATTCAGGAACACGGCGTAATAATGGTTGCAGACTACAGGCTGGAGGCTACATACAAAATATGTCTAACTATATAATCTACTGCAGGACAGTAACCGTGCAGGAAAATGGATTAGATCAATATGAACAGACAGGATATGTTCAAATTCAACATGACTGAAAGGAGTTGCTAACACAATGTGGACAATGAGGATGCAGGATAGTGAACATGACAGATTCAGAACATCCACCCGGATTCACAATTTTCTAAAGGTAGATATTACTTTCTCGTACGATGTGTTGTCTTGTCTGTCAGTGTCAGAGGGCGAAAACGTCTATAGTTGTTTTTCCAAATGACCAGACTTGAATGCAGACACAATAGTGTGGACGCCGGGATTGTATAAGAATGGTTAGACAGTGTCTGACAAACCAACGGCCTGGATACCGAGGTTCTTTCCGGCTGCCACAACAGTTTGGTTCAAGCTGTAGAAAGACCACGGCTATCGTAAATAAAGGGATAGTTCAACATTTTGGGAATTGCCCTTATTCTCTTTTCTTGCCAAGGCTTAGATGAGAAGATCGATACAACTAGACGCTAATGTCTTTGAGGTAAATAAAAGCTGCAGCGAGTGGCTTAGCTGAGCACAAAGACCAGAAGAGAAATACAAAGAAATAAAACAACACGTTGTTTGTACAGTTTAGATAAATGAGACATATCAAGTTAATTAGTGAACTTTATGGGTCCTGGTAGGTGGCTTAAGTTGCTGGCAGACAGAACCCAGCTGCCCCCTTGTTTTCAGTTCTTGTTCTGCACTAAAATAACTGACAGCTGATAGCAGCCTCATTATTAGTATTTGAACCAAAGGGTGTTATCTATTTAATCAGCCGACTCTCACCAATTAATATTTGCCTATTTATTAAAGAGAGATGTTGCAGTCAAGTGTGTGGATGTCAGACGTATACGGCATGACCTTACTTACTTTACTCATGGCTCTATTAAGGACATAGCTAGAACTGAACTTAGGATAAGATTCAAACTTTGGCAGATCAACCAGTACTGACATAATTATGGACTACAGGTCGCCTCCCTCTACCTCTGCCTCACCTCACCTCTGCTGTGCTGGGTATGGCAGAGTAGGTCCAGGATGATGGGACATTAAATGAAGTGGCACAGAGAATTCAGTCTGCCTTGCTCTCTTGCCTTCTCATATTAAACAATGAAGAGGAACCCATTAGTATTCTCGCCTGTAGCCTTATCTTTCGCACTCTTCCTGCTCCTTTTCTTAAGCTGTGATGTTGGGCAAATATTTCCTCCCTAACTCGCTAAATTTCATTGCTCTCATCGCTAAAACCCCTCCTCCCTCCCTCTCCTTCCCGTGCTCCTCAGACGGTGTTTAAGACGATAATTGACATTCTCAGACAAGATCAGTGCTGACCTGGAAGCGAGCAGGGGAGCGTTTAGGCGGTGGCGAAGCTCACAATGCCCCTGCTGTTCTGTCGGTAATTACACCCGGGGCACGGAGATCGGCCGCTGCTTATTGAATTCATATCAAATAAAACTCAGGAGAAAGTGCCGGCTAACGGCGCGATGTAGCAATCCCGCCGTCCAACCACCATCCCCCACATCATCCACCCTTCTATCCTTCTACTGCAGCTCATCAACAGGTCAATTCCTTTTAATTCTTTTATCAGCTCCTTCTCTTTTATTGCCCAGCTCTGTTCCCCCACATCCCTCCCTCTCTGTTGCTTTTCCTCTCAGCACATTGGATGTTTGGTTACCCCCTCCACACACGCACAGACACACACTCATGTTTCCCTCCCTCATCCTTTTCCCTTCACTTTGCCAAACCTCTGGAGTTCTGTTTCAATTTTCTTTATTGGATTCTCTGACTCCTTAACTCTCCCAAACACCGCTGTCTGCGTGCTATTCTCCAGTCAACATATCCCTGTTTTCCCTCAGCTGTATTCCTACCACCGCCATGTGTTTGTCCTCACCTGGCCTCTTGCTGTGCCACTTGCTATTTTCCTCACACGACACTCTCTCTTTCATTTCTCCTGTATTCCTCTCTCTCTATCCAACAGTGTTATCAGTGCTATTTGCTTCAAATGCCATGATTGACTGGTATGAAGAAAACAGATCACTCCATGGTGCTCTCCAACACATAATAGCAAGGCATTACATGTGTGTTAACATTTTTTTTTTGGCTCTCCTTATCTCCAGGACTTGAAGACCACCTGCTGTTATTGTGTCGGTTGCATTGCCGCAGTTTGTCCCGGCTCCAATAGAGTTCTGCTGCTCGCCACTTGGGGGCGACATGACCATATGCTTCCATTTATTAACTGATCTGCAACTGCAGGTCTACAGCCCCTGCTGTGCCTCATACACACTCCTTAGAGTCTCTGGGTAGCTGCACCATCCCATGGGCTCTCGCCTCCTCCTCCTCCTCCTTCTCTCCATCCCTCGTTTCATCCCTCCATTACCCCCTCACGCACCTCCGCACTTCTTAAATCAGCTGCGATAAAAACAGATGCCGGATTGAAATGTCACAAGCGTATCTCAAACTGCCAGAACATTAACCTGTTGGCCCTTCCATGCTTTTTTTTTATTTTAACCCTTAAGGGATGGGGGGTGGTTGGCTAAAATAGGGTGGGGGGCTGGAGGGGCTGGAGGAGGACGTGGCAAAAAGCAGAAAGAGAAGGAGGCAGGATGAACTGCCATTGATTAAGAGCCCACATGGGTTACGGAGAGCAGGCAGAAATACAGGCAGGCTGCAGGGGGAAAAAACAGACAGCGTAAGCAAAGTAGACAGAAAATACTCCAGCGGCTAGAGAAAAGGAGGGAGGAAGGAGGGAGGCAGCGAGGGAGGGTGGGGAGTCAGAGCAATAAAGCAGAAAGACAAGAATGAGCAGGAGAAAAAG
Organism: Decapterus maruadsi; assembly: GCA_030347415.2. Lineage (NCBI taxonomy): Eukaryota > Metazoa > Chordata > Actinopteri > Carangiformes > Carangidae > Decapterus > Decapterus maruadsi. The sequence goes on from CM064897.1 coordinate 8,334,279, forward strand.
AGAGGCAAGAGGGTCGACTGAACAACAGACACAAAGTCAAAGAGACGAGGAGGAAGAGAGGGGGGTAAAGGTGAGAGGTGAGTAAATACTAAAGGAGAAGTAAAAGAGTGAATGCTAAAAGGTAAGGTTGGGAGAGTCGGGTTGTGTATGGTGGTGGCAGCAGGGGTGAGCATTGATCTGGAAAGAGAGTGAGTGGAGATACAGAACAGAGAGAGTGCAGAACAGAGGAGATATGTGCTACATCTCAGTGGGGGCGATTTGGTTGATAATAGGCTGATAAAACCGCCGCCTGCTCTCAATGCCTGTCATAAATCTTTCATTGTTACTCTCGTCTCCTCCATCTCCCTCTTTTCTTTTTCCTCCTCATTTTTACTTGGATAGCCATCTCATCGGCCTTCAGCCATACAATACGACTGCCACAGCTGAAACAGGCCAGTGATGCATTTTAAAATAAGCACCGCAGGGGAGTTGGGTGGGGGGGGGGGGTCTGGGAAAACAGTAGGTGAAGCTATGCCTTCCTGGCAGCACAGACTTCAAGAGTCAAAGTGGATATGAGTCTGATATGAGCAGCGTGAAGCCTGGAGGATTCACTGTAAATAGGTTGAGAGGGATAAAAATGGAAAAAGGTTTTGAGAAGAAATCCTTGACTTTGACATGCAGAGCTAGTATTAATATTGTCTAACCTGAGGATTTGTGGAGCTGTCTCACCACTCGGAAGTCTCATATTTCTCTGTTGTGCTTTTCACCTGTCCTCTTTGAAGATCCTCTTCTTCATTTCCACCTGCTCTGTACCTCACCGCCATCCCTCCCTCCCCTCCCCTTGCTGCCTATCTCTTTGTTGTTTCCATGTCTGCTCTCCCCTGACACGACCATAAATCACAGGGACTGAGAGGGTCTTGTTTGCGTTGGGGGGTAATTGTATGTACCGTATGTAAGCTCTCAGGCCATGATGAATTAGCTGCCCTAAATAGGCCACTCCTGACTGACACAGGTGGCACGGGCATCAGCCACCACTAGACTAGGTGTGAAAGAGGGAAATAGGTGAGAAGGAGACAGGAAAATACATTTTTTTAAAAAGAAAACAGAGAGGGTAGAAAGGAGAAACATGTGGTTTGTTGTGGATTGGAGTTACTGTCTGAAGTCCTCCTATATTTTTTTCTCCTTTTCAGCCATTGATAGCTTGAATATAAAATAACAGGGCCTTGAAAATAGCAGAAGCATCCTTAATGTTAACAAACCTTTGCTTTTCCTACTCATCTACAAAGTGTCTTAATAATGAAATTAATCAAATCAAACTTCACAAAGCAATTTGCTGCAACAGCAACAATATGAAAAATAGCAAATGGGTATCATGAGATTAAACTTGAATGTTTTATTAAACAGTCTTCACTCACATCCAGCATATTCATGTAAGTAAAAGAGAAAAGCCTCAAAAGAAACCTTTTGAAATAAGCATGTCTTGAAAATAAAACTGAATTATTTTCATTTCATCCAGCTTATTTTATTTTATTGCGTTTTAATCCGACTCCTTTCAGCCAAGAAAATGTTTTAAACTGATTTAAGAGGTGAGATTTAAGGATCAGGCAGACTGTGGTCTTCAGTTTAACCCTGTTATTAAAGCTGGTGTAGGCAGTAATGGTTTTGCATCAGTGAGCAAAAATGTACCTTTTTAAGGTATTGTATTGGTCTGAAAGCAAAGTAGATGTACAGTATGTACAGATGTTACTGGTTCAAAATTGCGGGGTTTGTCTCGCACTGCAGGATCTCGCGAACGCGAGAATTTTCACCACCACTGTTTTCCTCTAGGTGGCAGCACCGTACTAAATACTGCTCAGACGTTTTGGGGACCATGCTGACACGTCACACAATGTAGCCGCGATGAGGAGTGGCGCTGTTCATGATAGCTACAGATAGAATACAGTAGGATGAAAGGAGAACGAGCTGCAGTCAGTAAATAATACAGTAGCCTATAATCTCTGTCTCGTCAGCTCCAAGTTTTTTTTAAATGAGCCGGAGAGAGTTGCGGTGATTGTACTGCATCCACTTCATGACTACATTATGAAAACACGAGTCTATATATATTTTCCAGATTAAATCCGTTGGATCAGTGGTTCATAAGCTTCATAAGCCCATTACTGAAATGCTACGTGCGCCACAACTAGTTCCCCCAGAAAACAACAACCTGTAGCACAGCTTTGTATTGTTGCAAAAGTGTTGCATCTAGATTCATTACTGGTTTCTAAAAGTATCGATATGAACAGCGCGCGGCGCACCCATAGCGCCCGACGCTCGCCGTGCGCACTCGACAGGCAGAGCAGAGGAGAGCAGGCAGCGTCCACAGCGTTTGGACCGAGTAGTTACACAGAACTAGACGCACGTTTGAATTGAACATGTTGATATTGACGGCAAAACTTATTCTCCGCTGTCTGCCTGCGTGCACATGTGTGTGATGTGAGAGAGGAGGGAACCCCGCCCGTCAGACGAGAGGAGATGCATTGTAATGACTGTAATGAAACAATAGCAACACGCTGGAATTGCACAACTCTTAGTTAGCGTTTCATTTAATGAAAAAACAAACAAACATCTGTTATAAGTCTATTTGATTATAATAAAATAAAAATAATGGGGAGGCACTGCTGCTGTATTGAATATGATGTCATTTTTCAGGGTATTGACATTGAGTTTGAAATTTTAGTATTGAGACAATCCTACAACTCTGTGAAGACAAATTTGACCACAACAAACACCACAACAGCCAGAAGCAACTAAAATACAGACAACAAGCCACCGAGTTAATAACCAGCGTCGTGGTGCCGCTGATCTGGTATTTAGCTGCTCTGCAATCTCATTGTTTCAAAGAAAATGGATTGATTGATTTATTTTACGCATGGCTCCGTGCAGCTCCCCTTAGCCTACATGGGGAATTTATTACATGAAACACAACAAAATTTCTTCACTTAGCCCACGAACTGAATTGTGAGCTAACTGTTAAGAACCGCTTTTTTCTGTTCAAAGCAAACAGCTGTGAAGTACTGTGGGGGGAGGGGGGCAGGACTTTTCTTCCAGCTGGCTGTTTTTCGACCAGTTACAGACAGTAGCCTAGATGCAAAGTATTGATGAGCTGAGACACATTCACACCTCCATTCATCTCCGCGCTGGTAGCGCCCATCGCAACATCTGATTTACATGTCGACTGTTAACACATGGCGATTGGCCATTCACGCGGCTTTGTTCTTGGTTTCGGCCAATCAGCTTGTAAGCACATGGCTAATTATCAGCTTTCAACCAATCTATGGCGACGGCACAGCGATCCCAGCTGCCTACAGTTGTTGCTGTTATTGTTTTTAACAAAAAACGAAAACAGTGCTTGATTGCTGGAAGGCAAAGCCCGTGGCGCTGGCAGCGGCCACAAGGACGCACTCACACTTGGGCCAGTTGCTCTGTATGTGCTGAGGCCATGGATGTAGGCTATAATATAATACATCCATGGCTGAAGCGGTTACACCCCGCCTTTCCGAAGCCCCGCCTTTCCGACAATAGACTTCCATTCGTCGTAATAGCGGGGTTTTCTTTTTTTTTCTAAAGACACCGCTATTTCGAAAAGGCTACTGACATAAAGACCTAACGTTCATTCTGCTTCTAGCCTGTCTAGCCTCCACCTGATCTTTTTACTAAACTTAACCAACTCCTTTCTTCATTGCCTAAGCCCAACCAAGCATCTCCCTCAGTCAGCTGTCAGCACGAGCGGAGGCTGTCGGAACAGCGGTGTTTCGGAACAGCGGGGTGTCGAAGTGGAGGTGCGTCGGAATGGAGAGCTGTCCCCGGCTGAAGCACAAATGCCCCCCTCCTCTGTCCCCGCTGGCCCGCACTCACACACCTCGAACCCAAGCATGCAAGCACGGTTGCCTCCGACACACGTTGATATAGAGGGATTATTAGTTTATTTGTTTACCAACACGGCGGATGTGCGCCACCTGACTGCAGAAAGAACAGAGCCTTTTTAACAGCAGCGGTGATGAGGTGCCGACAGTAGTAGGCTATAGGTGGTTGTGTCCACACACTCATACTGGTTTTATGACATTATAGCGCAGGAGGGAGTGGGAGGGATGCGAGCATCTCCTTCAACCATGCACGGAAAAGGGGAATGATAGGAAACGCGAATTTATTGAGAAGCAATGCCCAGGTCAGCAATGCATGACAAAAACATGTGGTTCATTCGTCCCCCTAAGCCACATAAACCAACACAATGTGGACACACACAACTCCGGTTACGCCGCGGTGACGTGTAGAAAAGCGAAAAAAGTGTTTCCATTACACTTTTGCGAAACACATTTGTATCGATACGTCTCCAAAACCACCTCATGAGAGTCATCAGCGGTACCACGACGCTGCTCAGTAACTCATCTTATTGTGTGCCTGTGGTCCGACCTGACCAAGTTATTGAATGTTGACGTTTATTTAGAAGAAGTCTGATTATGAATGCTGCCCTGGATTAGATTCTGTCCTCATAGCCTAATTCTGGTTATTTTCAAACAGTGGCCAAACAACAGATCCATTTTATTATATTAGACTATATTTTCCATTTTTGCTGAGCGGTTTGTTTTGAATTAAATAAAAACCTGTCCCAAACAGCCGCGTGTGTTACTTCGTTTTATATCATCTTTGCCCTGTGCAGAAGATCGACTTCATAATTTGTGATACATAATCATGAACTCATAAAGCAAGCCTTATCATATTACAATAGTTTCTGTGATTTAGGCAGGGTATACAGTAGTTAGTTCTAGTTAAATAGCCTAGAGTTTAAGCAGTGGATTACTGCACAGATCATACTAATTCATCCGCCTGTCGTCCTCCGTTCTCACAGATGCCACCTGGTGGTTGTTTTGGCACCATGCGGCTTTTCATTAAAACCTCTTTGTCTCGCCAAGGAAAAAAATGCCTGGCGCTTGTGCCGTCTCGCGTGAATCACGCGAGAAGTCCGCAATTTTGAACCAGTAACATCTGTACTTCCCTATGGCTTTGCTTTCATAGTTCAGACAATCTAGCACTTTCTGGAGGTCTTCTCTCCTTTCAGAGAGAGAGAGAGAGAGATCCGATTGGCTGTTCTACGGTACAAGTGCAGATGCATGTGCTTGTCCTTTTATCTTACATGTGTCAATATAAGATAAAGAGAACCCATGTTACTTCTGTAGAACAGGTAACAGGTTGGAGCCAGTTCCAGCTGACATAGGATAAGGGCAGGCTGCAGCCCGGACAGGTTGCCTGTCAATCACAGGGCTGACAAACAGGCATGCAGACACACAAACAAACACGCTGATTAGCACTCAACAATTGAGAGCTAACTAGCATGTTATTGGACTGTGAGTAAGCCTGATCTAAATATGGTGACGTGGTTATTTGGCTTTGTGTAATGCTGCTAATAGTTTAGACTTCTGCTGCTAACCATAGCCACACTATGGCACTTGTGTGTGGCGTGCATGTGGCCATGAGATGAGAGCTGCAGGTGGCTGATTTCTTTTTCTTTTCTAGATCTCTGCCTGCAGAGCTGACCCTGCTTGAAATGTATCACACATGCCGATAACATGTCAGGGAGGGAGAAACTGGTACCTGCTACCTCAACATAAAGTATTGTATTGTTTAGCATTACAAAATGTTGTTTTGTTGTATCATTACCATAAACTGTCAAACTGCGCCAGTACCACTCTAAATAGCCAGATTAAACACCGATAGCTGAGAACTATGTCACAAAATATATCCAAAATTATGTTGAACAGCACTCAGGATCAATCTCAGCCGTTAGTTTTTAAACTGAACATCGATATTGTATTACACTGGAAAGAGAAATATCCAACTGCTTTCCTTTTCTGCAGAATTAATCGTTGTAAGTGGCTTTCCTAAGAGGCTTGTGGAAGTTTTTAATGCCAAACAATAGCAGATGCATTTGATACTTTCTTTTTAATAACTCAGGCTTTTGGCGGATTTGCATTCGTGGCCTCACGCAGAGAAGAAAAACATTTTGAACACAAGACGCCCATTGACTTTCAGCCAAGAATCGAAGACTTCAGTCTGCCTGTAATGAGATTTAAACAAAAATGGAAGTAGGCTGGAAGTAGAAAGTCTCGTTTTTTTTTGTTTTTTTTGCCCGTGTACCGTCCACTCCGTGCCAGCTATTGTCATCCCTCGGCTGACAAGTGATTTTCAGTGTGTTCCAAACACCATGACAGATATCGTTTCGTGTCAGTCGGCCAGACAGCGGCGAGCGGGGAGAGGGAGAAGGAATAATGCGGCTGGACCGAAGAATACGAAATGAGGGAAGAGGGAGCGAGAGGGCTGCGAGTGAGGGCAGGGAATGAGGCAAGTAGAGAAAATACATTTATCTTCAGGCATATGAATAATCTTTTTGCCATCCCCCACCCACCACCCACCCCACCCCACCCATCCATGCATAATATTTTTCTTCATCACTGGCAAAGGTGCCTGTGAATAGCTATAGTGAGAGTGAGATGCAAAGAAAGAAGAGAATGGGTGAGAGAGAGAATGCCTTTCAGACATAGAGCGCAGCCTGAATATGTCTAGGAGATACAGTACACACACACACACACACACACACAGCTGGACAGTCCCTAATGCAGCAGATCTGAGATGTATTTATGGCTCTTCTGATGGTCACCATGACAATATGACACATGGTGGAGATTTTTTTCCCCCCAGAAGCCGTCCTACCACTACTACTACACACACGCACACACATATGCTTTGTCACACATGCAATCATACACCCAATCTGACATTGAGGTCAGGATAATATATTTGTGAGTGCAATTATGTGCTTGTGTATGTGTGCGTTCTCTGCAGCAGTGTGTGTTAGGCTGTTGGTGACTTTGTCAGTGTCATTCGTGCAGTGTTAAATCTGCTTCATCTTACCTTGAGGACGGATCTCTCCTCTCCCCTCTCCTCTGTCTCCTTGGCTGTGGCACCTCTGTCTCTCATTGGCCCCCCACCCCACTCCCTCCCTCCCCCAGGCTCACTCCCCACCTCCCTCACTTTCTCTTTGTCTCTTTGGCACAGGCCTGCTCTCTCAGTGGAGGTGTGCACAGATCCAGCTGGTGAGTGTCATGGTCTGCTGCTTGGTACTGTTCAGTAATGGCCACAGTGGCCAAGAGAGCAGCTGGACACGCACACATACACACGCACAGACACACACACAAGAGGACAGTCTTCCCACTATTCATTCATTTCCCTCATTACCATCCTGCCTGTCCCTCAGAGAGACCAGGGCCAGGTGAGGGGGGTGGGTGGGGAGGTTGGAGTGTGGGTTGGGTTGGATAGGGTGGGGGCTGTTATTTCACCCTGGAGCTCCATCCAAAAAGGCCTTGGAATAGCTCTCACCGTGATGACCAATGGCACGTTTCCATTTCCATCAAACCAGAAAATGCCACTGGAGTAAAGGTTTAAGCCTGAACTTACAATTGCTGGATTAAAGCCTAAACTGGCATTTGTAACAATACAGCACCAATCACAAGAGCTCTGTAAACAAATCCATCTTAGTTACAAGTCTCCCAGCTGGTAACCACTATGCGCAGGCTGTCTCGCGTCAGTCAGGTTTCTCAAAGGAAGGCGGTGCGGCGAAACCACATACATCTCATTACAGAGGTCAATAAGTAAACACGGAAAATCCAGCTGTGCTCTGATGTTTCTGCATTCGCGCATTTCAGGATTTATTAGATCCGAAATTGCATCATAAATTTGATCACAGTGATTCTGAAAACCAACAGTTTTAGGCGATGGCTCAGGTGGATTACAGGTTGGCAAAATTTCTGGGATGAAAGCCGGGTAGTACACAAGCACACGCACACATTGTGCTGCTATCTTGGCTGAGCAGCTACACACATCATCTTACTGGGGGAGCTTCATCTGCCGTAATGTCAATTTGATTTTCTTGATACAATGTGTCTGTGCCAGCGCTCCATCATTTTTAATTGAGACAGAAAAACCTAAGGCTGCTGATTAACACCAGGCAACATCAAAACATGAAATATCCGAGTCATTATTAACAATAAGCCGCTTGGCCATGATACTCTCACATCTGCGCGTCTGGCCCTGGAATATTTATTCTGTTAGATACACATGTTTTCTTGGGCTTAAGGCTCCCCCAATTTTTCTGATTTACTACCCAATTGACACAGCTAATTCAAATCTCATGGAAAACAACGTGAAAAGGAAGCCGGAGTCTCAGTAGAAAAGCTCACATCTTCTCATTTATTTGATTGACAGGTGTCAGCCTGTCACGCTCATCCATGGTGGTTTATGCTTGCTTGACAGACACCTATGGGTAGAGTTAAGAGATGCTACACTAATTTCCAGTTTCTGTCCATGCCTGCCTAAGAATATGTAGCATTTTACAATGAATTAATGCTGACTTTCCCCTTCTGTGTTTCATATAGATGCAACACTGAATGTTATAGTATGCTAGTTTTGACCTTTAATTTGACTTTCATCTTTATATCTATAATTCTTTTAGTGTTTCAAACATAAATCTTTTTAGCTATCTTTTTTTACCACAGTGCCCTTCAACCAACATGAATCTAAGCCTCAGACAGACAGAACATGAGGGGAAAAAAGAACAGGACCAGATGAGAAACGATCCAACTACACCAATGAATATTTCAGAAGCGCAGAGCGTAAGTGATCTCAGAATTCCTTCTTTGTTTTAACCAACTTCACAAACATCTGACTTTGTAAATGATTGACGAACCCCAGATCAAAATCATATTTTATAAAGGAAATTCACAGGCACATGCGAGCAAACTTGCATGGAGATGCAAATTACTGAAGCCTCTTCTGCAGCCCAAGCTGCAAGGTTCAAGGGGATTTCAAAGGAGTCAAGCATAAAGAGACGGAGAAAATTAGAGTGGGAGAAATAAACTAAAGTTTTTAAAAATGTAAAAAAATAAAATAAAAAGATAGAATAATTCTAATTAAAAGTGAGAAAGAAAGATGTGTACATGGCGGTCACGTGATGAAAACAAATGCAAGAAGGGCCGGGAAGCTGGATAAAAAAAGGAAAGGCAGGCAGAGCATATCCATAACTACTGTATGTAACTGAGATGAGTGCAGAGCGTACTGAAGATGAGAGAGGTGAAACAGTCTGAGAGCACGGCAAGAGGAAGCAGCAAGGGGTGAGGAATGGAGATGAGGATGGGACTGCTGCACAAACACAGAAAGGAACGTGGCTGAAATGACGATGGCAAAAAGCTTTGCCATAGAAACAGGGAAATAGTTGAGTTTTAATTACCTCCGCCGAGGAGCCTGTGTTTTCACCCGCGTCTGTTTATTTGTCAGGAGGATTATGCAAAAAGCACATGTCCCATCCCTCCACTGAACTTAGTGGAGGTGTGGGGCACAGGCTGGGGAAGAGCATATTACAATTTTGGGCAAATGCGGATCATTTACTGGAAATTTGAATTTTTTTGAAGTCCAAACTCTGAAGTCTGGTGGATGTCATTTGACTTCTTGGTGAAACTCTGCACTATTTGCTCTTCTAGCTAATTTTACTGTTAAATGAAGAGATTTTATTCGATAATTAAAGCAGATTGGTGTGTTTCAGATAAAGACATGTTGGTATATAAAACTAACTTCTCATAAAGACCTCCCTTTCTCACACTGCTGTAATATTCACTTTGCAGGCAGTGCTCCTGTCTATTATAATCCAATTTATATTCCGAGTCTATTTCAAAGCTAATGTCTGTGATTTGAAAGACTGATCATTATTATTAACGTCATTCAGGCGGTGGTTATGACCCTATACAATGTGAAGAGTAAAGGAACGAAAAACTCCATGGCTGCAGGCCTGCAAGAAATTGACCAATAAGAGCCATGTGATCCGCATGTCTCCTATTGGTCAATTTCTCCCTCGTACCCTCCATCCAATCCCCTTGACTGACCGGCTCGTGAGATGTCCCGCCTCGTCCCATTGTTACTCCGCAGTCTAAGCTGGCGCCATGTTTGGTTTCTGTTGGCGGGCTTGTTGCTCTGCTCTGATGAAGCAGGTGTGTCGTCAGGAGGCTCCAAGGGGAGGGCCATATGAGCTCGGGGGCGAGGGATGCGTATCTGTGTGGGGAGGGGGTTTCAAATGTTACTCATCGTCTTTCAAATTGTAGGCCATGGCTTTAATACAAGGGAAATACAACTTATGAACGCTACCAGAACAGTGATGAACCAATGAACATGTCCTCACATTTCGGCCGCCGTTCATTATCTACAACAGGGTTCCCCAATTCCGGTCTTCGAGGGCCACTGCCTTGCATGTTTTAGAAGTTTCCTGCTACAACACACCTGATTCAAATGAGTGGCTCGTTATCAGGCCACTGCAGAGCTTGATGACGAGCTGATAATTTGAATCAGGTGTGTTGTAGCAGGAAACTTCTAAAAGATGCAAGGCAGTGACCCTCGAGGACAGGAATTGGGGAACCCTGATCTACAAGATGTAACAAGTACTATGTACAAGAAGACACAAGGGGAACACCTGGTCTAAGAAGTAAATTGCTTTACAAGGAATTGTACAAGATTTATTTGGTTTACAAGGAATTGTTTTGGCTAATTTATTTGGTTAACACTTGTAAATTCAAAAAGATTCAAGAAGATTATCTCAGGTTTTGCCTCTGCCACTGTGATATTAATTTTGAATCTATTGGTCCTCGCCCCTACGTCACCACATTCACGCCCTTGGCTGCACACACAGCCCTTCATGCACCCCATTTTTCCTCGGTTTACAAACACATAAAACACAAAAAATTATCTCAATGTGATATTAATTTTGAATGGTTTTTTAAAACACATAAAAATCAATGTGGTGGACCTCATCAATGTACACTTCTTATGTCATCCACAACTGCATCTAGGATATATGAGGTCCCTCCCTTTCAGCTGATTAAATCTCTGTAGCCATTACACAGCAGTAGGAGTGTGTCTGTTCCATCTGCACTCTCTAATTTGAGGGATGTACTGCACATTACCAAAGTACTGCACAATTATGCAAACTTTAAACAGCGTGGATAACTTTATTACAGTACATCATTTGAAATGGCACCGAGATGTACACGGCCATCTGTGCTCTTAGATTGCTGGGCTATTCCACACAGATTGCAGTGTGAAAAATGTGGTCTAGATGCAAGATCTCTCAAATGTTTTCCCAGACGTTTGTGAAAAGCCACAGTGTCATTTATATTCTTTTCCCAAATTAGTGTAAAAGTTTGTCTGTTTCTCCTTTGCGCCCCATGAAGAAACTTTTCACTAAGTTTTGAGCAGGCAAAATGTTATGAGTGGAAAAACGAACAGGAAGAGAATCTCTGTAGGGAAAACTAATAAAGCCAATCTGAAAAATAATTAGAACCAGCCACAACCTGTACTATACTGTAGGTTGACAAGAGCAAGCCATACAAATGCCTCTTTTTGTCCTTTCTTCTGTCTCTGCAGGTTACAGACTGCCAGGGGCTCCACTCCACTGTGTCTTTGCTATGTGTGTAGCCCTGTGGAAGCATGTGTTTATCTCTTTATTTGCTTGTTTAAGCATTCATACCCCCAGGTTTGTAAGATGATGGCTTTTCTGCAAGTATCCAGCAAGTGCATATGACTACTGCAGATCAGCAGTGTAGAGATAAGGCATCTACACAATGTAACTTTTCTAGTTAGAATATTATAGTGATGAAATCCCCCTCAATATATTCTGTGTGCCAAGATACTATACACAGTCTGTCAGGAGTGTACTCTGTTTCAATATATAACAGAATGTACTGAATATAAATGACAATCAGATTTAGATCATTAGGCTTGCAGTGAATAGGTTTTTTTGAATTGATTTAAGTTGAAGAAATGTGCTACATACCACTCAGTGTAAAAACATTAAATTAAAAAAAAAAAAAACAGCCCAAGTTGCTTCGAAAATAATTGCGTCATGAGGTACAAGGCTTTGTCAGCCAGCCCTGGAGGGCCAATCTTGGGGAGTTGGTAGATTTCCATTACACCATTAGGTTTCAATTCACTGCAGCTGCATCAAATATGATGAAAGACCAAATATGGAAAACATTACACCATTAGTGAAAATTCTCAGAATAGGGAGGTTCATCTCTTAAAGAACAGATGGAGATTCCTCCCGCTGACTCAATCAAATCTATTTATCAAATCTTCCTATAAAATATGATACTTATGCACCTTGATTTTCCAGAACCAGCTAGGGTTTATATTAAATCCTGCAACATATTCTGGTCCAGACTTGGACATCTCTTTTTCCAAAATATGTGCTTCTCAGACCCAGACTTGATAAATAGACAGATATTACCTTTTGAGGTTGAGGTTTCTGAGTTGAGACTCACCCTTCTAGCCAATCAGAGAGGGCCAAAGTCAGGGGTGGGAGATCAACAAGCTTCTCTTGTCACATAGGGGCTTCAAGCCATTATCAGCCACTGACAATGGATGAACCAGAGGCCAGCAAACTCCAGATTCTTGCAGTAGCTGAAAAAAAAACAAAAAAAAAAACAGTATACATGATGAATACATAGGTGAGGGGCTCGGTGGAGTATGAAGGAGCAGTGGCAGCACTAGCAAACACAAAACTTTTTGAAGCAAACAGGAGAAAAAAAAGATTCACAAACAAGATGTTTGGATTTGCATTTTAATCAGTCATTTATTTTACCATTATTCTTAAAACATTTTTGACAGCGATATCTGTTTTTTGATTGCAAACCTATTCTGTCTGATTGAATTATAAAGAAACAACTCCATAGATTTTATTTGCCTTTTTAAAAAATGACTACAAATTGGACCACTTTACATATTACCCCAATGTTACTTACAATGTGTTCCTTGGTTTTTGAGAATGAATATTTACAGTGGTCTACAATACAGAAAGTAAGCTCTGTATAAAAAACAAACAAAATATAAACATACTACTGGAGCTCATACTCCAGCCTAAAGCGCCTAGATATTGTACCTTGAACAGCTCAATGAGGCTGAACTACAGCATGACTTCAACATCACTACACTAAACTTCCAGTCTGTTATAATAGCATAAATTTCAATTTACCATTACCATAATATAATCAGTGCAAAGCTTGTCCCACATGTCAAACTCACATCCTTTCTACAAGACCTCATTTGGATACTGATATTTAATTGAAGTGACTGATGATCAAGAACAACAGCTGAATAACGCTGTCACTTCAAAGTCAGTAAGTGAAACACCTGTTTGCATAAAGTTCAGTGGATGAGAGATTTAAAATGTAAATGTCAGTTATATAGATGCTCTAAATACTGATTAAAGATGCCAGGTCATTACGTAAATATATTTAATTCATTAGCCTGCACATATTTTGGTCATACAAATTTACTAACATGAAAAAATATTTTCTTTTTTCTTTTAATTTAATTCTTCCTGCCTGCTCAGGCAGAGAAATAGTAGCCTATTCCTTATCGTCTTCGTCTGAACGATAAACTCTGTTCTTAATGTGTTTTTAGGCACAGCATTTACATGATGTGTATATTTCTCTTCCCATAAAGGAGGGCTTAAATGCAGAAAGAAACTTGTCTCCCATGGGCCCAATAAACTGTCCAACTGTCTGCTGCTTTTACAGGCTTAAGGAGAAGCAGAGCTGATGTAACTCCAACTGTTATTGTAAAATATATACAGGCTGAACAAAATAAAGCCCCATTCAGAATTTATTGTGTTTACAAATGTATTGCAATCAACTGCTTTCACATCATTAACTAACTTCATTACAGGCTCTGACTTGTTCTCAAAGTATAAAGTCTTATCATGGAAGGAAACTCTGTAATGCAGCATATTCCATTTCTATTTCATGCTGACTGCTCAGCACACTGTAGATCAATACTTTGTTTTAATCTTGTAGTACAAGTAAGAAAGATTTTAAGTTGAAAACTTCAAACTTGCAAAAGTAACTCATTATAGACAAAATTAGGAGTTCTTTACAGACAGGATCACAAAAGCTCTGAGAACTTAGTTTGTCGGTGAACCTGGAAAATGTGTTGTTCCTCAGGCTCTGTGAGCCTCTAGTCTTCCACCTCCTCCTCCCTTGAGCAATCGACTGGTAAATCTATACGCAGCCAATACAAGTCCATCTGAGGGTGTAAACAGACTGCAGCTGCACCACTGAACTCTCAGGTCACTTTTGATGTTATCTATTGCTAAATTGTATGTTGTTGTCAGGTAATCTTGCCAATTTTGGTCATGACTTTCCCTGTAAATTCATTCTGAGGTTGTAATACATTTTTACACATGGAATAAAGTGTAAGGAATTCAACTTTTGTTTGTTTGTGAGTTGATTCAATAGTCCTCTGTAAAACATTTCCCTTCACATGATAAAAAGTGATAATAACATGATGTTGCATTTGTAAACTGTAGACAAGTTTTTTTTAAAGACATTAGAGCCAATATAATGCTAAAACATACCTTTTCTCAAATATATTATCTTGTTTTGACTTCTTCTTATTATGTATCTTGGGCTGTTATCCTACACTTGATTACACTGCTGCTTTGTTTGTATATTGCTCTTTATTTGAACAATAACATTTACAGTTGTTGTTTTTTTCCCGAAAAAACTATTCGGCTCATTACTTTTGTTATCAGTTACCCTTTCAATTCAGATTTCCTTTGTTCAATTATAAAAGTTGGACACACTCTCGCACACACTAAAGTTTGCAACCAGAGTAAAATACTAAATAGCTAGGAGTCTTTGAACTAAAATTAAAACACATTGCAGGATTGAGTCATGGAGCTTGTGATTGAAAACACTTGTTACTGCGAGCAAATAAAAAGAAATAAATAGCCTAAATAAAAATGCACCAACAATGAGAGAAGGATGGTGAATCTCTGGGTTTCATCTGCAGCTTGTGAGAAAACGTCAAGAGCAGACGATGATAGTCAAGCCAGCAGTTAGCCTACATCCTAGGCTACTTGCAACAGGCTGGTGACAGCTAGGTGACAATATAGGACAGAGTGAATTGTTGCCAAATAGGAAACTTCTTCTGGTCCAACAGGTCCAAAGATTTGGCCTAATAGTAAACACACAGTGTAGATGCTACCACATAATAATCAGGAGCATAAATGCGAATTCCCGCTAAAGTAGCATGCTAAAAGACTGATCAAACTTAGATAGCATCCTCATTTTATAACACAGCACCACAAAACAAACATACACAGCAACAACACACCCTAACCTTATGTATGCTTCCCACAGTCCATTGCTCTTTGGTGCACTGCATCCACCCAGCAGTTTTACCGTCCCCGCCATGTCTCCGCTGTCTCCACTTCCGGACTCCCGTCTGTTTACTGAATTTCAATTAACTTTATTGACACTTTGCCAAAAATGTATTAGCCTGTTTACATCTCTGGTTTTTAATTCACTATGGAATATTTTGAAAACACAAATGAACTGATTTTATTGTGATATTTTAAGTATTTTATAAGAAAAATTAAAACATTATCTGAAATTGTATTTAAGGGATAGTTCACCCAAAATTGAAATTTC
The DNA here is from genome assembly GCA_030347415.2 of Decapterus maruadsi. NCBI lineage: Eukaryota > Metazoa > Chordata > Actinopteri > Carangiformes > Carangidae > Decapterus > Decapterus maruadsi. Next base: position 8,349,821 of record CM064897.1, read on the forward strand.
ACTCATTATCTACTCACCCTCATGTCGACTAAGGGCTGGGAGAAGTTTCAGAGTTATTCACGGCTTCTCTGAGTTATAGGGGGTCGGGGTCTCGGCGTAGCATGCATTAGGTATAACTTCATGAAAACACAATATCACTGTAGGTAGAATCTCAGGAAATGCTAATTATTCTATATGCCAAAGGTTGTTGTGGCTACCCTGCAGCAGCCAGCCTTACAATCACTAATAGACCTGACTGGCTAACTGACCAAATGACCTTTACTTCTCCCACTACTTAGTGATATGCGGAATCAATGTAGCTGCTCTAGTTTCCTGGCTACTCGGGAACTGCAGGAAAATGGAGGAGCACTTCCAAAAACAGTCATCACATGACTAAAGGAGGCCGATTCAACTTAAGATGAGACACTCCAAGTACTGTAGGTAGACCAGGTGATGGAGTGGGATCGAGAGAAAACCTTGTTAATGAGGCTTCACACTAACTACTCATCTCAACCAATTGTCGGCCTACATACAGTAAACCAAGGGAGTTACGTGCCTCTGTTTCAGTTTTGAGTTGATAAGCAAATAAATAAAAGCTAACCTTCTCTAAATCCTAGACAGAGACTGTGAGCTGTGCGATGGACAAAATAAGAAATACAGTCTGTGTCCGAGCATGTGACCAGGTAGTTCTCCTGAGACAGGAGATGATTAGGGTTTAGTGTTGACTCTGGTGGCTTGGATTACAGTTTTGTCAAGTGTTTTGCCATGGAGCTGTTTGATGCTTTTTCTGTATCCCTCCCCGTTTAGCTGCCACTGTAACTGACACTCTTATGTTGTGGGCTAAAACTCACTAAGATTCAGAGACTTCAGATGATAATGAACTCCCATTATTGACACTGGCTCACTGGTTGCTTCTGTTATGACTTTATCCGCCGTAGCTACGGTAACCAAGGTCTTTATAGATAAGAAAGGAAGAACTTTAAGTAGACTATCCAAATCAGACAGTAAGATATGGACCTGTGACAACTGACTTGTACGATTTATGCCTTGCTGGACAAGATTTTCTGGTAAGTTACCACTCTGATTCATATTCCGGCTTTGTACTGCTCATCATTTTCTCACTGGCACCAAGCTTGCAATAAATACTTCTGCCTGAGATGTCTGAAGTTGGAGCAAGTGCAGCATACAGAAGCTAGTTCGCACAAAACCATACATTACTCTCTCTCTCTTTTATCAAAAAAAAAAAGCAGCAGCAGCTCGGGTGGTTTAGTAAAGAAAAAAAGAAATTGAATATTTTGTAAAATTGGCACAAAAGCATACTGCACTAATAAACAGGGGTAGTCTACATTTTAAACATTACATGCAGACTCACCTTTTTTGCCCACCAGGAAAAAGGTCATTGAATAAGTTAGTGAAATTACTATAACAAAATATGTGCATACATTATGAAACAACACTTTCTAGTTTTTATAGTTTAACCTTTTATGAACAAGTAGAAGCTTATTCCGGCTATTGTAATTCAGTGGTATAATGTGGACATATCCATAACAATCTTTGTCTTTACTTTTGAGCCTATTCATTTTTTTAATGTCAGATACTTCTTTCCTCCCTATGAAATGACAGCTCATACTTTAGACCCTCTGTTAATTCCAGATTTGATGAGTTGATCAGATTATATGTGTGTATAATACCTTTGTCTCTTTCCCTGTGCACTGCAACCCACTGCAAACTCTGGTGTTGATGCATTACCTCCTTTGCACATGCTGTTACCATCCACTCCTTTTCATCTTCTATTGATGAGCATCAGTGGGAGAGAATGACACGCAGGAGGTAGAAGCCGGCTGCCTCAACCCCCGACTGCGCCAACTGCAGATCAACAGACAGAAGTCACTGAGGCTGTGACGAGAAGGATTGTATTCATTTGAACACAAGACCAAGGTAAAAGCTCCCTATACCCTACCCAACACAAAGGCTGCCTTTATCCTCTCTGCTGCCAGACGCGACTGCTACCTGGGACAATGCCGACCCTGCCGGATGAAAAGGCCAGACCTCAGAAAAAAGGAAGGTTGATCCAGCCACCGTGCTACCTGGGATATTGACAGCTCTGCTAGATGCAAAGGCTACCTTGCACTTTCCTTGCTCACCCAGATGCAGAGGCCAGCCCTCAGGGTTACAATGGGCCAATCCCAAGACACTAATCCAAAGACATGCCAACCTTAAGAAATAGTAGACACAATGCTGAAAGCAAGATACTAGCTGAGGTGTCAGTAGCCCCTCCAGATGCAAGGGCTTCATTGGGAATTGATGGTCCTGCCAATTTCAGAGGTCAGTTGTCAGTGGCAAAGAAGAGGGTCACTACAGTCATCCCGTAAGATGATTTGTTGTGATGCCTGTGGGCTGGTTTGTCCTCCCTGCAGAACACCGTGGAGTTCATCTGAATTGCTGTCATCAGAAAACTTCGGCCTCCTCTTCCCCCTTGCCCTATGTCACAGCTGAGGCCAGAAAACAAGGGCTGTGCTGCTTCCTCTTGCAAAGAGCAGACCTGAGAGTGCTTCTTAGCATAACCACCTACTTCCACCATCCACGCCAACAATGTCAGTTTCCGGATCGTGTTCAGGTCCCTCTTTCTTGTTCTTGTCAATCAACTGCCCAAGAACATCATATAGTTCAGCATTAAAAAAAAGAAAAAAAAGAAAATCAGGATGATTGGTGGGTGGACTCATGTTAGGAAAAAATAGGAACTAGAAGAAGAAAGAAAAAGCTTAAGGGCCAGCATGGGGAAGAAGGTAATATACAGGAATATGAACAGCAGCATCCTGCAGTTCATCCCAGAGTTTGTTGGTGCAGTGAAAATGGTGCAAAGGAGGAGCAGAGTCATCAAAATGATTCTTAGTCTCCTTTCCTGTATTTGAGCTGCTAAACCTGCTGTGACCCTCACCAATTTCAACATCTCTGTGAGGGCAGAGAGGGATTGTCAATGATCCTGTGCCCTCTAGGCCTGTCAACAACAATGTGTTCAATGTTGTCGTTCAGTGGCTAAAAGGTACTGGGAAATATTTTAAAACCTTTTTAGCGGTGCAACATTTCGATCAACAATATTTGGCACTGAAATGTGTGTGAACCCAGAGCAGGCTGTACACGATGATACGTATCCCCTGGAACTAAACTTTGTCATTGAATTGATTTATGTTGTCATGGGTACAGTCTTACAGTTTAAAAACATTTAACAGCATGAGATTTTTTTTTAAATCCATCTGTTCATATTCTATGACATGACAGACATCCCATGACAAACTCTACTCCCTCCTGCATCAAACAAATATGATAAAAACATCAACAAAGCTTCAAGAGTGATGAATGAACATGACAGCTCTGACTGTATTCAAATTATGGCTAACAACAATTGCTTTGTAGATATTTGTCATGGAAATGTTTCCCCACTATTCTAGTGCAGATATCAAAAATTGAATAGTGGATATCTGTAATTGAAAGCCAATGCAGTGCACATGGATGGCAGAAGTAACATCATTTGTCTGAGGAAGAACAGTATCTGAAATGACAGTTGTGCGCCTGAGCAATTGTGAAAATGTGAAATGCTCTTTGTAAAGAAAAAAAAAGGAATTACAGATGTACTGTATGCAACATATATCCAGTCAACTGTTTAATGTCAAAATAGTCACATGCCATACTTAAAAACAAAAAACAAAAAGGCTTTTTAGATATTTAGTGTTGACAGTTTAGTGAAACAGCCAATCAGAGGTCATGGTCAGCATCTTATGTCACCAATAAATGTGTGGAGATGTCAGGCACTGTCCCTGCAAAGTCTCTCAAAAGACAACGTGATGACTACAGTCATCACCAGTGTTGAGCATTGCAAGTGCGTAGCTGCTGCAAGGTGTCATTTGCAGGCAGAGCAGAAATGCTCAGTCACAAGGATGGATTTCCACCAACAGATAGGCCTATTCTTCTGTGGGCTGGTATCACATGCATGCACACATTTTTATCACTGTGTTGGCTTGAAGTCTAATAAGACACCCCATTGATACATGCAAATAGCAGAGAAAAATGTGCTTTGTTTGACTTTCCAACTGCTCAGAAAACAATATTGTCAAGCTTTTGGACCAGACTGACAAGATAAACTGACAGACCCTCACTGTAGGAGGACTGTAGTTTGCCTACATGTGGCAACAGCAGCAATGGTTGTTGCATCAGTATAGTTTCCAGTGTAATCTGCAATGTGTAACTTTAGCACAAGGTATACCAACATGGTATAGTATTGAGTTACTGTATGTTTGTTGCATCCTTATGTAATTTAAATGAATACATTGTAATCAGTGAATACTGTAGTCTGCCCAACGATCATTCACATCCAACATTACATCATTAACATCCAACACATGTGGATGAATGCTGTATAATGTCGCACACCAAAAGAGTGTTACATGTGTGAAATTCATACTGTTAAGAAAAAACAGCCCAAAATATATTGTTAGCAGCACCGTTTGGTCCTGATAGTACCTGCAGTGACTCAGCCACAGCAGGCACCTCTCAGACTAATTGAGAAAATTGTGGTAATTTTGTTTTTTGTTATACAAAATAAAAAATTAAACTTTTAGATTTGGTCATTCATGTTTGGCCATGAAAATGAAACACACCTTGCATCTCTATCTGTTTCTGAATGGAGAATCAAAAGGCCAGACCCTAACCTTCAATTATGTATCTCTTTCTTTTCCATACCCAGCTGGTTTTGTGCATCTCAACAGCTTTGTATTTACTAAAAAGTCGTTGCTGCTGTCTTTCTGCCTGCTCTCCTCCCCTAATTCCTGACCAAAAGGTTCTCTCTGCTTCTTAGTCAGCCATGCATAGAAATAAATTGACTTGTCAGTGGACGATTGCTGGCGTCTGGTTTGCCATCTCATTTTTTTCTCTTCCTCCATCCCATTTCTTGTTTCACCAACTTCATCCTCTCCCTTCTTTTCAATAGATGCCCCCCTCTCTAATTGCTTCTCTCTTTTTTTACGCTCCTCTTATTTCTTTTCTCCCCCTTTTCATTTTAGCGATCATTTTCTTTCTTGTATGTGTTCTTTCCTTCTCTATTACCCACCCCTCCTTCCTCTCTTTACTCTCTCTTCCTTTCTCCCTGGCTGTGGGGTGATGTATGGTCCCTGTCACCGCTGGAATCAATGGGACGCCGGTTGTTTTAATTTAGCCTGGGAGCCCAGCGGATCCAGATCCTCAGCGTCATGGAAGAGCGATGGCACTGGCCTTTCTCTCCTCTGTTTTTACTCCCCACCCTCTGTCCTCCCACACTCACTGCATTGATCAACACTTAGCTCCCGTTGGACAACGCTCTGTGGAGGCCCACACCATGCGAGGGCCTCAGAGAACGAGCTAGCTCACTGCTTGTCTGTGGGCACGCAGCATCACAGGCTGATGAGCTGCCCCTCAGTTTGAGATGCCTGCAGCTTGAAGTGGGTTTCTGCTCGAGTGTGGTGAAATGCAAATGGATGGATTTGGGAAAGTTGCTTCCGTTGTTGGCAACAAGCACAACATATTTTATTTCAGATACTTCTGCAACACGCATCATTCTCATCTCAATATTTCAGGTCAAAATGATAGCGTAGCGGCTGAAGCTTGCAAAAATAATCCTGATGGATGTATAAACAATTGACAATGAGCTGAAAGGTAAAAGGTTGGACAAGCTTCATTTGAGCCATGATCTGGAGCTCATCAGCCACATTCCTCCTGACAACGTCTCCTCTCCCTCTGTCTCATATCATTTTCCTCCCTTTCGTCATCTCTCCCCTTTATTGCCACCCATCATTAATACAAATCATCTCTCCAGATATTCCCCACTGCCAGGCCTGAGCGAAAGCCGTCATGCAAAGCTCACATCGTGGGCTAAAGTAATTAAAGCGGGTGCTTTGAAACAAAAGGCTGAATAGAGGAGAGCTTTGGAGAAATTGAAAGAAAAGTGCACAGCAAGAAGGGGAAGCAATCAGAGAGGTGGGTTCCACCACAATGGCTCTGTTGATGAGAATTGGGCTGCACTCACGGGTCATGTATTATTGGGTTTTTAACAGATGTATGCATAATGTGACACAGAAGGTTGGGTGGGGGAAGGGCTTGGTTTTTGTTTGAGCCACAGCACATTTGCATTATTTAATAGAGAAGATTGCTGTGAAGTCTGTGAAAACAATGTAATTATTACTTAGTTCTTTCATTATCTTTGAAATTAACTTAGGTCCAGATGAAATAACAAAACTAACTTAAAAAAGTGCTCATTAACTGGCTAATTGGCTAGCTAGCAGATAACCTAATGTAACCGGACTGATGGAGGGTATAAGATAAAAACATGGCCTCCTAGAGATTACAGTTATATTCTACTTCGACTTTCATTTGTTTCACCCAATTAAGTTTGAATTAAAATAATATATTGTATAGAAGTCCCTAACTTTTAAACCTTTTCAACTGCAAGAGTACAGGAATCACAGCTGCAAGAGTTTGCATTCTGTTTTATACCTTTGAGTAAACATTAGGCAATTATAGAATGGTGATGATAAGTGCTTTATGTGTTAGATCTGCCAGGTGTAAAGACTTTACAAAGATTCATAGACAAAGAAGAAAGTGCATCCTGACTGGAGAGGGCACACTGACATGTAACCAAAATATTCTGATTGTGTTTGCTTTATGGAGCTAATTATAACTTGCAATTAAACAAAAGTTGGATTTGAATTTTCACCACTGTACAGTCAGTGAAAACCCATATTGCATTCCCTGAGGTGTCTAGAAAGTTACCAAACAAGTTGGCCAGTTATCTGAAGAAAAAAAACATGACAACTCATGGCAGAGAGATGACAGTAAAGAAGGTGGCAGGTGCCATCAGGTGGAAATTAACATGGTGGAACATGACAGAGTGAAAAGAGGAGGGTTAGCGCGATGTGGGATTGATGGCTGTATAGGATAGGGGTGTTGAGGTGAAGTCAGCGTAGTGTCAGAGAGCACCTGTGCCTCTCCCAGGTCTGCAGCACACTCCATTTAACATTACAGCACTGTGAATTTGTCAGAGGGAACCAGGCATAAGAACTGTTAACTGTTATTTCAAGCTGTCAGTCCGGATCTGCATCACCCAATGCCTTGTAGGGCTCCCCCATGTATGACGCAAGAAAAGAAAATTGTAGGTGGCATTTAAGGAGCGAGAGACATACAGAAAGACAGATAAACTTATTATGAATAAGCAAGCTTCCTTGCACCTGTCACTCATGCAAGAAAAGAGTCAATGATAATGTTTATGTGAGACAGAAGAGTTGAGAGTTTGGACAAAATTGTCAAAGTAAGTGATCAAAAGGTATTACATAATGATGCTGTTGTGGACTATATAGTATCTGAGTAAACTGTTGATCAAAGTGTATGAGAATGCTCTGAAATCGAACATTATATTATTGATTCATTTACATTTATTGCATAAGCAAAAAACAAACAAACAAACAAAAAACCACACCAAATACTATAAAAAATACAGGCTACTTAACACAAAAACCAATATAGTAGCATCCCTCTCCCTCTTCTCCTCTGCAGAGTCCAGGTTTGCCTAGATATGTATTTCCTCTATCGTGCAGCCATCATTCATGACACATGGCACAAACTTTAAAGAACACCAGTTCACAAAATGACAGGAGCTGTAAGGCCATCAGAGAATGTGTCTGAAATCCTGTAGCTGTGAAATCAATATAGCTACAGAAAAACCAGAAGCACAGAGCTCAGGTGGGTCATACAAAAACATGTTAAGGCAGAAGTGCTATTCATGTTCTGAAGAGGAGCAACATGCAATGTGTCACAGGGGATCAAAGCAGAAGCTATCAAACAGTCTCTTCTGGTCTCCAGATGTTTGTGGACACAAATAAAGACTGGTGCAGAACTAAAAAAAAAGAATGTTCAGCGATAAGTTTATTTTCTTACCTTGTACTTCTTGAAATAGTCACCAAAACTGTCTCAGCCACCCAAAGTCTGATGTTGGAAAGATGTGTGTGGTGGTGGGGTTTACATGCTGTTCACTCACGGTTTCTTGGCGACTGGCTTCAAAAGAACTTCAGCCATCATTGTCTATTAAAAAAAGACAACAAATTAACAGTTTCATCTCAGTTTGTGCTCATTTAATTTACGCTTTGTAGAATTGTTCTTTTATTGAATCTTTGTTTTTTGGGGGGGGGGACTGAGTCAATGATGAAGTCGAACACATCTCAATATTTTTCTTAAGTCACAGCCTTTGAGGGTTTCCTTTAAGCCTGTCCGTATGTGACCTCCATACAGCCAAGTGCTTTATGCAGTGTTTTCATGCTGTAGGCTATTGGCTCTCTGGATGTGAGCTCTCCTCGTCAAGTGGTTTGAGTCATTATATTTGATTTGTTATACATAACCAGAATAATTTCCTCAGTTATTTGGTACTAAGTAATAATAAAGCTTCTTGTCTAGACCGATTACTCTGACATCTTGTCAACTGAAGTGGTAATGTTCAGTAAAATGATAAAAGTCCTCTTCATTCAGTTAGATTTACAACATCAGCATGTCCACTAAAACTGAATAGTTTAAGCTTTTAAATCAAGATACTGTGTGGCCATGACTACAATAATGTAACGTTTATTAAAACCAGGTCCAACCACTGCCCATTAAGATCAGCTTCACGGCTAATAAGTAAGCATGGAAAACCATGGAAAGTCATTTCTAATGCCCTTAGCTGCCTGCATGTCCAGAGTTCAGTTGAAAAAGGTTCCCGTTACACATTTTTAGCTGACCTGATCTTATTTTATCAGGACAAATCTTTATGGTGGCAGCTATACAGTAGTTAAATCCTAGATATTATCCTATGTGAAGTCAAACCTTCAATGTATGTGGACATAAAGTATTACAAGTGCAGTGCATAGACCAGTACAGTGGCCAACACAAAACTTGCAGGTACTTAAAAAATGAAGAGTGATCGATGAAAATTCAAGATCAAACCAAACCGAAGAAAGCTTACTTTTGTCAAGGCAATTGTTCCTGCAGAGAGTTGATGGCTCTTAGTTTTGTCTGGTGAGGACAAAATTAATTAGATTGTTTTCCCTTTATTAACCTGCACAGTTAACAGAGCGACTGTGAATCAAATGGAAAAGTTTGTTGAACACTTTTTGTTATCAAACCTGAGTTGATGGACACTGACATTACTGTACCTACACCTACTATCTACACTGCGTTGAAAAGACAGATCACACACAGGCTTTGACAAGCTGTCACAAGAATAAAAAAAAAAGGAGGAAGAAAAATAAATAAATAAAAGACAAAACCATGAAAGAACAGAGTACAGAGAAAAACTACTGGATTTTCTGTGATGGGGGTCTGTCTCTCTACTCTGCTGTTACCTTGGAGACAGGGCACAGGAGTGTACAGATCCACAGATGCATGCACGCATACATGCGCGCCCAGTCACATAAGAGAGAGCACACCAAAAGTGGAGACGGAGGGCACAGGAGGCGGTAGTGGACAGTCTGACATTTCAAGTTGAGATCCTGCTACAGTGTGGAAATGTCATATCATTCGGCCAGACACATCTATCAAAGTCAAGAAGAGTTTCCTATAGTGGACAGTAAAAAAATTACCACTTCATTACCCTCTGTGTATCTGTCTCTCTCTGTATCCGCCATTTATTTTATTTTAACACTGACACATCCACATGCACTATCCTCAAATGTGAAAACGGATATATATTTTCACTATTTACAGCTCTGACTTTCTTGACCAATGAAACTTGGCAAGTAGGTCTACTTTGTTTTCTTCCATCTTGCCAGTGTATTCAGTGGATGGAGTTCACTTGTGAAACATATAAAACCCATTTGACAGCCCCAACAGAGTAACTAGTACTTTTGTAAAGACATTGCTATCTGGGGAGCTGTAGAAGTGGAAGATGGAAGATGGAAAAGCAGTGGGTGCTAGATATAGTGGTCAGATGCACACGAAAATGTGCATGTACACATATGCACACACACACACACACAACGTGCCCTCTGGGTAGTCAGAAATGTCAAGAAACTCACACAACGTTGTCAGTTGCCGACTCAAAATGGAAGTATACAGTGTGAAACAGGAGGCTGCTCCCCCCGCTAGATGTGCCACCACAGGAGATGGCGTCCAGAGCACAGCGGTGCCCTATGGCGATCAAATAGTCCTCACAAACAGGAGCTGCAGGACAACAGCAGCCCCCACCCCCCAGCCATCATCACAGTATATCTGGGTAAGTTGCTTAAAGGCCATGCGCTCCACTTGGAAGAGAGACGAAAGTGCTTGCTCACACACAATGCAGGGGTATTGCAGAGGAAATGTTGTGCCTGCTGCTTTGCCCAAAAGCATGGATATGTTTGTTTGCAGTGAAGCAGACAACCTTGGGCAATGCTGAACTGGAGAAGGGTGAAATAGTGAAGGCAAAATCTGAATTGCGAAAAGCTACTGCTGAAAGAAACTAAAAAAGATACAAGAAATAGAAGAGACAGATGGATAGAAGTAAGTTTCATGTAGAAAAGGGCCTCAAACAGTCTAACTCATTGTAATAAGCCCTTGAACAATGACACAGCCAAATCTAATTCTATTCTTGAAGAGAGCCATTACTCAAATACATGAAATAGCCAGTAGTTAACTCCACGGAGAGGATCAATTTCCCCCTCTCTCCCATCCTAAGGAAAATAAAATGACTTGCTGACTCTGCTCAGCAACAGGTTGCTACTGCATCATTGAAGAACTTTGAGTTGCATGGAGTAGAGTTATGGTGTACAAAGAGCTAGGCTCACTTAAGAAAACAACTGCAAATATGTACTCTCTAGAAAAATTGTTCAGTTCTTCTTTGGGGAAAATGGACTGGACGTACTGTATTTAGTAGCCCACAGTACATGAGCCATTTGCTCAAGCAAACGCAGCAAACTGGTACTGGTTGTGCTTTTGTGTAGCTAAAATTAAAAATGATGCAAGGTTACATTGAGGTACTTTTGATGCTTGATTAAACAACAAGCAATCCCAAATTTAGCAGTACTAAATGTACTCTCAGTGATAAAATCACCCCTGATGCACATTTATTTAGTTTTTGGGCAAACACAAACACGTAACTGTTTATACCCTGAGTTTGTTCTTGAACAGAAGGTGGGAGCAGAGCTGCATTGTGTGTGCCCTCATTAAGAGGTTACATTAGAGAAATTAAATAAATTCATAAAACAAAAAGGTGATTTGAATAGGAAACTAAAAACACATCACATAGCCTACTAACACCCTGCATAATAAGAACTACCACTAAGTGGCTCTGTACAGTAGCATGTGAACATGCTAATATCAATAATTAATTTTTTACAGCAGGTTACTATTTTGTTGCTAGTTAACATTTGGTGGCCATAGGATGACAAGAGCAAAGGGAAATGTGTAGTGATGTGGTGACAAAGTTCATGTTAGGGGAAGGTTGTGGTGGAAGGTGTCACAACACAGTGATGGTGTTTTGTTTTTGTCTTGTGACTTCCTGTTTTATTTTGAAATCTAACTGCCCTCTCGTTTCAGGTCACTTGCCCTTCCCTTGCCCTTCCCCACCAGTCTGCCCGCCTTGATTTCTGATTGTCTCCACCTGTTCCCCATTACCCATGCGTGTGCCCATATAGAGTAGGTTCTGTGTCTCCCTTTGTCTTGTGTTTCGTCCTTCTTTCTCCCCAGTCCACAGTCCACAGTTTATTGAGCTCCCTTGTCCCCTTTGCCTTTTTGCCTCATCGTGAATGTTTTTTGTTTCCCTCCTATGGAGTGGTTTCTTGTTGTTAAAATAAATCTGGCTCCTGCCTTTTTCCACTCTGCATCTGAATCCTCTTTCCAGCCCAGACCTGACCGAAGGATGGGTCAATGGAAGAATAAAGCCACAGAAAAGCAATGTTCAGCTCCCAAATGAGAGTAGCAAGTTGATATTGTCAATTATCCATGGTCGCCTCAGTAAGTTAACTACATTCTTATCATTGTGATCATGTCAACAAAGCTCATGTAATGTCAAGGAAGTAATAGCCTACTTAAGGCTACTAATAAATCACAATATTTTCAACCTAACCAAGCCTTGACAGCCATTAGAGTAACAGTAACCATGGCAGCAAAGGTAGCCTGTAAGTATGCCAATCATGTTGCAGTTGGCATGTTTACAATAACAACCAAAATGTGGTACCTGCCACAATGGAGGTGCCATTTCAGGACACACTCCTATGGGTTGTATGAGAGGGTAATTTAGGTTGGAGGAGTAGCTCCTCTGAAGACTGCAGGCTACAGCTGAAGCTGTTGGGATGTTTTTCTGGTGCATTTCTTGGTCATAAATCAAAGTTTATGACAATTTAGAAACTTGACCAGATGTTGGCACCATATGGGAAGTTGTGGGACCAACAAAGTCATGCAGAAAACATCAATATACTGCATATAAATGCCTTCCCTGGCTTTGTCTGTGCGATTATAGCCGCTTATTATGTATACTCTCAGACACTCTGCCACAGATACATGATCCTGGTTGGAACCGCCGGAAATGTCATAAATGAATATCCTCTGCTGAGGTTGGAATAGGTTTTCAAACACGCAGTGCAATTTAAAGATGGAGTTCTCAGATACTTGATGGAAACATGCCACAGGGTTTGATATCGGCCCTTCAGAATCAAAGTCTAGAGGTATCATTTTCCACAGAAGTTTGCCAAATTTCCGAGGAGATATTCATCCTGGAAATTGGTGTTATTTTCCTCAATATGCCCCAGCAGGATACGGCTCATCATGAGGGAAACATTAATGCTTTCCTGTTCTTTCTATGCGATAAAAAACATGTCTGGATGCAACAACTTAGTTCCTGAGTAAAAGAGAGCACAAAAAAGAAAGAAAAAAAGATTAATGAAGCACAATTAGACTTGACATGTTGAAATAAAGTGATCCTGTGACCTTTGGCATGCAGATAAAAGTAGCTAAAGGTGTTGATGAGGACTGAGGCACACAACCACCTGTTTGTACAGCAGGTTGGGCGTCTAAATCCTAGATAAATTCATAACCTTTCTGGAAATGGCCTCACCAGAATAATCCGTATCGGCGGCAGCTTGGCACTGTGGCTTAAACATGGTTGAGAAGACTCTCCCTGGCTATCCATAAATCTGTGACTTTAGCTGCCTGGAGAGCCAACATGAGCCTCTCTCTGCCTTGTTATCTTTATGGCCCCCATTGTGAGAGCACTGATTAAAAGGTGCTTGATTTAAAGTGGCTTCCCCATTTTCATCTCTCCCTCTCCTCATTTTACATTTTTCTTGCACTCATTCTCTCCGGTTTTTTTCTTTCTAATTCTCTCTCTCAACCTTGTTCGGCAGTGTAACGCTTCACTTCCTTAAGAGCATCCAATGATGGCCTCACTCTCAGTCACGCACAGCTGAGCAACACACACACATACACACACACACACACACACTACATATAAGGCAGTGAGGAGAGGGAGCTGCCTGCTATTTATACTGTACAGCTCTGCTGTAATTATAGAGGCAGTACTTTTTGGGGAAATCATCTGCCTGTTGCTGCTGGAAAAGAAATAATGTAAGGGAGCATGGAAAAATTACACTCATGCAAGATAGAACTTCAATAATAGTGAATTACATAAATTGAATTCCCCTTCAATCCTGTCTTTTTATCACAAAAAAGATGATTATCATAATCATTATTATTAGCTGAACAGAGAAAGAGCTGGACCTAGGGAAGAAGGAAAATGCAGAGCAGGACAGATATGACCACTATGTACACACTAAGCAATAGATGGGGAATATTGATTTGATCCTATGTAACAACACCACTGCACATTTTAATGGCATAGGAAATGCTTGAGAATCGCATTACCTGCCCCTCATAATCCATTTCAGGCTCTCTGGACCCAGGTCCTGTTTCCTAATTAGCTGAGAATTTGCGCCATGACAGACTGGGCTTGGTGGCAGTCGCAGCAACACCTTTCCTGTCGGGATGACACTGTGGCTTCATGGGAGAGTTGGGGGGAAGAGGAGGAGGGGGGGGGGGACAGATGAACAGTGAGGGAGTCATGATACTTCATTAAAGTGATACACTTGGCTGATTTTGTTTCATCCCTTTGCTCGTCCTTTCTCACTTCATACCTTTTACACCTCTCTTTCTTTTGTGTGCTTTGGCTTTTTCGGTCACATTCTTTGTGTTATATAAAGCAGAACATCTCAGTTCAGTAAGATAAAACAAGACTGTCCTCTCAAGGAAAGGGCAGGATTAGTTATTTGTTAAAATGCCTGAACAAACTTGTCACGTTAACCTGATAAGGACCTTTTGTCGTGATGTGAATTATTGCTGTTGTCTTTCAGGATCAATGGCACAAGACGTTGTCGTGCCACAAGGTCTCTTAGGGAAGAAGTCATCATGAATGGTTGGTTCAACAAAGCGTGTGTCTTTAGCCCATGAGACAGCTGTGTGTTTTCCTGCGAACATGACATTCAATACTGTTTTCATTTCATCACAACCATCTGTCCATAACATTTGTTTTTTTTTACCCAGACATCATCCTTCCACCGACTTTGACCTTAAGGCTAGTTTTAAAGATGTCAGTTCTTTATGATCTAGCAACACCTGTGGTTAGTGGAGGTCAGGCAGAGAACATCATAACGACACGGGTCTCAGGGTTCTGAGATGGAATTTACCATTGTAAATATTGTTCCGCTTTAAAACTAGACTCCATTGTGTGTGAAATGGGATGGTCACATTATGTGAAAATGATGTGCACCTGTATGCCCTTGCATCAGTAGGACAATGGCCACTGACAGCACAATAACAAAGTGGCTATAACAATAACAACAACAAAAATGGTTAGCATAAATAATATGGAGTTTCATATTGATTGTGGCTGAACAATAGGGCTGAATGATATGCCCCCCAAAAAACATGTTGCAATTATGTTGTCAGCAATTATGTTATGTTGTCAGGTAATGCAATTGTGATATTTCCATTAGAATAGACATTTTTCATTTCATATGTTCTTTGTAGGGCCTTCTGCCAAACAAACCTGTTCCTTTAGCTCGTATAGTTGTATTTTCTTTTTACAGTATTATGTGAAATGGAATAGTCCAACTTTTGCATATGCCCTCCCAGAGATCATTCTCCATGGCTTCCTCTTCTTAATATGGCAGGGTGCATTTGTTTGCCAACACCAGCGGCATCACCCCGTCATCCGACTCCCTTTTCTGTCCTGTCCTTTCTGTCTCTCTCTCTCTCTCTCTCTCTCTCTTTCCATCTCTTTCTCTGTTTGTCCGTCTTTTCCGTGCTTGGCCCAGGGAGCATCCTGACTTGCCTGGCCAAAGATAGTTCCCCTTTCTCTGTGTCTGCCTGGCTGCTCTGCTCCAGGCCCCAGGGCTCTCTCCAGTGCAACTGGCTGGGCATTGCTCCACATGACATGTCCATTTACAAGACGTGCCCTTCCCCTACTTGCGAAAACAACAGCCCCCTAACCACAGAGCGGCTCTGGCAGTCACCACAAAGGCAAGCAGAGAGGAAAATGTTTTGGAGGGGATATGGTGAGGAAAGGCCTTCTCTGAGATAGAGAGACAAAAGATGGGGGATGCTGATAAGGAATATAAATATAAGATATGTACAAAACATATCCTAAATAATTGAAAAAATAATCCAGTGACCTTTGACAACTCCTTTCATGTTTTTATCTTCTTAGAAATCCCTAAAATCCATTGGCCTTTCTAGGGTTTATGGCTGAAGCGCCTCATAACATTTACGAGTGTTTATAGCTCACTGACCTGAGAGAAAACTTACACATTAATATGCCACTGGGGAGACGTGAGATGTGTTTGCAACAAATTCAATCCCCCATTTGTAACAAGACCATCCAGCAAACTGCTCAATGTGCTGCACGTGAAGGGAGAGCTTGATGTACTGTAGAAGCAAAGGAAAGAATGTGTTGTCAAGGTAACTAACACAAATGCTTCTCGATTAAGAAACAGTGAGACAGACAGAAGATATATTTTTTATGTGTTATACACTTTTACAGCATCGTCGATTTGGCAGGTCGGGGACCTATAAACGTGCTGCCATAATGTCCACTGGTTTCACTTGCTCCACTGGGACAAATCACTGTGTCATTGACCTGTCATGCCACCCGTTATAAAGAGGCATCATTCTGTGGCCTCTAGAGCATTTGATTACTTCCTATGACCTACATGAGCCCCCACAGGACAATCATACATCACACAACAGATCATGGGAGTCTGGAGGACGACCTGCCTGCATGTGCCTGTCTGAATCATAAACATAATGGGAAAAGGCAAAATGGCAAAAATTTCCATAGAGAAAGAAAATAAAAAAAATAAAAAATAAATATCCTGTAAGGCTCAAACACTGGATCTAAAACACGGATTTTGCACATTCATCACATGTTTCTAATGCATGGATGCAATGAAGGTATGGTGTATCAACTTTGGATCTGAACAACATGGTACAAGACATCTAAATTAAAACCACAATTAGCATCATGCTGGTGGTGCTCAAGGATAAGTCAGGGCATTACCACAGTCACCAATGTTAGATATTAGATATGTTAGATTATACCATGAATCTAACCATGACGACCTTTGCCTGACGTCACAGCAACCTGATCATAACTCAAAAAACTTTACAATCTCACATTACACTGTGGAATCATCCAACTGTTTCTTATATGACTTGCACAACTGTGGTATCTGCGTATTTGGTAATACACATGCGCTGCAGATTCAGATGAACCAGCAGTTGTCTCTGAAAGCTGTTTAAAATGCAATTTTGAAAACACTGGGTGCCTATCAGGGAAATGGGGCAAATGTCCAGAAGGTGTAATATTAGGCAGCAGAAGCCTCTGACTGTGCAAGGTAAATTGGTGATGTTGAATATCTCATGGGTATTATTGGCTGTATAAAAACAACAACAAAAACGATGACCAGTGATAGCCCCTAAGTTCAGTGAGCTGCATTCAGTAGAAAAATACCTGATGTCTTAATTTCCCACTTTCACTGCTCATTTAATACCTGATTCAGTTTGGAATCATGGTTGAATTGCCTTTATGTAAACCATATACTAGAAAACTCATGAGCCTGGCTTCAGAAACTATGTTTATTTCCTGATCACTGCCATTAATTTAACTCTAAGTACACACATCTCCCCATGTTGATTTAAAAGGAATTGCATTTTACAGATATGAACTGCTTTAAATAAGATTTGTTATTTAGAAAGTTCTGGTCAAAGTTCCTTTATGACAAGTTTCCAGATATATGCCATGCAACAACAGGTATTTTTGTTTAATCTGTAATGCAAACATTATCTATAGCTAATTCATTTAGAATGCTTAAAAAAAAAAACGGTGCATTGAAACAACTTTTTATATAAAACACATCCGAACAACAACAAACTATGTAGAGTTATTTTTTTCATCAAGAAAATATGAACTAGTGAAGGCAAGGCCAGTCTGCAGTATTCTGTTCCCCACAAACTGAACAGAAGAAAATGTCTTGTGCTTTTGACTGAATAGACACACTATAAAAACTGTAATTAAAGAAACATTCAGTTCTCTAGATATAGGCTGAGTTTTCCAACCAGAAACAAAACAAGACACTGCAGTGTGTAGGGATAGAAAAGAAATGTGAGATCAAATCTTATTTTAGAGAACCTAATAAAAGCATGTTTAACAGTTGATAATAATGTCCTACTCTGTCTTATATTCTGGATAGCAGGACATTGTTACAGCACTGAGCTTGTCATAGTGTTGTATCACTGGACCAGGCTGTTAAAAGCTGCTGAATTTCCAGTCATGAGGTAGCAATTATGCTGAGTGAGCAGAAGATTTCACATTAAAATTTAAATGGTCGATGTTATTTTAGAACATCCTATACATACTGTAGGCAGTTCATAAAATAATGCCCTTCATCAATGTAATGGCTCAAGGGAAATGGCAGAATCACTTACTGAACAACACTGGTTTATTTGTATGAATTAATTCATTTGCAGCATTTAATTTCCTGACATTAGAGTTTTGGCCGGTCAAAGAAAACTGCAACGTTATGCACCGAGTGCCCTGTTAAATGAGCTACTCTGATTCCTAACAGTCTATTGTACATGCAAACTCTACAGACCTGCTGGGAGCCCAAATGTTACATCAACCCGCTGGGCTCCATCCCATTTCACAGAGAAAAGCCTAATTGGTTCCTCTAGTGCAATTTCAACGCTAGAAGAGTGGAACACTCCTCTTTGGTTTTGACTTTCAAAGGAACCTGATGATCATCCTGGTGTGGAAGAGGCAGGACAGTGTCCCCACTGACTTTGGCACGGAAAGCTTTAACAGCTGGCTAGTGTGCAACGCTGGGGAGAACAGTTCCAGCAAATGGTTTGTGCCTGAGTGCTGAATATCATCCTAATTCTGCAGAATGTTGGCTATAGCATCTTAACCAGCTTTCTTAAAGTAAATAGTTAGGTAGTCTCTAATATGTATCTTAAAGCAGAAGTAAGTGGTCCGGTCGTTTTCGCTAATGCTGCGTTCCAGGCAGGCTTTTGAAATCGTAAATTACAGAATTACGTTGGCCAGGCAACCCACTACCTGTTTTACCGGTGAAAGTCACTATAACAGCCACTCTTAACCAGATCGAACTGGTTTCACGGTCGGAAAAATTAAAGTCCTCGTCCCTAAATTCACGTTGGCTGCACACACAGCCCTGCATGCCGTTCTCTCTCCTCATTGGATAAAAACTGTAGGATACGATAAATGTTTTCTCCTCGGCTCAGAGCAGAGCAGAGTGACTGACAGACCCGTGTTTTGGTCCAAACACTCTATGTAAGTGATTGCTGTCGGAAGATATAACTATTTAAGACTTATATTAACACAAATATATCACTTACTTCTGCTTTAATTTTGGACCAACAAAATACTACAGTATACCACCGACAGCAGCAAACCTTTTAATATGGATTATAGATCTCTTTGACACCTTCAGCTCTGCAGACATATCCCAGTGTTAAGCTTAGTGAAGCAGAACTGCTACAAGGTGACTGCACTAATATGACAGAATGAACCTTTTCAGTTCTGAACAGTTTGTTTTGTGTAGATGGAGTTAAGCCAGTTAGCTTCAGCTTGTGTTATTACAGAAATCAAAACACATTGTTGTTGTTATTGTACTACATTTCACATACATCTTATTTCAGACGTACAATGCTCTGAATGTAGCACATCTCTTGTCCTTTGGCGAGCCTATTGTGTTTCCTTAATAAACTAATTTCTTCTCTAAAAGAGTTGCTGATGAAGCAGGACCACCTGCACCGGCTGCTGCAGGACTAGAGCCACAAGCAGGGACAGGACATTTAGTGGGCCTACACAGTCTTCTACGATGCCAAATTGTTTGACTGAGTGATTTGTTACTCGTCACCACAGCTTGTTCTTGTATGCTGCAGAATCTGAGCTCCTCAACACGATGCACACCAGCAGATTGTAAATCACTGAGGTACCAGTGACATGGTAACATAACAAAATAAAATCACTACTGCTTCATTGACTGTCCACTCTCACCTTAGTGTCTATTCATTAGATCAGAAGTGAAAAGCTGAACATTTACAGCTCCTCACCAAGTCACATCTGCTGATGAAGATTGGGTGAAATGATTGTGAGCACCAAAACACTTCAGTGGTTCAAGGTGGTCAAGTCTTAACTTTAAGAGTTGTTGTTGTTCAGATTGAAGGATATAAACGAGATGTGTAGCACCTAAATTCCCTATATGGTCTGGAGTCAGAGATAAAGTACATCTAGATGCATGTCTTGTATGTACTTACTGTACAACTCTCTCAGCTTCCTTGCTGGTCCAGCAAGCCTCTTAGATAACCATCTTTACAAGAACTAAAAGCTGATTCTAGTTTTGCCAGCATCTGCGGGATAGAGAAAAAAAAATCTTGTATCAGGGTGATTATTATGCAACTACCGTAATTAATAGGCAGTTTAAATGCATATCAGTGGCTTAATTGGAGAGGACAGTGAAGAGAGACAGGAAACTCAGTGATAACAGAATAGGGTAATGACATACAGCACAGGGTCCGGCCAGCCTGGACTAATTTCTCAACCCCAGAGGTTGTTGCTTGGCTACCACTGGCATAATGTGGCCTTGTTGCCAATTTACCCCAGAGGGCACTTATGGTGTTACACCACAAAAAAGACGGAAAAAAAACAACAATCCCCAAACAGAAATTACTAAAAAACAAAGAAAGAAAGACAGAAAGAGAGAAAGGAAAAAACAGTCAACACAAAACTACAGAAAAGTGGGCTGACGCCCCCAGTGGAGAGGCAGACTAGTGCCAGGGGATGCCCTATCACTCACCTTGACTGCAGCACAGCAATCTCACAACAAACGTGATGATGTGTGGCCTATCCCTGCCTGGTGTTCTTAATCACATGCAAAAGGTGTGAGGACCTCACCAAGGGTGTCTGGCCACCCAAACTCACAACACCCAGCTGCAGTGAAAAAGAAAAAACTGCACACAAACAAAGAAAAAACATACAACTCAACTGATTACTGACCAATTAAAAGACAAATAGTCAAAAATGAGCAAATAAGGAGAAACTAAGAAGAATAGACTGAAAAAGATACATAATACAAAGCAAGGCAAAACAAAAAGGGACAAATAGCAGCAGGTGGACCTAAAAACAAAAGGACCCAGAGTTAGTCGGGTCAGCAGGACTTGCAGTTACAGGGCATAAAGAAAAGGGGGGCATCCTACCTCAGGGTAAAGCAGCAATACTGAAGCTACAGCTGCCACCATCCAGAACCAGGAAGAAGCCAACTGAAACTAGCAGACGCCCCATTATACCCCTCATAAGGAGCATTGGCTGGGGAAGGGATCATCCCTTGGCTGCATTCAAGAAAGGTACAGCACTGGGAAGCATCTCACTACACTTACAAATTGTTATTAACCTAACTTTTCCTGACAAGAGTAATGAGGACACAACATGACAACCTTTCAGTTCAGCATCCACTTCCCATGAGCAGAACATTCTTGTGTCTTCAAGGTGCTAGGAGAGTTGCATTTTGGGGTAATACAAGCACCAAGTTTTGACTTGCTTCTATCCCTATCAATATCAATAGGTCAAGTCGTTGAAACACTATTGGAAATGGCACACAGTTTAACTTGGGAATAGGAGTGCAGTGTAGTAGGAGGGGTCAGCTGCTTCTTATAGACTGTATCTGAAGGCAAGACAACTCACACTGTGCTCTTTCGAGACTCAATTGCATTGTCACTCCTATGCTTTTACTTAAGTATGCAAAGAATGTCCCCAGCTTTATGGAGAAAGGTGTTTTATATAAGGGTGCATTCAATTACTGAACTCACAGTACACTGTAATCCTGCAACATGATCGGCGACAACTCATATGAAATGTGTCCGAGGTAATTCAGCTGTGATGTGATGCACAGTAATCTTCAGCAGTGACTGCAAGGAAAGCTTCCTTTATCCTCCTTTGTGCACAGTTATTTGGACTTAATCACTGTGCTTTTCTTAACACTTTAAAGATTAATGAGGTTGTTGGAGCAAGTCTGCTTTGGTGAAGGAGCAGAAACTAATAAGAACAGATCCTGTGCATTAATCACTTCTGTACAAATGAACACCTACAGGTGCTTTGTTTCACGTTTTACAAAGTTATCACATCTTCACAAAGTGCAGTCGGATGATTATGTGTGATTTTTTTCTTTTCAATAGTTTAATGCAATTACCAAGTATGACGGCACAGCATGTTGTTTTAGAGTTTAAAACAACGTTCAGGGTCACTTTTAAAAGTAGAGCCTTTGTTCAGATTTTGCTAATGCATGTTTTTCTCTGCCACTTGCAGTGATTCATCTCAAATTGGCAAGGGTTAGAAAAGAAGAACAAAAGAAAGGTCTAAATTTTCAATGAGGCAAATAAGAAGACAATAATGCAGCGTATCTATCTATCTATCTATCTATCTATGTAATTATGTACTACTTTAGAATGAGTTTAAAATGAGTTTTAAAATCATTTTAATGTTTCATTTACTTGTAATACGAAGAATGGCTGCAGCCACTGACACAGTGCACCCAGCTGGCCTGATATCACACACACATATTGCTTTGTGGAAACATGTCACAACAACATCAACACCTCTTGCCTCGCTGTAAGAAGATAGCTAGCTCACTACTCTCCATATGTTTGTCATGGCAGACGGGCTGAAGAGACCAAAGAGTTGCTGGAGGAAGGAAGGAAGAGAAGGAGAGGTGGTCGAATAAAATTCTTTGGGCAATGGGGCTTTAACAAATCTGATTCTTACTGTGAGTTGAAATCACAGCGTGGCAGCTGTAAACACCATATGGACAATATGTAGTTAATTGTTATTCTCACAGAATGGCAAAAAAAAAAAAAACAAATTCTCTTGAATTAAAAAAAAAATCAAAACATAAATTTGCATTGAAAAACTGAGTAAGGCATTTTGTCATACATCACATTTGAGACACATTTTGTAGATGAGTCAATACACATGTTAATGTTTGTGATGTAATGACTGTGATGCATCACAACAGCACTGTGCAAAGATGTGCACACATTGCAAATCAAAATCAATTTTCCCAGCTGGGAATGGTTCTCAGAGAGGGCTGGCAGATAAGGAGACAGGGAAGAAGATGGAGGAATCTATTCCTGTATTGCCGTGGGTTGGCTTCACTTGGCACAGAGAAGCTTTTGAGTGGGATCAAATAATATTTCCACTCCCTCGGGGGTGAGAAAGGGTCCCTGAACACATCCTGCTTTTATCTAAGGCCACTCTTCAAAGCTGCGAGCCATATCTGAGAGAATAGAGGGATGAAAAAGAGGTGAAGTGAGATTGACGCATTCCAGCATATGTTGTCTGTATGTTGGTGATAGTATTTATGTGTTATATTTGCTTCCCAATAGCTTTGTTTGAAGGCCAGTAAGAGGGTCGTGTGTTCAGATATGTATGTACATGGATACAAATAGAGAGGGAGGCACAGGAAGGTATCATCAGCATGCATGACTGCAGCATGAAATTGCACACGCGCACGCACACGCACACGCACACACTGTAATATACGTAAAAAGCAACTATTCACAGGCTGCCTCACTAAACTCAATACAATGTTCAAAAATACCTGCTCTGAGTTCCAGGGGAACTTCAGGAAATACAGAATGTAAAAAAAGGATAATTTGTCAATTTATTTTGCTTGAACGCCTCAGAAACCACTTATTGCTGCGCTGCTACATCATCAACTCAATCATCAATAAACTACCGCTTCTTTAACTCAAGTAATTAGCTGCTCTGCTGCCGAACTTTAAGGTCCCCTGTGGCGTTTAAGCCACTGGCAGCAGGATTCTTGAGTCGGTGTCAATTTTGTTTGTCTTTTATGCACTTGCAAAGACATATGTTTCCTGTGAGTTTCTGGATGTTTATGAACTTTTATGCACCATTCATGAAAATAAAATTGATATATGTAGCTTAGATTGCGTTGTTGCAAAAATTGCTGTGTTGTGCACATCTGTGACTTTATGCATATAGTTCTAGTGATGATAAGTGGTGGTGCATAGGTTTGTTAGAAAAAAGCTCTGAATTTTTGAGCGTGACTATGTCCCGAAAAGGGCTTACAGTGGCCTCTACTGTAACAAGTGATGATCACATTGATTCTCCCCACATGTGATTACAGTAATGAAGAAATTTTAACCAAGCTGGAGGATTAAGAAAACATGTCTTCACGTGAGCTACAGTAAGGGAATCTTTGTTTCACTGTTGTGACATCACTTGTCTGATCTGATCACTGTCACCAAAAACACTGAAATCAAAAAGAAAAAGAAAAATGACAGTCTGATGGCTGTACTTATCTAGTGTGGCTGTGGGCAACTGGGATGCAGCTGGCAAGAATGTGCAGTCAATGTTATGGTTTGTCAAACGGTCACCCTCCAGTGACTTCCACAAACACAAACTGCCATTTCAACACAGAAGCCAATGCATAACAGAAGTCATTGATTAGTTGTCAAGGTTAAGTCTCCATCTCTTCTTTCCATTGGGCTACTGTTGGAAGCTTTATTCTTGTCTAACACCTCCACTTTCTTTTATTTGGTCTGTTGGTTCCTCTGTTCATCTTATTATTTTCTTATAGGTTACACTCAATGCTTGCACTTCTCCAATCTAACAGTCATGGTCACCTTCCTTTAAATGCTTTATTCAGTGAACTCACATCCAGGCGTAGTGCATGAATTCATCCCCGATGAAAGATGGCCGGAAATGCAACCACATTTGTCACCTGCCAAAATATCTGCTGGGTGCTTCATTCACTTCACTGTGTGCTCTATGTCATGTGACATGAAAATTACATGGGCACTGGTGCCGATGGCGTGTTGTTCTTCCTCAGCTGCAGTTCTTAGGAAACACAGTGCTTCCCCACTGGCCCTTCCCCTTTCACTATTGTCCAGCATTCAGGTACTAATGGTGCACTGCATGTTGCTGTACTTAACAGGAAATGCTTTTACGGTTCACCTTTTTATGAGAAAGAAGGTATGTTCTCTACATCTCAGAATTGTATAATTGTGATTTAACTCCCAGTAAATCCACCTATTGCTTCGGGGTAAAAAATAAATAAAAAAATCCATCTAAATAAAAAACTTTCAACTTCAGCTTCAACTTCAACTCCAACTCCAACTTTATTATTTATGTCCCAGGGGGCAATTAGTTTTGCAGCGAGACAGAAACAGACACATAAAAATAACACACTTTAGCCTTTAGCCTGTGGTCTATTCTCCAGTTTTTAAGCTATACTAGGCTAGATACAGTACAATATATCCCACATGCCTACTGCTCTATGCAACCTGTTCCTCTCCTCCCAAATGCTGCGCTTGCCCTTTAAGATTGACTCCCTGGATCTCAGTCCAGCTTAGATGAATGTCAGGATGCCTCAGACAGCGAAGCATCCACCTCCAACACACACACACACACACACACACCTCTGCGCACACATCTGAAAAGAATGGCCAGAGTGCTCGTGGGAGGCATGGAGGTGTGTGCCCTCATTTGGACTCCTCACTAGTGACCGCTATTGGACAGTTGGAGTTCGAGAGGCCGGTCTCATTACCCCTGCAAGCAGACGTGTGTGGGGGCAGATCACGACTCCTCACCTCCCTGTCCCTGTCAGCGTATCTCCTACACCCTGTCCTGACTACACAGCCTGGAGGAATCCGCCTGCACAGTCAGTCCCTCTCGGCTTCTCTTGCTTTCCAGCAAGATTTGCGAGGACTGAGTCACTGTTAAACATCTAGCAAGTTCAGCTCCTCGGTGCATTCGCGGATCTCTCAGAATTTAAGAGATACTGCGGTGGATTGCATTAGCCAAAACCTACTGCTAAATTATGCCAGTGTTTCGAGAAGCCCTTGGCAGTGTGGAGAGGCAATTCATTCTGGCTAAATGTAGGCTGCCATGACATGTGAAGAGTGCTTTGTGGAGAGAGCTTGGTGAAGCCAAAGGAAGCTTCAATGAGTCCTTTACCTCAGCTCTGAATAAATCACCCTCAAAGTGTCAAAGACCACTTGTGTTTCATCCCAGGCTGTATGATGGTGACTCAGAGACTCAATGGATTAGCAGGGCCAGAATTTGGATGAGGGACAGCAAGGGCATTTCACATGGACAGCCATCTAACACCTTTGTGGGAAGGCAGTCTCAAAGGAGCAGCCTGGCCGTGCCATCAGCACCAAAGAGCAGAGCCAAAACTGAAATTTTGGCATCTTGCGGTATTCAGGGATCTGATCCATAACAGCACAGATGAGAATAAGCTGTTTAGTCAAACATCAGAAAAAGAGATGTCTCATGGCGTTGTCCAAAAGGGATGTTATTGGCTTTAACTAGGTTTAGAAGTTTACGATGACTCACTTTTTCCGCTGTGATCGTACTTTGCATTATATCCTCGGGAAAAAACTTTCTTGGGCGCTCGTCGCCTTGTCCAATCCCTCCTCTCTTCTCATCTGTCAGTCTGTTCTTTTCTCAGCATCCACCCTGAGCGGCATGGCACCTGAGCCAGTGGGACAAAACCATCTGTCAAGCCACCGAGGAGGGACAGTGAGACATGCTATAACCATTAGAGCAATGGATTTCTCCTCCATCCCTCTCACGCCCAGCGCACTTTCACCTTTCCACGGTGTCAAAGTGAGACATGTAATTCCACTCACAGGTTGACGCATGCTGTATTCCCGAGCTGCCACGTGCTGTCACTTTGCCCAAAATTCCTCAGTGTTCCAAGGGTGTTTTTGTTTTCCCTCCCCCTAGTATTTGTTTTGTTTGTTTTTTTGACTTTGCTTGTCAATCTCACTCTTTCTCACACTCCCTCTCCCCTCGTTTCCACTCGACACATCTAACTCACCGCATACATCAAATAGCTGGAGGCCTTGTCCATCAGGTGCTGTTTCTTCTTCTTTTCTGTCGTTGTTTTCCCAATGCTTTTGTGTATAAATTGTATTAAAAATAACAATAGGTGATTCTATTTCCCTCTGCCAGCAGAAACAATGTAATAGTAGAGCTATGCCTTGCTGAAGAAAGCTTTCTGCTGTTTCTCGCCAAACTGCATCGGGTGATTCTTTGAGGCTTAACAAACAAAGCTTTGAATACATTTCTGTCTACATAAAACATTTGCAAAGCTGAGGGTTTTGAATATTTAAAACCCTGCTTGGGTTACTGTAAACTCTCATATAAAAAAAAGCTGGTATTCAGCTAAAATCCAGGGGAGGGGCCCAGCTTGAACAAATAAAGGCCAGTATCTAATAAAAGAAAAGAAGAAGAAAAAACAACAAACAATGAGGGATTTACTAACAGCCTGCTACAATAGCTCGCATGGTAAATTAAGTGTAATGTACTTTTCCACAGTACTAATTCCATCAGCACAACAACAGCAGACTCATGTTGTACTCATTGCTCTGATGAGAAAGTGTTTCAGTCTAATTAGTTGCATTTGTTTCTCCTTTGGTGGCACCTGATCGATGTTAAGGTGGCGTCATTAAAGTTCAATACTTCCTGATGTTTGTTGACATTAAAAGCCACTAATTAAAGGGCTTCCCGTACTGGCGGAATTAGTGCAGTGGAAATTTTTCCTGAAGTTTTCGAGACAACAGACAAACACAGAGGACGCTTTGAGTTCACATCAACTGGAGATGTTGAGAAATTAGGGACAGAAAGATCCTGTCTGAAATAAATAAATCTGTTCCAAATAAAGGTCTGATTTCCTAAGTGGCTGCTGTAAATAAAGGCCATAGTTGTTAGAGAATTTGTGGTACAGTACATCAATTTTTTTTGTTAGTTAGCCTGAAACCAGCAATGGGGATATGCGTGGTTCAGCTACTCTCTATAATCACGGTCAGATCGACTGCTTAGGGCAGTTGCGGGGCAAAAATGACACTTTTGGAACCCCACCAACACCTGCATGCATTGTGTCCTACTTCCTCCAAGTTCCCCTCAAGTACACATTTCAAGCACGCAATGCATCTTCACTGAAACACATAGACCAACCATTATTTCTGTGCTGGACTAACATCACATGGCCCATGTTCTCTTATTTAGCAAAAATGCTCAACAACAGCAGCAACAACAAAAAAATAATATTATCATTATTAAGGGCTCAGTTGCACAGCCTGTTCTTGTTTATTTAGGAGCTGATGTTGGAGTCCCTGGGAATAACAGGACATAACACCACAGCAATGACTGCGTGTTCCAGTGGCTGTAGCCAAAACACATACAGAGAAAAAAAATAGTTGTGAATTATCAGTTTGACTATGCATGAAAAGCCCATTGCTTTATGTTCCTGCTGTCACTATTTAAATCACACACTGGAACTCTGTTGCTCTATTGTGTAACTCCTCAGTATTAAACTTTCAGGACTTGCTGTTTTGAGCACTGAAACACGCTATTCTCCCAGGGCTGTCGACAACGCGTGTCCTGTCTATATTGTAAATATCAAGCAAAAAGCAGTGCTGACAGGAGGTTCCTGGTGGACACTGCCTCAGTCAAGTTAAAATTTGTTATATCTTCTTTCAGCTCTCCACTCTTCACTTTGTCTCCCTGTGTTATTTGTCAGCGGGGTCTCTCCTATAGGGTCACTTGTGACACACCAGTACCGCAACTTAATTACCCGCAAACCTGAGGGAAAAATAACCAAGAGGCACTCTAATCACCGTGATGCTACTGCCAGAAGTAATGTGAAAGGCCCTTCCTTGCTTTTACCCTGTCACCATGCATTTCATCCTCAGGGCTGGCTTCTCTATTTTCTTCCTCCTCTGACCTCTCTCTCATCCCTCTCACTCCCTTGAGAAAGTTCCAGTTGGTGGCCTTTCTCCAGGGTGACTGATGGCAGCTCCATGGGCAGACTCATCTGCACTTAATTACCCACAAGCCCCTTTGAGGGCAAATGTAGAGTAAGTGAGGCATGCGCACTGTGCCAGCCCCCTTTTGTTCTTTCATTGCAGCACCACTGAATGGACCATTAAAACCCATCCAGCCATCTATTCTACACCCATCCTACTTTCACCATGTTACATAACAAAACCATTTATGGGAAATTTACTCTGGAAGAGGATTGTTATTAGCATAAATATCTCTCAAAGTTTATACATTTTTAATGAAATAATCACTTTCAGTTGACATTACCCCCCTTTGGTTATTCCAGTGCAACATAACTTCAAAACCCACAAAACTATTCCTCTTACATTTTCAGACAGACCAGCAGGGCCTCTGATTGGTCACAGCTAAGCTTCAATGCTTCTGGGTAACAGAGTTTGTCATGCCCTATACCCAGTGTGATATTATGAAAACATGGGATTGTGAGTACACTGCAAATCAAGAAAGAGCCAAGTCGTTCTCATCCGCTGATGCCCTTGAAGTAGCGCATATGCACATAGGACACACTTGGATCAATTTGAAAATTTATTTTCATATAAAAAGACACTATGAAAACATTAGAGGACTACTTTGTACAATCTTATGTATAAAAAGAACATAAATGAGGGAGAAAAGGAAAGGGAGGGTTTGTCAGAAAAAAATCAATTGGAATGTTGGATGGTTGTAGTGGTCGGTTAACACCTAAGCATCAAAGGCTGAAGGGTGGACGTGAGAGTGAGCATATAAGTTGGCTTCCACATGGGATAAACTTGCAGGTTTGCTTATCAGTGTTTAATATTTTTTTCTGAGCTTGGCAAGCATCTAACAGAAAAAGAAAACAGTTGTTGAAATACCCTGACCACCTGACCAGCAACATCTCCTGTTAGACCATCAGACTTTCCCGCATACTAAACAAACAAAGATGAACCTCAGTAGTGGTGGCACATTCAAATGATCAGCCGAACATATTTATCCAAGTCAGTCAAGCAGCATATCACTTACCATTCATTAGGATGAAAAATAATAATTCAGCCCTTATTGAGCCTGAAGACTCATTGAGGACTGAGAGAAAAAAGGAGAAAATATTGAAAAGCTCAATGAAAGGAGAGTCATAACAGAATCATAAAGTTCACTCTATAGTTACTTCTTTCTTCCTGCAAGTTACCATGGGAACAAGGCTTTGTGGAGAATTCCTCCCTCTAAAATGTCATATACTATATAAACCTAATTCTTCTCTGTCAAGGTCAAATCTGTTTCCTGCTGTGATAGTGTAAAGCTCATCTACTGGGACGGTGGAGCTGTGACCGAATGCTGCGCGTGTTCGTTGTGTTTGGACACACTGTACGGTGGGTCTGGATTGTGAGCTTCACAGAAGGTCAGGTGAATGTGACCTTAGCTCGGCAACTTGAGGCCGAACCTGTCTCACTCCTCTTGGGAGGGGGTGGGAGGGGGACTCTAGGTTCGCCTATCAGCTGATTAGCTTGAAAGGTTAGAAGGGCCCCACTCTTGTCTCGCCATCTGCGCTGCGCTGCTCTACTACCACATTAGGGATCTTTAAACAGATGGTTTGAGGGCTGCATTGGAAAATGTCAGGACAAATCGCCATCCCCGGATAATTACTGTTTTGAGCACTCCCCGTTCTTAATCTGCACCTCTAGCTTTATCACTATATATTTTTGGATCCTTTCTCTTGGATGCAGTTTACTCTCACACATGCTAAATTGTCTCTCATCTCTTTCTCCAGGGAGCTGCTTTGAACATAGACAAACAACTCATCAAGCCAATAAAGTTACAATGTACATATGTTCCTGCACACTCTTAAAGAAGTTTTGGACACTTTGGGAATCTGAATTTCCATTCTCATAAATAACAGTTTGGTTGGTTTTTGTTTTTCTTGAAGTGCAACCTTGTATTAAAGCTCAACTTTGGCAAAGTGGAGCTACATAATTATAGTCTAATCAAACTCCCATTATTGTTGAAAATTCTGGAGATAAGTGTCTATGTACAGCTTATGTCTTATTCAAATTATGGAGAAACTCTACTCAGGGTGCGTCATAGCACAAAAGCTGCTACTTTCAAAGTTACTGCTGTCTTCAAACAATGCAATGCACCGTTTAAAATTACTTCAGACTGCAGCAAAGCTTTTGACATGATTGATCACTGATCATAATCATTCTTGGGGGACTGCTCTCAAGTTGTTTACTTCCTACTTAACATGCAAGTCTTTTGCTGTTAAAGGATAACTTTAGTTTTTTACAACCTGGACCTTATTTCTAGCATAAAATATGATCATTTTACTCACCCAGACAACTCTGGTGTCATTTGGAGTCGTTTTGACAAAATTAGCCCTAGTGGAGCGGCGCGTATAATGCAAGAACACAGGGAACGCAATGCAGCCTCTAAATAACACATTATCCTCCGCAAAACTCGTTCATTTCGCCAATATTTTGTTATGATACACTAGTGTTATTCCCATCCGAGCCCGTGGTGACATGTTATCAACATCCTGCTACTGGCCTCTGATCTGAATGATGTCATCTCCGAGCGCTGCCCGGCTCATTCTGATAATAATCATTCTGCTTAGGCATTCGGGTCCATTTTTAGCTCAACTAGTCAGAGCTGTAGTGAGGATCCAGGCTGCAGAGAGGAAGCCCGTGGAAGCTGAACTTCATCCAGCTGCTCATTTTGTTCTGACAAGTCAGAAACACGCAGAAACGGACCATAGCATTAGCTCTAGCAAGTTAGCTGCGCCGCACCGCGGTCAGAGATGACATCATCCAGATCAGAGGTCAGCACAGTCAACCCACAGGCGCAGGATGTTGATAACATGCCACCACAGGCTCGGAGGGGAATAGCACTAGTGTATCATCACAAAATATTGGCGAAATGAACAAAGTTTTGCGGTGGACAATGTGTTATTTAGAGGCTGCATTGCGTGCCCCGTGTTCTTGCATTAGGCTATACGTGCCGCTCCACTGGGGCTAATTTCGTCAAAACGACTCCAACACCAAAGTTATCTGGGTGAGTAAATGATCGTAGGCTATTTTATGCTAGAAATAAGATCCAGGTTGTAAAAAGCATCTTAATATCCTTTAAGATTTGGACCATCTGGACCTTCATTTCTGTGATTCAAACTATTACGTCCATCCTTTATTGCCACCAGGATATGTAATTGCAAAAACTTTCTTCAGCTGAATAACAAGACAGTAGCGTGGGGAGTAGAGCTATCCACTCAGAGCCAATGACATCCACGCCCATCACTGATGTCATCACTGATGAAAGGTTGTTATCTTCGGCTGAGGAACACTGCTTAATCGCAGTCCATCCCCTGTCTTAACGATGTCAGGCCTTCTACCAGTGCATTGATCTACTGGTCGATCTCCTCAGCAGTAGGATGCTGCAGAGAGACTCTGCTGCTATCAGAAAGAGATACAGCATTACAGCAGTGCTGGCATCCCTGCACTGCTCTCCCTGCACTCTAACTCCCTTAGATCCTCAGACCAGTTGTTTTTAATTGTTTCTTGCATGAGACTCGTGGGTGAAGGATATTGCGCCTTTGCAGTGGCAGCTCCAAAGCTTTAGAGTAGCCTTCTATCTTCAATCAAATGTTATGTGATCTTTTATTCTGTTTTTCTATTTTACAACTTTGCACATATTGTGATATTGCCTTGTATTTCATCATTGCCATTCATTTTCGCTTTTTGAGGCTTTTCTTTTACTTGTGCCTTTACCATCGATGTCTGGAATTTGTAAAGCACCTTGGTCCACTGTGGTTCTTTTATCATCTGTGTGGAGGACTGATTTGCTAATGTAGCAACAGCAGGAAACTGGTCGTCCTCTTGTAGCAACTGAAGTATGGATGTAGAATGTCAAGTAGAGAGCATCACTATTGGCTGTGTTTTTTTTCCCTCTTCAGTGTGTCAGTCACCTTGTAGCCTGATCTCCATTTTGCTCTCTCTTTCTGCAGGTGCTGTGCTCACAAGTCCAGGATACAATCACACAGAGAGGGATCCATGTGAACAAGGAATTATACTACTGGCTTCACTGCTAAAATCAAGATTTCATGCCTCGTGGGAGCGTGACGCTAGGGTGGGCAGAACGAGCAACGGGGAAGGAGAGAAGTGAAGGAGGTGTGAGACGAAAGCAAAGGAAGTCATGTGTGATTTTAAGTTGAAGAAAAGAGTTCCGTGTTGAACTGATCAATAGCTCGCTGTTGGCTCTATGTTTCTGAGGAATGAGAGATGCTAAACAGGACTAGAACGGATTCCATTTGGGCTGAGGATGACTGAGATATTATCTTTTCCTACCATCACTATGATTGGTGATGGCTGAAATGGATTCAGATGCAGCAATCTTTAAAGGCCTTTATCTCCATGCAGTGCGGGCAAAAAAAAAAAAACTGAATCTGCATGACAATCACTATCCTTCTTTTCCCTCACGGGTGGATAACACACAGAGCACATTACCTCAGAAAGCAAGCTCACATTTATGTGCTGTATGTGTCTTAAATCACTTTTTAAAGTTCCACATGGGATAATCCTCAAAGGAAAGGAAAAAATAAAAAATAATGAAGAAAAAACCCCAAACCAGTCAGAAAATAAATCTTTTCTTCTTGAATAGTTAAACCATAGAACACAACTCAGTTGGTAGTTATTTGTTTCAGTCGTATTATTTTTTTCATTAAAAGTTTTCAAACCATAGGGGAGGACATTTTTTAAACTAAACCATAGAAAATACACAGAAAAAAGGGGAAATACGATGTTGACACAGAGGATGCGAGAGGAATGGATGGATGGGATTGCTGAACTGGAACCTGAAAAAAGCAGAGGATGGCACATATCAATGAGCAGCTCCTTCCTATCCCCTATCCATCCAAAACAAGGAGAGAAGGAAGGAAAAGAAAAAAAAGAGGAAAGACTGAGAGATTGAATACTGTCGTCATCCATTAGAAGGGAAAAGGAAATAAATGAAAGCAGGGTGCCTAGGGGGAGCTACCAGTGTGAGAAACCTCAGTGAGATTTTTTCCCCTTGCTATAAAAAGAACTGAACGGTGCAGAAATATTCTTCGTTTTCTTTTTTTTTTTACCCCCCAAATCATCAAACAGTTGACAGAGATTTTCTTTTTTTCTCCAGAATAAAATCAAGACATTTTTCTCAGAAATAAGTTTTCATAGGTTTTTTTTTTTTTGTTGAAGTTCATTTAAAAATTTCTCTCAATCACAGACGTGTCAAGCCCCTGTTCTTTCTTTTCAATAGTCTTTGCGAAAATATAGAGTAGAACAGTCCTCTTTCCATGTCTGTCCACTGCAGAAGTAAACAAATACAGTATGGGATCCGACGGAGCACATTGCAGGAGGCGGGGAGCAGTGTGTGAGATCTTTGCCAAAAATCATATTTTTATGTATAGCTTTTCAGAAGTTCAGTATCTCTCTGTGCATCGGTACTGTATCTCAGCATAAAAGTGTGTGTATTCAAGTGAGTGTGTGTACATCTGCGTATCTTCACACTTCAGTCTGGAAGTCTCCTTCAGACGAGTCGGGAGTGTTAGCAGAGGAGGAGTCCCAGTTCTTATTGTGCAGCTCCATCCGGTCCTTCTGCTCCCCAGGCACGATGGACAGCTCGGGGGTCATGGTCTTGAAGCTGTCCCAGGAGCTCTGGTCCTCCGGGGTTGACTTGTCCTGATGAAGAAGAGGAGAAGGACATGGACCATGTAAGGAAAGGTTAGCTGTCACACAAAGCACACGATCTAAAGTGCCAGAGCATCCATGTTGACTTTTGCTAATTTAGTGGCTGGAAAAAAGGGTCCATGGCTTAAAAAGCTCCACTGTCTTGCTTGTGTATTTTAAACAATGTGAGAAGATATGAAAATCAAAGCTGATTATAAAGTTAAGTCGTTGTTTCATATGAACTGGATGGTATTTTCACAGCTTTGGATGCAAAGAAAGATCAACTTCATATTACTTGAATTGTCCATTTTCAACATTCACCCCTATAGTTCACATACCAACTTCCAAATTAACAATTGGCCAAAGCCAACAACCTAGTAGGGGCCACAAACCCCCAAAGGCCCTAGATTACCTGTGTGGCAAGTGCTGTGTTAATTGAACTGAGCAAAACTTATGATCAAATATGAATTAAAACACTATATAAAGTTATTTTTATTTTTTACTTATTCCATATTTTCACCATAGTTGTACCTTTACCAAACAGACTATTTGAACTCTGAACTCTTAAAGGAATCAATCAATATTTGTATTAAATCCAATACCATTAAATGTAAGGTTACGCTGGTTAGCTTAGCTGTTGAGTAACAGTTAGCCTCTAACGGTGTGAAAATCCACTTAAATTATCTAAAGAAGTACAATTTAACATTTTACGAGCAGCTGTCTATTGGACTCCTTCTTGGCAGACAACCAGTAAAAAACTCCAGGAAACAGTGAACTCACTTACATAAAGCACATTTGTTGCACAGAGGGTATTCTCTAATAAATTAGCTTGAAATCAAATTATAAGCAAACAAAATTGGAGAACTGGAGTGATGGGAAACCAGGGGGCCACAGGTACTTGCTCTGGGTCTCCATTGTGGCTTAATTCGGCCCTGATTACATGTTTCAATTTCAACCACACATTTCCAGTACAATGATGATAATCAAACTAAGCTGTCGGCTTGTTTGTATCCTGTCTGATTATCTGGCCACTCATGATTGTTGCCACATTGGGCTAAGTGGATTCAGCAATCAAATTTAGTGCAATCACAACAGGTAAAAATAAATGCAAACACTTTGAAAAAAGAACCTCTCGCCTCTAAAAAAACAAACAAAAAAACACCAGTTTTTTTTGGAAACAATAGTTTTGTCCTGTCTGTGTATCAGATTTGGAGATGGATACATTTAAATATTCTCTCACAGAAACTGAATTTGATGTTGTGTCTCTAACCTTTACAAATGTCAACATACAAACTGAGAGGTCCGAGAGGTCCAACGCTTATTTCCAAGAAGTTACAGCATTTAACCCCACAAATCCTAAATAGCAGTACCATACCTACCTGAACTTCAAGATACCTCTTCATTTTTCCATCATCAAAAAACCCAGCTCATGATCTATTATTAACCTGTCCACTTTCATCTCCCACCTCTCCCAATCAGCACCTTTTCAAATAAATTGATAAAAGCATGAACTCTGCTAGACCCGGGTCTGTGATTGCTGCATGTGGTCCGCAGATGTGGCCACCATGCATGTAAAATACATGTTGGGGGATTATCTTGAAAACAGAATTAGAGGTAGCATTATGCATCAGATAAGGGCTATTATTCAAATCAGACTCGTTATCTTGTGGAGATAATGATTTCACAGATACGAGTTGGGAAAAGACATGAGGGATTGCTCGCCCAGATGAGTCTTGGTGGAGCAAAACATAGAAAGACAAAAAAAAGGGGGAAGAAGACAGACTAGTCGTGATGATTTTCACAGACATGATGGACTCAGCTGCAGCAGAGCTTTTGGACTCCATGAAGCTTGAATATTCATACTCTAAACGAATGTTCAGAAGATGAATATTCAAAGACTTTTCAGCAACTAAACATATAAAAGATGTTTTGAAAATTGGATTTTGGAGCAAATTCTGTGATGTACCTTACCCTGCATCACTGTGCCTGTTTGTACATACGGCATGTAATCCATTAAAGGAGAGAGCACCGCTGTGTCTGCTCTTCAGATCTACCTCAGAACAACTCTCATTTTGCTTCTTTCATTTTGTCTATTCCACACTCTTTCCCCGCAATCCTGTCTCTTTTACCACCTCATCAAGAGTGCTCACGTGTAATTCACTTTGAGCTTTTCACACCCTCAAACCCTGTCTATCTCTTCATCTGAGACACACGCACACACAGAGTCAGTTCATTGATCTGCAGCAGCACAGCACTCCCTTCCCCTCTTGCAGTGTGATGATCGTCGCCCAAGCGCTAGGGGGCAATATCTGCCTGATTATCATTCTCCCTGCGTCACAGCCTGACAGTTGGTAAAATGAATACAAAAGGCATAATCTGGGAGCCAATTTGCATGCTAAATGCTGGCGAAGGAACATTTTGTAATGCAGGAGTGTGGGTAATGCTGCAGTTAAGCCCAACTTTATCCCTGGGAGACTAGGCTAACGCGATTGTGCTGCTACTGCGTGTCTATCCATTCCCTTTCGCCATCTCTGCCTGCCTCTATTCCCTCCTTGCCCTAAAGCCCCATCTCATCCCTCTCTTTCTCTCTCTTTGCCAGAAACCCCTCTACTTACACTCGACGAGTTCTTTTCACCTCCGGCAGACGAAATGCTCCATCGCTTTTCCCTCTGTGGTGATGAAATGGGAGGGAGGAGACAAGGAGGAGGAGGAGGAGGAGGAGGAAGGGGTTGATGAGAGACAGAGAAAGATAGAAAGGGAAAGAAAGACAGAGGAAGAGAGGAGGGAGGGAGGGGGGAGGGGGGGATCACAGTCACTGACAACTCTGCCCTGAAACAATAGCATTGTTCCCACACCTTCAGCAGGTGAACAGGCAGTCGTTGCTTTGTGCTCACACTTCACCCTCTCTCTTTGTCTCCATCTCTCAATCCCCTCTCACCAGCTCTCTCATGAGAGAACATAACACTTGTACACACCGAGAACATGCACACACAAACAGAAACAGTACACCATGGTAATACACACATTATCGAACTACGTTGCAACAGGTGGTGTGTGTTTTCTTTTCTTTTTTTTTAACATTCTGACCTGTGGAAGCTGAAGAAGAAAATTGAGGAAGCAACAACAAGGGCGAAGGGAGAGATTTCTACAAAATACTCACAACTAATAACAAACTACATACAGTATACTAGAGGGATAAAAGAAGAGAAGAGCATGTGGGCGTTAAGTAAACTGATTCTAAATGCCTTAACAGTGAATCTATTGTGCAGTGCTAGAGGCTTTATGGCTCATGTGTCTAAATAATGTTAAAAGAGGATGACTAATCTGGTTAGTGCTATCTACACAATCTCTATTGTTAATTTTTGTACCGGATATGTGAACGCATTAAACAGTTAACACAATAAAGTGCACTTTGCTGACGCTGCGCATTCTGCCTCCGACTTAAAATACATAAACCTAACTTCCCCTGCTCTACCTCTGCAGTGTTATCAGTCGTTTGTTTTATGCTCCTGCTGTCTTCATGCGTTCCTTGGCTTGGCGCTATGGGTGGTTGGGAGTTTGTTTTTTGTTCACAACATGCACTGCTGTTCAGAAGTAACAAGTATTTTCCCACAGGGTCGGTCAGCATGGGAGCTGGTGATGAATCCAGGAACAACGGTGCAAAAAAAAATATTGTAAATACACATCTTGCAGTGTTTGGCCAGCAGCTCAACACATATACACACATTCACACACGCACACAGATACTCTGCCGTGTGTATGTGTGTCATTAGGGGATTGGTGTGAGTGCTCATGCTATTTGTTCTTTCAGAATCCCAGTTGACCTCGAGTCTGGGCCCAACTTGATTCCCTATGGTGCCTCTAACAAGTCGGCTAATACTGACCATACTGACTGTAGTTTTTTTTTTAGGTTTGAAGTTGTTATTTTCTACAAGTTTCTATAAGTCTACAAGTTTTATGCCCTCATTTCAGTTTCTTGTCTCTGTTAAAAGCAACAGACGAGACCATTCTGTCTTGGAGAGTTGTTTACAAAAGACAGAAAAACAAATTTTTCAGTGTATGCAAGATTTAAGATTCAGATTCACTCCCTCAGAGATTAAAACCATTTCTGTGGCTTAGCAAATTGCCTCAGGGTGTTTTGATCTACTGTCATATGTGATGTGCTCATTATCAACTTTGACTGCATTTATTGACAGATTAAATATATTTGGCATCTGCATCAGTGGTGGGATGTAACTCGATACATTTACTCAGGTACTGTTAGCACACATTATGCAGAACTTTTACTTCACATTAAACTGACAAAGTTTCTACTGTTTCTACTATTTTTGGTTGATTTTACATAGAAACATGTAAAACATGTTTGAACAGCTACAGCAAAATGTTGAGAAAACATCAGGTAATAATCTGCCAAAATTAGATAAACACTAACACTCAGATGACATTTTCCTTCATTTGTTTGACACCAACTACTGCATACTGTATACTATGTTTTGTTATATGTCATATTAAACTTACATTGTCAGTAACCTACCAGCTGTGCATAGTATTTTTATACTGCTATATTATTGCTTCCACTCAAATAAAAGATTTAATTATATTTCTCCATCACAAAGCTGCGTAAACAAAACAAATGAAAAAACTAATCGACATTATTTATGAATAGTCTTTTTTTGTTCTCCTTTCTCCTCGAGTTCAAATGGGTAATTATGTCTCCTATTTTTTCTCTATCATATTTGGTCCTCACTGACTTTTATACCACATAAAAAGCCAAATATATCAGGGCTGGCAGATAGCATTAGCGGCTGAACTTATGGCAATTTATGACATTCTGTTTTTTTTCTGGCCTGTTTCAATCACTATAATGAGTACCTTTATATATCTGCCGCATCAACCTCCAATGTGTCAGATGTGGTTAAATAACCAACTCTAAAGGTGAAGCTTATGTGATAATGATGAAACCTGATATCATCCCTGATCAAACAATGACCAACAGTCTCTTACTGTGGAATTTTACGAGACATCACTTGGTTATAATATCTATACGCAGTACTTGTGCAGGCACAGCTGGTGTAAACAGAGCTAAATGTGGCTATAGGAATTACAAGATCCCTGAATACAGTATACTGTCTTCCTATCATTTGTAAAAAATGTGTGACAGATGCCAATTGCCAATTTTTGGCTTAATGCCCAGCACTAGGAGTTATGGCCAGGCTTCACTAGATTGTGTGAGAAGATGCTGCAAGCATGACAACGCTAAACAGAAACAGAATAGAAAAACAGTTTGCATGGATTCAGTGGGAAAACAGACGAGAAAAAGAGGATGCTACTGCATAAAGATCTAAAGCATTCTTGAGATGCCTCTGCAACAGTGTTGGTGTATGTGGCCCACTCTCTGCCACTCAGAGCCCCCCTCATTTGGACTGTGGAATGGAAACCGTGTGTGGATGTGGGTGAGTAATGTGGCAGGCTGTCTGTGGGAGAGGATGGGGAGGACGGGTGGTTTCAGGTAAGTGGGTTAACTTTACCTTTGTTGACTTGGATGCCCATGGTTCTGCTGACTGTCTGGCTACATTCAAACTGGGACATGACAACAAGCATGCAACAGAAGGCCAAGTCAGCCAACAAAGGACATAAAACAAGAAACACACACACAAAAAAATGAAGAAAAAAAATCAATAAAATGTAGCAGTAAGGTAAAGAAAAGACATACAGTGAGTATGTGTGTGAAGCCCACATGAAACAAACTTAAATAACATTTATACATGAAGAAAATGAAAATAACACTAAACAATGCAGGAGTAGAGTGGATACCAGAACATCTGTCATTTAACATCTGTCAGGGAGCCACAGCTGCATTATTCCAAGGTTTCTCTGTGTTTGTTTATTTCAAAACACCATCAAGATAATGACAGAATCCAGACTGCCAAATCAGCAACAGCATCATTTATTAGGAGGCACGAAAATAGAGCTAACTGGCCATGACAGTCTTTAGCACCATTTACCCTTTAGCTGGGAAGGAATCTGTGTCACAAGTAATAAGGCCCTTCAAAGGAGCCAAATCTGGAGAATGTAGGGCAAATAAATTCCATTAGTGCAACACATTGCAAACAAACGAGCAATCAGACACACAGGCTCGGTTCACCGCTGTCTGGGCCAGTGCAGCGCATTGCAATCCATGGCCAGTATTCCTATAGTGAAAATGCTTCCAGCTAGCGGATTCGGCCCTTTTCACCTCCCTTTAATTGGCCCAAGGACACTAAATGAGCTAAATTAGTATTGTGCCTCTTTGTGCACGAAGCCAGCGTTAGGCTTGTTCCGCCTGGGCTAACCGTCCCCTCATTAGGAGCCACTGATAGAGCCAGTGTGCTAAAGCTACACTTCGCCAGCCCTCAGTTTTCATGGGCAATTTATGTGGAAGGGTGAAAACAGTTGATGAGTTTATACTTGGCTCGGAGATGGGGGCAAGGAAATAATTAAAAACAAGCTAATGAGAAGAATTAATTATTCAATTAATGCCTCAAACGTGCCACCGAGGGCTGAGTTTAGAGGGAGAAATGGGAAAAGGAGGGAGATAGCAAGAGAGAAAATGTCAAGCCGGGAGGATGAATAGAGGGGAGACTGAGATATGAAGAGGAAGAAGAGGGGAGGACTTGCTTTATTGCTGGAATGTGAAATTGAAGCCCCTTAGCTTAATGCCAGCAAATTGACTATCAAGACCTATGGGGATTTGCAAGTACAGGCAAATTGCCCTCACTGAATCAACAAAAATTGGGTCTTTGTCATTTAAAATTATACATCTTCATTTTACACAAGACATCCTTGAAGCATACACATTACCTTTCCTAAATTCTCCTTCAGTGGCCTGAAAATATTGTTGGAATGTCAATAAAAGGCACTAATGTTAACTGAGGATGCATAAAGAGAGCACCGCAGGTTGCACCTGTCTTTTATGGGGCAGGCTGATGGAGGAGCCCTCATAGACTGGACTACAATATATTTCCATATGCGGTCTTGTAGAGTAGGATTTCATTGCAGAATTCAGACACATGCCTATAGCCATTTAGATTGAATTGCAAGTGCATCTTTCATAATCAGAAATTTCCTCGCCGTCCCCGCTCTGATCTAGCATGAGTGAAATCACAACAAAGTAGGGTACTTGTTTCCTTTGTCTCTTTCTCCATCCTACTGCGTTCCGCATAACTCCTCGCTGTCTATCTAGAGTGGGAAGCCAGGCACGCTTCATTTAATCAAGAACACAGCAGACAACGGGATGGAAATATATCCCATTTGAGAGCTAAAAAATGCATCAGCCAGGCCATTATGCAGTGCAAACTCTCTCTCGCTCTCACATACACACACACATACAGTACATACACACACCGTCCTTCCCCACACGGAGTGGCACAACACTGCATCACTGGGCACCGCATGCAAATTTGTGTTATGACCTTCTGAACCCTGTGGAGAGGATTGAAAACAACAGGCTACTTCCACAATGATAGAGGCTGAGAAATTCAACATTAGTGCAGGGACTAATGCCTGAACGTACTGCGCTGCGTGCACACTGCATCCTCTCCGTCTTTCAGTAACCCCACTTACTCCATTTGAATCATGTCTCCATTATGGAATGTGCAATGAAAATGGACTCCATTCCTCTGATGGCCATATTGCCCCTCTCGAAGCATGCACTATACTTAAAACAGGATTTGAATTTATTTTTGTCATTAGCATTAATGTGAAGCCCACTTTCTATCCACTTACGTATATCGAGTATACAACATTACTCTCTTACTGGGGGAAAACTGTATACATACAGTACTATATGTGTATTCTAAGCATTTGATTCAAGGTCAGCCTCCGTCAAGGGAAAACAATAGCTATGAAGTTTACATTATCGCATTGACCTCTATAACTCGCAGCCGGTTGCTATACATCTCTCTGCATTAAAAATGCGAATATACAAAGTGCAACCAGCGGGAGAGATATATGTTTGTGTCAAAACCTGGGAGTGACCTTTCTTAGTCATAGTTTACTATCGTGGAAGAGAATGTAAAGGTCATGCATATGTTTAACAAAAAATAACAAGAATATGTAACAGAGGGCAACATGTACATTTGTTTATTTACAGTCTTGATGAGTGTCTGCACCCTCCTTTCTTTCCGGTCATGTAGTTCCCCTCCATTTCTGTCTTTAACAGCCTCTAGCTATCAGCCTGGGAAATACCAGTTATTTGGCCACATAGAGTTAACAAGTGTGAGGGGGTGGTATGGAGAGGAGAAGGAAAGACAAGAAAAGCATGAAATTGAGAGATTGAGGTATGTGGATTCTATCTGTGTGGCACATGTAATGCCCAAGACCACTTTAAGCCCACTGCACTTACACAGAAAATTGGATAAGATGAACAGTAAAAAAAAAAAAAGCATGGGACATTTTCTGATATCCACTCATCTCCTCAACACGGCCAACACAGAGATCCTACCTTTCCACAGAAGTAAAATGGATCAGGTCTCGTCTGACCCCATAAGCCTTTGTGATATTTCTTATAGTCTTTCACCAAACCCCGTACAAACTGCACAGTGTTTGGCCATTTTCAGTGCCAATGAGCTAGTTTATGGAATAGAATATTGTGGTTTATGAGGTGATTAGAAATTGTTTTGCATGGATCATTGTCTTTATGAACTGATTTATCACTTGGTTAGGGTGTTTACATCATAAGGTTTAACTCAGGCACTGAAATGAACACAGTGAATATGTGGATTGTCACACCACACTAAGTGTGTCACAGTAGCCTAATGAAAAAACAACCCAACTCAGCGAGACAACAGAAAGAAAGGCCTCATGAGTGTACCTTTTATCATGGAAGATTAATCAGGTCCTGCATCAGACCACCTTACAAATCCATATCAATCCATATCCATATCATCCCAATGCCACATTGCATGTTCTAATATGAATTTGTACAGGAGTTGATGGAGGAAGAGGGTGGTAGCATTCATCACATGAATGCTGAGGAACAAGGGCTGTGATGCACTGAACTTTTACACCACCACACCACTACATCTAACATTAAGGCTCATCAAATACAGTTACTTCACTACGAGACAACGCTGACAGGAAGTAGATGAGCAGCTACATGGGGTAAATGTCTAGTTTGTCACTGTTTGTGTATTGTCTTGAAACAACTGTTTGGTGTTGTATGGAGACTGAAGCACCACGTTATGTAGGACTGACTGTTCACTAAACTCCACCCACCTGAGTTATTGTTGCGACACCTGTCAAGCTTTCTTTCTCATCCAACACATAGGCTACATAATTCTTATCTTTCCTTAATATCACCGAGGGTTTCACATTTTTATGTAGCCAATGTCAAGCTGTAGCTATGTAGCATTAACATGAGCACCCTGAGATGATTTTTTCACTTTTTTTTCATGTTTTCAGCTGACTTGCTTTTAAATTTTAAAACTTGAATGCAGAAAAAGTCAAAATTATAGACTAACATACACGATATCCGACTGAAAGACCAAAGTTACATGTCAAAATGGCAGGCTCCTCATGCACTTTTTGAAATATGATATCTGCATCACTTGCACCACTTTAGTTTGTGGAGAAATCCAAAGCTTGACAGGCTTGCCACAGCTAGTCACAGCAGCTAAGCTATGACTGCACAATCACTGTTTGCGGGAGTGGTTTAACCAACAGTCAATTACATGTGAAGTGGACGTTACTGCTGCATGAAAAGACAGCTGCTGAAGAAACAGTGGCAAACTATGGGATACACATACAGCGACATGTAGCTCATCAACTCATCGGCCTGCATTAGAGTGAGTTAGCGGGGCTAAGTGCACAGGGTTTATGTGGGGTTTAGTTTGTCTTACGTTGACTCTCTTTGTAAACGAGGGACGTCCTTCGCACTAGTGATGGCTCAGTGTTGTGTCTTGGTGGTGGGGGAGGGGGGACCTGTGGTGGATGAACATCCGCCACGGTGGTTAGAAGGGTTTACAGGGTGTTTAGGGTGTGGGTTAAAACACTGTTTAGGCACTTTAAAAGGAGAGAGAATTCTGGGCGGTTAATGATGATTTGAGGTGTTATTACTTGAGGCATGGCTCTTCATTAGGGAGGTAGAGAGAAGTGAGCTGGGTTTCCTTCTGGTATTACTTCCAACCTCTGTCATCATTTAAAGGTGAGATGCTCAATAGTCCCTGTCCAATTGACCATGTGAAGTTAAGGGTTATCAGCTTCAACGGTACTTTCTGTGTCCAATATGCTAGTGAACTGCAATTAGGTTTGCTATTAAATCAGAGTACTTGTGTAATATATGTGAAAATCAGTGTCGGCGTCTGTGATATGGCATAGAAGGCAGGTTATTAAAGTTATTATAAAAACTGTTATATCATTGCTACTAGCAAGTTAGTTTATGTGCTTCAAACACAGGCAGCACATCACACTGATCTTAAACATAAAAATGAGCACACAAACAAGAAGAGACAAGTGAACACACTCTCATATGCACACATACACATAGAGCCTACAAACCATACACACAGGCAGCAGGCCGCATATGAAGGCACACTGATATTGACACGCACACCCACCCACACCCACACCCACACACTCTTCTCATCTCCATAATTACTGTATAGTCAGCATGTCTGTGTCTG
Organism: Decapterus maruadsi; assembly: GCA_030347415.2. Classification (NCBI taxonomy): domain Eukaryota; kingdom Metazoa; phylum Chordata; class Actinopteri; order Carangiformes; family Carangidae; genus Decapterus; species Decapterus maruadsi. Next base: position 8,394,568 of record CM064897.1, read on the forward strand.
GGGGTGACTCTCAAAGTGAGATGTTGACAACAGCTGAGCTGAACCCAAGCTGGGTCCTGTCAAAGGCCTGACACTGATAGCATTATCCGTGTAATTATTCACAGTTAAGTGAACTGCCTTCTTACTTTTAACATAATAGATTCAGATGAGTAAGCTGTATTGATGCTGCCTTTTCATTTCATAAACTAACATGACGTCACTAGCCCAAGAGGAAATATGCATTGCAATTTGTCTTAATTGGTTTACTGTAAATGCAGCCTATTCATTATTTGCGGCTGGCCTTTCATTTCTTTAACATTTGGGCATAATCTCAAAGCGCACCTGAGCTCCCTCTGAGGCATATTAGCATGCTGCAGTGCTACTGTTAAGAACCACAGACTTCTAATATATGGCTCGTGCCTTTGCAAGCAGCGTGCCATTTCTCTTCTCTGCCATAAAGTATTTGCTTGGCATTAATGAATGGGGAGTCAGCCAGTGCTTCTGAAAATCTTGATCAAGATGTTGAGCAAATAAGGAGTGAAGGAAAAGGCCAGTTTGGCATTGGGCGATGGCAGAATGTTTGTGTGTTTATGTGCGTGTGCGTCCGAGTATATGGAGTATGTGTGTAGCTACATGGCAAGGGGAATATGAGAGATGTCAGGCTGGCTTCTGTTCCTCTACTGGCAGTGTAAATTAGATGTGAACCAGCATGCCGCCGATGCCAGGGGAAAGTACACCTATCAAGGCTGACTAACTCATCATGGCTCTTCGCACTGAAGCTCTGCAGATGAGAGGAGTGTGGGTGTGAGCACGAGTGTATGTGTGCGCGCGTTTAAAGTTTAATGAAACTGGCCCTCTGAAGGTCAGTGCAGAGCAAGCAGGGACTCTTTCGTCTGCTGCTAATGGTGTATTAATGATTCAAAGATGCGTCTGTGTCTCGTGTGCACAGGTGCCCACCCAAGCATCCCACTGACACACACACGCATACACATACAAACACCCACACACACACACTGACTCACTATAAGCACACACGGAAAACAGTCTCATACAGTACATAAACAATGAATCCATTAAACAGACATATCAACCAGTGTGACAGGCAAAGACAAAGCACTTGTGGGTATAGACGTGTTGTTGTTTTTGTGCATTATGGTAAGGTGAGAAATAGTTTCACAGGTATTAAATTGCAAAATTTGGATTTCATTAACAGGCTGAGATTGATTATCCCACAGCTAACAGCTCACGAGATCAAATCTTTTTGACAGGTGTTTAATAAGGCACCCAAACCGCCAGTGAGAATGAATTAAGCTCAGGCCAATTACAGAGTACACAGAGAGGGGATTTTACAGTAAATAAGCAGAAATAGACTGTGCCTCGAAAGCTGTATTTATCCGGTAGTTATTGTTCAGTTCTCCACGGACAAGATAATAAGTACAACAATGAATTAATCAAATGGTAAAGAAAATATATAAAGTATTCACATTACATTCAAGTTCCCTTGTTAGAGCAAACAATGTTTGCACATTTCTAAGGCAGCAATTTGGGTGAAAAAAAATACACCATAATGAATACAACCACTTTCAAAAGTACCTCATGTTTGTAAATGACTGGAAGCTATATGCTCAGAATCTGTATGACTGTCTGGAAACTGCATATAAAAGTAAATGCAGTGTCGCTGAGAGTATTTAGTCAGTGTTGCCGACATTTTGTGAGGTTAATTACTTTTTGATCTGCACAGAAGTCATCGTGTGTCAGTTCTTTAGCGTTAACGGGGTAGGAGTTTTGCGTTGTGACAAAGTGTGAAGGGAAGTGGAGGTGCACGGGTACAGTGGATTCCCATCCCGCTTTTGGGCAAATGCTCTTACCTTGAATGTGGACATGGCTGCGTCCCTGCTATACCTGTCTATGGTGTGGAACTTGGACGAGTGGTTGAGCTCATGGTACAGCTCAGAATGTCTTTTGCGAGTGTGCATCACTTTCTGGAAGGGAAGAAAGGAAGGAACAGCAAAAATGAACCAAATAGAAAAAAAAAGCAAAAGGAGGGAGGAGGGGGGGCCAATATACGGGCAGGCAGGGGAATGGTAATGGGTAAATGGCTGAGGGACTGCAGTGATGCCAGCCATGAAAGAGGTTAGAAAGGGACGCTGGCAGATCAATTGATTGCTGGCTCATGCTCATACATCATCCACTTCTTCAGTCTTTAAGAATTTGGCAACTGGGAGTACTGCAGAGGAGTCCTTTAAAGTGGAAATTTGGTGAAAATGACTGACAGAGATGCCATTGTTACAGACTGGTGACTGCTAGCTGGTGGTCCTGTTAACTCAGGATTTTGTCTAACTCATTAAATGTCTAACAGATGGACGAGAATTTAACTCTGGCCCTAGTGAAAGGATATTTGACAAAAACTGCCTTCCCTGCGTTCTGAAAATGTCTATCTAGATGGCAGCTGTATTCCAGATCTTTAATTCTCTGACAGCAAACTGCATTTGTCAGTGCCACTGCTGTTGTCTCGCTGTGCTAATGGGCAGTGCTGGAGCTGTTCGACAGTAGCTAATCGTCAAAGCAGCTTGCAAAGCTGAAAGTGACACAGGGGCAAGATGCCAGCACTCACACCCACACACTTACCGGCCAGGACTGGCGCTTAGCACTGGCTCCTGTGACTTCGGAGTGGGCACTCTCATCTCTGATCTGCTAGGAGTATTGCTACTTGTCCCTCGCTATGTGTCTTTTCGCTGCTGTGTGTTTCGCTTCTCTCTTTGTCTTTGGCATATCCTTGTCTGTTGTCGTAGACTTTTAAGTTTTCAAGACCGTGAACTGTAACAAAATATGACCTCAGGGAGTAACCCCCAAATGCTCATTTAAAGGGGCACTCCATCAATTTTACGCATGTAGTTCTAATAACGCTGATGTCATCATCAGGGTTATCGGGTCTTGGGCTGGAGACTCTAATGAACCAAATCAAAGGACTCAAACAAAGGATGTCTGAGCTTCTGCTGCAATGAATTTTACTGTTGTTTTTGAAATGTCTCACTTATGCATCGCCTAACTTGCAAGTACAATAATAAATGACAGGAGTACCACTTTAATAGTTACGTTTTGCCCCTGAAAAGGACAATATTCTTGTTTAAGTTTGAAACTGTTCAGAAAGTTTAAAGTAAATTTCTGACAGTGGGCAGAAAAAAAAACATGGTTGATACTTGGCTTATCTTCCATTATCTCATGGAAGTCTACACTTCCCCAATAAGTGTCAACCTCTTTCTCAAATGTCAATAGTCAATTGATGAGAAAAGAGTTGATATCCAGGAGAGCCAATCTCCTTGTTCATGCAGCAGCCACTAATGACTCTCCAGTAAAGCTGCTAGATAAGTGAAATGATCAGCCATAGTCATTGTTAGTAGCTTGTCATCACTCATACCCTCTATATGCAGTATACAGATATATCTCCGTGGTGGAAGGTGAATGTCCAGTCTTTACAACAGTCGAGATCACACTGAAATCGCACAGAAAGCAGCAGCAGTACAAAGGGAAGTACAGCAATTTTGACTCGGCTTTTTCCAAACATGTACTAGACTGGAGATTCACAGGACACCCAGGCCATTTTTACACAGACATACTCACAAACTGACGACCCATGTCGTTCCAACAGATATAACCAGTCAACTAAGACCACAGACGTGTCGACCCAGAACTGGATTACTAGTATTCATTCAGACACAGAAAGCACTCTACTTTGCTGTTTCTTCAACCAGGACCCAGACCAGAGAATGACATGACAACACCACGGAGCATGTCCGTGTGATGGTTTTGTCTCTATCGTTAATTGACATAAAAGGTTATTTCAGATAATAATAGTCTTTATCAATAGGCCGGGCTGTTGGAGAAACAGCATACTACGTCAGGTAGGTCTGAAACAGTTCTAAATTGTTCATAATGCAAGGGAGACAGAGGTGCGAAGGGAGGGGTTTAGCAATGCTTTTTGCTCCTCTATGCGTTACTCAAGTCCTGGCAGAAGCACAAGAAAGCAGAGACAGGCTAATGACAGGGAGTGAGGTCAGATCTCTTACCTCGAAGTCCAGCTCAGAGTACCGTACTCTTTTCCTCTGAAAGAGGAGGGGGGCAGGGGGAGAGAAGAAAGCATCAATGACCACCCCTGGACCACCATTGAACTTTAGCCTCCCTATCTCAGTCTCTTTGTGGATCTCTCAGAGCCATTGTTCAGTAACAAGGAGAGGGCTAATGTCTGCTGACTGCCCAACATGATACAGATATTCTTGCAAATGTCAAAGAAAAAAGCAAATTATTCAGTCTATTTCAATGTAATGAGATTAGTGAAGCTGAATAACCCAGAATTAGAATGAAATAATTTCTCGGCTCACATAGTCTCAAATACAATCATTTACAACTCTAGCATAAATCATCCTCTCTGCTATTTTTGGGTAATTTGTTGGAGACATTCCGATTAAAAGAGCCGCAACAAACATATGAGAAATGGTTTTCATCCTCTAATCTTGTTTGGACCCCACCGCTCTCCTCTTAAGTGCCTCCGCAGCTACAGAGAGTGGCACACAAGCCACCAATTTAACAGCTGCAGACATTTCCAGCTCATCTGGCCCTGACATTGCATTGCATTACATTCCATCTCTGACTTCCTATCTGGCTCTCGCTGTCTGCCAGATTTGCATTTGGCAGGGAGAGGGGCTGCTCTCCACAGTTAGTTAAAAGCTGTATTCATTCTTTGTGAGGGCAGAGTTGCTGATCTGATGCTATGGCAGCCAAGGTTTTAAAAAGTAAAAAGAAACGCAAACAGATAGTGAGTTAAGTTTCCCTCTTCGATGTCCCCCTCAATTTGTGAATTCAACCATCACTTCGTAAAAACACAACTCAATTACCGTCCTCCCACGGAGAAATCCTTACCTTAAACAGAGAAATTCCGTGACTGGTTTTGCTTTGTAATATGGAAGACACGCCACATGCATATACATGTACAGTATATTGCATGTTTTAATGCAAACACACATAAAGCAGTCATTAACTCACTCATTCAATATTTATAAGGAATCCTTGCTCCAGTGAGTTGATGGTATGACGATCCTATGGAAATTCTCATGCAGCCACATAAACCCTGGTTTTTCTTCAAATAAAGGGCATTATGTGACCTCCAGCTAACAGACTGATGTATGAAGATATCTATTTCTATTTCAATACACCCTCCACTAGGCTCTATAACAGGACAATTAAATAATATAAGCTTGCAAACTTTTTTCCATGCTTTGACTAGATCATTTACAGTAGAGTTAAAATTTACAACCCGTTACCTAAAAACCAACAGTGAAACGAAACACTGAGTACATTTGCGTGATCCCTCCATTATGCGTCACCATGTTTGACTTGGGGAGTAAAACTCGGCTGTGATTTAATCTTGAGAGAAGTGCTCTGATATCCATCTCCAAATCAAGCATATTCAAACAGGTTAAAATTATGGCGCTAAATTACATCCCACAGGTTTCTCTGCAGATTTTTTTTTTTTTTTCTTTTTTGGTATTCATGAGTGCACTCGTAGATCTTATGACAGTGATTTTTTATGAGATTTAATGACTTGTCCTTAACGTCCTCAGTCCTAAATGAAGCATCTGCACTTTTCAGTAAAAGTGTTGTTTCCATCTCTTTAATCAACCTTGTGAGTCAGCAAGATGCCAAAATGTGTGTCTGTTCACGCGTCCATGTTTTTGAGAGCTTGTTTTTGTGTGTATATCAATGTGTGTGTGCGCGTGTGTGTGTAAAATTAAGATGGGCTGAGACTTTCACCTGGGGTATTTCCTCTGATCCTGTCTGTCTCAGTCCATCTGCTATGCCACCTTGTACGGTTAGGAGGGGGTATTGCAAACATTATACACAAACACACACACGCACGCACACCTAGAAACGGCCACACACACACAATAAACTAAGAAGACGCTGTCTGTCATTATGAGAATAACTCATTTTAACGCTTGCTGTCTCAGTCAGCAGCCATAAATACTACTCAGCTGAAAATAATTGCAGATCTTACGGCAAAACTCTAAGAGACACAACTGTGTTATTATCATATCATATCTTCTAGACATGTTAATGTGTACACCAGCTGGACTGGACTGGAAAGTAAATGTATGGTTATTAGCTATTAAAACTGACTTCTTTCAGATTCTACATAAATGACAAAAAGTTATTTTCCTACATTAAAGATAGATATTAATTAGGTAGTCTGTTTTTTTTTTTTGTATATCAAAAATAAGTAAGAATAAATATAAGTAGTGAAAATGTCTCTTGTAGAGCATTTCGTCCCTCTTTCTCACATCCTCTAATCTTTATGAATCCACTACTGTATGTTCACTAAAATAGCTACACCACCACCACATCCAGAACTTCAACCCATGAGCTTATAGGTGAAAGACGGTCATAGTGAGGATGTTCCACCACCAGTAGGAACCTTTCCTTGCCTCCTCCCTCAACCTCTCACCCACCTCCAAGGATCCTGCTGAGAGGCTGGTGTTGGCGTTGGTGCTGCCCAGGTTGCGTGGCAGGGTCCTGGTTCTCTCCACTGTAGTCCCCCCTGTGAGAATTTGTCGGACCGACGGCCTCTGGCTGGGCTTCAGCTGGAGGGAATGCCCGTGGGCGTGCATGTGTCCTCCGTGGGAGTGTACGAGACCACCCTGAGCCATCAAGTGGCCGTGCCCGTGTGGCATGGTTTTGATCGTCCCATAGGAGCGGTTGAGGTTCATGGTGATGTTCATGTCGCCCACACTGGACGGCACAAAATCTGCCGGGTAGGCCTCGCTCTCAGCTGGGTGGAGGGTCAGGGGAGAGGGAGGCGGGGGGAAGGGAGGATCTTCCACCGCAATGTTGAGAGGCTTGTCCTCGCCCCCCAGGCCCAAGCCTCCTTGGGAGGAGGGCGCTGGAGGTTTGAGACTGACCGTCCTACGAGGTAAGACCATGTAGTCTCCCTCCCCTCCTCCACCACTTCCTCCCCCTCCTCCTCCACTTCCTCCGCTTCCGGCACTTCCATCTTGGGAATTGTTGGAGGAAGCGGGCGGTCGTGCCCAGCCCAGGCCGCTCTCGGTGCACAGGTAAATTGGAGCGCCGCTGCGCTGCTGCCCCTGCTGTCTCTGCTGGTCCACGTTCACCTCCTTCTTTAGGGGGGTCTCACTCAGCTCATTGAGGCCTCCTAGCGGTGGAACCTGACGTGAAAAGAAGAAATCAAATGACTGCAAAGCTCTCTAAATCTCCCAGTTTGTCAATCAGTATAAACTTCAGTCCCGTACCTGTACGATGAGGTTGGGAGGGGGAATGTTCCCGGGGAGGGAGCTGAAGTTGACTCCGACTCCCCCCTCCTGATGGGCTGCCAGCTTGGGGTCATCCTCATCATCCAGGGAGATGCGGGAAAGGGTCCCAGTGATGGTGGCCGGATTACAGGTGTTGACCTCCTTGAAAATGACTGGGGAAGAGAAGGAAAGCCCCGGAGCCAGAGGGAGGAAGTGAAAAAAGAAGCAGAGATGAGGAGTTTATGGGTGGGGTAAAAGTAGAGGCAGAAGTAATATCGGGAATGGAAAAGAGGAAAAGGTATCGAGGGAGGAAAGCAAAACACTGTTATTTAAGTTTGTGTTCAACTTTGATGCAGCTCTAAGACAGAATGACATCTCCAAAAGTTTCAGTTCTTGTACTGTATGTAAGATGAGTTTTGTTTCTGACACTATGACCTTAAGTCTTGCTCCATCTCAGGAGTTGCTGGTCAGCCCGGTTTTTTATTAGCTTGGGGAAAGAGACCCTCAGCGCAAAATGCTGTGTGCTTGAGATAAAATAGAGCCAAATTCCCTCGCTACCAAATCCTGCCTCATATCTCACTCACCAGCGTACGACTCTCATAGCTTTTGAATTGGAGTGTTTATGTGCTTTAATGCATACACATACATAAATATCATAAATAAAACAGAACATTAAACTACTTACAGTGTTTTTGGGTTAGCTTTCATGAATGTTAAAAAATAAAATAAAAAAAAATAAAAAAAGACGCTGCACACTTCTAGAAGAGCTATTCCAAAATTAGCTATGACATGCTGATGAGACACAATGTTTGATCACAACTAACATCAATCTATCATCACAATCAAACACAAATCAAACCATCTGGAAGATCATGCCAGATATCATGCTCATTCTGTCACCATCAGAGGAAAGAATACTTACTCTGTGGCCCCCCAAAAATCCAACTCTAGACCAAAGCATGTAGCAGCACAGACCATTTTCATGTTGACTGCATTGATGTGACAAAATGTCAGGCTACACATTTGATCAAAAAAATGAAGCTGGATCCTGCTGAGTCGGAGCATACCAGCAAGAGCACTTGCTGAGAATAGAGCTAAGCATTTTCTCTGTTTTGCTGTTTCTGTTGGTGCAACGTGATGTGAAAGGGACTGGACATGTTGTGGGGAAATTTGATCAGTCTGATCCCATCGCATCTGCATCCAACAAGGGAGGCCCAGAGGATTACCTATAGACGAATCCGGTTTTATCCGTTTTATATGTCGTTACTGTTGAATTCACTCTGTAGTTTCACCTACAAACCGGATTCGTCAATAGGAAAGATTGGAAGTTTTCGGGGAGAGACCAAGCAGTGTTAAGTAGGTCAGTTAGAGGTGCAAAACTTACATGGGTGTCCTCTCTCTGCAAGGGTGGAGGGGGAAAGTGATGGTGTGTTAATATTTCAAAGCACAACTATATTGTGGTTCATTTGTACACATTTTAACGCACACACACGCACACACAAACAGAACCCTCATCACCAGTGAGCGAAACAGGTCCGCACATCATTGAGGATTGTTATTACCATGCACAATTAAACACCGTCTCATCCAAACATATGTTCGCTGAACACTTACTGGGCAAAATCACTGTGATTGATTAGGCATAATAATTTGTGCACAACTGTGCCAAGATGTAGCACATCATCTGCTGTCATTTCACTGACATGCACAGCCGTCAGCTAAGAATGTAAGAGCTCCTCATTGCCTCTCTGCAATGCTAATCATGTGTTGGACAAAGGGAGGAGAAAAGAAAAGAAAAGAGACAGAAGGAAAGGGAAATCAGGTGGAGTAATGCTCACCTGTTTGACATGCCAAGTCCACATCCTTCTCAAAATCCGTCTTGAGAGAGGGAGGCGGGGTAAGAAGAAGGGAAAAACAGTAAGTGTGTGCAAGTACATTCACTTCATTAGTAGTTGAACAAACCCGATGAGTGATTGGATCTCGAATGGTTGTGCTGTATCCAATGACTCTGATGCACTAATTTGACTCAACAGAGGAGGATGGGATCTGTTGCCATGGCGACACTTTATAACTCAGTCAATTAGAAATGTTCCCTCTGAATAAGTACAAAGAAAAAAAAAAGGAAAGAAAAAAAGTTGCCTTAAGTCATACCAGAAATGTTAAGTTTTAATCTTTTCATAGTGCATTTGTCCAAACTCAAAAGGAACAAGGCAGAACAGAGAGAACTGTGTCTGACTGCACGCACTGCTGCCACTTTGTTCATGATGTGTATCAGTTCACAGCAGCAGATCCAAATTCTGATTTTGAGAGAGACTGAGAAACTGAGAGTTTTTCTTGTGCCAGGTATGCAATGCCACTTCATGCTACATCATTCATCTTGGTATCGTCTGAATGGAGACAGGGGCGGAACTTTACACAGCAGCATAAGTATTATCTGTGGTGCAAGGTGAAGCAAAACTTTGTTGTATTCTGTCGTTCCGAGTTTTCTTTAACTGAGAAAAAATATATGGCCTAATGTAAGAGTCCAAATGTTTTTACAGATCATTAATTCCTATACAGCAGTGTACATCCAAACAACACAGAGGAACCTGCTCCGAATATTTAGATAATATTTTGGGCACAGTTGAATGCGAATGTGATTATTTTTGTTTGCTTTGAAACTATTGCAAGCCGGCACTGCTCCAGGGTTAAGGGCACCGTCCGAAAAAGCCCAGAAGGCATTGCACTAAATGAAGAAGTATTGTTTCCAAAATGGCCACCTCTCAAGTTTTCCCTAAACTTTAGTGAAAGTGAAGCTCATTGTTATGCAGTTGTGGTCCTCCCCTCTCTCACCACAGAGCCTCCTCCCGTCCTCTGTGGGATTCACTTACAAAAGCCTTTGTTTGGATAATAAACTACAGATTTTAGACAGTTTGGGCACGCCACAGAGGCAAAGAGAAGAGGACAGGAGGAAATAAAAAAAAACTGAGAGAGAGAACAGAATATGTAAAGGTCTCGGAGGAGCAGAAAAGCTCTTAGTACGTAAATCACCCACAGCATCATAGATGGGTCTCGACTAAATGAGTGAATGAGGATATAAGGATATGAGGATATCTCTCCTTTTCTCTCAGACTGTCTCACCAGTAAAACAAATCATCTTTATTTTAACTATAACCCACTCCCCCTGCAAAAGGTCACAGATTTTTACCAAACACTTATTTCTTATGGGAACACAATCCTATTGACTGACTCCTACTGTATAGTGGAGACCAAGCAAACATCCTACAATATGAATGCAAAAAGAAACCAACACAAGCAATACCGTCTATTTATACACCAGATCTATTCCAACTTAGATTTAAAGATGCAATATGTAATCGAAACAAAACTTTAAATGCAATGGCAAGTTTTGTTTGTTTAGTTTGATATTTAGTTTCACATTTATTTATTTGCCGTCTTGCTGAGAGTTAGATGAGAAAACGGTTACCACTCCAACACCTGTGTGCTAAAAATCAAAGCAGCAGAATGCCTTGTTAGCTTAGTTTATCTTATCTTAGGGAATCTTAACGAACAGACTAAAAGCAGTAAGACAAGTTCTATCCAACAGTGACAAAATATGGCCAACAGCACTTCTAATCAGCATGTTTATATCTTGTTTGTGTAAAACGCAGTTATGTGTGAAAATGCATGTTGGCTGGGAGCAGTGACCTTGTGAAATCTCTGCTCGTTGCCGAACAGTCCCACGTCGAAGACAAGATTTCAAAGGTCACTGTGCCTTAGCAAGAAATAGTCTAGTGTATAACCCTCTGTAGAAACACACTGTAGATTTACACTCAGCTTTCGTTAGTGAATGAATATGTTGATTGGTTGCTTTTTTGAGTCTCGCCATACAGTAAGAGTGGTATTGATCATCACATGTAACTCTTGGCAGGAAAGCGAGGATGCGCATGCTTCAGAGAGTCAAATTGTTTCGGGACATTGCTTTACAGATTGCACCTTCGTCCTTCTACGAACTTGACTATTCATAATCATTAACAAATAATGTCTCCTCTACAAGTGACATACTGGTTGGCTGCCGATGTGGTTGTGGGTGTGGTTATGGTTATGAGCGTGGTTGTGGGTATTGTTCAGGATGGGGTTATGCTCGTGTGCGTGGTTGAGGGCTTGGGTGTAGTCTAGCCCGGGGTTGCTGGTGGCACGGAGCAGACTGTGGTAACAGCCTTGCTGGCATGCTGGGTGGCACGGTGTTGGGAGTTGCTGAGGGTGGCAACCTGAGAGGCACATGGACGTGCCGTAACGCAGAGAACCACACTGCTGCCCACAGTAGCTCACATTTGGACATTTCTGATGGTACAGAAGAAATGAGTGGAAAACATAAAGTTGGAATGTTAGAGGAGGAGTGTCGGGGGTGTGGAGAACAGCACTGAGATTTCACCAGATTCATTAATTTTTATAAGGACGGCTGTGATATAGCTTTAACAAGTATGGGTACAGCTCTGCATCTTTCTGATGTCTCTAAATGTCAGGGGTTTAACACTGTAATGAGATTTCCTCTGAGTATAGCAAGAACACCTGAGAGGATGATGCTCACTGTAATTATGATGCTGATATTACCGGTGGCAGCCCCACCAAATTATCCATCACAATTAATGCTCTCAAGGGTATTCGCACAACAGTTGTTCACGCACATGTGCTGCTGCTAGAAAATTTCTTCAGAGACGCTTATATCAGAAAAAAAAGGAAAATACCGAGAAATCAAGGAGGTTTATCAACTGTCGTCCTTAACTGCAACAGTTGGCATAGCAACAGCCGATACTGCGAGCTGTGTGCATGATGACAATACATTTAACCAAAAATTAAATAAGTAGAGTTTGGCTGTAATGCTCCTCTTGATTATGAACACAGAGACAGAAATGTGGCATAATGGGTTCCCCGTGCAAAGTGATGGCTCCAAAGTTTAATCTCGATAACCTCAGAGGGGCGTTCAGAGCCAGCCCATAATCATTACGGCAAACAGGTCGGTGGGAGAAATAAAGGAGAGCAGCGATGTGAGAGTTGCTCGTGCTCTACTGGTAGCAGTGTGACCGAACTGACATTGTCAAGGCAGCTCAAGTCTATATGATTTATCACACTATTAGCCACATTTGGAACACATACAATAACCTTACAGGACCTCGGCGCTCTTCAAATAAAGACACGGAAGTTTAGGTGAAAAGTAAATAAAAGTGCTGATGCATGTGTTTTGGTTATAGTCCGGTGGGCAATGCTGAGCCACTGAGTAACTGAGGTACAAACTACAAGAACGCGGAAAAGGCATTAATATCAATTGCAGCAGGATATTGTTTCAGAGGTGGAATTTGTTGACAACTTTTGATGTCCCAGCACAGCACCAGGCGAGGTTAGTTTCAACTTTGTGGTGAAATTGCATTTCTGTGGAGAGTGAAATCAAACATATTTGGAAAATAAAATCCAAAAATGCATAATGCATCAACAGTAATGACTTTCTGTTAAGGTAAAAATGTTTAAGGAGAAAAAAAAAAGAGAGTGAGAGAGCCAGGTATGAGTCTGAGCACTTCAGTGAAGGCAATCATGCTTCTCTCTACTGGGGCTGAAGCTTGCAGGATGCTCCGGCCTGGTTAATGTTAGTCTGAGACTAATGGATTGCAATGTGGGATGAAATGGAATGCTATTCACCATGATCTGCACCTGTCCATTCTTGCAGGAGTCTGGCGAGTTTTCGCTGTCGTCTTTACATCCCCCCATCCGACAGCGCACTGCATCCTGCACCTGGAGGGGAGGGGAATAAGGGGTGGGGAGGAAGGGTGAATATAGAGCGGAAAAAAAGAGGGAGGGGTAAAGAATGAGGAGGGAGAGGAAACGGATGATGCAAAGGAAAGAAGTTTGCGGGGGAACTTTTTCTCAAGTTAGTTTGGCAAATATTGGAGCATGGGGAACTCACTCCTCAGACATTTTATATTCTTCATCTTTATCTCTGCAATGACAGATGTTCAGAGAATACTAAATTATGTGGAAATGGCAAAATAAATGGAAACGCCATATTTTTTCCCAGCAAAGTGTCTCAGCTTGTTGCTTATATAACAGTCGGTGGAGTGGTATAGAAAACACACAGCGATACTTCAAAGTGTCCTATTTGAGCCTTGTGAGATCAGTGGTACAGAGTCCCAATTAAAACCAGCAGCAGGGTATATAGATGTTCTAACCTCTGGGCCTTTACACTGTCATATTGTTTTTCTTCATCCTCCCACATATGGCATCTAAGCAAACACACACACCGGCCCACTGTCAAAGGCCCGGCTCTTGTAACACAGCTCAAATCAAATGGATCCCTGCGCACTATGTTTCACAGCCAACTCTGAGATCCCCCCCCCCCCCCCCCCCCCATCTGGCTCTGTATTATAGATATCCTGGTTCCTTGCTGCGGTGCAACATCATTTCTCAATGTTGCCGCTGTCAAATCCCATAAGATTCTCATGCATGGAAACAAGAGTGCTCGTGTAGGAAGCGGTGCCGAGTGCGAACGTGAGCATCTCCGCGCTCGCTGGGTGGTCCGTGTGTGCGTGCGTGTGTGGGTTGTGCGTATAGTTACAAATGGAGTGGATTTGAGTAGAAACCATGTCTGATTAATACTGCATGGGCTCTCGTGTTGCCTCCACTGTTTCCTTCTGCCTATTTCTTTCCTTTATGTCCATCCTCATCCTCAGTGACATTTGTTCCCCCTGTTCTCTGCCCGTTGTGTGTGTGTGTATTGGCGGAGCTCATTCTGGCTTCAAAGTGAAGAGCCCCTCTATGACTCCACACCTCTCTCTCCATTTCCTCCTCCCCTGCTATCATCCCCTGATTCGCCTTTGAATCATGTTTTTTTTTTCCCCCCACAGATCTCTGCATGCAATTTGTCTTCCCTTTCGCTCCTCCTCATTTAACTAAGTCTCCCCCTCATCCTCTCTCACAACAACCCCCCCCTCCCCCACCTGCAACCCCCTTTGCCACCCTCTCCCCCTCTCCCAATCAGAAAACCTGGACATCTCTAACATCGCTCACCTCTCCTCCACTGTTCACAGCAGGCCTCTCAGTCCTTTCATTCCCCACCGCAGCTAACATGCAGTGGGAGCCATCATGCAGCTCTACACACCCGTTATGCTCCCTGGCACGTTTCGCGGTTTTAGTTCACTTCACATAATATCACACTCTGTATTGCCTCCTCTTTCTTCAACCCCCACCCCACCCCACACACACACCTTGACACTCCTCTCCTCCTGTTGTTCTACAGCTACGAAGGATTTACGCTCACTCTCTTGCAGGGGATTTTCATACATTTACAATAAATAATTCCTGGATTTACTGTACCCTGATCCCTGCTGCTTTTGTGATATTGATTTAATGCAGCTAAGCATTCTGAGCATTTAAAAATTCACTTACACTGCGCGGCGCATTCAATATCATAATGATCTGTTGGATATAGGCAAGGCTGTGCAGTGGCGCACATTTACAATTATGGAAAACTGATGACATTGTAAATCCATTAATGTAGCCGCTGCAATTGTGAGCGAGTCTATAGTGAAATGTGTGTGTATGTGTGTGCGCATGTGTCAGTGTAAATGTCTGTCTCAAGGGCATGAATACATGTACTGTATGTGCATAATGAGTTTAAAATTCAGCATCCCTGGGGGCACAGCAAAGCCTGTGGCAAATAGACACTAGGGGGTATTAGTTAGGGACTTATCGTTTTATTCCATACAGCATCTTGGTAAGCTCCTTAAAGCGGCCTTGGATCAGACGGACAATATTGCACTGTCATACTGCATTATGAAGAAGAAGCGCCGCAACATAGGACATAAATACTGTGCTAATCCTTCTCAAGTCTGATCCGCTCCGTGTTCTGCCGTGACTTTAAACTGACCCGGAAACTAATGCGACATCTGTGAACATGAATCCCACCTGTCGAGGTGGGCAAAGTGTTGCCAGGGTCACCGCGGTGCAGAATTAGAGATGCGCTAATTCAACCTGTGTGGGATTCATATTAAGAAAAGGGGAAGACGTTGGACTCACCTCCCGGCGCATGGCACAGTGGACCGTGATGATGACAAAACCTTGGACGGAGTCAAAGACGGCAAAAAGGACCTGGAGGGGACATGAAACGTCTGTTAGTTACTGCAAATTGTGTCACTGTCGAAGTGGTTCAAAATGTGTCTGTAACTGTGGCACTCCCCACATTTACACACATGTCAAAGTGGAGGTAGCAGTTTGATGCTGCTGTGTTGAAAATAAGAAGAATAAACTAAAGAACTGATAATAATATGTGTGCTAATTGGTTTTTGTTCTTCCCAGAGGTGAAATAGTTTATGGAAATGTTTTCCTCGACAAAAGATGCACACATGGGATTTTTTTGTTTCACATTCATGTATTCAATATGTTGTTGGCTAAAGAATGCGGCTCCATCTCAACATGTTTACTGAAGCTATTTGGCATTGCCACATCTAATAGGAAAAGAAAAGGTAAGAAGAGGCACTTTAGTACAAACCTCTGCTCCCCCATGAAAAAGCCATTTGTTTACAGCAGCAACATTTTTGATTTGAGTTATTTTTGGTTTGGTCATCTCAAACTGTGCTGAGGGGCTGAGATGTATCAGCATTTCTTTGAGCTTGGTTTACTGAGGCAGTCATTATTTCTGACTTTTGTGCATCTGAAGAGCGCACCAGAATGTGCATTATGTTACCATGCCAACCAGCAACCATGAGCTGTTACCACACCTTTATTCAAAACATTTTTGATGTTTCTTTTGCCTTTTCTCTGAAATGTATGAATGCTCTTTGAGGCAGGGGGAATCGGTCTACTGTTATTTCCTGTATCACTGTAATACTGTAGTGAAATGACTCACTAACCATTAGAGAAACACACATGTGGGAATGAAATGAGTCAGCTAGATCATGTTTATTCATGTTAAATTGTTGCAGTCATTCATGCTTTCTTTCATAGACTGTATTTCTACTTGTGATCTTGACACTCAGGGAGATACATGGCAGCTTGTTCTTTTTAATACTCTTTTCATATTTATTCTATGTCTCCTTTGGCCTCTTCTCTATTTAAACAACAGATTTTTCACATTTAAACGTTGTTTCTTGATGTAAAAAATGGAGACTACCTGAACTTTGCCAACTCATTCCATATCAGGTTACTTTTCAGATTCAGTGCCCCCTGACATTTTAGACAAAATAAGCAACTAAACAGAAAGGAAAACCCACAGTGGCTGTTTAGGAAACACGCCAGCACTCACTGTTCTTGTATGTAAAGCCCATATGTTGACTTTTTTTTTTAGTGTGCATCACTGTTATATTTCTGAATATACATGAGCATGAATTCTACACTGAAACCTAGCGTACCTTATCCACTCCTCTGTGACACCTCCAATGTAAGCTGAAACTTCTGATCTTCCTCTCTTTCTTTTCATATAGTGTGTGAGTTACAGTGTGTGAGCATCTGCTAGTGTTTCTGAGACACTTCACCTGGAAGAGCGTGGAGCGTCGGTCAGTTATGGCCAACACGGCTGACATCCAGGTTAATGCTAGCAGGGGAAGAACCACACAGGAACTCCACAGAGAGGCCCTGTCAGAGAAGAGGAAGAAGAAAAAGACGAAGAAAGAGGCAGAGAGGGAGGGGGCAGGGAGGAGGGGGGAGGAGGAGAGGAGAGAAGGAACACGGGGTTCAGTCTCAAACCAGACAGGCCAGCTATGATGAGTCACATAACTCCACTTCTCACACATACACAAAAACACACACACGCGCACATCAGTCACAGATTCAGTGGTGGGCAATCTGCGGCTGATTGGCACACTGAGGTTTCAGACTTAATATTCTAACTGAGAAGTGGAAGATGATGTGTAATCATGTAGATAGTTACAAGACAATTGCTCACAATTACATGGTTGATGCACACTAAGTGTCATGCTGGCGGACAGTGAGACGATAGGAAGAGGCCCAAAAGAGAGAAGGGGGCGAGGGGGGGTGGTGGCAGGCCATTGACAAGTACTGACACGGAGGGGGTAGTGTGCATGTGTGTGCCTGTGCAACTGTGTCTATGACTCTTCAGAGTCAGACGCCAATTTAAAATGTTCATGGTGTTTGAGCACATATTCATGGTTTTATAACCGTCAGTGTGACAGACAGACAGCTCCATGTAGCTTCCCTGAGACTCAGTATGTGCATGTCCCTGTAGAGGTGCATGGCCACGGGCGATGAATAAAAGAGAATAAGGAGCAATAAAAACCAAAGCTGCACTGTCGTCTCATTAATTTGTAAAGTTTCCAGCTGTTGTGGACTGTGATGTTAACCACACAATATGGTTGAGTAAAGTAACAGAAGCAACCTACTTTCTATCTCTAACACTAAGTAAGTGTAAGTGCACCTCATTGTAAATAAAGTGTTTTTTAATGGGTCTATTTCAAAAGAGCCACAAAGTAATTTTGCAGTGAGGAAATGCGTGGAAAGCTTGGAATTGTTTCATCACAATGTTCAAATAAATACCTAAGTAACAGTCTTTAAAGCCGCATCAAGATACAAAGGCAAAAAATAGACCAGGCTTCCTGTATGGTAATGCAACACATAATTGTTGAATAGGCTGGTGTGTTAAAAATGCTACACATACTATATAATCTCCAGTATGTAATAACAACATGAATGAATATACAGTAGCACATACTGTGTGCTTGATTTTTGCTTTATACTGAGAATTTCTGAAAATACATTTCCGGTACCTTCCAAGCTGAACTTTGATACGCAAGTGGCAAGAAAAAGTGCAGTGAATAGACGTGATCACATCTAATAACAGACTATATATATTCAGCAAATCAGCAAGCCAGAACTGAGATCAGCAGAGCTTGAACAAAAAAAAGTCTGATGGCTCCATGTGCTCCCAGGGACATAAAAAACTAAACATGTTCCTTCAAAGAGGCAATCTCCTCCCATTACATCAACACAACTAAGAACAGAGCTTTGCTTTAAACAGAGTGCTTTTCCAGAATAAACCCTGAGTCATAATGAGAGATTTGTACAAGGACAAAGATAAATGTACAGTGGATTGTTTGCAACAGTAGAATGGGAGGAGGGTCTTTAATTTAAGAAATGGTCACGATGCTTGCATTGGGTAAGAAACCAAGGTTCAGAATCTCTTACTAACAAAATACTGTCTTAAAACATACAAATCTTTTTCTTGTTACAGTAGAAGTCTCTTCTCGCAGGAGATGGTGGTGAGACATTTTAAGTACAAAGTCTAGTGTGCTTGTAAAGCACCGCTAGAAGTCGGGTATGGGAAATACGTACATACTTCTTTACATCTGCCTCCACCCACTCAGTGTGTTTTCAACAATCATGTTCAGGGTGGTTCTGCTTTGTTTTGAATCTTGAACAACATCTTATAGCAGCATATGCTACTGTACTGTATGTCAGAGACGCTTGTTGCTGCATTTGGAGCCTACAGTATATACTGTATTTTACAGGTTCCATATTTTCCAGATAATCTTTCTGGAAACGTTTCTCCCAACTGTTATGTAGTTGTAACTTACAATGAGAACCTGATATTATGTAGTAAATGGAAAAGCAGATCCAAAATGGATGTTAACATCTATAGGAGTTACCAGAAAATTAGATTATGAAACGAAGGTTACGATATTGTAACCCTAGTTATATTAGCACAGGCGGAGCCCTCTACTGGACTCTATGGGTAAATACGTATGGCCCACTGAAATTTGCATGTACGTAGCCGGCCAGTAGGGCGTGTCTACCTTTCCCGCCGCCGGCGGGTTATAAGCAGGTGCACCGCCAGCTGCCCTCATTCCACCACACTTCAGCGTAAGGCGAAAGAGCAAATGTTCAGGGTTACAATATCGGTTATCTTTCGCCCTCTACTTCTAAGTAGGCTGTACTCCCTGCCGCGGGAGAGGCTGAACCGAGACCCAGTCACCACCTATAATTTTCACCACCGTATGGAGTGATAACTTCCTCCCAGTTAGCAGCACCTGGCTAGACTGGGTGGGGTTGTGGTCTAACCTCGCAGGGGTCTCAACCTAGCACACCTCATTGACCGCGTCCCAGCAGAGCACAGTCCAATGCAGGTGTATGACACCCTGTGGGGATCAAGTAAAAACACATGACCCCTCCTTCCTCTCACAGGTCCTGTGATACTGTGAGCACAGACCTGGAGAAGGAGCCCGACACATCCAAGAGATAGAACCTTATGAACGGGCAGGGTGAAGACCACGATGCCGCCGTATATGTCCTCCACGCTTGAACAGGGCCGTAGACGTCGCCACACTTCTTGTGGAGTGCGCCCGGATCCCAGTGGGTGGCTCTCGAAACCCGCTTGAGTGTAGGCTGAGAAGATACCTTCACACAGCCACCCTGCTAAGCGTTTCTTGGAAAGGGCTCTGCCAGCCATCCTGTCACCATAACACACAAACAACTGGTTTGTGTTCCTGACAGTGGCCGTCCGGTCGACATAGCATGTCAACGCGCGTACAGGGCATAAGATGCAGTTTTGCCTCCCTTGAATCCTCATGAGGGGGAGGGTGAAAAGCCTCCAAATGGATGATTCTGGACCGGAATGCGCTCCTTATGTTTTTAGGCACAAAGGAGGGATGGAAATAGCGCCACTGCGGTCCCCGCGTAGGAGTAAACAACTCGGGTGGACTGACAGGGCACACAATTCGCTCACTCTCTTGGCTGACGTCAAGGCCAGAAGCAACGCTGTCTTGACCGACAACGCCTTTAAGGAGGAGTGTTCCAAAGGCTCATAGGGGTCCCTTGTGAGGGCCTCGAGCACTAACGGCAGCTCCCACTGTGGTACAGAAGTACGCGCCACTGGTCGTAGTCTTCTGACCCCCTGCAGGAACCGTTTTACCAGAGGGTGGGCGAAGACTGGACCTCCGCCCAACCCCTCGTGGCATGATGAGACGGCTGCAGCGTAAACCTTAACAGTCGCGTGAGACAGCCCTCTATCAACCAAAAACTGAAGAAAGGAAAGAATATTCCCCACTGAGCATGTCAGTGGGTCCACTTCCCTTTCTTCGCACCATCGCTGGAAACCCAACCACTTCGCCCTGTAACAGGCGATGGTGGATCCAGCCCTAGCCGCTTGGATGGTTCTTACCACCTGCTCAGTCAGCCCGGCCCGCATTAGCCTGTCCCTTTCAGGAGCCAGGCTTGAAGTGGCTGGCCCAGGATTGGCAGCGCCTGGATCGCGCCTGCCTCCTGAGACAGAGCCCCCCGGAATTGGGGAATGGGCCATGGTGACGTCGCCATCATTGAGGTCAGCTCCGCGTACCATGTTTCGGAACCAGAATGACCCTCAGCCGCTCCACTCTCACTCTCTCCAGTAGCTGGGGGATGAGACGGAGGGGGGAAGGCATGAGTAGCCCTCTTGGCCATGGAGCGTGTGACCCCCAAGGGAGGGTGGTCCTGCGGGTCCAGGGAGAACCAATGGGGGCAGTGAGTGTTCGATCTGTTGGCAAACAGGTCCACCGTTGCCCTCCCGAATCGTGTCCAGATCTGCTGAACCACTTCTGGTTGCAGTCTCCACTCGTCCTCCAGGGGGCCGCCCCTTGACATGAGGTCGGCCCCCCTGTTCTCGATCCCTGGGATGTGGAGGGCTCTCAGAGACTGCAGGTGCTCTGAAGCCCATGACCACAGGTTCTCGCCATCGCTAGTAAGGCCGCGGAGTGTACGCCGCCCTGTCTGTTGACGTATGCGACTGTGGTGCGATTGTCGGTCCTCACCAACACGTGTCTTCCCCTAACAGGTGACTGAAGTGTTGGAGAACCAGGAACACTGCCTGTAACTCGAGGAGGTTGATGTGAAGGCCACACACCACCTATCACTCTCCCCAGGCAGGTGCCTCCCCACCCCATCAGGGAGGCGTCCGTGAACACCGACGTGTACGAGGTCACTCGTCCTAGTGGTGTCCCGGTCAACAAGTGTTGTGGGGACCCCCAGTACTGCAGGTTGCCCTGTACTGTTGGGGGAACTGTCAGCAGCCGAAACTTCTGCCTCTTGAGGTCTAAGCGTAGGCTGGCAAACCATCTCTGCAGGCGACGCATGTGCAGCAGTCCGAGTGGAACCACCGGGTGAGCCGCTGCCATGTGCCCCAGTGCCTGCATAACGGTCAAGGCTGTGACACGTTGACCCTGTTTCAGCTTGAGAACCTCCTGCTGTAAGGCCGTCCGTCTGGACTCCGACAGAGTGGCTCTCAGGCTGACAGAATCGAGCACAATCCCCAAGTACTCGGCTCTCTGGCTCGGTTGGGGGTTGCTCTTCTTCCAGTTGATGGCAAATCCTAACCTGGTTAGGTGAAGTATCAACTGGGCTGTGTGAAAAATGGCCCACTGTTTGGACCTGGCCATCACGATGAGGTCGTCCAGGTAGAAGAAGACCCTCATCCCCTGGCTGCGCAGCGGTTGTAATGCGTCCACACATTTGCTGAATGTACGAGGGGCCAGGGAATAGCCAAACGGAAGCCTGTTGTATTCGTAGGCTGTTCCCTGGAAGGCAAAACGCAGGAACTTCCTGTGCCTCGGGGCCACCTCGACATGAAAATAAGCGTCCTTCAGGTCGATGGTTGAGAACCAGTCGCCTGGTTGGACGAGTTCCAGCAGCCTCCTTATAGTTAGCATGCGGAACGTTTTGCGACCGATGCGTGTGTTCAGGGCACGGAGGTCTTGGGTCTGTAGCCCCCTGTCTTTTTGGGAACCAAAAAGTACGGGGAATAAAAACCTCTCTCCCTGTCGTGAGGAGGGACAATTGACACGGCCTGTTTTGACAGCAGGTCCTGAATTTCCCCCTCGAGGAACTCTATCTCTTTTTGAGAGGATAGATTTACCTCTTGTATGCCCCTGAACGCTGGGGGGAGCCCGCAGAACTGGAGAGAATATCCTAGTCTGAGGGTCCTGTCCAGCCAGTCTGTCAGTGCACAGCTGCTTCGCCATTCCTCGTAAAACAGTGTGAGAGGGCGTGCAGACAGCTGTGGAGCGGCTCTTAGAAAGCTGTTGTACACAATTTCGGCCCTCTCCGCCGCCAAACTCGCCATAAACGGGAGTTTGGCCCATGGGGGGCCCTCTGTGAAAGGGCTGAGTCGTCCCTGAACGCACCAGGCCCGTTGTCCGAGCTCTCGGCGTCGTTCTCGAACGCATCTCCTTTGTCCGAGCCGGCGCGGTGTCACCTGAACGCATCACCGCCGTCCGGCGTCCCACCGTCATGGCGTCACTGTTGCTGTTAGAGCCGCTAGTGGGATTAACAGCAGCAGGACTCATGTTGGCCGCTCTGCTGTTGTTTACCGGGGAGACAGCTCGAGTTAGCCCGGCCGCTTCAATGTAGCAGCGCGGGTTAAACGAGCGCGAGACGGTCGCCTCATAACCCGGAAACACAGCTCTGCCCTGCCGCTGTGAGCGGTGACTAGCCTCGCCGCTGGCTCGGCGGTAACAATCATCGTTCACAGCGAGCTGAGCCGGGTCGACCGTGGAAACAACACGGTGTCGGCTAGCAGCACGAGGGGCTAACTGTGTGGTCGCTACAACCAGCGGGGAGTGACATTTCCTGGTGCAACTCCGCCGGTTGTAGCGCTCATAGGCGGGAATGTGGCTATGAGCTTTCTTGACAACAGTGCTCCGCTCTACCGCGTCTCTTACAACGGAGACGGCAGAGGGTGTGTTGTGTTTGTGTGCTTGTGAAACCGTAACCGGGGGGCCTTGTATGCCGGGCCCGCTGCGGGAATGCAACGGCGTGACACAAGCCGCCGCCACCCGCAGCCCGCCTGACCGAGTAGCTGAAGCTACATCAGTAGGGGCTGCACGGCAAGCGGGGAGCGAGGAGGGAGGGGGAGATTTTGCCCTGTTAGTGGTGTAACATGTTTTAATAAAAACAGTATTATCATCCACCGAACAGTCAACACAAGCAGAACATACAGAACCATAACAATGAGGGAGGCCGTCGCAGCAACCTGCCGGCGACGTCGCTCCCATTAACTGTCACTTTGGTCGCTGTGAGCCCCAGGACAGCTTCGGCTTGGGCGTGCTGCGAGCCGTGGAACGGGGCGCGCTGGAGTCCCGTTCAGGACGCTGCGGCGGCCGCTCCGCTGGGGGCGGCTGTGGGTCAGCTGGAGGATCCGCCGCGGAGATGGCGGCGCTCTCTCCTCCTCGCCGTGGCGTTGCGGCGGGGCAGTCTGACCTCACCTTTCTGCTTGGCGGCGGCAGCGAGCGGTAAATGGCGGCTCAGCTGTGCCTTTTCCTCCTCCAGTCTCTTCAGCCTCTGCGTCACCGTGGTGAGGGAGCCGAAGAGACCGTCAGTTGAGACCGGTGCGGCCAGGAGATCCTCCCGGTCTCTTCTGGGGAGAGCGGTGAGACCCAGCCAGACGTGGCGACAGCCAACGACCGACAGGGACATCACGCGCCCAGCAGCGGTAGCAGCCCCCTGGATGAGGTTGTTCATCTGACCGATGGTGCGACCGAGGAACTCCACCGTGTCCGGGGGAGGGGGCGTCGCGCGGGAGTGAAGCCGCCGCTGCTACGCCCAGCACACCCATGTTGTTTGCTGCTGCTGCTAGCTGTGCACCAAGCTGGAATATTCTGTCAAAATATTCCAGCATGTCCTTATCCTGCGGCAGCGGTGGCAGTGGTTTTCTGGACCCTGACCAGCCGGCTGAGTGTGGGATAAGGAGTGCAGCCAGAGCGTCTTCAAGCGGGGGCACACCGGGAAACACAGTCTCCGTTTCGCCCTGCACACGCAGGAAAGACGCCACTCCCGTGACCGTCGCCTTCGTCTTCAGTGGCTCCTGCCACGACGCCTTCACGCACTGCCAGATGTCGGGGAGCGCGGGGGAGACGAACACGGGTCGGGGTGGTTGAGCCGGGCCGTAGAACCCCTGGCGGAGATGGCCTCGGAGGCAGCGGGGGGGGCAGGGGAAGCCCGGCACGCTCCGCTGCCGTTGTCATGACTTTCGGGAAGTCGAGCTTGATAGAAGCGGCGCCGAGCACCGTCGAACCGTCAGAGATGGAGAGTTCCTCATCCTCGCTGCGGTGAGTCGGCAGCCAAGGCCGAGGCGGGTCTGGACGGCGACGCTGTCTCATGCGGGGTGGTGTCGTCCGCCGGGGCGGCGTCCTCCTCCTCCATGGCGTCGTCCTCCGACTCCCGCTCCTCCTCCTCCTCGCTGCCGTCCGGGGACAGGACGAGCAGAGCTTCACCGGCGGCGAAGTAGTCAGCCCGCTGCTTGCGGCGGAGAAGGGGAATATCTCGGCAGCACGGGCAGGCCGGGCGCTGCTCCAGCCCGGCCACGGCGTGCTTCCTGCCCAGGCACTCGAAGCAGAGCTGATGACGGTCTGCCGGGGCGATAATCCCGCTCGGGCAGGCCGGGCACGATCTTGGTTCTTGAAGCGGCGACTCCATCCTAGGAGGTGTTGGTCAGTGGGCACTCGCCGTCGCTGAAAGAAAAGGAATGAGGGCAGCTGGCGGTGCACCTGCTTATATACCCGCCGGCGGCGGGAAAGGTAGACACGCCCTACTGGCCGGCTACGTACATGCAAATTTCAGTGGGCCATCGCGCGTACGCGATTGGAGGAGAGTAATACCCATAGAGTCCAGTAGAGGGCGAAGCCTGTGTGAGATATAACCATAATATACCAGTTTACGCACTGATGCCAAAGTATTAGCGTGGGACAAAATACACTCCTAATTTGGAACTATAAATGTCCTATAGACACTTTTTTCAAAATGCATTTTTGTTGTCAGACTATGTGGCTCTCCTCCAGGTCCATTGGTTTATAGAAAAGGTGGAATATCCCTTTACAAAGCACGGGACACTGTGACACATGCAGCTATGTGATGTCACTGCCACTTTTGCCTTAAATTATTGTTGACCTCAGATTTGATGTGATATTGTGAGCACCTGTTTGCAGTGCTAAAGTTAATATAAGCAGAGCCGGGAAGTTGAGACATTTACAGTAATGTGTTCCACACCAACACAGTTTGCATAATTACGAACCTTCCTGACACTGTGCTGGACTGAAGTGCTAAGCCTCTAAAACGCTGCACCATATACAAGTTTAAACAAACTCTAAAAATGATTCACAAATACTGTTTGACGCAGGTCAGGTTTGTTCTGTGTGACCTGAGCAAAATCCTCTTTGGATCAAAACATACTCTCATTAAACAGTGGGGGCTTGCAGTGCAGGTGTTTTTTTCCCTTCATTGGTTTGTTTTCTTTCTATCCAGACAAGTCTGAATGTCATCCTGCATCATTACCGGCAGCCACAGACTCAAAGGATGGAGGAAGAGAGAGATAGAGAGGGGGGGAAGATGGAGAGAGGATGACGGAGAGGGACAGAGATAGCGATAGAGAGAAGAGATAGAAAGATGAAGATGGACTAACATGGCGCTGCTGGCAGTCGAGCTGGACAGAGCGGTGCTCGAGATCACGCCACACTTGGAGCATTTCAGGAGCAGTCGGCTACGCGCCTCCGCTGGGACACTTTGTGCAAACACACATAGACACACATAAACAGACACACACACACACAAAATCAAGTGGGTGGGTGTGGGTAGTGTGGTGGGGATGGGGGTGTGTGGGAATACAAGTCCCAGTAATGACAACAGGTGAGTGTGCAAGGTGTCAAGAGTTGCAAAAAAAGGAAAAAGAAAAAAAAAGAAACAGAGAAAGAGAAAAAGTGGACACAACAAAGAGAGGGAAGAGGGGGGAGAAAAAAAGGGGGAGGGGGAGGGAGAAAAGAAAGACAGGCAAATTAAAACCAGATCATAAAAAAGTAGCAGCAATGAAAAACAGTCAGAATACAAAGATTGATTCAAAGCAAGTAGAGAAGAACGTGAGACAGACATTGCAATGTTACGGCAGAGCCATGTGGACCGACAGATTTACAATGACACAGACAGGAAATACACACAAGCATTTCTTCCACTGCCAGTGTGTGTGAGAGAGAGGGGTGGGGGTTATCTATCTGTACATGTGACTGTGCACAATGAAGCTTTACTGGGGTGTGTGGGGAGGAGAAAAAAAAGACTCCATTGGTTGTTTACTTACAGTTGACTACTCAGATGGAGAGAAGTGTGTGCGTGCGCATATGTTTGTGTGCGTATGTATATATTGCGAGCGGAGAATGATGAGTCCACGCAAAGCTATGCTACATTAGCGTCCCATCACAGCTCATTGCCTTGGTGCCAGCCACATCCCCACGGCTTCATAAGGAAATACATTATGCTAATGACGGCCTGTCCTGTTAGCAACACGACCAAATACTGCGTGTGGGAGCACTTAGATACACGCGGGAGTGTGCGTGCGCGTGTGCTTACATGCGCGCACTTCCGAGAACCTGGGTGGAAAAGTGCTTAACACTTGGATAACACCAAAGATCTTTCCTGTGACAAAGAAGGGCACGCTTGTTTGTGTAGGTGTTGTTTGCACACATTAGCCGCTTTAATCTCTGTTGCATCACTAGGTAACAAAATCCAATCAACCCAGCATCAACCCGTACTGTTAACTCTTGCAGCTATACACAGATGATCAATTTCAATTTGTGCTAGAGATAGACACTGGAAGGAATATAATGAGAGAGAGAAAATGTGGAAGAGAGTGAGAGTGAGGGAGAAAAAAAAGAGCAAACAACTGAATCAATAGGTATGGAAATGAAAAGATGGATCAGGTTGCAAGAACTGAGGGAATCTCCACGTTTAGGATTAGTAAGGATGATTAACTGCCAACTGCCTCAGTAGAGGTTATGCTGTAGGTGGGTGCATATGCATGCATGTCATAAATGTATGCATGTATCATGCGTGCGCGGCGCATGTTTGTCTGAATGGCATCGGATTCCAATAGTACATAGTGGTTTGATCCGCATAATCCTGGTGTTTACAGTATATAATTAGGTTTCCATCTACAATTGATTTTGACATCCACAATATCCAAGTATGTCACATAACACTGAGAGAATTGGATGGAAACTGTACTGTATGTATGTGGAAGTGATGGTGAAATTCTGATAGATTTCACAGAGCAACAGAACAGAACAGATGTCTTGTCATTACGTTGCCAAATTGGATCTTTCTTTTTTTTTTCTTACTGGAGGCACAGGTGTACAAGTTGGTGTGTGTGTGCAGAGGCCCTTGAATGCAGTTGGAAGTAGTTGCCATGAAAATGCTCCCTCTGAGTGCGAGTCTGACAGACGGTAAAATTTAACCAATGCAGCAAATTTGTAGTCAAGTTGTGTACTAGTGTGTGTTTCAAGGGAGTTAATGTGCGCTGTGTCTGTGAGGTGCAATGCGTTTAAGAAGCAAACTTACCCCGCTCGCTGCTTTTTAGACTTGTCTGAGATGCCGTCTCGAGACATGAGCTTGTTAAACACCACAATTCCAATGAGCATATTCACCTGAGAGAGACAGAGAGGAGAGTTTGATAAGGATTTCTGTCATAGACGGGTTGCCAGCAGGGATTCCTCTCGTGCACCGGAGCAGCCTTCTCTCCATTTCTTTCTCAAGGTTTCAGCGGAGTGAAGATGACTTTTTAATTGTCCCACATACGAGCGACTGAAAGTGACTGTGCTTTTACTGTGATGGCTCCAAGGCTGACTGCTTTTTCCATTCATTTTCATGTCCCTTCACACACAGCAAATGGCACAGAGATTTCAGAGCAACTTTGAAAAACCGCTGTAATGAAGAAAGTACTGGTTAAAGTCTCTACAGACAAAGTTGGACATAAAAACCTCAAACTCACACTGTGCACATTCATAATGCTGCTTAAAGTGTTCTTAAATTAAACCAACATTGTCAGGACATATAAAAGCTTTTTAATTGATTTGATCATCACTTATTTTAAAGAGGTAACTCGGTCCAACTAGATAATTCATACTTTAATTCTCCTTTTATAAACATTTGAACTGTTACAGTACATAAATGTCACTGGTGCTTAAGGTGCACGAACAGGAACAGAGACACAAATCCAAAATATAATTAAAATCTTCTTTTTCACCAACAAAAGCCAAATTAACCAACTAAATTACACGAACGTACAACTATCCATCAGCAACACTGATACCTTATAGACCTACATGCAATGCCGTGTAATATACTGTATATCTTTTAAAGCAGATATCAGCGGCACGGGCCGTTTCGGCTAATGCTGCATTCAAGGCAGGCTTTTGAAACCGTAAGTTACAGCTTCAAGTCACAACTACGACTTTGTAGCGTTCCAGGCAACCCATAACTCGTGTTTTTACCGTCCTGTTGCCTGTGAAAGTTCACTATAACGGCCACTCGTAACTCGTGACCCGTGAACTCGTACCAGATCGAACTGGTATGACTTCACAGGAAGGAAAAACACAAAGTACGAGTTTCCTTAAACACACCATGAGTTAGCAGCCCCTGCCCTCGTCAGGCATCTATTGGTCCTCGTGCTACGTCACCACATTCACGCGCACCCCTTGGCTGCACACACAGCCCTTCATGCTGTTCTCTCTCCTCATTGGATAACACTTGCATCCCACAAGGAAAATTTTCTCCTGGGGTTGCAGCAGAGCAGAGTGACTGAGAGACTCGTGTTACGGCTGAAACACTCCATGTAAGTGATTGCTGACGGAAAATAGGACTATTTAGGACTTATATTAACAAAAACATTCCACTGATATCTGCTTTAATCTGCTATTATTTATTTTATTGACTAATTTTTACTTATGTGTTGTGCTTTAAATTGTTTTCTTGGTTTTATATTGTGTTATTTTAATGCACTTTTTTTGTTTTGTTTTATGTCTTTTGTTGATTGTATATTTTATGGTTAAAGTGCTTTATAAATAAAGTTGCAATGGTATGGTATACAGAATATCATTTTGCTACATTTCTTGTGTGTTACTAACATCTCTTTGGTTGGGATAATAGCTGGGACAATTGTCAGGAAAGTGCATCACATCATTCATGTGTCCACTTGTGTCAAGTCAATTTAAGCCAACACCAGCCCCACTCCCATCATGACAGTCAGTTTCCCTCTGACAACTGACCATGACTTTGACATGAACGACTGTCAGATGGCCGCACAGGGTCAAAGCTATTACTTTCTATGAGGAGTTGGGAACTCTCCTTTTAAAGCGCACTAACTACATCAGCCTCTATAAAGTGATTAATATCACTCTAAGCAGAGATATTTCCATTTGTAGTGACAACATTGAGAAAAAAAAACAAAACACAACACAATGGCTATCTCTCATTCTGGCTTCTCTTACTAATGAGAAGCCCATAGCTAAGCTCACCAAACATCTGGCAATAGTGACCCAGTGATACAGATTCTGTTAGACACACACACCGATCTGAGCCAAGGCTTCACACGTGTAGACATCCTCTACTCTGAAATCCTGCCCATCTGGGAGATTTTCTATGCTGGCGACATTTTCTTATAATCCTGATTTCCAATATTTCCTTCTACTATTTCCTCCTCCCTCTGTTTTACCATCCATCTGCTTGTGCACTTTTGATTTTCAGCGATGAGGTGCATAAGAAAAAAAAATGACACGGGCACTCCAGTGCATAGCTATACTGTGTATGCATTGCCTCCTCCTTATCAAAGTCCTAAAGTGAATGTCTGCTTGGATTCCCTCCTTCATCTGTCACCAGCAGCAGCTTCTGCCGGGGCAGAAAAATCTTATTCTAGAAATCCCGAGGAAAGAGCTGAGCAGCTGAGCAGTTCAGGTCTGACTTTCATGTGGTCAGTTGAATTTCCAGTTTTTGCAGCTTCTGCAGAAGCTGTTTTTTTTTTTTTTTTTGACTTGAAGCCTATTTCTTTGCTGCATCTAGGTATATGGTACATCTGGCAGCTTTTACAATTTGTGAAAAAAAAAAAACCCTCTCCCTCTCTGATCTCTTCCCCTCTCCCGTGTGTTGCCGCTGACAACCACCTATGATGTGCCAGATTGCGAGAGCACTATTGTCATGCCAGTCATGTCTGGCCACAGCTCTGTGAGTCAGCATCATCCCGCTCTGCTATTTGCCCAAGGCCAGGTTCATTAATTAGAGAAGAGTCCTGTGGGAAGGTCTGTGTTTCTCTGCCCGACGTCCCACTCTCATTACAGCTGTTTGTTAGAGTGGGGCCACAGCAACAACACCAGGGGCCTGGGGACCAACACACATCGACATTGTGGAGGCAGAGATGAAGGAAAGTTGGCAATGTACCAACAGACACCAGACACTGATAAACAACTTACAAGGATGACTGTCCTTTGATTTTACATGACGGCTGCTGCCTTTGACTTTCTACAAATAAAAGGGGCCAAATGCCTCACGTTCATTATGTTTTTATTTTTTAATTTCTCCCTCGTGAATTTAAGCATATTGCGTTTATTTAGACAAAGACAGTACATTCACACAGAATTGTGACTAAATGTCAGTTTTTATACTGTATAGGTTTTCTGGCTGCATAGAATTCACTTTATTTTCATGGTCATGAATATTCAACACTATATAATCCATTGTGTCCAATAATGTAGTTTACAGAGTGTTTTGGAGTGAATTCTTCACAATAGTTAACAAACAACACATTTGTGATGCTGTGTGATCCATATATTCCTGTCTGACCATACTGCAAACAACCCTCAACAAAAGAGAATCCCAACACATGAATGGCCAGACTAATGCAGCAACAGTAACAACAGCAGTGGCGGCAATTACCAAACCGTATCTTAGTACCCCATCCAGACTTATTAAGCTTAGCTGTGGAAATATTCACCCAGGGATTCATTTAGGATAAATTAACTAGAAAAACACACACGCACACACACACTGCAGCACATGACAACAGATGATTAAAACACCACTGAGATGCAATCAATGCGCTCAATTCTGCTGTAGTACAATATATTTACTTGGTCATAAAAATGTGTTTGGCGAAATCAAAGGACAGATTATTTTGAGTGTGGTGCCCACTGTGAGTCACATATTTATATCTAAAAAAGTTTTTTTTTCCTCTAATACACTGGGTACAGTGACTCATACTTTTAAAAGTACACATGAGTGAGAGATTTAGCTGCTGGGCTAGAATTCAGTCCAGCTATGTGCTGCTGCTGGGACATTCTCATCTGCTGGGAGATATTTTTGTTTCTCTGTGCTGACATTTTCAAACTCCATCAGAGTGCTCAGGTCATCATCTTGTCATGTACACTCCGGTGTACAGTATATGCTCACATGTGGGAGTGGGAGTGCAGCGAAAAGAAAACAATGCGAGGTCAATAGGCAGCTGTTTTAAAAACTCCTACTATGAAAGGGTAACCAAGCAAAAATGTTTTTTTTTTCGGATTGCACCATTGTAACTGGTGATAAGGGGAGGCTGGTTTATATGAGAATGAGAGACTCTTGTTGTGATTAAAGAGTATGTTGGACAGACTCACCAGTACAATGACAGCAGCAGGCCCAACAAAGGCATAAAGCAGACCGCCCTCCAAGGATAACCAGCAGCTAGAGAAAAAAAGAACAGAGAAGCGTTTCAGGGAAAAAAAAATACTGCAAATCACAGACCTAGTGGTGTGTGAAATATCACTTCACCACATTCAGGTCTCACATCTCACTTGCTGTGAGTGCCTAGTGAGTACTAATTAAATATCACATTTACTTGAATAGCCTCAGTGAGGGATAAAGCAGTCATTTCTATGGGTAGGTAAGTTTTCTGTAAATGTTGCCCTCAGTGATGAGGAAATTGATTACCTAAAACATATCCTCAAACTGTGAACATGGTCTCGTGAATTTTCATTTAGAGTGAAAGCTATTGAGACTTAATGAGTTTATATGTCCTCCAGTGATGTCATCAGAGCATATTGAAACCCCTCTGTTTTCCTAATTGGAGCTCAATAAAGAAGCAAAAGATGAGAAACACACAACTCAAAAGCCTGAGTGCAGGCTTCATATTAATGAGATGGTACGTGAAGGAAGAAAGAGGGAACGCGCCTGTAAGCATCTTTTAAGATGTGCTTTCATTCAGTCAATTACACCATCGACTAGGTGCGTGCCTCTCAGAACATGAAACATCTTCGTCACAACGAGACGGGACATTAAAGAAATCTATCATCTCAATTATTTGATTGATGGAGCTCTGTGTAAACACATGAGTTTCTCTCTAAATAGTGCTGGTTATTACACGTGGAAGATTTATGCATTTTTGTTTTTGTCCCTGTGTTTCACACTGGTTTAGAGTGGGTGTTTATTTGTGATGTGGTATTTGGAAAAAACTGTGATATCAGATGTCTCAGTGCTCCAATTAGAGTTTACCAGCACTGAGTGAGGAACAACAGAGAATTCAAGGGGTGACTAATTCTATCAAACCACACGCACATAGTCCTGATGGACCATATTGAGTTGTTGATGAATAAATGATACTGAAGAATGTTTTTTCGACTTGAAATCATGTACTTGACATGACTATTTGAATTTACAGAGAAAAGCTCAAAAATGATTTTCAGCCTTATTTCAGAGACTCCGGTATCAGTTCTCAAGTAGAATCTCAACAGCCCCTCTTTCAACTGGAATCAATAACACTGTCTTGTGACCATTAAATGAGGATGGACTCAATGTGTTCTGCTTTTTGTTCAGTGCAGACTTTAGTCTCTGTGTGACACATAATGGGAATAAGTGGTCATTGGAATTTGATGGAGGAAAAAAAAGTGACATTTGTGGGTTTATAGATTCAGGTTCTATAGCAGACATAGCTGCCTCCACTGAATTAATGACCACCTTCACCACCTGACTTATTTAATAAAATTGACCTTAGCCTGAAAACAAAAAGAAGGGAAAGGTGGATCTACTGTTTCAAACAGCACAGGGGAAACTCTGGCATGCTTTTAGAAGTCAGCAGTCAGGGCAGTGCAGTGGTGCTGTGCCTCCAGCCCACCCAAACACAAATCAGAGGTTAAAACTGGTATTATTGGTAGTACTCACTAGCTGTTTGTGCCGTAACCTCTTGCCCTGGTGAAACCCACCGACACTGCTACAACGAGGGCTGGAAGACCTGCAGATGAGCAGAGAGAAGAAGATCAAAAGAGGGCGAGACAAAGGATTAAAGGGAGCTTTAATGGGGGATGAGGAAGCATGGTGGCCAAATAAGATTCTCCAGTGAGAACAACTCCATACGGCTCTTTCCATTCAAATGCAAAGCAGCCATGCAATAACGCGTAAGATATGCATATGTGACTGAAACTGGCTGAGTGCTCTGCAGGAAGCCCATGAGCTCTGCATGTGTTTGCTTACACCATCATCAGACATACGAAACTATAGCCTCAGATCTGAGGAACTGAAGCTCTGCTGGACATGATAATTGCACTGACATCTTGTGTACACTGATGCCACCATGGATGACCTATACATGCCACACGCCCGGATGTGTGGGCGAGTGCCTATCACTGTGAGCCTGTGAGCATGTGAGGCTGGGAGTTTATAAAAATGTGAGATATTGGTTGGAGTGGTCAATAAGTCACACATTAATTAGCTATATCAACAAAATATGTGTGTACAGTATGTGTGTGTGTGTGTGTGCACGCGCGTGTGTGTGTAAATGAGAGTGAAAGAGAGTGAAACTGAGTGTCACAGAGCGCGTGCCAGGAAAAGAAGGAAATATGCCGGGCCCATAATGAGCTTGGCTCTGAAATATTCATGTAATTAACAAAGCTGTGATTATGGTTGCAAATGAAAAGCAATTAGAAAAAGTCACATTAACATTAACAAATAAGATGGTGGGAAGCCAGACTGGTCCGCTAACTAGCATGCGCAAAGTTTCAATTAGACAACAACAGCATCAATCTTGCATTTACCAATATATAATACATAAACACTCATCTATATGAGGCACGCGCACACACACACACTCACACACACACACATACACTGTAATGCTAATCTAACACAGGTCCAGCTACACCCCAAATCTCCTGTTTCCATGGCAACTGATTTCAATCACATAATTTAGGAGAGAAAATTGCAAAATGGACGCGAGGAGGATAAGCTGTTTGATCCTCTCCACTCTGCTTGACTGCTTCATGCATGTCATGAGCATTTGTAAGTTTATCTACTAATTCTATAGCTGCTGCGACTTCGCACACACACACACACACACCAGACACACACAGACAGTCAGTATCTCTCTTTATCTGTGACTGTACAACATCTATACATTCTCCCTGCTCTGTATCAGTTAAGGGCATCAGTGACTTGGCAGATTAGACTGGTGGGATCAATAGCAAGTGAAATGAACAGACGGTGTGTGTGTATTTGTGTGTGTGTGTGTAGTGATGCTGGTTGTAGTTGTAATTTCTAGGGCTATCTCAAAGCATCTTGCCAGTGCTGTGCAGATGTTATCGTATGTTTTGATTATCCTCTAACATCCCCAGTGCCTGTTGCATCATGCTATAGTACACTGAAAGGACGGCATAACAGAGTGACATGGAGGCTGAATGGCACCGGGGAGAAATATTACCTGTGCCCTGAATGAACACTGTGACACTTTGGCTGTATTAGATAAAATAACATTAGAACTAAAATGAATGTCTATGAATTTAAATGGAAGCAGCAAATTCAGTATAACAGTATACAGCGAAGAAAATGGGAATGCAAATTAAGATTATGAGGAATTATGCATCCGGCAATTTCGACACTACAACATAACATTGTCACATTTTCATATAAGATATGCCTGTCTCGCTGCCGTCTGTCATCAATTCCTGTCACACAACAGTGGTTCAATCTGCCCCCACTCCATGAAAGCATCTTCATTTGCAATGCTGACAAATCCTCTGGCACACAAGGGCAGTTTACTTCCAACGGCAGAAACTTATATATTACTAAAGAAGGAAGTGTTACAGCTGGCGAGTCTCTTTCACAATGCACGAACTACACACATTTTCTGGCTAAAATGCATCGCCCACATGAGGGCAAATCAAATCAGCATGTTCCATTGTGTACCATGCCAAGAACACAGCAGTAGATATTAACGCTAATGAAGAATCCTTACAAACAAAATGCTCACATACATGCAGGCACACGCCAATGCACATTTGTGT
This sequence comes from Decapterus maruadsi, assembly GCA_030347415.2. NCBI lineage: Eukaryota > Metazoa > Chordata > Actinopteri > Carangiformes > Carangidae > Decapterus > Decapterus maruadsi. Next base: position 8,429,909 of record CM064897.1, read on the forward strand.
TGTTTCAAGAAAATTACAACTTATTGTGCTGCAATGTTCATCCTCAAATATTTGATTTTTTGACTGTCTATTTACATGTACACATCAGAAGTGACCCATATCTAATATCTGCATTTACACCTGCTTTGCATTATTGGGTCATGTTATAATACAAATAATAACTATAAACAAAGGTGAGTCTGGTGCTCAGAGTTTATATCCAACACGTTCCTGTTTACAAATTGAACATCTAGTCCGTCTTTAAATAAAGTTAGTGAAGTGCCTGCGTGGAGCAGACCTGTTGTGAGATGTGTATGATTGTGTGGAGATGACAGTGACAGTGACAGTTGTACCAGAAGACAGGACAAAGCCTCTTGGGCACATGTGTACATTGTTTGTTTTTCCTCTCTTGATTTCTAATCGGCTCAGTGCAGTTTTTGCCTGTAGGCAAACGTGAAATCTGGTGTTTCTCTTGCGTGTACTCTCTCTTTCAGACTCCCTCACTTGCCTTCGTATCGATCTACGTGGACACCACGAAAATGAAACACTGTAATAACTCCTGCCACAGTGATTTAAAACTGGCCACATCTGGCCCTGGTAGTCCAGGTCAGCCCCACGTGCCAGTCACAGTCTACAGAGGTTCAGCTAAACGTGTGGGCATGGGAATTCACATTATTATTGATGACATAGGACACGCATTGCCAGGAAAGATCCGATCTGTCTGTTTAGACTACAGACAATTGGCAGATATCCGATTTGTATCAGATTCATTTCCACATATGACAGGGGCCTGAATCTGATCTGACAATATCCGATTCCATGCAATTTGTTCCCGTTTACACATTCATGTTACGAATCTGATCTGTGCCACTTGAGAGGAAAACATTGGAATTGGGCCACTTGAATCATGTAGTGTAAAGACAGCCTTAGTGATGTATCGTCTGGTAATAACCTAAGCTAATGGGTAGCTACAGTAATACTGCATGAAAAATAACATTACTGACTACATGTTTCCACAGCCCAACTGAAAATTAGTCACAAAGCAGCACCAAAATGGAGTGAATACAGTCTCCACTCTGCAGAGCACAGCTCGCTATATGTACGGAGTAAATGTGTTTTATTATCGCCCAGCATGATATGTTGTTAGCTAACTCCACTCTAACATAAAACTTGGAAATATGGAGGAAATAGTGTGATATATATTTCATAAAGGGAAAATAAATCTGTGTGAATTCTTTAGTGAGTAAATGAGCAGACTGACAGGGGCTATCTTGTGTTCTGTTGTACAGATATACACATGTCTTTAATAAACTGCATGTCCTGTTAGTATGCCTCAGAGAGATTTTTTCCCCAGCTTGTTGAATGAAATAATGTATCATCCTCAGAACAACATGCCAGAAAGAGCAAAGGCACAGCACAAAGAAAACAGGAAGAAACACAATGGGCTAAGTATGTAAGTAGGCCCTGATCAAATATTTCACAAAGCCTCACAGATACATTTCCCTGTGCTATTTCCTGGTGTATAAAGGCCTTATGCATGCGTATCTCACATAACTCCACATCAAATAAACCAAACTATCCCTCGAACACTGAAGCTGACTTCAAATCAGACGCCGAACTTCACACCGCCGTCACACTCATGGAAGTGCATCTATATGCTCACCCCAGCCGAGGCACAGGAAACGCTTGCGAATCAGCCGCGACCTCATTTTGCCAATGACGGCCAGGTAGGACTGCCACGCCTCTGTCAGCACCCAGCAGAAGGACGCCAGGAAGAAGAAATGCAGGAAGGCAGCAGTAACAGTACAGAGGCCCTAAGGATGAAATGAAAATCAGGGGGAGAGAAAAAGATAAAACAGCTGGAGACGTTTAACAAAAAAAGTTTTAAAAGAAAATAAAAAAAAGAAAGCTATTTTTATGGGAGGTGTCATTGTGAATCATCTCTTTGGACTAGTCAGCAGAGGAAAATGAAAACTCTGCAAAATAAAGAGGACAAAGGGGGAAAGGAGAGTTTGATAAGGATCATACTGTGAAGAATTGCAGTGGAACCTGGCCCCCCTGTGCTGCTGATTTTGATCGATACTGACCATGCACTACTTAGTCAGAAAACTCAGTGCTTTGTGCCAAAAAATGTCAGCTTCCACTTTGAGGACTCCACTGAAAGAACCTTGTCTGCTGTTATGTTTGACACTCTCGTCTCTAGGCAATGGAGAAGGCCGAGTCTCCGACACTATCACTGAAATCATAACAGTGCTGATGAAGTGGAAAGTATGAAGTTTTCATTTTGTGCGTGAGTGCACCTTACCTTGCTAAGCGTTTGAGATTGTCCCACCAGAATCAATAAGTTGGAGGCCAGGATGGAGAGGCAAAAATTCACCAAGATGATCGATCTCTCCGAACGGATATATCTACAGAGCAGACAAGAGAGAGAGGAGGAGAGAGGATGGACATGTGGAATAAGTATTAATGACAGATTGATGGACTGAACAGCAACTTTTTGGACATTGCAGAGTCATTAGCTTGATTTTGCCATCTGCCATGTGTGTTACCACATAACTAATCACCACTCCCTGCTGTAGTTGAACCATTTGTTCCTTATTAGGCTTCACTGGAGTTTTGGCAGAGCGGAGGAAGCACATGTAGCCTGAATAGTGCTTAGGGATGTGTGAATATAGACACATGCGTGCCACCAACAAGTTTGTGTGTGTGTGTGCCACATGCATGTGCGTGTGTGTGTGTTCTCACCTCCAGAAGGCAGCGTAGATGAGCAGCAGGATGAGCAGAGCGGTGCAGGAAACCCCACAGCCCACCATGAGGGGCACAGAGGGCATGCTGGGAGGACCCATGTCCTGGAGGGAAACAGGAGGGACAGAGAGGGGGAAAATACAGTAGATATTTAATAATCACTGTGGTACACTTTCCCACTGATGTACCTTACAATACAAACCCTGAAATGTTCCATATAATGATGAAAAAAGTCCCAATAGGTCACACAGTCAGAGTGTATTCACCTTCTGTCATGTGACATTATTTCGAAGTGAGACTGACCTTTAACAATTCATATACCATGAGGTACAGTAGCAGAGGGCTGGCCACTGAATCTTTATGCCTTTACAGTACATACTGTAGATCAGAAGCATACAGTCATTTTATGCCATTATTGACTTACTGTTATCCCACAACAGGCCTCAAACGCTCTTCATCTCCATTGCAAAGATGCATGAATATGACAGTCAAGGACAATTCGCAATATTTGCTCTTATAATAATTGGGTGACCAAAGAAAGTATATCCCAGGACGCTCCATGCTCCACAGTGTGCATTTTCTTCAACCTCCTGGACACAAACATGACCGACAGCAAAATGACAGTAAAAGGCAAACAACCCTGTGTCTTAGTGATGTGTTCAAATCTAGTGTCTGATTACAGCTTTCTAGTGGAGTGTGACAAGCTAGTATTTACTCATGAGCCAACAATCTGATTGCCTGCCGCAAAACGTAGCGTTTCCTTTAATATCCAGCGTCACTCACAGGTTTAACTGCTATTGTTGCACAGATGATGTATGAGCTGAATTTGTGATAAATCTGCTCACTTTGATGTTGCCTATACAGATTAAATTAATGACTTTGCACTTAACTCATACTCTCTTTTTGTTGTAATCCATTTGGAAGCCCCTTTAAATGATAGCCTAATGCTAATTATATGCAATTACCGTTAATTACAATTACAAGAGTCTGTCAGATGGGGCTGGATAATAACACATAATTACACTACAGTATTTTCAAAGTTGCTGTCTGTTATAAGTGGTGCACCTATCTTGACTATTGTGATCTGACTTATGAAACTTTTCCATCATTACAGAGAGACCTTATAATTCTAATAATAGTATCTGTTCAGTGTTATTTACAGGCACATGAAGTCGCAGATTCAGGCGTCCAGCTAACTGCCAAAGCAGACAATGCCCCTTGAAAGCCTGTAGGATTCAAGCTTAAGAAAGGTTTCCTCCCCACCTGCTGTGCACCTATTTAGAGCCATTGTATGATTTCATGTGTACAAAGGTAAAAGCACTAGACCATAACGCATAATTAAGCAATTTAGGTCATGATGTACAACGCACCTCTGCTTTGCTTCTCTCCCGGGGTGTGCCTCTGAAAGGATGAGGAAGAGACAAATGAAGCTGCGTGGAGAGCATACACCCTGCCGCGTCCCAAATGGGCTTGATGTTTGGCCCGCTTTTAAGTTCTCAATCACACAATTTACCTCAATTTACCTCCTAGGGTGGCTAGCCTTCCCTTTCATCCTGAAGATTTATCACTGTACACGCACACACACACACCACAAGGTGTCTTTCACTCCAAATAAAGTACATACTCGCACACAAAGGCACGTCCAGGCAGATGTGCCAAGTAACTGAAAGTCAGTGTTTAAGCTTGTATGAATGTGTGCGTGTGTGTGTGTCTATTCAAGGCGAGAGAGAGGACTTCAGAGAAAAATAAAGAATGCAAACTGAAAAGAAGAGTAGGAGAGAGATTCAGAGAGGGATGCAGTGGAAGAAGTTAAGGACAAGTAAGAGAAAGCAAAGAGTAGGAGGAAGAAATAGATAGGGATGAAAAAAAATGAGAGAGTCAAAGCTTCCCTTTTAGTGGTTTTCCCTGGCCCATCAAAGCAAGACAATTCCTCAAGAGGAAAGCAAAAAAGGCTGGAATACCAATACAGCATACACCAAAACACACTGGAAGGAGAGTGGAGGTGAAACATAATCAAAACTGTCTTATAAGTAAGGAGACACCCACAAAAAAGAGAAACAGGGACTATGACACGCATCTGCCTCAGGAAAAAGAGAAAGGCCTGGGAGGAGAGTGACAAACAACAGAGACTCGCTACGTTTAATCTCATGTAGAGTGGAAGGTCAAAGGATACACAGCATTTGTGCTTGTTTTCAGGTCTGACAGATCAAACATGGAGGAGGCATGGGGAATGGCAAGCACACAACATGCAGAGACACACAGACTTACGCAAACCTATTAAATTTCCTCCTCTCTCCCTATACTTTGTCTTGAATTAGCCTGTACCAGACAAGTAATGGGATAAATTATACTGTTATTTGTAATTTGCCCAGTATACATCCACAAATTGCCCCTCAGCTTTGGATCGTGTCAATTTGTCTAACTGTGTTTTCTTAATTGATATGGTTAGGTTATGTGTGTGCGATGAGATTAGGCGTCTAATTTCATAATATGGAAGGATGCTACAATAGAGGAAATGAAAAAGGAAAAACACCCACACAGACACCCACACAAACACAAACACACCGAGCCTGAGGCAACAGTGTCGCACAAATGCCCTGCCCCAAATAGATATAGTGATCTATGTTGCAGTTGGAGGAGATATGTGCCTGTGTTTTTTTGTGTGCGCGTACTCTGTGTGTGAGGGGAGAGAAACACACAGAGAGAGACACCAGATTAGTAAGAGTGTGCTGAGGCTCTGCTGTATATGGCCAGGCTCCCCTGGGCAGCTTGGCTACCATGTGATGGAGAAGATACTGTAGCTATTTTCAGCTCAGGAAGTTTAACCTACTTATCTCCTCTCACTGACACCCCTCCTCCCACTACTCCTACCTATCCCCTCCCTCCCTTTCTCTCCCATTCTCCCTACCTTTAGCCTATGTCAACTTACTCTCACTCTTCAACAATAGGTTTCTCCAAGTCTCCTCTTTCCCTCCAGTACTTCTTTTCCATTAACTCTCTCATGTTGTTATTGCATGGAAAATATGAACATTTGCTGTGCCAAGCACAATTTTGCACTTCACAGATGCTTCCCCTGTATGAGGACTACCAGACAACTTGCACTTAGTGTGTGTCTCCCTAATTCAATCCTGAAAAAGTCCACTGTCTAAAGACTTTTCTTAAATTTCAGACTTAAGCAATTTAGCATGCATGGGTTACAGCCTGCCTTTCCGAAACCCCACCGAAAATATACTTCCATTCTTCGTAATGACGGGGGTTCCCATTTTTTCTAAAGACCCTGCTACTGTATTCCAAAGAGGCTATTGGGGAACCCCCCCCACCCACTCCGAACGGACAGACGAACACAATCAGAAAGGAAACAGAGGCTGCGCATTGATTCTAGGCTGCCCCCCTTAGCATGCTAACATAAATGATAAAGAACACAAAACACACAACACAGTAGGCCTACAGCTGATATTGATGGGAATTATACTAAAAAATACAGCAACAAGGGGTATGAAATCATCTTTGTCCAATGCTAAACACACAATAACAGACCTTGCTGGCTCACATAAACCTACAATAAAATTTTAATTATCTAGAATGTTAGAAAGCATCCAAATTCTATTTTAGCCTCAATGTTTTAGATAATATTTGTATTTTACAGTACACAGAAAACCTGTTATCTGTGGTAGTATCTCCCTTGTCACCAACTAACCTTCAATTAATGTGACAAAAAATTTTAAGCATTCAAATGCGATCCCACGCAGTCCCTCATAAACACTCATATTTTAATTATATTTGACGAAGTGAAATATATTTGCATAAAGTAACCCTGTGGTCTTGCTTCATCTAGGGAAGGTCTCATTCTTTTTGCTCTTTTAAGTTCAGCATAATGGTATGCTAACATTTGCAAATAACCACGAAATACACAAAACAGGTTAGCTGAGGCTAATTGACATGTAATATGGTTATAAACTTGGTAAGGTTTTTTTTATTTTTTTATTTTTACATTTAACAATGAACCAACTCAAACTGCTCATGTGAAATGATTTGCACAAAAGTAATTATCACCTGACTGTGGAATTCATTTCTGCTCTACACAGTATTTCAAAATAACACATAAGCTCCTAGTTTTAGTTTAGTCCAACCTCCCTTATTCCCCTAAAAGATTGCTGCATGCTACACTACTTGACCAATACCTTTACTAGCAACCAGCTAATAACACAGGTGAGTTGACACTATAGCATCTTATAAGTCAGATATTCTCTTCTTTTAAGAGTAGGTGGAGAACAAAGAGCTACTGTAAAACACGAGCTGCTGGATGGATAAGACAGGGAAATTTTTTGTGAGTTAAGCTTAGCTACATCCTTTTGACCCAGACTCTCTCCTGAGATGTTGTGCAAAGGTATAAACATCATGTTGCTCCTGCCTTTTGAGGGAGAACAGTCATGATTTGCAGCTGCAAGGTAAGATAGGCCTACTTCTCATTTGTTGCGTAAGGTCAGTCTCAGACTCTAAATAAGACAGCTAACATTGAGTGCATACATTTGTTGGTATTCATCATCACTCCTCTAGTGGGCTGTTTTTTTGCTGTGTGTCTCACAGTCCCAAGCAAGCTTAAAAAATGCTATGCCCCCTGCGAATTGCTGAATAATTATTGTAAGGATGACATTTTCAAAATTCAAGGTAAATACCTTTGGCAGCTATGCGCTCCATTTGTCCCCACACAGGTACAGGCATACAAATACACTAGTTTACAAGCAGACTGCAGATACGGCAGATACGTAACATTATACATCTTGCTAATCTTGTGTTCCTGCTATGGAGTTGCCATTTTAGCTGTCACAGCACTAGGTAAATAAAAGCTGATATGCTTCAATCAATTCAGCAGACCCTCGGGGGTTCAACTTAACAGCTTCTGACTTCAGTATTCTCCGGACAAGCTGCAAGTCTCCTGTCAGTGTGTGACAACCTGGAGAGCTGACACAGTGACTTTAAGTGTAAAGTCATCATATCAAGTGGTGGCCTTATCCCCAGGTATTTTTATTTTCACATTCTATCAAGGTTTTCAGTGCTTGATAGGGTAAATGCAGTGCAAAGGCCTAAATCAAGGTTTGGACTTAAAGCCTGTGGCATCACGATACACATTTTCTTCAGGGCTACTATTCATTGTCATTTATGGACTTTTGTGTGTGCAGCAACTGCACTTTCCGTTCAATTTTTAAAAATCCAACGAGCCAAAATCATGTCCTTGCCACATCTCTGCTAAATATCCATGTATCTTCACACAGAGAAACACATTTTAATCATCTGTTTACTCTGTCGTCGTTTCCCCTGTCACCAACTAACCCGCAGTTAATCTGACAAGGGATTCAAAGATTTTAATACAATTTCATGCAGAGGCCCTCATAAATTTTAGCAACCCTCATTTTTTAATTACAGTTGACATGTGCAAGGTATTTGCATACCTTAACCTTGTAGTCTTGCTTCATCAAGGGAATGCCTTGTTTTATTTCTAAGCGCTGTCTCCTGCTATAATAAATTAAAATATGAGCTGCCATCTTGTGGCACCTCAATAATAATCCCTATCAGCTCTCTCCACTCAAATCACTCACTTTGACCATTAATAGCCTAAATAATGGACGATGCTTGGAGATCTTCCTATTCAGACTCAGTGCTGGTGAGCACTAATGACAGTAGAGAAAACAAGAAGCAATTTATCTCAAGTAGACCCATTATTTCTTGAGAATGAATGGGCCAGAGGCAGTTAGCTGGTACAGTTGGCAGGTGAAAGAAGCTGTGAGAAATCCTTCACAGGAGAAGCAGACATCAATTCACATATTGTTCTTCTGAGAAAATTGCTTTGATACAGTAATTGGTTCATCAGTAAGTTATGGAAGCACAAACACATCCCCACTTCTCCATGCCTGCTGTGCTATTTCTCATCTCCTTGCCTGTGTGTAGTTATTTGTGAACTCATCTATGCCGACTGAATCACAGTCTCAGGTGCTGTTTGAACCACTGACCTTTTAACTTGCATTTCTAGTTGCCAGCTTAGGCCAGCACAAGCTCTGATTCCCACTGTAGCCTTTAAAAAACAAGTTTCAAGTACATCACTTGAAAACTATAATCAATTTGAACACAACTAGGACAGGGGCCCTATGAGCTGACAGAAAAAAAATGATGCAAACAGTTTGAGCTCACTTGATTAACTCAAGGCACAAAATGTTAAACTGACTTTTATAAAGCCAGTTCCTCCTTCAACTCCAAATCCCATGATCCCTATGAGCACAGCGGAGGCAGCGAGTGCAGACATATCCGTAGGGTCTGTGTTCCCACTGCAGTCATACTGGGAATTAAGTGGCTTGGTTTATTGTATAGCTTCATGACCTCGCTCAATCAAGTCTGCTTTCTCTCGCTCTCTCTCCTCCGTCTGTAAAGTAACAACCTCTGTCTTGTGTCTGATAGTGAAGGTCTCTCTATAGATGCACAGGAGAAAACACACACACACACAGAAATCTCAGAGGCTATAGAAAGTAAACAGGATTAACTGGCTATCCCTCACTCCACTGTAAACGGCCTGTAATGGCAGCACTGCCTCTAAATCCCTCCATCTCTTTCTCTCCCCCCTTCCCTCCCTCGCTTTTCTATTAAACATGGAGGTTAATCCTCAACCCCCCTTGTCCCTAGCGCCGTGGCCCAGGATAAGCTGTCAGAGCTGGGCTGCTGATACTCAGCTCTGCTCCAACAGCCACACAGCCTGGACACAGCATATGAGCGTGTGCGTTTGAGTGTCTGTGTGGGAATTATGCATGTGTGTGTGTGTGTGTGTGTGTGTGTGTGTGTGTGTGCGTGGGGGGGGGGTTATATGCATGCATGTTTGTGTGTTTGTTCCTTAAGTGCAAACATCCATACCTATGGTTGTCTGTGTTTGCATGTCTGGATGTGGCTGCGTTCTTTTTATGTGTTGCCAAATTCATTTCATCTCTCCCTCCTCTTTTATAGGATCCAATCTCTTGCTGGAATAAAAAAAAAAGCTAACTCTGGAGCACCCTAAAGCAACAAAGTGCACTCAGCATTGGCCTCAACGGCTTCTATCTGAGAGCCATTGACACAAAAACACTGACCCATACCTTCCGGTCCTCAGCACTGGATCTAATGGTGGTAGTGGGGGCTGAACGATGAATCACTAATGACTAGCACACTTTTCACAGATGTCACAGATGTCACAAAAGTCAATGCTTTTTCCCTCCTAGTCCTCTTTCACTCAACGTGGCTGACCTGCTTGATGTGTGACGAGGGAAAAGTCAATATTTTTCAGCTGGAAGAGGAGTCACGGGAACGGGAAATAGCGGCAGGAATGGGACCTGTTCCGCTTATAGGTTGCAGCCGCCGTGTTTTCCATATAATGGGAATTAATGTTTCTCAGAGTACTGTAATGTAGGTTCTAGACCTCTGTGAGGTTGAGGGACAAAATAATGAATAACTGTAGTTACTCACCTGAAGGCCATCACCTTATTTTGACCCTCTTCACACTTCATAAAAAAAGAATGAAGGGGGGTATCCAGCGGAAAGAGGAGAAAGGAATAATGGCCCCTATAGTATAGTATAGAAATCTCTTACAAGCCAGTTCATTGTTGATGGTTTGCCTGTCCATTTCAGAGCCTATATACTGGCAGGGCATCTATAATTTAAAAGGCTGTTCAGTTCTACCTTCACAGCTTCGCCGATGGTGACATGAGCAAGATGTGACTTATCCAGGTCTGGATGGATTACATGACTTGATCCATTCAAGGGAAAGTTCAAGACAACTGTCACTTAGATCCATCAATCCATCTAAACTTAGAGAGGTGATCAGCAGTAACTAAGGATGATGGTGACTGCTTGACATTTTAGATATAAATGCCCTTTTCAAGTGTTTAAGTATACAGTAAGCCTTCTGTGCGACCTATTCCATGCCGTTCCAGTATTTCCGAAAAAAACAAACAAACAAAAAACGAAACAGGCCCTTACATCAAAAATGATCTAATTTCTTGCACCCTAGGCTGTTGATGAGAAAGTTTTGTTCAAAAGACAAACAATTACATCAGAAACTAAATGGATCTTTGATTTATTTTTAAAAATCAAATGTAAGATACAAGCCTGTGGATAGGTGCAGCGTTAACACTGCAGGGAATCCAATCACAGAGCCGCTGTTCAGAGGACTGAAATACAATCTTCAGCCAAAATAAATTCATTTTGATTCTGAGTCAATTTTGAATGTGGCAAACATGGGATTATGTTTTGCTCTGTGCAGCTACAGCAATGCATTTTTAATGGTAAATGATGCAAAAAAACATATCATTTTCATATCAATATCACTAAAACATGGTGACCATAACATAAACCTATAGCATTTGACTGAAAACATGCGAGAGAAAACCAGAACAGAACAGCTGTGGCCAGACAGCTAAACAGTGAGTTAAAACTCACAGTGAGAAGCTGAGCTGAAGATTGGTAATGTGGTAATTTTCTATAACTTTGTCAAGTGACCACTTTCAACTCCCTTTATTTAAAAACAGAGAAAAGAAATTGAAATAAAGAATATGATAGGGGAAAACTACCTCAGAGTGGATATGTGCAGCAAAAATAGCCCAGGTGTCCAGATCCATGAGGACAGGGACATTTTTAATCATTGTGTGTGAAAGCTGCACGGTACACAGCTCTAGTAAGTGTTGTATATAGGTTACTGAAGTATAGATGCGTACATAAGTGCACAGCTCTTTATCTCAGCAACAGCCTGTTTGTTAATGCATTACTACTTAGTGCATCCATGCTTAGTATCTCTCTGTCTTTCTCTCTTTCTCTATGTTTCTCTCTTTCTTGCTCTCACTGCCAGCTGAGACCGGATGACCTTTTCTGTGTGGTTGAACATTTCCTCCCCAAAAACCTCCATTCCTCACAATCACTTCCCATTTCTGTGACACCTGGAGTTACCCTCCAGTGCTTACCGGGGATCTGCTTAGCTGGCTCCATTTTCTGAACTAACCATTAAGGGAAAAGGGGGGGTGTGCGGGGGTTGGAGACCCAACAGATTCTCGTGTGTAACATTAAATTTAACCAAACTCCATCTCCTTACACTCCCTGATTATTTAATGTAATCACTGTCCTCGTGGGTATAAGGGGCAAGCAAGCATGGAGACAAATTAACAGCCAAAGCTACAGGGAACAGTTTGCGACCACAGCAGTCAAGGAGCTGTGGCACAAAGTGAGAACAACAACTAAAAGTGTTAACGAGGTGAAAAAGTGGGGGGTGACGCGGCTGACAAAAATAGGGGGAGGTGGTGGAGGCGGAGAACAAACGACAAGAGGAAGAAAGGACACAAAAGAGACAGGTGTGGTGGATATAGGTATTAGATGGAAGGTGTGACGGGGTGACGATGTGGAATGTTTAACAGCGGCGTTAATGAATCAGGGTCTGCTGCACGACGAGGGTGGCTCTGAGAGGAAGGTGAGCTAAGAGCTGTCAGGTCTTTGGATGTCCATTAGTGCAATAGAGAAGATTGGGTCAGTGTATTAGAACAGGCATTACCCTGAACTGCTAAAAAGCCTTCTTTAATCATGTCAAACAGACACTGCAAGCCACAAGGACTATTTATAGAAGCCCAGGTTATGTGCTGCAGGCAAAAGCATGCACAGACAAAACAAAATCTGTTTCTTTCTCCTGACGTCTCCTCTTCTCTCTGCACACATCACATCCTCGTAGCTCGTTGAGAAGCCTGACCTTTATGAAGTTGTAGCTCAAAAAAAAAGTTCCACAACACAGAGAGTGACAGCCAATCAACATATAATTAGACAAGTGAACGACACCATGATCAAAATGGCATCTTATACCGTGACAAAGTTTACACTGACGGCTGGCTTCTGTGACGGCTTTCGTCTCGGAAAAAAGATGCTTGTTATAAAGTAAGACACCAGCCGTCACCTACAGATATCGCACTAAAGACGATAAATGACAGCTGTAGCAGCATGTCGTATTTTTTACAGAAAAAAAATCCAACAGACAGGGACGCCGGCTAAATTCATACAACAGTAGCTCATCAGCTCAATGACCTGGCCCCTGGTAATAGTTGCCTTGTTAGCCCCCAAAGTCCCACAGAGTACATTGGTGTGACTCACCGGGTCTCTAGCTTGCTGCGCTAACACGGCGTAGGTGGATATCCTGCTGCACAGGCATTTGGTGTGGACAGCGGTTGACGTGAGCGTTTGGCAGCCTTCTGTGCCCCAGTTTTGTGCGCCAGCTTCCCTGGAGGTGGAGAGAAGGAGGAGAGGAGAGAGGGGGGGGCGTTGTTGTCACAAGGGACATAAACAGTGACTGTGAGACAAATACACACACAAAACCAACGTGACCACACACACCTTTAAGAAGATCCAACTCAAAGGGAGGGAACATTTCAGACACTCTTCGCCATCAAGTTCACAGAGTTCACCCATTCACTCTGTAGGATTAATATGCAGCGACCAGCGTTCACACCCACTGACAGGCTCTTTTACACCGCTGCCAATACAAGTCTGTGTCAACTCTCTTATTCTCAAGTCCTCTCCCTGTTTAGCACCCAAACACTTTCTTTCTCATCTTTCTTCTTTTCTTTTCTCCTCTTTTACCATCCCTTTTCTTGGAGACACATCCTCATAGTCTCGAGGCCTTGACGAATGAAAGGGGTGTTATCAGATAGCAGTTAACAAAAAAACAGTGTGCGGTAAGTGGTGGAGGAGCGTTATTCAGCGCTAAATGGTCCATTGCTTCAAACAGGAGTAAGAACGACCTCAGAATCTCATACAATAGAACCTTGTACTTTTTATTACTCTACATCTTTCCCTCCTTCTCTTTATTTCCCTCTAAATGCTTTTGATGGAAGGTTGAGTGCAGAGGTCAATCAATACATTTCAATCTGAACTAATTACCCTGGCACCCCACACTAGACATTAACCTCATGTTTAGCCTTAGGTATACTACTTCTTTCTCACTCACTTGAATGGTGGGTAGAAACTCCACGGCACATGTAAGCGCAGCTGTGTAGAGCTGTTCTGGAGGCTAGGGTTAGGTTGTTAGATTGACGGGTACAGAGGCATCAAGACTTAAGCACCCTGAAAACATATTTTCAATCAACTTCTCACCACGGGTAATGGGATTCAACATGAACACGCTGTTTTCTGGAGAAGTTACAGCAGTTTTTGATATTTCCCACTGTTTTGAAGTGACTTTGCTCAGTTTGAGAAGAAAAAAAAACAAGATGGTACACAATGCCATGCACCAATCAAGTCTGTGCAATAACTGAACACGAATCTGATGACATTTGTGAGTTCTTTGGTCACTGATCAAATCAGATCAAACCACACCACGCCTACACGGTCCTGATAAAACAGTTTGGAAAATTACTTCTGTCTGCTGACTCTGATGCGTTTTATCAGGTAGTCGTAGTTGTCTAAATCTTCTTTTGGTCTGCAATGATAAAGAATCTTTGCTTTTTATAAGTAGAATATTTTGGTTGTTTGTTCATTTTGCTCTTCCCTTCATACAGACTTGTAGAGCAGAAAAGGGTGAAATGTAATCATATTGCAGGCAGCACGGTGTACACTGTTTTTCACGCCTAATGCTTTAGTCGAGAACTTAATTACCTCCTCTCAGGCTAATGGCAATGAGTACTCTCAACAGCGTATGGAGAGAAAATTGTGTTATCTGTATAAGGACTTTGTTATATTAAGATCTGAATAAGAGTTGCAATCTTCAAATCACTCAATACAATGACAAATAGGTGTGCTTTCGTCTGGCAACATGTTGTTCAGCTGAGCACTGTTTACAGAGCTTTGGTGACAAATGCATTATAAGATAAGCTATTTGTGGTATTTATAGTCTCTTTGATTATGAGCATTTACTGTAGATAAAAACCAGGGACTGAGAATTGCCAAAAAAAATAATGAAAAATATGGAACAACTTTGTCGTGGTTGCCTAATGGACACATAAGAAGGCTACAGTATGTCCCAATTTGAAGGCCAAATGTATCACAGCAGTGAGACCAGGTTACGTCATTCTGCTACTGGGCAATGGAAGCTACTACAACAGGTGGATCTGCCCAACAGCCTGAATATTCTACTTTCACGTGTATGAGTGCACGTACATGTATCTAAACGGTGGACAGCAAAACTATTAAAACCACAGTCTTTTACAAAAAATGTTGTCTAGGTTAGGCAGATGTTTTGGTAACAATAGCAATGTCATGATAATAACAGGGGTAGATGGGAAAGCAATCGACCACAATTACGGAAGGCCAGTCCTTTGAAGAGCGTGTGTAACCGAAGGAAACCCATCAATATCACGCATCATATTGATGTGATTATATTGTATTTTCATCCTTTTTGTTTTTATAGGAATAAAAATGTATTTTTATTGGATGAGCTGGATTATTTTATCATACATCTGACACAAAGTGTGAAGATCTTTTCTTTGCAAACATTTTTTTTTTTGTTATTATTATATGTTCATTACCAACACATTCTGTTCTGTACTACACACTGTGCACACATTTTCTCAAGGCACTTTGTGAGTATGACAAACAAACTTACAATGTAGCTCAGTGATTTGCATATACTGTACTCTGAATGAACAATGAGTTATTTGTGCATCTCAACGACACAAAAAAACAAAGAACGTAGTCATTATGTCTTCTCTTCTTCTGTCAAACTGTTGAGACGTGTATGGACAACCTGTCAAAGACGGCGTGTTAACCACAGCATCGCGCTACACTTCACTCAAACACGATCAGTCAGTGTAATGACAAATGACAAAGAATGTATCAAGTGTATGTTTCAAAAGTATATCTGGGCATGGAGGAATGCACACATGCACACCAAACTAGATGAACTTGCACACACACACACACATACACATACACACAGAGTCAATTCATAATGTCAGTAATGAGATGTGAGTATAATTCCCTGATGATTATCATCTGAACAGTGACACTTCAAAGACTGAAGATCGGAAAACGAGTCACTGCAGTGTAGCTCCGAGACAGCTTGACAGGTAGCAACATGGTGCACAGCTTTGTGTGTTTGTGAGTGGGGGGGTCAGAGAGGGAGGGAGGGAGGGAGGGAGGGAGGAGGGGTAGGGAGAGCGACAGGAACAGAGGGAATGAGCGGATATGTGCACTTGTTACTTCTTATGAGGAAATCCTCCAAAGTGTGTTCACTTTGTGAGGTATTTTTAGTGTTTTTCGGCTTCTTTAAAAGAAGCCCCCGAAAAAACCGATACACGTGGGTTCCTGAGCTTATAATGGTTCATCTGAGCTAAAAATGAATAGAAAACATGTCAATGAGATGTACATGTAAAATCCCGACAGATGTCAAATTAAATATTTAAATGGCTTCACCGCATAAGTACAACATAGCCATGTGGACTGTTAGTGTTCATCCATTAATGATTGCATGTTGCATGGACAGACAGCGGGAAGTGTTATATACCAATTTATGCATGTTGGTTAATGGTTAACTTCACACACATGTGAAGGCGTGTGTGCCCCACTTCCTAACGCAGCCAGTTTGACAGCATGCGACAAAGACGCACACATATATCAAGTCTTCTGTGACAGTCTGGCAGCAAAGAGGAAGTTTGGGTGATGAGAAACTGTCTGACAGCTCACAACAGGGGGTCGCTGAAGATTACACCAACACGCCACGCACAAATGCACATCCTATATGACCTCTTTGCTTTTTGGCTGCAGAACTTCCAGCTTAATTGACTGCTGCCGCTCGTCTAGTTTATCTGGATTTGATCGTTGGTTTTGACTGCCTTCTAGCAAAAAAAAAAAGAAAAAAGGGTCAGCTTTGAATTTGCCTAATTCTTTTTTCACCCACAAAGGAAAAAAAACAAACCACTCCAGCTGCTACAGGGAACACACACTGCTGCCCCGCTGGGCTCATCGAAACATTAGATTATCAGTTGGGCTTAGCTTGTGAGGAAAGATTAAAAGGACATTGCTCCTGTTTTGCTTTTGTTATAGCGTTTGAATGAGCCTGGAGCTGCTAGCGACTCCTCTTATCATGGCAAACAGGTACCAGATGTACAAACAGGTGCACATATCAGTATGGTTGGTTTATAGGCTACGGACCCCAAACGTATACTGCAAAGATATCAAGCTGGCATTAAAAAAAAAGAAAAAGTAAAGTGTAAATATACATAGCTTCATATGGTTTCCTCATGTATTGATAATCATCACATCTGTTGTTTAGTCTGGATTTCAACAAATAAAGTTTTATCAAAAGGGTGTTTAAGTTTAAGTTTGCAGAGATAGTTATCCCTCAGTGCAGTGAACAGATTAATCTATAGCTCAACAAGTGGCACTGTGAGGCTTCACTGAGGCAATGAGGCATGCTAGGATCATCTGAATGATTTTATCACATTTATAAGGTGTAATGCTCATCAACTAGTGTGTTCTGTTGTTGTCATCAGTGTGTGACAATGTGCAACTTTGCTGTGTTTATAAATGGATAAATTGACAACTTTAATGAACCATGCCTGAATTATGAACCGCACACCTCATTTTCTATGTTTAATGATAACATTCTAATTGATGTGATTTCAATTACTGCTCGATTTCTGTTCATTTTCTTCTTGATGACTTCACGTTTTAAACAAGTGTGGCTCAGTAAAAACTCCACTTCAGCCCGGTATTTTACACACTTCTCAATAATTATTAAACTCATGATACAGTATAAGGTCAGCTGAAGGTGACATGTTTGAACAAAATGTCATGGTACTCAGCCCAGTAGCTGTAGCTGAGACATTTCACTGCAGATTTTTTTTAATGCAGATGTCAACAGCATGGTGATGCCGAAGGAGAAGCATCCTAGTATTTCTGTCAGTGGTGGATTGAGCAACCAACTGACTGCCATCCCTACAGCCTCATTGTTTGCATGACTAAAGATAAATTGCTGTCCAATTTTCTCCATAAATGCTTGTTAAATGACGTAGCTGCTGTTAAGAAAAATAGGAAAAACTCTTTCCAAACAACAGGGTAAATTGACCTTTTATATCCGCACAGAAAAAAAATGGTGCCAATTCTTGACTGAAAGGGCAGCACTATGAAAGCCAATTGCCCCTCTGTTAAATAACAAAAAAAGGTTAAACATGCTTTGAATTTTGAAAACTAAAAAGGCTTGATGTCAAGTTTTCAAGCAAGTCACATCTGCCTGGCACACTGAGCAATGTTTCATCTTTTGCAGGAAAAAAATACACAATCTGCATTTTACACTTAATGTGAGCACATTTGTCTCACTCTTCTCACTGTCTAGTAACTGCATTTAACATCAGAAATGTTGTTCTACATAGTAGCTGTCACTGATGTAATAAAGATTAACATCATCAGCATTAGCTACTGGCAAATGCTGTCAAAACTGATTCACAAGATGACTGTGGCCAAAAAATATAGTTTTGCCCATATATAAAAAAAGTTCTTTTTTCCAAAATCAGTTATCTTCTTCTCTATCTTCTTTTCTTTAAAAATGACATACAACAACCACAAAATCACAAATAACCCAAAATTAATATAGAAAAATTTCTATTTGATATTAGCTAACTGTATGCCCTGTGTCCATTAGTCAGCTCCTCGTTGCTCATTTCCCGCTGAGTGTGCCGTCAAATATGTCCACAATATTTGCCTTTGTGTCATCAGTGAACGGAAGTGCAAACACGTACAGGCATGACACAGGAGGATAAAATTAAAATGCGGAAGAGGAGAGCAAAATGCAAAGAGACACAGAAGGCACTGAGGGATAGCAAAAGAATGTAAATCCCAGGAACCTGTGTGTTATTTTCGAGAGAATTATTTTTAAAATACATGTATGTTGAAGCAGAGTGTATGACCAGTGTTTTGTTTTTTTCTTAAAAACTTAGAGTATAGTCATTGTCCAATACAGACAGCTGATGACACATACAGCAAAACAGAGAGTTAATTCGTTATAAATAGGAGTAGGGAGGAAGCAGAGGGCTTGTTGTTACAGAAAAAAAAGCTTTTATGTATCACAGAGGTTACTGTACGTGGCCTTGAGAAGACATGCAGATACCAATGTGTCATCATCACACAGCAGAGTCCTCGTGCTGCATTAAGAATTAACACATACTATATCTGTATGTTTTGTTATTTACACTGTAAACCGTAGTGTGTAGTGCATCAGTACCTTAGCTAGTTGTCATATATGACAGTGGCTCCCTGCATCTTGTTTGGCAGAAAACTATTTCCTGTGATTCTTTAGAAACATTAACAAATGCTAGGACATCAATGTGCCCTCCCTCCCCTCAGGTGTTTTCACTTAACTCATAGCAGTAAAGCCACAGGTGTAAATAATCAAATTAACGAGGGCCGAGTTCCACTTAGTTGCGTCAGTTCCAGGTTCCTGGTATTGTGCACATGATGTCACACTATCATGATTTAGTGGGACACTTAAAGAACAGAGCCACAGCTACTGTAATGCCATTAGAGACACCTGTGATTTCCCTAAAAGGTCACTACTGACATTATGTCTCCATTTATGTTTAACCTTTCACCTTTCACCTTTGCAAAGGTCAAATGGGCAAAAATAACTGAAAGGGCCACCAAGCACCGATCATCTGTTTTCAATGACTCCCAATAATGTTAGACCTTTCCTAGTGCACTCTGGAGTCGAGCAGATTCAAATTGGACAATTCAAAATGTCTTAAAATCATGCCACAATTTGTTTGTAGTTTACTGTACGGGAGGGCACTGAGGTTAGGACATCCTGAGATCTTGGCCCAGCTGTCTGTCACTATGTCAAAAGCAACATCCTGTGTTTTAATCTGCCTGTGGAATTGTCATGTGTTGTCTCTTAATCTGTCTCTCCCTGTATTTCCTAAAGCTCAATATTACTGTACATTTGTAACAAGCAAGGTAAATCATCACCATATTTTTACCGTTATTTAATTGTGATTTTTACATTTAAATCTTTATTTTTGCATTTTCTCCATATCCAGTTATTAAATTATTGAGGTTTTCTGACAAATTCCTCAATTATTTCCACACTGAAGACTCACAAGACTAAACTGAGAACATCCAAGTGTGTGCTATGCATATGTAGTGTGTCATTTGCCAGAGCGCTTAAGGGGAATCTGAAGGCCAAGTGGGGTAAGTTTTGATCCAGTTTTTAAACATTTATGTGTGAGATCCAACACTTTCTTTTTTACTTGTTATTACTGAGTCCACATCAGACATTTGAGAGACAGACCATCTTACCATTTTATGGAGCATGTATTTTTACTCTGAGCATATTGAATGTGTCTGATTATGTCAAACGTCAGATTTAAAGAACCAATTCAGTGGTGATGGGTTTCCCATTCAACATAGGCAGTGAATATTGGCCTTTCACTCCCAATACATCTCAGAGGCACTGAAGCAAATCTTCACGTGACATAAATCATGTGTACTCACTCAACCCTCCATATCGGCTATTATGAAGCATTGACCAGCACACATTTACACTGTGCTGTTTGCCACAATGTTGGCCCATGTTTGAATTTCAGTGACTTTGTGTGTGTCCACATGCATAAATGTATTTGACCCAGATATTAACTCTGTAGGAACTAAGCTTTCCTCTCCTCCACTGACTGATGTAAAGACGAGTCTTATAACCGCAAGACACACACTGTGAGATTATCTGAAGCTTGCCGCGATGTTTATGTGCAAGACTGTACAGCTTATGTTTCTAAATGTTATTTCAGTGGCAGTAAACCAAACACGAAATACTTTTTCCTTGATCTGAGCTGCATGTATATGGAATGATGCAGGGAATGGACACAAAGACAAATCTCTTGATGCATCAATATAGTATATATATAAAAAAAGTAATGGAGGAAGCCATCACAGGCTCAAAGAGACGACCACCAGCGAGAAATTGTTCCTATAGGACAGCACACGATGTTTATGACAGCATTATTCCTATGGTTGATAGTTATTGACTTGAATTCTTAACTTTATATGCACATTTGCATATATCTATGATACAGACAACAACTGGACAGGCCTTGGATTATGAGACTTGTCATTCCCTTGGTTCATGTCATGTGAGGTTGTCACACAAAACCCTCCCCGCTTCTTCCCTTATTTTCGTGCGAGTCAGATGCTTTGTCATTGACCTCCACTGGCCCAATCTGCTCTCTACCATGGCCACGGGCTAATTTATAAGCTTCTTTCCCGGGATTATCTTTCTTCCTGGTGTGCGAGCTAGTGAGCGAACGGCAAAAGCAGAGATACAGGTTTCGGGCACAGCCATAAATAGCCTGCCGTTCTGACTGCCTGCATTCTGTGTTAACATGGACATGCCACATAGCTCTGAAGAAAATTGTTCCAGAGGGAATGGATTATTAGTTCTAAGTCAGAGGGGAAAAAGTATGTCTATATATTTTGTGTACAGATTTTCATATGCTGTATCTCGTAGCAAATATAGAGGATTTATGAGAAAAATTTTCAAAGAATCTTGCCAGGGGCTCAACCGGGACACATAAGGCCAAAGGGGCAACTCTGAGTCTCACAAAGCACTAACACCATGCCTTTTCAGTCTATGTCCAGCAGCACAAAAGCAAAGAGGGCAGTGTGCAAGTCAACAAGATAAGCACAAGGCAAATGCTTGACTTAACATTAGGTTGCACATGTACAGTCCCTCATTTCCAGTGCAAAATAATTTAGCATACAAAGCCATGAAATGACCTAGTATAGATTTTAAGGGGGTGTAGATGTTACTTACCAAGTGGCTCTTCAAAGCTACTGATCCCAGGGTCAAAACTCAGTGTATTCCAACCGCCAACCAAGAACAAGTCTTCTTCTTCAGGGCTTCTAATCTAAACTTATAATACTAGTAACAACAACTTCATTGCTGTTTAAGACGTTGCCCTAGCATCAGATGTAATGGCTGTCCCTGGCCAAATGGTAAGACAAAGTGCTCCATTATACCTTCAATGGTCACATGATGATGCCATTAACAAAAAGTTAGAAAATAAAAATCATCCTCAAAATAAAAAGTTCCGACTGGATTTACTTTACCTCATCAGCCAAACTAAAAAGTAGAACAAAGTGCAAGCGGCCAACAGTCATCCACGATGTCCAGTTACAAGAAGAAATCATAGCTTAAGTTCTGACTTTACATGGTACGTAGAACTGATGAACATGTCACAGCCACTGTCCTCAACATGAAGTCAAACATAATGCACTGAGAATCGAAGCCTCCATGTTAACACGGTCTCTAAGGACTATTGTGATAGCTGGGGAAATGAGCTAAGAGCCTGTCCACCGTCTGTAACGCCCAGTGGAGGCAGAGCCCACGTAAGCCCTACTGGCCGACTCCCTCTTACTGCTTTGACTCGCTGTTTGACACGGTCTTGATCCCTTCTGCTCTGTCAGATGGAAAAGTGGAGCAAGCCCTATCAGCCCTACATCCCATCCCCTCCTCCTGGTGTCTACGCTGTTAAGTGTGTTAGTCTGTGTGTGCGTGTGTGCATGTGCACGTGTTACTGCATAAGTGTTGTGCCTGCCTGTGAAAGTGGGAAATGAATACAACTCATTTCAGATGGAAAGATAAAAAGATGGTAAACCTACTTTTTTCACAACAAATTGCAAATGTCAATATTTGCATTTTAGTGTTTACTGTTAAAAACATGTTCACTGGTCAGATCACTTGTATGATTAGTCATACATGTAAGTACAGTAATTACAATCTGTGAGATGCTGCACAATTCTGGGCTATTAGATTTAACCAAATGAATTATTATTATTGCCATCCATTTTCAACACCTATTCATTGTGCACAAGGTTGCAGTGTGCTGAATCCTCCCAGAATGCACCCAGCAAGAGTCGGGTCACACGACAACACATGCAGACACAAACACATTTATTAATGGGTAAATTAGATTGACCCGCCTGCTGTGAGGTGATTGTGGTAACCTGAGCCATGGCGCTGCTCTATTTATACTATAAATTAAAATGTGGACATGCTGAGGGTGGTCTGCTGATAGATATTAAAGCTCAACAAAATCAATACATGCAATAATGCTGCATCTACAAACCAAGACATTGTACTAAAAGTATGAAAAGGAAAAACATCTGGGGCTGTGGAGTAAGGAAGACGTGAGTTTATCAGACCCAACTCCTCTCTGGATGAGGCTAGTAGCCTGAGGCTACATTAGCTGTTACTTGCATAACACAAAAACACTTTGACTGAACTGTCAGAGGCCAAAATGTATTGTGGGTAATGCAGATGCCAGATTTGGACAAGGAGGAAGATTAAAAAAGTACAATGTCTCTGCTTATAAAAAAAAAACGACAACAATAAAAACAGTCCTTTGTGAGTCAGCCTTTGTTATACAAGTGCAATGTTGAATCAGTGCAGTAGTTTTTTGTTTTTTTCCTAGCAGAAGAC
Organism: Decapterus maruadsi; assembly: GCA_030347415.2. Taxonomy (NCBI): domain Eukaryota; kingdom Metazoa; phylum Chordata; class Actinopteri; order Carangiformes; family Carangidae; genus Decapterus; species Decapterus maruadsi. The sequence continues at coordinate 8,453,079 of CM064897.1, forward strand.
ATCTTACAACAAGCAAGTGAAGTGTTAGGTATCCAAAAAGGATAAACAACACAAATTTATTTATCCATCCAGGAGATTAATGGGTGGCATCACAGTGCCAATATGAAAATGGAATAGTGTCATACTTGGCTGAGGTCAGAACGTGCTGCTGTGATTTTTTTTGTAAAAAAAAAATAAAAAAAATAATGTGATTACATTTTGGCCAGATTTGTATCCAGCTAGATTTTTGGCAGCATGAGGATTATACCTTTGACTTTTTACTTCATTTAAAGTTGAGACCTGTCTGTGCCAACGCTGATAGTGCTGCCAGATCAGTCTGAGCCCAAAGCAAGCCTCAATCTACCGTGTCAGATTGAGGATGTTAGAGCTTCTTGTGCTGCACACCAGGCCATTATTGGTGGTGGAGCTGGGCGGCTATAAGGGAGGGGGCAGGGTGGGGGGGGTGCCTGGGTCTTTAACCACTGATCCCCGATCAAACCGAAGACCACTGGGGATTAGGAATAGGATTAAGTGACCCTCAGCTCTTCACAAGCTTACTGTCATCCATCCATCTAAAGTGTATATTACATTCATCTAAATAAACATCTAAGTACTGGGTCATATTTTTAAACATGCTTAAAAATGAGATTGCTTAGTCCTCTGCCTATGATGGAGCATTACTTAAGCTTTGTCATTTGTATTTAAGTATGTTTCTTCTCTGCTTATTAAAAATGGAATGTGAAATGTCTGAGTGATCCCTAAATCCATGCTTGCGTAGGCTAGTATAATGTCTGTTTCAGACGCACGCAGGCAGTTTGTTCTGATTGAAAAAGCAGCCGTTACAGTATAGAATCTGTGCAGTACATCTGGGAGTGGTGTGCATGCACTCTAATGGAGGCAAAGTAATCTGTAATTCAACAGATATAAGATAAGTGCTCCACGGTTCAGTGTATGAGTGTGCCTGTGTGTGTGTCTATATACAGTATATATGTATATATGTTAGTAGCGTATCAGGCAATATCCAGTGGAGCTGCAGTGAGGGTCAAAGCACAGAGATGCCAAAGGCAAGGTCGGCAACTGCATACGGTAGTAAAAAGAAGCTGAACGCCCATCATCATCTCCATCTCCCATGGAGGAGAGAGAAAGTTAGTGAGGCAGCATATGAGACAGAGTTTGGAGAAAGAACCCAATGAGGAGAAGCGACAACAACAACATTGGTTATTCATGTCTCATCTCAGTGCTCTGTATACCTCCAAACATAATCAGAAAAATTTGTCCATTTTACCCATAAATAGGCTCCTTTGCCTCCACTAACCTGAGCTCCCATTTTTCGAAGCCTGTAAAACTTTTATGAGAGCTAAACATAACAGTATCTATTTGAGCCGGCGAGGCAAATGAAAACAGGTTGAGAGTAGGTTGAGGAGAAAGGCACATGGGGGAAGACAGGGAGGGATGACGAGCACTACGAATTGGGTGGGCAGATGGTGCCGACATATGGGCCTGTTAGGGGCAAAATAAATAAATAAACACTCACACATAAATACTGAGATGAACTGTGAGCGCCACAAACTGTTGGCCAACTTAGCCAGCTGAGAGAGCGCACAAATAGGAGAAAGATACCATTGAAATTGCTTGCAGATTTGTAAATAGACCACCACTGCTGAAAAGTGTGTGCGCATACGCAATTGTGATGGTGATGATAGGCTATAGAAATGTGAGCCTTCATTTTCAAGTAAGTATACATTATGCGCTATAGCAACTCAGAGGGGAAAGATACACATAGATTCCGTGATCTAATTTCCTCATGTGGATGCATCTGTGTGCACTAAAAATAATCTCCAGGTACAGGTTAGAGAGCGACAAAGTTATTTTCCCCCATCTCTGAGCTGAACATCTTTTCTTCTGCTGTCTGCTTCAGCAGCTGCCGTGTTTGCCCTCCCTCCGCATTGCTATCTATACATTCTCCACCTCTCGTCTGCCTTCTGCTCAACCTCAAAGCCCGTGGCTCAGTTAGAGAGACAGCCAGGTTTAGAGAGGTGATATCCTCCAGCAAACAAACGGCTGCTTTGTACAAGATGTTCCCTGCCCGCATCACCTGCTCGCTTCCACCCAGCTCCAGCCTCCGAGATCTACTGCCCGGCCGGCACAGACGAGCAAATGGAGGAGGGCTGAAATACAGATGCCACGCAGTCAGTGTACTGTATATATACATGTTATTTTTGGTCCCTGCGTGGGCGTCTATACGGTATGTGCTCTATATGATGCACAGATGTTTGCGTTCATGTACATAAATTCTACATGGTAGCATCAGATTATGGAACTAATACTCTTTTTTTCTCAGTCTCACACCTTTTCCTCGCATCATCTGTGCACCAAAGGAGCATGTTTTTGATCACTCACAGCTGTTTACACACAGAGCAGGAATAGCAATAACAGCAGTAATATGGGACCCAAATCATCAGGCGGCTTCTGGGATTAAAATTGGAGCATTTTTGTGCTGTTGGCATCAGCCTTCGCCTCCATGCTATCAAAAGAATTCTGATTGCATATTAAATTGAATGTGGTTATTTCTAATTTTGACATATGTTTTGGTCACTGTGTTTACATATCCGCATGTAGTCCCGTCTGTGTGTGTCTGTAAACATATTATTACCTAATCCCTAGCAAATATATTTGGATGTTTACCCATTTTCCTCTCTGTGTGAGTATTTTTGGTTGATAGACAGTGCCGCCACCTTGTCACTTTATATTCTGTTTGGCTTCCTGCCCTCGTAATGTCTACGAATTTAATTTGATTGCAGCTGTAATCTGCCGGCTACTTAATTGACTTTGCTGAGCTTTGTGTCGCTGCTACCTTGATGGAGGAGGGTAGTTTGATAAGTTACTTTGTCTTATCCTCTCTGTGTGAACCCACACTCCCACACTGTGTGCTTTGGTCTCTGGAGAGTCCTCCTCAAGAACTCGGTGAACTGATGTGATCTCGAGGGAAAGGCTGAGCTAACCAGAATTTTGCTGTCATCTGTCTTGTTGTCAAAGCAGACAGGGAGGTATGCTGTGATGGCCCCCTGACAAATTCAATTCTTATTAAAAGCCATTTGCTCTGACGAAGCATCATCTGTCAAATCTGTCTGCTAAAAGCTTTTTGGAGCTTTTAATGGCATCACAGGGTCGTCATCACCAGATGAATTTGAGGCTGTTGTCATGGAAGTGTGCATGACTGAACTGTCAAACACAACTTTAAAGCCAACACAGGCACGAAGTTCTGAAAAGTGTTTGGAGCATCATCTGCTAATGGCGACCATGGGATGTGGCTAAAAGCTCCAAAACAAGAAAGTGGAGGTAACCTTGAGGAAGAGTGGGCAATTAACCGAAAAAGCATCAAGTAGAACCTACATTTAGTTTGCAACCTCTTACGCTCACGTGCCTTCACAAGATTATAATAACGTCAGTCTGCATCCACTCTAAAAGAAGATGGTGATATCGATGAGATGAGTAAACCTTAGTCTTCAACCCAAGCAGCCGGGTTAGTATGTATCAGTCGGGCACAGTCAGAGCACACACAAATCATGCAAATACCACAGAAACACTAGTTCAGCACGCTAATAGCACCACTTTCTTAAATCACTTCCCCCAAAAAACACATTACGAAAGAGAGAGACCCAGTGCTAAAGTAATCTTAATCTTGGTAAAAACTTAGAAATCATACAGTCCAGCCCTAGGCTTGAGGAATCGAGGGTATTTGAGTTGTTGTGCCCACTGTGCTCTCAAGAATCTGCTTTGAGTTTTTCAAAAACAAAACCGCAACACTAACCAAGTGACATGCTCACCACCAACACTAACTCCACACTCATGAATTCTGGGCAGTTAAACGTTGTCACACTTGCTCAGCCACTGTATATTACCTCCAAATAAAATGCATATAACTATTTTTATAGGACAGTGGGTTGCATTTGTTCAGTTACGCTCCCATGGGTTGAAGACATGGGCCATTAAGAGCAGTTTACGATAGTGAGAGCACAATCAGACCATGACCTAAATCTAGCCCCTGATGTAATGGTACTGAACGAGTTTGAGTTGGTTATTGACAAACAGAGTAATCACTATGTGGGTTAATGGTTATAATTGTATGATCGATTGTGCTGGTTTACATTTGTTCGCTTGGTGGTCCACCATACAGAGCAAACAATGTGAGCGTGTCAGTGGCCTACATAGACGAACAAGAGAAAACCCATCAACTAGAAACTAAGGCTTCAGGTCATCAGTGACATAGAAATGGACCATTCAGGTTTGAACAGTCAGTAGAATACAGAATTGAACAACAATATAAAAGCTCCAGCACTCAGAGATTGTGTGTGACTCTACTTTGGAGCGATTAGGAACACAGAGAGAATAGTGTTTGTTCTCATTGGCTGATTTAATTAATACTAACACAGGGAACTTCATTAGACTGTTTTCAGTTCATTAATAAAATGAATCTGACTGGGCATGAGCACAAACATGATCTGCATCTATAAACACAAACACCGACACACATACACATTACTGCACTACACACACACTCTCACGTGCATACGAGTATCAGAATTATTCAGGGAAACTTACGGGTTGCCATAGTCCCAGACAACGCACTGAGGATCTGATGTACCCTGCAAGATACAGGGGAGGGGAGAAGGGGTGGGTGGGGGGGAGAGAGAAGATAAGCTGTTATTGCCAGTCGAGAGGAGAGTGAGTGAGAGGGAGAGGAGACAGAGTAGCTCATTGCCAGAGGAGAAAGAGTGATGCTGCATGGGCGATGGAGAGAGGTAAACAGACAACGAAAGAGAGGGATTGAGACAGACAGTGGGAGGGAGGGATGGAGAAAGAGCCATTGTCAGGGGATTGAGCAGCAAATAGATGCTGCTGCTGCAGAAACAGAGAAGGTGTGGAGACAAAAAAAAGAAAAAGAAAAACCATTTCATGAACGGTAATACAGAGCAGGTCGGGGTCCTGTTCTTTACTTTAACCCAACTGCAGTGGAAAGTTATAAGTAACAGAAAAGTACGTAAACTATGACGTATTAAAATGTATTTAGGTGTAATAATTATTTATTATTACTCGCCTTTTCGTTGTGCATTCAATTACCACCCCTATCTTTAAACATCCTGGTTGTGTTGAAGGAATTGATTCAAACATGTAAGAAAAAAAAAAAGGCATGTAATCTTTTAAAGGCGGCTTAACGCTGGTGATTTCAGTGCAGTCTTAATTCATTGACCCATTGAGACCAAAAGCCACTGACAAGGGTCGACTAGCAGGTGAATCATCTGGTAATCAAAGCTCAGCGATGCATAGTAGCGAAGTAAGACCCGCCATGACTCAATTGGTGAATCAATGGAAGGATCGATATCTTTAACTGACTCATCACAACTTGTTCCACTGGTGATCCTCAGTGATCTTGCCTGCGCCCATTCAACCTGTATGCCTCATTTAGCCCAGGACTGGATTAGAATTGGTTTTTAGTGAACCTTTTGTGGGTCCCTGATCTGGATCAAAGGGTATTTTCCTTTCGTTCATTTGTAAATCTAAATAATTGAAAGACCCCAATTGGTGTCTTTCAGCTCAGAATGATAAACGGACCAATACACCTTCCAGGTCCTTTAGAGTGCGAGTGATCAAGATCTCTATTAACTGCCCATGTGTGGGATGCAATTCTTCTACTGTGCTGGTGCAGAGGAGTCTGTTGGTCCTTCCTCACTCTTACATCAAGCACTTTGCCTTTGAGCTCCCCCTTATGGCAAAGGAGATTATAGCAGTAATTCCACAGGCAGATTGTTCTGTCCAGTATAAAAGATTTTGTCCACTGTAAGATGAGAGGATTTGATGAAATAATATTATCTTGACTGAAGAGCAAAAGGAAAGTTTTCTGAATATCAACAGTGTTTTAAGTAAAAGGAGAGAAAGAGATCTGATCCACACTGTGAGGATTTATTTCTCACAGGCAAGGTCACCTCCTGAACAGTTCATAACTGATCTCCCATGAATTAGTGAATGGAGTGTGTCTCTTCATAGCGAGAATCAAGAGGACGGGGTGATGCAAGGTTTACACACTGGATCAAAGGCTACCTGACACAGATTGATGGATGACAGCGCTTTGTTCTTGCTTCACATGCAGAACTCTGTCACCAACATTAGATGTCCCTGGGCATGCATTAGCGTGGTGTGCTCTGTTAGCATTCAGCTATCAATCAGCGGGCATCATGCTGACTGTATGCTACAGCGGGACTGACATCCACGTACTCCCACAATGTCTGTCTCCTCTTTAGTGCCGATATGTTGCATAATGACAGCGTCTGCTCGACTGATGCCTCCCTCTCAAAGGGAGCAACGTGTGTCTGATTCTAACAGCTGCATTTATGGACGGTAATAATGGAGTCTAGTGTAACGACTCTGTCTGTTTCCTTTCTCTCTCAAATGGGACAGCCATTTTCTACGAGGTAAGCACACAGAGTGGTCATTTGTTGGTAAAAGCGCTTGGTGCATATTGGCTGTGAATATGCTAAGCTAATCAGATGAAAGGAGCTATTGTTAGAGAATGAGACCACGCTGATTCAGGGAGTCTTAAAAGCCTTCCATTTCATATCAAAGATTATAGATTCAGAAAATGAAATGGAGCAACCTGGAGGATGTTTTTCCGATTGATCAAAGTAAACAAGATTACAGTGAAATCACCCGAAAGGCTTACGGGTGATGTTTATAAAGCTAACCACAGCTGCTTTTCCTAATCAAAAAGGCTAGATGAAGGATAGAGGAGGAGGGGTAACTGTTGGCATTTGGTCCACTGATCTACACGGGGCCTCCTGCTTCTTACTTCCCATTGAAAGCACACACAAATGAACACAATTTGACACCAGGGAAATACATGGGGGTCTGACTGGAGCAGATGTCTTCACAGTGAAGACATGACCACGTACAGAGAACCCACTTTCTTGCCTGCTTTGGTGCTCGTCTGCTGCAGGAGATCAGCATTTTCTTATGGAAGTTCTGGCTTGTGCAGAAGCTTGATGCTGCGTTTGAAGTGTGAATTTTCCACTGTTGTCTGGCAGTATTGGTAAGAAGTTTCAACAGAGGCAAAGATCAATACCTATCTATCAATTATGAACTTGGTGAACTGTTGGTTATCTTAGCCTAGCTGAAAACAGCAGTAACCCATGGCTTGGTTTTATTTTTCCATTTTTTGCCTTTTATGTTGCTCCTGGGAGTTCTTTAAACCCATATTGATTTTATGTTGCAATAATGTTAATGCCTTTCTATGACTAAAATCAGAAGTGCAGGTAAGATTTCAAATTACATGATTATGCTAATCACTTGAGCCTTCAGCAGGTATGTAATTCCAATTGTATGACTGAGTGTAGTTTGAATTAATTTACTACATCACTCAACTTAAAAAAGCCATATTCCTCCAGGTGGTAGATATGTATGTGTGAGTATGGCTCCCTTCCCTAGACTTCCCTAGAACCTGAACCTGTGTTACAAACGGAAGAAATTAGTTTTTAAGAAAGACACAATTTTGATTATATTGGAAATGCCTACAGTAACCCTTTCTGGGTGGAGTTGGGATTCCTTGGTCTCTGCTGCATCAAGTTTGTATCATTTTTCACAGATTTTAGATCATATGAATGTGAATGCCTACAAATTATAAAATAATAGCTATTCCAAATGGTTGGAGTAGCCCTTTAACAGGAGTGAAATGGCCTCGGCATCACTGGTCAAGGGTATTCATCCAGTATGTGCATCTGCCCTCCACAGACTGTCCTAGCCCTGTGCTGCACCATGTGCCAGAGAAGCGTCTGTCCTCAGCGGGAGCCTCCGGTTAGTAGTACAGGGCAGCATGCTGGGATCAGCATTAAGACATCATCCTCTAAACAGAGGGTGTGCAACCTGCGGTACCTCTGCTTTGCCAAAAGCATTAAAAAGCAGAATAATAGGAGGATAAAAGATAGAGGCATATAAAAGAAAAGCCATAATTATGTAATGAATCAACGTTTTAAAGCGGAGAGATGGAGTGGTGGGGGACGGAGAACTGAATACAAAGTCCTCTTAATGAAACACTGTGCAATAATTTTGACCCTAAGGTCCCGCTTGACACAGCAAGAGACTGATTTTATCGAAAGATTTTAGTATAGGTGTGTATGTGTGCGTTTGTGCTGTCTGGAGACGACCATTAAATATTCAAGATTATTTTCAAAACTGTGACCACCTTTACACAGAAGAATAGCTAATGAAACCCACATCTTATTGAGGTCGTGAAGAGTGCCTCTCATTAAACTTGCACATTGTCCTTTCCACTGAAGACACCCCACCCGAGTCGTTTATAATAACACACTCCTCTGTAATATAAACTGAATAAGCACCAGGAGACACAGCGATATAAAGAAGTCAAAAAGGTCTACTCTTATTCAGGCAATTCACTGAGCACCATGGTGCTTTACAGCATGCAGCGCTCTCTCTTTCATCTGATCCCAGGAAACGTGGGTCAGCAGGGAGAGGAAGGATCCTTTAAAGCTTTAAAACACATTTATTTTTGTGGCCGACGCTTGTTCAATATGAGTGTATGATAAAAAAGTGCAAAGCCTTGCATCGGAAAGTGCTTCATATGGAATAATTAACATTTTGTTGCATGTAAATATTTAATATTAATGGGAAAACAAAATGATTTTTCTGGTGGTTAGAGTTTACTCTGAATGAATCTGCAGCGGTTGAGAAAGTTTAGATGAGGAGAAAAAGAAACTGTGATAATCCCCATCAAATTCACCATGTGGGAAATGATCCAGACCTTGAAGTTTTGCAACATGTCACGATCACTGAACATGAAGAGATTTTAACTGCCCACCAGCTGTTTGGCCAGTTAAAAACACTCACACATAAAAGCAATGTTGTTGTCATGGCAGGGTATTTTTTTCTTTTTTTTTAAACGTACATTCAAAAGCGGTGACAGCTCCACCACCACCATGGGCTCGCTGGGTTGTGGCTCCGGTCGCACTGTCACCGTCAGGATCTTGGAGTTGATCACCTGAGGCGGACTAGAAAGACACAAACACACAGACATTTGATTTTCAGAGAAATGCACTGCACATTCAACCATGGTTTAAATTGCCTTTTTGAGTTGGAGCAATAACGTATATACACTCAAGAACAGACATACACGTCCTCTCCTCGCTTTTGAGGGTTTCTGTGTGTCCGCAGAAATAAATAAATAAATACATAAATAAATAAACATATAAATAAAAGGCTGATGAGAGAGGGAGAGAGCCAAAGAGAGTGGCTGAGTAAAAACAGAACACTGGACCTATTAACATTCAGCAGAGCTACAGGGAGAAAAGGGTTTTAACAGATCCGGCTCATCCACAACCAAGAGCACTGACCTGAATAAAAGGGCCCAGGGCCAGCACACACACCATATCACAGTGGCCTTTTGACAACCCCCTGATTTCCCCCCATCCTTGATTTTTTCCCCTAAGTTCTATGTAAGTTTCAGGACCCATTAAGTCCATACCCATCCCAGGCCAACTCCAAAAATACAGTGACAATGCAAAAGAAAAAGGGGAGGCATCTAGGGAAATGTACATTTTTGGAGATGAAATACATTTGTCTGATAACTAAGCAGACACGAAGGGAGGAGAAAGGCAATAGAGACATTATGAGACAGAAGACAGATGGAGAAGTAGGAATTAGATAGCGGGAGGAAGCTGCAGAAGAAAGGGCACAGAAATAGAAAGATCGTGATAATGGAAACTAAAAAAACAAAGTAAAAGCAACCACATGAAAGATGTAAGCCGAAAGTTGCCTGAAAGAGTTTTTTAAAGAGTTTCAGAAAGGCACAAAAGAAGAAAAGGATACTTAAATCATGGATATTAGGACTACTCACGTTGGCATAGGTAAGATGACGTCCAATGTCCGGTACAGGATGGCTCCAATGACATAGTACATTGTTGACTCAGAGTCCGCCTCCGTCTCTGAAACACAGACAAGTGGACAATAGATCAGCCCAGTCTGACAACGTGGATCACTCTCAAAATCACCTTCAAACTCAAATTTGCAGTGCAACCATCTGTCCCTCTGTCCTTTTGTTCATCTGGAGAAACATTTTCAGTTCTACATACTGTAAGAAATACTAAGCCAATTTAGCAATTTTCACTAAAAGACAAAGAGAAAGTTTAATGAACTCCTTTGCAGGGTAGATAAAATACAATATGAGGAAGAATTCTGTGTTTTAAACAGCAAATTAAAATTGTTTATACATAAGTCTGAAAGTTGGAGGAATCTGGGAAGGTTAACTAAATGGCCACATTTCTCCATACAGTATTATCTGCGATAGAGTGATGAGTTATGATATTTTGGATTGATCACATATGAGCTAACATTTGCTGACCACTGCATAATTTGGAAATTCATATACTACGTACAAGATCCATTAGCTGGTGAGGCAGACAACCTGCAAATCCAGCTTGGTTTATATTTACTCTTAAGCTGTCGCTGACAAATGCTCTGCTCACTACATCAAAATGAGAGAAGTTAGTAAATTCAAGCACATTCGCCAAGCGTATGACAGCTACATATTCCATCCTCTGACTAATTATACTTCCGAGTGGAAAACGTAGCATTAATTCAGGTGAAAGATCCTGATGTCACACATTGTGTGGGTGCAGACAGTGTTTGTGTGAATTTGTTTCACTTTTAGTAGATAGCAGCTCACCTATTGCTCAGTCAGACCTCATGCAGCGCCCTCCTTTTTAAAGCATCACTCAAAGGGGTAATTAACTTCAGGAAAATGAAGCAAAAGTGAAAGTGTTCCAGCCCTCTTTGTCCCTCAATGTCCTTCACTCATTCCCCTTGTTTCCAGTCCCCTTTGTTTCTTTCCTCCTCCTCATCGTTGCTCTCTCATCCCCCTCTGTTGTTGTTGCTATTCTCCAAACCACTTTTCAACTCTTCCACCATTTTTTAACACTTCTATTTTTCTGTACAAGCGCTTGCCTTCCATCTCTCCCTTCAGGGTTCTTTTGACAAGAAGAGCAGGGGCTCCCAAGGAGACGTAGCGTCCCCCTGTAAATGTCACTTTGTCTCAAGTGAGGGAGGCAGAAAGGAAGCGGAGGGGGAAAGTAAGAGGGAAAGAGTTCATGTTGAGAGATGCCACTCCCTCCTTTGCCCTTTTAGGCTGAGAGAAGCAATGGAAGAGCGTTGGCAGAAAGAGAGGGGGAGGAGGAGATGGGGGGGTAGGGTGGGGAGGGTTGATGGTATCAGACGCACAGGGTGACTCATCCAAAATCTGTCTGCGATGTTGGCTAAGAGGTAATACTCATGAAGAGAGATAGCGAGACAGACGCGGCGAGAAAAAGAGGAACAGACAAAGAGATCCCGACAGTGGGGGAAGAAAAGGCAATTGTGAGACTGTGAGAAGGCAAGAAAAACAGATCAAAGTAGCGAGTGTGATGGATCCTAATTGGACAGTGTCTGCAAAGGCATGCAAATGAGAAAGTCAGTGTATTGTGGGTAAATGGTAAATCAGTGTGTATGCGAGGGGGCGGCACTCCTACGCTCCTGGATGATTAATACCATGAAAAACAGTCAGTCACAAAACTAATTTCCCATGACTTTTTGTCACTCTCTCCTTGCTGGACATTGAAGTGATTGGTGGTCAGTTGCAAACCAGCAAAATGGCAACCCACCGGTCACCAGCTGGGTGACTTTGTCAACAAAAGATATGCTTGGAGTTGCTGCTGAGCAAAGATCGAAGGCTCCATCCAAACAGCTCCATGCGACTTTTGCTTCCTCCCAAGCTCCTTTCTTCTACATCTCTGCCTTCTCTCTCCATATTTTTGTGTTTCTGCCTGTGTATACTGTGCATCAACAATTAGTTAGATTTGCTAGTGGGCTAGCTCCCCCTGCCTCCTGTTTTTAGGCTAAACTATGCTGTCCATCTTCTGGTTGTAACTGTACTCAACAACAACACAAATATAAAAGTAATATCAGTCCTCTCGAGAAAACCAGTGATTGTGACATTTCCTACAATGCCAGGTTGTTCTTGAAAACTCAGCACCATCAACCACTGAGTCAAATTTGTATTGATAAACTGAACCTCAGCACAGATAAACTTTGAATGAGGAAGCCGGTCTTTCATATATAATTGGTGAGCAGAGCTCATGTGGTTTGTGTTCTCAGCTGACTAATACTCTAGAGTTAAGTATAACCATGTGCATGTCCAAGCAATAGTGCATTTGAAGTATGAAGTCATTTTTGGCTTGTAACGTGTGTTTGGATCTTCATGTGTGCATGGCTGCCAGACAGAATGTGTTGTGTGTGTGTGTGTGTGTGACTGTGAGAGAGAGACAGCGGAGGGAGAGAGGGACTTTGTCAACTCGAAAATCGGTGAAGAACAGTCCCAGTCTCTGCCCAGTGAAGCGATTCATGAACCTATAAATTGGCTGTGTGTATGTGCGCCTGTGTGCACGCACACATGCACACACAAAGGTGCCAATGGACCTTTATGAGCATGTTTAAGCTGTCCATCTGAGATAGGCTTTCATTACGGGGGAAATGAACCAAACAAACTGATAGCAATCAACTCAAGACCTCAACTCATGGACTGCCAATGCGAAGAGGCAGGGTTCCCACAGGGCCAAAGAGCACTAATAATGCCCTAACTCACAACCCTATATGCAGCTGGATGAAACAATTTGCCAAATAGCATATGCCAAAAATGGCAATGACGTGCCCTGGATATCATATGTGAAAATGGCTGTGGAAATGTGATGCAGACCATCACTTTCATTTCACAACAAGCACAGCCGGAGATAAAACATTCAACTCCACAATCTATGATGACAAAAAAAAGCAGCATGGAGGGAAAAAAGGCATAAAAGGCAATAAAATAAAAGAGCAAAACATTTTGAATATGAAAAAAAGAAATGAAATGAAAATATAGCCATAGCATTAAATAAGCTAGTTAACACCGCTTTTATCTCTAGTTGGAGACTTAAATTCACCCTTTGAGATATCCACGTTTTCCTTTCCATAAATGTGTGAGAAAACAACTCAGAGGCAGTTCATGAGCAGGTTGTGTTAGACAAAAGTGGATGGTTAGAGAGGGAGAATAAGCAAATTACATTGTAGATAATGAAGAGACGGAGGGAGTGAGTTGAGGTGAGGCGCCCTCAGGTTGGAGTAGGATGTCTTGAATGCCAGTCAAAGAGATTCAGTGTCATCACTGCGAGTGAGAGGTCAGAGACAGCTCTGCTCCCTCAGCCTGCAGCCTCTCTGAACTTTAATTTGGGGAGGGTATGGGGTGCCAGACAGGAAGTCTGCCAGTGTAATTTCCTGTGAGATGTGACCTTTGACTGAGTTGGTAGTGGATCGCATCTGCCACAGTAATTCCCTTATCCAATATAAAACACTTTTCCCCTTTCGTTTCTCTCTTTTAAGATCCTTTGTTTCCCCTCCACTACTTTTCCTCCTTTGCTTGCTGATACCTCCTTTCTCTCCATATTTGCCTCCATGATTTCTTTGTGTTGCGCTTGGACGACTGCTTTGCTCGTTTCTTGGCTTCACTTGAAACCACGTAGGAAAAAGAATCACAGCAGTTAAGACTAACAGCAGTTAACGTTCTCATGCTGTTAAAAGCAAAGAGACATCTTTCAAAACTGTATGAGCACTTGATGCTCTCGAGGGGATGCAACACAATTCACACATGAAAGACCAGGCATCTTCTTGAGAAGCCCTCCGGGGCCTCTTTACAGTCCAAAACCTTCTCAGCATCACCCTCCGATGTCCTTGGGAAGCCTCCTCCCTGCTTCCATGAGACACATCTCTAAGTGTGTGAATTCACACTGGGATAATTCTTCTTGGCTAGCTGTCTGACCTTGGCTAAAGACTATTGAGCGGGGTGATAACAGGTCCACCTATGTCATAGAATAAACCAGGACAGATACATATTGTGGTTATGGACTCAGTGGTCAAAAACCCACTGCTGGCGCTACTGTTTACCACCTGTTTAAGTCCTTTTCAGTGATAGCCAGTGGACAAACGCAGGTAATCTTTTTGTTTACTGCATATATATTTACACTCTTACCTTCCGTAGGGACAATGAAGACCTCTTTAGGAATGTAGAGCTTGTCCTCTGCTGTTCTGGCCCAGTCCTTCATCCCTCTCCGTCCTTTCATGGGGAAGTTGATATCACTGGAAACTGCAGACACTGGCTCTCGTTGAATCGTTATCACTGGACAAGCAAGAGACACCAAAATGAATTGAAAGTCACTGCAGCACAAAAGTGGGACTGGGACAAAGAGCACCGGGTAAGGATAAGATAGATGAGGTGAGCCAAAGACAGTGGACGCAGCAGTACAAGAATCCTTCCATCTCACAAAGTCACTGAGTCATGCTTGGTGTTGAAAGTCATAAATGAGGAGAGAGAACAAGGACGAAGTTACAGTGAATAGATCGCTGTGTTTTTGATTTGACAAATTACATTGACTTCATTTGACTGAGGAGAGAGAAACAGAGAAAAAGAATCACACCTGAATTCGATTTAAGGCCTGTAACATATCTAAGTAAGTGAACATTTTTAATGGTGTTGGTGTGATCACACCCTTGTCATGTGTCAGGATTGTGTGACACTTACTGAGGTTGTTTGTAACCACTAGAAAACTCTGAAAAGGCTTCTGGGCTTCTCCAATGAGGTGAATGAAATCCTCTAATATCCTCATCAGCAAAGCAGCACCGGGAGCGACCTGTGGATGGGGATGAAAAACAGAGATGAGCATTGATCTCGATGTCAACATAATTATAATCCATGGCCAACTTTCGATGAAACATGTCTCCTCCGTTGAAACATTTTTATTCATTTCATTATCTAGACCACTGATTGTGTTCCAGGGCGGTAAATTGCTACCACGTGGGATATAATATCATACTCTGCTGCTTGTTTATTATGTCCAGATGGCAGGTAGCACACCTCAGCTCAAGGGCATCAAGCCGGGTCACACAGATACACACACACAAAAAACAAAAAAACTGCACAAATGTGCAAATACACATAGCTAGTATAATTAATAGGTAGCCACTGTGTTTAAACAGGTGTGTTTTTATTAATATAATAATGAAAAATTAATGTGGGATTGGCAGGCAGACACACACATGCACATATTCGGTCTTTCAGAGGCACACGCACAGTAACAGACACACACACACACAATATTTTACCTGGTGAGCGTCCTCCCAATTCTTTCGATTATCGATGTCCAACATGTGACTGACTATCTGGAAGAATTTCTGGACACAAGATGAGGCTGTTGTTAATTCAGCAGAACCATCACACAGAAACAAGAGACACAGGCCCCTATTTTACTCACACTGCAGCAGCTCTGCAGTTTTACAGTAGAAGACCACTGTACTACAGTATATTGTGGAATATAAAGGAGTAAAATTGTGGAACATAAAATCATATTTGTCAATTGACCAAGACAGGAGCATTTTGCTGTGAAAAACACTGCCAAAAAATCCACTCTGAGGCTGCAGCGACTGTGCAGCTATAGTTCATTGTTATGCACATCCTATACAGCGGAAAGTGGAGCTCCTACATGGAATACACAGCGTGTGCGAGGCTGTGTTTGTGACAGTACGGTTCGTGAGACTCTTTGCCTACCTGCACGTCGTCGGGAGCTGGGATGTAGGTTGCTCTTTTGAAGGTGTCCGTCACATTTCGCAGGATCTCCGTGGAAAAGAGGAGGTCGCCACTGTAGTAGCTCCCCCTCTGCAAGAGCTCCAGGAGACTCCTTACGATCTGAGACATGCCCTCCCCAGCCAGGGTCCTCTGACCCTTCGCGAGATGCTCTCGTAACTGTGCAGCGTGTACAGAGAGACAGAAAATGAGAGTGGCTCAGGGCATCAGCAGCAGGCTGGCACAGTAAGAATGATTAAACACACGTCCATCTGCGTTTATTGTAACAACTTCTGATTCAAAATGTAGCCGGTAAAAGAAAATGTCAGACAGAGCGAGACCAAACAAGCCCAAAATCATGTCTTTTTCGAAAATAATCACAGAAATGTTTTGGATGGAAGCTGCTGGGATGTTTTAAGACAGTGGTATACATGTACATGGTTGGATTATTTTGTTCTTTTTTATTTTTTTTGTGCTTGTGCTTAAAATAGAGAAGCAAAAAGAGGTCTAGCAGCACTCTCAGACAGAAATTGGTTTCTCATCTCTTCAGAGAAAGAGATACAGAGAGCAAGACTGTGTGTGTGCATGTGCGCGTGTGAAATGCAGACAGGGGAGAAGAGGGAGAGAAAGCCTGGAAGAAGAGAAGATAACAGCAATCACAGAAAATTAATTATTGACTCCTGGTGTTAATGAAAGGTTGGAACAGAAGCTAACAGAGCAATCAGCTCTGTCACGCACAATCCCTGACCCCCATCTCCTTCCGCCATCATCGAGGAGATGGAAAAGGTTGAAGTTCACAGAGCAGGAAAACAGTCTGGCTGATGAACACATTCATTAGCTACGTTCATTAATTGATAAGTGTGAGCACAGAGCTCTGTAAAAGCTAATTAGAGATACTGGCATGCTTTGAGTAAAGAGACTCCTCTATTTTGAGTAAACTTTTTCAAAAAGAAAGTTGAGCAGAGGTGCATGATGGGTGAAAACAAGGACAAACTGAGGCAGTACCTTGAAAACAGGAGAAACCTACATATTAAAAAACTCACTAATGAGACAGACAAGTTTGATGAATGTGAGTTAGAGACTGATGATGCAGCTCACTGCCGCAAATTATGCGATAATGTCTTCTTGTTGCTGGATAGAAAGTGTTATTTGTGCAAAGAGTTTCTGAGTTTGGGAGGACTTAGCTATTAGAAGAGAACTTACAGATAAATGTAAATATCTATATTCAAGTGAGACGCATCTGGCGAAGCTCGGAGGACCCCAGAAAGCAACTCCATTATTGTCCAGCATGCAACGACGACTAGCAGATCCTGGAAGAAATAAGAGCAACAAAAACATGGCATTAGGCAAATTCAGAATTGAAATCTGCCCAATGACTCATCAATATGCACATTAACCCGCACACTGCAGAACTACATTAGAGGCTATGATGTAAAGACGTGGATCAGGATCTATGGGTAAGTAAGTAAGTGTTCCTACATCCTCCAAGTCTTGTTTAA
Source organism: Decapterus maruadsi (assembly GCA_030347415.2). NCBI lineage: Eukaryota > Metazoa > Chordata > Actinopteri > Carangiformes > Carangidae > Decapterus > Decapterus maruadsi. Next base: position 8,470,242 of record CM064897.1, read on the forward strand.
ATTCTGGATTCAATTTTTCAAAACGTCAGGGTAAAACAATTTGAATTGGAAGTGAAAAACAATTACCAAAAGTACAATACTCCCACTTATGAATGGAAAAATTAGGAAAAGGCTAAATTAGGTCAAGGTTGTTCATTTCTTGAAGTAAAACACTGCTTAATTGTTCCAACCACCAAATAGTTTATATGTCGCTGTTGTACAGTGTTTAACGCACGCTGGCAGGCAGGAGATTAGCCACTGCCAAACTACTTTAATGAGACAAACCTTTCTTTTCACAAATAATAAGCACACAGACGCTGCCTTTTTATTACTAATGTACTAAAATAAATAAACTGTTCACCTGTTAATTTAATTTGATCCACTGACTTGGCTCAAAATGTGTTGTTTAAGTGGCTCTTTGAGTGGACCCCAGTAGGCCTCGAGGGGGGTTTGTGGGAGTCCCCAGCAAAAAGAACAATTAGTTTCTACAAATGTACTATAATTGGAACAGAGTGTATGACTATTTTAGTCACGGGCGAACCCTTTCTGTAATAAGACAATTAAAAGCAAAGGGACCATGGTATCTTTTGTGTCTGTTTTAGGGTTGTTGGTGTGACAGCGTTTGAGAGCCACTGCATCTTGCACCCAGCATGGTGCTGTCTTGAGGCAGCGGAAAGTGATTTTGTGATTGACCATCAAAAACCTGGTTTGAAGTCGGTGCAGTATTTCACTAAGACAGAGCTGCTGTTCCAGCGATGGAGTCACTGTTCAGTTTCAATATGTAACCAACTGACTGCAAATTCAATCTAACTTGGTGTGAAACACTCCACGATTGTAATAGCAATACGCCACGGTGCAAGCACGCCTGGCTTTTAAAGGAAATGAGAGACAGCACTGTGATTGGTTGACTGGATGTTAAACCCCTAACACTCCCATGATTAACTGTGAGACTCAGTTTAACCTTTTTAAACTGTATCAGTGGTGCAGCACATAGTCTGAAGTGCATGCATGTACTTGCACCATGTGTGCACTTGTGTTTTGGGTTGTTAAAATGGAGCCCATAATGTCTTACTGGCAAGCAACGTGATTCAGACAGGCATGTTTTGATGTCTGAGCCAGTGCCATAGTTTGAAAGATGTAGAGACACAATTTTTCTCTTGGCTTAAATTATAAAGAAGAAAGTGTCTTCAAAAAAAAGAAAATAGAAAAAAAAATCAAGCAATGTTCTTGTTTCTGCTTTTGGAACTTAAAAGAAAAAGTCTGGCAGCACGCTGTTTGAGAAAGTGCAGTTTACATTAACATTACGGTGAGAAGTGAGACACAAATAAGGTTCGACTGCATTCAAACAGGACATGTCTGCTGCGCTAATTAATAGAAGATGCTGGGTAATGCAAGAGCTGGTTTTATAATGACTACCTTATTATATTAAAGCTCAAAACAGGAATACTACTTTAAAATTCAGCCATTCTGGTAAGCCCAATATATAAATATATACAAAATATAATATAATTCCAGCATTTAAATCGCGAGTACACTGGCTCCAGACACAGGAACACAGTGGATTGTGGATTTTAAAACCACAAACAGTTGAGTCATTTAAGATGTCCTGGTTATAACTGATCTATTTTACAGTGTTTCCTGCATTTCTAATGAGATGAGCTGTTACACTGTATTTCCCAGAAATCACTTGAAGTCTAATGTTTATTTAATGATATTTTCTTGGGAATGAAGTATGACTCTGTGAAGGTTTTGTTTTCTCTCACTGGAGCCAGCTGCTTATGCTACATACTGGGTGGTACCGTCCATTCGTGGTTCACAGACTTTATATATCTTATGTTTATGGCTGGTTGTGTTGTGGAGAGTAACAAGGTCATCATTTATACAGAGAAATTATTGGCCTGCTACGATCACATATTCACACAATCTGTGGTTAATACTCGCTACCAGCCAACGGATATTAGCTGAAGGCAAATACTGTGACTGACCAGTGGCGTTAGTTGGACACTTGTTGTAGACAGTTTCTCCAGCCGAGGCTCTCTTCCACGACATAGAGAGATTGTGATCATCTTTACATATCTCGTGAGGAGCTGTAGAAGTAGTTGAGAAAAACACAGAAAAAGTGAAATGAAGCACGGTACAGAAGGCGAATAGAAAGAAAAAAAAATCTCCATGCTTGTGCACACTCCCACAGACACACACATAGCCAGAGCAAAAAAAAAAAAAAAAAGGGAGACAGAAAAGCACAAAAACAAGATTCAAATCAATGTTCTCCTGCAGCAGCTCCCAATCTTATTCCCTTGTACATTGCTCAGTGCTCTCTGTCAGTGTCACTGCCTCAGTACAGTATCTCATTCCCTCTTCATCTTACCCCCTCTCTTTATTCATCTGTTTTCCCCCCCTCCCTCTCTTTCATAACCCTGATGAAAAAACGAGGGGGGGAGAGTGCTCTGAAGATATTCCGAGGGGGCAGACGAGTGTTGGCAGAGGCAGTGCAGAGAGATGAAGAGGGACGGAGAGCAAAGAGAGAGAGACATACAGAAAGCGAGAAAATTTGATATGATGTTCGCCCTGCAATGCCAACAGACAAGATCCTCGCCTTTTGTGAAAGAGACTTGAGAGCCACTCAAAACAAAGGGGTCATGGTGGAGGCCGCATTCCAGCATTTATCTTCTGTAGCCCGTCGGAGCTCGACACCAGCACGCACACATGTGGCACTCGGGGCTCGCACAGAAAAAAAAAACGTGCTTGAGTATTCACCATGCGCGGCGTACACAAAGCTCAGTGAAGAGACATGCTTATTAAAGCGCACTGTTTCCTGCGGTGGCTGACACTCTGACAAATCACACCAAGTGGGCCATTGAACATGTTGCCCTCAACCAGGCAGCGTAATACAGAGTGAAATAAAAGCAGAGAGAGACTGAGCGAATACGATTTAAAAGGAGCGATACGGTGATATTGAGCAGTTTGAGCACCTGCGTTTTTGTTGATTTTTGATGTGAGGAGCAGGAAATACGCCTGCAACAAACAGTACACAACCCCCCCTCCCCTCTACAGTATATGTCTGTTTGTTATACGAGTTATAATTTTTTATTTTCTCATTTCAAATAAATCACACACAAAAAATAAACAATTTGCCCTGTGGTGCCCAAAGCTGTGCATAGAACCGGAAAAAAGGACAAAAATGGAGAAACTCACAGGTATATAAAGGATAAAAGGAAAGCACTGCAAGGCAAGGACATGCAAAATCAATGAAAAGGCAAAGATGGATGGGGAGAGGAGTTGACAGGAAGACAGACAAGTGACAGATAAAGATGAGCGAAGAAGAGTGCGGCTCTAAAATTGCGATGGAAGCCTTTAGCTATAGTGCAAATCACCTCCACTCTGCCTGACAAATACTGTGCATGTACAGATTGAGCACACACACACACATACACACACACTCCTTTTTTCTGTCAGGTGCCCGACTAGGAAGACATATGCAAAGAAACGTAGCCGCAAAGAACAAAAATCATTTTACAGACTTTTCAAGCAAGAATAATTTACTGTATGCACATGCAGTGTATAGAGCAGAGTCTCAGCTGAGTCACTGACCGGGACACTTCTTCTCATTACAGGTCCGGACTTCATCTCCTGAGCCATCGCAGGGGTAGCCCTGTTCACCGGTGCCCTCGCACATCCTGAAGCGACGCTGCCAACCAGAGTCACATGTCTTACTGCAGAGACTCCAGTGGTTCCAGCTGCCCCAGTTACCTCCACCTAGACAGGCAGCAAAGCGCCACCGGTAATGGTTAGGGAAAGGGAAGAAAAAGAGAGAAACATATGAGAATTGTTAATTGTAAATTCAACTTGCAATTTTAAGGCAGCAGCTTCTAAGCTGCTTCTTTGCTTCTTTTTTTCTAGTGGAAGCCAAATTAAAGCTACACAGGCCCATTCTGAAACCCGTGCTCATTAAAAACACGCTAGTATTTTTGTGCTCTGGGGGCCTGGACGGAACAGACTCACAAGCCAAATTGGGTCCCAACCCACAAATTGAAAATATGTGAGAGGCAAATCAGAGAAGACCATGAAGATGTTGTTAGATAATGCATGTTCCATGTTTGCATAATAGCGTTTGAGAGCATGTGAGCGTGAATACTAAGCATTCATTTGTACGGCCTACCGCTGCATGAAGGGTTGGTGCATTCTCTGCTCTCCTGATGGGGGCCCTTGCACTCAGCCCAGCCGTGTACCGACGCACTGCAGCGCCTCTGCCTCTGCTCGGTCCCCGTGTTACAAGTCACACTGCATTTGGACCACGGCCCCCACTCCAACCACTGGCCCTCCACTGGACACAGGGAGACAGATGGAGAGAAACAGAGAGAAAGGGGAAGAGATGGAGGTAGATAAAGAGAGACAGGGGTGTGGATGAAGTTGGAAGGAGAAGGATTTTAAGGGGCATGGGGATAAATTGATTCAGTTTTTGAAGAGAGGAAGAGGAGGATGTGAGGGAGAAGGAAGGTGCGGAGGAAGAAAAGAGACAAGGCAGAGAAAGTGAGTGGGCTATAGGAAAACAGAATATGCAAGACAGAGTGCAAATAAATTACAGAGACTATTTGGTTTTCCAAAAATAGCAACAAACAAACAAATAAACATACATAACACACTTCATGGTTCTACGGCTAGTTTAAATATTTCAATCTGTTATGAAAGAGCTGATTACAATTCCTTTCATGCTTTGTTTTAAAGAGTTCATATAGAGTACAGTCACTTAGATTTTTTCATTCACAGTGCTATTAGCAAGGAACCACATTTCAACTCTTGACTAGTGTTTGTGGAGAAACAGATATGAAGAGGCAAAAAAAAAGAAAAGAAAAATTCAATATAATTCAGCACCACCTGGCAGACGACGCAAGAATACCAAACAGCTGAAAGAAAGCTCTGTCTCCTATAAGGGAGTGTTGAGTTGCCAACAAAATGCACATACTGCAACAAAAAGGTAATAATCAAACACACTAAGATGAATCACTGATTGTCTGTGTAGTCAAATATTTGTGGCGTTATTAAAGCAAAAGCTAATTAAAGTACTGTATAGACAATTGTCAGATCAGTGCCACAGAAACAAACATAACGTTCTCGGTGGAAAAAAAACATAATTTGAGATCTGTGAAAATCTGTTACAAATATAATCCCAGAGTATACTTAACCTGGTATATGTTTTTGGTTTTTGAACTCTCTGTAAAACTTTATTTAGCCACAGGCTAATTAATGAGCCGCATGCTGCAGCTGAATGTCTCGAGAGGTTAAAATCTAAAATTGCACCTGCAGCAGCTAAAAATGTGGAGAACTTCTTTTAAAATTTTCTTCATCCTAATATTGTCACAGCAACTGTGGTTTTCTTTACTCATTAATTACCTGCAGTGAATTGTACACGTCAGATGTGCTTGAAGTGTCTCTGCTTGTCATATTTTACCACAGAACTATATTGAATGATTATTTGATGACTATACATTTGCCTCTGAAATGTATTTTGAATGGACAGTCTGTGGCAAGTAAAATAAGCTGTAAACACAGAATACTATCAGCTTCAAAGTTGATCAGGCTTACTGGTGACAGGAGATTCTTTTGTTTGTAGCTAGGTAACACGGTCTGGTGGATACCGTAACAATTAAGCCACATGCTCTAAAACTAAAACAATCTCCCCAAAGAAACCAAAACAGTTTTTTTTTTCTAATGAAATTACAATTTAGTTATAATGAAAGAAATTGAATATACCAGTAACGTGTGAACTACTGTATAGTGAAGAGACGGGCCTGGTAGTAGTGGCAATGCAGCAAGAACATGTGTGAATAAACATGCCAGTCTCCATCACACAATACAGGAAGTGAGTTCCCCAATGCAGGAGAAACTGATCAAGAGATTAATTATCTGTGTAATCATCAATATATTTCTCATAATGCATGACACATTTGATCCAATGTTTACATAGAAATACAGTACTGACAACTGCAAATTACCATGACATAATATTTCATGTGCATCACTCTAAATGATTGTATAAGTGCTGGACTGGACTGGACTGGACTGTATAGTCAGTTTAAATGATCAAGAGTGACAATTGAAGTGAGAACTCTGCTGGTATTAGCTCACATTGATGTATTGATACAAACATTCTACAGAAAGAGGCTTTAAGCAGCAGAGAAAGTGGAGTACAGTGCTGTAAATGTATTTGTCTGGTTTTCCCAAGTGGGAAGACTTTGCCAACTCCCCTTGGTAATGTGGTCAATCATTGCTGTGTGTGACTCGCACAGCGTTCCAACTACAGTATCTGTGGCTATTTCTATGTTGGAGGTGACAGGAAGAATTGAAATGTGAAGCTGACATTTCAGTGCCTAAGTGCTTAGTCTAAAAATACATTTAGCAGACGAACAAACCAGAGGAATCTTAATGTTTCTACCAGACACGTGTCCAAGCTCAATCACACATAAACACATTCACAAAACAAATGTCAGTAACACACATTAATACTGTTTGTGTAGAGGAGAAAATGCATTAAGCGCAAAATCTGTACACTCAGAATTATCCCAAAATTATTTTCAGTCACTCGCAGGACCAATGTTGCCTTCATGGAAGACAAGTACATTTATAGAAAGACATTTCCCAGCAGGGCCAACAAGCAACGTGTCAACAAACAAAGAAGCGTAGCACGACAGCTCTCTGGTAAGAAGCTTTTATCTTGCCAAAGACAAAAAATATCTATATGCCTGTAATTAAGACATCACCATTAATCCCTGCATATGCTTGGCTGTAAAAGGACTATTTATATTGTGAGAAAAAAAAATGTAGGTGTCAGGGAACTTAAAGGCATTTTCCAGCCAGCTCTCTGCCTACACACGAGCGCCTCTTTAGTTTCTCCTAAAAGGTCTAATATGATCAAATTAATTATTCATGAATGACATTCCTCTTGATTTTACTCTGAGCCTGTCAATTGTCTTTGTGTGATGCTGCGGTTGCCATATTAACATCTACAACACTGCTCACATACTGTGCTGTATATGCACCCATTTGTTTTTATGTGTTAGCTGAGCATGAGTCTACATAAGAGATGATCCAGTGTCAGGAGGGATGAGGGATCACAGATTGGAGTCCAATTTAAGTAAAGGTAAATCTGCACTTATGTTGCAAACTGTAATATAGATTAAATTGAGTATGGCACGGTTGGCAGTTTACAGAGTATCTGCAATGATATCAAGTCTCTGAGACACACAAGCACCCACACAGACACACACATATATATATATATATAGACGAGATGCATCAAAGGTCTATTCTCTGCGCATGGACGTTTCTGGCAAAAGGCCTATGCTGGTATTCATCATTTCAAAGGACTATTGCCTTTGAACTCCCAAAAGCACGCTGAGTCTGTTGTGATAGACTCACACACACATACACAAACACATCAACTGTATGAAAACACACATACACAGATATCCTTAAGGGCCCAGAAGGAAGAGCCTACCCTTTCTCCCAAACCCTCTCTTTCCATCACTGCTCCCAAAACAGCATGGCAAAACATCCTGGAGGCCATACTTTAGATTACCACGTCTCCATATTCCTCCCTTTTGGAAACAGAACTTTGCAGCCTCTTTGTCTGGCAATGGGGACAGTTTTGTTTTATTTAAATATTAACCTTATAAAATCCTGCATTTAAAGATATACATTTAAAAAAGCAAAAGAATATAAATAAATAATAGACACACTCTAGCAGCATAATGTAAAGGCAATATACTGTACATGCACAAAACAGAGGAAAATGATACAGGTTTCTTTGCCTTAGCAATAATAAATAAGAAACACTTACCCTGTGATAATTGCTCGGGCTCTGAGTGATTACATACTGTACAAGCATACACACTCAGACTGAAATCAATTCAGGATATTATTCAGAAAGCAGCCACCAATGCCGTTTCGTACTGCCTTACATTTTACTGTCTGTGTGTCCATTAATGCCATTTTTCCAATGTAGTGCAGAAACCATTTATATTTAGCCAACAGAGAAAGCACTGAACAAATTAAATCACTGAAATGAATATTCCTTTATAATGTCAATGCTTTCAAAGTAAGTGGTTTTCTAAAGGGACACTTGAAATACTAAATCAAAATTGAACTATATATTGAAATATACTTTAAATTTTAAAATGCCAAAGGTGTTTCCTTTGTGCCAGACTGAGTACATCTTAGTATTTACATTTCAGAAGACAATATGAAGTCTCTATCTAGATAGCTGTTCTATAATAGGTCATTGGTGGTCAGATATACCCCGCAGAGTTTGCTCTGGTCAATCACTGGTCAATCCTATTTCACTTCTATAGCAGGGTGATGAAGATGTTTGAGCTTTAAAGTCCAAACCAGATGAAATAAAATCCTGAGGCACCCGCAACCCAAGACTTAGATGGGGCTGCACTGGCAGGTTATTGCTCTTGACGAGATATAGGCCCATTAGACAATAGCTAAGGCTGCACTGGAGGACTGCTCAGCAATCAACTGGAGGATGGAACTGATGAAGATGAAACTGAAAACTCTAAAAGCAAGGATACAGAACTTTAAGCAACAAGCAAGAGTGGACAGGAAAGATGATGTATTCACACCAAAACAGCAGAACAGCAGAAAAGCTCCCTTGATTCCAAATTTGGAGCATTTGAGCATCAGTGGGTTGCTCACTCTACCACCCTTGAGCATCATTAGACAAAGAGAAATGAAGCCTAAAATGATTATTTGCATTAGTGCATTTTATTTCTTGCAGCTCACTAACAAATGAAACCAGCTAAAATGAGCAGTTAGCTCATTTGCAAGATATCATTTGCAAGAAAAGACATGCTAACTGCTAAAAGCTAAATCAGAAAATACTGGTATGCCATGAAAAAAAACCCACCATCTTTTTAGGAGTAAGCCATTTACAAATCATGTGTGGCTTAATGAGCCAAACTGACTATATTAGTTATGGCTGAATATGTATTTTTCTTTCTTTGTTTTTCTTTTCGTTTGTTTTCTAGTTTTTGCTAAAGGATACCATAGCTGTCAGAAATGACCAATATTCAAGACATAATGTTGTAGAAGGCTGACATAACCTGTTCCCTATCAAGCTTCTAGCAAACTCCGTGGAAATTCCGGTTTGCATGATTTGTTGTGAAAGCAAGAGGAGAGAGATTTGGTTAGTAGCTACAAGAGCTGCAATGGAAGAACACAAAATATGATTGCACATGCATGGAAATTCAAGAGCTATGACAGAAACCTGTTTGGCTTTAATCTCTGTGACTTGTATGGAACAAGAAGAAGACAGATCATGCTTGAGTATAGGCAAAGAGACATATAGCGAGGATGCATCATGTAAATGGGGATGGTACTAACCAGGACACACTGCTATGTTGCAGAGTTTGGTCTGAATCTCCGGCCGTCCACAAGCCAAAGCCCCGCCTTCGTTTACACACTTCCTGGTTCGCGTCCTGGAGCCCCGCCCACAGGTCGCAGAGCACAGACTCCATGACGACCACTCCTCCCACAGCCCATGCACTGCAAACACCCACGAACACGACGCAACAGAACACGCACAACATGGGGATGAGGAATGAGGGAGGGAGGGAGAGGAGGAGGGAAGGAAGGGGCAGGGACGGAGCATCCCATTGCAGGCAAGAGGGTTAGAGAATGAGAGAAACATGAGATATTAAATGAGTGTGAGCACATTCCTTGAAAAACACAAAGGAGGCGCCCTTCTGACCTCCAAAAACATTCCAGTTACAAAGTAAAAGAGACACTGAGAATGAAGCTGCAGACGGTAATTGAATGAGAAGAAATGGAGGTTAGGAATGGACAGTTTTACATTTGAAGTCATGCAGCTTGAGTTATGACAAGGAAATGAATGTGGCAAAGATCTTTGAGTTATAGCGATCCAAGGACTCTTCAAACACTTATAGCCTACCAATTAAAGCATTAAAATGTGTTCTCTTCCCTGTTTTATTGCACATTGCATCACCCGTTAGCAGCAGAGAAAGGTAAAATTAATGAAAATAGTTTAACAAGAGTTGCATGAAAACTTTGCACACAATGGACCCGGCGTATTGAGCGCTACTTCTCTTAGCACTTAAGCTGTGCCTCAGCTAGGTGACACTGGAAGATTGTGCCACGTAAAAAAAAAAAAAAGACAGACAGACACACACTATGCAGGCAGGCACATACACACACACTCACGCACCCAAAAAGATAAATGTGTCTGGTCTGGGATTTGTTAATAAGTGTCAAGAAGAAGGGGAATTAAAAACAGAATAAAATGATAAAACAAGCGATTACAAGCATATTTGAAAGGACAGGAAACATCCTCATGTTTGAAAGAACGTAGAATGAAAGAATAGAGGCCAGGACAAGGAGCAAGTTATTTTGAAACACTGAGTGAGAGACCAGAGGAGATTAAGCTATGCTGAAAGAGATGGAAGCAAAGGAGAGAAGCAGATTTTGAGAGATGCTGGAAGAGAGATAAAAAGTGAGATAGAGGGAGAGAGAGACAGAAGGGGGGAGAAAAAGTTAGAGACAGCAGGATGAAGACTACTGGTCCTGTGTTGAGCAAAGCTAAATAAATCATGGCAATAAATAATTAAGTCTACTCTGTGAAGGAAGGCTCGGAGGAGCTGGAGTAGAAGGCTGTGAGACAGCGAGATGGTATTAAAGAGTATGAAGATATGGAGAGCTGGTAAATACTGAGATAAACTTAAATTCAGCAAAACATGCTACTGTATGTGCTGTGCAAAGCAGCTATGTTGCATGTTGCAACAGCATTTGTGTTTTTACTTCTCTTTAATGAAATGCCTTTTCAAGTATGCCCATTTGTAGATCTATTCACATTCAGCCAAGCTGTAAGAAAAGTACGTAGTAAAAAGAGATTTATTAAAAGCGCTAGTTGTACATTTTGTGACTGCCACTTAGCCAGCAGCATTAGCCTTACCAGATATTTACTTATCAGTCTTGATACGAGCTTAGAGGTTAGAGAACATCCTCTCAGCAGCAAGGTCTTCATGGGGAGACAGGGCAGGGCTATCTGGATAGTATGCTTAGTTTAGTACGGGAAAAGAATTCATAGAAATAGAGGAAAAACAAGAGGGTAGCTCTGAGTACCTCTCGAGACACTGGTGAATAAAGGTAAAATTAAGCTTGATATTGAACTAACAATGTTATTTTCAGACTGGCAAGTAAACAGCTGTTACAACTGTTAAAAACTTGAGCCAGTAAGAGTTAGACAATAACAACATTATGTTGGCTTGGTTCGGTTGCACGAATGAAAAATGATTTGAGTGAGATAAACAGATTGAGTATTTTGAATTATTATATAAAACAGATGTGGACAAAGTTTTACTTAATTTGCAGGCGCATAAAGGTAATGAATGGTACAATATCATCACAGTTTGTTACTGCACAACTCAGGGTATTGCAAGATGTTTAAATTTCAAATTGTGTTGAGATTTTGTGATCAAATTGTATGGTGGGTCCTCTGTTCATCGTAATAGTGAATTATGAAATACTGGTGCATCATACTGTAGCCCCACACTTATATAATTGTGGCGGAAATTCATTTAAGGTCTTTTGAGCCTGTAGAGAAAAACGACTGCTACTAATCTAATTCAGTCAATTAACCCATAGATTTATTGGGCTTTAAAATGTTTGCTGCAGTGAACTGAGAAAGCTGTGGCTGTGAAGTGGTGTAAAAGGTGTTATTTTAACACAGTTTATGACTGATGAAGTGAATATTTCCCTATCAAACACAAAACAAGACCTATTTTTGAAATAATAAATTGAATACATCATGGTAATAATACAATACCACTGGCGTCCTCCAAGTGCAAGTGGTTTTCCTGGTGCTAACTCAATTGAAATTGCAAGAACCTTATCAGACGGGCAAGTCAAACAGACTCCATAATAATACAATAAAAAGCAGGGAAGCTAAAAAACATACAAATCAGTCAAGGCTCCATCTTTGTTTCTTTTACAATAATTGGTTGTAAGATATTACTTATTCATCCAAATTGAATCTTCAGCTCTCGAACTCAGTACAAATGTATCTTATGTCTGACTGTGCAAAGCCAATCAATTAGCCTATAAAATCAACCTTGTAGCAGCTCTGGTGCTAAGGCATTAAAAGTGGAAAATATCACGTGGATATGGGAAGAGAAAAGAAAGTAAGGAAGCAAATTAAAGTGGAAAAACATAACAAAAACTATGTTTGAAGAGTACAACACTGCCTTGCATTAGTGTTCACATAAATATTGGCCATCAGGTGATATTCTTAGTCACAAACATTGCAGCAGAGGGCAATTATATCAAAAATATTGTCTATGTTGACAACAGCAACTGCATTAACATAATACAGCAAGTCTCAGTTCAGCTGTGCACATTAAAAGGGAGTTTATTGCCATTGGGGAGTTGCAGTCACAGAGGGAGGTGGAAAAGAGCATGTTTACAGCAGCAAGGATGGGGAAAAAAAATCTGATCAGTACTAATCAAACAACAAAGTGACAGATCTATGTCCCACAGCACCCGGTCACGAGCTCATGAAAACAGTTCACGAACTGCAGATTCTGATCTTAGCTAGAGAAGAGAAAAAATATGCAGAAGAGGAATCACATAGAATCACTTAAAACTGCCCTGGAATTCTGATGCAAATGTGAGTAAGCTCACACAAGAGAAGATAAAATCTTTTTTTGAACATATACAAACACACTCACATACACCGACTGTAGCAGAGCACACACTCACCACTTCAACCAGAATAAGGCTGCTGTATACATATCGACAAGGATGCGTGACGTCTTAACATGTAAAATGATATGCACCTATCCAAAACACAGTATCTGTATTTAAAGGTGCTGCTAATTTGCAATGGCCATAATGGACAAAAAAAAAGCCTGTGTAAAAACTGTGTGTATGCACATGTAAGTTTGTGTGTTTGCCATCTGTATCAGTCTGTCAAGGCTCCATGACTGCATCCTTGCATGCAGCCCCCCTCATCTCATGCTTGAATGACTCCTGGAAGTGCAGTGTTGAAACATTTGACTACGCGCTGACCTCAACATACTATGCTCATAATGCACCATTGTTCCAGCCCATGTTTTAAATGTCACTGAATCTATGGCAAATGAGCAGGAGCTAAATAGAACACAAAGTAGGGGTACTACTTCACTTTGCACGCTTTGGGGCATGAAAGACTTACACCCCTGCACATATTCCAAAAGAGAAAAGGAAAAAAAAAAAAAGTTAATTTGCCGGCCCAATTACCACCTTGTTTGCTTTGTCAAGAGCCAGACCATTACTTAAAATTGATTATCTGTATCACCTTAATTTAGGATTTTAACCATGGAAAAACGAGGAGAAAAAAAATGTCCATTTTCACCTCATTGGCTTTCTGTCCAAGCTGCTTTCCTTTGATGTTCCCTAACTTGTGCAGACACACACACACAAACACAGGCATGCACGGAGAGATGCCCTGAGACATATCCTCCCACACTCACATTCATAACACACCCTTACTTCTAAGTCTTAAGTTATTCACAAACACAAATAAATGGTACAAAAAAAAAAAAAAACAGAATAGAAAATTCTGGCAAATCCAACTACAGTACTAAATTAAGTATGCAGACTGCACTCTCCCACCTCAGGACACTCTGTGAGAAAATGTGTGCATATGTGTGTTAGCTTTTGCCTTGTGTGCCTTGTGTATTTGTGGTTGCAAGTAAAAGCATATGAAACAGAATGGAGGATGTTGGTTAAAAAAACATTTCACTTGCAGATCTTTCAGAAAAATCAGCAAGTTCGTGCAACACACTCAAGTTTGCGTGTCTGTCCTGACTTAATGCTTGTTTATGACTTCCCATCAAACCAGGGGGAGATGGGGCTTGAATCCAGCACATAGAAGCTTAACAAATCAAACAAACATGCAGATTATACCCCAAATTAGGTAAAAGTTTAAAAAGAAGAAGAAAAAGACTTTCTAAAAAGTCAATCACATGGAGTTTATTAAACACTTCTATTTCTCTATGCTACTACCCCCGGATCCCCAGTCTACTTGAATTTGGTGAGATCCCATTTAGGCAGTCCCTGGTGTGCCCCTCCGCCCCTCCAGAACCACGTCAGAAAACATCAGAGGAGTGGGGAAAAATGAAATAATAAACGGAACATAACACAGCAACCAATATCCCATCAAAGGAGCGGCTGAGGATATTAATATCGACACAGAATAGAAAATGAGGCACTTAGACATACAAATCGCGTTGGCACATTTGCATAAAAACAAGATTAGCATATGCACCGAGAGGGAAGGAAAATGTTCCTCTTGCTTCTCTTGTATTTCTTTTTTTTTCCTGTCTTTTTTTTTAAAGAGGTGGGGTTGAAACGCATCAGGAAATGTTGACTGACTTCGAACTTGGCTGCAAATGTGTATAGGTGACAGAAATGTACACATATCATTCATCTTCATGGAGAAACTCACACAAACACATACAGTAAAGCTCTCCCACAGATGCACAGAAAAACTAACTAACTTAATTTTAAAAACCCTTTAAATACTGTAGCAAAGGTGCAATGGTGGAACACACTACACAAATACTGCACATGTGGGTACATGTGAGTACACACAAAAAAACCCATAAACACATAGGATATGTGGTACTAAATGAATTAATGAGCAGTCATTAAGATGAGTCGACAAAAGCACACTATGTATAAATGTACGTAGCAATTACTGTGCATAAAAGCTCTGTGGTAACAGTGAGGTCTGTACGGATGGAAAGCACTTACATGATGAGAACTAAACTGATTGGCTTTTCTATTCCATCTCTGGTGAACTGTAACCTGTGTTACAGAGCAGCACACAGCTGCTTCCCCTGCATGTTTCTCATCTGACCTGCATTCATGAGCTCCAGCTCTATGGATGTGATTGTGACTTTTTACATCTATTTAAACAATTAACAGACTTTATTTCAGAGACCCCACATCAAGACATACTGTACATAGAGCATAGTTGAGTGGCATCCCTTATCCCTCTATTAAACATTTAAAAGGCATAATTAGTTGTTTTCTAAGATTATATCCACCAACCCTTAGGCAGCTGTCTGATGCCTAGTCCAGTAACGCAGCACTATGGGCTGACTGGCAGAAGCCCAGTGATTACACTCTGTACTGTTAGACTGACATTTAGACATTTGTAACTACCTCCTGGTTTTTGCTGCTCATCCTTCACTAGTATTATTAGAATGCTGCGTATGGAGTACAGAGGTGCCAAGTCCTGTGATCCAGTCTCCTGCCTATTATTGGGGTTAGAGAGGGCAGCCCTACTGTCTGCCAGCCCAAATGAGGGACTGCACTTTTCAGGTTCTCTGGTATTGAAGGGGCAATGCATGGGTATCTGTGCCCCTCACACAGAGCCAGATCACAGCGAGTCCCCGATCACTAAACAGTCAGGAGGAGGCTGGGGCAGCATCATGATTACTGGCTCTATTCATATGCACAAAACTGGTGCCATTGCAGCATGATTGTACCATTTTAGCCTTGAGCAACTGGCTAATTCTCTCAACTCTGGGCATGATCAGGTGTAATCTTGTTTCCTGAGAAAACAACAGAAATGTTCTCTTTATTATTCCTCACATCCTCAGTTTATATCTCACTAAAGGTCTCTTTTCAGCAGTGGAAGAGCAGTCTGGGCAGGCCAGTCACAAACACTGTAATTTTCCGTTTAATATGCTTTCATCATCATTGGAGAAATAAGTTTGACCACTGACAGCAAAGACATTAAGGAGGCTTTGCCACTTTCCTCTGTCTTCTTTTTCTCATATTGTGAAATTTAGTAAATTTTGCTTTATGCGTGCAATATTTTACACTTCCCATGTTTTATTTGAAGTTGGTTTTAAATTGTAAAAACTCAATATAGTTTTATATCTCCTCTCTCGGGCTTTTATCATATCTGTTAGAGTAAACAACCAAATTGTCTGTACTCGCAAACAAATTATATGAGAGACCTACCTAATCAGAGCACCCAGCAGGCTGCTAAGACTTATCAATTTAAGAAAAAACACTACAAATTATTACAATCATACCAATTATTCTAGATGAAGAATTTAGTATAGGCCCTGTTTGAAAAGACTTCCTTAAAACATCTGAAAATCTTGTTTTAATGGAATGTATATTTTGTTCTGTATCTTTGCTGTACGTTCTATATATCTTTGTAATTTGTATATCATATGTTATGTTTCATTTGTTGTTTTTTATGTAACTCTAATTGGAGCTCCAGTTACTGTACAACAGGTAAGCTTGTGACATCACAAAGTTAATAAAGCCCTGATGACTCATTTTAAAGCACAGTTTCTGAGTATGGCACACATGTGAACTGAGGCTTTGATATTTTCACAGTATTAATAAAGAGCTGAACTGCTTTATAATAAAAAAACAAATGAACTGTACCTTTAATTATCAGTTATACCTTCAGAGACAGTTTGAATTTCAAAGTGACTAAATAATGCTCCACAAATAATACAGATTAACTGAATAAATGGAAATAAAATTAGCCACCTTAAAACAGTTGCCTGAAATCTGTCAAGTGAAGCCAACCTGTGTGGGTTAAGACTGTGGCAGTGCATTAGGTGGAGGTACAGCAGCCAGGCAGGAGAGAGAGCCAGTGCTATACAAGATTTCACTCCCATTGCAATCAAGGCAATCAAACCAGAGCAGGGCAGGCAGTACTTCACAATTTCATCTAGCAAAGACCTACACAGGCAATCAAATCAGAAGCAGAGCTGGCATTATTCAGGGTGACTTGTGCACAGGTTCCCTCAGTGACTTAATCTGGCTCGACTGTGTTGTTGTGTGCTGCTGAGGAGAAACAGATGAGATGCACTTCTTTTTTGCTGCTGCCTTTTTTTTGTGTCAAGTAGACATGGTTGAATACATCCACCCTGACTGGCAGGGTGGATGTGTGCAGAGTAGAATTAAATGTGACAGATTAAATACATTTTGAAGCCGTAACTGCATCTAAAGAAAACAAACAAAATTCTTCTGAAGCTGAAGCACAAATGTGGTTGTACTGTAGTTGTCATTTTGTGAGTTTTATGTGCTTATCACTGTGATGCAAATACTGACTTTTATTGTAAAGTAGATCATCTTCAGGTGTGTGTGCTAATTTAGCTGTTTTGGATCAGTTTCCTTCCCATTATGCGTACAGATAGAAGACACTGATATTTACAAGGACTGGATTGGGAAAATGAGAACAATGCTGAAAGAAAAGCGAGAGTGCAGGAGAGCTAAAGACAGAGAAGCCAGGATGCATGAACTTCTGAGCTGTGGCAAGTGTAATAGACTTGCTGACATGGAGCTCAGGTGTCATGTCTGACTACGTCTCTGTCTCAGTTCCTCTCTCAGTTGGCCAGTGGTGTGAATTGAAATTGAAATGTCATTCTCATTCTGAAGGGTTTTTTTCATACTGCGCCATGGTCAGATTATGTTCTAACTGAGCAGATCCCATGTGATATGAGTGGCTGTGTATACTGCCGACTGCCAACATTTCATAGCATTATTTCTCTCAGCTTTACAGCTTTCTTTCTAACACATTGTGACTTAAGGCTACATTTTTGAGTGTTTTCACATGCTGCATATCTGTCCATGATACACACACACTTACACACGCACACACACAATAGCCAAACCACTTATTTTCCCCCTGCTTGGGATCACAAAGGTCGGGGACTTTTCCCAGCATGCACAGCAGGGAGGCAAGCTCCCCTGGAGAGGTAGAGCAAATCACTCACAGCAAGTTCCGGCTCCTTGCTTCTCTAAGTGTAAGCGGCATCACACAACCAGCCCAGAGATGAAGGCTGAACCTTCATCATCATTCCTGCTGTGAGAAAACAGTACGCACCAGTGGGTGCCACCTGAACTGAGGAAACTTACCTGAGCCTATGATCCCAGGTTCACCAGGACAGGATGCGGTGTTGTTGCACATCCGGGTTTCCCTCAGGGCGCCGCTGCACAGCGTCCCGTAAGGAGAGGAGACGCACGATCGCGTCCTCACTTGCCAGCCTTGTCCACATGTGAGCGAACACATGCTCCACTGTGACCACTCCTCTGCTGCGGGGTCACCTGAAGAATGAGCGAGGTGAAGATGCAAGAAAGTTTTTTATTATATTCTCATTGATCCCACACTGCTAGTGTGTCTATGGAGCACAGAAAATGAAGAGCAGATACCCTGTTGCTCAGTCTGTGGCTCATAATTCATGACAGAACTGAAGCTGTTTTGTACGATATTTAACTGTTTATATTGAGTAATTCTTCAAAAAATATAATAAAAGTCTTATACGCCCACGACAAACAGATGCGTGTCTATTGTACGACAACTCTTGCGCCTTTTCAGCTGCGATTTTGCTGGAAACATGTTTGCTTTATTGATTCCCGTTAGCGATTCTCTGAGTTTTTTTTTTCCTTTTTAGTGTCTGAAATAATAAAAACTTCCATCTTATTGGCTATGACACAGCTGCAATATTACGCCAATAAAGAAAGACAAAGAGAACCATAATCTATACAATTGTCGAGAGAAAAGCCTGCGAGTGACAGATGATGAAAAGGATTTGTGCTTACAATAACCAAACAGACTTTCTGTAGTTAAAAAGAAAGAAAACACTTTTTTCCCTCCTTTGTTCCTCAGCGAAAGACACATATCAAAGCCTAAATTCATCATTTGCAGGATATAAGACAGCTTTGCTTGTGTAATTACGTGGTATTTTTTTATTGTGTGTCACACAGTCCTAGAAGCCCCAATATATGACATTGCTGCACACCATGTAAATATGGATGATTTTCTGATTTGAGCCCCTTGATGTGAATAAACACTGAATATTCACGAGGACGATCATCATGTTAGAGGAATGTGTTTTAAGGTGATACTCAAATCTCATGGAATTATGGTAACATGCATTATCTCACTGCTAAAGGGCTTTATCCGCACAAGCCTGCCTGTGTATGTGAGTGTTTTCTTTGACTATGACTTTCAGCACCCATACATTATTTTGGTGTTCAGACATGAGTGTGTGATTCTGTGTTCTCCAGGCGGCTTCCGAGACTGCTCCATTGTTCCCTCTGTGCTACGCCCTTGAAAAGCGAAAATTACGAGTGAAAGCGTTCTGCTTCTTCTTCCTCTTTCTAAATTGTTTATGAGCGCCGTGTCCTTTGATGGAGGCATCATCACATGGCAAAGAAGGAAATCAAATTAATTGCATGTCCGTTAATCGCATTACATCTTCATTAACATGCCGTGAGTCAAGGCTTAAGCTCATCACATATGCCTGGAGGAATGGAAGAATAGGAGAGAGACGAGGAAGGGGGGGACGGGCAGAGAAGAAGGACAAGACGGAGCCAGGGGTTTCCCTCGCGGTAGGGACTCCCTCCTCCACTCAGTAGTAGCACCAAGTGTTGAAATGTGGGTTCCTGTATGTGTATTTGTATGAACATGTGATGTGGACAGCTGAAATCAGTAGATATATGTGTTCCAGTGGGGCTGAAGTAGCCATGTCACATGTATTATCTCATGAATAATTCAATCTTTCGCTCTTAAATTATATCAATTATGCACAATTTTAAGACTTACACTTTTACATATTCACAGATTCTAATGTTCAACTCCGGTTTGTGTCAGATTTGAATAAAAAGTAACTGTAGTTATCTTTTAGTGCAGCCCACGCAGGTCAGCTCGGTCAATTTTGGTTACACAAACATTCACATTACTCACCTGTTTGTGCCTGAAACACACCTGGCTGGTCAGCTGATCTTGGTCTTTGGGTCTTCACCTTCAGATCGTCATCATATGGATCTGAAATAGGAAAAAAGAAGTGGCTCCACTTGAATTTGTCTGTTTTTTTTCCCTCTTGTATATGAAGTCGTATATTTCAGTATATTTAATCCAGTAAGAGGTGTGGGACGATTAAGTCTTGGAGATGTGGTGTGTTTACACAACACATTATTGTGACATAGCATAAAGAAACACGGTTTTAAGGCTCTAGCAAATAAGTGCTCATCAGCAAACACACCCACTTCGCACATTCACAGAAGTCAAAAAAGGCAGGTTTTTAGTACATTCAAAACACGACTCTGGCAAAATAAAAATACAACGCCTACATTCCCTTGGCTTGATCCTTGTAACAGAATATTTAAAGAACACGCTGTTACACTTCAGCGCACAAATCACACAGTGGCAGATAACAGAATGTCAAGTCTGCAGTATAATCTCAGAAAATCAGGAAGAAGTCAGTTCTGACGGGCTCATTATCTTAGAGGGAAAACATGAAATGTCAATATAAGATATACATATTAAAATTCAGTCAGATATGATTTAGTAAGTAACAGAAAACTTATATTAAATTATGCAAATATGTATACTATATATAAACAAACATATATAAACTATGCAGCTACGTTTTCCATGTCATCAGAGAAATCAACTGAACTCAAATGCCTCGCATGAATGATGAGCATCTGTGGAAAAGGAACAATTGCCTAGAGAGAGAGTATGGCGAAAGTGAAATCATGCAACATATCTAAGTCGGTTTTTATCTCATTTGGTACAAACATACGGCGGCATGAGCGCAGACTGTTATGTTCTGTGCAAATGGATTTGTAGGCTTAGTTGCAGCAACACAAGACTTAATCAACTCCCTCGGCAGGGAAACAATCTTTGATTTAACAGATCTTTTTTCACTTGGGTATTTTTGCCCATGGGATTTTTTGTGGTGGCTGCATTTACGCAAAGAAGCTGCGACATACAGCGTGTCTAACATACATTATCCACGTTAGTAGAGTCTGTGTGTGTATGGGTGTAGATGACGGAGGGCAAAAGAGATTGACACCGAAATTAACTCACATTAGACTGTATCAAAAAGTTGACCAAAGGAAAAAACACACATATATGTAAACAACAGCCAACACACACACAAAGCATGAATGCTGGGAAATTGTACCGAGGCTCTGTCATGACTGCTCAAACGCCCATCGCAACCAGACCTCCAATTTGTCCTTTTCCAGAAACAACAATTTTTTTTCTTTAAACTCTTTTCTGTTCCTTCTCCCTCACTCGTCCTCCCAGTGTGCTGCTTCTCAGCTTGAACACTTCAGCACATGAACAATGTAATAATTTGGTTTGTCTGTTGTGTAGATGATATCTGCAGCCGTCTAGGGTGGGGGAAAGAAATAACCATTGTATCTGTGAGTGTCTGTGCTCTGCTATTTTTGCTTTGTTTCGAAATTTGGTGCAACAGCACAAAGAGAGGGCTTGGGATTTTAGGAGAAAATAAAACATTTTTCAATTTTCACCTTATCAATTCACCGCCGACAAAAACAACAACAAAAGAAACACAATATTGCTGCATCGTGTGTGACAACAGCAAAAGGAAGACAATGCACATGCCAAGAGATGTGGCACTGCTGAAGTTTTCATTGATTAGTGCAGGTCAAATGATTGACTTACTTTGCTGCACATTTTACAGCTATATTTTAATATAAACATTAACCCATCTTTACAACCTGACACAACTCATTGTCCTGACCATGACTCAACATTCATAAGCTAAGGATAGAGGATGATACAACAACTTAGATTTAAGTGCAACAGGAGATTGTCACATGTTTCAACAGAGAAACAAGTGGTACAGGCAAATAGAAAGAAGATGGACAGCTATGAGAGTGCACAGTTGAATTAAACACTTTTAGAGGAAAACAGCCTCTGTTCGGCCATGATATTCCCATCACACGCTGACAGAAAACATTTTACTATCGCATTGTTGAGCAGATATACTGTAGCTATATCCCCAGAGCCTGAGCTAAATCCAACACTCAAATCAATCAAACCTCTAAATAAATGTCATTTCCGACAAAAGAAGCAGGGTTCTCTCTGTCAGTATGCAAATGTACAGCTTACAACAACTGTCCAAATATGATACCGTCAAATCTGTTAATTGAGTAATTATCCATTTTAATATCTATACTAATTTAAAAAATATGTATTATTTTAAACTTAAGATTCTGTGGTAATTTTTAAGTTATCAAAATGTACAAAGGGTTCTGAGCATGATGTTTTCTGGCTGTAAATACGCTTAATGATTTAAAAAATTGTTATATTTTAGAAAACAGAAACCAACACTAAGGCCGGATTTGCCAAGCATCAGACCTGCATGTGTTTCAAATAAAATACACTTCAAGACTCGTATAGCTAAAGGTTAGTGATGCGAACGTGTACTAAAATATGTACACGGTGCATTGCTTTCGGGTTGGTAGTAGAGCGTCCGCCCCATGTGTTGAGGCAGACGGCCCATGTTCGAATCCTGCGTCGAGCCCAGTGTGTAATCCCCCCCATCTGCCTCCCATTTCCTGTCTCTCCATCTCATATCCTGTCCATTAAAAGGCAAAAAAGCCCCGCAAAAATATACTTAAAAAAAACAAACAAACAAAAAAACATCGTGAATCTGACATCTTCGCTGCTTTTCTATATTCACATAACTACTGTATGTAGCACATTACAACATTTGCCAGGTGCAATATGTTGAGTGTGCCATGGTATAGTAAATTGAGGTTGAGAGGCACAGCAACACTTACTTAAGGGGCGGGGCTTAGCAAACGATCAATTCCAAGTTCTCCTAATCCTCCTCAAATTCCTCCTGCTGGTCCTGTCTGCTAACAGGTGCCACAAAGCTAGCAATGCTGCTCATGTTCTCAGCGAAACCTGTGCTGCCAATACAGCATTACAACCCCACTGATCCACCATAGAGCGTTTGGCAGGTTTAAGGTCTGCCTGCTGAAAGGATTCATGGGTAACATCAGTAGGAAATGATCCAACGAGGCAACAAGACTTTCAGCGACTTACAATAAAGTTTTTGAATTCAGCTTTCACAAAATGCATTGATTTATTTTGAGAGCAACAGAGGAACGGCCGGTCCGATCCGGGAATTTCTGAATCATTCTCTGACAGAACCTGGCACAAATTAAGCCCTGTGTGTGTCGGTGTGTCGGTGTGTGTGTGTGTCGGTGTGTCTGCGTGTGTGTGTGTGTGTGTGTATATAGAGGTATATTCTACACCTCTGTGCATCTGAGAAATAGAGGTCAGTGAAGCAGGACATAGGAGTAATGCCTCACATAAAATGACCAGTGGCCACTATTTTCCTTCTATCTCTTTATTTCCCCCACTCTCTCTCTCCCTGCCTTTGTTTGTCCCTCTTTTCTCTCTCTCTACTAGGTCTACGGCACAAAAGAGGATTTAGATGGACACTGGTGAGGAGTCCAGCACAATCGAAAGTAAAGATCAATATGGATAAACCCCTGAGAGGACTGACCTTTACAAACCCCACTATATTGTTTAATGTTCTCGACTGCACTTTAATGGACATATCATCACACACTTCATCAAGTCGTCTTGCCCTCTCTCATCTTTACTTTTTTCACCTATTTCAGCTGTTTCTTCATCTCCAGGGGAATGTATTTTCTATCCATAGCTGGCAGGATCACTTCCAATTGTGTGCAGGGTCAATAATCCTGTGATAGGTCGGAAGCAGAGGTGGAGATACAATGTCTGACTCGTGGTTCTAGTGTCATTTGACTCAAGTGTCACCGAAGTAAAAATACATTCGAGAATTTTCCCTTGACAATAATCATGGGAAGTCACTGGTCTGTTAGACAGAGGTGAGTCCATAAAAGTCAGGGTCTGAACCTGCCTTCAAACAGCTGATTTACTTGCTTGAACTGAGCATCTCTTTCCTGCTTTTCAACCTATTTCATCTCTCTCTTCCTCTCCAGGAGAATGAATTCTCCCTTTACAGGTGCATGTGGTAGTTAAGGTCAATAATCTTGCAATTTGCCGGGAGCAGAGGCTACACTGTGATATTTTTTAGGTGCACTGAAGAACATACTGTAATGGATGCATCTGAGTTATTATGTGGTTATGGGTCTGTGTGTTCAGACGTCAGTTATCAAGCAAAGGATGAAATTAATTCTTTAAGTGCAGCTATTTTGATTACCATGGTGTAAATAAACTGTTGGTCTCAACCCTATGACCTTGCCACTTCAGCTACCTATGGCAATGATTTGTGTGAGGCAGCTTATCATAAAATGTCAAAGCTTATTGTAAAATGTCACCAAGGTGGGTAAAGTGCATGTCAAGGCGTAAGCTGTGACATTTCTGTTTAAATAAATGTTGTTATTTTAAATTCTATTTCCTGTCGCCAACTGGGAAATTGCAGGTAAAAAGATAACAATGCTGGTCCCACATTTCTGATTTTTCGTGGTTGACCATTTTGCTTTCCAAGTTGGAACCAAACTGTGAAGAATAAAGCAACAGTCCACGTCTTACTTCAAGGCCAGTTTTCTCCTCCCCACAAAGAAACAGTTAAAGTAGCATGTAGGACAAAGTCCCATTCACAACCTGCTGAGCAGCATCACTCAGCAGGCAGAGGTGTTTATCAGTGTCTTCATTCGATGCGAGGAGTGTCGGTTATACCCTCAGTGAACACACACAAGCATGGAGACATTTACACAGCACATTGAAGATCTAAATACACAAATGAGAGATGACACCAAAACTCAAATATACCTTGATGTGGAACACACACACCCACACACACACCGATACACACCCGCACAATAGGAAGTAAATATGGCTGATAAATAAACGTCATGCAGTAAAGCGGTTTTGAGCCCGTACAAAGCACCAGGCTGGGGAAGGGGATTGGGGCAGAGCCAGTTAGAGCCACAGGCTCCTTTGTCAGACTGAGCCGGATTTAAGCCTGCTGGGATGGCTGTGTGTGTATGTGTGTAGGGTGGTGTGGGGGGGTGGGGGGTATGATAATATGCTAAAACAGCTGTGGTAAATAAAGGGCATGCGAAAAAACATAGTGGCACGGAAATGTTTGCTGTTGACTACTGTCAGCTCATTCAATGCAGCATATATGATTGAATGCACACTCTCCTGAACTGCCTACACACACACACACACACACACACACACACAGAGCTATTTCTCAGCCGTATATCAAATCTGAGCTTATAGCTCTCTGGTGCTGTCCATTTACTCCAGGGTCCATCTGGGAGAGTCCAAACTGATAGAAGTGCACCATAATGGACTTTTTATAAGCTACTGGACAGACAGACTCACTCCATCTCTCTCTCTCTCTCTGTCTCTCTCGCTCTCTCTCAGCAGATATGAAAAGAGCAGTAGAATCAGGTTGGTGCAGGACAGCATCTGTCTGACTACAGGGGCCTCAAGGTCATTTGTGTGCCTTCAAAATGGGTTTAGAATCTAGTTTTCCCAGCCCCACGGGCTGACGAGTGTTTTCGTCTCTCACCCACACACATCCACACCCACATACAGTATATACGTATATACACATTTCAACAAAAGTCGGGCTATACTTCCAAACTGCCAAATTGGCTTTGTTTCATTGCACTTTCATTCTCAATCTCAAATTGCCCTTTTTCCCCCCATTTTTCTTTCTCCTATTTGATATTTTCAAATCTTCTAACTCCCACACTGCACAGTCATTCGTTCTATCGTTCTGCCCTCCACCCCCTCACCCTCTGTCTTCCACCCCTTTCTTTCTCTCAGTTCCGTAACAAGATGGGAATTTAGATGGATTTATAGTCCAGCGGATGCCGAGCAAATGCTACGGAGCTACAATCAAAGGGCAATCAATGTGGGGATGGCCAGAACAATCCAACAGCTCATTCAAAGGGAGATTACAGCAATGCATTGCCCTGATCAATTAGACACAATTACACCCATGATTTAGCATGTTTTTGCAGGTATATCTGTATTGTGCATTTACAACAGGCAAGTAGTGGTTGCAATCATGGCTGGGGACCTGTTAAACGGATCAATATGAGATAACCTTAAGTCCCTGGTGGATTTTTTGGTATGTTTTGTATCTCCACCTCAGTCTGACAGGTAATTCAGAGCCACAACAGCTACTGGGTGAAGTCCAGATTTAGACATCATTGTATCAGTTGGTCCAGCAAGGAACTGTCTTCAACATGGACTGCTTGAATGAATAAACTCCAGCTGATAAGAAGGAAGTTCCAGTGGCAGATGTCATTAAGTATGAATCTACAGTTGATCTATTGATTTGTGAGGTTGTACAGTTGTACAAGATGACTGGTAACAGAGCACTAGGCTAAATAGTAACATCATAACATACAGTAACATGTCCAGCAGGCATAATGTTTACAATGTTTGCATTAGCATGAAACACAATTACAGTTGGAGGTGAAGGGAGCATGACGGGCTGTATCAAATATCACAACACAATCCTTAAGATGCATCATCTAAGCATCATGGATATGTTCACAAAACTTCACAGCACACTGTTCAATATGTCAGGGGACCATGAATGTCTGTGTATACAGAATCACATGACCAGTCTGGAGTAAAAATGAAAACTGTGGCCTGACTAGAATCCCTATACCCCACAGTGCTAACTGCTAATAACAAGCTAATAACACCAATGTTCAAAAAGTTGTGTGTCCCTTTTATGTCTGCAGTGTGAGCTTTTGGAAGTAAAACCAGCAGGGAAGTTATTTAATTCGCCGATTTTTGAGTTTATCAGAGGTTTGTGAAATGTTGATTGAGCCCCATGTTGGGAGGATTTCGCTCTGCACACAGTGGAGCTTATAAGCTTTTACATGCCTTTAAGACAAACTAGCAAAATTACTAACTCAGCTGACATCGCAGCCTACGATTTTTGTCACCCGTCACCTTCCTCTCCCCGCTCTCGTCTCTTTCCCCCACATCCCTCTCCTCTACTCTACAAGAGATCTGCCAAAAATATCACCTGAAAATATGCACTTCGCCCAGCGTAGCATTTTCACATGGCAGCAGTGATATGTATGTACAACATGACGCAGACACACGAAAAGATCGATTACTGCTCTCATTTGCCTCTGCAGTGAGATGCTGTTGCCACAGCAACACCATCACCCTGACGGCGTTCAGGAAAGGAGGGGACGTGGATGGCGGCGTTGTTGGGAGGGAGGGTGGCTTGTTATAAATCAGTGTCTACACTCAGCTGATCAGATCAAGAGGTGGATGGAGTCTGCACGGACAGTCAAGGGCGGCTGCTGTGACTGTTCTACTTAAGCTCATCACAATTCTCTCTTGTTTTCACTATTTTATTTTGTAACTCATCAGATCTGCACATACACTGAAATGCATTCATGCAAGTATTGCGTCATAAACTAAAAAAAAACAAAAACACAAACTGTATTTGCATGGGCACTTAGCTCCAAGCAACCGAGGGCACACTCTGGCAGGTGCTTTTCATGAATCATACCAAAGAATCAAGTAGAAGAGTCTCAAATAGTCAGACTGTGGTTTTCCACTCAGTAGAAAAGGCAGGGGAAAAAAGAAAGATATTCAGATGCTGCCTCTTGCCCCCAGCCTCTCACCTGAGTGTACAAATGCTCACACACCACCTACCTCTTCTCTGTCAATTACCTTACATCAGAAGAAAGGGTCAGCCCAGTAGGACAGCGGGGCAATCTTGGGGGCCAGGAATGCTCAGTGCATACACACACACAAACACGTTTACCAACCACTTTCAATGGACTCCCGCAAAAGTGTGCGCTCAGTTTGACAAAAAAGGTATTGCTCCAGTCTAGTGAGATTTTTTCTTTTTAGGTGAGAATGGAGGGTGAACCCATTTGGGAAAAAATAAGAAAAGAAAAGGGGGAAAAAACAACAAACAAAAACAAAGCTGCTCAACAACTCGGTGACACGGCCAGGCACTGATAACCCTCTCTAGAAGTGAATCTAAGATGGTGTCCTACTGTACATTTCTACATTACTCTGTCCTTTCATCTGGGAGATTGAGTTGTGAACTGAAAACGAGTACATCAGTATCACTGATGCTACTGTGCCTTTATGAATGGATGTTTCTGAGGTGTGCTGTGCATAGTTCTGTGTTTTAGTACTTTTGTGCAATTATTATTCTTTGGTACAGGCTGTACAGTCCTTGATGTGATATGTGCAGTTTAGATTTAATATCTGCTCTGGTTTATTCTAGTTACAGTGTGTTCTCTTTTGTTCCGGGTGATTTTGGACTAATCTTTAGCCATAATGGTCCTTCAAATAATAGTGCTTTTGACAATATTGGCTTCCATAATATGACTAGAGTGTTTTTTTTTTCTCTCAGTATCTTTCATTTACAAACCAAGGCTATGCTTTTACAACAATATGTCCCCTAAGTAAGATCAAGTACATCAATAGAGTCAATGGACAGAGCTGCACTCACATAAAAAGCATGTACTTTCTCATACATGCTCAACATCCACCCACGTGTTCCTGCCTGTAGAGTGACCTTGATGACTTGCGCAGAAGAATCAAATAATGTTGCTTTATTGGAAGTGGATACTTAAGTAGCAAGTAGTTCAGCTCTGCAGACCAGATGGAAGGATCTACAGAGCCAAATGTCGATAAACTGCTCAGTGACATGTTAAAAGGTTTCACAGTTTCTGAGCTGCATCTATGCGAAATTAGATGTTCTTTGGTATTAGTTAAAGGGCAGCACCAAAGCTTACTTTTGATCTCTTATTGGCATCGGCTATTTCATTCATGCTTCACAATCACTGCCTCCTTCAACTGCTCAGCTATCTGCTGATATTGACACTGATTCAGAGAGCATCCATTACAGCCTGATATCCCTCTTTATCTGATATTTTGAAATTGTTGGTCAATGGATGCTTCAGTGTTGCTGTGTATTATTATTATTAAGGAGGCATCACATTATTTGTATTCTCTCTCAAAAAGGCCCAGCTCAGGCTTTTCTGTCTGTAAATGAATTTACTATTAACAAATGTTTGAGTAAGAGCACAGCCTGGTTCGGCTTTGCCTGTTTTTTTCTTTCTTTCTTGACAAGTTATAAAACTATATTAATTTTACCATTTCAATCATGTTTTTGCTGACAATATCACACATACAGTATATGTCATACTGACAATATCAATTTCACCTCTGGCATTGCTATGACAAAGTAATGGTACAGTTATTTAAATACTGGTAGCATCATGTTTCCTTTTAAGAGTATAAACTGTTTTACATAAGAATAATCCCAAGAGTTAACTACTATATAACCTCATACTTTAAATGATCAATTATTTTACAACACTGTCTCTCACTGAACTTCTTTCAAACAGATGGCTGTGTCTTTTTAGTGGATGACTGTTTGGAACTCCTTATCCAAGGGACGAAAACAGATCAGAGCAAGGATCATATAAGATAAGATAGTCTTTTATGAGTCCTGCGGTCTGGGATATGTGAAGAGCTGCAGCAGCAAAGTGGATAATAAATTCAAGTTAAAAGTGCTTTTGAAAACATTTCTATTGTTGAACAGTGCAGAAGTTTCTGCATTTTATCAGGTATCAAGGATGCAGTCATGCCTGGGTGGTCAAATGGCTTTCATTTTGATTATATCCACTGCTACAAAAGTCTGCAGCTTCTGTTAAAGGGTGTTCGGCTTGAATTTTCACCTTGACGTAATTACATATTCTGAAAACAGTCCTCTTGCATTCAGATGCACTTTGTTCCTTTTGTGGATTATCATCTCTTAAATGCCTTCTCATAAGGTCGAAGATGCGCTGAGTTGTGACACATCAATCAACAAGGTCTGCATTCACAATAACTATCTGTTCATGGAGGATTAATATCTGTCATTAACCAATGTGATTCTGGCTCTGTGAATTTCTATTGTTTCCCTGGTTGTGATAGAAGGAAGAATAGAAGAATGTGCAATAGGGCTGCACCTGCACAGAATAGCATTCTGTGAAACTGCAATCGTAACTTTAGGGTCGTATAAACTTTATGGGTAGGAGAAGCGATGGATTGCAATGTAGAGATAACCCTGACACAATAACCAGAGGGAAGTGAGAAGAAGGAATACAGAAGAGAGACATGGACAGACAGATAGATAGAGGAGATAGATACTCCCCATACCATTAACCTTTTCTTTCTCTCTCGATGCATCTCCTGGGAACAGGGACAGAGGTATGGCCTTGACCAACACACACGGGCCCCCCACACACACACAGCAGTGGGAACAATCTCTTTACAGAGCTCAAGGACTGCTAGGGACTCATCAGTTTTAGAGATGAGCCCTCGTGGCTTGTTCCTTCCTTCTCTTGCCCCGCTACAAAACGTTCCAGGCAATTTAGTCCAAGGAGAGAAAAAGTGTTGTGTGGAACGAGCACCTGGATAAATAGCTAAGAGCAGTCAGGCCACAAGGCTAATCGAGAGAGCAGTGGAGTCGTGCAGCATGAGGGGAGCTCCATGTTGAAGACTTAAAGGGACAACGAGGAGTTTTGGAGAAGCGAAGTGTTTTCACGCTGCCTCCGCGCGCACCGTAGAATTCCTCCACCGGCGCAAGACGGACTCATGTTTTCATTCATCAAGGATTAAAGTCGGAGGTTCAAAGAGGTTCAATTACTGTCGTAGTTCCGACCATAACGCCGCCCGAATCGCCGTTATTCTCATTTGCGTCCGCGAAACCGAAAGTAATAAGTGCTGGTCGGCTCGACCAGCAATAATAACAAAATAATGATAGAGACAGTGGAGCCATTAACAAGTGTGGGTAGCGTAGATTCATCCACATTAACGTGAGACTGTTTTATAACCGGATAGAAACTCCTCGTTGGCCCTTTAAAGGAGACCTATCAGGCTTTTCCTTATTTTTATAATCTTGCAATGTCAGTGGCAATAGTAAATACACAACATAAGCTTGTCATGGATTCTTTGTACCGTCATCCACTCCAGACGTAGCACGACCTCCAAAAGTGGTCCATCTGAGTTCTATTATAGGCCTTTTACTGTTATGCAGTCTTTCAATAACGTTTTACTGGTAATTTTAGCTTTGGAATTCCCCGGCGGCAGACGTTTTCCACTTCCGTCTGCATTAGAGTGGATTTCCTACAAGCACATCTATTAAAGGTTCGTATATGGAAACAGTTTTATACATGGAAACAGTGAAATCCTTCAATAGTATTTCTTGTTGTGGATGTCCGTACTTCCCACCTTTCAGATACAAGTTCAAATCTATTAAGTTTTATGGTTCACTACACCACTAACAGGATGAGGTGATGCACAGAAGCACATTGTGTTTGTTGCAGTAGCTCAGCAGGCCTCTGGAAGTTCTAGCAAGGGGAGCTTTAAAGATCCTGGAGCTATCACAGAGTCGAAAACACTCTGTTAGAGGCTTAACTGACAGGCTGAATAACAGGCAGGCAATATGAGAAAAATCATTTCTTTTTTTAACAGTGACTCATTCAAAGCTAAAAAACAAAACATAAAAAACAATAGAAGTAGAACTAGAAATTAGCACAATAGGTCAATTTTTTGATTTTTTTTTAAATTTCAACCCTGGAGGTCAACAGGGCATCAGAGTTGTGCATTTTTCCCAGGGAGGAACGTTGCATAATGTGCAGACACTATTAGGTTGCTGTGGGAATTTTAACTTCCCTAATTTTGCAAAAACGATGTTTAACTAAATAATCCTGTCTTGAATCGTCAAAATAAGACTATGTCCTAGATTTCTGTATGGTTACTCGAGCCGAAGCAAATACTGTGGGGGTGTATGCTCGTGTGTGTGCATGTATTTGAGTGCGCAAATGGGCATCCATGTTGGTGTGAATACCACTCAGCAAGACATGTCATGAAGCATTATTTATCTGGGCAAATTTCAGCATGGAGGTGACTCAAATAAAGTATGTCATTATAATATGTATGTGTTTGGGTTTTTTTCTACTGTTACTGCTTGATATTTAGGTACAGTATATCACCATCTGCAAATGTGAAAGTTTTGACTTTCCCTGTAGAATTCTGCTCTCTTCATGTTTTTTGTCCTAAAGCAATACATTTCATATTAACATAAAATCGAAGCACTCTGCAATGAGAAAAGGTTGCTGTACTGCCAACTCAACTGAGAATCAACCTCTTCGTCTGCAGCCATAGTTGGGTCTTTGGAAATTTTTAACTCATTCTTTAGGTTTACTAGTTTATATAAGGATGAGTAGCCTACCGACAGCATATTAAATTGTGGGCAAATGCTGAGCATTCACAAGCTTGTAAAGTTCAACATCTTCTCAGAACTAATTGCTTGCTATCTGTTTCATGGTGGTTGCAGAAATGTGCAGAAAATGTGCAGCTGCTGGAGAAAGTCAAACATGGCGTGAGACAAATAAACCAAGTGTTGACAGAACAAAGGAAAGACATTTGTACCATGCATCAACTCAATAGAGTCAGCAGAGTGGCTATAGAACTACAGTACACGTGCATGCCAATGTGTACAATGAAAGAGTTTTTGACAGCTGCAATTGTTCCTCCTTATCTGCACTGCTCTTGCATTTTAAATTTCAACCAGAAGAAAAGAAGAATCAGGCTGCGGCAGATTCATAGTAGATTCAACTTAAATTTAAAAAGACATATGAATCTGAAGAAGCCCCATTTACCTTTGAAATTGTTGTCTACAGGCTACAGTATTGTACTGTGTATTGGGGTAGTGAAACACAAAGTGCTTTGCAATGCACAGCAACAAAACATGCATTTTTAGACCACAACAGCCCAGTGGGAGCAAGACGCATAGTAGCACAGTAGTGCTTCCTACTGAAGTCCAGGATCAAAAAATGTATAGTGTTTTCCTGTATTTCACAATGCCTTGTGGTACCATACGACATTTTCAGTATGTCCCAGTGGGAAGCAAACCGCCAGCCCCTGCAGTGACGTCTATACAACTGACTGTAAAACATATGATGTGCTATATGGAATAACATTCTTTACGATCCTTTCTTGCCCACTGCGCGTTTATATTTACACATTTTTAATAAGGTCCATTAACTTTCCCCATCTCTTACTCCTCTGACTCTGTTTATTTTGTATTTCATTTGTTAGAATATGTCAGGGCTTAAATAAATGGAGATGGGTTTGGTATTTGCAGTTGTAATATATAATAATGCAGAAGTTCTTTTTTAAATTCAAGGAGCTATGGATTGCAATACACCATTTAAAACACAAAGACACCTTTCCATTCCCTCGTTCTCCTTCCTAACTTCTCTTAAAAAAAATAGAAAAATAAAAGAAAATGTCAGCCATCACTTTCCTGTCCCTACAAGGCATAAATGTGCCACCCCGAACACACTGGCCATCACTCACTCTTGAACCTACTTACCACACATCCAGTATCCAGACTTTCTGTTGCCATCATAACTTTCTCACTTTCATGACTCCCTTTAACTCCTGACCCCTGTCTGCCCACCTGACTCCCTCCTTGTCTTCTTTAACCCATCACATCTCAATCATTCCTTCTCCTGCCATCCCCCCAGCAGTCTTACCTTGGAATAAAATGTTACTAGGAGTCACTGGGTGAAATTATCACTTGTCTTTCCTCACCCCCTCCATCTTTGCCTCTGCCTGCCTTACTGTGTTGTACTGTATGTATATCCATCGCCCTGCACAATGAACTTTGTAAAAGACTGTCATGAGGCTGTAGATTAGACAAGTTCGGTACATGGTACAAATAAAGGCACGGGCTTATGTCTTTTTTATTTGGCTAGATCAAAGCAGAGACTGCACTGAATAATATCACAGTGAATTGCAAAACTATGTCCTTTTTTTAAGTTTTGAGACAAATCAAAGCACATCCCTAGCTGGTTGATGCCCTTTCAAGTTTGAGTAAAAATACCTTCATGATTTCAGTAAAATTTGAATGAAGAAAGTATTGCCTCTTTCTGGTAGACAAAACTGTAGAATAGCATGATATATAATAACCAATAAATAAAATATTCAGTGGAAAGCTCCGACACATTGCTGAGTTTCAAAGTACAGTTGGCCACAGAATGAACTTTGCCTCACAGTCCCCACTCTACACCCTCCACAGATGGTGCATCCTTAGAGTAATGATGTGGAAACTCTGGGCATCATTCACATTTCAAATGCAAAAACAGAATGAATCTACTGTTTACATGGTATCACAAAGAAAAATGAAGTTAATATTGAATGTGTGCATTTCAATGCCTGTGTTTGTGAGGTCATACATCACTGCTACATGAGAACATTTTATATATTTTTATGATAGCTGGAAACAGGGATGCAATGAGTTGAGCTTTCGGTCAATTATAAGTACAGTCACAAGACCATACCAGTGTTTAGTGAACATTGTTTTTATGCCTGTCTTTTTATGATAATGTCAGATTGCTGCATGAGACAAAATAATGCATCAACTGCAAGATGGTCTCTGCTTTTGGATATCATCATATTTATTAGTAATCTCCTATTTTTGTGAACATTATCCTTATTGTTTTGTTCTTTGTGAATGAGCTTCAGTTCTGCTACATTTCCAGTTGTTAGTCTCTGTACAGTGTGCTCTCAATTCCCTTGCATGCCGTATCTATAAGTCTTTCTCCAGAATCCCCTGTGTCAGCTGAATGCTACGCTAATTAATCACTTGATTACTTCCAGCCAATAGTCGCATTGATTAACTTTGCCACATGATGGCTTTTGGGATGACTCCACAGAGATTAAGGACTCCCTTTCTGCATTGTTGCCGATGGAAAGCGAATCATGACTGGGGGGAATGTTTGTTAGCCTCTGCCATGTACGGCCAGCCATGTTCATGGAGAGATCCCATAATGCTGAGTGAGAAAAGAATCCTGAGCGCACTTATTCGCATAGAAAGAGAAAAAAAGCCCTCTGTTCACACAGCTATGGAATTCCTTCTGGGGTTGTTAGGGTTGTAGAGAAATAAAACATCTTAAAGCCATCTTGAAACTGACAAGGATTTTTTAGTTGCCCCCTTTGAACCTGGATTGTTTGAAGTTATTGGTATCAGAAAAAAGAGAATATGATGCAACATATATATACTACCAAGTTGTGTTTGGACGCAACAAGAGCCGCATCCCAATCACTTTTAAAACCTCTGGGGCTGCAGAGCTACCAGATTCAGAAGCATTCAAGGACTTGCCTTGTATCAGCGTCTCACTGAAGTCAGCCATCACTTGGATGTTTCAAAGAGTGCTTGATAGCACACAGACACACAGGAGTGCAGGTAGGTAGGTCTACAGTACCTCCAGCTCTATAGGTGACGTCTGCTGGAGCAAGAGATCATAAGTGAAATGAAAACACAGAGACAAATGTGAAGGAATATGAGTCTGAAGTCAAGACAAGTCACGCTTTCAGTGCTTTCCCTCTCCCCCAAAGGAGATTCTTCTGCGTATAAGGCTGAGTGTGTGCATAGATGGCTTATATGACTTAGATGAGGAGCAATACATTTCACGGAGTACATGGTTAAAGGAATGGAAGACCAGAGAGGGGAAAGAGAGATTGGAAGGGAGCGCATGCTTAACTGAGCTCACCTAAAGCAGTGATTAAACACTCTGGAGGGTGTAGAGAGCTCAACCAGCTTCATGTAAGTGCTTCCAACAGCACACCTGAGAGTCTTTTATTTGAGCCTTTATCAACAAAAAATATGGCTCAGCATCAAGTCTAAAGTCTTTGTTTTTGAGGATGGAGTGTTGGTGTATCAACCCTTGGGTGGCCTAAGCATCATTAGACCCATCACCGTGGTAACGACCCCTTAAGTCATGAAGCTGATAAAGGACAGGACAGCCTGTCCAAGAAAACTAGCGTCCAGCTCTGTTACACTTCATCAGTGCCAACAGCTGTGTGCGCACAAGTGCTTCTGTTCTTGCGTCTCGGAATGCTGCTGCACATTCACGAAAGTGTGCGTTTGCATCTGTGTGTGTGTGTGTGTGTGAGAGAGAGAGAGAGTGCCCAGGGAAAGGGTAATGAGGACCGCTGGGGCTCGTTTAAACAACCAGGGTTCACTAGCGGAGAAGCGAGCTAGAGCTCCATCGCTCCTTTGAGCGAGGGAAAAGCAGAGCAGCTCAAGTGCTTCCCAGTCTTCTAATCTCCAACCAACATCGCATCAGAACTCAGCCACGTGCCTCGAAACCCACACCCTCATCCCTGCAGGCCCACACCACCCCACAGAAATTGAAGGAGTGGAGTCTCTCCCTGTGACTTTGACTGTTGGAAAAAGTCTCTTTATTGTTCATACCTAAGCATGAGCGTTTTATCATGAGGTAAAGTCTTGAACTCTTCTCCATCAGAGTACTCCTGCAGAAAGAAGTAGTAGAAAACAGAGGCAGGCAGATGGCAAACATCTCTTATTTTGTAATTATCTACCTTTGATTTCTGTCCCTTCAAGTTAAAGCCATTAATTTGAATCAAATCACTGCTGCCTCTTCAGTAGCAACTTTTTTCCTACTTGTTTTTCTTTCTCAGTCTCAATGAAGGTTATGCAAAAGACACACAAAAAGTGCAGGTACAGGCATAGGCGCACACACACACACACACACACACGGCCTCATCACCTTACATTGATTTCCCGCTGGCCAACCAACTGCTTAGCCATCTTTGTGGTGACAGGTTGACCCATGAGGCCTGTTAGATGCTCGTGCGCACACACACACATATATATAGGGAGCTATCCTGCAGCCTTTAGGGAACTCCCTGAAGCATTTATTGACCACAGAGAGAAAGTGGCTATTAATCTGACAAAGGCTTAAAAGCCTGCCACCATCAGTTTGTGCGTGTGTGCGTGCTTGTTTGACATGCAAGTACATGTATGTTGGTATTTGTCGTCTGCAGTTTTTATGCATGTGCTAAAACATGCACAAAAGTGTGTGTGTTTGCCTGTTTAAAAGAGTGTGATATTCCCATGTAAACATCCAATTAAGATATAAATCCAGTTTTGCGGAAAAAGAAGAAAAATTCCTCTACATGTGTATTATAATTATACATGGTGTCTGGCGTTTGGCCCACATGACACCTTTTAAAAACGCAAGGTGAGCTTGTGCAACCTTCCATTCCAGCAAATTACCGTCACACTGTTACTTCTGCCAGTTCAATGCCCCAGAGGCAAACCTACTGGCCTGACAGAGCAACAAGATAATGAGAAGACAGAGAGAAAGAGAGACAGAGACAGAGAGGCCGAGGGAGAGAAAGAGAGGATGAAGGGCATAAAATGAATTGAGAACGCCCGTGTCTCTCTGTGCATCTGTGCGTGCACTTATGGCTCCATCCATCAATTAAAGCTTTAACTCTAAGATCCCTCACTTTTCATCTTGGCAACAAAGAAACAACTTATTTGTTGAGCATTAAAAATCCATGCAGCGGGAACACCGGGGGTGCTGTGAGGTCAGCGATGGGGAGGGAGGCAGAAGATCTGTCTTATGTCGCTGTGTTTCTCTGCCAAGAACATCAACTAAGAGGAATTTGTCTCTGGAGCCTTGTTATTGTCGACTCAGTGTTAGAAACCATTGTGCTCTGAAGTGTCACACCAACAGAAAGGCGCACACAAAACACGCACTCACACTGATGCAAAACAGATTGAAAATATGAATTAGCATAGTTTTTGGCTGTGTTTATATTACATGTAGCATAAAAAGTGGACTGGGATGGGTGTCGAGGTTACCGTAACCTCTTTTGCTGGGTGAGTGTGCGCTCCTGGAGTGTGCGTGCCTTTGGCGTATCCTCTGTGAATGATGGCTTTGCTAAAGTGCTGCGAATAGAAACATTGGTTTCTTCGCCTTTGATTCATTGCTGGTGTGAGAGGAATTTGCATAGCAGGCAGACTCAGGGCAGATGTGGGCTCTCGTTAGCTGGGTGGCTAGATGCTTCATCATTATCATCATGCCTGTGCTTCGGTTCCAGCCTCCCTGGCCTTGCTCGTAATCTTCAAACCAGCTTTGCAGAACAAAAAAACAAAACAAAACAGACAAAAAAAGGTCCTGAACAATGAGTAAATATTAGGCTAAGGGACTAGCTCATAAACATCTGTTGCTTGTTGTCGTGGTCGCTCGTGCACTAGGCGTCACCTGTCACCCTGCTGTTCAGTCTGCACAGGCACTCCCTGCTTTCCCTCCCTCTCTCTCTTCCTCCCCTGCCCATTATTTCTCAGTGTCTCTCACCCTGACAGGCTTGCTGCAGTGCTTTCGGGGACAGTGGTTGTTATAGAGGACATGCTGACGAGTGTCGATCGATGCGGACTCCCAAACCGCAGCATCCGTCTGAGGGCCGCGTGCATGTGTACGGGCATCAGTGTGCGCATATCTGCTGGCGTATGAGCGAGATGTTAGGCACTCGGGTTAGACGCATCCGGGTGCCACTGTCATTCACTTCATTGTGCCCTTGAGGGTGTCGGCTCTCATCGCGTGGGCATGCAGGTGTGCTTGTGTGTGCACATGTGTGTGATGGATTTAGATGTCAGTTTATGGGGGATTATATGGACAGCCTCCGCAGCTATTTTTCTCCATGAATATTTTACCATCATATAAACAAAACGCAATTTCAAGGCAGCTGTGCGCATGGGGCAGACAGCGGAAGAGAGAGAGGAGCTGTGGCTCCATGCCAAGCGTGTTGTCATCAACAAATAGGCTACGAGAGGTCGGGATTAGAAGGGTTTGCGCCGATGCAGATTCTCCCAATGAAGAACTGTTGCAACAATTTGCCTCTGAAATATCTCTCCAGTTCCACTCGACCACATTTGAGTGAGAATTGGCTGCAGGGGCATAAAAGTACTTGCAGCAGGGTGCGAAAGAAAGGGGAAACGAGACTGAGATGGAGACTAAGAGTGTTTCTTCTTCCCTGAGTCTTAAATCCGCCATGGGTAACTGCTGGAGTGTG
Source organism: Decapterus maruadsi (assembly GCA_030347415.2). Taxonomy (NCBI): domain Eukaryota; kingdom Metazoa; phylum Chordata; class Actinopteri; order Carangiformes; family Carangidae; genus Decapterus; species Decapterus maruadsi. The sequence continues at coordinate 8,508,973 of CM064897.1, forward strand.
ACAGTGGGCTTATAAGAGCCACTGTGTCGATAAATCCCAGGTGCATTTATTTCCTGCAAGACCAAGGGAGCATACCTCGCTTTGTCCCCTGCAGAAGAAAAAGCCAAGGAGATTTTTTTTCTATCCACTTATTTATCCTGTTATTTATATATTAATGTGCTCGCACGCATCATAAACTTTGATAGTATTCTTGGCCAGTGCCTGGATGGAGTTTGAGCATGATATATGAATTGTTTGCAGCCTCCTTAAGTTTTCATCCGCTTTCTGAGTATCTCTTTGTTGTGTATTTATGAGATAAAGGTTCTCTCTCTCGCCTGCATGACGGCGCACACGCCTGCTCAATGAAACATTAGGCAGAACCGCTGGTGATTACACTCACTCCTCCGAGCATTGCATTAGATATGCGGATCATTGTATTGGCCACAGAATGCAATAAAACACTAATGGTCGACTCACAATTATTTACCAAAAAAAAAAAAGTCTAATGGGTTCATTATTCAAAGTTGCTCAGATAATTAAGCATAACATGTTTATTTTAATTGCAAAAAGAATCAGAGAGACCTGTGAATCAAATCGACCTCTCTAATGGAAAAGTCTGTAATTGGAGGCAAACCACTGACTGTGGAGACCTTTTATCTCTTTCTTTTGTTCTTTGTGACTATTTTTTTTCAGTCCTATAATTATGCTCAAGCAAATTATGACAAATATTCTATCAAATTAAAAAACAACAACAATAACTTCTGCCTTTTTTTTTTCTTTTTCTTTTTTTTTTACATGATTCCAGCTCGGCATGCTTCACAGAGAAATGGTGAAAAAGATCAATAAGAGTAGGGGGAAACTGATTTGAAAATAACCATGTCTGCATGTGAAAGGTCACTAATCCCACTAATCCCAAACCTTGAAGATACACACAGAGAAAGAGAGAAAACACTCAGTCAAGGACATCTGGAAGGAGAATATGAACCCAACCTGCCACACCCTGACATCCAGCACAACACACACAGCGTGTTCCCACAGCTGACCATGGTGTCGACCCACCGCTCAATTTGAGTCCAGCACAGATGATATCATCTCTATTTGGAAAAGTAGGGGAGGAGGACGGGATAGGAGGAGAGGATGGGCAGGTTTCACGGCACTGTAGGAGACTGTCTAAAGGGGGGAGAGTTATCTCGGAAGCAAAGAGTCATGGATGAGTGGAACAGAATGACGGATGTTGAAGGTAGGGAACACACGCGAGTGGCTACCAACACACACACACACACACACACACACACACATTAACAGACACGCAGCTTCCCATGTGTTTTTGCTAAACTCGAGGGGCAAGATTTCCTTGTCTTGTAATGATTTCTAAATAGGGCCTCATTGCCCAGGGATATATTTAATTGCCACACACCGGCTGGTGATGCTAATACGCGCTGACAAAAAGAGATGGGGAGGCAGTGGGAGAGAGAGGGAGGCAGAGAGACGGAGAGAGAGAGAATAGCGAGTGGCACTTGTTTTGAAGTTACTTTGACTTCGCAAGGGCACGGGCGCCTGTCACTCAATGGTCAAGCTTTATTCATCTTCTTCTCTGTGACGTTTGGAGGGGATTTTGATGTAACTACTGGAAGCTGTCACATGACTGCTCACTCACCCCCCACCCCTCCACCCTCACACACACGTGTTGCCAGAGTAGCCATTATGCATCCAATGAACGCATCATAATCCAGTATTTCGATGGGTGTCATCACTACCCGGAGAGACCCAGCCCCCAGGAGGAAGACTACAGTTCTCTTACACGCTATTACTGTCACTTCTCACAATGGAGGCATTGTTCGCTAACACGCGCGCATGCATACACACACTCATAGCATGGAGGTGCGTGCGCCAACAGACACACATGATGGTGCTCTGCTGCGGTGTGTGTGGGTGTATTGCGTACAGCTGCTTTTAGAATGAATGTGGGAGCACCCCAGAGACCAGCTGCAAACAAACAAACAGGAGAACACAAAACATTTTCATACTTCATGACTGCGGGTGCTTTCGTACTAAACCTGTCTGTGACAGTATGTGAAACACACACACACATAAAGATACTTTATTGCATGAGCGAGCAAGTCTCTGAATGTGTGTGTGTTTGGGAAGCTTCCCTTCGCTGTATTAGGATAAATAGCCCTGTCTATCATGTAAGGCTGTGTCTGGCAAACAGATTCCCCTCATGTCAAGCCAGATGAACACAAATGAGTTCCCCAGAGGAGACATTTCAGGGGGGAAGAGTGTCCCTGTGACACTTATCGTGAAGGACATCTTACGGGTAAAGAGGAGGTGTGGGTGACAGCCAGAAAGTAAGCCAGCCTGTACGATACATCACGCTCCTATTTAAACATGGTGAGGTCGCGGGTCTGCAAACGCATAGAGGCCTGTGCATTGAACTTAAACACGCTGCAGCAACAGCACAGACATGAATCTTGTCTTGCTACTGTGATGTAAAAAATGCATTTACATAATGGCAGGCAATCTGTCATACCCCTTGCTGCTCGGTATCAATAAGGCCCCCACCCCTCTGTCTGTCTCACTATGTCTCTCTTGGTGACAATACCATCAGCTCTCTTCTACAAATGGATAGAAGCTGCACCTATAGCACCTTCAGAAAAGCATTAAATAACTGGTTGTCAAATGCTATGGGGCTTTCAGTATCATTCCACCTCAGAGGTAACAGGTCTCACATATACTCAATCACTGTACAGCGGCAAGAGGTAATTATACTGCTGCTGTAAATCTTCTTGATGGCCTGGTAAGTTAGATCATCTTCTCACATGCCTGCATGCACTTATGGCGGGCATGCTCACACAGTACGCACTATGGAGGAACGGATGTGGGCTCAGGTGGCCAGTTGTTTACCACATGGGTCTCAGTGTTGCATTTCCCATGCGTGATTGTATCATGGGTAGAGCACACGGAATTAAGCCATCATCTGCATTAGCTTGCATGCTATTTACCATGTTGAGAGAAATGTAGACAGCCTGTTATAATACTAAGTTTCTCTATTGTCTTCTTTGTACATAAGTGGCTGTGCTCATATGCTAATCTACACCATCACAGTGAGCCAAATATCTTTTTAAAACTCTTAGCCTTAGCATTACATCAAAGGAGAGCAAATTACATTCTCATGGTGTCATTTTCTTCAGTGGATGTTTGCATCATAACTATTATCTGTGGATAAGAGCTAAGATGTAAATAAAAGATTATTTAAGATATTATGGTCTCAACGACAGTGACTGGACCCTTTGAAACACCTAGTTTTCCCACTTCAATTGGACATGAAATGTGATCCGATCTTCATCTAAGTCACAAGTTCAGACAAACACAATGTGCTGACGTTAATCACACAAACAATTATAGTCTTTAATGTTTTTTATGGAGCATGTCCATTGAATGTGTTCAGAGCTGATGGGGAAAAAGTAAGTAAGCCTGTAGATTTAATATCTGGTCAATGCTCCTTTGGCAACAATTACCTCAACCAAGGTCTACAAGTAACTGGTGGTCAGACCTAAATTAAGTCCAGTAGAATTTCTTCTTTTAGAACAGCAGACTTGCGTACTCTGTGGATCTGGTGTCAGCATCTTTCTTTGGGTCGTTACACAACATCTCTGTTGGGTTTCCAGTCTGGGAACTGACAAGACAGATTTTCTTAGTTTGAAGTCAGTCTGTCATAGACATTTTTGAACATTTAAGATCTTTATCCTGGTGCATTTAACTGACAACCGCCCTGACATTATCCTGTAAGATACCTTGATGAAGTTGGAAAAATCCCTATTCACTCTTCTGTAATTCATCATTTGGGACACAGTTTGTCCACCTGTAAACAGATGAATATAATCTAAGACAATAAATTTAAAGCAGCCCACCACACTTCCAATCTGCTTTCATGACTCAAATGTGAATTTGATTCATCTCAAATACAGAGCAGAGGGGTTCACATTTCTTGTCCAGTTTAAACTGAGTGCTTCATTGATGATCTAAAAGGGGCAGCATAATTATTTTTGTTTCTAATTAAAATATTGTTCATATAAATGTTACATAGATGAAGATCTGACCACACTGAGACAAATTTATATTAAACACAGGTAATTCCCATGGGATCACTTACTCTTTCTTAACCCACTCCGAGTACACGAGGAGGGAATAAGCGCCAGCATTTTTAGCCCCTGTTGTTTTATCTTCTATTTAAAGGTGGTGTGTGGAGTATTTCACCAGCAGTGGAGCTGTGGTGTTTGATCAGTGAGCTTACTGTTACGTACGACTAGCACGTCTACAAGAACACAGCGTCCATAGGCACAAGGGGGATTCCTATTTGTATGCAGTGATGCATAATGTCCCAACAAATCTTGAGGAAACAGTTTTACAAAGAAGAACATGTATTCAGCAGATTTGGTCAAGGTTACACACGAAATACAGAATGTGAAGTCAGAGTAAAATACACTACCGCTTGGTGAATCAAGTTGAATCAAAACAGTAAATGAATGTACTGAGCAGTTAAACCATGAACTCAAACTCACTGTAAAGCTCTGAAAAGCAAAGCGAAGCTAATTCTCTGTGGGTTCTTTGCTACAGGGTTTTGCTGCTGGGAGAGAACATTGCTAAAGTCTTCTGAGTTCATGCACTATTGTGTCCCATCTGCAATACAACAAAATAAAACACAAATTAAAAAAACGTTTTAATTGGACCTATAGCTGTGATGTCTTTTTAAAAGGCATGTTATAGTCATTTTGATGACTTAAGTGCTAATTAGGCAGAAACATAGAAGCACCTGTGTCACAAAAGTCCATTGTCCATTGATTTAGCCTCTTATTGACTTATTCTTTGTTGCCTGTTTTTCAGTCACAGACTCCACAATTATACCACAACACAGCTGATTGCCTATACAAAGCAGAGGGACACAAATATATTTTCATTCAGGTGAACCACCCATTTACCGCAAATAGTTTCCTGAATCAAATGCTTTGCTCCTAACTACATGTTAGTGCTCTGTATAGACAAAATGCTATTGTGAACAGAACAACAATATTGGAGTTTGTGCAGTATCTCACATCCATTATTTTTTTTAAACCACAGAGACTTGCATTCACACAAAATGTCAAACCTGTCATAGAGATTTGCACGGTTGGAGTTTGACATTGGAATTTTTTATATGATCACAAAACTGGAACTTTGACAAACAGATGGATATGCACAAAATACAAGTCACTAGGGACTTTATCACATGACTGTGGGCACAGGTGCACGATGGGATGCCCGTCTATTTTCTGCAGTTAATCGATCACATGAAGCCACTGGAGCTTGACTAGGAGTCAGTGGGCCAGAGAGTGATATAGACATTGCGTGCGTGTATGTGCGCGCGTGTGTGTGAGATGCAGCGAAACAGCTCGGTACTCCATTATCACGGAATTGCTCTACGACCACTCAAGAGCTACATGGGCCTTAAGAAACTCCCTGTAGCTCTGAGGCTTTTTGTCATCTACTCATTCACACACATCATATTCACACACACACATACATGAACAGACCATCCCATGGTGGGTAGGCACACAGAGGGGTCTCTGGAGGTTAGCTAATTTGGCCCACTGGTGCCTTAACCACATATCCCCAGCTTCACTGCATCTCTTGGAGCTCACACGTCGCTCCAAACTTCCGCTCTCCTTCTAAAATATCATGCTCACAAATCTAATCTGCCTCCGCTGCTCCTCACTTCTTATCATACAACTTTCATTAGGTGCACACAGTGATAGACCTGATTCACAGGCAACCTTTGGTCCTCATCCTTTTCCCTCAACCAGTTAAATCCCCTGAGATCTGGAAGGGGTTTGGTGCAGGGGAATGGATACTATTCTCAGCTCTGCTGTAGTCTCTCTGACTTGCACACACAGACACACACAGACACACACATATGTGCACGTATGCTTTCATGCACAAGAGCATGATCTATATTTCTTCAGTCTTTTTCTCTTGCTCTTAGTACCTATTGTATTCACCTTCAATTGAAAAGAAAGACATCAATTTCTCTTTGTGTAAAGTGACTGAATAATAAAGTTGTTGATAATTAAATTCAATCTGATTTTTTTTCCTCTAAATTTCCCATGCTTTTTTGCCATTAATGTGTCCGAGGTTGTTTCCAGTCTCTTTGTATACACTCCATCAAGGACTTTGAGTTCAGAGAGGACTGTCAGTTGCCTGTCAGTTCAGCTCCATGTTAAGCATTAAGAAACCGAGCAGTTGAAGTAAGAGGTTCAGATTGATTTCTAAGGCTTTAGCTATTTTTAAATCCATTATGAATTTGTGTAATTAATTCATGACTTTGTATATAAAATGTCACAAAATAATTTCCTGCAGAACTGGAAACTTCATTACTCAGGTAGTTTTGTCAGACAAAAAGCTCAAAGCCTCCCAAATATTTGCCATCATGCTTGACACAAAAAATAAAACATCAAATCCACATGTAGAAGTCTGCGGAAAACTGGCTAACAAAAAATAATTGGCTATAAAAATGGTTCCAAATCTATTTCATGTAGATTCACTAAACTGAACTACAGTTGAGTAATTGTTGTTGCTCCATGGACTTTCATCTTTGGAACTGGAGAATGAAAGGACTGTTTACCCATTTTCACATTTTTACAGTACTCTGTAGAAACTATTTGAAATAGTGTAGGTGTTGCACCTTCTCTTGTTCACATGTCATAGAGAGGAGCTGTACATACAGTAATGGAAATGGAATCAACATCAGAGGTGTGGCAAAGGAATGCTGCATTTACAAAATGAAAAATGAACAAAGTTGCGAAACACTTCAAAGACTTTAACTTATATGATCATAAAGGATGAAAACTATTTTGTGTTGGAAGAGGATCTGTCAAACTAAACTCTATTCATTTATAACTCAGTCTTAAAAAATGAAGGTATAAAACATTCTGAGTCCTATATGGTTGGTTGCCATGCGATGTAAAACGCCATGGTAGATACAAATGCATGTGGAAAAGTGGAACTGTGTTCTGCACTGGCCAAAAGACAATCCCCCAAAAAAACAACAACATTATTTTCCTAGTGAGGTATTGCACAATGCAGCTGAACACTGAGATCTATTTATTGGTGCACAATACATCTTCCCTTTATTTTGATTTATGACATTTTTAATAGCATCAACAGGAAGTTGGCTTGTGTTGCACTGCCTCTGAAACATCGCCAAGGCACGATGGAGCACCGTATACAAAATACAAATCCATACTGATCCACAGAGATCTGTTGAGAAAACTGAAACGATTATAAATGACAAGGTGTGCGTGTGTGTGTGTGTGTATAGGTTGTGTGTGTTAGAGACAGAGAGAGAGAGAATGTGTGTGTGGAGGGGCTTTTTCTGGAGCATAAAGGGGCTCAGTGCTGAGCCCGTTCAGAGGAAGAGCCATAGCTCATGAGCACAGAATACTAATCCTGTCACCACAGTCACCCTGAACAGGCAGTCCTACACTAACTCATGACTGCACACTGATTCACTTCCGACCACATCATCCAGTTTGCTGATGACACGACGGCGGTTGGTCTCGTTACGAACAATGACGAGACGCTAAAGGCAGGAAGTGGAGCGACAACAGCGGCCTCTCTTAGATCTGAAGACCGAGGAGTTTCGACTTTAGCAGAGGCCACGTTGATGGTCAGCACCCCCCGCTGACCGTCAATGGAACTGCCATTGATAGAGTGAGTAGCACCAGGTTCCTGCACATTGTGACCACCTGTTTCAATGCCGGGTGGAAATACAGAGTCTTAGACCACACGTCCCTGCAGAGAATAGAGAACACACTGGAAGGGATCATAGTCGTCTCCCTCTCTCCCTGCCATTGCTGACTTCTACAAAGTCCAGTGTGAGTGAGTGAAAGCCTCCGACATAGCAGCTGACCCCTCCCACCCCTGCTGTTATCTCTTTGTGTGGAGAACTTCAGCTTGAACTCGGCAAGCAGAGCAGACACACGCAGTTTAGTCACATTTATATTAAGGAAGAAAAAGAAAAACCCACTATCGCATTGCACAGCATGCAATTACTCCTTGTCATCAGCTGTGGTGTGTGTACATTTTTCACTGTGTGCATGTGTTTGGGCAGAGTTAAGGGTTATTAAAACACCTGCATGTACAGCACGCCTGCACAGTGGGAAAATAAACACCTCTCTCACCCATGCTGCTAAAAATGCGTAAACACACACACTTGCACACAAAAACACACGCTTTTCTCTGCTCTAATTACTAGGAGCAGATAGTATTCCATGAGGAGGCAATGAGCTGTGTGTGTGTGCGTGTGTGTGAGTAACGGACCACTTGCTCCTGCTCGATGCAAGGGTGATCTGGTCCCAGGAGTCCCAGCCAAATCCCAGTCCTCTCCCGCGATTCCTCTCTATTTCCCCCTTCTGCCTCTCTCTCTCTTTCTATCTCATGCTCTCACTCTCTTTATCTCTGCCTGATTTCACACATAAACCACAATCCACACCCTTTGTCCGAGCTAATGAGAGGATATTGGACAGCATACCTACCTCAGAGCAAGGCAGCACTTTAAATATGCAGATTTGCCATTAGGCGAACTTTTTACGTCCACTGAGGAGGTTATGTTTATTTGTATATTCATAGAGGTTAGGAGGTTTAGGTAGGATTACGTAAAAAAAAATACTGAACTGATTTGGGGTGAGGGGTGAGGCAGGGGCCACAAATTTTGTAACACTCAAATATGTCAACATTTTCAGCAATTTCTGAGGAAAGTGTACAAATATATTTATGGTGCAGAGACATGCACTGGGGTGTTTGCCATGGCTGACGTATGTGGTCTACTAAGTGCAATTCCAGTAGCTGCTGAGTTATTGCAAAAATGAAAACAATTCAAAGTGCTTCCTTCACTTACAAAATGAAAGATGAAAGACACTGCATAAAAATACAAATGCTGTAACTCTATTGCATCTTATAAATACAGCTGTGACCCCAATGTGTTGTGATTGCACAAACCCAGACTGCACCGGCACCCCATGGGGGCAGGGACACTGCTTTTAGCCACTTAACTCCTGACTCCGTATGTTGCACACAAGCTTGCAAAGTGACTTATTTGCTTTGCTATGAGCAAACAATGGAGAAAAAGGATCTGTCTACCTTTTTGGAATAATAATGAAACTTCTCAGTGGTGGTTAAAGTATTGACAAGAATATTTGATTAATTTTAATTGTCCTGGTGTAACCGTGATAGACATTTTCAGGAGAATGGAGAATCTCTCCTTTGAGTGATGCTTCAACTTCTATTAGCTTAACCAGGAGGAATTTTTGATGTAAACATACTGTGGTGACATAACAGTTCCTGTCAGTATACAGTAATGGCGCTTTATAGGTTCTGTAAATTCACTGTTTTCTCGTTAAGTCTCGCAACTTGACAATCTTAGCTCAGTGTCACCACCTTCACAGCACTAACAAATTGGTACTGCTGACAACACGTGGCCAAAAAACATCAGTTCTTGCAGTTGAATAAGTGAAAAAAAGGAGGAAAATACAGGAGCTTTGACAAACATGAAAGAAAACTTGCAGTTCCACCCCCATGCTAATGTGTGCAAGCCAACTTATTCAGTTAGACAACCATGGTGACTATTGCAAAAATGATGGATGAGCCAACACATGCGGGATGGTGTCATGATTGATGAATGGCTGAGAACAATAGAGTTAACTCCACATTTTATGTAAAGACTGTCAAAGCATAAATGAGATGTCTGCAGAACATTTCTTTGCAACTCATAATGGCTGATTTCATTCAGAGTCACGTACTAACACAACATGATAAATCTGATGTCTCATACTGTAGCAATTTTCCAAATTAGGTAAAAAAAACTACAGGTGGGTGGCATGGAGTTAAAAGATCTCAGCACTAAGTCCCCATACATCAGCAGAAAGAGGGTTGGTAGTTGTCCATCATCCATCACTGTGACATTTTCACTACGACGCTACAGCCAGTAGTGACAGCACACATGCAGGTGGCATATGTATGTGAACACATTATTTACTTTTATCTACCTATTATCTCAGTAAAATTACAGGATGATATTTTGCATGCAGTGTGTTTGAGGGATTGTAGACAATAAAAATAGATGACAACATGCTTGATAATACCAGTATTCTTTCTGCATCTGCAACTTGGCTTAAAATTTGTTCAGTGTGGCATGACATTGTTGGTCGACAAACCTGTGTAGTTCTGGTGAGTAAATTAGATTTGTTATCTCTAAATGGTTTGCTGAATTCAGAATTAGCGCTGATGACAAAATAAAGTGCTGAGTCCTCTGGCGCTGTTTATCTTAGCATTGTATCTGTTGTCAATCAAACATAAATAGAAAGAAACTGTAATGTGTCTGAGTCTGAACCGCATCTTGAAACCGTCCTCAGCCCTGGTTCAGGTGTTCTTGCTGTAGTTTATGACTTGTGCCACATTTGGTCATATTTCTTCCGACATAATGGTTCAACACAGTTCACTTATTTCTGTTCTCAGGACAGTGATAAGATCCTTATAGATTTTTCTGTTTCATGAAATACACCAAAGTTGAGAAAACTGCCATTATACAATCTTCTGGGAAAGGTTTCTACTCATTCTCAGACTGACTCATTTGTTAAGGAACATGCACGTAAAAGCTCTATTTCTGTTTTGTACAGTTATAAATACTAACGGCATGTTTTAGAATGGAGGAGCAAATTTTATCTACGAAACACAAACAGTCAGAGGAGTTTGGCAGAAAATCAAGCACCAGCTGAATTTGCTGTTACTGGTGAATTTGGGATGAAAAAAATGTTTGTCTCTTAAGTATACTGGAGGGAAAATTAAAATGTTCCCATGGTGAGGAGAAGAAAATGGGTGAAAATGAGCGGGTGACGCACACTTGTGTTTGTTTTTGCTCCAAATGCATCACTTATGGCTGTCTTTTTTCCCAAACAGACCTTGACGTTCTGTCGCACAAACTCTCAGGAGCTCAAAAACACAACTGTCTGAGTGTGCACGCTTATGTGATTATGTGTGATTTGCATCACAAGCAGGGAAGATATATAAATGGAAAGAATTTGCCCATGATGCTCTAGTGCATGAACGTGCGGTGCGTTGGCTTTCCAGTTGATCTATATATGCAATGCAGATCATGTGCAAGTGCAGCGTTTCAGAATGAATATCACTGCTCTCGATCACGGCGGCTCAGTAAAAGTCTAAAATTAAACATTTGTGAGTCTTTTTTAACAAGTGTGTCTTGTACCTGTCGCGTGAAAAGATCGCAAACTTGTTTAATGCTTCAGTCTAATGTTTTTAGTTTTGAGTACAGACATATGCTCATGCAATGCGTTTCCGTGGTGAAAAAAAAATCAGTAATAGACGTGTGCTAGTAAATAAACAGACAGACAAGAAATTGCAAACTTGTTTTATATAGCATAATTCAGCTCCCATTGCCCCTTAATACCCAATTTATATGGAAATGAGACAATTTTGTTTACCTGTGTTTTACATAGATATTATGGTTCAAATCTGGTCTGTGTTCTAACATAATGCATTCACAGTTTTGATGGACAAAGACCTAGGACCTCCCTGGGTCATATGGATTGCAAATATAATGTCACAGTACAAACTTCATGCACAAATTCTTCACTGAGAAGTGTGCTCTTTAAATAATTTCTCTCTCTCTTCTTACTGTGAGGATGAAGGACAAATAGGCTCTGCTGGTAAATACCCTTCTATTACTGACAGATTAAATTGGTACAGAGAAATGATGTCCTTACAGGTCACCTAATGCCATGCAAAGTATAATTTGGTCAACATATCTGTTATAGAATAATAAAGATAGGATACCCTTGCAAAACCCCATCCTCAGCTTCAGGCAGAGAAGCCCACTGAGGGTTCTGCTGAATTTGAAATGATACGATGGGTTTAGGGAAGGTCAGTCAGCATAGACTATTGCCCATCAGAGCTACAGTTGCACTAGGAACTTAAAAATAAAGATTTCTCTCTAGTCCGTCCAGGTATCTGGAAAAATGATGTTCCTTTTTATATGATCTAGGTTAATCATTTGCCAATAGCATTGTATAAACTAATTTTGTATAATTAACATCAGAAAGCAAGACACTTTCTTAGTGCAATGATCTAAATATTGATATTTCTATGAAAGAGAGCTTAGGATCATAGAAAGCACTAATGCTTAGTGTCAGGCAATTAATCCACATTTGGTGCAGTATGAGTTGCTGCACTACAGTTTAACAATATCTGTCCACACAGTACAAACAGCAGAATAGGTGAATTGTTCCGGTTTCACATTTTGTCTGTGTCTTTCAGCTTTTATCCTTTCCCTGATTATTTAGAATGATCACAGTTCAAATGTGAAAATGAAAAAAACAAACAAAAGGACAGACAGTGAGGTGCTGGCTGTAAATCAATGAGCCTTTCAAGTTGGTGAGCCTCAGACAAGTGAATACAATCTGGATACAATGTTATGTTTTGAACAACTGCTTATTGTTTGCGGTTTGTCATCGTTATACATAAAGACTCAATGGCACATCCTGTTGAAATGTTAAGTTACGCATATGCTGCTGCTTGGTTTCTGCTGAATAGCTCATGGTTAACCATCATTTTTTAATTATTATTATTCGAAAAGTTGCATTAAGATGCCGTTTAGGAGAACGTAACATGCCGGTTTGAACGTTGGGAGCAACGTGTGGTTGAGTAAGTGGACGGGCAGATGTGGAGGTTCAACTGGCCAACATTGTGGTGTAGTCAGACCTACTACGTCCTACGTCCTTTTGACTGTAATTGTAACATGAATTTATGCTCATGTCCATACACTGCTGGTAAACGAACATTAGGAATTAGGTTCATCGAGATAAACTGCTGGAGGCGTTAATTTTCCAGTCGGGTGCCATTAAAGCATAGCAGAAGAAAAGGGCGCAGCAAGATTATGTAATTAGTCTCAAAAGACAAAAAACAAAGTAGAAAACAGGAAACAAATATGGCATTTATGTTGGTCTCATAATCTGAGGAATGTCACACCGCTTCACAAAGATCTGAGAGCAGCAGAGACCCAGTGGACTGGGCATGTCGCATGCTTCATGAAAGTCATGATTTATTCACAAAGTGTGGTTCAATTTTTTTCCTTTCTATACACAAACTTTTCCATCTCAGTCAACTTCTTCAATAGTTCATTTTCTTTTCCTGTTTTTTTATTTTCTCTTATGTGCAAACTAAAAATGTGTACAAAAAGATGCATCAAACTCTTTTTGGCACTGAAGATTGATGACAAGTCTCCCAAAACTGTCACTAACAATCCAACCATTGGAAACAAGGGTATTGAAATGCAGCCTTTTTGCTATTGTTGCCAATTTGATGGGTACAAGAGGTCCCTGAAATACAGGGGTCAGTATTTGCAGCATTATTTAATGTCAAAAAGTGACAAAATCTCTACATCATTAATAAAAAGAAGAACATGTCAACATCACTCTCTTTCAGTTGTTAAACAAGAAGGGGTGCAAAGGCAAAAAGATGAAAAAGTGAGATAGATCTATGAAGGAGGGAGAAACAAGAGATATGAGTGAGGAGAAGGCAAACATCTAAGCTTTGTTTTTGAGTGTTGTGAAAGGATTGGAAAAGAAACAGGATAAGATTCAGGCTCTGGCAGCACGATGTTGAGTTTACAGTTATTCTAATATTTCAGGGTAATTAAGACATAAGGGAATTGGTTTGGAAGCCCACGCTTTTTCAGGCTATCTTTTCATCAAGGTCTCTAAGAGTGGTTTAGTGATCTCTTGTAGGGTGACCAGCCACTAACTAATATGCATGCAATGTCAGTGTGTTTGAGGTGAGAAGCGGAAAAGCCAACAGAGCTTCCAGGCAACTGGCAGAAGTTTAATATCACCACGACCCATGGCATCAGTTTGCACAGCTGCGCTATCTGTTTGGTTTTTGTCTCAAGCAACACTATATCAGTCCAAGTCAAACTGGTAGAACAGTCTTTCTTCCTGTGTCCTCCTACATCACTTTTCTTCGTCTTGCCCTCCTTGTCTTTCTCTCCGTCTTCCTCTCTGAGTATATTAGCCTAGATGAGAAACCTCCCCCACCCCTGCTGATTGGATCCAGAGAATGATAACCTTCCCGTAAGCAAGGTAAGATTCTCCCCAGAGCTCTCAGTATGTGCGCTAGTGTGTTCTTGAAGGCAGGCCAAGTCTTGCAATCAGAATAAAACTGGGCTCTAATTACTAGTATTCACTCTGCAAACATGCGTTTAGGACACCTCAAGGAATATTATTATGTAATTCTCTGAACTACACGACAAACTACAACTTCTCTGTATGTGTATGTTCGCTGTAATCATTTAATTTAATTACGTGATGGGATCTCTGGTGGCAGCAATGAACTGAAATGATTAAGAGAGCTTTAGTACGAGCAATTGTCCATTTCTGTTTGGATGAAGTACTTAGAGTTAGCGCTTAACTAGATCTACATACACACACACCAATTTATGGGAGATGCACGCATGCATACATATTCCCTTGTGTTATGTGTGAGAAGGGATAGTATGCTCTCTCTCCAGTTCACTGATGTATGAATGACCATGTGCATATGTGTGTGCATGGGTGTCAAATCTGATCTCGTCTATCAGATGGTTTCGCACACATACGCCCATCCCCATATACACAACAATGTGTGGCATGTAAACGGAAGCCCTAGGAGCCACACCTCTCTGCCTCATGGGGGCATCTCTAAAATATAGATCAGAGGCTTGGATTTCTGACAGGCATTTACAAATCTTTTGATGGAAGGTTTAAAGGGCCGACTTTGAACTGCCTCATTTTTTAATTAAAGGCCAACACGCCAAAGACAAAATTCAAATAATAAATTCTCTGTCAAGCTGAGGCATACCACCTCGCAGAGATACTATGAAAGACCAGGATAACAAGACAAACTTTTCTTTCTGTCTGTTTGCCACTGCGAGCTGGGTACGCAAGTAAACAACAACTTATATTTGATGAGACTCCTTTGTGAATTTCACAAAATATATGCTGCTCTGGGGAAGTTTGTATACACCATGTTGTTTTAAAGGGCATAAATAAGAAATGTGTAATGCACTCAAAAGGGCAAAAGCACTGAAACAACAACTCGTAATCTGACAGAAAAATAATCCCTACCTTGTCGAACATCTCTCGGTGCTATGGCGATTGCATCGTTGGAGTGCAGCTCGGTGACACAGCAGTCGTCAGGAACCTGCGAGCCGTTGCTGAAGCTGTGGGGTGTCTCCGGGAGCAGCGGGATCGGTGGCGCCATGATGTTGTGGTTTGGACAGATACATCCTGTCTGGGTCATCCCGCATCCATCGCCATCAGAAACCTCCTGATTACCATTGTGTCCTGTGCGTAAACACTCCTCAAACCAGCGGCAGAGCACGCCACAGGTAAACTGACTGGAGTTCTCGTTATTGATGAGCAACACCTCGACCAGTCTCAGCTCCAGCACTTCCTTGGTTACCTGAGGCTCATCAGCAGCGGGATGTCTCGTTAGACACAGTTGAACAAAGTTCTTATCAAACTGTAAGAAGGAGTAAGGTCCGTCTGAGTTGGACTGGCCGCCACAGAGGTCAATGACTTCCTGATCGTGACTCCTGGCCGACTTTAAATGAGGGGGACAGCTCTGATTGGCCAGGTGGTGATCAAGAGAAAGGAGCATGGGGGAGTGTGTCCGACAGATGACAGGATGGCGGGTGAAGCGGAGGTAGAGGGAGTACTTGGTGGGATCTGGGTTCTCCAGGGACCAAGAACAGCCCGGTGCCCTCGAGGGGAACAGCTCCCTTAGGGAGAAAGACCCATAGAGCACCCCAGCTACGAGGCTGGAGCATGGCGCGGAGATGGGTGAGGGGGCCCCCTCTGCCCCGGTCCTGGGGATGCCATCGGCGGCAGCCCCATAGGCGGCCTCAGCCAGGGCAGAGAGAGGAGCTAGAGCGAGGGCAGACACAGCAGCCAGGGCCCCAGCCACGGCCAGGAGAGAGGACAGCACAGACAGACACACCCCACCAGCAGTGTTCATCCTATGACATTCGTCCTGCAGCAGAAGAGAAAGAAGAGGATGGGAGGAGAGGGGGTTGCACATTAGATACAGTTGAAAAAATCTGCAACATAATGCAACAAATCTTACAATACAAGTCCCAAACCAACAAACTCTGGTAGGAAATATTTCGTAGCGTATGTCTGCCTAACCTCAGAGTAACATAAACACATTTATGGTAGAAGATCCTCTTCCACTTCTCTCACTCACACAGTCAAAAACAGAACCATACCCCTGATGGGCTGGATTAAAAGGGTTGATGACTTGACTGTTGAGGCAAACATTGTGGGGTACGCTCTACCCTTTCCTGCTGATAGGTGCACACAGACAAAGGCACATGCACATAAGCACACACATAAATAAACACACACACACCATTGCCTGCAGAGCAGGTCCCCCAAGGCTCTGGCAAACTATTACCATCACTGCCACAGTGAGGGTCCGCCAACAGTCTGACTTTCACTTGTACAATACACACACACACACGACACAACACTCCATGTATAGCACATACTGTGTTTTAGTGTTTTGCTCGAAACTACTTCAATGCCCACTACATTTCTGTGTGCCCCATGTGTCTGCTCCATCACCTGAGACCTTCAAGTGGCTCTGGATAAATAGGGTTTGAGGAGGATGTGTGGGAGATGGGAAATGTTCGCACCACTCTACCAGTAACCTGGTAACACGATGCTCATACACATTTCTTTAAAACATCACCATGCTCTAAAATTCAACAACTGCCTTCCTGCTACACATTATTGGAGCAGAAATCTCTGTTGTAATATACTGTAAGAAACAGAACATTATTACTGAACCAGCCCAAAACAAGAAGGTAAGTTATCTCACTCGTCTCCAAAAAAGACACAATATAATATCTAAGCTTTCAGTCAAAAATACCTTTTTAAGAGCAGAGTATGAGAAACATTGAGAGGGATCATACTGTACTACAGCTACAATTTCATGTGTTGTGAAAAGAAAGATAGACAAGGTCAAGGTATGACAGCAGTGCACAATGCTCATGGTCTTCCATTTATCTTTTTTTCCTTTTCAAGGAGCCATAGAACATGTTTGTATTTATGAAATTGATTTTTTTTTTTTAAAAGAAAAAAAAGAACACAGGTACAAATGATCATTTCATCATGACTTAAGTCATGCTATTCAATTAGGCTAAAGAGCCATTATTGTCACATCAAACAGATGTTATGTATATTAGGCCTATATATGCTCAAGGAATGTGAATACACTAACAAAAACACTGTCAAGCCATCATGGCTAAAATTAAACAGTGACTCCAATAATGCAAATTTACCGTATCATCCACATCCGTTTCAGACATATGCTACACAGTATTTTGTTTGTTTGTTGGTTTAACGGCACAGAAATTATAATTAACAGCAACTGATATTTTGTTACTGCTAGTTTCCCCTGACAGGGACTTAACTGGACCCAACTGCAGAGATCAAGAAACCAGTAAGGCAAAAGCAAAAGTAATTAATTAAACTCACAGGAAAAAGCACAGAAATCCCGAGCAGGAATACAGGGACACTGAGCACCAACACAGAGGACAAAGTAACAATTGGAAAACACTGAGGTTACACAAGGGAGAAACGAGACACAGGTGGGGTAATCAACACAGGTGAGACACACAGGGTAATCACATGAGGGCGAGCACAGGAAGTCAAGACACAGGGCATTTCACAATAAAAGAGGAAACAGAGACACTTTTGCGTTACTAACAGACCAGCTAGCTAGAAATGCTTAAAATAAAAAAGTTATTTTGCTTTTACACTGACACACTGCTTTGAAGTAGACTTCTTCTTCTTCAGGGCTGAATAAAATGAAGTTTGATGAAAATGATGTTATCTAGTCCAAACGTTGGAAAAGGACACAACACAAAATGCACTCATTTTATTGCTAACCTCACCTGCAGCCACCTGCAACCCCACACACCAGTCCATTTTTGTGGTTGTCTGAAATTGATGTCCCTGACAGCTTCAGCCAAGGTTACTTAACATGTGATGCAACTACAAAAAGCTACTTACATGTGTGTCTTCAGAGCACACAGGGGGACAACACTTTCCTAAGGCTTGGTTAATGAAACACAGGTAGAGCCTCTACTTCACAGGGTTTTTATGAGTCTGTTAAGGTTCTCCGGTATTGGGCACATGTTAAAAAGGGCCTGGAGAAGAGGCCAGGAACTGTGCTTACTTCACAATGTCAAGAGGGGCCCCAGCAGGGCTCCTGGACTTCCAGTGTGTTTTTTTAATGAGAACAAGGGCAATGGAGCAGGTGTATAAGGGAGCAGCACATTAGAACTGTTGCAATTATACAAAACATATGAAACGATGTGAAAAATTTGCATTATTCCACATCAAAAATAAAAACAGATCTAATTTAGGTTTTATGCATTCTGCTGATGCTCACTTTGAGTGATGTAAAAGGCATGAAATGGTTTACTGTCACGCACAAGGACAAGTCACCTGCACACATTTTTTTTTGATGGACACTGGCAAGTTTTTGAAGGCATTAAATCTGCTGTCTCAAGGTTGCAGGCTGGTCTCTATGCATTAGTTCACTTTGCTGAGTCAAATAAATAATGAAGTCTGAAAAGAGCGTTTTAATAGTTTGCACAGTGCTGATGTTAAGGAGAAAAAGCTACATAGCTGGTATAAAAAAGGTAAGAGTTCATTTAGTCTGTTATGATCTAATAGCAGACCACATTGTATAAAGGCATAGTAGCTCCTTTCACTCAGTGTGTCCTATTTACTAAAGGGAGTTGTTGGTATTGTATGATATGCAACCATGGCAACACCTTATCTCCTGACCTGGAAATGAATCATATTCAGATTCTGATAGTTTGACTTTATCTTCCCCTTTAGTCGCTGGGATTCTCCTCGCAAGGTTCTCACCTGAAATTTGTCACTCAATATATATGACATGAAAGCTTTTTAAAGAGCACTGGCTCTGGCTGCAGTGACACTTTGACAAATGCATGGTGCAGTTGGGCTGGGGGAAGGCTAATGTAGCATGTTGTGAAATATGCTCAAGGACATCATGCGCTCTGGCATATGATGGGGTTATAGACTCTGCCACCTGAACACAGTCGTACACTTTCAAACAAATACGGCATGAGTTAACATCCATGCAGACTGCACTGCACAGCCGGTGACATTTGTCCCGCTAACAATGTGTCAACGAACAATTAGATAAGACAGAAAATCCAGAGTTGGAATGTGATGCAATTTTCTAGATGGCAAATAGAGTTTCTGGTTTCCCACTGGAACCTAACACAATTGGACGGTGCATGGATAGCAAGTCTCTGCTTTCAGAACAAATCCAGTGTTGTGTTTTGTTTTGTACAAAAGATAAAACTGTCTTGTGCCAGAATTATCCAAAGTAAAGATAGATAGAATTATAGGCCAAGCCATGCATAGGTAAAACCTTATGCACATTTTACGCATGAAAAGAAGTCAAAAGCGGTAAGCAAATTGTTTTTGGGACAATGAACAATGAATATTCATAGAGCCACAGTCTGTGCAAGAGTAGGCCCTAAAGTGATGTCTTCATGAGGCCATTCTGTCCCACTTCAATCCAAAACAGCACTTTACTGTGGGCATCCATAAATATTCATTAGCTTTGATGTCTTCCTTCCCACTTCCACCTTGACATTAATGTTATCACCAAGGATGGCAAAATATGTATATCCCTCCCTTCTCACTTTCCACTTCCTGTCCTTTCGGATCCTAGTGAAGTGACAGTGTGACTCATCTGATATTTGTCTTCGCTGTCAAACCCATGCAAAACAGAGTAGCACGGGGACACTATACTTTTAAAAATAATACCATGGCTCTGAAAGCATCATTATCATCACATTTCAGTGTCAGCTCAAAAGTTTTGTCTAGTCTCTTCCTCCTGTTCCTCACTTCCACGTGTGTAGAGGAAATTCTGCAAAACTTTGCAAACACCAAACGCAGATTTTCAGGTGAGGCCCTCTTACAATAAAAGTTTTAGATTTTTATTTAATAGGAGTATTTCCTTTTTCATGGTAAAGCAAATGGGAACTATCACCAGTCACATTATTCTATTATTCTCCACATGTCTGTCTCTGGAAAGTCCCACAATCTTAACACAGAATCTTAAACAGCTTGAGTTCTACAGTGTCTGCACTGAAATCCAGCTGTATTAAATTATAAACTACCCACAGACTATGTTTAAGGATCTCATTCTTGAGAAAGTAAGTGCATCGCTGAACTTATGCTGTTCAAGCTGGAGGTGGTCTACACTAACCACTGAATACTTGTGTGCAACCCATTTATTATAATCATAATTTATTGCTGGTGGATGACTCCTGTGATAAAACTAAAAGTGATTTCCTGTGTTTTATATGTGTCTGCAATTAAAGAGTTCTTATCACTTCAGTCAATAAAGCGAGAAAATCTCCTTTGTTCTACAAATACGTAGGTCTCTCAAACGAAGACAATTACATTTTAGAAATTTTAGACAGACAGACAGACATAGGCTTTTGACTGACAAATGATTAAACCTCAACTATTTTGGCTTGGGCAAAGCGTTTACATGTAAAGCTCCTTTTCACACTCCCGAACCACAGTCTAGGCTGCATCATCTGTGATATTTCAGTGACACCATTGCAGTGGTAGGCCACTGTCGAGGTCATAAAAAAAAAAGAAGACCCGCTTTGGCAGGGTTGTTGTCCCAGGTGGCTTCAAGGTTTAAGGTGCTGATCATGGACCACATCTTCCCTCTTCTCTCCCTACTATTCACTCTCTAATAGGATGGTGAGGGTTGTCCATTATTCACACGGTTGTGGGTGTGATTCCCAGTTCCCCCTGTCAACATGTCTAGGTGTCCTTGAGCAAGACCCTGAACATCAGTTGTTCCTCAGGGTTAGGACAGTACCTGTTATGGAAGCTTGCCAACAATGTGAATTAGAGGCCAATTGGATAGAGGTGCCGTATTAATACAGCGTATTTACCACCTAACAAAACATAAAATGCTATCACCGAAAAAAGAACCTAATGAAAAACCTTGCTCTTAGGCTACTAAATATTTGATGTAAAATAATGCAAAGATTCGTGAGCCTGGCCTTTGTGTGCACGGCAAGTCATGTGATCACTGGTTTGAGCAAACCTGTGGAGAGATTTGTAATTCTATCTACAAAAGACTTTGACCATTGTTCAATGTTTCAGTATCTGCAAAGCCCCCCAGACTCCCAGTTGCCCAGTGGCATAGGCAAATATTGAGCATTTCATCCATAGCAATAATAACATTCATATTAAATGAGGCTATATAAGATGCCTCTTCAGGGGAGATTATTTAAAAATTTCATTAATAGCTGTTTGGAAGATGATGACTGTGGTTCAAGGCACAGTCAACTTTCTTGTGGAATAATGGAGTGAAATAGCTTGTGGGCACTACATTTAACAATATCCCTGCGTAGGCTTCTTGTGTTTTGGGAAATGCATTTCAAGAGACATTCGACTCAGAACCCTGACACCCCCCCCCCAACCTCTGTTTCTCTGCCTCCATGCTAATCTCTTATTCTTTGTAGAGACATCTAAGTGCACTGTGGCAGAGAATGTTATTGCCTAATTTATTGATGGGGAGTATTTCTCTCATTTGCAGATCTCGGCGGAGATCAGCATGTCACTCTTCTCTGTTTGAGCCCATACACACACACAAAAGCCAGCCTCACTAATTAATCCATGTGCATCCACACACTGGCACGGATGCCACGCCCGTTTGAATGCTAACTCATCATCAAAAATTCAACACTATATATATATCCTGACGCCAAGTGTTTGTGGTTTCTCTCTGCAGCTGATTAACTATGATGACAACATTTCCCTTTCCACCTCTCTCTCTCTGCCTCCCAGCATAAAGACCTCAATTCTGCCCCGTCTAATCTGTCGCCCCACCCTTCCTCAGAAGTCTACCTCAAAGGCAAACTTAATTTATTTACACGTATCTACTCACAAACACATCTGCTCGGTTTTAAGTGTTTTATCTGGATTAGATCATTTGGATGTGAACCAGAATGGAGGACCAACATTGTTCAGCTGATTTAGTCTGGGTGACATTTCAGAAATCAGTTTTTTTGTTTGTCCTTTTTATCAGGCACATGCCGGCACACCATCAAGTCAGTGCTTTTCACTTTACCTTATCAGTTATTCACAAATGGCAGACAAGCTGAGAGGATCTCACGCTGTGAAAAGAGACGTCAGTACTAAAGCCCCTCCATCACAGCAAAGGGCATTTTGTCTTCCAGCTACCGCATACACAACCTACACACACACACACAGACGCACTTACAGGCCCATGCATATTCATGCATTCACCTCAGCCTGACGTGTAGCATGTGTGCTGACTGAAGAACAAGGTATAAATGTGTGTGACGAAACCAACGCAGGAATTAATTGTGCATATTTTAATCAGGTAATTGGAATGGATCGACAGATGATATGCATATGCATTTAAGATCAGTATGATGTATGTCAGTGTAGCTAAGACGACAGCAGATTATGAAGGCTGAATGCTGCCAATCAAGATCACAACAGAGAGAGACAGCATCTTAACAACAAAAGCAGCCACAACTGATCTAAATGTGATGTAAACAAACTTAGCATCATCATTGACTGCTTGGATGCTGCTGCTCTCTCTTACAATTACTTATCTTCATGTTCAATCTTCAAGTATTTTTTTTTTATCTATCATCAATAAAATTCCACTATCAAAAAGTAAAAGGCCAGGGCCTTGTCGCAGTTATTTAGTGGTTTTGCTTCAAAGTAAGCAAGAGATTGGACACATTTTTGAGAGTTAGCTTTGTGAAATATTGAAGTATTTTTAAAAATACATCTTCCCTCCATAATGTTAGCAGAATTGAGTGCTGAACACTGGCACCCACTGCACCGCATATACACTAGGCCAACTCTGATCAGATGATGAAGAAAATTGCTGAATTGATTTTAAATGACATGTGGCCATACAGTGTTGTGGATAAGAAGCAGACACAATGTTCACTTCACATCAAAATACTCTAAAAAATAAAGACAGGATGCAGTGTGAACGCAACAAGCGCCTCCATAATCTGAGAATGGCCTGATATCACTCCTAGAAATATATCTATTGCAGACAGAGAGATGAAGATGGTTAAAGGTAGGGCAGCCTAAGAAAAGTAAAATACGTTAATTAAAAAATTGCCCTTGAAGTGCATTTGACATGAAAACTTGCTTAAGTTTCTCTAGCCATCTGCTCAGGCTAAAGAGCATCATGAGCCAAGACAAGGAGGAGAATTCAATGAAAGAGCTCTCAAGAAAGTGCAACATGGAGGAGGCAGCAGGAGAAAATGTTTTTTTTTCTACATGGTGCCAATGGAGACTGACTTCCACTGATAAATAACTTCATAACTCCAGTTTCCCTATGAGATCCATAACATCTGCAATCAGCAGCAAAACAGAAGCAGACAGCATGAGCTATGAAAATGAACACAGCACCGAAATGACCATCACTGCTGCCAACACTTTCAGGAAGCTATTTTCTGGGAGATTATAAAACCCAGTGGTGACAGTTAATGTCATTATCAGCTTAGCGTTACTGCATGCTGTTTGTGTCATTATCAAGACTAAATAAGAAAACAGGTGATGTGACAATGCCATTTCTGATATTGTGTTAGAAAATCATTGACATGTTATCTCACTGCACTCTCCGAAAATTACATATACTTTATCAGCCTCTGCATGAGGGTTCATTTCAATATACCTACAACAACAAAAACATTTAAATTCAATTCAAGAACTTTATTTGTCCCCGAGTGGCAATTAAGAGGCAAGAGCAGCAAACTTAAGTTAAAAAGGAATACAAAAAAAAGCATGTAAATATTTGGTAACACTTTACTTAAAGGTCTCATCAGACACTGTCATAAGAGTGACATAAACATTATGTCAATGTCAAAACGTTGGTATTAAGTGTCATTCAGTTAACCCTAACCCTACAAACCCGGGTGTTATGACATTGACATGTTTATGACATGTTCATGACTGTGACATGTCACTCTTATGATGAGACCTTGAAGTACTGTAAATATATTTAGTAAATATTTAAATAAGTTAATAAATACACTGTGAGAGCTAGATTACTCAATTTGTTCCAAAACAGAATTTCAGTATTGATTAGTGTTGCATTCACAGGGAGAAATCAATAATAAAGGCCATTCATTCCACATGACTGAATAAACAATTGGGAGATGAGGGTAAGGAAATGGATGGAGTGGAGAGAATCCTTCAGGGTGGCATTATGTTAAGTATTTTCTTTCTGATTTCATATTAATGGTAATGACAAATGATAATTCACCACATGTCCCATGTGTAAATGTCCTCAGAATGCAGCTCTGCTGTGCACGTCATATTCACAAATGTTCACTGAAAGGCCTTTGCTGAAAGCCTCTGCAGTGGAAAACATTCCCAGAATATTACAGAGATGTGACTTTGCAATATTAAAGTAAGTTCACAGCTTGGCACATCAATCCAATGCAAATGGAATAATAGAACCAAAAAAATGGAGTGAAGTAAGGTGGAGACTTTTCTGACAGCACAGAAATACCTTTGTCACGAGCCATATTCACTTAATATCGTCAAAAGTGCTTAAGTATGCTGTTACTTGACAAGGTCAATGCAACAGGTACTGGAAATGTATTTCTGTCACTATGACAGTAAAAAGACTGTGAAAGACTGTAGTTTTTCTCTATCACGACTGAATTAATATGATAATTACAGTTGTACTATAAGTGGAGCTCATACTCAGACTGGAATCTTTTTATATTTCGAAGGCGTGGATGATGATGATGATGATGATGGTGTGTACACACATTCATCTCATGTAGGATACGTGCATAACTGCTGTCACAGGATAATCTCTGGTTGTCAGCATTAGCGGATATTCCACTGTGTAATTTAACGCACTTAGCATAGAATTACGCCGAATGACATGATTAGCAAATTAAGCTGGAGCTTGTTTCCTCTGTAGGCTACTGAACACCAGCACATAGTTAGCACTAGCTCACAACTAGGCTAGGTTAGCCAAACATGTTAAGACGGTTGAGGTCAGGCACGGGGCTATAGAATTACTTTAACAATGATTTTTCAGCAGGTTATGCTCTCAATGGGCTACAGTTTCTCATTAATCATCAGCAACACAACGAAACAATAAAATACCTTTCTTGGCGCCCACAGCTCCACTGTTACTGTTACACCCACAATGGATGACTAATTGCCCAACATGTAGTACTGAGGTAAATTTTTAAGTCATTAATATTAACTAAAATGAAAGTCTGCAGAAACTTAGAAGGTTACATGACATACGACACCAATTTCAGAGATAGCATCATGCTGCACCACTCTAAGACCTCTGCATTGAATCACACAGAACTGTACAACTAATTAGCAGGCATGAGGAATTTGGCTATTTTCCTGTTTCAGCTCATCTTTCCTGGTAATAATATATTAAAAACGACATTTTGTCTGACTTTATTGGCCCTAATTAACCAACAGCACATTTTCACAGGACAGAGATTTGCAGATGTCGAAGCATGTGTCAGGCCTGACCCTGCAAACCCCAACACACCCACTCAGTCAGCTTCAAACCCTTAACCTTGTTGTCATGGTGGGGAAAAAGGAAAAAAAAACAAAATGTCACCATCTGTTGACTCTTTAGACAGGATCTGATGCGACACACATGCACACAGTTATGTTTCAGTGAACTGAAAGAGGAGCAGACCATCCCTTTTTGCAGATAAACAGACCAGGATGTGAATGCACCTATACATCTGCATAAATCTGCTACTTAGTGTATTTGTGTGTGAGGTGGGGGGTCGTCCAATATGGAGTTGGAAAGAAGCCGTGTAGTATTGTGGTGGGCCTAGAGGGAATTTGGGTTTCATTGTGAAATAAAGAATCACAGACCGAGGAAGAGGGTGATCGGCTTTCCTCCGTAGCATATCCCTGCCAAGAGATCAGCTTACACCAGCTTTTTCTTTTTTTTCTTTCCCTCAAGATAACACAGATGTATGGTATGGAGGCAGTGGCACAGACAGAATACTTGGATGAAACTCAGTAAGTATTCTTCTGTGAATTGCGTTAGACAAACTTTAAAAAGCTTTAAAAAAACAACCTGTATTCCTTTTAGAAATAAGAAATGAAATACGTCTGCCGAAAAGCTAAGTCATCTGAGTAGGATCTGGATGGCTTTGAAGAAGCTTTTCAATTCCAAAACATATTGATTGGGCAGTGATTTGGCTTCATAGGGAGACATTGCATTAATATAAAAATGACAATATGTCAAACAAAGCAATAGTATACTTAATGTAATTGTAGCCTTGGGACAAAGGATAGAAAATAGGCAAACAAACAAGAAAAACAAATGTATCGTGCATCTCACCAGGGTTATAGCTAAGGGAAAATGGAGTGAAAAGGGCAAGATTATATATATGTGTGAGTCTCTATGTAGTATGTCAGGTAATGCAAACTGCAGTGGACCACATACATTTGTCAGTGTGCCTCCCTGGGTATGTGCATGTATGACAGTGTGTGAACTGATGGGGGGAAAAAATCCATCCATCAAGCCGGCTTGTTTTGCTACAAATATCTATGAATAAAGGACAACTGTTTATGCTAACGGACTATGCGTTGGCTGTGTGCGTGCAAGTGTGTACGCGTGTGTACATTTGTGAATGTAAATCTAGGCAACAGAGGGAGGACAGTGTTTTAGACAACTGTATTCACATGTCACAACACACATACACCTGTGCACATGCACACGTGCACACAATCAGTCCTGAGGATAGGGAGAATATTTTAGACGGGCATATCTTCTGTCCGCCTGCATGCGCCAATTACATGAATATATGAATAATAAACGCAGTGACATGTGAGCATGATGCGAGAGAAAGCCCATGCTTGTGTAACAACAGACAGCTATTAACGTGAATCGTGGTTTGCTAAGCTTTGACTTTTTTTTTTTTTTACATGCAATGTGGCTGAAGTGGTGGAAACTTGTTTGTGTTCTGACTAATAAGAAACCCATAAAATACTAACGTCCTAATTGAATCAGTGATTCAAAACAGAATATGATTCTTAACTATCCAGCTCAGAAGCAGTCAAACTTTGTTAATGTGTTCTCCCTGCATGATATTTGTGTGTGTGTGGAGGTGGTGGTGGTGGTTGCTGTTATCTCCCAATCTTTTCTCTTTATGTAACATCTCTTCCCTCTCTAGCTGCAGTAGATCAGGCACTCCCTCTCTCTTTGAAGTGTTTCCAGGCAGGGTATTTATTTCATTATCTTCCCTCTCTCTCTATTTCCTCTCCTTGTTTTCCAGGCTCGGTATCAAGGGGAAGACAAGAGTCAAGGCAGGGAAAGCTGACGCTGCAGGTACAGGCCTACAGTTTTTTTTTACACATCTTTATGTGAGAGAGGTCCATGCTCACGACGATGGAATAGGGAATCATGAAAGGGAGGACATATGGGGGCTCTTGCAAAAAAAAAAAAAATAGAAGTAGAAAAGAAGGAGCTTGTTACGACCCAGTTAGGTTTTATTGTTCAGTTCCCTCCAGGCAGAAGAAGTCAGGTGATGAGGAGGAAGAGCAGGAGGAGGTGCAGGTTGCAGGCGAGAACTGTTCATTTTGAAACTGATCGACATTGTTTCTTATTTACAGATACTTTCCTTAACTGTGTATAGGAGGAGAGACCTCCTCCCCTGTTGAAACCATCTCTCAACGGGGGAGGAGGTCTCAGACACCACCTATCTCCAATTTACAATGCTGCCCTTTCATCCCTTCCCAGGAGATTCAAAAACCTAGCCTCAAAGAATAACAACTGTTCACAAGTGGCACGTGACTCCAACGACTGTCGTTATAACACAATAGAGCACTAACGAAGTCGAAACCAACTTTCCACCAAAGACAGTCACTTAACGACTGTCGTTGGCACTTGGAGCACAAAGGGAACCAGTGACATCATCACCCTGTGATACACCCACACAAGAGGTTAAATACCTGGGTCTCCACACCAGAAAGTTGGACCAGTCCCAACCTGGTCAGATGTGTACATGAACTGGTATAACTCTTGGATGAGAGGTGAAACGTCTTCCCAGACAAATAACCAAGTCCAGTTGCGTTCGATTTAAACTCCTTTTGACATGACAACCAAGGACATCTAACCATAAGGAAGAATCCAAACCGCTGTCCTTTCCTAAACCTAACGAAGCAGTTTTTGTGTCTGAGCTGAACCAAACCAAGACCAGTCCACAGCATGTCTGTTGTTTCAGTTGGAAAAGACATTTTTTAAAAAAAGGTTACAAGTTTCACAGTTCATCATTCATTTATATTTTCATCTCAAAAACACCACACACACCTGTGGGTCTCAGTAACAGTGTGAGTGGTAAGGCCTATAGGTACGGGATAAATTGAATCAGCAAGTTCAGCTGCTGTACACTCAAATGGTGCAGTATCAATCATGTCAGCACGAAAAATACAGAGACCTTGAGGGGAACATGAATTCCCCCTGCACATGCATGTGTGTGTGGATGTGACCTTTCTCCCCGTGTCTGCTTGACACATGTCACACCTCAGACAAGGTTCAGGGGTTAAAGTTGACACCGTCCGCAGTGAAGCTGCACCACCTACAGGGTCACAGATGAGATCTGACCTTTCACACGCGGCTATTGACCAGGAGCAAGCTGGGTGTCTGAATGATGCAGTGCTGCAGTTTGACTTTGGTGTCCAGGAAATACAAAACCATTTCAGCCACAGAACCACACAAGTCCACGCTAGCAGACACAATGCTAAATTAAACATGATCACGTGAGTGTGAGCTTATAGTGTGTTTACAGATTTCAGATGCTCCACTGAGTAAAATTTATTTCCAAATGAGGACTGCTCTTCCAACTTTATCCACAAGATTGGCAATTATAAGTAAAATGTCAAGGTAATTGTTCAGTCACAGTTACATTAGTTTAATTGCTGTTTAAATGTTATTGTCCTAAGACAGGTGTTTTTGTTTTGTTTTTCCTAAAGAAAAATCTGTGAACCTTGCTTTTCAACCTTGGCTGTGTAATGAAGAGTAGCGTTGCTGTTTTGCTAGGAAAATTGGAAAAGCTCTGCAATTTTTCAGCAGATTAGTAAATGCACCAGACCACTAACACACAATGCTCTATTGGACATTGCCCACTAAACACTCCTCCACACAGTAATTTAGCAAAGCACTAACATTAAAGTTATTACATGCAAACATTACAGTGAGCAGCTCATTCAAATGAACGCTAACAAATCTATAGAGTTCTTGGAAGCTGATGCATTGCTCTGCTGCAGTAATATTAGAACAGGGCAAATATTGCAATACACAACTGTGCTGGCAATGTACATCTTTGGCTCTCTGCTGATAACTTCTAATAAACCAGGAAAGGAGATTGATCCAGTCAATGCCATGGTAGATGAAGCTGGACATCTCAAAAAGAGAATTTGTCAAATAGATTCTCATTCAATGACAATTACAAACAAATAAGGATGACAGCGAGTGGTCTTGTTAGAAATGCAAGTGGCCAAGTTAAAGGCTTAAAGGGTTTCATGCTGTTTTATGCTGTTCATTTTTTTAAGAGTTTTGACTGTATGTAAAGCACATTGAGTTGCTTTGGTATGAAATGCGCTATATGAATAAAGATGCCTTGCCTTTTGTTTTTGTAAATTCCTCTGTTTCCAGTTCTGACTTGCTCTCATTCTAAAGACATACTGTAAGCACACTTGAAAAATGTAGACTAGTTGTAATTCTAGTAAAAAAAAAAGAAGAAGAAAGAAATAAAAACTAGCTGTTTGTAAGCATTATGTGAATTTATTCTTAGCTCTCCTTCACATTTGTGTGAATGAGTCCAACAAATTAGAAATACTGTGCTGTACTTAGGAGTATAGATGCATGCCATTGGCTTTAATCCGTGTGCCAGAACAGATGGAAACACTGTCTCTTTTGGGAGGAAGGCATAAAAAAAAGCTTAATTTCAGTCTCTTTGCTGCTTTCTGCAGCTGTAAATAAAACTGCAGTGTGTGATTGGCCGGATCATTACAGATATGAGGCCGGAAGCTGTCATGGTGGTCTAAAGGAGTTACTCAAATAAAATGAGATCAAGTACTTTTAGGTGCACCAGCATGCCCAAATGTAATTCCCTATCTTCAACTTTCAATTTTGAGCGCGGTTGGGACTAAAATAGATCCACTTAAGAGGCCTGAAAGTGTGATGTAAATGAGGGCCCATTAAAATATATGGGAATTTGACATATCATGGCTGTCAGGCAAAAACCTTGTTATTGCAATTTTGGTTTTCATGTCTTGACTTTTACTGAAAGATTCAGAGCTCCTCCGCAGGTTGAGGAAATAGCCTTTGGGTTTAGCACACCTTTTCAAAACTAATTAATAAAATGAAGGCTTTATTTCTTAGCTCCTGAAAAGCTGGCATTTTGAGGTTGTAAGGCCTTTATCCACAGCGAATGATATGCAAAACCTTTCTAAATAAAGAAAAAATCTGGTGTTATGTCTGAAGCCATATATAGAATATGGGTTACACTGTCTAATAATTATGTCTGTGCATGCCATTTACACTTGTCCATCCTCGTCTGCTTCCCCAAACCTGACTCTCATATTATCATGCTTACAGCCCACCTCGCCCCTCATCTCAACTTTTATTCATTTTTACCTTCCCTCTCCCCTGTTCATCATCCTCTCAAAATCTGACATGCCTTAAGGAAAAGGGGAGAGAAAATTCCCTCCCTTGTCTCCCTCCAGCCTTCCCTCATGGGTAGGGCTGAGTATACCTCTTCTTTATTTATCCAGACCTGTCTTTCACACTGGGATATATTTCTTGTCTGCTTGGCTTCCTCTCCTCACCTCATGCACTGAAAGATATATAGAGAGAGCCATGGACAATGAGATGTGGCACCAAATAAATGGGAAAAACCAAATGGTCAAATTTGGTAATAATGATCACTTAAAATGACACCTGAAGGAAACACAGCAATAACAGCTCTGTAACTGGAGGGACTATAAGGCACAGTAGATGTCATACAAGTACCACCCACACACTCACTACTGCATGACAAACCCCTGAGCATGGAATCCGCCTTAGCATTGTCTGGAAGTCTGGCACCAGTTCCTTATCGTCACTGTGGTGTCAGAAACCATGACCTCTGCTGGGAGACGTGGGCGGGTGCTCGTGGTGGGTGAAAAGATGAAACATGTCACCTTTTGTCAAAGCTGACACTATTTTGCGTTTGTGCCACAAGTGAATTAGTGTACAGTACAGAGAGACTGAGTCCTGCAGTTATTTCAAAAAGCTGAAGCCTCATCAAACAACAGTAGTATAAGATGAGAAAGACAACAACTGGAGAGGAAAGAGAAACTGACACTACATGATAGGGTATGTACTATACCTTGGTGGAGCACTGCTAACATCAGCATACTAACATGCTCACAACAGCAATGCTAGTATGCTAATGGTCAGCTCATAAAATAGTTATTATGTTCACATCCTCTGGGAACCATGATCCTCATCACTTATTTCATCATGATCCATCTGGAATATGCTAAAATGTGTTCTTGGATAACTTAGAGCTTTGGGTACTGCAGGAAAAATTGAAGAATCACCAAATTCAAAGGAATTCATCCTGTGGGGACCATGAATGTGACTATCAAATATGATACCAAAACATCAGGAAGATTTTTAGGAATTTTGGTGGAACACGTTCATCTCTGGGCTGATATAGACACCACGGGAAAAGTTGAGTCATCGGAGATTCATCTTCTGTGGACCATGAGCATTGATTCAGAATAGCCTCACGTCACCAGGCTCTTCAGAGAGGAGAAGAGCCTGGTTTCTGTTTACTTAATTTTGTCTGCATTCTGGTTCCAGTCTTGAGAGCGGATCAACAAATTCACCAAAGTAAAAGTGTTCACCAACATAAAACTTATAAAATAGACAATAACTTGCAAATTATATTCCTCACATTAAAAAAGTTTCACCGCATTTTATTAGCTTGGTGCTTTTATTTTGACGGAAAGGCCTGTCTCTCTCGCCCTGGTTCTGGTTGCTTACCAAAACAGCGAGTCAATGGCCCCAGACTAGATACAGAATATCATGGCAATGCATCCAATAGCTGTTGAGAAATGTCAGTCTGAAAAAAAAATCAAGCAGAATATAGAGAAAAGCTCTGACATGGAAACCAAAAGATGCAACGTTTTGCAGCAGACAAAATGAAAGCAACAGAGAACATGAGTATTGAGTCTGATGAATAGAAACATCAGTAAGTATGAATGTTTGTTTTGAAGCAAAAAGGAAATTGCCCCTGCCAAACCACTTATGCTGCTGTTGGTGTTCAATCAAGCAAGGACTATTGAAATGCTAATGTTAATGACGGTGGCAGAGGACAATCATTCTCACAGAGACAGAATCCATGTCTGAATATTCGGGCACAAAGAGACACAATATATTTGCCTCCCAAATTAAAGTAAACAATCCCACTAGATCTGACATTGTATCCCTGCCTGGATCAATTTATCTCTAATATGTTCTGGATTGGCACAAATACTATAGTCTATAGTTCATAATTTACACCAACATGAGAAAACAGTGTGCGAGCAAAGAGGAAAATCTCCTTAAAGATCTTTTAAAGACTTTTTTTTAAACCTATGTATTTTAAGCATGGCTTGGGGTGTGTTATCATCTAATATACTATCGAACTCTAGAGACTGCCAATAGTCAAAGCTGAGCTGAGTTCATGGAGGAGTCAGACAGAAGTGTTGATGTCAGTTCAGCCAATGATAAAGAAAAAAAGAGCTTGAAGAAACTACACTTCAAAAGTCCTTGAAGTTACATCACTGCTTTGCAACAAATTAAAGGACCATTATGTTCTTCAAGTCTACTCATCGCTGCTTTTACATGTTACCAGATCTCTTACTTCAAAATGAATATATGTACTTAACATTCCTTTCTAAAAGCATATATGCACTTTTCCTGCTAAAAAGAAATAGACTTAGGGCGCTGTGTGGCACAGTGGGTTGAGCAGGTGCCCCATGCAGAGGCTATACTTGCTGCAGTTGGCCCCGGTTTGAATCCTGAATATGGTGGCCCTGCATGTCATTCCCCCTCTTTATGCATCTCCATTTCCTGTCTCCCTCAACTATACTGTTTAATAAAGGGGAAAAAAGCCCTAAAATATATTTAAAAAATAGACTAGTAACACACTAGGTTGCAGAGACATGCTTCAGATGGATATTTCACACTTTCACAATGAAGGTTAACCTTGCTGTATTTTCATGTCAAAGAATAGAAAGTAATAAAATATTGATACCTCACAAGCTCTTCTTCTGTGGTACAATTAAAGCCAGGCTCAGAACACCAGAGTTTTTAAATAGTAACTAACTTTAAGAACACGTTGCATCCCTTAGATGTTATTCCCTCTAATCTCCAACATGCACGCATCACAAATGTTTTAAATAATCATGCATCACACACGACAGAATATTATCAAGGTTATGATGCCAGACGACGCAGTCAGGGAGCAATGAGCAACACCTCATGTAATCTCACAGGGCAATTAAACGGCAGCTGTGCTGTGACAACTTTTTCTAACATTAGTAAAACTGAGTCTGGATGAGGAAATGATTGGTGAGACAAGATCAGCATAGTCTATTGTTCAGTGAGAACTGGAGGTGAGATTTTGACTGTCAGTTTTAATGTCTGTCAACAGTGACATGCTAGACAACGTTGGCCTCGAGCACTAGACTCGTTACCGTTGCTTGGCAACACCATGCACTGCTCTGGGACTGATGTAATCAAGGTCATGATTATCCCAATTTTAAATCCTACACATTCATGATGTTTGATACATATTATGGTGGCCACGATGAGTCTGCAGTGATCAGTAGCAGGAGGTTCTGTTCACCATTACATAACCCGATAACCAGGGTCGAACAACGATACAAATGAACGTCAAAGGCCAGAGTCCTCTTCTGACCGTTAGGATGGGTGAGATGTGGTGAAATTGGGCCAGAACCTACTGTACAAGCACTACAGTCACAGCATGAATGGCAAATAAGTCAAACATAAGCATACATGGCCACTTAGAAATGAATAAAGCAGCAACTTTTTTGCATGACGATGACAGTTTGACATATGCCTGCCAAAGTCCAGTTTTCAAAATTTCTTTGAATTAAACCACCAAGGAAAAAAAACCCAACAACACCCACACAAAAAAAGAAAACTACAAACTAAATGCGATGAATTACCTCTAGTCTTTGCAAGTGGATTTTCACAGTGGTGAATAAATAAGAACTAATGGCAGTCTGAAAGGTAGAAAATGGATCTGAACACTAATGGAATGTTGTGGAAAATGGTGTATTTTCTTAACAGGCGAGAGCGAGCCTATTTTTCTAATTATCAATGCAATGAATACATTTCTTGAAGTATCTGATAGTGGAAATGCCCCTTCTTGTTCATAATGTTGCTTTTAACTTTGAAAAAATGCAACACTGTCTTATCTACAGGCTTGGAGATAATAACACGCACACAAAAGTAAAAAAAAAAATCTGAATGTCACATCAAGTCAAGTCCATTTATAATATATCAGTTGCCATTAACCTTTCAAATGGCGTTCCATTCGACACAGGCTACTGAGCAGTGCAATATGAATATTTTGTGATGGGATGCATTATACTTTTTCAGCAAACATATCTATTCTTCTCTCAGCATGAGCACCCGCTTCCCCATTGACTGGAGCATTTTGACAATCTGAAGCCTTTTAATGTTTCAGGTCCTGAAAGCTTAAAATATTACAATACAAACGCTAAAATCTAAAGCAACATGACAAAAGGTCAATAAAGTATTTTTTGGTCGAATTATGTCTTTTTTAATCTTAATTTTCTTTTTTGTTTGTTTGTTTGTTTTTAGTTCAGTGTACAGGAAGATATGCAAATTTTCAGAGACCACAGCAACAACAAAAAAAATTTGGAGAGAAAGTGAGACAGAGACATAGCTAGAGGGGGAGAAAGAGGGGCTGATGTAGAATTGGTCTGGCAGGGCAGATGGAAAGAGAAATAAAAATAAAATGTAGGAAGACGGGGCAGAAGGAGGGAGCAGCAGGAGAAAAGCGGGGGGTGGAGGGGGAGAAACGATCAGACAGAGTGCGGTGTATTGAAGGACACAGGTCTGAGAGGTGGTAAGCAAGGGGAGAGATAGTGAGATGGAGAGAGGGAACAAGGGAGGGGATGAGAGGGAAAGAGGGCGGATTAAGTAGACAGAGGGTGGATGTGGCCTGCCTTCCCTCCTTTAGGCCAGAACTTTATCTCCAGCTCCAGACTGGCAGCAGCGCGCCAGAGAGGCCTGACGACCCGACGTGAATCAGGGAGCCAGGCACAGCCCATAAACACACACCGCTGATCGCAAGGAGCTGATAGCATGACCACAAACACACACACACACAGACACATGGGGGAACACACACTTCACATATTGTGTGAGCTAAACTCAGGAGAAAGCCCACAAACATATAGAGCGTGTCCACACAAACACAGAGTGTTAAATAAAAAAACAATAACTAAAAATAAAAAAAAACAGAAATGAAGGGACACAAACATTACACATGCCACACTGACTGCACACTAACCCACACAAATGCACACCAAGAAACACACATTTACATTTTTCACTGTATTCTTGGTTGCAAGAATTTGCATATCATTTCATCACTGTTAGGTGTTTATTCTGCCTAAGAATAAAATGAATATAATCTCAGTAGTAAACAAAATCCAGTAGCAAACTGTTACCTGTAGGTTTGTGATTTTGGAAAGCATAGCGAACTACAGTAGTAGCCTATAATTCACCCTTTCAATCAACAGAAAACATGCTGGACATGTCATGAGGCACTAAATGTAGAGTTTTGGTTTTGGTTTTTATTACTCGTATCTTCTTCACCGTTTCATTCGCTGGATGCACATCAGACCAAATTATTTCTTCTTTTGTATGATAAAGTTAAGTTTGGTTTGATTTGATTCCACACACGGGCACCATAATCCTGGTACGCTGCACTTGAATGCACCATTTCCGGCTGTGGGGATATCCAGCACCTCTCAAAATCCTTCGCTGCCTTCACCTTGAGCCCCGACAGCTTTGCCTCTGCTTCACGGGGTTATTCTCATTTCGGTTCATCTCCTTCACTTCTACAACTTCCTATCATAAGTCTCTGATATTCATGGGATCCTTGTGCTGTGTTTTCTCTGATTACTTTGCCAGAAATCACAGATTGCGATTTATTTATTTATAATCATAAACTAGCAAATTCCATGGAGCAAC
This sequence comes from Decapterus maruadsi, assembly GCA_030347415.2. Lineage (NCBI taxonomy): Eukaryota > Metazoa > Chordata > Actinopteri > Carangiformes > Carangidae > Decapterus > Decapterus maruadsi. The sequence goes on from CM064897.1 coordinate 8,545,465, forward strand.
TGTGGTAACAGACTATTTTAATTAAGGCCTTCAACTTCATTAATTTTATGCCCCGAGGCAGATGTCATTGCCAATATCACACAAGTGTTTTGAGGCTGGATAACAACCTTTTTCACAAGGACTACCTAACCATTATCTGCCAACTGTGATCCATCCACATATCTGTACTGATGGTGGTGAATCGAGCTGCATTCAGACTCACTGTGGTATCGTTTGAATGCAACAAATAAATCACCTGGAAGATGAGCCAAAGAAGAGGTTAAAGCTATTTGGATTCCCTATTCATTAACAGACACACACACACAAACACACACATCTGAATTATCCTCAATTCTGGAGGTCACGCAGGACGCAATTGCCAATTTCGAGGGTGTAGCGTGGAGGTAGCGCACAAAGTGGGGTGATGAATGCACTCCTCGTGGGAGGTAATAAGTTAAACAATATTAATTTTGAAATGAGTAATGAGCCGTGTGTCACAGATTTCAAGTAATAAAGCACATACACTCCACCCCTACACACTGGGATGGCAACAGCCCTGAGAGTCACATCCTGTGGCAACAGCCAAAAGACCCATCTGAGGTTCCCGAGGTGCCTGGTCGACATCGATACCCCCCCACCCCGAGTCCATTGTGTCCTGTTCATTGGCTTGGAGGGCTCTTTGACTGTGACAGGCAGCCTGTCAATACCCCGCGCTGGTCAGAGCGGGTGGCTAATCCAGCAACCAATCAATGATGAGATAAGGGAGCACTGACTGCTGGGGTCGCTGGCATGAAAGAAAACAGCATCTTCTCCCATTTTATTTCATCTTGCTGTAACAATGACGCCAACAATACGGCAAAAAAAAGGAAGACAAGATAGATGAGATGCTGCGCGTGAATGACAGGAGGAAGAGCAGAGGGCCATGTCTTTTGTTGCTGCTAATGAATACAGAGGGAGGGAAATGTCAAAATGAAAACGCCTCATGGAGTGTTCATAAACGCTACGGCCGCTGAGCTGTAAATTTTGTCAACCGGTGCAGCCCTTTCTCCACGAGCCAAACGACCTGGTGTTGTCAGCTCTTTGTCTGTTCTTTCGGTCGCCATATAATCCTGAGTCAGCATTGGCCAGAGGGACAGAACACGGAGAATGAGTGTGGGTGTGTGCATGTGCAGAGGGGGTGCGTGTGCGTGCGTGTGAGTGTATGCCAGTGCGTGAGGATCGGAAGAGAATGAGTGGATATTACAGTAGTGCTGAGCGGAGCAGTCTATGACAGGCTAGCTGTGGAAGAGTTGGGGTGGGGGCTAAAGTCTAGACACACACACACACGCACACTCACACTCACAGAGATAGAGAGGGGTAAGGAGAGAAAGAGGGACCCACAAAAGAACAAAAATCGAACAATTCCTCGTCCATTCACTATTTTTTTAACACCTTTAAATTCTCCTCTGGTGTTCAAAATTTAGCGAAATAGGATAATTGTCATTAGGTAACAGGTTCTGCATGGTGTTGTATAGTTTGTCCCTGTGTGTGTCACAGTGGCTGCCTCAGTCACAGCTTCACTAGAAAAAAAAACTCATTCTTTTTTTATAAAACATCTTGAATCCTTTTTTTCCCCTCAGATCTTTTTGATCTAAAAAAAAAAAGAGGATAGCTTTGAGGAAAATTACTTTCATTACTCTTCCGTGTCACAGTGTCCTGTCGATCTGAAAGCTAATCAAACTCAATCAACAGCAGAGAAGTGACCTGAATATCAATTCAATGGCAAAAAAGCTGCTGCGTTATCCTAACAACGCTGATATTAAGATGTTACCTCATTCGAGACATTTTATGCCACACCGGAGAGAGAGAGGATCTTTGTCAGAGCGACCTTGAAGAGCTGGTCGGAGTCTGGTGGCGGTGCATTTTGGAAACACAAACATTTTTTAGTCAGTCCTGGCACATCATCTGAAACCATTGTTCTTCCCAGAACAAATTCTCCTCACTCCAATAACCTGTAAATACACTGTGTTTTTCTCTGCCATTTAAATTGTACAATCATCACTCAATTTCTCTAACAGCCCTTTACGTGGCTCCATGGCAATTTAGTGTCTCCAAGACGGGCACTCGTTCATTCATTATGTCATGTCTTTTCAGGCAACGTGAACTTTCAGAATTGAAATGAAAATTACTATGTTTGCTTGAATCTCAAATTGCACCCTTGGGACAAAATAAAAAAAAAATCAATCTCATTTCCCTGACTGACAGTTTTTCGGGGAGTCAAGGACTTGGTATAGATTCATCTCTCCGGCCTGCAGCCTGCAGCCCACGTGGTGCTGCGACAACAGAGACGGCAGATCCAAGGACACGACGGTGGCTGAAGAAACCAGAGACGTGGAACTTGTCTATAAATGCGAAGATGGTGACGCGGTGGAGCTTAAACTGCCTCCGTCTCTCTGCTGTTTGTGCATATATGCTCCTATGGCTCCAAACCATGGCGCAAAATCAAAATGTGACATAAAAAGCCTCCAGCAACTGCAGTGTGATTATTCTACCGAAATATACATCTCTCTCTCGCCTCTCCGCACAACCAAAAAGCACACAACTGAATGCACTGTGGTCTGCCAGCGCTGATGGCTGCACAGCTTAAATAATTATCTTGTTCAGATGGTTATTCAGTGGCAGACTTAGATTACAGTGTAATGCTGTGGGCAAACCACTGCCACTCACGTTGAGTGGGTTGTAGTGGGAGGGCAGAGGCATTCTGAGATGACAGCAGGGGGAAAACAGCCAGGCGGTGTTGAATTAAAGAAAGGGGGAGAGGGGAGAAGGAGTGGTGCTGTAAACTCAGGTTTGGCTCAGGGCAATGAGCGTGGGTTTGGACAATCATGTGGGGAAATTTAAATAAGTTGGAATCAGCTCCCAAATTTGATCTATGACAGTGAAGGCAGTGAGCGAGTGTTGCTGTAGCTGGAGGCCACAGCTGTGCAGTGAGGGGGGAAGCTGCTAAGTCATTTTTTTTTGGAAGCCACATAGCTTGACTGATTGTGTGTTGCGCAAACCGCTGCGAGTGTTGATCTGCACAATTGTCCCATAAATAATTGTTTGCTGCTCCTTATTGTCAGTTGATGCAATGAGGTTCAACCTCTCGCCAAGTTAATGAAGCTCTAACACATGGCACTCTAGACTCCCAGTGTTAGTGTCTTACTCAAAGGGAAAAACACTCTTGTGCACTGTACACATCAATACATTTGGGGGTATTTATCAATGATTTGCTCCCCCAGCATAACAAAAAATCAAATTGTGTGTGTGTTGACATTTCCATTTACCTTCTTTTCCATCTGTGTCCTTGTGTTTGGAGGTTGTAATTTTCTTGTCATTTTTGAATCCTGTATTCGAACACTTATTAAATAATTGCACCATTAGTTTACAGAAATTGTCTAGTCTATTGAGTTTAAAAGTTTGACCACAGATCCACCGCAGTCATTTTTCACAACTAATTTTTGCATTGGGCTGACGACATTTCAGTTCATTTTTAAATCTACTTCACTTCTTACAGACACGTCAAGGCAGCCCAAGCATGCAGGTCTTATTAAGTGGGACTTAATGGAATTAGATGAACTATGGCTGGGCTCACTTTCATCTTCTGCCCTAATAAATGTCCAGCCTAATTGATGCTAAAATGTTACGCCTGTGATGGAAATTTGCAGATGGCTTTCTAAGTGTTTTGTTGTGACATGAAAGTGTGGAAACTGAACGAACCAATGTTAACAATGAGCACTCTCATGGCTGAAGGATTGAGAAAAGGGTGTCACCTGCAGAAACCTTTAAAATTCTCACCCTGTGACTGAATGTTTGGTGGTGGAAATATTTTCTGTGGAACAGTGACGGTCACTCAAACAGGAAGCATAACTGAGTAATCGGATTCCCACAAATCAAACTTTCCTGTGCTGCTGCAATATTGATTTTCTATCGGAAATTAAACACTTTCTCACCTCTCTGTCTCTACCAGGCCTTTTCCATTTCCTTGTCGGTTACATATTGAAAGGGGAAGGTGAAAACCATTATTCTGACCCCTTTTCTCTTTCTCACACATCCTCTGTCTTACCCCTCTTTCAGATAAAATATGGCAGCATACAAAGATCTTGACCCTTCCCTGTACCTATGGGGTTTGGAGTGTTGTTAGGCACATCTCCCGCTATCTTTCTCCCTGCTTTCTCTCTGTCTGAGCCACCAGCAGGGAGGGGGAGCAAAGGTCGGTCCCAGTGGGTTCGGTCTCTGCAGCTGCCGAGGCCTGTCATCAGTCCATGAAGGCACCACGCTAATAGACTTCCCCCACTCTTTTCCTGTCAAACAAATGGCCTGACCATGGTTCCCCCTGAGAGGAAGGCCATGTCATAATCGATGCAGCTACTCACGTACATCACTCCCTCCCCTACCCTCCCTTAGTGGAACTGATACGCACACATGGACACGAGGTGAAAACACTGGTCTGAAATATAGTCACTTAAAGCTTGTATACAATTGCTTTCATTCCCACGAGATGGACTCATACTAATTGTAAACTGACAAATACCCATATATACTAATTAACTTTACCCAATTTTCCTAAATCACTAATCACCGTGCAACCTCAGTTCGGGCTCTGTGTCGGTCCTTCCCTCTTTCGGTCTATCTTGCTTTCCTTTGCACTCACTGATGCTCCTTTGTGGCACAGTCCCCTAATTAAACATAGGGAAAAAGTGGAGAACGCTAAATCAAATCCAATTACAGGCGTGATGAACCACATGTGTCCCCCTGGCGACAAGCCTGGCCAGGTTCCCCAAAAGACAACAACAGCTGAACAACAAGCCTGATTGAAATGGCAGGCCTTCAAACAACATCCACTCCCATTGGAACAGAGCTAAATAAACCCCAATCCCATTGGGCTCACAGTAATGTGCAAAGCAGAGTGTAATTTAGAAAGTTGAGGAGTGGGATGTTTCACATACTAATGCAGACTCCCTAATTCACTGTTGGGCTTGCGAGAAAGAAAGACGAGATCATTGGTATCACTGTTAGAAGTGAACTTCCACCTTTACAGACATTGAGTGATAGAAAATGACCAAATGCAATTAACTCAAGACTCCTTCGGGACTCACTTCAAGATGTCAGTGAGTTGTCAGCATTTCCACCTGAGAGTGATCTGATGATCTTGAATGGTCTCATTTCAATAACAAAAAGGTTGAAGTATCAGGTTTTTTCAAGCACAAATAAATATGTATGCATCTAGCAGAACAATGTAGCCTGTCTTAACGGGGCTATGCCAGGAGAAGGTGGTGCCGACTGGTGGTTGTTTGACAAGCGCTTGAGCCATCTTTGTGTCCACAAGACAAGGTCATAATTAACCCCCTGAGGTGCAGTACTTTTTGGGGGCAAACTGGAGGCTACGGCAGGTCAGTGTATGAAAATGATGAGATGCACTGAGGCTAGATGATTAGCATGCTAACTTGAATAGGAAATATGAGATGTGATAGAGACAGGAGTTAACACCGCTGTTGCTTTCCACAATTGGAGACAGCCCCCGGCAAGAACACACTGACATCTGATGCTGACCTAGCAACATTTCCTCTAAAATGTTAAGTAAACAGATGTTTATGGCTATGAAGCAACAGCAAAACCTACAAAGAGCTCCCTTTTATACTATAGTCCAGGTATAAGGTAATTTTCTACCACTTATGAACCGAGTGGTGCTTGATGTTATATATGTAATAAAATATATATGTAAAGTATACTAATTGCTACTTCTTTGTAAAATGCTTCAGATAATTTCTAAAGCAAACCTTCTGTTTGATTGTATTGGTAGTTTCATTTAAAGGACTGTACTGTAGTAGGTGTGCATCTTTCATCACTAGAAACATCACAGAAGGCAATGCCTCATGCACTCCCGTTTCAAAATAAAACTGAATGAGATGTTCATGTCATCGAGCTATCAGAAAATTTTCATGCATCACACTCAATCACTACAAAAAATTGGCCTTGGCTCATGATCAAGTGCTGATGGTGAAAAATGTGTTTTCTGACAGTGAAGGCCTGACAGTGACAGAGAGAAATCTGTTCATTCCACATTTAGCTTATCTTATAACGCTTTTGGAACCTCGTTACTTTAGGGAGTCTGTGCGCTGAGTCTTGAGTGCATGTGTGCAGAGCACTTCAGGAGACACTGTGCAAACTCACCGGGGGGTGTGTGGAAAGCTTGCATCCTTAATTTAATTGCCAATTATATTAGAGCCTTGGCTCTTCAGAGTACAACACAGCTACCAAGTCAAAATAATCACAGACTCAAACTTAATGTGTAAATACTCCCAGAGGGACAGGACACGCTTGCATACACGCCGAGACCTGAACATAAACACACTGGCACACACACAAACGCATGACAACATGAGATGTGTGTCTATGTGCAAGGGAGTGGGGATCAGAAAGGGAGATCATGGCTCTCGCTGAATTAATCATTTAGAGACAAAAGGAAAAATTGGGATCCAGGTGACAGCAGGTCATACATACTTTATGGAAAAGTTGGTGTCACCAGTCCAAAACTTTTCACCTCCATGTCACTCTTTGGTGTGATGCCAAAGAGAGGGGCAAAACAAGAGAGAGTGTGACAAGGGAGAGGGCAACAGAGGAGTAAGAGAACAAAGGAAATGCAAATAAGCCATGGATCAAGTGCTTCTATGTGCACTATATGAATAACCCAAAAGGGATGCAGTGTCCATGTGTGTGTGGGTGTGTGTGTGTGTACCTATGCATATAACACTGGGCTCCCTCTATGCCCAGGGAAGGATAAAGCGAGTGAAATGTTGGATTTATAATTCATAGCAAAACTTGTGAAAAGGGAGGACAAGCGAATGACAGGTGCGCTCGACTCTCGCCTGCCCTTCGGGAATTCAAAAATGGGCCTCCTCTAAGTTTAGGGACTTAAGAAGTTTCTTCCTTTTTTTAAAAAAAGCGAAGGAAGCGACAGGGAGCCATGAAAAGTTAAAACAAATAAAAAAGAATGCTCTCCAAGGTCAGAAAAGACACAGAGATGAAAAACAGAGTGCGATTGTTAAATCTAAACTCTGCAAGAGTCCTGCCAACCTCTAGGTTTCTGTGCACTAACTCCTTCAAAAGGGGACAGTCGAAGAGGCGGGCAGGTACGGCTGGCAGGCAGACTTATTAAACACACACCAAGTGAGTCAAACATAAAAAAAAAGAAAATCTTCAAACCCGTACTTTTCCCTAGGGAATGCCAAAAAAAGACAGAATAAAAGGAAGAAAGAAAATACTGGGGCCTTTTGAGAGAGAGGGCAGTCACACAAGAATGGCACCTGAAGCAAACAGATTAGACGTAAGGCGGCATAAAAGGAAGTTAAAATAAAAGAAGTTAAAAAAAATGAAGGGAGCCTGATGTGGGGGAGATATATTTTCGGATGGAAAATGACATCAGGCTTTTTGTCATTGTCGTTTCTTCCCCTGACATGCTTCTTCAAGCAGAGAAAAGAGAGAAGGCAAGGGGAGAGGTCACTAGCTTTCATGCCAATTTGGCTTTATTAGCAGGGGAAAGGACAGAGAAGAAGGGGGCTAGATAGAGAGAGAGAAAAGAGGATGGGGGAGGGGGGGAGTTCTCAGAATTAAAAGGAAGCTATTGATGTCTCTTGCTCCAAGGCCCTCTTTTTACCCGACTTCTAATTTAGCATTTCACACACAGCACACAGAGAAAATAAATTAGAGGGGCAGGGAGTAGAAGAGAGAACTAGAAAGCAAGACACAGAGAGAGGATGTACTGTATACACAGAGGAAGGTAGGAAGTGAAGGTGAGGCGGCAGAAAAAGAAAAATTAAGAGATGTGGAGGATAAAGCATAAGGAATAATGTGTTGAAGGAATGCGAGAAGGGGAGATGAAGCACGGAGAAAAGAGGGGGAATTATCTTTTATCAAGGCGTCCTTATCAGTGAAGGGATTGGGGAGCAACCCAATTAAATCAGCTTTTTCACTAAAGAGAATTCATCAACCGGAGGGCTCTTTTAACTAGTGTCTCTGTGCAGGCTAATCCACACTCGCAAATGAGCGCTAACACACAGGAATGCTCCTGCAAAGACGCATCAACGCAAAGACACCCACATTTAATTGTTGCTAATGTTGTTTTACTATTAGAAAGCAGAGAGGGAAAGCAGAATGTCTCAAGTCCAGCTTTGGTTTCAGCTGACGACTACATCAGACACTCACACATACACGCGTATGAGAGGTCACTCCCCATGCAGCACATTCACTTTCACACATTTTACCCTTGTCCTCAAAGTCCTTTCATCTTAACAACGGGACACCTCAACACAAACACCCACCTGCTTTCACACGTGTCGTCTACACGGACACGCACATGGATTTATGACCACCGCAAATCCCCAGCCGGGGCAGACAGCAGTGACCGGAGACAGAGCGAGACAGAGAAGGGTAATTTCTTTCCACTATAGGATGAGCGAATGCTGATAATGCCTGGCTCTCCTCTTTCTCCCCATCTCCTCTTTTCCTCTGCCCTCATTTCCTTTCTTCCTTCTTTCTCCTCTCCTCGACCCCTTTAATCCCCCACTCCCTCCCCACTTCCCTCCCTCCCTCACCTCTGCTGGGAGGAAGAAAAAAAACGTATCCGCCCACTTATCTGCACCATTCACGTGGACTCTGTGTCACTCAGACTATAATGTACATGTAAGATCCCCACATGTAACAGGTAAGATAACTACTAACAGGTGACGCACTCCTTGAATAGACAGCATGTATGTGTATGTGAGAGCGTGTGTGCGCAAGTTGAAGATATGTGATCCCAGGAAGGACGGCGATGGGGAGAAAGAGACACAGAAAGAAGGAAGGAGCTTATAAGAGCAAAAATGTCAACTGATCCACTAGCTGTGGATTGAATAAATGTATTATTGTGCGAGAGGATTACATTTCAGTGCGGCTGCACCTCCCCCACCCAATAGAAAATCTATTGTGACGAGTCCGCGTGATATCAGTTTGCACAAAAATGAAAAACCAACAGCTTACAGTGATAAGATCAAGCTGAGTTGCTATTATTATTTCTATTCATTTATTTTTTTCCTGCTTGTTCTTAAGCAAAATGGAGACTTTACCCTTCAATGACAGATAAAGGTGCGACACAACCTCTGACTGCAACTTCCTCAATGTCCTCTCCCCCCTCCTTTATAAAAAAATAATTTTTACTCCATCTTCATCATGTTCCAATCCCTGATATCCAGTCCTTTTTCTCTCCTCCTTTTCATCTTAATTCCAGCCTTTGACCTGGGCTAGGTGGGACCTGTCGGGAGAAAACGCTCTCTGAACACCAACTGTCAAGTTCACTCTTCCCTCACCTCTCTTCTTGCTCTCTCTCTCTCTCTCTCTGAGCCGTTCCCTCACTCAGATCACCTCTGAGAGGCAACAGAAGGTTTCTGTACTTCACCTTCATGTCGGCTCGGCTTTTAATAAGCAGAAAGCTAGTCTGACTGCGCCGCCAGGAGAAGGCCTCTGCAAGTGTAATGTGGCGTGATGCTTCCACTTTTCCTCTTCCAGTGTGCTTCTCTGTTGTTCAACAACAGCTTAACCACTTTAGCCTGTTACCATTATGGATTGGAAAACAGACTCTACAGGTGCTGAGATGGTAAATTGTAAATGGACTGCATTTAGATTACTGTAAAATAATGCTTCACACGTCTCATTGACTATTTTCACCTGTTCTCACACAGAAGCAAACATTGTTTTGTTTTTTTCCTGTGTGCATTTATTGCTTTTATAAAATATACACACATTCACAAGATGACACATCAATCACATTGGGAGCGGAGGAGTTGGGGTTTGTACAATGCCACAGCTTCAGTCTGTGTGGGAGACGGTGAATACAGAGAGAGAGATGGAAAGATGGAGCTGCGGTTTCTTTAAAATAACTCTATGATCTGAGTCACTGATGCACACAGAGCCGCTGCACTGACCTTGCTCAGGTGAGTCCAGCTGATCAATACCAAACCTCAAACTATATTCAGCTCAGGGCGCACTGTATTGGGGTGATACCAGGGTCCAGCTGTTGGACACCAAACTTCACTTCATCCTGCTGTTTGACTGGCAGAACCTTTGCTCTCTTCTGCTTGTGCTATGAATTTCCACCAGTCTGCTTCTCTTCATGCTTCCAACTTGTAAAAAAAAAAAAGAAAGAAAGAAAAAATGACATGGATTTTCTTCTTTAGTGATACTGTTGCGATGTACTGCTCCGACTCAATGCAGGTCTATAATTCACACATCAAGCATGACCATTCATTATCACCTGAGTGAGGTGATTTCTCTCAATGACCTATCTCAGGTCAAAATAGTCAATAGATGAGGAAATCTGAAACAGTGCTGAGCTATTATTCCCAACTGATTTCCTTTATAGGATCCTACTGTAAGTCTCCATAGATGACTAGATTTTCCTTCAGCCATGTAAGTACAAAATGCATATCACAGAAAAAATATATTAATACTACAGAGTTTTCATACATAATGTATGACTCACTGTCTTAGGGGGGCTATTTCTTTGTTTCTTTATTATTTCAGTTGACTCTTGTATGATAAATAATATTCCATGTGCAATTGACTGAGGCACTGGGGAAGGTCCGATCAGTTTCTGAGATAACGTCCGACACTGAACCTTTTATCACCCTCACACTAGATACTAATTAGATCTTGAACTTAGGGCGGAACTGTGTGTAAAAGCCACAGAGGTCTGTGCGTGCACAAAGGGTAGCGTAGGCAAACACATAAGCGCACTGACTCTCATCACGCACACACACAGACCCAATGAATGGCCACATTAAGAGGAAGCCGAGCACATTAGGGTCATTTTATTTCAGGTCAAATGACAGGCAGAGGGGGAGTGTGTCTACTAAGGAAATCTAACAGCTGGACTGTGTGCTTAAGTGTGAACGTGTTTGCGTGCTTGTGTGTATCTGTGCAAATCCCATCCTTCTCATGCATGTTCCCTTAGTAAAAGCCTTCACAGACTGACCTATTTACTATTTATTTCACTTTCTTCTGACTTGTTGCCTTGTTAACTGACAATCATCGCACTTCTACGGAGTCAATCTTGAGATGGAAGCAGCAGTTCTGACGTTTCTTATTCATCGGCACATGTTGTACGATGTGCGTGGGGTGGTCAGTGATCATGTAATCGGAAGACCTTGATGTTCCCAGGTGGAAAAGATTCAGGCTCCTGCCATGAAGGCCGGCCAGATTTCCCATCAGCCTTCACACCCCCGCTCCACCTACTCAGAGATGATTGGATGCCCAGTGGATATTTGAGGGCTTAAAATGGAGGAAAAAAAAAAAAAGATGTGCCACATCAAAACCCCCTGCTTCCCATGGGGTGTAACATTTCACATCAGCCCAACTCATACCCACCACACACACACACAAATGCGTGAGCGCACATGAAAGTATACAAATTCCATTTCCCACTCTAATGCTTCCTTCCAGCTGTGACATTAATAGCTATGTTAACGCCCCATAAATGCGCCTGTTTCGCAGACTCGTAAGTATACACGCACGCACACAAACATATACATACGCTAATCTACCCTCAAAGCCCCCCTCAAGTCAATTAAAATATCTCACATCTGTGGTCTGCCCCCAGGATTAGATCGTGACATGGACACACCATAGTGCACAGACGTACACAAACATGGGGCCACATGCAGGTTTAATACATTTTCACCAGTGCAGAGACACGCTGCTGGTTACATGGGAGACTGCGGAAATGCATGTTTACCTGCTAAAGCCAATGAGCTACTCACTAAAGGACATAAAGTTCATACACCTGGGGAAACTGTGGCTCAGATAATAAATAAAAATGTATTACACAGCTGCACACAGCTCCATACGAGAGAAAGGGCAGTGAATTAGTTCCAATAATGTGTTTCTACCACAGTGTAAAACATTTTTAACTTTAACTAATGACTAACCCTAAGTAAAGAACTAGTAAAAAGTCATAATAGAGTTATGAGCACTATTGGATTGAACACTTTGGCAACCTGTCACTTGGCAAAGTTAGAAACTTTGAGGGCAACAGATAGAAAGAACACATCTGAACTGAAGCCCAGCAAATCACGTCAATGCTGTACTTTCATCACAGGGGCAAAAAATGCGAGTGGACTCTTTGAAATTACCTGCCTATCTACTTTAACTGGTCATAAATGAAGTCACAAGTATATTATATACTAGGAGGAAATTTGAACCAGCCTTCTTACGGAACTGCTTCAACGCAGCCATATCCGTTGGATGTCAGTGTGAGGTCACTCACACAGCGTCTCTGCACATTTTCATTTTCCCAATGATGATAACGAGTGGCACAGAGGCAGAACATTTCATCTTGGCATGTAGATAGCTTCATCAGTCCACAAAACAGTTTCCCAGTAGTGTTGCATAGTGTCAAGCTGCTCTTTGGCAAACTTCCTTTCCTGCTGCCCCGCAATGATCACCATACACTCAATGCAGCCATGCACCATGATTTGTGAAACGGCTGACTCATGAATGGAGACGTTAACCAGCTACAATGATTCCTTTAAGCCTGTGGCTCTTACATTACTGATCATCCTCAATTATCTCTCTGAAGTGATCTTAGCTGGGTGCAAACCACACAGCTAAATCATCTCCATTTATATGCAGTTTGTCCGACAGTGCACTGAATATCTAAATTATTTGAGATGGTTTTGATTCCTTCTCCAGCTTCATGAAAATCAAGAATTTCTCAAGTCGAAAATGAAAAAGCTTTAATGTTTTCTTTTGTTGTTGTCTTCCATTTAGACTTGTAAAGCTGACTCATTTGGAATAATATTTGCCCTTGCTTGATTTATTACCCTCAGGCATTTTGCTGCTACATCCTTCTTGGCAGTAAAACCAGCAGGTAAATTGAGTCTTATTTTGTGAAACTTACTTGCGCTACCATTTTATTTACATTAATGTGCGGTCACGCTCGATCTTACTTTTATAATCTAGAATAGTTTTTGCTTTAAAAAGGCACAGTATTCATTTTCTTTTTGCGCATTTGAGAAAAGGTACCGTCGGCCGATCAAAACCCTGGATCCAAATAACATTTTCAATTTAAGGTAAACTTTGCTTATCTTCCTCATCCTCAGATGCTTTTTAGAGCTAAATCCCTCGTCGCAGTCCTTCATTTCAAAGACAGACATAGAAAATGATATGCATCACTCTCAAAGATGAATACGATAAACTTGCATTCAGTCCTGAGACGATGTTGGGGGCTGAAAAATTGATATGGTATACCACATAGACCGGCCAGATTTTGCTATGTGCTGCAGTTATATGTGAGTAAACAAACTGCATGAGTCAATTCAAATGAAGCCTGAGGCAGAGAGAGCTCAGTAATATATATACATTGTGCTGTCGCAGGGTTTTCTATGGCAGAAAGGCGCCTTTCCACTAAGACTTCCCATTCATAGAGAGCAACAGTCTCCCAGCACAGAGGCAATGAGGCTCCACGACAAAAATACATTCAAACACTACACAACAGATTTATTATGTGTCTTCTGGCTCATGCGCATGTGTGTTACTGTTTTCACGTGTGCACACATTCAGTGTTAAACAGCAATAAACCACTGAACCGGTTGAAAAGCAGTTTGGCGGGGGCTTCTGTGCTATAGCTGAAAACAGTAGTAAGGGAAATGCCAGCCACTTCCCCCATTCATCAGTCCGCTGAGCCCTGTCCTAACCCTGACTAATGGAGGAAGGATGGGACAGAAAAGACAGACATGCTGTGATTCATACAGTTCCAATGAATTCCAAGCCCACTGCGAGCTCTCTGCAACGACTGACGCCAAGGATCAGGAATGTGCAGCCACACCGATGGCAAGGGATGAGAATATTTGACTCTGGGATGGCTGGTAGGAAAGAGAGCTAAGTCTGTGCTGCAGTATAATGAGTGGTTTCGGTCTTTACTCATCTTTTTAAGGATGTCTTCTTTTTCTTCTTTTTTTTGACTGTGGGCCTTTAAGTCAAAGTGGTCTGTGATTGGTTGCTTTACTAAGTCCACTGTCAGAGCAAATTATGCTGATGATGATTATTCATCAAACAGATGGAGGGGATTATAAATATTCATCTGTGATTTTACATAGTAACAACCCGGTGTGTGTTGTCATGCATCTCTGAACGACAAATGTTTCCGCAGCCTGTATGCCTGTCAACTTGCTTATATTAAGCAAGTGGAGTATAAATATTCTAATGTTTCATACAAGTGGAAAATAAACTCCTTGACTAATCACGTGAAGCAGGTGAGGTCAAAGACGAAAACAGGGAAGACAAAAATATTGAAAATATATATTTTTTTACAGAATGCTGTGGGTGCAGACGGGCAAACTGGTTCCAGAAGAGTCTGAAAAACAGAGAGACTGTGATAAAAGAAAGGGGGGCATGTTGAATAAATGAAAGGCCTGGAACAGATGAATAGGATGTGACAGGGCCGATTTGTAAACGCAGAGTAAGGGATAAATGGAAAAATTAGCCGAGCTATTCACAGGATCTGACTCAGAACAAAATAGTGCAGTCATAGCATGCACACAAAAGTGCGTACATGTGCACTCAAAAACACACACAGCCTCTCATGCCCTCCTACCAAACTTTACATATCTTCCTGAATTCCAACAACAGCCAACCATTAACACTGACTGGACCCCCAGGACCAGAGAACATCATTATGTTGACCATTAACAACACCAACAAAAGGCACAACTGCAACCTAGGCAGGTAAATTCACTCGTGCCACTCGTGATGGTGATTTACCAGCCTAAAATAATGATTATGAGTCAATTGCATTGATTTGAAGTCAGTAATTCATGTGAGTAATCCACACAATTGATCATGAGTCAGTGGAGCCAGTATGAGCTATTGCTCCTAAAAGCCCAGATGACTGGTATAATGTAAAATCAATCAATACACCATTCAAGCTCAGCAGATAATCAAAGGTGAAAATTAAAGGAAAGTGCATGTATCACATGAGCGCACAATACAAAACGTATAAGAACACCTCCCCCCAGCAACTATACTACAACTACTGAATCAATCAGTTGTGATTCAGGGAAACCTTGCCAAGTTAGAAAGCATGTGCCTTTGTCTCATCTTTAAAGTCTAGGAGTCCTGTGGAGGAACGAGGGTCTGTTCAGATAAAAGCCGGAGGAAGGCCGAATCAATACGTACATTCCTGTGTTCGTCTTTGAAAAACGCAGACTGTCTGTGTCTCCTGTGGCTCATCGTTACCTGTGGGTATGCAGACAAACGTGCAGAGAGAAGCGGAGGCAATCAATAAACAGCTGAATCCTCATATTAATACGCATCAGGGTAATGTGCAGGATCAGATCATAAATCGAGCGAGAGGAGAGGTGCGTGTGTGGGCTGGCATATGTTCCTGTGTGTGCACGTGAGCATTTGAACACAGATGTACCCCTCAAAGCACATCAACTGAAGAAAAAGGGAAAGCAGGCAAGATCAGTGAAAAATGAGCCCATGCAGAGTGGGAGGAAAGTTGCTGTTTTTGTGACGTCTCTTTTTTTTTTTTTTTTTGGTGTCCTTCACTGCACACACAGATTACTTCGCACTAAAACTCACTCTGCATTTGTTTTCCCCTCCCAATTGCTCACAGCGGTGTCCCAACATGAGGGCTTTACAAAGCAAGATTAAACCACAATTTTGTGAAAGAAAAAATAAAAACATCCAATGACATCCTACTGCGTTGTGTGGCTTCCATGTTAGTAGGGAAACATATGGTTACACTGTTCAGCTCAGTCACATCCGGGTTTTTTTCTCACTGCCTTTAAAAACCAGGTAGAAAGACGCCCATCGCAATGAACAGTGAGATGATTGATCTACCAGATGCTGAAATCACAGAGAGTGGGAGGGATGGATATGGAGCAATGATGGTTTGAAAAGATGTGAGACGAATTTAAAATTGTGTGTTTGTGCGCGCTTGTTTTGTGTGTGTGTGTTTTATGTTAATTTCCTTTCAGGTGAATAGAAAGCCATACAGACTACCAAATCTCATTATGCTGGGCTGTCATAGACTCTTTCTGTCTCCTCTCTTCCAGATGGGTTGGTTTCATCCTCCCTTTTTCCCTCTCTCCATCTCTGTTTTTGTATTTCTCTCCTCTCAACCTCCCTCCACCCCCACCACCACCACCACCACCACCACCACTCCCCCACCCTCCATATCCAATTTCTGGCTTTAAATAACTTTTTTCTGCAAGGATGGACTGAAATCATATCCAGGATGACACGACGCAGATTTGTCTTCCGGAATTAATTTCCATGACAGAACACAGAATGCTTTAATGAGTTTTTATTGCATATTGATCACACATTGATACCACTGTCAAAGCATTTGGTATACATTATGCAGCGACGGCTCCCCTATGACAGCAGCTGTCTGCGTTGAGGTTTTCTATAGCTACTAGAGCATGCTATCTGGGGCCCGGATATTCATTTGGCTAAATTGAATTGCACAGAACAAGATATGCTGTGGCATGTTAGCATATAATGGGTACAGGCAGCTGAAACTCGGAATTCAGGATAAAGCTACAAGCTGAGGTTTCAAGTTCCAAACGGTGCTTGGGGAATGACAATTAGCTCTAGCTGCCAGTTTCTTCTTTTGTCCACCCCACCTCTCCATTTATTACATGGTATAGGCTCAAGTATGGATTCATCATGCATTACTTTCATGGCTTCTATAATTGCAGCTTTAAAAAGTTTTTCGACAAGGAAAAAATAGTAACTAAGGCAAAAGAATGAGAAGTAGGTAAAAGTCTAAAACCACCAGTTATAGGAATGAATACCCATCTTTTCTTGATGAAGACATTTAATGAATTTACTGTATATCATGGCACTCCACCACCAAGGTCACACACATCCTAGACATGTCTGTGGGATCCAGATTATTAAATGGACCTGCACTTGCTATAAATCTCAACACCATACATTAACAAATAAACGTACACGGGTCATAAACATGACCTTCTTTCAGATGTGAGGAGAGGCTGAAGCTAATGGAAGTGCTGTTCCTTTTAAGTATTTGGTCATAAACAACAGCATTGGACAAACTTAAGTCTGGGAATCACACATGTCTGAGTTAACCTTTTGCATCTCAAACTTGTACTGCTGCTGCTGGTGGTGCTACAAGAGAGGCCTTCAGAAATTGACCAATGAGCATCTTAGATATCTGTAACAAACTCCATGTCAATGCTATGGGATCCTAAATGTTTTCAGACTGGGCCAGTGTGATGGACTAGAGCTGAAGTCATATTTTACTTTAGTTTGCAGTTGCTGGCCTTGTATTGAAAACAGAACTGTGGCAATAATTTACTAGCTGGAACATCTACTGTGTACTGAACATGAGATACATTGGTTTATGTAAAAGCACAAAGAAGAAGTGTGTGTGCAGAATGAATGAATTAACGTGTGACCACTAGCTCCACACTCAGGACTTAACAACACTTTTCGCCCCCAGCCAGTGAGGACCCTCCAAGAGGAGAGGGATTAGTTAGAGGAGGGATTAAAGGCACATCCCTCACTTCAGAGGCTAATCAAACATGTACCCTCTCATGTCCCTCATCCAAGCTGTTGGCTGACATTGACTGACATTGGTTGAAGGCTCCTCAATTGGTTTGCGTTCACCTGCATATTAACTACCACGCTAGTTTCTCATCCGCACAAAGGTAACTGGTAAATGAGGTGGTGCACCGGGTCGGGCTGGCAATATGGCAAGTCTGGCAAATGCCAGATGGGCCCACCAATGTGCCTCAAGGCCACCGGCAATATGGGAAAAAATATTGTGAGAAAAAAAATCTACCTGCTGGGTGCTTAGTGTTGGAACAGCCCCTCTGATTGGAGGATTACTATCATTACCTCCCCAAATTTTAAGTAGCTGCAGCCATCAATGCAATGACAGAAGTCCGGAGAGAAGTTAACACAATACAAAAAGAAGCCATGATAACAATTAAATAAAAAATAAAAAATAAAAAATAGGAATGGAATAGGTAAAAGTCCCTTTAAATAAAATGGTAGCAGATTGAAGGTGGAGGCAAAAGGCAAAATGTTTGACATTGACCAAGATACTCAAAAATGATGTTACGGATGGCAGAATCAACAATCCACACAGAAATTTGCTGCAAAAACATTAACTGTCCATTGGATCCAAACAACCTAACACTGCAGTGTTCATATTGCCTGGGCTGGGTGTTCCCAGTCCAACCCTGGTGGTGCAGCAGATTACAGCAATGCACTAAATGCACTATAATGCAATTAACACCACAGGAAATTTGCTAATCTGGGAGCCTGTTAATTTGTGCACTGTGCGTTAAGTCACTTCAGCATTTTGCAGTGAGTGGTTTCTCTGCAAACTCCCTGAGCATAATATTTTACAGGAAGCCTCTGCAGCTCAAAGCTCATTTCAGTTCTCTTCTGTTTGTGTAATGGCTTTTCCTTGCTAAGCAGGAGCTGTCGTACTGTACATTAAATATGTATGTTTAAAGATGAACCAAAAACAATTCATTAGTTAACAATTAGCAATAAACAGGGGTGGAAATGAGATGGAACGCACCCCAATGGGGTATAATTTGAGGGGAAACTGTGTCAGGTTAGAAGACTTTCTTGTCCTGAATAAGACAAAAAACGCAGCTTGAGATCACAAGTCTAGTCTGCAGCAGTTTTGAGATTTCAAGATGAAGTAGTTTTTGTTTGGTATTTCACTTGGACTGACCAAGAAGTAACCTGTTGAAACTGTTATAAAATATTGACTGAACACATGCTACAATAAATGTCAGTGAATATTACTGTGAACATACTGTTAAAGTTGTGCCTTTATTTTTAGCCCCCCGCGGCAGGCTGAACATCAAACACAAACACACATAGACAACTTATTACCTTCGTACACAGTTCGCAACATTAACAATTTACTTGGAGTTAGGTTTCTAACTACATGATAGAGAACAGTCTAGACAGAAAAAAATACTCAGATTTCTCTTTTGTTTAGTTTGGCTTATCAACAAATTAGCATCTTTAGCTCGCTATATTGTGCACATTAACTAGCTGTGTTGGCGCTGTTTTTGGTGTTCAAATAATAATTCATTTCACGCTGTTAAATAATTTTGATAAAAGTTAAATGAGTAAAATCATATACGTATGTGCATGTTAATCGATGTTACACTGCTAAGCGAGGCCTCAAGGACCCCTCTTCTCGGCAAGCAGGGAACAAGGTATTTTTCTTTGCATTTGTGATGTAGTTAGGCCTATTTTGTTTATGTTTACACAATGCAGTATTTGTATTTTTATTACTGTAGGCTACTAACAGTTCTCAATGCAAGAAAATAAAAAATAAAATAAAATAAAATAAAATAAATGCCAGTTAAAAGGAACTGATCCGTGTCTACTGTGATAAGAGCTACAAGCTAGTTGCTAACTTTTGCTGCCGCTCTGTGTGAGTAGCATTAGTGCTTCAGAGCTTTAGGTGCTATAAGGTAATTGAAGCTCAGTTAGCTAAAAGAGGCATAACAGCTACGTAGAGCTAGACGTTAATACTCCGTGAATTATTGTTAGCTCGACAAGCGACCCCTTTAACATTACACAGTCATTTGACTCTATATCATCAAAAACACTCATTAATGCAGGTTTGAGGCTTAGTGCTCCTCTGCCGATGAGTCACCCTTCAAAGAAAATGTGTCAAAAAAAAAAAGCATTGTAGTCTGAAGATTACAATGGCTGCTTAGCTTGCTGAATCTACAGTATATTCATTTAAGTAATGGGGGGCCTAAATGGTCCATATATCCTGATGATAAGCCCGCCCTCATCACTGAGCTATTATACACTCATCATACACGCAGCACAGGAGACTGTGTACAAGTATCCTGGTTCAAGCATGTGTGTATTGAAGCTGAGAGGACACAAATTACAGTGACAATCACTGACATTTAACTCCTGTCTGATGAACAAAGGTAATTGGAGCATATAAAAAAAATCCTCATGATAGTCTGGCCTTAAAGAGGGGTTGAAATATTGTGTGAGTGCAGAGTCTAATGGCTGCAAATGGGGAGACGGTGATATGTTCTGCATGGTAAATACCCATCTCTCCATAACCACATTCTCATCCCATTCACATGTGACTAGTCAATGCAATTCCATAGGGCAATGAAGATAGAGAGTGCAGCTGTCTTGCTACACTGAAGGTAGGACAATCTATCAGTGTGAGAATTTCCATGTGCATCCACTGAGTATTCTGAATATGCAGCTTTATAGTCACTGTATAGAGCCCATACAGACAGATGCATACCATTACCGCCTTGAAGACTATTGAGTAGTAACAATAAAAAGAAAAAGCTAGCTATGATGAATAGAAGGTTTTCTTTTTTTATTTATTAAAAGATGTTTTCAGCTTAAAGTTTCAAAATGAACAAACAAACACCTGAATCATCTGACCAGCCATTATCTTAATCCCAAAGAGGGTGTGCAAGAAAGAGAATCCATTTATATTTAGGACAATATGCTAATCAAGGGACAATTGTGCTAATCAAATGTGAAAGAGACATAAATAGAGGTAGCTTTAGCTTCCTACATATGAACAATATCAGCCTGCAGTGTGACAGACCCATGTCTTCTTTCTTGCATCTGTGCCCCTTCCACTAAAGCCCGGGCTGTGATTTGCTATTTTGGCACTGTGATGAGGTGGTATTATTAGTGCCATGATATTAAGTCGTCTCATTTTAAGAAGGCGGGAGCGAGTGACAGCTCTGAAACAAGCGTTTGACACTAAAACCGTCACTAATGCTAATTCCTCCGGTGCTCGTAAAAACATTAATCTTTAATAATGACACAAAGGCCTCCTGTTGAGGGGAGGGGTTTACCTCCTGTCCCCTCAAAACCTTTGACAGCCACACGAGTGACTCACTGTTTTCAATTTGGTCTGCATGAAAAAAAAAAAAGAAAATCTGCTAATTTTAGAGTGAATGGGATAAGAGAGAGGGAACAGGCAATCTGACAAATATGTAAATACTGTCTGTGTATATTGTGGGTAGCCAACGAGGGTCTTTTTCTTCCGCTCGCTATGAAAAGCATTATGTTCCGAAACAAGAAACATTTAACACACACTGAAAGAAAACAAAAAAAAAACTCTATAATGGAGGTTATGGGTGGCTAGCATCCATGCACTTATAATTAAACACAAAATCACAAAATGGATGCGCGCTGTGTACTTGTGCCTCTGCTTGTGCCTGTGTGCGAACATTTGGCTAAAGATATTTCTCACAGTGCAATTTACCGGTCCAGCGAGACATTTCCATTTCAACTGAAGGGTTTTGTTATTCAGAGTCTCTGGCATATATATCTGTGTGTGCGCGTGTGTGTGTGCGCAAACACACAGCAGCGAGCGAACAAGAGATTTAAAGAGAGAGCTTCAAACTGCGGTGAAATGAGTCAGAAGGGGGGATTAGTGAGGGGTTATAAGCCTGTTGTAGGAGTTAGGGCCTTTTTAGCTGAAGATCAGACAGAAGGCAGCTCTACAGCCAAATCAGACACTGTGTTCTTCCCACACTATATGCTCTCTGCCTCTCCTTATCATTGTTGCAGTACAATGAGTGCTGCACATGCCCTTGGATAGAGCGCCAGACTCTCAATGCAGAGAGAGAGAAAAAAATCAGTGCTTTAATTGTTGAGCAGAAACTTTAATGCAAATGCAAAATAAAAAAAATAAATTAAAAAAAAAGGAGAGGGAGAGACAGAGAAACATGGGGGTCAGACAGTGATTGCTGGAAGCACATAAACAAAGCTGATGTGGTGACAATTTCAAAGTGAAAGGTATAATTTCACTGCACAAAACACAAATCACAGCAACAAAGCCCGGTGGACTCTCCTCGCATGCTGTATGTACACATGAGTGACACTCAGTCACAATCATTAACCCTGCCGAGACATGTGTCTAACACATAATTGACAGGGTAAATGACACTGTTGTCAGTGTTTATTCATGTTAAAAGCCCCGCACAGAATATCTATGAGGACAACATAATGAATCTGTCTTCTTCCCGCATTAGATCAAACAAGTAAGATCCAGTTGGTTGCATTTCCAACGCAAAACTGAGCACACACGCACGCATGTATCCCCACAGGAGAACACATGCATCTTACAGCTCCTGTTTGAGTTACTTAATGAAATGATGTGAGTGTAGCCAAACACTGCAATTCTTCAGGTCTACAGTAGAGCCGAATGGTTTAAGAACCCACTGTGGGATTGGCCTTTTCTGTCCAATTAGGCTTAGTTATATTAGACATCTGCCAAAAAGAGCAGCAACCCGGCACATATTTCACATTGTGTAAGAGCTGGCCTGGTTGCCAAGATAATTTGCTTGCAGAGTATCAGGGTTTATGGTGGTTATAAAGAATTAAAGTCATCTGAAGGAGTCAGGGCCCTGTCACAAAGGGGACACTTAGATTGCTTGAGACACTCCAAGATTATAATCTTAGGCAATTTTATTTCTTTGTGATCGTGAGATGAACCCAGTCAGATGAGAGAGCCATATTTATCAAATTGTTATCTGTCACTTTAACTTAAATGCGGGGACGGTTTAAAGACATTCACCTTTATACTCTGAAAAGGATCGGGTTACAATTTGGGAAGGGTTATTATCATGGCGGTGAAAATGACAGGAACATGACGGTGCATTTAATATTGAAATGTGCATGCATATAATGGAAGATCCTGCCAGGAAAGAGACAGGGATGGTGATGACAGATCATTCCACTTAAACAGCAACACAACACACACACAGTCATCTTGATGCAGACGAGCACACACACTCAAACACACACCTTTAAAAAGTGTATGGAGATGAGATTTGGCTGTCAGCCAGTGGAAGATATTACAGCCATACTTCATTACTCTCTTGCCTGAGCTGAACCCAGATTTGACTGCAGGAATGAATAGTGAAGAATAAACAAAGATACTGTTACTTTCATTCAGCGTGGGTAGCTACTATAGTTAAAAAAATGCAGAAATGTATTGGGGAAAAAGAAAAATGATGTAGAGAAAATACTGGGATACTCTCCAAACATCGCACAGTAATACAAAGACACACTCAAGCTTAAGAGCCTCAAGGAGGAAACTCAAGGAAAATTGAGACTAAGAAAAGATAGGGTCTGAATACAGCCAGTTTCCTCCTAGAGAGGGTTTGGCCGTCTGGCGTCGCTGTCTCCTTCATCCATGTCGAAATATACCGTAAAAATAACAAAATCGCAGGGCGCCTCGTCTGAGCACATTTACTGTAAAAGTGAGAAGAGGAGCTCATTTGATTGGCGTAGAATAGAACAGACTTGGCTGTGTTAAACCCACTCACGTCTTCTCTCCTCCCTCTTTGCCACTTGCGCTGCTGGGAGGGATGGAGGCGGGCTTGCGTCGGTCAGCGCTGTGCACGAAAATTGCAAAGTGCGCCCACACTGTGCCTGCGCCTGGTCTAAGAAATTAGAACCCTGAGACTGAATGCTCAAGAAAAAGAACATTTGTTGACAGGAAATCACCAGTAACGTCTGGTCTGTTTCAGCCTCCATACAGCCAGTATCCTAGATTTGCAGAGCAAGTGCTGGGTTGGTGCTTTTTAAATGAGCTCAGGAAGAGATTTTTTAAAGACATGTTTTTTTTTTGCCCAGTTCCTTTCATTAGATGGATTAATCCCACTATTAACCAACAATGCCAACAGTCCACTTCTATTTAGAAGACACATGCATGCACCTGCATACACTAAACTACAGAAGCTCTTGCACTCACACACAGCTACAAATTTGGCTGGGCTGATGGTAAGATGCTTTGATTAGCTCGACGCTTTGTTTGTATTCAGTCTTTAATAAAAGGGATTATACTCTCATTGAACTCTGTTTAAGTCTAAAGGTTTTCAGTTTTGTTTTTAACGATTTCAAAGTTGGGTCTAATACCTACTGATAGGCTTAGGATAACAGCTACTAATGCCAACAGCTCATTCCTCTAAATATAATTCCCCATTTCCATAAGCAGGGCTCATGGACCACACATCAGCACCAGTAATACCAATTACTCATGTTCACACGTGGTTGTCTTTACCATTACTAAAGTGTCATTGCTATATGGGTCCTGACAGACATGGGTATTTAAAGAGTTAGTGGCCCTATGTGTATAGGCAACGTTCTCTTTTAACTGACATCTTTTACTTTCAGCCGGCCTGATACCTTTACGAGTTGGATCTGCAGTGACCGAGCATGCCAAGGAAGCAAAAAGGAAGGGTGTCATTTATTGACAACAGACAAAAAGCATCCATCGCAACCATTTTGATCATAACCATAACTGACACTCATGATTCATTATGTACGGGGGAAAGAGAGCAATAATCTGTTCCTGCGAACGAAGGCTACAAATCCATTTAATGCGGGCTCGTATTAAACTCCGTGTGTGAGAGGGTGTCAATCAAAGTTCTGATCAAGCAAAGGGAATGTATTAGTCAGCCTATCAGAGCTCAGCTTTGATTGAGTTCATGCTTCAGTCGCATCATTAGTTCCCTTGGAGGACCTTTAGATGAATATAAGTTGGAGGGAAATGAGACAGGGAGGATGACTGCCAACAAAGATAAAAAACCATAGAAAGGATGAGGGGGATAAAAAACAAAAAGAAAATCTCTTTCAGCACCACGCTTCTAGAAATGGAGTGCATTTAAGGACTTCTCATAAATACGTGATGATTGAATCCACAAAGCGAGTGCTGAGTCACAAGGCAAAATAAAATGCTGGAGGAGGGAGAGAGAGAGAGCGACAAACATTTGCACTTTATCTGAACAATGGCTAATATAGTCAGTTGTTAAATGGTTATCCAAGTGGTTTCAAAGTTATTTTTGTCTGATGTGCTCCCAGATGAGTGCCTTTAAAATGACTTGAATGATTTATAACACTGTATAATGTACATGTAGGAAGAAACTTAGCCGTTAACAAATTAACTACATGTGGAACAGAAAATAGATGGCTATATGGTAACAGTTACAGTTAGAATGACATATAATATGTCTTCACAGGATAAATTATACATTGGTTGCAACTACTCTGCATGAATAAAAAATGTCCTTTTAGCTGCATACAACTTCATTACCAGACCATACTAACTAATACTAAACCATCTGGGCTACATTTTCATTGTGGTATCACCATTTAGAGGAACAGAGGCAGATAATTCATTTTATCCTCTATCGTTAGCCATTTCGATCAATTTTAGGTTACTATTTTAACAGTGCTATGTTTCACTAACTGTTTCAACTATCTATCAGTTATGTTTCATTACCTATTTCATCCATTCATTACTTTTTGCTAGCTGTTTCATGAGCTCTTAAATTTGGCAAACCTTTAAAATACTATATATCCAGTAAATATCCATATTTTTCATTATATTTTTCGGTAATAATTTTAACTATCCAATGTTATATTCAAATCTATAGTTAAGTATTTCAGTTGTATATTAAATGATTCCACAGACTATTTTGATTTTAGTCATTTTAAATGTCTTCTTGACACCATTTTCTTGCTAGTTTTCTCCTGCTCTCAATATGTGCTTATTTTTTGAATGTTGTTTTTCTTTCCTTTTACCTGTTCATTCAGCTGCGTTGAATAGCTAGTTGATTTTTTCACATTTGCCTAGTAAGAAAGGAATAAGGCACAGTGGCACCCTAAAATCTGGGGTACAAGTGGGAATTTTATTTCATTACACATTCAAGTGAAGCAGTTTGAAGACACTATGAAAAAAAAATGAGTGTGTTCTCTTACACTCACAAAAGAGTTTTAAAACCCACACATGCACACACAAAAAACAAACAGGATTTTCAAAGGCAGCCAGCTCGTAACCATAGTAGCAGATTGGCAAATACAAAACTTGAAAAATAATAATAATAATGGTAATAAACAATTATGTGCTAGGTATAAGAGACAAAAACAACAACACTAGTATAAGCCAGCTTGAAAAAAGGGAATGGAGCTTTTAGTTGAGGATGAGATCTAGAAAAGGACTGACATAGGTACAGTAAGAGTGATGGGAACGGACAGCTATACACAGAGGTACGGGTCTGAAGACAGAGAACGAGTCAAGTCTTTAGATGTTGATAAAAGCGCAAAAAACAAAGGCATGCAGCACACATACGCTCACGCCGTGTTGGCCTGCTGTCATGAATAAATGTGTGTTTATGTGTGTTCAGTTATGAGACCTGCTGCACTAATGAAATAGTGTGGCTCCTTTGCATTTTGCCTACAACTAACAGGACCTGAGCCAAAACACTGTGGAATCAAAACACGACCGAAGAGAGCAGGAAGGAAGATGGTAGAAAAGTAGGGGAAAACAAATAAATCTGAGAGGAGATGCAGCAGACTGACCCCCCTCTGGTCTCCGAAAAACTAACAAAATCATTCTGTATCCCTCCCACTCTGCACCCAGATAATAATAAACCTCTCTCCACATCGAGAGAGGAAGATATTATCATCTTGGGGAATGGACTGGTGGAAGATTCAGAGAATGGAAAAGACTAAGCTCTCACAAAAGATGCAAATAAGTCTGCACACACTATAGCTTCAAGTGCGGAAGAGGAAAGAATGGGAGACAACAAAGGGACAACACAACACAACACAGATAGGAAAGAACAGAGGAGGGGGAATAAACATGTGAGAAATCTGAGTGTCTGACAGACATAACTGGTGAAAGCAAATATTGGGAAATGGCTGACACATTGCTGATTGTTTGTGGGTGCTACTCAATCTGTTCCCTCATTGGCCCCGTGACGTGAAGGGAGAGCAAGATGAGGGAGTTGCATTGTATGCGGGTGAGTCCAGAAGGCTTAGGCTGGCTTCCTCTGAGTGTGCTACACTGATGGATCTGCTAGCACCTCGTCGCGGTGTAGCATGGCAAAGCCCCTCTCACTGATCTCACCCCCTCCACGCTAATCTATCCATCTCACAAAGACAAGAGAGACCCGGTGGATGTATCGCCTTCCAATCATCCTATCATGGCTAACCGCAATCAGAAAGAATAGAAAAAGTGCGAGAGAGAGAAAAATGGGTATCGATTTGATCAGATATACTGCTGTGAGCAGGTTTGGCCGTGCTCAGCAGCTTAACACCCTGAAATAGAAAGCGGGAAGGAGAGAGTTGGTGTGGGTGGAGTGTTTATAAGACAATAACAGCAAGGAAGAGGGGCTGCTGCAAACAGAGGGGAGACGTTGCAGAGGAGACAGATGTTCTGTGGACGGAAAACCTTTTAGAAATGTGTTTGTGTGCATGTCCACAGGGGACAGTGGACTGTAACCGAAAAAAACATTTACTCCAGCGAGCTATGTTACTTACTTTAGGAGAAATAGTAATGATGTGTCAGCTGGATACCTTGTGGGTTAAGATTTTACATTAAAAGAGGTAAATAGAAATATAGATTAAACTGACAAATCATGAGCTTTGTGAAACAGTCACACTACAAAATGCAACATTAAAATCCTGCTAACACTGCAATGCATCGCGACACTGACCCTGTGCTGCTAAATTACACATAAAAGCAGAATAAAAATGATTATCCTCACAACTACTAAATAAGGATTATATTATTCATATTTTGGGAATATTGTCCTGGAAGAAGGAACTCTCATCTGTTTGTAGATATGTTAGTATGGCCCATTTGAATAAAACTGACTTGTTGGGCTTGTGCAACTTCAATCTTTTTTTCTTTTCTTTTTTTTGCTTGTCCTTGCCTAGCCTCACATCACCAGGCTCTTCAGGAGTCTGTTGACTCCAAATTTTGTCTGCATTCTGGTTCTGGTCTGAGGGCGGATACGGAAATCACCAAATTCACCAAAGTAAAAGTGTTCACCAACATAAAACGTATAAAATAGACATTAACTTGTAATACAATAAAAGCAAAATGTTAACTTAATGGCTCGGGGACTTTCTTGTAAATTATATTCCTTCAATTAAAATGTTTCACTGCATTTTATTAGCTTGGTGCTTTTATTTTGACGGAAAGGCCTGTCTCTCTCGCCCTGCATCCGGTTGCTTAGCAAATCAGCGAGTCAACGGCCCAAGACCAGTCCTTGCCCTGTGAGATGTTTTTTGTCATTGAGATATAACAGTTAAACCGATGATCAGTGTTTTTATCAACAATAACAATGACAGAAAAATCATTGGAATTAACTGGAATTATCCTTTAAGACAAGGATATGTTGCTATTTGTGTCTGTGGACATGTATGTGTGTCTGTGTGTGTGTGTTAAAGCTGTCTCCCTCTGGCAATGTGACAGCCATATGACTGGTCGTAATTGCCTGTTCCACTCAACCCAGTGAGGGGTTAATAATGCCAGCAGCCTCTTATTCCTGCCGTTACCCTCTGCTGTCCAGCTCTGACAGTGGCTCTCAGTCAGGACGGCCTTCAGCATGCACAGTACGCCCACATCTGTTACACACGCGCGCACACAACCCCACATACACTTTGTTACATATAATCCTGCAACTGCGTTAAGCAGTGTAGATACAGGATACAGGCGAGAGAGAGGCAGATAGAGTCCTATCACTGCACTGCCAGACTTATCCATACACACTCAGACAGGCAAATTCGCAACAACAGACACTAAACACACACACGTACACACTCCTATATGCACATACACAATGATTCATGTTGTCAGAAATGCACTTTCATTCGTTCAATAATTATTTCCAGCCATTTAACCTTGTCTGAATGAAAACAACATACAGTGTGTAGTGCGTCCTTAGACTCTCCAGTATGTGTCCCAGCATCTATAGCAGGGTATGTCTCTGCATTTCATTCAATGTCTTCCATGTCTTCCCACCATGAGGATATCCATTAGGTTTTTAGCGCTTTGCAGGTTAATCTTCCAGTGCTAGATCCTTAACAGCGTTTCATATTTAGTATATTCTCCATATCATAAATACCCTGAAAACCCTTAATGGCAGTGCTAAGCATCCAAATGACTTCTAAAATAGATTTAGTAGACACAAGAGTCCCATAAGCTTCCTCATCATAGCTTAAGCTCTCCAGGATTTAAACCACATTCATGTCTGGGCTTAACACACCATCAGCTACTATAAGGTACTGATAACCCTATACCAGACATCAGATGTGTCGAGAGAGTACAGGGTGACACAGTTGTGGCTGAGATTCTGATGATAATATCATTCAAGGGTAACATCCATTGGCAAATGTTGTAAAATAAGTATATTCACAATAAGATATAGGATATGTAACGACCCTTCATCGTCAGCATCGTCCCAGCAGATGAGCACTTACTGAAAAGCAAACAAACAGAAAGCCTATTGAAAGCAATTGTTTAAGATGTACAGGTTTATAATAGGCATCGTTCAGTAAATGAGATCAAATCCAACACGGGGCACTCGTGAAAATGGCTGTTTTAACTGTATACTTTGATGTTTAGCACACTGGTTTGAGGGTGTGCTCTGCTCTGCTCTGCCTCTGAAGGACACGCACGTGCAGGAACCACCTCCATTCAGAGACTCACCAGACCCCCACATTACCTGAGTGAACACGAGAGATTGGCAGCATCTAATTACATTCCGAGGCGGTCTATTCCTTTAAGGTGCTAGGGCGCTATTCCACGAAGAGCACTGTTCTGAATCTCACAGGTCTCTAGTATGCTAGATTTAGGATCGCCGGCTAAATTGGGTCCGGGAGAAAGGTGCTGATGGTGTGGTGAGAAGAGATTGGGCTGCTATGATACTGGAACCGCAAGGGGAATTAAAATGCTGTCAAGGCCGCAAGCAATAAAACCTATCTAAGCATCACCAGGGATTTTCTTCTTCACTAGAGCACATATAGAGAAAGTCATACGGTATTAACGGATGATTTTAATGTTCATGCATAGTGAGCGCTTGCAAGCGTTCTAAAATGCTCTCGATATATCCAAGCAGAGATCCATATATATTTGTGCCAGTTAAAGGTTTTATGTGTGTTGGGTTAAATTTTCTCAAATAATCAATTCAACCTCAGATTCCCAAGCACTTAACAACTTGAACGGATTCACCCTACTGCTCTGTATTTCTTGTGCATTTATATGACGGTCCAATGTCAGAAAATATCTGAGGGTTACACAATGCACCTGTGTGCTTCCAACTGGCAGGAAGAAAGACGGAGCCACGGGGAGCGCCTCCAGAGGAAAAAGTACAGCTCAGGAAATGGTCTTGGAAGAGGACACCTGCTGAGCTGTAATTGTAATATGACAAGATTTTATGTGTCATGGCGCATGTGTGCGTAGCATGTGTGCAGCTCTCAAAGCTCAGTGTGTGACTATGCAGACAACACAAGGCTCAGGAGGAAAGTGCTAATTCGCCAAAGAAAGAATAGAGAAGATGCGGGGGAACAGGCATAGAGGCAGTTATGTTCCTGCACAGTCAAATATCCCACTGTGGAAACGCTATCTGTGCAGTTTCTAAAGACATGCTCAGGCATTACTGAGAAGATGTGCTGTAAAATGGTGATGACAGATACACGTCTGTCTGCTATCCAATTTCTACATACTGCAAAAAGGCCACATACACTAGAAATGGAGAAAAATTTAAAGAAATGTAGCAACAGTGTGATGAATGCCCTATGGTGCACACAGGAAACAAAGACAAACCGCAGTGTCCAACCTTGTGGAAGAAAGGAGAATGTGAAAATAAAAACATCAAGTATTACTGATTAAATTTCACTTGATAAGACAACCTTTGCCATCAGTCATGTTTCAGGGTCGCCTTCTTAAATGGATAAAACTGCATTACCATCCTCCACATACATGAAAACCTTTTAAGTCTAATTGTGCCATCTGCTCTTTAAAAAGATGTTTTATAATCCTGCGCTGAAAATAATGCATTAAAAAAGATCAGGGTTCAGACAAGCGCTCGACATGTTTATGAACTCCAGAAAGGATAACTCTGTGGACATGTAAGGTCTGTGCAAGACCCAGAGGCAGCACATTATAATTCAGAGGGGGAAAAGCAACTGATTAATAACTCAAATTGCATATGGCCATGTTCATTTCCAGTAAGCAGCAGAAGCAAAGTATGGCCAAGCAGTATGTCACAAAGCTTTAGCTTTACGCTGAGCCAACAAGCTCAAAGCTGGGCAGCGGAGCTCTCTCGTGGGAGGGGTTTCAGCACAGACCAAATAATGTCAAAAACATCAGAGCTCCAAAAAGACACAAAAAAACTAAGAAAACAACAACAACTTAAAAGTTCAATCAGTAATGAAACCAGAACCTTTTTTTTTTTTTTGATCGATTCAGAAAATGTCGATGAAGTTGACTGAATCTAAAAGTTATTTGTCTACAAAAAGCATCTTCTCAATGATACCAGCGAGCCAGTAAACCAGCTGTGAAACTAACCATACAGTTCATCTACAGTAGACACACTGTTTGCTACATATCCTGCTGAAACCAGTCTTGGCTCCAATGTCTAATTCTGGCCATCAGGCCTCAATACATCTTTGTATTCTATTCAAAGTAAAATATAAGAGGGAAGCTTTTTTTTTTTTTTTTTTGCAGAATATTGCAATTATACGCCTGCTAAAATTCCTTTTTTAATTAATGTTTTTTCTCATCTAGCATGAAGATAGTACAGTTACCATGGAGAATGTGTTTAAATGTGTCAGCACCTTTTTGAGGTATTGATGCTGCTGATGATTAGTTGCAGATATTAAAGCTAAGTGTGTTAAGCTGCTTTGTCTGTTGAGGGGTTTTGTGTGTTAATGTGCCTCTGTAGACGCTTCTACCTGCTGGGAGGATGCACACACACACACAGAGGATACACATACACACACACACGCAGTAGGTGGACAGAACCGATAAAACATATTGATGAAGTGCACGCACACACGAAGACACTGTGGCGATGCCTGTACACAGTGTGTGGGCGAGCATGGTGGTATCACTTCACAGGGGCCTGGTGGCCTCTCACTCCATGTTTAATTACACTCCTGGTCTCTGTAACACTCTCATTTCATCTACCTGTCTAATTGCTGTGAAGGAAGCGGGAGGGCCACATGATGACACAGCCTGTGGTCACAACGTTCAGTGGGGGGACGGTAAATTACACACCACATCTGTGAAGGGACCTCGGTCTGACTCCAAAAGACCTGTATCTCTCGGTGGTACTCCATGAAAATCAGAGTGGCGTTATTAACTTCAGTAACTCATATTTAGACATTTTCAAGCTGCGAGGCCTGTTTCCAAGAGGCTGTTTGTTGTTTTTAGCCTTATTGTTTACCATGTTAATCCATTTGTGTAATTTCCCCTGAGACGGCCAGATTGTAAACACTGGAACCATGGTGGACCTTTCTCAACACTGATATCAGCAGACATGAGGGGGGTTGCTAAAATTAAAATGTAAAGATCTCCCCCTGTTTACAGTAAGTCGCCACCGTCCTGCAATTGGAGGGCTGGAAGACATACAGAACAACCACAGAGCCACTACTGCACTAACTAGGAATATAGTCACATTTTACATCAAATTAAACAGCAGAAGCTGACCTACAACTTGTAAAAACCATGTTTATATGACCCAAACACTGCTCAAACAAACAACAAAACATCAAACTTCATGAAGCACCTCTGTGTGGACCCAGTCACCACATTTCTGGCTCAATACTACTGTACTATACATTATGCAAAACGCATCAGCTACCGCAAAGTCAAAAAAGAAAGAAAGAAAAAAAACGCAGACACTTGGCCAAAACGGGGAGCATACATCAGTCCAACTCCCCAGCAGTCTGATGGCTCATTTCTCAGACTACCCATTCTACAGTGTTAAGGTTAGGTTTAGGGTAAGGTTAAGGAAGTCGAAGAAATGGGAGGTCGGACTAATGGATGCAAAAATAAAGAAATGTATGGTTGTAGAAATGGGTAGTTGGACAGACGGTTGTAAATTTCCTCTTACAGTACCTTTGCTGTTATGCCATGAAAAGTTAGTCTTATGGGTAATTCCACAATATTTCCAGTTTGACCTTTGGTCGGTGTTACATTTAAATCGGTCCCAGCGCGAACAACAGGCTTTTGGACCCGGGGGGAACCTTTGTGAGCGCCGCACACAACAGCCTGCGCGTCACACATTTCAGGATTCTGCTAATTCTGACTGGCTACCAGTACTGTCACTCACATCAACGTGGGTATAGCCTCATTCTATTGGCTCTAACGGTTTTGTCAATCACTCGAATCAACCAATCCGCTGCAGAGATATTGCCCGGCGTAACTATACCCAAATAAGGAGCTCTCAGTGCAGAGGGACACCGAGGGCCTAGAAAGTGATTAGATAGATAGATCCAAAATGATTTTTGGGGGGCGAACATTAAATTTATTTACTGTGTGCCATTTACTCTTCACCAGTAATACATAGAGTACTGAAATGTACACATCTCAGAAATTTCTCAATTGTTTCCCTTTACTATGACACCAAACATATCTAAATAGACATTGTGGTAGCAGAGATATACTCATTTTATTATGGATATACCATTTTTAAGATAAGGCCTAGAAAATAGGCTTGGGGGTAATTCTTTGGTTTAGGGGGTCTTTAATTAAATGATGCCATGTTGGTGTGGACTGGCATA
The DNA here is from genome assembly GCA_030347415.2 of Decapterus maruadsi. Taxonomy (NCBI): domain Eukaryota; kingdom Metazoa; phylum Chordata; class Actinopteri; order Carangiformes; family Carangidae; genus Decapterus; species Decapterus maruadsi. Next base: position 8,579,095 of record CM064897.1, read on the forward strand.
GCAGCAACTTCCACCTCCCACTCCCACATTCTGTATTCAGAGCTGCTTCCCAGCTGCTGTTGATCTTATATTTACTGCTGCTCCCCAATCGTAAATGGAGAAAAAAACATGCAGCGGATGTAAATACTGTATGATTGCCAGCTCTCTGTTGCATTGTTCAAGTAAAGGTGGTGTAGCTATATGCAATGTAAAGAGGCACACGGGTCCAGATTTACTGTCGATCGCAAAAACCCAGACGATGACATTTCAACTCAGGATGACAATGTTTCAACTTGAGTAAGACTTTGCTGTTACACTGAGCTGTGTTGTATAACTCCACTTGATGAATGTACACAGACAGCAACAAAAGATGATAGTCTGAGGGGAAATAACTGGAGCTACGTATAAAGTTGGAAATCAGTCAGTCTGAACTGTCACACACACAAACACACACACACTCCACAAGCACAGCCGCTTTGTGTTGTTAAAGCAAACATCTGTATTGCCATTTAGGGACACATACGTTTGATGTTAGCGGGCAAAAGACACAGACTGTTGCAGCACAAGAGCAATCAAATGCACTTTGGAGACATGGGGGGAAAGAACCAAAACCACAACATTCAAAAAAACAAAAACCTTCTCCACACAAAATCACATCGCTGCACTCACTGCCACTCACATACCCTGCTAGGTCCAGGCCTCCGTGTGAGTTGAAAATTGAAGTTCTGGTGAAGTAGATAGAAGTTGGCATGTGCTATTACATAGATTTTGTGCTTTCTTTTGCTCCTGACGTCAGGGGCAAAAGAAAGCTGTTTTTCCAGGCGGCGTTGGGCTGTAATGAGTTTAGGTTGAGGTTAAGGACATGATTCGAGTCTGCCAGTTGTAGTATTGGTGACATACTGTACATATCTACTCACAACCTCATACGTATTCTGGGCTGAAAAAGAAAAGCATTGCATGTCTAACAATCAAAAAAGTTTGTAGAGAAACAGAAAAAAGGAGTGCTTCTTTTTGAGGATGAATAAAAAAACAAACATCAAAGTGCTCTTTGGTAGAGGGGAGATGAACAGCAACCAAAGATGACCGAGGCACTCTGGAGATACAAAAATAAAAAGCCTTTATTGGAAGTGGCTATAAAGTAAACTCAAAAAAGCTTCTTTGTCTATTTTGATTTACACGTTACTAAAAGTATCCCTGTTCCCATCAACATGTTTGCATTTTTCTTGTCTGCCCTGCTCTCTATAAATGTGCCATGTGCATTTGTTTCTAACAAAGCCGGCGAGAAAGCAATCCATGGACCGGTGGATAACGTTATATGACGTTACAACATGTATATTTGTGTAGTCTTACCTGTCGTAAACAAGAGATTACGGGGCGAGTTTGTGTTGCAGTACCGCAGGGACGAGCGCAGGGACACCAGCCAAGAGACGCTACGTGGAAGGCAGAGAGCCACCATTCTCCCTCGTAATAAGATACAAGTCATTTATCATAGCCATCACAATTACTCTAAAGCTTTTTAATTAAGCTAAAGATCTTGCATAGTTCCTCTTTAACGTTTGTGTAGAGCTACATTTTCATGCAGCTTCATGTGCACATCTTAAAGCTATTCAAGCACTGTTAAAGAACTTCTCTCTGGCTGCAGCTTGAGGAACTTTTCAAATGGACAAGGAGTCAGTCTCCATTGATTTCCATTCCAAGATTTTAACAAGTGCTGGAAACGTGACAATGTACCATGTATGTACCAATGGGATTTTGCTCGTCGTTTCCATAGCAACTCTCTACTGTCAAATGTCTACACCTGCCATGCTGTGAGTCCACCCAGCATGCCTCTGGGCTGGAATTCCACCTGTCCACTTAGTGTGTTCTCACTAAGGTCACTGAACCTCGGGAGGTCCACACACACACACACACACAGACCAACACACGCATTATTATACACACACATACAGTAAAGCACACAGACCCAATGAGACATAAAACCTGGCAGCACATACAGTAAAATCACAGCATGTCATCTGTTATGTCTGGCAGATTATTTGGTGTCAGCCTTTATTCAGGCAAGATGAGCATACTTCAGATGCACACCTCATTTACAGCAACAGCACCGGTGAGACGCAGAAGCCCTTATTTAAGATAATACCCATCTTACTTTGTTCTAGATACATAGATTAATATAGATAGATAGATATAGACATAGATATAGTGAGGATGTCACTTGATGACACCTTTTTTGTTTGTGAGTATGACCAGGACAGTCAGGGATTTCCCTTATCATTAATACTGTATGTTACCAAGAGCTTGGAGATATTTTCCTATATATTACCAAAACGGAGACACTATGTTGTTGTGACACCAATGTACAATGTTAACCTAATAAAGTGGAAATGCCTTCTTCACTTTACTCGCCTCTGATATTTTCTGTTGTGTTTTTCCACTGTAAAAAGCCTGCAGCATGGTTCCGCTTTAGTAATATTTCACTGTCTCTGAGTAAAAGTGCTCGGATGCACGAGATGTTGTATTTACCCACTCCGGACTTGCAGCGGTGGACACACACATGCACATGCACACATCAGATCCCATTAGATCACAACGTAAAGGAGTCCGGGCTCCTTCCATCTGCTTCGGCAGAGCACGGCATTCCACTTGTTGGCCTGCAAACACGGAGCGCTCCCCTCTATATAGAGCTGTAATAGAGGCCGACGGGTGTCACAGCAGGGCGCTCTGCTGATGACGAGGCCAATGTGGTCAGGCAGATGAGTCTCCGCCCTCTGAACGCTGAGTTAAGCACCAGCCGCCTGCTTTGTGCGTGAGCTGCAAAGGAGAGCAACTTTCTGTCTGTGTGTGCGTGTTTCTGTGGATGTGGGGACACTGCATTATATAACAAAAATGAGCAGAAAGGGGATGTTTGAGTGGTGTGCATGGTCGTGCTATGACAAAAAGAGGGGAAGAGAGAGACATACAAGATGAAAACCGTGGAGACGGGACAGGAATGACAAGGTGAGGCTTGTCCTGTATGTCGCTGAGGAGCAACCCAAGAAAAAGCAATCATGAGAACATGTTAGCTTAGGCTATCCTCATGGGCCCCCCTGTACCTCACCGTAAAGTCACAGCTTTAGATGCTCTGAATCAATACAATCTGCCAGCTCTTGCTCTTTCTCCATCCCCCCCAAGGGCCACACATTATGAAAAACATTACATAAAAGGCAAATATTACTGCAGGGACGCAGTCAGTCAACAAACAAGAGCACGCACACACACACACACACACACGCATAAACACACACACAGATCAAAGCACACTCAAGTAACAACCTCAAATTGCGCAGTCATTGCCCAGCAAAGACTCCTTGTTCATCTTTTCACAAAGAACGTTATTAACATAAAACTCATTGAATTAACTGTTCTCTCTGGTTGTATTGTGGCAGTTTCTTATCCCTCGTGCGATCAATATTAATCAGAGATGTGAATTATCTCCACGATTCAAGGCAATTAATTTGTTTTGTTTTCTCTCTCCCCCTCACCCCTCATCCTGCTGAAACCCCAACCTATCTATTCCCAAGGAGGCCCATCCTTTTACTTTTCTTGCCAAAAGGCTTAATTAATTGTAGAGAGCGAGTCTATAGGGCTGGGACATTTGTTTCCTGTTGCCTTTCCTTTAGCCTAAGCTTCGCCCGGGCCCAGTCATGCTTATAGAGCACCCCCAAACCAAAATGGCACTCAGTGCAAATATTGACACAGTCACCCGAGGCCGCGCCAAATGAATGCCGCCCCAGTGACAGAGGCATCTGTGACTCCAAATGGAGCATGGCAGAGCATATGAAGTAAGAGGCCACAATATTGTGTATGAGCTGAGAAGAGGAGAGAAGTGAAGTATACTCAGACATAATCTTTCACCTTTCAGCCTCCTTTCCTCTCTGGATTTTTCAAAAAGAAAAATAAATAGAAATCTCTACTGAGCGACTCCAGCATGCCGGTGTATTCATCTCTCTGACCCACGCTTGAACCCCAACATTCTCACATTTTATGATCATTTTTTAATTTCTCTCTTCCCTTGCCTTCTCTCCCTTGCTAAGCGATGGCCGGGACTAGCGGTGGCTGACGCTGATGTGCACGGATCTGACAGCAGAGTTTCTAGATGTGATGATGTGAAGTCTTAAGACTTGTTGTCGGTGCGCGTTACTTAAAAAGGCCCAGACGACCACACTGATGGAAGAGGATAGCGCTGCCCAGCTTAAAATAATGTATCCACCGAGGCCTCACCAGCGCAGACCGCTCATGGGAGCAGCTCATAAAAATAGTCACCGATTTAACGATATTAATCCAAGGCCAAGACGGGTAATCATAGAAAATTATAAGAGCTCCAATAATAGGAAAGCAATTGGGTAGATGGATGGGGAAAGAATGGGGGAAAAGAGATAGAGGAGGTGTAAAAGAGCCTGTTAGGGAAAAGGCCAGCAAAGGGGAGAAAGTGTGTGTTTGTGTGTGTTAGTGGGAAGAAGGGGGGGGTGTCGGAGGAACAATAGTCCAGTCAGGGTGCAGTGATCCGGGCAAGACCAAGCTGTCGCCTGGCCCCTGGACCATATGCATTATTTAAATGGCATGCATGTGCGCACACACGTACACATGAACACACACCGAGCTTGATGTGCCACCATCGCTTTGTGTATCGTACGGCATTTCCTCCTTTCCCGCTGCGTGTGTGTTGGTGCGTGCTATCGCACACGTTTGCCTATCGGAGAGGGTGCGGGGTGGTTGTGTGTTCGGCATGTGTGTGTCTGTGTGAGAGAGAAAAGGGAGGGAGGAAAGATTCAGGGGAAAGATTCAGCAATGCCAGCTTTAGTGCATGACACGTGGGCGGATATTGAAGATGTTATTAGTATCACATTTACGGGCCTTATAAAACTGCCACAGAGCCCGGTGCTTTTCATACATCTTCAGCTGATACATGTCACGCTTCCATTTGAGTTGCATTTCCAGCAGCTGCTCAGATGATCATTCGAAAAGGTATAGCGCACTCATTACTCGCAGCCTCATTTCTCTGTCCCATTTAACCTTCCTGTGGTGCTTTGGTCAAAATGGGCCAATTTCATATCTTCGTTCTGTAATGATTTTTTTTTTCTTTCTTTGCATCTGATTCCCACAAGGTTTCGAGGATTCTCAGCCAGTCACAGCTGTGCGGCGAAGATTGGAGCGAGTCCTCTCAGTCTCCGTGACTCACCCAATAATTACAACAAAACAAACACGACACTGCCACCACATGACATCAGCTCTCGTACTGTAGCTTTGGGCGATATACCGTGGAAAGCTTCTCCATCATGCCAACATGTCGCCCCGCAAAGAGTCAAGCCACTAGCACACTATCTCTGACTGAAGCGTTTGGATCTCTCAGCCTGGAAGAAGCTCAACATGAGGAGGCTCTCCCCAGCTGTACAGAGATCTCTGCGGATCTTTGTGGACGCTGACCTTGGCCAGTCTGGTGAGGGACACACAAAACCCAGAGCGGGGATTTTACTTCTGGCACACAAAACAAACAGAAATACAAATTTAGAAATGCAAGCTCTTGCATCCTAAGAGATCACATACTGTAGCACAAATGCAGTATGGCTATTCTGTAAGAACATTATAATAGTAAAAAAAAAGTTGTTGATTTTGCACAAGAACAAAATTAAATGATGAATGAGAGAAATTATAAACTTTATCGTGAGAGTAGTGTTATCAAGCCTGCTGGGTTTTTTTTACTTGATCAGATTCTCCTGCCTCAGATATTCTACTGTCAATTATTCAGTAAAATGAATGTATATGTATATATATTTGTATCTCCAATCAATAGTTTTCTTTCAGAATAGTGTGAATTTCCTAAGGGAATAATTCCCATTGAAACCTGTTTAAAGCCTGTATGAATCATGGCTGCTGTCCGTGGTGCTGAATCTGGGGTTGCTCTGGTTGGCCCCTTGGCATTCACAGCAGTTGACAGGAATCCCATTGGTGGGGGATTGATCAGCCTCCTCGTTTGCCTCACTTGCCAAGCTCACTACACTGTAAAAGCCCCACTGATACAGATTCTGGTTGATGGGTGTTGGAGTCACCAGCGCCATGCTCCCTCAACTTAAATCAGTTCCACCCCCTACTTGACTGCTTTTGTCCACGGCCAGTTCAGCTGCTCACTCTGGCAAGAGATTTTTTTAATGTGTGGTATGTTCTATATTTGGACCCACTTAGATGTGAAGAGCCCCCAAAACCAAAAATATTCAAATCAGGTAAACTGAATTAAAAACTAGCAGCCTATGAACATTTTACTTTGTGAAACAAAACAAAATCAAATTATAACTCATGTCTGTGCTTTATAAACACTTACATCAGGCCATTTCTTGAAAGAAAATGGAATGGTGATGACTTCTATGGGTAATTATGGGTGACGCTTAAAGCAACAAATGAGTACATATTCGACTACGGTATGTGGTTTCTTAGTCATAGCCAACAGAAAAAAAAATCCTCACAACTTCATCTGAAAGCCTGTTTAAAGAAATCAAAGCCATGCAGCATCAAGAACCAATGTCATAAAAGCTCATTAGTTTCTGTTTCACATGTTCTCAGGACAAACATAGCACAGATCAACCGAGTGGAGGAAGTCTTTTCTTTTTGCTGCAGACGATATCAAGCAACTTTTCCACAGCTATAGAGAAGCACTGCCACCTGACCACCTTTTGTCCTCCACCCAGCAGGGTTAAAAAGGAGCTTCCTCTTACATCCAACTCCTGAGCCGTCACCTGTGGGTCTCTCGTCTCTTCTAAAAGGGGACGCGGCCCTGTCGACTCCATTAGCTCTGACAGCAGCCCCGAGAAATAAAACAAACGAGGTTATTCATTGTGCTTTAATAAAGGAGAGGTGTGGTTGCACTCACTCCTCAAGGTGGAGGCACAGAGTGCCCCTGAAATGGAAAGCCAGCATAAAACCTCTTTAATATTGCTCTGTGGTCATACTCCGTAGTTGTCTATGGTGTGATTGTTGAACTTCCTCTCAGAATATGAGTGGTGTGGCGACTCCTGACCTCCTAATCCAAATTCTGAATGGTGCCAAGAACCAAAAGAGACACTCACTGCTCATGAATCAGTGTCCCTGTTAAATAGCCTACACCTGTTCACCCACAGGCTGCTGTAGTGGAGTTTGGCTCTACTCAGTGGTGGAATGAGTGGGGTATTGTAAGGAAATTGTTCAACATGCCACAGATAGCTACTTGGGGAGTTAAAGTGATCGAGGTCGCTGTTGCCATGTGCGTTACATTCCGTCATTATTGAAGGGGATGCACTGGGAGCGATGGGGGAGTTTGTTTTCAGGTGCGTGCGGAGAGAGCGCGAACACACTGCATGCTCAACAGATGGGTATAGAGACAGTCAGACTCAGACCGACACACACACACACACACAAGCAGAGAGAATGCTCGGAGGCTCCTTTGCACTCCTGTTGTCGCGTCCCGGTTGTCATTCCCGCTCAGCGTCACCGGAGCCACCTGCTCGCTATACCGGTGGGGGTGGGGGGAGGTGGGGGGGCGTCTGAAGAGCTCTCCAGAAAAAAAAGAAAAGAAAACCGCACACTTATGTTTTACTGAAGATTACAGGGTGCAGACTGGGAGGAGGTGTACGGTAGTGAGTAGCGCCACTGCGGCAGACAAGCAACAGCGAAGAGGCGCTCCGCTCCGCACAAATACATCGGACCTCAGTGCGTGATCAGGTAGCTTTCAAAGGGCTTTCTGTTGCGTGGTGAGATGCCAGCACGGATGTAAGTGAAGTAACCCCCCTTTCTCTCTTTCTCTCTCTCTTTCAATCCCCAGTGCACGCTCACTAGCGTCTTTGGTACATCCTGGCTCTTTAGCATTCACTGGGAGAAGGCACTCACTCACCCCGGCGCACAGTGCGCACAGAGGGGGGGAGGCGATGGGGAGGTGGTGTTGGTGTTGTTGGTGGAAGGAACATCGGCATCAACCTAATGCTGCACGTGAACCAGGCCACGGAGGAGACGTCCTCGTGCCAGGAATCATCTCCAGCCATTAAAGACTCAGTGAAAGAAGCTTCGGTGCGGGTAGAGGAGGAGCTCTGATTTACTCATGATATTCTGAATCCCCCCCCCCCCCCTCCCACATAGACACACACACACAGTAGAAACAAGAGAATACTATCCTTGGGTGCGCGCGCGACCCTCTGCGTGTGTGTTGGGGAGTACAGGTGCGAACCCGAGAATGAGAAAAGAGAGCCAGTGTATGGAAGGTGAAGATAAAAGTGTGTGCAGGCTTTGCGCACGATGCACTGTGAGTGATTGTGAGAGAGAGAGAGAGAGAGAGAGAGAGAGAGAGAGAGAGTGTGTGTGAGTGTGTGAGTGAGTGAGAGAGAGAGAGAGAGAGAGAGAGTGAGAGTGAGAGTGAGAGAGCTTGTGTTTCTTTTGGCCACTGCGCAAAGTTACAGGTCTGCCAGCGGCTCCATAAGCAGTCATACCGCTCTGTGTGTCTCTCACCGAGGGGCTCAGCATCCAGGACGCTGCCGCTGTCCACCTTAGCTCAACTACCAGGCTCACATCCAACTGCTGCTCTGTGGTGGATTTCGGGAGATTTTTTTCCCCCCTTCTGTGACCGGTACTGCCGTTCAGGTTCACAGATCACACATCCCCCAATACACCTCAGTCTTGAAGGAAAGAGCCCGGACTGGAGAAAATGAGTGTCCTCTCTCAGTTTCCTGTCAGTCTGACAACATATGCACCAAAAGAAACTGGACCACACTACCACACACACACTGTGATCTTTATACAAGGATGATAAGAATGAAATAAATAAATGAGCCGATCAGACTGCAAAGCGATCTGGAGTGTAGCCTATACATGGCGCAAAGAAACAGTCCAAGCATTTCTTTTCTGTATGTTCCCTAATGAGGAGGTTAATGGAGAGAACACGTTACCTGATCGCTGTCAGCGGTAGCCTAGTTATTTGATGCGACGGCTATTCCCCGATCGGTTCCGTGGAAACAAATTAAGTTTCCCATCCATGGCACGTCTCAGATGGAGAGGGAGACTATCACTCATTCAGCCTCCTCGCTGCTGCTGCTGCTGCTGCGCGGAATCTTCTCCCCACGAAATGTTCTCTGCGAGGCATCCCACTTCTGCGCCTCCGAAACGGACCAAAAGATAAGAAGTGTTACCAAATAAATAAATAAATAGATAAATAAATAAATAAATCAAAGCCAAAAAAGAGCCGCTAAGGACACGAAATCATAAAGTAGCCATGTAGATCAAGAAAAGAGGAAAAGAACAGAAGAAGAACGCGAAAAAAGGCAATGCAAAAAATAATAATTTAAAAAAACAAAATGGGAGAAAAAAAGGAGGAGGTACGTCGTTTCTGTAGATGTCCAGTTTTGTTAAAAAAAAATAAAAAATAAATCCACGTCATATAATCTCCATGGTTTTTTGCGCATAAAGGCAAAGCTGTATATTCCCAAGCAGCGAGAGGACGCGCTCACAGGCAGCAGCGCCACAGCAGCAGGGGCAGAGCTGTGGGATAACGGGTTTTTTTATTCTACTGATGCCCGGTACTCCAAGTCCAAGGAAGCTCCTCATATGAAGCAGAGGTTGAAACGGAGAGTGCGAGGCAGGCTGGAGGGGAGAGGGAAGAGGAGGAGGAGGAGGAGGAAGAGGAGGTGGAGGAAAACATAAAAAACAATTCTTACTCCGCTCACTGCCACAGGGTGAAATGTGTCTGTGCTTCTCGCCTGCTCTGGCATTTGGGATAGGTATCCACGGGCAGCGGCTCGCAGTCGGGCATCTGGCTCCCCTGCAGTCGCTTCACAAGCGGAGGACAGAGATGCGCGCCCTCGCTGCCCCTCCGCCGGGGATCCGTCAGGCGCGTTCACAACGGAACACCCCTCCACACCTCCCCTCCCTCCCTCCCTCCCTCTCTCTCTGTTTCGCGCCTACCACTACCTCCTCCTCCTCCCCCCCTCCCTCCCGCTCTGTCTACCTCCACTGGCATTGCCTATAGTGACGTCAGCACGCGCAGTTTCCAAATACAGCAAGTGCACATGCACAGCTGTACTGAAATCCAAACAGGCTTTTCTGTTTTAAAGGATTATTCTGCGTATTTGTAACGTTAACGTTTGTGGCATCACTTCCCTCTCACAACAGGCTAGGCTACCACTTCCACTCATCTGTCGATGCGGCGTAACACAACTGTTGGCTACCCATCATGCAGTTCAAAACAATATCTCAACACATAAGCATTGCATTCACACATCCCACATTTCAGTGCTAATGGACAACCTTGTATCCTAAAATCCTCCAAAAAGCTTGTCTCCTTTCACACATGATAGTCGTGCCTTAACGTTAGTTTGCTATAACATTTTATACTTAAATCTCAAGCATCCCTTATATACAGGAGATAATGTGATTAGATTTTGGAGCACCTTGCTGCATATATTTGCATATGGATGAGCACAAGAGGTGGGACATTAGTCAGCTCAAGTGCTTCTTTTGAAGACGTGGAGGTGGAGGAGGAGCTGTACCGCTGCAGCTCCTTCTACCAGTCTTCCATATATCCACCCGTCATCCATTTATCAGTCCTCTTGAAGGTCTGAAACTAGTCATCCACTTATTAGATTAGTTTTATTCTTTGATTGTTGTAGATCTAATCACTACTGAGGCTACGTCAGAGAGCATGAAAGCTTTTGTACACACTGAAGTCTTTTTTTTTCTCTCTTCAATCAGCACTTACATTTGCATTCAAACGCAGAAAAAGACAAGAAGAGCACAGTGTGAAAATTAAGACTGTATCTCTGAAGACAAGAGTGGACAGTATCACAACCCAGATTTAAAAATTGAGCTTGTTGAACTGAGCGGCGGATGATGCAGAGAAAATAGAAGCTATCATTGTGTCTGGCAGATTACAGCATGTCAAAGCCTGGATCAATCACAAAAGCTGCAGGTGCTGCAAGTTTGAGTTTGCCTTAAAAAGGGAGGAAACTCTTTGAATTTCCTACTCATATTTACCGGTATTTACATGTAAATGGATCCTGCCTTAATTTTTTCTTTCTGGCCCTTTCCTGTTTAGAAATATGCCACTTATTTTGCAGCGAGGCTTAGGCAGCTGCATCAGTTCAGTGAGTTTAGGGGCTTGTGTTGCATTACACACAAATCCATTTATAATTGAAAAAATGATAATTTTCTATATTTGATGAATGGTAACAGTTACAGTGTTGTATCTGAAAATGAAACGGCTGTGGGTGAAAGTACGGAACACATCTTGTCACCACTTAACCCTGTTGAATTTTCCTCTGGGGATATCTAGGGCTTTTCCTGGATGGTGAAAAAAATCCCCGGCTGATCGTTTTTCCTCCACTCTACAGCTCTTTATGAGTGACTTTCTATGAACATTTTTGCGATTTGCCCCAGAGGATTCTGCCGAGAATCAAATTTGTGGCCTCCCAAATTGGCCCAAATGGAAGCACAAAGCAGATCAAAAGGGAGACTGTCTGGGACTGTGATAATCACGCTCATTTATTAGAATTAGAACATGCCATCGCAACTAATTCTGCAGTTACATATATTGATGAAAAATTCTTCACTCACCTTCTTTAATTCACTTACTGCCTGATACAAATCTCGCTTTAGAATTTTTTCATTTCCCATGAATAATTGGAAAAGGGGTTCTGATAAGGTTGACTACTCCAACACGAGCCCCACTATACTGATAATGCTGAGACTTTCTCTCCGGACCAAATGTCCAGGATGGCATGCACATATCACTCACACATGACATCCCTGCATAATCATACATCAGCCAGCTGGCAGGACAGAGCCATGCCATAACAGCATCACTAGAAAGGAATCCTTCATCGACGGCCTATTTTGCAAGATTCTTGGCAGAGACAGAATAATCACTGTCAGGACTATAAATGTTTCCCTGTGCTTTACAATGAGGAAGAGTTGGCAGGTGCTTCAAGCATGTGCACTGTTGTCTGCAGTGTAGTAAACCAAATAGATGCTGGCTGCCGTGTGGTAGTATCTCGTTTGATTGTGTTGGCTATGTTGACCTTGAGACTGAAAAATAAACATCACATGGGAAGCTATAAGTGACACGATGAAAGTTAGATGATGGGATGGCATACAAAGACCTTGTCTACACCAGCCCGGGTTATTTTGCAACCGTGTCTTCTCTGTTTTACCGTTCTGTCCTCAAACAACCGTGCTTCTGGAACAAAGAAATCATGGTCTTTTGAAATCGGAGTCCAGGGGGAAGCTTTTGGCCGATTCGGTAAATATGTAAATATATTTAATCAGCAGGTGCTCAGCTTCTCTACGCACCTATAAGTAGAGGTTGTTAGCTAATGTAAACTTTGGTTGCAAAATAACCCGGGCTGGTATGGACAAGGCCAGAGTGCGGTCTGTTGAGACCTCATTGAAGCTCAGAGACCGTGCTTTTAGTGCCACAAACACCCTCCCACACACACACACACACACACACACAGACACGCGCAGCATAGCTTATTTATGGGGATGCGCAGAGATTGAGAGCTGCTTTATGAATGATATTTATGTGATTCAATTCTATTAAACTATAGGGAAATTCATAAAACATCAATTCTGCTATATATTTTTCTCTCTTGAAAACAAAGTGTCTAAGAAACAAAGCTATTTTAAAAATCTATTGAATATCAATATAAAGTTTCCACTTGCAATATGAAAACTCTTTTGCACAAACACTCTTATCTCGGCTTTAATATACAGGCGTCTCCCATGTGGAGAAAATATTTCATGACTCAGAATAAGTCAGAGGAAAACAAGCTTTCCGCACAACCGATTGTCGATTCTTCTCATAGTGCTCAACTTCTCCGTCTTGTCACAGTTATTTATTTCCTTTTTTTTATACATTCACTTATCTGCATTACTCTGAGCCGGAATAACAATTTCACAGCACCGGAGCGAACCCGCAGCTCTGGTGGCCATGCTTCAGGAAGCAGCTGGGTCAAGCTTCCTATTGTCCTTGCAACTGCACAAGGTAGCATTTATGTACACATCAGTACAAGTCAGTGGGGCCCTTTGACCTGATTAGCAGACATCTGCTGTGGCCAGAGGGAGTGTTCCCGTACGGACACTCTGACAAGACCTGGTAAAAGAAATCTTCCAAGCAGTACTGCATCAGCAAGAAGCGAATCGGAAATGACAAGAGTGTGAGAATCATTGTTTTGGTGCGTATGTATGTAATTTGTTTACCTGCCTGGTTGTGGGAGCTATCATATTGCTAACGAGTAAAAGCACATTAACCTCTCGTAAATTCGCAATTTGCTGATATCATTAATGAAATTGCATGTCAACAACAAAAATAATCATTTAGTCATTGATAGCTATTTAGACTATGTTTTTATGTGTTTGAATTTGTGCATGTATGAATGTCTCGGGTGCAGTGTGCAGCCTTAATTCTCACATTAAAAGAAAAAACCTGAAAGGCATGCAGATATCCACCACTCCACCGCTGGGCCCATAATCAGAACAACTGTAATTTTCCAGCCTTTCTCTCTGTAATTTAAAAACACCTGCTTTGGCGGAGGATTGTATTGCTCCCGTTTGATTAATTTTGTTGAGGCTAAATGGCCGCTAATCAATGGCAGCGACAAATCACACAGTAGTTTGATTTGCTTCCTGTGAACCAGGGAAAGTAAGGACAGGCCAAAGCTTCGGGGCTGAACGACTTGTTTTTCACTTTCCTTTGTTCTCTTATCTGGTATCGGAGAGCGCTGCGAGCCCCATCGTGGCCAGTTTGACGTCTTGCTAAACATACACAGATGGAGGGATTTTCAATCTCCTGCTTCACTTGAGTTTTACATTTTCCCCGCAGGACCGCCGCGCAGCCTCTGAACCATCAACTGTTTCATTGTCCATACTTGTACTGTCACATACTCCAATCCCTGTTAGCATTAAAGTTTTGCAACGCTTTGTAAATAAATAACACTTACACCATAATGTTTTTACTCCACCTCATTCCCATTCACACTTTCCAGAGAAACACTTCAGTAAATCCTCACGTCTCTATGTTAATGCATCCTCTCTGTTTATATTTCAAATCAGTCTGTTATGCTTCAGGGAAGGTGCACTGAGGTACATCCAAGCACAGAAACGCTATTGAACATTCTTCACTTTTTTTTCTGTAAACAGACATATGGGCATTCCAGTGTGACCACCGTTAAGCGTACAACCTGCACATGTGTTTGTTCATGTGCAGCCATATACATGACTGTCAACATAAATTTGGGTGTGTATTGCCTAGTTTGCGTGTGTCTAATGTTCAGCCTGCTAAATCCTAAGTGTGGTGGGCATAATAAGCAGTGGTCCATGAAGCTAACTAAAGCTCCAACCTGATCAAATGTGACAATTATGATAGTGCTCCTTGGTACAACCCCCCCATCCTCCTCCCCAGTCTCCTCTCTCCAAATGCCACCTCTTCTCTCCATCCTCTGGTTTGCTGCCCTTCTCCATAACATGCAAACGGTCCTCCGTATACACACACACACACACACACACACACGCACACCAAAAAAAAAAAACCCCAAAAAAAACATTGTCAACAATCGTTAACTCTCCACAGCCAGACATATTGTAAAGGACTCTTAACACCTTGAGCACCACCTGCTTGACCTTGTCACCTTCTGGCAGGCACTACAGGTAATTAGACTCATTAACATTTTTTTTCCTAAAGCCATTTGCAAACTTAATCAACACAAAAATGAAGACAGTCCTTGTGCAGCTGTCCTCATCCCACAATTTTCTACTGCAAAGAATCGTGTCAACACCTGTGCAATAATCAATGCATTAACTATCTATCTACTTTGGACATATCAGGTTCTTGTGTTTCCAATATGTGGGCCAGACACAGATATTAAACAGGCTTACAAGATTTGGCACTTCATAGTTCACGGAGCACCTTCTCTATTTGTATTCTACAAGTGGGACGGGAATGGTTTAGCTTGTTAATCAAAGGTTCTGAAGGTAATGTGAAGAGGTAAATGCTTAAATTGTAAATATACACAAATTATACCTTGTTTGATCAATTAGAGTCTGTTCAATTTCATAAATCATTTGTATGATTTATCAATATCTATAAGCATCGGGTACAGCAGAGCCAATAGCAGTGTTGAGTCCTACTGTCATGCCCTCAAATGTGTTTGAGTTTGTTTCAGCAGTTCAGTGTGGCTTGTTTATCATTGTAACCGTAGTAATGTAGAACCAGTGCATATTGGGAAACAGGAAGTAAAATTGCCATGTGAAAAAAATCAGCTACAGGAATGTGTGAGCTCTACCAGTAGTTAGTTTTGATCGCTTTTCTTTCTCCATTTTTGGTAAGGGAACGTCTGTAAGTAGTAGTCTAAGACGTTAATTAGTGTGTGCTAGGTATAGACTGTAAAAAATATGGACGTAGCATCCCTGACGTCACCCACTGGTTTGGGGGAATCGCTTTGGCAAAGTGGAGAACCATAGGAAGAAGTTTTTAGAATTAAAAACATAAAGCACAGACTACATTTCTAACCAACATACAGCTGTTAAGTCCAGCATACGTTACATCAAATTGAAGCTATCCATAGTCAAACATACTTATTGCCTGTATTTTATTATGTCTTATGCAGCATGTAGATAGATGTCTGTTCTGACCAATAAGAACAAATAAGGGTCCTTTGGAGCCAAGAGGCAATGAGAGGTCTGGCCAAGAGGCTGCAGGGGGAGGTGGATGAGACAGACAAGGATCATCTCTCCCTTGAACGGTTTTAAATACGTTTCTTAGACATGGAAATACTTCAGTAACCTTTCTATTATATCATATAAAAGAGCTAACATGTATTTCTCCTATAGTTTCCTTTAAGGGAGGTTTGTGGGCACCATTGAAAGGTCAAGTCATTAAGCTTCATGGATGAGCTCTTAACAACAGGTAGATACGTACAGTATATTCCAGAGCCTCTGATTGTTCTTGTACAAAGTTTACATATTGTATATCATTTTTTTACAGGAAAGAAAAACATGTATGAGCTGAGGTTCTTTGAGGTAGAGAATGTACATGAAAAAAGGTCATTTTCAGAAACTAGAGAATTGTTTATTTCAGATAGATGCATTTTGATCTTACATGTCTTATGTTATAATCCATCAGTTGGATAATTAAAACAGGTAGGTTTTAGATGCTTTAGGTTGCAAACATACTGTCATTTTACAAATGCTAGCATGCTAACATTCACACAGTAATTCTGCTAACATGCTGATAATTAGCAGCGGGTTTTGACAAAGAAAGGCGAGCAGCATGGACATTAAAAGGCAGCATTTCTAGTTCTGACACATTGATTCCTTGTTTTTATTTTAGCTTCCCATCATGAGTCTAACAGTGCCAGCGGAGTGCAATACTAAACCGGTGGTTAGCTCTTTTAAGGGATCTCTGAAGTGATTTCAGCTCATCCAGCTGGGGATATGAATATCTGTACTAAATTTCATGGTTATCCTTTTGATATTTGTTGCTGAGATATTGCAGTCTGGACCAAAGCAGTGGGCCAACCTTCAGATCAGCATCGCCATCTCTAGATTTAGTTTTAAAAAATTTCAATAAAAGAGGTATCAAATGGTGCCAGAGTGAGGGTTTTAGTTTATGAAAATGGAAAAGACTCTTCCCAGTCTTGGGCGCAGTGATATCTGTATTTACTCTAAACATGCCTGAGCGAGATGAGACGTCACAACACTTTTATCAGCAACTTTTACACTGTGGAATATTTACTACAGCAATCATGTAAAAGAGGACATGAAAGGACAAAATCCAGCAGTGAGTCGGCAGAAGTAAAAAGGGACTCAGATGCTTCTAAAATTGTATTCTTTTAGCTTAATTTGTCTGTTATTTATTGTAATGTGGCTATTAATATCTGTCTCCTAATCTTTTTCTTTTCTTTTTTTTCTCAGAACATACAGGGCTGGTTGCACTCTTGCATGATGTTGAGTGAACACAAGTCAGACTCATCATGAAGCGCCCAGGTTTCTATTCCCCTCATGCTATAAATCACTCACATGAGGGGTAATGTGTCTTGAGTGCTGGATTTCCTCCTCATGCCCACACAGACAACCATTCTCATCCTTGGCGCCACTGTTAAATTTCAACATTATCTAAGAAAGAAAATCCTTTCTTTCATCTGACAGAGACAGATCACAGGCTGATGCCCCCCCCCCCCAACCCAACAACTTCTCCATGGTCATCTTGGTCTTCCTCTTGCCCCCCCCTCCCCGACATTTGCAGATATCTATCACCTCTCTGCAGCCTTCGTCTCATATATCTCCCCTGGTCCTTCCATCTCATCTCTCTTTCTGCTCTATTCATCCCATCTCTCCAGCCCCCTACCCATACATTTAAGAGCAGCTGAAGCCCACAGCAGACCACACTTTGTTGCCCCATCCATCATGGTTGACTGTAGGCCAAACAGGTCTGAGAAAAAAAAAGGCTATGATTTAAGTCTACCTTGCTGTCGGCTGGGCGGACTGCTCTGTGGAGACCCAGCTGGTTGCTAGGACTAAAAAAAAACCTGAGAAAGAAGTAATTTCATGAAGTATGAACTTCATCTAACTTCTGATCTGTCCCCCAGCTGTGATTACAAGTGTTTACATGATTCAGAATTTCTGCCTTGATTATGAGGAATGATCAACATTTTCAGGCCTTTTCTCTGAAAATGTTTATTGGAGACATGAACTGATGGGGAATCTGTATTTAATTTCTCCTCTCACCAAACAAGTGGGATTGCATGTTTTGTATTGTATGCACAGAGTAGAGCCAAAACTGTGGCTGGTGGTACAGTAGCCTACACATCTAACTGGGTTTACTGTGTTGGATTAAAATGTAATTTTAAGTGATTAATCATCAATAATCACACTGGAATGGCACAGGAGAAATGACTGTGATTGGCTAGAAGGCACAGTAGGCCTAAGTGGTGTGAGTGGTGTGCTTGAATGAAGGGCTGCAGGAAAAGCAAATCAACTCACAATTTTAACCTGAACATACTTTTCAAAGGTCCCATATTTTACTCTTTTCTAGGGGTGTATGTTACTCGTAAACCGATTCGGTAAAGGGGTGTTGGAGCTGGCCCTGAGATTCGAAGAAGTTGTGTGTGTTTACAGTTCGCCTGCAGCTAGTGCTGCCCGTTTAAAGCTATCGCTGCTATCGCTAATGCTACCGCTTTTTGAAGAGCCTCCCTGCTTGTAGGAGGAGTGGAGGTCAGGGCTGTGCTCCTGTCTCCTCTCTGTCTGTCTGTCTACCTGTCTCTCTCTCTGCCCGCCCGTCCCGCCCGTCTCTCTCTCTCTCTCTGTCTCTCTCTCTCAGTCTGTCTGTCTGTGTCGCGCTGGGCTCCAGCACCTGTGGATCTGCTGCTGCAGATGCGGCAACAGCAGTGTATGTCGCTCCCGTGTTGACACTACGCGCTGTGCCGTCGTGATGATCCGCGTTATTCATTCATTCATTTATTTTTTTGCGGCCAAACGGTCTGTCACTGGCTTGAACTGTTAGGGCTGCACTTAATGTAAAAAAAAATGTTGTGTTGAATGTTGAATATGTTTTGTTAATTTGAGAATAATTTATTGAATTTATTAGGCAGCACTTTACAACAGTAAATTTTTTTTTTTTCATATTTTGTATAATGGTTTAAGTAGCCTAAGTTTATATAAGTTAAGTTTAATAAGTTTATAAGTTTATTTGTATCAGGTACCTTCAACATAACAGTAGGTGCGTAAAAGAATTACGTTTGACTAAAACATGTACATTTGGTTTAGAAAAAATCCTAATAAACAACGAGCAAAATCATGTTCTTACTGTACCGAAAATGAACCGAACCGAAACCTCAAAACCGAGGTACGTACCGAACCGTGACTTTTGTGTATCGTTACACCCCTACTCTTTTCCCATGTATTATTAACAGTTATGATACATAAGAATATGTATTTTTTGTTTTGTGTTTTATTTTTATTGGTGGGTCTATTGGTGAAGAGGCCAGATTGGAAGGATGACTAGGACCGGTGACCACATTGTTGTGACATCACAAAGTTACGGACATCCCGACAGCAGTTTGAAGGCCTGAGTGCTTTGATACTTTCACAATATTTATACAGAACCTATACTGGCTTTATTATAAAATGCATGAAAATGTCACTCAATTTACAATATGTTAGCTTCATCATAGTACAGTATGCCACTACAGTGGAATAAAACAGCCCTAAATTTATCCGGGAATTGCACAAAAGATACAACAAGGAAAAAGTGATGGGAAGTGGTGGTTAGTATGGCCGGCCTTGACTGGCTGTTACTGTAGTTAATGTCTGAGCAGAGGATTGGTGTTGTAGATCCCACATTTCTCTTGTATCCACATTCATTTTTTGAATAATGTAAAATCTCCTCGTGATGAGCATGATTTTTTCATCTTCACCATGTTTCTCTCGCTCTCATTGTTCTCTCATATCACATCTGACAACCATGTGAAATTCAACCATATAATGTTTTGAAAAACATCTTCCTGCTTAAATGCACAACAGCGAGTGACATGAAATGTCATCTAATTACATTGACTTCATTAATTGTGCTTTAAAGATGAAATTATCTTTCTCATAGAAGACAAGGATCTAGCCCTCATCAAACAGTTTGTGCATCAACATTGTGGCAGATACCTGCGACAGCTCTCCTCACCAGACATGAACCTAATTGAGTGTTTACGGCAGATGAAATACGGGGCTTTGTTGTACTCAATCACCACGAGGTGGGCAGAGCGAGGCAATGAATAAAACCTGGCGTGACAGTAGTGATGACGGTTGATCTTGCCCTCCAGGAGATGAGTTAGCAATTTCATGCCAGAAGAAAACACCCATCACCATTAGAGAGCTACACTCACTGAAGAATTGCTGCAATTTTCATCATTTTGACAATACCAAAAGGGAATCAAGATGAGAGCGAGATTGCTCCGGTCTACTGGGGAGGAGAGAGTTGGACTTTCGAGGCGGGTGAGTGACAAATGCTGGATTCATGGGAGCTAGAGTCGATCGGAAATGTTAAGTAACTGATCGCAATTGGGGGAGTAAGAAATGGGTGCGAGGCTAATGGAGAAATAACTGTACAACCAAAATGGTTTCAGTTTCACAGACCAATAAACCCCAAAGCGTCACCCACATATTACCAGTTACTCATCTCTCTCTCTCATCTTCTCTTCTTGTCTTGTCACTTAATCTCTCTCCCTCACTCTGTTTTGCTTTTCCTTCCCTATTTTCTACTCTGTGTTTAGCCTCAAGACAGGTCTTCTATGGGCTCTTAACTAAATGGGATCTTTGCTGAGGCTATTGTTGAGAGTTGGGCCATGGCATAGACAGCACGCTCCAATAAGCACTGCAAACACTAAAAGGTAAAGGCCATGGTCCTCAGTCCCAAGACTGTTTTTTTTTTTTTTCGATTATGTGTGCAAGTGGGGTAAGAAGGTATGAGAGGAGAGATAGGAGAGCGGGAATCATTATCGATAACATGACACGTGTTGTACAGTTTACCATGATTTCTGCTGCACAAGCATAAACATACTATGAAACGGTGCAAAACCGCAGCTGATGGTTCCGCTCTAACATGGCAGTAATGAGCACTTACTGCGCCAACGGGACATGTATTGTCTGTCAGCGTAAAACTCCTGCTTCATGTGTGCTTCTGAGGAGAAACTCTCATTTTGGCTCAATGTTAGCCTCTAACAGTCCATCCATAATTCATACGTGAGGTATCTTTTAATAGCTGGGCTGACAAAGAATCACAGCATGTGCTCAGTGACACAGAAGAAAAACATACTGCACACACTGAATGCGATTCATACTCGGTGTTCAGTGGGTCATGAAATATTTAGAAAAAAAAACACGTGGCGTGTTTTTGTCAGGCAGACGGATGGATTTGTTGAGCGAAACATACTGTCGCAACAGGAGCAGGAGTGTCGTGACCTCGCAAGCATAAGGAGAAAGAAGAAGAAAGCCTGTCCAAACAGGGCTGTCACATGGTGCTTGACTGCAGTAGGAATTAAATATTTACAACGTACACTTCTTTTTATTCCTTTGGAAAGCTGTTTTAGGCCTGAAAGGTTTTGAAGGTCCAGTTACTGCCGGCCTGTCCATCGGCTGGATCTCTTGCTTTAAGCTACTATGTTTATGACACTGCAGTAACAATATAAGCAGCTCCAGACCATAGAACACTGTAATATGTTGAAGCACAGTGAACTTGGCTGATATTGTGGACAATATTAGTTAGGTTTCAGTTTAGGATTTGCTGCATATTTGAACTATTGAAAACCAGCAAAAGAAAATACAAGTCAGCACTTGTTTCCATCCATGATCACTGTGTGGGTATGAGATAAAAAGCTGCAGACGACTACTACTACAGGACATAATTAAAAGGATGTCAAATCTCTAAGGGTGGAGAACGATATAAAAAAAGAATAATGTGATGGAAATACTGAATATTTCATATACTGTACATCATGACTTATTCAGGCTGTTTCCATTGCACTTTGTCACATTTTGTTTTTATCAACACACCAACTTTTCCTCCTCTGCCAGGCATAAAAATATTTGTGATATATCAACTTTCTTTCCCATTTTTGTTACTCTCACTGTTTGTTTCTTTCACACCAACTGAATATGTGCATAAGAACAGGTGGAGAGGAACCCACAAGTTGACTGCAAAGACAAAGTTACTCTAACGATGATCTCTACTAATCATTTGAGCCAACAGTTGACGTCATTCCATGTCACCGGGTTTATGGAATATCAACAGGAAACCTTTCTTAAACATGACATGTTGGTGCACCAAAGGAATGCAAAGAAGGGTTGAATCAGAAAAGGAAGTCATTTAAAAACAATATGAAGCTGACAAAGTTAGCTTCACAGAGAACTGTAGGTCTTGTGCATGTGAAAACCCCTTGAAGCCTGGATGTCATGATGAAAAGGGGTTTGAAGAGCTCCCAAAGTGGTATCCTGGGGGAGTGTCCTTTAGAGATGTTTTTGTGCTCAGTGTCTCCTTTTGCTTTTTCTGACTTTTTTTTTTTTCCCCCTGAGGGTGTCGAAAAGAAGACATGAGAGGTGCAAACATTTAAACGAGGAGATCAGCTCAGGTTCCACCAGCAGGAACAAGCTTGACAATAATACGTGGCTTTACAGGTTAGCGACACATAACTACCACTAGTTAATATTCCACAGCAATGTAGCTCATGGGCTACTTGAAAATGTCAAAAATGCTGAAGGCCCATGTCCAACAAGTCCAACAATATGGAGGCCAAAGCAAAGTACTTTTTCTTTTGCTGAACAAACTACCAAACACTGAGGACTGAAGCTCAGTTTTTCCTCTTTGTTTGATGAGGGACATCATTTCTCGATTCATCATCTGTCCCTTATTCTTCTCTCCCTTCTTTTATGATTTTCATGAGTGTCATATCTTAAGGCACAATTAGACTGAGATGACAAACATGTCTACAGAGTGGCCTGAAAGCCAAAGTATTGAGAGATATTGGCCTACTTGCTTGCCTCTGACTACATGCTGCGAACAAATACAGATCCCATCATGGCACACAGGGATAGTTATCAGATATTACATGCATTGCTGCTTCATTTATGATTTAAGAATATATTACTCTGAGCAGAGTTGCACTGTGTTTGACCAGTCATCCATATCATAACTTCCAGAGGCTAGTTGTAACTAACTTCTACAGTTGCTGTGCAACCTGATGAACTTGTTACCATTCATTTTTTTATGTTCTCCTCTTTTTCATATTGAATGACAAACTGCGTAATGTTTCCTCTCAATGAGCGCAGATCCACCTGTTTCCCCCACTTGCACACATTTTGTTTACTCACTGATGTGATAAAAGCATCTGTTTTGTGACATTAAGTGGAGTTTTATGACTTCACATCATGTATTTATTGGCCTGTGGAAGGCCGCTGACGCAGCAGTGGGAATATTTTTATTTACCGTGGGGGGAAAAAATGGTGGGATGGAGTGGAGGGGTCGGGGAATTCGCATACAGTATTTGACATATAGAAAGAAAAACAGAAAGGCAAACATGGATTTTTTTTTTTTTTCAATCTGTGAAGCATGTGCTGCTGTCCATGGTGCTGACTTCAGTGTTTCTGCTGATATATACACAATGGCAAAATAAAAGAAACAGCTGAGTAAACTACAGATATAAAATGGAAAGAAATAGGGAAGCGGTTGGCATGCTCTCCTATAGGTCCACTCAACCTCTTAAAGCTTAACTTTAATGGCAGGAAATACACAGTGCTCTGAACATCATCACTGTGAGGGATATAGTCTTATCCTCCCAGCAGAGGTGCAGCTACTTGTGGGGTGTGTGCCAGGCTGCTCTAACAGCTGTAGCAGTTTGTGGTTTCCCAATGCCCCAATTAGACTCTTAATTGTGTTATCTTAATGTTTCCTTTGATTTTTGCTTAAGAATTTCAATACAAATGACTACACTGTACATATAATCTTCTGTTTGCCTCCTCGAGAGCTTATCTGAGGGATTACCAAATATTCAAACTAAGTAACCTGATCTTCTCCGTTTTTCTGTACAGTATTAAACAGCAGCCAACA
Source organism: Decapterus maruadsi (assembly GCA_030347415.2). Taxonomy (NCBI): domain Eukaryota; kingdom Metazoa; phylum Chordata; class Actinopteri; order Carangiformes; family Carangidae; genus Decapterus; species Decapterus maruadsi. Next base: position 8,602,706 of record CM064897.1, read on the forward strand.
GCTGATCTGAAACTCATTTACCCGTTTCATCTCTGTTAACCAGCAAATTTCAGGTGGACATGGTTAACCTGAAGAGTGTTTGCCTTGCTGATACCAGCCTAAGCTTTTTTGTTCTTGTAGCACAAATACAACTGCCATGTCCATCATACTGTGTCCACTACCACGCCTGCAGCAGCTTGATGTGCAAATTAAGGTATGTAGTTCAATGAAGCATGATCTGTAGCCACAGCAGCAGTGAATACAGTTCAGAGGCAGCAGCTCTACAGATCAGCCTGTGCTAATGTTCAGCTCATGTCGTATGGTAGAGATGGGAAAGGTTCCCATGGTAATGACCTCATCATCAAGATGTTGGCATGATCACAGAGTTGTCTGTGTGAGGGTTAAAATACTGTGCATGATTACAATAATAGTATGTGGGTTTTACTACACTAACTCAATCTGTAGTTGGTGTGAGGCATCCACATTTGTTTGACTCTTAGGTCATTCAGAGAAAAGTCAGATATATAAGAGCTTTCAGAAGAATCTGCACTTCCCACTTGAACAATGTGTTAATTCACTAATTAATATAAAGTTCAGCAGAGGCTAATGGCAATGTTTTGCACAATATGGATTTTGACCTGATGATCAGTTAGAGCCATGGGATCAGGATTGTTTATGTTGAGAAGCCAGTGAATGAACAATATTTTTTAAAGAAAAAAAAAAAGAAAGAAAAACACTGTAACAGTGTATTTCATGATAACAAGTAAATATCCATGAGGAATTATCATGGAGTTAACATATTTAATAGTGGATAGTATTACGCAAACAGTGCAGAAACTAACACTTTTGGAAGTGAATGCTTCGCATAATTATCTAACTGCAGTCAGCCTGGATTTGATGCTTCAAAGTAGCAGCGCTCCTCTACGGACACAGAAGAGCAAAGGCCAAGTAAAAATGAAAAGTGGACGGGGATAGCCACGGGGTTGAAAGGGTCGTTACAGAACAAGTTGTCCCTTGGCGGGAAAAACACAACATGAATAAATGAAGAGGCATGGTAATGAAAACCAACCTGAGCGATGTCTCCCTGTCATCGCAGTAAAAGCAAAGGTCCACTCATTAGTGTCCACACAGCTTTTGGATACATATATACACATGTAGACACACATGCTGACATTCCCTGTACTGTCAGAATGTTAGCACGCTCACTACAGCTGAAGATCCATGTTTTACTTCTGCAGCACTTGCACAAACGAAATATCTAATTTTCGACATAATAAAGTTGATTTTGTCGTTGTGATGAGACTGTGAACTTCTCCCCGTCTCTGCACAGTTTTATTGTGGTTTTATTGTATTATGTTCTAGACATCTCTCAATAATACACAACCCATTGGCACAATTAAACTCCCTCTTGTGTTTCATCCGTTTTTGTTGTAATCTCTGTTCTGAATCATTTTGTGAACTTTTTGCAGTTTATGAATGTGATAAAAGACATGTTTATTGATAACTTTTCTCTGTTAATGATTTTGCATGTACATGTCATCCATCCGTCAAAGCATGGCTGCTGTTGTGCTGTTGGAGGCACCGACAGTGCCAACATTTTCACAAACCTGTGGGTGAGACAGCTGCATTGATACTATAACTGCTGATTAACAACTTCCATAAAATCAATATTCAGCTAGCTGTGGGAAGTCCAGCTCATCTCACTAAGTACACCATTTCCCAGCAGTTTAGCTTCATAACACACACACACAGATCTGACATCAGGTGTATGCAAATTTATCTTCACTTGTGTGCATACAGATTATTAGTTTTGAACTGACACGGACCTTTATGCATCTGGCCTCAGATGTTCAGCTGTGATTTCCTCCTCTTTGTCTCCCTGTCTGGCTGGCAGCTTGCTCAGTTGGATATGCTATCTGGCTAATGTATGATTGATTGTTGGAATAAGAGACACTCCACTGCCCCCGACTTTCCTCCCTCTCAACATGGTTAATGGGCCGGCCAAAGGCAGCTTCAGCTGTGTCTGTACGTTTCTCTTAGTGTGTGTGTGTGTGTGTGTGTGTGTGTGTGTGTGCGTGTTTGTCACAGACAGAAATAGGCCCGAGCATTTTGGGCCTTTAGTATTATATTGATGGGTGTTTACTCCATTGGCGCCTATGGGAGTATTCATGTGAAAGCATGTGAGCGGGTGCTCCCTCGTCAGAAAGTATCAGTGTGTTTCAGTATAAGTGGGAGTCACAGAGTCTGGCCTCGGCTGAGATAAATGAAGCAGAATGAAACACGTGTTTGGCGTGGAATGCGATTGAATCAAACGGCCCACTTATCGCATTACCCCCCCACCACCACCCCATACCCACCAACCCCACCCCCCCTCCCCCTACCACCACCACCTATGCACATGCCCCTTCATCCACTTCTCTCTGCTTCAACCTGTCCTTGAAACGCTGGACGTGCAGCCCATCAAGGGTCTTTCCCTCAATGACCTAAGTATCCGCCTTCCTCCATCCATCTGCACTCCACACCCTCTTTTACCTCCATCTGCACTTCTATTATATGTTTTCTATAATCCTCCCTTCTATCCTTACAATAAACACTGAGGTCAGTGCAATGCTAAGTGCTTCCTGGCAATCAACATCGGTTTAGTGGTCGGTGGAACGTGTGAGTGATGTGTACGAGGGGATAGGAGGGGACAGGCAGGGTAGTGTTCAAATAATAATAATGACTCTGTTTTATAAAAGAATATAATAAATGGTTTCCAAAGGATTATCTGTGTACTATATGCGTGAGTATTTTTTTCTTCTTCTTCTTGTAGAATCTTGGCCCTCTTCTGTCTTTGAATGCGTGCCCTCCATCCCTCTTCTGTCTCTATTCTATAGCATTTATGTAATTCTATTAACAAAAGCAGGCCACCTCACCCGGGCCATGGAAGGGGAGAGGGCTGGGAGGACAGAGGGAAAGTGAGGGAGAAAGGGAGGAGATGAGCAGAATTTCAACGAGCCGTCCTTGGTGACTGACCGGGGTAGCGTCATGGTAACACTGCTGTCTTGTTTAGGCCGGGAGTCCAGAATATATGAATGCGTGGGAGGGAGAACGTGGGAATGAGCAAAAGGTTGATGTGATGAGAATATTCTGCATCTAATTCAAGTTTGAATTAATAAAGGCAGGCTCCATAAATCATGTGCTTAGATGATAAAGATCTTTTGCCAGCACCCCTCCCGTACTGCTCTCTTTTTTTCCCCCCATTTCCTGACATTGCACATCAAACGCTTTTCCTCTGACATGTGCTAATCCTGCGTTTCTACAACATCAGCACTTGGGCGTGATTGAAAGCGTCAACTTTGCGGCAGATAATTTAGCATCACCTTGTTCATTATGCGCCATAATCTGTTTCCACCCGCTTAAAGGCCTCTTTTCATCTAATCAAAACCATCCAATGCATCCAATCAGAGCCTGGCAGGCGGGGAACCTCAAAGAGTTTATGACATGACACTCAGTTTTCTTTGTGGAGACACATAAATTAGTGCAAGGACTGACCCTCGGAACCATTTACTAAACTAAAATGTGTTTCTTTTTATGTCACAGGCTTAAATCAATGAAGCAGGAAAGATGTTTGACATTGACATTGACCATCCTGTTCACCCAAGTCTTGCACCCCCCTCCCCATTTGGTCCCCCCCCCCCCCCCATCAGCAACACCCCCAGGGAATGTATGGGAGTACCAGCCAGCAGATTTATGAGGCCCCATTACCCTTTTATTACTATAAGTAACAATGAATAATTGTTTGTAATCAAGACATTGGGTTGGTGAGAACCATATTAGGTTCACCTCATATATCACTGGACAAATACTGGTGGTGAGGACAGTGAGGGATGAGGATGATGTTGGGGAGAAACTGCTCTTATTTGTAATTATTTAACCCCCAAGTGAATATGATCATGTACAATGGCATGAAGGCACAAATGCTTGGCACAGAAAACATGCATGTGTGCAGATATTCCCCCACTGGACACACACACATGCACACTCGCTTACGCACACACACAAACTGCTCCAGCCAACAGTTGTTAGTAAAATTGCTTATTAATAAAGCACAGTTAATCACAGCCATGTGCTGGTCACCTGGGTAACTACAAAAAAAGAAAAAAAAGACAGTGGGGAGCAGTGGGAAGTGGGCTCCAGCAGTCTCTGTAAATGGCTCTAATATAACACGCTGTGCTGTAAACGCTGCCACATGGTTGTTTGTCAAAAGAACGCCTGCCGCACGCAAAACACTAGACATTAGATGAGAAACGGACTGTTTCATCATGCTGACGGGAAATGTGAGCACAAATAAATAACCTCGCTTCTTGCTCCGTTCCCTTTTGTCTATCCAGTCTTGGACATGTTGCTTTTCCATTTGACAATACGGCAAATGTGCTCCTGCCTAATATATTTACAACGTGTGCTCTGCTGTGGCACTACTTTCAATTTTCTTTCATGACACCAGTGTTGGCCAAACCGTCACATTTTAGAGGAATAACAATGAGATTTACTACACACAATAAAAACTGCAATTCCCATACCAGATGCTCCCTAAGGAGTGTTAGCAGGTTGGATGATGAAGGCTGGTGAAACTACACTTCCCAGGGGGCAGAGCTTCATTGCCAGGGCTCCTTCTGGGGGTAATAAACTTCCATTGATCCAGTGACAGCCCTGATTAAAATCAATCCTGGGTCCATAGTGTCCCAGTGTGGCAGACTGCAGGGACCATCAAATGAGCAGAGTGGGCGTGTTGGAAGGGACAATCAATTTCAATGTAGAATTGATTGTTTCTTATGAACTTTCATGTACCACAGCATAATAACAGCCATAATGTTTATTCCATGCCTGCAAATTGTGGGGGGTGACATGCCTCTGAGTATCAGATCTCCACTCAACAGGTAACCATGTTATCACTGTATTAATCATGAGTGACAGCGAGAGCTGTTATCACAGTGAGTAGCAGTGGAGATAAGGAGGTAAAAGGCTCTTATTCCAATCACCTGCACTTTTCTGCTGGTTCTCCATGTGGCTGCTGTTTAGCCACTAATAAGTGTCACAGGAACAAAAAACTAAATTTGTGAATCATTCAGTGATTCCAAGTCTTCCTCACAGAGAGGGTCAACAATTTGTATCTATGGTTAAAAGGGACAACGAGAAGTTTTGGAAAGCACACTGCCACACTGGGACAAGTCTCACGAGATTTGCGTCAGTGTCAGTTAATCGCAATGACGCCGATGCAGATCTCGTGATTTGGACAGACCAGAAAGAGCTTCTGCTGCAAACAAGCTTGAAATATGGACTTGTTTATTTTTGGGGGGGACAATTTCGCATTTCGCAAGCAGCATTCTCTGAAACTCTGAGACTCAGAAACTTTTCCCAGCCCTTAGTCGACATGAGGTTGAGTAAATAATGACTGAAATTTAATTTTGGGGTGAACTATTCCTTTAAAGGAAAGGAAAGGTCAGAATCACAATTTTAAAAAACTAATTACTCCCAGGATGCCAGTGCAGACACAAGCACTCTGTCTCTGCTTTACTTGCCTTAAATTCTAGTGACATTGCCTTCTTCTGCATTACAATTGCATGTAATAACTGTAGAACAAATAACTAGGCTATAACTAAATAAAAATACAACCTGGGAGAAGCTAAATTGCAAAGTTTGGAATGTATTGTCTCACCAGACACACACCTGGCAGAGATACCAAAAAGGGCAAGAAGAACTGAACAGAATATGCACTTACTACTATATGCAATATACCGTACTCATTTATGCTCAACAAAGTGAGCATAATGCAACAAAATGCAGGGTGACCTGGCAGGATCTTTCTTCCTCCATGCACAATCCTTCTGCTTTCCCCTGTGATGATGCATAGTGGCCTGTTAAAATGTAGCCATGTGGATTTATAGCAAAAGAAATAGGGAAAACAATAACACAGGCTTTTATGTCCACCTCAAGGTGATATCAGTGTGTAAACATAACATGTGACACACATGACATAAGCAGCACAGCCTCGTAAAAAAATATTGAATGGAACAAGCTGTGAAATGCACACGGCATCATGCAGGAATAACTACTGCGAATGTCACATTCCCCACACAAAACGGGTATAACAACACCATAAATCAGCTGCATTGTTTTGATCTGTTCATCATGACATGATCAGCTTTAACACATAACACACTAAATCTTAAGCCAGCAGAAAGCCACAAAGAGAATTTGATTAAGGTAAAAGTAGATTCATACACGTGATATTTCTCAGTACCATGTCTCATTACAACGGAGGGGAAATAGAACAGACACCGAGTCTTGTGAAAGGCTTGTAAAACAGTCAAATAAGATTCAGTGATTTTCATTAGTTTGTTAGTGGTATTTCATTGAAATTTTACATAATATACAGTGAGGGAGTTGGAGTCTGCAATCTGGAGGATATGTGGCTGTGTCATGGCCCATCATGCATCACTGCTGGGCTTGCACAGTAGCCTATCTGTATTGACCGGACCACACACATGTAAGCCTGGTAAGCTCTTTGAGGATGAAGGTTCAACACTGATGACACTGTGCTGTCATGAGTGTGACATGTCAGCGTCACAGCAGGGTCACGGCTGCAATGTGCACCGCTGACATTTGAGGTGTGACACCTTTTGCCCTAGAGTCAAGTATTTTGTTCATAATGTGATGTTGGGCTTGATGTGTCAGTTATAGGTTTGCTCTTTTCCTCCGTGTGGAAAATACATTTACAATGCTGACATAATGAAAAAGGGGTTAGACAACTAGGATACTTGATGTTTAGTATTATGTTCGGTACAGTAAGTTTTCTTCACTCATCACTTATAAGTTGGTTCTAAGTTAGCATCCTATAAACCAGCTACAGTAGCTCCTACAGCCAGCCCATCTCATCACTTTCTGACACCGCCTACTTTTCAGAAAACTGATTATAAGCTCCTCTGATGGCTGAAACTCTTGGGAAGACCTGTGGGTCAACAGCTGCTAATGATAACAGTAATAATAAGCAGAGGTTGCGCGAGAGGTTTTCAGTCATTTTGATTGACAGTCATAGAAATTCCGTCATAATCAATTTTTACCCGTCACTTTTTTTTAAATGATAATAATGACATATTCAATAACATTCAATTTCCATTCCTTTTTAATTCATATCAAGAATGCAGAGCACATCTAACCGGGGGCATTCAGTTTAATACGGGGGTCATTTTTTGCCACTCAGCATCTGAATATAGGACGTGATAACATCAGCTTTCTGTCAACAATCAACACGCTAATCCAGTGTTATACCAAAATATCCAAAGCACGTTTTCATAGGCACCGCATAGTGCACTCAGGCTTGGTCTAAAAATTACATTCCTCTTTCTTTCTCTCTCTCTCACACACACAGCCTCTCATCTCCCTTTTACGCACGCGGCCACGCAGCCATTGCGCAATGCGCACCACTGAAGCAACTGAAGCTACTAGACCACACAGCCAGATGCAGCAACAATTCAGACAGGATCAAACCCACTCAGCTTTAAGTGTCATAAACAATGCCACGGCGGGCAAAATGCATTAAAAGAAGGCTTAGCTTACCTTTAGAAGAGTTGTATTGGCCACTAAACCTTTAGGCTAGAAGTTCGAATAACAGCGTCTTTCCATTTCGGGTCCAGTCTCTCTCAAAGGCCAGCTGAAGCACCCGGACCATAATTGGACACCTGTGGTCCGAAAACATCCAAAACGGATCTTTTCTGAAACCCCCCACCGCTCTACCTGTACCAAGACACACCGCTATGTAGCTAATAGCTGCAGTCTATGGACCTAACTTAACAACAACGTCAGACTACTGTCGGTCCCTCCGACGCGGCAGCTGAATCTTGCCCGTTAAATCATCACCGATCGTCATTTTTGCGCTGACACGACTCCCAGTCAACATTTAATCCACTTGTAATGTTTGGAGTTTGAATACTGCGGGGAAGCTGTCCGTCTTCTTCTCTGTTGTTGGTGTTCAGGTGTGACAGGCAGCGCTACGGCGCCACACAGGCCTGGAGTATGTACTACAGCGTTTTCTACTGAAAACAGCTGGGAGTTGTTGTTTTAAAAAAAAAATCTAATTCTCACATTATAGTGACATCCTGACATATATTCATTGTAAACAAAATTACAATCTGTCAAAATGACGGATGGCCTTAAGATTTCTCCGTCACCGTTTTAAAAAATAAATTAAAAAAATATTTGGTTAATGCGACCCCAAAGTGATCTCTTACCAGTACTTCAAATAATCTAGTAATTAGTTGTAGTCTCATGTTGAAATTTTTTTCAAAAACTATGTTGTGCTTTTACGAAACTGAGGAAGACAAAAAAGGGGTAAAACCAGGGCAAGAAAAATAGTAAGACAATTATGGTTTCTAATACTCAACAAAATGGGGTCGAGTGAATGCAGCACTGATCCAATACTGCTGATTGTCAGCGAAATGTTGGGCCTGAACACAGTACGTAAAGCAAAGTGCTCCCAATGAACAGCTTTGCACAAAGCCTGAGGAAACCACATTGATTAAAAAGAAAAGTGAATCTTTCTATTATTCCACTGACCCTTATCTTTTTAAAGCCAAACCCCGCTGGTTTCCACATGCAAATCATCCAACCGCAGGATATAACCCACATTGGTGCCAGCCCTTTGGCCAGTGACTCATCATCAAGACCAGATCCAATATGGCCTCTGAACCGAGGCAATTGGGTTTGGAAACCTAAAGATAATTGGCACAACACTCGCCGCTAAATGATGTGACTGACTGCTGAAAGGCACAGGGGAAAGGTCCATGCAAATTAGGAGGAGTTGTAGGTGTTAGAGAATGGATGAAAAGGGATTTTCTGCATTTAGAAGTTCAACAGTGAGTCATGAACAAAGATAGCCCTAGCTTCCAGTCTCCAGCAGTGGTTGGTGTGGTGGGAAACCAGTTAGGCGCGCTCTTGATTGGGTTTTGAGAACCCTGCGCTCATTTTCCTTTGAAAATGGATGCACAAGCTGATTCTGCATGTCTGTGATCGATAGAAAAGCACATTATTCGCTTTTGACAAGGTAGTCCAGGACACACTTTCAAACCTGATTGATTTTGCACCTGACAAAATGAGCATATGAAAAAGAAGGGGTTTCAATTTGCTCAGGATCCTGCAAGAGCACCTCATTTTACAAGATCAATATCACGACACGGTTTACAATGCTAAACTCTAGCATTATCTTCCAGAGAAAATAAAAAGTCTTGTCACAGTGCAGGCTAGAGTTTTTTTGTGTGTGTGTGTGTTTTGTTTTTTTTTTAGGTCTCTGAGAAATGGGGAATGTAGTGCCGTTACCCAAAGCTAGACAAGCAGTAAACATTATGTTCCATTTCACCCAAACAAACTGCAATATCATAGAAATAAGCCCATTTCCCAACAGATTGGTTAATGTTTGCTATCCAGTTTAAGGGAGTTGTGACAACTGATTAACTGAACAATCAGTGTGTTTGCTGTTGGATGATCAAATGCATGTGTGACATCCTGGTATGCTGTTTTGCAGTTTCAACCTCTCTGTACTCTGCTGTAGCTATTGTGACAGGATCTTTTATAAACTGTAGTTGGTGCTGCGAGCGCCAGGACATACAGTAACCACAATCTTTCCTTGACCTTAACAAAGCTCTTTGTGCTACCATAATGTCCCCAATGACTGAGGGTCTGAATGGGCACAGTGTGTGGAACTGTGCACTGTGTATGTCCACCATCCACTTGCATCTTCAGTGCTATTGCTGAAAAAAACATAGCAAATAGAAATGAGAATGTGTTAGTTGAAGCTATGCAGAAAACATTACCCTGCTATGACGAGTTAGCTACATGGACCTTCTGTACCAGCCACCAGAAACAGATGCAGCCCATGGCATCTCTCTGAACAAACCTACAAAAAAATGTATAGAAAATACTTGAATGTTTTTGCAGCACAGGCAAGAATCTAAATGCTTTCACCACTGCAGCAGCACTTTTATACTGCAACCTACGATACACACAAACCACTTCAGGCATTTTCCAACATTTTAAATGTATGCTGTTAAAATTCACTGTACTGTAGTCCAAGGCTGCAACATACAGCATGCCTGAATGCACACAGTAACATGATGTCATGTTGTATCTGAGCTGCTTGTGTAACCCGATGCTATTGTAATACACATTGTGCTTGAAATTGTGAGCTCCTGTTATCCTTGCAACATGCAAGTATGCACTTGTAGCCAAATTAATTGTTTGCACTTGCACCATTTTCATCTTGACAAGCTCTTGTGTGTTTATTGTGCATGGTGAACAACAGGATTATGGTTCTGACCTGAGGATGTGTGCGTGCATGTGTATCTGAACATACACAATAAAGGAACGAGAAACTGCAACCAGACATAAGCCAGAAAGAAAATGCATTGTTCTTTGACACTAACGCCGTATGACACTACACACACAAACACACATATCGTATATACCTGTAGCTGAAAATCTGCTGAATCCATGCAGCTATTTTCAATAGACTGACACGGTGCAGGGTCTGCGGTCAGCATTGTCGGTCAGAAATCCCCGGTCACAGTGCCTCTATTCAGTGCTCTATGGATAACTGATAAGCACACAGACACCTTGAAATGGTTTGAGCACTGATACACCACTCTACTTGCCTCTGTGTATGTATGTGTGGTGTGCATTCATGTTTGCATGCGCGCGTGCGTGCAAGGTTGTGCATTGATGGAAGTAAGAGAGAGTGAGAGACAAGAAACAAACAAATCCCTTTCAGCACCATCTGCAGCTGGTAACAAAACTATTTTAATCCTATAATACTTAACAGATGACTAGACTTTAATTTAGGACTCACAATAAGTAAACACATGCACCTCTGACTAGGCTTAAACTGCTCATATGTTTACTGTAGAACTGTCAAAGCAAAGAACATCCATTATATACCAGGTGTATACGGAAGAAGTCATCAAATCACCTGCAGGGTGACAGAAAAACAGGCCAATTTCTGGGCCAGCATAAGACAATCTGTGTGTGTGTATGTGTTTGTTTGTTTTTTTGCATTTCTTGTTGTGCCATGTGTCACAATGCAAGGTGTCGCCCAGGGCAACAAGCCTGTAAGCCAAGCAGGACTGATGTTTAATGAGGATGACTCTCACTGGCTCCTTATCACGGTTATGTCACCCAACACTGACACTTTTAATACCGCGTGTCACTCAAGGCGATCCACACATCGCCAGCAGGACTATCAACAAGCCACTTACCTGCACTAGTGCACATATTTGCACACACACAGTACACGTACACATACACACAGCATGCATGTGATATCCTCTAGATTGCACATGCACATGCCCACCCGCCAACACACTCACTCACGCACACACCCTGAGGCAAGACAAGCCAGTGTGTAGTTCATCATTGGTGGTTGCATTACTGTGGCAGAGCAGACAGAAGATAAGAAGGCCAGATCCTTTCAGAGTTTTAATGGAACGACATGGCATCAAAGGGGATCAGAGACCAGACAGGCTGATAGAGAAGAGGTATTTAGTTTGAGCCACTCCCCAGGATCCCTAGTATTGTTGACATTTTGCTTGGGAAATACAAAGAGAGACGGGGCGCCTAAATCCATCTTATCTGGGCTTTGTGTCCAACAAGTCGGAGGCTGGTCCAAGTGGTCCTGGCAAATGGCGCAACGAGTGTGCATGTGTGTGCGTGTGTGTCTGTGTGTGAGTGTATGAGGGCTGGAAATAGTGCTGGTGCTTTTATCCTGAGTGCTGCGGCAGAGAGGTAATTGTCAACTGTGCATCATCTTGTGACACATCAGATCAAAAGCATTATCAGGTGGAGAGGCAGTCAAGGCCCTTGTCTTTGCTGCTCACTCATTGCTGTTTCTCTTTCATTCATGTTCCACCAATTGCTTCTCTTCTCTCTCCATCCGTCTAAAAAGCTGCAGAAAAGCAGGAAACACCAGTTATTCCTAATGTCTGAACGTGGAAGTATCAAACCAGCAAACACACAAAACATGTAAATGGCTGTCAGGGCGAGGATGGCGTCTTTGTAAAGCGTTTCAAGAAAATGGAAGGTGACATTATCCATAAAATAAAACCTTTGTGACTCAAAATGGGATTGTTCCAAAGAAGGTAGAGGTTCTTGGCAAATCAAATCCGCCTGTTAATCCAAACCAAGGGCAAAAACACAGTCATCTGACATTTCTCTGAGTCAGAAGTGGGGGAAAACTGATGAAAATGTACATGAGAGCTCCAAAATAACTCAAATTATATAAGGTAGGGGTGATGCATATTTTGTACCAATGATAGATCTGTGTAACATTTCCTCTGCTATCTAACCTTTCTTTTTTTTCCCCTTAATTTGTGGCTGATTCAGTCCTGCCAAACAACATCATGAGGGCTCTTTTTAGCCATTTTATTCCATTTTCACAATAGGAAAATAAACATATTCATTATTTTGTTTGTAATTTGGGTCAGATATTGTGAGTCCTTTTAAGTTAAACCATTATCAGGCCTTTCAAGGCTTTTCAGTGGTTTGACTGGTACTGCTGTTGGATACAAGGTGATTATATAATTTGATTACTCTTTTATGTTCAGTGATTAAAGGGAATATTAATCTTTTTCTACTCATAGATTTATGTTTTTTTATATGGCATCCTTTCATTTTTCACTATATGTCAGTAAAATAAATGTGGAATACTGTAGTAAGTGTAAGGATTTTACTGTGGCAGTGGCTACAAGGCTTAAATTACTTAATTTATTAAACATCATCAGTCTTATGTTTGCCAATTGTAGTTGTTGCCACACAAGTCTTGACAACTTAGTGGCAGTTTTTTTCCCATCTAACTCTGTACTTTTGGTAATATGCATGCTCAGGATCAAGCTAAATTGCAGCGTATAATCAAGACAGCGAGCTCCCTACAGGGAGCTGATCTTAAAAAAGGCTGAACAGATCATGAATGATCACACGCACCCTCTCCATAAGGTTCCGAAACAGTGGTAACCCATGGGGCAGAATCCTCCAGCAAAAAATCCAAACTGTGAGATACCGTGAGGCAAATCCTTCGTGCCAACAGCAGATAATGTTGAACTGACCTGTATGCCTGTATGTATTCTATGTTTTTTTTAAACGCTTGTATGTTTTTATTTATTAATCCCTATTTCTTTTTTTATCTATCTGACATGGGCTGTGCAATGGCCACATGAATTGCCACTTTGAGGATAATGAAGTTAAGCTTGAACTTGAACCATGATGCTGTCATATCTACATGTTAGGTTTTTGGCTGGAACACAATAGTAGGAGCAGTTCTGGAAATGCTTCAGTCGCCGACTTATTGACTGATAAGGTTACACCATTGGTTGGTTGGTGACGTGTTTGGGTTTCCCCATTAGTCTATGAAGAGAATGGATGTAAATGTGTCGGTGATTCCAGGTGTTGAAGGAGGGGGTGGAGGAGGCATGCTACAGTAATCTTAAATTGTTTATTTATGTCATTTGAAATACTTGGGAGGACTGTCATGTTTTTGTATTTATTATTGTGTCTTATAATCCCATATCTGGGCCACATGTTAGGTATTCATTCATTCATTCATTCATTCATTCATTCATTCAGCTTCAGCTTCATTGCGACATAGATGGCTTCATTCCTGCCTTCCCTGACCTCTGCATCAAATCGATACAACCTATTTTCAATATAATGAGGGTGTGAACAGACAGAAGTGGAAGTATTGTATTAAGTATTGCATGAGATAATTGGTATCTTCAATAGTGGCGCATATCTAGATGGGAGACTGAACCCTGATATCCTTCACTCCCAGCCACTGTTTGAGGCACATGGACAACACCTGGGTGAAAATCAAAACACAGGAAGTGGAAGCCTTGACAGAACACATCGATACAGTGAACAGCAACATCAAGTTCACTCAGGAGGATGTCAGAGGAAATAGTTCGGCCTTGTCTGGGCTGTGCGGTGTAAACTGAGGATGACAGAAGGCAAAACATTGAAGTATATTGAAAGCCCAAACACAAAGATCAATATTTGTTTCTCACCACCCACTGGAGAAGCAGCTGGGGGTTATCGGAACCCAGGCTCTACAAAAAGATACAGAGCAAACAAGAGAGAAAAGCAACAATAAACAAAACAACACATGTCCCTTGAGTATCTTGAGGACCTTTAACAAACACTGCATACTTGAGCACTTTAAACCTGCTAACAGTCAGGCAGGAGATTGTCCGCCCTGAGGACAAAACACTCAGGCAAAAGCAGAGCAATGTCGTGTGTGCAGTTCAATGAAGAGTAGAATGCACAGACCTGTGTATTGGAGGAACAAAACAACCGCTTCAGAGGCGCATGGCACGACATGAGAGAGCCAGTTCCTCAGATCAGGACTCAACAGTCCACCTTCATCTACAGGACATGGGACACTCGTTTGAGGACTGCAGTGGACACAGAAACCAGAGCCTGGTTTCTATCTACTGTGCTTTTGCATTATCATCTCTTTTTCATGTTTTTCTCTTACAACATGACATTTTGTCATTAAATTCTTCTACTCTTCTGGCACCCACCCCACAATGTCTTTTTTTTCCATTTCTTCTTCTACCAGCACTCCCTGCACATTGCCTGCCGTGCCCCCGCCCCCCTCTCTTCTCCCACTCTGCTAAACATCTTGGGTAATGAAGCTATTCTCCCTTTTTTTTCCATCCACACATACCTGCAGGCAGCCAGCTCATGTGTTGTTGGCTCTATGTTTGACTGATTAAGTAAATCTGTTGACAATTTGAATAACTGTTTACGATTGATAATTCATTGTTCATTAATGTCCAAGGCAGAGGGGAGGTTGGGGGTGGGAAGACTGGCACAGAGCAGTGGGAGTTTCCCTGATGCAAAGGGAAATATGCAAATAATAAGTCCATTTACTGTGCTTCATGTAAATATATTCTCCATTTCATTTACATGTTAACTTAATGGTTGCGTATTTATAGGCACAGATACTTCCCGCTGTGGGCCAATCGGAGCAGTGAGGTGCTCAGTGACTGTCTTAACACTTGTTAACTGTTGCTAAGTATAGTTAACTGCTCTCTTTACTCTTGTTTGCTCCCAAACATATCAGGCACCAATTAGGCAACATTATTCAAACATTTTCTGGCGGACTTGGTGTGCTGTAGATCTCACTGCGGTCCCCTGTCACTTTGATTATTATGCACATCCCGCAAACGGAAACCCCCCTCTCCAAGCACGCCGAGCCGAAGAGGAAGTGTACACATGGATCAGACTTGAGTCAACATCATTACTGTACGCCGCTCCTCTCTGGAGTGGAGCTGATTTTTTTTTTAAGTACATGCGGGTGTCTTTGATCCCAAAGTCTATAGTATGGACATGCCGCCTCCCACCCGCTCACTCCTCCTCTTCCTATCTCTCTCCCTCCTTCGTTTCCACCCCTCTGCACGTTCTCTAATGAGACGTCTCAGTCAAAAGGCAGGTAAACATTCAGATCCACCCAGAAACACATCCACACGTGCACGATACATCAACATACATATTTATGAAACTACTCTCAAACATAAGCAAACCACAAACTGCGGGCACAACAGCAGGAGTTCATGCTCTCTGTCTTCATCCTGCTGTTTTTCTGCTGGAGTGTTGGAAAAGTCATCAACTTTGTTCGAGCCTGCCTTCTCCTCTCCAACCTCCCTCCTATTGCATATTATTAATTTATGTATTATTCTCCAAACATGTCAAGGTCTAACAACCTCCATCTTGCTCTCATACCCTTTTGGGCTTAACCGATCATGGGCGAGTGCAACACGTCTGAATGAATGAATGGTAGAGTGAGTGAGTAAGTGGTGCTGAAGTTTCACAAGTGGTTGGTGAAGTTGTGGAGTTTTAAAGACCCAATGTTCATTTTTAGGTTTATACATAACACATAATGCATTGTTTTAGTCCAAGGAAACAATATAACACAGCAGCTGGAATCCAGACAAATCCAACAAGCAGCTTTTAGTGCTCACACCTGTGATTTAGTGATTTGTTTTGTTGATATACTGATTGCTCATAATGTATTGTCTCTTAAACATACAGTACACAAAGAATGAAATTCACTATATAACTGAGTAATTTTCCTGCTTTGCATTGCTAACCACACATTATGGCTGCAAATGGTGAAAAAGATCCATGGATGATGAGGATGAATCCATTCATGATTTGGTATGCAAACAAACACTAGCGATAAGACCTGTTTTATGTCAAAGTTCAACCGAGGCTAATAGAAATGTCATCAGTTTTGCAGGCGTTTGTTCATAAACCAAAGCACTTGACTTGATGGTGGCAACAGCGTAAAGGTTTTGGGGTCATGAACATGACCGTCTGTACTTAATTTCATGACAGACCATCCACTAGTTAGTGCTGGAGAAAACCTCACTAAGGCTTTTAAGGATGTATCACCTGGGAACTGGGAATATCTGGACATAAGGTTGTGCCAAATCAGTTCAGCAGTGAAACTTTGTTAAGGGATTATGATCTCTGATGCAGTCCGTGCACCATTGTCTATAGATTGAATTACAGTTGGGTCCGGTTTGGTAGCACCTCACAATCCTGTATACCGTCTGATTTCAAATAATGATGAAAGACAAAACAACAACAAAAAACAGGGATCATAGATTTAACCAATGGATACCTACAGAATATAGCAGCAGTGAAGTTATTATCTTGTTACTAACCATTGCTGCCATCCCAGAAATACATCATTAGCGTCACCATGAAAATGTGTTTCAGATGCTAATAACATCAAACAGAGAAAGCCTTTAACTCCTTTCACTTGACAAAGTGGTGCAGAGAAAGTTGGGCACTTTAATTTAATAATTTCATACAGCTGATTAATCAAATGAATTATTTTAATGAGCAATCATTTTAGATTCTCTGCTGAAATAGATTTCTAGCTGGCTGATCAGAAGGGGTGATGGGGATTTTTAGAATTGGAAAATGCAAAGAACAAATACACACTAAACGTGACTGAGCTGCAGCCCTGTCAGGGTCTTTTCATTGATGTTCTAATACAGTGAACAATGTTAGCGCCCATTACAGTGATTCATTTGGTACAGATATTAAGCCAATTTTATGGGAAAACAGAATCCTGATATGATCAACTTTATTCACTTATCTTGTTATCCACTTCATCCAGCTAATGCGCTAGACCGAGGGCGTCTGAGCCGAAACCAGCATTCTGTTGGCAATAAGGGGAAACTTAATTACTTCTTGTTCCCTTGATTGGAAACACTCAGGACTCAGGACACAACCCAGGAAACTACTTGTGCAGTCTGGGAGGAACTTACACTCCACTTACATGTAACTAGCAAGCAATTTACTCTCCATAGGTAAATGGTGTGCAGCTTCCTGTGGATGTGACAGCCGGATATTATAGATATATTCTTGAGGCACATTTAAAATAATTATAACTTCTTATTCAGCTCCAATTATGGTCTATAATTGAGGCTTCATGACTTGAAACCACCATAGTACGTCATCCAGTGTGGTACTTCCACTCTAAACAGGGTTAAATTACTGTCAAAGAACTGGTGTAATGTGGGAGGATATTATGTCTGTATAGTCTAAAAGTCTGTATCTCTGTATGTGAGGGCAACTCACCTCTCTTCCCCTCTGCCTTTCCTCAACACCTCTGTAATATCTGCCTCCACTCTGCCCCCCTCTCACTCTGCCTTACTCAGATTTCACTCTGCCATAATCCAATCAGTCTCATTTGACATTTAAATTGAGTCTTAGTGGGGGCCTATTGGATGAAAGAGTGGGGAAATGAGAGGAGGTAGCAATAGTCATCTGGCCACTTTTTTTTTTTTTCTTGAAGCTTCCTCTTGTTTTTGTAATGATGCATTGGCAGTGAGAATGGTGTGTATGCATAGGTGCCTATCTGTTCATTTGTGTTCACTGGCATGTGTGTGCATGTATGTGTGTCTGTGAGAGAGAGAGAGGCATGCCTCCAGCTCGGTGCAATGACAGGCAGCCTAATGAAAAGCTGGGTTCTGATTGACTGGCTGACAAAGCGGCCCACTGCATAATTATGTCTTGAATAATAGATGCCCATACTTACACTTCCATGACTGCACTAGCCTAGCCAACTCTGTCTCTCTATCAGGCCAGCAATGCTCACAAAGCTTAGCTCCTCATTCACAGATTGAACACCATATCAGCAATGTTCCCAAACCAGTGGGACAAGCACAGCCAATAATAGTGCACACATGTTGCAGTATTAGCCTTATTATCTCAGAGCATGAGAATTATG
Source organism: Decapterus maruadsi (assembly GCA_030347415.2). Classification (NCBI taxonomy): domain Eukaryota; kingdom Metazoa; phylum Chordata; class Actinopteri; order Carangiformes; family Carangidae; genus Decapterus; species Decapterus maruadsi. The sequence goes on from CM064897.1 coordinate 8,621,010, forward strand.
TATTGTGGTCGTGCTAACCGTTACGTATGTCAATCAGCCTTCCTCCAAGCGAAAACACAATCTCTAGAAGTACAGCTTTAATAGCTGCAGCTTGCAATGTCAGCCCCAGCTTGATGACTAGCTGTAATTTCATTAGCCCTTGCCACAAGCTGCATGGACTGCAGCCCCAGTTGCAGCAGTGTTACAGAAAGCTCACACTGGTCCTTTCCTTTAGCCCTCAACTGAATTCTATATTTAGCTACGTGCCAAAGCTAAAGCTATGTACATTCATGGAAATTTCACATGCCCCCTTTTTTTGTTTCTGCTTACTATGAAGGCTGCAGCTGCTTGCTATTGATAAGTGAACAAATTAAACACTATTAGTCTTTTATTTACACAATTACTTCATATTCTTGGACCCATTAGTATATTAAAGACTAGAGTGGTCCTTAAAATTTAGTGATAACCTTCAATATTACTTTTTATTTTAAACCTGTGGAATGCCACTACATTGGTGTTGTCACCTAGGCTACTGTAACAGTCTGTGACAGACATAAAGCAACATTAGAATTAATATTAAGACTTGTTTCCAACTACTCACCAAAATTCATGTCATGTCTAATATTCTCTAATCGCTTGGCTTTATTTTGATACCCGGGGAAATATCCGGCTTTCTAGCTGTGAAATGCTAAATCCACTTCATTGACCGGCTAGATGCAGATTCTGGAAATGAGACTGAAGACTTTAGTGAGACTGAACCAAAACATCTATGTGCAGTAAAAACAAACTAATGATCTGAAAGGCGTTAAACCTCTCTGCAAAGCTGAGCTGAAGCACAGATTGTAATTGCCTGCACACAACTCCTACATTATACATTTTCATTTCATTCATTTCTTCATTAAAAAAAATACTAATAAAATCTCTATTGGTTCTGACCAGAGCGATAGAAAAACAGAGTGGCGACACTCCCATAGGACTCCGTTGTTCAAAGATGGCGGGTCGACTTCCGGGTCATGGAGCCCTCAATAGTTCCAAACATTCCTCCCGTGGCGCTGGACCACGTCTGTTTCTATGGCTGTACAGCAAGAAACTCCTGAGCTAAACTGATGAAATACCGACCAATTTTAAGTCGTAAAGTGGTAATAATCTTTGCTATGTACAGTAACTATGCTGACTTAACAAAATAAAATTTATAAGACTGATCGGTTCCTTAAAAAACATGTATTTATTTACGGTAAGATGATGATTTCAGTCCGTAGCCCAGAGGTAGTCCTGCTCACTTTTCATTCAAACAAACTAATGCCACTGCCACAGTTGTTAAATTTAATCAATGAGACCAACATTAATCTCCTACAAAGAGTTTAACCAGCCATCGGTAAACGTCTGAAAGCGTGCGGATACGTTACGTGGCTCCTTATCTACCCCGGGAGGACGAGGGACTGCCGCCGGCAGATGAGGTCAGTAGAGCGGCTGCCGCAGCTCTGACAGCCGCTGCCCTGGTGCTCGGTCGCGACTCTGCACTCCTCCCAAACAAACGCCGATGCAAACTGATCCCAGACTTCGGATTAAACTGTGACTTTCTGGCATGAAAAAATATTAGAACTGTGACGTGTTAACAGCGCTAAAGCCAGCATCAAAACAGGTTTTATCAGCTTAGCGAATGCTAATTACTGTTAGCCCGTCTATGAGATTTTACATATACATTAGCATTAAGCTAGCGGGCTTTATGTTGAGTTGTGATACTGGCTGTGTGCGTTTTGAACGTTGTTTGAAACTATGTGGGTTTGATTGAACATCTTTGATGCTATTCCCGCTTAATATATTGCTTTACTCCTCTTTTTATATTTTACGTATGCCATTTTTACTGTAGGGCAGGCTAATCTTCAATTTGGAGTACAAATAAAACCTTGAAGCAAAAAGATTTTGCCTTTTGTTTAAAAACTGACATAGATAATTCAGTAACAGTTGTGAATATAGCTTTGTACGGTTTATTTTTAACATTTTACCGTCCAAAAGCAAGTTTATTACTGTCTGTCCCATAGAAGAACATGACAGTGGCAGCCTAGTTTGGAACTATTGGGAGCTACATGAACCACGTCACCACGCTGGCGGCGAGATCAAAAGCTGTCGCCACTCTGTTTTTCTATCGCTCTGGTTCTGACGTATTGACTCTTGACACACGAGGCACTGTGATCGTGTTACTTGGTGTCTGGGCAGCTTATCCGAAGTCACAGTGCAACAAAACACCCTTGGTGAGCGCCACAGGTGCTAGTTCCATAGCGGCGGCCTACAATGCAGCCAGGACCAGGTGGCAGCAATCATCTGCTTTGCACTCCACCTCCACCTTTGCACTTCACTTGGACTGTATTTCCTTTTCTTCGCTGGTAATTGCATATCCAAACAAATAGTCAAACAAGAACTTTGAAGGCCAGAGTGGAGAAGGTTTCCATGTGAACAGCAGTTGAACGTGGGTCAGTCCTTGCTATAAGGAGCAGGGGGCATCCATCTGCGACACCATCTTGGTTACCTATTGCAAGTGCAGCAAGATCAACTACTGTTTGTTTATCAAGCGTCCTCCTAACCAGTACATGTAGGCTTTATATCCAGCACAGCAGTGAAAAGAAGAACTGTGGGTAGCAGTGCTTTCTGTACACTGTGCTTGCTTTTTATGAGACTGTCTAACTGATGCGAATGGAGAAGAGAGTGCACAGATGTCTTAAAAACAGGCTAAAAACCAGTATATTTTTCTTTCTATTGATGTTATTTCAAACTTCAACTTGTACTATTACTAGGAGCAACTGAGGCTCAACATAAAGCAGGGTGCGAATTCAGGAGTTATAACAAGTTCAAGACATTTCCATTGAGTTATCGCAAGTCTCTTTTTTCAGCGGGTTGATTCTCTCCACTCCTTTTGTGTCTGCTCTATTAGAGTTGTATCCATGGTGATGGATATGGCTCTGACTTCACAGGTATGCAATAATGATGACCTCCATCACAACAATGGTGGTGTTGATTTGAGTTTTCATTCACATATTTTTTTCCTCTGTATTCATCTGTCTGACGTTGATGATTATTGGAGAAATTGTGACGTCCCATTACCAATAAAACAGATGTAGAGCATTTAACTCACATTTGCTACTAGATATACACAGTTTCCCATAAAGTTGGAACAATTTAATTTTCAGACATATTCCTCTTTTAATCCTTATTATAATGGTTAATTGTGGTTTAATGTTCACAATGATATATTGAAATAGATATACACTTTAGCTATCAAGAATGAATCACATTGTCATAATAATAGATTTCATGAAAATAGGTTAAAAAAAACATATGAGCAACAGATTATATAAAAAAATATATGTGTTTATTTGTGATGTAATTCATTATTTTTAAGTGAACTACCAAGTCTGTTTTTTTTTTCTTTAAGTCTTTTTTTTATACAGTATGACTCAAACCCCTAAACATGTGTCTTGTAAATGCTGCTTATGGTTAGAGTAATTTTTTGCATTTCTTTACTCTGACTTGATTGTTTGCACTTCATTTTATGATCCTACCTTTTCTATGGTTGCCCATCTATTTATTTGTCAATACTGAAAAGTTGCGGCTGACTATGTGCGTCTTGTTCTGTTTTTATGTGACTGGTAGACTGTAAATTGAACTGCCCTTCTAAGGTTGAATCTGAAAGGAGCATAAACAGAGCACAATATTACCACTAGCAATACTGGCACACAGTGTTGTTAAAGTTAGTCTATGATTATGGAGCAACAAAATTAATTTAAAAATCCCTTCATTGAGTAGACAAAACAATACCACCCTTCTTTTAGAATCAAAGCAGTAGATTGTATCACTCGGTGTAAGCATATTGAACAGGAAATTTGAGCACAGGAAGAAGTGCACATCTCCCACAGGGACAATCCTCACAGGTGGATGCTGGGGAGGTAGTGAGCTCAGAGGAAGATTCATGTGGGACGGTGCCTGAAGAGCAGCGTCTGGCAGCAAAACGGCACCAGCAGAGTGAGCAGGTAAACACAGGGGAAGCACCGACCATGAGAGAATATAACTCACACGGAAAAACATCACCAGACATGAGCATACTGTAGCATCACTCAAGACATCTGCCATCAGGCTGCAGTCTCCATGTTAACAAGGTATTCACAACAACAGGCACTCGGGGATAATAGAAAATAAACATTGCCTGTTACAGTATATTCAGTCCCCTGTTTATCACAAAGCAGACTAACGCATAAGTCAGAGTAAAGTCTGTATTTCGGTGTCTTGCCCAGCAGTGTTGCTACAGTATAAGCATAGTTTATTGTGCTACTAATTAATTTACACTGGAAGAAGTTGAACTTCAGCAAAGATACCCATGGGAGGAATCTAGTTTGGTTAACTAAAGATACTTACGAACAGTAGTTTAAACTACTTTTCAAAAAATGTAGTATTGAATCGATCATGTACATGGGATACAGAAGTACTGTATACTACAAAGGAGTCATGTCAGCAAAATATGCCCAAAATGCTCAAATGGGTTTCCTGAAAAGAGGACCTTCTTGTTCAAATGGTCATAAAACAAACAAATACATAACCCACTATTAATAATGTGAGATGAATGACTTTTTTTCCCCCATTCCCTGACATTAAAGGTAGATTCATAATTCATCATTCATTGTGTTAAATACACAATGGTATGAATTCTCTTAGATGTTATAATGAATAAACACAGATTACAATGGAAACAGGAATTTCCACCATCACCTAAATTTTCAACCAAAATTCTGAATCCCTATCACTTCCTAAACACAGACCATTCAAAAGCTCAGAATAAAGTTTGGCTGCTGCCCAAAATGGATAACAAGACAGTTTATACACATAGTCTAATTTGTGTCTGATGGAAAATGAAGCTTAAAATATGTACACATTTTAGAGAATTTAATTAATAATTCCCTCCTACATTATATATGATTTCACCCACCTGCAACCCATCTGCTGTTAATCACGCTCATATTTATGAGTCGACCCACTCGATCTGCTGATTAATCGCACTGCCTGCGGATATGACTGCAATTTGCACATCACTCCTGCATAGAGCTACATCCCCACTCCCGACACAAGCTGTAAAGTATATGTGTCAAAGTGTTCAGATTGTGACTCAAGATGATGCAACAGGCTTCAATGTCTACGGTTCTGCTGAATTAATGCGCCGAGTCAAACTGCTTAAATTGCCAAATCTAGGAGGCGGGCTTCTCTGACAGTTACATCTCATATTATTTTTTCCTGCCAAATAATATAATTCACTCTGTTCACGTCTGTTGCTCCTGCTCCCCTGTCGATGCAGCTGTCATCCTCACAGTGAGGGGCTGTGTCAAATGTCCCACTACCTCTTGTACAAATAAAAACTAAACTACGACTCTATCCATTGCCCCAAAGTCTGTGCTGCATCGCTCTGTTCTCAGCCTTAATGTCCCAACTTCATTTCATGCAATCAATTAGCTTTGGGTCTCGGTTTTTCCACACCAGTTCTGTTAAGATCTAGAAGTGGAACTTGAATCTGACTCACATCGATGCAGGAAGACTTTTCTAGCTCAATCTTGACTAGAACAGTGAGTTTGTCAGAAATAACAAAAAACAAAAACCCTGACAGCGGAACAAGCATCACAAAGTATGAAGCACGGCAGCTATATGACTGAATGATTGACCTGAATTTAGTTCCGGGGGATTCTTTGTGGAACAGCTGCAGAAAATTGAAATTCTAGGATGCTAAGTCTAGGTTTTCATTCGAGACAAACGAAAGAAAGAAAGAATAAAAAAACAACAACAGAGTGATGTTCCTGCACAACCTTGTGCAAACCAGCTAGAATAAGATGTCAGTCTCCTTTCTTATAAAGCTGTCAAACTGTTAGCACATACACCCTAAAATATCCTGAAAAGCCCTTGCAGGTTTATAGAATTGTTTCTCATAATTAAGTACAAGGGGAATCAGTAGAATAAATATGGCTGACAATGACTTCACAACTCAACATTGCGTGATGCATGACCTCTATGACCTTTACCAGTGATCACCAGCAAAAACACAACAATATCAACAAGACTCAACTCTCTCTGCGCGAAGCTCTGGCACTGCTTCAGCCCTCCCACCCCCGCTGTCTTGCTTGCGCTTCACTGACCTGTAACAACCAATAAAGTCACAACACAGACATGAGCTAGCTAATCACAGAACAAAACGTCTTCATTCAGACAGAAACTCTCCGCCGAATGAAGGAGTGATCACGATGCATAACACGGCGCCGCTTTGTCATTTGCTGTAGAATGAGGCTTTTTAGGCTGCTTATGAAACCGAAATGCTGAAAGGTCTCGCAGCACCCTTTGTTCACATCGAGGTGCAGTGATCCATCGACGGAGAGGTGAAAATGCGAGGAGGTGGGTGCGAGACAGACGAGATGTTTTTGATCTGTTGCGTGGAGGAGGCTGGGGGATTGAGACTTGAAGGCCAGACATCTGAGCGCACAGCAAAGTAATTGTTGAGTCATTCACATGCATCGTTAACCTTTTCAACCTGATGCAGACATATTATTGTAATTTTATGGTACAGGCCAGAAAACACAAAAAAATAAATCAAATGTTCTCAGTATGTTTTTTTTTTCCTGTAGAGATTTCTAACTCTCCCACTCAGTGCCAGTTTGCCCTCTGTCCCTGCCCCAGAGTCACCCTTGTGATTGCCGAGATGTGACACCGAGAGGCTTGTTTGTCCTGGTGCGGTTGGCAGCTCATGGGTGACTGAATGCCAGTGTAATTATGACTACAGACAGACCTGATTACTCACCGCTATATGATTATTTGTTCCCGTATGCACCCGTGAGTGCAGATTTGTGGGGGACACTTATGTGCTCATATGTGCGCATCTGTTTGTGCAGACACGATGAGCGAGGGGAGCGTCTCTTTCGGTTTTGTTTGCTTGGTGTCTTTTTGTTTACGCCGCACGTTTGCGTGAGGATACATCAGTCTGACAAAGTGTCTCCACGTGTGAGGATGAAAGACCCGGAAAGATAAATAGAAAGAAAAAGAAAGAGACAGATAGAGAGGAGGGGAAAAAAAAACATGAAGTTACTCATGTCTGCCTGTTCGCTTGTATTTGTTTATATCTTTCCTGTCTGTATGTAGCCCACACAGCAGGCGGAGCATATTAGTGACAGTTTTTGGTGATGGAGAAGACAAGAAAACCAAGATAATGTGCTATATTTGCATAATAGTTTCCCACAACTTGGCCCAAAGGTCCTTGTAAATCTTTGCTGTGTGACACAGGGTTATTAGTCCTAAGCCCTTTTTCAGGTCTGCCTGATGAACAGTATTGGGTCAGACACTTGTGATGAATGTACCCTAGTTTGAGCAGCTTCTACACTTTCTCTCTTTTTTTTTTTTCGCTTTATATTTTATTTATCTACTATGACTGTTCCACTCTGGTCACCTAAATAAAGTCAGGCTCATTACACTGTGTTGGAATTCAAGTTGTTATTGGCCCGGGAAGTGCATCAACCGTCGTTGTAATTCACTACCTGCAGACACAATTTCCCAGGGCGAACGTGAAACTGAGCACTCTGGCAACAAATCAGCAGAAGGTAAATCAACTGGTTTGCTGTCACTATGGCAACAATGCACTTTAATTAAAATTACTTTGTCAATACTCCCACATCTAAATAAAATGTTCAATTAAAACTCTCAGTCCTAAATATGCGGCGACCCATCTGTGGGGGGTGAGTTTCATTTTTTCTTTGGCTGGGAAAGCTGTATGAATGAGTCATATTTAAATTATACACGGAGCAGCTTTCAAATAGATGGCTAAAAATACCACTATGGCCAAATCTTAGTTGGATGCTTTCCAAACCTTGTGCTTGAACTAGTCAAGTGTCGAAACATGTAACTGTCTCCAGTAAATCAGTCTTTTGTGTTCACGAGTTTCGGTTTCGCACCAGCTAATTATGTAATTATCCTTTTCTAACATTATGAGTGAATTGCACCTCGGAATCAATGCTGCATACGCACACATACTGCAAATGTTCACACAACACAAAAATTGTGATCGCACCATGATGCAGATTATAGCCGGCAGCAATTTATAAAAACATGTTTTGATTGTGCTAATTGAATGCATTTATGTGACAATTTTCACACACCAGCTTGAAAACTGAGCTGACGACTGCACTCGTCACATCTCTATAGATGTTCTCAACTGTTTGTGAGGAACTACGTTCACTGTGATCCCTGACATGTCAGTGGGAGTTTTCTCCCTTGGGGACAAAAAGCAATGATGCAAGAAAGTCCACAGAGATTTCTCCATAATATGGTTTTGTGTGCATGTATGAGTGCAGTGGGTCCACATTGGGCGTCACTTGCCTTAAGCAGCTTCAGCCTTTTGCTTTCATGGCCCGAGAAGTACCCCTGACAAAGCATTCGTGCACACATTCATGCATATCGAGTGTTTAAGTTGGTGCACCAGGAGACGGTGTGTACTTGCGAGTGTGCATGACAGAAGCTGGATGAGGTCGAAGGGGTTAGTGGCAGAGCTGCACCCTGCATAAAGCACCCAGCGCCACAATAGGTGAACCTTATGAGAGGTGAAAAGGTTGAATGGGGAGCAATTATTACCGGCTCACTGAGGCAAGTGGATGTGAGGGTTAGCTGGGGGGTACAGAGAAGTCAGAGAAAAAAAGTAAAAGAAAAGATCTGCCTCATCTATATTTACCTCCACATTTCCCAACGCAGAACAAAAACACATGTAAATATTCAGATGCGAACAGGCATACAGAAGACAGAGAGAGCTCTTCTGCGAGGCAGAGTTGTAATGTATGAAAGTATACGACAGCAGAGTGACCACATTGTCGTTTACTCTGCTCAGACAACAAAGAACCATCAGAGTGTTTTTCCCATCTTCCCTTCTGCTCACTAAAAGGCTTTGGCTTCCTTTTTTTTTTTTTTTAACCCTCTGCCTTAGTCATCTACGGCTCTCGCACAACACGCTGTGATTCTTTCTGGCAAATGGTGCTACCGTGTGCGTGTGTATATTTTCTTCATGTGTGGGATGTGATCAGGTGCACTGCAGCCAAGATGATGATGTGTGTGTGTACATGTTAATGGTCCTGCAGTGAATGCTGGCAGTGGCTTTAACAGGTGTGTGTTAATGTGTGTGAAGTAGATTTAGTGGTAGAAGCAACTTTTTCCATCTAATCACTCTCCTTGTTCGCCAATCTCACTCATCATGTCAAAGAACATGAGTATGCATAAAGGCATATAAAAATGAGCTATATAAGCTAATGGCAGCAATTTAAAAATACACGAGTTCAGAGAAAAACATTTCCCTGGAAGCACAAACACCAAGTAAAAGCAGGACACCACGTATTGACTGCTATGGACGTTTATTAGCACTGGTTCTACAGGGATGTACTGCTAGCCAGGCAGCTGTTGAGCTATAAATAGAAAACAACATTCATCATACAGGCATATACACTTATGCTATTTAAACTGTCACCATCTGGATGTGGTTAAAGAGGTCATTGTATCTTCTACTGAGCACCAAGTCCAGCATGTGCATTAATAATAATGTCACATTTGCATAGTTACCTTCATGTTATTATTGTAGATGGTAGCAAAAGCTACCTCCATACTGAAATATATAGTACCTGGGCCAATTCTATATGCCCAGACATTCCAGCCGCCTCAGTGTCAGAATAGTGGCACTATAGCAAAATATAATAAGAACTAATGCAGCCTTGTGTGGAAAATGAAAAGGCACTGCCACTGAGCTTTGTGTTTTTGTAAGGCTAAGAGGCTACAACACAGCCTGGGCCTGAATATTGGTATTGATCCTGTTGGTAGAGAGTTTAATATTCTGCATGGCAAATGTTAGATCACGTAAATTATACTTGAATATCAGTGGCCTGAATGGTATGCAAATAATGTTTTATGGCATTTGAAGAACCTCATTTATAGATCTGGGTACCTCTGTAGCACCACAATGTTAAAATTATGGTATGTTGTATACTTGTTTTATTTTATTTATATATTTTAATATTTTTAGTTTTATTTTATTTAGCCTATATATTTTAAAGCAACCTATGTGATTTTGTATTGTATTCTATTATATTCTATATCTTATCTTAAAGCAGAAGTAAGTGATCCGGTCGTTTTGGCTAATGCTGCATTCCAGGCAGGCTTTTGAAACCGTAAGTTACAGCTTCAAGTCACGACTTACAACCTCGTAGCGTTCCAGGTAACCCGTAACTCGTGTTTTTCTGACCTGTTGCCTGCAAAAGTGCACTATAGCGGCCACTTCTCTCTCTCATTGATAACGCTGTATCCCACAATTGGAAAAACACGTTTTCTCCTCGATTTACATGAGTTAGCAGCCCCGCAGAGTCATGGATCTAGACCTCGTCACCACATTCATGCGCATCCCTTGGCTTCAAAGCCCTTCATGCCGTTCTGTATGTATTGATTGCCCACAGAAAATTTTCTCCTTGGACTATTTAGGACTTTTATTAACAAAAACATTTTGCTGACATATGCTTTAACTAATTATTTAGCCTTACAACGTATGGGAAGCAAAATGCTGAAATATTCTAAATTATATGGTCTTTAAAAAAGTTAATTAAAAAAATAATCACACAGAGAAAAAAGTTATGAAAAAACAGGTTGTTGCTGAGGCATAATTTAGTAAATTAGTAGAGAAAATATCAGTTAGGTCAGCTGAAAAATAAGCATTAATTAGATTATGATTATCCATGTCAAAACGTGGTTTTGAAAACTGTGTTTGTAGATTTTTAATTAGAAAACTAAGATTTATTATTTAGCAAAGGGTTGCCTTCCTGTCAAGAGAAATGTGTGGGTCGTATTTGTCCATTCAATCAAAAACCCACAGTGGAGCACACTCAGCACAGCATATAGTAACAAAGCCCATTCAAGGGGCTTTAACTAGGTCAGGTTGCTCTGTGCTCTGCAATCTATTAATATCATGAAAAAATGCATCATGCTAGCCTGAGACCTACACTCCTCACACTCTTGTCTCCCCCATGACTTTGCTGTGCACATAAATATATAAATAAAATCCATTTCTCTACTTACTGAATTCCCACAGGATGTCCCCTAATCAGAGGTAGAGAGCAGTTACACAATCCTCCTTGTATCCTGGAGGGCTTCAAAACTGGAAGAGCAGAGAGGGAAGTGTCAAACATTTTCTTCTCCTCCCTGACATAACCAATCCAGGAAGTCAGTTTCCCTTCTCCTTCCTCTGCTTCTCTGAGAATTTCTGCATCTCGACGTGGGACTTTTGATGTTGGTGAGTGCATCAGATGTGACATGACCCAATGATTAGAACATATGTCATCATCGGAGGAGTGCTCGGGTAGGAAAAGGGATGGTGCTGGATGTTTGAATCAACAGTGAAGCTTTCATCCAGGACTGACGCTTCCTTTTATGATGCTGAAGCCTTTGAAATGCACAACCAGGCAGTTCTTTATTCTGCAAAGATGGGGGCATAGAACAGAACTACTGAGGAATACTGTACCTGGATGGAGGAAAAAAAAACTCATCATGAAGTGCTGCTCAAGTTTATTTGAGGCTTTTCTTTGTTTTTTTCAATAACTGCTCTGGTCAGGAGAATCAAGTGAGGTGATTGGGGAAATTGGATGAATGAAATTACAGCTTGAACAACAAGAAAACAGCACTATTGATCTGGAACAGCCTCCACGACCTTACTATATTTACACAGACAGTACAGTAAATGTTGAGAGAAGCATATTATTCCTGAGGATGATATGGCTTTGGTAGCCAAGATGAGCCAATATGGAAAAGGGGGTTTGTATTTAGAAAAAAACCTAATTAATCATCATTATGTCATTAATACTTGATCCTCTCCTAAATCCAATGCCAAAACTCACAACTCGCAAGGCAAACTACATTTTTCTTTTTCGATCCATAAACCTTGCTGGACACCAGCCAAGAATATTGGGCTGTTGTTTTACAATAAGAAAAGGCATAACCACACATCACCTCTTAACTCTAAGTGGAGATGTTCATATGCCAATATTCTGTTCAGGCTTGTGCCAATGTTTTATTGCTGTAGATGCTTTGTAAAGCTATTCAGGTTTATAATACAACCAGTGCTCCAAATGAAATGACAAAATGAGGTAAGAAGAACATCTGAGCTGAGCTGGGCTGAAATGACTGCTAGATTTAGAGAACCTCACAATAATAACCACTTGGTCATGGCTTGAGGACGACTGTGGCCATGGCAACAAGAGACTATCATTGAATGACCAAAGTCCGTGACTCAGTTACATAACTATTGTGAATCCAGTTCATTGGGATCAAGAACGAGAAAAGAAAGGCAACTCTGTACACTGATCTGAGCTCTGCTTGTGGCCGTGGGGGAGATGTCATCACTGGTTATGAGATTTAAAACCACGGGAGTCAGCCAGTCAAGAAAAGAGCCTATAGTTAAGAGTTTTTCAGATGATGGGGTGTTTCAGTGGTGGGCACAAGACTGGGAGACTAAATAACCAGCTGCTCTTGAATGCAGCCAAGACCAAGGAGAGGGTGGTGGAGTCCAAGAGGACAAAGACCATGAGGCCAAGAGCTGAAGTTGACGGAAGAAGGCAATATTGGAGTCTACCTCGACAGTAGACTGGGGAGCTAAAGCTGTCTCCAGCAGATGTCAACCATGTCTACTCCAGCAGATTATTAGAATAAGACAGCAGACTTTCAATGTCTGGCACATCCTTCATAGCCTTTGCAGATAGTGTTATCCAACATCATCAGGCAAGTTCGCTTCTTCAATACAGTCACTCACTGCCTACCCGGATCTACTGTGCCTGTTATCTTAAATAAACTCCCGGATCTTTTGCGCTCCCTGCCCTCCACGATCACAAAAATTGTTGTCCACGTTGGATGTAATGACACTGCTCGTAAACAGTCCGAGCTGACCAAAGCTGATTTCAGAGACCTCTTCGGCTTCCTACGCACCACGGGTAAATCGGTGTTCATATCCGGCCCGATTCCAACATTAGCTCGTGGAGCTGAGCGGTTCAGCCGAGTCCTCAGCCTCCACACCTGGCTGCATTCTACCTGCAGAGAATTTGACTTTGCCTATATTGACAATTTTAACCTTTTCTGGAATCGTCACTCTTTCTACAAGCCCGATGGAGTACACCCAAATCAGCTGGGCAGTAGGATGCTAGTCGCTAATTTGCAACATGCTGTACAACAGCATACTGTACAAACTGCCGCTACATGCGCTGCACGTGACTGACGGTTGTTTACACCACACACCCCCGTCCAGACTTCTTCCTCTCCGCCCCCTATGGCTGCTCAAACTCCTCTTTTACTCACCACTGCCCCCCTATGGGCGCCGAATGCCAATTTGTTATCACCTATTTCAGCCAACTGCACCAGCCCACCAAAACAAATTGGCCTCTTGTATGCACGGCCACTTTCTTACAAGTCTATAAGATCCTGTCAAATATATAGGAGATCTGACCCTCGCTATCTAGTGAAAATTAAAACTCAACCAATCCCTGCCTGTCCAAAACCTGAACGAATCAAGTTAGCACTTCTGAACATTAGATCCCTCTCTAGTAAGAGCTTTTATATTAACGATTTTATTTTCCAACACAATCTCAGTTTCTTATTTTTGACTGAATGTTGGCTCTCCTCTACTGCTTCAGCCACATTATTGGAATCATCTCCCCCGAACTATGGCTTTCTATACTCCAGTCGACAAGATAAAAGAGGAGGAGGAGTGGCCAGTATCTTCTCTAACAGTTTCACATGCATAAGAAGTAACTTTTGGAGATTTTTCAAGTTTTGAATATTTGGCCTCCGTTATCAAGACACAGCAGTCTATGCTAACTATAATTATTTATCGACCTCCTAAATACAACTCTGACTTTTTATCTGAGTTCTCTGATTTCATGTCCATTGCTCTTACCAGTTACGACAGGATTATTTTACTTGGGGATTTTAACTGTCATATTAATAATACTTCTGATTCATATGCCATGGAATTTTTAGATCTCTTAACCAGCTTTGGTCTTGTGCAACATGTCAAAGGAGCCACCCACAATCATGGAAATACACTAGACTTGGTTTTCACAAAAGGTATCGAAATCGACATTTCTGATATCACTCGTGTTCCTGTTTCTGACCATTTCTGTGTGTTTTTCAGTGTCATCACGTCTGTATCAACTCAGTTCAACGAGACTGTTGTGAAAAGACGACTTGATGACAGGGCCAGGACAAGATTTTGTGATAGCATGAATATGTTTCCTCCATCTAATGCCTGCTCTGTTGATGATTTAGTGTTTGATTTTAACAAAAGGTTGAGAGCCTCTCTAGACATTGCTGCTCCTCCAAGAATTAAGAAAAAACAGATTTCCCAAAAAGTACCATGGAAAACTGATGTTATCTGCCAGTTTAAAAGAAACTGTCGCAGAGCTGAGAGACAATGGAGGAAAAGTAAACTTAGTGTTCACTTTGACATCCTGAAGAACCATATTGGCATTTATAACAATGCTGTTAAGCAAGCAAGACAAGCCCATTTTTCAAGACTAATTACTGAAAATAAACACAATTCTAAGGTTCTTTTTTCCACCATCAACTCCCTTTTGAATCCAACACTGATGCCTTGCCTAAATGATCAAAACTCAGAAAGTCAATGTGAGGAATTTGCACTATTTTTCAAAGGAAAAGTTGATAGCATAAGGTCCAGTATTTTAATCACAGGTTCAACAACCATCTTTGATCTACCTGTTAGTAAGCCTCCATTTATGACCTCTTTTAATTCAGTTACAGATAGTGATATCAGTGCCACTATTGCAAAAATGAAGTCATCCACATGCTCACTAGACCCTATTCCAACGAAATTTTTTAAATCTAGTCTCTTGTGCCTTTCCAATGACACTACCAGAGTCGTTAACACTTCCTTGCAGTCTGGTATTTTCCCGGCTGCTTTTAAAACAGCTATGGTGAAACCTTTACTCAAGAAACCTGATCTCGACACCAGGGACTTAGCCAACTACAGGCCTATTTCTAATCTTCCTTTCATTGGTAAATTGCTAGAGAAAATAGTTTTCAATCAACTACTCAATCATCTTAACACTCATAACTTAATGGATAAATTTCAATCAGGCTACCGCACTAAGCACAGTACAGAAACTGCCTTATTAAGAATAGTTAATGATCTCAGAGTTGCAGCTGATTCGAACAACGTTGCTGTCCTCTTTTTGCTTGATTTGAGTGCTGCGTTTGATACTGTCGATCATTCCATTTTAATTCATCGACTTGAGAAATGGGCAGGTCTCTCTGGTGTTGTGCTGGACTGGTTCCGGTCTTATCTGTCTGATAGGAAATTCTTTGTTGGCCTAGGTGCCTCGGTCTCACGAACCTTTGATGTTGAGTACGGTGTGCCTCAGGGGAGCATCCTTGGTCCAATCCTCTTTTCTTTATATATGCTTCCTCTAGGTAAAATAATCAGCTCTCATAATGTACATTATCATTGTTACGCAGACGATTTGCAATTATACATATCCGTTTCATCAGAAGACCCCAGTGCATTGAACAATCTTTTCTCCTGTATCACAGATATTAACATCTGGATGAACAAAAACTTTTTAAAACTGAACGAGCAGAAAACAGAGATTTTACTTGTTGGTCCACCAGAAGGTCGGCAGAAACTTCAATCAAAGTTTGGCAGTCTGTCTCAACAGATTAAACAACATGTAACGACCCTTGGAGTGATTTTAGATTCAGATCTTAATTTTATTCGCCATTTTAATAGTCTTGCAAAAACGTCATTTTTTTACCTCAGAAACATTGCCAAAATCAGACCCTTTTTAAATCAGAATGATGCTGAAATTCTTGTGCATGCTTTTATAACTAGTCGTCTGGATTACTGTAATTCTCCCAGGAAAGGCACTAAAGAAATTACAAGTCATCCAGAACGCTGCAGCCAGGATTTTAACTAATACAAAAAAGAGAGATCATATCACTCCACAACTTGCTACTTTGCACTGGCTGCCTGTTTCTTTTAGGATTGATTTTAAAGTGCTTTTAATCATTTATAAAGTTTTAAATGATCTAGCACCATCTTATATCGGCGATTTGCTTTCTTTTTACACCCCAGCAAGAACACTAAGGTCCTCCACTGCTTGTCTTTTAACAATCCCTAAAGTGTCCAAAAAAATCGGCGAAGCTGCCTTCTGTTATAATGGCCCTAGACTTTGGAATGCTTTACCCTTGGACATGAGAACAGCAGACTCGTTGGCCATTTTTAAAAAAAGATTGAAAACATATCTTTTTAATTTGGCTTTTAATAGGGGTTGATTTTATTTTTTATGATTGTTATTGCTTTGTTTGTCGATGATGTGTTGTGTTTTAAACTGTTGTTGTTTTTACTATTGTTTTCTGCTTTGTTCAAGCACTTTGGGCTGCTTTTATGCATGAAAAGTGCTTTATAAATAAAGATTATTATTATTATTATTATTATTATTTCCTTTGTTAAAAAGTGATGCAGGTGGCAACACACACACACACACACACACATTACATTTGTGTGAAATACAACTGCAATACATTGAAACAGTATCTGCTCCAAGAACTTTGCAGGCGAAGTGACTGTTTTATCTTTTCTTTTAAATTAAAAATATATCATAAAAAAGGACCCAGTACATTTTACAGTTTTCTTTCCGAGCTTCAGAGCACATGGAAGTTGGTTTCATAGCTGTTTACATTTCAAAGAATGTTTAATGATGGCACATGGTGAAGGGAGGGGGGTGGGGGGGCTGCTTTAATTAATTTGTGGTGTGGTAACTTCAGTGTTTGGACACTAATGATAAAAAGAGGACACCAGCTCAGAAGATTTGTTTAACAGCTTAAACAAACCAAATTAAACATTAAGCAGTACCAAATTAACATTTTGTACACAGCACAGTGACACTGTTGTCGTCCCTTGTCTTGCTGCTATTGCTGACCTACATATGGACTTTTGAATGTAACATAAAAGGATAGAAATTAAATCACCACTTAGTTTACACAGCAAACAAACCGTAGCCATGTTAATTTACCATCAGAGAGGGATTTAGCGAGTGGATTCAGCCATTGGGCAGCTTCACCTTGACAAATACATCAAGACATAAACACACAGGGTTAGGGGTCACACCATCCAAGGGAAACACTGGTGTTTAATCATAAGTATTGAACAACAATATGGGAGAAGTGACAGCAACATGTTGCAGATCAATAAACACACACTAAACTACCGTGACTGCAGTGAGTGGAAACATCCCCTGATCTCAGATGACTGCAGCTGTAACCTATACTTTCATTTACCACCAAACCGGAGCACAGTGTGAGGCCATGGCGAGAGAAAAAGCTGCAGAGCGTGCACCTTGCCTGTGATTCAGTCGCGATCTATCATGGCCTGACAGTTATTGAATAATCAATTGTCCTTGCCAAATGTCAGCACAGTGTGTCAAGTCCAATCAAACCAGCAAATCTGAGCAATATCTGTCATTGCGCTCATGTTCACCTTAAGTGTCTGTGTGGGCCAACTTTCCACACTTTACTGCATCATGTCTAGGTAAAACATGCAAGTGAGGATTAAGACACTCACGTGACACTACTGTTTTCACACAAGAAGAAGCTACAGTAGATTGTGTAAATGCAAAAGCAGAAAATATACACTATAGCTTTGTGTATGGTGACTATGACTTAATATGTAATCACATGAGAAAATAATGATTGCGCCATCTACAGTATCTAAATACCTAAATACATTTATGATCTTGTCTACTTCCAGGGAGCAAAGAGATGATGGTAAACCCCCTCAAGTGTTGACACATTTTCTCAGATTATCAGTTCTCAAAAGCAACTAGTTAGAACATTTACGTCAAAAGGTAGGATCAGGGTAACTATTTTGTTGTTATTGGTTACCAGATCAGTGCAGCTCATGAATATTTGAACTTGTTAATTCAGAGATGACTCATGATTTCTGCACTTCACAGTCAGAGCCTGGACCGTGAAACTGTTCATATGTAAATCAGCACATTACAAAAACAGGTTGCATCAGCTGCTTCAATGAGAGGGAATGTTGGTGACACTTCAGTCAAAAACGAATAAATTCAGAAAAAAATGTGGTAAGATTGATGAGGTAAATGTAACCAAAAAAATGTTTTATCCTTCACTATACAGTTGCTTTGGGGGCGATGGTCGAGCACTCAACTATCACTACTTTCTAGGTCAATCAGTGCAGTTGTGGCTCTGTGGTTGTTCTGTATACGTCTTCCAGAGTGGTGCTAAGGCTGTTATAAGTTTCCTCCTGGTGCTCCCATACATGGAGTGTTTGGAAACAATGCCGACCCTATTTTAGTTTCAGAGCTTTTTAAACTTGCAGTCTGGATGGGAAAAATTAAGACCTTTGTCCCTTCACTATCAGTGGTTAAAGCAACATGACAAAGTGTCTCTGACCTTGTTGTCTTTGCTAGCAGCTGTTACTGCCATAGTAGTATGGACGGACATTGTTTCTGATACAGAGCTTAATCAGCGGAGATCATGTTTGTTTTAAAACCTGTTCTAAAATGTAAATTAAGTCTTGTTGACATAGCTTAAGAAAGGCAGAGTAAATAGTAAATAGTAATAGCAATTGAATTTCAGATTCCCAACACAAATTAACAGAGTTAAACAAAAACAAAAAATAAAAAAAAAAGATTTGTTGCCATGACTCCTACTGACAGATTCATCCTACTACTCTTATCTATACTCCATTATATTCCATCACTGTATCAAGTCTCTCCAGATGCAAGCACATATATCGTATCATCAGGGACACGTACACCCAGGCCTTTGTTGGTAGCTCAGCTAACTGCTCATTAATTCCCTCTGTTGGTTTGGGGTTGCCTAAAGGCATGAAATCACCAGTAAACACAACAAAGACCAATACATGCCTGAGCATCATTATGTGTGATGAAATGCCGCTCTCACAGCTGCAGAGTTGTTTCAGAGTAAAATTATAGTTGAATGCTGCAGTCAAGTTCAATTATTACACTGCAAATAGTCATTTTAGGAGTCATTGGTCAAACTCATACTCCAAACAAATATATTGCGGCATGTTATCAGGAAGTTTCTCTCATAAGGAAGGAAGTGTATATTTTTTATACACCTGCAGCCTACAACATTTTGACTAGCCTTAAAGCCTTGCTCAATCAAATTGCTTCGATCAATAAGGGTCCACTGATCAAAAAAAATCAAACAGATTTTTCATTAAATATTTCAAGTCCATTGCAGACTATTGCGCACCTGTATTTGGTCACCTCTCTCCACATTTCAAACATTTTCCCTCCCTCACAGTCTGGCAGAGGGTATGCTTGTTTCCCTAAAAATGATCTATTCAGAGTTTAGTCCAAGATGCCTGGATGAACACAGCAAGTGCACCTTCACTGAAGGCCAATCACACTATTATTTTAGTCACTGAGAGTTTTGCCATTGGTCTCTGTCAATCATTCAAGCTAATAACAGTCATTTAGCAGTCGGAGAAATGCCAAAACCTACAATTAAATTTTGCAGCTAACTACTCACTGAGTATTCTCTATCAGTATATGTGTCTCTGAGTCATTGATTCCCTCTTTAAGTGTTGTCACTGCAGTTTATTCCTCTGAGTTGTCTGTAGGAAAGATTTTTGTGTAGGATAGACTTTGCGTCTGAACCTTTTTTTTTAATTATTTGATACAATTTTATAAAACTTTTTTGTCTGATAATCTCAGGCAAATGATCAGAGTCCATTTAGGCAAAGACAGAAAAGCCTAACATCAGAATTGTAAACATGGTCTGTCTGCAAGAAATGCACCTCTGTGACCTCTCCTGCCGTGACCTCTCCATCCACTTTCCACTTTTCCTAATTTACAACTTATTTAGTTCAAGTCAAAAATATATAGGCTGGCTATTTGCATCTCCAAGACCAATGGCATTTTTTAAAGACTGTTACTAAATGTATGTATCAGCAATTTACCTTATCTGGCTACACTACCTCTTATTTGTCTTGAAATCCACATTCATACACAAACACTCAAATAACTAATGTGATTGCTGTCCTGGCCTCGCACTAATTGGCAATTAAACAGTGCCCACAAAGCAATCAGGCAATGGCCAGGACAGATGTGACGCAGGGAGAAGAAGGTTTGTTTATAATTTTCCCAGCGATAACTTTCAGCTCCCATGCAGTGGAGATGAATCATAATGAGCTGTTCTGTTTGCTTTAGATATTTCAGCTTGTTAGGTGGCATCCTATAGATGCTGATGATTACATGATGAATACAATATCTGAATGGTCATGAAAGTTTATGTTACCCTTGACTGAAGCTAAATCGTTGGGATAGTAATGAGATAGAGGCCTGAAATGCTTATCTTATTACATGATACTCATGGCTATGTGTGTGTGTATGTGTGTTGTGTGTCTCGTGCTAAGACTGAGTACTTTATTTCCGTTCCTGCTCTGCTCAGTATTTTTAGAGCTTACGTTTTTCTTTGAAGTTATTTTTAATTGTGTTGCCCGGATGAGTGTTAATTAGGAAACAGTCATTAATTGTAAGCTATGCATTAGCTATACTGGAGCTTAGTCACAAAGCTGTTGCTAAAGAATGGAAACTTCACATCCCTGCGCTCAACTTAAATAATTTCTCTGGGAGAGAGAAGCAGGGGTGGCGGAATTACGCTGCTGTTGACTGTGTTTTCTCCGAGTTTGTGCTCTGATGAAAATAAAATCAAAATATCAAAACAGAAAATAAACTGAAATTTTGGAAAATGAAGACAAACCATTTAGATAGCTTGATGTCCGACTGAAATTAAAATGCAAATTTTTTCTTGATTCTGTAAACTCCTCTGAGAAAAAAAAATTGGTTCTCCATATTCCAAATGGAGAAATTTTAGATTTTATGTTTGTTTATCTCATTAAATGATGAATCAAGTTTATTAAGACATAGATCATTTTCAATGACAGTTTTGGCTGTAATTTCTGTTTGGTATGCAAAGCAAATAATTTGCTGAGTTTTGAGAACAGTTTATCAAAACTTACTTGTTTGGAGGCAAAACTAAGACGGAGTGTGGACAAACTGTTTGCAGTATTGCACAAGAAAACTGCAGTACACTGTGACCAGAAATGATGGTCAAACCTATGAGGTCACAAAGAACCTTTTAAGGCACCTTCTGCTTGTCTATATGCAAAACATTATTCAAATTACATGACGTGTGTTTGCTATGACAAGTACACTGGATGGGTTTCCTGATCTGATACCCCCGTCAGCACCAGAGCATTATTTGATAGTGGCTTCCAAAATAATCACAAAACACTTGGTTGGAGTTTAGGAACACAGTGGTTTGGGTTAAAATGAGTACTTCATTAAAGCTGGAGTGGATAATCCTGGAAATGCCAGCACGAGTTAGTCAGATCTGAAAAAATCCCCCCCGGTCCTTCCAAAGCCACATCCCTGAAACAAACAAACATGCACTGTTGGATGGAGAAGCAGAGCCCCAAACAAGCAAGATGAGCAGAGAAACAGCTGCCATTGCTTCACTTTTGTGATGCTGCTTGTCTGACTCGACCTGTGGTTGTGGCAGCCAAAACACTCCAGTCGTGCACAGGACACATAGCCAGAGTTGGCGTATAGGCATGTCAGTCGTAGGTCAGTGGTATGTGTAAAACGCAAAATGGTCTGATATAGTATAAACCTAGTCGGTAGCTGTGTCATTGTGTATCCAGCCGCATTAAGGGACAGCATCTTTGTGTGCAGAATGTTAACGTCACTTCCACATTATTTCTCTCTCACAAAAGCATCAATCACAATCACATATCATTGTTCTCTTTTTACTTTTCTGATGTGCTGCTAACACACGTGCATTTCAACTGAAACAAGGCCATATCATACAAATAGCGAGTTTATCAAGCCGTGACAATCTATTGCTTTGTGAGATATTGCGAGCTGAGTTGTAGGAGTTGTCTGCCTCTGAAGAATACTTGGGGAGTCATCATCATTCATCACTGATATTTTTTCATTACCATTTGTCATTACTTTGCAATCACATGCAGTTCCCCTCTTTTTTCTATTCATGGTCTTTAAGTCATTTGTTGTTGTGTTTAGCAAAAGGCTAGAAGAGAGAAAGAATATTTGTGATTCGTCTTTGTTGAATTCAGACACTAATGCACCAGAATGCAAAGATTCCTCGACTTATAAAGTGCTTTTAGTAGCAAATGGATCTATGCAAGCATACAAACATTCAGAGCTGACTTTGGATGTGTACCCATATCATATACAGTATATATTATACACACACGAATGATAGCTTTTGTCATGACATTTATTTCTGAGATGTCTTTTGGCATTTCTGCCTTTATTTATTTTCAAGAGAGAAAGCAAAGTCTGGAGAGAAAGGGAGGGAATGACATGCAGCAAAGGGCCTGGGATGGATTTGACCCTGGGCCACCGCGGTAGGGCCCCAGCCTTGATAAATGGTATGTGCTTAACCAGGTGTCACCATTGCATTGCTCCAGTGAAATTTATGACATTTTCCTGTAGCTCTGGCAGAAAAGCTGAAGTAAATCCCTCAAATTATCAAGACTAAGCCCATTCTACTTTGTGTTATAAATGTCAGCAAAGCTCGGTGGGATGTGTTGCACTGCAGTCTATAGCTTCTCAGCTCTCTGCTGGTTTTGTGAGTGGTGTTCAATGTCCTTTAAAGTCTCTGCGGCCTTCATTTAGAGAACGGAATATTGATAAAATACCAGGCAGTGTCAAAAATGCAGCTAACTTGCCGCCACAATCAGCCAATCCCATGGAGAGGACACAAATCTAATTTCCTATTTCCCACCTCTGTGGTGAGACACCAATTTTGACATCAAACAGTGCCCTCTTGGGCTTAGCAACACTGGTGGAGGGATAATAGTGGAAAACAACATCATACAGGAGGAGAAAGAAACAGTTGCCTGATTAGACGATGACCATTTCACACCGGCAGTCTTCATTATGAATGATAAAAAAAAAATTAAAGAATTCAGATGAGTGTCTGCAAAGTGCAAACACAATAATAGACAGCTGAAAAGTCAGATATTGGACAAATTGAGTTATTTACAAAGGCAGATTATGTTTTATCAAGCCTCGGCTGCAAAGACAAATAAAGAGAGACATAATGCGCGGAAGGCTGTTTAGCAGGTCGAGCGTGATGAGGCAAACCATTGATATGCTGGTGATCATGCAAGAGCAGGCAATCAGCTGTATGTAGCAAGACAGCAACAATCAGTGCTGATGAAACATAATGGCTTCATGTTGATTGTGGAGGTCAAAAAGGTTCACCCCCCATGAACTGGTGCTACTGGTCACATTGGTCAATAAAGCTCCAAGATCACGTCACGTCACATCCTGGACTTGAGTACTTGATCTTCTGTTAAAAGCAGGGATATAGTAACTCATTACTAAATTACTAAATTACCAGCAGGATGTGCAGTAAAGATGAGATTTTCAAAGTAAAATACTACATAAATCAAAGAAGGCATTTTATATTATTTAGAGTGATTTTCCAGTTGTGAGGTTGTTTGTCTCTATGCCTGTGATAGACTGGCAGCCTTGTAAGAATAGGAGGTTTGATGGATGGATTTCCCATGTGCATTGGAATGATGGGTAAACACAGAGACCTACAGTGAGGCATGATTTGATTTGATCTACAGAAGCTGCATTAGGGGCTGATGCAGTGGCTAATTGTTGCCATTAACTACGACAAATGTATTTATAGACAGCTGGCTGTAATTGATAAGCAATACATTATGACAGGTTTTCTATTAATTCCAAGATGTTTTCAAATCACTGAACTACTTAGTTTTCTTTCTAATTCACATTTGCTTGATTTTTTTTTCTCTTTTTCATCAGTCAGACCCACCACGAACCCACACACGCACATCTTCTGTCCCTTCCTCTAACCTGACCATCACCCTGTCTGATGTCACTGCTCTGACCGGTCACATTCATCTCTTTTATATTTGAGTCATCTCTGTACATGCATGTGAGAGATGACAGAGCAGCAAAGAGCAGAGGGAAGGAAGGAAGGGGAGGAGGATGCGGGGTGGGGGTGGGGGAGGGTGTCCTTGTTTTATAACAGCGCTGCTGCCCATCAACATCAACACGTCTGTGACAGGGAAACTGAACATTAATAATAGATACGACGGCTTCAAATCGCAACAATGCTTGCCTCAAATCCCAAATGGATACAGTGATGTTTTTCCCTCGAGGTGTCTTGTTTATTGTCCAACAGAGTTGTTTTAAAGGGATTAAATCCCCAACACACTACGATGCAGACTCCCCCCACCCCCCACCCCACTAATTTCCATATTATTCATCTCCGATATTAAGGCCGAAAATCACATTAGAGAAGAGAATCATTAATAATTTCCCATTTTCTGTGCTGCCTTTTACTAGATTTACTTTTATCTAAAGGGCAATTTAATCTGAGGAGGGGAGCTACTTTTATCCTCCAGTGTGCCCACCACCCCATCCCCTTCGTCTTTCTCCCTCTCTCTCCCCCTGTCTCTTCCTCTCCCTGTTTTGTTATTGCACGACCACGCTTTGTTCCCGTCGGTACTTCGCACACACAGAGAAAAGTTCTGGGAAGAGAGTCTCTGAGTCAGCCCGCCTGACGGACTCCTCCTGATGTGACATTAAATTAATAAAACAAATGTGGTTTGCAGAGATAGAGCACTTTAAAGGAGGTAAGAGGACAGAAGTGAAATCCTCTTCCTCCACCTCAATTGCTTCGCTGGTGTCCTTTTTTCTTTTTCTTTTGGAGTTATGTGCAGTTTAACGTGGGTGTGTGTGAGTTTGCGCGCGCGCGTGTGTGTGTGAGTGCCTCACCTTCACAGAGTTTAAATCCTCCAAATCCTTCTCTGTTGGACGGTGGCCTGTCTGCCTGTTCTATGGTATGGAGATGATTCCACCCAGCAGCAGCTGCCTGCTGTAGTTTGTGGAAGAGTTCCAACAACCACACACACACACACATAGACAGACACACACACAACAGTTTTCAGGATGTGTGCCAGGAGTACAAAACAGACAGTATCCCTCAGATTATATTGCTAGAATACAAATATGTTTTAGATTTAAAGGGACTTTGCGCATCTTTTCTGCATTAACTACACACCTGCGCATTTGCCACACGTACACACAAACTGACCTTTATCCCTCTCTCATTAAAAACCTCCATCACCCCACACACATATCTACCACCCAGTGAGACCTTCAACCTCATCCCTCCCTTGGGGGTGCGGGGTTGAGGGGGGGCACAACAGCAATCAGCCCCCTGCCTGTCTCACATCCATCACACCTGAACAGCACTGGATGGTAGTTGTGCAACAAACACAATCACACAGCATGACACAAAACACCTTAATATGACTCACACCCAAACTGCCACCGGCAGCCTTTCTATCGGGGATGTTTGGTGACGCAGACACCACCGCTCACAGCAGGAGATTGCTGCAAACTTTGTTTCAATTGGATGCACTTAACTCATGTGTTTCACACGCATGCGGCAGCAATTGGAAAATAAATGTAAGCAATTAGCACAAATGTTATCACACATTATGTAAAGGTCATATTGAATCGTCAAAGGAGTGCGTGTCCATGGGCGTATTAAAATTTTCATCCCATGGCTTCGTAAATAAACATGTGGAGTTGCTTTGTCTTCATTCTCATTCTCCATCTACCTTGCAGCCATTACTCATTCATATTTGCATATGGAGCAGTTAGGGAGGCAGTGCCGGCGTTTTGTGTGTGTGCGTGTGTCTGCGCTCACGCTGTAGATGCGTGGCTCCGCTTTCATTTACGTCCAACAAAGGCCTGACTGAAGAGCTCCCCGTTTCTCCACTTGGTATTGATCCGTTAATTGTGCAGCTTAGGTGTAAACATGAATCAATGCTATGGTGTTGCAACAAACGAAGCACAGAGCCTCTAAATTAATTACCCAAAAATAACAAGCGGGGGGCCCCCCGCCGGAACAAACAAAAGGGAGAAGTGGGCCGCAGTTACGTCGCTTCACTCAGATGGTATGTTTGAGCTACAGGAGAGCTGTGTTAGGTGCACCTAATGGAACAGTCTTTCATGTAGGGATCTGAAATTATCTGCAAAAATAGGTTGGACATGTGCGTGTGCGTGTGTTGGTTGGGGGGAGACAGCATTTCATTTCTAGCATGCATCATAGGGGACTGACTTCACATCATATGTTATGGAGGAAGACATTTTATGCTGCTTTCCGAGTGCAAATGTTTAAAATTCGGTATGCTGGGGGAATAAGAATTAGGTGGCATACATTGCATACACAAAGCATACCTAAAATATTGGTTCAAGAGGTAGAGCCAGTGTATCTCAATTTGAATGTGAACATCCAGTAATAAAGGAATCAATTTCTTGCCTGCAGAGGAGAATGACATGTCTATGAGTCTGCTAAAGAGGTCACAGCACAAATATCTGGTCACAGGCGGGAGATTGAGAAAAGTACTGCGCCTCTGCCACCTCACACTTTCATGTTTATAAAACAGCTTCATCATTCGGTGACATTATTATAGCGAGCTGTGATCCGTTTCCTGAGCAGAGAGAGTGGTTTTTTTTTATTTTATTTTATTTTTTATGTTGCAGAGCTTTTCATTTGGAAACAGACATTTGAAGTAACACAAAAGCCCACAATTGCAGATCTTTACTTTTCAAATACTGTCACAATTCTGAGGGAAATGTCTATTAGCATATAACAGTGTCTAATCCTTTTCATTTTCTTGACACGAGCTCTTCCTCCGTGAGGCATCAAACCTCTGTACCGTTTTTTTTTAAAGATGAAAAGCTGCTTTGGTTTATTTTTCAACGTTTTTATTTTTTTAAAAAGACGCTCATTCCATGTTTCTCTTTTTTTTCCATTGTACTGTGTTTTTAGTCATTTTCATGGATGGCTTTTAAGTCGTCACTTCTTTGTTCTCCACCGCTGCCATCTTAATCCTTACTTGCAATTAGTGCAATGAATAGTGAACATGCTTGTGTGCTCTTGTTACTTCTTGTCAGAGGATATTTTTTAAAAGATCACACAATGACTAAGAAAGTATCAGAGGTTGTACAACTTTAAAACACAGGGGATTAATTAGGCCTTTTCTATTTGACATTGATCAGCTGAAAAAAGAAGACTCTTTAATGCCAAATTGAAGATGAATCACTACAAACCAATCCAAAGCACTAAAACACACATTATTGTTTGCAGATGCCACAAGATGTTTACTCATAACGCAACACAAGGATGAGTTTGTTGTCAGAGAGATGACGGCCTAGCATGACAGTAGGATTTCAGTTGCTGACAAACTGGAGCCTCCAGGAGACTGCACAGTGTTGACCCTCTGCTTTGTCCCTCTAGGACAGTGCTAGAGAATAAAGGCAACCTTGACTGCAGTAATTACAGGCTACACATCACCACCCACCAATTACAGTGCAACAGTTTGATTAGTTTGTCACTGCAAACAGGAGCCGAGGCATTTTGTGAGCTGTAACAAGAGAGAGACTTCGAGAGCAGACATAAAAATAATCCAGAGAACCATTATCCGTCAACATGGACAAAAAGCAAAGGCACAACAACATTACTACAACTACTACCGATACACCGATACTACTGATACTTTTAGTAATGAGAATAATAATCACAATACTTTTATATTATTAGTGCAGTAAATATAAATTATTCATAACTCTAAAAGGCTGCTAATTGTAGATCAGTAAACTCATGAAAGGGTTCAGCAGCTAAAATATAAAAGCTTTATTTTCGTGCCGCTGCTGAGAACATCATGTCTGGTTCAAAAAAAATAAGAGAGAGGAAAAAAGAAAAAATGTTTTAAATATCACAGCAGCAAACTCTAGCCTCCACATCCTGTTTTAATCATCGAAGAAGTGTTTCACAGATTTGACAAGTTTAAGTTTTAAAGACTCAGAAGTTGTTTCACATGTCTGTGTCTTCTCACAACTAGGGATGGGACGATATGAAAATTAATGTGACGATTATTGTGGCCAAAATAATCACGATTAACGATATTATCACGATAAAAAAAAGGTCGGGTTGTCAACATCTTGTTTGTCTTTCCAGTCATCAGACTTAATCCTTTTAGAGGCGGGGTACAGCGGAGCCTCCGTCAGTGATGGCCCGTCACATGACAGGCTGCTGTGAGCGGTCACATGATGTTGCTCTGTTGCCGTGTGACCACACTACTATCAGGAAATCTCCTCTAAATCCTAATAAATAATGCGTCAATAGCCATTAATTCCTTTTTTTTTATTAAAGTTTAATCACTTAGTCCATATTTCATCATGACATAGTTCTTATCTTGACTTAGCCTTGGTCATCAAGTGCTGGAGGCCAGGTCGCTCCACAATATTGAATGGCAAAGCCTCCTTGGCGATAAAGTATGCCACTGCTCTGTTTAGGTCCTTTGCCTGTTTGGACTGTGGTCCATAAAAGGTCCTTTTTTCAAATGTTTTCTCCAGTGTTTGTTGTGTTGTGTCAGGCACTGGGGTTGCTGCAGCCTAGAAGAAAAAAAGAAAATCAATGACTTATTTTGTTCAGCCGTGTGTGTGTGTGTGTGTGTGTGTGTGTGTGTGTGTGGCAGAGAGAGAGAATTAATACCATATAAAATAAAATAACCTATTACTTCAAAATGTTGTATATCAAATTTTCAATATTGTACATGTATTTTTCAGATGAAGTTACACGCTGCTGAGTGTAAAACAAGAACATAACTGACAACAACTGAGTGGCTGGTCGGAAGATTTTGTTATCAACCACAGTGGCAGGCAGCCTGACAAAAAAGTGAATTTCCAACCGTGTAACTGATTGCTAGCGACATGAAAAGACAAAACATTAAAACATGGAATTAAGCAAACTATATATAACTGTTACGGCGGCAAGGTGAGGCAATTTTATTAGCTCATTTGTTTTTTACAAACAGTTAGTTTCAAAGGGCTTTACACATAACGTTAGCATAACAACATCGTCTCCTCTTAGACTGAGGAAAAACTACCAGGAAACCCCTTTCAACAGGGAAACATTGGAGAACACCCTGGGTGAGCAACAGAGGAGAGGCCGTAACATTAGCTGTGATTTTGTGAGCTCATTATCCGTGACGAAAACGACGGGGCAATATTGGCTAGCGAGCTAATGTTAGCAGCAGCTAATTAGCAAGCTAGTCGACTGACTCGACTCTCGTCTTCACATGTTCCCACTGTCGGACATTTAGCTTCGTGTGCTAACGTTAGCCGGTGATATTCACCTCGGAATTATCTGAGCTCACAATTCACAGGGTGTTTAGCCAGGAGGAGGAAACTGAGACAAAGAAAGCACATTTTACCTTGAGTCCCGCGAACACAGAGGGGTGTTTGTCCCTGAGGTGCACTTTTAAATTTGAAGTGTTGGCTGACGGTGCACACACACTCTTGCGGCAGATCCGGCAGGTGGGGCTATTGACGTCACTTCTGTTGTCCTGGGTGAGGAAACCAAAATACCCCCACACTTCCGACTTCACCTTCTTAGCGGGGGGGTAAAGGGGGGCCGGAGCCTCTGCCATTCTGCTCTGCTGGTGCTGCAGGTGCTGCAGATTGTGATGTGGCTGGGTGCCAGGCAAGCATGAGACTGGCTTTTTTTTTTTTTTTTTTTAACATGGCGTGCTGCGCTGCGCGCCTCTCAAAGATTACAAAATGGACAATAAATTCAGGATTATGGCGATTATACGATTATGACGAATTCTGCATGATTAAATAATCGTGGGTATTTTTATCGCGATTAACGATAATATCGTAAATCGTCCCATCCCTACTCACAACAGACCGTCTCATCTTTCAACACGAGCAAACCAGTTTCTCCAAAATTCATCTGCTGGACTTTTAACTTAAACCAGGGAAAGAGAACATATTACTCTACTTTTTGCATCACTACGCTGGTTTTACTGATTTGTTTAAAGGTTGATTTTAAGATATTATTTATACATTATGTGTAGCTCTTCAAAGCCAGCTACTGACTCGATATCTGAGGGAATCCGTCACCTGCTATTGAGGGACCTAAGGAGCTCAGACCTTGTACTTATTTTATAGATGTTTGTTAATCAACCTTCCTCCTGTGCCTCACTGTTTCTCTTTGCTGTGTGTCTATTCTGTAGCGAATAGATGGTTTTAAACATACAGATAAACACATCAGCAGTAGTTTTCCTAAGTGATGCAAATTGGGGGTAGATATGATCAGCAATAAATCTTGACAATTAACTCCACATTTCTTTGTTGCGTGGGTAACACCACTCACAACGCATCAGTTTACAAAAATGTCTTTTAAGTTTTTGTATGTTATCAGGCAATTGCAAAGTCCTATCTCAACAGACGCTGTGAATAAAATTGGACCAAAATGATAAGGCTGAGATAAGAGCAGTGCTTTCAGACAACAGCGGCAAAAAGGTTTGCATATAGACATGTACGCACACACCTGTCAGGGCTGGTGTATGGAAAGTTAAGGGGAGGCATTGTGATTGTGGTTGGTACTGGGAGAGACAGAGGGTACGGTTTTTTTAAGAGAGGAGAATTGGTTATAGCATTTTACTGGCCTTTGCGCGTGCACACGCAGACACACCGCTCACGTACGCCACTGAGAAGACACAAGAGACTGAGGATCAGCCTCTAGAAGAAAAGCTTAAATGCTGGTTGTTGGGCCAAGAGAGCAGATGAAAACAACATCCCTCTAAATCAGTTGCTTTTCTTTCTGTCAGCCCTCCTATCAATCCATCTTTCCCCCCATGAATTCCTACTCCTCCCCTCCTCTCACTCCTTCACTCTGTCAGTTTTTAAAGCCATCTATTTTCTGTTTCATTCTTTCCCTCATGCTGCTCCTGGCATATTGTCCTCTCTCCCAGATGGTGGTTGATCTGGGAGACGTCTCACTCTGCTCCCCACATATGGACCTCCTTCTCCGGGCAGAGAGGCTCTTGATCCCCGCCCACCACCCTGCCACCCACCCATTCCAATTGTTTTGCCTTTCTGCTGGGGCAAAGCCAAAGCCCACATTAAGTCCCGGTGGGGGGGGCACATCCCACTCACCGAATGTGCAGGTACGCCCCCGACTGCCAGAGGGCTGGACCTGAGCGACACACAAACACACTACAAATTCAAATTCCCTTCCATTTCATGGTAGGTATGGGCTACACGTGGTAGCAGATCCATCCCATGTGGCCACAGTGTGAAACGCCAATTAACGATGCTCATTTTCCCCCATTGGTTCCCGAAGCCATCTCATTACGGTTATAGCGTTCCATTAGAATA
Source organism: Decapterus maruadsi (assembly GCA_030347415.2). Classification (NCBI taxonomy): domain Eukaryota; kingdom Metazoa; phylum Chordata; class Actinopteri; order Carangiformes; family Carangidae; genus Decapterus; species Decapterus maruadsi. The sequence goes on from CM064897.1 coordinate 8,652,386, forward strand.
TATATTACATTAATAGATTCAATTTCATGATTACACAGATAAATATTAGATAATCTCTTGGGCGTTCGTGGAACAGTTGTCAGCTAGCATGCATGACACATATTAGCATTTTACACACGACGCATATGTAGATGTATGTACAAAATGGAATGCATGGGTTGTTGCTATGGGAGGTAATGGGTACCGCACTAGCAATCGGTTTCTCTCTAGCCTATCGAAATGCCGCAATTCACAGAGCTGACATAAATGGATAACTAGCATGCTTGGTGCATAGGGACCGCAGGGATAGGCAGAAATGGCTGTGGGCAGAAAGAGGCGGAGAGAGTGGCTGCGGGAGTCGGGGAGCAAAGCTGAGACATTAGACAGCGAGGCAGCTGGGGAGGGACATCAAGCCATGTTCATAAAGTTTTACTGGGATGTTAAAGTTGCTGATTGTTTATTATCCGAGCATGAGGGGAGTTTAAATTGGCCAACAAAGCCACTGCGAAGAGTGGTTATTAATTGCTGTGTGCTCTGTTACCGCCAAGGGTGTAATGATCAAGCGTGGATTGTTTTAATCAAGCCTGGCATGATATGATGAGCTGTGGAAACTTACACACTGATAGATTTCTGTAGAAATTAGAACCCGAGAGAGATGACAACGTAAAAATAAGGTGGCGACTAAGAACAAGTAGTGGATGGGGGGAAAGGAAGTTGGATTGGAGGGGTTCTCAGAGGCAGGGAAATGAATGTTGGGTACACTGATTGAGAAAATGCACACATGGATGAGAGTATGGCTCACACACACACACACACACACACACACAGCAACTGAGTGAGCAGCAGGGCTGTGGAGTGTAAGCAGGTGTCCTATGGGAGAGAGTGTACCATTAGCAGATCATTTCCCTCTCCGCTCCAGCAGGCCCTCCTCTATCATACCTCCGCTGTCAGCACTGCCTCAGAGGATTACTGAAAAAGAGAGAAAGGACGGAAGGAAGAGAGAGAGAGAGAGACTGAGCAAACGGGTGGGAAAGGAGAGTAGAGTGTGAAATTGAAACTTGCATAGCCCCTATATGCCCTCAAAACTGTGATTATTACCCAGTAGGCATTTTTCCCTCCCAATCTATATTGCCCCAGGGAAAATCTAACCAGAACATGTCTAGTGTCCACATTTACTGTGTGGTCTGTGGGCCATGTTACCAGAGGCTAAAATAAAGTGAAAACACAAGATATAGCTGGTGACAGAGTTGTACCGAACTTCAAATGCTTGTCCCCAGCCACGCGGCAGACAGAGCTGAAAAATGTTTTTGCTGTGGTTTGTTGTTTTGGCTGAGCAGGGTCAGTCTGTGACACCTCCCCTGATCCCTGACCGTCTGACTCTCTTGAGAGCTGCACTAGCTGGGGGCAAAGTGGTGGCCTGGCTGGCAACAAGCCCACTGTCATCAGAGATAAGGACACCTCTCCACAGCTCCAGCGCAGGGACAGAGGGAGAAGAGGCTGTGGAGACGGAAGGTCAAATGGGAGTGGGTGGATTAACAAAGGGTGAGATGGGGTGAAAACGGGGTAATGAAGCGGAAGGAGGGAGAGATGAAGGGAGATAGTGGGAAACCCAAATCCTTTAAAGCCGTCGGGACACTGTAGACATGAACATGTGCATACAGAGATATCCTGTGGGCCGTTCTTTACTGTGACATAAAAGCAGCCTGCAAAACAGTGGAAAGCTATAAATAACTTGTATTTAAGTAAGGTTACAGTGACCCATGAAAAACCCTGGGACACACAAACAAATATATACAGTACAGTACATGCAGTGCACATATTGTACATGGGAACTCATACATACACTAACTAACAGAGTATCCTCTGTCTTGTATGAGCACAGTGTTTTATATCTGATTCCAACGCATTATACTCTCCTATATGCAGCCCCTGTGCTGTACCTATAGGAAATACATTAACGTTAGACTCTACAGGGCACAATTTGCATTCAGTGCCAATGCTCGTTGCCGATGCAGGATGCAGTTTGCCCTTTACTAAAAAATGTGCATGGTAAGAGTGTGAGTGTCGAAGAAGGGGATGTGTGGGGCGCTAATTCAGGAAATGTTCCTGTTGGTCACATCTATAGGAACAAATAACCTAATTGGTAGTTTAGGTTTTTGTTTGCCAGACTTAAAGCCTGACTTAAGGATCTATCCTCACTCATAAGTGGTCCTAAGTACACAATGAAAGCTCATCACCTGCCTTTGATCACAAGTTCAATAAGTTTAAAACATTTACCAACTGACACATACAGTAATTGCATCAATGGTTGTCCTCCATTTAACATCTTTGTCGTAGGAAGGTGTCATGTTTATGTGGACAAAGTTTTATAAATCCTCTTGTGTCTCCAGATGGAGCTGCACAATTTAATGCCATTTAAATAAGTGCTAAAAACTATAGGTGTGTAACAGAAAGAAGCAAGCGTAGCAGAAGGAGACTACATTAGCCACCACTAATATAACGAAACCAAATAGTGGAATTAACTGCCGAGCAATTGAGTTGAACATTGTAGGTAATATAGGCACAGTGAGGAATTATTATTATGATATTCTCTTATAATGAGGAGATGCACCAGAACAACCACAGCCATCATGTTATGTAAGCATGCATGTTGACATGTCTTATCCAACTGTCTTATATCCCAGTGTTGATGATTGCAGCTCTTTAGGGTAGCAGCAATTTCATCACGTTCACCTACAAGCCTGATATATCTGGGAAACTGTTCAGGACAGACTGTACTCAAGTCAGTGTGTAACACATCATGTGTGCACAACAAGTGTTAAATGAAGTGTTGCATAGACATTGTAAACACGACTGATTTGCCTCATTTTAATATTCCATCTTATGATGTGTTGCAGTGAAAGCCATTAACATACACATATATACGCAGGACATGACATGTGTAGGGAAGAGGCATTTCAATTGCCAGGGAACACATAGGGAATGAAAAAACATTGTTTTCATACAGAGAAGTATAAAAAGGATAAAGAAAATTCAATCTTTTGTACAATTATCCATGTAATTTGAAATGTGATTAAAAAATAAACAAACAAAAAACAAAAACGCCATGATGCATCATATCACACTCTGTGGCAAAGCTGCCTCTATTGGAACATCAATGATATGATAAATTCATGATTTGTAGGTTGTCAAACAACAGCATCTCTGTCACAGCCAGCTATTGATGAGCCATCATGCAATGACAGTAAATGATAAGAGGTAGAAAGCGCTACCGTGTGAAGTCATTGAAATACTTCACATAGAAGCTCGAGCTGTACATCTTCATCCCAGACTTGTTATTCAGTGTTTGAAACATACACCAAAGACAATTTCAATGATTTTTGCTTGCAAAAAAAGAAAGAAATCCATTAAGGGTAGAGGAAAAAGTAATTTGTTATTCATATAAGCCCCTCAAAGCAAATAGCTTCAGAAACTAGGCAGTAATACAATAAAAGAACACTAATAATTATGGAGCAATGGAGTTAAAATGTAATTTAGATGACAATCCATCCATGTTGCATTCCGGTTGGTGTAATCTGACAATTGTCTGCAAAGAGGTCAGCCAATCAGAAGTTGTTTTGGGCAGCCGTTCTTTTAAAGCAATGCTATTCTGGGTCTTCTCATTTAGGGGAAATTTCCTCCCAGCACTGACTGGCGCCTAAGGCCTCGCTCGGAGCCTGCTGTAGCTATGGTAGACTATTTCCGCTCCAGTGAAACAGACAGGGAAATGCAGCAGCAGCTTGATCTCATATTCACCTTATGATTCATGGATGACAAGAAATCACAGCGTAGGATTTTCTTTAACCTATTCAAAATGTTGAGGGATCTGACAAAATTGTAGCATGACACTGAGATTACAAAAGAAAATCCGTCTTAAAACCGGGCCTTTTTTCATCTCTCGCCGCAAATTACAGTAAAAGTACTGTTTTCTGGCGAGATTGTGCTATTTGACACTCTCTGCGGTATACATACTCATCTGCTGGCCCAGGTGCTGGAGGCCATGTAAGGTCAGTGCTGCCAAGGCTGACCTGACAGACAGAGTGGCTGTCCATTGAGGGAGAGGCAGAAATAAAAGATTCGACCCGGATCAGTGAAGCATCCGACACACTAGCCTGAGCTCTTTGGGTCTCTGAGGCGGGAGCTGCTTCTCTGTCACTCACTGTGAACACACGCGCGCAAAGCAAAGAAGCAGAAACAAAAGCATGAATGTACTCGAACACTGACAATAAAAAGGGGCTTTCACATATTCTCTCAATCACCTCAAATGAGACATAATGAGAGATGAAATACAACACAATCCCTTTATTTTCTGCTAAAAATACAAGATTATCTTTCAGGCGAGTTATCTGTGTATCTTGTTGTCATTGTCTTTCTCACTGGTTTGAGGTCGTATGGGAGTTGTGCAACATTTGTTATCAGTACTGTCAGTTGGGTTTAATTAAACCACCCGTACACAGTTAAGCGCATGCTTGTGCCTGAGTGTCCTCTTAATAAGTAATAATGTCTTCTTTTTTGTTGTAGTTGCATTTATTGTCACATACAACAAGACTCATCATGGAGAAAACATTAACTAAAAGTGAAACTGAATCAAATCGTCCACATTTCCTTCTTTCCTGTGCTTCTGAGACAATGTTGGCGAAGCTAAACACATTAAAATTAAACAATCATTCCACTATCTGATCATCTGCACGCCTGAGTGACGATGGCTGCTTATTCACTCGTGAATATTAACGTTACAGGGAAATACTTTTAGGGGCTTTAAATACACCAGGCTGGCACAATGGGAGAGGTGAATCTGATCTGACTGCAGACGGGGGGGAGAGAGAACACGTCAGAGTGAGGAGGGGAGAGGAGGACATGTGTGGATGTATAACACATGTAAAAGAGGGGGGGGGGGTAAGCATTGCTTAAGAAGAAACCTGCGAAACACGACAAAACTAAGCATGCAGTTAAAGTCAGCACTTTTTCCCCCCACTCTTTTATCCCTTCATCTCCTACCCTCTCGTCTGCTTGTGCCCCCCAGCTGTTCTGCATGGCATGTACCCACCTCCCCACTCAGGAGAGAAGGCCGTGGCTCTGCTGTGAGATAAAAGCTCGCAGCCTCCTCCTTTAATCTTTCACTTCCATTTTTCTGAACTTTTTCCCTCTGTTTCGTCCGCCACCAACCCCCCCCTCACCCCCCTTTGCACCCCTCTTTTTAATGGCACTTTTATCAATGTGTCATTTTGGTTTCTCCTTCGTTCCTGCCACAGACATTTAGCGCTTGAATTCCCAAATCTGCTACTGAATCTGCCGGTTCTTTGATGTCTCTGTCCCCCCTTTCGCCTTTATCCTCATCGTTTCCTCCTCCTCCTCCACACTGTCCTTTGCTGTTATGTCTCTCCTCCACTCTTGTCCCTCAGCTCTCATTGTCATAGTGTTTATACGATTTTGAGAGTTGATAGGAGGACCCTGAGCAATCTCCTCATGAGCCAGACTTTCATTTCCCTCTGCCTCATACATCAATCTGCACCTCGCTTTGTCTCCATCCGGAGAGATACAAAAGAGGCAGCTCCAGCCAAAGCATATAAAAACATATATGTATATAATTCTGTTTCTTTTTTAAGAATCTGCTTTCCCAAGCCAGGGTCAGTTGCCAGCAACGAGAGACCACTCAAATATTATTTATGATCCTCTACTCTGTTTTCTCTCACGTCATCATCACAAAAGTTCTTAAAATATTATATGAAAGTTGAAAAGTTACTTAGTATTGGTTTCAAATAAATAAATAAATGCATAAAATAAAACATCTTGCTTTGGCTTGTATGACCTTCCTTAGAATTTGCAATTAAATGAAGAGCATGGAAATAATTATCTTGAGTTACATTCGTGTGGAATTTGTGTTAAATAAAAATAAGTATTCATAAATCAAGACTAATCACACAAGACTGCCACTAAAGTTGCAAGTTACTCTCACCTAGATTTTAGTTTTAGATGTTGTCTCACAATTCAATGGGCATGAATATAGCATACTAACTTGATTGACATTTCCTTGCCTCTCACAGTAGTTTGGTCAAAAGTGGGAAAAAATAACTTTTGCTATCTTTGTGTTTTGCAAGACGCAGAGGATTCAAAGTGGCAAACAAGTGGAAATAATAATGATCCATATTGAGCAAAGACACAAAAGTCAGTAGTAGATGAGTATAAAAATATAGGCGCACAATATTGCAAATGTACACTTACACAAGAGTCGGTGGAAAATTGCTTCAGTTTTTAGAACAATGAAGCGAACAAAGAAGTGAAATGTGATTGGCTCAGTGCCCAACAAGATTGCCATTTTAACACCCTTACATCCATCTGGCAAAAAGCCATAAACAGCCCACATGCAAACATACATTAAAAGCACGCATACTTCCAAATGCTAAATAAACAGGGAAAAAAAGCCTCTTCCTTCTCTTCAAAAATGAGAAACTTTGTTTTCTGCATTTCAATCATACTTGAGAAAACAAGATAACAATGTATCTATGTATATATGCCTATGGCAAGGCTAAAGAAACAGATATGCGATGAACTTAGAGCAGTCATATAACACATAATTTAGTTTAATTTATACATTTTCTTCCATTTCGAAACAGCAAAAGAAAATCCGTCAGTTCACTCAGTCCAGATTAATGGTTCAGCTTTAACAGAGGAGGAGACTTGCTTGTCAGCAGCAAGATCCAATGTGTCCTGCTCTAAATCTTCAATCCAATATGTTTTGTGGACAACACGCTAACTTCAATATGAGATCTGATTCTTCTGTATGCTGTGGAATTTGCGTTACACTGGCTGGGAGAAGAGAAAAGGCTTTGAAGTATAAAGTGGAAAATAAAACAGCAGTTATTGAGAAATTTGTTAGGAGGCATGTCTCGTTGTCTTTCCCTTTCATCTTCTTGAAAACTATGACTAACTTTCTGTGATAAGATTCATAGAAGAAAACTATGTTTGACTTTTACTTAATATGTGTTTAATGTGATTAGTGAATGGTTGCTGCCATGTATCACACTGTTTATTACAAGGGTTAGTAATAAACATTATACAAACTCTTGCATTCTAATTTCAAACAATACCACGGGCAAAAAGCACAGACAAGTTTTTAGGTCCTGGTTTGCAGGGAGAGAGAAAGGGGTGAAAGGTCACTGGATGAAACCCCAGTTCTATGAGTTTGAGAGCTAAATAGACTAACACTGATAAAGATATTCTTCTTCTTACTGAATAAGGGGAATTGTTTCATCATATGTTATGGTACTGTTGCATTTTATGGATTTAAAGGTCCATGACCCAATTTCGGGGCATTTGAAAAAGAATAGCATTGAGTATGCTTCAGAATATGACAGGAAATCATTTTTGAATGATTAGCATTTCTACAAACCTGCTTATTTAGATGTTGGCAGTTTTATTACATTTGAATTCAAGTGTGTAAATCAAATTTGCTCCAATGGAATGCAGTTTCTGTAGTAAAGGACTAGAACAGCTTCCACACTGCTGTCATCATTGCTAAGGTGCCACGTTAGTTGTCCACAGTCTACCTATATGAACGTGGCAGGGCACATGGTGCAGCACAAAGACAGCAAAAACTCATTAACAGATAATATTGACAATGAACATTAGAACGGGGTTGTTTCACATTGATTGTTAAGGTGGGTATGGAGGTTGTTGTGCATAATAATAATCAGGCATAGGAAGTTGCGTAAATGTCTGTGTTTGTGTGTGTTCGAGAGAGGGTCTGATTAGAATGTGTGGGATGCAGAATAGCAGACAGACATTATGGCTAACAAGCATAGGCACTCCTAATCAAGGCTTTGCTCACTCCTCAGTAGAAGCATAAGGTCACCTGAGATTGATTCAAATGAGGGGAAGCTTCAAGCCACTCCTTGCGGGTCTGTAAACCCTAAAGGGCTGCTGTGTGTGGGCATCACTTCACATACACTTGGCTATGGGAAAGTTTGAAGCGTATGATTTAGAAGAAAACGTAAAAGTTCTAACCGCAGCGTATTTCATTTTTCAGAGGGATTCATATTCCTCGAGTGGGCAGCTGCACCCGAGTGTGTGAGAACAGCTGTGCATGAGGGTCTGAGAATACTCTGAAATGTGTGGGTGTTTTTGAATCAATAAGTCCTTCAAATCAAAGTATTTAATGAATGTGAACTGATGTGTTGGGACTTTTTTTTTTATATTCAAAGCTATCTTTTTCTCATGTTCATGCCAAGCCGCAGTACAAAGTGGTACAGCTGCTGTGTTCAAGATGTATATTTATTAAACAGAACCATTGAAAGGTGAGTAACAAGTTATAATCCTGGACACACAAGCCAGTCAAATTAGTTTAATCAAAGATTCAAAGTAAGTATCTTTACTGCCTGTGATCTTTTAAAAGTACAACCCCAAATGAGCTGTTGTAAAATTCCACTGATGATCCAAAAGTGGAGTGTACAGTAGATGCCACCTCAGTTGTACCAATTTGACAACAAAGCCCGTTGAAAGCCTGTAGCTACTGCAAGCATCTCGTGGCTGAGTGAATTCCAAAGAGCCATCTCTAAAACACAACAGAACAGGTGATGCTACAGCAGAGGTTATTGCAACTAGGACCCCCTGGAAGACGAGATGACACATCTCAAGGGGTTATCCCATAATAAATTTGAATTGAACTGTCGCAGACATTTGTAGGGTCTGCCTGTCGGGAGTCTAAAAACAAAACCAATGAAATATCACATGCAAAGATTTAATCCTCTATAAACAGGGACACAACACAGAACCACACAGCAGTCTAGTAGCTAAGGGTTGTGCTCCTCTCTATAGAGAATTCAACATTTGCACATTATTTAATTGGTCTTGTTTTTTATTTAAGATAGTGTCAGGAAATACTGATATTGGTGGAGAGGTAAATGTTCTGTGTGGTTTATGTTGGAGGACTTGTTGCAGAGAGCCTGACATTTTCTAATGCAGCTCTAATTTTTTGTTTTGCATTGATGATTCAACTGGGACATCTCATGGCAGTACTGCTCTGTGTCTTTAGAAATAAAGGAGCTTTTTACTTCCACAACCAGTGGCACCCGAATTAATAATGTTCACATGCCAGTGGCAGATGCTGACAACTTGTATCCTCCATGTGATGGAAACGCAGTTAACAAGCTCAAGCTGCAGCTGACAGTCACTAATGATGGGCATGCACATGCACTGTCTGCTATCTGTGTCACACAAAATGTGTGCGTTCAGTCAGACTAGTGACACTCAACGTAACCTGAACCTAACAGGCACATCTTCATATCATCCGAATGTTGATTCAGGCAGGGAAGCAGCTTCATCTAAGGAAGTTCTGAAATGTTCAGTTACATGAAGTGTAGTTTTAATCTAGTAGTTCAGTTTCCACTGGCAGTATTTTTCAGTCTTTGCTACCACATACAGGCAGCATTATTACTTTATCCATTCATTTTATCCATAACATGATGTGATGATCTAAAAACCAAATATGCCGAAAGCAAGTATCTTTGTAGAAGATTAGATTTTCTCAATGGATGGCAAACATTCAGGCTCAGTCCGACTCATGGCCTCAATTGTCAATAAAGAGTGCTCAAGTCAATAAAGTGTTCTGAAGTTGGACATAGGGCCATTACTGGAGTTTACTTAATAAGATGTAGTAAATCAGAAGGTATAAATCGTACGGATCGGCCTGTGGGTGTGGCACCAAACTTATTGACTAATGCTGAGTGCCCCAAAAGCTTAAAAGGGATGAGAATAGAATGAGCAGGTCTAAGTTTGGAAATTAAATATGCGCAACAATAAGACGCATGACAACAGAGGAAGACGAGTGCGACTCAACATCACATGCGCTACTGTACTTCAAACATGTGAACATACAGGAGTCAGGAATTTGCAGCCTGCAATCATGAACCCTTTAATTAGAGAATGGGAGACCACATATATAAAAAAAATCATATTCTGCTAAAAAGAATTACCATTTTAATGACATTCACCTTTCTCAGTCCTCAGTTTTCTGAACTAGAGTATCAAGGATGTCAGGGATTTTGGAGCCCACTCTGCATGGCAGCTAATTGCAGCTCCAACAACCTTTTCCGTAGCAGACTGAAGTCTAAATGAAGCTCTGACCTTCAATTTGCTCTCTCTTCATCAGTCCTTGTTTTTCTCTAAGTGGTTTGATTTCCTCAAGGTTCCTCTTTTCCCCCCCTTTATTTTCCTCCTCCCTTTTTATTTAATCAAAGCCACTCTTTCTTTGTTTTTCATCTCACACCACATGCTACAGCACTATCTTTGATAAAATCTGCCCACACTCTCCATGATGTTTGATCTCTGGCAATATGTTTTTAATTGAAACACACCACGCAATGTCCATACGGAATTTCTTAATCCACTTAATATACTTTATAATGCACCTTAATAGCATATTCCCTTCAAGTGAAACAGTCTTATGGACAATTACAAGGCTTTTGTAACATGAATATGAGGGGGCACAGGGAAAAGCTTTGAGTATATTACAGCTGCAAATATAATATTGTAAGTGCGAGTGAATACACACTAAGATAATACATAAAAACAAACACAATGGGCAGCAGACATCCATTAGGCCTCCCTTGGACTAATCTCTCATCTATCCGTCACATAGACTTTAGATTAATGGGCAGTGTGTAATGAGGTTTCATGTTAGCTCTATACAGAAAAGGAAAACAGTGTCACAGCAGAGAGAAGCTAGGACTGATCAGATGGCTGGGCTTTTTATCCCACTGTTGAGTGTCGGTTGAGAGTCAGAGTTGTTTGGAAACGAGGTGATTTAATCTGAACTTCATTTCAATTTGTGTCAATCACACAATGTGTTTTAATGAGCTTTTATTAAGGTTTTACTGTATATTTGTCCCATGGTAAGTGGTGGTTTTCAGTCAGCTTAGTGCGCTTTCCCCGGTCTGTCATGGAAACACACAACATGCTGTTACTAACTAACCACTGTGACCAACCCTCCAGCTTTGGGGAAATATAAACAACACAGAGACGGTGGCAACAGGAACAGAAAAGAGGTAGGAACAGTAAAGCAACTCATTATTACAGCTAATGCTCTTGAGTCACTTATCACTAAGTAACAGCGCAGGTGCACGAGACATTATAAACAGTTGCAAAGTGTGTTGGGATAATGAACGTGCCCCCACAGACCCCCTTTATTGTCCCCCTACACCTGCAAAGGCAATTACAGACAAGGAGCAACAATACACAAGTTTCAAGTGTGTTCACAGTGCAATATCTAATTAAACTGTGGGGCAGAGGGATTGGGAGGGGGGGTCCTCATCACATTGTGTTGTGGACAAACAAAACAAGGACAAATCGCGACTACAGGAATACTGAGATGAGGAGCCAGTGAGTCCTACAACAGGGAAGAGCAGGAAACAAAACTAACACATTCTGAGGGTAAATTTGAAGCCTCTGACTCATGTGCTATATGTGGCTTCGCTGATGTAAAGCTGCCACTGATGCTTTTTGAATGCATCTGTGCCAAATGCACTTTGCTGAGTTTTGGATTTACCTTGGATATTAGGCCAGACGTGCATATTCTTAGTATGTGCACACTCAAATGCATTTTTATGCTCTTTGCTGTGCTGCTTTAAAGGAAAACAGACAGACATTTCAAGAAGATATTTGAGAGAGGTCAGAAAGAGCAACTGTCTGTGCATGTTTTCAACAAAACAACCTAGACTTTATTGTTGGGTGAGAATTGAAATCTAAACTGTAAGAAAATTAAAAGTTAAAAAAAACAACAACAACTGTGTGAGATTTAAGTAAATATGTCTTTTTTGTTTCTGTGAGTTCAATCAATATCACCCTGCCCGTACCCATGCATTAAATATGAAGCTACAGCCAACAGCTGCTAGGTTTAGTTTTGCATAAAGACTATAAACATGATGACTGAATAATAAATATAAATCTATCTACAGTATGAGCACCTGTAACATTTATTTATTAACATATTACATATTTTTTGTCTCGTTAAAAACTTAATCTTAGTGTAGAAACAAGCTGGCTGTTTGACAGTGTTTTCATTCTGTTGATGCCAAGCCACTTAGTGGTGACCTCATGCATATATCTATAAATAAACTTTCTTATAACTTTCTTATAACCACTATAGGAACATGCTCAAGGCTTCAGCTGGACAGATGAAACTAATTCTAAAATTACACTGCATATTATGAATGAAAATACCAAAGTTATCCTGTAAATTTCTTACATTATCATGTTTCCTTTCGATTTGGTTAAGAATCCACAGTGCAATATTTAAACTTCTACACTTTTCTGTGAGAGTCAGAAAGGCATGAATGATGTGCGAGTGTGCATCTACATTTTACAGCGACACAGCCGACCCTCTTAGCCCGGTGTGTGCAGACAGCCGAGCACCTGAAGAGCGGTGGGTGATTACCGGCCTTAATGGGCTTAACAAGCATGACAACGGGAGGTCTGCTGTCCGTCAATCAGAGGTGAGGAGGTGAGGATCGCACACAAGCCATTAGAGGCAAACAGAGAGAGAAAGAAAGAAGGTGGTGCGGGGAGAGGTGGAGTGATGAAGGGATGAAGTCAGAGGGAAGGACAGGAAGGGTAAAAGCTGTAATGAAGCAAAGTCCTGTAATGAGCTGCCCGGTCAAAAACTAAAGGGGCATTTAAAGCTCTTTAACTCTGGACATTCAAGGTGAAAATTCTCTTAAAGCTCAAAGCAAACACCCGCCCTCTCTTTCCCTTTAACTATATTTTCCTTTCCACTAGAACACTTATCCTCAGCATTTACATAATATCTATAAAACCCTATCTCTTTACAATTTTTTCACTGATAGGAAGGCTGGCTTAACAGATCTCCAATGCAGCACTTCAGCCACACTCTTGCATTTATCAGAGTCAGTGCCCCTCCAGATCTATTTGTCATCACAGCTGTTAGCATGAGTGGAGTTAGTCAGACTCTACTTTACCATAATGGGGTGTAATGATCCCAGCTTCCAGCTCTGTGCAACATTCCCAGCCCAGAGACACTACACGCTCATTTAGCACAGGGAAATTCTAGCCGGTGCTGCAGCCACGTTCTTAACTACAGAAGCTGCTGAGAGCACTTTACATTGATTCAGTGTGGAATAAGTCTTAAGAAAATCATGCAGCATCATAGCAGAATATATGAAGGTGGGTGGATGCATGGTTATATTTGCTTCTTTGATAACTTGGCAAAACATGAGGCCTTTCGATTTGCCACTGACTCTTAGTTTGGTGATGTTGCAATTGGAAAAGGCTTTACCCAGCAGTCACCCACACATGAACAAAAAGAGGTACTTTTTAGGATTTGTCTCCTGTATTTGTTCCACAGTGGCTGGATAAGAATGAGGACCTGTAAAGAGGATGTTATGTGGGTGTAGATGAGAATAGATTGTAGGTGGATATTAATATGCCACGGTGTGATAAAGAGAACGACAACACCTGTGTCTCACTACTGTAGCTCAAATAGTTTCGGATCAGTGGATGAGATATGATATTGTCTGGGGTGCCAGCATCAAAGCCCTAGAAATATCAAACCTGATTTCATGCGAGAGAAATGACACAGCCGACAACAGAAAGTTCCAAAGTCAAAATTAACAAACTTGCTGCAACTGTCTTTATCTCTTGGTTTTGTTTCGCATTGTTAGCTCTGCTAGCGGAAAGGTTTGTTGGACTTTTCAACTAGCATCAGCTTAAAATGTGCCATTCCATTCCCATCAGACTTCACTGTACCTCATGGTAAACATGGTAAGCATTAGTGGGATAGAGCACGCACATCCAAAAGTGTTGTAGGTGCAGGACTAACAAACAAGTAGACTTAGAAGAAGAAAAGGTGAAGTCTGCAGCTCCTCAAGTGTTTATTGTAGGCATCAACTGATGTGTATGTCTTTTGCGTTGCCTCACCTGGTTAGCATCCCTGGCTTGGGGTGGGACCAATTGCCTATAAGCAAAATGTCTCCTTTGTCTCTAACCCTGATGAAGATCCATGTGATTGAAATGTTGATCCCTAAAATAAACACTTGAGGAGCTTTAACAGTGATCACCTTTTTTCCTTCTAAACATGGTAAGCACGCCTGTGAGAACACCTTATTTTAGCTTGGTCAATGTGAACATGTTAGCATAATGTTAGCATTTACTTGAAGAACACATACCTGATCCAGCATCAGTAATGTCAGATTCCTAGTCTTACATACTGTATCATTGACAAAATGTACTCAATACAATGTTATAAAAGTTAAAATTTTGCAAGCTTGTGTAACTCAAATCACAGATGTCAACCACATTATACTGTAAGCTTTGTGAGTCGGGTACCACATCAAAAAAAAAAAATCCTCACCGACTGTGGCAGTGCTGCTTGTATGGTGAAAAGAAAAGAAAAGAAAAGAAAAGAAAAGAAAAGAAACTCACTGTCTCCTATGTGTTTTTAACAGCTGTATCTTATCCACTTTCATTCTTAAGGTCTCAAAATACTGAAAACCTTATGGCAAAATGATTGGTGTCGTTAACGTTTTTGTGACTTCCAATTGACTTCTAATTGAATTTTAATGATCATGCAGTTGCGTGACAGTCATGATCGGGCTATGGGTAAGTATTCACTCCATAAACTGGCACAGTAAAAGTACTGCTCACATCTGTCTCATCACAGAAAAGTGAAATCATAACGAAGGGTACATTGTTGCATCTCTACATGAGCGCGAGGATAAATTAAAACAGGCAGCACCGAGGTAGTTGGAAACTGCAAGTTTGTTGATCACTGGAGCAACTAATAGCATGTCCTAGGTGTCATTAGTCACCACAGCAGTACATCAAAAGTCATTGATTTTAAAAGAGGTCAGCCCCCTCAGTGTTAGCCATTGTTTAGGAACGTGGGATCTTTTATTGAGATGAATTTTGTCTCTGCCTGCAGATTAATCTGTACCTCCTTTATGGGCACTCACATTATATCAGCTCGTCTCTGATCAGATCTCTCCCTTTTAAGCTGCTGTTTAGCTCACATTCCCTAATGAACTCCTGTCCTGATGGAGCAATTGAACCTTGCAGATTAGATAGGGATTCTAACACAGTTTATCTTTCAGGTTGATTATTTCTGTGTGTGTGTGTGTATGTGTGTGAGAGAAAGTCCTGTTTCCTGGCAGGGCTTTTGTTGTACATTTTCGGGGGCATTATGTGTCATGTTTGTGAAAATGTTAAATTTTA
The DNA here is from genome assembly GCA_030347415.2 of Decapterus maruadsi. Taxonomy (NCBI): domain Eukaryota; kingdom Metazoa; phylum Chordata; class Actinopteri; order Carangiformes; family Carangidae; genus Decapterus; species Decapterus maruadsi. Next base: position 8,667,626 of record CM064897.1, read on the forward strand.
CTTTCATATTAGGTTTCTTTTTTTCATAATCTTCACTTTGTCAGCAGTGACAACTTGAATATGAAAACGTAGCCTGAGGTCATTTTTGCAATTTTGCAGAGGAAAACAAAACCCCTGAATATTATACTTGAAAACTTTTTCTATCAAGATTACTGTTGAGTTGATTAAGTCGAAGTTATGCGTACCTCTCAGGGGTAAACGGACTAAAACTACTTAATTCAGTTTCTAAAAGACAGGGCAGTCATGTTGCTCACGGTGTTACATGAATAATACACACACCGTAGATTAAGCTTTATCCAAGCTAAGACAAAGCAGGTTAGTCAACATGTCAAAACAGGTCCCAGTTTGCATGGTATCAGTGCTATGATAAAAAGAAAATGGAAGACCACGCTAGGGATTATTTGGGGTAACACTCACTATAATTAATTGTTCCTGGAGGAGAGGCCAGGAGAAAGCGTACCAGCCCAGATGCGGGGAGACATTTTGGTCCTCCATGCTAATATAGCACTCCCTTTTCAGCTTCCCACCCCCCAGCCTTCTGTTTGACGGCCCCACCACCACTCTGTCTTCTCCTGTTCAAACACTGTGGGTACGGCCCACCAACTGCTCGAATGCGACCAGAGACATGTTGGCCAAATTTACCCAGGCAATTTACAGGGTCTGCTGTCCAAAGCAGGGCCAAGAAGGCTTACTGCTGCCATACAGCACATATTTGGTTCAAAATCACTATTGAAGTCATCAGTATCCCTCATACATGTCAGTGATTACACACAGGCTGGGAAGGAGGGGTGGAGGGAGGGAGGCTGCTGCTTTTGTAATTCAGATAGCAATTAACAAGAAAGGCACGAAGAATGAAAAAATGAAGCATGACTGTACACAAATGATATTCCAAATAATTCTAATATACAATGTAGGAGTCACAATGCTCTCGCACTCCATGAGACCCATCAATTCATTGTCTGATTTTGAGTGCAGCTTTCAAAGCACTTTTTGTTTCCCAGGAACACTCGGCTCCCTGCAAATTAGCAGCTGCTTTAAAAACACACATTAATTTATGCATTCGTTTGTCTGATTTTCTGAAGGTCTAATAGATTTAGATGCCTGTCGTATGTTAATGGTGAATTCACTGCATTGGACATCTGGATTTTTAGCTCCAACAAGCAGATAGTAATCATGTGGACGTACGGGCTGTAGCAGGGGTCATCAACCCATCGACTGATGATTGATTTTACAATCATTGTGTAGTTCCAAGTTGAACTCCAAGCATTTCAGCTTCTGCTAAAGCTGCCTTATTAACTTGTTTTCTACACAAAAAGCTTTGCAAAGTAGAACCATTGCAGGCGTTTATTGTGATGTAGGAACACAAAATGTTCTTTTTGTGGAGCTAATATTTTTCGCTTAAAGTACGACAGAGAACAGGGCATCAGTATTTTTGACCTTGAGAGATCTGGTGCACTTTTACAATAGCAGATAGGGGCACAATATGGTGCTTTCACAGTCCTTCAGGTGAATTATATTGACAGTCCTCTTGCTTGAACTCCAGCAGGAGCTTCCTATTGGTAATTTTAGTATTCTTTTCTACTCAATATCTATATATTATTCAACACATCTATACGATAGACCATGGCATATCTTTGGACATCAAAAGTAATGTCTGCATGGAAACGGCTGGTGAGTCACTTAAGAACCTAACACTATGAATTGGCTACAACACACCTGTCTGATCTCATTTACACAGCTGCTGTGTTCAAAGAGAAATATAAAATACTCGAAATAATACCATCAGTGATCAATTTACACTTCTATTGAAGTCTAGTCTCAATGTTACATGAGGTCGTCATTCAGTCAGTCAATCATTAGAACCTGCTGTGAGTATCAGACTGTGTCATCATAAATCTACTCTGCTATTTGGTAAAACCGTCTGTACCATCAATACCAGCTGCTGTATCTGTGTACAATTTCCTGTAATCTCTCATAATTTGGCGTTTACAGCAGCCTGAGGGATTTCCGCTGTCCTTCCTAGTATTTGAGAGCAGTTCAGAACGATCACTATTGAGAAAACATATATGTTTTTTTCAAGTGTGAGAGACATCCAGAGGCACTGATTCTGATGCTGGCTCTTGTAATCCTTGACATTCTTGCAAGTGCACAGGCGCGGGGATGTGCATGTCTAGTTTTATGTCTGAAAAATTCGGCACCGTCCACAGGTGGCTCGAGCTGTCCACAAAGAAACATCAGAGCCGTCCCAGGTTGACATCATTTCATCTCATGTGTGCCACCCCCCCCTTCCTCTCTCTCTCTCTCTCTCGCTCTCGCTACCCGCCCTCCCTGAGCCGAGATGTCTGCTTAGATGAAAGAGGCAGACGGGCAGACAGACAGAGAGCAGTTCTGACAGCGTTCATCACAGCAGGCTAACATCATGTGGGGAAAAGATGGTCGTCAATATTTTTTTTTTCTTCTGCTCTTCACTCAGTTTTGTTTTCTAGTGGGTCATCCACGTCAAAGCTTATCTGGCTGTCGCCCCCTCTCTTCCTCCCTCCCCTTCGTATCCTTCGTGACGCAACACAGTTCTGGGTCTCGCTAGGCTTTTGTCTGGGTGGTCACCGAATATACACACCTTCCGAGAGAGAGCGAGAGAGAGTGGGGGAGCGTGCAATCTTTTGGACCAAAGTCATCTGTTATTTGGCTGAGGAGTGAGGGACTGAGGCAAAGGAAAGGTTAGCTAAAGGTCTGGCCTGCTGAGTAAAAGAGACAGAGGGAGACATCAAAGAGAAATTAGTGCAAGACAAAGCCTTCTGGTCTCAATCAGGCTGGTAAACAGTTGAGTGTAATACCTCGTTTTAAATTAGTCACTAATAGGAGCACAATGATAGGACAGCCGCCTCTCTGCAGGAGAGAGGAGAGTAGCCTAATGGAAGTGCGATTGCCTTTTTCACCAGCTGAGCCCTGCAGCATTGTCTTTTTTTTCATTCAGGTCCCAAATGAGCAATTTAAATGACTATAACCCATCTTTGTACAGGGACCCCCCTGTTTTAATTTTTTTTTTTTTCTTGGTTTTTGCATTTTAACATTATTATGGTCTTTTCGGTCGAGGCAATAGGATCAGTGGGGATGAAATAACTCCAACAAATTGAATCATAAGTGGAGGGTAACCTTGAAAACAATCTGGCCACGTTCACAACAAGAGTTTGAGGAGGAATTAGGAGCAGATGAGCAGGACGCGGCGCCTCAATGTGGTGCATAATTGAACAAAGCAGTTTGAAGCGGGATAGTTGTCAAGTGTCACCTGGGAGCCTGTTTGTGCATACACAACGGTCAAATGGCAAATCACCAGGAAAAGTGCCTGAGAAGCCGTACCTCGTCCATTTGGCGGAACATCGCCTAGTAATTTTATCTATTTATTTTTTCCGCCCTCTCTGTTTATAAAAAGCCTGTTGGTGCCGCTTTGAATATTGATAAGTCATGGGTGCCTGCATGTGTGCCCGTTCTGCTCCAGACCTCTTTAACAAACAGACATGCATCATTGTGCACAACTTCACACACACACACACACACACGTCACATGCTCAGCCACTTGTCACAGTTAAGTGAAGTGTGCGTTGTGTGTGTGTGGAGGAAGGACGAAGGAGAGCGGAGAGAAATTTATCAGATGTGGCAATAAGCTCCTCTTGTGTTTTTCCACTCGGCTCCTCATCCCACTCTCATCTCACTATCTCCCGCCTCTATATATCTTCAGCCATTTAATTAGCTGGACAGGTAATAAATTTCACGTCTTATGTGCGAGCCACTGCTTTATTTATTTATCTATCAGCCTTTTAGAGCTGTACTGAATCTGGGAGCCAGACTCCATTATAAGGCAAGTAGCATCTCCAGCCTCTTAAGGTTTGAGTCATTAGTTAATCAAGCCAACAGTATGACAGCTTGAGGGCTATGTTGCGTCAACTTAGGCAGCCGTTGCGTGCAACATTGGCACAAAGAGTTGTTGTACATAAACATCTTGTGGATACATAAGATTTATAAATATATTTGTTGTGCATGTTTGTTTTTGTGTGACAGGTACAAGCAAAATGATCATCCAAGTCTTGGAGTGTGTGCGCTCCTCTGTGTGTCTGGCCGGCTAGATAAGAGCTACTGAAGCCAGGTCCTGCCACACCGCGTCACATCATTTAAGACTCAATGAGCTGTCAGTGATCTCATTGCCTGAGGACATATGTGTCAACCGCTGGGAAGCCAGCGAGGTCAGGGCACTGGGTGTTTTCCTCTGTTCACTGGCCCTGCGCAACGCTCCGTCAGCACCTCCGCCACCGCTTAATATGACATCACATGCCTTCATATCAGTGGCTCTGCTTAATCCTTGCCTAATTGAATCAGGCTGGATTTGCAGTGCTTGTTACCGTAGACTTGGGTGACAGGCGAGTTATGTGTGTGAATTGAGTCTATGTGCATTGGGATAAGCATGTGTTAAAATCATTAGCCCTCATCTCTCACCATTAGTCAGATTGGCAGAGCTGAAGTGTGGTGGACCCGTTGAGGATGTCCTAATTAAATGCTTACAGCGCGGTAAAGTTTAACATGTATCCTGTCACTGTAATTGGCCACTTTGGAAAATACGAGCTTTTACTGAGAACGAGGGGCTGGTGTTTCACAAGGAAAACCGGGCATGTATCTGCTCTAATGTGTCACTTGACGTAGTGTGTAAGAACAAAACCATAATTAAAAGGTCATGTTTAAGAGTTACGTTGTGTTCTGTACACTGTGAACACTGTAAGTGCAAATGTATGTAGAAGTGGGAAAACAAATGGATAAATATATTTGCATTTAAGTCTGTGCATTCAGGGTTTTTTTTTCAGATCAAGATTTTATAATAAAAATAATAACTGGTCATCAAACACCGCAGCTACGCAGATTATGTGAGTGTCAACATCACACAGTGATGTCACAACAGAAAGACAAATAAAACTTGACAAAAAATGACAAATAAATCAAATGCTAAGTGTTTTGACAGCAGGGCCTCACCTTTCCACCCCAGAAAACTGCTTCAGCCAGAACAACCACAAAGCAGGCTGACTTCCATAATGATATCAATGCAAAGACATTAACCAACCTCCCACATCAGCACATTATGAAATGGCTCTGTGTAAGTTCAGTATCAGTCCAGCATTACTGTTGAATGCATAAATCAACACAATAATTCATAAACAGTTCACTCTAGTGTGGTCAGCTATGACATCACCAATACTATAAATATCAGGAAATGCTCGGCAGCCTGTAATTAATCAGGAACAAACACGCCCAGGATAGTAGCCATGGTGAATGATAGTAAACTTATGTAGGGAATAGTGTAGCCTGGTGTAATGTGGAAGGGAGTAAAGGAAAGCTTTCATCTACTCTGTCACTTACTGTATGATTAAGCAGTTTACATACAGTATATTCATCGAAAAAGCTGATTTAGACGATGTGTAAAGGACTAACAGTAATACTAGAAAATTTCCTCTCGGGAAATTTTGAAAGGGCACCGGGAGCTACTGCCGTTGGTACCATCTCTGTAAACATGGGAATCAAACCCACGATCTTAAGGTCAAGACAGAGCTGATCAGACACATGATCATCTTTCTATAAGCACTGATATGGAGGAGCTGTAATCACATGAAGTTACCTGTGTTAGAGTGAGAGAGATGAGTGCGCGCTTACGCGCGCATTTGATGTGTTTGTGTGTCTTTAACTGTAATCACAGGAAGTTACCTGTGTGTGTTAGAGTGTGGGAGAGGAATGCGCGCTGACGCGCGCATTTGTATGTTACCTGTGTGTGTCTTAATGTGTGTGTGTGTGTGTGTGTGTGTGTGTATAACTGTAGTGACATGAAGCTGGTTCTAGAGTCTGTGTGTGTGACTGAGCTGCATCCTGTATCAGTCTGATTTAGCTGTGTGTCTGTGTTTACAAACATCTTAACGAGCTCCAGGTGATTTGTTTATGGAGTTAACGACCCTGGCCTGAGGATCAGAGGTTACCATGACAACTTGAGCTGGTTGCCCATGACGATAGGGGCCCCCAGGCTGAGGCAGACAGAAACGTCAAGAAAAAGACAGATTTTCTGCCTCTGCACTGGTCTCGTATTTAGGCTTATTCTGACAAAACGGTAGCTCCTATCAGAACAAAAAACAGATCAGCAGTGCCCTAAGGCCTTCCTGAAAATTTTGGTACGATTTGGTGTTTCTACAGTAAATATTTTGGCGACACGGGCAGTTTTAAAACATCGGTCCGTTCTGCTCCTCTCAGAAAGTTTTTGTATTGGAGTCAATGAGGAGAAGAGACAGACATGGCCGCACTCAGAGGCTGCTAATTCAAATTCTGTAAGTCTCTCTGATATTTTGAACACATTGTGGGAGACACAACAAGTTTGTCTACAAAACTGTGAAAAAATTATGTGTGTACAGTGTAAATTGTGTCCAAGAGGAGTGTGGAAAGAGAAAGAATCAGGAGTTTTTCTGGGCTCTCCCCACTCTAGCTGATGACATCACGCACTCTAGCACGAACATTCCGTGCAATACACACCCATTATAATCTCATAATTTCTCCAAAAATGATCATGGTCATTGATCAGGGATTGATCAAAAACTATTCAACCTATCAAAACGAGGAGTAATACCCCAATACACAAGACTTGTGTCTACTATTTAAAGTTTAAATGGAGTCTCTAGGTGAAAGTATGCCTGAGCAGTAGACGTTTGTTAAACTCCAATGTTTGGTGTTTTTTTGCTCTTGTTTTTTCGCTCGTCCCATAGACTTCAATGCAAAATTTTGCGCAGTTTTTCGCGACTTACGTCGCGAAAAATTCGACTATTGAGAAAAGTAATCGCACACCAATCCCGATCAAGACGCACGTTTTGATATATAATATGTCCTGCAACTCTTCGAGTTGCAGGACTATATAACCGAAAATCGTCCGGAAGATGAAGAAAGAAAATAACTAGGAAAAAATCCACAGAATAACAATAGTGCCCGGCTTTCGCACTGGTTTTTTTCATAGCTGTTGGGTCGAGTGCCCTGGCGATGGCCGGTGCCCTAATTAAGCCTTTACATTAAGCCTAAGTTTAGTAAGACAGACCTTAAAATATCATTTTATATATTTGTGTCCTATATTTTTATTCGTCAGGTTTTTTTTACAGGTTCTAAAGAATAATTACTCTGTGGGTACAGTCAGTGTGTATACATGTGAATATGTGTGTATGAGTGTGTGCACTTACACTGGCGCGCTGCTAGAGAGCTTGATGGAGAGCCATTACATTCTCGTTAGTTCGGCTCCAGTGCTCTGGGTCTGGAGCACAGCTGCCCCCACTCCCCCAACACCGGCAGAATCGGACCCAAAAGGCCACCCCTACTCCCCTATATATCCCTCTCTCCATCTGCTTGACCTCTGCCTCCAACCGAGTCTACTACTTCATCTCCCTCCCTTTGGACTCTCTATAACACTGTTTTTTTCTCACTAAAAGCATGTTCAGTAATGTAAAACAGTGGGAAAAAAAACTTGCACTAAATACAGAATTTTACAACCTCACTGCATAATGGAGTTAAATGGTTGAATCCTAGTTCCTTCTGTAATACATCTGCATTTATTTCAGACTGTTTTGAAGAAACAAAACACATGCAATTTACATGCTCGCTGAATGTTTTAGGAATCTGAAATGACACACTACCAAGCAAACCTGTCACACCGCGGAGCCACCCACTGTCAGCGTTGTTGAAATTGTATGTGCATGCAACAGAAACAGGATATGAGCATGACTATTTCTTTTAATGGCTACATACACGTAACTACAGTATACTAGTTGTGCTGTTTGTGCCTGTGATGTTGTATGAAACAAAAATAAAAGCAAAGTTTGTCAAATAAAATCTGCAAGGTCAACGTGGTCAAACTCATTCTGCCATTCATTCAAAGTTAAGAGTGGATAAAAGAACATCAACCCATAACTGTTTTAAAAAGACCTATTAAGCTCATTCCAGCTCTATAATTATATTCCTGGAATCTACTTGAGTCAGTTTACATGATTCACGGTTCCTCAATTATCTCAAACTGCCCATTATGCAGCCCCACCAGTTTAACTCAGGCAAGGTAGGCAATATTAGCTCAGGCCTCTCTAAAAGCCTGTGCTGTCCTGACTGACCAAACTTTCAAAAGCCTGTTGAGGGGCAAGGGAGCTCTTGACCACTACCTGATACTCTCAGCAGTGGGTAGGCGCTGAAAAGAAAATCCATCTACACATGTAAACCAGAATGAGACCCAGAATATGAGAGTGGACAGCGTAAACATCTGCTGCAAAAACAACTGGAGCATCATGTACGCCAATTAGATGGATCATCTTACATTGCATGCATGGTCTCAGCTTTTTTAACCAGACTGTCCGGTCCCCTTACTGTATGTTCAACTCAGATATGCTGCTGCCCCAGCAGACTGCAGCATATAAAAGGACACTAACCACTCCTCACTGATAAAACATGTGCAGCACTTCACTGCAGACCTTGGCCTTGTGTTGAAAAAAAGGCAAATTCACATTAACAGTAAGGCTGGGTGGTATGACCTAAAATTCATATCACGGTATAAACCAAATCCCTTCACGGTAACAGTAGGCCTATATCACGGTATAAATTTAAATGTAAAAATCATAATGGACGTGTTTCTGAATTGGTTTTGTTGTCCCTTAGCAAAGCTAAATTGATTTTAAGAAAACTATAATTTATTTTTTAGAGCATTTATTGTGCAGAAAGCAGATCTCAAAACACAAAATTAAAACTAGCACATCATGGTGCAAATAGTGCAAACAAACACAAATGACAATGCCACATAAATGGTAAAATAAATTACTTTGTTTGCTGTCACTGTCACTCCACACATCTTGCAAATGATCGTTTTCTACTCAAAATCCAACTCAACAGACACAGAAGAGTGTGTTTCATTGTGAGCGAGATCATTTTTGAGTCTCCGGTTGCTATGGATACGGTACATGTTCTCATGGGCACCAATTTATGTTTTTGCCTTTGGGTGTGCGCGCTAGTGATGTGCAGATCGATACTGGAATAGCGATACTTCCAATACCAGGTCTGTATGCTCTACAATCGATACTCAAATGAAAATATTGACACTTTTGATACGTAAGTCATTTGGCTATCATTAACAGGAACACAGTGGAAAGTAACTAAACTATTCAGATCTTGTCCAAATAACACACAGTTTGGTACTGTATCATGATACTGTATCATGCAATGTAGCAATGGGACTCATCACTCATTATTAATAATGCACAAATGAAAATACTGTAGCGACCCCACAGTAATGTTCTTGTTATGTTGTTTAAGTTCTGTGATTTCTGACCTGACTATGAATGTGTATGGTACGGGCAGGTAGGGTATGGTTGGATGAGAAACTGAGGGGGCCGGGGTGAGTGTGAGGAAGACAGAGTCCTGTGTGTGTGTGTTTAGGTGAGTGAGTGAGGAGGAGCAGAGGAAGAAGTGAGAGCTGTCAGATAAGCTTGTCTTATGTTGTAGTTACGTCGAAATGTGCATCGGGTGTCGTGTCCCCTAGTGGGTGTTAAACCTGGTCACTAGGTGCTCAAGCACTGGAGCACCCATGGAATCGGTGCCTATGGGCCTCAGTCCCCGGTATCTTGTGTTCACTAAACAGACTGGCTTCAGTCTGCCAGCCCGACAAACCTGACGAGTCCGGGTCAAAGAAATACGAAAGTGACTCTGGTTGGGCTGCTGCAAGCACGGCACTTGTTTTTTTTTGGGGAGGCCGGCCTGGGTTCAGGTAGAACCCCCCCCCCCCCCAAAAAAAAAGAAAAGAAAAATCAATACAGACATCTGAATTTGTAGCATTACATGCCTCAAGTATAACAGGTCCTGTATAAAGGTAAAAGTCAATAGAATTGGATCTGTTTTAGCCCATCCTCATGGCAGAGATTGTATATGGAAGAAGCCTTGACTCAGAATTGTTGGTCAGGACACAAAAGCTGACAGAAAACCTAGAATCAGATTGACAATAAAAATTTTTATTTATAGGCCCTGGTGTTTTTACCCTGTCATCTTGCCTGGAGATGAATCAAACTATCTGAGACGGAAAACAACTACAAACAAAGACGACAGTAACACACAGAAGTTCAAAAAGAAAAGTTTTTTTTAGGGGGGGGGGCAAAAGTTTCTTTTCTGGGGTTTTTTAGGGGAAAGTCAATGTGGGGGCGGTGCATGTTGCAGTGTGTGAAGCAGAAGGAAAAGATGCACTGTCATACGCCGATTAAGACAAGAGTCAGTCAGAGAGAAATTGAATAAGAGTACTATTCATCCATGGGCGGTCTTCCATCAAAGTGCTCATTCCTTGAAAAGCACATACAGATAAAGCCACATACACACGCAGTGAAAAGCTGACACACCCAAGCAGACAGGGGCGGCAAACACATGAATTTCTCAACACTCCGGAATGCACTCTATTCTTATTCAAATGCTACGGCAAGCAGAGAGTTTGAGAACAAGATTTGCTCTCTTTATCACCTGAAATACATTTACCTCAGCAGCTGCTGGAGAAGCTTTATCTTAATGAAATCTATCCCTGCTACCGATCTTACTGACATTACACTGCTCCACATCTTAAACAAGCAGCCAGATACCACACCGAAGAGCTACTGATGTTTTGCTTTTTGTGTTTGTTTCTGTGTGTGTGTCTGTGTGAGTGAGTGAGTGAGTGAGTGAGTGAGTGAGTGAGTGAGTGAGTGAGTGAGTGAGTGAGTGAGTGAGTGAGTGAGTGAGTGAGTGAGTGAGTGAGTGAGTGATCTCTACTGATGATTGTGATATTTTTGTCAATAAATCACTGGCAAGTTGTATTTTATTTTAGTTATTTATTCCTGGTGAAAAAAAGACCTTGTCCGCGTGTGTGTGTCTGTGTGTGTTTGTGTGTGTGTCTCCTCAGAAGTTGCTGATGTACGATACATAATTCAAACATTTTTACATCTCTATATTTTCCTTTCCTAAATCATTTCAGCTGACACATCAGAGCTTTTACCACCAATGAAGCATGACAACATTCATGTAAGAGACTGTCACCACCATCACCTGTGTGTACAAGTGTGTGCATGTGCATGTGTGTGTATGTGTGTATGTGAGGACTGTGACTCTGGAGGTTAGCCCAGGACATGGACGTGGTGGCTGGCACACCGCATGCCCTCAGATCTGTCTAGCATTCTTAATGAACATAATTGGCTCAGACAAAAACATTTAAATGATGATGAGCAGATGGCATCATTCACTCGGGCTGCATAACAAGAGGCTGGCACCCCGATCTGCCGGAAAAATAACAGGTGAAACTTCAGAAATCATCTTCTTAAACTCAGGACATCACAGCAGTAATCAGATGTAAATTACCTCGCCAAATAAATCTTTGATTAGCTTTCATTACATGCTGTTTCTGTTGTCTTTGGCCTGCGACTGGTGGCTGCAAACACAGTCGCATACCAACAATATATGGAAAAAAGTGAGTTAACACCTGAATGAGCCATGCATGTCTACGTCTGTGTGGCTTTTGTACACGCTTGTACCACACACCACTCGCTCATGCACCCACAGAGTCTCACAACAATAACTCCATAGTGCTAATGCTGCGGAAAATCTTTACAAACATAATAAGAAATGCGTGCACACTCCTAAGACATATATTAGAGTCGAGTGTTTGGATTGAGGATAAAGTAGCAAAGCTCCAAATAATAATAATGTTTGCAGAGGTTGGCAGGTAAGTCGTCTCTTTCCTCCGGCACTGCTAATTAAAGCCGGCACCAATGGGACGCGGAGGGAAAACACACTAATATAGCTATGGGCTTGAACAGATGCTGCGCTTTGATGAGCACCGGGGTTAGCCTATCATACGTTGTCTCCAATCATCAGGGGAGCAGGAGCAGGTCAGCTTTAATTACCTGGAGAGTATTTGAGGGCCTCCGCTTAAACCAGCGAGGAAAAGAAAACATGATGGATGGATGAATGAATATAGAGCAGAGACCTCCAGAATATGTCAGCGTGCAGCGCGAGCTTCTTTGTGAAATGAAGATGACAGTAACTGTTATTCCTTCAACTGGAAACAGTCTGACAACATTTATTCAAATTGCAACATCATGTAGAGTCGATCAGAGATGAGAGAGGGCATTAGCTGAGGGTGAATGCGATTGATAATAACATTTAAAAAACAAGGAAACATGCTGAAGTTTGGTCCAGAGTGAACAACATCTCAAGGAAATTGTGTCCATGTGGAACAGAACAGTTTTCCCAATCATGTTGATTAAAACTGTAATCACTTGCTGTAGGCTATGTTTTTTATGTTTTCTTATTTTTCTGTGATTTTTGTCTCCGCAGTGAGAGAGAGAATGCAGTTGCAGGGAGCGAAAGAGGGAAGATGACATGCAGCAAAGGGCTTCAGGCCAGGCTGCCCAGCCCCAGTGGCACGAGCTCTACCAGAAAACCACTGGGGCATCCTCCATGTTTTATTTTGTTCTTTGTCATGAAGTAGATGCAAGGCAGATAAAACCAGAGACCAAGGTTCACAAATAGGTTGTGTCTTAAGTCAGTATTTATTTTAACAAAATCATTTAAAATCCTCTTGATGTGAGACGACAGTCCACTGTACAATCCCATCCCATCATTATAAATTGATTCCTGATTATCTTTTTGACACAAAATGCCACTAAAACACCACATTCAGCTGCTGGAATGATTAAAAACATGTTTATCTTTTTTGTCCATCCATATAATATTTAGATTCAGCCTGGACATAAAAAAATAAAAAAATAAAACATATGGAAGCCGTATTTTCTGTCTGCTGTTACTAGAATATGTGAGCGTGACACGTGAAATTAGAAAAGAGGTAGAATCTCAAGATATTGTGTTGTAATGCTCTGGCCCCTGAAAATAAAAGCAAGATGTTCTAACTTTGCAAAGCATCCACTGTGTCCCTGCACTCACTGATACCAATATTTATATATATAATTTTTTATAGCATTACATTGTGTATGAATATATCTTCGGGGCTGAAGTGTAGTACTTGAGAATTTTCATCCATTCATGGCGCAGTAGATCGTCAGACAAGAAGGTCAGCACTGGATGATTCTGTAAAGCACTAACCTGATAAAACCCAAGCTGTTGTGAATACGACGAGTGCTGTTATAGGTTTTACCCACTAAGTCTGTATACACTCCAAAAAAAAAAATCTGATATTCACCTCAACACTGAACGGTTACCATATAAATTGTGAGATCCAGAAATGTCCACTGTGGATGAAATTCCTTGAGGTGTCGTTGCTAGAAACATATAAATTGATTCATATTGGTTCAGTTCATTTCACACTGTCTTTAGCAGAGAGGATAACCTTTTCACTCACTTTATACGTAGTTGAATATCTTTAGTCCCAAACAGTGACCCACAGCAGCCTACACATGTTAACTCCAGTGTTGCAGAATGTAGCCCTCTTGCATTTTTTTCAGTAACTACACTTTCTATTTCCACTCGTCCACCTTGTCTCTTAAATTCAATAGAAAGGTTGCATGAGTTGTTGTCAAGAATGTGACCTGAAAACTGTGACTTAAACAATGCTGGTGTGATTAGTGTCTAATGAGCTGTGCGTTTCAGCACCATGGACAGAGACAACAATTTCTCAGACACTGTCAGCACCCTGATGAAGGCTTCCGCAACCACCGGAAAAAAGATCAGGCCAGATAACAAAAACAAGAGAATGATGGGTTGACAGGACAATAATCAGCTGCAGACGTTGTATCATTATACCATTCAGCTTTCTTAAGAGATGAATTCCTATTAATTCCTCAGAGAGGTAGATATTCAAAAGGGAAATTAAATTTAGATATTCAAAACAAAACTTAACTGCACAAAAATCCAATTTAAAGGCATTTCAAAACAAAACACAACCCAACTCAGTTAAATTGCCTTTACTTTTATCATTTTAAATATTATGAATAAAAAATAAATTCCATAAGGAAGTTATTGATAACAGTGGGTTTTTGTTGGGAAAAAAATTCTTTGAAAAACAGTCGCTGGCGCACAACTGAAAAGGCATCAAAGCAGCTGCAGCAGTTCATTAGCAACAACGTTTTAACAAGTTTTAATTTAAAAATAAACTTTGTTTATCTACTCATTATAGTTTCTCTTTAATTGTGCTTTATGTGATGATCAACAATTACTCCAGCAGTACATTGGTGCTCATGGCTTCCAGCCTGTTGATCTATTCATGCTAGAAACTGAACGCATACTCTCTCTCTCTCTCACACGCACACACACACTCATGCAGTCCATACACCATGGCTGTGTGTTTCCTACTGCTCTGGAAGATTCCAATTACCCGAGCTTCAATGATCCACAGCAGCACCGCCTACTGTCAGTGTGCTAATTTAACTTGTGCTAATTAAATATTCATTTTAACAATCAGCACCACAGGGGACTGGTTGTTGGCAGGACCACTGATTGCAACAGTACACAAGCACAAATGTGCGCGTACATGTGCGTGAGCGAGCGCGCCTCTGCGTGTCACATGTGACCTTTAGAAACATGTGCTGCTATTCCTCTTTGTGTTTTCCTCCTCATCTCTCTTTTCATCCTCCTCTCCTCCGTTTTTTCCTCCTTGTTCCCTCTCTTGTCCTGAGGCCCTGCAATTAGAGACTTTGCTCCCTCTCTCTGATGCGCTGCTGAAAGAGAGGGGGAGACCACCCTGTGTGAAGGGAGCCCGAGTGATCAAGCCACAGGACAATCCCCCAGATTTCATTAAATCTCCATTTAAGGTTTCATCTGCCGCGGGGAGACAGGGGAATGGAGGGTGGAATTTGTGCCACCGGCTGAGAGGAAGGTGGAGAGAGGCGGAGGAAGACAGCAGTCGTTCAGATCCCTGATTTCCCCTGTCGGATAGAGAGAGAGAGAGTGGGGCAGGGGGTGGAGTGCATGTTGCCTTGGAGACCACAGGTGTGTGGAAATGCACACGCGCACACACACAACTATTTCACAACCTCTCTGCCAGAGTGGGGTTGCACGGATTTCTCAACAACCCCTCTCTCTCTCTCAGAAAACATAGATGCAGATATCGTCTTCAACAGGGGGGGAAATTTTGTGCTGTTGACGCTGTGTGTAGCTGCCGATGATCAAACAAAGCAGGGCAAATCTGAGTGGAGCAAAACATCCATTAAATTCAGCGGCATAACTCCGGTGACATGCTGTGCAACAGGAGCGAGGACTTGTTTGCTTCAAAGGAAAGGTTATCACACCGTTTCACAGAGATTTTCAAGCTGCCATTTCATTTTTTAATCTCCAGATTCATGTTACTCACTTCTTCCCTTTGAGCTGAACATGGCTGTTTGAAGTAATAAATTATCAATGCCGTTTGTGTATTTTTTTGGTACCCTCTCTAAATACCTCACACACACATCACTGTGAGTTTAGCTCACACACAAAGTGGCACAGGTACATCATGCATGGACTAATTAAAAAGAGCCCATCTCAGCGGTTGTTGAAATCCCTCTCTGTATTTTGACAGAAAACACATTGTTCTGACAGCCATGACATGCTCTTATTCACATTCACAAAGTCACACATGGACTCAGACACTGTGCTTACTCTAGAGGATTTCAACTGTTTATCATTGAGATTATTTTATGAGGTTTTTTTTTTTTTTTGGTCACTAATTAATTCAAAGGAAACGATGCACAGGATTTCATACATTTCCTATGCAAGAGAGCTGCCTGTGGCAAACTAGCCAGCGGCGAGACAGTACTTGAAGCTCATTATTACCCTGTGGCAGGCAAGGAGTTAAAAACACCAGGATTATTTCCAACATGAGACTTGTGCTGCACTCACACTCGTGCTTACCCATTCGCAGTGTGATTGGATACACTACAGAAATGGGGAAAAAAAAAAAAAACATAGTCTAAAAACAGATAGTCTTGGTCAGACTCCATGATGCATTCCTTCATATTCAAATAATCAATTTTTCTTTAAATTCAACGCTCAAAACTGCATGAAACCACACTTTATCCGACTAGAAGTCCACAGCAGAGTCACCAAATCACCAAATCCATCAGCATGCACGTCTAAAGGATATGTTTATGTGGTTTATCTTCTATTACTGTATGCATTTTGGTATAGTGCTGCTGTGGTTCCTTTATCATACAGCGAGCAGTTGTGAAAGTGTGATGTGAGCTGACGATAAGGAGATAGGAGGTTGTGTAAATGAACGTGAATAATGCATGGGCCTGCTTTGGGGCGGCTGGCAGCTGCCTTTGAGAAGCCTGTTTTAAAAGTGGGCCTCTCAGCTTGATGCACGCGCAAACTTTCCCATGCTGTGTTATGTGAGGTGAATACAGCGTGGTTATATGTGGTGCTGGAGTCATGTAGAGTATATTGTGAATGAGGAGAAGGGCTGGCATGGAGCGCAGCGGCGGCACTGTATATTTGAAGCTGAGCGAGTTAACGTGCTCTGGAGCACCCTGGCATCGGTAGTGCAGCACAGAGGCTCTGCTGTATTTGTCCAGCCTCTGCATTGCATTGTGCACTACGGTTAGATCAAGGAGCTGGTTGTTGTGGGAGGGATCTCTACTAGATTCAAGCAACTAGAAAATGCAGATACTCTCTGGGACACTGCAGGACCTTAGCAAGTTGTAATTAAACACTGGATTTAAATTCAACAGGTGGCCACAAAAACAAGCTCAAAGGGAGGTTTGTGTTGCTGTGTGTCGGCTGGATATGCACCCAGACAGCTGTTTGCCAACAAACAAGACACAGCCTAATAATGTAAACCAATGCACAGATGAATGACAAATGGAAAAAAAAAACTGAATAAATGAGGGATGAAGACACATAACAAAATGCAGAAATTCTACCATGTTAGGCTGATGGAGCTGTGCACTTGCCAATGAACCGACTACACAATGACAGGACAAAGATACGTAGCAACATGCATGTCCTCATGTGTGTGTGGTCTGTGTAGCAGCTCAGCCTCTGACCAGGAAATGTAGCTCTTTGTGTTTTTACCCTCCAGCAGTAACAATAAATAAAAACAACAATACCACTGTGTGGAAATACTGCAACAGATGTTCAAGTACACATTCACATTCAAACAGTACTGTACAGTATATCATCTAAATGTACTGCAAGAAAGAGCCAGTTTATACCATGTTGGGTTATTGAATCAGTATATTTGAAGTATTTAAGTATACTTTATGATAATCGCCTGAATCTGAGAGTGGCCAAAGCTGTCAGATGAATGTAGCGGCGTAGTAGTAACACTTCAATAGTAGTATACAAAGTACTAAATTGTGCATAACTATGTGGGCATTAAAGGTGTACAGAAATGGCCGTTTGTTCCGTTTGTCGCGTCGAGTTTTGCAACAGATTAATGATTGGTCGTTACCGAGCAGGCGGGATATTCAAAGCTTGGGGCGAGTCCGAGCTCCGTGTAGTAACAATGACTTCAATAATCGTAGTATACAATTGTCCAATGTACAAGAAAATAATTTTTTAAAGTTTGGCCTACGTTGTCTGTTAGATGAGTTTTACACTAATTTTATGACCCAGAGTGGGCTCAAATTCAGTTTTCTTTTCTGTACACCTTTAATGAAGCAGACTCTAGGAGAGGAGTTCTTTTTTTTCTTGCTGAAGTGTAAACATTTCTGACTCTTGCAGATCGAGCTTGGCCTCAGTTCATGTTGCCTGCTTGTGTTCCTCCCACTGACACTGCACACAGTCGTGTCACATTTCAAACTGACCCTTACCTTCCGTCTGAAAACATGCTGTTCCCTCTCTTGTGCTCTCCACTCTCACCAAAGGAGCTCCTCAGAAAGTTCTGGCTTCACTTTTGTTCTTGTTCATGTTACTTCTTCTTTTTTTTATTTTTTTGGCAGATTGTTTTAGTTTTTCTTATATTTTTTATCTTTGTGGTTAGAATTGTTGTCAATGCAGCTTTCAGTGTTTTTAAAACAACCAATGATCCAGGTTTTTGAGTCACTCATATTTGCTGGAAGCACTCACCTGAGTGAGTAGATCCTCATGTCCAAACAAAATCCTGCCCCCAAAGCTGCCCATTGTGGTTTCCTGGACCTCTTCACAGTTGCCATGGAAACAACATTGTTTCTGTGCCATTGGGGTGGATGTGCAAAGTCAATCCTTCCTTTAGTGTTTCACCTCTGGAAAAGAAAAAAAAAACAAAACAATAATATATTTCAAAAAGGAACTATTCAATTTCCCAAACTTCACTCTGGCTGCTGCATTTTAGTTGAAGCTACGGTGAAGACAAAACAGACATGAATCTTAAAGATGCTGCAAATATGAAGAGTACATGATTTTACACATGATCACTTCAAGAAAAAACGGCATAAACTGCACAGAGAATATCATCTGATCAAAGAACAAATCGTTGTCTAACTTGAAAGCTGTGCGCACAGAGCTCCTCCTGCATGTAAAGCACTCATTTGAAAAGAGGAATGCATACAATAAGTCACATGCAATCGTGTCAGCTTCGACAGTCGGATTTGACAACGGAAAGCTTTGAGCTAAATTGGCAAATAGGGCAGACTTTTATTAAAGTGGATAGGTATCCGGCATCGCTGCCTCTACCTGTTTTGACAGGAAATCTCTGAAACATTCAGATTGAATTCATGAATGTAAACAAAGACTGTGACAGCTGGCGAGGAATTTTGAGTTGGAACAGAGAGCGTCTGCGAGAGGGAATGAAATGCAGCCTCGACTATCATGTCTCCTCTCACACTGACTGTGCATGAGCAGAGACAAGTTCTGGCACTAAACCCCCCCTCTCTTCTACTACTGTACATTCACAGCCAAAGGATGCCATACTGTATGTCAAAGAAGAAAGAGGCTTTTTAACTGTCTCATCTGTTCTTGGATCAGCCTTTAGCTTTTAAAGTCTTGAGATAGACAAGAGAAGAGGAATAATTACATGTAGGTGGCGTCATATACAGTTCATTTTGTCTGTATATCTGACTAAATGAACGCAATGTGCGTACAGTTTGTGTGATTATGTGCTGTGCGGTGTGAGGTGTGCTTTCTCTGAGTCACTATCACACACACAGATCAATGATGAGATAGTAAAACTATGACAGAGCATCCCCGGGGAGATGACATCGATTTATCACTGGCTGCACTGTGTAAACATGAAACCTGTTCTGCACACACACCCACATGTACACAAACACACACACAGACACACAACATAACACACCAATGTACTGTGAGAATCTTAGCTCTCCACAGTCTGTGTATCATCATTCATTCATTAATTTCACTCTGTCTTGAAGACGGGAAATGAACACTTTGTGAGTATTAAAAATTGAACCGAGTGTTTGTTTATTTGTTTTAATCTCAGAGTGGGTAGAATGATTAAAAAGACCAGAACCAGAAAATTAATCAGTATGTCGCCCATGTACTTTTAATCATTTGTTGCCTGAATGAGAGCACAAATTCCTGGGTGGCTGTGATTTAAAATATTCCTGTTCTCTTTTATAATCTCTAAATTAAAATACAGCGTGGTAGGATTCAGAGAAAAGCCAGAGGAATATTTAAATAGGACTTAAGTACAATCAAATCAGTCCTCCTGCACAGCTCTGAGATCAGCCAGGCACGCTGTGTTTTGTCACAATGACTGGTCAGGAAGTATCCATGCTTTGATTATGGATCATGTTTTACTGTGGCTGCTCAGAAATACGCATTAATATAATATTTCTAGAACACAGAGTAACAGTGGGGACATATAACACAAAGTCCAGTCTGAACTGTAAAATACAGAGTTACAAGACCTGAATTTATTGTGGCGTAACCAAATAATTATGCCAATTATTAATAAAATGTAAATTATGCACATACTTGAGTGGAACAAACAGTGTTTTAATTTGTGTTGAATTGTGAGATTTCAAACCAATAAAGCATAGATCATTTACTGTAGTAGTAATCAGCTACTTGCGATGGAGGTAAATCCCTCCAATAACTTGGATCATTTTATTTGTGAATTAATTTCAATGTTCCTGACATGTGACAGTTCTGGTGGTCTTTTACTTGTGGTATTAAACCTTCTGGGCAAACTGCTTAGGGCAGCATGTGAGGCTGCAGAGTCTGAAACCATGAGATCAGAGTGATCGTACAGCTGGGACAGGTGTTAAGCTCTGTCGGGAATGTGCAGAAGCTGTTGGGTCTTGTACTGAACTGCAAAAAAAAGCTTAAAGCAGATATCACACTAATATTTTTGAACCAAGTCCTTTAGTTTGATTTTCCGTCAGCAATCACTTACATTCGTGTTTCGGCATTGTTTCAATAAGCTTCTGCAATGTCAAAACATTTATCTCTGTCCAGAGTTACATATATTTTTTAAAGATTCCTTCCTTCCAGTTTTTAATATTGTTGGACAGTTCCTAACCCAGTTTTAGTAGTTTGAGCAATCTTCTTAGATGTATTATTTGCTTGATGCATGCCAATAATTTGACCCTTCTGAAACAGATTAAAGTGCACTTTCACAGGCAACAGGACTGGCCCGAACACAAGCTACGGGTTACCTGGAACGTCAAAGTTGTCTGTTGTGACTTAAGCTCTGTACGGTTTCAAAGCTGTGGGTCTTGTACTGAACTGCATTATGGGGGTGTCCGCTACAAACAAGCTTAAAATATAGACTTATTTAATTTTTTTTCGGAACAATTTCTCATTGTGGGGCTTCAATACAAGAGGGACATTACAGACGAGCTGTATGGAGGTATTTAGATGTTTTTTGTTGTGTCTTTTTGGACAAAGAAAAGTGAGCCCCGTTTGCCACCGTTATATGGCAATGCTGTTCTGCGCAGGCCCCCCCTGTAACTTCAAAAAGGCACAGATGAGTCTGAAACTTCTCCCAACCCTTAGTTGACATGAGGGTGAGTAGAAAATGAGTGAAATTTGAATTTTGGGTGAACTATCTCTTCAAGCCATATATAAACGATAAATATTTGATATAATTTCTTTTTTCTTTTTTTTACAAAATTGATTTCACACATAGACATAGAGCCGAGCCAAAAGAACTGGCTCTCCAAAAAGAGCCGGAATTCCCATCACTAAGGAAAGAAATGAATGAATAAGACCATGGGCTGCTGAAACAATCAATACAATATTGAATCAGTGCATTAAAACGTGCCTAACCAAGCCAATACTGCAAACAAAGCTATTGTATGATATCCACTGTACCTGTCAATAACACATTGCCTCCTGTCTACAGTAAATCAATGCTCTAATGTTTTTCAACCTGCTCTCATCCCTCTCCATCCTCCTCCTTCATGTCACTCCACGAGGCTGGTCCCCACTGAAATGTCCCCCCTGCATTGGGGCTGTCGCCTTATGATTCAATTATGAGTCACCCTCTGTAACTTACACCCTTCCAAAGGGGGGGCAAGAGCAGTAGACAGACAGCTGAGCGGTCGCCTATCAATAATAGATTGCAACATCTCATTGTAGATGAAATATACATGAAAACTTTCCATGGAGCATCTCCCTGTTTTTCCAATAGAAAGTGGACATACTCTGAGGTCTCGCTGTCACACACTGATGTGTTAACACATGTAAGAACAGACGGCTGCAACTTTTAATTCCTTGTTAAAACTCTGACTTTAGATGCCACGTAAAGAGCCACGTCATTGTTGCTTAAAGGAAGATAAAGGGGTTGGCATTGATGAAGGCTCTGACAAATGAACTATGCTTTTTCTCTTGATTTCAGTCAGCCGTAAAGGGTGTTGTGACACGTCTCACCAAATTCACTCGGAAATGATTAAACTGGAAACTTGTTTTTCCTCTTTTTCTTGTGGGGAACTAATGGTACATGACAGAATGTGTTAGTGGTGCTGTCTGCCCTTCTACATCTCCTTCAGTTAATTTTTCTCTGCCTTGCTTTCTACTACTTAGTGTCCCACTCCAGCTGAGAAACACTTTATGCTGTTTCCTTTCTCTTCTGCACCACACTTTATTTTCTTTTTCTTTCACTTTCGTCACACACAGTATTCCATCAGCCGGGGCGTCTAATGAGTGTCCATCTCCAGCAGAGGGGGTGTGCCCTCTCCTTCGCTTCAAGCTTTGATCAGGTCTCTGACAGGTTGTGGGGGTCATGCCAGATATGATGCCTGATAGGTTGTTTACTCCTACAAAGGGAAATGGCTCTGGTCCTCTGGAGAGCCGGACCTCATTACTTATGAGAGAGCCATGGAGAAGTAGGAGATGAAGGGCCACAGAAAGGCACGGTGAGGAAAACAGTGAAGTGCCAGCTGAGTGGGTGAAAACAGCAGCTGAGGAAGTGGGAAGACATGCATGATGAAAAGACGGTGCAGAAAATGAGAATGAAGGGGAAGAAAACCTGATCGGATAGCGGAATGTTGTGGCAGACTTGACACAGCCCGCTTAACCATTTCTCCCGTTTTTTTGTGGGGGTAAAGTTAAAAAAAAAAAAAAAAGTGGTAGAAGAGGTTGAAAACTATGACTGTGTTCCTCTGATCTGAGATGAAAGCTAAAAGGGGGGGAGGGGGCACAGAAACAAAGACTGATGAGGGGAGACGGAGGAAAAGAGCAGTCGCAGATACAGATACAGCGCTAATGATACCAAATACGGTGTCACAACTCCAGCTAAAAACAACAAGCACACAAAAACAAAGCAGAAGCCCTGAACTTCAAAACAATTTAATTGGAAGTGCTGGGTGCTACAAGTGTGTGTGTGGTGGGCCTACTTGCTATGATCTATCCTCTTCTCTATGGTACTCCCAGTAGCTTCTGACTTTTGCATTCATTCAAACAAATTTTAAACCCACACCAGGTCCTTAGACCAACGAGTCCTCCAACATTTGGATTCAGCCAATGGGAGGGTATCAGTGGGAGGTGTACAGTATTGAACCTTTGGGTTCATGGTAACGATAAAACAACCAAAAACGTACATTCACCATAAACCTGCTACAACTACACCTGGTCCCTATTTATATGATTTATCCAGATCCCTGATCCCTCAAAGCAGTGTTCTACACTGTTAATCCCTTTTCCTTATTTTTATTATACACTGCATATACATTTATTATACACATTTTTTCTACTCTCTTCTTTTTACTCCCAAAAAATTCAACACCTCTCCTCAATACCCCTTTTCACAACCCCTCCCCCTCTTTGTTTTGTTCTGTCCTAGTTTGTTTGTTTTTTATTCTGTTGTCCCATGCTGTTCTGTACTCTGTCTAACTGTCCTGTGATGTGTGCATAAATGTTCAATTTTAAATGGAGCCTTTCCATGAATCCTGAAGCTCATTTCCATGGTGTTTTCTGCCTCTCTCTGGTTTGGGAGTGTAGGAGGGATGAGAAGCAGTAATGAAGATGAGATGAGGAAAAGACATTTGGGAATCCTTCACAGTCCAATGGGGGCAAAGAGGCTCCGAGAAGCCGGGGTCTCTGAGGAGTTCCCATTCGTTATATACAGCAAGTGGTAAAACAAACATAACAGAATTTATTTCAGGCAGGCTTGGCTGCAGTAATGGTGGATGCACATTGCAAATCTTGAACATTTCTGTTACTAATTAAGCCCTGAGATAGTACAGAAAAAAGTTTTCCAGATCAGATTTCTCTGGGAAAGCCTCTGAGAAAACTGTGAAGTTGGGTTTTTCATCCTGAGAGTCTAAAAGCGCCTGCCTCAGTGTTTACACAACTGCATCATGGCCTGTAATATGTAATAACTCAGTTTAATGGTGATAATATTTATTTATCTATTCTGAAGAGGAGTAAGCATAAGATGACTAAACATGTGTGTATGCATGTGCAGAGGTGTTTTGATCTCCAGTCTGTGTGTGTCGGGGTGTTTTGAGGCTTTGATATGTCATCTCTGTGATGGAGACAAAGCTGTTTGATGCATTCAAGAATCCCAGCCCTGCTCTGCTCTGTCTTAAGTGTAACCTGAGGCTTGTGTGTGTCTATTTCTGTGTATACTTGTATAGCATCATTGATGCATTCATCTTCTTTTATTTATTCTTTTTGGGTTTTTTTGGCTAAGTTCAGATAAGGTTTAAAATCTCGACCAGTAAAACCAATGTGACTTTACGTCATCATTGCACATACCGCATAATCAAACTGATTTGCCATGTGCTTGTGCTTCATTAGGCAATCTTCCATTAGGTTCATCATGTTTGAAGTGGTTTATTTCATTTGGTTCCCCTCAAACCAATGAATTTGCTCCTATTATGCCATTCTCCAGTGTTTTCATGCTAACCAGTTTCATCATTTTTATTATTGCTGGAGAAATGTTCATGTTTAAAAATATTCTACTGTAATGTTGCTATAGGAATATTTTCACATTATTGGGAATATGTTCATTCAAATCAGATACTACTCTTAGGAATTTCTGTGTGGTAAAATCTAGGGCTGCAACCAGCAGAAAACTTTGGTTAGATTTGCTTACACTGCATAGCCAGCATTAGCAAAAGTGGTTGACTAGAAGAAACATTGCAAGTTTATAATCAAACTTCATCAACATACTTTTGAGTTGTCTACAGTAGAGCAACCTTTCCTTTTCACGCCATTCTAGCAGTCCAGCGCTAACACCGGCCCATTTCGTTAATAATCAGATGCACTGCAGCCTCCAATCTGCCCTGAAGAAGTAACGCTGCTCAGTTAAGTATGTTATATCCCCTTAGTTTCTACATGCAATGTCAGTGGAAGTTTTCTCTAAGCAACAACCAATATGCAAAAAACTACATTCAGCCGTGGAGAAAACTTACAAATAGGTCAAGAGCATTATGTCAGTGTAGTGTTGGTCCTTACATGGTTTGGGAAAAGTTTCTTTCCATTTGCCATAACCTCAGTAGGAGGTTGCAATTTGTGTGAGTGTGTTGTGTCTGGGTGTGTTTTGTTTCTACGTTGTACAGTATGTTTACATGTGTGTTGAAATAATTATCTGTTAAATGTAACATGGACTGTGAAGACAAATTTCCCTCGAGGGACAGTAAGAATAAATCTGAGTCTGAACAACTTTCTCTCAGCAAGACAAGAGATAGATGTATTCTCCAATAGTTAAGTTTTAATGTTAGTTTTTTATTTTGTAATTGCCAATGATTATCATTGAAATCCTATCAGGTAGCATCTTTGGTACATAAAACATTTGTAGGATTTGTCCACCACCCACAACCTACATATACATACTTTACAAATCACCGTGCAGCTTAGATAACTAAACCATCTTGCAGTCAGACAGCACTGAGGCAAAGGAACTCTTTCTAGGCTCAGATTATGAACCATAATTGGATTGCATAATAATCCGCTCAAGTGATTTTCTGGATTATGCCGCACTAAAGGAGCGAGGGACAGGAATGGAAAGCTTTGGTGCTATCTTGCCTGATAAATATGATTGTGTGATGGTTTTTTTGATTATATGATTATAATAGCACAATGCTTCACCTCAACTGACATGTCACCGTTTCATTAATCAGCCTGAAAGTGTTTCCTTTGAGGCTTTATGAAGAAAAAACATCAAAGTAAGAAATTGTTTCCACTAATTGTGCACATGATTGTATCATTTTTAATTGTTTGGCAGGGCAGAGAATTTAAATTCTTTGGGGATTCATGACTGTGTAATGCATTTTTACAAGAGTCAAATCTTCTAAAATCATTTTACAGTTCAGTCCTCATATATTCACACAGATATTCATGTCCAGAAGGTGTTGCTGACAGTAGATTGTAAATAAGATGCACCAGTTTCTTCAAAAGGTGTAAAGTGGGGTTTAGCGCTGGAATAGAGGATTTAATGGGAAAATGATGAATGTGTAATAAATATGTTTTATTGCCTTTCACAGTTTCAAGATAAATTGTTTGGAACAGGTACTGTATATCCACTGCACATTTCACTCTATCTGGTCAGGAGTCATTCTACATTGCGCCCAGCGAATCAATGAAATGAAGATAATGTTAAAGGATCACCTAGCCATTTCTACAAACTTAAGCAGGCCTGTTCTGCACTCACACTCGAATATCAGTTTTTCATATACAGTAAAGGTTCATTCAGTTCAGGTGGATCATTTCAGGGACTCAATTGGTTTGAGTGCATCTTTTTTTTTTTTTTACACTTCTCTGACTAAGCAACTTCTGTCAGGATAGCTAAGCCAATGCAAAGATAAATGTTCATTTCATTTATTTATTTTACTTTTCTAAATTTTCATTTAAAGATTTATTTATTGGTTTAGGCAAATTTTTTTCTCTCAAATTGAGTTCAGTATAACAATCATTTTATAATGACTTATGATATTCCAAACCTGATCACCTGATAATTCATGTGTCTGTATGAGTCTATCATGATGATGTCACTAGTTGTCTGTTTGGTATAATTAATGTGAGACTTTCACTTGTGGATTTACTCCAGCCAGATATTATGATATTTATTTTTAATTCAGTTTTTCCCATAATCTTACAACTAGTGCTCACTCTGCTCAGAGGAGAGAGGCTGTCAGTGTGACTGTTTAGTAGCAGGGAGGTCTGGGCAGGGTTTACACTGACACTCTTTAACCTCAGCATTAAACGGCAGGAGGTGTTCACCCTCTCACTTTGTTTGCTGCTGCTGTTATGTGCTTGACTCTGACTGCTTTGCTTACTAAATAATTGAACTACAGTACAACTCCTCTTGTTATAGTCACTGACTGGAGACCAGCAGGGTGATTTTGACAGCAGTCGCTCCAAGAGTGAACATCTGGAAGTGTAGCTGATAGCCCAAGCCAGATTTATTTACTTGCCTCACCACATCAATGGCGTCACATTAATTTCTGCCTAATTGTTCATCACTGAAAGCTTAATATTGTTAGGATCAGAGTCAAGAACACACCTGCTCACTTTCAGTATCATCCATGTCTCTATTATTATTAGTCCCAGTGTGCATCATATCATTATTAATATTATTATTTGCATGGAATAACCTGGCTACTCATATGGGGTTTGAAAGGCGGAAAAACAGCAGGTTATGCCGGAGTCAGCCCCCAGCAGTGTTCCTCTGCAGTCTGTCTGGAGTCTCTGCTCAGTATCAGCTGTTTAGTTGTGCAGTGTGTGTGTGTGTGTGTTTTTTACAAGTCAGCCTTAAATGCTGTCCAGCACAACATCTTTCTGTTAAAGTGTAACCTATAAGTGAATTCAGAAAGGATGGAAGGTTCTAGGCTCTGAAACATGAACCTTCCTCTGTGCCACTGTGCTACAGGCCAGAGACATGCAAACAGTATAAGGTTAATGGGTGAAATAGGTGACATAGGTGTGAATGCACGCATGAGTGGTTGTTTATCTCTGTGATGGACTGGCGACCTGTCTGGGGTGTGTGTTTGTCCTTGTCCTCTGTCAGCTGGGATTGGCTGCACCCTGGCTGCAAAAGCCTAGGGATAAGTGGTATAGCTCATGAATGGATAGATGGATGAGTTCAAAAGCCCTATAAGAAAACCTGAATGAAGGCTTTGTGAAGGCAATTATTATGCTAGAACTGCTGCATTGGATTGCATTAGATTGAAAGGTGTACCTAATAAAGTGGAAGTAGTGTATATTATGTATGGTGGACGGGTGGTTATCCGCGTACTTCTGTTGCTGCCTGTTTGTTTGTTTAACCAGTAGGTCTTTTGGAAAGCTCATTTCGTTTTGATTCAAAAAAGCACAGAAGCACCATCTGTCTTTTCATCTCCCGCTCCCGGAGTGACTAAATGAAAGCTTATTGCAATTTCTTTTTACAAGCATCGTACAATTATAATAGACATGCTTATATTATTGCAGCACATTTTGCCAAACGATAGTACAGCACTGTATCATATTGCAAACAGGACAGAATCAAATCATATCCATACAAGTGGCTCATAAGCGGAGTTTGCGGGGAGAGGGTTGGGGTCTGTTTTGTGCTCCTACTCTGGGCATTTGAACTGCGCAATGTACTTCCGAGACCCAGCCCACTGAACTCAAAGCAACCAATTAACAGCCGATAACTGTCTGCAAACCTGTCATTCAACGTAACCACGCCCCCATTTATGCCCCCCACAGTGTTCACCAAGGTGGAAACTATCGGTAGAAACCAAAAAAATAAAATGTTCCAGGCTGTAAATATGCTTTTTTAAGCTGTA
The DNA here is from genome assembly GCA_030347415.2 of Decapterus maruadsi. Classification (NCBI taxonomy): domain Eukaryota; kingdom Metazoa; phylum Chordata; class Actinopteri; order Carangiformes; family Carangidae; genus Decapterus; species Decapterus maruadsi. The sequence continues at coordinate 8,695,762 of CM064897.1, forward strand.
AAGTCGGCTATTTTAACATGGGGGTGAATGGAGAGTTGCTCACTTCTGGTCCCAGCCCCCAGAGGCCGTTGGAGAACTGCAGCTTTTTGAACGCGGACGTGGTCTTCACTTGTAACCACAACTCCCCCTTTGTCCGTAACCCGTAATCTCTTGTGTATGACTGATAAGACTACATAAATATACCACTCCTGCTCCCTGAATTGATTTCTCATCTTTGTTGTAAACAAATGCACATGGAGGAGAGGAGGAGAGGAAGAAGAGGAGGAAGAGGGTTAGCAACACAGAGGAGAAGAGACCAGACTTGCAGATATGCTAAATGATGCAATTAAATAAAAGTCGTAGTTTGGTCAACATTATGTCTCAAATGTATTATTTCACTCGTAAGCCGTGTAATAAGCGGGATAATGTAGAATGAGCTGCTTACATGTTTAAAGATGTATGCATTGCATCATTTGCTTATCAAGATACGAGTGAAATCACTACACAAGATCATGTCAGTCTTGCATACTTTCCACTAAACTCACATGGCAACGATGACAGCAGCAAAGCAAGCCTGGAGCCAGACTTCACTTACATGTATGGGCTTTATGTTATGTCTCACAAATCATTTACACAGCTCTTTATTAACCATGTGTTGCAGACTCCATGGACGCTTCCACAGCCTCTACGCCTCTATAGCTGTTTTAAAATGACTCAATGCAGGTTCCCCCCTTTGTGAATTGATCTGATTATCCGGTTCCATAAAGAGCTTGTTCCCATCTCGTTAGAGAGACATTACATATAAATGCTCATTGTTCAGACAGGCTACACCGGCTCTTTCTAGACCAGAGAAAATGCAGTGGCGTAACAAGATACATATAAGAGTGGGTGTTGTGATGAAATGGGAAAACAGCATTGGATAATAGAGGAATTATCCTTTCTCAGACCAAGAAAGTGGGTGGTAGGGCTGAGACAGGGCAAGGACGGGGATGAGCTAGCATGAGAAAAACCAGACATAGTTCAAACATGAAAACACTGAGATTAAAGCAGAAAGCATAGCAAGCAAACATACATAATGAAAGAAACACTTAAAAACACACAATAAAAGAAAAGGGCCAGCCAAAGAGTAACAGAATAAAAAGAAGATGGTGTTTAAAAAAGAGGCAAAATGAATTAGAATGAGAGTAGAGAGGAAAAACTGTTCATGAGCCAGCCAGTGGTAGAAAATGAGAAGGAGAGGGAGCGGCTTGCAGCCACTAATCCCAACAGAAAAACATTCTGATTAGACTTATCCTTTCCTCTGAGGATTAGAAGCTTTGATAAAAACCTTCAACCCAAACCAAAATCAATTTAGTCAGGGTGTAACATTCCCAAGCACTATTTTCCTTTTTTCACCCCTGTAGACAAACAGCTATGAGTGAATCCCTGTGAAATGACTGACTCTTCATTTTTCTTACATTAGCCACTTCTTACTATCAAAAAATTGTCTGACTGAGCTTGATTGGCACATCCAAACACCATAGCAATGTAAATTTAGAGTGATCCTGTGGTCGTGGATGTATGATTACAGTATGTACTGTATACAGTATATATATGTGTTAAATTGTAATCAAATCAAACAGCATTACTCTTTTGTGGTAAGATGTTTAAAATCCCCAAGGTGCCAAAGGATATTCTCATGAAAAGCTGGAGAGCCCTCAAGTGTAGCGAGAGAAAGAAGACTGTAATCAAAATCAAAGCAATCTTGCTAAACACGCCACCCCCTCCCTATAAGTTGTCAGGATATAATCATACAAAAGGTCAGGCTTAATTGAGTTCTTGCTGTGAAGCAATTTGGATTACTACATTCTGTAGTAGTTGTTGTTTTTGGCTGCAATATGTTTCTTTTATACCCCTCAAAACCCCTGCATTAGCTGTGACAGCAGGCCAATGTATAATTTATAAAATGTATCATTTTTCTTTTCTTTTTTTACTCTTACACAGGGCAACAAAGTGTTGCAGTGGTCAACTGCTGGTTTAGGGCGTATTATCTGTACTACAACTGTTATCATTACTGCTTGTCAATCTGGTACTAATATTGCACTCTTATTGGTGTTTTTATCGTTTTGTTGTGGAAAATAGTATAGAACATAATGAACTTGCTTCTTTAACATGTATCCAATTAATATTCTCGAGTACATCAACAACATTGTTCGGAGCAAGTCTGTGTCAACAAGGAGGGACGACAGATGAGCTATGAGCTGTAGGTCCATAACTGTACGTTTCTCCATCTGGTTCTGGACAAATTACTTATGTTTCCTTTCGTTTAGGAAAAAGACTTAAATGTTTTTGTCAATGTAAGGGTTACATAATCAATACTGTTTTTAAAATGTGGCCACAGGCCTGTTTAACACCAGATTTCAGTGCCCACCCTAAACTCTTGAGTGTGGCTTTTGGATTCATAGACTAGCCTGAACAGTTTGGAGGTAAGGTTATGAGAATACATAAGGGTAAGTGATCTGGATAATTAACAGATGGAAAGTTTCTAAAAGCTATGCAAGGAAAGCATGCTTGCACCAGGTTAGGAGAGTGCATGAAGCTCAGAATATTTTTTGTGCGTGCTACAGGATTTATAAATAATTATTTCAGAGCTGATTTTTCAGATTTGATCTCATCCACTTCCTGTAAACGATCCAAAGCTGACCTTGAGTAAAAGTTTGGCTTTTTCCCTGCAGTGAGAAACACCCTAAGGCAATCTACCTTGACTGCCACTATAGAACCGCACTAGTGTGTGTGTGTGTGTTTGCGCTCCTTTCACAACAAATCAGCAGAGAAAAACTCATTTTTTTCCCACCGTGGCACAGTCTGGGAGTTTGAGTGTAGTCTTAACCGTGCTTGGCAAGCAGAACACACAGTGTAGCACAAGTCCTGAGAGACCTGGCAGCTAAAGCTAATCACTGCAAAGACATGACACACACCCACACATCTGCACGCACCCCCACCACACACACACACACACACAAATGTACACTCTCCTCCATGGGCACCACGCATACACGCACTCAGGCTGTTACACACTATTAGCAGAGGAGGATGCAGAAGAGCGAGGGAACATACTTCCAGTTAAAACTGGATTAAGAGTGTCATCTAATATAGAACAAGCGAGAGAGGCTTCCCCTGAATCTTTGTGGTAAAGGGACAGCGGCGTTGAAAAATGAGCTGCACGCCTTTTGGTTATGGAGACAATTCAAATTCATCATGGATGGGAGAGCAAGGGGGCAGGAAGGGAGGAGAATGGAGAGAAGCCTCTAGATGATCCTCCGTTTGAGCGCCCATACGATCATGATCAGCGCCTACGCCTCGATACAAGCGGACAGTCTAAAAATATGAGAACAGATGATGCATAGGGCCACTCTGTCCCTGCTCCTCTTCTGACTATCTCACTGACTTGTTTCCTCATGTGCCTCCTAACTCTCCGCTGTCCCTGTTTCCCTATTTCGTTTCCTCCCTTAACACTGACTATGCGTTTGTGAATTTGCAGTGCAAGCATTCTCGGCTCGCCCATTCCCTTCTCATATTGTATATTCTCCATCTGTTCACATGGGCCCATTTGATGCAGCCTGTCCCCGGGGTGGGCAGAACCTCAGGGGCAGCTGGGGGCGTTAATGCCCACTGGCATACCCATTATACTGCCCAAGGCGTGCCTGTGGTAGAGAATGGCCAAGTATCCTTCACAATGAAGGATACTTGGCCATATAATTGACTGCCTGCATCAGATAAGGAGCAATAACATCGTTGGTAAAGTGGTTTGGAGACATTGACGACCACAAGTAAATCAGAAAGTTGTGAGTGGTCAGTGTGAGAAAACTTCTCTGTGGTAGGGTTGGGGATCTTATTCTGTGGTATTTTTTATTGAATTGATTGAAATCCTCTCCACACCCCGATTGCAACCAAGTATTCAATGCTTTTTCACAAAAATGAAAAAAAGTCAGTCAACTGTGGAAAAACAAGCCTGGAAAAACATCATCATCATCGCGTTCAAGACGATTGGATTGTGATGTATGAATCAAACTGCTGTCTCTGTCCCTCCCTCCCTCCTCTTTGCGTACCGCTCTTCCTGCACAAATCGCGTTGTCTTCAACAAGTTCGCCACGGAAAAGACATCCACACTGAAGTCTGGTAGGTGGCAAACATACAGTAGCTCTAAGCTTGAGGCTGGGTGTTTTATTATGGTGTCAGGTGTTTTCTATCATGTGAATGAGCCACGAGAAAAATCTGTCGGAAAATTAGCAATGCTGTGCAGTGTTGCGTCGCAAAGTATCGCCTTCAAACTTCAAATTTCAGCCATTTCTGTACACCTTTAAGAAGAGACATACATCACAATCAGTCTTGGCTTCACCCAAATGCAAACACATATTAAAAGATACAAAATAGTTTTTTTTAATGTTATATGTATTCACCCTCATGTACGCAATTATTGCAATTATGTGTCTGGACAAACACAGTTGGTATTTTTCAGGGTTTTGAGCTTAAATTTTAAATCAAATACTGGATACCAAATGAAAGACTACGTCTCTGCTTTAATTTAAATAGGTTTACATCAATATAGAAAGAGCTGTGTAAGAGATACAGCCACTTTCACACCTTCTGCTACTGCTAATGATTTTAAAAGTAACAGGACATCAGGCTACTGCGTGTTATGTGGGCAGCTGTGTTATTTCACAAGAGAGCTCATGTGTGGATCACAGTTGATTAAGAGATGCGGTTTGAGGTGGAGGTGTCTGTCAGTGTGAAGGGTAAGGAGGTGGCTATGCTGGTGAAGATGATAATAATAAGGCTCAGAAGAAAAATTGCAGATCTGATAAATACAAGAGTTAAAATAAACGGCTGAGTACTTTCCAAACCAGTAGGTGAGCAGAGGAAAAGTAGGAAATGGTAAATGGCCTGGTTGACTGAGGAGCAAAAGTCCGAGGGATGAGTGGAGTAATTGTGAAAAAAAAAAACTCATTATGGCTTCAAAGAAAGTCAAGTGGTGTACATGTTTCTGTGTCAGAGGGTTCACCACAAGATGCAAAAGACTGGTTAGAGTCACAAACAGAGAGGACAGGTTAACACAAAAACACTGTAAGTTCTTTGACTGATTAAATCAACCTCAACCAAATCAAAATGATGGAAGGGGAAAGTTTGGAGAGAGAAAAAGGAAAAGCTGAAGACCCAGGGCCACCACATCATCGTCAAACATGGTGCTGACTCTGTTATGGCTCAGGCATATGGAAGTGGCACACCAGCATTTATTGATGATTTCACTGATGGCTGGGAGAACAGGATGGATGGCAGTGGTTCACTGCATGCTCAAATGAAGCCAGATGGAGCAAAACCCAGCGGACAACATGTCATCACTCGGCAGGACAAAGACCCTAAACAGCAGCTGAAGAGCGTTTTGGGATAAAGAGGTGGAATATCCTTTACTGGCAAAGTCAGTCACCTGATTAAAGTGGGATCTGAGAAACACTGACAACAAGCAGGGGCTGAAGGTGGCTGCAGTGGAGGACTAGGAGAGCTTCAGCAGGGAAGATACTACATCTCTGCTGGGAGGGTTTTCCACCATTATATTAAATATGATTATTTATTTTGGCCTCATATGTCTGTTGTGGTGACTTGTGAATGACTTCTGGCACTACAGGTATGTGTGAAAATTGCTGTATCTCCCACACAGTTTTCTCTCTATATTGATGTAAACCCACTCAAATTAAAGCTGAAACTTGGCATTTTAATGTATCCACTTTTTATTTTATTTTAAATTGAATATGCTGCAGCACAGAGCCTGAAGGACAAAAACTCTGCAAGTGCTCACAGTCTGGACTGCATATTACTTTTGACTGTGGTTGGAAATATGTATTAATCACGAAACTTGAACGTTTTTGGGGCAGTGGTGGGTGACAACTGACAGAAAATGTATATTATGAGCCTCATGGTATCATTCAGTCAGGGGAAAAATAGGCCCACTAGACTTTAACGCAGCTCATATTGTTGGCGAAGACGACAGATGAAACAGGTACAGGTGAGAAAAAATACTCCATTTTCATATGCAGCGTTTGAGGTTCAAAAGGTGGAAGATTAATTGTGCAACATAGAATTGGACCTGAGAGGTTACGGCGGTGGTGAAGCGTATGAAGTGAAAGCACATGAGTGCGTGAGCACAGTGCTGTCAACCTGTTAAGAGGTAGTAGTGTCTGCGTGTATGTGTGTGTGTGTGTGCGTGCGTGTGCATGTGCGTGTAGGTACATGCTGTAAAGAGATGTTAAGGAGCTTGTTCCATCATGCTGATGAGCTCTGTAATGCAATGTAGTTGCGATTCCCCGACAGAAGTGAGGACGCTTTCCAGAGCGTCATCTCCATTATCTGTGTATACATTAACCTTGGGTGCGGCAGCAGGCAAGGGAAATATTCTACCACACGCACACACTCACACACATACTGTATGCATGAATATACACAACAAACATTCATGCGTGACTTCACATTGAGATATTTACTTATGTAAATTGAATTTTACTTTACTTTGTTTTACTGTGTACAGTGTGCACACTGTGCAACAGTCTCGTCAGTCATCATGTACCGTATAAAAGAGGACAAAGATAGTAAAGGTACAGTAGGCTATATTTAATCAGCACTGTATGTCAATCATGTGAAACTGAGATACTTGGCATCTACAGTAAGTCAAACCACTGTTTAGATTTTTTTAAAAATCAGAGTAATTTCTGCATATGTGATTTGATTAATTCTGCACAATGTGCAAAAACACACTGCGTGGGTCAAGCTGAGAGCTGAACAATATGGAAGGTGCACAGAGGAGGGGTTTATGTTGCTCTTGTGTTTCTGACTGCGGAGAGCTGAACATTTCATATCAGTTGTATTCCTTTAGTGTCGCACAGTGACAATGTCAGTCTGCAGCGGCAGAGACATTTAAGTCTCTGAAGCCGAGTGTCCCTGTTAACGGATGGAATGATATTGCTTGCAATACCCAGACTATGTCCAGATTTATGTCGGTGTAGCTGGTATCAAACAGCTCGTTCAGGATTGGATTTTGAGAAAGGATCTATTTAAAGGTCCCCTGCGGAGTTGTTGTCCACCATGGAGCAATGTTTTTATGAGTGGGTTTCCATTTTGTTTTCATCGTTCTCATGGACGAGGATGTGCATTCAGACAGGAATACACATCCCTGCCTTCACATTCAAGCTATTCCACTGTTCCAAAATTGTTATGCAGAGACACATAGCAACGCGCCCACTAAGGATATGAAAAAAACACTCCAAGCTATCTAATATGGCTAAAAATCAGACTAACTAAACACCTACAGTACAGTAGGCTACAAGAACCTTGTTTCTTCCCACTTCCAATAGTAAAAGTGATGTGTGATGCACAACACACTTGTGGTTTGCTCAGTACAGACACGTGTGGTCAGAGGTGAGGCAGACTCAAATGCACCCCGGAGAGGGGAAACAATGCTTTCTAGGCTGTTGCCGTGTAATGCATCTTTTTGTATGCACTGTGTGGCTTTGAAGAGACAGATGTAACCATATCTAAATCCCATCCTCATCTTTGATCATTCAGGGGAGACAGCAGGGTGGCAGCGTAGCGTGCTGCTGCCGTTTAAGCTAAAGAAGTGGAAGCTGCAGCGTCCCTCAGAGAGAAATATTGCATAATGAACCGATCCCTCAGTCAAGATCCTCTATTGTCAAGGACATACACTGCAAGATTAGTAATACTTCCGCTCTGATGTGTGGGTCTGTATGTGTATTTCTGTGTGTGTACCACAGAGCAGAAGAATACAGCACAATTCAAGGTTCACCATGGTTAATGTCATATTGATCAAGACGCATTCAGTGTGGGATGCAGCTTTGTGAAGGTCTCCACATGCAGGTAAACATCCCTTTTTTGAAACACAGAGCAAACGCAACAAATGAGCCACAGTTAGATCTTTAGTGAGTGTGTCTAAGTGGTTGTGAATTGCTGTCCAATCAGATAAGGTGTGCTTCAACTTGCCATAGAGAGTATGCGGTTTGATGTCGACGTAATCCAATGCAAACGAGGACAGATTGTGACCACAGCAAGGGGGGATACTATTGCAATTAGGTCCCCTGGGAAACACACACACTCTGTAAAAATATTTTGTGCAAACACAAAAACAAACATTCAAGAATATAGGATAAAACAAATTGAGCCTGGGAAACACATGCGTTTGGTAAAAAAAAAAAAAAAAGGGTCCACATGCTGGTGACACACAATAAATAAATGTTTCTTCTCTCAACAGCTGTAACTGGTTTCCTGTGATGGAGAGTTGACAAAGGGGTAAAGAAGGGTTTATATCTGAACTGTAAACAACCTTTTCTTTCTTTCTTCTGTGTGAGGGTGGGTGGCTGGTTGAGGGTGGGGGGCAAAAGAAAACAGTACATGCACTTCTCTGCACCATTAAAAATACACATAGAGGATCATGTGTTTGTGCTTATAGCGTAAGATCCAGCCGATCTAGCTGCTAAACAACCTCCACTTTAGTGCTAAATAAAAGGAATGTGGGCTTCCCTCACTTAAAGTTCCCCTTTCAAGCTTCCTATGCTATAAAATCTGAATCAGACCATGTGCACAGATAAAAAATAACACTTTTCTTTAGCTGTTTCGTAATATACTGGCCATCAGAAGCTGTGTTTGACATTTAAATAAATACCACTCTGATTATTATGGCAAATGAATAACATATGTGACAGATGCTTTTATCCAAACTGTTTTACATTTCAATGGTTGCATAGATTTGTAGAAATAGAAGTATAATTGGTGCTAACTGAAGTGTGGAAAGGCTCCACAAACTTAGAATTGACCATCTTAGATGTTGGTTTTCATTACCAGAACATTTGAAACTTAACATACTGAATTCTAATGTTTTCAGCAGACTTGAAAATGGAAAGCCTTATTGTTAGAAAAAGGACATGGTCTCATCATACATGACAAAATACAGGCTAAAACCCAGTATCCATATTTTGGTGAGCTGATGCATGGAAATAAAGATTTACATAAGTATCCAATCAAAATTTCATGAACATTTTCCAGATCATGATAGAGACATGTTTGGATGTGCACCATGGAGAACTACTCTAATGTCTGTTGGGTTTACAGTACTAGTGCAGGTGTTTGTGTTCTCCTGTCTTCATTGTAATTCTGACAACAATTACCTCTCACAGCTGCAGACAGCAGCAATAAATAGAACTTCATGGATTTCAGCTTGAAATGTAATGGCCATGAGTTGGTGAAATGCTAACCCTGTCACCTTTCCGACCTTGACGGTTACATAGTTTACCAACCTCAAGCTAGAAAGTATTTATTTTCTTCCCCCAGGAGAAAGAAAAGCAGTGACTCTGTTCCCATGTAGCCATTACCAATCCAGGCTGCAGTGCCAAGGTAAAAGAGAAGGCAATGATACGGAATTTATCCAAAGCAGGAGGAGCTGGGTTTTCAATCTCCATGGATAATGTGATGTGGCATGGCCAGAGCTGAGAGCCAATGCTTTTGTAGGAAATGCTCCATTGTAAGGAGAAAATATAGGAGAGACAATAAAGCCGTTTACATCTTTTTCCAGGTGGTTTCTTGTGGTAGAGGTACGTGACAACATGGAATACACCACATAGAACTCACATGAGTACACTCCATGTATCCACTGGTGACTAATAGAAATCAAACGTTCAGTCGTTCTGCCGTGACTATGCTGTACTTGGATGCACGTACAGTATATGGACGTGCAGTAGGGCAGGCCGTGAAACAACGCTACAGCTTCATTTGTGATTTGCTATGGATCTGTCATCCTCTGGCTCTTTCCTCTTTAATTACTGTAACTAGAGTCGATGGGCAGATGATCTGTAAATCTTCAGTGTGTGTAGCAACAGGTGTTGACAGCACAAGCCTGCCTAAGGCATGGCACACTAAAACAGGAAGGACTCAGGAGAAGGGAAAAGTAAAAAAGGATTGAAAAAGACAGACAGACAGATAGATAGCTTCCTCTCTGCAACATGGACTCACTCTGGCCAAAGTGGAATTAACATTATCAGAATGCGCTCAGAGATGACATCATCCAGGTCAGAGGTTAGTAGGTCAACCTACAGACCCCGGATGTTGATAACAGAAAACCCCAGACTCAGAGGGGACTAGCACTAGCGTATCATAACAAAATATTGGTGAAATTAACAAGTTTTGTGGCAGATAATGTGTTATTATGCACATTCTGGTGCCCGATAGACTCGGCTAGATCTAATTTTGTCGGAACGTAATGACACCAAAGTTATCTGGGTGAGTAAATTATTGTATTTTATGCTAGAAATAAGGTCCAGATTGTAAAAAACGGCAATTCTCCTTTAAGCTATGCTTGTATACAGGCAGACACGAGGCAAGGTGGGCAAGGTGTCTTGGACGACCCGCTCTTCCTCCTGAGCCTCTGCCGCAAGATACAATTCTTCATAACATATACAGTATGAACAGGTTAGTACAAGACATTGCATTATTATATACATACATCAAAAATGATAACTTTTTGTTTTGTTTGCATGCATTCATAATTTATACTTGGAGCTTCACCTGAAATTATATAGCACAGTCACTCTAAAAATGCAAAGTATTGTAGTGAAATACAGTACTACAGGGGTGAAAGATTGGCCACGGTTTTAAAATTAGAAAAGTTTTAAGCTAAATCCTATAAAGGTATACAATACAGTATACATGTGCATGGGAATATTTGTCTCTCTCCAAGTCAGAGAGGTCTCCTGTGTGTCATCTCTGTACAATAAGGTCTCGTTGTGTGTGTCCTTGTCTTCCAGCTGCTTCCCACTGCCCCTTCAGCATGAATACCAGTACATACATTCTTAAGCTCTCATCAAGCTCACACCAACACAAAATCTGATCTTAATTATTCTCCGCTGTCGTTTCAAATTGACATGTTCCATTGTTAGCGATGCCTATTTTTGGACTGCTCAGTACTATAGCAATTTTAAATAATGAAAAGCTATGTAGAATAGAAAGCCCAGAGCTCATTGTGTAACGTCTGCCAGTCTGGGCTGACTAACCAAATCAGTCACTGGTGTGATAGATTTGTTTACCAAACCTTGTGACAAGGGAAACATTATGTAAGTGCTTGAGACTTGTGTTGTCTGTGTGTGTCTGTCTCCATGTATGAGGCTTCATGACTGACATGTAAGAGATAACAATGTGCTCCACCGAACGGCCATAGAAGAGGCAGAGAGCGCCACCAAGAAATACATATGGTATTTTCCAGCATTTGACATACTATTGTGATGATATTTTGACCACTTTTCAAAGAAACTAGTTCCATGTGGGCCAAGCTATCAGCTATCTATATTATATTAGTCAGCCTATACTGTTTCAATGTATAAAGGTAGATTAATAAAGCATTTGCACCACCCACACTGTCGGCCAATCAGATACTGCTGATGCATATAGCCATTGCAAGTCTAATGTGTGTCTCTTATGAATAGGTTATTAATCACCCTAATGCTTCAAATGCAAATAATAAATTCTGGCCACCAACAATCATAACAGAATGTATCAATGCACAATTAGAGATGGAGCCTAATTCCTTCTATGTCACTTTGGCAAGCAACACAACTAGCCTGGCAAAGGACTTAATCTGTGTTCATGTTTAGTGCAGTCAGTGAACAATGGTTCTACACTGGATGCTCTATAGTGCTGTTGTATGCTGCCATTGTGTTTACGGTTTTTTTCGGATGTGGCTTTCACAGAACCTATTGCAAACAATGCAGCACGGGAAGTAGGACACAGCAAAAATGAAAGATTGATTAACTTTCATAGATCATTGTTACAAACTGATGACAGGATATGTTCCCCAGAGAACTACGGTTTGTTTGCCTTCATTTACTGTAGGAGGTGTAGGGGGAAAGAGTGTACGTGGACCGAGGAAGAATCTCACCATAAGGGCTCTAATTTGACAGCACCATCACAACAACCAGCCCAAAATCCACTGTTGTGTGCACACAGGCAATGATCCAAGCACACTTGCTACTTTTGTTCACATACACAAGGAGCACATTCATGTGGTACAAAAGAGTGAGGTGAAGTGGAACATGTGGTAATGGATCATTACCTTGTACTGTGGGTCCTTTAAACTTGTTAAATACTTGAGGCAGTTTCCGTTTCCTTGCCCATGATAAGCTCACCAAAAGGAGCAGAGAAGCCACACTGGTTCTTTCTTTTATAAGGAGCAGGTACTGTATTATATGGAGAGATTGTGTTGTTTTGTGCGTGTGTGTGTTTTTGTTTGTTCTCATTTTACAGAGAAAACTCTCTATGTCTCTGTATGCAATACTGAAAAATAGGATTGATTGCAAATGTGACTTTTAAAATACAATGCTGTGTAATTTAACTAATCAGTGATTCATTTCCGCTGTCCTACCACTCTCATTTTCCTTTACAGTGCATCAGTGAGGCTGTAAGCTGTCTATAATACAAGAAAAGTGTCTCCTTGAAACCAAAAAACGATTAAAAAAAAGGAAAGTCTCAGATAGCTACAGGGACATAAAATCCAGCTGAAAATCTGTTTAACTCTAACTCTATCTATCCTAACTTATGAAAAAGAAGGAAATTTGTCTACATACTATATTTCAGTGGATATTACTAAAACTGAAAATGACAAGCCCTAAATATACAGCACTGTATTTTGTCTTATTATTCATTTCTTTTTTGTTCCCCTGACAGGCTCCTCTGTGCGATAGCAACTTTAAGCAAACTCAAAGTGATTTTTCTCTAACACTAATTAAATATTGTATCTTTCACAGTTCTTAAATTTTGCACTGTAAGAAACAAGAGGAAAGTGTTACCTACCCAATCAAAGTCTTTTATAAGGGAATAATTTGGATCTGCACAAAGCTTTAGACTTGTTTGCATTTCTGGCGCTCTGGTGTTCTGCAGTCCCTGTCAGCGTAATGGGCCACATAGGTAATAATGCAAACAGCATAGAAAGCTATTATGAAGTACATTGAATAATAGATGCTCGCTATAATGAGTACAGCAGACTGTTTAAAAACTAGCGCTGACTGGATGTAAAAAGCTATTCATTAAGAGTTCATGCCTGAAAGGAAATTAAATTCCTCATCAAAAACCTGTCAGAAAATAGCAGATTGCTTTCCTAAAGAGAGGGGTATCTTTGAGACTCACTGCTTTTTACTATGAACACAGGGCAGACTTGTTTCCAGTGGCTGTGCATGCTGCACAGTCATCCCTTTCTTTGGTTGTGATTAGTGCGCTAATACAGAAAATAAAGCATGTGCAATAAATAATTTCTTGCCTCAAAATACTTGACGTATTGTGACGCTGATTCTCAAACAACATCAGAGAGACACTGTGAGATATGAGCTGCTGCCTCACCCACAGCGAATGGGCTGAGTGGATGGCTCAATATGTGGTGTGCAAACTGGTGAAGTGGATGCGGAAGAGAATGTTCTTTTGCTGGAGGCACATTATGCTTTGTAGCTGTAAGCTGTGTATTTATGAGTTAGCATCTCGCAGAGTTCACAGAGAGGTCAGCGTTGTAGATGGCTAGTTACTTTGAGCCTTATGTTCACTCTGGTGTCAAAAAAAAAAGGTCTGTGCATTAGCTGTAGCATAACCTACTGGAAGCCTGAGGAAGGGAGAGAGGGAGCATGCAGGAATGCAAAGCACACAGATTGTAACAGAATAATCACAATCCCCTTCATTAGGTTTATGTTTCCTGATGCATAATTCATTGTTTGTCAAAAAGCTATGACCTAAACCAGGGAACCCACCCCTCGGACAAAACTGCTGTGGCGTTGTGTCCCCCTTGAACCCAAAGGTGCAATGTTCTATTGTTGACCTCTTTTGTCTGAATTTCCACTGTGTTTACAACACAGGCAAACATCTGTATATGAATACAGAGTGGAGACTGCCAGGAATATGAGAGCAATGCTGATGGGACATTCAGAGGCTTCACCATGGCATGGGAAAAAAAAGAGCTTGTACTAATGGATTTTGTCACTCCTATTATTAGTCTTTGTCCTACTTCTGTGTGAGGGGATAATCATGTTCATTGTTTTGGAACTACAGTTCACATATTGGGGCCTCTTAAGGAAGTAGAGTGCTTCAGTGGAGTTAGTTATTAAGCTGTGTGCTACAACTCTAGTCCCATCCATTTGCATACATTTGGTTTTATTTTTGGGAGATTGCACCATTAAATACCAGCATTTACAACTATAACTCTTAAGAAAACTGGAGAAGCACCGTCAGATATATGAAATGTAACAATTTGAAACACACACACAGTGATTGTCACTTGGAGAGCAGACATGGTGCTGCCCAGAGTGCTACTTCACTGCCAATTGGTGGCTACAGTGAGTTGCTACTGAATCTTAAAGGGGCTAACATGATTAGCATGCTAACTTCAGCAAAATGAAAGATGTGAACGAAACAAGAGTTGTTGGGGTGCCTGGAGACAACTTTTGATGCTGAACTTACAACGTTTCTTCTGGACTGCTATGTAAACAGCTGTTCATGTGAATGTTGGCCATGTAGCAATAACAAGTTACGAAAAACAGCTACTTTGAAGTAAAATAGCGGCGCAGCTCCTACTGCGGTGCCAACTGCTGTGTGTGTAGATAACCAGGTCAAACCAGTGGGCAAAACTACAGCAACTTAGTCCCTGTTGTTTTCCGGAACAGCTGCATGCACCTGTCCCTTTCACCTGACACAGTGTCCTCCCCCTCAGTCCTCCTGCGGCCCCCCAGGGGTGCTGTGCAACTCACTATTCGAAAATCTCTGACCTGAAGCAGACAGTTTCTAAGGTGAATTTGTGAAACACATTGCACAGAAACAAGTAAAGGAGAGAGAAATGCAGAGAAGAAAAGAGAAAAATATCACAGTTTTTGGTTGAGTAAAAAATAAATTCATGTTAAATAAGAAAAAAGAGAAAATCTTACATAAAATATGACTTCTTTGATAGTTTCACAGTTATACTCAAAGCACAGGGTTTAGTCTGTAACAATAATGCACAACAAGTTAATTCCATCCTTTGAAGCTGAACTGCGTCTTTTGTGATGAGGAACATAAAACCATAAGTCTTTCTAGTCATACCTCAACTTAATCTTATTATTATTGGTAGTAGAACATTCCCATTATATCAGGATCAAAAGATGAAGCAAGAACCTTTAATCGCTCAGTAATTAATGTGTGGATTTCAAATGATTACTCATGTGTGATGCCGACAAGCATAGAGCATCACAGACCAAGTGTGAATACTTTATATCCATTTCATTTTCGGTGGCAGACAGCTCATCTGAGCCCACATTAATTTCTTGCTTAAATTAAGGAAATACTTGGAGCCTTAGTTGCCTAATGAATTATGGTTCAATTTTCCATCCACCTCCTCCTCCCAGTACCGCTGAATGAGCCAAATCTCACCAGTTTCCAGTTACCATAATGGAATTCAAGCCATTAGCACCTTTCCCCTCAATGTCGGCCCGACAATTGTTCCTCGAGTGATCCTACCATTAGAACAAGTGTTTTGGGTTGGAGCTGCTCTTTGAACTGTCATATCTGGGACCTGCTTCAGTGAAATATATTGGTGTTTTCTTTTTTCTTTTTTTAAACATGCCCACTACCATCCCTTATTAATTGACTCCTTTGTCCTGTCTCCCAGTCTGAGCCTCTTTGCTCGCCTGCTCTTCTGTTTTGTTCTGCCATCTGTACACATTGAAAATCAATCACCTCCCAGCCTCACCCCCTCACCCACCACCCTCTCCAGCCCACATCCATCATTTTCTATTTGGTTCTCCTCTTTGTTCTGTCCCTACAGTTGTTAAATAAAAGAGGGACATGTGTACATAGTATGGACAGGGGATCCAGCAATGTGGACATGAAATGACAGCAGCTCTGCTTTGTGTCTTATTATCGCCTCTGGCTGTTCCACTGGAGAAACCTGCACTAAACAACTGCCTCTGAAATCCTGGCTTTACCTATCACTGGCTTGGATTATGACAGTAAGTGTCAGACCGCATCACACGGACACACGTGCAACGTTGCACACGTGTCCATCTGCTCACTTTTAACTGACAGCAGTTATACAGGGACTTTTGCACTCGTTTCCAAAATCCCCTCTCTGTGAATGTTGTTCCATCACAGTGCTGACGTGGAGAGAGCAGGCAGGGTAGGTCCGTCGGGGTAGTAGGCCAGCCAGCTCACTAATATGGTTCTTATCTATGGCGGTTTCTCTCAGGGATAAAATGGGAGAGTAAACCCACTGGAACTCACTTTAGTCTCCTTTTGAAGCTGCCTCTAATCTATGCTGCATCAATTCATGGTGAGTTCATGGTTTTTTTTTTTAAAAGTTGGATACTAATATTATCTCAGAGGTTTGACCTTTAATGGGCAAAAAGGGTAATTCTCCTGCTGTCAGACTGGAGGAAGCTCTGACTCAAGACTGGGAACATCTGGAAGGCAACCAGAAAAGTTGTAAAAACCTTAAAGGGACAGTATGGGACTTTACCGGCTTTTTATTGACAAAAATCAAATATCGCTTTCATAAATACATATTTCAATGAAGTGGAATCACACCCGCATACAAACGAGCGCTTCCTCGTACCTTAGATTGAGTTGTTACAAGTCGTTACAAACATACAGGGGGGGGGTTCACCGAACCTTCTCTGCCATGTTGAATCGCCAACTGGATGTTATTTTACTCGACGAGAGAAAGACGGTAAAACGTGTTACCATGACAACATATTGTCACGCCGGTAGTATTTTGCCTCGTGCTGGCGGACCGTTTCTTTACATAGAGGCTTGTTTATCCTGTTACATGCAGCGTCGGTTGTTTTTCTGACTTCTGCCCGTGTTTACGTAAACGCAACAGCAAGAATACGTGCCGACATGCAACCGCACCGCTAGATGGGGGTAAATCTCACATACTGGGGCTTTAACTTTGATGTTGAAATTTAGACTCATGCCATGTCTTGTTTTGTATATTTGGGCTTAAATTGTTTTTCTTTTTAATCAGCAAAAAAAGAGGCCAATCAGCCCAGATGGCAAATCTGATCGTTAAAAAAAATAGCATTAATTAGCTATTTTATAGTCATAGTGTCCTGGGTTACTACATTTTTGAACAATACCTTACACCTGGCAGGAACAAAAACACAACAGAATGTAGAAAGTAATTAAAGGTGAAAAAGCTGAAAGAGCATTAAAGTTTTAATCAAATGAAAATTAAGAACTTGTAAAAATAAATGACCTACAAGTTTATCATCTGATCTAATGAACGCACACAAAAGCAACACACCACCACAGCTGCAAGAACATGTTGTGTTTAAAGCACCAAGGCCTATTTAAATTCCAGCTCAACCACCTTAAGCTCCACCCATACAGCACAGGCTGGGTTAAATCTGGCAAGCTAGAAGTTTGTGCTATCATTATTCTTCACATGACTTACCTGTGGCTGCCCCATTGTTACGCCTTTCAATCAAAGTCTAAGACTCCTCTTATAGGTCTGGGTTACTTATGCACTCCATTCACATAATAGTATTGATCCAGACTTATAAGGCATCATCTGACGCTCCATCCATCTAACTATACCCTGCTGGGTTTTAATATGTGTTTTAGTCCTGTGACAACCATTGCAAACACACTTAACACTTGGTGTGAGAGCATGAGTAAAGAGTTAGGCTTGACAGAGCACTAATGGAATTCCCCCATGAGTCTTTAGAAGCCTTTCATATGTCTTAATGAGAAAACGCATAACGACTGCATAATGTGTGTGTGTCCGTTTGTGTGTGTGTCTGTGCGCGTGTGTGCAGTGCAAGTATGCCTTGTCTTCTAAATTTCTGTGTGTGTATGTGTGAAGACATGGATACTTGTTTCATGTGTGAGGCTAATGCTGCATTAGCGGCTAAGCCTCTTAGCCATTTCCAAGCTAGGCCCTCTCCTCACTCCGAGGTTAACGCTGTTGTTGAGACCCGTCACCACAATTATCCCCAATCTTGTCATTGCTGCCCTCCCACTGCTCCCCAAACCACCTCCCCTGACTCCCATCCTCCAAAATACTTGAGCTAAATTAGCTAGCATGCAGCCCACAGCACACTCTCCCTTTATTCATCATTCAGGGACCAGCTTACTATTATTGATCTTTACCATGTTAATTGAGGTAAGGGGTCCTTTTCTACCAATTCCTCTATTGATCTGAAATGCCATCAGTCAGAGGCTTAATTAAGCGGCTAAAAGAGGGAAATGCTACTGTATTGATCCCATGGCGTTATGGCATTTTTGTGTGTCAGTGTGTTGTGTGTTTATGTAGCTTCATATTCCTGAATGTCAGAATCTGACAATTGTCTCATATTTAACACAAACAATGTGGCTTAACTGAGGCACAAGGGCCTTTGAAGCGATATTTCAACATTTTTTTCAACATTAGCCTATTGCCATAATCCCTATAGTCTTAGGAGAAGGTCCATTACCTGTAATTGTGCAAGCTGTTTTTTAGATTGGCCAGACAGAGACGTGAGCTCTGTGTGGCACGTGACATTTCTGCCTTTCCCTGATCACTTAACTTATCAATACACAATCCAACAACTCCAAAACACTCTGGACAATGTATGACCTCCTCACTCACCCCATATGAAATAATAACGCAACATTATGAAACGAGTTGTTTTCGAGGCAAATGCAGCCGGAACTACATTCCAGACACGGCTGCCCGGCAGAGTGACTTCAAAAGCGCAAGTAGTTCTGAGTATTTGCTTCATAAATCGTAATGTTATAATTATTATTATTTCACATGGCGTGGTGAATGTGCAGGTCACAACTTGTCCATGAGAGTGTTTTGGAGTTGTTGGATTGTGTATTTGGTTTGATGAGGGAAACATGGAAATACACGTGCCTCCGTTGCATTAGCTGAGCAGCTTGCGTTTCTGCACCACCGATCTAAAAACAACTTGCACCGACAATTAAAGGTAATAAACCTACTCCTGAGACTACAGGGGTTATGACAATATGTGAATGTGTCAAAATGTTGAAATATCACTTTAACAGAGAGTAGTATGGTTGTCTCTAGCGGCTAATTAATGGTGTGTTGACTGAGCTGTAAATGAGTGGTTATTTTAAAGAGAACAAGAGAAGTCAATGGGAAAATTACTGTGACTAAGTAAGGACATGTTTGTGGACTTGGACAAGCAAACAAGCAACAACAAACCAGAGCTTTTGTGTGAATCCATCTGTAGATTTGTGGGAAGATCAATTATTTGCACAGGATCAATCCAACAGTTTTGGCACACACTGTTAAACATGCTACAATCCCTAAAACTATTGTCAATAACATGGCACACTGCACCACACTACCCCTCATTTTCTTCACTGTGCCTCTTAAAATTATTATTCATCAGATACAAATGTTTAAGCAGCTACATCATGACTTGTAGTCTTTTTTTTGTAGTGAGACTAGATCTAACGAGGGACATTTCAACTGGATTTAATTAAGATGCTGCCACTGGATCAGGGATATGTGTCAGATGGAGTCAAGCTGGAGGGTATATCAAATGAATTTGATTAATTCAGGTATTTATTTCTACATACTGTACCACGAAACATGTCGGGTGGTAAAAACTGAGCTACAATCATGTACAAATGTAAACTGGTATTGCAGGTCATGATAATCCTGTCAACTGCGACATGAATAGTTATATGTGCACCGCCACAGTAAAACTAAATAGAAGCGTATTGTTTCTCTCAAAGTTTCTACTTATTTGGACCATCCTTAGTCAAAAGTGATGCATTCATGTTTTTGTCTTGCTGTGTTTTATGGGGGGAAAGGATCAGATCAGGATTTCCATCTTGAATTGTGCCAGAGATTTTCAATTTTATTTTTTGGCTGTACTGTCACAGCAAAGATGGTACAAACAATCATATACAAACAGAATTATTCCTGTGGTGGTGCTGAAGAAAACAGAGAAGAAGACGTAGCTAAAAAGAGTGAGTGATTTGTGAGATACCAACAATACCTACGTACCCACAGAAGTGACAAAAACAGCCTGGAACAAATGTAACTTGCACAGCGTGGCTTCCACTTGGTTTGATTTGCCAGTGACACATTCCACTGTTTGCTCTCTCTGATGACTTTGCACAATGGTGAGTTGACAAAATATGGAAATATTGCAGGATCTTTATGGTAAGAATGACATGTGAGAACCAAATTAGTTGAGATTCTTTCAAAGTGTTCCCCGTGAGAGCTCAAAAGTCAACTTCTCGGATTTAGTAATGGCATAAAGTATTAAATCTCAATAAAAAAAGAAGTCTTGTTATGTCACTGACAGCTTGAACAGTGCCCCAGCTAAGCTCTCAATTAAAACATACGGTGACATTTTAATTTCAGTGGGACACGCACACACACACACACACACACACACACACACACACGGACTGAATTTGAAGCACTGCCATGGACTGAAGTCCACTCCCTGTGGATTCTAACTTCACCTGTTTACAATCCAAAACATGTTGTACAATAACACTGATGGGCAGCTGATGGTGATCGTGGTGCACTGTCTGTAACTGTGTGTATATGGAGTTTAGAGCTTTCTTTCATCTTCCCAGCTCCTCTGTGGTCTAGACCCTTCTCTATTGCATTGAGAAGTGTATTGAGATAACTTCTATTGTGATTTGGTGCTGTGTAAATAAAAATAGACTTGACCATGACAGAGGAGAAAATCTACCTGTCCTTTTATAAATCACACCCATCGACTGGGGAAGGTCAGTGCCGCACTTTGAGTGTTTTGTGCCTTTGTGCTTTTTTCTTTTCCTAGTAAGTATCCTTCTATCATGTTTTTAAGAACCAATGAGTAGGAAAGTCAATTCACAATCTTTTAAGTCACCAAAATGAGCTATCTAACCTTTGAGCTCCTGCTTATCTCTCTGTACACTCTTACAAATGCTGGGTGCAAAAGGAACCCAGATGTACAGTAGCTGAAAAGAAAATATTACGGGGTTATCACTATTGGGTTTTAAACATTTTATCCACAGTCGATAAGTGTTAATAAACTGATTAAATTATATCTCAAAAATGTACAACATAGTACAAAAATGTATAGAATTAATTTCATAAGCGCTTTTCTTTGGTAGCCTAAACTACAGAAAAAATGGCACACCTGAGATTTTTGCCCAGCAGCCTGAACCCGATAAGGTTCAGGTTATTAAAACAACTCAGCATTTCTTAGTGTGTTAGTTTTTCTAGCACCCTCCCTTTCCATGTTCTCTCGTTACCTGCAAGCATTTAACATCAAAGATTCATTATAAACGCAACGCTGCCATATGACCGCCATTCTGCTCCAAGCCAGCTGCCGCTGCGCTAAAAAATGTGATGTGACAACAGACATGTAATATGCATAGTGTGTAGTATAACGCCGCAATGGCAAGAATTTGTGAGTATGTTGCCAAATGTAGAATCTTTTTTGTTCTGCATGTTGGTCGTCTGTGTGTTTTACGTCTGTTAACATGAATAACTGAAGAAGCCCACCAGGCATATTCCCAGGATCAGAGGACTTGCAATATGTGACTGAAATATAACAAAATAGCTTCAGAGGAATCAAAAAGAACAACAATAGGGCATAAAAATGATGCAAAGTGACAATTAAAGGAAGTAAAATAACTATAAAGTGATATTAAATGATTTCAACAAAGCACCAATTAACCTCAAAGACGCACAAACAACTTCTGCAGGAAACGACTGCAAAGAGACAAAGAAGATAAAATTTTACGTATCTTTCAGTTTATGCATCTTGCTCCTATGTGTGTGTCGGTTAGGGCCCATTGGCTCATAATCCCTCTCCGTTTACATTGACTACTATACAAAAACCTTACTTACTGTAATACTGGGCCAGTTTCATATAGCCCACATTAACACAACAATAACTTCAAACTTGAACACAGGCAGCCTCTACAGCTTGTTCTTGTTGTTGTCAGTAGCTTCCTGTTTACATTAAAAACACAACCTCTGCCACTCTGCATTGCCAATTAATGATCACCACTACAGTATAACCACAATGGCTGGTAATCAACCAATGAACCTAAGTTGCTGTGTCTCCGACACATAGACACAGTGAAAGTATACATATAAACGTGTTGCAAATATTCATATTTGACAAGTACCAACTAGAAACAAAAGAATAACTGACCAGCACTCAATGGATTTTGAGATAGGATACCCAGTCATGTTGTCAAAGACTGAGCTAAATGAAGACTGCTCTCTGAAGGCTGTTCAAATGTGACAGGCCTTGTTCCAAACTTCTCATATATGCAGATTTAAGGAGTCCCTTGAATGGGGACACTGTGAAAAATAGACCTAACCCACAATGTGAAATTTCCCATCTCACATCGCAAGAAAAGCACAGGTGTCCCATTTATATGTGCCAGCAATCAATGAGACAGCGAGCTAGCATGAACAATACCAGCACCACCGGACTGACAGCCCCTCTTATTACAGCCGGAGTAGGCAGCAATTTTTGGTGTCAAAAGGGAAAATCTCTGTAATCACTTTTCAGTGCATCTTAATTCCAGTGAACTGACAGCAAAATAAGTGTCTGTACTTCCTCTTTGCAGGACTTCAGCCTGTGGCTGGAGATTTTGACCAATCACAGGTCTTTTCAGAGGGAGTGAGCATTCCTATTGGCTGTTCTCCAAATGATGGCACCTGCGTCAATAAAAGATGGAGAGAACTTGCTGTACTTTTTCCGCTACTCTACAGGCTGCTGACTTCACTTTCCTGTAGTATCTGAATGTGTTCTGGTGATTTCTATGTTAAATGTTGCTCATATGTCCATGTGTATGAACCCCATGCATGTGGCTGTGAGGGCAGAGCTGCAGCTTGCGAAGCTTTATTTTCTAAATTCTGGCTTTTATTTTCAGATTTCTACCTCTTAAATGTTTTTAGTGGGTTTGATTTGTCAGAACATTCAGGACATTTTCTTGACAGAGATTCAAATAATCCATGATAATGTGCAGTATGATGACAGTTTGTATTGTGCACATCCACAGGCAGGCTGGATTGTAATGAAAATTTGGAAACCAGAGGGTTAGGCCTACCTGTGGTCTACTCAATCAGGCTGTTGTTCACTTACAGTATACTGTAACAGACTTTTCATGTGTGCATACATTACATTATAATCCTCTCAGTGAAAACTGTTGTTGGATACATGTGTACTATAAAATATAAAAACAGAAAATGTATATGTATATATATATGTACTATTATTATTATTATTTTCCTGCTCTGTACTGGTAAGTTCTGCCTCTTGCTACTCAATGTATTCATTTGAATAGGGTGGGGAGAAATAAATGATGATGATGATGATGATGACATCCTGTGTGTTAAAGAAAAAATAAAAACAGAAAAGTAAGTTCTGACTAAATATGAATAAAAAACACACTGTAAATAAAAATTAAAAAGAGCAACTTTACAGTTGGGAGTTATAACTACTGTTTGTTATCTCAACTTTGTAATTTCAGTCTAGGAATAATTATCATCTGAATTTGTCATCCTTCATGAGCTTTGGCCTTTGTGTGTGTGCATGCGTGAAAGAGTGAAGACTTCATCTCAGTAGTGTGGAATTGGGAACAATTTATTGCTAATTTATTCTGTATCAAACATGCATCTTGGTTATTATTCCTATTTTTTACCATGATTTACATGAATATTGTTTTTGTCTGGTCCTCTGCACACCTTCATCATTTCTTTGATGTTCCCTCCTCCCCCAGCCCCCCTGAAACCCACTGAATCACCACAAAGCAGAAGAATTGATGACTGAAAAATCCTGAGTAGAAGAGGTTTGCTTTTGAATTAAACTAAATTTCTCTTCTCTATTTTTTTCTTTTCCCCTCATAGGAAGGGGGTCTTAGAAATATTTTGCTTTCAATTTCTCCATGACAATCATTTTCTGAATAATTTCATTGCAATGCTACTGTTAAATTGACTTATTTAAAAATGGGTGTAAATAAATAGAAATATACACATCATTGCATACATATATGCAATCAAGTAATATCAAGGGTCAATGCAAGCCACGATGGAACAACAACTTGATGTGACACAGGCTGCAGTTTGTACGGGGGGGCAGTGTAAATCACACCCCTAGGGTTATGCCCTTCTGATCCTGATCTTTCACTGATTTGCAGCCCTTTGGTTGCTAAGGGGCTTTCAACATAGGAATGGAAACACGCAGAGGCAAGTGTCCGCATCGTCTGAAATTGTTTACTTCCCTCACCACATTCCCCTCCTTTCCATCTCTTCTTCCCTCCCCTCCATTTATCGTCCATCCCGCTCTTTCAGAGGCGCCGTGAACACGCAGACGGGCCTGTTTGATTGCTGTGAAAAACGAGCCCTTTCAGCTCGCAAGCTGGATATCATGTCACAGTGTGAAGCCCAAATCCGATTGCTATGCGAGCAAAATTACCATCGATTTGATTTGCAGAGATTAATTAAGTAGCATTACAGAAAACCTCACTTGCCTGACAGCATTACCACTGCCGGCTCAACCAATTAATTGTTGTTTCTGGGGGTGGGTGGATAGGGTTGTAGGGGGGGCGGGGGACTGAGTGACGCTGCTTCTCTCCACTGCTTGTGTGCACATTTGACAAGCTGACGAACTCTTCTGTCTGCCTGCCCCGGGTATTTAAATTCATCTTTTTAATACACTCATTAATATCTTTGATGCGCGCTTGTGTACACACACACACATATGCCCGCTCACACACTTATGGCTCTCTCCACTCCCTTACAATTCATGTCTATCATTGCCAAGCTCTTGTCAACATAATCTCTGAATTTATTCAGCAGTATGCATGAGCTCAATGCACATAACTGTACTTTTCCATGTAAACAGCTTCTGGAATTGCTAATGCTCCACTTTTTACCTCAATGGTTTATGGACTCAATCTGCAAACTAGAATAACTCCAATGAATAATCGTGCCAAAAAGAAAGAAGCATCTTAGGAGGAAAGTTAACTCACAATACAAACTACCAAATGTGTGACTGTATACTCACTCACTGATACTTTTATAGTATCAAAGCATAGACGGATCAAGTGAATCCTTGCTGTTTTTGCCCACTTGATCCTTCCTCCATGATGTCCCAGCCCTGTATCTGCGGCCTTATCCAGGTAATATTGCTCTTAGCCAGCCGTTTTTCCTTGATAATGTCAAGGCCTCTCCTTCTGCCCATCTGATAAGAGATGGGAAGATGGTGCGGAAAGGAAAGCTTTCTCTCTGCACCTGCACCTTCAGCAGATCTAATCTCCCCTTGTTATCGACTACACTCACAGTCCAGCCATGGTGTAAATAAACATCTACACAGAACTTTTATCCTGCTTCATTTCCATAACAACTATGAATACTCCCACTATGATGTACAGTCAGTAACATCGGCTTATTCATCTGATTATCCAATCAGGCTTGGGGGATCAGTGCAACGCATAAAACCACACAGGAGCAGGTCTGAAGTTTAGTTCACTTTCACATAAAACATCAGGTAGAGTCTTCTTAGTGGCTTTTATCTGAACATGACTGCTGCTTATCTCATGGGATTTTCACACATTACGGTCTGAGTGAGCAGGGGTTCCCAACCTTTTTTCAACTCAGGGCCCAATTGAAAATCTAAAAAATGTTTGCGGCCCAACTTTGTCTTTTTCTCACGCCTGAATAACAGAGAATGGCTTCAGTTTGGGGGATGACATGAATTCACTTCATGTTCACTGAGAGTGAGACAGTTCACAAGTCCACAGTTTAGTTTGATTTACCTTGTTGTTCTTTTCCCTATGAACACCATTGTGTTCATTTCATTTTATTAAAAGTAGGGATTTTCATGCTCTCTGTTCAATGTTAGACAGCATATCTGCCGCGAAACTCGTTCATTTCACCAATATTTTGTTATGATATGGTAGTGCTAGTCCCCTCTGAGTCCGGGGTTACCTGTTATCAACATCCGGGGTCTGTAGGTTGACCTATTAACCTCTAATTCTTCTTCTAATCCTCATTCTGATAACTATTCTGCTTCGGCCTTTGTGTCCGTTTTTAGCTCAACTAGCCGGAGCTTTAGTGAGTCCAGGTTGTGGAGAGGAAGCCTGTGGAAGATGAACTTTATCCAGCTGCTCATTTTGTTCTGACAAGTCGGAAACACACAGAAACAAACCAGCACAACAAGCCGCCCGGCGCGGCGCTCAGAGATGACATCATCCAGGTCAGAGGTCTCATGAACCAACAACACTTTAGCTGCCACTGCTATTTGCTCAACTTCCACTCATTTCCTCCCTCTTTTCCAACTTCCACTTCATCCTTCTTCCCATTATTTTTAGCTGCTGTAGCTCAAACAAACTATACGCACTCGCAACAGGAGACAGTGTGTCAGACGGGTGACTGACCTTGCATCAATTTCTGCTGTGTGATATCAAGGAAACATTTCCATAGCCGATAATCGTAATTGTGGTCCGGATTGGAGATAGTTTTATCACCCAGGCCTATATATAATATATTTAGTATCTTTTAAAAAGATTTCCAAAAAAATCCCATAGCATTTTCAAAATGATTTGGTGGCCCACCAGGGACACCCAAAGAGTTGCAGTGCTATAGAGAGTAATTCCTTTTGATGAGAGTGGTCAGGAGAGAGTGGGTATAGTAGTTGGAGTTCAGGATATGGTAGCTCAGATAACCACTCTTTACAACTGCAGTGAGTGAAAACCCTGAACCTTGAGGCAGACGGGCAACGACAACAGAAGGGCACGTCAGGTTCCACTCCTGTCAGCCAAGAATGAAAATCTCACCAAAACTGGACAGTTGGAGACTGGAAAAACGAATCCAGATAATCTGGATTTCTGTGGAAGAACGCAGATGGTTGAGTCAGAATTTGGCAACAACAACCTGAATCCGGACCCCACCTGCCTTGTGTAAATAGTCCAGGCTGGTGGTGGTAGTGTAACGTTGTGGGGAATGTGTTCTTTAAATCTCTTAATACCACTCAGTCGGGGTTTGGCTGTCAGTCTGTCGGAGTTTCAGTGGTGACCATGTTTATTTCTAAAATGCACCATCTTCTACTGGTTTCCACCAGCAGGATAATTCACCATGTAACGAAGCAAAAGTCGACTCAAATTGGTTTCATGAACATGACAATCAAATCTGCATAGTTCACTCACCACCATCACACACTCATTTTTGTCATGTGGTAGAACAGGAGACTGGCAAATTTATGCGATGCAGAAACATCAAGACAGAGCAGAATCTGTCAGAGCAGAAACTATCTTTCCAACACCTGAATCCAAGTCACAAAGAATTGTTTTGAGAGTAAAGGAAGGTTCACTGTAAAATGTAATAGCTTAAATTAGTTAACTTACAGTCAACTACTTATAAGTCAACTACATGTCTTGTAACTTGTTATGAGTGAGAATGGAGGCTCTCTGTCTTCACCTGGCATGTCATGGCTGAAAAACAACCTTGTAACACCAGTACCTGGCCGCCGCCGCCCCGGTGTCCCAGCTCTCGTCTCTGCAGCACCACGACACAAAGGTTTTGAATTGTCACCTCCTGAATAACATGAGAAACTGTTAAATTCTAACCCTAAACCTAACACCCCCAGGGGTTAAAAATCTTTGAAAATCACCTGTGTTTTTTGGTCATTTTCTCCAAAACCACTGGCCCGATTTCAACCAAACCCTCTGCGTTTGGTTGAAATGGAGAGATTCTTTTGCTAAGCTTCATTTCATAGCATGTCACCCTAACCCTCCACTTTTTAGTTATCCTCATTTCAATACAGCATGTTTTCTCCAAATTCAGCATTGTGGGAAGATAAATCTGAGAAAAAACGGTTTGAAGTGAAGGAAACATTTTCAAGCAGAACTCTCTTTTGAACCTTTGTTTTTTCGGCGGCATGACCGATGATTCTCTCTGTCTCTGTGTCAGTCTGACTGTCTCTCTCTCAAATGTCTTAAATAGGCTAATCTTTTTTTTTATGGTGGGATGGTGGATCAAAGAAA
Organism: Decapterus maruadsi; assembly: GCA_030347415.2. Lineage (NCBI taxonomy): Eukaryota > Metazoa > Chordata > Actinopteri > Carangiformes > Carangidae > Decapterus > Decapterus maruadsi. Next base: position 8,723,797 of record CM064897.1, read on the forward strand.
AAATGTGGCTTTGCCTTTGAAAAGGGTCACAGACATTGCTCCGTGTAGCTTTAATTGTTTTGGAGACAAAACCAGGTGAGATTCATGTAATCAAAACAGTAAACTGGCATGGATATGCAGTACAGCAAACACACACCCACACTCACATTTCCATTTGTTACCCCTCCATCCCGTCTTCCTTACTGCATAAACTAATGAGGCATACTGAATACGCAGCACGCATATATACAGGCCCATTTGTACTTGCAGACGAGGAATTTGGATAGATGGCAGAAGTAATTTCACATGAAAGTAATTTTAACCAGGTCCAAACCTCTGAGCAATAGAATATCTGCCTCACTGTCAGCTATTTGTCATGCTGTTGTTGGAGGACTCTAGCAAACACAAAAGGTCACGATGCGAGCAGACATAACTCAGCAAGAGAAGAAAAATACATCATGAAACAAGCATGGAAAGGGAGGGGGAAGACAAAAAAAGGCAGAGAGGAGAATGAAAAGGTACCAGCCTTGGGGAGGGGGGGGATTTGTTGGTTTAAACATAAACACAGGGAGAGAAAGGGAGAAGAAAAGAGGGAGAGAAAGAAGAGCAGGGGGAATGCTCAGAGGAAGCAACATAATGTCAAGCTCTTGTTCTGGCTAATCTCTTGCAGTGTCGGTAGTCATGTAGTGGTTGGTGGGTTAACTCCTGTGTCTCCGTGGACTCTGGCTCAGTTCCTCTCCCTCTGAGCTTTTCAGCTTGGCTAATTTCAGCTGAGCCCTAGCCTGTAGATGGTGTGGGGTGACTGATCTCACTCATTACAGGCCTGAATGTTTCCACTCACACAGCCCAGTATTTCTCAGACAGCCTCCCACAGGAGAAATCCCTCGCCCTGGTGCACATGCTCAGTGTGGAGCGGCCGCTCACCTGTGCAGGACAGGCCGTACTTAGACACATCATCCAGCTTGACATCTGAGGATTGCATTCATTCAATTTCCACAACAGTGCTCTTAAATCTCCAGTAATTGACACCAAGCCACCAGACCTAGCTTATAGTTCCACGGCAGGTCTGTCAAGTTTTAGAAGTCTCCAGACACTGAGGTGGAGCAGGGGGAAGAGATACTTTCGCTGCTTTTTTGGCCATTTCCAAAGCAAAAAGAGCAAAGTTTTAGAAGTGACTCAAACTATACAATGTATCTGCTTTAGCACTAAGGGTGGAACAGTTTACGAAATCCACGGTTCAGTTCATATCATAGTTTTAGGGTCACACTGTTCAATTTGCCTTGAAATGCATCATTTGTTTCTTTTTTTAACAATCCAGAAATAACACACATCAGTGTATAGATACAGATAGATGTAGACAGTTATTTAAGTGTTTGGATTTAAATGGTAGGTTCGGAAAAATGGAAAAGTTGGTTCTTAATTAAACTAAAAATAGTTTGCTGTGAAGATGAGCAGGAAGGAGGAGAAATGACAGAAAAACAATTTAGTGGTCTGCTGAAGAAACTAAATGTTTGGTAATGATTTGAGCAACTACAGAATTTCAAGAAAAGCTAGAAAACAGTACAGGAAAGAGCAGGGCTTTTTACCTGCAAAGGTTTTATTGCACTATACTGTAACTGCAGCGCTGACACACAAATACACACCCGTGCAACCCTGCATCTATAGGACCCGTACTGCATGTTCAGCACTTCATAGATGAGCCAATGTTTCCCATGTACAGTACCTTAGCAAAATTGGTTAGCTGGCCTTGACTGTTATATAAAAGGCTAAATATATGAAATTTGATCTGGTCTTCATCTCAGTCACAAACACAAACGTTATCTTAATTCAACAGTCAGAGTGCTGGTGGAAAAAGTCAGTGAAACCTTGGATTTAATGACTGTTTGAACCTCCTTTGGCATTAATAATATTAAACCAGCTCTTATAGCTGCTGATCAGCTTGAATAATGTTCAGGAGAAGAATACTGCTAATACTGATAATACTGTTAAGATGGCTACTGAGAGCGGCCCTCACCCCAGCTTCAATGACTCATTTAAACCTTTCACTGTTGCTCTGTGGATCTTTGTTATGTTCATTCTGGGGTTGTGGTTTGGAGCCATCGTATCCACATGAAACCAAATCATTTCAATTGGAAGACAGTTTGTCTAAATTTATATGGTCAGACATCTGAACTCTTTTTCATGAGGCACGTTTCACACCGGTAGATTCTTCTGGATAAAAGCAACTCTCAAAATGTTTTGTTTTTCGTAAATCTCTAACCCACATGTCCACTCCTATTTTTAAGACTCAAGATTTAATAAGTCCTGTCACTAGCCAAAGGGCTTACACACTTTCCCAGCCTCAACTGTAAATGTTTGAATGTCTTTATTATAGAGAAACGCAATGAATTGTATGCTATAGGTTAACAAAAATGTGTTACTTTACACGTGTAACTGAGGATTTTACCACATTAGACAATTTCATACATGAATGGAGATGATTTCTAAAGGGTTCACTTACTTTTTCTTGCCAATTTTAATGGTGCTTGATAGATATTTGAGACACCTCATAATAATCTCATCTGAGATGAAATGCTGGGTGAACGAAGATGAGCTTTTATGAGAAGAAGCCTCTGACAGATTTTGAAATGTAAGGGAGAAATAAACTGTAAAATTCAGACTATGAATAAAAACTGAGCAACCCCTGCTCCCGTGAAAAATCTGTTTGCTGAATTCCCATCTACACCGGGGAGGCAAAGCAGACTGCTGGAGGAGAAATGTAGAGTTCTGGAGGGCATGGGGGAAAAAAAAGAAGAAATGAACAGGGATGAAGAGCCACTCCATCTCCACATCTATATTGAATGCCCTGCAATTGTTAAAAAAAAGGCATTTTCTGTCAGTGTGCTGTGTATGTGCAGGCTGTTTGGTAACAGATAACTTAAAGCCTCCACACAGGTTTAGTAAAATAGTATGTGAGACCCAGGAGTCTCCAATCCGTGCTATGTCGATATGACTGCTGCTCTGTGGATATTAATACACTGAGCTCTCCCTGGGTGGAGAGAGAGAGAGAGCTCAGCGATCTCTCATCCCTGCTTCATCACACACACCACATGTAACCTGGTATGGATCATTTTGCCTCACCCTTTCCTTGCACCATCATACGTGTCACGTTCTGAAATGTTCAACCCCACAGCACACGCATGTGGTCAGCCTGGCAAGTGACCCTCTCTCCCCTCTCAGTCTAATCCTGTCACCGTGCTCTCCATGCTTCTCAGGAACCCAGTCACCCGCACCTTGGAGAGGCCACACACGGCACACTGCAGCACATACCGCAGCCTAATGCATGAAGAGTCTGACATGACCCCATGTGTTTCACTGGTGACCCCCCCTCTCCAAAGCTCCCGTCCTGTTAATAACACACACTGCGTGTGTCGCCACTCATGCTTTGCCCTGGGATGCAGCGCTGCAGCCTGGTGATGAGAAGTGGGAGAGCAGAGGGGAGAGACCTTTTGTGGGGGGTATACCATGCGCTGATGAAGGCGTGGGTCACAGGACCACTGGAGGCAGCCACAGACATTGATGTACTGTAGTACATTTTGGTCATTTTTGCAATTTATATGATTTACCTCCTCAATAGCAACATCTGGCTTTGGGCTCGTCTCCCCCTTGAAGGCCAGCATTGAGCACAGAGCAGCAGCTTTGCTTGGGGGTGCTACTTTCAACTCAACAACCTACAGACAGTCACATGACTCTCACCTTACATGCTGCAGTGCTCCCCCGAGACACTCCTGAGCAGATAAAACCAGACAGACAAGTTTTATGAGGCATGTGTGTGCCTTTATGGGCCTGTGAGGTGGTTAAGAATCATGCAGTCAAAGGGAATCCAAAAGGGAGGGACACACATCCACATCCTGATGGGTCTGGCCCTCATTAAACATAGATATTGTGAGGTTGTGTGACAATGGAGCAGGGAAACATGTTTCCACAGAGGCTGCAGTGGGATGCACTAGAACACCGGTGTGTGCCTGCACACGTTATTAGACTGATATGAATGGTGGAGGTCACTGGCCTCAGTTGTGCTGTTCTGTTACTGTTTTTAATTCTGCAGCCTGAGTGTTACTTTCTCTGCTGTAAAATTACAAGGCTAAACCACATCATTCTTATTCATATTAAAAGGCTCCACTGCAATCTGGTTTGTCTGTCTAGCCCTTTATCTCCGTCCCTGATTACAGAGCCTGATGCATGGCGCTGGCCGCAGGACGTTTTGATTAATCCTGAGAACATTTACCAAAATATCCTCGGATTCACATAAACTCCTGACGCTATACGCGGCCGCTTACGCAGCTTTATGACACTGTGCATCTATTTCTCTCCTTTTCCCTCATCCGTCTCTTCGCCGTTCCCCTTTTAACCTGTTACCACACACATGCACACTCAGATACGTGCAGCGAAGAATAAGAAAGTTCATGTACATGCGGTGTAAATCTACTTTTATTCTTTCATCCCTGAACCCTGCATTGTAAGACAGCAGAGAGCTCCTGAGACCTACTTTCTCTCTCTCTCTGTCTCACACACACCCACATGACACTCGCTCTTTAATCCTCTCTGTCCTGATCTCCTCCTCACACACCTTTAGCTGAAATCTGCCTCTCACCTCTCCTTTTTCTCTCTGCTGATCCATCCCTTGCCAAGCTCCTCCATCACCACTGCTACGCCGCTCAGTGTCAGATGTAGTTCATACAGGTGTATCTCTCTCTCTCACAGACACACACATAGTTCATCGCTACAGCACTTACATCAGTATGCTTCAGCTGCAGTTAACAAAATATTCACCACTATTTATGTGATTTATAGGAAGGATACTGACAACAAAGTGATTATCAGCTAATTTCAGAAATAACTAGCAGCTAGTAACTCCCCTTCCCTGGCCGTTTAACCAGTTGGTATGTGTCTAAAGTGACTAATTGAGCTGTCTGCTTTAGCTCGCTATGCCGAGGCCCATGCTAATGCCAAGTTACCAGCTTCAATAACTTAAACAAACAGCAGAGCTGTTGTACCATAATAAACATAGTGATCACTGGGTTAATATCAGGATGTTTATCACTGCACAACACACTGTAGCATCACTGCAGTTGCTGCATTGACACTGGGGACAAGCAATAGGTTACTCTTCTGTTATGAACTTTGGTACAATAAGCAGTGAAATGCAGAAAGATTCCCTATATGGTAAAGTTGAACCTGGTAGAGTGTTTACAACAGCTGAGCAAACAGCTCTCAACTCATTCTGATAATAAGTTAAATAAAAAGTTAAAAAGGCAAAAGATTGACATCCCCGTTTTATGTTTATTTAGTAACAGTTGAAGGATTCAGACCCATTTTTAATGATATATGAACATCACCGTTGAAAGTTTACAGCCTTGCTAGAGGCGCTGTGAAGTGATACTTGGGAATAAATGAGTGAACACCTTGACCTGCTAGTGGCACTAGAGAAAAGTCAGAGGATCATCAAAGTCATTAAGATTCCTCATTTGTGCTCCATCAGCCTTAAAATGTCAAAGGTACATCAATTTGGCAGTCCGTCCAATGGTTGCAGAGGTGTTTCAAAGTAACGTTAGCGATAGACCAACAGTTACTGAGCGAGATTTAAAGTCTTTGCCTGATTGACAAAGTTAGGGAGATGTATGTGCTCAGAGTTACAATCCTTTCTGATTTGTCTCTCTCTATTGAGGCTGGAAGTTATTCATATTATTTGCTATATTGTATACTTCTGGCTATTTGTTGAATAGCATTTACAGAAGTTATTTATTATAATGATTTTTCAATTAAAGGTATGATTTAATGCTTTGGAGACTTGAGGCAATTACACACAAAAAAAACCAGACATACGGTTATTTAAACTGAGGAATCAATATTTTTTCACTTTTTTCATGTAGTCTTTCATTGCACTCAAACACAGCCACAGTACGTTAGTTGTATGAATTGTTCCAGACCTTTAAGTACATCAAGCTCTGAAACAGAGTTTGATCTAAGTCAGGATCCCCAAGGACGTGTTGCTATTGATACCCACAGAAAAGTGGATTGGGCATAGATCTCGCACAGCATCCACATCTCTTCCCAGACACATTGTCAATATCCCCTTTCGTTGTTGCATCTTTGTTTTCTAAGCGCTCAAACCCATCAGGGGATACACCTCGAGGCCACGGCGACTTGAACTAGATGAAAAAATACTGTCTGTCTTTTATTCAGCAGCTTGTTAGCACCTTGCTTGTCCTCCATTCAGGTTTCCAGTCAAAGAATAAACACCAATGTCGTTTGTTCCCCCTACACAAATAAGTTGACTGCCATTTGTTTTAATCATTCATCCACTTACACTGGTGTCTTTTTCTGAAAATATATTGTAGTGGAAAAGTGTCGGGAAAATCACTAGTAGCTGCTGGATACAGTTCAACTAATGAGCAGCTCAATATTTCTGACTGGCAGTGGCAGGGTTTTTTTTTTTTTTTTATCAATATGTGAAGTAGTTGCATTTCATTTCGACATCCCTTTGTCCCTTTTGTTATTCAGCACCCCTCTGTCTGCTACCTCATCAACTTTGCCTCCCACCAAAATAAACATGAGTTGTCGCTTTATTCATTTTCCATTTACTCTCATCTTCCTGTCACTCTGTGCCTCTGACTACTGTATCTGGGAGATTGGAGTGACCAAACTGAGTCCAAATAGGAAAAAATAGCATGTCAACTGACATGTTGACACATTGAAGAAGTCTATTTTTTTAATCAAATGCATTTAATCAGATGGATAATTACTTTGACCATCAAAGTAATTATGCATCACCCTTTCTGTGAAGTTGTTGACAAGCAAGAGGTTTTCATGCTGATTTATTGCCATCTTTCACTATTAACCCAGCTTATCTGTCTTCTATCGTCTCCCACCTCTCCATAACTTTCTCCATCACCCACGGGCGTTAAACATACACCATCGGTAGCCTCTGTCTGAATGGCAGTTTATTTTCTCTTACAATGTCAAAGAAAGGGCATCCAAATAAAGCTCCGATAATATATAATACGTGTTCTTTTTGCTAAGGCAATTTATAGCAGAAGGGCCTTTACCATGGCCGTGTCCTGTTTACCTCACAAAGGACTGGTTTTATGTGTCTAAATCATGAATAATAATAATGATGATGGAACCTTCATCTTGGCACTCCATCACAGTTTGAACCCCTGCCATTGCTGGCCACATAAAACCAACTGCAGACGGATAAAAGCAGCGGGATTTATTTACTAAGGCTGTTCATATTTTCCCTCTTGATAGAAGAATGTATCCTTTCAGAGCATCCCTCTTAGGGCTTTGGCATTTTGGCGAATAATTATGAAAGATTTTTATGACATTCATGCCAATAAAGCTTTCTGAAATGATGTGGAGCTGCGCTGAAACAGAGAAACAAAGAAAGAGAAGACAGATGTAGAAGGAGAGGGGGGAGGAAGCAGAAAAGAGAGGAGGAGGAGGAGCTGACCAGAAGGGAAACAGGGAGAGGAAAGAGAAGCAGCAGGGGAGGTGTTAGTGTGGAGGAAAAGATGATGGTGAAGGGGAGGTACTGGAAGCAGGAAGAGAATGATGAGGGATGATGCATGAGAAGAGATAAACAGGTGCTGAGGCTGCTGCAATGAAAAAGCAGAAGGGTGAGGTGGGGGTAGAAGATAGACAGCAGACTGTGGAGGGGATTGATCGATACTTGATCCTGGGATGGAAATTTAGTGATCACAGCTTTGGATGTTCCACTGTACAGTGAAATGATAGATGGAAGACCGTACAGGGTGAGAGAAAGTGACAAAAAATAAAAGAGTAGACAGTGCAGTCACAGTGATGTTTAAGATTTCTCTCTGACCTTTAAAAACGGACAGCGGGGACTCTGACTGAAGCCAACTTCTGCTTCGTATAGGCCACTCTTGTAAAAGACAAAAAAGTATATCTGTCAGCAGACATTTACTGCCAGAATTATAACACAGCCTCTTCCCTCTGGACTCCAAACAAAACTGCATCTGAAATAATTATATCTGAACCCCCTGCTAAGATTTATGACTTTAAAAAACAATAAAACATAAGCTCCCACTGTGTGCTAATGCACCCATCTGTGCATCTGAAAGCACCTTCTGGCTACTTCTCCCACAAACACACATAATTAATGTTGTTTTTTTTTGTTTTGTTTTGTTTTATTCCTGTTTTGCCTTTTTCAACCAACGTCCAACAGTCACTTCTGACCATGAACATTCACACATTCACTTACTTTGTTGCTCTACCGCGTTATTGTTGGACATTAATGAGTTACTATTGTGTTAGAGTGTGTTTGTTTGTGTGTGGTGGAGAGGATACAACTTCCAGGGTTACTTTCAGAAGTTGTCTTGTGTGTACTCTTCACTGGCTCGGTAGCTTCTGGTTAGCATACTGTAATTCTGCTACGCCTTTTAGCTTTTTTTTTTTTAACAGCACTTTACTTTTCTGGTTCAGCCCCAATGCTCAGTGTCTCATTGGATGTGTACGGTGGCCCACAAGGCCCAACACAAGTACATTGGGATGACACATGTAAAGACAATAAATGGCAGCATCATTCCTCCAGCCAAACAACACAGGAGTCAAAGGAGTAATACTTTTTCTCAATGCCTGGCTGAGCTCAGTTGCAACTTCAATAATTGTTAATGAAGACACACTTTGTCAGATTTTATCTTGACAGCTTGCTCTGCTGCTGCCAAACTATCTGACGAAGCAGGTTTAGGTCATCAGTAGAATAATATCTAAACCTTTTCAAGTCAAAAAAAGGACTGATGGATTACGTTTGTCAAGTAGCTTTTCCAACACAGCTCATTTTGTTCACAGTTCAGCCTTTTCCCTCCCGTCTATTCTCCAAACGTGCAAGTCTGTATTGTCAGTCTCAGCCTTTCATGTCAAGTCGTAGAAAAAAAGAGGTATTTCCCTTTTGTCACTTTCGCAGCCGGGACCAAGCTTCTGGGAGCTTAACTGGGGAACTGCAGCAATTGGTGACTCCACAGGCAAAGTGAGCATGTCTCAAGGTGCTGAATTATCATAGCTGGCTGGCTTGACACGCCTGGGAAAGAAAAAGAGAGGCAGAGAAGGGAGGGAGAAGGTGAGCGAGTGAGCAAGAGAGGTGTAGGAGAGCGGAGGGTTGACGTGCTTGGTTTCAGTCCTTGTGCATGATCCAGGTGACAGGTGCTGGTGCAGAAAATGGCAGCCCCCACAGGGCTCCACCTAAGGGGGCCGCGTACAGGTGTATGTGGAGGAGGTGTGTGTTTGTGTGCACGAGGGGGCTGCCACGCTGCATCATGCATCAGCGTTTCAACTTCTGCGTGTTTGTACACATCCGCGGTTGTGTGTGCTCGGCTTGTGTGTGCGTGTGCATTATGACAGTAATACTCTATGACAGAATGATCACACCCTTCTCCCCACAGCTCCGAGGAGTCTCTCTGCTCCACTCCCCCTCCTCCCCCCCTCAAAGGAGCTATGTGCTTCCACATATGTCAGAGCCTGTTTCCCTGTGGGCAGCAACACTCCTCTGCATCTCTGCTCTCTCTCCTTCCTGCCTGCCCACATAATCTCAGGAGTCTGTCGGACATCTACACAACTAAACTAACAGAAATCATGTACAGCACAACATATGGGCCCCATGACATGACGACATTAAGCCATGGCTTGTCCATCTGGTCGGCTCCAAGTTAGCATTCCCGGGCTGTCTTCTATTCTGCTCGGGCTTTGCTGTGACACATAATGAGGATGTGGGTTTTATTTAATTATATCCGCAATACTGTTTAATGAGCTGCTGAGAGAAGTGTGAACCCAGATGTGAAAGCAGAAGAAAGAAAGAAAAAAAAAACTATGTTGATACTGTTGACATCTGGCCGGCTGTCTAATGCTGCGACAAAAAGAAGCAGGGAAAAAAATACTGCATGATCTGTTGGCTTTCATAATGCTATGATATTGTTGCCTTGTCTTTGACCATAACTTTTTCCTTAATAAAACATCTGATGAGGATACAGCCATTGTTTTATCTTTCTGCAAAAATAAGGAGGAAACAGAAAAAGCAACACCAGTGACACCCCTGGAGGCGGGGATTACATTCTTGAGTGATCATATTGCACATCTCAATCAAACAAGTAATTAAATGCAGTATTCAAGTCTGAAATCTTTTTTTTTCTCACTCACTCTCTCCTTCTGGTTAAAAAAAATGATGAAATATGCCACTGGGTTGAAATAATTTCACTTCTTTCACTCTAGTTTACATTGTTTGAGATATTGTACGATTCAATACACCATTTGTTCAGGGTTTTTTTCTATTTGAGGACTCGCTTCTCTTCTCTGTTCTTCCTCCTCTCCATCAAGTAGGAATGATGCACAGTTAGCCAACACTTGGGCCATAAAGCATCTCACCTGCACTAGTCCATTTCCAGTCAATTACTCCTCCTAAATCATGGCCTCCAATAAAGAGTGAACAGATACTCTCAACAGAGGGACGTTGTGTGCAGGTGCTGGGCATGACTGGTGTCACATAATAAATCTTCCTCCCTCGTTTGGTGGACCATGCAAGGCATTATAAAAGGTGGACGGCACAAAAGTTCCCGTCCTTGACTGCTGGTCCAATAAGGCTTGAGAGGCGCCCTCCCTGCATTTCGCTGCGAGTGACGCATGAAGCATTGTGAGTGTGAGCGGGATGACAAAGAGTCACACGGAGAGAGAGGGAGAGACAGACGAGGACTTTCATTGTGCCTCTAATGTAATTGCCTGGACCACTTCATCATAAACGAAGCGCTCGTGTGCAACATTGGCTTATCTCCCCCAACCACCACTCCACCCTCAACCCCTCCATCCCAGGCGACACTATCTCAGAGAGCGGCTTAAGGATGGGCTTTGGGCCACATCAATACATGCCAGCACAGATCAACCTGTCAGCAGGAGCGAGCCTCTAATGCATGGCACAGATATGGCTATACAGTATGTACGGAGGAAAAAGAGACACAAAGGGGAGAACTGAAGGAAAACAACAGCGATGGGTGACTTAGGTGGCTTTGGAGACACCCTATAGTGACTGCAGGTGCATTTTGATAATTAGCATTTTGGAAATCTAAGATGATTTCTAGGTGTTACACGAGTCAACTGCTTGAAACTGCAGATATGGAATGCAAACAGCAGAGAAGAACAACCTGTTTACAGCAGATTCAAACCAACTGCGGTATCATTGCATCATTATTTTTGTGCATGGAGCTGCAAACTGAATCCTACACTGGCAATGAAAACTACTTTACATAATGCAAATGCAGTAAATTGAAGGGGATTAATATTAAAAATGGGGTTTGAAATTAAAGCTTGGAATTGACAGTGTGGACAACAGATCTCTGTAAAACAAAGACTATTTGATCCTATCATTATGATCCTATCAAATGCCTATAAACAGTAATTTTGCCTCATTAATCATAATAAGTGATGGAAAAAAAGGTTTTTTTTGTTTTTTTTACATGCATAATGAAGATGCATCAGACATCTCAGACAAAGTCAGTAATATTATTGTTTTGGGAGCTGATAAAATGGTATTCACTGTTATAGCCTGTGTTTATCCAAACGTTAGCTCTGAATACTGAAATCTGATGAAGATACTAATGGAAATTAAAAAGACTGAGTCTACAAAAACAACCATTCTAACTTGCTTTGCACACTGGAACTGCTAACTCATGTGTCTCAGTGTGCATGTGCAGCAGATTTAAGGAATGCCTTCCTGCCTTTTTATGTATTTGTTGACAAAGAGGCTGGGTGGATAGCCTGCGGAAAATTTTGAATGTGTGCATGGAGAGAGAGAGAGAGAATGCGTGTGTGTATGTGTGTGTGTGTGTGTGTGTGGTTGGGTCCTGTGTGTACCCCTGGCATGATAAGCAGGATTTGGTTGACTGGCTGAGTAGCCTTGCATTAGACGCCGCCTCAGACCAAAGCTCCTATCTCTAATGGCTTTCTGCTCCTATCCTATCTAGACCAGTGTTGACTTGACTACCGCATGTAAACACACACACAGACAGCGGCACGCACACACAGGTGGTAGAGAGACCCAACCTACACACAGCGTTTTGATACAACACTATTTACTTGCTGTTCTTTGTGTTTGAGCATGTAAGTGTTTGTTCATACGTGTCTGCGAGAGCAAAATAGAGACAGAGAGAGAAAAAAAAAACTTTCCTCTCTGATCATCTGAGGCTATCGATTTCTCACTCCACCGCCTTGTCCCCCTACCTCGCACGTCCATTTCTGATTGCGATATGCATGCTGGGCTAAGATTGATTAATTGCAGGGTTTCTCTAACCCAATACCCCCTCTGGCATTTATTTGGTACATGCCAAGTTAAAGTTGATCCATATCTGAACAGACCAACACCCCCAACCATTCTGCTCTTGTGATCTCAGTGTCCTCATTGATCCGTCTCTCAGTTTGCAAAGAGGAAGGGCTGTGTGGGATGCATAATTGTGCGACATGGAAGTTGAAGAGAGACGAGAAGGAAAAGCCTATTTCCTCTTTCTCCACTGAAATGATAAAGCCGACCGTATGACCCGGAGCTATGATATAGACCTGAATCTGAGAACAACAGGGGAAACGAGAACATTTGTCTTTGCAAGCACTTCCCTCCCTCCTACCCCACATCCTTTCAAACACTATCTCTACCTTTGATATCTCTCTGAACATCTTCTCTGCTTTTTTTTTGCTTTTTCCTAGAGATGGTGTGAGATTTCTTGCTAGGAAGAAACTTGGCCCGCATCTCGCACAAAGGGGGAGACAGTGTAAGATGGGAAAAACAAAACAAAAATAAAAGCATATCTGGAGAAGCTTAATAATATTCAATAAAAAGAGCAAGAGCAGACAGAGAGAGATGGATGCCAAGCATTGTCTGCACTGCAGTAGGTGGAAAAATAGTCCTTTATAGCTTGATGTAGTTGGCTTGCAGCCAATGGAGGAGTTAATGCCTTTAATCCTTGAATGTTCTGCTGCTGTCGTTGTAAGAGGAGACAAAGGACATTAAGGTCCCTACCTCACCCTCCTGTTCGGCCATTTCTAATGGGACTCTTGTCTGCTTGATAATAATAAATACAGACAGACAGTTAAACACCCTGGCACATAATGGTTCACAGAAGGAGAAGGCCTCCTTTATTTCTGCTGAATAATAATAACAATAATAACCCGCCCCCTGTGCTCACCTTAAATCTTACTATTATGAGCTCGGTTTTCAACTAGTTTGCCAGCCGATGGTGGTCCAGTACGTGATGGACACCTGAGGCCTCCGGTGCACATTTAAACTTGAGAGTGGACCCCTCGGTGGAGAGAAGACGTTTTTGTTAAACTTTTGAAATCAACAATATTTGCATATTCATGAATTCTGGGTCTATCAATGACGTAGAAGGGAAATGTTATCTGGAGAATTTCTAACTAGTTTATTGAACTTATTTTGTGAAAACACCATAAGAGACACAAATCATTATTCAAAGCATGGGTATTTTCATGTGTCTGAAGATATGCCTGGAGGGGACCTCTAAAAAAATAAACTCCTTTGGACTTAACTGACTACATATCACCGCCAGGGTGCTGGTATTGTACATGATGGCTCGCTTACACAGTCATGGTTTATTGATACAGCTGAATAGACACAGCTCTTTCTGTTCTGTCAGACATGTCAAAATGGCAGCTGTGAAAAAGGTAATTTATTTGTGGGGATGTGTTTACTTTGGGTTTAACTGGAACTAATCATGACAAATTATGACAAAAATTCTTATACATGTTTTCATAGATTAAAGATAGTCAAAGTCCTGGAGGGTAGTAAACAACATTACATAACAAAATGCATTTTTCAGAGTTATTATGAATGTGGACAATTGTGCTTTGTCAATTTTTACATCCTGCAATGATGACATGGTGTATAGTAAGTAAATGGGCACTGAAGAAAACCTGGCAAAGTGTAAAGCTAAAAGAAATTTCCAAGCACTGAATTCAACAGCACTTCCAAGCGGATGCTAGCTGTGCATTGTACTGTATGGGAGGAGTGTAGCAAAAACAATGTATTGATGCTAGGGGCCTGAAACCAAAGATGGTGCTGATGTAACCTGTTGGGGAGCTGAGCAGGAAGAGCTGGATCACTCACATGTATCCTGAATTCGGCTGTAGTCTCAGATTCAGCAGAGATGCCAACACACGTCACAGTGTTACAGCTAATGTTGGCATCCACTTGCAGGCAATAATGTACAATGCAAATAAAATATTGTGCTGTAAAGCTTTATGACCAAAATGGCGAAAACACAACCAGAGTCGGTTTTGTTATTTATGAAATGTAACGACATATGGAGAGGTAAATACAGATATAACCATTAACATGGACAAGCACTTAGGTACAAGTGAGCAAACTGTCATAAGATGAAATGTACTGTAAGGCTGAAAAACTGACTGAGAGAATTATTCTTATTCCTGAATTATACTTTAATGCTCTTGGGCTTCTCTCCTACCAGTGTAATTTATATACTAGGCTCAAATTGGATGAAGTAATAAGAAATAATGAGTAAGACTTGTTAAGCACTACACTGCATCTTTCAGGCCATTTAATGCTCCTTTGGCAGACAAAGGAATCAAAAACAAAGACTTTCATTTGGGTTTCAGTGGAGAATCACAATAAAAAACAGATGTAACAAAAAGCAGACACTGCTGAGGCCACACTTATGGATTACAGCCTCAGAAGAAGTCGTATTTCTGCCAAGAGGATATTTAAGCTTCAAACCAAAGCAAAAATAATTCTAACAAAATTTCATGAGCAACAGACACAGAAGCAACCAAATGCAACATTTCATGCTTGTGTGTGTTCGACCCGTAAGATTTATTCAGCATCTTTGTCCATGAGATGGCCCTGATACGCTAATTCAGACCTAACACTGCCATTTTTTTCTTCTAGAGTTCAGAATAATCGTAAACTGGCACATTTCACAGGTTTTATATTTTCTGCATCCCTTCGCTTTTACTGAGTGCCATGTTTTAGGTACTGAAAAAAGGGGGCACTCAAGTCAATTATCTATTCAGAACAGACAACCTCTTCCCGCTGCACCTATCAGCGGTGGGATGATTTGCATACCATCATGCTGTGATTAAAATTGTTAAGTTTATATGGGTATGCTTACAGTTTTTACAAATTAAAAACTTGGTATCATTCTTTCTCCCAACATAAAAACAGGTTTAGTCAGTCCACACGAAGAGCATAATAGTAACACCATGAGGAAAAAAGGAATCCTGTTCTGTGTAAAAAACAGGAGCCCAAGGTCAGTTAATCGATTGTCTCCTGAGTCTTACATTGTCCGGCACATTCCAGGTGAGGCCCCTTTATTTTCCATAGAGAGCTCTCATATTCAAGATGTGATTAGATGCCAGATGTCTGAGTGACAGCTTGAGCAATGACACATTGTTGCTGTGACAAAGAAACCCTTCAGCGCCTCATCACAAACTGACCTCAGATAAAATGTGTTTTGGCACATTTTTCCTGTAATTCATCAAAATGGAAATAAACCACCTCAAAAATATGATCCGACAGGAACGGACCTGAGGCCTCTCTCCCTCCCTCCCTTCCTCACCTTCCCTTCTTATTCCTCTTTCTGTCTATTTTTCCCAGAGGCTAATTGTGATTGGCTGATTAAAACAATTACAGAGATAACAAAATCCAATCAACTGTGGAGGTCAGCGCCACGCAGATATGTGGACCACCTGGAATATGCGCTGGATGATTTCGGCATTGGCCCAAACGCTGTCAAGGAGATAAGAGCCAAACACAGAAAATAAAAGCCTGATCAATACAAGTGTCCATGTGAGGTGTGTGTGGATGTTTCAATGAAGAGATAACGGTTTAAGTAAAATCACAACTAACACAAATTAGATGCTTGGCTCACTTTGGGTTCAATGAACTCATTATGCGGT
Organism: Decapterus maruadsi; assembly: GCA_030347415.2. Classification (NCBI taxonomy): domain Eukaryota; kingdom Metazoa; phylum Chordata; class Actinopteri; order Carangiformes; family Carangidae; genus Decapterus; species Decapterus maruadsi. Next base: position 8,739,739 of record CM064897.1, read on the forward strand.
GCATCTTTTGTATATTGCTCATCTGTCGATCATAATATCCTCCCTTTCTCTCATCTTTCCTGACCATATTTTTTCATTCCTCACGTTTGCACCGGCATTATTATGCAGCATGTCCCTCTCTGCTTTGTCTCTTTCCACACACATTTAACGGGCAAAAGAAGCCTAGGATGCCCAGATGTTTGCTGAACTGGAAGCCTGCGTGGGCAGCAGCTGCCAACCCATCACACAGGAACACACAGACAGGAAGTGAAAATATCAGCGTGCAGTTTAACTTCTAGATCCTCTCCCCGCTCTCTTCCTCCAGAGAGTAAAGTGAGTCCAGCACTCGTAAACATGCACAGATGTGTTGTGACCACTCAGCGGCCTTCAGTTTGAATTGCCGTGTTGTGAAGCAGGAGAAAAAAAAAAAAACATGATGATATGATTGGCAGTTAATCTCTTTTGCTGTCTATGCCAGATCCAGAAAAAGCCTTCGTCTCTTTCACACAGCCGGTTGGTGAACTCAGAGGTCACATCAGTGATGTCTCTGTTATCTCTCTCTATCCAGCACTCGTCTACCGGCATCTACGGACTATACCGTGGCGAATTTACACCAGGACACATAAAGTGGTGCAAGAGCCGAAGAGGGAGGCGGTGGCGGCGGTGGGTTGAGTTGATACACAGTGACAAAGAAAGAAAGAAAGTGAACGAGATCCTGGCAGACGGCGGAATCCATTTGGAGCACTTAGACAGCCCTACAACAGAACTCGGAGAGGGAAAATGACCAGCAGGCAGCAGAGCAGCAGCCTCTACGCCACCCTATAGCCTTCCAGGGAGATGAGAAAAAACTCAAGTAAAATGCAACCTAGAAATATAACAACCCCAGCAAATGCCCACTTGGCTTTCTGTCAGACCAGCTGTCTCCATCTCATTCCTCGGCCACTGTTTCTGTTTTCACCACAGCTGTGATTCAAATTTCGACAATTTGCATTGTGATAAACGGTTGAAGTGTTTATGCTTCTGTGTTGAAACAGTGCTTCATGATCATGGTCTGATCACCTGTATCCATGGGTGTCATCATTCAATGCACACCTTTAGATAGACAATCCATAATGATACTCTGTAGCTGCATGTGATTTGACATGATTATAGGTTTTTCTTCTTTAATATTACACAACTAAAGGAAAACACTTGTTCTCTCTGTTTTTATTTCAATTCTGAATCAACTATAACACACTTTAATCAGTGCACTTTAATCTATTTATTTGTTTTGTACAGTTTTCTCTTTTAACTTGATGGGTAATGGTGCGTTTTTTCTTATGTTGCTACTGAATGACTTAATTTCCCTAGTGATAAATCTTTCTATCTATGACAGATGGGTAGGTTAGCTATGGATGACCTGAAAAGGTACAGTATGTGATGGGGCCACATAGGACAGAGCAGGATTTGGCTCAGATTTCTGGTCCTGTATTGACTGACTGAATCTCCATCTCTGTCAGCTGTCCTATACATATCAGTTTATCTTGTGTATGAACATCTTCTTTATAAGTGCCATTAGATTTCATTCTAACGTCCTCATAATCTTTTTTTCATTCCATCGAGCTCACTGCTTTAAAAAAAAAAATCCAATATATTGTGCGTTTTGCAGAGATGATGGTTTGAATTCACAGTTTCTTCCATGATGACTTCTGCTGAGCTGCGATGACAAGACATAAAAAACAAAACCCCAGTGTTTTGGGAATTTCTTTCTTTTTTTCTGCTTTTATTCCTTTAAAGATGTTCTTAAAAGAGGCCCAGAGTAGAATAAAAAAAAAGGAAGACTGGCTGATAAAAATGAAGTCCTTAGAGAGACTATATGCAGTGTTTTAGATGATTGGAAGCTTCTAGCTTCTCTCTGAGGCAAACGATGGAGCCAAAGCTGCCGGTTTGAGATGCTGCAGCGAACGCTGGCCAGTAAGGGACGGCAAAAATCTTCACAAAGTCTGTGCAAGCTTTTAAGATGGATAATGACATGCATCTTCCGCAGCATATTCCTCATTTGAAGTTTGTTGATAGGGATAAAACTATTTGGGTTTCCAGGCAGTGGATCTAATCCTGTGCACAGTGAAACAAGAGGCTGGCAACCAGATGTCTGCTCTCCTCAGCTGCAGTTCTGCTTATCGGGCTGGATAAAGTCCAGCAATAGTGACATTATGTCTGAAATGTCTGAACAGTGAGCCGGGAGTGCCCACAGAATGGCAAGCAGGCCATCCTTACTGTAAGGCATCAGACACAGGCGCACAGAGAGCGAAGTTGTCGATTAGCTGACCTGGGCCGGACATCGATCCTCGTACAGCCGTGGGTTGGAAAGTCTATATGTGATTTAGAGAATGAGCTGCGATCCTCAGCTGTAAGGCCTGATAGACACAAGCAGAAGTAATTTCAAGGATTTTTCAGTATTGAACAAACCATTGTGGCCCTGAAGCAGGCACTTACTCCTCCTCCGACGCTCCGCTCACTTACAAACACAAGTGCACAAAAACACAAACACACCAATATGTGGGTGCAAAGAGGGCAGTTTGTTTTCACACAGTCAGGACTGTACAAAATGACTAATGTGTTCCCGAGAAGCAGATCGATATGAATAAAACTTAGTGAGGAAAAAATAACTCATCTGCTGCCACTCACTGTGGAGGAACACTGATGCTGCATTGTTCACTCTGCAGTGGACAGGATATTACAAACAGGTTTAATGTAATGGAATAAGACGGAGCACTAATGCTGTGGCTACATGATGTCAGAGATGAATCAACAACTCTCTAAATGTATGAACAATTGCTTCGGATCCAGATTTCTTATTTGACTCTTCCTTCTATATCACGTGAACCAGGCAAAAAGCAGCCCCAAGCAACTTTGTCTGAGTGGCCAGGCCACAATTCAAATCACACGTCACATGAAGCACAAACAACTTGTTTCCTGGTGTACTAATCAAATGAAGCAGATTCTTGTGTGCAACTGTCTCACAAAAATTTGACAATTCCAGTTAAAACCGAGTTGTAAACGTGTATGACTAATCCATTTTTGTGCAGCCATCAGGAAGTCAATGAGAACTCAAATACTTAATTATAAATAAACACCCAAGTCTGAGGAAGCCTGGACAAGTTTTGCAGGAAAAAGCACCTGTTGAGCTTTTCTTAATGCAACCAGAGGCAAAAAAGAAAAAAACCTTTCCAGGTTACACAAAAAAATAGTATGACACCTGCAAGTCACAGCACTGTATTTTGATCCATCTAGATTTAACACCGGCATTTGAATTAGTCAAAGTAATGATATGAAATACAACAGATTATGAAGAAACAACACATCAACACAACAGTAAAACACATACAAAACTCTGTCAGCTACTTGTACACCCGAAGCACAGCTGATAAATGACACGTCAACAGCACGTCAGATGAAGCCTCTGAGGAAACCGTCAAGCAGGTAACATCTCCTTACTCATTTGTCTGAACTCAAAAAAGCATAATTAGCACATTTTGTTGTTGTTGTTACTGTTCTAGTTTGCTTAGGTTATATTGAATCATCCTTAATATATCTGGTTTCTTTAAATGGAAACTGTGTGAACCTTTGTCATGGTATTTAATAAGCTGGTTATAACATATGCCATCATGGCAGATCACAGTATATCCAAGAAGGATGTTGTGTCGGAAACATGTCGGTATATATAATGGACTGGTAACACAGTAGCCTACTGGTATAGCTGCAACATCAGTCGGCTGGCCAACAGAGCAGCATTAGTCCTGACCAAAAGAGTAATGATACCAATTGGGTTACCAACGATAGAAAAAAACAAGCTCAACACAACTGATAGATTAACAATCATTAAAGGATGATCTGAAACAAACAAACACATTTGTGCCTAAACGAATGCCAAACACATTCCATCATCCTGTCCTCTTCTACCTTTAAATACCAGCCACAGATCTTGATTGCTGTGTTTCATTCAATTTACTCTGCCATTTGTTGCTAATTAATCTAAATTTCGACGCTACCTGATGATCAAAACAAAATAGATTGCCAAGATCAGGTGGCTTCTGTTTATCAACACTATTAAACTGTAATTTAAGTGCTAAGAGGGATGACTTGCAATGTAAATAAAACAAACACCAGATAACACATTCATCCTAGAATTACCACCAAAGAAAATGTAGCAATACACAAAAACCACAGATCAATTTATTAACCACTGCATTTCATTCTGAGACACAGCTCCAACACATCTGTTTTTTTCATGACATCCTGGGCCCATGTGTATTGATATTCTCAACTTTTTTTCAGATCAATGTATGAGATTTAACTCCTGCTACTATTTGCCATGTCTCCTCTAGTGAAGACAACAGATTTTCTGTGATCCACAAACACCAGACAGATTGAGACAGATTAAGTCACATTAACCTTGGCCTCTGTTGGAAAATAACATTCAAGGGGGAAAAAAAGATCTTATTTGCACAAATTATACACAGCTTAAAATCTGTGAATTCTCAGTAGATTGCATAGACTTGGCGTGTGGAGGCCAAACTGTAGTTTCACAACAATGGACACTGTATTTTAATATGAATATATATAATTTTCTTTAACCTGTTTGAGGAGTTTTCGATGTTAAACTTTACAACACTTGCCACTTCCACTTCAGTCACGCATACAGTACATGCATCACAGCCAAACCCCTGAAAGTAACATTGCAGAGTTTTTCGGCCTTAAAATAATGTTTCCAGACTCATTGCAATGGTAGAAAAATGGTTAATAGGATGAATGGTGCTGCCACTTCAGCCTGAGCTGGGTCGAGTTGGCTGAAACTGCACTATGTAACTTCTCTGCACGGGTACAAAACACTGCCCCCCCTCCTCCTCCCCTCTGCGTCGAGAGCAAGACGTGGTGGGTAAAAGCGAAACTTATGGGGAAGGAAGAACAAGATGGAGAGATGTAGGGTGCAGGAAGGAGGGGAGAGAGACGGAGGAGGGAAGGAAGGATGGAATTATGGAGGCAAGGGAGAAAGGCAGTAGGGTGGAAGGAGGGAAGGAGGAGGTAGGGATGGGATGGTGGGAAGAGAGGTAGCAACAGGAGAAGGAGAGAGGTAAGGAAGCATTGGAGAAGGAAAGAAGGAAGGAAGGGAGGCTAAAATTCTCTACAAGCATGTGCAACACTCTCCAGCAGTGTTTAAGTAACTCATTGTCAGCATGTCATGCGATCGTGCCAGAGTCTAAAGGGCCATAATGAATGACTGAATTACTTTTGTGACGTCTAATGGAAACGTTACACATCGGAGGCTGTTCCCTCAAACCAAACCCGACACGCAGGAAACTGTGGGCTCAACTTGAATTTTAAGCAGTGTGGGCTACAGTAGGAGTTTCTTTGCAAGCGAGTTGTTGTTGTTGTTGTTGTTGTTGTTGTTGTCACGGTTGCTGCTGCGAGCCTCAAATTGTGCTGCAGTGGCATCAGAAAGGAAAGTGATAAAACAGTGGAAGTGCTCGGCTGTGACTGGCAGATGCATACATCTTTTACACAAACAAACTTTTTTTGAATCCATTAGACATCTGCTTTTTGTTACTCAGATAGTGGCTGCACAAAAGGATACTGCCACAGACATTTTGCCAAAGACTAGATATACAAACAAGAAGATTTAGTAAAGATGGCTCAGACTTCTCTTTCTTTCCAATATGGCTCTAGCACTGCAAAGCAACAACAACCTGTGGTGAGTAAAATGAACTATAGGCCATAAAAGCTTTTTAATTGGAGCTGCCTCATTACTTTTGCCATTATTTTATTAAAGAAGTACTGGTGAAGGTTGTCTGTTGGCGTGGAGCATACAGCGTATGGGCCAGAGTCGGGCAGCAGCGCTCTCTCTCTGATATCCCCCCTTTTTTCCCTTAAATGCCGCAATTTAGGGTGAAATCTTGCATACAGCGCGCACACACACACACACATAAAAAAAAGCCCAGTGGTGTGGATGCAGACAAATAGCCTTGAGATGAGAAAGTTGTAAATTGCTCCCTTGGTGGAGTTAGCTAGAGGAGTTGGATGGATTTTTTCATACTTTGTTAAGGGACTGTTTATAACATCATTGTGAGGTTAAACACCCATCAGCACTAAAAATGGGACAGTAGCCCCTAAGGTAGCGAGTGCTTATGATTCTAGTTACAGCATGAAAATGGAGGAAGGAGAACAGGCAGGAATTACTGTATGTTTGTGCGAACAGACCACACATATACCCAACTCCACTACATACTGCACTGTGCTCAGAGGTGAGAGGGATTTGGGAACAAAATCAGCGGGATCCAAAACACCCATGAGCATAATCCACGTTCTGTCACAACTCTTCTTTTTTCTGCCTTTCTTCCACGTTCCTCTCTCCATGTTGACATTTCCTCACAACAATGCAGCATCCTTGATAGCAGCAGCGCCACCGAGATGCTTTTCAGAGATGACGATCCGCATGAATGTCAAAATGGAACATTTCACCTCGGGCTGATGCCCTATCATTAAAGAGGACCCACCACCAGCAGCCAGTGACACGGAATGATCTGTAAGTGGGTGGTGAGCGCTGACAACACTGATGGTGAAGTGAGGCTGAGATAAAAAAAAAAAGTAAGACAATTTGAAAGCTGTTAAATCCAACGTCGAAGGCTGATAAACATCTGATTCATCTGTGTGTGTGTGTGTGTGTGCTCCTCTACTTGATCTCAACAGCGGTGGTGCAAAGATACGAAAGCTCTTCTGTACTTGAGTATTTTTCTTTTTCACTGACCTTCCACACATTCCCAGGTAACACAGCTCATGTGTGTGTATTTGTTCTCAGCCATGTTTTCTTATGTGGGTGCAGATGTGTTGTCTGTTGGTGTGTATTCTGTGCATATGAGCCGGGATCCATGGTGATGGATTAGGGCTGGAACTAATGTGCTTGTCCACCTGTGAAATGAGAAGCAGGAGAGAAGGGGACAGGCAAAGGAGGGCTCCCATCACACTCACATCAGGCTTCCTACAGACACAACCTGACACTTTATGACGGTTTGATGGCGCGCACAAGCACACACACACACACTAACACTCCAACTCCTGCATTCTCACGTTCCCTTTTCTTTCTCTTAGAAACCTCTGCAGAAAACAGACCTGAAAGCCTCACAATTCTGAGCCGCTTGTGGTGCGAGACATGTCCGATCATGCTGTCCAAAAAAAGGAGGCCATGGATGAGGTGGACACGCACGGAAAATAAAAATCTAGCACAGCCAATACCTCTGGAGAGAGATTTCCAAAGTGCAAGAAAGAGGCACTGCAATACAACAGTATCGTTTACTGTGGCGTGATTGATGTGTTCTAATCTTTGTGTTGTATCTCTTACATATGATGGAATTTTCTGTTGTGCTGTAGCTTTTATACTGTAGCATACATACACATACACATGCTGTACCTATCCAACTGCACACCTCAACCTTTATGGATCACAGACATTGTTGTGAATGGAGAATATTGTCCTCCTGAAGCAAGAAACACTCATGGACAAACTGTATCTTCAATAAAATAAGTGGGAAATATGGGGCCATTAATTTTAATTAGATCAAAACCAAGTTCCAACACAGTGAAATGAAGTAGTAGCCTATTAATCAGTCGATGAAACAACAGAGGAAAATATTGTGATTATGTAAAAGTTTTAAAGATCTGTCAGATATATTTGTTCAAAGTGGTGGACCAGCTGGCTGACAGACTGACATCGCCCTCCAGAGACCCTGATAGCACAGCTAAAAACAAATCATCTTCCATCGCAGCCCCGACTCTTAGCGTGCGTGAGGTGAGGGGGGTTTGTGCAGCGACAGAGACGGGACTCCGCATTGTATTCCTGCGGTTTCGGCTTCATGTACTATTCACTGAATCAAAACAGCCGTGAATGGAACAGTAACGACAGTGTTTACATGACTTACAAGTCGGTGAGACACAGTAAACAGCCATCAAAGTTTAATAAACGTGAATCTGTTTGGAAGCGAATGATCTGAAAAACTATATGCAACAACGTCCCACCGAAAGACCCTGCCGCATGCCACATGTTGTGCAGCTTGAGCACAAGGCGACAGCAGGCCTGAGTGAAACTGCTGTATTTTTTCCCAAAGTAAACACGCACACATACACTCATACACTTATCAAATTTAAAGCTCATCTCCTTCACTTGCATTCTAGGGATAGTTGAGCCGAGAGATTGCGGCTGACTGCACCCCTAAGCAAACTCATAAACATCTGACTTCCTGTTTTCTTTCATCACTCCAAAAAAGATTCACTCGTGCTTATTAGAAAGACGAGCCTGAGGGAGCGCCAGCTTTTAGTTTTCTATGATTACTCTTTTAAAGTAGAGAGGAATGTCTGAAACAGGTTGCGCAGAGTCCATCTGTTCGCTGACAGGTATCCGAGCGTGCTGCTCCCTCTACTTATGCGTGTGTGCGTGTATCAATCGGTGTGTGCTGTATCTACAATATGCGTGCACCTTGCAGATGTCCAAAAGCTACTTAAGGGCGATAATTTCCCTCTGATTACTCTAATGCGCTACAGTGCTGCCATCCTGTCTGTGATTTCTCCATTGCTTGGCAGGACCACACACACCCTCCATATGCTCGCTGATTGTCAGCCGTGCAGACACGTACTTATCACCGAGAAGTCGAGCTATGAAAAGATGAAAAGGGAAATGAGTCGGGTGGGTGTTGGGGGATGGGGGAGGGGGAGAGAGAAAATTGTCTCCACTTTGTAATTTGTGCATATTTTATCGAACTCTCCCATGACGGCGCTCGACATTCTCCACTGTGCCTCGCTGTGTTCCGAGTTGCAAAACCAGACTGATGAACAACGGTGGCAAATTACGTAGTCAGAAACTTTTGAAACAATTGCAGTCTGAGATGAGCTGGGGGGGAATTAATAAATCATATTTGTTCATACATTAGTAAGGAGGGGAGCCAACGGGATGGGCTGGGCTGAGCCAGACGCCGTTGACAGATTTTGAACGTCAATATTTAACTAGCGTAAACAGATACAGTGAACCCCGACGCAGACTGCAGACTATGTTGTATACGTGTGTGTGTATGTGTGAAAGTATGTTTGAGCTAGTAAGGGCAGACGTGTGTGTGCATTTGAACATGAGCTCAAAAAGAAATTTTAAACCTATAAGGAAGCTCTCTTTTTTTACATTTCAAGGACAGAGATTAGATTTGTGATCAATCAAAACACTGATCTAATCATCAACTGAGAAGATATCAAGCTAAGCTCATCTAAGCCATGCAAGACTAATGGTACACAGCTAGTATTAATGGGAACATTTACCACATTAAAAAGGCTTTGAATCACTTGATCATTTCAGCAGACATTTATGGAAAGATCTGAAACTTTGAAAAAAAAAAACAGACTTAAATCTTCATCTATCAGACGTGTCTGATCATTAAGCGGCCGTGCCATCCAACCATCAAGAGTTGGCAGTTGGAGAAGATCCTGACTGAGTGGCAGCGCACTTGGCTGCCTGCTGACCCCGCAAGGCCAAATAGAAGCTGACTTTGGCTCATACACAGTGTGACTGCCAGATGTGATTAGCATTCGGGGATGTGGACATGGGCCGATTTGGAGTGAGAACCAGTTCCAGTTAGGAGCATTTAGGGTAAATTTGGGCCAGTGTCACTGCTGTTAAAATCATCCCAAACGATTAAGCTGGTGCACAATCATCATTATTATTTTTTTCTTTATCAAAAATTAGCAACCAAGTTTAAAAAAGACAAAAACAAAACACAAGTCATAATATTCTGTCAGTGCCCTTCTTGGATATCTTGAATATCAGGCTTAATATCAAGTTAGGTTTTGGTAAGATGCAAGCACCTTTATTGTGGTTCTGTATCTTGTGACACCTTCAAGAAGCACAGGCATGGTTTTGTTTGTTCAAAACAACATAGTAAAGATAAAAAAGTGTTTTTCTACCTACAGTATGTTTGCACTTTTAGTATGATTGTCCCTGCATGGTACCGCGCTGATGTTCTGGAATCCAATGGCTTCTGTTGCCTCAAGGTCACAGCGGTGCAGCTAACAAACACATCAAGAAGATGCAACATGACAGGTGTGTTTGCGTGCCTGTTACACTCTGTCATTGACAACACAAGGGGGAAACATAAATGAGAGTCTTGCACAGTTGTGAGGTGTTGGGAGAATGAACACAGTTCCTGTTAAATAGGGACAAAGATATAGATGAGTCCTGCTCTAGTTATTAGCATGGGTGCATCATTTAGCCTGAGTGTCCAGATGTCATGAGCATTTTTTTAATCAGCTAATGAATTCTCTCTTTTTCCCTTGAGCAACAGGATTCTTTCTACAATACCCTGTTCATGTTCATAATGACCAGTTGCTTTAACTGAGATAGCCGTGTTGCCGTGGGGGCTCTTTAATATGTTAAGAGTGGAGGGGAAAAATAGTTTTCGAGCCCCTGTGTATAGGAAATATAATGTTTCCTCATGGCTCTGTGATAGTGAAGCCAGACTGTAGCACAGGTTAAAAAAGGAAAAAAAAACCTCAGTCAGAGTCTAACCTTGCTGCTGTGACAGAGATGAGTGGCAGTGAGCAATAACCAGCAGGTCAATAAGAATTAAGGCTGGAGAGAAAGAGAGAAAGTGGAGGTGCAGTGCTGTTGAAAAAGAGTGGCTGATAGAGAAGGGGCTGTGCACTGAAGCTCAGATAACGTTTCATTTTTAGTTCATCAAAAATAACTGTCCACTGCAGAGGCAGTCGCTCAGAAGCTGCTGCAAGCCCGCTGCTGTTTCTGGTTCTCTCTTTCACTCTGCTGCGTGATGCTCTCAGAGTCACATTTACCAGATTATTGCGCTCTTTTCTTCGAATTACAAACACTCTGTCATACTCTCCTCCCTTCACTTCTCCACTGTGACACCGTGTTAAGCCCCGCCCGCTGGTCTGTCAGAGCTTAGCAACTGATACACTGCGAATGGGGCTCTGATAGTAGCAGTGTTCAGTGGCTCAGTTGGCAATGAGCAATTATCAAAAGCACAAACACAAGAGCAAAAGTTTTAAGAGGAGGTTTAAACATATGGCTATGACCTGTATTACTAGCATTATTACATTACATCATTTCCAAGGGCTAAGGGCCAAAACACTTGTTATGTTTGACTTCCTTCACTTTCTCAATACGAATAGGAATTGAAAACAGACAATGCTGCTCCTTCGCTTATTTTCTGGTGAGTTGTTGTTTTTTTCTTGTTTTTTGGAGGTGGGTACTGTAGCAGACGACAGATGATAAGCTCAGTCTGAAAACTGTCAGACAAAATGATTTTGACCACTTCAAAGAGCCTGACAGGACAGAGTATGACACTGACACACTACACAAATGCGTGTTTTCCCTTTTTGTGGCAGGTGTCACTTGTATATAGGGAAAAGGCTTCAATGACGACGTCTCACCTCTTTTTATATTAATAATAGACTTACCCCTCATAATCAGGGTCATCCCTTACATTGGTAAATACAGTGGACAGTATGTTTATATCGTTTGGTGGATGTGTCAGGTTTCATTAAATACAACAGACTGGCCTACACATCTATCCAGCGTTCAAAGATTCCTCTCATACATCTTTGTCTCTCTGCGACCCCGTGGATTAATTATTCAGATTGTATGACTGTAACCCCACTGGAACCATTTCCTACATTAATTCAAATATATACAGTGCTGTGGGCCTAACAACTCATTTACACGCTCAAGACTTCTCTCAGTCGCTACCGAACCTACGTTGTTTTTCTCTCTGCTGCTTTTCGTAACGTTTCTACTGTTTTTTTTCCTCAGGCCTACATCTGTCATTATTATTATGATTACGTCTTTCCGCACCTTTTCCTCTCCATCTGTTCTTTAGAGGACTGAAATAACATACCGTTTTTTTACAACTTCGCAGCAGACATACCTGTGCTCTTTCCTCTCCACACTCTTTCCTTTCATCCGTCAGTTCTCATTTTCCTTTCTTTCGCTAGTAGCATCTGTCCTGCTCTTAAAGAAAGTGAAAGAAGTGCATCAAAAGCTTCACAATTCTATGAATGTTTTAAGTGTCCATTACTTTCAGATGACCGGTGCACTGGTTGCAAAATTCCTGTAACGCATCTCACTCAGCTACAGTGTAATTTCCACTCTCTCCTTTTCTCTTCCCGCAGGCTGAGGCTCCCTCAGCATCAGAGGGAGCACAGTGAGTATGCCTCTGAAAGCTCACCCAAAACCTCCAAACCTGAATACCCTAAGCTCACAGTGAAATCATAAACCATTTTAGGCTCAGCGAACCAAGCAATCACAACATTTACAGAACATTTTCAGGGGTGACACAAAGTTCCCCGGGGATTTGAATAAAGTTTCCGGTATTTTCTCATGGCCATCCGAGGGTTCAGTGTATAATTAATCCATTTTTGCACCCCTTTTTAAACTTCACATTACCACGAAATGCATATTCAGTGCGCATCACCTGCTGTGAATGGTTGGCAGCGAACATGAATCTTGTCTCCATTAGTTGAAAGACAATTAATCAGCTGGTGGTACTGTATCTGCATATCATTGTTCTTGAGGTTTTCCATGATGTTAATGTTGGGTCAGGGTGAACCGTGCAACTGCCATGCAAATGATTACGCATTTAACCTGTCGAGGCTCTTGCATTTTAATATGCAGATGCAACAAGAGGGAAAATGAAAATATCCCCCTTAAGCCCATAGAGAGCTGTCTACAATGTGTACTGGTTACATGATACACTGGTTTTACAGTAATTGTACACATGCTGATTGTTTTCTGCTGCAGTGTATTATTCCTATACAGAGCCGGATTGTACCATTGAAACAAATATAAAATGTCCTGCCACTACAAACTCCTTCCACCCCCTTTTGTCCCACATAAAACGAAGGGCAGCGTAAGTGATGTTAACAGGCTACTCACTTTTAGATTTTATAAGCTGTATCAATATTCATTTAATTAATTTAAGTAGGAAATTAAGCTGTTGGTCATCAGTGTGTTGGACCAAATATGTTTGTTAGATAGAGGGCATAACCACATAAAGTTTTGGGTATTCTAATGTTATGATTTTGAACCGTGAACAGTGACCTTGATCTGACTGATAAGCTGAAGCTAGCAAACAGTGCACAATAGCCAGAATCCTCAGTGATACATTAAGGCACTTGGCAACAATATCTTAATCACATTAATTAGAATATTCAGAGTTTTGTTAGCATCTAATCATTTAGTCCATTAAATGATAACATTATTATAACACTAAGGTTGGGGCCCCAGGTAAAAGGGCCCCCCCATTGGTGCTTTAACTTTACCGAACTCCCATAAAAAATAATCCACAGTGCACCCCTGTTGGTTCAAATCATGAAGTGGTGCTCATGATGTGAATCGTTCATCTAAAGACGAATGAAAATTGTAGCATCTACCAATAGTCTGTATTTTAGCAGTTTGGGAGATGGGATTTGCTTAGGGCCCTCAGACTTAGGTTACATGTGACCTATTCAGACATGGCACATAGAAAACTAAAGTACTAAATATGATGCCACATTTTTAGTGACCAATACACATCTGATGTCTAGTCATTAATCAATTTTCAAGTATATGTCATGACACATTAAGTTCCTGTAAAATGTTCTGTTTTTCCATCCATATTTTTATATTTCTCTCAATATTCTCATGTGGTTGGAGCAATGGAAAACAGAAGTGGCTATAAATCTATGTATATGTCTCGTATTATTGTTATGGTATTTTGACAGTGTTGTTTGTTGTTCCTCTTGATAGTACTACTGGGCCCTTTTGAAACCTAGCCACACTATCATAGCTCAAACACAGTACAACCAACCTTCGAGACAAAGATAAACACTCATGGCTGTGCGCTCACACAAGCATGCACACATAAAGTCTGCGAGTCTACTGCACAGAAGCTCTCATACATACCCATAGATGACACTTTAATTGCAAGATAGGCTAAGACGCATACAGAGCTGGAAATACAGGGGTCTATTAGTGTATGCTTTGTAATGGATATCAGGAATAGAAAAGGGAATTAGGCCTAGGCCTTGCTACTGACAGAGCATTAGAATAATCCCTGCTACTTAGGACAACAGTCAGATACTAAACACACCAAATCCACTTCCCCCGCTCACAGAGCAAAAGCAAACTAATGAATGAGGTGCCTTTGCATATTCACCATTATAATTGAAGTCAGACAGAGACCATTTATTTTTATGAAGCACCATAAAGTACTGCAGCACCATCCGCGGGCCTTGCCAAACAAACACGTAAAGGCAAACAACTCTGGAACGGATGCACGCATTCACACAAGCATGCACATCCACACACTCACACTTTTTTTATTACAGCTTCAGTCCTACCCTTTGAATCCTAACAAGGCTGAGAACATTCATTTTCTGAGTTGTTAAGTCCAAAACATGATGCTGGAGCCGGAGGAAAATAAGCAACAATACAACGAGCTTGAGAGAGAGAGAGGGAAAAAATGAAGCCAGTCTCACTATCAACACTGATGGTCACCAGACCCACAACTTAGTATCATCCTTGATTTCTAACCTCCGAGCTGTTTCATTGCATATATTTCATTATAATTTGCAGACCCTTCAATATCTACCTTTGATGGGGGATTACATTTGCAGAGAATGAAACACCCACAGTAACCTTTCATTTGGAGGACGTGAATACACTCCAGAGTGACCAGAGAACGAGGCAAGGTCATGCAGGCACAGATTGAATGTCAAATCCAGATGGTTAAATGGCAATATTGATACAGTGGTTGATGGTTCTATCAATACCGTCATCTGTAATTGGTATAACCTGATGGACTACATGTCAGTTAAAGGGTTTGTTACCAGTATATTATCCTTTAGTGAAAGTGCAGATAATGATCTCTGATGGTCACGGTGCACAGGAGGAATAGAACGAACATTATTGGGTCTTTCACTCAATTCTGATAATAGTTTGACATTTTAGTCCACTCCAAATTTTTAAGCACTTGAGCACATCCGTCAAGCTCTCAGTGCTCTGGTGCTTTTAACTAAGCCACTATAAAACTGAACAATTTCCAGGAAAACACTGTATTTTTTAAAGCATGTAGCTGTGCTTCACATGCTTTTTTATTAATTACTGTTACTTATCATGTGGGACTGTCATTGTGGTTGCATTTACACCTATGATTTGACACAATAGAAGAAGAGAAAGAGAAACAAAAAGGAAATCCTGTGATACAGCCGAGCAGAAATGATCGCTGCAGCAATTCCACTGGAAAACAAATCAACCTGAATGCCACAAGTCAAAATCATCAGACAACAGAATCAGACTGCAGAAGACAGTCGATGTAATATTTGAAGTAATATTGTTCCCTCTCCCAGCCAACTAAGAACACGCAGGGTAAGTGTTGACTGGAAATAAGTGTTGTTTGTTTAGTGTAGGTTGTGTTGGTTATTTTAGTTTGTTTTAAACCAAAAACAGAAAAGCAAATCAGCTCAATATATAAATATTTATTTTGCACTATATCGTTATATTATCATTGATGACGTGGTGGACGAAAAACTCAAAATTTGAGAGTTTGCTGCTTTCATTTTGTTTATTCTTATCCCTTTTTCTTGTCATCTGTTGCCATGACAACTTGCAATAGACGTTTGTCAGCCCTTTCTCACACTGAACAAACCGAAACAATCCGCATGATTCACAAAACATGAGTCAACTAAACTTCAGCCTAATCAATAATGACGACAATCAGCAGCTGAAATCTACACGCGCCTGGGTATGAAATACATATTGTCCGACGCAGAAACAAACACGCCACCCAAACACTGTACTGTATGGGCCTTCACACACACACACACACACACATATGGAGTTGTTCTTTTTATAATGGCTTTGTGTCAGCATATAACGGATGTGTCCTAACAGTGCCATTTATTCCCATCTCCAGCTAGCCTATGCCTGTCCAAACAACAGCATGAAACAAAGGATGGAAAACAACAGAGGGGAGACAAACACATCAATCTGCCACTAAACCACATACACACACACAATCACACTAAACACATGCATACTGTATGCATTATGCAGACAGATAGCCTAATAGAGAGTATGGTGACATAGTTATTGAAGGTTTTAACTCATACATAGTCATGGATTGATATTATTAAGGGAAATGGCATAGCAATAGAGTAGAAACACACACACACACACACACACACAGAGTGAGCCGAAGTAGCATGAGCATAAGAAACCGAAGCAGAGATCAATCAGTTGTCAGAGCGCCGTGTGTCTCTGAGGTGGAGTGGGCCCTCAGAGATGAAGTAAGTCTGATACAGAGAGCAGAGCGGATCTTTGATTGGAGCCAAAGCTTAATGGGGCTCCGCACTGAGAGTGGAATGGGCTGCGGCATCGCTTCAGCCTCTGGGATCACGGCGCTGGATATAGGCACACTGCCGTTTTTATCTGTGCGCTCACCTGCACGGTTCGTGGAAGACAAGACAGAGATCTCCCTCCTTCCCTAAACACACAAACGCACATTTCCCTCCTCGTCGTGGATGTAAATGAGCTACTTTTGTTTATGTTTGTTTGTCATCGCACTTAATACCGCTCCTCTGTTGTGATCTCTCCATCTCATTGGTATATCCTGTATAAATGTTTATTGTTGTGCTCGTGGCTGCATTAAGTATTGCACAATTGCCCCGCTGTTTTCTTAGTAAACTGTTGAACAGTGCAGCAGAATTCAAACACAGGAAACCCCCAGACAAACAGTGGTGGAACAAAGAAAACGGAGAGACACGCACAAATTTATGTATCGAACTATTACAACAACAATACGTAAATAAGCTTCGGCTAAAACCCTGCCTGGTGCCTGTGTGGCAGCCATTGATTAAAGGCCCTTGTTAGCATGTACGGCCCCTCATATGTTTCTGTTGTGTCATTGATAAGGCCTTTGTATTCACACTCGCTGAAGGGAGCCGGCTAATTAAAAACCAGTGACAGCCAGATTCGAGGAACAAAGGCATTGGTCCCACTGTCGCAGATTTGCATACACATTAATTGTTGTTGTTCTTTTCATCTTGAAGTTTGTACAGTAAGGCTTACATGCTCAAGGAGTGAATGGAAGTTTCTGCAGCAAGCCGGTTTTCTTTCACAAGGGTGGATCGGCCAAAACGTCTCGCAGCGTTACCACACATCATGAATACTGCAGCTCGAAAGTAGAATATAACTTCATACTGTGTTAATCGTTGCAGGTCTGTGCATTAAAGTACTCAAAATAGACATCCTGTGGTGGCAGGTAGCTGCTTTATATACTCAAAGCTACAAAGCTTTTCATCACAGAACACCATTTCACCGCAATTGATTTTGTTGAGCTCATACGACTTGTTGTAACCGTCCCTTTGAATAATGAGCACTCCCTTGATTTCTTAAGTGGTGGCAGGGGTAATCACTTCCTCTGGGTCATCAGGAGGGCATCCTCCTTCGTTGCACTTTCATTGGTAAGCACACGACACCTCCGGAAAGCTCCACAGTGACATCCGACCACTGCAGGTCAAAGGCCCGTCCCTCTTTAAAATTTATTTCAGCCACATCTTTCTTCCGTCCTCTCACACAGGTCTTAATGGAAAAGACACTCCTGTTTAAAGTCAAGAGTCAGACTCTAAAGTTATTGAGTAAAATGTAGGAAGGATAGGAAGCTTTTGGCAGTGGTCTGTACACAGAAAGATGCTGTGTATGGCCTGAAAAGAGGCTGCTCCTCTTCCTCTTCATCTTCTCTGCCATTTGCTGACGTTTTCTGGTCCATTGCAGCCACCAACTATCATAGAACCTAAACTGATTTAACTTAACTGAATCAGTGGAGCATTTCAGCAGAAAATAGGAAGAATGAAAATAATGTGGCTTGTGAATGCTCAAAATTTCAACATTTGCTGAAGCAACTGATAATCAATCAACAACCTAATCAACCTTTGACAAATATATTTAGCCCATTTTGTTATATGAGACAGTAAAAACTTTACTCATTGCCCATTTAATCGCCAGTATTTAGGGGAATGAGAAATAATGTAGCATAAAACAATCATCTGGTCTTAGCCTGACAGGCAGACACAGCTTTGCTCTCACTCTAATTAAACCGTAGGCGTGCGCAACGTGCAGCCGGGCGTCAGCACGGAGGGCACCTCGGCAGGTTAGAGAGGTGAAAGAGCCGTTCTCCTCCCTCGCTCCCCCCTTCGTCCCCCTCTCCCCCCGACAAACAGGGAAGCCACTTATTAGACGATCCAGAGCTGTCAGCAGAGGCACACACAGCGGGCAGACATTCTGTCGCAGAAGACACCGACACTCTCCAAGTACAAGTGCTCCTTTTTTCATCTATCCACCTCTGCGTGTAACACGGTTCTGTTCTGTCACCACGCTTATCTACTTATCTAGCAATCTCCCTACCTCTAAGCGTTCTGCTCTACAACTTCAACTGCAAGGGTGTAATTAGCAGAGGGTAGAGTCGGAGATTGCGTCACGCAGGGATCGGGACACGTGTTGCTCAGCAGAGAGGGAGAGGTGTGGTGGAAGTGGGAATGAGAAACTGTGTTTTGAAACAGCAGCACACTGCAGTGAGATACAACACACTGAGCAGGAGAACTCACTTTACTCATCTCCAACACCTCATTCAAAGATAAAAAGCAATAAAATAAATGGAACCCTGCTATTAGGAGCTGCTGGCCATCCCCTTTAAGATATCAGATGAATTGTACACATCTGCAGCTTAAATGTAGTAAAAAATCTAGATATACAGTACAGACAGCCCATTACTCATGAGCCTTCAAATAATATAACTACATCATATGTTAATGAAGTTATTTAATTCAGTAATGCATCAGAACTATTTCACAGTACTAGAAAAAATGCACATATGGAGCCTTCAACTTTTTGGCCATAAGAGTAATTCTGCTGGAATTAAAGATGCATTTTAAAGAATTAAAATTATAATAATACTTTTGCCAGATGCACTCGAACAGAGAGGATGATGCATGCAGCTGTCACACCCCAGCGAGCAGGGGTTTGTTTCATGAGGAGATGCTGATGGGGCTGGGCGTGCAGTTTTAAATTATGTGTGCATTTTACGAGTGCTACTATTGTCTCATTAATATTATAGGAATTGGGTCAGAAATCTGAGTGGAACATCTGTGATTATATAATGTCTGCTTCAAAATTAGTACTAAAACTAGGAGATGAGAAAAATGTCCTTCCAAGACTGGGTATAAAAATGAGAGATAAAAGAAAAAAGACATTACATTTAATGATTTGTTGGAACTGACTTTTTGGACAGTTTTTATTTGCTACGGGGCAAACAACAGAAGTTGCCTAAGGTGTCATTAAATGACAGTATTTCTTCACATTTCTCTTCTCCTTTACTTTGTTCCTTGGAGTATTTGTTATGCTCTTATTTTAACAAGCCACCATTTGGTGTCATTCATTTGCATGTTAAAAAAATGCACTGCCTGGACTACATAATCCGTCACTGTAAACATGAAGACCTACAGTAATTTGTATTCAATATAGTCTCTGTCTTTATCATTGCTCCTGAATGTATACATATTAGTGTGCGCATTGCATTGCTATTTTCTTTCCATCAATCATGACACCCACAGACTCCCCCTGGCAGGAATATCTTAGATCACTGTGCAAACTATGTCATAATGTATTTGTGTTTACAATGTCTCCATTAACAGAAACAGCAGTAGAATCAGTATAAAATATTATTTGTGGGACTTAGTGAAGTACAGATGCCTGCAACTTCAAGGGTTAATGTAGAGGAGGAGATGGGTTCCCATGCATTCCAATTATTTAATTATTCATTAATTAATGTATTTAGAAAAGGGACATTGCACATCATTAACCAACGTTTAAAAAACATGCAAATGTACTTGAGTTAGCCAAAGGGTGGGTTTTAATCGTCATGCCTGTTATTAGTGGGGGAAAAAATAAGAAGGATGCCACAATATTAGTGAAAAACATACTGCGTGGTGATAAAATCACATGCAATGAATATAATTATGTTCAATACCACTTGTTCTCAGAAAGCCTGCTATTCAGATTGTACACTGGGCTGGAGTGTTGATTGATGTGATGTTGATGTTTGCAGTAGGTTTGAAGTGGATGAAGCTAAATCTCAAAGCCTCAATGATCATCATCCTCTGTGAGGCACTTTGTGCTACATAATGTATGAAAAGTGCCATACAAATAAAAGCTGATTTGATTGCAACATGTAGCGATACAGTGAAAGTAGAAAAAATGAATATTCTCACAATTTTCTCAGCTCAGTGCTAGAGGAAGAAGTCACAGATTCTACTTTACACAGTTTGTTGCCATGTGAAAGGGACGTTACAGGGGCATGAAAGCGACATTTCCTTGCTGTTTTCACATCAGTGTAAATGTCATGTAAGATTACTCCGGTGGTCACCAGTGTTACACAACAAACCTCCTGCACTATGGCAGAAAAAACATACCCGTCTTGTACCAGACATGCCATAACATAAAAACACTTGGTTACAAATCAAAGTCCTTCATTCAAAGGATTATTATGTAAAATATGTTTGTACTGTTATCAAAAATAGAAGAACACATTCCGCAGACAGGACTCTTAGTTGCGACACCTGTGTGAATGTGCAGAGCCTTTAATCTGAAATGTAGGTAAAGGAAAGCAAAGAGTCCAAAGAGAAAGACACACAGCCCCTACCCACTGCCACTTCACCACCGAGTGTCACTCCAGATCAAGTTACACTCTGTAACAGCTGTGGAGGGCTCTTCCACTGAAGGGGGAGGGTATATAAATGAATAGTCAAATGATGGGACGCCCCCCACCACTCCACCACAACTGAAGCAATCAACATCATCACAACTGACAGATATCCTGATTGCGTGGCTGTTATGGTGTTTGACAGTTTACTAGAAGCAAGGCTACCGCATGACGCCTGAAACAACGGCAACATAATATGAGGTGAATTGAAGTTTTGTTTTGTTTTTCCTTTATAATGTAGCCTACATGTATGTAACCACACTGGCATCAAGGGATTTTATACGCATCAAGCAACCTCCAGGACAAACAGATATTCTTCTTGTTCTAGTTATACAACCACATACGTATGTTGTAATTCAGTGAGACCGTAAACAAAAAACAAAGGTTCATGTTGCTTAACCTATATTCGCAAAAAGAGGCAATGCAAAAACAAAGAAGGTTTGGTTAGGGTGTGGGTGGGCCTGTTTGGGACTGCGCCATAATAAGTAGGTCTACTGGATGATGCCTCTTTGAAAATGTTTTTTTTTTTTTATGTCTTTTGTTTTTTAAGTCTGTGGTGATCTCGATTTCATTGTGTCTGGTTATGGCCAAGTTAGATACCTCACCATTTCCTTTTCTTTACTGCTTCTGTGATGCTTTGGCAGGACTGAGTTATGAGCTATACATACTTGGGGGCCCCATCTCTCAGAGCTGCTAAATCATGCAGTCAGTGGGAATTGCAGAGCACTGGGGCTGATTTAGTAGCCCATAGCTTTGGGGTGTTAGAGTTCAGCATCACATCATTACTTTTTTACACCTTACATTGATTTGTTTAGTGGAGTAACAGGCCTTGTTGTGGTCCACAAGGGGATGAAATAAAGAGTGGGAGAGAGTGCAGTCAACTGTACCTCCCATGGACACTGCACTTTGAGGTGGGTTGGACAGGATGGAGTAGGTACCGACAAAAACATGAACCGGGACCTGCTGTCACAGGGGCAATATAATCTTCAATATACCATTTCCCACGTGTACAATACCTTAACTTCTAAGGGTTCTGTAGAATTTTCTGTGTGTGGGCATCACATGGGAGCTGACTTCACACTTTTTTTTAACTTTACCCTAGGCCTCACATAATTTCCGAAGACTGCTCATCGTGGCTTTAGTGGGCAAAGAAGCAGCAACCTTCCTAGATAATGTATATTACCATATATATGACTGCTCTACATGGAGTGGGCCAACACCAAAGATTCAAATTCAGGTGATTTTCTGGAGGGACATCTAAAATCCCTTAGCAGCCGAATGCCACTGCATCCCAAGTTATTTTAAAGTCCTCCTAAATTTGATGCGGCTTTCAGCGAGAACCCGCTGAACATTTGTCTCAGCTGCAGCTTGAATGTGAAGCGTGTTTCTCCAATGAACAGCATGTGAATGCAACATCAGTCCAGGCTTTGACTGCATCGCCAAGCATTGACTTATCTACCTGAAACAGTCTTGTCGCACGCGAATACACTGGAGGATGCAGGAGACTCGTGTTTGAATGATGAAAACCGCTGCATAAGACAGACATGTCGGTGGCTGGAAACATCCCTCGTTCCACGTGAAAGAAGCTCAAGATGAAAAACACACAGCAAATGACAGCTGCATCAATCACACAGATTATTGACAGTAAACATATTGAATTCTAAACCTTTAGTGCTTCGTTTTTTCTAGTCCGCTTCCAACCTTCCTCCTCCGAGCATGCCTGGTCATCCTTCTAGTGTGAACGGATGGAAGGCGTGTCCAATCAGCTCGTGGCAAAATCATTCCAGAGCGCCATGAAAAATGGATTGTGTTTTTTTTTTTCCTACGGATGGCAGAGTGTGGGAGTGGTGGAGGTGTGTGTGCTGGAGGATGATGTGTATGTGTGTGTGTGAAATAAGCAGTACTGCATGCAGGTTTGGTTCCCTGGATAACGGCAATCAATAAAGCATTAAAACAATCACGGGAAGGGGAACAAGATGTCGCAGCCATCTGGAACTAGTTATGGTATTAATCCATTTGGGAAGGCCTGCTCCCCACATACATCAACTACAAACACAACAGATTCAATAGAACAACATGGGCGTCTTGAGCCCCCACAGCACAGGAAATGGCACAAATGATATTGTTGTTTTTGTATTCCTTTAGAGAGCTCCTTTCACTGTCAGTTGACATTGTAGCCAACAGAGGACGAACACACCTTGCAGCACAAAGAAACCACAACTGAATTGACTTTACCTTGCACTTATTTTCCTTCTTCATGTTCTTGTGAGTGTGTTTGTAAGCTTGCAAGTTACTGCATTATCACGTGATCATCACCCTGGCAGCACGTGATGCTCACTTTTGTATTCAAGGTGCTTTCAAGATACAGAGATGTTAAGATCAATAACTCCTCTACCCATGTTCCTTCAGTGCTCAATACAGTCCCAAAGGCTATGAACCACCACGAGTTTTACACCATGCAAGCGTATGATAGATGAACATCTCTGGTCATGTAAACAACATCACAGTGTGTGCTATTAGTCAGATAATGGGGGTGTTTGATCGTTAACGCAGCAAAGCATATCAAGCAAACAGTCTTTGATGTATTTGTGTGTGTGTGTGTGTGGGGGGGGGAGGGGGGGGTATGTGGGGTCAAATGGGTACAATAGCAAATGGGCTTTCAATAGTTAATGCTGTTGGCAGCTGCACTCACTTTCACTGGTGGGGTGACGTTATAGTTTCATAGACAAACAGGATAAACCTTTAAGTGTTTACAAACTTAAAAGATGCTGAAATCTGGTTCAAGTCTCTATTTCAAGTTGACTTAATTAGTGTAACGCACTACTCACTTGCTGTTGAGAGATTTAAGAACTCTGCAGCTCGGCTATTAACCAGCAAAAAGAGGAGATAGCACATTAGTCCAGTTTGAGTTGCTCTATGCAGGCCTCCTGTGACATTTAGGATTGTTTTTAAAGACATCCTCCTTAGCCCTTCATGGCCAATCAGGGGTGCAGCCTTCTCAAAAATCTCAAAATCTCACAGCAGCGTCTCAGAGTGTCATGCTGAAAGTTGAAACGACACTGTAGCTGAGAGCCAGGCTGGAGCGTATTTTTAAAACTTTTGGGATTAAAAAAATATATTTTCACTTTCGCTCCCCAACTTAATGTTAGCCGGAGTTAACAACTGGGTAGATATTTTCTTGTAAAATTTGAAAATAAGACAAACCCTCAGTGAACAGTGACCTAAACTCTGCAGGTTTACTGTATCCAGGTCATTGTTTTGGTTTTGTGACCCTAAAAAGTCCCACCTCTTTCATCAATCTTGTAAAACAACAAGCCAAATTAAAGCCAGTGTTACTTTGTGTCTGCTGAATGAGTAAACAGGCGATTGTTTGGGAACACATTCACTTTACCAACCTTATAGCATGCTAATAATCAAATATTTTCTCTATACTGTTGCTCGTTCCTTTGCCCCAGAGACCGAAACATCGTGAACAAAGTTTGAGGCAGCAGGAACATACATATATACATTACTGTATATTCTGTTTACTTGTGAGCTATTTCCATGTGCCTCTATTGGTATTCTATAGCAGCAAACTAAAGCAACAAGGTACTTTCACTTTAAGTGACAGTGAAGCAAGAGTGGTGCTGCAGGCAAGAAAATAGTTCCTTTTAACATTGAATGCTGCAAGTCAAAAGCCTGTTAGCATCAGTGTCTGTCTAGTTTGTGATGGAAAGAAGAGAGACTGAAAGGGCACAAAGGAGACAGGAGCTCCACAATAATGGCACTACTCTTGGATAAAGCATCCAGTATGATGTAAGAACAAGCCCGTCTCCTTCCTCCAAACTACCTTTGCCTTCCTCTCTCGTCCTCTCCCTGTCTCTGCTGCCTGGGATTAATAGCAGTTGGTTTGTGCTTCTGGGTTGTACTGGTTGGTAAACAAGCCAGCAGCCTCTCCTGCACGGCTCCGGAGCACTCCATTAGTGAGCCAAGTGCATTCCGTAATTTTTTTTTTTTTTTTACACACTGGTTGCACAAATATAATAAAGCTCTATGCAGCGGTTTAGGATGCATGCAGCAGTCTGTGGCGAAATGGAGGAGATTGAAGATGTATGTGTCCAGGTATCGGGACAGACAGAGATCCCTCCTCACCAAATTACCCCCATCATATACACCCGTGCGGAACACTTTGTCTAAATGCAGCATATACGAGTACACACACAGACACCCGTGGGCACACACATAAAATACAAACACACTCAGACATGCACACAAACCATTAAATGTCATATCCTGTAGCAGATTATATCAGTGAGCAATTTTGTGCTCTGTGGCATCATCTGGAAGAACAAAACCAGCGGAAAATAAAAGCCATATTGAACGATATGAGAATGGGGAAATCACTGGGACGGTCACAAACCTCCATAATTAGGTTTCGGAGGAGCACAGGCCAGAGATAAGTAAGTACAGACCTGTAATACATCTACCAGAGTGGATGCTGCCTGCCCCGCAGTTTGGGTACAGAAATAATGCAAAACATAGAGTAGGAATCACATTAATCCTTTGTACTTTAACATTTCATTTTGAACTGCAAATTACACTCCAAGCAGAAAAAAATATAACAAAAATTTGCAACTGCTAACAATGCTTTACACCTGAAAGTGTTGCAGAGTGTGTGGAGCATTGTACTTCTGCCAACTAGAAAAAAAAGTGCTGAATTAAATGGAAATACTTGAAGTATGTGTAGGGTGTTTTAATGTTTGAACAAGTCCAACGTTACCACCTACTCATATGCTTCTCACACCAACAATCCACATCTGTTGGGTGAGTGCGCCAACGTAATCCACACCCTCACATCTGCCCCCGCACATGTTACACGCTGAATGGCCTTACTCACTTTTGCCTCATCCTCAGCTCTACCTCTAAAACATTTCCCTCTTTTTGTCGCCTCTGTCGCAATATAGCTTTCGAATACTTTGTTTTCATTATATTCCTACCTGTAGGTCCTCTTATGCACACCACAGTTGAGCTACTTAGATATTATTATTTAGATATGCGCGTATGAGGCAATTTTTCTCTCTGATTGCCAAAATAAATGTGAACTGTAATTGCACTGTCAGATCTGGGGCTCGTGCTCCTATAGAGAGCAGGAAAAAATAACAGCAGAATGGCAGCAAAGACAAACTAAGTCATACCTTTTCTCTAGCATGAAGGGGTTGGGGGGGGGTGGGGGGAGTCAGATGATGCTGCCTAAAGCCACAGAGCAAAATCATTAAGGGACTTCATTTCCCCATGAAGGAAAACAGCTTCAAGCTGTGAATAACACAACAACAGCCTCACACAGCCTCGGTGTTAATCCACAACCTCATTTGACATACTGTTTTCTCAGTGCCCGTTTGATCCAGCATCACGCAGGAGAAGGTGATAGATATCCCATGCAAGAGTAAACACTACACCATCACTCTGACGGCCATTCAGCTCCGCACCACAAAGGGGTTCCAGTCACGCGTGGAGTGGGAGACAAACGACATCACAAAGATACGCTGTGTGTTGTGATTGATGGTTACAGTTGCAAAACCAATGGATTCCCCATGCACGGCAAAGCAGAGAGGTTCTCTCTTGTTCTTATTTGCGTCACTTGTTCTCTCAGCGAGGGGAACATATTTTCAGCAGCACCTGTGGTAACCTGAGCACATACTTCTCATTAGTCTATCTACAGCTGCGGCCTCCTCATCTTTAAGTCTGTGATTTGTGACTTGTGGGAAAAGAAAACATGGTGCTGTTGAAAAATTGGCACACACACACACAGACACGCACACACCTGTGTATGCTCCCAGGTACACAAACAGACACATACAGAGTGCAGCCCCATTGCAGAAATTGATTTGACAAAGAACGAGCTGCTCCAGATGAGAATGCTGGTGTTTGAGCACAGCAGGCACACAGCACTGAGCAAGGACAGCTGTAAATCAATGGCATTGAGCTGCGTGTCGTTATCAAATCCTACTCTACCAGAAAACTTACAGGTACAGATGGCAGGCACAGTTGGGTTTGACCACACACGCACAAACTCTTATGCACACAAATATGTGATATTATTCAAAGCCTTGGATAAGAGGTTTTGAATTCTGTTACTACGATACCGACCACCACATCACAAAGGAAAAGGGTAATGATTCCTACAGCTTCTAATAATTCATGATGGGTGTTGTTTTTAGACTCAGGTAGTGTGTGGATTTAGAAAAAAAAACTCACTCATCTATTCAATCAATGACCCACACATTGTTAGCTCTTCAGCAGGTGTGAGGACGCATAAAATTATACAGACGGGATCACGTCCTGGGATCCTCTCCACAATTTTCTTGAACTGCGGGTTGTGCATATCCAACATAATCCACACCGATATCATCGTCAGCATCAGGTTTTACAATTTGCATACTTTAAATAACAAAATATTGTTGTTTAAGGTTATACATTTTACATTAAACTCATCAGAAATTACCTATTTTTTAATCACATAGGCTACTGTATAGATAAAATGCCACCTGCTAATAACAGCACTCATATGTTCTATAAGGGGAAAGGGTCTGTGAGTTTTTGTACAAGGCAATACTAGAAATGTAAAAGAGCCAAACTTTGTGATGTCATAGCAAAGCAGTCGATATCTTAGTCCCCTGTCCCTCATCAAACTCATGAAATACACAATCCAACAACTCCAACAACATACGGCTGCTGGGCGGAGTGATTTCAAAAGCAAGAAGTTCTGAGTATTATTGGGGCGGTGTTTAGCTCAGTAGGTAGAGTACCCGCCCCATGTGTAGAGGCTATAGTCCTCGCTGCAGGCGGCCCCGGTTCGAGTCCTGCGTCGGACGGCCCTATTCTGCATGTCATTCCCCCCATCTCTGCCTCCCATTTCCGGTCACACTCTCTACTGTCCTATCAAATAAAGGCATAAAAAGCCCAAAATATATATATATAGGATTATTTCATAGCGTGCTCACGTCTCTGCCCCATGGATCTCAAAACAACATGCACCCATAAATAAAGGTAATTAACCTGGGGTAGGTTAATTACCTTTAAAAAACATGTTGATATCATCTTTGGCAAAAAAAATATTTCCAGAAGACATTAGTTTCAATTCATTTACTTGTAAATAAAGACCAACTTAGAGACACTTGAAGCTTTACTGTTGTAAACAATTTGTCACCCTCTTCCTTTCCTGTCAAAATGTTGTTATTGTTGTGTAGGGAACGACTGATTCATTCAAAGACACATTGACATCAAAGATTTGAAATTCGGGTGCTATGAGGCACTGAATCCATAAGATAGTGTTCCACCCTTAAGCCAGCCAATGGGTTGACAAACGTTTGACAGCGTGGAACAAGGGCATGTGAATTGTTTTGTTCCTGACATTGAAATGGCTTCGATTTGGCAGCAAGTTTTATGATCTCAGATGCTGGCTTACCTTGAGTATACCGAAGGAGATTTCAGAACAGTCCCTGCTAGCATTGCATTATTAACATGTAATGATGACTCACCTTTGCGGAAAAGAAAGAAGGGGAAGAAACACATTGATGGATTGTCACAAAGAAATCTTACATACTGAAATTCTTTGTTGTAATGTAAAGGGTTAAACATCAGAATTCATGGTCGCTCACTTCACTCATAAAAAGAAGACAGTATGATTCTAGATCATATTAAAGCAGCTGACAGGAGTCATACTGACTAACATTTTGGTGAACAACTTGACTACAGCGCTTCAGCTTGGAATCAAACAGCTGAGATTTGGATTTAAAGTCTATATGAAATACAGCATTTGTGAGGTGTGAATATCAAATCTAACTGTGTATTCACACCAAAAGCTTCCAAAGCGTAAAAAACGCTTGAGGGTGGGCGTCAGACAAGACAGCTCCCAAAACAGCAAATAAGCCGCTTTGGCCGCTCGTCACGTGACTGACGTCAAACTTCGATCGCGCTGGCGTTTTTGACGCTTTGGAAGCTTTTGGTGTGAACGCACAGCAAGAGGTGCCATGTGTGAGGTTTAAGGAACGTCCACACACTTTGTTGTTTAATTAGATTTACAGGCAGCGCTTCAAAATCATCATTTGTTACTGTAACTCTTATAACTGAATAAAACTATGTGAATTAACCAAGAGTTTTACAGAATAATAGCGTTAAAGGGGACGTGTCATTGTCATTTTTCGGTTCATATTTTAAGTTTAGGGGTCTATTTGAAAATGTTAATCTACTCTTAAAGATCATAAGTGTCCACCATCATATCTATGGATCGATTTTCTTTTTTCTTGCATTCAAGTCCCTTAATGTGAACAGGGACATGATGTAAATCACCACCACAATTACCAATATCTACTATCTTGGTTACAAATGTAAGTGCCATTGCTCACCGCCAAGAGATGCTGGCTCACATAGTAAATGAATTACCTCCAGTCACTTTGACCTCCTTTGACATCCTGCTGCTCTCAGTCTGAATGTACAGTTTGTCTTGACAGTCCTGAGGTCACTGTCTTAAGTCTGCCTGCCAACATGACTTCTGTCGTAAATGCCACCATCACAACTGCTTCTAGACCAGCCTCACATATTTGATAGGAAACCCAAACAACCAAGATTACAGTTCTCTGTCATTTTTCTTTGGTAAATACTGTTATTAATGACATCTCTGACATTACTTTGCACAAACTTTGCAAACTGTAAACATAGTGTTTTACATTTAACTTTAAAAGGAACATAAGTGAAAAATGACTTGAGGCCAGAGACACTCAAAACATTTTATGTAAAAAAAAAGTAGTAATGTGTTAGTCATGGTCTTAGCATTCCCAAAGCACTTTATGTAATGTATACATTTTTAGAAAATGTCACGGCGTGGGTGGTAATGCACGATATGTAATGAAAGAAAAATGAGTAAAGCACTCATCTCTGATGAAAAGAAATATAATCAGTAAAAGAATAATAGGTACTTTTGCATACGACATTCATATGACCCATTTAAGCACTGCAGTTTAAAAAATGTATTTATTTAATGTAAAAAGGCCACACACCCTTCATTTTAAATTCAACTGAAGACTGAAAACCTGCCCCTGTCACAGCAGGTGAGAGATGTGACAGTAACACAGTAGCCGGACGTAGCTGGTCGTAGCTGGACAGCGGTGCCTGGCTGAGAAATGCGAGTGGCATGTTTGTGAGACGTTTAACTTTATAGTAGTTAAGTTAGATGAGAAGCAGTGTACCAACGATTAGTCAACGTAATTGATAACGTCAACAATAAAAAATAGTCAACACAAAAAAATGCCTATTATTTATAGTTAATACGGAGCAAATCCATTAGCATCATGTCACAATTTAGTTGAGCATACTGGGACATGTCACGGACATGCTCATCACCTGTTAGTTCACCGGCTGACTGACAGGAATGCACCGTGTCCGTTACCATTAACCAAGTTGTGGCTCCAAGAGGCTCAGCCAGCTGTAGCATGGCTGTTAGCTGTTAGCACGTTGTGCCCTACAGCGTCAGAGCTACATGTAGTGAGCACCGGACCAGAGGAGCAGCACTAAAAGGCTGGTTAAGGTACTTTCACACATCTCTACGCACCACAGGTGAAAATGATCCATTGTTTCATTTTTCAACTCATATGGTTCGTACTGACACACGTGTGTTTTCACTCTGGTCCAAACAGTAGATGACAGTGTCATGTTTCCCTGACGACTGACCGGGAAAAAACAAGTGATATGTCATGTTTACATGACTCCAGATCATAAAAAATCTCTGCAAACACTTCATATCATTTATTTCAATAGTTTTTTTTGTTGTTGTTATTGTTGTTTATTGTGGTTGGTTGGAACAGCATTTCAAGTGTGTGTCTTTTTGTAAGACTACTATAACGACTTCGGCCATCTCGGACCTAAGACCCCCACTCCATGGTGACAGGCAGCAGGCGGCTGTGGCACGACACCGTGTGAACTCAAGACATTAAAGATGGCAGCCACAGAAGAACAAAAAGTGTCTGAGGAAACCTTTGAGTTTCGTAAATTTAAACAAGTCTACCTTCAACACTGAAATCCCCAGTAACATGACCATATGTTAAAGAAAACAAAGGGGCACAGCTGAAAGTAGCAACAGTTCATCAGAATTAGCTTCAACTGTCTCTCAAACACTGAATCACTCTGCTGTAGCTCCTTACATCTTTATTTCCTGTCTCCTCTTTGACTCTGCTGTTTTACAAATGTGACTTGCAGCCTTTCCTCCACCTGTTAAGGTATGCTGTGCAGTTGAAATATTTAGCAGCTTATATTTATTCATTACCTTATGAACTGTCTACTTAGCTTAGCAGCGGTACTTTTAAGTTTTTCCCCTGGAATGAAACTGCAGCAGCTTTATCCCTATAAAGCATAATTTCATGCTTGCACTTGGAAAATGGAAGCATATATTTTGGGGGGAGGAAAATAAAGAAATAAAAATGAAGATACCCTCAATACATGCACTCATACATACTCATCCTGCACGCATATGGATACACATAAATACAGAAAGAACATGTTCTGTGCAAATGTATAAACTATTCTGCTTTAGTGATGTTAAAGAGAGGAGGTATGAAAGATAACTCCACTATTAGCCAACAATGATGAAACAATAACGTCAATTGTATTTTTGTCGCATAGATATTAAAGCCTCAGTATGTAGTATTGGGGCTAAACCGTGCCATCCAGCGTTCAGATTCTAGATTACAGCACTCACTAATTCACCCCTCCTGTCGGCAAAGTGATGGTGGCTGGCGAGGACTAATACTGTACATGTGCAAACACATTTGCTAACTGCTAACAATATTTTTGACCAATTAATTCAGTTTTTTTAAACCATTCTTATTTTTTTAACACGTGCAGACTTCCACTCGTGCATTCAGTCATATTTCATAGCAAAAAGTTACACAGGAGGATTACAGGAAGACCATAGGACAGCATACTTGGACATACTACATACGGTAGCCTATGATCAGCTGTAAGACGGCTCAGCTGCAGCTCCACAGATGTCAGAGGAGCCTCTGCTGTCGCTCTCTCTTCAGCCTGGTGTTTGGCTGCACTTAATATAAAAACAGCTCAACATTGTACTGTAAGATGTAGCCTAGCTGCTAATGCTAACTAGCACCGTGAGTGTTTTGTAACGGCAGAAAAAAACAAAAACAACTACGTCAATCATCTTTTGGGGGCACGAGCACAGCCACTCAATAGTGCGTTTGAGCCAGGTTTGTTCGCTTTTGCGAGGGAGCATACATCAGTCCGACTGCCCCAAAGTCCATCGGCTCATTTCTCCGACTACCCATTTTACAGCGTTAAGGTTAGGTTTAGGGTAAGGTTAAGGGTTAGGGCTATAAGTCGGAGAAATGGGAGGTCGGACTAATAGACGCAAAAATAAAGAAATGTATGGTCGGAGAAATGGGTAGTCGGACAGGCGTCATGCGCCCGCTTTCGCGTACCGTATTCAAAGATGGCGATGCAACATGACATCCTCCGGCGGGTGCACCTACAGTACCACTTGTAAACAACTTATTCTGAGCTACGAGACAACTTGTGACTAGACTTCGGTAAATACATATTTATAAAAGCAATTTGATTTTTGCTTTTAAAAAGCCAAATAAGCTACATACTGTCCCTTTAACAAATGAATGAACTAAATCAAGTTTTTTTTTTCTTCACAGCCAGTATTTTGTGTTTGTTGTGTTTGGAGTGTGTGACCTTGTCATGAGGAGTTGAAGGACCTGAGGTCCTGACTAATCTCATTCAGGCTTGGACCCGGCCTTGTTCTAATGGACAATCAGCACTCTATATCTGGATGACATTTTCCTCCGGCTGATCAGCTGCTCTGTCTATGTGCCGGAGTGATGTTTAGGCCTGTGATTACGCTCTGACCTTTAGCTCGACACGGGGATAAACAACACAAAAAGCCGCTAAATAACAGGCCGTGTGCACCCTCCAGAATCTCCTTGTCAAGTTCAAGTGTTAAGTGAAATCAAGTCCTGGTGCTGCATACTGGTCAGCAGAAGTTGTTGGCTGTTGCCAGATTTTGCAGCAGATGTTTGACAGAAGTTATGGCCATTATTCACTCTCATTTGAGTTCTGCTTTTTGTCCATGCAATGACGTCATTTGTGTCATGACACGGGGACCACACACAAGAAAGGAAATCAGCCGACTAATACTTTGACAGGCAACAATCACAGTCACATCGGCAGTGTTTGATTTGGGACAACACTATCTTCACTTCACCCAAAAGGCCAGTGAACATACGGTATACAATACATACTGTACTACATCTGAATGTACCAACCAAGTGTTTACCAGAATGGTTATGTTGTAAATGCAAAATATTTTTTTCATATTACAGTACTATTCTGTGATATTGTCCTGCCACTGAGTGGGTAACACCACAGCCGTGGTTCTCTAACTGTTTCACATCAAAGGCTTAACTGACACAAATCAAACCACAGACACACATCTAACAAAACTTAAGCTTTTACTGTAGATGTTTAATTAGAGAAAAGGTTTTAAACCCAAAGTTGTCAGACATTCTTTCATTGTGTTCCTCGTGGTTGGAATTATACTGAAAATAAATTACTTCCATCTGTCATATCTATTTCTACACTTTGCTTCCCTATAAAATTGAGTAAAAGGGCAAAGTCGCATAAAATGGAACATTCACGTAAAGTAAAAGTACCTCGTACTTGCATTTAAGGACAGTGCTTGAGTAAATGTACGTTCTCTCCATAGAGGCAAGTGTGGTTAACGAGGCAACCGTTAATGATTCATGAAGTTTTACAGTTTTATTAAGTTTTGTACAATCAACTTTGTACATTGTTGCTGGTTCTTCTGCAGCCCTGCAACGTCTCCCTGTCTCTCCTTATTTAATATTTGTGTTTGTCTCCACGCCTTCTAACCAGCCCATCCAAACGGTTGTTGGTTTAGCCGCTTCCTTTCCTCTGTTCTCTCTCTCCCTCATTGATTTCTACAATCTGCATCTGCAGCCCAAATTAGTGTGATTCTCCCGCTGTTGAATAATCATGTCTGGCTGCCTGTGCACTCATTAACACTTTGTTCAACAAATAAAGCAAACCACCCACATCAAGGCTTTAATTGCCAAAACGACTCAGCTTTCACTGAGACAACTGCACCTCTATTATGATCTGTTATGATCCATTATGACAAATAAAACCGCCTCATTGATCTAGGCTTTACCTTGTCATTCTGCCACAAGGTACAAGGAGTAAAACTGCTAATAAAAGAAAAACACTGCCACACTTGTAGCCCATTTCTGAGAATCAGTGAAACTATTTTTTTTTTTACAAATAAAAATCATATATGTACATTTCATGGTGCCACTTCCGAGCTGTACACTATCATTAAGTATGAACTGTGAAATTTCCGCTGTGTATCTAGGAATGTATACAAGTTCCAGCAAAGCAATGAATGCAAGCTTGATTAGCTCCATCTGTCATTATCTTAGAATCTTCCGTCTTTGGTCTTTTGTTTGGTACGTCACATCAGACACTCAGACATCCTGTGATACCATTGTTAAAATGAACAAATGAAGCATTGTGTTTGCCTTTAATCAATGGATTAAAATGACTGACCAAACTTAAGTTTTTCAATCCTCTTTTTCAAAGTAATAAGGAAAAAGTAGTGTGTGTGCAGTTTGACAAATGTTGTGGTTTAAAAAACTTGTTGGTAAATGAAGATCTTTAGCTCAGAACAGTGAATAGTCTCATATAATTATCTTAAAATAGTTTATTGGTGGGAAAATTGGATCTGAATTTTTCTCCATAATTTCTTTCTCCTGAATTTTTTTCCATAATTAATATTCTTTAAAATAAGATTTTTTGATAAACTATAGTTCAATAGTCGCAAAGTCAACTTTTCATCAACATATAAAAGCAAAAGCAACAAGGTTAAATTAGAGTAAAAAGAAAAAAAGATTCTGCAGAAATGCTAGAAAACCTGTAAGTGTTGTTGGATAAGTATTTTAAATTCATGATGAAGAGTCAGGGAATCACTGAAGTTATTATTTGTATAACTGTAGAAAATTCAATGGAAATTGATCCGACAGTTGTTGTTTCACTCAGGATTGGAAATGTCAACATTAACAAGTGCTACAAAAGAAGTAAGATCATCACAAAATCAATTATGATAAATTATTTTGTAATATGTACCAAGCTAATCCTTGCAGAACAGAACTGGAGTCATTTTAAATGCGATGACCAATGATTTCCGATTAAGGCTATCTGCATGAACAACCACCTGAGTGTTGACCCTGGTTGTGTCCAGTGTGACTTGGTTCAACATGTTAAGGAACTGCCTGGAACATGTGCAAAAAACTGAACTTTCTAAGTAAAATAAACCTTTGTTTGTGTCTGCATTTGGGTCCTGTTATCCCCACACCCTGACACTGAGTGAGTGACCAGTGTAAAGGACATTGCACGGAGTCGACCTTGCAGACAAAAACAGCCTCTTACAAAACTACACATTGCTGCAAACTTTCTATAAAGACTGTGATTGTTTATTCAGCACTCTTTATGGTCAGATCAAACAAAATAAAGTTCATTCATAGATGGTACTGTGAATGCAAGTTTGCATTACTTTGATGCAACTGTTTTTAAAAATTTTGACTATGCCTCCTGACTTGAACCCGGCAGGACAGCTGTAGGGCATTTTAAAGCAAAAGGCAATGCGAGAGGATCGAAATCTGCCATCAAAAATAAAGGTGGATAAATAAAACATGTCCAAAGAAATGAAAAAATAAAAGAATGGACTCTCATTGAGGCCTTGCACTGAGTTTTTTCTTTGTAACATGGAGTAAACTTGAAAAGAATAGGCTTCATTCTTATTTGGCTTTTTTGTGGGGGGGAAAAATGGACAGGATTTGTAACTACTTTATATTCTAGTCATATCAACTAGAGGTGTAAACTACAATGAAGCTGATTAAATTTCACTCCTTTCTTTTGTCTAACTCAACCTGATAGCGTTGCAGCACTGGCCATTGTTATTTTGCCCCAAGTCCAAGAAGTGGACACACCATGACTGAATTCTTTTAGTGTCAATGAATCTGATATTTCTCCTCCCTTATTAGCAAAGAGAGATGTGGTAGAATCTTGTTTTGAGTCAGTACCAACTGTTACTTTCATTGCTCCGAAAACATTGCCAGCAGCAGATCAGATTATTTCTTAGCCATCTGACAATGGCTCTGTGAGGAACTCCATGACGAAATCAAACCAGTCTGTTGTGTTTTTAAACTGCTCCCAGCAGCCAATGTTGTTCTCAGCCATATTGATCATTTACAGTATACCATCCAGTTCCTATATTCCATGAAGACTGGCGTGTCACATTCAACCATGTTTCAACTCCCATTTGACTCCCCGTGGACTTCACTAAAACGCTACCTCATGAGAAAAAGAAGGTTTGTCAGATAATAGAATAGAAATAACAGAAATATTATTGTTGAAGGTACAGTAGCAGGAGATGTTTCAGTGTGGACCAGCCAACCATAGGAAATCAGCACATCCCTGGACTCAGGGGACCTATGCTTTTCCAGCTTTTCAGACTTGTACATGTTTAAAATGTTGGATAATGTGTTCTGGAGGATGTGGATATGCCATATCATGAGGTTTATGCATTTGGAGGTAAACCCTGCTAAATGATTTGGATGTCTCTGTACACCATGTTTTACTTACTTTATTTTTTACAATGAGGTCACATTGCCGTTAACGTGTGCCGGACTCCCCTACATGGTCATGCCGGCCCCGCCTCCTCCCATGTTGCTCTGTTGTGGCTGGCATCACAGTGGAGCAGACTACTTCCTGCTTTATTCCCTGCATGTTGTAGCGCTGTAGTGTCACTTAATTAAGTTTCAATATATTTAAAAGTTTACTCCGAGTCCTCACAGAGGCAACTGCCCGTCTGCAGAGCTTGTCGGCCGGCCAACCTCCGTCATCATCCCGGTGGAGAAAACGATTGCTAATAAACATACCTGCAGGTTTTTAGAGGTTTACCACCAGGTGGTTATTCTTTTTAGGAGATAAATGTTGGTCTCATTGATGAAATCTAACAATTGTGGCAGCCGCATTCGTTTGAATGAAAAGTGAAGCTGTGAGAAGGAGAGGAGCAGTGCTGCGGGGCTCTGTAGCCTGTACACAAATCACCACATTTACATAAATAAATACATTTACATACGTTTTACAATGAACCGACCAGTCTTCCTTAAATTTGAATATATTTTATTAAGTCATATAACATGGTTTTGGTGCATGCCAAGGATACTTCACTACTCTAAACCTACCCTACTTTGGTTAGGGTGAGACTAGGTCAGATGCATACTGGAGATAGTTTACGCATCTGAATCAAAGTGAATTTTTCCTACTGCAGATTTAGCTTTTGTTTGCATACTGCATACTACATACTGCATTTTTGGCCAAATCAGTACGTACTGGGAGTAGACATCGTCATGGTAATGCAATGCTGAGGGAGTGGCTCGTTTGCATTTAAAGGGTGGGCCACTGAAACAGACCATTTTACACAGGGCTGTTTCGAAGAGTGCTGTGATGTTTGATCTTTGCGGTATTTTGACCGAAGCATGTCACAGACATGTCTTTAAGACACGCAGGAACTATTTTAGTTTGTGGAAAAATAGCATAATAGGGCCCCTTTAACTCTGTTTTTGCCATCACATGCTGATTCAAAGAAAACTGCTGGTTGCTAAGCTACCTGCTGTAATACTGTAGATGTTAGGAGTGAGAAACTGACACTTGTCGCTCTAAATCACCTGTTTGAAGTTTCACTACATAAGCTGCATCTTTTCTATTCTACCACTTGTCTGCTTCTGTGCAGCTCCTTTTGATTTGAAAAGCACTCTACAAATAAATTATTGTTCCATCCGTGCTTAGAAACATCCTCTGGTGTATGAAGCCTTAAACACGCAGTTGGTTGCTTTTGTACTTTGTTCCAGCCCACACCTAATCATCTACACACACTGTGAGGCTGATGAAAATGAAACAAAATGAAAAACACGGATAAAATGGCAGCGAGATAATAACGACTCTCGGTGGGTTCTACTACAAGCTTGACGCGAGCAAGACGGTGAAAAAAGTCACAATCATGCACTAGAAGACGACTTCTGAGAAAAGTCATATTTCAAATTAACCAGATGTGAATATCTGCCAACAAAGATGAGAATATTAAGATGCAACTGTCTCACATCCACCTGCATCTTCCTCTGATAATAGGAGCAACAGTGTCAGCAGCGTGAAGGCAGACAATGACAGTTTTATTCTCATGTGTCTTCTTCAGTAGAAAAGAGGGGGTCCTTGAAGTCTCGCATTCCACTCACACGCATTTCCCCTCAGGCTTTCATCTTCACAGACTCATGGGTGCCAAAGCAGTCATAAAATGACACCTATTTCTGACTTTGTGCGCGGTTGTGTGCGTGGATGCGCGCCTGAGTGTGTAAAGCTAAACATCTGAATGCGTGCATGTACAGTAAGTGTGTGCGTGTCCGTGTGAACAAAGAGAGGCACGCAACAGAATGTGACACACGGCCACAGTAAATTGGATTGAAGATGTTAGAAAAGACAATGACTCACTCGCCGCGGGGTCTTTTCCTCACAGTGAACTGGACAGAGCAGGAAAGGGGCCTTGGAGAGAAGCAAAACCATCAAAGCAGTCAATTCTTCAGGGGAAATGTCAGAGGGAGCCGTATCACTGACGCAAATGAGAATATTCTGTCTGTCAAGTCGGCTTAATATGGTGCGGACGAGCAGTTGCCACAAAGACTAGGGAAAAGATTACCGAGGAAGGAGGGGGGGCATGTAAAGGAAGGAGCCAGACAATGCCCTTTTCTTTACCCAAACGTCTCACATTGAGAACAGAGCAGGATTTTCCTCCTGAGCTGATGCCTGTGGCATCGCAACAATCTTAATTCACCAAGCAAGGCCATGAAATAATATCCTCATGTTCCCTCCACCGGGGGATTTCTTTCTGGTCTCGTCCCAAGTGGGTGGCGGAACTGGCAGCAACAGCTCCTGGATTCTGCTTTTCATTGAGAGGGTAAAGAAAGGAAAGGGAAGAAAAGAAATATACAGTTGACTTCTTTTTCCAAAATTAATTACAGTCTTGGATGGGAGAAAGACAAATGCTCACACCTCCTGAAGCAGAGGTAGCTGTACGGCATATTAACTGTGAAACGCAGCAGCTGTAGAGGAAGAGGACAATGATTTCCTCTTGATAGAGCTCCTGCCAGTGTTTCTGAGCAAACACACACACGGACACGGACACACACACACACAGATGTCATCCAAGTGAGCGTGTGTGTCTTACTGAATGTCCATGGGTAATTGACCCATAAAGGTCCCACTCACCACCTCTCACCCCTCACCTCACATTGACATGAGGAGTATCCTAGGCCTGTTACAGTCTTGTTAGTGTCACTCAGCCTGTCCCAGTCACCTCACCCCCACACCACCACCACCACACACACAGAAGGCACAGGGCCCACTGCATATAAAACCAGTCTGTCTGAATATGAATACATTTCTGACACACTGTTATAGTTGCACAACATACAGAGAATTGGTTTGATTTATCGTGTATGCTGTAAATCTTCATGTAATTTGAGATATCAACTACAGTACAACGTGTGTGGAGAGGGGGGGTCTGCTTCCTATAATAATGCACTGTATATGTGAGTTTAACAGTAAGACTGATTACAGCATACTGTATGCGTGCAGTATAATTACTCACACTTGTGACTTGTGTGTGTGTACATTAACCACTACTACTTATTGGTGCTCGCAGCTTTAATGGGTTGGCTGAGGTAGCAGTGACAAACGTACCTGATCCTATTTGTCATGCAGTTTTGAGGGGGGGGGATCAAAAACGTCAACAAAAGCAGAGAAAGGCATGGAGGGAAATGGCATTGCAGTGTTGGGGGGATTAAAATGTTACCCTCTCTGGCATAAGGCAAGAGCAGACAATGAACTGTATAATACAGAGTAAGTAAATGATAAGCATTTTAAAGCCCAACAGTGCATCAGCATTACAGCACTTGCTCAGCAAGATAACTAAGTGATGAAATGTTGAGAGGGGAGTGTGTGCACATTTCCCTGAGAGAGATGCACTTGGTTTGAGAGAGGTGTGTTATTTCAGATGATGCCAGAAGTTGCCCTGGGAGAAAAAAGGACAGAACCGCGGTGTCAACGATAGCTGAGGGGGGAATCAAGACACACACACACAGTTTAAGTGCAGAAGCCTCGAGTTTCCTGGATGAACTAACTTAATCCTTAATTATACCTTGATGCTAATGCCGTTATTTTAAATCACCTGTGGCTTTGCACTTTCCCATAATGATAATGTGACATAAAAGGGCTTTTTATGCTATGTGCTGCTGTTTCACCTCGACTTTTCCAAAGTGCTCCATTTTTACTGCATTTGGAAGAAACACAAAGTACAGCATGTCCTCAGTTCATACTACAAAATTCTTTATAATGTACTCCATAGTAATTAGCAGAGTCTTTACTGTTTTGCCATTAGTATAAGTAAACAATAAAGTACTTTATCATTTTATGAGTAAAATGTTACAATGTGGATGGTGTCAGACAGTAATCCAATCCAATTTTTTTATGATTAAACACTTGTTTTGATTACTCGGAAGCAGGGTCCAAAATTTATTTTTACAACTTAATTTACATTTGTTTCAAACTGTTAGAAAAAGGCTCTGTTTCTCAATTTACGTCAATGGACAGCATCGGATAACGGGTGGAGTGTGGGTATGATGACCAATCAGCTGCCAGTGGGGCTTAAAAGGAACAGAGATGGAAACGATTTTGCAGATTTTCGCCCAATTTCCTAAAGATCGATATTTATGAAATAGATTTAAATCATTTACATTTACACTGATTTAATGAACGAAAACTGACATGTACTGTACCAGCTCAGTTGAAGACATATGGCGATTTCATAAGTTATGCTTTGTCAGTGGTGTGCAGCCAGTTGTGTTGCTATTATCTAGTGTGTGAAGATAGAGTTCATATCCTTGTGTTATTGAATGAATAAATTCAATAACTGCTGTTTTTCCATGCGAGTCCGCAGGGTGATGATCTGCCTCACTGAACAAATCCTTGTGCCACAAGTGAATGGAGGCTTGAGGCTTTGATGGCAAGAGCCAACACCATGCATGCCACGCACACACACACACGTGCACGCACATTCACACAGTTCCTTAATGAGAACTGCAATTGCAAGTCCTTGTATTGGTTGACTGACTTTAATATTTGATCAAGGTTGCATCGTGCAAATACAAAGTCAGATACACATAAAATATAACCCTGCAAAGGACATAGTTGACAATAAGGCATAAATTACACATGGCTGCCGTGCTTCTCTAGGCACAATTGATTTATTGACGATGTATCTGGGATTCTGATGTAGATGAGACAACTGAGCAACCTTCACATCATCAGTATATTCATCACATTCATTTACCACTGAATTTGGAAATAATGACCAACATACTTATCACATGTGTAGTGTCTATATAACCCAAAGCTATATTTGAATTAGGATCAGTGTATCTGCTTACCAATGCATTGAATCTGAGCTAATTACGTCCCCTTCTGCAGCTATAAGGGAAATGTTTTATTGATTATAGACGAGAAGAAAGGAATCTATCCATCTACATAAAACGAGCAATAACATTTCACTGTCCATGCTTATTATTTATAGAATTATATATTCATCTTAGTCCTGTGTTCCATGGTCTGATTCATCAAAGAATTTTACCCTCAGTTAAGCAGATGGGTAAGGTAACAGGGCCTTAAACAGACACTGGGGGTTTGGACAACGAGGAGTGTTTGATTGTGAAGTGTTTTCACACTACATTTCCCATGAGTCTCGGCGCACGGTGAAATTCTTGGACCGGCACAAGACGGTGACGTTATTCCCATGACCCACAGGGCAGCATCCACAAAACCAAAACTAGGAAATGCTGGGCGACCGGACCACTAAATAGCCTAATAATATTTTTTTTCCCAAGTGGACCCATCAACAAGTGGGTAGCGTACATTCATCCACATTAATATGAGACTTTCTTATAACCAAATAAAAACTCCTCCTTGTCCCTTTAAAATTTTGAATGGGATTTTTTTTTTCTCCAATATTTCCAAAATTCCCCATCTTAAAGGTTGATGTAGGATTACCAGAACAACAACAGAATACCAGACCGTTGCTAGGTAAAACGGGCCATTGCTAGGGACTCCGTTCTGATCAGAGGACAGCAGAGGAGAACTATGCAGGATTTACCTTATGTTTAATTTTTACCGTAATTTAACAGCATAATAAATGGTAGGTAGGTAGGTAGGTAGGTAGGTAGGTAGGTAGGTAGGTAGGTAGGTAGGTAGGTAGGTAGGTAGGCAGACTTTCCAGCCTCTTCTGCATCCTTGACTCTATCTGTGTCTGCCTCCAGGGAACCCTGACTAGATTGTGTCACTTGTTAGGAGTCTGTTGTTTATGTGTGCAAATCTCCCTGCAACGTATGTGTGTGCTGCCTGAGGCATATTTGGACCCCCATTACCCTCAGCATGTGGAGAGCAGTTTGGGTTTCCACCCTTCAACAGACGGGTGGGGCACAAGGTGCAGACTTCTACTAACACACACACACTCCTGCACTTCTGCCCCCTCCCATTTTGTATTGTATTTTTCTCTTTGCTGACGGTTATTCCCTCACCTGAGACCTACTTGGCAGCCCAAAATATCCACAACAGACAGCAGCTGGATAAAATGCCGTCACACGCCAACAAAAGCACACCAAGTCTTTTGGAGAACAAAACACACACACGGTAATTGCGGTATGTAAAACACGTGAATGCGGATCCACAGGGAAAATAAATCCCAGTTTTAGGTGAGTAGGGCTGCCTGGAGGATTGCTGGAGTATTGTGTGTGTTTGTATTTGTGGGTTACATGTAGGTGAATCTCTCGTAGCACTGTATGTCTTGTCGACACGGGTCTACCCACCTGTCTCTTTATTCGTGGTGTGAATTTCTGTTTTGGTCTTGTGCAGAGAACATCTACTTATTGACTGAGTTTCTCTCTCTGCACAGTTGCCGTGAGATAAATGGACTCCTTCACTGCTTTGTTTGTGCACTCATGTGTACGACAGTCTTGGTGGCTCGACAAACAGCGGCAGGTGATGCACGAATACTCCACTTGACACCGCCTGAAGAGCCATTATTAATGGTTCTACAGCAGGAACATATGTTGAGTAGACTTTCTGCAGGGACAGAAAATCAGAGGAAGAAAAAGTATGAAAGTAAGTAAATTGTGCCCGAGTCATTCTGCCAACTGCGTTTCGAAGCCTTGCACCAAATGTAGAGTTAACGCCACACTACAGATTAGTTGAGTCGAATACACCAGCCATTATCAGAGAAAAGTCCTTCTCTTTCACACATTTTTGCTTTTTAAAGACCTTCAATCAATCACCATTAGCATACCTCTTGGCTCTTGTTCATTCAATTAATTAAATTCAATAGCCCAAGTCAAAGTCTCATGTTGCGCTATCTATTATCATTCATTAAGAATGAAAAGGTTTTAAACTACAATAGGCTGCATATTCAGCAGCACCGAGCACAAACAAATTAGGAGAGAAGAAAGAAATCAAACAGTTGGGGAATGTGTGATTATCGTTTATACTGCTTTGTTTACACACACACACAGACACACACACACACACACACACGCACACGCACACATATCTGCAAATACCTCTGAGGTCTGAGAAATAAAGTTCAGCAGATGGGTGAGCAGAGCCTGCAGCAGGTGGCTTCTAATTTTTTTTCCAGACACACCTCTTTCACTTTCATTAAGGCTTAAAATGCAAAACCTGAGTTACAGCAAATGGATTCGCTGAGTTTGTTGTTTTTTTCCCACCGAGATGGACATAATTTTCCTGCCAGCAACAATACCACTGATTTGATGCATCAAACACTTTATGATTGTTTCTAGGCTGCATAGAATCTTTATGAAAGGTTAATTGCATGTGTTCTTGAATGAACAGTTGCTGTTTACTTCACATTTCCTTAATGTGGAAGAAAATTAGATTAATTTTGAATTGTACAATTTCCACTGACGGTCTGGCAATCCAGGTTTCTTTTTCGAGTTTACTTTATGAGTTTGTAAAACACATCTGCTCATCCTTTATGGACAGACTGAGAGCTGAGCCAACCTGTGATGAACACATAACAGCTTTAAAACGCAGCCAGCCTGTGCAGTGAATCCACACACATCGTTTGTTGTTTCTTTTTTAACTGAAATGAGATGTAGAACAATATTAAATTATGTGATTCTTTGAAAAACTATTATAAACCACTTGAGTAGCGTCATTTACTGATGTGATATAATTAACGCTGACAGAATGAAACAAAGCTATGTTGATTAGAAACCCATCATCTTGTTTCAAGTTCTTTGAAGATAAAAAAAAGAAGAGTCGAATGTGGAGAACTAGTGGCACCGAAGTGAATAAAATAAAAGACATGTAGGTTTGTGTTTGGAACAA
Organism: Decapterus maruadsi; assembly: GCA_030347415.2. Taxonomy (NCBI): domain Eukaryota; kingdom Metazoa; phylum Chordata; class Actinopteri; order Carangiformes; family Carangidae; genus Decapterus; species Decapterus maruadsi. The sequence continues at coordinate 8,784,111 of CM064897.1, forward strand.
CTCAATGTAAAAAGTCAGGCTACAGAAGTTTCTCAAACTAACTTAAAAGAATATATTGATTCAGCATGCCTGATCTCTCCTAGGGCAGACTGTTTTTAAAGCGTAGAGGCTTTGATGGAGTAAGGCCGATCACCTTTATTTTTCAAACTCGACTTTGGAACAAAAAAAAAGAAGAAAAAAATCTGGCCGCCTCGCCCAAAGAAATGAAATTGCACTCTAGCTGAAAGGAGATTAAGAGGTACGAGCTAAAGCTGGGGGCCATACTCAGCAATGCTTTAAAAAACCATCAATAAAATCTAACAAGCAATTAAGCATGCAGGTATGCTAATTCTTCACTCTTCCATCATGAATATGTCATGCAGTGAAACATGAACATGTTCTCCTTTCAAGGCTTGAAAGCACATACTGTATCGCACAGATTTTTATCAACTTCAATAGCGCGTCTCCCAAAATGACTTTGTCTCTTTTTGTTCTATTCATGCTGTGCACACAGATCTTCCAGTAATCCCACCATCCTGTCTGTCTGTAGGAATTACTCATGTAGCAATAAGGACATGATCCCTCATTGGCTTCCCACCTGAATGTTACCAGTTCGGTTCATCTGCTCTCCCCCGTCCAACTTCAATTCAGGACCCAGAGGTGGTGGTGGTGGTTGTGAAGACTTTATCTTCTATGCCAACCTCCGAGTCAGGGTTCTCTGTGCTTTACAAATCAATGAGTGATGCTGTATAAGTGAAATCCCAGGAAATTTGTAGTACTTCCACACTTCATATGCTCCACAACACAGCAATATTTACTGAGAAAGCAATTCCACGTACAAATCTATTAATTCTTCTGTAGCTTTAATCAACTGCGCAGTCTTACATGTTTACATGACTTTTTTGTACTATAGCCCTGCTACAAGACAGACAGATGTGCTTGATAGAATCCTAAGCTTTTGCCCAGGAGGGTCATGTAAACTGTGAAGTTTCTCTAATAGCGGTCGATGTGTCACAATAAATTTGCATAAAACATATTTTACATAACACCACAGATGGTTAGGGATATAATGAACACGTTTTGCTGCAAAACAAATGCTGGTTGCCAGTAGTTGCCAGTGCTATTTCTCTTTTTGTCAACCCGTTGCAGCTCTGAACTTTTTAAGCATTTTTCAGCATTTTTCGAAAATCACACATTTGGCAGAGGGAACCTCAAACAGGTTGCAGGCCCATTATCTTTTATTTTCCTCATGTTCTTGTCCCACTAAAAAAGTCTGTGCCTTCAAATGAAAACCCTTAGAATAAAACCCCCATAATACAGTTACATTTACTCTGTACCATAAAGCCTCTGTTATAAATATACAGATATACTGTAACATTTCAAAAGGAAAAAACAACATGAAGCGTCTTAGTGAGGGGTTGGGCCACCGTGCCCTGCTAGAACAGCCTAAATGCTCCTTCTCTAAGTCTCTGATGGACACTGATGTCAACATGTCAATCTAAAATCCAGTGTGTTCAAATGGGTTGCGATTCAGTGACTGTGGAGGCAATGGCAAAAAGGTTCACATCATTCTCATACTGGGCACCACCAGAAGGCTGACTAACAGCATCCCTGTAGTTACTGCAACCATTGAGGGAAACAAGGCCAAAGCCCACGACTTGTCCTGCAGCACACCGCAGTCGTCTGGGGAGCAGGTGGACAGCCTAGTGTCTGGGCAGAAACCTTATTTAGTAGTTGTTTGTGCTTGGAAGTACATTTGATTATTGTAATAGTAATGATATGTAATAAACAATATAACACATTTTGGTGTGAAACACTGTATGTACAGGAGACATAACTTTTGTAACACACAGGGTACCTTTAACGATGAAGCAAGTGTAGACATTAGATGGATAACTGGACTGGACTCAGTCTTCCTAAATGCATTATAGTTGTTCACACAACTCTTTCTAGATCTTTCTTCTAGATGACTAAATGACTTGGTGTACATAACAGTTCTGCCTACAGACATTATCTTTTGCCCCACAAGGTGGTGTTGTTATACGCCTACCCCAAACACTGCCCAGATGTGAGGAGGGTGTGAGAGGGTTTCACATCATGTATAGATACACATTCTGGTACTGGAGTGCCTCTTGACATTTAAGCTTCTTGTGAAAAGCCTTTATCTGTAGTTAAAGCTTGGTACACTTGCAGAATGGCTGCTGTACACAGCTGCTCTTGGCCTTTCACACCCACTCTGTCACCCAAGTTTAAATGTCAAGCCCACATTAGCTTGTGAAGTCTTGCATGGATACAATTGGTTGTCTGACAGCCAGGGTTCAGCATTACACACGCAGACACACACACACAAAAACAAAGTTACACACTACAATACTTTAGATTACATTACATAGCACGAGCTGCAAAAGTTACTTGCTATCAGGCTATTGTCCATATGTTTAACATATGACATCTTGAAGTGGGAGCCACACTTGAGGTTATCCACATACACACGCACGCGCGCGCACACACACACTTGTCGTGAACCTGTCATGGACGAGCCACCTGTCATACAGTCACGGCCGGAGAAGGCAGCAACGATGCGGAACAACAAGGCAGGAGCACGAATCCGTCACGCATATACAGCACGCGCACACACATACGGAGCCTCAACACAAACACGGTCTAAACCACACACATATCCTCTATGGCAGACACCATCCCTCACTTTGACTTGGCATCTCATAAGTCAGCTGCTGAGGCTGGGGGAGGAGACGCAGCGACGGATGAGGGGGTGGTGAGAGGAGAAAGGGAAGGCAGGTAAAGGGTAGAGGAGGCAGAGAAGGAATAGGGGAGTGGTGGAGCATGATAACCCAATTTGTTAGTGGTGGATAAATAGAGGTCTGGGAGGTAAATCACCATGGGGAGAGCAAATGAAATAAGGATGGAGAGAAAAGGGGGGAGGGAAGGGGAGGTGAGAAGGAGGAATGGGCAGGAATAAACAACCCGGGCTAATGTAAATAATGCCAACTGTGCTTGCTGAGAGGCTATATTTCAATATCGAGCATATAAAAAGGCTACAGAGAGGAATTATAACTGCCTACGACTGTACTAAAGAGTCATAAATCACTCTAGTGTAGCAACTGACCTATTTTCAAGACACAGACAAACTGGATGTCCATTTATTGGATTGAATCTCTCTTAGTCAGCACAGTTTTCTCTGTTATAGTGCGAGTTAGTTTTTTTTTTTTTCATGTCTCTTTCTCTCTATTAATAAAACCCATTGCACCTTAATCTGAGTTCAGTTGAGTGGAACCTATATTGCCACTTCAACAGTTTGTTCTCACACTTAACAAAGAATCAATAACACAACAGTGAGATTTGGATGAAGTCACTCATTCAACTTTGTCACTCTGTACTCCCCAATTAGTCTACCAGCAAAAAAAAGAAGAAAAAAAAACACATTGCTCAGCACTTTCCACTTTGTTCCCCGTTCATCAGAGTTGCTTGCCAAAAATCCTTACTGAGAGTACTTTGTTGTGTCGAATTTGCATCAAAATAATGGCCCCTAAGGGATGTAGTGCTGAATTAAAAAGGACAATGAATTACCTCTGACTGAGCCACCTCAGAGCAGGGAGGGAGGGGCTCACGCTCTTTGTCTTTCATCTCTCACACACAAATCCAGCATGTGACAGCAAATAATAAACATCCATTCAACTTGAACTTGACATTTCACACCAGACGACTGATCACTGATAAATAGCGGCCTTTTGCCGCTCCATACAAATCACTACATGGGGCGCAACATAAGTGCCCTAAGGCTACATTCACGCTAATATGTTCACATTTTAAAACACCATCTTAAAATGGATGTGATCTACAGTATGTCTAAACATGAGTTTCAACTCAATCAGAAGTAATTTCCATCAAGGCCAATGCATCACATGACCGTTCACATGCACTGAGCATGTGTTTGCCGGTGTAAACAGGAAACAGATTGTCAGAACTGCAGCTGGTTGCTTCAGTGCAAAAAAAAGCTGCCAATGAGAAAAAATAACAGCAGACGGTGTGGTGTGGTGTTACTGTTACGGAAAATAACACCAGTCTAAGTCCATCTTTGTTTGTTGCAGTACTTAATACATGGAACAGAACCAAACAAATCCACAAATCAGTGAGGGATGTGTTGTGACTCATAATATTCAAAAAACTATGGCTAAAACAAAACCCTCAGAGCTTCCAACTAAAACATGGCCAGAACTTTTACAGATGTAGTAGAATGGATGCTGAACATTATTGTAATGAAAGTAATGAGTTTTAAAACTAAAGTATGTGATTACATTAACATTTAGAAATAGCATCCCTGAATTCTGAATTTGTCACTGCCCAAATGTTTCTTCCCTCACTCTGGACAAAGGCTGAACCATCCAGAAAAAGCTTTATAGTACAGTATAGGCTATATGCAGTCATTTCCTGTACAAAGTGCAAGTGTCTATGCAGAATTCACAAACTAACATCAACACCACACATTCTCCTTTTTTCAAAGCAGGTTTTGAATGAAACATAAAGGCTACTCTCCCATTCATGTTCACTGGCAACTATTTCTTTCCACAGACACAGAGCAAGATTCACATGCTGCAAGACATCATCGTGTGAACATACAATACTGATAAATAGTGAAATTGTAAACATCTTGTCTTGTGCTTTAAGTTGGCTTAGACTTTTTCAGTATTTACCAAAGATCATGTTTTTATCCCCTATTTTAAGTGTTTGAGTTAACATAACATAAAACCTTCATTACACTTCAGTTCGTCTATAAACATTCATAAAGTTGTTGCCGTTATGTTTTCCTATAAAGGTCCCATATCCATATTTTACGTTTTTACAGTGTTTATTTAAAGTGTGATGTCTATGAGGTAAATTCCTGGATCCAAGTACTACAAACTGTGTCAATACAGTATAGTATCCTCTCTCACACTTGTGTCAAGAGCTCCAGCAAGAGAGAGGGATTTTGTTTTCAGACCCTGACTGTTGTCAGGGTGATGGACAGTCAGACCATTGCTTTTACTCTATAGTTCATCTTTTAAAGAAATCAATAAACAATAAAAATTTTGAACTAAATTGAAACAGATGACTAATGTGTTTGTTGTTCTCTGCCATGTCCAGTTTTTACGTGAAAGACAACAATTTATGATAAATTGCAAAGGGTTAAGCCTTCAAATGCTTTTTTCTTTCTTTCTACATCTTCATCCGCGTCGGAAGCAGAAAAATAAATGTTTTGGTGAAGTTTGTTTTTCTGGACAACCCCCAGGTTTTCAGAGGATGTTTTCAAACAAAGTTTAGGTTTTAAGAAAGCTTCTTTAGAGACCACCTCTTAATGGGCTGCATTCTACTGAAAAGAGTGGTCACTGCAGAGTTGTGAATCCTTTAAAATCCTTATCATGTCTTTTACTTTTAAACTGCACCATGACCTGCTTTCTCAAAGAAATCAAATTTGAAATTTCATTTCCGACAACCATTGAAATGCCCTCAGAAAATATTGTTATAAAACAGCCTGAAGTCTCCCAATTATGTTGCAATAAATGAAAAGTAAACACAGATAGAGAAAAGTTTCCTTTATCACTGGATGTTTGTTTACATCTCCTGAAAGAGACTGCTCTACAATCATGATTAATAACCTGTGTGGTCAAGGCCCTCATTGAATCCCCTGGAAACTATAAAATAGTCATGACTAAACAGACAAGTGTTATATGGGGGTGGTTTAAACCAATCTGACTGACATTTGAGTCAATGCTGTATTGTTACAACATAATTAGTTGAAACTCATACTGGGTGCACGGCTGCAGAGCCAGGTACGATAACATACGATGGCCTGTTTATACCAACAGCTGGTTCTTTTCTTCACTATGAAAGGGTATCTGTCTCTTTCTGTCTCCCCTGTACACACGGGCCCTGTGATCTACATTGAAGGGCCCAATGAGATTGTGTGTCTCCGACTCTCCGCTGTTTATGCCTGATGAGCTCTCTGACAAACAAACAGCTTGTATCCACTGCGGCTCTCCTCCACTGCTGGGACTTTTAACCTCAATATTTGGAATCTTTAAATGGGGGACGCTGCAAAGCTTTGTCTAGTAAAGACATGCTGCGTTAAAGGTGCTAAATGTGAGTTTTCTCTGGCCTTAAATGTCATGTCTTGCCAGAGTGGAGAGTGGTGATGATGATGATCACTTGAGCTTCAGCTAATCTCACAGGAAAAGAGGTAAGAATAGGCTCCCTGAGCAGCACTGGATGAATGTTTATTCTGAACATAATAATATTAAAGCAGATATCAGTGGAATGTTTTTGTTAATATAAGTCCTAAATAGTCCTATTTTCCGTCAGCAATCACTTACATGGAGTGTTTCAGCCGTAACACGAGTCTCTCCGTCACTCTGCTCTGCTGCAACCCGAGGAGAAAATTTTTCTTGTGGGATACAAGTGTTATCCAATGAGGAGAGAGAACGGCCAAACAGAGCACTAGATGCCTGACGAGGGCGGGGGCTGCTAACTCATGGTGCGTTCAAGGAAACTCGTAAGTTCGATCTGGTACGAGTTCACGGGTCGGAAGTTACGAGTGGCCGTTATAGTGAACTTTCACAGACAAAAGGACGGTAAAAACACGAGCTACGAGTTACCTGGAACGTTACAAAGTCGTAGTTGTGACTTGAAGCTGTAACTTACGGTTTCAAAAGCCTGCCTTGAACGCAGCATTCGCCGAAACGGCCGTGCCGCTGATATCTGCTTTAATAATAATAAACATGTATTTTATGTAACAGTATCTTAAACTGTACTGTATGATAGATCTATTTTCTTTGCTTTCAACACATTACACAAAGTCACACCACAAAATGAAATGCACATATTCCTCATATTAGTACGGATAGTCCCTTTACTCGTCAAAGCTTTGCAGCATTCCCCATTAAAGTTTCCAAATAGTGAAGTTAAAGGTCCCAGCAGTGAAGGAGAGCCACTGAGGATACAAGCTGTTTGTTTGTCATAAAGCTCATCAGGCACAAACAGTCGAGGCAGACGATTTCATCGGGCCCTTCAGTGCAGATCACAGTACCGTGTAAAGAGGAGAGACACAGAAGGATACCCTTTCATGGTGAAGAGAAGAACCAGCTGTTGGTGTGGATGTGGCATCATGCATTATCTTCCCTGGGTCAGCAGTTGTGCACCAAATCTGAGTTCTGACAAATTATGTTGTAACTCTACTGTTATGATGAATGCATTGACCTAGTCCTTGAAAACAACTTCTAACAGTGGGCAATGAATACAGTAACCAGTTTTTCTTGTGAATGTCATTCAAATATGTTCAAACAAAGCTGTGCGCGTGCGTGTGTGTTGTTTTTGGTGTCTGCTTATGGTTTCATACACTGTTATTTTAGATAATGATGATGGATCATCATACAAGACGGTGTTTGTCAGTGAAGGAGTGAAGTTTGATGCTGAACTCTTATCGTTTCTTCTAGAGAGGTGAGTAAACAGCTGTTAACGTTAATGTTGGCTATGTAACAATAACAAAGAAAACTTGCATGTGGCACCTTTAAAGCAAACAGGTGTGCTGTCTTCCATTTGTCCTGCTGCTGTGTATCAACTGTAACGAGCCCAGATGTTTGACTAAATATGGTGCCATTTTTCAGAGGCAGATTCTTGACAGTCCTTTATCCACAGATGGCTGGATTGTTTTACTTATTTTTCATTTTCATATTTCTTATCTATTTCCTTCTTTCTCCACATAGACCTTTATTTGGTTTAGGTTTAACCTGGTGAAATTTCACCTAACTTGACACTTTTTATTCTAATAACCGTGAGGTGAAAAAAAAATTCAAATGTTTGATAACAGCTGCCTCAGCAGTAGAGAAAAATGTTTTTGAAGTTGAAGAAAACAAGATACAGACATTGACACAATATAAAGGCCGTCAAAATGTTGGTGCATAATGATGTGCATTAATTTGACTGTGGCATCCATGGAATCAAAGGAGGTTAGAGTGTTTGAGAATTTTGCTATATTTTACTATAAACTTAAATTTGGGTTGAACAGTGTATCTCTTCGGTGTAAACAAAGTGCACAGTATGTCAAGTACCTATTTTGTTAGAACCTGAACCCGTGTCACAAGTTTTATTTTGTTCATTAATTATGCTACACACTCTGACCCGTGCTGCATAACTGCAAAGAGAATACAGATGGAGGACACACAGGCTTCCGCAGACCGAGGGCGTTCACACCGCAGTATACAATATACAGTACAAGTTTCCAAGAATGCATTTGACGGTAACCAGCAGCGGTAAAACAGGTGAAAAGCTGTTTCAATTCAGAATCCAGAATCAGAATCATTTGTTTGAATGAAAAGTTAAGCTAATAGGTCAGGGGATTTTGCATTGTGGGACACAGTACATAATGTAGACTGGTCAGGAGATATTTTCAGAATCAGTACGTATCTGGGAATTTTTCATATACTGCAGATTTTGCTTTTGTATAGTATAGCCTGGTATGCGGTTTTGAATACGCCTCAGTCTCAGCTTCACTCATAATGAAGGTTAACAAAGTGACCTGATGTGCATTTACATTTGTGCTGATTGAGAAATATGTTTCTAAGAGATAACGGCAAAACCCGATGATTTGGGCGAGATGACAATGGGTCCACCTGTTAACTAAAGGAACAAAACTGTATTCCAATGACATTTTGTCTGTGATAAAACATGCTCTGCAAAAGGTAGGAATGAAAAACAAATGCAATTTAATTCCAAATTGTAACATCCTATGATCTGCATAAATGCAATCTAGGCTGCAACACTTAGCATATGTTCATAGAAATGACCAAACTGGCACAGGTGCAAAACAACAGTCTTGCATTTCAATCACCACACCTCATGTGCTGTCACATAAAGGTGGGTAAGGGATAATTTGTACTTATTTCCCCCTTATGATCAAAGACAGCAAAGGCCCAATTACCTCATGTCTGCAAAGAACATCATGTCTGATTTTCCTGTGGTGTGAGGTGTGTTAAGAGTGATTTTGTCCAGTCTGATCCGCTCGGAAGGAGAGATCATAAGTAATGAACATGTTTATTATTTGCGACTATAAATCCTGTAGTGTATGGGGTGTTCTGAGCGGAGCCGAGCACGCACTGTGTAATATGACGTGTAGTGTACTGGACCAACAGCCAATCAAGATGCAAGCTGAGTCAGCTGACTGACTTGTATTTACCTGTTGCTATGGTGACTTGCAGTACCGGGGCCAGCACGCACAGCGCTGCTCTCCAAGCTATCTGTAAAACGTGTGACTGGCGCTGTAACGCATACAGCCACATTCCCGCCGTCTCCATGACTTTTTCCATGGTCGTTAAATCTGCCGAAGAATTTGTTAGTGTGTGGTGTGCTCTGTAGTGCACACACCACACACTATAAGGTCAAAAGAGAGAGATCTTGTGAGATCTGTCTTTTGTTATCATCAAGTGTGTGGTCTCCTAATCTGTGAATGTTTGAGGAATCCTGTAGTGTGTAGCCGCCTTAAGGAATCCATTTTATGCTCAAAAGTAATACAGCTGAATACCACAGACACAGAAATAGAATAGGTGATAACATACACATTATCAAATGAAAAAAAAGAGTGATAGTGCCACATAATGAATTCTGTTCTTCACAATGACTATAGAAATCACCTTGTGGAGGACAGATGAGACTGATTGGCATTTTGGCAGCCTACACTATAACTTCACCGTAGTGGATAAAGGCGAGAAACACTGACGTGTGTCTCACTGAGTGTTGGTGGGTACAAAAACATTGACCTCTGCGACCTGTGTGACTTTATGCCCTGCTCCAGCTCAGATGGGAGAGAGAGAGGGAGTAAGCTGACACGAGGTCAGGGGGCTCCCTGTGGCTTTTCCAGTCAAGCAGCAGGGACAGTAGAAGTTTGTGTTGTGTTGTGTTTAGAGGTATTGGTGGGGGATTACAGGGTTCAGCAAAGGGACACAGAGAGGAACCAGGATGTATGTGTGTTTGGCAGGGACCCGGTGAGGGAGTAAGAGCAGAGTACAAGATGGTTCATTGCAGGGCAGAGAACGGTGTTGCTGGTTGCAGGGGGACTTATCAGGAGGGTTCACTTACTTTTCAGCTGGTCGATGAGAAACACCGACAGACAGCACATGCACACACATCCACACGCCCACACATATTGTAGAATATTGTGTGACGTGTGTATTCTGTACATTTGCAGTAGTAAATGTACATCCTATGCACAAACACAGACAAAAAATTAATTGGTGATGATATAATCAGACACTCACTTAATATATATTACACCAGGGGTCATCAACTATATTTGTTGAAGGGCCAGAATTTTTATCAACAGATACCTTGGGGGCCGGACATTCAAATAGGCAGAGATTGAAATTAAATTCACCTTTTTGCCTAATAATTTAGTTGTTTATATTTTATTTTACCTGTAAGCTCATAATTTATACACATCTTTGGTGTTTGGTATGATATACAATGAAAAATCTTGACAGCTGACTTTCAGATACATGCTGGAGCTTTACACTGCTGACTTGCCCTGTGATTTTCAGCCTAAATATGAAAGGAGGCTGACAATCGGTTCTGATTGATCCAAGTCAGTAGTCCTAAAATGCTTGTTTCTTTTCTATAATACACATTCTACATCTCTAAGGCGACGTTTTTCCACACACGACAGAGCTCAGTGGGAAACAGGCGGAGAGACACAGGCCAAGGGGGAACCGGGACACAACACCGGAGGGAGAAGCAGGTCCGTGCAGCTGTGCGCCGCAGACGTACAGAAAAAAAAAACAACCATGTGGCATCAAACACGCGCCGCTACCAAGTTGTTTTTGGGTTGAGAGGGTGCATGGCCCCTCACTGAATGGGTTTGAGTGCGCTAAAGATGCTACATCTGAACGGCCTGCCCGTGCACACCCAGCTGGTTTAACCAAGGTAGCGGCCAAAACGGTGAGGATGGCTGTTGGTCGAAACGCGTCCGTGTCTTGCTGCTGAGCAGTTTTTATGAATTAAAAAGTTTGAGACTGAAAAGTGAGTGCTGTCACAACCCTTTTTTTGTATCCCTGAAGGACACTCACACAGAAATCCCAAATCAGGTGGAGTTAAAAGGCTGAGATTGGGGAAAGTTTCAAGCTCTATGGCTCTGTGATGCGTAAATATGAGGCTGTTCCTGTGAGAATCTACTACTACACACTGAAAATATACATACATCACAACTGGGTGGCAAAAAAAAAGGTGCATTTGGTCCTGTTGCAGGCTCTGAGGAAAATTTGTAAAAATAAATAATAATAATTATAATTAAAGAATATCACGAGGCATATAGCCATAATGTTTACAATTTTCCCACATTGCCACTGTTGTCTTATAAAAACCCTTCAACTGCCTGCAAAAAATCATTTTCACTCTTCACCAACATACCATTATAAGCTCCCACTATAAACAGGAGAAATGCACAGAAGGTTATGGCTCAAATCAACACTATCACAGCCCACACTCCCAAAGCAATAATAAGGATTAATGGGAGAAAAAAAAGGAAAAACATAGAAGGAAAAAAAGGAAAGTTTGATGAATGAAATGTTGTTGTACCTGCAAGCCATAGTGAATAGGAGTGGTCAAGCTAGAGTGGGTAATCACTCAACAAGAGCGCATCATTGAAAACAGACCCTTCAGGATACAGCAAAATAGGTATGTAGCATTAACGTTAAGCACCGTGGTATAATGTTTATTTCTCAACGCTTGTAGCCAGTATTTACATTCATAGCTCAACTTAAGCATTTTGTTGTGGAGTGATCGAATAAGGGAGTAAAAAAGAGAAAAGGCCAACGCAGCCGAGAGAAGACTTGATGGAAGATTCAGATATCATCTCGCCTGTCACTGGGGTTGAACGTTATTGCCTATTCCTCACTTGCTTGGAGACATCATCAAAACTGAATCATCCCATCTCTTTACAGATTGGTTCCTGTTCTGTCTCGGGACCTGCATTCCTTTGCAGTTTGATACTATCACGCAATATTTCATGACTACAAAGAGTTACAAGGCTGAATTTCCACTGCCGTCCCAGCAGAGGATCATATCTAGAATCTGTAGACTTCCAACCATTTCAAATTACAACAACATGGTAATACGACATTTAGCAGCAGTGACATTGACTGTTCGATTACATCTGAATAGAAATCTAAATTTGCATCCACGTACATACATCCATACCTTACACTGTGGCTATTTCATTAACTGTTGTGAGTGTAGATTGCAAAAAACAACTATTGCATGACTTTTGGAAATCCCCTTGTCCACCACGGTGAAGGATCCTGATCTTTCTTCTGTTGTTAATCTTCCTTTATCTTCATATTAATCTACATTTGACATTATCCTCCATTCCTCACAGCCAACAGAAGATGTTATATAGTACAGTTGCAGGTCTGTAACATCCCACACCATAGGCCACGGAAACCTCTCCACTACAAAAAATGTTAATGTTTTCAACAGTTAAATATTCAATGATTGAATTAAAAAAACAACAACACAACAACAAAAATCTGATTTTCTCTACTGTGCAAAAAAGTCAGAAGATGACCTTAAGGAGGAGGTGGTCAGAGACTGAGTGGCATTTTGGCAGCCTAAACTAAAACTTCACCATACCGAACACAAAAGTATTGACATGTGTGTGTGTTTGCGTCTCTGTGGGTGTTGATAGGTGCAAGAAAGTTGCCCTCAGTGACCTCAGTGACTTTGTGCCCTGCTGCAGTGGGGAGATGGAGTGAGTTGACACAAGGTCACGGGGAGTCCCTGTGGCTTTTTCCAGTCAAGCGGCAGGGACAGTAGAAGTTTGTGTTTAGAAGTATTGGTGGGGGATTACAGGGTTCAGTAAAGGGACACAGAGAGACATCAGGATGTATGTGTGTTTAGCAGGGGCCTGGTGAGAGAGTAGGCTAAGGGCAGATTACAAGGTGGTTCACAGTAGGACCAATTGAAACTTAGCATCTATAGACACAAATGTACAAATTACGTTCTGTATTGAATTTATGAATTTATATTAATTTAGTACAGACAAAACAAAAACCACATGGAATTCACATAAATAATTCACTTTTTCTTAGTGTCCAGGCACTTTTTTATGAAAGTAGCTACAGTAAAGACTTCTTTTCTGAAGAACCATTCCAACGTTACCTCATCATCAGCCCAAAACAACTCAGGCTTCACATTTTGCTTTTTCTGAGACAAAAACTGCCTGGCTTCGTCTTATAACAGACAATGAAACACAAAATGCAGTTCATCCTTGATTACATTTCGATTACATAATGTGTCTTCCCTCCTCAGGTACTGAGTTAAACCTACCTAATTCTATTCTATTGCCAGAGGGAGAATCCCATTTCCTAAAGATCTCTTGGATCTCCAGTGGCAAAGTCCTGTTCTGGACAATAAACAGTCTAACAAAAATTTTTCAACTGGCAATAAGTTCTGAGCTTTGGTTTAAACCAGATATCATTAGCCCATTTTTCTTTATACTCAAGAATTAACTTCTGCTTCATGAAATTAACATGACAACGCAAACCATTAGTAAAAATATGTTGTTGATCGGCCTAGTTAAAAATAGCAATAGTGTGTAGCAAACTGCATGCATGAATGGGTTCAAATATATTTCTAAACTGAACCACAGGATCCCAATAGACATCCTGTTGGCATCTTGCAAAATAATGCAATAATTTTACACATTTCTGTCAAATGAGGTTGGCCCTTTCCAGATTTTTCTTTCTTTCTTTTTTTTTTCAGAAATCCGAAAGGTTTTAGCAGTGTTTCTGTAGTGTTGAGGCTTGTACCAAAAGCCCACCTGATCGGCATGAACTCAGATCTGGTTATCCAGGTTGAGGTCAGAGGTTTAATGTATGTCCATGATTTCACACAGGCACACAAGTCTGGATGTTTTTAGAGGCTATGTCTATGTATGTGTGCACCTACTGTATGTCTGATGACCCACTTCCCTTGGGGGATGCCATGGGTCATTTGCTCTGACCCCTCCTGTATGCACAAGCAAAGGGCTGCAAACAGATGACTCTGCAAACAACCTCACATTCACACTCACATACTAACCAAACCACATTGCAGTGGACACCTCTGTCATCCAACACTGTGCCTTTTAGTCACTGGTACAGCACTAAAACAGGCTTCAAAGGTGTATTTACCGTCTATAATCCCTACACACTCTGAAAAATGAATCATGGCATAGTTTATTTTTTAGTATTTGCATGTATTTGCTTTTAATTGAATAATTAGAACTTTTGTGATGGTACATTGACTTACGACAGGTTGGATGACACCTTTGTCATGGCCTGATGGGGTCTGTATCGCCTTCACTGGCACTAAACAGCTTCAAGGTGGATGGTGGTAGGAACCCCAAACTACAAATGTGATGACTGCTTTATGCCAGAAGTCACTTCCCCCTTTCCGCTATCAAGGCAGAAGCAGCAAGAAAACCGAAGAAATGAAAAAAAACGAAAGAGGGAGAGTAACGGGAAAATTCTACTGGATGCGGAACGTCTGCAGCTCCACTTCGGCACGGGGGTGGAGCCGCAGCCGTTTCCACTCTGGTCAATCACACGCAGAGCTTCTATTTTTCTATAGTGAATCCTTGAAATTATAATGTAATGATTAACTTTTTTAAAAAGTAAAAAGGCAAATATTGTGATACGAGACATTGCTACTCTCCGGACTGACTTTATGAATTCTACCATTGGATGTTTCCTTTTTTCCAAATCTATTCATAACTTCCACAATTGCACCAAAGTGAATTATAAAGAACCACGTGGTGGTGGCTTCTCTGCCCTTGTAAGGGAAAAAAAAAAACTTTTACCTTTTTCATTTTGCTCAATTTTAATGGTTCTTCGGGCACAGAGAGAACATTATTCATGCTGCCAAGGTGCTAAACTCAAAGTTGACTTATTCATTCCTGTTAGTGATCTTCACTAGTTCATAATTTTGTACCTGACATAAAACAGTAGTGAAGAAATCCTAAAGAAAAGGTATTCAATGTGAAAAGGACCAGAGGGCAATCAGCGCTGGTTCAAATAGACCCTACCGATGATTGGTGGTAAGAAGTTACGTAGTTCAAAAGAGAACATCAATGTTGGCAGCAGCATGACGTATGTGAATAATGAAATGACTTGAGTTCAATCGCATGTCATTTCTTCCCTGGACAACACACCTCAAACAGCATACTACAGTGATTGTGGTGCGCCGCATGAAGAAAGTTGATAATGAGTGAGGCAGATGCTATTCAGTTATTAAAAACACAGTAGCACAAAGTATAGTAGGAATTTCCCCAAACCCTGAACTGGACCCAAGTGACTCTCAGCTACCAGAGACCAAGATCTTGCAGTTGCTGAGACCATTTGCTGGTAATGCAGTACAACACTGTTTCAAGTCACCTTCAAAAGTGGACTGTTGAAACCACAAACAACTCTAAACTTATTCCAGTTTGCATGTCCTCCTCTGCATGAGTTGGCTTGTCTTTATATTTGTGTGTGTGCCTGTTCATAGAACTTTCCAAGATTTCAAGTTTACAAAGAAATCCCTCTTGACAATAGAATTTCTTTCCCCTGATTAATTAAATAAGCCTGAAGGAAAACATGTTTAAGCAGCTATATTTGGTTGAATTAAAGGAAAGATCTCCTCGGAGACCAACAGTTGTACCTGGAAGATTAATATATTCTTCATTCAAAAATAACAAGTTAAAAAGGAAGGACTATTATACAACTATCAGAATATACACAGACAGAGTAAACAACCACCTTGGTTGTTAGTGATAATGATGTGCGGCTCCTACCAGGTGCCATGAATAATGTGTCTGTACTTTCCTCCAACTACCCTTTTTTCACTCCAAACCTCTGCAGCTGTTTACGTGTGCACCTCTGCACTTATGTTTAAAGCCATGAAGCAAGAGCGATTCAGAGGGAAACCATGTACAAACACAGGGAGGAGGGAGAGAAAGAAAAACTGTATGTAAAGCAGGGTGGAGAGATATCAGCCAGCCAACAAGGTGGAAACCAGCTGTGAGCAAGCTCGGGAAACATTCAGGGAAGTCTTACTCACATCCCAGAAGGCAGGGCAGATTAGACAAATCACAACGCTTGGAGAAAGCATTAGTCATATCCCAGAGTGCCCTGCTCTGGAGAGCGGTGTGGCGCTGGAGAGTCAGGTATCATGGCTGAAATGATAACTCGGAAGATGAATAAGTGTTTGCCGTGTGCACCTATATCACTCAGCCAGCATCCTGGGGGAAGATGAAAGGACGATTCCAGACACCGAGACAAAATGGAGACCAGGAGTATAGAGAGACCGATCTCGTCTATTTTGCATCAGGACTGAATTTCGTGTTTTATTTACTTACCAATATGTCCTTTTTAGGGACGTACGGAAAGTAAGGGAGAGCCGGTGAGAACTAAGAAGCAGTCGTATCATTGTAAAAGTGAGGCACAACGCCTTAAGTGGGTAGAAGGGAGGGAGAGAGGGCAGAAGGAGGAGAGCAGGGGGACTTTGATGGTTGGAGCGACAGCTGTGTCCCTGGTGAGTGTCTTTGAAGAACAAGAGGAAGCCTCGATAGAAATGCATTAATTGTAGACGTGGAAGAAAAATGAAAGAAGAACGATGGAGATGAAGGAGAAGAGAAACAGATTGTGTTTGTTGACGGAGAGTAACTCCAGCTGAGAGAGATGAAAGGCCTTGCAATTGTCACGTCAGAGGTTATAAAAACATTAATGTAGAGCTGCTGGGTATTGCCTACCAGCGTTGCTGATGTGTTTATCGAATATCGAATTCTGAACCATAACTATTTTTCTTGTTTTGATGAGTGAATGGGTGGGTGGCAAACTGTACTCTCTGATCATGTGTGCAAAAAAAACAACCACCTTTTCACAGAACTTGTAAACAAGCTCTGTGACCCTGAATCAAACAATACCACTGTGACATTTCTCATTGTACCTCAAGGTGCAAATCACAGACTGACTTCTGATTAAAAGATGCAACTGAATATTTTCTTTTCAATCCTTTGTTTTGGAATGTTTCACCCTTGTTTTGTCCCTGAAACAGTTGTCAATGTTTCGTTATCTTCAATATTTTGTTCTGTGGATCCAGTCCGACCTCATCCATCTGCACGCAATAAATAAATAAAAGAAATCAAGAAAATAAAACCAGGAGAGGCAAAAGGTTATATACACCGACAAGAGAAGGTTGGATGAGGAGGGGACCGAACTTTATTGGCATTTTAAGACGGGTGAGGGGGAGTGAGACTATAAATGTTAATAGTCTCTTCCTAAATCACTTGGCAGGTCTTGTCGAAGTTTTTGAAAGTGCTGGATTTACAGTATATAAAGCCTGGTCACCACCTTTGATGCTGTCAGAACTTGTCTCTAACAACATTGCTTCACTTTTATCCGCGTTTGCAGACTGGTGTATCAATGATTTATCTGAGACAAGAGCTGCTCAAAGTGGTGGAGGTTGTAGCAAAGGGGAATAAAGTAGCTGAAAAGCTCCCAGGTGCCTCTCCACAGTGGGACTGTATCTCTCAGGTGATTCCTAAAGCAGCCTATCTATAGCCCCTTTGCAACCTAACTGTATAAATATCTCCTCCCTCTCCGTCCCCCTCCCACCGTTTCCCAGAAGACGTCCTTTTCAGTTGCTGAGTCTCTCCCCTGCACCCTTTATTCCATAGGCCCTGCACGTTCCCATCCTTTTTACCATAGGCATTACCATACCTTTGATCGAGCTCGCCCTACCTTCTCTCCACTTCATTACCGATGCATACATCTCCCTCTTTTTTTCAAAATATCTTTGTCCTAGTCAGCACTTTGGAATGTTCATTTAACAATTGCCTTAGATGGAATTATAACGGTAAAAGGAGATGGCTTTGAAATGGAAATTGTGCGCATGGGAGGCCCTGCTGCGCACTCCAACGGTCTCCTGGATCCTGATGATGAACACCCGGGCTTCATTCCATCTGACATCAGAGGCAGAGGCGGGTACATGAAGAACAAACATGTCGTGGAGAGAGGCAGAGATAAGAAAGATAGACAGCCACCCCTGTCCTCGGTTGACAAACAGCTGCATCGTCTCCCTCTCTTCTTTTATGTGCGCAGTGGATTCGCTTTCATCTGGCTCACAGTTTGATGTGATGGTATTATTTACACGTCATTAGAGGCAGAGGAAATTGTGTCTGTCATTAGCTTGATAACACCTCTGCCAGATTAGATGACAGACAAGAAAGACTGGTGACCTGATTGGAGGAGGAAAGAACCCAGGGGATCAGACTGAGGTTGGGTATCACTTTCAACGATGGAGAAATACATGGCTGTCACTAAGATGGAGACGAGAAAAAAGGTCTGCACCTCAAAAAACCACAATTACTACATGTATAATAACACTATGGAGAGCTATTTTGGTGGAAAACCTTACATCAACTTATCTCCAAGAAATTAGGACATGTCCCTTGGACTGTTACTTCTCCATCATTCAAACACAGTATTTGAAATTTTCCCCCAGAACGACTCATCAGGATAAGTTCATAGTTCATAGTAGTAGGTTAAAATATCTACTTGGTAAAGGGTACTACCTACTGCATATTTTGTTATGGTTCAACTATTTGGTTATTGAACAGTGATCTTGTAAAATTTTCACCTCACCCCCCTCTCTCTGGGGATAATGTGGTGTTAGACCCATTAACTACATTAATTTTGAAGTTTTGAATATTGAGTGTGGGAGGTGAACAGCACAACTTGTGCTAAAAATCCAATGTTTTGAAGAGCCATTGATCCATCCTGACCTCTTCCCTTGACCTCAATATCAGCAACACACTGCTTCCTCTTTACCCCCAATGGACGAGCATGTAATACATATAAACATACCTGTTTGTGTTTCCTGAGGTTTGACGGAGAGTTCTTGAATGCCAACACTTCATGGACTTTAGGCTTGCATAAGACACAGCGCATTCACCGAGAATTATTCTTCGAGCCGACAAACTCGTACAGTTCTTTTAAATAAGGCCATGGGTGCTCATCGACTGGCTGCTCCCCTGACTGTCCCAGCAGCAGTCTCTTCTTCATGGTCCCATTTGAAACCATTGCTGGCTGCAGCTGGTCTGATGTGAGAGGTCTGATTGACTGGCGGACAGGCAGCTGTGTCTGTGCGTCATTATATATGTATAATGCGTATATATGAAAATGGGCAATTTTATGTACGTCACATATATTAAAACCTATAGGTTCTTTCCGTGTGGATCTTTTATCTTGTTCATAGTTTTTTGTTAGATTGTGACTTGTGGAAAAGTAAATAAAAGTAGGTGAGTGAGTGTGTGTGTGAGTGAACATGTGTGAGTGGCCCCTTTCCTCATTCATTTTCCTGTAATTAGTGCAAGCTCGTTAATTAAGCCACAAGGCACTCAATTATATTTCTCCTTTTAGGGCTGACCTAAACCTGAGGGAAAACACGTTGAGCCGTCAAAGAAACAATGGCCCCACTGATCTTTGAGTAATTATCAATTACTATGCTAATTCATCACTCACCGTCATTTCCCTCACAAAAGCCTCATAGAGCCTGACAAACGCCCATGCCCCCTCTGACAAACTGCATGTCAAAGTAAAAAATAAAACATAAAACGTCATTCACTTCATGACCTATCGTTAAGGACTGTGCTCCTCCAACGTCTGGGCTACTGAAACATGTGCATGCCTTCAGAAATTGTGAGCTGTGCTTTGCAGCTAAATCAAGGCTGATGAATACAAAAGGTACTGGAGTGCAAGATTTTTGTTATTGTGCTTTTCAGGAGCAGCTCAAGTACAATGTGTTATTGAAGTTTTATCTTGCAGAACGCCTTGCCAGAAAGCAAGGTCAGGCTGACTGAAAAAAGGCATGCTTATGGGCGTGTGCAAGTATTTATTAATCTGGACAAATTAGACATTGCACGGCAACACGCGATAAGGAAAAGGATTTGACGATGGAGAGAGGAAAAGCAGGAGTTAGTTGGCTTCAACATGTTTATGATTAAGGTAAAACAACTTTTAGCTGCATCCTGTTTCCCAGGGAGCGCACAACACATTCATGAGCTCCTCTCAGAGTGACACCACCCTCTGATTAATTGGTCCCTGAATGCACAGCTTTAAATCATAGAGTCCTAGACACACACCCACTCAGATGCGAATACAGGCATCCACAGCTTCACACAACCACACACACTGTACATGCAGTAGGTCAAAGCCCCTATCCACACTGCATTAAATCACAAAGTTAGGCCAAAACACCTGCTGATCTTTCCCCATGACAGCACTGAGGCACAGATGACCTTGTGCATTGCTATCAGCAGGTGAAGATGAATGTAGAACACCTACGAGCAAACACCCTCCTCCCTGGCCTTTTTAAAATGAAAAATTACAGATATTCCTCTGGACAGCCTTTATTCTATAATGTAAAACAGCAGATTGCATCCATCATTTTTTTTCTGATGTATCACCATAGGCCTGTCAGTTGTACTCAAGCACCCCTTAATCCACTTTCAAATGTCCCTTTACCTCAGAATAAGTAAGACGTACACATGTACACAAGTGTATTTTGAGTCTTGGTTATTGCACAAGGTTAGGATGTATGTTGCAAATGCACTGTCTTGAGATCACTCGCTCAGAGCTAATTAAGGAAAAAAAAAGTCCTTCTCTAGTACCCTTTCACATGCTAGCAGCACACAATAAGGCCATCCCTCTTGGTACTCCCCGGCTGAAGGAGAGCTTTCATCGGGTGCACTCTACCATCTGTCTGCCCATTCTGTCTCTGCTTCAGACCAAGCCCTTCAGACTGCTTATTGATAAAGGTACTGGCCATGAGATATCAGGCCCTGTCTACCAGTAATTGATTGTTTGCAGTTTGATAATACATAAACGTAAAGACTTGCGCTTGTCAGTTGTGCTCTAAAATAAATGCAGCCATAGATTTCCAATTAAAGGTGGCTGGCAGGGCTATTAGTTAGCTCTAAAGGTAGCTGTCAGGGAACGGAATAAGCTGGGGTCTATAACCACCACGATAAGGCAGCTGTGAGAGGTGTATTTATCCAGCTCTGGACACACAATCTCTCCACCAACAGTGTAGACATATGGAACCTCACATCAAGTCTTAGGGTTGGGAAACATCTTGATATATACCATGAAGTGATACAGATCTGAGAACAGAAGAGGTTGTACTACATCTACAAAGATAGCTATACTTTAAGTTCAGTGTCTGCTGTTGAATCAGGTCGTTAAAGACAATGCAGGGCAAGTCTGTTTTATGGCTAAATTGGATTTAAAAGATTTGTGATTATGTGATGAGGTGCATTGACTCTTCAGGGATTTCATTCATGCAATTAGCTGAAAAAAAGAAAAGAAAAAAAAAGCATTCCCGACAGACTTATCAGATTTTATCTACAAATTGTTTCTCAATTAATTTTTTTCAGAGGCTGTATCACAAAATTATCACACAAGCTTCAAAGTTCATTGCTGACTTTGGGAAGTTCAGAAGTTTGGGTTAGGATTCTTTGTGGTGCATTTTATTTTGAAAGGTGACGGTAGAGAGACGTTGAATCTGTCTCCTGGTGTTGCACTCACAATGAAACCCATATGGTCAACGATGCAGCACTCCATCTGATTTCAAATCAACTTCAGAAGGGCATGTCACTTCACCTATACCCACGGCTTGCACACATCAAATTCAAGTCTCTTGGTTGCTTGCTTTCAGAATGGCTTCTGGGTCTGCCCTCATTTACTTGAATGCAGTCATACAGGCAGCGAGGGACTCACAGTCTGAGTATTGTCATCTGTGGTTGAACAATGATGCCACAAGCTACAAGATGTTATCAGAGCAGGGGGTGTCCCTTGTATTCATGACTCTAGTCACTGTGGGTCTTACTGTGAGTCCACTTCACCTAATCTCCTTGCGCTTATTGAACAGATGTAGTACTTACAGCAATAGGGATGGGAAATGATAAGATTTTATTATTCTGCTAGATTCAATTAATATATTCCTGCAGATTTCCCATGTAGAAAAAGAGGAGGCCTCTCCAGGTTTTCAGTTTCAACAGCACTAATTGTATAGTCTCTGTTTCTCTGACTCTATAGTTAACTCATAAACAAGCCCAGGACTTTTTGAATGAATGCTGCAGTGCAGTGTAATGAACTGCATGGACCCAGTGTTTCTCTACATTCATTCGGCATTGTTCATTCGAAATTTCACCCACTCTTTAACATCAACAGGCTACTAATGATTTCACTCACACAATGTGAGAACAACACCCAGAAATGTTGTCTTGGAAATTTTACCAGTAATGAAATCCTCCCTGGCCCGCATGGACAAGAGAAGGGTTCAAATCAACAATGAAAATCCTTTGTAATCCAACATGTAACACATGTTAAACAAGCTGTACATCTGAAGAGACATCACATGAACCATTCTGAACCCATTTCTTCACTCCTCAGTTACCCTCTATTGGATATTACAAGCATTTTTATCTTGAAGTGGAGCCCAGCATATAGGCCATCTACCTCAAGGACTGACATTTGAGTTGTCTGCCCCAAAATGGCCCCTCTGTGCATCACTTCTGTACAAAGACGTTATTTACATTTCTTTTACTTGGCCTGCGTGTTTGCCTGAATACATTTTCCCACTCTCCTGTGACCTCTCACATCAAAATGGCATTTTTATTCCCTGGACTGTTACAGCCAACTGAGTTTTTTTTTTGGTCATTGCACCATTCTTGGGAAACTACACGGTTTATCGGGTCTGTCTCAGATGCTAAGAGCAGCATATTGAGCTGTAACAATCACATTGTGCTGAAAGTCACATATCGTGTCCATTTTACCATCTAGTCGAGCAGAAACTGAATGTTTGAATGCTGTAAGAACAATGTGCCCCTGATCATTTGGATGCCGACTCTATCACAGTGAGGATCTGTTGACTGGAGTTTACCGTCTATGGAAGAAGTGAAGATGAGGTGAGAGATGGAGAAAGTGTATATGGGAGCAAACGAGTCAGGACAAGTATATAGGAGACTGCAGAGACAGCCATAGGGAATTTGAAAGAAAAAAGAAAATTAGACATGAGAGTATGTCTTTTGGGAAAATGAGTGTCCCTCATTGCTCTGTTCCCTGGTGTTGCTTGTCGCCCTCATTTCTGGATAACAAGCTCCATTTCAGTCTGCCCTGCCTTGGCAGATGAATCCATGCAGCCTTAAACACACACAGGGTTAAGCCACATATAGATGTATTCCTTGTGCATGATGTTACAGGGGGGAGATGAGCAGATTCTCCTCAAGGATCAAAGTACACTTAGATGTCACATTGCAAAACACCAGAGCAGTCCATTTTCCAGCAGCTTCTCAATTCGATCCCCACACCTGCCTCTGCTCTGTGTGTCCACATATCCATCTGAATCTCAGTCACACTAAAATTCGCACAAACACTACAATCTGATCTTGGCCATTTGAATTGAGACATTGGTTTTGATTTAGGAAACAAAACCGAGACGAACAAACAAAAACACCTCCGACCTCACAAAGTGTCACTCAGGCCTCAAAAAGAGCCCCTTCATCAAACTTACATCTTACGGAGACTGCTGTTGTCATGGAAACCAGCATTAACCCATTCAAGCATTAACCCATTCCATCGGCCACGCTATCCTCTGAGCGGTCTCTCAGACATTCCCCCTCTCCCTCCCTCTCTAACGCACACGCATGCACACAAAAAACTAATCACCACTTTCTTCACAAATCCCTCCTCACAGATCTCTCACTGTTCTCTGGGGTCTCTCCACAGCGTATTAATCAACGTAATTGAAATAGTTGATTACATCACTTCACGCCTCATCCTGGTTTAAGGGACTGTGTGCGTAGTGAGCATTAAAGAGGTAGTAAAAGAACAATGAGATGTTGTGGTGTTATGTGCATACTCTGCTTAAAGGCATTAGCACAGCTGCCATAAAAAAAAGTGCAGTAGACATCTAGACATATTAACTACAACTGTCTCCACTATAGAGCCATTACTCACACTTCTTTAAGAGGAAAGTGTAAGGATTTTACTACTCTGACACAACGACACACAATCTTACAACAATTACAGGCCCTTGTTACATTAACTAAGGCTTGAGAAACTGGCTCCAGTAGAAGGTATAGCATCATCATGCAGTGTCAGGTGGGAGAGCATGGACAACTTCTCCACAGCTGTGATTCATGTCATTTACTTTCATCTTTTAAGAGTTCACATAATTTAACAAGAACTAATTTAGGAAACTGACCCATTAATCACGTTTATGACCAATGTGATGCCTTTATAATGTCTTTAAATTATCCGGGTACCATTTATAAAGACACACACACACAGTTACTCACAAGCTGTACAAGTTGTATAAGTTCAACAAAAATTACCTTAAATGTAAATGAAGAATTTCTATTACAGCGACTTAGAGTTTCATTCATATCAATTTCTAGATTCATGCAGTTCTCTTCAGAAGACCACAACCACTCAGCCATAACCTTTCAGCCTGTAATGTTTCTATGCAACAAGTGTGAATACTACAGTTTTTGGATTTACATGCCAAAGCAAGAGTGAGTCAGAACATTTCATGATCCTAAGAGGCATTCTGATGATTCTCATGGGTTAATTGTTCTCAAATTAATATTTAGAGATGGAGATACTCATTCATTGTGTAAACTTGTACTAGGTTGGGGTGTTCAGTAACATGAACAGGAAACGGGGCACAGAAATTGGAAGTTTTGCAGTAAAAAAAAAAATAAAAAGCTCCCTTTAGGCCTCAGCATGCTTTTAATAAACCAGCTCCTTGACACATCATCATACAGTGAATCAATATTTTGTTCATGATTTATAACAAAGCAAGCTGAAAAAGGGTTTTGGCCACAGAGTTGATGGCAAGAGATGAAGTGAGCGTGAAGTTCTGGGTTAAGTTTTGAACAGCCACACATAGTCTGTGTTTGTTTGTTTTTTGGGGGGTGGTTAAGTATTTTTGGGGGCCTTTGCCTTTAATTGATAGTGCAGTCAAGAGAGACAGGAAATGGGGAGGCAGAGAGGGGGAATGCCACGCAGCAAAGGGCCACCAGAGTCAGGGTCGGCTGCAGCGAGGACTATGCAGAAGCTATGCATATCATCTGTTGTCAAAAGACAAAGAGACAGCAAAATTGCTCTGGTGGTCAAACTGATCCCAGAGCCAAGTTGAAAATTCATGAGACAACCTGCTCTTTATCTGTAGAAGGCAGCGCTAATACACCCCCTTCTAGCAACCAATAAAGGTCGAGCAGCACCCTAGAATTTTCCTTAATTGTATATAATCCTGTTAGACAGAATTGCCGGGAGAAGAACAAAATACGGGCTCAGTAAAGAGTTACAGGTTGATTTTTTTTTAGCAATTAGAGAGGATGGAAAATGATTAGGGAAGATGGTGATGAGCAGATCAGTTTTAATTTCCAAAAATGATGGAGAATGACTTTGCTAGTCTGACTGAACAAGAGGGTAATTCAGTGAACTATGAAATAAAAAATAAGATGACTATATAAAAATATATATACACATATAAAACTTTAGTAGTAATCTGTAGCCATTTCACTTTTTTTTAAATATGTTCTTAAAAATGCCAGTAACACACTGTCGCCTAACTGTAACAATTTTTGATCCATGCAGTCATGAGTTTTCATTACAAGATTATTCTTACCAAAATAATCCAAAATAAATTCACAATATTGCCTTAATGCAAATAGTCCTCAAAATCCGGTGAAATGTTGGAGCGGTGAGCATCAAGACAAACTATTTCCAGGGGAATACTATATTCATGCAGGAATGCTGGAAATGGTGATCTCTGCATTCCAACTGCAATTAAATGATTCAATGTGTATTTGTTGCTGTTTCTGCTGTTCTTAGACTGTGGAAAAATGTAACCAAAGATAAAAGATTAAACAAATTGGCTATTCAGCTGCACAACATTCGCTTCATTCACTAGTGGCCAAAACACCATGAAGTTCACAATACAGCCACATACTGTAATGTAAAGAACATTTACATAAACCTCAGACTTATGACTCTTAAATCTCTTTTTACTTAATTAGTGCATGAATCTTGGAATGACTGTCAAGAACATGTTTATCAGTTTTGCTGTGATCTTGACCTGTGATGCCTGACCACTAAAATCGAATCATTTCTTCCTCAAGTCCAAGAAAACATTTATGACATAGCTGAAGAAAAACTCTTGTGCTTCCTGAGATATCACGTTGGTGAGAATGACAAGAACAGATGGACAGACAACCTGAAGACACTGTGCAGGAGGAGCCAGAGGACAAATCCGTTGACAGCAGCATAAGGACGAGTATCTGGTGGTTAAGTCACATGCTCCAAAAATTCAGTTTCAGATTTTGCATCTACAGTAAAATCCAAAATATGTTTGATTATAAGAAATACTTGTTATTTGCTATGCTCCTCACTTACAGTTTTAAACCTAAAACCTTAAGAAGTGTATTATATTGCCCAAATTACATGACCATTTTTTCATCACTGAGTTACTGTTTAAAAATCATGCATAATTATGTAATTACAGTGATTGATTTCCCTTCTGAGAATCTGTACATGTGATCATTATCTTAAGCCAGCTTCTTGTTAGGGGGTTTCAGGGCCACATGCTGCATGTACAGGAAAACAGACTGATTATAAAAGAAGATCTGCTGTCCTATTGAAATTGCAGTTCTTTCTTGGCAGCTTTTATTGGTACACAATTACTCAGAAAAGATTTATTGTAACATGCTTACTTTGCCTTGGCCTCCTCCCAGACAAAAGAGGAACATTCAGTGATTTTCATTTCAAGTTTTTTCTCGGGATCCAAAATGTTTTTTGTTGTAAGATTGTTTGTTTTCACTGAATGAATAAAATCAAGAAAGCTTTGATTCAGGATCACATTTGTTTTTAGCATTACTAGTTGAAATAAGACTTTTTTCTAAGCCAACAGGGGTCCGTTTCAGAAAGCGAGATTATGTTGAGTATGTTGAGTCTGAGATGAGGGAAACTCAGAGTTTTCTGTTTCAGAGAGCAGGATCATTGTTGATTGAACTAATTCTGATCAGCTGTTCTGAAACTAAAAACTCAGAGTTTTCCAGCTCAGGCTCAGTCAACCCTGAGCTCGGGATTTGAGATGGATTTCCTGAAACGGATCCCAGGTCCAAAAAAATGTCATTTGAAAAACAACAAATTTAAATTGACATGAAGTCAGGGCTTTAGGGCAAAACATGTTGGAAAGAGGAAACAAAAAGGCAGTAAAAAACGATCATATGAACTTTCTATATGTCCGCCATGTTAGTATTTGCATAGTGACAACAGTCCATTAAGTCAAAAACATCTACACAGGGCTGAATGGCAGAACTTTCATCACTGGAACGCACTGCATTTAGGCTTCAAATAGCTGAACTTTTAGCTAAATGCTGAAAATATTGCCATGCTTATGTTTACCAGCGTACGTAATACTATGCATGTCTGCTGTCATAGCTGAGCATCTTGGTAACATTTCCAAACACAAAGTAGAGCTGAGGCTGACGGACATATTATTGGCTACTTATTAATTTACAGTTACCAAGACATTTGTTACTGTATAAAGCAAAAGGATCAACCTCAACCTAAAGTCAGTGGCTTTTCACACCAAATTTGACAACAATCCAGACAAGAACTTGCAAATTCTTACTAAAAAATAAAAAATTCAATTCATGTTGGTGCCACACAAAAAGTCAGGAAGTTCACAGCTAACTGAGCCGACCCGTTATTATTAACATTGCTGCAGTTCATTTTAAAATCCTACAAAATTTTTGGCTATAACAACCATTAAGTAAATGTGAAAATTACAACAATAGATCTATTGTATAACGCAAACAAAACACTACTACAGAAAGAGAAAGATATGAATGGCAAAGAGCTTCTCCATTGACTCCTTCACTCTAAGAATACTGAGTCCAACTTGGGGTTTGGGAACAAGCCTGAGTCATGTTATGCTGCCTCTGTGGTTGTGGCTGCCTCTCTCAGGATTTCTGACATCAAGTCGTGTCAACGAGACCAACAACATCTCATTTAGGGTGGAGTGGATATTCTGCAGGCATCTTTCAGCCATCAATTTGTGGTATTTTGACTCTTATCTTCATGATGTATAATGCATGTCCGCTGAGATGTAAACATATGCTGCAGGTACAGTATATTCCCATGGCTGTGTCCATTGCTTTGGTGTGTAAATGAATATGTCAAAACGGAGTGTGTGTTGAAGAGGTGGGAGGATGGTGATGTTGCTGAAGATTCTCACAGGCAACAACTGGAAACACATGCATGTACTGTACACAAACAGCCACTTCTAACAAGGCTCTAATTATGTGACAAATGAGCTCCGTTACCCAAAGTCACAGCACAGACTCACGAGTCCGCCTTTCTCAGCTCCATTCATCTTGGAGAGTCAAGACAGTGCTGTTTTAAGATGATATTTATGCAGAGTATACAAAGCGTATTATTCACGCTGTGCTGGATCAAAAGGCCAATATTTACTAGGCCAAGTCTTTGTCCTATTTGTCCCAGCTTTTGAATGCAGCTCGGATATCAACAACATTAACCAGTATTGAGAACAATAACAGAAGCTGGTGGTGGTGACCACTGGTGTCCATGAAGGAGAGCTTATGCCCAGGAAGAAACATTCAGAAGGAACAGCTGCAGGGGCTACCTTGATGATTGAAGCCTTTTTTTCCCCCATTGAGGTGAATAGTTGAATAAATCATATTTGGTTTAAAATATGTATTCATGTGTCTGAAATAGTATAAATTTTTAAAGTTAAAACACATGAACCAATGTTTAAAACAGCTTAAAATAATGGCTGAAATGTCCAACCTCTGCCCCTCCAAAAGGAGTGCCAGTGCAATCTTGACCAAATAACCTATATTTAACACCTGAAATGTATGAAAACACCATCACATAATTTCATACATTCCATAACAATTCATTATCATCGTCTGATCTGCCTTGACAGATGCAGGTTATTTCAGAATATCCAGTAAAGCAACATTTTTCCAAATCCCTAAAACAGCCCTCAATTCAGAACTGCATGCAATCAAAACCTTAAGTGTTTCAACACCAAATGATGGCTTGCACAAACAGGATAATTTGAGAATAAAAACAGTGGTATTTTAGCAGGTGTGGGTAATAAACACAGTCTAATTGGGGCAGGACACTGGGAGATTGATGTGGAGACAGTGGAGAGATGCAGCCACCTGTTTGTTTTTCATCTCCAATCCTTCCCCAGGATCCTCTCTCCAATTACAGTCAAGGTTAAGATATTCAACTCTAATAAAAATCGGGATGCTGACATCACGTCAAGCTGTATTTTATCATGCTGTGTCACATTCCATCATAACAGCATAAAATCGACTGTCGTTTGACCTCTCTGGCTCCGCTACAGCATGACTTTGGCAGATGAGTTGGGGGAAAAATAAGAAACTGCAGAAAAAGAAGTTAACTGGAGCAGATGGATTATTACACTGACAAAAAAGAAGCTTGATTGTTGATGACTGAGACTCACTGCCAAAGCAAGAGAAGAGAAAAGCCAAAAAAGGGCTGTTATCTTGTATGTTTTGATGATGGACTTGTATCTAACCGCTCGATTAAAACACCTCCTTCCCAATATGATCACAAGTGTTGACCTAAATGTGACAAAAAATAAAAAATAGTTGACTAATAGAGAATAGAATACAGGAGGAATACAAGCGGAAGACTGACACACCACAGAAAACAAGCAAGTTGAAATCATAAATTTAGAGTTGTCTAACCCAAGTCCAGGAAGCTGATAAATTGTTATGAATGGAAATGTCACCAATACCGACCCTCGCAGGTGATGGTGCACTTGGAAACATTTGTGGGGATTGGGCGTGGGGGGTGGAGGCCCCCCAACGCAGACGGTGAAAATTAAACTGTCACTCACTTAACACCCTACGTTTCATAGTTACACATTTTCTGAATAACAATGACAGATTGCTGCAAGAGCATACCGGAATATCTGATGGCTCCTGGGTAATGAGAGTGGAGTTTGAATTGAGTTACAAAGGCTGTTGATGCAGCATCATAAATTTTAAGCATTGCAAATTCCTCAGCTTGTGGCGCTGTCGATTTCAGATCATGTCACAATCATGATGCAATAAGCTCCCTATGAGTAAACTGATGTAATTGGGTTGAGAGAACATGGCTCTTCAAAAACATTTAAAAAATATATTCTCACAACTACTGAGTGCTAGTTGATTTACACTGCAGCAAGAGGTCAGAAGTCATGCCGGAAAATCTCTCATCAATGTCTCAATCTCCATATTTATCTCAGGAAACATCTGTTCGTCATGTGTCCTGTGAGATCTGCAGGGATGTGGGATGCCACTTCAAACATACAGACAATTAAAAGGAATAGTTTGGCATTTTGAGATTCACCTTCTGACAGAATCAGATGAGAGATTTGTAACAGATTTAGGTTTTCGCACTCATCACTGTAGTCTTCATGACACTACAATCGTAGATGGGAACACTGGTATTGTTTTCTTTATAAGGCCATCTTGTGTGACTTGCCCCTTTATTATAGTCTCAGGCACGATAGATTGATAATGTATACTGTTCCTCGTACGCAGACTGTTTTTGGGGAAAGTGCCTTCAAAGCATTTGCACCCTTGTCCTGGTGTAAATTACAGAGTCATCTTAAATTGGATTATCTCCCAAGTATGGAAGATTTTAAAGCTAGGATCAAGGTCTATTTGACTGCTGCATGCACATGTTATTTTACCGAACGCAGATGGTGATTATACTGTAATGATGTGATTTGCCAAACTGTTTTAACTGTTTTTTTTGTTGATGTTGTCCAAATGTGTACTTGATGTGGACCTACTGTGCTGCTTTCTTGGCCAGGACCCCCTTGCAAAAGAGATTCTTAATCTCAATGGGATTATTACTGGTTAAATAAAGGTTAAATAAAATAAAGGTATCGGTGGAATATTTGTATGTGGAGGTGAGCGCTATTGTTATAATGGCTGAAACAAACAAACAGACATGACTGAAACCTCACAATCATTTGCCACTTTCAGTCTCATGTAGCTGATGTAGGTTGCTAGCTCAGAGGTTCTTTTTTTTGTAACAAGACATGTAGGTGATTATGAAAATGGTATTAATCAGGTGAAGCAGAAATGGGGGTGAATGTTGCATGGACGAGGTACCCAGCTTATACTTACAACCTACATCTGGGTGAGTCACACTACCAGGCAGCCAGTGGAAACTCCACAAGATGCTAAAAAATGTGCAGGAACAAATTCTCCAAATAGAAGAAAAAAAAAACAAGAATGCCTTATCTAAGTTAGGATTCAGTAAGCTTGCAACCAAGAAGCCAATTGTTTGACTACATCTAGAGGGTGAAAATGTTACCTGTTCCAAACAGCCACACTCCTACCATCATTGATTCATCAGGGCATCATCACGGTGCCTCATTTTATGCGAGTACTTTTAGACGACCTCTCCTCAGAGGCATTCATGGGGTTGCACTCAGCATTACAGCCTGAAAGAGACCTTAACCTCGTTTAACATTCTCACCTCCGCAGACCTGGACAATTGCTGTGGAAAATGAGCACAGCACTGTCAGTTTTGGAAACACTTCACCTAGCCTGTATGCCTTGGGCTGCAGAAATAAAAACAGAGCAGCACAGGGAAAACCCACGCAGACGCATGGAGAAAGTGCGTGCTCCATCCATGAAGGCCCCAGCCAGCTGGTGCGTTTGATCCCAGGAACTTCATGCTGTGAAGCGACACTGCTAACTAAACACTGAAGTACTGAGCGGATTCAAACAGGGTTTATATAATTACTTCAGTGGTGCAAGTACCAACTGTGGTGCATATTACTGTGTTGATAAAATTACTTCAATGACAGAAAATTAATCAGTAATGACTTTGATAATGAGTTCATTTTCCTTGTAACCCATGTGACAAAGATGCCGAACATTTGCAGGTTTAAAATGTGAGGATTTGCTGCCAACTGTCTATATCACTGTACTGTGATGTGAATTAAAAGTTTAGGCGAGTTACTTGTGGATAACTTCCGTGGCTCAACTTACAAAAAGCTTTTTTTTCTGAACTATTCTCATTTATCTGATTAAGTACTGATGGAATGATCATTTACTGCAGCTCTATATAGGTATACCGAAAATTTGCAGTGTAGAAGCATTAAGGCAAACACACAAATCATGTTCACACACTGAGTTTTCTCCAGCCTGATGGAGAGCTCGAATGACAAGTAGCAAACCAGGATGGATGGTGTGAGCAGTGAATTTGGCCCTGATCCTTTGCCAGGTTACTCTGGCTTTGTTGCAGAGATTTTCTTTCTTCCCCTTGTCCTCATGCGATTCTCCTCCGCTCATTCTTTACCTCCATTATTCCCTTGCTACTGTGCAGCCACCGCACTGCAAAGTTTAAATCTCTGTTGAACTCCTAAGTGCTTATTAGAGAGTTCATGAGCTTCACTGGGGATGAAGCGGGATAGGACTGTGTGCATGTGTGTGCGTGTGTGTTTTCTCAAGAGGTCAAATGAAGGTAATATGTGTGTGTGTGTTGTCTTCACATGTACATATGAAGAAGAAGAAACCTTGTACAGGCCAAAATAAGAAGAGCAATGAGATCAAACGCCTCAAGGCACTATGGTGGGAGGGAAAGAGAGCATTTCTCATTCTC
Source organism: Decapterus maruadsi (assembly GCA_030347415.2). Classification (NCBI taxonomy): domain Eukaryota; kingdom Metazoa; phylum Chordata; class Actinopteri; order Carangiformes; family Carangidae; genus Decapterus; species Decapterus maruadsi. Next base: position 8,816,882 of record CM064897.1, read on the forward strand.
TCCTTATCTTCACTTGAACTCTGAAAACCTCCCTTTCACATGCAAATGCAGCACTATTCAAAGAGAGGTCAACTGTTCCCCAATGAATAAAGATGCAGTTCAAACGTCCACTCTGCTACACATGTACCGCAAATAGTGATGGACATACGGGAGCATGTAAGGGGAAGAAAGAAAATAGAGATGGCACGTGGCGTTAAAATGACTGCAGGAACAAAAGAGGTCTCAAACTGCTTGCTTGTTGTCAGATAACACTTAGTAAAATTGCTCCAAAGTAACACACTGCCTTTTCAGACATGGACAGGTCTGTTAAACCACTTTCACTGCATTTTTATGAGATCACCGCTGTCATTCAGATTAAAAAGAGGGATAAATAACTCAATTCAAAAGGTGTTTTAGCGCAGTTATCAGCAGCTGCTGTTTGCTGACATATAAAGAGGAGGATGCAGGTGCTATTCTGCACATTGCATTCACAAATTTAACTGAAAGTGTACAGTGAACAGTAGAGCAGGAGGTGAAGAATGCAGACAATAACAAACCGGATTTGTTTCACATGCAAGCAAAATTTAAAATATACTGCTGCTCTTAACCAAGTTGTTGATAATGTCACATACCATCAACAACAACAATAACAAGTTCTCATTGTAAGACTAAATTTAAAGGGGCACTCCTTTTAGTTGAGACATGAAGACCAGTTGCATTTGTCACAAGGAGGACTACTCAGTCTGTGAAAACAGCTGTAAAATGTCCTCTGCGGGTCTAAAGGACCCTTTACACAGTCTGATAACTCTGATGATCTCATTAGGGTTGTTTGAGACACAGAGCCTGCGCTACCATCTGGGTGCGTGGAGTTTGAAAGTCTCCTCTCTAAAGGCTGACTGTGTAAACAGCTTACTGTGACCCACCAGCTACATTTTCATTTGGCAGATGCTTTTATCCAGAGTGACTTACAGGTGAGGGTCATGACTAAACTTCAGCACTGTAGGAGAACTTGGTGTAAGTGCTACATCTGCTCAATAAGAGCAAGGACAGAAAGTAAAGAAGCTTGGTGAAAGTGCATAGTGATAGTCAGGTATGTTAGGCTTTTAGGTGGTGGGAGAAGAGGTTTCTTCAAGAGAGGCTTGAATACAGAAAATGACGCCCCTGACCTGATAGTGTTCAGTGGCCTGCTCCAACACTGGGGAACAACAGACGAGAACAGTCTGGAGTGTGATTGCCTTGTTTGCAGTGATGACAAAGCCAGACAATGGTGCTGAACAATGGCTGAAAAGAGGCACATGTGCTGTGTTTAAGTTCAGCTGGTATTGTTAAGTTTTATTGACCATGGTGATCACCAACAATACGAGTCTGCTGCAGTGATTACAAGAGCAGCAAAGGGTGAAGCCAGGTGCCTTTGTTACCTGTGTGAAACCGATTTCTATAATCCATGACCATCCCATTCCCTTGTGTGCTATGTTATTATAGTTGCCATGACAACTCAAGTACTTATTTCTACCCAAAGCATGATCTTTTGCTGTACCTAACTGAACCCTCCCAATAAATTTTGAGCTATTTTAAAGTTAAATAATTCAACAGTGTTTTTTTGTGTTTGGGTGCAGCCTCTCTGGAGGATAATACAGACACTGTGTGTTCATATCCAGCAGCGTGTTTACAAAAAGACGTCAGTTCGTCTTTACAGTTAGCAAATATAACAAATGCACGGCAATCCCTGTGGACCAGGCAGACAGCATGGAGGAAATCTCTTTGATGACTATCACATTTCATCAGCACTTCTCTATTTTTTCAGCCATCATCTCCACAAATACAGCAATCATTTGCTGCCTTTGGTTTTGCTCCATCACCACATTATGTACCAAAGCACCCTTCAACTCGCAAAACCCACCCACATTCCCTTTTGATCAGAGCTACTCAGGATTAATTAAGCCATGATTTACTTTAAATAGGTCTGATTACCACGCTCATTAGCATTTTTCTTTCCTAAGGAATACTTTATCAAAGCCACACCTGGTCACTTTATGTGTGTGAGACTCCATGGGCTGCGGGAGAACTGTTCCACTAATGAGCACACATAGTAATTAAGAACCTTTCGCATTCACATAATGATTAGCTCTCATTTGGACGGTGATGTAAGCGCACTTTAATGTTACATGTGCGCTGGTGTTACAGTGGATTGTTTACTATTACATGACCAAGAAGAGAGTGACCGATAGGCATGTATCAGCAACTCTTGTTGTCATTAATTTGAAGTGTAACATGATGCTTATCAAGCCGTTGTCCTGTACCTACATTATAGGCTATAGAAATGTCAGTATTCACCAAATTTTCCATTTTATTCCAACGGTCATCTGCTCTGCTCTTGGTTGGACTTTAATTAATGAGCCAATGACCACAAGACACAACAATGTGGAGGTGCTATTTGTTACACTGCTGGGTTGCTCGTGTGCAATTTGTTTTCCCAGCACGTCCCCATCTGCCATCCACACTTATGTCAGTATTAACTACTTACATCTACCTCTATCTCTCAAGATCCTCCTCAATATTTACTTTCTTGTTCATCTCATCTTGTGTCAATGATACTCATCCCCCTTTCTCACATTTCAATCCAACCTCTCCCTTCTAATCTGTTTGTTCTTACCTCACACATTTCCCCTAACACTTCTCAAGGCGCTTGCTCTGCCACACATTCCTTTTATTTACCCTTCTCATGTTTCAACTCAGACAAAGAAATAGTGCACACTAAAAAACGTTTGACTCTGCTTCTTGTTCCAGGCTTAACTTAGCTGTTCTTAGCTTTTCTTTTTGGCGTAACACATTAAACCACAACATGTGTGTCTCATGCAGGGACTGATACAGACAGAGCAACAATTGTGGGAAAATATTTTTCCACTTTAATGTCTCTCTTTGGAATAACAAGCTAGGGCAATAAGAGTCGATGAGTTAGATCCAGAGCACAACTCCCAGTCAAACATATCTTTTATTTAAATTTCTTTTTCCGTATTGAATAAACAAACTAGATTTAATGTGCTCATAAACACAATATGGATTAAATTTTGTATCAGGGTGGCCTTTTCTCCTTCTTCCAAGATTGATGCTACACTAGGCTTAAGCATACTAGGGTAAGCACCAATTTTCTCCTGTAACACTCAGCAAATAGGCTAATAGCACTGGTTTGTACATGTTAGTGGAATATGAGCATAACTAAAAGAAAAATGTGGTTTCTTGCTGAGAGCAAGTGATGGTGTCTCTAAAGAATGAAGTTTGATACTTAAATCTCAATATTTTGTGTGGACTGATCGATAGCTGTTAATACTAATATTGACTACGCAGCACTAACAAAACAAACAAATATCTCCCTTTAGCTCCTTGTGCTGCATAAAACTCATACCAGGATTCACATTTTATATCTTCTTCCTTTCCATATTGGATAAATGTCAAAAAGCAGTCATCATTACTACATGGGCCATCATCCTCATTTCTTCAAGTGGTATAAAGTTTACTTGTAAGAAAATCTAACTTTTTTGCTTTTGAGGCACAAAGACAGGCCAACTCACTGCTGAGTGCTCTGGTTGTGAATTAAATAGCAATCAATGCTGAATGCAACATCGGCACTGACCCAGTCCCTGAACTAGAATTACCAACGACCCTGGTCTGCATTCACAAGATGATGGCTTTTGTATTTTTAAAAGAAGGTAAGCTGCTTGCTTGTAGCTAATTCATTTCAAGTACCCTAGAGGATAATGTGCTATATTAGGTTAATGTAATAAACTCTTTACTTGTTCAGGTTAAGAAGTTCAAATATGACCCACTGAAGAGATAAAACAGATTTTACACTTCAATCAAAGACCAAAATACTCCTGAAAACTCTCTAAAAGTTGAGTGTGGGTAGCTCTTCACAGGTGGCAAAACTCCCCTGAACTTTAATAATGGGACTGACAAGTAGAAGAAGAATGGACGACCATTTGTCTTCAAACCGTGTGCACACTTGGAGGTGCAGTGACACAGTGGGGTATAATGAAGATGGTGTGAGACTGGACATCAGTTTCACTTTCAGATATTTGACTTGGTGTTAATGAGATTTTTGGTGGCCTGCGTCATTCCTTCTCCCCAGCATGTGTCTGTCAGTGGCTCAGAGGAGCCAGTAATGACATTCAGCCGCCCCGCTAAGGACCGGTGATTAACAAATTGAGGACGCACTGGTGCGTGGATGTAAACGTTCAGTGCACAAAGCTGTGACATGACTGCACAATATCCAGGGAGAACATATGGCCACTGCCGCCTCTGCCTGTATCATAACGTCTTTATATATACTAGAGCTGTGACTCCAGACATCACCTGACGAAGCTGAAATATGGACAGAAGCTGAATCACAGAAGTGAGGAGGAGGGAAGATGGCAGGAGCATTAAGGATGCAGAAAGCCAGGCTTGGGGGAATAGAGTATGACTTTGTCTCCCCAATGCAGAATAGAGTATTTGGCTCACCAAAATACAAAATCTGAACAAAAACACAAGGTCTACATTTGGGATATTCTTCCTAGTGAAATTAAACTATTTTTACTTTTTTCCTCATTTTCAGCAAATCAACTGTGACTTGGTCTTATTAACAAGTGTTGTTTGTGTAGTCAAAGCCTATAACACCTTACTGCTCTGTGCCATAGAGCTTATTTCTTTAAACTAACATAAACTAAGAATGCACCAGCGAGCCACAGTATTGCACTAACATATTCCCTCATTATTGCAAGCATGGACACTAGTTTATTTTGAGCTGATTCCACGTGTCCAGGCCTGAGGCCGTAAAAACTCAGTAGAGCAGAAATTAACCACCACTAAAAGTAGTCCCCATTAAATGCATTATTTACTTCTGTTTGAGCAATGTTTACTGGAAAGTCCAGTCCCCATTTATTTTTTTGCAAGTATATATCAAATTTAAAGATTTTCATCTTCAATCGGATCAAAATAACCACAGATGGAGATTAGAAGTCAGAAAATAAAGAGAGAAAGGAGCTGTTGATTTTGGTCTTTCATTTTTCGACATGAACAAAAATATACAGCATTGCACGACACATCCTTGACAGGATTTGGCCACCTTTGTCCAAGAGACAATATGAATATCATGGGTTGGTTTGGAAGAGAGCCTGTAGAACTTGTCAACACCGCATTATTTCATGGTGATCAGGCCCTTTGGGGAAAATTGACAATACTGTACAACAGTACTGGAGAAGTTTCAAAACAAATTCAGCCCCTCCAGTGGCAAGAAAGATTTTCACTTAATGTTCCCATAACAGAAAAGATGGCAAAGTTGTTCCAGAAAGTTGTATTGTTTATTTTAATCACCCTTCATTAAAGTTATTAGTAGTCTGACACCACCAGGCTTGATTGAGCTGCTGATTTAGATGCGTGAACATCCAATCGTGGTATGAATCATGTCACTTCCAGTGTGCTGCCTTTGTTTTTACCAAGCTTGATTACAAATGGCAACCAGGACATCTGCAATCCAATATGACAATCAACACTGACAGTATGGAGAACTGTCTCCAACCACAGTGGTGGGTTGTTGTTTTTTGTATTATGCCAGACCGTTACTGATGTGTTCAATGGTTAAATGAGTGGGTGTCTCAATGTTAAACGCATTTCTTTTTTAATCAATGGTACAACCTTGGTTTTTCATATTCCATTTTTCATCAGCATGCAACATTTATTTTTCTTGTTTTGGCCTGTTTCTTTGACAGACATGATTTTGCAGCAATAAGCACCCATCACATTTTCCTAAATATCCCATAAATCCTGTAGACAAGCAGTAATGGGTCTCTGTGCCCTTGCTGTCAGATCTACTTTGAGTTGGTGCAATGCCAATGTGTTATTACCCACGATGTCCCGTGGCAGGTTGTCTTCCTTGTCTAAACAGCACTGCCCACCAAGGTAGAAAACCAACAGTGTCATTCAGGGAAATTAGGGCCACTCGGAAACATTCTAATTTTGACATACTTTTTTTTAAAATCCTGCCAGTTTCAATATCCAAAGACAGGCCCTTTAACGGTGTTAGTCAGGTGTTTGAGGACGAGTGACAGTGCTATTCGGAACAAACTGGTTCCCTTACTTAACATGCTGAAGTGTAAAAAATAAGCTTTGATTTAATGTGAATGAAGCTTACATGTGCTCTTTGGGCTAGATTTAGTCTATTTAGCAGAGGAGGCAGTGGTCCAGGCACTGAGCTGTCAGCCCTTCAAGCTGGTGTTGTGCTTTATTAGTAAAAAATCAGACCCCCCTTTGCTATATGGTTTGTGCATTAGCATAAACATATGTGGCTACTTTCTTTGGCATGCAGGTGGTGATTTAATTAACCAAGGACCCTTAGGGCTGCTAACCACTGTGATTTCATGGTGTCGACACGGGCTTGTTCCTCATTCTCCCTGTGACACAGAGCCCCATTCCCAGTTGTTAAAACAAATTTGAATTAATAGCAATATCCCCTTAGAATGGTTAATGTCAAATGAGGTAATGGATTCACTCTGTCTCCCCTCTGTCTGGCGCACACTCTGTGTTTATGAGCACAGATTCTGACTCAGGACGAGGCCATTAGCGTAAATGAATGACACATCCCTGCAATGTCAAAGGTCAGCCACCCCATTACGAGTGAATAATTTCCACAAGAAAAAGAATGCACCGCCACAAGCCAACAGCTAGGATCCTATTCAGTTTTGATAGGGTATTTTGACTAGAGGCAAAACTCCAAATCTTTTCAGCAGTCAATTTTCCTCCCCAGCTCTGATTATGAGCGCTGCTGCAGCAGCAAGGTCTGATAGCTGCTATAATACTGCCAGACAGTCCAATTTCTCCCCTCGCTTCTTCCCCATGCCATTCATACTCACACAGAGTCGAGTCTAGCTCTGTATACATAACCCAAACTAACTGCTATGATACACTATTGAGTCAATATCAGACCGAGGGGGGTGGGGGGGTGGGAAGGAGAAGCAAATCACTTTCCCGCATCTATGTTCTGTACAGGGTATTACGGGGAATCAAATGCATTTCACTTCTTCTGGTGACAAACAAAGGTTTTGAAATTTAGTCAGCCATGACAGTTTGAACAAATTAAAAGTTCTCAATAGTGGTGGCAGGATTTGTGATAGGCTTTGATAGCATCTCTTTGGGTTTCCTTTCTTTGGCTCCCTCCTTCTCTTTGAGACGTTGTATCAGTAATTTGTCTGCATTGCCAGCCATGGACTGATTATAATAACGCTTCTATTGAATAGCACAATCAGCCCTATGGCCTCGCATGATTTTCCTAAGGGATCACTCTCTCCGTCTTCACAAAACAGAAAAGAGGAAGAGAGAGAACTGTAAGCATGTGTGGAGACAACATTCATTATCTCTCATTGAATTCTAGCTAATAGGCTTACTATGTAGCTTCTTATAAATTGTCAATGTTAAGACAGAGGTCATGTTCTTGTGGTGAGGTAAAGGTTAGTCTGAGGCTTCACTTTTATGAAGATCACTATGGTGTGTTTGTTTCAAGTTGGTGAAAAGAGAAAACACTATCCCGACTACTGATATTTTACATTTGCTTTATAGTTATGTCATAAAAATGTTGGCTAATAACCAGCCCATGCCCTCTCCCTGTGGGAATTGTTGATGTGGATGGTGATCAAACCTGCTATTTCCTCTCACAGTGACTAACAGGGGTGACTACTACAAGAAACACTTATTTCTGGACGAAAGCCATCAAAACAGCAAGGCTTGAAATTGAATATTGGAATCCATCATCTAACGGCATGTACACAGAACGAGTCTGAAGTGGTGATTGAAAGCTTTGGCAAAACGCCCAGTAGGGTTTTTACATGAACTCTTTCAGGGTCGTAAGGTCTGCAGCATTTGACACCATGAAACCGTTTGCTGTGTCTGAAAGCTTTTCTTGTTGCTTGCCGTATCTGCACCTGTAGTGTGCTGATTGTAGCTGCAAAAAAAGTGAACAAGCAGATTGAAAAATTGTGAATCAAGTGCTGTTCTGCTTTCTCAATCTTCAAGGCATGTTCACAGATGTTTGCATCTCTTCCACTGTATGATTTTCCTTTTAACAGGTGACTATAAATATAAATCAAAAACAACTTCTGCACTAGTGTCCACAGGTTGAAAGTTTCAAGCTGATGCACTTCTGAACAAACACTCAGTCAGAGATGTCAAAGCTGGTATATTTCCCCTTTGACAGCTGATGGAAAAACCTGCTGTGACATAACTTCTTGGGGTCTGGCCAGATGTACTCCGAAGTTTCAACCTTTGGAAAACGCAGCAGTGGGTTTCTGCCGTATGATTCACTGCTGAATTCGCCTCTAAGCTATTAAAAACTATTTCAGCAATCAATTTCAAGCTAAAGGGGATGGGTGTGGAAAACCCATGCCAGAGAAACTGGGCAAGGCACCTTGCGTTTTTAAGCCAAGGAGCTAGACAACATCCTAAAGGACTACTTTATTTGTCCCAAAGTCATGAAAGGAGAACTACAGTGCATCTGAACATACGGGAGGATTTATGTGCCTGATGACAAAACCATATGTTATTTTGAAATTTAGGAAAACCATAGATTGGTCGTTTTTTTCTTTTGATTTGGGTTTAATTTTAAAGACTGGTACTGTAGTTAATCAAAGTTACATAAAGACTGAGTGGCATGGACATTATGTTCAGGGACTAGTTTGCCATGAATGATGGATGTGTCAGCCATGGCCACGGGGGAGGATATATCCACCCCACCTGCCTATATCTCAGTTTAACACAGACTGCACTGTGTGCTCAAATTTAGATTGGATGGCTGAGGTACAGTAACAGAAACATTGGCAGAAAGTACAAGAAAAGAGAAAAAGTTAGCAGCAGCTGGTACTAACCCAGACTCCAAAACACCCACTCAGATAGGATGTGGTTACTCTCGCAAATCAAGAAATGTACTTGGTGTCCCCTGTTTTGATTATCTGTATATGTATTAAAGCTTGTTTCCCCCCAGACAAAGGCATTTATCAATAGAACGTAATGGGACAAAATATGGGACAGAATATGGCCAATAAGTTGCTGTCACCTGGAATCCATCCAAAAACAAAACCTCTTAAATAAAATCCTCAGTCTTCTATACCGCCTCACAGTATACTCAAGGTAACTAAATTAAATGTTTTCCACTTTAAATGCAGACTTATTGTGAGGGGATACCCATCACATTTGTTCTCTACTTAGTGGACCTCTGCTCAGCTACTGAGACAACTTTAATAATGCAGTCCCTATGAGCTGCCCCCTTGGTTCTGTATGAATTTTTAAAGTTCAATAAACGTTTCTTATCCACTGGCCATACCTAATGGCACCTATTACTATTTTATGTTTTAGTATTTTGTACAGTGTTAAAGTCATTGTGCAGCATTTCCTTAGATCTTTACAGGCCTGGGAGGATTCATCAATATGAACTGATATACTGTGTTAAACACCGAAAAATCTGTTACCTTGATCACTACAGCTTCTATTAAGCAAATGTTGAGAGCAAATGCAAAAGATGTGCAGGCTCCAGTGCATCAGTAAATTCACAAGTCAATACTAAGTTTTACAGAAGATCTGCAATATGTTCTTTTTCCAGCCAAGTACTTTTGTTGCATGGTACAGTATACATCAGTGACATGTCATTCATTATCTTTTCTTTTTTATTTTTATTTTTTTTATGTTTAATTATGTAGATATCTAAAAATACGGACTCTCTCTCATACAGACATACACATTTATATACTCTTTCCTCTTTTCCCTCTCTCTCTCTTTACTCTTTCTTACTACGGTATCATTAGCTACCCCTAATTGTCTAATGCTGTGTCACGGCTCACCTTGCCATGTCTTTATGTTTGCCTCTTTTATGTTTGCCTCACTGTCACCTGTCACCTCGTCATGTCTTTATGTCTACCATGTCTTTATGTTTGCTTTATGTTAGTCACTTGTTAGTCACTTGTATCTTGTATTGCACAATCTATGCTTGTCACTTGTATTGCACAATAAAAAAAAATAAAAAAAATCAGTGACATGTCATGAAGTAATGATACTCAGTGATGTCTGTCCATTTCCATGCTATATTTAGTTCACAGACTTCCTTGAACAACATCCTTACTGCAACATTACAGCATGATGTGCGTCATCTACTCTGAGCTTCTTTTTACCTCATTGAGCATTCTGCATTCATAATAAGTGACGCCAAAGGGGTCTTGGCTAAGCATTCACATGTGACAAGTTAGAGTGAGAGCATGTTGACCTTTGCCGTCATCCTAACTGGGGACCCACTTGTGTGGAGAGTAGCCAGAGTCCTAAATCATCTCCATTTATCGACAGTCTGTCTGACTGTGGCCTGATGAATATCTCTTTTTTGTTGTGAGGGACTGCTCACAGCAGCAGACGCATCATGTGGACAGCAAAATGTTTGAATGTTTTGTCAAAGTAGCTCTAACCCAGCGGCATGCTGTCAGGGCAAACAGTGCTTAAAGCTAAAAATAAGCATAATTTAGAACAATACCCTTTGAGCATCAGAGAAAGTTCTCATTTTCGGCCACCCAGCGTGACAATGGTACGACAACAAATACATTTTATGACTATGTTAAAACTCAATAGTTGTCATCACAAAGTATAAATCATTTTCTTTTACTTCTCAAAGAATTAACAATACGCACTTAAAATCAGCAGGTAGAAATAGCTGTTAATAGCTTGCAGTTCCCAATCATTCCCTTCATTTCCCTGTTAGAGTACAATGAGCAGCTAGCATGGCTGTGGACTCTTCTTAAGTAGGTTGGTCTGTTTCTTTACCACAATGCCCCATGTTTCCATTAAATAAAGACATCTAGAAATGCAGTAGTGCATGAAAAGGGTTGTGGTTTAGAGGGCACACCCTAAAAAGGTGCTTAGGTTAAAAAGAAATGTTATAAAGGCTCTACAAATGCACTAAAGTGGGATTACATGTACTGTATAGCATCATATGTTGATGACATTTAAATCTAGAAGTCAGGGCTATGAAAGGCTCTATAAAAGAAAGGACAAAGGTCCTATAAAGGAGTGTAAGGAGTACTGTAGCATTTGAGAAGCTGGCACATCAGAGGGAGTCATTTACATCTCTTTGTGAGGATTATATAAATCTTAATACCCACCACCATACCACTCAACACCTTATGTAGGTCATATACAAAGTAGGATGGAACTCACCTCTGTTTGACTGGAGGATTACTTGGAGTTGAATGAATGTTCCTCTGGGGATTTCCCCAGAAAGCTGTCACAAATAGGTAATATTAGTGGAATTACAATGTAAATGCTGAGTGCGTTATGCTGTTGTTCTTGACAAGGTTTGAGCCCCAGGTTTCTCAGTGTATTTACATGTTTCTGACTGCCGAGTATGTCGACTCGATCCGATTCAGTAATAGGCACAACTCATTGTTTTTCTATACACATTATTGGAGTTTATGACTTTCATTATTTTTTATCATCTCAACACAGTCCCAACCAAGACTAAACTTTGGCTGAACTTTGACATTTTCATTCCCATGGTTGACAAAGCTCTAATTTATAACAAAGAATAACAATTACCAGCAACCTCTCTGACATCAACTGTTGCAACCGCCTTGTAACACACTCAACACACATACATACTTATGTTCACACTCGTGCACATGGACCATCACCCAGATTCACTTTTACTGCCCCCCTCCCTCTCCCCCTTTGGGCTGGTTGGCTGACTGGTGGCAAGCGTGGCCTACGGCAAGTCTGCCTGGTGACTAATGATGCCTGCAAAGAAAAACTGAACTGAAAAACAACAACTTTCACAATTAATAATAGACATAAGGGCAAGTACTTATTGCTAGGAGCCACACTTACCCCAGAACATGACAACACGGCGTACATAATTTGTTCAATTATCTAAAATATCTGAGGAGTGTAGCGGCCATATCCTAGGGCAGCAGTTGGCACACAGGACCGTTATTAGGCCTGGCAGTATGAGGAATGTGTATGTGTGCGCTTGTGCAACACAGTGTGTGTGTGTGTGTGTTTGAAGGAGAAAGAGAGAGAGAGAGAGAGAGAGAAGATTCTGTGTACAAGTAGGTGAATGTGCTGTGTGCACTGGCAGGATACTGCACCTGAATGGTGCTTTGATGCTGTGCACGAATGTGGACTTCATACCAGTGTGAGTACTGAGCTTGGGTACAAGTTAGAAGAAATGTGCAAGTATATAAATCCATTTTAACCGTCCGTTGCTGGCACTTTTTATTGGACAACAATATTTTGGACACAAGAAGAGTTAAGGAGCCAGTGTACTAACTATAGATGAGGAGAAGCAAACCAATCTGCAATTTAATCACATGGTGTCTAGTTTGAAAGTACCCGAGGCCCTCTATAAAAGAAGAAAATTGGATTTTAGAGTGGAGTGGAGTGGATGTTGCCCCCAACCACCCAACCACCCATACATACTTTTTACAGGATAATTCCTGTTGATTAAAAATCTTCTGTTTTTATGGCAACCTTGATGAACAGAAGTCAGATGATCAGCCCTCATTTCAGCTTTTAGATGATTAGCAGCATTTTGGATGACTGCAGTCAGGGTTCACCTCCACATAAAGAAGTTCAGAAAATATGGCTGGTTATTCACTTGTTTACAACCTGTCTGACCGCTCATTTCACACTCAATTGGACTTGATTTCAGCACTGTTGTTGTTGTTTCTCCCTCTAAGTGATTACCTCAGGGAGTGAGTTGTATTCCTAACCAATAGAAATTAAGACAATAACAATGAAAGTCTCCAGTCGTAATAAACCAGATTTATCTTGAAGTTTTGTGACACCACATTTGCAACAAACACTCAACTAAGATACTAATGGTCCTTTTCCACTTGTGCTACTCGGCTCCACTCAAGGTATCACCTAAGCCAAGGTTACAAGCAAGCCGAGCCGACTCTAAAACGTGACATCAACCGACTGCTGGCCACCGATTGGCCAGAGTGTCATCACTGGAAGAGTGATGAGTGCGACATCCGACCAGAATCCGAGACAAGAATGAAACCTGCTTTTCCTAAAAACACACCAGCAACAGCGACTGCGGCTGTATACTGTTACTGTTGTGATTCTTTCACACTAGTTAAATGGCTGCTGTGCAGAAAACCACACCGTGATCAGTCAGTGAGGTCCAGACAAGTGCATTTGGGGCTGACGAGAGGATCCTAAAAAAGAGAGCTAGTCTGAGAAACTGTGGCAGCCATGCTATGACGGCCCGGCTCACATTGCAGAGAAGCATTCGGCTGTGATGGAAAATGACCGAAACTGAGTCGAGCTGAGCCCAGTAGAGCTGTAACTGTGTAGTGGAAAACGGCCATTAGATGCCTCAAGTCATGGTTACGTGCTTTAAGTACAAGCTGTTTAACATCCTGTGCAGGCAGCTGTTCTGCTTAACTAGATCCATATCTGTTCTTTCAGATGCAAGTGTGATGGACCATTGAAAAATGTGATGAGAGTTGGATGTAGAAGCCACAGTACAGCACGGTCTTTGATGAACTTAATCTTAACACTCAGGACATGGTGGCTATCTTATCCAGTAGAGCTAAAAGTTATGTTAAATGTTCCGGCCGTTCGGTCAGAGCATCATGAGCCTCTGTGCCCTTTTTAACAGCATCTAAAAGTTCTATTAAAAAAAAAAGAAAAAAAGAAAAAAGTCTTCATTCATGTCATTAAAATTCATCCCATTTCTGTTCAACATATTACTATTCAATACTTTATCCTATCTTTGTAATGAAATGCAAAACCCAAGAGACAAGGGCAAAGAATAATGTTATTAAATTATAAGGGAAATCTTCTCTTGCGTTTTTAGGCCTTATCAACTGTTCAGGTGACCTAATCCCTTCCTCTTTTTTCTTTTCCCCTTCCACTCCTCCCCCTCCTCCTTTTGCCATACCTCTTTTACTCCCCGCCTGAATCAGTTGCGATATCCTTTTGTAGTTCGCCCCAGGCCAAGTTCATATGCAGAGAGGTATCGGACGTAGATAAGGTCTATGCATTACTCTGACAGTGTGCAGAAGTGCAGAGATGCTACAAGTAAAAATAATCAGGGCACAACTCCATTCTGCAGAGCTGCGGGGCTACACAGGCCAATAAGAGAGATAGAGTGACCTGAAGGGAACTTCAAACATTGCCACACACTAACGCACACACACATACACACACACACACACACAGACATTAATGAAAATAGAAGATACAAGAAAGTATGAGAGGAAAGTTCTGCTTTCTATTCATTTTTTCTCCTTCAGTATTTGCCGGGGATCAGCTGCTAAATGTTTTATTCAGCAGAACTTGGCTCAATCTCCTTTGATAACAGTACTACACAGGCCCAAAGAGCAGAGCAGCACAATAAAAAAGAACACCAAGGCACACTGTAAGGGCAAGGCAGTCCAAACAAAGCTTCAGCAGTCACTGTTAAACTTGGAACTATCTTCCAATATTGAAAGTCCACTATGACTTTATAAAGCAAGGTCCTGGACATTATACAGCAAGAATTTCAAGAGCATTTTATGAGACTTTTAGAGAGCAATCAGGTTATGATGCCACTAAAGTATTTTACCCCTATCAGTTTTTGGCCAGCAGTGTGTGTCTTGGCAAATACTGCAATAAAGTGGAATCAAGATCACAGCCACAACTACAGTATAAAGACACCGGCATTTGTCTTAGGGGTACAAAGTATTATATTATCCGTTAAAATCAAATATATCAGTCTGGTAAAGCGCAAGCAGGCCACACACCAAGTTAGTCTATCATGTTTGCTTATGCATTCATTACAAAGATTAACAGCTACTCTCAATAAGAAGTAGACCTAGTTTAAAGCTGGAAGGTTGAGCACAGTGAGTCCAAAATCCAGAGACCGGTTCCCTGAGCCTACTTTATCCCAGTTACTTTTACAAACCTGTCAGGCTTTGTCTTCACACAGCAGGCATGCAGTTTTCATTAAGAACAGCAACAGCAAGAACAGGATCACAGTAGGAAGTCTTGGAAATTGGTCCTTGATTTAAGACAGGATAGGCAGATTTTTCATTTCTAGCCAGTAACAGTAAATTTGATCAGACTCTGACAAAAGCCATTTGCAGGCTAATGTTGTTGTTAAAAAAAAGAGAGAGAGAGATGTCTCATTGAAATTTGAGCTGACATTAATAACTAATTAAGAAAACTGTATGAGAGGTTTGAAAAATGTGCCTGGATAAGAAAGCTCAGTTAATAAAGCAAACAGGAAAATAGCTAGCTTACACATTAGCCACCGGAAAGGAATCTTTAATACAAATCTTACAAGCAGAATATGAATTAGGCTATACTTTGAAACTGAGAGGAAAAACATGTCAAAAGCTGATCTGAATCAAATCCTCTGCTCCTGTTGATATGCAGTGCATAATGGGAAGCACAAATAAGCTTCTGTGCACTCTCATTGACATGTGTAGGCCGAAAACACTTTGGTTCGCTTGGACAACACATGGCTGAAAGCAGATTCAGATTGGCATCGTACCACACTGCAATTGATGAAGTATCAGAAGTATGAGAGGGAACTAGAACTGAAGCAGATCTAATGGAACATACTCGTCTCTTAGCAACATCAATGCCCATGCACTTAAGGGAGGGCAGTTGATTCTAACAACACAGCTGCACTCATTTTCTGTTTTATGGTGACACTCTGACCCATGAGCACTCAGGATTCATGAGTTGGACAACACGCATTTCCACACTTGGCCATTTATTTTACTCTCAACTACCCACCTGTGAAGTTTTGGGGCTGTATCTTGCAGAGTTATGACGGCATCACAGTCGGAAACACATATAAACACCTGCTAAAATCTCTGTGGAAGCTCCCACTGCAGTAACTGTCTCCAGACCACATTGTACCATGATTACACACACACACACACACACACACACACACACACACACACACACACACACACACACACAGGTGGTGAAAGGTGAAAACAATTCCAGCCACATGCTGTCGTGTCTAGGAAAAAGGCTTTGTTCTCATCAGAGGCTGTGGCTGGTTATTTTCCACATATCCAGCCTCCCTTGTGCTTTTCAACTGACAATGTGTCGCAGCCGTAAGAAATTACACGCCACCACCCCCACCTGCAGAATAACACTGCGTTAGATGTTACACGTGTAGTTTCAGCCCGGGAGTCCGAGAAGGCTCACCACACCTGTTCCGATCATTCCCACAATGCAACACGAGCTACACAACCGCCAAATGTTGCGGGGAATGGGACCTTCTTGGCAATCTCTGCCTCGTCTTTCATTCCAACAGACAGTATGCATATTAGTTGGAATAAAACACTTCTGATGTTGCATGTCATTTGGCAACAGTTGTAAAGAGGGCAAAACGTCCATAAGGACTTTCTTTACTGTGACTCAGCTTGGAAACATGCATAACCATATCACTGTTTTGTGTACCTATACACACTCTGTCTTCTGTACTTATGTGTGTGTTTGAGAGTAGGGCAGTGTTTCACAGCCAAAGGCATCAACATTATCCAAGCTGTCTTATTCAGGGATTGTGTGTGCGCGTGTGTGTGTGTGTGTTACATGGTGAGCATGTCATTCTGCAGCAGGGCGACCTCATTCTGTCATAGTGCCAGAGCGCCTGCCTCACGAGCAACCCCGTCACCATGACTCACTCATGCATAAACAAACACACACAGCTCATACATCACTATTCAGAGGGATGAAACTATACTTTTTGGAGACGACAGGAGCATTAATACACGATTTCGGCATCGCTACGACAACCTACACTTCTGAGCTTCTGTTCACGTACATATAGGTTCACAAAAAGGTTAACCAAGAGCATGACATTCATTCGTTCATTCTGCTTTGAATGGCGGCGTCTCCTTTAATGTTTCAATTCACTGCTAAGTGACGCTGGAATGAACTTTGCTGAGCTGATATTCTTCAGTCAGTACGGAGAAGAGGAATGAGAGTAGAAACAGTGAGCATTAATACTGAAGATTTCATACAGATACTCCATTTGCTCGATTCTGAATCCTACTTTTCTAACTGCAACATCAGACAAAATCAGTAAATACTTATTGAAGACAAAAACTAAGTAGAGAAACTATATTTCTTCGTGAAAAGAAAAAAGAGTTGGTCACACATATATCTCTTCCTGGCTTGACTGGTAAAATGCTCTGACTAACACTTTGCGGCCTCCCCAGTAAAGTCATTACACAGTTAAAACTCATTGACAATGCTGCTGCTAGAATAATGACTAACACAAAGAACAGAGAGAAAATGTCTTCATATATCAGACCCCTGAACTGGCTTCTAGTTAAAAACAGAATTGATTAACATAATTAACTGTGTCTAACATGTTTTCTGAGTAAAATTGCTTTTAACTAATCAGTTTTATTTATCTTATTGAACTTGCCCTTAAATATGCCTGCATTTTATTAAATCTGTCTGGATGTTTTTTTCCCCCCCTCTTATCTTTTCTAAAGCACATTTAATAACCTGTGTATGATAAGGTGCTATATAAATAAATGTGCCTTGCCTTGACTTTGACAATCTTGAAATTCCATCTTTTCATCAGGTGCTGGAGAAGATTATAGTTCCTGACTCACATCAGACCTCAAAACATTTCAAGAGGCACTTGAAAAACTAAAATAAATAAGAGAAACAAAGTCTGGACCTTAAGAAAAAAAACACACAAATTCTGTGCCCGAAAGACATTACAACTCTGTATATTCAATTACACCACACTAACAGTGATGACTTTGGTGGACCTGGCCTACTGAACTGCAGCAGCAGAAAGAAGAGAAGAAGGATGCATCAACTTAAAAAAAAAAAAAATAGCATGCACAAAGCTTTTAAAGTAGACTAAATGAAAACATACTATTAAAGTTATGGTTGGTAATCATGTTCAGAAGAATCCAACCTGCGACACCAGACAGACCAATCACCAGCAAGGACCTCAGGAGCTGAATGCGGGAAGAAGAGCCAACTGAAAAGACTTGTGCCCAGCCTGGGGAACAGAGCCCTCTGAGCCCTGAGGAGTGATCACCCTCCTGGGTTAGCTCCACCTGGTGACGAACGAGCTGCTGAGGCCAGAGCCATTGTTCCTCTTTGGGTATTTTCAGCTCAGGTAGGGTTTGATTTCCCTCAGCCAAGAGGCATCAAGCCATCAGCCAGAAACATCATCCCCAGCAGAAGGATCTCAGGAAATTTGTGACTGGCCAGCCGAAGCCTGTATCCTGATATTGATATGATATGTTTGTGTTTCATGCTCTGATGCTTTTTCGTTTCTAACTTCCTATAATAAAAATTCAACTTAAAAGACAGGAGAATTGTTATCCTCATCTTTGAGTCTGTAGATTTATTTCAATTGTCACTGTGAAGCTGTCCATGATAGTACATGCGGAACATGCGCTTCAACTGGGAGCAGCAAAGTCTGGTAGCTCTGAGTTTTTGAGTTTTTACTCAACATTTTGCTTTATTTTTGTTGTGTTTTTGTCATCTACTGATGGATGCTTCTATGGAGAGAAGAGATTCTTCAAAGATGAGCTTTTTTCATTGAAAATGGACAGATCTGGAGGACACCATCCTGTCCCAGAAGAGATGAAGAGGTGCTTTTGTGGTGGTTGTCGTGCTGCTGCTGGTGCAAAGTTAAAGGCTTGGAGGTGGAGATGTCCAGTTTCTGCCCAACAAGAGTGATGAAGAGCTGGAGATATTGGTGAAGACCCAGAAAGTCATTTATCTTATTTTTTCAAATCATAACAACACTTGTGTACATCCCACCCAATGGCAACTGCTTAAGTTCCATCTGAAGTTCTCCATGAAGTTGTTGCTAGGATACAGACTAAACATCCTGAGGCACTAGAGCACTGAAGAAGGAGGAGGCCTGGATCATCCACTGTATGGCACCTTGACTGACTTGGAAAGCAGCGGTGGTGGACGATCAGCAAAATGATTTGGCCCCTCCACCAATGATCCTGATCCACACAGCTGCCCCTTCACCATCGCTCCTGCTTCATCCAGCGGTCCTGCGGCATCCGGTGACCTTTCTCCACCTGACGGTCCCTGCTCCATCCAAAGGTCCTGCTCCATCCCGTGGCCCTGCTCCACCCGGCGGTTCCTGCTCCATCCAGCGGTCCAACTCCACCTGGCGGTTCCTGCTCCATCCAGAGGCCCTGCTCCATCTTTCTTTCTTATTTTTATTTTTATTTTTTCTGTGTGTCATTGTCGTATAAGCTACTGGACTAATTTGAATTTCCCTCCTTGGGATGAATAAAGTATTCTCTACTCTACTCTACTCTACTAAAAAGCTAAGCATTGGTGTGTACAACATTCCTTAAAAGTTGTGTCCATTTAAGAGAGAACAGGTCCCTAGGGTGATTTTTCCAACTCTTAAATTTAACCTAGCAAATAACAAGTGCTCAAATCATAAGAGGAAAGCTGCAGTTAACGGGCGTGTCAGGTGACCGTTGTGACATGGGTGGGTGACCTGCTCTACCAGGGTTTGTGGCTTGAGGAAGTGGGATAGACGTAGGCAAATTTCCTTGTCATCAGCTACAACATTTTCTAGAATTTCTACTCTGGGCCGACCCTTTTAGAACTTGAGAACGGACCCTTTAAACACAGTAGGAAGCCTTGGTAAGGGGCTAAATACCAGGGATCTAACTACATCAGATTTATGGTCAGGGTTAAAATATTAAATATTCTAAAACATCGATTCTTCCCGCAGCTTGGGTTTCAGTTCTGCATGAAAATCAACACAGGGTAAGTACAAAGGTAAAATATGACACTTCACCAAGCAACTACAGAAATAATCGAGAAACTGTTGAAGAATTTTGGTAGAATTTGTCATCCATAATTTCACTTAAGCAGCTACAAGGCCCATCAGTTGAGATACATGTAATGAAGCCTGATGACTCCCTCTGAACAGAAGAGGATAAAAACACTTGACTCCAAGCCCTTCAGACCACATGGAAACATTTATATCACTAGATCATGCAATTTTAACTAAGTATTTTAAACACTGCTGGCTACAGTAGCTCTGATTCAGCTCAGAGCTACTTCACATTGGATCACAACCAAACAGCCTCTGTCACAATAAAGCTTAGCAGCACTCCTCTCAGCATAAGTCACCTTTGGGATCTCACAAGGCATTGTTTTTGGTCCCAACAATATTTTCAGGCAAAATGCAGTCTCTAAAAAAAACATATCTCAGATAAGGACAAGATAATGCAAGTGTTCCCACTGGGAATGTTGATAGTTATGGTTTGCAAATGTATTTGAATTCAGCATGAAAAAGGGCAAAACAATTATATAAACAATGAGAAAAATCACCCTGATAATAGCATTTGAACACCAATTTAACAAACAGGGGTTGGAAGAATAACATTGCCTCATGCTACAGGGAACTAAGAGCAAAATTAGCATGCATCCCATACTAACAAGAGTTATCACCACAACACTGTATGACTCCATCACTCAGAGTAGTCTTAGATTACATCCCTGGTATCCAGAGTCATATCAGCCATTTGTGGGAAAGTTTTAAGTAACCTTGACCTGTGGCCACCAAAATCTAATCAGTTCATCTTTCAATCCAAATGAAATTCCCTCAAGGTGTTACAGAAATATTACATTCACAAGGCCAAACCACGTTTCCCATGAGTAGTTCTCATGATATTGCATTCAAGGCTAAAATTATGTCGTCTGAGGTGACAGTGACCTAAACCTTTGACCACCAAAATATAATCAGTCTGTCCTCAAGTCCAAATGACCAAAATTCAAGAAATTCCCCGATGGAGTAAAGGAGATATTTTCTGCACCCGTCTTAAACTGTATTTTATGAGATCACTGAAACTTTAACCCTTGACCTCCAACATCTAATCAGTTCATCTTCAAGTCCCAGCGAGTTGCTCTCATGGAGCTTGTGAAATATCGTGTCCTCGAGAATGGGACAGACACACATAGGCTATATACGGTGGACTGACTGACAACTTGAAGACTGAGCCATTAAAAATACCATATATATATAGAAATACTACTCATGCAGACTATATCACCTATATCATCTTGCAGAAAGTGTGGCTGGAGGTGTAGAATGTTGTTCTGGCGAAAAGGGCCATTTCTACTCGTTGCAGTGTGATGGCTGTGACACAAAGAAAGAGCCTAAAGCACTGAGTCTAACACCTCAGGGGTGTCTTCTGTCTCCTACCTGCTCGCAGCACAAACAGTTGGGACGAGTTGTCCAGGATGGCTTCCGCTTTAGTCCTGATCCTCCCCATCTGCTTCTGCCTCCAGGGTTTCCAGCCTCTACAAGACAGCCATCCCTTATTCGACCAGGATTATTAGAATACCAGGGTGTCTTTCCTGCAGCCTCTGCCTTGATGCTTCCTCCTCAGCTCACAGCAGCAGAAAGCGCTGTGCTGCACACCGTCTGGTAGGGCATACAAGAAGTAAAGTTGGTTTTGGTTAACATTGTCAAGTTCTTTTGTAATATTGTTACATTACTGCACACAAGTAAGATTTTTTAGTACCATGTTTTATGCTGTGTGGGTGAGAAAAGCTTCTCTGTTGCCACTGTTTGTGGATTTTAGAGTCCATTAAAAAAGGTTTATCGCTGCATGAGGCAATTATGGCTTTCTGTTTAAACACAATAAGGACAGATACATGACTGACACTTACTGTTTAAAAACAATAATGTCAGATACACATAAAACCTCTCACTACTGTCTTCACACGAGTTGCCTCTGTATGAAGGTGTCCATAATGGTTGCAGCAAACGGCTCATAATGGCTACATCAGAGCTTTGATCGAAAGACCGTATGTGTGCGCATGTGTGTTCCTGAATGAATATGTGCTTTCTCTTCAACAATGTTAAGGCCAACACACAGAGTGTAAGGCCAGACGAAGCACATTATCTCACCAGGACATGTCACTCTGCTATTTTCCAGCACTCCAGCAATGCCACCTTTTCAGAAAAGAAGCCGTTTTGTTTGCTCTGTGAATGGGCACATAGAGTAAAAGCTGATATACCTCGACAACTTGATCCGTTTCTGTAACAGTTCAAGCTGTAAGTGGAAACTCTCATGTCTCATTGATGTCATGTTCTTTGTTGTGACTCTGCAGACAGTGGGTGTTGAGCTGATGAAAATTAGTGAACAGACAGTCAAGTCAAACACATCTGTACCAATCTTCACCATTGTGGAGAAAAGTGACACGCATGGACGCTTCACATGCTGCTCACCATCAGGAATCTAGTGCAAACATTATACTGTACAACTTGCATAAAATGCAATAACGTCCAGAGCATATTCTTATTCTATGCCTTTTTGTGTTTCTATTACGTAGAGGTACCTGGACTCTGGTACCCGGTACTATTTTTTTAGTTCCTGTTCAACCGCGGTTCCAAACCAGGTGAAGATGTATTAATATGTGACGTGTTAACACTGCAGAGCACTGATTGGTCAGAGAGCCGTCACCAGCGGCTGCAGGCCATCAGAGAGGCAGCAGTCTCGTGTTGTTGTTTCCTTTTTTTTTTAACAGCCGGTCTCCTGAGATGATCGGAGAGAAAGCGATCTGATGATGTTACCTGCAGCTGTGTGGAGATTAACCACTGGCTGATATAATTCCTTCTGGCAGATAAATGTTAGCTTTCTACAACTGTGTCAGCCACATTAGTTTGCGGAGTGAAGCTTCAGATGTTTACTGGACAGAAGAGCAGCGCTGCCTTGGGGCTCTGTACATACAGATATTACCATTACCATTTCAATACATAAATATTTTAAAATGAACAGATAAGTATATATTATATTTCATTTAGCTTAATTAAGTGCTGTTGCTACTGTATGATGACCGGCTATTCTATAGGCGGTACTATCCTGTAATGGAATAGTACCTGATACCAGAGCCAAGTCGAGTCGAGCCGGTACCACGTAGTGGAAATGCAATTTGTATTTCATTCCCTTCACACTTTACCATAAACCAGTAGTAAAACGTGTTGCTCCTCATGCATAACAACAATATACACAGACTTGTGCACTAAAAAGGCCACAAACATCTGTACACACCTGGACCTGGATATACAGTATATGATTTATAACTATTTTTAATCTGTGTCTCTGTGTGATACACCCCCCCCCCCCTGACAGAGAGGTTATGATCTGTCACCCTCACGTAAGCAAGCGTACACAGATGGAGTAAAAATAAGTCTAATTCTGATTCTGAACACACTGCTTCTGGGTGCACTAATGTGCTTCTTGCCATTCCCATAAAAAGTCAGCCCACCACTATCTGATTAACTGCATCAGTGACCCTCTGCCACTCCTTTCTTCATTCTTTTTTTTCTTAAATACCACGTCCCTGGCCGGCAAACCGCACCGACTCATTCCTATACTTCCATCGACTTTCTTATTCTGCGCTTTCAATTTCACAGTCACTGAGAGTTGGCTGCTTTAGAGTCCTTTCTTTCACCAGCTGTAGTTGCTGTGGTATTTTGCCTAAATGATAATGACAGGAAAAATGACACCGCTATTAACAGGTTAATTATTGGCATTTCACTAAGCATCTGCGGGTAAACACAGGGTGGGGGGCGCCTAGACGATCATACACAAAACTCCACTCTGTTTTCACCGTAGTAATTGTAGGTGCTTCGTGCTGAATCTGAGGAAAACAATCATTACGGAGAGAGACACAAAATTCTTTAGTACAAATATCTCAGGTTCAGGAAACCTGAGCTGGAACGTGAAAAATGTGGTGCAATTGGAATAAGTTCTGCAGTAATGAAAAACAGGTGTCAAGTGTGATGCTTAAAATGCTCCGTCTGTGCTCGGCCAAAGAAGAACATCAAATTTAGAGAGTCCAATGATATGCATCAATTACTGCATCCAGTGCCTTGAGGGCTTTTCATTCCCTGAATATGGAATGAAGAGACGCAGTGGTTGGCCATGTGTGATGCTTTGTTCGCCGAGTTTAAGACTCTTTCACAGCAGAGGAAAACTAAATGACTTACAGACTTTGTTGTGTGTGCATGTTATATTTATGTGTCGAAGGAAAAACAGAAAACTGGCTGTACTGATCATGGATGCGTTTCAAGATTTTAAGACCAAATTCAGTGGAAACATGACAAAGAGAGAGTGGAGGTCATGTTGTTTGTGCAGCCCCGCTGTGGATCATATCCAGGTACATTTGCCACTACTCTCCTGCGCGCGGCGGCTGTAATGGTGCCCCCTGGCCAGGACTGTGTGCTCTGCTCAGCGCGCTGTGGAAATCACCCAAGGACAGCAGGCAGAAACACATTTTAACCCACGCTGCTAACATCCATCTAGCCCTCGCCACCGCAGGCTCAGACCTGTCTCCTCTGCTCAACAACAACATGGTGGATCGCAATCACAGTGCCCGACTTAGCTCTTCAATCGCACGCGCACACACGGGCAGAAGAGTGTGTGCCAAGGTACCACACAAAGTCAAAGTACGTCAAACATCTGTATTGAGCAGATTCCAAACAGACAATCTCGAACACAGCTGAAACATGCATATTCAAGCAGCTACAATGTAAACCATTATGGCTGCTGCTAACAAAATGTTACACTGTGAAATCTCTATTTGGAGTCATGATGTATATATTATGTATGAAGCGAGTGCACAAACACACCCCTGTGAATTTTCTGCACTTGAATAAATACGTGGACAGCCATGCATGTGGTGTTTCTGAAATGCCTCTGTGATCAACTTTCCACATTTCCTTTGTCTCCATGCATCTGCCGTCAAGACGACAGTCGGAAGGTACATGTGCATAATCCATGTGAATGATATTGAGTAAAATATAAAAGAGTCTATAGAGGCTGAGGAATGATTTCAAGAATGTTTAGGAGGGATTAGGCAAAGACCTGGGATTTGATTACATGTAAATCAGAGTAAACTTCGCCCTGAGCCACCCTGACAGACCGGCCACACCACTGCTCACAGTAATCCCTATACTTAAAGCATTAACACCAATCTTGATTGTCTTTCTCTTTTCTTGGCCGTTTGGAAAAAATCAATCTGGAGAGTAAAGTGTTTGCACAGACAATTAACTCCAGCTAATGATAATGAATTAGTGGTATATTGCTCCACCTGCACAGCAAATACATGTGTTTCTGCATGACTCCTGGGTTTCACACTGTCTCCTCAACTTTTTCCTGCGTGTGTCTGTTGTTGCTGTTTTTGCCGCTCTGCTGTTTGTTTGATAATGTCATTAACGTGAAGAAGAAGTAGTCCCTCCATCGGGGAAATGGCTCATCCGAAGTAATTGTCACTCTGTCAACTATGAAATGGCAGGAACACGTGGGTAGACAGTAAAAACACAAACAAACTCACCAAACGTTAATCAGTAATCAAAGTCCTGTGGTGTGTTAAATCACCATTTATTCCTATTACCGTACAATGGGTTGCCCATCGATTGCTTGTTGATTAAGCAAACTGAACGAGAAGAAGGCTCCCTGAGGAAGTCTGCCAACCAGTGACCATCACACTCCGTGTGTGTGTGTGTGTGTGTGAGAGTAGGAGGTGAGACGACCTGGCTGTATAATGAAAAGCTGTCTCTTCTCAGGCAGAAACTCTGTGACCCTAATATCCTTCAAACTTGTAATACTGGAAACAGCTGGCCCTCTTCACAGGGCTCTCTCAAACACACACACACATACACACACAAGCAATCACAATCACAAAGGATATTACACTATCCGCTTGATCAATCAACTTCCCACAGGCACATTTACTTTTCCCATCTCAGTCATGCTGCTAATGCAGTCCCTTTCTCCTTGCTCAATTTCACTGGAGTGATGATGCTAGAAAGATGCCGGCGACTCGCAGAGGAACACATGCGTCGTGTGTCACATTTTATGACTAATTGCCACAAAAGAGGGGGGGCTTGACTGTAATTTCCGCCACCAGTTCTCAGAATGTGTTCATGTAGAGGAAGAAAGAGAGGGAGTGCAGAGGGTTAATAGCTTTCTGTCAGTCACTGATGATGAGCGAAGCAAGGCCCCACCTGGGATTTAAAGAAAAAAACCTTTGTGATTGTTGCTTATTGTCCGCTGATAGTGTGCGTGTGCTGAAATGAACCACGGCACCCACACACACACACACCACAAACCCACCAGTCACAAAATCTGCCTGCTGATGCCGCTCATCATGCCTGCATCTCAAGAGACACTAGATTGAGATGGAAATAGAAAAGGGGGAGGAGGAGGGGGGGTGTGGGAAAGGGCAGAGGAGAGTTTAACACATGGCAGGGAGGCTGTCAGGTCAGGCAGCCAAGGACGTGAGGATAAAACAAGAAATGAGCGCCAAGTTGAGAAGTGTTTCCCAGCTTTCCAACCCGCCGGCTTTGCCTGTTAGCCGTCTCCTCCCCTCGTCTTCCTCCCCAGAGATGAGGAAAAGGGAGGGGGGGAGGGAGGGAACGAAGAAGAAGAAACACTTGTGTGTGAAATGGTGTGAGGAAGAAAGGCTCTGAGCAGTGGCAACATTCACAGAGGAAATGACATTTCTCTGGTGGAGCCGGCCTCTCTCCTTCATTTGATGAGCTGGAGGAGAGGCAGGGATTGAGGAGTGGAGAGAGTGTGAAGGAGGCAGCGCTACGGCAGATGGAAAGGGTCAAAGGGAAAGTGGTGAGGGCAGAGCGGTTCGGGCCAGATCTCACCATTTCTGCCTCCCTCTGTAATTTAACTCGGCTCTCAAGGCATCCTGTAAAACAAGCCTGAGTATCCCTCCTGCAGGGTAAAGAAATACAGCGTTTGAGAACATCTAGTGGGAATAAAGAGCTATCTGAGAATAATGATAAAAAAATACATATTAAAATTTGTGATGCAGCCTTAAGCTTAAGCCTTGTCAACATGGTTAATTATCCACTGTGAAAAGCAGGACCCGACAAATTCTTGTTAGCCAGTTGTTTAAAGGGGCCCCCAAGCAAACTCAGACTGAGCCGACCAAGAATAACTGCAAAATATTTTTTGAATAATAATTAAATAACCTCCTGCCTGTGCGGCAATACTTATTTATCAGGAGGCAGGCCTTCCCTTACAGGAGATGTGAAAAATAGAAAACGCTTTTTTCATCCTTCAGCGCTCTGGGGTTGTTCTCTCATGTTTCACATACTTGAAAATGGAAGCTCAAGGTGAAGCGACGCCTAAGTCTTAAAATCGAGTGTAGCGGGGTCATCCTCCTGAAGAATCACTGTTCAAGCCTTTTAGTCTCTCAGAGATGGTTTCATATCGTTTTTCCTTCGATCCTCATTTAACTGTGACTGCAGCTTCAGGTGATTCCTCTCCCATCTGTCTTTCTGCTTGTGATTATTCTGTATGTATTAAGTCTATCTATGAACATGCGTTGCACAGGAAAACTAAGGCTGTATAATATGCAGACAAGAGATACTGCGATTCAACTTTCACTGACAAATATTCAAAGATGACATGATTTTTCTTTGGTCTTGATACCAAACAAACACGTGCAGCCCTCTGAAAAATAGTCCCCGTCCCTCCAGAACTGTGTTCACATTACTCTGTTCATTATTTTAATGAGGAAGGTATGTTCTGTCTGAATACATCGATAATTTTAGAGGCAGCGAGCAAATTATGTGAAGCAGCGAAAATGCTTTTGTGAGGTTATTTCTTGTTTTTATTTTGAGAACGCAAACTACAACTCGATTATGAAGCCGAAATGAGTGTCTGTCCCTTCTTCACCCCGCACTCTGTTTTCTGGGGAGGAGAGAAAAAAGAAAAAAACAGAAAGAGTCAAGAGTTCCTGGTGAGTTTTGGGGTGAATGTTGAGACACAGAAAGAGTTGTTGCAAATGTATTTAGCTGGCAGCGTTGCAGTTGGTTCATTGTTTTTTTCTGGCAGCGAAAGACAAACAGACCTCCCAAACAATGACATTCATGTGTTACCGTGCTAAAACGTCACTTCGCAGTTAGTCTTCGCACAATACTCACCCGCCTGCTCTTCTGGAGCTTGTTTAATACGTCTGAAATTTTATGTGTAATAGAGTAACGCCATTCTCAGCAGGCCAGTGACTCTTATAGCAGTTTCTCAAAATCAGACAGTTGGGTGTTACTGGATAAAGTAATGTGACTGCAGCCCCATGAAACACTGCCGGAAACCCATTATAAGTTTTTATATCAGAGTTAAAAGTGAAAGAAATATCAGTTTTAGTATACAGTATGTGGGGGAAGACTTCACTGCATACTAAAACAACTGTCATATTATAAGTTGTGGCTTCAGCCTCCACAAGACGATGCTATGGAAAGCATTGTATAGCATTAAAACTGATAAAGAGAGAAAAATAAAAGAAAGAATGAGAGCTCAAACAGATCACAGGGCAGATTTTCTTCTTTCTTTTTTTCTGTTTCTGTCTGATAGATTCACAGCAATATACTGAGAAAATCCTTCTATAAATGAACTCAAATGTCACAGAGGATGTAAAATGAAACCAGTCTAGACAGAATTAGAAGATGGAGTCAGGCCGGGGAGAGACGGGAGATGTTGAGGGGATAAAAAGGGCGACGGGGTGGACTCCCTGTCTCCTCTCATGCTGCAACACGGCTGCTGTGTGTTCCTCTGTCTGCTGTCAGTCAGCCTTCCAGGCAGGGAGCCTGTGTGAGCTATACCTCCTTCAAAGTGCGCTTCTTGCCTTGGGCTATTGGTGTGTGCCACTCTGTGATTTGGTCTTTATATCGCACCCAGACACGCACACACACACACACACACACGCAAACACACCGACATACACACATCAATACTGTTAAGATCCATCTGAGTCCCCTGATCAAAGCAGAGTGAAGCAGGGGGCTTGGAGGACATCTCTGATTACTACTGCCTGAGGCTAGCCGCCTCATCCCCATCAGCCTTCTCCCGCTGCCATCATCATCATCATCATCATCATCATCATGATCATCATCATCATCATCATCATCATCATCGTCGTCATCGTCATCTTCTACCATCGCAATCAATATGCGACCACCAAATTCTATAGGAGCCGCTGCCGTTTCAGAGCAGCAGCTGGTCAGCAGATCAGGTAGGTGATGAGTAGTTCAGAGAAGGATCTGGTGCCAATGGATGGAGTAAAAAACAAATATAATGGCAGGTTCTGCTCTGTTGTCCTCATTTACATATATTTCTCAGTCGGCTGTCAGACACCAGTGGTTTGATTGCAGCCCAGAAATGATTCCTGCTGCTGTTAATCAAATCGCCAACTGAGTTTGCACACTCAAATCAGTCAGAAAGCTTCAACAAAAAAGTCATCACTGACATTTAAAAATAACTGTTTATACCTTAGTGAACATTTCTGTTGTGCATACACTACTAATGTAACTGATTTCTCAGGCACCTAGAATATCTATAGCACAGGCAGTAGACTGAAGACAAAGATGCATTTTCAGTGTTAACAGACTGAGTGTGGAAATGAAGTAAAGCTGCACTGGGGGTGGGGATTCATTCTTTTAAGTGGGGGCTCTGTGGCAACGCAGCAGGTTTACCATTGCACAGAGCTGGAGAGAGAAAGAGGGAAAAAACATGGGCCATTTGGCAAAAAAAGTTGAGCCTGGCTCAAGAAAAGAGGAAAAGCAGTGGGAAAGGAAATCAAAAACTGAGAAGGAGCAGGATTTGAGGGGCAGCATTACCATGCTTTACTGAGCCTTCATTGTGATTTCTTTCCCCAAACATATATCAGCCCTTTGTGTAGACTAGCGTTCGTGCCCCTCAGGATGAAACCCATTTTCATTACACAGCCAATATTGCCACATCTGTACTTTCAGCTGAAACGCTGTTTCATTTCCCTTTCCTGCCATCTTCCTCCCACTCTGTTGACTGTGTCCTGACTTTGATGCCAGCACATCTGATTTAATGGGAGGATGCAATGCCAGCCAAGTACATGTGCATGCAGGCACACTCGCATGGGGCATTTACAAACACATGAACATGTTCAGATTCACCAAGGTTTTGTATAATTAATCAGGAAGCATGTGTCCTTTAAAAAGACTAGTGTCCCCAGGTGAGAATCCTATTTTCTGTTCTTGTCCTCCACACTTTCTATCAGCTGTCCTCACAGGAAGAGACTGTACTAAACTAACTGAACTAAGAGGGATTACTCATTTTACATGTCATGATATCAAATCCAAGTGTAAAACAGCTGATTTGCTGACATCAGTATAAATCAGTGTAATGACAGTTTTGATCTGAGGGTGGTGACAGAGGAACAGCAGCAGAATCATTCAGATCAATAAGGTTTATCCACTGTGGATTTTCAATAGCATCAATAATGTTTAGCCCACCAATTTGAGATTTAATATCCTCCTCTAGTCTTCAGACTGCCTGTTGTGTCCGACTCAAGTGTTTGGCTCCGTATGTGTTGCAAAGTCCTACATTACTCTCTATTTACCAGAAATCACTTCTTCTGTGCTTTATAATAGTAGGTGCCAGTGTGGTTGCCCGGCACAACATCATGTACAGGGAACTGATTTGGAACAGCGAAAAATGTATTTTTTGGAAGATAAATATTTATACTGTATCTGAGAGTGAAAAAAAGTTCTTAACGTTGCATGGTATCAAAACAGTGCATAGACTTTCACCCTCATCTTCTTTTTTCTTTTTTTTTTAGGTAATATCAGATTATGATTGACAGCTACCAGTAAACCTGGACGTTAAGTCAGAATCACTGAAAAAAGTGTCTCATGCACATGCGTGTGCGTGCTATTGTGGAGCTTCAATCACTGCAGTGTTAAGTTAAGTTAAACAAGTTTGCCTTCATTGATATGCGGCCCTGATTGGTGGTCAGGACATGTGGCCGCCACAATGAATCTTTAATTCACATTGTTACACATCATTGACCAGGCTGAATTAAGCATCGCATTTAAAGTGGAACCAGTTAGAGGGAGAGAGAGAGGGAGGGAGAGACAGACTAGTCCAGTCCAGTTAGAGAGGAACAGAGGGATTTGTTTGTGCACGTGTCCTTGCCTAATGTACATTAGATCTGTGTGGCTGTTTAATTGTGTGTGTTCACATGTCTCAGAAGCCTCATCAGCACTCACTCTGTCAACTTGTCTCTCACTCCCAAATCCTTCAGCATCTCTCAAGTGAGAGGAGATTTATCTCACTTGCTCACGCCTCCATTAAAAGCGGAAGCCAAATAATTACTTAAGGTTAAATGGGCACTTGAGCAGCACATAAAGCTCTTGTTTGCCCCCACCCACCCTCCGCATGACTCAATAATTCATTTGTATTTCTCTTTTGTTAACTTTTGTCCTCTGCCAGACTTGCTGGGCTGGCAGAGGAGATTAGAACGCTCTGACGTTCCTAGATGACAGTCAGTGATAGATGATGTATGGATTGAGGGTACTGTACACACTGAGGAGTGATGGGCAAAGTACAGTAGGCGGGAGAAAGTTGCAGTTGTATCTTTCTTTTTTGCACTTTCATATTGTTGTCTCTTGGAGTCGAAAATATTAATTATTATGCCTCCAAGTAAAAAGAAGAAACGTAGCCAACACAAAGATAAAAGCATGTACACTGAGGTCACTTCCTGCATACCCTGTCCACAGTTTCAGAGATTTCACACTCAACACAATTAAGCTGTGTGGCCACTAGGGCCCTTTCAAACAGAGATCCAGCTATAGTGCGGTGAAGGAAGACCCCCCTCCATCCATGCCAGCGGCCGCCACATTCTCTTGCAGAAAAAAATAAGTTATTATGTTAATTTTTTTAACAGTATTTCACCATTTTTCTCTTGTGTGTGGGTGTGCGCATGTGTACATGGACAGATGTCACACTGGAAAGCTAATAAACTAAATGTGCAAAATCACCTGAAATTAACCCTTCGCTAAGCCCTGTCTCCCTTGGTTACTAGGCCTGTCAAACCTTCACTCCCAGCCATGCTCCTGGCATAAGAAATATGTAGTTTTCAGCAATATCAGTGGTAGTTTCAAAGGAAATATCAGCAAAATACAGGATAAACTGTTCAGAGAGAAGCCGTCAGAGAGATCATTCATAGTTTTCAGTTATGTGACTCGCGCAGCTGGAGGATAAAACATCGGTTCAATGACCCAAGTGGACTGTTAACTTCCCCATCTATCAACCCACGAATACTCTCACTGATCATGAAATAAGATACATTGTCAAACTGTAAATGTCAAATACAAAATGAAGAATTGTAAAACTGAAAAACCTGCGGTCCAAATGGTAGTATTGTTCTGTCCATTGCGGACTGAACAATTTTGTATTTTACCGAGCAACGTTGCATCCCTAGTGACCACTTACTGTAGTGTCATCTCTCCAATGGGAACAAATTCAAACTTGCACACATGGGGCCGCTGCTCTATAGAATATGTGCCAATAGTTGAGAGCAGTAATGTGCTGTGTGATAAACAGACAGTAATTTGATGTTGAAATGAGTTGTGGGAATTGAGTGTGTGGAGAGGTCACTATGAATGACACACACACAAAACTGTCCTGTTTACCGATTCCTGGAACAATTATTTTTCTCTGGGAATTTTATTTTTCTTCTCACCTCTCCGTTTGAGAGACAGGCCAGAGGTCTCGTGCTGCTCTCTGAGGCCACTGCCGCCTGTCACCAGGGTCACTCACAATGAATAATTACTTTAGCCCCAGGCCCTAAACTCCAGAGGCTAAAATCCAAGCCTCCTTTCTTTCCTCGCAGGCCACGGAGGGGATTAGGGCTCAGGGTCTGAGACCTGCTCACTGCAGAGCAGGACAAAGGCTGGAAGCTCCTCTGCAGGGAGGAGAATTAGTTAGGGATGGATGGAAGGAGGAGAAGTATAGAAAACCAGTGGATGTGGAGGACGAAGGGAGAATGACTGTACAAGGGGATGAGCACTTTGGCTCTGTAGGTCGCTGGTTTCAGACACCAGGGAGAAAACACCTACTATTTTGATTGATTGATTATTTTTTATTTAAGAGTCATACACATTTTTTGTGCCCAGCATTAATTTCCAAGCTCCATCAATGAATCTAGCTACAAGGTCTCAATTAATCATACAGAGGACAATGAAACAGAAAATGCAACTCATCTTCAACAGTGCCAAGGTCACACAAAACACACAAGCGCTGCTCTTCTGGTATAGGCCTACCCTTGTATCTCTCTACTTCAACTGCTAAGGGCAACGTGCCAAATCTCAGTTGTGCGCACAGGGACCTCTGTCCCCTCCCCAAATTTAACATCAAATATGGTTCCATACAATAATCTTCTTTGATTTGAACATTAGTTTCTAAAGTTTTCAACCATATCTCATAGCTTTCCTCAGGGAACGGAGTCCCTCTGTTGTCAGGGAGATGGTAATAAGTATAATAAAGTGACCATCTGGTCGTTTAAAGCGGAAAGTGTGCATAGAAATATACAGTTGACAGTGCTAGTCGCGTCATTCAGGCTCTATGGCGCATAACGAGTAGGCGACAAGGCTTCTAGTATATTTCTATGAGTGGGTGTAAAGTTCAGGCAACGTGAGTGGCAGTGAGCTGAGCCGTGAGCTGGTCGCTGGTATCGAATGGGCTCTATGCACAGCTTCACTACTTCCTGAATTTAAGGCAGTTCTTTATTTCCTGTCTTACATAATTGGACAAACTAATGAATCCAGGTGTGTCTGACCATTGTGACTACTCAGACACACCTGGATTAATCAGTTTGTCCAATAATGTAAGACAGGAAATAAAGAACTGCCTTGAATTCAGGAAGTAGTGAAGCTGTGCATCGAGCCCATTGGGCCAAGATACTCAAACTCTATTGACTCGGAGGCAAGAAAAATGTGATCAGGACATCCCTAAAGCAGGGGTTAGGTTAGGTTAATGTTTAAATGGAGCGTATCTATCATGAATGTAAACAGCAGAAAAATGTATTATAATTGCACACACTGATGGAAGTTTTTCCTTAATTTGGTAATTAAAAGACTATTTCCATGTTGGCTTTTAACAACAACATGAATAATATAAATGTCACTGCTGTGAATAACAGATAGATAATGGGCTTGTGCTTTTCTAATGTTTAATCACTCATGCCACAAAACAGTTACAAAGACACTGCATTTGAATATAGGCAAAAATGTTTAACAACTACTTCATTTTCTACCATCGTTTTCATCATTTCAATTTGATCATAAGCATCATCAAAGTATTCTCCTTGTCCTTCTAGCTTATCTGCAGGTTTCACCACCCGCTTAAAATGTTTGAGCTGGGAAACCTGTGAGCCTCTATTTGTTTTGTAATTTCATGACTGGATAACCTTCCTTCTCTGGGGCATCTCTCTGACTCAGTTAGAGCTCTGTCTATATGTGTTCATTTGTGCACATCACCTCAATGTATACCCACTTTCATCATCCTTCCTCCTAAGCCCCTGGTATCTACAGTATGAAATATGTTCTCACCCATTCCCCACATGTAAACAGACTTTTCTGTATCCAGCACTGACAACGTAAAAGCCATCCTTTACCTGTGTGTCTGTCCCATCTGCACACTCTGTGTATTTTAGTACAACCAAAATCACAGTTTAATATTGTTCAAGATGCATGAAGACATTTCCTGCTCAGACATGCTGATGAATTGTGTCCGCTTGCCTGCCTCACAAATGTGAAAACACTAAACACTGTAAAACATGAAAAGCATTGTCATTTGTCACAGCAGACTAAGCGGTGGTGAGGCCTCTGGGAAAATTAAAGACGGCCCTTTTCCAACTTGTATGTTATTGGATTCTTAAACTGCATCATGAAACGCCACATCAGGCTCATTTGCATTTCTATTGCTTTCTCTCAGCAAGAGGTTTTCCCAGGTTACCAGGACATAAGCCTGAGGATCCCCTGCCTCCAACGATCAACGGTGGCATAAATTCAACATGTGGCCATTACAGGCAAGGTGTCATCCCTATGTTTAGATTTTAGGAGCTTTGTCTCTGCTGAAGCCTCTGGAGCCACTTCACAGCTGCAGGCATGTTGACTTAAGCTGTCTTTACACTGCATGGTTGAAGTGGCCCAATTCTGATTTTTTCCTCTCAAGTGGCACAGATTGGATCTGTAACATGAATGTGTAAACAGGAAAAAAAAAAAAGAAACACATGGAATCGGATATTGTCAGATCAGGTTCAGGAACCCGTCATATGTGGAAATAAATTGGATATCTGCCAATAGGACTGTAGTCTAAACAGACAGATCAGATCTTTCCTGGCAATGCACACCGCACATCATCAATAATAATAAATCCCATGCCCACACGTTTAACTGAACCTCCATAGACTGTGATTGGCACGTGGGGCCGACCTGGACTACCAGGGCCAGCTGTGGCCAGCTGTGATTGGAGTTATTACAGTGTCTCATTTTCGTGTGTCCGCGCATCTGTTTTTTTCCTCACTAGCTCTTGTTTTCACATAACATTCATTTATATGCGGATCGATACGAAGGCAAGCGAGGGAGTGTGAAAGAGAGAGCGCACGCAAGAGAAACACCAGATTTCACGTTTGCCTACAGGCAAAAACTGCACCGAGCCGATTAGAAATCAAGAGAGGAAAAACAAACAATGTACACATGTGCCCAAGAGGCTTTGAGGATCGGATGGTGGCACAACTGTCACTGTCACAATCGTGCTCATCTCACAACAGGTCTGCTCCACGCAGGAACTTCACTTACTATTGTGTAAGGACAGACTAAATGTTCAATTGCATATAAACTCTGAACACCAGACTCACCTTTTTATAATTATTATTCAGATTATAACATCACCTAATAAATCTCCCAGCTTTAAAAAAGGTTCACTAGTTTATTTCCTCTTCAGCGGCTTGTTTCAACGCAAGCAAAGCAGGTGTATGTATGCATGTATGGGTTTTTTTTTCTTCTTTTTTTTAATTAATCCCCTTCATGTGTCTATTTTTCATTTTAAGATACATACAGTAAGTTAATACAAATTAAATGACCTTTTTGTGTAAATGTGTATGGTGTCTGTATTGTCGGATACGTTTTATGTTCAAAATGAGCAAAATCAATAAAAAGGGTTGAAAAAAAATCGCATACAGTGACTCTGCCTCAATCTACATGACAATTAACATTTCTCAGTCACATTTGGGCCAGATAAGAAGCATGGCCAGCTACTGCTGACTGCTACAGCGCCCCTCATCCGACCAAATTACAGCTGAGATGTGGCCCAGTATACATTATTTCATTTTAAATTGAATGTGCACAGAACCTCAAGGGCAAAAAATGTCTCATGTGTAATTGTGACTATAATAAAATCAAAAGCCTGAAACTGAGTGGGAGACAGGGAGGCTGGGGAGAGAGAAGTGGGAGGGGGGGGCGTTCAGCAGAGCCACAGGCCAAACTGAGATCCAGGCTGCAACAGTAGCAGGTTATTAAAGGTGAATGTCCATAAATAGAGGTTTCTTTGGCAGAAGACAGTTTAAATGCACGGCCTAAATATACACAACTTCTATGATAACTGTGTACAGATCAACTTGTCCTCATGTAGGTGCCTCATTATAACAACAACAACAGAAAATTCCTGTAGCATTTTGGCCAGGTCCTCAAAAATACCCACACAAAAAATGAAGGTATAGCTTTGCACTTGTACTTGCACTTGCAGCTGTAATTCAAGCTAAAAGAATATGGATCCACACCTGCAGAAGATGTAATCCCCATGGTAACCTGTTTTTCAGTATGGTTTCATTTATAAGAAGTCACTCTCTCAGTCAAGGCTAGTTTGTCAGTAATACTAAAACAAGTGTGGATGACACATGGGATCACGGTATGACCTCAAACTCGGTGTCAAACAACAGCCCATCAAGGCAGCTCAAGTCAAATTTATTTTTATAGCCCAATACCACAAGTCACCTAGAGGGGCTTTTACTCTGGATATGACACTCTTTAACCTCGTACTGCTATTGTCAGGCAAAAACTCTAAACCCTAAAACAAGTGATGTTGTTGCTGATGTCAAGGCTGTTCAGATGAAAAACTTATCAGACATGATCAAGGTAAATGTAGTCCTTTAGCATTTCAGTCTTGTATAATGTAGACATGGTTTGTGCTGCACCTGCAAGTTTGTGTAGCATCAAGTATGTTCTCCTTAATGGAAGCACTTATATTTCCTCTACTTACCTTTAGTCCTTCTCATGCACATCACAAAATGTCAATGGGCACCTTAAATGAACTGGGAAGACAGCTGCAGCAGTACAGAGAATTATCCAGCATTATGGATGTTCCAGACATGCCACCTCAGTGACTAATAAATCTCCTCTATCATTTCTCCACTCTCTCCTCCATCCCTCAGAAAAATGGAAACTGCCGCCAATGGGGTAAGGTGCATTCATATTCTTTGAAATGTTCGACGGAAGTGAGCCGGAGTTGAAGACTGAAATTCTTACAGGAGTTTTCTTGTGTCAATGTCTTGGAATCTTGTAGGAAAAAAAGGCCTTCTCTGTTCTTCACATCTGTCTCTAGGTGACAATAATAGACTGTGGCTGGGTGGACTGGTGAGCCAATGAATCGTGCCATGGGTGCGGCTGCTATCCTGGGGGGAGGCATGGATTTGTGGTTGCATGTGGTAGGTAGTGAGGTGGAGAGCAACACAGCTCTCCCTCCTTTCACTCTTGTTAATCCATAGTTCACTGACAGGAGTTAGCAGCGGTGACTCGGTTTGACTTTACAGGCAGCGCTCTACAAATTCACCAAATGATTTCTCAGGGTACTTCACTCTCTCTTCTTCTCACTTACGCCTTCCAGCACATAAACAGTGACACACACGCGTGTGCACGCCTTGCACATCCGCACACCTGCCTCCCTCTCATCGCCATCAAACCTTGGCTGGCTTTCAGACGCGGTTTATTTGAGTGGCAGAATTTTTTTTTTATTTTGCAGTCTGAAACACTGACATATGAGTCACTCAGCCCCCCACCTCCCCCCCTAGACAAACACAAGCCTTTGTCTCTTGCTTCACATCAATTCAAGGCCTCCAGTCTTCACCAAATGTCTTTTTAATGAAAACTGCTTCGTCTCATCACTCAGGGAGTGTCTAATGGCTTCTGTATTGCTGCAGGTACCAGTGAGAGGTAGGGATGCCTGGCACAGGAAAGCAAAAACCTAGGACCAAGACGAATAACACACGTACCACACAAACACTCACTTTCACAAACACACTCACTCGCTTTACAGTACATTACAGCTTCACTGAGTATCCAACAAATCCAGGAGTGCATGCTTTTAGTTTGGCTTCTCTTGCTCCCATGGTGAACAGGAACAGTGCAGGTTTTTTTGAGCTAGATATTTCTGAGTTCATTTAATAATCAGAGACTGTGGGGTGTGATACAAAAAAAACAGTGGAATAGGAACAAAGCCGATTTCAATAAAATGCAGTGGTTAATTTGGGCAAAAGCTTCAAAATCAGACATCGTCAATGAGGATATATGCATATAATCACGCATGGCAGGTGAAAATTGCATCCCTGATAACTTGATTGCATTGTATATGCCAAATCAAGGCACAAAGGCCACCACTTTAACCCCCTCAATTCCTTCCCTTCTTTTTTCTTTCCTTCTGCATCCTTCTCTTTCTCTTAACCCCTTTGTCATCTCTTTTGCTCCAGTCTTCTCTCCTCATCGTCTTTCCTCGCCTCACTTCACCTGCTCTCCCATTACTCGACTCTCCTCTCCTCTCCAAGTGGAGGATTTGCTTGCTGATCCTGATCCCACTCACAAAAGCAGGGTGGATAATCAGCTCTCTAACTCATCCGGCCTGAATCGGCCCTCTCCAGAATTCCCACGCGATCCCATGCCTTCCGAAACTGGACAGTTCCCCATTATCCCTCATCTACTCAGCCACTCATCCCTAATCTTTATCCCCACTCCTCCAGCTTCCACATCACCCTCACCTGAAGTAGCAGGATGGTCTGCATTTGAGACAAGGTGAAGATTTTTGAGCCCTGTAGAACTGAAAACACATCAAGTGTGTCCCCTCAATAAGATATATAAGATATGTTACATGTATTAAAAATTGAAATTGCATTATAAGCAGCTATAAAATAAATTGTAATCATTTAATGTACAGTACTGTTCAGCAACTATATAAATTCTCCTATTGAAGACATAGAGCAGCTATCTTAACTTTGTTATAAACCATTGATTTGATGTTAAACATAACTGCAGTGTGTTGAACCATGCCAGCCTCTACAGTAAATTCATCATGCTAACAGCCTCACAAGCCTATATTAACCATGATCTTGTGATCTTAGTTTAGCATGTTCGCATGCTACAGTTCTCTCATCCACAAAAAGTTGAAAGGAATTTAAATGTTGACCCATTTGTGGCCCTATAAAATATGTTGGGGAATCATTCAGCCTTGATCTGAGTGCCATGATGATGATGATGATGATGATGATGATGCCACTCCACCTGAGAGATGCTGAGACATCTCAATGACTAGCTGGGCTGCTGCTGTCAGGCACTGGAGCATCTCTTGGTGTGTCTGAAGGGTATATTAGGATCTGTGCAGAACACAAGGACCACTGTTTAATTCTTTATAAACACATTTGGCAACTAAACTACTCTTTGCATCGGTAGAGGCAGAGGTTAATTCTCATGTTTCCTCCACTGCAAAAAGTACAGTGTGTTGTGGAGATTTGTTGTCTCAAAACATCTCCTTCGAGTTTCGCTTGAATGATGACAAATATTGCACAGTTGCAGGAGACTAATGATAATGTTAGATGAAAGTTGGCGCTCAGGCAGCGAACAGCAGAGCTCTGCCATTTAGCTCCATGGCAAAACATGAACTATGGCTCGGAAATTAAAACAAATGTTCGCTTTCTGAATGTGAGAGAAGTGTGTGTGAGGATTGAACAAGGTTGTAATTAATTTATTCCCCAGAGTCGGGGAACTTCTGCGCAAACTGCTTTTGAAGCACAGGATTCCTGTGTATACTTCCCACGTAGGCAACCGGCTCCCAGGAGCACAGCCTCGTGTTCTTACTTTAAATGAGCTGTCTTGTCGACTTTTAAGTGAAACCTCCGACCTCCTACTACTCTCCCACTAAAGTTCCTCTTATTGTCTGCCTTCCCGTCCTCATTTCACTCCTTTTTCCACATCCAAAAAGGAATCCTGTTTGTTATTGTTTCACATCTGCTCACATCTCTTTCCCTGCTTTTGTGTTTCACTCTGCTTAAACTGCCTGCTTTTTATGCCTTTGTTGTTCCCTTTTCCCTCCATCCCACACACATACAGCTATCAAAGGAAAAGAAAGGGCAAAATACACAGTGTTTCACACTTTCTCCACACAATTTCAATGTAAACAGATGATGCTAACTTTCCCATTGCACACCAAGCTGTTCAAACCAATCAAGCTGAGCCAGATCTCGGTGCTTTAGATCACTGGGAGGATATTTTTTCTCGAAAACACTGCATTACACGCTGGATTTGGAAGTGACAGAATGAAGTATAAAAGGTAGAATGAGAGAGAATGATGTAGTAGCAAGAGCAGTACATGGGGTGCGTGTGCGAGTGTGTGTATAGCATTACTGATTCATACAGTCCTCTGATCCCTGGCTGTGTGAGAGTAACAACCCCCCACCCCTCTTTCCCTCTTCTTCTTCTCTGACTTCGCATTTCAAAATTCATTGCTGGGCTCTTGGTATTCCTCAAACTGAGCTCCAAGAAGAAACCACTATCTCATTCACCCATCAAAGATTCACTGTCATACCCACAGCTGGAATTTAACAAACAGTAACAGTTGGGTGCGAGTGTGTGTGCGTGCATGTGTATGTGTGCATGTTGGTGAGAGATGACGCATTTAAAATTTGTCTCCCACCAAAAGAAGCGCCTGATTTATTTTTATTTTTTTAAATATGTGTAGCCTTTTGTTTCTGAGGTACGATCCCACAAAAGACGAAATTATTTCAATTGCATCCTGGTTGCGGCAAAAGAATAAAGGATTCTAGTCTGAAAACTTTGAATAATTAAGTAAGGGTAGTTTGATATTGAAGCCAGACTACGGGTAGAATTGATGTAGGGCCAGCTCTTACACAGACATCTCAAAAATCAAAGCCCTCTTTGACATGCAGAAGTATGACAGAAATCCTTGATGGATACATAAGAGAAGGTTGGAATCGATACACCTCTATTGGTTCACAGTCCGTCCACTCACCTGGGACATGTTCTCTTTGTCAGCCAGGGAGACAAAAAAAAAAATCTTTGATTGCATCATTGTTTTTTCCCTCTGTTGTCTAGATCCCCTATGAAGTAATTAATGGGAAAGGGTGGTACAGACAAGCAGACAAGTGCAGCTTCATTTTTTACCTTCTTTTTACCAAGAGTGAGCTTTGATGGCTCACTCGGATGAAACGGGCCGCTCTCATGAAAGCGAGGATGATTTTGGGAATGAGTTCTGACTGGAATTCTGCATCAGGTGAGTCATCAATAAGTCATTTCAAAGACGGGTCGACTGAACGTGTCCCGCCACCGAGACAGGAGTTGACACAACATCAAACCTGCCCCTCCGCTGCTGTGCCGTTTGTCTTTGTCTTTCGGGTCCTACAGCACGATCTGTGTGAAAATCAGTCATTTGTGTCCATTCGCCCGTCTGTGTCCTGTCCTCCCTTTATTTCCTTTGCATTCTCTTGTATCACAAAAAGGTGATTAATTCTTCGTTGGATGCAAAACTCAACTATTAGCTACTGATTATGTTCCCTGTATCACTTACAAATCAGTTTCTCTGAAAGCAAGTGTTTTTTTAACGTCACTCCGACCAACAAAGCATAAAAAAAAATGACTCCAACATAAAGTGACAGCCACTTACTATACACAGCACATGGCGTTTCAAAAGCGTGTTTCACATATGTATACGTTAATAGATTTAATTACTACAATTACGTCTTTGACAGGCTCCCATTACTTCATGTTGTGTTTAATTTTCTTGAACCGAGGCATATTGATTTTTCTGAGCTGGATGCCTCGCCCAAATTGAAATGGATAGATTGCCATGTTTGCCGTTCTTGAATTATCTACATGAGGCATACGCACTGGGCTGATTTATTTATTTTTTTCAAATTGTATCTTGTAGCTTACAGTCTATCAGTCAGTGGGCATTTGTTGGAAACCGATAAAGACAGGAGAAAGAGAGAGAGAAATAAACTTACTGATGAAAGAAAAGAAGAGTGGTTTAGCCTCAAGTGGAATCTCCTGAATTAAATTTCTAGACTGATTTTGTACAGAATGATATGCTTTTTCATTTTGGTTTCACGTCATCATAAAGTAAAACATAGGAGAAAAATCCTAAGTGTAAAAGTGCTGCATTCCTCAGTCCATACCAAAGGTTCATTAAAAACAGATATATTAAGTAGCAGGGTGTGGGGTTTAGATTGGAGATATATATCCACAGTAATATAACCAAAGGCAGTCACTTCACCCTCTGGATCATTTTAAGTCCTGTAATGTTTCAGCAGTGAAGTCGTATCTATGTGTGTGAAAAGCCCTTCTCAAATCTGTCACACACGTCAGGCCTTGGTACTCTGTTGAGATAATCTCTTGGGATTTCTATTGCAAAGGTGCCGTGGCTTATTTATCCTTCCCTCGACACATTCTGTGCCCCCGCCAAGCAACCTGAATGCCAGCTAACTATCTGTCACTACAACCTAACAGGGCTTTGCATCTATTGTCCCCAGCCCCTCAGCATCATCCCCCCCCGCCCGCCCCGCCTCCACCTCCAGCCCTCCAGCCCTGTTCTGTGCTCTGGTGGCTGGCCTGCTGGTCTGTGTGATCTTCCCCTGCAGGCGGTACTCACTCCACAGTTCTCCAGAGCTGACAGGTGTGTGATAAAAACGTCCGGTAAGCCAGAGCTACCCAGAGCGGTGGGTGGAACACACGGCCATTTCTGAGAAAGCGCGGGACTTTGGTTTCTTTTCATCCACTCTCCATATTCAACATAAACAGACGGAGGGATAGAGATGACTCTAGAAAATAAAAAATCTGAAACTGAAAAGAGTGAGAGGGCCTTAGCCCTGGGGCGGAGACAAATCACCTGAGGCGCAGTACAATTCTACTTTGTACTTTGAGACTTTTTTCCCTCCTTCAATGTCTATTTTAGTCATGAATAGGTATGAGAGGAAAATGAGGTATTTCCTTTAATTAGAAACACTAGGTACATGAGTATGAGATCTTTTTGTTCTTTGCCTAATTAGGCTGCATGTATCTAGAAATATGCATTGTGTTCCTACCTGAGTGTAAGTTTGGGCCACCCTTAAGGGGTTGACCTACTAAAAGTTACAGGGATAGCGTGCGCATGGGCGTGTGCATGTGTGAATGCGAACCACGCACGAGCGTGTGGAAACTTTGTGTGCAGACATTTAAAGTGAGAAGTGGGTGTGTGTTGTGACAAGAAAGTCACGGCTCTGTCTGTGAAATGGCAAGAAAAGGAAGAAAATGTCAATTCCCAATGTGGGAAAACTGCGTAATGACTCTCTCAGAGGAAAAGGGTACCGCATACACACACACACACACAGACCTAAGTGCATCAGCACACACTTGGTTT
Source organism: Decapterus maruadsi (assembly GCA_030347415.2). NCBI lineage: Eukaryota > Metazoa > Chordata > Actinopteri > Carangiformes > Carangidae > Decapterus > Decapterus maruadsi. The sequence continues at coordinate 8,860,408 of CM064897.1, forward strand.
TTACTCTTGCTATACCTTCATCTGCCCCTCAACAGACAGCAGGCCTTTGGGGAGTCCCGACAAGAAGTGTGTATATGTGTGTGCATAAGCCAGTGCGTATTCGTTTTATCCGTCGACTCGCCTGTCAAGCTAAACCAGGTACCTCTGTGAAGTGAAGGTTAAGACAAGGAGATCTGGTTTCAGAGACAGACAGGAGGAAAAAAAAGAGGCAGAGTTTTGTCAAGGTATTTTTCATGTTTTGTTAGCGTTTTGACAAATGCTGTAGCCGACCTGAGCTTTTCTTGCTTTTCAAAGCAACCTTCCTCCGCCTTCAAGCTGTTGGCACATCTGTCCATCAGTATGGGAAGTTTCCTCCAGGTTACAGGCAGTGGAAGCATTCACATGTTCAAGGCTCTACCCTGGCTTCAATAAAGACCTCTGCTGTGGAATTGCCGAGTGTGAAGGCCAAGAATGCAATCAGTGTGTATGAATGCACTTGAGTAATCCCATTACTGTCAGATTTCTGCAGGAACCTGATTTCTGAACATTATACAATTTACTGTACCAACAAGGTTTCCCCTTATCACAGCTTCAAGAGATCTGGTTCACACGTGTAGATTTTTAGAGCCGGATGTGGCCATGTTCACTGACAAAAGCCAAAACAACAAATACAAAATTGAACTCAAGCTGAATCTCAAGGTGGCAAGAGAGTAGGCCTGTACGATATCACCAAAATGTACGACGTGCCATCACATTGTTCTGTATCGCAATGACGATACAACTTGCGATAAATGAGAAAATATTCAGGTGTGCATATTAACCATACAGTTCCTCTGTCTTTCTGAAAACAACTCAATACACTGCTGTAGTACACACACCAGGCCTGTAGAGGCGCTGTAACACTGCCACAAACAGAGAGGAAGAAGAGTGGAAAGCTGTTGCTGTAAACAAACTCCAAATATTATAAGTCGACTGAACAGCAGAAGTTGTGCCAGAATAAATATGACAATCCATCGGTCGATACCACATGCGTGGAGCACATGTCATGTCCCCTAGCAATTCTGAAATTCTTAAACAGAGAAGCATTAAATCTGACCTAAGTGAAAACTCCACAAATCTGGTGCAGCTGAGCTGAATTGAAATCATTTATTTGACTTGTGGTTAGCCATTTAGACTATATTGTCCCCTTAGGGAAATTGTTTTTCCACAGCAAAATTAACACATAATATGACAGGCACGGATATGTAAATAAGACAGCTTAAGACAATGACAGGGCAACAACGTGAGGATTAGGTCCTGAGTGAGCAACCTAAAGTAAGCCCCTCTGGACCTCAGGGACTGGTACCTGCACATCCTGAGGGCAGAATAATGAAGTGTCAGTTTAGCGACTGAGTGATGTCCTGTGCTATTGCTTTTGCGATATGTGCAATGGCCTTACAATTGAGCTCATGGAGGCTGGCTGTGGGGAGAGCTATTATTTTGGCAGCAGTGTTGGTGATGCGTGTGAAAGACGTAGCATGCTCCACCGAGCCACAGCACATAGGTACGTGTGTTGTCACAGGAAAGTGTGCCCCAAAGAATCATTTAAGAATGTGTAGATTAAGATGAAATGCCGTGAACTGCAAACCATAAATAATTTTAGTTTGTGAAAATAGTTTTCCCATCATGATTGTCCCAACACTGAGTGCAGTATCTGCATTTTGTCAATATCACCACTGGTCTACACTGTGGCTTTATGGGGGTAAAAAATCCACCTTTTTTTAAACGTTTTTGCTTGTGTGCATTTGCATAACAGTGAGAAAGGACGAAAGGAAAGATTAAAAGTGCTGCTTATAGTGAGTTGTGGCATGATGTCCTTGAATCTAAAACAGGTGAAACCAAAGTCAAACTAAAACTAATGGTAAGTCTGAAGTTTTGAAGCTCCATAGCCGAACAGCCACTCAGTTCAGAAATTGGACAACACAGTGTCATTGGTCCACGACAAAAAGAGCAGGCTGCATCGTACCGTACAACACACACACACACGCACATCTGCCTTTGTTGAGAGATGACAGTGTAGAATCAAGATTAGTGGGCTGCGTCTTGTAAACAAGGGTTGTACAGTAACCACATTATTACAGGGTAAACATGCTCTCCAGTTTCCTCCTTTCACTTGATTTTATCCAGCAAGCTGTCTATTGTTTGTGTGTAAAATGCAATCAGTTCAGCTTGTTGAAATTCAGCTGTTTAGACAAATTAGACAAAAGATATCATTTTAACTTGACATATTTTTGACTATTTTGACTTGACTTATCAAACTGCTGAATGCCTTAAAAAGCATGAATTTCACTTGTGATCGACTCATGATTTCAACTTAGCTCTCTTTATATTATGTATAGTGCTGGCTGGGTGCAGAGTGCTGCTATGCTGCACTACACTACAGCACAGTGTGAGAGCAAGGGGGCTCTTTGCTCTTTGAAGACTCTGCAAACTTACAGTATGTGGACCCACACTGAAAGTATTCAGACACCTTCTTTCTTTTGGTATATATTTCTTTAAGGTCGTCTGTATGTTTGTCCCTCCCATTCTATTAAACACAATGTCACTCAAACCCCTAAAGGAGCCACTAACACCCAAGAATGAAAATTAGACTGATAGTCAAAGGTAAGAGGTCGAGGTCATGGTGACCTCACACAAATGGTTAATATATGTTAAGACTCTGGATGAACAGGGATGTAACATGTAACTAGTGTGCGACGGAAATGAACAACTGAGGCGGTAATTGCTCATGATCATCGTCAAGGTGTTTTCCAGACCTTGACTGGAGTCCACTTGTGACCAGTTTGGAAAGGCTCACACCTGTCTATATAGAGTCTCACAGCAAACAACACATATTGGAGTTTGAATGAAAAGCCTGCAGAGCTCAGAGACAGTGTTGTGTCAAGGCACTGCGCTGGAAATTGCCAGCAAGCATTCGGCACACATGAAATAGCACACAAAACTCTGTCGGGCGGCTGAAGAGTAAAATATATATTGTACAACACGGAGACAATACCTTGGAGGAGTCAGAAGTCACAAAGACTTGTCTCCCAGCAGAAAAACAGATTTCAGAGCTGCAGTAGTGAAGGAATTTCCCCTGCAGTGATTAAGGATGGCCTAACAGCACAGTAAGCAGTGTATGCAATATCTGTCAGGACAGTGCACCCCACTACTCTCTACAGCTGAGCCAGCATCTCTCTGCACCTCATCTAATCATTGTTTTCACCTCTTTCCTACTGTATGTATGTATACATTCTTGGTGTGTACTGGTTTCTGTATCTAAAAAAGGAGGCATGCAATGTGAATATCACAGTAGAGTCCTCTCGGTTTGTTACTTTCTAAAATCTTTATGAAAAAGGTTTTTTTTTTAAAAAGGGTTTGTCGTTGTTTTTAACAAGTCTAACTATACAGTAGCAAACAGGTGTATTGTCAATGTGAAGACAGAGCAGGCCAAGGAAGGGTTGAATGTTTCATAAATCACATTGAAGCATCATATTAAAAAAAAGAGACAAAGCATGCTTTGGTGGTGACACTTATTTGCCGTTCACTACAGTTAGCTTTCAACTTCAATTTAAAATGTTATACTTATTCTGACAACTGTCAGGCTCAGAGTTGGGTTTCTTTTTTCTGTGCACAAATACTGTAAACACACCTGACACATGACCAACACAGTGCTGTTAAACCACAGACACCACAACTGCACTTTCTGCCGAGTACAGGCTGCACTCAGGGCTGTGCTAGATTTGTTAAAAGCATTTACTGACCAAAGTGTCTCACAGAGGTTCTGACATCGGTGGGATCCACCACTACACCGTATACTTATATTTTGGTCAATATTTAAAGGCTACACATTGGTTGCCCAGATAGATTCTCCACATTTCACTAGAGAGCATGAGTAAAAGTGCAATTAATTCAGATGTCAACCAACAAGATAGGAAAATGCGGGTGAATTCAGTTGTCATGGAGTCCCAACTAATTATTAAGAAAGCAAATCGAACTTCCGGTGGCGCGCTACACGGCATGGCAGCATAGTGACTGAGCTCCGGGCATCAGCCTCAAATTCAATAATCTTTACTCAGTAGGACTACACATAAACAAACAAATTACACTCCGCTTCGACGATGAACGCGGACAAAGCCAAGAAAGAAAGGTACGAACTGCGCAGTAACTCAGAAAAAGAACTCGAGACGGAGGCTGAAGTTAGCGAAACTCCAAATCAAGATGGAGGCGGCAGAGAGACCGAAACTTTGGATTCAATACGCACTGCGGTGAGTGAAGTTTTGTCTACGGAGCGCCAAGCACCTCTCAGACTTCCGCACGTGCTTCATGGAAGATATCAAAAAACAAATGGACATCAGAAGTAAACAAAATACAGGATGTGACAGGTCAAATTGAGGGGGCAGTGGAACGCGTGGGCCAGATGGAGGAAAACATGCTCGGCATGGAAAGATGGGACATCGGAGTCAAAGACACTCTCACTCAGCTGCTCACTAAACAGCGGGCGCTACAGGAAAAGGTGACTGATCTGGAAGGGCGCTCTCGGCGCAATAATATCAGGATTTATGGCATCCCGGAGGACGCCGAGGGCACGTCTGCAGTGACTTTTATTGAAAACTTTATCAAGACGGAGTTGGGGACACCTGGCCGTGGACTGGGATTGATGAAAATTCCACGTTCCATGGTGGTTCGTTTCCTCCAGTTCTCGGTCAAAGAAAAGATCCTCCATGCAGCCTGGAAAAAAGAGCTCCGGGTCCAAAACAAACGGGTGTATTTTGATCATGATTATGCAACGGAGGTTCAGAACAAAAGGAAGGAATATATACCCATCAAGAAAATACTGCGAGAGAATGGCGTACGCTTCCAGACCCCGCTAACAAAACTGCGAGCCTTTTTTGACACGGGCTCTGCAACTTACAACAGCGCCGCACAAGCAGCAGAAGACCTGCGGAGGAGAGGATACACGGTGGGCGAGATCCCCGGCAGGATCAGGAGCAAAGACATCTCGGAGGAGACGCTGGCTCGGCTTCTCCCCTGGGAGACAACGGAGGCCCGACCCGGTGGAGAAAAACAACGATTCCAGCGGCAGATCCGAGAGAAACTGAAGGAGTATCGCAGAACGGAACCGGGAGCCACAGCCAGGGATGAGTGAGACATTTAATGATAATCTCCCCACTATCTTATTATTACGTTAAAATACAGGCTGGTGCCTATGGGCAATAGACAGAGCCACCAAACTCTCTTTTCTTTTTTCTTTTCTTCTACTGAGTGTGTGGCCAGCTCCCTCACTGTCAAAAGACATGACAGCTTTTCTGATGGAGGTTCAGTTCAGTGTTCTACTACGTTCTCGATGTTCATCTGTTTTATACTGTATTGTTTATTACCATTGGTCCGGGGTGATACAAGAATGTTTCAATTGCAAGACTGACGCATTATCAATACTATAATATACAGTCCCTGAATGTAAATGGACTGAATAACCCCATCAAAAGAAGCAAAATGATTGCTAAAATAAAAAGGGAAAAAGTAAATGTGGCATTTTGGCAGGAAACACACCTTTCAGGTGCTGAACATGAAAAACTTAAAAAGATGGGGTATAGAAATACTTTCTTTTCATCATATAAGAAAGGAAAAAGAAGGGGAGTAGCTATATTGGTCTCAAATGCGGTTAAATTCGAATTTATATCCCAAATTAATGATAGAGAAGGTAGATTTGTTTTGGTTAAAGGAAAAATAGACCAAAAAGAGGTAACATTATTTAATGTTTATGCTCCCCCAGGAAGCAATATAACCTTTTTCAGAAAGATATTTGAACTAATTACATCACAAACATATGGGACTCTTATTTGTGCAGGAGATTTCAATGTGCTTCTCAACCCTTCTTTAGACACAACCAATAGAACAAGGAAAAGAAATTTGACTGAAAAACGCATAAACAAAGTACTTAAAGATTTGGGACTTATTGATGTGTGGCGGGCTCTGAATGGATCAACCCCAGGTTATACTTTTTATTCTGCAAGACACACAGTCCATTCAAGGATTGATTATTTTTTCATGTATAACAAAGACCTTCATAGGTTGAAATATTGCAGAATAGGTCAGAGGGATCTTTCAGACCACTCAGGGATTTTTCTAACTTTACATTTAGATGGAAGACAGGAAAAACTTTGTGGCACTTAATACTGGTTTGCTGAATGACCGGAGATTCAATGGAAAATGACTTAGCACTATATATGCAGGACAATAATAATGGAGAGGTCCCCAGCATATTATGGGATGCTGCTAAAACTGTTCTCAGGGGGAAGATTTTGCCAGGACGGCTGCACTAAAAAAAATGAAGACCCAAAAATTAGCTGGTCTACAGGAAAAACTGAGAAACCTGGAACAAATACACATAACAAATAAAGAACCCTCGATTATACAACAAATTAGACATACTAAACAGGAAATAGATAAAATATTAAGTGAGGAGGTGGAGAAAAATATAAGATTCATGAAACAAAGATATTATGAGGCTGGCCCTAGGGCTGCAAAATTATTGGCGTGGAGGCTCAAAAAACAACAGGCAGAAAACACTATCCACAAGATCAGGGATCCCACTACAAACAAAATTACTAACAATTTGTCAAAAAGCATTTGAAAGATATTACAAATCTTTATACTCTCAGTCAGAACAGGTTGATAGCCACTCAGCTGCTGAATTTTTGAGCTCCTTAGACCTTCCCACGTTAGGTAAAGAAGCTCTCTAAACTTACCTCAATAACAAAGGAGGAAATAATCATTGTTTGAACACTAACAAATCACCTGGGACGGATGGCTTTCCTCCAGAATGGTATAAGTCAATGAAAGATCACCTGCTCCCCTATTTGGAGTCCAGCTTTAATTATATTCTAAAAGGAGGCTCCCTCCCCCCCTCCTGGAGAGAGGCCTTCATATCTGTGATCCCCAAAGAAGGGAAGGATAGAGTGGACTGTAAAGGGTACAGACCCATTAGTGTTTTAAATTCAGATTATAAACTGTATGCCACCATCCTTGCAAAAAGAATGGAACCTGTAATGCCTTTACTAATAGACGAGGACCAAACAGGATTCATAAAGAATAGACAGACACAGGACAACATAAGAAGAGCCTTACATACAATTGAACAGATTAACAAAGACCAAATCAGTGCCATCATTCTCAGCTTAGACGCTGAAAAAGCTTTTGATTCAGTCGGGTGGGAATATCTGTCAATTTTTGTAAGGATTTTATACACTGTATCCAGGCACTTTACACCTCCCCCACGGCAAGAATCAAAGTTAATGGCAGTCTGTCTGATTCTATAAGTTTACAGCGTGGTTGCAGGCAGGGCTGCCCCCTCAGTCCCAACCTATTTAATTTATTCATCGAACCCTTAGCCCAAGTAATACGCCAGGAAACAGAATTAGAGGGTATCTCCATGGGAGGGGAGGAATATAAAATAAGTCTGTATGCGGAATGTGAAGATCACAATAAAAAATCCTAATTCAGGCCTGCCTCTGTTAATGAAAATGCTAGAAACATATGGGGGATATTCAGGATATGCCCTAAATATACATAAAACACAGGTTAACATTTAATTACACACCTACTGAAGAAATCAACATAATGTATGGTTTTAAATGGAACACACCCTTTATTAAATATCTGGGAGTAAATTTGCCTAAAGATATGTCACAATTCAATGTTAACTATAACAGTATTAACAAAAAAATATATGATGACCTTGATGGGTGGGGCCTGTTGCCTCTCGACTTTGGAAGCAGAATTAGAGCAATAAAAATGAATATTCTCCCTAGGTTATTATATCTTTTTTTATCATTGCCAGTGGAAATTCCTCTGAAACAATTTAGAGAGTGGAACAAACATATTTCACGATTCATTTGGAATAAACAGAGACCAAGGGTAAAATTTTCCACCCTCCAGCTTCCGGAGGAGGGGGGCGGCAGGGCCCTCCCATCTTTAAGGGACTATTATTTAGCAGCCCAACTGAGGCCTCTTGTATATTGGTGTAACCCTTCTTATGAAGCGAAATGGAAAACCATGGAGTTATCTTTAACAGATACACCAATCCATTCACTGCTTGGTTGTGCGGGGATGGAGAAAAAAATACTACATACAGAGAGCCAATGGGTGAACTGTTCATTTAAGGTATGGGGTGAGGTGGTTAAAAAATTTGAACTCCAGAAACAGATCAAACTACTTAGATGGCCAGCGTGACCCCGACACACCAGCATTATTAGATCACAGATATAAACAATGGACCTATTATGTGTTACTGCTCTATGTTGTTAAAAAATGGGAACTTATCAGCTTTAGCAATTTGTGTCAAATGTATGGACTAGGTGGGCAAGACTTCTACAGGTACTTACAGGTCCGTGATTATTTTGGTAAAAAGCTAAAAGGTTGTAACCCAGCAGAGCTACCAATGTTTATTCATATATTTATGGATGCATATAACTCTGGGAATATTAAAGGACTTATAAGCAAGTTATACCACAGCATCACCTCTCTGAAGAAGGATTCAACGGACTACATAAAACAACGGTGGGAAAAGGAGTTAAATACTGTAATAACAGAGGACATGTGGTCAAAGGCCTGGAAAACACAATCATCCTCCACCAACTCCTGGACCTGGAGAGATTTTTGCTGGAAAAGCTCTCCCAAACAGAAGTCCAAACAGACTGGTAAAATGACCTGCTGGAGAGATGTGGAGAAGCTCTTGCTGATCATGCCCATATTTTTTGATCTTGCCCCTCCATTCAGTCTTTTTGGAATGACAAAAATTATTTCAAAGGTTCTATGTTTTAATATGAATGTATTGTTCACAACTCTCTATCTTGGGAATATGCCAGATGGGTTGAGTGTAGCTGATCAGTACCTACTCAGGGTCTTGCTGGCCTCAAGTAAGAAGGCCATCACAAAATGTTGGCTCCAGAAAAATGCTCCCACTACAGAATCTTTTGTTAATATTGTAAAACAATTACATGTACTAGAGCAAATGACATATTCAATCAGACTCCAAAAAGATCTAGGTGAAAAACGGTGGCAGAAATGGAAAGACTACTTAGCAAATGAATGAGATTGTATGCACACATACTGGATGTTATTTTGACTTGTGGACTTATTGATCACCCCCGGACCTTGAATATGGGTAATTGTTCAATGTTTTGTATTTGTTTTTTGTTCTGTAATATAAGATGAAAATGACTTATAAATAAAGAGTTTAAAAAAAAAAAAAAAAGAAAGCAAATCATTTCCCTGGCAAGGTCACTTTTTTTTTGATTGGATAAGTCTGTTTCTTTAGGACATTAACCCTTTCTATTCTGAAGCAAACCTCTAAAATGAGACTAATATTAGAATTAGTTGGGGATAATTAGTCAGTGAAGTGAGATTAAATATAACATTTAAAATGCTGATATGTTTGGCCTTCTCTGAAGGCCTGGAATGCCCTCAGGGTTCCCCACGGATTTATTATACTCCAGCAAAATAGAAATTGCACATGTTTGGCACTCTGTTACTTCTACAAGATTACTAATCTATTGGAAAGCTGCCAGTCCCTTGCAAGAGTCAGGGTCAACATCAACATCATCCTTTATGGTAACCTCAAGAGACCACAAACGACAGGTCATTGGGGACCAGAAGTCACTCCTGGAGGCTCCTTCTTAGGAATGCTCTGAGGAAGTCTGAACAGCAAGCATGCAGTATTTTTAAAATGGTACAGTTACAAAGGCATACAGAGGAGCAGAAACACATACAAAGTGAATAAATAATAAACCTTCAAGCTTAATGCTAATTTACTTTCACAGCATCTGGGGAAGCCTACAAAAAAATCTGCTGCATTGAAGGTCCCCAAGAGCACAATGGCCTCTATAGTTGTTAAAGGGATGAAAAACCAAGACTCCCCCTAACGCTGCCTGCCCAAACAAATTGAGCAATTGTGGGAAAACAGCCTTGGTAACAGAGTAACCAAGAATCCGATGATCACTCTGGCTAAGCTCCAGAGTAGTTGAGATGGAAGAAACTTTGGGAAGGACAACTATCAATGCGTCACTCCACTGATCTGTGTGTCACCGAGAATTCTATTTACTTCAAGCAAGCCAACATGCTTGTAAAACTAGATCTAATTCAAAGTCTTGCACGAGACCCAGTTGCCATGCTCGGTGTGTTCAAGTGCAGTAGGAAAGCTACCGTTTGTGTCATAAACACAGGAATATCAACTCTTGACTTGCTTCAAGTAAAAAAAACTTATCGGCGCATGTTTGAGTAGCCACCTGGTGCTGTCTGTTGAAAAAAATGTACACTTGAAGCAAGTCAAGAGCTGATATTCCTGTGTTTATGACACAAACAGTAGCTCCAACTGCACCTGAACACACCGAGCACGGCAACTGGGATGTTGCACAAGACTCCGGGAGACTTTGAATTAGATCTAGTTTTACAAGCATGTCGGCTTGCTTGAAGTAAATAAACTTCTCGGTGCATGTTTGAGTAGCCATCTGACGCTGTCTGTGGAAAAAAATTGCTGCTTTGAAGGATGTAAACAGCCTAACCAGCGGAGTTGGCATCCGCTCCCATTCATTGCTGCCGTGGCAATCCGGGGACAGACACAACTACCGCAAAACAGGAGCGATTCAGATTCCTTCTTTTAGACCTAAAATGATAGGAACATACAGTACACTCCCGAGTTGAAATCGCCTGGAATTGTCCTTTAAGTAACTAACATATCCTTGATCAACTGTGATCTAATCTGAATAACTAGCATGTCACCTTGACGCATGCAGTCATAGCTGTGTCATCCAGCCGAGTCACCTCCTTATTGCCTCAACCCTCTACCCTACCCATTTATTTTCCTCAAATCATACATATTTCATGGGCATTACTTCCTCCTGCCACCAAGCTATGGACTCGAGAAGGGTCTAAAGGAAGTTGGGAAGGCGTGGAGGGCCTCTCAGGTGAAATCCTGTCAATAGAAGCGGTGCCTTCTCCTCCCACTGCTGAGATGGAGAGGCAGATAAACTGTTGAATCATTCACTGTGGCAGGGTCTGTGTGCCCCAGTGGTGGTATGTGTGCAAGGTCTTTGCAAATGCAGTGTCTATAAACACATATCTATACAAATCCTGATTTTTGGTAAAATATTACAATTTTAAGTTTTTAGAGAATGGTACGAGTTAAATAAGTCATAGAAAAAAGTAGTTATACAAGTATGTGAAAATAACATGCAACAATTAAAATAAATATCTCAAAAATTTGTTGTATATACTTTTGTACATTACATTTTATTTGCTATTGCTACTTTATTATGTATAGTTTGTCCTTATTTTTGCTATTTTATTATGTATAGTTATTCTTATTTGTTCTACATAGTCTATCTATCTATCTACCTAGCCACTGAGCAGACCAGCGCGAGGGCGGACAACGCAACAACAACGCAACAGTTGGGATGCGCTCTCATAGATATATATAAAAACTAGATGACTCACCCACCGCTGCTGCCCAATTCAGAGATCTTGTCTCTCCCTCAGAGCATTATAAGCCTATGGTGCATGTTCTGCTATAATGACCAGAACTTGCTCAGTTTTTGTCCGATTTCAAAACGGTTTGATTTTTTATGAACTGCAGTTATGATGCAGCACAAAAATCACGGATAATTTTAATCATGGGGTAACATTCTAATGACATTATGCAAATAGTTGAAGTAATAGCTCCATACTGATTCATTTTTCACAGAGTTATGAATCGTTTTTTTTAGTGAAGATGATGGATCACCATCTACTGCTATAACTGCAGCCAGAGTCAGAGGCAATTGCCTGTTTCAATATGGCCGACTGTGAGCTCCGCCTGCCTGTAGTCCGATCTACCCCCTTGTGCGCTCTGACATCTCCGCAATTCGAGAGTATGTGGCACTGATGCAAGCTGATATAGCCAAAACTCGGGAGGATATGGAGAAGTTAGGCGCGGCGAAAGCTGCAGAAGAAACGGAGGAATAAAAGAAAAATGGCATAAAAATGGGCTCTCACACCATCCCAACAAATAATCAGTACACTGGACTTTTGCTCTCTGTCGATTGGACCACCTTGTGACTTTGTGACATGCCAGGCAACAAGATGAGACTGTTGTTCACTCATGATGGAAAAATATGGACACATGTGCAGACACACACGTAATCTGTACTGTCTAGAGCTAGACTTCAGCTCTATATACTGCCTACTGTTGCAACATATGTCAAAAAGTAAAATGCAATGTTTTTGCTTCCTCAGAAATTGTGTTTTATTTGCATATTTGTAGCTGCCCAAATCCATGTGTGCAAATACAAACACCACATTGGAAGCCTTTGCCCGTGTACGACAGGTGCCATCACAACTTTCACACAATGGATTAATGAGGAGAATAATCACATGGTGTCATAAACATGTTGGCAGTTTAGTCACCTGCCTCAACAAGAGTCACACTGGTTCAGCCCACTGCTATTACTGAAATTGGTTTACAACTGTCTGCTCACAGTATCTGTCCAGTCTACAGGAAGAAAACATTGAACTGATTATTTATTTTATCAACTTAACCTTTACTTTTGCAAATTGTAATGTGGCGATTTAATTCTAATGGGATAAAATTGTCAATTCTTCCTCAAAAATACAACCCAAGATGACAAAGTGAAAAGCTTTTTTTTCACAGCAGTATTCAGAGTAGGGCTGTTCCTTTTTTATAGAAATTACAGTAGGTACGAATGAATATCGAATTACCAGTAATTTGTTTGGATAAATTCGAAGGAAACTGGCTTCTCAGCACTTCACGGCTATTCCCAGCACTTCCGCGTCCAGTGGACGGTCCCCGGTGCTATGTAGGCACTGGAGCCTACATTTCTATTGTTTTTTTTTAAGTATAGTTTTTTGGGGCATTTATGCCTTTATAGATAGTTCAGTTGAGACAGACAGGAAAGGAGGAGGCAGAGAGAGGGGGAATAACACGCAGTAAATGGTGCCCGACGCGCGACTCTAACCAGGGCCGACTGCAGTGAGGACTGCGCCTCTATACATGGGACGCACGTTCTAACCACTACGCCACGCGACGCCCCATGCAGCCTACATTTCGAGCAGGTCATTACTGCTCGAATATGAACGTTCCACCCCTCGTTCAAACGAATATTCGAATATCGAATAAAAAGTGACAGGCCTAATTCAGAGCTCTCACTGTTAAACCTCAAACTGTGATCAGGTGCATCCTGTTTGCTTTAATTACGCAGTGACCACCTGTGACAAACTCAACTGATTAGACGTTGTTAAGAAAGGGACACACACCTGTGTAAAAGGTCCCAAGATTCACAGTGCATGTCAAGCCATTTAATCCAAGAAACCCTCTGATGACCTCCATGATGAAACTGTCAGAGCAAGTGTAAAAGCATTTCTAAACCTTACTAATACCATCCTACAGTGGAGCATAGCAGTGGCTGCATCAGTCTATGGAGGTGTGTCTCTGCAGCAGGAACAAGGAGACTGTAACAGGTTTGCCTTATTCCATTTATCCATCCCTTACCCACACCAAAGAGCTGACAACCTGCAGATGGGGCTGATCGTTCTTCCTATCCAGTTTTGAACCCCACAGACGACACCAGTCAATGGAAGTTCAGACGCTGTCCAACATGACAGAGCTTGAGAGGATCAGCTCAAATTTGTGTGTGCAAAGCTTGTAAAGAATTACCCAACAAGTCTAAAATCTGTAATTGCTACCAGAGAAGTCTCTACAAAATTGTTAATTGAGAGTCTAAATTCCTTGGTAAACTGGAGGCTTTTGATTTTTTTCCATAATTCATTCGTTTCCACTTTGTCATGTTGGGCTACTGTAGGCAAAAACTAAAAGGATTTGATTATTTTGCCAAAAACTGTACAAACATTTTGTAATAATCCCAATTAGTCCTCCCTTTTTGGTGAGCTAGCTCTCCAAACGTAGCATGCCTTATCTGCAGGGAAATAAACTTTCAAATGATGCCAAGAAAGAACCAATTTAAAGACAACAATGGTTGAATATTTCAAGTGACTGAAGTTTTGAAAGCGCTGAGTCAATAAATCAAGTCATGACAACCTAAAACAGTAGCTAATTATACTTGTGAAAAGAATTGTAGACACACCCTCACCCAATTAGGATACCTAATTTCTTGTTGTTTGAAATTTCAACATTTATCTAAAAATCTGCAGCACAGCAATATCAAACAGCTGACTCCTTCAGAACAGGCTGATAAGCCTTATTAATATTGATGTTAATTAATAGATTTAAAACACGTGATGTGGTTTAAACATTTTTTGGAGGGCACTGTTGAACATAAAAAAACACACACACACACACACACACACACACACACACACACACACACACACACACACACACACACACACACAAAGGTTAATCTCTCCACATGAGTCACCAGCTGCTACAGTTTGGCTTGATGAACATTGGACAGCACTTCTGCTGTCATTAATATCACCATTTCTCAAACAGTGGGTGGTGTGCATGAATGTGTGACGCTGCGTGAGTGTGTATGCGAGACTCTGTATGATTGTGCGTTCAAGTATCAATGTGAGGTTGATGGAACCCCCCAGAGTTTTAACACGTCCAACTGTTGACCGTATCTGAGCTGTCTGTTTCTGCTCATGTTAAATTAATGAGTGAATAGTGTTCACCTCAGGAGGCGGTCACAGCATATTATAAAGCCAAATGAGACTTTGTAATAGGCTGACTGAAGCAAAAGACTTTATTAAAATCAATAAGTGCAGCAGAGAGCCAAACACAGTCTGTTTGCTGGGTTAACAGAACGTGGCTACACAATCAATGATATATGACTACATCTGACTCAGATCAACAACAAACACGCACACACACACAGCACTATTCTAATATACCCATGCCCACAGTGGGTCAGAGCCCATTAATGAGACCATTGACATCCAGCATAGATGCTTTATTCCACCATGCATCACGGTTCTTATTCACATACATCATCCACGTGGATACAGTGTGAATACCATTAACGTCTCGGTTGAACGTGATTCCACTGCCACCACACCACTGTGAAAAACACTCAAGGTCAGACCCTTCTGCTCTTTTCCAAGAGCGTGGAAATGTAGCTTTACTCTGCATGACTAATGCATCCCTCTATTCAATATATGACCCTGCACGCTGGTCGATTGGATGTAGAGATTTGTCTCAATTTACCACTGCTTTGCCATTTCTGTTGCAGCACTGCATTTCTTATCCTAGAACTTCAGAGGTGATCTACATAGAGAGAAATAGATTCTGCTTAATTGGTTAAAACGTAAACTTGGCTTTAAATGTGATAAAATCTCAAAAAGCACATTTAATTGAAAAGCTGCCAGACTTTCAGAGGACATGAGCAAAGTTTTCTCAAGTGCATCTTTCTCTCGATTTGCTTCGTTTTTCTTCCTGGCTCTTCAGAACGTTACATACCACTCCGCTCGCTTTTGTGCATCATATTTCTCTAGGGTGCCAACCTAACTTTAGCCTCTCATTATATGCCAGTGCATTGTTTCTGCCATGCCTCTCCCTTGCTGGTGGTTGCGTGTCAGCAATTCATGATTGGGTCCCTGAGGACGGGGTGCCTCTGAGTAGGTAAACATTCAAGAGAGGAGCCATGGTAAAACGAAGGCACAAATAAGGAGGACACGCTCATTCCGACATGCACAAAATGTATCTTGACATCTGGTATCATGTGGAATGATATTAAACATCAGCATTAACCTGTGTGGGTAATGAAAATGCAAGATACTTGGACATATCCCTCACTTCTACTCTCTCTCTTGCTGTTTGTCACGACACCCGGGTCTCAAGGGGGCCGTTTCACTGACAGTCGAGAGCATGAATGCTACAATGCACTAAAGTCACTCATTTTTATCCCAAGCTGTCACTTAGCGGCTCCCTGAGCTGCGCCTTTGTGCCTACCTGTCGGTTTGGTGGTCTGCTTGGATGTCTGTCTCTCTCTGTGTCTCTGTCAGAAGGTCTGTCGAAACCAGCCTTCATCTCACTCTGCGTCATGCCTTCCACAGCTATTGCGGGTGCACAAACATGTGAAGCCATGTGAGAGCCATACACATGCATACACGCACACACTACAATAGACATGCATTAATCAATTCCCAATTCATTATGCAGTGGACAAGGAGACAATGAGCTTTTCCTCATCTCTAAGCTTCTGTCAACAACTTGCTTCACTGCATTATGATGATGATAAAGACTGCACAGACCAATCAACATCTTTTATACATACTCCCCACTGCTATTAACAGCCCTATCTATATCCAAGAGCAGACACCACAGTATCGGCAAAGTGAAATTAAAGAGGCACTCCACTGATTTTACACCGGAAGATCAGTTGACTCATCAGGAGAAGTACTACTCAGCCTGTGATAACAGTGCTAAGATGTCTCCTGCGGCTCTGGAGGAGCTTTATTAAGTCACAGAAACAATCCAGATCATGTCTCATCCTGGTGTTAAAGACTTCAAAATTATTAAAAGGCAGCTTGCCTTTAAACCAGGGGTCATAAAATTTGATAGATGTAAGGGTACAACAGTGCAGTTGCATTATGGTTGCATTAAGTGTTATATGAAGCTTGAGGAATACTAGATACGTAATTGCACCTATGGCTGGTAGGGATGCAACAGTACTCTGAGTCTTCAGAGTACTTCAGAGTGTGCACAGAGAGGAGGGGCTGTTCACAGACAGGTCCATTGTCTATGTGTTGGTATGTGAGAGAGGGATAGAGGGAGAGCTCTACAAGGAAATACGCTTTCAAACATTATTTTGGAAGAAAAAAAAAAGTTCTTGTTCCGCGTACCAAGAACCCTGGCCAGAAAACCGTGGTACAGACCATACCATGGGCTATGTGTAGCATTGCACCCCTAATGGCTATAGGGTTGGGTGATCTTAGCCACAGCATGATTAACCTGTCATCACACTGTGAGATTGCAGACAGTATCCAGAAGTTCTTTGTACAACCATAAAAAGCTACAGGATAATGAGCTGAAACTAACTATAAACATGTTCTGCCTGACGTTCGTTATGTCACAGGTCAATTACAGTCAGTAGATCAGAGAGTATGTGTTGCAAGCAGAGTTATATGCAGTTACTGTATGTATTAAAAAACTGTGGCAGGCATAGATTTTTTACACAAAAAAATCTTTGCAAAGGCATGAGCAATTGATAAATACGCTAATGATCGATCATGGATATCATCATCTGTATGCACAACCTTAACGTCCTCTACTGCCTCTCTCAAATAAACTGTAGGGGATGTAGTGCTGCTTATTTATGGAAAAGCAAGCAGATAAATGAAAGAAAAATGAAGGTAGAGATGCAACAAAGGTTTTTGACCTGACTCAAAGAAGCACAGTGGGTTACAATAACCCCTTAGATCCCTGAACAAGGTGTTTCTGTTGCTGTGTTGTGGACTGAAAGCATTGGTCCACAACGCCTGGGGAAACAAGATACTGTTTAGAATTTGGCCCAACAAAAATCAGTATTATGTAGGAGAATCAATAGGTTTTTCCCGAGGTGTCATCATCAAAGAAGATGGATCCCAGTACCAGACTATAATATGTCTGTCCCCATCAGCCCAATCATCTTCACACCTCTTGATCTCTCAGCAGAACCATGATCAACTAAACTGACATACTGGCCATCTGCAAAGACACACAAGTTGCATTGCATCCATTTTTTTTCTTACATAAATCACACGCAAGATAAGTTTTACTGAGATAATGAATTGGTTTCCCCATATATTGAAGCAGTTTGAGTTACCGAGTCAATTTTCTCCTGTAACACAGAGTCTTACACAGTTTTAGACATGTATCTTTAGACAGGCAGATTCCTCCCACATGTTCACTCTGCCCACTCAACAAAGAAACACACTGCACTGGAGCTGTGTGATTGCCTTTAAATTTCATATTGTGGGTTGTCATTGCTCTAGATTGTCAATACACAACTAAATCACCAAGGGAGGGGGGTTACGTCCTTGGCATGTGGGAGTTACAGCCTTAGCTGAAATCAGCCCCAACTGTAAGCACTTTTAAATCCAGGTTAAAAACATTTCTCTTTTCATGTGCTTATAGCTGAGCTCTTTTTAAGAACTTTAAACCTTATTTATTTTCTTTTATTTCACTTTAATTTGCTCTTAGCTCTGTTTTTAGTGTTTGTTCTTATTCTGTTTTATGCTCCTTTTTTTAAATGTTTTGTCTTTATGTAAAGCACATTGAGTTGCCTTGGTATGAAATGCGCTATATAAATAAAGATGCCTTGCCTTAGCACACGTCTTAAGTCGATCACCAGCAGTCAGTGTGTTACTCCTGAACTTCAAGATGCTGCAATAGATTCTATGAAAGCCCTTGTGGAACATTTCAATAATTTCAATTTCAATAACACAATATTTATTTGCAGTTCCTCTATAGAATGACCCTGAATGAGAAACAGGCTGCGGCCGTTTGGATCAAAGAGATGTGCCGTCGTTGTCAGTCCTATGCACTGAGAAGAGAGAAAAGTGGGTTGCAGGTCTGTTTGTAAACGGAGCTTCTCTGATAGTCATGTATAACCCTCAGAAACATCTCTTAATGCACGGTAGAGCGCCGTTATTTTGTTGTTGTTTTTTTTTTCAAAATTGCCTTGATATCCAGCAAATCGCCTAGCAACCCTCCAATCTCCAATACACGATTTGGTAGCTGATCGTCCCAGGCCTAGCTCACACAGATCACAGCACTTTTTCCTTCCAACTATGCTCCCTCTCTGCTGCTCTTCCCATTTGCACACATCCCACCCCACCCTCCAGGAAAACACACAGCCATAAAGTCGTGCCAGGGGAGGTGAGACACCTTGTACCTTTCCGCCACCTCCACCTCCTCTCCTTCACCTCCACACTTTCTCTCTGTGTGAGCTACCTCTGGCCTGCGTGGTGTAATATTTCAGTGTCTGACATGAGGTGTAACACCTCAGTTAATAGCTGCTCACTGCTCCTGTGAGCTATGCTTTGGGGGAAAGCAAAATTACAGGCTACTGAGAGTGACAGCCGAAGCAGCACAGATCTTCTGCCCTCTGAGCCTCTTTTTGGCAATGAAACCCTTCTCTCAGGCATAACTGCTCTTACACCAAATGAGCAAAGTAAACATAAGTACATGTGTACTGTAAACACTTTCACTCGCTGCTGGTTTGCAATTATGGGTATCCATTCATGCAGTAAAATGGCCTTAGCCATGCATAAAGCAAAGCAGCAGTTTCCCTCAAGAAAAGGATCTTTGCTCTACAGCATTTGACCACAGTTGCCAAGAGAGGCATATGAGTTTAGGAACTTTATCTTCTAAAGAAATAATAAAAAAAATAACACTAAAAACAAAAGAGGAGGCCTCACAAAAGATTCATGCTGGAAGGAGATGAGAAATTGAAGGATATTGCCTAAAATGAGGGAAGCCACAGTGCTCTCACAATGCTCTACTCATCCTCAAAAGGAGGATAGAAAACATTTTGTACATGGCAGGTCAGTGTGGATTTTCTGTTTTTTTTTTTTTCTCTCTCTTGGATATCAAACAGCGACCAGAGATTGAAGAGGCGTAAAGACAAATGTTTTTTAACAGTATGGGGGGGGGGCATAAGCTGAATGAGGACAGAGAGCTATAAGAAACGAAGGGAGGGCATTATGTGGGATGATAGGAGCACGAGGCATGCAGAGAGAGGGATGGGAGATGGAGAGAGGGAGAACAGGGAGACACGGAGAGAAACATGAGAGGACGTCCATCAAAGTGCTGTCTTTCTGCTGTGCACAGCACTCTGACACACTGCAAGTAAAGGAAACGGAGTCAGGGAAGAACCGGCTACCCATTATAGAAAAAACAGGGAGGGAAAGAAGAGTGGAAAGAGAAGTGGGAAAAACCCACGCTGGCTCTCTCTATGGGCCCGCCGAGAGGCGATGATCAGACTCTGAGTTTTACATCAGCAGCTGATGAGCATCAGGGTCCCTCAACCCTCATCTGCCTTCTTCTCTGCTACAGCACTCTTCATCTTTCTCCACCTTTCCTCTGTTCCCCCTGCTCTCCGCCCCCTCAGGCTGCTCATGTAATTGGCTGTCCAACGGAGCTGGATCTTGTGCTGTGTGTGCTGTGCGCACAAGTGTGAGTCTACATGTGCATGTGTCTGTGACATTGTGCATCTAGAAGTGAATATTAAGTTTGTGTGTATCTTTTATCTTATTTTTATTTCTAGATGATGACCACACACACATGGAATATGAACACAGAGCTTCTATTCTCTACTTCATTTTAGCTTGGAAGATGAATTCCTTGCAAGATAAAATCTCATTATGTCCTTCAGTGGGCAATCAAAATGTTAAGTGACACATGGCATAAGCCAACCAAGCCACACATGAACCCATTAAAAACATTTTTACTCTGGTTTGGAATTCATCAAACAGTTGTACAGAGCCACAAGGTGTCTCATGTGTAACATCTGGAAATTTGCAGAAGAGTGGCAGTGCATTGCTGACTATTACTTTACAGGGGTTAGAAATGTGGATAGAATAATTAAGGGCAGCTCACACTGGCAGCGTCACCTTATTTGACAGCTGCGGCACAGATCAGACACATCACACAGACAGTCAAGCTACAGTGGCTGGGATGTGACTCTTCCATTCACCTTGGGAAGTCAGTGCAACTATAGGAACTTCTTTTATTTTTAAATGTGTGTCATGTTTTGTCATGTGTTGCCCACAAGTGTGCATGTGTCAAGATTGTGTTGTTTACTAGCCACGCACCACAATCCCCAGGACTGCCCCTAGCTAAAGTTCAGAACACAGAGAGGTCATGATGTGAATTCACATTAATGCTTGCTCCACAGTAAACTATAGTTACATGGGCGTCCTGTGAAAAACATGCTAAAATGTCCCTTTAAGCACATTTATGCAGGAAAATATAATATTAGTTCCAAAAATGTGTTAAGCTGTTATATCTAAACAATATGGTTAATCATCATTATAACTGTTTATTAAAGCAGTTGTACTGTTAAATGTAGTTTGTAGCCAAAATGAAATGAGGTAATTCTAAACTACACAATTAATGTACAAATAAGTATAAAGATGATATAAAAATGTTATTGATTCCCGAATATCGATTAGCTGTAGACAGCTCAAAAAAGTGGGAAATATTAGGAGTCAAACTCCTCAGAATAAAAGTGTTTACACTCAAGAATTTGCAATATCACACAACAAATTTCTGAATTATATCGACAAACTGTGTATCACTTCATATCACATGTTTCTGTGCCAAATAGAGAAAGTGTTGGTGCCTTTGGGAGCCAAAGTATAATTTGAAGCTGTAACATAGGACCTCAGCATGCTGCCAGCACCCACATTATTCAGGTCACTTTACAGAATGTTTTCTACAGTATTAGACATGTTGGGTGGAATAATTCTCAACTCCATGACCCATGGATATTGCACAGACTTCAGTCAATGCTCTTTCAGTCATGCAGGTCAGCTGTACTGAGGTCAGTCCCGCCATGCATCACAGGCTGCGCACCAGTTCATCGGTCAGCTTTATTTTCAGTCAGATTCAATTTTCCATCCACTCCAGTCAATATTTGTTTATTTGTGGCACTGTATGCAGGTATTGTATCTTCATTAGCAGCATAGCATTACAGAAATGGTTATTCATGTTGTTATTTTTTCATTACTGAAGTGTACGCTGAAGATTTGTTTGTTTTGCAAGGCTCTCGTTAGCTCGATAACTCTTTTTTTTTAGCCCTCTATAATTTATTATGTGTCACATCTGCATGCTAAAGTATTTCTTATTTGTTGGTGAGATTAATGCTGTAGCATCTTGTGGCCATTCTTAATCTTAATGCAGCTGAGACAAAGTTTTGTCAAATCCCTGTGGGCGCCAATTTAGTAATGCATTTTATGAGATTCCTCATGATGGAAAATGACGGCGGCCCTGATGAACATTTACTCTGTGCCTTGTCTGTGAAATACCAAACTAGTGACGTTTGCTCATTAAAATTTGTTATCGCAATTTGTACATGCCAGAAAAGTAGCATTGAAGATCTAAATTTATCCTCCAGAGTTTTAACTTAACTGTTATTGCCTGTTACCAAGTAAACCTGAAAAATGGAAAGAGACACGACATAAACTAATAGGAGCTAATTACATACTACCTCATCTATTCCACTCGTAACTGTGTCTTGATTTTACTGAAACTTTCTCAAGCATTAAGACATTAATATCAACACTGCGTGCTCTCTCCCTAAGTGCCGCTTTTTTCTGCCACTTTAGCCAAGATTAAGAGCAGAAGTGAGCAAAGCCTCAATGCTCTCCTCACCCCCATCAGCACTCCGTCTCAGTTTGTGCTGTTACTCCTTTAACTCCCCACGTCTGAATGTTCCCTAACTTCCATTTAATGCCCATCACTGCGTGACGACCGTCCTCAGCCGGGTACCATGAGGAGAGGGAGCGTCTGTGTTTATGCTCCCCCGTGCATGCACACGCACACACACCATGCTGAGTACTGAGACTCCGAAGAGACTAACAAGTCCGATTGAGAGTAATGTCACATTCTCCCCTCCCGTGCCTGAGAACAACAAATCTCCTTCTTCCCATCTATAATACATATCCTATTCCACTCTGGAGGCTTTATCGGCTAAATACCCTTCAGTTGGAGATCCTAGGCATAAGCCCATGTGTAAATTTACTGCGCAGCTCTGAGGACACGTTGCACAGGGAGACAGCCGATAAAAGCTACCATTAAAACAGCATTCGGGGCCTTTTCTTTGTAATGAAGATGGAGGAACTGCACTCCTGACAGTGTCGCTAGATAAACAATCATGTGCTCTATCTGAGCTTAGAGCAATAGAAACTTTAGTGAGAAAGAGGGCACTATTATACTACATCCATGCATTTTTTGCATATACAAAACTTTTGTGCATGATGATCAAACCACTACAGCTATATTGCAGGACAGACCCATATGAATGTGTGCATTCCTTGTGCTAGCATGTGAATTCAGAAAGTGTGCTGTATACTTATGTGTGTGCCTTCACAAATCCAATCGTGGGGCTGCAGCTTCGGGTGAAAGCTGCCTTGCAGTGGCGACGATGTATATTTCATTAATTCGTAGGAGTGACCTCTCGGGCTGCTCGCTGGTGTTCATCAGGCCTGCTGCTGAATCCTAATATCACTCTCCACGGCAACCTCCGCTGTCAGTGTGAGTAGTCAGGGAGAGGGAGGCTGTGTGGGGATATAGAGGTCGCAGGGTCATTTTAGGAATGCCTCTCCTTGTGTCTACCAATGAGTCCCTCAGTGTGTGTGTCTGTGTGTGTATCTGAATGTGTATTCATGTTGTTTTTTTTCACTTGTGCATTGGGAGTTCAGGGAAAGTGGCTCCAGTACCCTAGACATTTCCGTGTTGGAAGCAGCTTCAGCTGAAATGAAGAATGGGATGAGCCAGCAGAGGTGATGGG
The DNA here is from genome assembly GCA_030347415.2 of Decapterus maruadsi. Taxonomy (NCBI): domain Eukaryota; kingdom Metazoa; phylum Chordata; class Actinopteri; order Carangiformes; family Carangidae; genus Decapterus; species Decapterus maruadsi. Next base: position 8,883,915 of record CM064897.1, read on the forward strand.
TTATTAAGAGCTGGGGTGAAGAGTTGAGGTCGGGTTCAGGGTGCAGAGGAACCAAAGAGGAAGTCATGGATTGGTTTGGAAAGTATTGAAGCGGTTCCAGGAGGCAAACACAAGTGTGTATGTGGGGAAGGAGGGTCATTCAGAGTATGGAATACAAAGTGAGAAAACTACTTTTGTTTTTTGAATAAAGACTGCAGCCACTTGTCGCATACAGTACCACTGAAGAAGTGAGGTTTCTGCCAGGGCACTGTAGAAAATGGAGAAAAGGCTACGATTTCACTCTAGCACACTGCACTCCAAGATGCACCTTCGAGTCCTGGTTCCAGTTGTTTTCGGAAAGTCTTTCATGTGCTTAGATGTTAAAAGCACTTTTGATAACCAAACCTAAAAATTTCCCGGCGTGCATGTACCTAAAAGTAGATAACATTCTGCCTGTTGTGTGTTCTGCTGCCAATGCTTTAGCAAGGAAAATAAGCCGGTTACAACTACAGTCATGTCGCACAAGACTGTGAACCAGAAGTAAGATGTCTACATGCAATGTCAACTCAGATTAACAGAATACTCAAGGTGCCTTGTTTATTTTTGGGATAAACTGGGAAAAACTCTCATCAGTCTTAATGTGAACACAGCATATTCCTGTCACTGCTCAAAACTTGAAGATTGTAGTTACTTCAAAGCTGCCTAAATCTTAAAATAGTATGGTTTTCTCCATTTCATCAAATATTAATATAGCAACAAAAAAGAAACAACTTCGGTATCATTTTATAATTAGATTGATGTAAATATGTGACATCATATTTGTCTCCTGTTACTGCCTCGGCTGAAGAGGAGATCCAGATATTTTGCATCTCTTTCCTAATCATTGCAAGATTGACAATTTTTTTTACATTTGTCAGTTTCTCTTGAGCTTGACATTACGACATATTTATGGAGTTGACATGAAGACTTTGTACAGTTTGGCTCAGATTCAGAAACATTCTTCAATAACATAATCATATTGGACATTTGTGGTGAGTTTTTAACATGACCCTTGACCTGTGATCACCAAACTTTAATTACTGACCAAAAATGTAAATCAGCTCACCCTCGAGTAAAACTGGATAATAATCCTAAATTCGAAGGGATTCCCTGAAGGCATTACAGAGATATCACATTCACAAGAATGGGAATGGGATGGATGGAGAACCTGAAAGTATAAAGCCTCAGGCTTGCATTATAACTTGTGTCTTTACTCTTACCTGACAACTACAGTATTAATGTCTTGTCTTTATATAAACTCGGTTCCTTATGAAGAAAATTGCTGACAGTAATGCTTTAGCTTTCATGGCAGTATAGGAGAAAATAGAAAAAAAAATGTAGTAGATAAATGAGAAGTAGCACCACAGCCCAGATGAGGAGGCTTAACCTTGAATCTCTCCACAAACTTTGCCCCATTTAAGTTTGGAAAATGGCTTTGGATGGTATTTTATGACCAGTGGGCAGGTGCTATCACTGGGATGGATGGGCTAAAGGATAGATGTGGCGATAGAGAGATAGAGGAACAACTGTGAGCTGGTCTTAGCTATAGGGCGAGATGAAATCAGTGTGGAGCTTGACAAGGGTAGGAGGGGATGTGAAGAAGTGGGAGTGGGGGAGGTCAGAGGGTTGAGGAGAAGAGCGCCAAGGGAGAGGGGTAAAGTGGGTGTTTGAGTGGGCAGAGTGCCCTGCTGACCACTAATAAAAATGGGTACCGGTGGGTGGTGGCAAAAAGCTGTTTACCTCAGGAAAGAATTTCTCCGACTGATAAGATATAACACATGGGAGGCAAAGAGAATTTAGAGGAGAGGTTATAAAGAAAAGGGGAAAAAAATCAAAGTTGTTAAATGTTAATTAATGAATGTCTGTGTTGACTGAAATCATTTTCGTTTATGAGATGGGCTAAATTGGGAAAATACACCGTGATTAAACAGAAATCCTCCTCATCTATGTTGTTTTCGGAGATTAAGGACTTAAAAATGAAAGCAACTCTTTGATAGTCAAGAAACCCTACAGGGGAGAATGGCATCTTGTAAAAGAATGCCTTACTCAATGCTATTGTCTGTGTGATACCATTTGGACTACAATGAGATCAATGTTTGCTGCCTTTGTTCAACGTTACGTTGAAAATCTAATATGGTGAGACAGAGTTGCTCCACTCAATAGTTTACTGACTAGATCTAAATGAAGGTTTAGTCTTAAATTCAGTAAATCTGAATACATTAGGTTAGATTGTTGGGTCAATTCAATTATAGTCAGTCTGGCCTAGATATTGAACAACACTATTTACAGATGTCATCCACCCATTGAATAAGCTTGATGTAGAAATTGGAAAAGTCTAGAGATTTAAGTTTTACTGATGGTGCTCAGCCCTGCAAAAACAGATGGGTGCTGAGAACTTGAGCTACTTCCAAACTAAACCTTCCAGAAAAAAATCTGACAAGTCCATTTAGACACCTGGGCCATAGGTGTGTGTATGTGCTCAAGCGCTCAAGTTCGCAAGAAAGGCCGAGTCCAGCTGAACAAGGGCTGACTTTTTTCTGGGTGAGAAACTGTGGCCGATCCATACAGATTGTTGCGGGCCGCCTTACACCGAGCTGTCCAGCCTTTCACTTTTGAGCCAGATGCGGGAGCTTGTTTGTAAGCAGCTTGTAAGCAACATGTTTATAAATGCTGACGCAGAATATGAGTAGGTAAACAAAATCTATTCTGAAGCAGCTGCAAAAGAATGTGAGCTCTGAATGTTGGTTGAGACAATTATGTAAATGCTTTGGAAACTAATCATTCACACACATTCATACATCCGATGATACATCAGAGGGCAAGTGTGGGTTCAGTGTCTTGCCCAAGGACACTTCGACATGCGGACTGGGGGAGCCGGGAATCGAACAACCGACCTTCCAGTTAATGGTCGACCCGCTCTACCTCCTGAGCCACAGCCGCCCATTATGTGAGGATTAATCAAAAAAAAAGTTTATCTCGAGTGTTTTAGGCTACTTAATCAACATTTATTCTAGCCTAGGTGTTCAAGCACCTAGGCTACATGTTTTTACACATACAGTCTACGAATGTGTCTCTTCATTGATCATTGATACACTGATAGCTAATCTTGTATGAAAAAAATATAAAGAGAGAGAGAGAGAGACAGAAAAAAGTACAGTTTTCGTTCATGTGAGCGATGCGAGGGGTGACGGTGCAGAGTATACACGCTCTATCTGCCACTGCTTTCAGATAAAGAGGAGAAACTCAGGGTTAGTTGGAGAAAACCTGCCAGCAGGCATGTTAGGTTCACGGAGTATGTTACCATGGTAACTGAGTCAAGCTGAACTGGCTTTGTGAGGACGAAAGCTCAGAAAAATCGACCTCAATGCGAAAAAAAAGATGTTACAATTTTACCACCTAACATTCGCAGTTGGTGAGAAACGACTCTCTGGTGTCATCTAACTCAGAGTTTTCACTAAACCTGCTTTCTGAAACAGTGCCCTAGTAATGAGGAAGCAGATTCAGTCTACCTTGCAGTTGGTTACAGAAAACAAACTGTACAAGGAACAGAAATTAGATTAAACTAAAATGCACAATTTTTACTGATGAACAAACACAGCACGGCCTGCAACACTTGTAATTCCTTATACATGTTGCATTCATCAAGGGTCATGTGATCAGTGTGTTATCGAATCAGGGAAGGATACATCCTGACTGATGAGAACCACTCAGGGATGTCATGGTTGTCTGCATCTTTAATTCTGTCTGAATATCCAGTGATTATATAATATTATATAATAGCTACAATGTACATAAATACATACTCACGGGGCTGTTAGCCTGGCTGCATGCTGCACCCTTTCTGAATGTCAAACTCCCATTAAATAATAATGTAATACGCTGTTTTCTGAACTTCATATTTAATTGCTGCATATTTAGCTATAAATATTTAATCTAGTGTAAAAAATGTTCACCTTGCTGCAGTGGCTGCAGTGAGTGGAGCAGTTTCCTTCACGACCCTCTGACACCACAGTCACAACGATTACATAGTTATTTCTTTAAGTGCATCATGTTGGTAAAAATAGTGATGTGATTCAGACATCTTGACTTTAGTAACTCTGTATCCCACTCTTGCCAGGATGTCAGGTCCTTAGCATTCACACCTGCATTAACCTTTTGTCATCCAAAGAGGCATTTGCTTTTATCTGTCCATAGGCAGGAAAGGCAAAGGAAGTAAGAGGAAAAAAGCACAGAGAATAACAGTGAAAAATCACACTGAGGTGGGTGGGTGGGTGAGAGAGAGAGAGAAAGAGAGCCACTTTAACTGTTTGGGATTAGAAATAAAATATATTACCCTCAAAAATGAAGCACATTATTGAATGGGCTCATGCATTCACAAACGAGAGCTCCACAAGCACACACAAGCAGCATGAAATATGTATCAGGCCGAGATACGGTTTTCACTTTCAGAATAATAATCAATGCCGTGGACAGAACAGAGCGGTAAAGACACAATCAAATTCCACAGCCACCTGCAGACACAAAGAAAGCCTGGTTGCCTCGCAGCCGCCACCAAGACTGTCCCGGTGGGGGAATCTAAATTATGTTCCAGGGGACCAAGTTAGAGGGAACTTAATTCCAGACTGGACGTTCCTCAGTCGAGCCTCGAACTTAGTCCCATAAGTTCCAGGCTCAACAAAGTTTTCATTGTAACACCAACTGTGCCTGTGAGTCTCCAGTGGTTTCATGCTAGTTTAGCTGTCAGACTCTTTGTGTGTTCTGCATAGAGAACACCATGACAAATGTTTTGGGGATGATTTGCCCAGAAATGTCAAAAGGTTTTATTCTGTTTGTCTCTATCTCTTGGTGGGCATGCACTGAGTATTTTATATACCAATATGTGTGTGTGTTTGTGTTTACAAGACTTGTGAATATTGCCAACTTGTGACAGAATACTTAACAGTGAGAGTCTTTCTATTTCCCACATATTTGCATATTTCCTGAAACGGCAGCTTTCAGTGGGTACACTGTTTTTTAACCACACGCAGGGTCAAGCGAAGTTGGAAAACATCATCATCATCCACTGTTGCAACTTAATCAACATCCTAATTCAGCATGAAAATAGCTTTCCCTCTCTTTTCAGGCAACAACTGTGATAACTGGCAATTGAACATACAAATGCTTGAATACTAAACAGTGAGGGGAGAAAAAAGAAGGAGCTTACTGTTGAGTAGTATATTCTTGAAATTAGGAATACTGCCAAATTTGACCCATGTTTTGCAGTCTATGATGAGCTGTCATCGATAAGCGACTGTTTAGTGAAGATATAGCGAAATCGTGTGACTGGAAAAAGCCAATGAATAAATTTAAGCATGAAAATCAGTTTGTGGGATGAAAAAAACACCATTATGTCTCAACATATACTGTACAAGATACATTCACAAATTTTGATACAGTCGAATTGAAAATACAAAGAAGTGAAACAACCTTTTTCCTTGGGATTCGACTGTCTGAGATTTTCAGTGGCTCCGGCAGTCACTGCAAAAAGGTAACAGCATTGTGGGAATTGTGTCTTCTTCACATTCTGACAATAGAGGTAGCAGAATAATCAGTGTTGAAGCATGTTTGCCCTACAAGTTATTTACATCTGATCTTTTAGCGCTTTCTTCCTGTTGACAGAAAAGTGAGACGTGGCTACATCACAGTTGTTTTCACTTCTTGGCATTTCGGCTTTCAGGAGACTGACAGCTCTCTCTGGGCCGAGATTTGAGGCATGCTGATATATAAATGATGCTTAAAGTCTTTGATAATATTCCTGGTATTCACTGACATGATGAATGGTTCAGGCTGCATGTTCGCCGTCACTTCACTTACCACCTTCAAAAGGTGGGATGCCTGCTAGGGCTTCGCTGACAGTGGCACTGGCTAATGCTTGGCAATACTCACTGATCTTCTAATGCTATTTGGACAGCGACACTTATTTGATGGTTTAATTCTTTGCTCTTATCGTTTTGAGTGTCAAATCACACAGAAGCAATGAGGTTAATGTACTGAAAGCTTGCTTTTCTTTACCCCCCATCCTCGTGAGATGAATAGCAAAGACTGAAATTACAGGGTTGCTGATTTTAGTTTTTAAAAACTGACAGATGAGTCACTTTTGGTGTTTCACTGGAAATCCAATAACTTTTACTAACAGGATGAAACATGACCAGACTTTTTGACTTTATTTTCAGGTACCACTTCACATTTTCAAGTATCCCTTTGAACCTGACATCCGAGTCATGACAGATTCTGCAGGTAGCAGGTAGGAAGGTAACAAATTAAATGAATCTAAACGTCTGCTTCTGTTCTCTAAACATTTTCGATTAAGTCAAGTTTTTTCAGGTCAGTGATTGATTGAGTAGGTGATGCCCCAGACCTTTGTCAGCCAAATCACAGCTGCTTTGTCATTTCATTTTCTAAACCTGCCACAAATCAACAAAGATGTAAGCCGACTTTTCAAGGACTGAAGGTGTTGATGTCACACTTATGCATACACCTCTCCTCCCTCACCACAGTTCAATCTTTTGTAGCTTAATCCAGCATGTAATTTTCAAAATCACCTTACATAACCACAGATTTACAGTACAGTAAAAACAGCGTTGTGTTTTTTTTCTCAGCAATAAGGTGTGCTGTCCTAACCCTCAACTGACGTCCTCTCACGTCACAGAGTGAGTTCAACTCTCGGCCACAAATATGCTTCTCATTGCTTTGTCATCAGCTTAAACTTCACCTCTCAGCGACCTTTCAAAACTACTGCTCATGCTATTCTGTCAAATTGCTTTATAAACTGAGATGGAAATAAAAGGAGCACCTTAAAGGGTAATTTCCATTTTTTACAATCTGGATTTTTATTTTTTTTTATTTTTTCTAGTATAAAATATGATAATAACTTTGGTGTCATTACGAGTCCTTCCGACAAAATTAGATCCAGCCGAGAGTAACGTATAGGCTATATAATGTGAGTATACAGGAGAATGCAGCCTCTGAATAACACATTATCTGCCAAGAAACTCGTTCATTTCACCAATATTACACTACACGCAGAAACAAAACCATAGTATTAGCAGTACCAACTTTCAGCTAAACAATCTGCGCTAAGAGATGATATCATCCAGGTCAGAGGTTAGTACTGTAGGTCAACCTACAGACCCCGGATGTTGATAACAGGTAACACCGGATTCAAAGGGGAATAGCACTAGCGTGTCAGCATTTCACCAAAATATTGATGTGGGGAAAAAAAAAATCTAATTTGAAATGAAAATAAAGTAAAATAAATAGATAAGGCGCTTCTTATTATGGGTAAGTGGAAAATTATTTTATGTAGTGTGCCCTCACTTTTCTTGTTTAGCATCAATGACAAGGTGTCTATACAGTATAAGAATTAAACTCTTCTGTGAAAACATTAAAGTTAGGGAGGGACTTGGAAAATGTCCTCTTGTGGGTGTGGAATTGAGTTATGAGGTTTATTATGAAGCAAATTGATTTGTCATATTCAAATTTTAAAATATCTTTGGATCTAATTGTTACGTATTGTTTAGTTTTATTGTAGTTAAACTTTTCTATGTATTATAAATGGGCCAATTTGCCAAAAATGGTGAACTATCCCTTTAAAACATCAAAGACCAAATAAATGATTATTGACTTTGGCAGGTCCAAGATATCCTTGCGGCCCATGACTGTGGATGGGGTGGACATTGAGCGGGTTCAGTCATACGAGTACCTTGGAGTACACCTTGATGACAGGTTGGATTGGTCTGTACACACAAGTGCCACGAGATCTCGCAAGATCAAAATGTGACAATATTTAGTGAAGAGCTGTCTCGCAGCCACAGGGCAAAGTTGTGCATGTAGTCTTTTAACACTGTTGCACCGCCCCAGCTGAATAAACAGGCAATAAACATGTGTACATTGTATTAAATCTCTTAATTGGACCAGGTTTGCTTTTTGTTTTTTTATTGATTACATCTGGATAGGGCTCCATCCCACTGCTGTGGGTATCAGGGTTGTGTGGGTCTGAACAGGCTTGGAATAAACTATGATCACCAAGTGGGACACAATTGGAAGAAAGGTGTGTTTTTTTTGTACAAGAACCCTCCTAAACTGTCCCTAACTAACTGCCTTATATTTCAAGCCTCAAAGGTTTACTTTGACCTGGGAAACTTTGCCCTTGTAGGTTCTGTGCACCAAACACATGGGACAATCTGCAGCATACTTTCAAGATCAATAATTGATCAAGCTTAAAACACAGTATACCAGCACTGGTGTTGTGATGTGTCAGTAAGTGACTCAGTGATGTCAGTTCATCTGTAAAAAGTTTGCAAACATGTCTAACTTTAGTCACCATTAGATACTGGTCATACCAGGCCAAACTACAGTAAAAGAACTTATTAAAGCTGCATGAAGTCCTACTTTAGTGATTTTACTAAGCATAAAAATGTGTTAATTAGTAAACATACTGTACCCTCCATTCCTGTAATTTTGAGAACCCTCTCATATAAACTTCCCTCCCTGACACTGTTATTCCATCACATGGTGTTAATTCAGGCTTTTCATCCCATATGGGATTTATGTTGGATTGACTTGGTACATTTAGCACTGTAATTTCAACTGTCTGCGAAATAGAGTGGAAGTAATGTATCTCCTGAAAAACTGTGTGCGTGTGAGAGTCAGTGTGTGTGTGCTGTACACACGTTGCAATGCTTCTCCCTGTGCTGCAATCAATCCCTTTAATTACTCTGTCATCGCTGCAACCAAAGCCTTCATCAGAGGCCAAAACATTGCAATCCTGGCAGTGTGAGGAAGAGGGAGACAAGTCCAGAAGAAAGAGAGAGAGTTACTTCTGACAGGCTGAAGTGTTGGATGTGTGTAATAGTTCACTGCGGACCTGACAGTTTTTATATAATTTGAGGGTTTTCAGTGCGCATCGCTGCACATCTATAAATCTGTCATTTATGTAAATCACTCGAATGTATTAGCATGCATTAGCAATTAATAATTGAACATCATTTCCAAATAGCTTTGCATTGATTTTACAGAGGGGAGAAGAGAGAGTTACTTTATGCATCTAATATATCTATAAGATACAGGTTTGCCCTTTTCATGAAAGCACACCATTGCAATTGGCAGATATTTTTCTGCTCTCCTTTCAGGCAAACTCTCTGCTTAGAGGTGCAGTATAGTCCTCAGACCAATCATGAGGGTCCCAGTCTACATTATGGGTTATTTTGCACAGTTTTTTGTTGGTAGGGCTGTCCCGAACAATCAAATTAATCAATTATCAAATAGGTGACGTAAATACGTCGACACGTACACCGTAACATCGATTACGCAATAATGCAAACACGCAAAGCAGACGTCAACGTTCACAAAAAGAAGTTAAAAGCAGTGCTGTTGCATACCTTTACCAGTTCCCAGGAACCAGATATTGGTATCGTATCGGTTTGAATGTGAAAGGTACCCATCCCTATTAACAGTATAAGATACATGGCATCAGTAGCTTAGCTGCACCACACATCTCTGCTGATTACTTTATTAGTTTCATCTTTTTAGTCTATCAATGGCACCTGTACAGGTCCTATGTAAAACTTACTAACTTGCAAACAAACATTGACATCCACAAAGGCAACAAACGTCTTATTCTTTCATACCTATTTGTTTGGTTAATCTTTTTGTAGTTATCCATGTCACTGCGGCGTATCTCACTCTGCAGTAAAACTCTTCAATGCCTCGCTATTTTGAGGCACGCGGCCGCACTCTTTTTTGCTCTAGTTGAGTTGCTGAGAGTGCAGTACTTTGGTAGCCTCTAGGCAGTGTTCAGAGGCTGGCCCCAGGGTGTTACTCAGGTTTTCATCATTCTCAACCTTTAGAACGTGCCCATAGGAGGTGACAATACTGTGACTGGGAGCTGGTAGTGGCGGGTGACGGGTGTTATGTTGTTCACCTCTCCTGCACTTTGATCTTTTGTCCTGGCAGATCACCATTGCTGCGGTCTAATGAGATCACACAGAAAGTACCATAGAAAGTATCACATCGAGAGACATGATGCGACTTTTTTGAGGAGGTAGAAACATGATGCTACACACATGCGCATTCATACATATCACAGCAGACAGCTTTGTTGGGTCTGTTTGTGGGGGTGGGGGTGTTTTGGCTCAGTAAGCTACACTTTTTGGCTGGCTGATAGATTGAGTGGGGAATTGCTGTCTGATGGAAAAAGAAAAAACAACAAAAACTTTAATCGAGCCATCACAAACTAATATTCTTCCGTTACGTCACACTGCACTATGAGTCAAACAAAATGAACCTCTGTGGTGGCATTGTGGGAGGCAGAGCACAGGGTGTTGGACTACATTTGTAACATGTCTGTGACAAAGTAAACCTTTAGAATAAAGCTTTATCGTGACTGCTTTGATTGACATGCATCACAGTTACAAATAACATGCCAACTAAGAAAATGACAGAAGCCAAATGAGGTTTTTAGAATAATGCAGACCTCAGCGAGTGTTGGAGAGTTTAAATGAACTATGCAAGTCTGCTCAGTTTTCTGCTGTTTTGGTTATACGCTCCTCTTGCCCATGTGCATTTGTTTACAACGAAGCCAGCCAAAAATCAATAAATGGAGCGGTGGAAAACATCATAAACAAAAGATTAGGGGTTACGGCGCACGTTTGTGTTGCAGAGTGCAGAGACGAGAGCTGGGACATCGAGGTGGTGGCCGGCAACTACACTGATGTTGGTTTTCTGCCGTCAGACACCAGGTTCTCACTCGTAACAAGTCACAAGTCATGTAGTTAATGATCACAATTACTCTGGAGCTTTTTAATGAAGGTAAAAATGTAGCATAGCCACGGGAGAAATCCTGCTTAGTTCCTCTTTAAAAAGAGACAACAGAACCATTGGCAGAACCAAAAATTCTGCGACAATAAAAAAGTCTCATATTAATGTGGATAAATCTACGTTACCCACACTTGTTAATGGGCCCATTTTCGATAAATATATTGTTTTGTCTCTATCGTTATTTTGTTGTTATTATTATTTGTGGTGGAAATTATGGGCGAGCAAACCAGCGTTTCCTTACTTTTGGTTTCGTGGGCGCTACCCGGCGGATCATGGGAATGACCCGCCGCCAAAAAAAACCATTCTTGGCAAGATGTTCGTCTTGTGCCGGTACAAGAATTTCACTGTGCGCACGGAGGCTGATGGTAAATGTAGTAGAAAACACTTTGCTTTCCAAAACTCCTTGTTGTCCCTTTAAAATTTACATGATTTTTTTTAATGGGGTCGTTAGAGCTCCACTTTACTTTTACTCCTCTATAAATTGTGCTATCAGACATCTCTAGTTATTTTCATTTTTTTACTCAGCATAAAATAAATAGTGCTATTGTCAGTTTAAGATCTTCTCAACAGTGTACATGCTGCAGTTCGATTAACACCTGACTTCAGCAAAATGATAAGATACACATTAGACTAAAGAAACTCTAGGTTGTACAGATTTAGAGAGAATTTGCTGAACTCCCCCTCTACGAAACTCACTGCACAATCTTTCAATCTAAAAGTTGTAAAAAAAATAAAAAAAAATAAAATATAGTTCTTATATATTATGACTGAGCAGTCAAAAACCATGCAAGAGAATTGAGACACACAAACCAGCTTGTGTGTTTTTGTTACCACAGCTATAAAATTGTAGGAGCAGCAACTCTTCCTGTAGCTCCGGGTATTATATCTTCATAAGTGATGGTATACAATATATACGGGCCAAGAAAGTGGCACATCAATATTATTACAGAGAGGTGTTGAAAAGAGAAGAGGGTCAAGCTGCATGTAGCATTGAACATCTCTGCAAACCAAACAGCTGCCAGGAAAATTTAGGGTTTTGATCCCCAATGCCCTTGAAAGTAAGCACAAGGCTTTTAAGTAACCATTTTCTCTTTTTAAAACCCATTCGTCTTGGAGGGAAGTGGGGAATGTGCAGCCTGTTTGTATGCACACTGCACTGTAAGGGAGCCTAAGGGTGATTTGTGGGGTGAGTATCTACGTATTATTACCTGTCTGAGCCAACACTATGTGCTCTGTTATTAACCATCATGATTTTTTTTTTTAAATTCCTCGTTTTGTCACGTGTAATCAATCTGATTACATTGGTTGGTTGACATTACTATTTTTGTGACTGACACAAATCTTAATTTTGATGTGATATCATTAAGCATTCCTGACACATCATGTTTGCAACTGCCTCAAGGAACTGGATATGAAGTGCTACATCACCTCCAACAACAACGCACTTGCTGAAAAGAAACCCGGGCCAAGTGTTGATTTTTGCTCTGTTTTGCTGTGCATGTACCTCAGATACAACATTTCTACCTAAATTTGTGTCAGCCTGTGCCGTATTATTCCAGAGCCACTTTGTTCATCCCTAATGTGGCTCAGTGATACAGCAAGACCCTCAGTGATCTATGGGTTTCCTCGTCACTGCCTTCATTTTCTCTGGTTATTTTTCTCCTGCTGACTTGTTTGTTGTGGTCTGCCCTTGTGCTCATTTCCTGGCAGAGAGACGCTGATATAGAGCTAGCAGAGAAATTGCGGGAAATGGGCTCCTAGTGCACTCATGGTTTGACATCATTTCCATATGGACATCTGGGGCCAATCAAGAAGCTGAATTGAAGCCGGGGAAGCTCAGGTGTCTGAGAGACTTTCATAATAAAGAAAAGAAACTAGCATTCAGGCAATGCGAGCGCCACAAATGGAAAAGAATGCAGAGATGGGAGTCAAAGCACACTTGTTAATTGACTCGCAGAAGTCTTGCCAACCCTCTCCTTATGTTACGCCTCTCTATCGCTTTCCCTCTTGCCCTCTCTTTCTCTCTCACACAAACACACAGAAATCTACAGTAAAATGCTCCCTGACCCAGAAGTGCCAAGGATTGAGACTGCATTTAGCTGCTGTGGTGTATAATGCACTTTGATCACGTCTGATCAGAATTTGTGACACTTCCCAGCTCCTTCTCTTTTGCCTGTTAGGGATTTGAATAATAAAGGAACAATCTCTTAAAGGTGCTTTTAGTTTTTCCATTTCTGCTATTTTATATTTCAGTGAGAGGCACATCTCTGTCTTTGTGCGACGTAAGTTCATTTGAAGCAGGCAAGGCTTGAGGGGTTTCCGATCTGAGCGAGTCTTTCAAGGTGAGGTTACGTAAGCAGCTGAGGCTTCATATCTTTTGCTTTTATTATGTGTGCGTATGTTTAATGGCAAATAACAGCTTTTCCCCCTCTGTGTCCTTTCGTGTCTCAACTTTGTCCTGTCGCTCTTTAATCCCAAACAACCACAGCCGCCACATATCATATAGACACATAGAAGCTGTGGCCACTCAGACAGCCATAATGAATCTAGATCCTTTGAAAATCAGAATCAGAAAGATATGACCTCTACAGGAAACTTTCACAAAGACATCAGCCCAACTCCATTTCTGTGCATTTACTAGCAGTAAATGTGATTGTCTGGCTTATACAACACAAATGTATTCACCAAGAGAGAGAGAAGGAGAGAGAGGGAGATGCACATACAGTAAACTGTGTACCCAGGAGAAAAAGTAAGTTCTACATTATAGAGTGCACATCTGTATCCTGATATTTTGCCATTAGTCAGCATTTGGTAAAGGTCAACATATCCTTCCGTTTCTATAATTATGGCGTGTGGAAGGGATGTAGTCATGCCGCATTACTTTTGTGGTCCTCAACTCAATGAGAGCGTGAGACCAGGATCATGGGAGGAGGATAATTTTTGCAGGTCATAAATGTGCCCCAGTTAGTTTCTTGTCATTTTCTTATTTCGTAGAGCAGGAAAAGGTTGGGGCGGGATATATCTAACCTACATGGCTTAAATACCATACAATACTATTCTCTTCTACTTCTCCTTTTGTCTTAAAGGGAGATTCAGATTATATCAAAAAATATCTGTAAGTATTCAAAATAAAGCAGAAGTGTGTGAAATCTAGGAGGTGATATCTATCTGCAGCCAGTGGGAATTTTTTTTTGACTTTGAGATGTTAAACTATTAAGTTAGGCAATCTTTTCATGTGTTAACTAACAAATATATTGGGTCATTTTCCACTCTCCGACAACCAAAAACATGAGCACAACTCTGCGGAGGGGATTCAGTGAATTATCTGATGTAAGTTGCAACAACTAGCCTGCCTGGCCATCAGGTTTTCTACCTGCAGTAATGTAGCTAACCCTGACTTGCAAAGCTGAGCAGCATCATTAGCTGAGGACAGAGTAACATAATAACCTTGAAAAAAATTCACTCAAGGCATAACGTATCAAGGTTGGTGGGAGCCAATGTGCGACTGAGCAGGAGCTGAAGTTTACACAAGTCCTAGTTTCTCTTTTCTCACATAAGTCTAAAACGACAGTCTTACCTTGAACAACAATGCAGCAATACTGTCTGTGTTGTTTTCAAAGTAGTTTCTGTTTCATCAGACATGAAAGATTCAGTGTTTCCCCCTACATACAGTGCAGTACTTTTTTTTTTTTTGCCGCCACTGCAATGTCATGAAGTTGCAATTACACAATTCTGCAGAGGGTTTAAGTGATGGCGAAAGCAACATCCAGCCTCAGAGACGCAGGAAGAAGAAAGAAGAGAAGCAGAGGAAGAAGAGGAAAACAAGAAAAATTCAACGGCTGTCAATGTCATTAAGTTACATTTTTACACCCACAGATTTTCTCCTGTGATGCATTTGCCAAACAACATTACAAAGTCAGCCTTTATAAGGGGAAGTCTGGTCGCTTTTCCGCTGTTTTGCTAACCCTCCTCCCAGTCAGGTGCATTTGTGTTCAAGGAAGCCTGTGGGAAAGTACTCCATGGAGTGGTGGGTACGCATGATGTGTGTAGTCGTCTTATAAACAAGAGATTATGGGTTACGAGGCGTGCTAGTTGTGCAATGCCACAGAGACGAGAGCTAAGACACCAGGTCGGGACGTGATGAAACTTTGATTTCTGATTTACAGTGTGGTCAGCGGGGCTTGAAAAAAAAAAGTAAACTTGCCACAGAAGTATGAGCAGTAGTTGCATAATTTTCTATAACCTAAATGACCATTGAGACTCGAGCCAATTGAGACTCCAGTTCATTTGAAATTTAAAAGGTTAAGTATTGTGAGTCAGTAGTTCAAAATATTTGAGGTGAAATGTCTGTTGGTCTCCAATGTTAATATGAATAACAAGGTCAGGATAGAACATGGAAAGGTACAGTCTGTTTGTGAGTCACTCAAAGCATCGCTGCTTGAAAAACAGTATCTCTCTCTCTCACACACACACACACACCTGAATTTATACAGTCATTTATGCAAACTATGAAGGAACTTGGTTTGTGTATGCAGTCGCATACACGCTCACACACTTTCAATTAAAGACAAGGCTGGCCTAATCTTTACCCCTCTAATTAAACCCTGGTGAATAATGTTTCCAATCTGCCAATGGTTTCCACGCCAACAACGCAACTGTTGCTAGGAGACAGCTAGCCACCCCTAAAGAAACGTGGATACTTAGTGTCATTACGATACAGCTTCTTCTTCATTTACCTTAACTGCTGTTTGGACTGCCTCTGCTCTTATTTCATCTCACTTTCACTTGACTCAGATTCTCCCCAGAGGCTGTCAATCCGGGTCAGAGTGAGTGAATGAATGAATCTGACTGTGAAAAAGGCGACAGATCAAAGTGAAAAAAATATTACATTATGTATTTCTTTTTTTTTTCTTTCTTTTTTTTGATGGCGCGCATGGTGGTAAGTCAACATCAAAACACTCTGCGGTATAATCCATCCTGCATCCATCCTTCGCTTCTCCTGTTGGTAAGAGGGAAAAGCACCACACAAGGTTTATGAATTTGATTTAAGGCAGGTTTTAACACGTAAACGCCTCTGAAGCTCAACACAATTTGTTTCCTGACTGCCAGGCAATTCCACAAAACACCATATGCTGGCTGCATAGCACTCTGCCACTTTGTGCCGTGGCACACGCTGCAATCTTGCCCTCAATTGATCATATTCCATGATGAATTTGATAAGGATGCCGGCGTTTCCTTCCTCTTTAACCCACTATGGGGGCCTTGATGTGAATTGTTATTTGATTATCCCTCTGCTGTGAAAACTGGACAAGGAGCACAGTTCAGACGAGTTCATGTGGTGAAGGAACGATGGGGAAAAGGTAGAGCTGTTTGTCTGAAATGCCACTTTCAGGTCTGTACTGTATGTGTGTGTTCATGCGTGCACCCCATAACCATCATCACTCAGACATCCAACCTGCCGGGAAAACTTCAAGGACCCATTATGAAATCACATTTTGGCAAACAATGGTAAATTGGTGTTTTTCAGATGACTGCTGACTTCAATTCCCAGCATTATTGTCATCTCTGACTGAAGACATTTATGTAATTGAAATATTTCTAATCTCTCTCTCTCTATAAATTGGGTTTGGTTTGTTTGATACTTCAAATCTGCAACTAACAATTATTTTAATCACTGATTAATTTTTTGAATCAATTAATCATTACAATAACTCAGAAACCAGATTGCTTGTTTTGTCCAACCAAAATGGAAATATGTTCAGTTTATAATGATGACAAGAGTCCAAAGCAATACTTGTGGCTCTGTGAGACTGCATAATAATGCTTTGAGTCAGATGCTATTGTAGGTTTGGCTTCAGCATGCAGATAAATTATGTTCAACTGCTTAGCTCAGTCTGTTGTAATACAAACTTTCACTAAGAACAAATATGGGCCAATGGAGATGGAATGCACAGCTCCACTACTTCCTGAACTAAATGCTGCTCCTTTGTTTCCTGTCTTACATTATTGGACAAATTGATTAATCCAGGTGTGTCTGAGTAGTCACAATGGTCAGATTCACCTGGATTAATCAGGTTGTCCAATAATGTAAGACAGGAAATAAAGGAGCAGCATTAAGTTCAGGAAGTAGTGGAGATATGCAAAGAGCCCATTCATTTTGCAGGTCAGGAACAAAATTACTGAATAAACTTTTGAGGGGAACTATGTAAATCTGGTCGCTTTTTTCCCCTCTACAAAGCTCCAGTTTGGGAGTGCATATTTTCACTGAAAAAACTCACAACTAACCCGCCCTCCTCCCCCTGGTCATGTGCATTTGTTTCAAACGAAACTGGCAAGAAGGCAGTCGGTGGAGCGATGTCCCCCAAGGTGGGGAATGTTAACAAGACATTACGGATACTAGGCGTGTTTGTGTCACAGTGCCATAAAGCAGTCCATGTTTCTAGTGAGACAAGACCTGGGACACCCGGCCGGAGGCTCTGAACTTGCAAGGTTGGTTTTCGGCTAAGAGATGCTACTTGGAAGGCAGAGAGCCTCAGTTCTCCCTGTAACAGTAAAATAAAGTCATTTAGCCATCACAATTACTCTGAAGCTGTTTAATTAAGGTGCTAATCTTGCATAGTCACTCTACAAAAACTAGTGGAAAATAATTTAATAGTTGCGAGATATGTCACTCCTGACCAAAGTAATGAATGAAGTCAGCACGTCCACACAAGAGATGAGTGACCTGGGATATATTTGCTTGCTAGATGACGCTCCTCAACACTTTTTAAATTAATCTAATCATTTTGTATTACTATCTCGTATTTGTGAGTCGTGTTTTTCTCCTGAGTACTGATCTTATTGTTTGCTCTTGCACTGTCAAGCTCTCTTATTTGGCCTTCAGCACACAGCGCTTGAACATTGACACAACAAGAGCTTCATCACTACGTGGCAGAGGAAACATGACATTATTGATCCAATGCTAAATGCGTCATGTTGTCATGCCATTGTTCAATAATACTATCACTTTAGTGAGCTTACCTCCATCTTCTTGCTTCCTTTGTTTTCACCTCTGTGAACATCTCTCTTACCTTTGACTATTTATAATAGGTGATGTGCATTTTCATCTCCAGCTTTCCATGAACAGACATCCTCTCTGTCGCCCTTTCAGTATACAGTCTGTTTTTTAGTGAATGATACAGCTATGCTGACCCCTCCCTTCCCCAGCAGAGACAGAAAAGGATTGTGAAGAAAATATTCGACCTCTGGCTAGAAACTCCCCACAGAGCTTGATAAGAGTTTTTGCTGACTGTTCAGAGTACGGATCCAACAGTTCTTTCCTCCTCTAGTCAGACAGAGAGAACTAGACCAGTCAGGAAAGAATAAAGGATTATAGACAAAGCGAGCTGGGCTTCACAAATTGAGAACTGTCGATTCAGTCACTTAAGGTTTTATTTCATCTTATCAGGAGGAGTAGAAGCTCTGGCTCTGTGCACCTTTTGGGAAAAATATCTCTTTCCAACCAAAGCCAACCATTCAACCATCTCTACGTTACAGCTTCCTGCAAAAAGGGAAATCTCACAACTTTGTAAAGCTTTCCCTACAAATTATCAAGTGCTGGTTTCTTTTTCACAGCCATTTTGTTTTCCAGATTCATTCTTTTGCATCATTTTACAGCATGTACAATGTTAAGGATGGGCCTCAGCTGTGTTTTTTCAGGAGTACAAACACATAACTGCTTGAGAAAAAAAAACAACAAGCAGCAAGTGTGATTACATACAGTAGATCAAGGGCAAAATAAACTGCACTGTTACATGTGATGGAATATGAACAGCAAATGGGTCAATTCAACCGTATGAAAAGCAATGAGGCAGAAAAAAAGGAAGATATGTCAGATTTCCTCCTTTTCCATTCATGTCTTTGTCTATGTTTGTTTGCGCCGTATGTGTGTCTCCTGTGTGTAATTCAGCAGCAGTGATGTGTAATGTGGTATAAATTGTCTTAATCACACTAAACCAAAGTGTTATAATGATGTGTAATGGGTCAATCAAAGTGCTGACTCCAGCATAGATGATGAAAGATACAGTGCAACTACGCTCATATTTCAAAAAGATCAAAGACACACCCGAGTGATGTTGACTGAGCCATTAGCTGCCCCTATTAACTCATTGTAATTTGCCCCTAGTTATATGCACGCACACATGCACTTTAACTGTGCCTTACACGCTGGGACGCTGCATTTCAGAGTTTGCTCAACTGTGTAGATGCAAATACCCACACAGATAGTTGCAGGCTGGCTTTTTCTCCTTTCAGTGTCTACATTTGAGATGTCTCTGCTTATGTGAAATCCTCCTAGCACTATACAGGAACAGGAGCATCTGTGGCTGTGCAGAGACATTTTTTATTTGAAGAAAAACAAAACACGATGGCTGAAAGATGGTATGTAGGAAAAAAAAACAGAAGCTGAACAGAGAGAAACCAAGATAGAAAATGTTTTTTTCTTTACACTGAATATCATTGGATGAACCACATATATATAATTATGCATAATTCATGGATTATCTGCCATTTGTAAACCCTGCCTTGTACTACTCGAGTGGTGGTGTTACAGAAGATCATAGGATATAGATAGGGTTGTAGTGCAATATGAGAAAATGAAAGAATTAATAATTTATCACACCACATTGACGGTTAGGTATAGTAATGCGAGTCCCCATTGATCAAAAGTGCTAGCTTTCTAACCAGGCCTCTATTGGTTTCCAGTAAGTCGATGCGGCAGTTCTCTGGAGTTTAAATTTCACCTGTTAAGCTCATTGTGCAGGTTCATCAGTCAGAAAGTGTCCATAAATATTGACATAAAGAGTTTCCTCCTCAACAGTGTACCATCAAGACTTCGACAGGCTCCAACAACAGACTATGTTTCTCTTGGCTAGAGAGGCCATTTACACATTCCGTAATTCACATGCAGTAAAACTACAATAGGAGCATCAGAAAATGGACAGAAGGTGAGCTACAGTCGTCCTACTCTGTACCAGATCCATGGCAGCTGCCCATCAACATTGTGGGAACCAGCTCTGATTTTAAAAGCTAAAGTGACTGGTCAGTTAATCAATTGCACAGCTTAGTCGGATCGATTTCTTACTTATTCAGTTTTCCTTGAATCTTGAATAATAACAACAACAAGCATGCCCTATTCTCAACAGTGAGGAGTCAGTCATCGTAAAAAGCTTTTTTTCTCATTGAGGAGCCTGAATAATTAATCAATGAACTAGTGGATAAATTGATAATAATCATTCTAAAAGAATAATGTCATAAACTGATAAAATAGATTAAACTGATAAACTGTTGGTTGACATCACCTTAACTCTCAAGTGTTAGCGAGTTTTAGAAAAATGGGAGGAAAAAAATCCTCCTTCACATTGTCCATACATATGCTTCAATGTTGAGTCAGGCCTTAGAGAACATCTAAACTGTTATTTATTTCTTATTTATAGCAAAAGCAGAATTTACTAAGGGCTGACAGAAGGATTACAGCATCAAAGCCTCACACCTGAATCAGTTTTGTACATTCAAAGATCTTAGAAGAACAAAGAAGATAAAGTATAAGTAATGTGGAAAAACTGATAGCAAATTTAAAAAGGAGTTCACAGAAATGGGCAGGACTTTGGCAAAAGTAAAAATATTTAGTACATGATATACTTTGTGGGCTGATAAAACATCAGAAAAAGTGCAATAGTCATGTTGTGATCCATTAATACTGTATTCATTTAAAGAAGAGCTCATCACTGCCGTAAGTGCTTCATATCCTCAGTAATGGAGTAGCTATTTGTTTCTTGGTTAGGGATGGTAAAACATGCAAATGAAGTCCATGTCTGCTTGTACAATGCTCCAGTAACAGTTGGTAATTACTGTATACAAGGTGATTAGCATACACCTGTGTAACAAATGAAATATTCGTCGTGCAGTCGCATAGATATATGCAGCCACACTCACCCTCACGCACACACACATAAACCACAATTGAGCCCAGGATCTGAGACAGTCTCCACCATCTGTTGCACAATCCATGCGTCAAATTGACTGCACTGATGACACTTAAGAGCTATAGCGTCCTTGGGA
The DNA here is from genome assembly GCA_030347415.2 of Decapterus maruadsi. NCBI lineage: Eukaryota > Metazoa > Chordata > Actinopteri > Carangiformes > Carangidae > Decapterus > Decapterus maruadsi. The sequence goes on from CM064897.1 coordinate 8,904,888, forward strand.
AAAGAGAGAAAGTAATTTCTCCAGTCGTGCTCGTAAGTCTTTTCAAGATGTCGACACAAAGGTCATTCGATGCCAACATCACAAATGACAGGAAATGCGAAGATTCTTCCACACTTCTCACTCGTAGTTTGAGTGCGTCATGGTCACCTTAATGGCTGTAATGGTTTTCAAATGCTGCTTTTGAAATATTCAGCTGGATAAGTTAACGTTCAATTTTCATATAGGTCAAGGTAAGAAACAATTTGAATTGTGTGATAGTGGTTTGAGATGCATACCTATTCACAACATGTTCACTGTACACTGTTTCATAATGTCCTGTTTTCACATTGTCACCTCCAGCTGGCATGAATGGACTTCCCTCCTTTTAGTATCAGCAGTATTTAGTTTTTTGGTTTGTTTTTTTCATTCCAAAGTTCAAACACTGTCATCCACATCAGGGACAATGCAACATGTATGACAATGTGATAATTAGGATTTGGATTAAGCAGAATTCAGGTTAGGTTCTGTCCTGTCACATTGTGCATGTACTGACTGAGCTGTGAGGAGGAGATTTAAATAGACTCACCTCAGTATTACCCAATGCTGCAATGAAATGACCGGAAAGCAATATAAATCTGCCCTTGACTGGATGGCAGATGGTGATGTAATAGGTCCCATGTCTTCCTTTTTCATGTAAAATGACAACAATATAGAGCTTTCACAGCATCTGAAATGACGGACCAAACATCATTACTTTTAAAATAATGCGCTAACATTTCAGGGTAGGGAGACATTTTTACGCTACTGACAAAAATCAGACTGCAGTTAACACAGATAGGTGCTAGATTATTCATGATTTTACGCTCACTTTGCCCTTTTGCCGTGTCCAGTTGCTATAGCCACATACCCACCTTCCGCAGGGGGGAAAGAAAACCACGTATATGGAAGGTTTTGTAAATGATACCTCTGCTGCTCGGGCTGATAAAATGTCAAAACAATTATGGAAATTAAGAAGAAGCGGCAACCAAGCTTGAGCTGAATGTCAGATAGTGAACCTGTGGGTGAGAGTGGGGGGATTTCTTTGCAGCTCTATCTATTACACACAAAGATATTTGAGTTGGTCATAAAATAAACAACAGCACAGTTTTGGGTCCACAGTAATACTTCTCATAAATGACTGATTTTAATGCCATGGTCAAAAGATCAGACATGATGACTTAATTTGTATTGGTACACCTACTACCTTTTTTGACAAACACTCCAGCCCAGATTGCCAGAGAAAACATTGTGGATTTGCATCTCAATTCCAATTTAATTGGCCTTTTTTCAGCACGATGGGAAATAATGGAAACACTGATGACTACTTTGCTGAAATACTCAAATTCAGTATTCAAGAATTTGGGGGATTTTTTTCCCCATTCAGTTTCGTAATAGGCTGCACCTGTTGCATTAGTCTTATATTAATACATTGATCATGCACATTAATTTTGTAATGTCCACTGCGCTACTGTAAAGCAACACATTTCCCCCACTGCAGGGCTTATAAATGACTCATCTGTGTATTTGCAATTTAGCCAATAAAGTTAGCCAATAAAGCAGCATTGTAGTGGGCTAACGCTCGGCATAAAAATGGCATAGTTAATTAGAGATCAAGATCACTGCTGTGACAGCACAGAGACGTCAACCACCAAAAGATCCCACTTTAAGTTGCAACACTGGATTTGAATTTTATCAAGTCCATGTTAAAGAGGCTGTCTGAACCCAATCCAAACCTGACACTACAGATCAATAGGCCTACAGACAGATTACTGAAATGATGCTCTACAAACAGTTTGCTTACAGGCCTTGCTTCGCTAGCCTGCATTTGAATCCAGTCTGATTTCTCAATATAGTCAAGCTTGACAAAGAATATTCAAGTTAGGGCGGATGGCCTCCTAACGCACACTTCTGGTAGATTACTTAAAGATGACCATTGAGCTTGATGAGCAAACCAGATCTGATGCTTATTTTAATTTGGTAATGTGGTTAATATTTATCCTGAAGGGCCAATTTAATCTGGTTCTAAAGTCAAGGAGCATTTAAAACTGATTACTGACTGAACTGATTTCCAATTTGAGGATCAGAAATGAACCATGTTTTTTCAACACTAAATCTATTAAATTTTTCTTAGATTGTCCACTTGTTGAGATGACAATGTTTGAAAAGGTCCTCAAACAAAAATGCAGTGAAGGTTGTTTCACTGCTCAAATCCAGATGAGCACTGAGGCAAGCCTTTACCTTCTTAGCCTCATGCAATCAAGTAAAATGCGCAAATGCTTTGATTATGAGCTACAGGAAGTTCAAATTAATGGTGTCAGCAAAAAACCAGGCTGTAGCAGTTGTTGTCTTTCAGCTGCTCCCATCTGCATATTTGATTTGGCACAGGATTTACTTGGGTTGTCCTCCCTGATGTAACCAGGTTTCGGGTGAGGTGAACCATGAACTCAGAAATCAGTGACCAACCTGCTCTACCACCTGAGCCATGACCCCTCTTTAGTTAGGCTACATTTAATCCCATGTTAAAAATAGATTGTAGAATGTCACATTTTACAATGGGATTAACAGTTTGGAAACCAATCCTGGTTTAGTACTGTACCAAGTTTCATGGGCGCAAAAACAATCATGAAGCAACTTATATGGTGTGTATGATTATGTTTAAAGCACAAAATGGAATAAAGTTACGAAACCAGCCCCAGGTGGGGTCATCATCACAAAGACACTTCCATTATTATTTAGGGTTAGGGAGGGGGAGGGGTAAAAACAACACAATATTTAATAAGATTGACACAGGAACAAATAAACGCAAACAACCTTTTCATGCAGGCTGTGAGTGTGTAGTTTAGGGTTTTTGACAGGTCCTCTATGACAAACAGATGAGTAACAGCATCTCAAATGACATCTGTAACGGAGTGTATTGATATTCATGTTGCCTGATCTCAGAGACACAGCACGAGAAGCTGCTTGCTGCTGATTGTATGATGAAGGAGCGACACTGCCTTAGTGGTGAAAACCCCCATAAATAAATAAATAACATGCATAAGTAAAAAAGCAAAAAGCAGAAATGATGTACTTGTTTTTTTTCCATCATTGCTATAATGTATTCACTCACATTCACATGCTCAAGTGCCATTTCTCTGAAGCTCTGCTTGACTATCTTTTTTTTTTCTGAGAGGAGCTTGCTTTTATTATCATATTAGTCTACATTATGATGAAAGGGTGTGTGAGCCTTCCTCGCTACAGACCACCTGCTGCAATCTGATTGTAATACAGGAAATGCATGCTGCCTCACACCCTGATAATGCTCACTCAAACACACATGTGCACGCGCACGCACGCACACACACGCACGCACAGGCATCTGCCCAAGCACCTGTAGAGGTTTTTAAGCTTTGCCAGCTACCCAGCCAGCCTAAGCTTTCAGTGCCAATGCCCGTCATAATCTGCAATGCCACTTCACAGAGACACATTCAAAGCTGATCTAATACGCGTGCCTGTGTGTGTGTGCACTCACACATACAGGAGCAGTTTCATAAGAATAGTTGCATACGTGTGCTTTGGGAAAATCCCAGGTTTTTATGCAGTCGTCCTTTGAGGTAGACGACAAGTAATTACTTTTTCTTTAAATACCCGGGACTGAATCCTGCTTCCCCTATGGAAGCTAAGAGTAAACACTTAATCTAAGAGGCTTTGGTGAGTAGGAAAAAAAAGAGTTATTCTAGTAACTCTTATTTAAAAGGCAGTCTCCCCTTTTACTTGTGCTCTTGCTCCCCCTTTCTTTGGCTCTGTTATCACAAAAAGAAGGCACAGACAGTGGGGGATTCTGTTTGTATTCACTATCTTTTACAGACACTTTTTCCCACCAATGCCAAAACCTCACTATCTGAACCTCTTCATTGTTCTTTGTTCTGTCCTCTTCTCATTTCAGTCCAGAAACTTTTCCCATCTGTCTGAGCCCCGCCTCCTATTCTTGCTCCTGTTTCTCTGTCACCTCTCTGTGCATCTCCTCTTTCCTCTGCCTCTTTATTTGGCAATGTTTCACTTTCTATTTAGATCTCAAGCATCCCCTTCCTCCTCCTTTCATTTCCACTTTCCCTTGAGAGAAATAAGAAAGTCAGCACCACAAATGTCAGTCTGATGTGTTTTTTTCTACTACATAATACATTTGAGATTCTTTTTAGTTTGTGAATGGCAAATATGGTAATTTAAACATAGTACACTCATTGTTTCATCCGGGCTGACACATACTTAATGGAATTTAATTTCAATTCCCACAAAGACCTAATCCTCGCTTCAAAGCAATTCAAAAGAATCACCACATTCAACCCTGATTTGATATTTAATTTAGCTCGCAGAAGAAACTTCATTTCACAAAATTCTACTGTGATCTTTTATCAGCTTTAGATAACTGAGAAAAAATACAAGTCTGAAAAGTAAGGTAATGATTAAAAGTTGGGGCTATGGTATTATATTTGAGGAAAAATATTAGAAACAGCCAAGAAAAAAATATGCTGAAAATATTCAGTCTTAGCGTACACTTCCATAAGAGCTGGGAACTACTAAGACAAAGTGATCTCCTCACTGGTACCACTGCATTTCTTTCTTTCTTGCTTTTGTTTTTTTATTTATACATCGTGCAATACACAATACACTTGCAATACACAAAAATGCATTTCAAATTTTATTTGGTGGCAGAAAATTAATTCTGAAAACCCCAAGGGATGTGCAAAAGCTAGAGATTCAAAATTGAAAATTAATTACCTCATGAAAACACTTGTTATTCCAGAACTGTAAGCTTCCTTTTAAATGGCATTCACACACATTCACATTCTGTGCATTCACTTTAAAAGGCACAGACCAAATGATACTGTCAACCGCTGCAGCAACGCTAGTAGTACAAAGCTGCAGTTAGCTTAGGAGAGAAAACTATCCAGGAGGAGCTCACCATCTCCACTGTCTGCCTGAGAATGATGTGACCACATCAGTTTTAAATGTGCTTCCAATATAAGTTCAGAATGTGATCATTGTCCCAGAAGAGGATGAATGACTGAACAGCAAAAGTCCTATCTCCATTTTTAAATTCAACATGATACGTCTCTCACAGGGTATAAACCAATAGTCCTTCTTCAGAATACAGTCAGAAGTCAATAGATTTAATTAATTAGCTGGTAGAACTGACGACTGCCAACCTTTCTCTCTAGTGAGCCCACACAGTCATAGCTATCCACACTCTTCCTCCCTCAATCTCACCTACCCCCCTCGGGGCAGGATCATCCATATTTTCCCTAAATTAATATATTCACCCCTCCACCACCCAGTCTTTCCTCATCATCCATCTATTTCCTTGCCCCTCCTCCAACCATTGCCCCGCCTCACTCCTCTACTATTGACCTCTTTGTGTACCACTGCGTCAACAAGCACACTTCCAGCAGAGCAGGCCTCATGATTGGAGCAGGGAGCTAGCCAAAAGCACTGGCCCAGGACCAGAGCAGCAATCCTGGGCGGCCCGTGCTCAGATTAGCCCCTCCTCAGAGTGGCACTGGAGCTCCCCTGTTCCCTGGGCTCCAGCTGGAGGAGAGGAGATTAGAGCAAGAGGGAGGAGCAGATTGAAACACAAGAGATTCCAAGAGCCGTTTTTAGACTGCCTGTGAAATTGGATAACAGATTACTCTCAAATGTCCTCCTAACACTTTATATTAAGTAGAACTAATAACATTAATCTAATAAATTGCCAAATACTTCAGTGGTGCTTTGAAGGGAGTGCAGGAAACCGGGTGTGTTCCTCCTTCTTGTCACCAGAGGAGATGTTCTGTTGTGGTTGAGTTCAGCTGTAACGGTTCAGGTTGTTGTGGATGTGGTTGTTGCTCTGCCTCGTTAGATTGCCATTGCCATCTCTCATTTAAAAAGATACATAAAAATAAAAAGATGCAAAAAAAAAAAAAATCCCCCACAGATTTACCACCCACCTCTGCAGCAGACTCAGTTCTCAACACTCATCAGCCTGTTTCAGGTCGCTCTTTTGGTTACCCTGGGAAACCAATTGTGCCCGTCAGTCATGTTAATGCAAACAGCTGGTGACCACAGAGAGGAGTTCAGAAAATATGATATATTTTTCTCGAGAGTTGGCTGAGGCACAATCAGAGAGTAAGGAAAAGTGAATATTGCGCTTACATTTGCCAGACACAAGGCTCCAAAGCAAAGCTAATGCTCCATCATTGTCTGTGAAATGTGTACAAAGGACACCCTTTGCTAACAATTACATTGTGGAGATTTTTACAGCCTATAATCACAGCAGGCTTAAGCAGTTTGCCTTGTCACTCAGCAGGGGGCACTCAAATCCTCAACTACTCACTTGACCTAAGACCTGGGCCTGTCTGACTGTTTTTACACTTCGACATTGGTATATTGCACTAGAGCTGTTCGATTGTGAGTGAGTGAGAGTGTGTGCGTGTGTTAGGGCTGTCCCGAATATCATATTTGATAATCGAAGGTTCGCGGACATAAAATCGATTTCATTCGAAGCTTCAATGGTGCGATCGTAACGTCTGACGTGGGGGGGGGGGGGGTAATGAAAGTAATGGCAAACAAACACTGCATATCGATCACAGACTTTCATTATCGGTTACCATGGCAACGAACGAAGCTTCGAGAATGACAAAGAAAGAGTGCTATGCAGAGATGAACGATATTGTGTTGAGAGACGAAAAAGCAGAATCAATTGGTCATTGGTCTATGTATAAACACTCTTGCTCACCCTGAGGTTTCTCCAAATTTTTCCCTGTTAAAGGGACAACGTTTTTCCTCCATCGGGGACGGTCATGTTTTCATTCATCAAGTTAAAGAGAGATCTAGGGCAGAGGATGTTGATAATGATCGAAAATGGAGCCATTAACAAGTGCGGGTATGATTCAAAGCTGTTTTATAACCGAATAGAAACCTTTGAGACATAGTCGCTGTGAGGATCTAAGGGCAGAGGATGTTGTAATGATGCTATGCAAAGCCCTTTGAGACATAATGTTTGTAAAAAAAATGGGCTATACAAATGAAATGGCCTTGGGAACAGCGGTGTTTGGGGAGACGTTTAGAACAGCAGTGTTTCGGAGTGGGGGGGTTCGGAACAGCGGTGAGTCGGAATGGGAATGGAGGTGTTTCGGAATGGAAAGCTACTGCCCCTGCTGACTAAAACAAGCAACAAGCAGCCAGTGACATTTTAGAAAAGAATTTGTGCCATTTGGAGCTCGGCACTGCTGAATGGTCTGTGGCTGAGCAACAGGCACACTGAAACCTATCAAACTGGCGACACAGACCTTTTTTCCACTGATGTCTGCCCCACAGCATCTCAGGATACACCCACGCATCTCATTCAACCATCAAACAAGTGAGATATATTTGAGTTTTCGTCTACCGTAAAGAAAACAATAAAAAGGCATGCTTCCCCCACAGTTCTCTCACTTTGTGCATCTTTCTGGTCTGGGTGCACTGGGTAAAGACTTCCTGGAACAGGGTTGGTCAATCTTCTTCTTCTGTTGTCACCCTATGAAACTGCTGAGACACAGTCGACTCCGGGGATATATGGCACTCTATGTGCTGATGCATGCATTATCAACATTGACCGCCAGATATTGATTTTTGGGGGGGTGGCTCGACCGCAACAGTACGGTTATAATCGTGAATGTCAGTGACAACTTTCTCTTTTGACTGTTAATAGGTAAATCCTGCTGAAGCTCAAACTCTGCCTTCTATTTTTGTGTCTGGTGATTTTGTCAGATGATGTCAAAATCAGTATTTGTATTAATCAGTATCTCTCTCTCCCACTTACAAACACACCACCAGACAGACCTATCTCACATCCCTCAGAGTGATATTGGCACACAGGAGGACCTCGAGAAATCTTACTGTATTACTTTACCCTAGGACTGCATCCCTCAACATAACTTCTCTGTAGTTACAATAATTAGTTCTGAAAGATTTATTTACAAACTACTAAATGCAACCAGGGAAAGAAAGTGAACTCAGTCACATGTCTCTATCAATATCCTCCGCTCTGTTTCAGTGCCATCAGTGGGGCACCTACACAAAACAAATGGTTGGGTAAACAGCTAAGACACGAAGCCTACAGTATTAAACGGTACAGGGCTTTGCTTGAATGCCAGTCACTTGGTCGGTGTGTGCATGTGTTTCTTTCAACAGCTTGGAGCCAAAACACCTACTGCACTCAAATATATCAAGTTCTAATTCAGAATGTTGCATTACTGGTGAAAGGTTGCATTAAAAGCAGAAGCTGCGAACATGAGATACTGAGCTTTTCTGGCCTTCCATTTACATTTTATTTTGTTTTTTTATTTCTGTCACAGTCCCACTGTGAGATATAAGATGCATCAGGCCAAGAAAAGTAAGACTGACAGCGATCAACTCAGGCAGCCACTCACACTGTCAATCTTATGTCAACCCAAAAACACATGCTTGCACCACGCATCTTCGCCTCCCACTGGAGCAGCATCACCTTGTCCGCAGTCTTCTTCCCTTCCACGGAAAACTGACACGAGGTGTCAGAAGAAACGCCTCCTCGTTTTCCGTGGGTAATAATCACATACTGGAGCGATCCTGTCATGCAATGAAATTGGATTCTGCCTGGGCGTGTGTGTGTGTGTATGTGCGTGCGCAGGGTGAATCCCTGCTCTGTTTACAGAAAAAGTCACTGATTCCTGGAGGTTCAGGGGCCAAATCAATAGGGATTCTTTGGTGGGGTGAATCGATAGGGAGAGGCAAAGGTTAACCTGCCTCAGACTGCGTGATGGCTCTCTACAAGTATCTAGTACCCCTTAACCTTTAGCATGGTATCATTCACTAGAGCTCACAGTGGTGTGCCCTGGTTTAATCACAACAGTTTCTCCCTAGAGGTGTGAGCAGCCCAGCTAGCTTTTGCCATCTGCAACACAGCAGTTTAACCATCATCTACCCTTTGACATACACTTTAACTTACTGTTGTCTAAATGTGTGCATATCTTCCAAAATGTTTCATCATTTTTTCATTTGTCAGGGCTGTGTGGCTCTACTGCAGATCGCTGGTAATATTGGTGATGTAGGAATTTAATTGCTGCAGTAGCTCATCCATGATAGGAGCACCAGATAAATGGCCAAAATGTGAAATCTAAAAGTCTAAATCTACTTGATGGATCTCATAATGTGGGAGATTATTTTACACCATTTATCACAAGATGTGCTTATGAGAAAGAAAAATCTTTTCTTTCTTTCATCACAACCACACAAGGAGGAGAGAGATAAAAGGAATTACAATCAAAGAAACAAGTCTTCCTGAATACACTGCAACAATCTTGTTCGACTCAAGTGCTGCACTCCTAATACATCAGCAAGATCCTTGACGTTTTCTAGGTATTTACAGAGAAACCGCATGATGTAATGTGTAGCTACTACCAAGCAATGCGATTGGTTGAAAGTAGATGCTACCCCTTTATCTGTAGCCATGCCAACCTTTGAGGGTGGTACCTCTCCGGAGAGCCTTGGAGAGTTTTGATTTTATGTCAATGTAACAAGTTGTTATCGTCAATAATCATTTTTATCTGGAGTAATGTTTTTGGGTTTTTTTTTTTTTTTTTTTGGGGGGGGGGGGGGGGGGTTGCCTCCCATTTCCTGTCTCTCTCAACTATCCTGTTGATTAAAGGCAAAAGAAAATATCCAAACAATATACACCAAAAAAAAAAAAAGCCAAAAAAGAAATGGTTTGAGGAGGAGCAGACAATACACACAATTCATTTAACTTTAGACAGTACGACTTCCAAGATGTATTTGGATGTCCCCATCAACTCAAAATATCAAAAACAATTATTTCAGTAGATGGAAGTCAACAAACTGGATTATGGTTTTGTTTTGCCAAAATGACTCAACCTGTGATACATTTGAGTAAACCAAGTTTGACATCCAACCATTTCATTTCCACCAAAATAAATTTAGCCAATCTACAATAGTCTTCCTGTGATACATCCGAGTGCAAGTCTTAGGAGAGAAGACGGGGGAAGAAACAATGTTTTGAATGATGAATAGAGTGACATTTGATCTGAGGTCCGGTCTGAGAGTTCAAGATAGCTTTGAAGATTATTTTCAAAAGATCAGAGGATTGCAGCACAAAATGGTGAATTTATGACCTGCTGCTATACACTGTTACACATCAGGTTTTTTATACTTCATATTTTCTTTATCCAGCCAACATAGATTTGGTTCATACAGGGCTTTACTTCCAATCACTTAAATAGTGAAGTTGCTGTCCAGTCTGTAGTCTTACAATTCACTGTATGCGCCAGACAACACATATTACTACTCATGGCTGAAACTAACTTAGGATGCTAGATACCAGAAATACCACTGCACAACAGCAGCGGAAAAGAGGAGCAATGCCTGTGCTTAATACATCTTTATCATCTGTATACCCCATTTCTGCATATCTGTAGACCTAACACAAAGTCAGTTCTGTCACAGCACTTTCCATTTCCCTCCAGTGTGAATGTCACAAGGTCTGCAGAGCACACACATGGGAACACTAAATTCCCACAGTGTAATCCTATCAGATGCTTGTGCTCTGTCAAATCAGAACAGTAAAAGTGCATTTAACCGTTCATCTCAGACGAATAACAATGTGTCGCTGCTTTTGAACATCTTTGATACCCTGCACCCTCTCTGAATGCAGAAGTACAAATGTTTCAAGTAACATAACAATTTAGTCAACGGGCTTGCATTTACACCAGGCGTATTCATTGAAACTAAAGGACCCTCTGTATGTGTTCATTTTATTTTACTTCTGAGGTTCACAAAAATATAACAAGCAAGGCCTGGAACCGTGATGTCTTAATCAAAGGCTGCAGGAAAAGCACATTTGCTTTAATATTTTTCAGCGGATCTAAAGACTAAAGACGCAACTGAGAAATGAATTGTTTCATTGTTTGTAAGGCACACATACACTACGTGCTGACAGTCAAGGTCAGAAAAATACATTCTTCTTCAGGCTTAGATTTTACTGATGCAATCGATGATTCTGAGGAGGTTTCAGTTGAAAGGTTCACGTGGTTAGCAGCCTTTAAAAAGAGCTGTGACGCACTACCCAAAACCTTCCCTTGACTTTTAAACAGCCAATTATTTAAAAGGGAGCATGTCGGTCTGTTTATGTGTGGGGGAGAGAGCGAGAGAGAATGAGAGACATAGATATTGGGGGGTTAAGAATATGTGTGGAAAGGCAAAAGCAGCTCCAGCCATGCAATCACAGAAAATGACACATGACATTTCGAACTCACTTTGTTCCATATAGCAATCCTCGCTGTAAATTACCAAACCAATCACCCATGACCACTTTTTCTCCTCCTTTCCTCTCTGCAGGCAACACGTGCAAGCAAAGGGACAAACCTTCTCAGCATGAGCCATCTGTAAAACTGGTTCCATATTTCAAGGGCAAATGCCATATGTGACCTTGGGACGTACTCCATGCACAAGAGGTGAAATTAAATCAATGGGTTGCTGGCTAATGGAGCCAGGAAGAAGATTCCAGAGCAGTGTCGTTAATACGGCTGGCCTTTCGTTTGACACCTTTTATCTCCACTGGTGGTTTATTTGTGGCGCCATCTACACTTTTAACCAAGCTTCCTATAGATTAAAATGAAACTTCTGAATTGAACTGAAATGATCTTAGCTCATGGCCATTTGATTTTTTTTTTTTGTATTTTTCCTGCTCTACCCATCAAGCTCAACGACACCCCAGCCATTTGACTTTATTCATTTTACAAAGTAATTAAGCATTGTGATGCCATCAGACCATATAAGTAGCCCAATCCTATCCTTCAACCTACATTACAATATACCTGCATCAAATATAAAAACTTGGCACAACATTCACATTATCCAGGTCAGACCCATCACACGAAATTAATCATAAAGGCAGACACCATATGGTGCTGACTCTTTTCCTACAAATGCAATGACAAACCCAGGTATGTGACAATAATCCAGACTCACATTTATGTTTTGAACCATTTTGATGTTGCAGACCTAAGGTCTGTGAAACACGCCCAGCTTACTCGTGTGCAGTCTGCCAATCATCATCTTTGATTGCCTTGATCTAACACAGAGATCACTTGATTCACTACCTCATTGTTGTAGGAATCTGCTAACCAGTGTTAGCAGATTTACAGCAGTGAGTTACAGCAGTGAATAAACAGGAAATGTTTTGTGGAGGTTGACCTTTCTTCATTTAAATATATCAATATATAATAATATATAAAAAGTTCACTTTCATGATTTCATTTAATCGGACATTTGTGCCAAATTGAGTCATAATTATAATAATAATAATAATAATAATTTTATTTGTAGAGCACCTTTCAAAACAAAGTTACAAGGTGCTTAACAATAAAACAAATAATGATTTCACAACAACAAAGTTTAAAATACAGGAATACAAAATTTGAAACAACAATAATAAAAGAACATCAAATTGAGTTTTGAGTGATTTAAAAGAGGACATAATTTAGAATATTATTAGAATTAGAATATGAATGTCTGAGTTAAGTCTAAAAATATGACCTTTAACCACTAAATCTACCCAGTTTGTTGTTTACCACAACACTGCTACAATATTACTCATCAGTCCTTTTTTGGTTCTCATTCGCCAATACCTTCTTGTGCAACAGAGAGGCAAAGACACAAACTAAACAAAAGGATGTGAATCAAGGATTTGATAAGGGATTCTCAACACAAAAAATAATTAAAAATCTCATACATCCCGAGCCAGTCATATCATTCTGCCCTAATTAAACCAGACATTCATGGAGAGTTACTGTACAGAATAAGATCTAAGAGGTCTTATCTAAAACCACGTGTGATGGCCAAGTTCCATGTTCTCTACATGACTGTGCTGATGGTGATATCAAAGTGAGAGTCACGCTTTGCCCTGCCCTTGATCTCCCTCTGCCTCGTGGATTGAGTCATCCCTTATGAAACGTAAGAGACTATAAAATGTTGGGACAAGGCGTCTGTCAATAATTAATGAATGTGTCCATTTAGTCAAAGAGTGATAAGATGTTGTAACCCCTTTCATCTGTCTTGTTTGCTCTCTGTATCTCCCTCTCATACTGCTTTTCTTTAAATAACAGAGGTCATATTTTGTTAGAAAAATTAGCTGAGAGCAAACGGGAGTCTCAACTCACTATGCCTAAAAGCAACTAGTGTCTGACAGTGCGACTCAATATTTAACACCTCACCAGTCATTTGAAGGATGGATTGCATGGAACTGAAGTAGGAGTCAGAGAGAGAAAGAGAGCAACAGAGAGAAATGAGACAAAACTAAAGCCAAAGAAGTAGACACTTGCATGATGAGATTTTAAAAGCTGAGCTGCTAATGAATAAAGTCAAAACACAGCCAAGAAAAGAGCACAAACATGAGCATGCATGTTCGTAACAGGAGGCAAAAACTGTACTACCACATGCAAGCCTGCATAGTTGACAACTGCTGTATTCATATGACTACATTGTGGTGTAGCTCATGTATGTAAGCAGCATGGAGCTGTGATGAAGCCAGCCATGAAATTGATCTGAATACAGAAGAACTTAAAGATGCCTGCTGCTCTTGCATGCACGTATGCACACAAAACACACTCGGTAGGGGCAAGGGGATGCCTTAAAAAGATGAAAAGAGGACCTGAGGATATTAGTAAAGCAATGAGAGCTGACCTTCCACGCTCAGGAAAGCAATATCCAACTGACACAGAGCTGAATGCTAATCCACAGCCGCGGTAATAACTGGGCAACTACAGCTGTGCTTACATGAGCATTTCCATTTACTCAGGCATCTGTTGTATGACTGATTTGGCTGTACTTTGCTGCTGTGTGCATGCAGCTGTCTGCTGCCAGACACATTTAGGGGCTAATGAAAGAGCAATAAGCCCCTTGACTGTCCATGTGTGTGTACCTTGTTTATGTCCCTATTTTTGGAATGGATCTGTTCTGTTTTTTCTTTTCTAATAATACCCATTTGTCTGTTTTTCCAGAGAAGACAATGACTTAACATGTTGATTTTAATGAGATTGTAAGAGACGATTTTATTTGAGAAATTTCATTGGCAAGATACTTCACAATGAAGAAAAGCATTTATACGTCTCTGTCAATCAATTTCTTTTGGTTTGCTGTAACCCATCACTCTCAATATCTTTACTTACCCTTGGAGACCTGCTGCATTTAGCAAATCAATACTTTCTATTGATTGGAATCACTCACAAAACATATCATCCATTACAGTCAATTAATGTTGAGTGTGTAGTTCACAGAAATTAATTTGATATATACATATATTTGCACACAGTAATTACACCACATGTACTTTTTATAAAAATTAGCAGTAATCAATACTATGAGAATTTGTGTGCATCCTGTATACATATCGTTCAATACCACACCATCATGGGTGCATATCTGTCTTCTTCCCCCTGATCAGAATTCCTCCCCTTCTCAAGTCCACAGCCCTCGACCAGACCTCCCAACCCTGAGTAACGTGAAAAATTTGCAAAAATACATTATTAATTTCCTGTCTGAAATGGCAGCCGCCTCCTATGATAAGTGCTCCTCGTATTCTTTTTTTTTCCCTTTTTCATTTTTCATTTTCTGTAGTGCACCTGAGACACAAATACTCACTCATTTCTCTCCCCCTCTGTGCTCCCACCCCTCTTTCCTCCCACCTACGTGGCCTCACTGGCATGTCAAACCCTTTCACCCCTCCACTTCCCTATCCACCTTGACCCAATCTATACCAAAGACACACACACACAAAGACATGGACTTAACATTATACCATGTCATGCTGAGTATAAAGGCAAACACCAACGCCAACACAAATACATCCTAAGCTAATGGTCATCTTTCCTGCAGATCACAAAAGCAAAAAGGGAAGAAGCTCTCTCTGTTCCGTCTTCAATCCTGAACCCCCTCCCTTTCAGCTCTTCATCTGAGAGGATGTTTTCAGATCCTGATTCCCTACTCTGTCCAGGTACACTCATGGCTGTGAGTGACTCTGGAGACAGAGAGGACACAGTGACAAAGGTCTCCGAACCCAGTGGTAAAAAAAAACAACAAACACAATACATACACATAAACATACAGGGCTGTAGAGTATGAGCATTTCCCTAGCATATGCGGTAGAAATAAAAATAAGAATTGTAAGAATAAGTGGAATTAAAGCCGCAAGCAGCGATGATCAGGCCCTCACGACCCCATGTCACCGTGGATCTGAGGCATGCAGGGGCTGTGGCAAGAGGAGAGAAGCGGCGTCACACAGGCGCCATTACTCATAGCTTCATAGCGTTCATGATATAGCTTCATCCAGCCTGTTCTGCATAGTGAAATGAAGTTGATGGGGTCAACTATGTGCCATCAGTACACGTTAAAGGAAAAACGGTATCTTCCTGTTACCACCAGGGGCGCTTTAAGTAAAGTGAGATGTATCGGGCCGTTCAGGACGTAGCCATCATCATGTCCACCAAGTTTGAAGCTGATCAGATAAAGTATGTGGGCATAAGAGCTGTTCGAAGTGAAATGGTGAGCAAACGAAAAGTCGCCAAAGTTCGTAAGGCCCTAGAAGCCACACCCTTTGACCTACAGACATTCTTTTAATAACTTTTGATCAGAATGGCATCTAGATGTGTGAATTACAAAAATGATGTATCAAAGTGGTTTTAAGTAATATTTTCAGGTTGCAAAATTCATCTAGATGAAGTGACTGCAAAGGAACCGGTATCGAAGTGAAGGTATCAGTATTGGTACTCATATCAAACATGTTTGATTGATACCCAGCCCAACTTCTGATTACTTTTTTCACCAGAGCATGGGAAAATAACTTAGGTACTATGCATATCATCATATTTCCAAAAACAGCGTATTTACATGGCAGTCTATCTTTATGTGTTCTATTTCAGCAGCACCCGATCCTTGGCTCTGTCTACAATCTACGCTAATGAAAGATCTATCATTAGAAAAATCTAAGGTGGTAAGTGGATATAGATCAGTCTTCTACAATTAATTAAGTGCTGTTGTAATTATGCACTGTTATGTTTTTCTAAGTACTCTTACAGCTACAGTTAATAAAGTTTGAGGTCTTTTGAACGCAAAGTTGTACCTAATATTAGCATGCACTATTGAGGGTATGTTTCCCTTGATAACATTTTGTTATGACAAACTGTTGTGAATAAATAGCTTCCATGCATTAGACTATAAATATATTTAAAATGTGTTTATGTCGCTGTGCTATTTTGTGAACCACTACACGTCCTTTTTTCTTGCATGTCATTGGCTGAAATTTGCAACATGACTAGAAGACAAGCAGAAATTACCCAGTTTGCTGTTCATTAGCATTGTCAGGGCTGTACGCTTAGCTTTTTCACTGGGAGCACAGGTGCTCCTAAATGAAAAAATTTAGGAGCACAGAGAAAAATTTAGGAGCACTATTAATTTTCATAAATAACACTAAACAGTCCTTATACATGGCTCTATTTGTCAGTTAGCGTAATGAAAACATTTAAGTAACATTAACTCATGGAAATATTTCAACTTTATTTTTTTTACTTGTTCTATGACCAACACTGTATTTGATACAGGTCAATTGGTCTTTCCAGCCACTACACTTGATATTAACTCTATTTAACAACTTAAATCAGCATAAACTGTTTTGTTGAACTCAGCCTGATGTAAACATTACAAGCAGCTCCATGGTGTCCCTGTGTGATGTCCAGGGACAGGTCAGGACATTCTGAAGACAGACAGCTTTGAGGTTGAAGTTTATCATAATGAAATGAACCATAGATATATATATAAAAACTAGATGACTCACCCACCGCTGCTGCCCAATGACACAACGTAGTCAGAACGGCGGCCATCTTGGAACAGGCAACTCTCTCCCTCAGAGCATTATAAGCCTATGGTGCATGTTCTGCTATAATGACCAGAACTTGCTCAAAAACGGTTTGATTTTTTATGAACGTCTATGCAGTTATGATGCAGCACACTCAAAATCACGGATAATTTTAATCATGTACTTTTTTTTTGTAAAGGTAACATTCTAGTGACATTATGCAAATAGTTGAAGTAATAGCTCCATACTGATTCATTTTTCACAGAGTTATGAATCGTTTTTTTTAGTGAAGATGATGGATCACCATCTACTGCTATAACTGCAGCCAGAGTCAGAGGCAAGTTGCCTGTTTCAATATGGCCGACTGTGAGCTCCGCCTGCCTGTAGTCCGATCTACCCCCTTGAAATGAACCATAAGACTGTGATCACATGTCAGCTGTTCAGCTGCAGCAGAGGAAACTCCGCTGTTCTCAGCTCCACCGCCACGAGCGCTTTTTTTTTTCTTTTTTTTTTAAGCTGCGGTAGCGACCAGCTAAAATACGGGAGGATACTGTCAACCGGCGCAATTATCCGGTGTAATTATCAAAGCTTGGTTGCCGTGCTGAGGCACCGGGTCGGTGTGAGCTGCGTGTTAGCGATGGTGCAGGCTGAGGCCAGGATACAACAGGTAACAGTGTGTCTCTGTTCACCTCCTCTCTCCCTCCCTGTGTGATCAGTGCGCTGCGAACACGTTTACACAGAGACCCCACTACGTTACACGACAGTCAATTAAACACAGTTACAGTAAATACAAACTTTACCGCAGCGCTTTTCAAATCCGAGTTTCCTACTGATAAAAAAAAAGTGCAGCTTGCGACTGAGATGTGATCGCGCGTCATCACAAGAGGTCTGTGCTGGTACAGGCAAAAAAAAAAAAAAAAATTGTTGTAGGCTATGACGCGGAAATTTTACTCTAGCTTGATGCACTTTGTGTAGATTTATTCTAGAAAATGCGAATGAAAGGGTTGAAATCCGTACTCGCACGTGTGCTCCCTTTTTATTTTTTCTACTCGCACAATCTATTTTTAGGCGCATATGCGAGTAAAATGCTCGCACTGTACAGCCCTGATTGTGGCTCTGAAATGAGTGATGAATCGGTGGGCATCACTGGCTTTGCATACAGCTGCAGAAAACTTCACTCGGGAAAGTTGTTTGACTGAATATTGAATATTAATTGCCATAAACCACAGTCTCCCTTAAACCCAGTTTTCCTTTCAATCAAATTAGTCCCGACTAATCAAGCTGTTAAAAATATTTTTTTCTTCACAGAAGGATCTTTTTAATGCATTTATATTAATTCATTATTTCTATCTCATTCAATTATTCTGTCACTGGCCCCAGTGGCACTGTTGTGGCAAATTAAAGGCAGTTTGCAAAAAAGACACATACGCACTTTAGCAAAATTGACAACAGTGACAGATCTTCATTAAAATAATAACACACTGTTTATGCACAAACTCATTGGCATGCACACATGCTCTGTTTATCAGAGGGTGTCTTTGGCAATAATGTGATTATTTGCAAGTGTAATGCAGCATTGAATACGATGTGTTGAGGGGGGAGTAAGAGGACGGGATGGGGGAGGACTGGTGCATGCTGTTTGAAAGAGGATAAAGAGAGGATAAGAAAAACACAGGGAGGAGGGGTAAAGTGCTGATTGGATAATTGAGCATTTCTTTTTGGAGCCATGCCATAACAATAACTGTTCAAACACACTGCAGAGTCCAACCCTCCTAAGGGACAGGACAATGATTGTTTACAGGCGATTAGGCAAATTGCTAACTAAAAATATGTGTGTTTAGGAACAAACAAAAAGTGGAAGAAGACTAATGGCGTTGTTAGGGCACACTTTCCGAAGGCAAGCTCCCATTAATGATCCTGGTAATGGACCTGAGGACAAATGCTTTAGAGATAGCGGGTCAGCCCACAACCGAGTACTCCACATCTTCCTTGCCAGCGTGCAATTAATGATGAGGTCAGCAATATTTAAAACAAAGTTCATGTGAAAGTTCACTATTTGGCCTAGGGGCTATTTCAGTAGGTAAAGCCGCTCGTCCTTCATCAGCTACAAGGACTGCGAGTGAATCCCAGTCCTCATTTTCAGTAGCTGGACATCACTACACGACATTCACACTTCCATAGAGAAGGTTGACATTCACCAAAATAAAACTGCTCTTATCATAGCATTTGCATTAATTGCCAGCAACCTGTATATAACAATTATAGTAGTAAAAAAACTATTAAAACTACACATTATAATTAACTTTGTACAGATGGTACTGCAGTTATAGTATTAAAACATTATAGGAGATGTGTAGTCACCCCTCACCTTTAATCAAAATATCTGAGTCAGGATAGATGGTAAAAAATATTCTGCAGTAAAGCTACAGCTACACTAGCACATACCCAAAGGAGACCCGAAGTGATAAAAGGTTCTCTGAGATGAAGTTTGGAATAAAGTTCTGACACAAACCTTAAGAGCAATGAGCATATTAATCATGTAGGGTCGTTCAGTTTGCATAGGTGAATTCCTCACTGGGAAATCTCTCATGTCAGGGCTGGTGACACTCCAGGGACTTGTTACGGCCACTAATTATGCAACTGATTTGGCAGTTCATCTGCATATATTCAAAATAGCTACACTTAAGCTTCCCTCCCAAATAAAATGAGTTTCAAGCAGATACGAAAAAGTGTCACTTCATGAAACTATTCTCTTGCTTCTGCATTATTCCCTCTTCAGCATGAGTTATGTTTGATACTTCAAACAACTGTATAAAATAAAACGTACCTTACCTGTCCAGAAATAGCCTCTGTACTCACAGAATCAAACAAAGGACATGCTGAAGGCTTAACAATATGTAGAGACAATCATTTAGTTTTCATCAGTACTTTAAAAAGGAATGGAGATATCCAGATATCCACCATGTTACCTTGGGTGCTAAGCATTGGGGCAAAGATTGGTCCCACTCAACCTCAGGGTTCAGTTGTGTGCAGACACAGCAAGAGCTCAAAGACGCAGAGTGTTATTGATGTTACCATGAAACTATCTGAATTAGAAAACCTTGAGTCAAAGAGAGAAAAAGAAAATAAAAACAGACATTCAGCAGTTGTTGTAGGCTACCTGCTTCCAGTCTTAATGTTTAGGTAACTAACTGCTGAGGCAAGCTTCATATTCACTGTACTGAGAAAATAGTACAGGAAAGCTCTTAATAGTAAACATTAAAATACACATTACAGTGGGATGCACTTGTCCAACTGTTAATGTGAGTCAATGTTGAAAACAGTAACAAAGAAAATTGTGAAGCTGCAATGAAAAGCAATACTTTTGCAATCATGGTTTACATTGCCTTTGTGAATGTCTGTGTGTAAGGGCTATTCCCAGGGCTTCTCCAGAACATGAGCCAGGGTTAAGGTGGGGTAATGTTATAAAAATACTATGCAATATTAATGGATGTGGGCAGCAGGATTTGTTGTATCTGAGGCTGAGTCTGCGAGCCTTCACAATGTATTTATTTTTTTCCTGTGCCATTGAGGGAGGTAAATCTTGTCACGACACCTCAAACAAGACACAGAGCATTGTGTGCTAGCATGACACAGACTTGAGGCAGCACTTGTGACAGCACTTGAACTTAGGACTAATACAAAAGCAAAAAAGACAAAAAGCAAGAACATGCAGACACACTCACAAATCTGACAGACTAAACCATGAGCGGTGCAGTCTTGACAGTAATGACGAGCTACTCGGTTTGGGTGAACACATTCCTATAGGCACACTCAATATTGTGGCATTTTGACAAACAGCCTGCCAGGATTGTTCTGTCCACTGAGTGGGGACATGAGCCAGCAGAAAGTGCTCAGAGGCAGCGCTCTCTCGTCTAGGGATGAAATCTGCCCAATGTCCTGGAAGGCTGCACAACTTCAAGGACAAGCCTCCATCTCAACACAATGGGTACTTGGGCCGCTCCTGTCAGGCCCAACTTTCAATACTGTTGTGGACGAATCTGCAACCCAAAATTAGAGCTCTGTCGGGGAGAGAGCGTGATAAGCTGATGAGGCACTTATCAGAAAATAGACGCAAATGAGTAATTTTCACTCAAGCTGTAATTTCACAAGAACTGCTAATCGAAAGCATTTTGCGGAGTCCAACTCTCTCATGATGTCAGTGTAATTGTGTGTGTGTTTCTTGTTTTTAAATCCAGTTGAGGCCTTCAATCTGAGTGCACACTAAGCCATTGGGATACATGTCACCATGGAGATAAAAATTGAAGTCCGCACAGATAGAGACTTTTTTTAAGGACTGACAACTTAGTTTTAGGGTACAAGTTACAGTTGGGTTACCACTGTTAGGTACTGTATTTAGACTGAGCCTGTGGTGGCGGGCCGGGGGAGGGGCAGTGGTGCGAGCGATCGGACCGTATAATGGAAAAAGAGCGCTATGCGGCGATAAATGAATGGAATGATATTGCGTTGGTCAAACCAAAAGCAGAAAAATCTATTCGTGGCAGACGTAATTTATTATAACTGCATATTGATGAAATAATTGTTTTCTGTTCTTCAGGGTAATTTCCATGACAAAACAGTGGGGACATGATTCATGCAAGAGTCAACGAACCTGCAGGCTCAAAGTAAGACATAAGATGGTATTGAGGTAGACTGTGCGAAAACCTCTCAAGTTTGCTGATTTTCATGTAAAACTGACAAAGCATTGCAATCCTTTTTCAAAAGAGAGCAAATTTACTTCTTTAACAGTAGTAGTGATTTCCAGGCTATTGGTATTCAGATAAAATGTGAATATCCTTTAAAGCTCTGGAAAAAACATCAAACATGATATTTAAAAAAATCCTCTCATCATACTGAGGATTAATCTAAATATCAAAAGTTCTGATGAAACAGGGAAAAGTTGTTGCTTTTGACCGTCAAAAACAAAAGTTTAAAAATACATTTTTATGCCCAGCTCACTACCCCCCTCTGTCATGGTCGATGCAGATCATTCCTGCTGAGTGCAGATATTTGGGCTTGTTTGTGATGGTTGAAGTGTATCACTCACAGAGGCTGTGCTGCGCTGCATCACATGAATTAATGATGAATGGAAGAGATGGAGAGAAAGAGAGGGGGAGGGCAGAGAGATGCAGAGAGTTGACAAACAGACGGGGAAGAGAAACAAATGTGAGTCTGAGATTAGTCAGATACATTAGGAGTGGCTAATTTTGAGAGGCAAAATGAGAAAAAAGGATTGGAGAAAGAACTGGACTCAGGGGGAGGAAAAGAGAGAGGGAGCGGGAGAGAACGAAAGAGAGAGTGAAGAAGAGAGAGAGAGAGAGAGAGAGAGAGCAGCTACTCCATAAATTAGACACATGGTCTTATCTTCCCTGGTTGTTTTGTGGCAGAATAATCAT
The DNA here is from genome assembly GCA_030347415.2 of Decapterus maruadsi. NCBI lineage: Eukaryota > Metazoa > Chordata > Actinopteri > Carangiformes > Carangidae > Decapterus > Decapterus maruadsi. The sequence continues at coordinate 8,927,235 of CM064897.1, forward strand.
GGAACTCATTTGATTACAAGTGTCTCATTGAAAAACATGGGTTTTCATAAGTGTGCAGCCAAATGCTTCAATCACAGTCGCATGCCATTTTGTAACGGGGTTTGTAATGAGGACTAACTTCACGTCTGGATGATTCATCTCTTCTGATGCAGTGCTGGGCAGTCTGACACTATTGGCGAGTCCAGTCAAAGAAACAAATCAAACATTTGAGTTTTTAGCCACCATCACTCGGGGGTTGGCAAAGCATGTCTGTACACAGCTGCATCTGTTGGTCACTCTTCATCTGTTGAATGGATCGTCGTGAAATGTTGATATTCAGTAGCACCTAGAGGCTGATTCTCAATCACTTTGATCCTCTGTCTTTTCATCTTGCACCTCCAGCTGATCAAAACTTTTATACTAGGGCTGAAAGGATTACTTGAGTCACTTGAGTAATTCAAGTACAAAAAATGATCGAGGAATTTTTTTCTGAATCGAGGCTTTGTACGGAAGCCGAGACTGGCCACGTCCATATATATTCTTTCTTATTACAGTTTTCTTATTTTGTTAAAAAAAATTACGACCGAGTTGACGAGTTGTTTTCCGACATGGAGTATTCTGATGATTTCTTTCAGTTAGGAAGTTGTTTTTTCCGATTATACCGAGGCCACTGAACGCAGCATTCACTGCAGGCTGTTCAGGTCTCATGTAGGAGTGAGAGCACTTGATTAAAAAAAGACCCACACTGCGGTGCTGACAAAAATATATATTATATCTTATCAGGCTGCTAAGTTATGATTATCGGATTTATTGAAATGACGTCATAATTTCCTGATATCGGGCCAATAATTATTAATTATTAATTAAAGGAAATGAAATAAAACGCTGCTGCTTTCATTTAATTAGTCCTTTGTGAGTGATTTAGCCTAAAAAACACAATATGAGATATGACATATTGACTCATATCAATGCGTATACCACACGTAGGTTACATATGATTCACCTGTATCGTGTATTTTCTGGGTGGCTACGTGAATAAATAACGCAGTTGACTATGTGTCACTGCTATATGTAAGAATATTGCCATGGTGTAGGAGTCAAGCCGCACTGGTATTTTTTATCAATGTAGCGAGTTAAGTGCAGCGCGCCGCAGACCTTTTTTTCTCAGTACCACCTGCTGAGAATACTGTATGTTCCTGCGGTCTCTCTCTCTTTCTCTATGTCTTAGTGTCTAAGTTTAAGGTGCACAAATATTATACATATTTAGTAAGCATATCAGTACATCACAATTATTTATTGTTTATTTTCAAACACATCCTTTTAATAGGCTAAAGCTATTTAATATGGCAAAACACTGGATTAGATGCAGTAGATGTTTGCTTTGTACAATATTGTTCACTAGGGATGCAAATTATCGAGTAATTCATTAATCGATAGTTGTTTCATCTTATCGATCGATGATCGATTAATTGATAAGCGGCAATTTTTCTAAGAACCTGAATTTCCCTCTGAATAGGTTCTATCTACTGTAGATGTAACGTAAAATGTTATCTTCCTTATGTTAAAAAAAAATGCAAATCATATTCCTTCATCAAAGATTTATTCTGGGCTCACTTGAGGGCAGGGAATAACATTTTGGTAGAATATCAAACATATTCTGAATAGAAAATATCAAAATATTACACTCATCTCTCATGTGCGACATTGGAAACATTAATAGCAGCAGCATAAAAAAAAATACTGTAACTTGTTGTCGTCAGATGCAGTAATTACGGGTTCAAAACGCAATTAATTGCAAGTAATTTATTTTAATCGAGTAATTTCTTATCGACAATTAATCGATAATCGATTAATTGTTTGCATCCCTATTGTTCACTGAAGGAATTGCTTTGCTTAATCGACCCAGACGGAGCAAATCAACACCAGGCCCACAATGGAGGACAACAGATCAAACATCTTGTCAAAGAATCACAGGTACACTATTGCTTCCGATTCCCACAGGATTGAGCTGCTGGGACCACAGAAAGGTTTTTGCTCTTGTCTGACATCACCTGCAACTATTAAAAATGTGTTCGAGAGATGTTACAAAATCTGTGCATGCATTACTGCATACATTGCCACAAGGCTTGGTCCTTTCCACTAATTATTGCAGTAGGAATCTTTCACCTCAAAGCCTGCTGGGAAAAACATTCTGCTCAGGACGCACTGCTCATCTGCCAGCATATTTTACTCTCTCCCTGTAGAGATGTCTCATAAGATGAAAATGAAATATGAGAGTAATCAATATCAGAGTGGTTTTTTATGTCTCATGAAGAGTAATTACCATAGACACATCCAGAAAAGAGTGTGATTTTTATTACCAAGGAAACATGCTGTTGTCGTTTATGTCTCTATTCATTGTCAAACTTGTCTAGGCTATAAAAAGGTTGTTTTGTTTTGTTTTCTCAGGAGAAGAACAAATGAAACAATGCTCACATATGTACAGTATATGACTCCAACTTGTTGTGTATTTGTACATTCCCCTAAAGGATATACTTACAGAGAATGCATTTTGGACTCATTATGAAATATTAAAATCGTACATACATGCAGGATTTCTGTGCTTGTAAAATCTCAAGACAAGATTTACGGTTCTCTTCTGGCTTATTCCTCCATCGAAAGCAGCAAACAAACATCAATTCAGCACTTGCAACTACAGGTTTTCCCCAGACGAGCAAAGAAACATTTGAATTCAAAGTTTTGATGTGAAAACAGACAATTAACAATTCTGATCACTAAGAGACAATAATTTTAAAGTTGAACCAATTAATCAATTAGCTGATTATTTGACTGACAGAAAATTAATCAGAATCTATTTTGATAACTAATCTTTTAAGTGTCTTTTCAAGCGAAAAGAAAAACATTCCCTCATTGCATCCTTTCAATTAAAGGAGGAATTGCTTGTTTAACTTGTTTTATGTGACAGGAATCTGAATATGTTTGTTGACAGCTTTTGTGTAAATTAGGGCTGACCAGATGATCATATTTTGATAATCGAAGCTTCATGGACATAAAATCAATTTTAATCGAAGGGGTGGGGGGGGTTCCAGGATGCCAGGTAGCCTACTCATTTTAATTGCCGATGACAAACGGTGTCAAAAAGGAAAAGAGAAAGAAAAAAAAAAACAATCAATCACGAACTTCATGATCGATTACCATAGCAACGAACAAAGCTTCAGAGCTTTGATTTTTTTTGGGTCAGCATTAGTGTAAACAATATAATGATGCCATTTGAGGCTTTAGGGAATTGTGATGAGCACCGTTCACTATTTGACATTTTATGGCTCAAATGGTAATCCATAGCCACCAAAACATCTGCAGCTCTAATTCAATATGACTCAGATTGAAACAACTCTCATGTCTCTTTGGTATTTTTGATTCCTGCGAGCAGAAGCTTAGCTTAGTGTGATAGCAATAATATGGAAACTGGCCCTCAATGAGCAAAAGCTGGATGAACAGAATCCACCTATAAACTGTTGAAAAACTAATTAAAAAGGGGTGTGCCAAAATATCAATACTACGGTATATCGTGATATTTGGTCTTTGGTACGTTATCAATAAACTGTCGCCAAATATTGATATTTAAACAAAGCTGAGTGCATTACCAAGTCCATCGCTTGCTTTAAATTGTAAAGACCTTAGACCATAGTGTAATCGAAAATGAAGGCTCCTGCCAAATGCTACATACACTGGAATCAAGATATGACATACCCTGTCGAAAATACTTCACTAGAAAGCTATCCCTGTGTTGCGAGAGTTGCACACAGTTTCCCACACATTCATTTATTCGTGGCGGCCCGCCACAAAAGAATTACGTCCGCCACGAATACATTATGCTCAAACACACTTTACGTCTTTATATAAAAATACATCTTTTCCCTCAAGCTCCAATGGGATCTCTTATCACAGAGGTGCTCTCCTTCCAATGGCTCATTGAAAGATTTCAGTATTATTTGACCTCATATCATCAGACTCATATGTTTTTTTCTCGTCCCAAACTAGTCTTTCTGGTCATTTCTGGTCATACTTTATTAAATCATTAAACAAGTTAGAAGCCTGCCCACTGATAACTATCTTTGGGGTACCTCATACTCCAACTAGTCTTGTGATGTGGTTGCGGATGAAATGAAATAATTGCCTATCCGCGCATCTCTAGTAAACACCTTCACCTCTCTGGGTCCCAACTGAATTGATTTTACGCATCCATTTTTTTTTAATCTATTTTTTAGTGAGCATCCTGTATTTATATATTGTAATTTTTACAGTTTTTTTTCATTTCGCCCCCCTTTATATTATATATTTTATTTTATTTATCTTCTTTTATTCATGTACCTATTTATTATCACCTACCACTTAATTCTTGTTGTATTTATTTTTTACTTATTTGATTATTTTTTCTATTTATTATCTCCCTCTTTGTTCTTGGGGAATGTTCTTTTTCTGGTACTTTGTAATGTACCATCAAAAAAAAGTGGAAAACAGCTGTGGAATAACTTTATATCTTGTATTGATGCTTGTGAAATGCTGATCAGCTCATTAAAAAAATAAAATCAATTTTTTCAGTACTAAAAACCCTCTGTGCTACTGAAGATTTGTCTCCAGATAACCCCACAGATGCACAAAGTGAAAACAGCACATGCTGTTGTTGCTGGTAAAACAGTTCGGATGAAGGTGGTATCCTATCGGATCTTAATCATTTCCTTCTGTTCCAGTTTCAAATGACAAAAGACTTTGGATATTTTTCAAGGCCACTTCTCAACAATCATCTCATACAATACACAACTATAAAAGCCTGTGAAATATGCCATTGTCTTCCTTGAGCAGAGCCTCAGTGTTTCTCCTCTTCTGTATATTTCTACCAGTGACCTGGCCACAGCTTTATTCCAATAACACTGCCTTGTGAATCCCTAACAATTTGTGTAGCCTCTTTCATTTGGCCATCTAGCTGTCTGGTGTCTACAGCGAGCAGGCAATCCTTTTAAAAGCCTGTACCATAACTATATACAGCCGATGGAGCTGGGATGATTAAAAACGGTCTGTGTGTCCATATTTCCTGTGTATCCCTCATTCTGAACATTAAATCCTTCCCGTCCTCCACAAGACACCAAGTTCTCCTCTCTGCCCCTCTCTCTGTCCTTTTTCCATCACACTCTCTCCAACAAGCAAGGATGGAAAAACATGAGCAATGTCAGATCTACTGAGAAATGCTCACCATATTCAAAGTAATGAAGAAAAAGACAATGCGTGGGAGCGGGCAACAGAAGAACCACAATGATGATGAAAACACACAAAGGCTCCAGGCAACGTTATAGGAGCTCTCAGCATAATCAAAAGTGACGGCACAACACCGGCATTATGGATATTTGATCATGGCCAGAGATGCAATATGCACATGCTCATGGGAACGTACACACATGAACACAAATTCAAATAAACAAACACATCCGGGTGCCCATTTACATATGCTCACATACTGTTAACTTTGCTGTAACACACTTCAAAAAAGTGCTGATTTACCAATAAATTCTATTTCTGGGAGTGTGACTCCTTACAACCACCCCACACATGAAGGAGAAAAAATGAAACACTCGAGGCACATTTTTGAAGCATTTTGATTCACATTTTTACATCGTAGTCAGCAGTATTGCATCTCCTTCTAATCACAATATGTCAAACTTAACTTTTCTCCATGTTCCGCTGCTGTGAGAAGCCTGACGTTGTATTCTCACTGCTGGAAAAATAGCAACAGAAAATCTTATGACATTTTCCCCTGCATTGCCATCAAGTCTTTGTCACCCTAAAAATAACACCAAGGCGTGGAAAATTCACCGATGGTAAAGTACATTTTCTCCCCTATCTACCACCAGGAAAATAACCTGAAAACAAAATTCAATATGGTCGCTTGTGCCAACGTCAAATCAGAGTAGGGAGGTAATGCCAGTGATACATCATCATTACAGAGTCCCTAGGGGGGGAGAAAGTTTGAATAATGAAACTTCTTTTTTGCACTTTGCACTGGAACACCTTATTATAAATCACACCTAACTCATCACAAGATCACTCATTTCACTCCCTACTCTAATTCTCTGCTTTTCTATGGAGAGTGAAGAAAGAGCCAAAGGTGTTGTTTTGACAGTGTGAGAGAGCAGCGGAGTACCATGGGAGGAAAAAAGAAAAAACTCCTGACATGGGATGATAAATGTATGGCAGAGGTGGAAATGGCTTCCACCTGATTTGATATGGAACGCACTGCCTGTCCCTCTTAATCTCACAGACTCGGTAACATATTCATTGGCACTGTCAGACAGACTGCTTTATGGGCTAAAGGTGGGGAGTGTTGCCACATGCTCTTATCTGAATAAACCCATGTGCAACTTTTGGCATTTCCATAGAGCACACACAGAGAGCTATGTAAGATGCTCATACGGGGGCGTTCAGGTCACAGAGGAGTTGATATGCCATTTGCATATTCATAATATTGATGTTTCTCAAGCTGAAGCTCAGACACAAACATACATTAAGGTAAACATTACGTTAAAGTGAACATTATAGCTGAAACAGCCCAGTGTTAAAGCTAATCGGACCATCTAGCTGCAGGCACAAACTGATTCTCGACAGACAATATGTATCTTTCCATCTATATTTCCGTTGCTGTCTATATTTTTCCAGACACACACTCGCACATACACAGATTCCCTGCCTCTGAATGGCGAGCTGGATAAGCTGCTGCTGGTGATATAGAGAGGCTGCAGAGGCCCCAGCTGACCTGGGCTCCGCTGTGCTATGAATCTTTTATCACATCACCTCTGCAACCGTTGCTCTCCCCATTCTGCCCTTCCCTTCCTTCCTTCTCCCCAACTCTGCTTCCCGTTCATCATCTCACTGCAAAAACATAACCAGATGAAAAGGCTGAAACATAGGAACATTGATAAATCATTACGGTATACAGTGAATGATGAAGCATTTGTGTAATTTCCATAAACAGCTGACAAAATTGCCAAGATGACCATCACCCTCCCGAACTCAAAGGTTAAGTGCTCAAGCTGCCTTGATTCTGCCTTCATTGTGATAATTGTTTAGATACAAATTATTTCCAAATCACTGTTTGCGCAGGAAGACTTGCTGTTTACAGCCACTCAACTTGCCGCTTGTACTGTAGCTCAATTCAGCAGGCAGAGTTGTGTGACCTTTCCGCTCACTGGGCAGATTTCTTTCTTAAGACTGTGGCCACACTTTACAGAATGTATTTACACATTTGCTGATATCACAACACCAGTCAGATCACCTCCACATGTGGTCTGGCTCATCTGAATGCATTTCCAGTTGCAACGTGTTTTCCGTGAATGCCTTGTATTACCAAGCATTATACAGATCCAGATGGCACGCCAGGTGTAAATGAGGTCAAATGTCAGGTAACTGAACTGTCTCATTCTCTACAAAACAAAAAGCAATAGTGAGCCAGTGGACTTCTCAATGTGGCACATGTCTTCTCTTGTTTCTTCTTACCCAACAAAACTGTCTGCTAGTGACCATTTGATTACATTCAGCCTATTGTTTTCATAAATAACATTTCTGCTGAGCTTCAAAGATGATCACTTTTGCTTATTCTCAATTAATAACACAACTATATTGTGCGCACAAGAAAATTTTCACTTTCACAATTTTGGCTTCCCACAATTAAATGAACATGATCAACTGGGTGATGAAAGATTAAAATGTATGCTCCTCTCAAAGAAAACCTGATGCATATTAAATAAAGTACTAACTACCAGGGGACAATCACGAGGTTCTGCCTTCACTTTAAGGAAGACGTCCTCCCATTTTGCAAATTGGGGATTTACACTTTGATTTACAAAGAGTGCATGAGAGTTGTGTCTGCGCCACAAAGCAACACGACTTGCTTGTTGATATACCTGGAAAAAAAACAGTTCAAACTTTAGTGTCATGAATGCACTGAAGTTAAAAAGAATAACTTAAAGACCCCCTCCAATCATCCTTATTAGTCATTTTAAAGCATTCTCAGTGGTCCTTAAATTGGGATTATGAAGTTTTCAGCCAAAATCACAAGACCTGTGCCAGCACCAGTAGCTTATTACAAATGCGCCTCTGAGTGGTGGGTGGAGACGGTGCTGCACTGCACCCTACCCTGTTCACACCCAAGAGAGAGAGACCGAGTCCAGCAGGACGAGGGGCTGAGTGACAGACATGAAAGATGGTGAAACACAGTTTTTTGTCTGTTTTTTACCATACACTGGGCTATCCAGCCTTTTTTAGTTTTGAGTCAGATGCAGAGCAGGGCGGAGTTTGAAAGCACTAGTGCCCCACCCTGGGGTTGTGACGCGTCACCCCAGTCCGCCTGAAACTGCCAGTTTGCGTCTGCCGTTGGTTCACAGCAATTTGAGGGCAGAAATGACTTTTCTGCCGATATGTCCTCTAGCATCAGAAAAATACCACAGGAACATCTCAACGACATGGAAAAAAACAATTTCCATCCGAGAGGGTCTTTAACAACCACCAAAGGTGTGAGCAATGAAAGCTTCAGTGAAACAGTCAACTCCTTGCAGGTAATGCTACTTTGGACAAAAGAAGTGTCCCCCTTCTTGCTATCATTTCTACAGTGTATGCAAAAGGCCAAGGGGAAATGATGAGGGATCCTGAGTACTTTGTGACAACCACTGACCTTCAGTATGTCAAACAGAACAAGAGACTGACCATTTTTAACATGGAAGGTGATTTAACAATGAGGAGGCAACGCTGCAAACTTCATTTTTGGAGTCAAATGCCTAGGGGCTGAGGGAAGTGATGGCCCCTTGGATCTTGCAGGAGACACTGGTCTGCATTACAACGAGCGGCATCAAACACTGCCAGGGCAGCCTCTCTGAATAAATGGACAAGGCCCCAGCACTTATGAGTAGTGGTCTGACTGTGGCTGACAAACAAAGCCAACACAGAAGTACCAAGGACTGCAGTTTCTAAAATGGCCACTTAATTCTGGCTCCAAAGGTGAGTCATATTTCACAGCAGAAATAAAGATGTTTACTCTTTCCACTTTCATGATAATTGTATGAAAGGTGAATTTACTGCTTGAGAGTCTCTTATATTTCAGGGTATTTGAGTGACAGTTGGGTGAGTGATATATGCCCCAAGATGGCATGAACTGTAGTGTCCATTCAACACACAGGCCAAAGTTGGCAACAGTGGAGCAGCACACTCTGAACTTCAAAAACCTATGGGGGAGCTCAGAGATTTAACATCCATCCTCATTTACAGTCTGTGGGTCTGAGACACCGGATATAGGCTGTAGTGCTTAGCCTCATCCTCTCTTTGTACTTCCCCTGCCTGTTAACATTTTGAGCTTGTGAGTTATACACACTGAAAATGTGCTCTGGTGGAGATCAAGTCCATCAGTCCAATCACTCAGCCAACATAGGTCTTTGCCGTTTTTGTGGAGAATAAGCCACAACAATGACAGACCTCATCTCCCTGTGTACAAATGTTCCACTAAAACAAGTCTGCTCCGAAACCATTTTTGCACAGCCATTGCATCGTGGGCTCAGAGCTGCAATAGATGACTGATTAGTATAAACAAATGCAAACAGGCCAGAGCAATTTTTTTTCCCCTGTGGGAGAATGATAATGTTTACAGACAGACCACTGTGAAGATAGGTCTGGCTATCAGACACTATTAAAGCATAAGTCAGTGGAATGTTTTTGTTAATATAAGAGGAGAAAACTTTCCTTGTGGGATACAAGCGTTATCCAATGAGGAGAGAGAAGGGCATGAAGGGCTGTGTGTGCAGCCAAGGGATGCACTGTGGTGACGTAGGGACGAGGACCAATAGATGCATGACGAGGGCGGGGGCTGCTAACTCATGGTGCGTTCAAGGCAACCCGTAACTCGTGTTTTTCCAACCTGTGAAGTCGTACCAGTTCGATCTGGTACGGGTTCACGGGTCAGAAGTTACGAGTCGCCGTTATAGTACACTTACAGGTAACAGGTCGGAAAAACACGAGTTACGGGTTGCCCGGAACGCTACAAAGTCATAAGTCGTGACTTGAAGCCGTAATTTACGGTTTCAAAAGTCTGCCTGGAACGCAGCACACACAAACAAGAAGAATGTGTTTCATGGTGAGAGAGAGGTGCAATCGTTGTGGAGTCTCCGGTTGCTATGGATACAATATGTCTTCTGTCGGTGCATTAATGGCTACGCTGTGTCTGCAGGGGAGCTTGGCAGAGGTTCATAAAGGTGTATTGTCTTGAAATTTCCGACCAAGTCGGGGGGGTTTTCCACTTTCATCAAATTACCAACTGGAGCTTTAAGAAGCCAAACAATTGCCAAGGACGAGACATCTCATCTTAGGCTTTTTTTTTTACTGCAGCGTTATGCTGCATGTCTTGTCCGACTCCTCTACTTGTATCGTCAAAAAAGGGTTTGGAAAGTCGCCAGATCTTGCAAGAAAGTTGCCAACACTCAGGATTTTCAAACTGCTAGGATATCTGTGATGTAGTGTGTTTGAGAAGCGGACAGCGCCAGTGTAGGCACCAAATGTGTCGGGCTGCCAGAATTGTCCGGGGCCCTGTGCCTTACTATGACGTGGCGCATTGTGATTGGCTGTGATGACGTGGTGCATGGGAACAATAGTGACGTACAAGAGTTTAGCTATATCACATGTTCACGTCACTGTATCACTGTTTTGACTAATCTGATGTTTAAAGTCTTTAAAACGACCCCCCTTCCCCCCCACCCCCAGGGATCATGTAGACATCTTTAAAAAAAAGCTGGGAAGCAGTTGTTCCTGCTGAAGGCATGAAAGGGAACTAGCAGAGGCACAGGGGGAGGTGAAGCTTCCAGCATGCACTCAAGATGGGTAGGGTCCTGGAGCACCAGTGCATCGTTGCTCATGCCTTGTCCACTGACAGAAAGGCTGACACTTCATCCCCACATGGAAGGACAGTGACATCCTGGAGGCCATCAACAAATCCCTCTGCTTGACTGATTCACTTTATGGTGACAAGCATCAGAGTGTTTCCTTTGTAAAGCCAGTCCTCTACCTTTTCAAATCTGCTATCCTGAAAGTGAACTATGATGTTCCAGACTTCACACACAATCAAAACTAAAATTAGCTACCTGGATGAAAAATTCACCTGCTGCAGTCGAAAAGTTTTTTTTCCTAATCACTGTTCTTTGACCTTGACATGAAATGGTCAAATAAAGATATGAACATGAATTCATACGGAGATAGAAAAGGTCTAGGATTTTTTCCACCAAATAGTATCAAGTAGAAGATAAATGGTTAACAAACTCAATGTTTTATCCCAACAAAAACAACCTGAATCTAACCTTCTGAGAGAGGATAAGCAGTAAAATATACAAATATATCAAAACAGTTACAGTACTATAAATTAAACTATGCATCAAATGTTTTTCAACATGACTGTACACTCCAGTCATTCCTCTTTGCATTCAACTCGCACAGAGCATGAAGCTAGGTTGATAACCAGCTGCGTAGTACCGTGTTAACTCGGAACGGGGCTTGAGGTTTTGAGCTGGACTCCTTGGCAGTCCAGGCCGGCTGGCTGACGGTGTCACCGGTCTCATTATCACTGGCTGTCTGTGTTGTCTGTCAAAACATAGATGAATTAAACCTATTGACTTTGTATCGCTCCTTCAAACTTCTTCTTTTTTTTCTTTTTTTTTTAAATTGTAGCTAATCCACCACCGCCACATGCCTCCACCTTCACAGCAGAGTCCTGCGCTGCACCTCGCTAGTAGCTACTAAGTTATAACTATCTTGCTCAGTATCTACTCTTTGCACCCCCTCTGCACCTGGATGACAGACCAGACCACAGCGTGTTTTTCCGCAGAATCATTTAACTCAGGTGACAGAATGACAACAGTCTCAGGACAGATCAGTCAGTCTGTTGCCGGTGTGTTTTTAAAATTAGCGGGTTTGATTCTCGTGTCAGACGTCGCGCTCAGTGCTGGTGGAAACGAAAAAAAACCCAAGTGTGTGTCAGTCCGTTGGGCTTTTAATGATGTTATTGGAGCGCATACAGTAAGTTTAACAGGACATAGCCTCTACTACGCTGTAACATGAACTCCCCCTCCTCCCCGCGGCCGTCCGCTGGTGTCACGGGATGCAAGGAGGAGGAGGACGGGGGGCTAACGGCGATGACGGCAGAACGATCCTGTGTAGGAGCTGTCCGTGGGGTTAGGCTACTTAATCAAAAGTCTCTTGAAGTAGTTTGAATAGCAAAAATACACCTTGACATCAAGTTATCATGACGGGAGGAAAAAAAGAGATGTTGATTCGGTGGAAACCCGGCTTTACAGGTGCGCGCGCGTGGGGCGGGGGGGGGGGGTGTCTATGGTATGGGGGGCAATCACGGCGGGGGGGGGGGTGTTGAGCGCCACTCCTTAAAAAAATCCTAGAGGAAACACTGCATAGTCCGCGATTTTCAAAAAAAGACACGCATGGCCTTCAGAGGTACAGTAAGAAATGCATCTCCTCCCATGTGAAATGATGAAATTCTTAGTTAAGAAAACGGTCTAAATTCCTTCACTTGTTTTGGTTTTGCTACTTGCAGGGATGCATGGGAAATAAGGGGGAATGAGAGAGAGTTAGAGAAAAAGTCATCCGAGTCTTCACACATCTGTGTAAACACTCCAGCAACACCAACACATCTCGCAAGCTTTATTCAAATTCAAATGCCTCTTCTTAACCTTTGGTCATTCTCGACACGGCTGTCACTCCATCCTGTGGCAGTCCGGAGAGAAGGTGTGGTGTTCAATTATCCCTCTCTTTACAGGACAAGTGTGGTGACCTTGGCCACCCCAGCTTAACTTTAAATGAATAACAGAGGCGGCTTTTATGTGAAATGTGAAACAGTACGGCACATGACAGGCAATTACTCTTGGTGATGTCAGTCTGTCAAGAGGTCACTCCCGCCGCCATTGTTGTTATGCACTGCTCCTCCCGTTCGGCCGACTTTTGATAGACATTTCTTTAGAGTTTAGACCGAGCGTTGCTGGCAGTTTGTGGCTGCGCCTGGACAGAAACTCAATACAGGCCAGTACTTGTATGAATGAACTTGGAGAGGGAGACGAAGGGAGGAGGAAAGAAAGCAACGGAGGGCGAGGGAGTGAGACAACAGCCTTAGAAGTGACACAGAGGGAGACAGCTTAAAAAAAAAAGACTCCCATAAAGTTGAAGGGAAAAAAAATCTTTGTTCTAGGGTTGTAGTGAAATTCAGTCACAGCTTATTCATGCCAGTGTCTTTTAATTTTCTATTTACATGCATAACAACTTATTCCACAGTTAGCCCTATCCAAGTCCTCGGAGAGACTGTGACTGCATGATGAAATCTTGAGTGGCAGTGGAACTCCATGGCTGATTTCAAAAGCACTGCATCATTTAGGAAGGGAAAGAAAGCCCCGCTGTTTTATAAATACAAACACAAGCAGGCGCAGTCTGAACATGCACAGCGGCATCCTTTAAAAAAAATAAATTGTCAGTGTTACTGCATCCCTATTGGGCATCAGAATGGCGCTCATCTCCTCCATAAAGTGCAGGGAGAATTTGCAAAAAACTGGAGGAGCTCTTTTCCCCTGGGCCCCAATTAAAACTTCCTTTGGCAAAGTGGCAGCTTTTTATCCCATGCGATGTTTTTCTTCATTTTTTTGCCACATCTCTTAACAAACTGCAGGAAAGACGCAGTGAAAGCAGGCTATTAGAAACTGAGAGCCAAGTGAGGGAGGGAGGAGGGAGGGGAGGGGACAAGATAGTCTAGAAGACGGAAAGAGCGAGAAAGCTATTAGTCACGCATTAGTCAGAAATTATGGAATAATTTCAAATGTTAAAACTCCATATCTGGTATTCATTATTATATGGTTTGCTTGAACCTTAGGGAATGAGTGGACTGCTTTTGTAGAACAAGAAGGACAACTATGTAGTGGAGGTTTTTATGGCAAGAAACCAAAAGGTGCCAGAAAGAGAGAGACGTCTTTTGATTCGAGCTAGGATGGAGTGCTATGAATACTCAGTGTCCATGTGAAGCAAAAGTGATTTCTAGCTCAACATGCACATTGACAGGTTGTCACATTTCACTGTATGACACTGTAAGGAGTTTGATCCAGCTGCAAGCTTACTGCCGATCCTGACAGATAGGCACATGTCTGGATGTTTATCTGGATGATGTTTATATTCACAGCAGGGTGTTGTAGCTCAGACTGGAACCAAAATTTTAGCCGACTGATTTAGTGCAAGTGTAACAAGCTCCACTCTATATTTGGGAATTCACACTGATGCTTACACATCTCACAGAGAAACACTTCAACTACAGTCAGCTTTAAAATCCCTACATGTTTCTGCTACTTTGATGGGAGGCAGTAGACTGTGTGGTTGTTGTACTTGTGGGGTTGGGAAGGCTGGCTGGCTCGTTGGATGTCTGTGCTTTCTTTTTTGCTATCTCCCTAAGCCAACAGCTCTGCTTGTTGCTCCTCAGAATGCAAAGTTTCCATCTGGACCAGACCATCAGATTCAATTACTGAGCACAAAGGCCACAGCAGCACAGAGCCACATGCATGGATGAAAATAAATAATGATTTCATAATACAAGAAAAATCAGAGATAGTGGAAATGCCTCTTGAGGTATTTTGATAGAAAAATATCATGACCACTTTCAATCTATCATTCTATCCTATTTTTGTAGCAAGGTGAAGATCTAAAAAATAAATGAAAGACAGGCTCTTACTCACTGCCAGAGCCAAATATAATTTTGGCCCTGTGAATCTGCTGAAAATGGACACAACTCTAATCAGGGAAAGTACAAATTGGAATGAAAAGGACAAGTAGAAGCTGTCACTGGCCTTGTTTATGGCTGGTTATGACTTTTCTGACTGTACATTTACATCAAAACAGAACAAAATTTTGACTCAACAAATTAAAGGTTTGTGTTGTTACAGTTGTGTAAATTTGAAAAAAAAAATCTGAATACTTAAAGCCCCAGTATGTGAGATTTACCCCCATCTAGCGGTGCGGTTGCATGTCGGCACGTATTCTTGCTGTTGCGTTTACGTAAACTCGGGCAGAAGTCAGAAAAACAACCAGCGCTGCATGTAACAGGATAAACAAGCCTCTATGTAAAGAAACGGTCCGCCAGCACGAGGCAAAACAATACCGGCGTGACAATATGTTGTCATGGTAACGTCGTATTGTTCACCTGGCCCACGTTTTACCGTCTTTCTCTCGTCGAGTAAAATAACATCCAGTTGGTTTGCCGACGGCGTCACTCACGGCGTCATTCAGGTGTCTGACTGCACCTGAAGGCAACACCAGTGCGTCCGTCCTTCCTCACACCAGCTACACGGTGGTGACAGTTTTAACAGGCGCTGTCTGGAAAACTTTCTCCCCGAGAGGACAGCTGTGGTGAGGTGAGCTTGTGGTTACCTACAGTCACGCTGACACTGAACGTAAAACATGGCGATTCAACATGGCAGAGAAGGTTCGGTGAACCCCCCCCTGTACAGATGTAGCCACCTAGAAGTTCCCCCTGGTCCCTGGTGGGACCACTGTGGGACCGTGATGGGTCCGTGGCGGGTCCGTGACGGGCTCCCGCTTGGCCCGTGGCGATAATGTAATCCCCCGCGATGACGTAGCGAACGCAGCCACGACTGTTAACGCCCCTCTGCAGCCCGTGTGAAAATCAGCTGCAGTGTCTCATTTGTCCACGGGGAGGAGCAGTGATTTTGACCCGAGTTAATCTGTCAATCACTTTTCCTCCTCCTTTCTTTTTTCTAGGGCTGTTTTCGACTAAGGATTTTCATAGTCGAATCTGATTCGTCAGATTTTGCCGTAGTCGACTAATAGTCGGACCTTTATTTATTTATTTATTTTTACATAACAGCAAGATCCTATTTGCAACTTTTTCCCGTTTCACAGATAAACCCAAACCAATACATCCATGGGTAAAACAAAATAAACGGAGGTCACAAGGACTCAACAATCCGTACATTACGTTGTGTGTTTTAATCTTAATCAATATACACTGTGACGGCGACACCGGCAGAGAGACAGACAGGCTGCAGAGGAACGAGATCACAGCTGCGCTAATGGTGCGTTCATGACAACTCGGAAGTCGCAAAAAACGAGATCCTCTAATGAAAAACTCTTTACATGTCAAACTTTAGGATGTGTTAGATAACTAATTATTCTGTCTAAACATCAGAACTACGACACATGAAACGGTAAACACAGCTGATCGATCGAAAAAACAATTACAGCTCGAGATTTCCAATTTCCGTGGTTGAAAGCAGGATCTTGAATGCAACCTGGTCAAAGTCCGCATTCTCCGTATGTAACCTGCATGCTGACAAAGTATCAGACCGGTAGCCTGTGCTGTGGGCTCGGAGAAAATTGCCTTGATTATACTTGATTTTAAACTTTGGCGGCTCTGCCTCTCCTCTTTCTGCCGCTCAGTGAGCGTCTGCAGTGACTTCACCGTGACGTTGACGGTCCTGCGTGCAGAGCAGAGCGGTATCGCTCTGCCTGTGCGCTGCTCACCTCCGCGCATTTGATTACAACTGCAGTGGGTGATTTATTAACACATAGTAAGAATCTAAAAAAGCAGGACTTCCTAAAGAAATTCATTCTTTCTAATCATGCTTGGAGATGGTGATGCTCTGGAGCAGGTGTGAATGTTCTGTAGTTTGGGGTGTGTTGGGCCCGCCCTGCATGCATACTTTCCAGTATGATAATAAGAGAGTAGCCTACAATAGGTTAGCCAGACAGTATTTTGTGACTAGTGAAATGTGTGAATGTTTAAACACTTTTTATTGGAGTCAATTTCCCTTTTGTACTGTTAGCATCACCTGGAGCAAGTGATGCAGAGCCAGGTGACAATACATGTGGACAAAGCCACTTATTGGCCAGACAGGGTGGACATTGAGTCCCAACCAAAAAACACGCCATTCTCCATGACTGGTATCACTAGTAGTAATAGTAGGCCTATACATATTGGTCCCAATAATATTCTCTCCGGTCCAGCTCTCACAGAAGATGTAATTTCCCTCCTTACACAATTGGAATACTTCTGGAAGTTTGTGTCTGAACATATGATTTAAGCTCTGACGACAAACACAAATGATGTTCAAAGTTGAACAGCCAGCTGCATTGCAGGATTGCAGGATTTGTGTGACAATAGGTGACCAATAGATGGCCCATTAGTGCGAACAAAGGACTGGGCAATGATGATGCTAATTCCCTAGTCGAAGGCATGCACTGACTTGCAACTGCAAACATCTTCCAAAAGGCTTTCATCACTCCCTTAGTTTTTCCTCTTTAAATGTAGATTCACAGTAAATAAATTGTGATTTAAAAAAATTGACAGTATTTATTATTAGCTACAAGTTTACAACAGTTTATTTCCCGATTAAACAGTGGCCAGGGCATCTCCAGTAGCTAGGTCTGTTATAATTTCACTTCTTAAATCAAACATGTACTTGTGGTTCTATGACTTATGTGACTTTCCACTCACCACCAGAGGCAGTGCTTTAAATGCCGCATCTGGCGATATGTACTGTATTCTGTGAGAGAAGCGCCATCTCCTGGTCATGTCTTGTATTTCATTGAATGGGTGGAGTTCCAGTAAAAACTAGTCACACCCAGGAAAAGGAGGGGGTCACTCCAGCTGCTGGGACTTTGCTGGAGCTCAGCTGGAACTCTCATGGTAACAGCATGGCAGCTGCATGGCAGTCACATGGCAGGGGAACTTTGATGTGGCTCCCACTGTATGTTTGTAACGACTTGTAACAACTCATTCTAAGTTACGAGAAAGCGCTCGTTTGCATGCGGGCGCGATTCCACTTCATTGAAATACGTATTTATGAAAGCGATATTTGATTTTTGTCAATAAAAAGCCAGTAAAGTCCCATACTGTCCCTTTAAATTCGTTAAATTCGGAATATAAGTCGCACTGGTATATAAGTCG
Organism: Decapterus maruadsi; assembly: GCA_030347415.2. NCBI lineage: Eukaryota > Metazoa > Chordata > Actinopteri > Carangiformes > Carangidae > Decapterus > Decapterus maruadsi. The sequence continues at coordinate 8,945,242 of CM064897.1, forward strand.
CAGTCTATTTTTGACGGCCTAAAACTGAGAAAACAAGGTTTTCTATTGCTATTTGGTAATAAAAACATTATCCAAGTTCCACATGTTTCTGTGCCGCATTGTAGCTCTTTATTGTTATTTTATATTTAAAAAGAAAAGAGATTGTGGGGTCATTTGAACACTGTAGCTATATTTAGCGCGATATAGTGCATTAGTTTCCATACGCATGTGTGTGCGTGCCTGCGAGCGCGTACTTGAGAGAGAGAGAGAGACCGAGTCCAGCAGGAGGACGGTGAAACACTGTTAAAAAAAACCATAACAATAATATTATTTTCTGTCTGAGACTATGGCGGACCCAAATGAGTCTTATTAATTACTGTAACGAGAAACGCATCATTTATAAATTTTATAATAGATAAACTAATTATTGTTTGTGATTAATAAAGTGTTACCAAATTAATTAATAATCTAAATAAGGGTAGTCTTAGTGTGAAAATCTTTGGTAACATTCAGGTGTCTGGCTGGTGTCAGACTTATAATTGGTCAAGGAGAATGTAAATGGACTTCTACGAGTATATGAAAATCAATCGCTGGTTAAATCCCCTCACATCCCCTTACATAACTAAGCAATATTGCGGGTGTACTTTAACGTCATTTGAGCACGACAGTGCAAGCGTCACTGAAGTGCTCAAATTATGTTTAAGCACACCCTCAAGGGTAATATTGCAATTGTACAACTATTACCAACAAAATAAAATGTATCATCAAAATATATTCATTTTGATGGACAATTTGCTCTCAAATTTGAAAGGTTTTTGCAAGTGTGCTTCCCATTTCCATGGGAATACATAGGGTCTGACTAATACCTGAAACACAGGCACGTCAGTAGGTTCCTATATGTAATGGAACCCAGTTGCCCTCAACAGCAAAAACTCAAACCTTTAGTAATGACGTAGCAACAGAAAGGATTTTCTAGTCCCAAATGACTGAACTCTTTCCCAAACTAAATCAATACCGCGTCGCCAACACAGCTGATGGGGGAAGCCGAACATTTTGATTATTCCAGATTATTTAAAAGCCCAAAAGTTGCAAAGAGAGAGAGAAACATATCTACCTTCCGTTTTATCCAAAGAAATATTCAGCTCCAGGCCATGTTTTATTTTCACCACAGTTACTTACAATTAGTGTCTCTCTGGAAGGGAACAGCCTCTCAGCTAAAACGGGGCAGTTTAGCATATTCCCTAAAAAATGGTTATTAATTGTTCTAAAATTTGAGTTTGGCATCTGAAAGGAGCACTCTACAGGAGGTTGATTTAGTTTGTGATTTATTTTCACAAGAAAACATGTTTCTAAAATAATAAAAAATAAAAATCCTTGGATGGTTACCATGGAGATGGATGAAACAACATGACATGGCAGAGTAAGATATTTAGTAGTCTGGCCTGACGGAAGTGTGTTGCTGCGATTAGCCTCTGATTGGTCGGATTGAGCCACCCGGCGGAAGTCCCACCTCCTTGCTGCAGCTTTCACAGTCCGCCCGGCAGAGGGAGACATCAATAAACGGCGTTAAACCAAACAAAAGAATAAATATCTGTCAACGATTGCCGACCGTTGCTAGACCATGGCCCCAAATCCAGTTTCCAACCAGCAATATTTTGCGAGCGCACCGTTGCTACGGCACCGACCACAACAATTGTGACTGGTTGAAAGAATTCCAAACGGCCGGAGCGTTTTTTTCTCTGATCGCAGAATCATAGGCGGACCAGCCAGACCCCTCTTCTCTGGAGGAGGGTCTGGCAAGCGAGACTATATGTTTACTGATGAGCAGAGATGGCAAAAGTACCCAGATTCTTTACTTGAGTAGAAGTAAACGTACCTGTGTAAAAAATGACTGATCAAAATATCTACTCAGGTAAAAGTAAAAAGTACAGGCTCTGAAATAATTTACTCAAAAGTATTATTAAAAGTAAAAAGTATTTCTATTGCACTATTAACTGCAAAGCATATAACCACACGAAGCTATGAATGCTCAGCTCAAGTCGAGCTGTAATTTTATTTTATTTTGTCGTGGAAACCCTGATATGTAAAAAAAAAAAAAAAAAAGTAACAAGCCTTTTGTGGAAATGTAAGGAGTAGAAAGTACAGATATTTGCGTTAAAAATTTACTGAGTAAAAGTAAAAAGTTGTCAGAAAAATAAATACTTCTAGGTACTAAGTACAAAGTACCTGACAATTCTACTTAAGTAGAGTAACAAAGTATTTGTACTTTGTGACTTGCCATCACTGGTGATGAGTTAGGCATGCTGTCATGCTGATTTGAGCACGTTCTAAATGCCTTGTTGACCAATCAGATTGCTTGGTCAGAACTACTTGTTGTATAATCTCAGTTTGATATCAAACGAATCAAACCCAGAAGTCACAGCTTTAGGTTGAACCAAGGACTTGGGTGAAAATCAAGTTCAGAGTGAACATCAGTGTGGAAAAGCAAAGAAATGGCTGCATTTATCTGACACTTTCCTGAATTGTCGCAGCTTGCAAATGCTTCACCATAGCTCTCACCAGCATGTAAACACTCAATCAGTTTGAGACTGACATATTAACGACATTGATCCAAAGCTATTTCTCTCCAGCACAGATAAGAGAGCCACCATTGCTCGACATAAATTAAATCAGGGACCATATCTCACACTGGTACATGACGCATTATGAAATATAGAGGCAAGCAGGGTATAGGTACTGTGTTGGCACTGAGATGTGCATGTGTATGTGTGTGCAAGTTTGTGTTGCTGGGAATGTGACAGAAGGGATCAGATAGCAGAGAATACAACCCAGACTGGATTTAGAGTCTGCCTGATATAAGGAAGGACGAACTGGGAGATTGTCTCAGATATTTATTAACTGCTGCTCTTGGAGAAGCTGTGGTGGTGTTGCAAGAAGCAAATGGAAACTTGTGTGCTTTGTGTTGCAGAGATTCCTAATTTGTCCAGGATTTGGACTCACTTCACATAGCTTGATGAAATGAAGATAGCCCTTGTGAGACATCCCCACAACACAGCACTACTCTTCACAAATCTCTGTAATCATTAACATGTAATCATGTCCCAAGCTTGAATGGAACATTCTCCTCAAAAGGCTATCCTTTAAAAAGACTGATAGGCAACTTGTCACTGTTATAATTACAGTTGTCAGAGCCACACTCAATCAAATCAGCACACACTGTGCTTGTGAAGGTTCAGCAAAGGGCATTTCAGGACATAAGACTCTGAATGCTGTCACTCAAGATTAGTCCACATCACTACGGCTACACGAGATGGGTCAAGAGGATAGACTGCAGCCCGAGGAAGAAAGATGGGTAAAGAGAAAGAATGGGAAATGTAGTCTTTTCAGGCAGAGATAGGGATGCTTAAAGGGTAGGCAAGAAGAAAAGGTAGCGTGAGGAAAAAAGAAAAAAACACGTCCACTGGTTATCCTGATGCCATTCTGCCTGACTGAGCGTACTGTGTGCAAACTATGCACAACCTCTTATGTGCATGTGCCGGGCATAGCGGTACAGTTTGTCACCAGGAGTTCATGTCCTAACAACTCTTTGTATGTAGTTGGATTGAGGCAAGGGCCTTCAATGGACAAGCAGCATGGAGAGAGAGTCTTATTAGATACAAGAAGTCGCGACCTTAGCAGACCATTCAAAGACCTTCTCCTGTCTTCCTTCAATGGCTTCTAGAGATAGCTGAAGAAAAAAAGCCTTAGGTGCCTAGCCCTAACTGTACAGTAATCTGAATTGTGGGATACTGTAGAGTTTTATTTAGACACTTTATTTCCATATACGTACATTAGGGCTGGGCAATAAATTGATTTTATCAATTAAATCGAATAGGTTGATTTGTTTTAATGAAAACCAGATTTCTCTTTAACATCTGCCACCAACGCTCCCCACTGGGCTCCCATAGTTCAGGGTGGGCTCACCCGAGGCTTGTGCTGAACGACAATTGGCGATGGAGAGGACGATCAATGCATCGCCACATCCATTTTGCTCTGGCTCAGTTGATCGGCGCTCCAATGGCATTTAGATTTCAATGTAGGACTGCAGTCAACTAATCGATAAAATCATTAATAATTGATTATTAAATTTGTTGGCAACGAATGTTGTTGTTCTTGGGGCACTACTCTGAGCTGCTATCTGCTGTGTATTTCTGTGTTTTGAGTCATCAACAAACAGTATACTGTATTCGGTCTAATCCCAGGTGTGTTACTCTAAAGTTTGACACCAAATTTTAAATTTTTACAGCAAATTAATATCGGTTCTAAATATCGGTTATCGGTTTCTCTTGATTATTAATAATCGGAATCGGCATCGGCCTTGAAAAACCCATATCGGTCTATCCCTAAAATAAAATGTGCATTTAAAAAAAAAATCTGATATAAATAACCGACAATTTAATCGATTATCAAAATAATTGTTAGTTGCAGCTGAGACCCGGTCTGCCATCTCTTCTTTTGGGTTTTGTATTTGTCATCTGTAAAACTGATTTCAAGAAGGGAGGGAAATCATGAATAGTGCAGGGTTGAAAAGATTGATCCGCCGATTTTAATTAATTCCTGGAGATCGATTCGTACGTCCAAAGTTCGATTTAAAATGGGGATGGAAAATGAAAAGCTAAGCTTCGTCCATCCCCCTTTCAGACCGGGTATTGTTGTTTTCTGTGTTGTCTGTTGTTTTAGTATGTTGTTGTGTTTGAGTTTGTTTGTCCGACTGGTGTGAAATAAAATAAAATTTAAAAAAGTTAAATATATATTGTAGTGTCTGACCGGACATGATAAAAGAAAGGGGAGGAGTTGCTTAACAAACCTTTGTTTATTTCAGGAACAGTACAGTTACTGTCAAAAACAACGACAAACCTCTGCTCCTCTCACACACCACACACGCAGGCTCGGTCCTCCTCACACTCGTCCCCCACTCTCTCATCCTACTAACTTGGTGACTTTCTCTTTTTTTGTCAAAAGCGACTAGCGACAAATAGGGATGGGTCCCGAAATCCGGTTCTGATTCTGGAACCGGAATCGACTTCAACAATTTTAAAAATGCCATTTCGTTCTTTATTTCGCTGTTACAGTCACACAGCTGATGAACGGTTTAATGTTATCAGTTAACTGTCTCAAAACCAGTGTGAATTAATTAATTAATGCATCCGTCTTCAATCAACACGCTGCTCTGGTTTTACAACATCACCGATAAACACACAGTAGATGAAGAGGGAAGTGACTGAGTGGGTCGGTGGCGTGGAGCGGTGCGCCACTCCTGCAGCCGACATGCCCAAAGACACTCAGGACACTGGGGCGGTCAGTCTCACAAAACAGCAGTGACACGTGTCACGGTCCCAAACCAGAAACGTCTGGAACAACGTCAAAAGAGACCCACACAACAACAACAACAAAGCTGACAGCGAGTGAGTGAGAGTCACACTTCCATATGGCCCTTCAAATTAAAAGCCCTACTTTTCCTGTTAAGTCATAAACAATTTTGACAACAAATGCTTTTCCTGTGACCAATCGTTTTTGAGCATGTCATATTTTTTAATGCAATCGGAATCAAAGGTTAATCTCGAAATAGCAATCCAATCGATGAAAATGCAAACGATACCCATCCCTGGATCTGTTCTTCCAGTGCTGTTACAGACGTTTTGTAGACTGAAAGCATGTCTCAGTCTATCAACATTCTGCACTCACAGGATCTCACAGTAGTGTCACGGTCCCTGCTGCAGTCAGAGACCCACACGGCTCCATGTAAAAGTACTTTTGTATTAAACAGCAACAGCTTTTGAGTTTTTCATGTCATATTTTTAATAATGCACCAGGTTACTCTCCCAATAGCAATCCATTGCTGCAGGTGCCCTGGATCTGTTCAGTAATTCTGCTTCTAGTCTATCAACATTCTGGGATTGGTCCTTGCCATTTTCACCAGTCTTATAGCCATCATTAACTACCAATAGGCTACTTCATTAATTTAATACTAGCCACCATCCATTACCAATAGGCTACTTCATTAATTTAATACTAGCATTAATATGTTGCATAACTAGACAATCAAGTAGTAATATGTTCCATAATTAGACAATCAGGTAACAGCTCAAAAAACGGTTTTGATAGCACTAACCCAAATCCATATCGAATCGGATCGAAATAATTTATTCTGAATCTTAAGAATCCCACATGCCTTTCCTGACTTTGCCTCCCTCTTCAGTTTATTTCTACATCCTGCAGTTTGTTTGCTGGGAAAACTGCCTCCAAGCCTAATATTGGCTGTGCATATTACCATCAAGGTGGAGCTCCACAAACACATTTGAGGAAACACACAGAACAGTGGACTAGTGCATTTGCATAAAGACAAGTTCATCAGTTCCTCAACCTCTCGTCACCCTCTGATTTCCTTCCTGGCCACTCCTATTACCACCACCAGCAGAAAACCTGTTATACATCTTGACAGTGACGGGTGTTTGCCTGCGTGCCAGCACAGTAAACGATTGGAATGCTAAATAGGGTTGTACAATGCTTCTATATGGGCTCTGCTGCAAAAACAGGGTTGAATTATACATGCATTTGGAGATCACTGCAAATGTGTGTGGAGAGCGAAAGAGGAAGAGAAAAACAAAGCACAAGAAGGTCAGAGGTCCGCTATGTAGAATCAGCTGTCAATTATGCTGGCCCCCAATTCACCCACTCCTATCCTTGTCTCTGGTGCCCTCTGTCAACTGCACTTGTTGAATTTGGATGCATTATTGTTTGTTCCCTCCTCCCACCTCCCTTTGCTCAGTCCCTCTGATTGCAGTTGGAGTTTCCAGCCTTCTGGCATTAAGTATGCAAGCCCTGCTGCATGCGGTGCATTCGCTATCAGCAATCAGCAAATGCCACCTTCTCTTTCCTTTTTCCTACAGAGCAGATGGAAAAGATCTAACACATGCAAACAGATGGAAAACTGAACACTGACAGGGGGGGTGTATAAAGCAATGATTGTCAATGACAGCAGACAGACAGGAAAGCATGTAATTACAGTAAAAGCATTCGCTCTTGCCATTGTGCAACTCAGATGGTTAACAAGGAAAAAAAAACGCCATCATGTCACTATAACCACGGCCCTGTAAAACATTGGGGTCTTGTATTTGAATTTCATTTTTACCTCAATTTACAAATCTCAAGTCACAGGGGTCTGCACTCTTGAAAATTTGATTTAGCCAAACCTGGGATATAAAAATGTAAAGATAATACTGTTTAATTATTGAAAATTATTGAAATTTATCATTTTTACTCTATGAATCTTTGCAGGAAAGCTGCGTTTCTTGACAGGTTCACAAGTTTGCAGTCTAAATCTCTTTCAAGGAATGGTTCTGCAAAGATTAAAGGTATTTTTCAGGCAGATGCATGCTGTCTGTCACGTAATGAAAACATTAACACTTGCACTTTTATCTTGTGAAAGAGGCAGGCATCAAGAGTGATCAGAGCTACCAGAAGAAGCTGTTGAGTTCCTACAGGAGCCTCAATCTCATACACCGATGGGCTCAACGTGTACCTCCAACTGCTCAGGCTACAGTCAAACCTCAATTTAAATAACTTTGAAGCAAAGTTTCACAGTTGAGTGGATTAGTGTACTTAGGTTGGTGTAGTGTACTGTTGTTCAAACAATTCATTTACTGCATGTGTTTCTCTTCACCAGCAAAGTGCACAAGATGAAAGCAATCTGAACAAAAGCATTGACTCAATTCTTTGATCCATAACTTTAAACTTTGAAAGGTGAATTCTCCATTTTGCTGAAAAAGTGTGAAAACAGTGCATAATATGTCTTAAAACAATAAGTGAAGGCAAACTATTATGAAAGGTATATCAGTTATTTCCAACAGGTTTTCAGGAGACTATGGCGGGGGGGTGGAGGGCTACGATCACGGTGTAATCTTAACACATTAGTGCAGGATGCACGATAATTATCAGGCCAATAAAATATCGGCCAATTTGGGGGAAAATTATGTCATTTTGTATCGATCCGGAAAAAATATCTGATAAATTAATGAGGAAATGGGGGAAATTGTTTGCATCTGATTACAAATGAAAATCACAGAACATGCATGTTCAAACTGGGGATCTACACGGTTAGATTCTCTCCTGAAAAAATATTAAAACGTAATCGAGTGACATATTAACAGGTCTACAGCGGGAATTAAAACAGCTTTTAGCTGCTTTACCACTGTCGCTTGGAGCCATTCAGTACAGTATATAGTACAGTCGTAAAATATTTGCGCATGCGCATCCACAAATATGGTTTAATGTATTTCTTACACATACTTGAATATGAATCTTGTTATTTGTAGATAAACCTGCATGTTATATTTCTGTTAAACAATTTTCTTGAGGGATGCACTTTGTTTTAATTGTATGATGTAGGGCTGTCCCGATTAATCGACGTAATCGATTACGTCAATGACGCAAATACATCAACACGTGCAACACACCGTCAGGTTGTGAACACGTGCAGCAGAAAAACAAAAATGGCGTGCCACAGCACCACCATGGCGATGAACGGGCACCTGAAGCGGCAATATCGTTCCATTCATTCATCTCCGCATAGTGCTCTTTTGCTGTTATTGGCGTTTACACACACAGAGAGAAGGTCGCATGCATAAAAGCTGTGCGTATCGGACGATCCAATCACCTGTCACAGTCTCCTTGCAAACCTGTGGAAAACACTGTACTGGTTCCACCACTTTATGTATGTGTGGTTTTTTTTTTAAATCTACTCGCTGCTGCTCTGCTGTGCACCCTGGACGCAGCACAGCATGCAGATCATAAGCGAGGGTGATGTCCTTCACATGTGGTTTTAAAAAGATCCTAGAGGAAACACTGACCTGTTCCATGACTATACTAAATAAATGTGCCTATTCAAAATCATTGTGCTAATATTTCAGTGTGCACTCTGCTTTATCTGTCTATTTTCCAGGTTAAAGCAAACTGATGTGACACAATTTTTCCCCTACAAAAAAAAAAAGATTATGAAGAGGAATGCACACCAGAAAGAGCATCTGAAGAATTTAAATAAGAGAAGAAGTAATGAATGAACAGACCAATATTGCGTTCAGAGAAAAAATTTGTGGCAGTTGGTCTTGGTCTATGTATGAGAAACATAGACCAAACGGTGACGGTGACCACCCTGACGAAGATCTCTCTGTGGTCAAAACGTTGGTTTTTAACATAGCTTGAATAAATATTTTTGCATCTGCGGCAACGGAGTGGACCACATTCCTTTTTTTCCTTCGTTCATTTTTTGTCTGTGAGCACCTCATCAATACAGGTGTGTACTGTCCTCCTCTTCAAAAGCACTGTCACCCTTGCCATGAAAGCTTAAGTGATTTTTTTACACCTAGATTTCTGTAGGGATATACCATAACATGTTATTTAGCCAGCTTGGGAGGTGTTGGTGACCTTGCTTGCTGCCTTTGTGCTTAAGTATGGTCACACACAGCTGGCTGTAGTTGCATTTACCACACAGATTAAGGCTGGGCGATAAATTGATTTTATCGATTAGTTGGAATTTGTTTCTCTTTAACATCCGCTCTGGCACCACCAACACTCCCCCGCTGGGCTACTGTAGCTCTGAGTAGGCAATCGCAGATCGGCAATCTGCGATTAAGAGGACGCGGTACAGTGTTTCTTGACAATGTTATGACACATACACATACCCTGCTACAGCTGTGCAGCACCACATCCACTCTGCTCTGGCTCAGCTGATCGGCGCTGACATGGCAGTTAGATCTTCCAATTTTGAATTTATACAAAGTAGGCCTATGTGTAATCTTAATCTTCCCTATGCTATTTGCATGAGAGGGTTTGTTGTTTCTGATTGCACTCCCAGAAGGGGAAGTCAAAACAAAATAAAAGTTAAAACTTGTTATGAACAATTTTTGTCATCTGCAGATTTATTTTAAGGGGGAAAAAAACAATTTAATTTCTTTCTTTTTTTTAGGCCAGATTTTAAAGTAGTTTTCTCATCTAATTTTCAGCAAAAAAAAAACTGACTCGTTAAAGTGGGATTTCATGGGATTGATCAGGGCCTAATTCGCTCCTTTGAGCATCCATCGGATGAGTTAGGTGTTCCATCAAGCCTGGCATTAATACTACTTTGATCTGCCCACAATAGAGGAGCAGTTTAGGGATAATGGTATGATCACCTCTCCATCCACTACCTGGTATATCACTAAGCAGTAGTCAATGAGCACATCATTGTATTATGAGTCAATAGTAGAAAAGGGCAGCACTGGAAAGATAGTATTATTGAGTCAAAGATTTGACCATTAATGAGAGATTAACATGACTTAAATTACGTGGTTCGATGTGGAGTCTAAATAAGGACTATCCCAGAGACACACTCTTGTGAGGCAAGGTTGTAAGTCAGCAGGAGGAGTGTTTGTTGTAAGCTGCAAAAGAATAACTAATGCCTTTGTTTTGATTAGCAGTTTGACCCAAGAGATGGACTTGGCTTGCTTGTTGTCAGTGAGAGACTGGAGGGGAGGGTTGGCATTCAGATCGGATTCCTTGGCAGCCGTTTCACTCAGCAGGGATCAACTGTCTGCCAGAACAGATTACACTGGGGATACTGACGCCACTTCCGGAGAGTTTTGACAGCTGAAACTAAAAAGGTGATCTTTCATGGAAAACGCCGGTGCAACAAAAAGGGAACGCGTTAATATTGAGCTTATCATTGGTTGATGTGTGATGATTGGATATCGGTATCGATTAGACATCGGTTTAGGCCTGGAAACTGACTGCAGAAAGAACTGGTTGTCATGGTTACAAGTTTACTCCATAGTGTACTCAACGCGGAGTTAGCTAGCGATGTTGTCAGTGTACTGTGTTTATACAAAGACTGTAGGTTTTATAAGAAAAAAAAACATTAGGATGGAGGATCGAGTTTCCAATCGCGATCGGCACAAGCCACAGACACTCAGAGCATTAGCACTGTTGAATTTTTGGCTAAAAAGTTACTGAATCGATTTCAAATCACTGAATCGGATCCGATCGAATCGTTCTAAATGAACCAAAATCGTCCTTGAATCAAATCAGCGACCACGAATCGTGATTCGAATCGAATCGTTAGTTATAACACTAGGATAAACGTAATGACTACATAACCTCATGTTTGTGTTGAGGCATCTTTACCATTTTACCATTGTTAAACTACAGTGGAGGCTAAATACTGTACAAGTCTAATGTGACATTTATTTATTAAATAAAGTAGCCTGATCAATTTAGAAGCACTTTTTTTGTCCTTCTTAAATCGTGATATTGAATAAGTATCAAGAATCGTGGAAATTTACTAGTATTGGTATCGTTCCAGCCTCAATGGCGAGACCGCAGGAATTGGCTGGGATATGTTGTTTTTCGTTAATATGGGGATCGATACCTGTTGTCCTGGGCCAGTGGTTAGAATGGTGGGGCCAGTGATCTTCGAAAGCCACTGGCCCAGAGGGACAAATTTCCCTAATTGTCTACCCCTAATTTCCCTTATTGTCTACCCCTAATCTACCGGTTGATCTCATCAGATCTTGGCTTCTTAACATATAAACATACCAGGACTGTTAATAAGAGAAAACAAAGGTCCTCAGACATCATCATCTGTCCTACGACATTACAATTAACATTTATTTTACTGATTTTCTTATGTGTTATAGAACAAATGATTATTCATTTTATCAAGAAAATATGTCAGATCGATAATGGTAACGAATAATCTTTTAATTTTGTATGATTTAAATAAATTATGCGCAGTGGTTTCATTTCAGCTCTGTGTGAAAAGTTTGCTACCATACCATTCTCTCTCTCTCTCTCTCTCTCTCCTGCTTATTTGAAGCACAGGTCAACACTGGCTTCCCACCACCTTACTTTTTCACAGGTGGGGAAGAAATAACGAATGGCTGCTAATTAGACAGCATATCATGTGTGTGTATGCGTGTATCCACATGACACATCGTTTCTTTCCAAGGCTAATCAGATGTGTGTTGAAGTAGAGGCCATGCTCAGGGTGACACAAGGCAACTCTTGCTTATCACAGAAAGCAGTGGAATGAGAGACAGAGACAGATAAGTCGGAGATTAAAAACAAAAGAAACGCACACACCTGCCTACTGGAATGGCATGACCCTCACTGCTAATGAATAGAGAGCTCAAACACAGCCAATTAGTAGTGGTGCTTGTTAAACCGGCCACTTAACGCATGCTGTGTCAGGATAGATTGGCCTTTCGTGGCTGCTTTGGGGCTATTGATATAGCTCCTGACGAGTGCATTGAGAGAGGCGGGGGGTGTCTTTGGGCCTAACTCAGCCCCTTCCTCTCTGTGGCCTTCTCTTGTGACTTCCAAAAAGAAAATATACAGTGCACTGCAAGGTGTTCAAAACTTGTTATATTGCAGGCCAATGCCTGATGTTTCATTCACTGATCTTGTCTGTGACATCTGCAGGTAGGTTCTTCCGTCTCATGGCTTGGTTTTTTCTCTGATATGTATTGTCAGCCATAGGACAAATGGATGCCCCTCTAAAATCAATTAATTGAAGAGACTGTGGGTGAGGTGTAGAAACATCTTAGACATGATAAAGTAGAGAGGGAATGTAGATTGATAAGGGGAAAATAATTTCATTAGCAAAAGTTTGCAACATAACAAAATGTGGAAAAAGTTAAGGTTATCTTAATAAACAGCACAAAGGTATTTTCAGCTTAATTATTTCAATCTCTTACCAGCTTTGAGAGAAAGGGAATGAATGACAGGGTGCAGAAATTGATACTGCTTATAGGCAAATCCACAGGTAAAGGAGAAGATGGAGATAAGCAGCTGCAGTTGAAGATGAGAGCTAGGCAGGTGAGAAGAAGGGGGGAGAGACCCATAGAGATAGAAAAGAGGGAATGAATAGTGTAGACAGACTAGCAGGGGGAAGCAGAGTGGTGTGGGAGGACTTGGCACAGTATAGAGGGAGGATAGAGGTAGCGCCACAGTGAGATGCCTCGTGGGAAGATGACACATATCTTATCCCCTGGAGAGTGAAGGAGAGGGTCCAGACAACCCTGCTGATTGACTGGCAGTGTCGCGGCCTGTCATTCACCATCCACTCACACTCATCAACACTGGCTGGGCTCCCTGCGACAGAGCCAAGGGCAGAAAGCAGCATTGCACAATAAGATTCCCCCTCATAATGCTGTTCCATGCCAAACGGCTGCGCTGCATATAAAAGCAGCTTTTAAAATATGCGACTCTCTGCCCGTGCTCAGCTCTTTTTCAATAAGCTTACATGTTATTTTGGCAAGACATCTGAGAGCGAACTGTGTCAACCACTTCTGATACAAACAAAACATTAAATTTCCTGTCATCTTAGGGAGGGCTTCTGCGAGTAATTTGCAATTTTTCTAACTTGTAAAAAAGTGAATATTTCCACGTGCCAAGTCAACCTGCAACAAGCTTCAGTTCACACGATCAGACACACATTTTCCTTGTTGCAGTCTAGGTAAGAGCGAGTCACAGAAAAGTTAAGCTCCATTTTCCTTCTCTCCTTGATACACAAACAGTAAATATGTGGCTATTAATTACTGCACAGCCTCTGCTGCTGAATCCAAACATCCTGAATACAGTGGCAGAATGACTCACCAGATTGGTGCTGTCCAAGGTGCTGCCAGAGAGAATACATCACACTTCTCAACACTGCAGCCCACCGGTGGCAGCAGAGGGTTGGATGTTTTAGTACTGTGCTCTAGTGGCCATTGCGTGGATTACTGCACTGTTGATATAGGTCTCCATCACCATCTAGTGGGGATATGAGACATTACACTTTTCTGTCTCAAAGCCCTTCTGTACTTGACTGTAGAGACAGAGGTGACGTGTAACTATTTACATAGACACTGTACTGCAATCTGCGTTTACTGAGCTGAGGAGAGCCAAGAAGTAGCTATATTAAGTTAATGACACCAAGATATGATACTACAGATATTGATGTCTTAAATGTGGGTCGGTTGTCCACAGAATCAGCATAAAGCTAGTGGCTCTCTACAGCTTAAACATTAAGTTAAAACATGTCAAGAAATACTGAAAGAGTTAAACTGGGAGTTAAAACCCACACATCAAAAATTAACAAATAGGTGAACAGCAGCAATGTTGGAGAAAATGTGGGCAGATGAGTGCCAATCGCATGCATGTTTTTGGTCATATGTAAAACTGCGGGGGTTCAGATTCTGGAAAAGATTTTTTCTTACAGGATACCCAGAGACCCCCGGACTCTGTATCTGGTTTGTCTCCAGGAGGCACTATTCAAAAGAAGGACCTGTAACTTTTCAAAATATTGATCTTGGCATGTAAAAAGGCCATAACAAGAAACTAGTTGAAAAGTGACCCTCCAAATCCAGGGCAGTGGATATTGTTAAGATTTACTTGATGGAAAGACTGACTTACTGTCTCAGAATGAAAGCAGGGACCTTAGACCAAAGGTGGCATAAATGGTTTGTGTATATGAAAAAAGACAAGTCTAATAAGCAGCAGACAGTGATGAAAGCTGCAACCAGTTATTACTACTACTACTACTACTACTACTACTACTACTAATTATAATTTTACTTTATTCGTCTTTAGCTAATCTTGTTTTGTTTTGCTTCTCCCAACGGAACTTGCATTGTTGTGCAATGGTTGTTGTTTATGTAAAACAAAAAAAGCAAAATAAATAAAGAGTTTTAAAAAAGAAAACAATTTGGAGTTACCAGGAGTGCACAACACGAGGCCTTAAGTCTAAATCCCGACCCAGACCCCTCAGCCCAGCCCACCCACCCACCACTATTTCCTGACAATCTTAAATTGTTCTTCTTATAATAAAAAGCCCAAAATAAGTTGTAGTTGCTGTTTGAGTAACACTGAAAGAGGCTGAATGAAAGGTCAGCGCAAAAACCTGAAGATTCAGTTCGAAGTCAAAGCACTTACAAGAGTTTAAGCTCAGGTGACAGACTGAGCTCAAAGTGTCAGTTGAGGTCCTGAGGGAAATTAGTGCAAGTTCAAGTGTACAAACTAAAAGATGTCACTTCTTAAAATGTTGGCTGAAGTAAGCACTGAAAGCAGTCAAGAGTGAGCAGTGTGTGCACAGTGGAAGGTCAGTGCTTTCTCTGTTGTTGCTAAACAGAGCCTGAATTTGCATCGGTGAAAGGAGAGCATACTAATAATGTCCCAATACATTCACAGTTTACATGCTCCATAGCATCACATTCCCCGGCCATGTTTCTGGAAAAAAATACTACACCTTTTCTACTTCTGGCAATGTGATAAACACATTCTTTAGGGTTGTAAAAACTGGCCAAAATGACATTTAGGATAATAGTAGTTTAGATAACTTGTATAGAACTTCATCTCGAGGTTCTGCTAACGGCAATCAAAAGTACAAATGGCAACTTACTCTTTCGAGCCACTGTTGAGTGGTGAACTCGTCGCCATCTTTACGTGAATTATTCACTAATTTCATCCTTGCTGACAGTTTATTTCCGAAGAAATGAGGGAGACATTTTATAACTCCTGGCAATTATGCAGTACATTTAGTGTTATTTGCGCAACCGGTCAGATTTAGGAGTCTCATTGGCCTATCAAACCTCCAGCATGTGTTACTTCTTAGAACAAAATATCACCTAAAGGTTGCTAAAATCCTAACTTCAGTAACCTCACTTGACACAATAGCCCTGTTTCTGGACTTCTGTGGTTAAATTGGTTCTTTGCTGTCAGTTACAATCTGTAATGCCATATTTCTGATGCTCACATTACTATTATTTCATCCTTCAAGCAAAACATTCTAATGTGACAAACACCCATTTAACAATTCTGCCTCACCGCTCAGTGAAAATTGATAATTTCTTTGAGTGTGCATAGTCTTAAAAGATGCTAAATCCCACTTTTAAAATTAAATGGTTTTGCTCTGAAGCACCAGAGAATGATATGCACCAGTGTTGCCTGTGGGGAGTTACTGTGCGGAAATATTCGGTCTGCATTAGACGGAGACAATTGATCAAAACAGACTAATTAATGTATGTGTTTTACATATATTCATTTCCGTATCAAATATTAATGAAAATAAACGTATTTGTTTTTCAAATGAGCACAAGGCTATCAAATATTTCAGACACACCTCATTAAAGATACAGAGCCAAGAGCGAACATGCATTTTTAAAGGGCCACGATTCACAATGGCATATCACAGAGTTGGCTGCTTAGTAGTGTGGCCTAGATCAGTTATGCAGAAGGCTGAGTGTTGCATGAGATCAAGGTCTTCCTTCCCTCCAAGTAGTCCTTGGGCTCTTGATGTCCAGTTAGGAGGTTAGAGTGAGAACTAACGTAGCTCTTAAAAAGAGTTAAAGGAAACCTTGGCCCAATAAATCTGTACAGGCGATTCAAACTATCATCCTCACTCTGGTGCCTTTTGTAGATCTTCAACAGTGTTCTCAGGTCAGTGAATATGCTGTACTACTTATTTTATTTTGTACTTTCTTGTAGTGGTGTATGCTGGTGCATGCAAGTGTGAAAGAATTATGTGGGACAGCAACAACTGATCATTTATCTGCTGCTATATCTATAAAATCTTGAACATATACCCAAGTTCTCCAAAAAACTTTTTAACCAGTGGTGTAGTATAGCAGGTATATGCTGTATACCCACTGGAAAGGTCAGTGATTTGCATATACCCACTGGTTTAGTCTGCGTGACATGCCGGTAAACGCCCTATACTCACTAGAATTTTTTTTCCCCCACTTGATGCACAAGCATACATAAGATAATTTTGTGTAAGCTTTCACACGTTGATTAATTCATTAAATTAACCCAGTCTGTGTTCACATGAGTTACGGACCTCTGAGGCTTCCGTCGCCTGTGACGACAACAGCAACACATTTCTTTTGCAGGCATTCTCGGTAGTATTGCACAAAGAAGAAAATCAGCGAGTGAATTACAAAGAGATGAAACAAAATCAACATCAGAAAACACTTTTTCATTGTTTTCTGAAGCATGCCACTGAACCCACATCCGCTTCGGGTGACACTGCAGGTTCAGCAGAAGAGGTTGGAGAAAAGACAAAACAGATGAGGACGAAGCCCAGGCTTCTCTAGCCCATTAAGACCAGGAGCGACGTATATGTTGTTTGACCCCTACCGCCTGGAGTGACCGGTGTGTTGTTTACACCTAGCTGCCGGGAGCAGCGTCTGTGTCATTTTGGTGGTTGCCAGTGATTGGGCGTTTTTAAGACATATGACGGACGAACTGCACCGTGACTGGCTAAAATACAGTCGCAGGAAGCATAATGTAGCTAATCTGGGAAATTTTAAGTTTATTTGCGGGGATATTTAATCTTTTTGGCGCGATAAAAAATAAAAATCTATGGTGGCTCGCCACTGTCTCTGTCTCCCTCGCGCTGGCGCACACACACTCACTTACACACCCAAACACAGGTACACGGACGGGTCGCGTTGTAACGGTAATAAACAAATGCTAAATGCTAAATTGGCATAGTGAGACTGTTTAGATTACTGTACAGTGCCACTGGTATTTTTGCTAGTTCCACTTATATTCTTTAACTGGTACTTTTTATTTTTTCTGGTTAGAGTGAATTATTATAAATATTGAATGATCTTTGGGGCAAAGGCAATGATTTCTAGTTAAAGCCAAGATTGTAAACTATTAAAGGTCCCATATTATGCTATTTTTCATCTATTTCATATGGTTTTAAGTTGTCCAAGCATATTGTATTCATAGTGTATTGTCCCCAAATCAATCTGCAGCTCTAGATCTCAGTAATCTAAAAGTGTCTCTCCAGAGCTCTCCTGAGAACGAGCTGTTTCTGTGTCTGCACCTTGAAATGCAAATGATTATGTGTAAACCACGTCCACTCCACAGCTGTCATGTTTTTCACTAGTTGTGCCAATGTTGACATTGAGACAGCTGGGGTCGGGTATTGATTTCCGAAAAAAAAAAAAAAAAGTTTATGAGACTCGCATCTTGTCTGAAAAAATATTACTGTCTCACTGTGACAGAAGGAGATCGCCTACATGGTGGCTCCTATGCCATCAAACTGTCAAATAAAAAAAACGAGTGAGGCTACACTGTTATGGACTGATGAGAAGTTACCGGAGAATAAGGTTTTGCGCCGTGAGAGGAGACTTCCTCGTTCAGATCAGATCATGTCTCTCACTCCGTGATGAGGACCGCTGCACCGCAGCGCTGATGAGAAGACGTAGGCTATCAGGCCAATGTCCGCGGTTTCATTTTTAATGACGGGCAGCTGTTTTTCAGTCAGTGATTCAAAATGATCATCTACCGGCCGCGGTAGCGTTACCGACCGATGCTCCCGTATCTACGTTTCATGTGAAATGACGGGCCGACGGACGGACGAGGGGGGGTGGAGGTGGTGCGACTTATGATCAAAATGGCTCATCGAATTTTTCCAGACTTGCCCAGGGGGAGGATAAGGAAGTACCGGGAGGTGGAGTTACTCGCAACACATCCTGACGTCAATGATTTCTAGACACGATCTCAAAAAAGTGTAAAAATCAATAGAGGGAGTGAACAGACTTTTTTTCACCTTCAGATTGGACCACTAAAAACCTATTAAATGGTCTTTTCTTTTCATTTCATGTTTGTATGTACTACAGAAGCTGAGAAAAAAACATCTTTACATCTTTTTCTGACTTATGGTATTCTGCCCAGTTTTTCAGAAAACCCTTAGGTTTGGGGGGATGTTTACAACCTATGTTTAGGTTTAGAGGTTGTTGTTTTCTGGCGACCTCAGGTCTTAATAGGCTAGTAGATACCCCTGAGAAGGAGCCCGAAGTTACCACAATGCCAGTGAAATTAATAAAGCAGGGGATTGTTGGTATTATTAAATATGTTGTAGCAGCTGACCAACATTTAGCTTGGCTGTCTCACTCACCAAATTACACAATCAGAACATCCCCAGTTCCCGCCCACCTCCAAACAACCCATTGTCATGGGAACGACAATGACTGACAGGCTTCTCAGCCCCTAAGTGTATGTCACGTTCATGTACATCAAGGAAATCACAGAACTATGATCCTCACAGAGAAAGACATCTTACAGTCATTAAGATAATCCTTAAAGGGACAACGAGGAGTTTTGGAAAAGCGAAGCCCCTAAGTGTATCCACCGTCACGTTAAAGTGTTCAAAGAGGTTCATCAAGGAAATCACAGAACAATGATCCTCACAGAGAAAATAATAACAAAATAACGATAGAGACAAAACGATATATTGATCATCTTAACAAGTGTGGGTAGCGCAGTCATACATAAGATAATAACCGAATAGAAACTCCTCGTTGGCCCTTTAATGATATTCATCTTCTTAGAGATGCAATTAATGATGCTAATTGTACAGGTGTGATGCATGGCGGAGATACCTACTTCAATGACAAGTGCTTCATATGAGGGAGCCCTCATACAACCATCAAAATAAAACAGACCATAAGGCCGGGCTGGAACAAGTATGAAACCAAGTATCCATTGAAGCCAATGAAGCCAGTAAATCATGTCCTATAGTAGACAGATCGAGACAGGGGTGTGCTTGAGAACAGGAAGCTCCCTAATGCAAGACATAAGTGTGCTGTTTGCTTCATCTGTAAAAATGAACAAGCTTTGAGTGCTGATCCCATGGCTAGGACACTGCTAAGTAACATTGCTATTGATTTTGGGAAAGAAGCAAGAGCTCAGAACAAAATATCTCCACCATACACAGCATAGGTGGAACCTCAACCCACGACAACATTGCAGAGTTATGGCATCATTGACCTGTGTTCAGATGTGTCTGCAAACAACACTGTGAGAAATGATATCTCACACAAGTTGCAACAATCTTTAAATAAGCTGTCTGATAACAGAGGAAGTAGCTATCATATTGCTGCTAAACATCTTAAATATGCCTGTAGGAGAATAGCTCCTCCTCACTTGTTAACAGACTAATGACTGATAACCAAGTCAGCCACCTTTACTGAGAGGTCTATACTGTAACTTAAGAATTCTGCTGAATAGATACAAGTCCATTCACTCCACAAGCAACCAGGTGTCAAAAGTTCAGGGTACAAATACATAATGAGAATTTTGCCTTACAGACATGCATGTAGTACAGGGGGAAAGTATCTCAACTAAGCTGCAAACTTGTAGTGTAGTGTGTAGGAAGTAGGA
This sequence comes from Decapterus maruadsi, assembly GCA_030347415.2. Classification (NCBI taxonomy): domain Eukaryota; kingdom Metazoa; phylum Chordata; class Actinopteri; order Carangiformes; family Carangidae; genus Decapterus; species Decapterus maruadsi. Next base: position 8,965,447 of record CM064897.1, read on the forward strand.
TATCAAATTCAATGCCAAGCTGTCTAGTTATGATCCGTTGCACCACAGAGAAATGTGGAAAAAGGAAAGATAGCCTATACCTTAATGTTTATGATAAGGTAAACCATTTTGGACATTTTCTTGAAGTACAAATGACAGATGCGAAAGATATTTACAGGAAATGCTGCTTCATGTCTGTACAAGTAAGCATTTTCTCAGGGTTCATCTGTGTACAGAATAGATGTCACTGTTCAGTGCTGCATACTGCAGACTTGTGGTCAAACCACAGAAAAGCGAGTTTACACAGACTTCAAGTGGCTTCTAATATTGCTATGAGGATGTTACTTCAGAGAACAGGTGACCCAAGTGATATGTTTATGGCTGCAGGAATCGCAGACTGCTAAGAAATCTCATGTAGAAAATTTTAAAAAATTATGTATTTAAAATGTATTTGCCAGTTTGATGACTCTTAAAAATAGATTATCCCAGGCTTATCAAGCATAAGATTAAGTAGTAGCATACACAGCCACACTTAATTCAACTTTGTCTCAGCTAAGTGAAAACTAGAGCTAAACAGGCAGATATGATAAAACTCCATAGATCTCATTATCTCTATCAAAAAGTATGACAACTGAGGTAATGGATTAACGTTAGTACGTAAAGTCCATAAACGACACCCTGCAGCCAATCTGAATTGAGTTTTCACCCAGACCATGGTATAATGACCAACTATACAGAAAAACGAATAAATGTCACGGATTTAACCACACACAAACGCAAACATGAAACCAAAAAATTAACGTTAACGTTAGATGTCTACAGACACATGGGGCGACTTAGCCTGCAGCATTGGGGACACATTCAAAAATAGGCTAACTCGGCAGCCAACACCGTAAAACACCACAACTGATAAAAGAAAAAGAAAAACAGTTACACTTACTGTTTGTTGATAACTTCTCTTGAAAACCAAGCTGTGGCCTCGCACGAGTTTCCATCCTCCTTGAACTCGGAAACGTCACGGTTAGCTTTCACCCTTTGTGTCGAAAATATTCACCAAACCAGGTCCCAGTCCCTCGACGTCGACGTGCGGGTGGTGGTATCAAATCCTCGAAGTCTTCACAAGTCCATAAAGATATATTTTTATGTGGAAAACAAGGACAACCTACGGTATGCTAGTCTTGGTGGCAGGTAACAGATGAATAGCTAGCTACTGTCCCGCTCAAATATTAGCCTCCCCCCAGCCGAGCTTCAACAGGTGGGATGGCGCGAATGAGTACTTTTCCAAGATGGCTACCAGAAGTGACAAAGTCCAGGGCCGTGCAGCTAGAGTACTTTTCCAAGATGGCTACCAGAAGTGACAAAGTCCAGACTGGTCCTAACAGAGCTCCGATTTTCAGGGCAGTAGGCTCTTAAACGGTAAGGTAACAGCTAGTCTTTTTTGGCTCTACAACAAAGAAGAACTTCTTTCTGGCAATTTAATACATATAATACATCCATGAGCAGAGTCGGTGCGTGTACATTTATTGAGGTAAGGGGTTAATTAATTTTAAAAAAAAAAAGAAAAGAATTATTCATGGACTTTCAACTAATTTCAACTAAAACGTCACATGCTGTATAATGTACATGTTTATAACCCTCTATGTCACAAAACACTTTTTTTTCAATCACTGTCAAGAGAGGAAATAAAAAGAGAGAAAGGCAAGTCAGGGGAAAGAGAACAGGGATATGATATCTTTCAGGCAGGATCCTAACTGCAAATATTAGCCTATTTCAGTCTCACATATTGGAATGACTCAGTCATGACTCGATCCCAGGCAAAAGCTTCAAGTTGCCAAGCAGGACACTGCTTCGTCTTGTGCTGGTAACCCATTTCAGAAAATGTTTGATCGTTATCTTACCCAGCAATGACAACATGTTGAGATATTCATCTGTCTCTTTCAATTACACAAAAGCACAAAGACTCTTTTAGCCCCTACTGACACCTGCAGGTCTACCAATTCCATCACGCAGCAATGACATTTGTTTTTCAATAACCCAAGATAAAAGTCATCTACTCAATAAATTTAAGGCTTCTTTGAGAGAAATGCAGATGAAACAATCAGCCTCACTCTTATACATCAACTTCTTGTGCCATTATGTTATAATTCATCCTGTCACACTACAATAAAGCTTCTACACAGCATCACAACTGGAACACTGGATAAAAAGTGAGATTTAAATCAGAGCCTCCGGCTGTCATATATTTCAAAGTAGATCATATTTACTATCAAAGACAGGCTGCATTTGTGGCTCAGCTGCACTGATATACACAGCGACAGTAACAGAAACACTGTTTCATAGTCTGAGTGTATTCAGTCAATAAAGCCAAAATTCATTGTCATTTTATTTTATTAATCAGCAACTTCCCTTTTTTTTCCTCCTCAGATATTCTCAGTTGGTGGATTCTTTCTATCTTCCAATCATTTCAATGATCAAAAACAGAAGGATAATGTTAGATCTATGTTGTACATCTTCAGGGTCTAAAAATAGCAGATGCCTTTGACCCCAGACATGTTTTTGTTACAACCCTCTGATCTTAACTATTGCATCTGATCTCCATTTCTACTTGCCTGTGCAGATATTATCATTTTACTGGGACAGTGTTGTCAACATGCACATTCTGACTCGCCATGACAGGATTTGAACAGCAGAGGGAGCACGTTCATTTGGTTTAGGCCATGGCTGGAGTTGTGATCACCAACTGAGGTTGTGAGTCATTTCTCAGTACCACGTTGTCCTGTGCATTCCAAATGCTGTGACTCACTCTCCACCGGGAAAAGGACATGTAAGGCATCCATTGACACAGTGTCTGGAAAACACTTAGCATGTTTATCACCTTGTGAAAGGTGAGATCATTAGCTCAGTTTCAAAAGCAGGATGAAAATGATATGTTGTTGTGAGGCCTTTTGAACTTTATGAATGATGTTGAATAGGAAGATCGACAAAAACATTTCAACTACAAAAACAAAGCACCAGCTGGTGTAGACAAAAGGGGTTCATAGATATACATTCAGCAATGTTATTGTTTGGTTGGCAGATCCAACTACTTGTATACAAATGAAGCACAAAAAACCACATGAATGCTTTTTATTTCAATTTATTTATCTTGTAAGAACCAATACGAATTGGGGATGTTTTCAAAATGGGTACAATGATAAAAAACTGACCATTTTCACTCTTCTCCACCTTGTCTTTCAGATTCGATCTTTGTGTTTGAGTTAAAATATGCATATCAAGGGAAGTCCTATTGTAGCCCCCTTAGGGAGAATGAATGAGCGCAGGAGAAGTACCTGTTGTAGGAGTTAAGTTTTTTTTTTTCCTGTTTAACTGCCTGGATGAGAGTGTGTGTATGTGTATGTGTGCATGTGTGTAGGATGCTCAGCAGGGTTCAATGGGCTTATCTGAGGTGGACTGATTATTGCACTCCAACAAGATTTAAAAAAAAAACAAAAAAAAACATGGCTCTTGAAAGGCTAAAAATAAAAAATAATAATAAAATAAAAAAAACTATTGGATAACAAAGTGTCCTTGCCCCTGCCAAATGCATAACTGTCACACATAGCATATCTTGTGAATAAATATTGCAGACATATTCAAACTCAGTGAGCCCCTAAACTGAAAGTGACTTTAAGCAAGTGAAGGGTAAAAGGAAAAACATTACTGCATTTTCAGGTGAACCTTTGAGTTTTTGTGCAAAAAAAAAAAAAGAAAAAAAAAAAAAACACACACACACACCCAATACCAAACGGGACAATCACAATGTGTTCAAAGTTTAAAAATGTTGTTAAAAAGGTACATTATTCTGGCCTAATCATAATATCAATAATTAGTGGAAATAAAACTCATTTAACATTGGATCTTTTCTTTTCATCACCACTGTTTGTGTAAAAATAAAAATTCACAAAATGGAAAATGTTATCCCATGATTACAACTGAAAAAAAAAAACACAGGATGGACTCAAGTTGAAAGAATTCTGGCCCGTGGTTGTACAGTATAACCGGGAGGCGGGCCTATCTGTGTGCTTTGACCTTCCATTCATTGGTTCAGCTGGTGGATCCCCAGATCTGGATTCATTCATTCCATCACTCGCTTGCTCTCCGATCAATTAACCATGACTCAGTGTTAACAAATCATCACAATAATTACTGATAGCACTCTCCTTTTTTTGTTTTTTTTTAAATCTCCCCTTGGAAGATTCCCCACTAGATGCGCATAAGAAAGATGCACTGACAGGCAGCCTACTGCACACAGCAGTTGTGGCCGTTGGTATCCTTGAACCGCAGACGCATTTTGGGTCTGTATTTCTCGAGGTAAAGAAGCTGTTTGGAGTTGAAGGCTCCACGTCTCTTCCTTTAAAAAGCAGAGGAGGGGTGGGGGAGAGGAGGACAGAAGATTAAAACAATGCTATCCACACAACACCACAGTATACTACACATTATGCCTTTACTGTAATGATCAAAGGAATAGTTTGACATTTTGGGAAATGCACTCACTTGCATTTGCTGGCAGAGAATTAGATGAGATGATCAATACCAGTCTTTTCTTTTTTAAATACAAGGCTATAATAAGCAGCCAGTATGCTTAGCTCAAAACAAAGACTCACACCAACGGGAAACAGCTAACCTGGATCTCTCTAATCCACCTGCCGCCTTAAAAGCTAACTAATTAACAGGTTATGGTTTGTTTGTTTTTATTTTGTACTAAAATGTTTTAGTAAGTAAACAACAATGTGCTGTTTTTACAAAGGTTTATGTGCCTGACTATTTCTTGGCTTGGAGTAGTAACTTCCTGGAGTCTCCGCAAGGATTCCTGTAACTCCGGACATCTTGCAAGGTACAGCTTTGTTTCTATTGGGGCTACTAGACTCTTAAGAAGCAGACTTACAGTTAAGAAGTCTTGGTATTGAGAGAAAAATGCCAGAATGCACCTGGTGTTGCATGACTTATTTACCTCAAACTGTTTAGAATTACAGTCCAGCTAATAAAGATAAGTTGACACACACATACTTTTTTTAAACTTATGTGCTGGCGTGTATTAAAACCATAAATCTGAAAGGTAAGGAGGATACTTACTGCCTTATGAACTGCACAGCATCTTCATACTTCATCCCACACTCAATGAGGGCTAAGGCCACCAAGACTGGAGCTCTGAGAGGTAAAGAAATCCAGTAGACCAGTTCAAGGAGACAGTGAGAGAATCAAAGAAGAGAGAGGGAGAAGAGAAGATTAAATGCCAAGGTTCACATGGTTCCATAGTAATATTGTGGAGGGGCGAGGATGGGGGTTGGGGAGAGGTGCCTAAACCTGGGAAACAGGCCTGGGAAATCAACAGGGGTCCACAAGTTCACTGTTGCCCTGCTGGGGCCCTGTGCTCACACCCTGAGCCTCACACACATAACTCTGATAAGTTACAGTAAGACAACCTTCTCCTTTATCACCAGAAGAGATAGAGTGAGGGGGGAAAAAATAAATATAAAAACTCTGTAGACAACTTGGCAGGTCATATCCAGTGCTGACAGAGCATTTCTTTGAGCACCCTACCTCACACAAAATTCAGGAGGGAGAGTATGTGTGAAAGAAAGAATACAGTGAAAATGAGAAAAAGAGATACAGTGCAATCATGTGAAAGGGATGGTGAGAAAAAACAAACACAACAACAGCAACGCAAAGAGCCGCAGCCTCCCACCATGATGGTTTAAGAGGATACCGACTGGTGTAAAGCAGATCAGACCGTGAGGAGATGGAAAACCCAAGATGACTGCAGCAAATGCCGGACAGGAAAGAAGAAGAAGAGATGAATTCAGAAAATGCCAGTCTGACCACCCCTTGTAATTATTCAACCTCTCAAATGCCACAGCAATGCTAAACGCTGAAAGCCGTTGAGGACTGATTGGCTTATTGTGCGTCTGTGGTCAGGAAAGCCATTTTCACAGTGGCTCACCCACGTCATGCGCTTCTGTCTTCTGTTTTCACACTTTGTGAATTTTACGAACAAGTTATGCAGAATAAACAACCTGTCACATTGGCCTGTGAATATGACTCTGCATATCTCTGGATCGTCTGTACAACCTCATGACCGACAGCCACATCACATGCAAATGTGATTGCCTTCACCTTCTAAGCCTGCAGAGGCAATGCAATGCAATACACTGTTGTTGCTGATGATGAATACACTGAGTGAACCTGCTGATTGTCGATTTACAGAGCAATAACAGGAGCAAGAAGAGAAGATGACCATTCAAGATACTGGATGAATCACCGGTGTGTTTGTAAGATTAGATACTCAAGAACAGGAAATACAGGTACAGTGCAGCACATTTTGTCAAGCCAGCCTTTACTGTGTAACCAATGCTGAAGAAGCAACACGTGTTAAAGGGACAGTTCAATATTTTGGCAAATTGGCCCATTGCCATATTCCCTATAGTTTTAGAAATAGGTTTGTTACCTTTTTTTGTCAGTGAAGGCTAATTTTAGAACCACAAGCTGCTCAGGGCTATGCTACGGAGGGCGAGGCTCATGGGATTTCTTGGTTTCCCACATCAAACTCATCAAATACACTATCCAACAACTCCAAAACACTGTACTGGACAAGTTGTGACCTGCACATTCACCACGCCATGAGATAATAACAGAACATTACGAAACAGAGTTGTTTTAGAGGCAAGTTCGTGCAAAACCGCTGATGCGCTTTTCCGTCTGGAGCAGCTTTTCGGCAAGCAGTCTTTGCATTTACCTCTAAAACAACTCTGTCTCGTAACGTTTAGTTATTATCTCATAGCGTGGTGAATGTGCAGGTCACAACTTGTCCAATACAGCGTTTTGGTGCTGTTGGATTGTGTGTCTGATGAGTTTGATGAGCCTACGTAGCGTAGCACTGATCAGCTCACAGCTCGGCTCTGCCATTCTAAAAATACCTTGGACGGATAAATAAAGGTAACAAACATACTGGTATGACTATAGGGATTATGGCAATGGGCCAATTTTCCCTATATGTTGAACTATCCCTTTAAAGGGCAAGGAAGAAGAAAACTATTCAGACACCTAACTCTAAATTAATGAATGCTGCCTATGGCCTTGTGCTAACTCCCACAAGTGGCCACACTCCACTTTGTAGCAGGCCCTGAGAGCTGTCTTTACATAACACAGCCACACACCTGCCTTCACACAAAACACATTTACCACTGCATGTGTTGTCTCTCAACATGCATATCATGTTTCATGACAAAATCTATATTACAGTGTACGCTTCTCTCAAGACTCGGTACTGTTGGCTGTAGAGTAGCAGAGGAGGTTTAACATTGGTAGACCAGACAATAATCATGAGAAAAAAGTCAGCTCTACCATCTAAGTTTTCGTCACATCCAAAGACAGGCAAACACAACCAACCACTCACCGGCCAAGCCCTGCCACGCAGTGCACAGCGATGCAGCAGCCAGGCTCCTCTCGAAACTTGGTGTTGAGCAGCTTGAGCCAGTCGTCCACAATCTGGGTGGGAGGAGGGGCTCCATCATCAAAGGGCCAGTCCTACAGGAGACAAAAACAGAGTATATACCTTGGGAGGGATGGTCATACAGTAGACAGACTGCAACAAATGTCCATGTGTGTCATCTCTTACCAGGACCTGTATCCCCTCCTTCTCTACAGGAGCCTTGTCGTAGGTGGCATCACAAACTCTCACCAGTGTGTTCACCTCAAACTTTTTCAGTTCCTGGCAGATGTTGAAAGAGAGTGGACTTTAGGCAGAGGACTTGGGAGACGGGTGCACATGGATACAAACACAAAGACGAAGGCCTACCTCGGTGAACTTGTTAAGCGTGGCATTGGTGGGGTTGTGGGTGATGAGGAACCTCATGCACTCGTAGGCAATCTCGACTGCAGCGGGGCGGTTCATGTTGGCGAGACGGCTTAAAAAACAATTACAATACAATACTCTTACAAAACAAAAGCAACTTTTGGCTCAGAAGTCAGCAAAGACTGCAGGGAGATTTATGTATTGAGGAAAGGTAGAATAAATAAAAATGACAACACGTGAAGGAAAATGGGTCAGGAGGACAACAGGTGTCAACTATGGGATGATGTACACAGAAGGGTAACAAAAAGGATAAACTAGTCCACAGTACTCCAAGATGTAAAAAATAAAAATGAATTAATACAAAACCAAAAAATTAAAAGAGTAAAAAAAAGAAAAAGGATGGAGAGACTATCCAGGAGTCATCCAATCAGTTTACCCCATTCAGGAGAGCTGTTTGTGATTGGCTGTTCAAGGAGAAAGTAGAGAGCAAAGGGTTTTCGTATTGGTTGGGACAGGGCAGGGCAGTCGGGCCAAGGACTACGCAATATCCCAGAGGGGGGGGCCTTCGGAAGAAGAGTCTGCAGTTCCTAATGTGCTGGCAGTCAGGGGGGTTTCTGGGTAGCGTAGTCCCTCGGGGGGCGGCCGATTCACTTCTCCACGCAGGTGAGGTGCTGTGCCTGGCAAAATTCTCCGCTCACACACGCCATATAGGTACGGCTCAAGTCAACACAGAAACCCTGTGAAGAGAGGAGAAAGAGAAAGACCAGAGTGAGTCTGTGCTATTTTAACTGGGATAATACACACACCCACACCTGAATTATTCTACTTTTTAACGACATACAAATCGGAAGTACCATTATCTTAATTACATAATAGCCAGCGTCTTAAATTAACAAGTTTAAACCGGTTATTTCACGTGCTAAAGCAACTGGTAAATTGTAGTTCATTAATGGTATTTTTTAGCGCTAACAAAAACAAAACCATGAGAGGTATAGCTTGTAGTTTGGTTGATATGCCCTCTGCATTCTGGTAGTTGAGGTGATAGAAACAGTCATTTTGCTCCTCAGAAAATAGATTAGGATGCCTTTTCAATCATAAGCACTGCAGGTGCTTGACATGTGTCACTTTCAGTTAGGTAGCCACTTTATGGTTGTCATGTTAATGATTAAGAAGGCTAATGAACAATATTCTAAGAAATTAAAGCATCAGTTTAAGCAGTTACAATACAGAGCCGTAACAGCAGGAGTCAGGAGTGTGATGTGACCTTCCAGTACCTTGTCATTACCACCAATTCTTTTGTATGAATTTTGAATAAGATGTCAGGTTTTTACTCACATTATTTGGCCACAAATACTAAATAAAGTCTGCTAATCTTTCAACATAACTTTTAATAACCTTTATTTACTCAAGTAATCAAGTTTCTGAGTGAACTGAAACCTAATCTACAGAATGCTCAAGACTGTGGTCAAAATGGGAGTAGACAGCTGCATTTTAAACTTACAAGTTCAATTAGACCAGACTGGTCAGCTTTGTAAATATGAAGCTGTGAAACGCAGAAACTTAAAAATAGTATGACCATGACCATTTCTACCTTGTTGCCACAGTGCTATGAACTGACTACACCTTTGGATTACATCACTCTGTCAATTCACAACCTTTCACCAAAATGGAAACTAATAATATGCGCAGTATGGAGTGCACACATAAGCACACAAGGGTGTCTTACAGAACAGGTAATGTCTGGTCTGTAACCAGCCAGGGAGCAGTCAAACTCTGCCAAGTCCTTCGCAGTCTAAACTGAGCCGCCACAGACTGGCTGGAACCGTCTCAGAGCAACATAGGAGGGAGGGAGGTAGGAAAGGGAAGGGGGAGGGGTGTGGATGACGAAAGCTGCCTGTCACTACGCCGAACACATATAAAAGATAGTGGGCAGGAAACAGAGAGAAAGGGCTTGGACTTTAGCACCATGTCACAGGCAGTAGTCACAAGGTGAGGATTACAGGGTGGGCAAAGCTTCAAACAGCCCAAGTATTTCAGTCCCACGCTCCCTCTTTTCACCTCCATGAGATTGACACAAGACTCTCTGTACTCTCTCCATTCCTATTTCACTCAGTCAATTTACCCAGGATATTTAACTTAACTGTATTACAGTATGTGCTTTTTTCATTTTGAGAAGTCACCCAAAACGGAACCAACCCTTTCATTTTGCCTTTTGCTCCCACTCACACCGCTGTCACTTACCCTCTCAGTTAACTGCTGACCTCAGAGCCACTGACAAAGAAATGTATCAACACACTGTCCTCTCTAAATTGTGTTCCTCCCCTCCATCTTTTATATTCTGCAAATCCCACAAGGGCACGCACAACAGCCTCAACTTTTTGTGTGTGTGTGTGTGATGGCTGAGATCCTTTGTGACGCCTTTAATTACCACCCCTGAGCAGGACTGAACACAGCGTGGCATTGCTGCATGCACATAACCAGAGCCCGGACAGAGGGCAACAGACTTTCAAGGCTCGTTTCAATCAGCTTCTAATCCCCCAGAGATGAAAAGGATGGACAAGGGGCGACGGAGGGGAGTCAACATGTGCTTCTCACCTGTGAAACTGGACAGTGGAAAGGAGAGCAGACTCTAGAGACAGACTGAAACGTGGAGGAAAAACTGAAGAACAAAAGATCAAACAGACACGCCAGGGCCACCACAATGACAGCTTATGTTAAAAGATGAAAAGTAACTAAAATTGCAGAGGGTTGCCCAGATGCACAAGTGACTTGATACAGTCCGCGTTTTAAAGGTAGCCATGGGTAGAGTTACAGTGAGGCAAAAGTGCATGTAAAAACACCATTCCACAGCCCCCTCCCCATGTTGTTTAACTGTTAAAAACTCAAACATACTGGTCCAACCTGATGAAAAACCAACAACAGCACAATGACTTGCTGATGTATTAGTTAACTGAAAGCTGGTAGATTGAGACATCTACGGCAGATGACTTAAAACCAGTCCTCCGTGTCTCAAGTGAGCTCGTCAATAGAGAAGTGAGTAAACTCTGGCCTGCCACAGTCTGCCAGCCTGCCATCACAGCGCTGTCGGGAACACATGCAAATCACTCTGAAATTTGCAAACTCGCTCTGCAGTTACACTGCACAGATGCAGGAAGGACAAAACAAACATGCGTACATGTAGACCCAAGTCTGTTGGTGCGTACATGTTAAACCACACAGGAAACAAGAGGCACTATATTCAAAAGCCTTAAAAACTTCACTTAAACATGAATGGGTGATATGCCATGCAACTATGTCATCTGTAACTGAATTAAAAAAACAATTAATCCCTTTAGTTATCCACAAATTGTCACGAGATTAAACCACAAAGCCATTTTTATGACGATATAGACTATATGGTCACAACACCACAAATTTCAATTACCAATTCCACCTTAAACTGACAAATACATTTTTTTTTACTTTTGTGATAAATTAATATCACATCAAATGCAAGTATGAAATGTGAAAACCAATTAGCAGCATCCTATTATTGTAGAGTTGACAGTGGCGGAGTTACGGTGACAGGTGCCTTTACAGCAGCTTGTGTTAATTTCCCAGCTGTGCATGTAAAAAAACAAAAACACTGATGTACTTCTGTTAAAACATAACTGGGCTACATCCGGCCTTGTGTGTCTACGTCCAAGTATACATATAGTATATGCACTAAACTGGGAGAAAGGTCATGGAATAAAGGCAGAGGCCCACACAGTGGCCCAGAGAAAACTCCCTTGGTGCCCTGTTCTTCATCACATGTTCTAATGTTGAGCTGCAAGTGGAGGGAGGGAGTGGGAGTGGGGACTGACTGACTTAAGAGGGAGAACTTCCCAAATCAGCTGCTCCCTCCCAGAAATCTCCTTCAGTGACTGAGGAGAAAGAACAGAAGAAGAGAGGGAGAGATGGGAAGTGAGAGCAGAGAGTAGCAGTTTGGGCTGATAAGGTCTCTGGTATCGGCTCGGAAAAGGGCACGCAAACCTAAACAAGTGATAAAGCAGCAAAAGAATGAGAACTAGGACATAGGTATCCTACAACTGCTAACTCATCATTTTAGGCTTGATTCAGCAAGTCCGTGTTTTAAAGACATGTCAGGTTTAAGGTCAGAAAGAATAGAAACAAAAGATCAAATCACCATGGAAATTTGGTATAGTTACTGCAGGTAATGTGCATGGGGAGAAAACTGATCTGCTATAGTGAGAGCGCTTATTGAAAGCCTCACTGTATTAAGGATTTTCATGCCATGGGACTCCATAATTGTAGAGGGCAGCTTGTGTGGAAACCTGATAGCTGTCAGGTGTCTTGTCTCCATCACTCTCCCACCACCTCTGGCATATACCGTCGCTATTCACACTGCAGTATGTAGAAAGCCTAAACAGTCATGAGCTGGCTGGGGCAATATTATTCGCCACAAATGCTAAGGGGCTGTTCTAAATTTAGAAGGAAAATGAGCTCAAATATCTGGACATGGCATAGACTCGAAGGGCAAAGTGGTAAAACGTCAGACCTTTACGCAAAGCGTGGAATGTCTTGGTCCATCTACTTCCCCCCTTGTGAAAGATGTTAGTGTTACATCCAACCCTGTCTGGTGGTCTGAGGTTGTGCCTGAGTCTCGCTGATGTTTTGTCTGGAGCCAGACTGGGCATGACCAGACTGTACTGCCTTGAAGCAGCTGGAGGGCTAATTTGCTGTGTGAGAGCCGAGTGAAGGGGGAGCGCCTGTCATCCATGGCAGGATGGACAGTGGGGAGGAGGAGGAGGAGGAAGCCACTGTACTCCTTGCACTCAGAGCAGCATGGATGGCGCAAGGAATATAAAGAGCGCTGATATACTTGCCCCAAATACCACCTGCTTGCTACACACATACACATCTTTCAGTCTCAATTAGAATATTTACTCCACCACCATGCGTCCACAAACAAAAATACACACATACTGTACATAACTACAAGGTGCCAGAGAAATGTTTTTTTCTTTCAAGTGCTTGATCTTCAATTCTACAATGAGTTAGTGTAGAAAACATGGACAGCTGCATTTAAACTTACAGAAACCATAACTCAGAGGGAAATGAAATGGGGCCAGGTGTCACAGAGGCTTGCCTCCATTCCTTTGGCTTCTCTGTGCCAAATACGAGATAACTGAGAGGCTTGCAAATGTCAAGGAGGTCAGGGACAAAGGAATAGAAACATAAAGAAAAGCTGCTGAGAGAAAAACCTTCAAGAGGACATAATGGATAAGCAAAATTAAACATGTGAAAAGGAAAGCAAAAAAGAGGCAGTAAAAGAAAAAAAACAACAGTCAAGCCAAGAGCTTGGCAGTGACTACGTCTGAGATAAAACATAGATCCAGCTGGTTATTTGCAGTGACGTCAAGACTGTTGATGGCTGGGTGGGTGGATTTCACCTCAAATTAGAGCTGTCCTCGACCTAACTGTGCTCATAGCAACAAGAGATGAAGAAATGTTTTATTCACTTCAAACAAGGAGAAAAAGCAGCGGCTGGCAGAGAGATCTCAGTGACAGAAAAGTTGAGCAGAGGCCGCTAACTTTATAAGAAAAGCCCTGTTGACACACACACACACAGTACACCGACTTCTAGGGTGTTTTCACACATGAGCCAACTGAGGAGGTTCTTAAGGGTCTAGAGTAATTATGCAGACCGAGGAACATTAAGTGAAGTGTGAAAGTTGGTGTCAAACTTGGGTGTTGGCCACACAAGCAGTCACTGGTCCACTTCAAAAGAATGACATGGGTGTCCAAGACGGACAGCGAGCTCCACCGGTGTCCACTTACAAATATGAAGGACAACTGTTTCACACACTGAAAGCTAATTATCATAACTGGTTTGAAGTGTCACACTGCAGTCATCTGCTCTACAGTGCAGATTCAGCATGAAACTATCAAGAAAACCCAAGACCACAATGCAAAGAGTTTACTTTCACAGTATGCATCCATGCAGAACGACCACAGAACAAAACATGTGCCATGTAAAAGCCTGCACTGGTATGATAAACAAAAGCAATGAGTGAAGGTGCAGCTGCGTTGGGAAATCCCACACACCCACCACACACACAGACACAGACACGTGTGTTTTACATTTTCAGTGTTTGCAAGTGTGACAAAGATGGCACTACTCTGTTGCCCTGGACGCTTATTGCACAACCAGTCCCACAGGTCATGTTCAAAAGTAAACCCTCAGTAAAATTACATAGGGAAGTGGCACTTGATGTGATACTGAAGGCCCTCGGTAGATAAGACAATTAACTCAATGTTTAAGAAAGAAAAGACGCCTGCTGCAGATTCAAAGAGCACAGTTCAAGACTGAAGGGGCCTATCAATGTAGGGTACGGTGACAGGTCACCACAGCATTCAGCAAACAGTACACATAAAGGATGTAGTGTGCACAGTCCTCCCTCACCATCAGTCATACTTGAAAACACACAAAAACAAACAGACGAGCACGAAAGCAAAGACATACACACGCAAACAAACCTACAAAGAGCTACACTAGTTAAGCTTCTACTCCTTTTTCTGAGCCTCACCAGTTTATCTAGTGTACCAAGTAAGACACCAAAATCCCAAGGCATGCCTGGACAAGAAGACAGCATTGAGAGATGGAGAAGAGGAGGCTTGTATGCAAAACCGAACTCCAGCAGTGATCACTAACTGTTGCTGTGCCTCCCATGAGCTGCACACTCCGGGGATTTGCAAACAAGAGCCTCGGGCTGAAAGTGATACTTGTAGTTGGTAGAAAGATTCTGTGTGGCCTCATGCTCTTCCGACTGAATTCTGATAACATGCCCTCCTTTGGGTTTCTAAGAATGACATGGATCAGGGAAGAACTGGTTCATAAACATTCAAAACTTTCTTGAGCAACAGCATCTTTACTTCACCTGCAATACAGTATAGGCAGGGGAAGAGGGATGGTTCTGCAAAAGCTTAATTATAGCTATGTGGGGAATGCTGCTGCTACTTCTGGCATCCTGACCTAACCACTAAATCTAAATTACTCTTTGTCAGCTTCTCACACATCTGGATTTGGTGCCTTTCTTTGTTGTATATATACACATACCATGAATTTTAGTTGCTATACAATACAATTTCTTAATTGTAAGATTTATTTAACATTTAATGGAGTGACTATTATTTGAAGCTCAAGTTGTCTGTATTCTTCATTCTTGTAAAGTTGTTGACAAGACTTTTTAAAATGAAAATCCAAAGATTAAAATATGAAATATTACATGAATGATAAAAGGTTGCCCCAGTGTGATGTACTGTGAATGTGTTTGTGCAGCCTCTCTGAATGAGAAATGTACACTTAGCCATTTGAGTGCCTTTGTACATGTATAGCCAGACAAACATGAATCAGTGAATACAAGCAAAAAAATAAAAAACACTACACACCCATTAGACTTGGTCACCTAATCAGAGCTTCATAATTGGGACATGAGTCACAACTGGTCATGTCTGTGTTTACCTGTTTTAAGGTAGAACCAAGCACAGACTGTGACTCAGGCTTGCGGTGTCTCGGTTTGAAATATAATAAACACTTATTTTTCAGACGTATTGCCTCAGACCCCTCAGATATACAGACTCCCCACTGTGGGTAGTCGGACTCAAAAGAAAACTACAGAGCAGGGGCGGTGCGTGGTGCAGTGGTTAAGGCGGCTACAGTCCTCAGCGCAGGTGTCCCCGGTTCGAATTCCGCGTCGGGCAGACCTTTCCTGCATGTCATTCCCCCTCTCTCTACCTGCCCCTTTCCTGTCTATCTCTACTATGGCTGTCAAATAAAGGCAAAAAAGCAAAACAAAATGTACTTAAAAAGAAAACTACAGGGCAATACATCTCTACGGTGGAAGAGAGAATAGTTCACTCAGTCCAAAATTCAAATGTGGTGATAGAACCACAAACATTTAGCAGTGTGCTTGGGAAATACCTTTAAAACTCTCGAAGCAAAAGGTTTGGCGATAGACTTCCGTTTAATCACACAAAGATCTTGTATTTCTGACAAAATGTAAACTGAAATGAAAACACTCACAGAGGACACATAAAAAACTTTATAAAGACTTGCTTTTTTGCACTTGCTTGTAAAGAGACAAACATTCCTCTTGTTATAGCATATGTGTGGGTGGACTGTGATCAAGCCTAGAAATATGTTGGGGGTACATAATGACCCTCTATACAGTATATGCAACAGTCCAACCCAACAGATGCACACAAAGCCTCAGGGCTCCCTACAAGCACGATTCTTCCAGCCACAGTGAACCTGTTTGAAGGGTTTCCAGGTTAACCACAATGTATCACCTAGCCTTGTTCACATGCTTTTTCTCTGTTCAAAACAACAGTAAACATCTATTAAGTAGGAACAGAGTTAAAGGAGAGAAACATCAAAAAGGTCAATGATCTGACATATGTCTTACAGGAATGCTGTATTGAGGAGTGAATGAGTCTGTAAACAACGAAAGCTGTTGTGGGGCAAAACTGATCGGTGCCCAGTTTCCCATCTGCACATTCTCCTCCAACTAAATCCTCAACAAAAGTGGAGAGCTAATTCATGTTTAAAAGGGCATACATTCAAATTAAAGCCAGCTGGTTGAGATAAAGGCTGACAGCATATGAATGGCTGAAAATAAAGACAGAGATAGTTATAACCTGACTATGCGGTGGCAACACAGAGCGTTTAATTTGACGAGCTCAAAATATTACGGCGCTTTCAAGTTAACTGTAACTTCAACTGCTAAAAGACATGTGGCTCTCCCCACCAGCAACAGGCCGCTAGCTTTCATTTGAAAGATCAAAACAGTAGACAGCAGTGTTTGTTTCTCTGGAAACCATTTGGTCATATAGATACTGTAGCACAGACACCGCCTCACAAACAGCACCCTAATCAGACTTCAGCCAATACTCTTTTTGTCCTCTGCCCAACTTCATTTAGAGCCAATTTGCGCAGCTGATAAAATCTGCTAGTAAAAGCAACTGCCAGCTGAAAATTACAGCTTTGCATCTATTCACCAAGATCTAATTGAAGATTTTGAGATATTGTGCTGCCTTATAGTTGAACTCACAGCCAACCACAGATGGGTCACAGAACTTTATGTATGGGATCATATGCATTAAAAGCTAATTAACTAAAACTACAATGATTGTTAGTTTCACTTTCACAGTTAGTCTTTACAGCTTCTGCATTATTGGTATCCAACGGTCACAAGCATTTCTGCAAAGTACTTAAACTTGCTATCAGCATATGACACATAGTTTTGTTCTGTGGTTTGTCAGAACTGAGTTTGCAAAACCATGTCTACACAACAGAGGATGTGAATGTTGTAGTAATGTCGTCTAATGTTTGTATCTTCTTGATTGCATCCACGTATCACTGATGCTAGCACAGTATGTTAATATTGTGACTGCGTGTCCACCTTAACATAATAATAATGTCATTGTCTATTTGTAGTCCACGTTATGTTGTTGTATCAAAAGTTCCTAATGCTAATATCTATTTTTTTATTGTCCAGCTCAGTGTTGTTGACATCCTGATAAGTGGGCATCTTAATTCTAGCCCCTATTCAGCACAACAGGTTACCTCTCTGTGCTCCCAGAGGACAGGAGCTAATCTTCCTGTGGAGTACTTGTTGTTCTGGCCTCTGGTGTCCGTGTAAACCAGGCTGGAGAAGGGAGGTGAGAGAATATGTAACTCCCCCTATTTCCACGAACAGACGAACACCCCCTACACATGCAGTCGCACACGTCGAAGCCCACTTATCACACTGCTTTGCAGCCTTTGAGTGAGCATAGATAAACAGTGTGACGATCAAAGGCCTACGATAGCGCTTAGTGGGAGGGCGGAGAGGGGGGGGCAAGGACTGATCTGTCTCTGGAAAAGACTGAAAGAGACCAGGGCCCAGTACCTTAGAAATAGAAATGAAAAGGGGAAAACATATCTGAACAAAAGCCTGTTCTTTCCTTGCTGTGGCCTAATTGCACTTTTAATCACACTTAACACAAAATTAAGTACCTGAGAAATGACATTTGAAAGAGAAACAAAGCCAGATATTACACTGACATTTGACTATGATTTGAATAAGGGCTGAACATGAGAACACAGGAAAACTGATTATCTGCCGACAATGGAGTCAAATGAGATTAGATGGACTCTCTACACGAACAAGTGTTCTTGCCAAAAGTGTGCTTCGACAAAGGATAAACAAAATCAAATATTAACTGTATTAGTGATGGATACTATCTAGTTTAAATCTGATACACATTTTCTGGAAAACTGGACCAGTTTTTTTGGTTGTGTCTTGCAACTGTAGAGGAAGGTTAATTATTTTACGCCATACCCATACAGTTCAACTATTACGAAAAAACATGTTTACATTTGGGGTTACCTATTAAAAAAGGAACTTGATCGAAACATCTATAGTTAGAGCCTATATGATTGAAACATTAACCTGTTTGAACCCAAGTTACTTTCCTGCTCTTATAATGGATCACTAAATGGCTGTTAAAACTCATCCATTCAAAACAACCACGGACACGATGTCATTATGTGGTATTTAAATTTTTAAAGCATGGCATCTGACAAGAAGATTTTCACCAGCCTACAAGAGTAGCAACCATGGGCACTGCATTGACATATATGTGCATATTAATGTCTACCAAAATTGCCCATGGCTTATCAGTACCAGTGCATCACTGCAGACAGGACAGTAAAGTTTTCTACTTTGATTTGGAATATGGGTCAAGGGACTATATTCAGCCGTCTCTGAGCTCCTTTGATAAGTCATAATCTCATGTCAAAATCGGCTCCAGGGAGACGTCTCCTCGCCTAGGCAGACACATGGATCACAGCAGTGAACGCCACCACTACCTGTTGGCCAGCATGTCAATGAAATTGACCCATCACTATAAATTAGCAGCTAAAGCAACGACCTGTACATTTATAGTGCTGATAATCACAATTCAAGGTGTTCCTTCCGCATTCCACCTCATTATTACTTCCCCTCTAGCAAATAACTGACAGGGACAACTGACAACTGAGGCTTAACTAGTTATAACTACCGGTATCAAGGTGTGTCTGGATTATGGATTAAACTAACTCTACAAATGTCAAAATTATGCACTACAATTTAGATCAGATTTACCCAGACAGAAACACACTGAGTGTCTAAGATAAAAATAAGTTTCAATACAAGAGGCCGACACTCATCAAATGACAGGAGAATGTCTGCTCACATTTTTGCCGAGAGGTGCGGAGTCCCACTGCGACATCAATTCTTCTGACATTTGAAAACTAACATGGCCCTCTGACAGCAGCATCAGGGGACGCCTGTTGCCATATCAACAATTCTCTCAGCGGTAGCAACAAGTGCTCCTGTGGGGAATTTTGCTGTTCCCGGTGAAGAGATCAGAAGAGCAATGGTGCTCTCTTTAAACATTCACCAGGGCAAAGCTGAAGAAGCAGTAGGTGCAGTATTGAGAAGGGTCAGGGTTCGGACTGAACGGCTGCACTTATACACTGATCTAGGAACTTTTTAACCTATGAAAGCCAACCTCCTTCCCAGAAGCATTAAGTATACTCTGTGATCTCAGATTAGCTCCTTGTGGAAAATCCATCTTTTTTTTAAGATTATGGCCACAATGAACACGTTAGTTTGAGGTCATGTTGTGAGTGGTAGTCACACATTTTATGCGTTTTATAAGCTGCTTAAGGAAATGAAGGAGAAGTCAAGCTCCACTGAGAAACAACGCAGTGCCTAGGCAATGGTAACACGACAAGCTTGTTTATGTACAAGAAGCCAGCATTTTCTAGACTATAGTTGCTTCAAAACCAGAACACCTTCTGGATCAGCAAAGGTGAGTAGCTACATACACCTCCAAACAACAGCTCTAATAACAATAACAAAACCCTTCACTATAGCGTGTTTTGGCAGAGGACAGTGTTTTCCTGCTAACTGCAGCTCTGGCAGCTGTAGTTAGACAAGGTAGCTGAAAACACTAATAACAAAAGGAAGATCCTATTCCTACCTGTTGCTATAGTTTCAGTAGGCAGCCTTGCAGCAGCATCTAGAAGAGGAGTCAATCTGTCAGATACTGCCAGTGCCACAGAGCTTGTGCCTTTGCTTTATCCTAGTGCTGTGGCAACAACAGTAAACGAACACCGTGCCGACCAGGACATGATTCATTAACCAACGCACAGCATACGAAACACACAAGGTGCCCATGGCGACTAATGCATAATTATATATGGGTTTTCACTTGATGGCTTTAAATAAAAAGGGGGGGAAAAGTGTGGGCATCTAATCCTAGCTTTCCACTTTGGGCCGGTTTGAAAACAACAAAATTGCTTCGGAGCCAGGGGTCTTAGCAAGCTAACACAGTAAAACCAAAGCTTGTGTTCCATTCTGACCACGGCCAGACACCCAGCGGCATAACTGGAGTTGAAATTGGCCAAATCTGTTAAGCCAGTCACTGTGGAAAAGACCTCTCCAACCCTACCTTTCAACACTCACAGCCACCCTGTGGTTAGATGGGCTGGATGCCAGCAGGCTACAACATAGGTGTTCTTCTCCCCCAGTTACCCTCCTTGGTAAGTTGGCGTCATGTTACTGTACACTGGGCTCACCTTTCACAGTTACGGTAACCAAGGCTGAGAACTTCCTCACTTGTCACATTGCCTTTTTTTATGCTGCCTGTAGACAGAGGAACCACCCTTTTGTTGGTGTAAAATATCATGTTGACATCTAGCTATATTTATGCCTACTATCAACACTTTACTCACAACCAGAGCAGGGTGATGAAAAGATAGATGTACCACATGCTGTCGAGCAGGTCTTTAAGATTCTTTACTTGTTGCAAACACAAAACATACAAAGCCAATATTACAACGGATTGTGTATTCTATATTTTCTCAAATGAAAATATTACCAGATGCTATATGTTTATACTTATCTAGTGGTGTAACAGAAATAAATGGTGGATTAGATTAGCAGTTTTTTACTTAACAAAAATAAACATTACAACTAGAGAGTGGGCCCACAGGTATTGGGAGTTTGTGAGTTTGTCTTGAGGTGCGGTATCTCATGAATGAGGTCCTGCCAGTGTATAGGCCTGCCTTTTTACTGCAGGCCGTGCTCCAAGTGGACAGAGTGGAGCTACGCTATTTCTAGATCGGGCTGTGCATCATGTGTCAATTAGCTATAATATAAAGCAGGTCACCAGTACGGGTGACCTACTTCCACAATGAAATGTGAATAGAGCATAAAGACTTCAAGCACTCCTCTGTATGAGTTGCTAAACTTGCGACTTCAGAAGCAAGAGTACTGCATAATTCTCATCATTACTGGAAAACAATAGGCTATACAATTATTAAGATCTATATTTTAAAAAATGTTTTTAAGAAATACAAATGAAATCTCTTCCTTCACTTCTATTATATATTGTTATAGCTTCTGATTGTTTTGATAACTATTTACATTAGGCATCTCATCCCTTGTACACTGCAAGCAAATTAGGTCACCTTGCAGTGACTCATAAGTAGGAATGTGTAATTAGCTTACCTGTTACACCAGTTAATCATTGACTCATACGCCCATGTTGGTAGGTGTGTTCAAAGCTAATCTTTTGTATTAGTTAGCCACTAGAATTTACTAGTGGAGGCTGAAACCATTGGAAGGTCATAAATTGAAAACTGAGAGGCATGGGAATGTGCTGCGGCCTTTTGTGTCACAGCTGCTCTAGTCAACTTCCTCCCCAAGTGCATTTCCTCATTTCACTTCAGCCCACATGGCTAAATGGTTGGGTGCTTTCTGTTTTAGGAAACCAGACAAGGCTAAATTATAGACCTACCTAACCCCAGTGTTAGCTACATTTCCACATGGAAGCGTATCGAATTCACCAAGTCAAGCCGGCTAGTTAACAACAAAGGCAGCAGTTTGATGATGATCACACAGAAACGGGAACCCAAGACAGCATAATCAACAGACAGGAAATATCGCCTTGTCGACCACTTTGCTCTGTTGTTAAAACGTTACCATGGCATATGGCTTCAAATAATTGGGTCAACCACGCTGTGGGTCAAGATTTGTCACAAAGGGCGGAAGGCAGATTGCTCAGTCGCCATCTACCTTTAGCCAAGCTTTTCCAAGCTACTGACTAACCACCACACCGCCCAAGACCAAAATAAGCTGGAAAATACTTTAAAAATTACCAGCACGGGCTATATTTTAAAACACCCACGTGATGCCACAGCCGTAAACGTTAGCCCGAGACTGCTGATAAAAACGTAAACCAAAGTATTCGTTCAAGTAAAGCTACAAGACAAAATGCTACCTCCATTGACATACCCTGAGCTCATTGTACAGCTAAGGGTAACGTCAGCTCTTATTTTATGAAAATGCAGTCGACGTCCACCGTTTGGACAATAACATGATATTACAAGACCCCTAACATTCTGTGCTGCTGAATAATAACCGAAATGTTGTGAGCATGGTGATATATATGGCATAAGAGGCGCTATGTTACAGATTTTTCTTGTGCCTCCTCTCCTTCTAGGAAATAGCCTTAGCCCTGATAGCAAGCTAGCGTAGCTACATTAGCTTGCTAGTTAGCTCAGCCGTAGTTTTTTGCATTTCCAAGCAACGTTTTGGTGACCAGCCCAGACGTCAATACTCCCTAAATTAGAGTCAGCTAACATGAAGGTGGGTGATAGCAGCAATTACCAAAAGAAAAAGCAACAACAATGAGGATCAACATTGATAAACGTTTACACAATTTTGGACAGTGTACGAAAGCCAACACTCAACCGTCCAAAGCTTTGCTCAGCGAGCTCAACGTTAACGTGGCTAACTTACACACTCAGACAACCACTGGTGAAATTTACTTTAGCTGCCCTGTGTTGTGCTAATCAACATACATCCAACCATATGTAACCCAACTTTTTTAATCGGGCTCTTGTAGGTGTGTGGTGTCGCTAGCGTCTACGATCACATCAGAGACGAGTTTCTACACGTCAGTTTTTAAGTTAGCCGGGTTCTTAGCTACTTACAAAGAGCAAGCTGAACATTGAAATCCCGTGACTTCTCCGGAGAAAGTGGAGGGAGTGCAGAAAGCGCTGTCAGGTCGCCTTTTTGTTCCTCTTCAATGTGGCAGCTTGAGTTCTCGTCGGAGGTCGGGACTGTTGTTGAGGAGGAGCCTCCTCAGTTTGTCGACACCCTCAGGCACGGTCGGAAATGTGACTTTCAAGGCGCTCCAAGTTGTCAGCGGGTTTACACCGTAGGTAACTACAGAAGTGTTACTGGGGGAATTGCTTTCGTTCGCATAATTTTAAATTATTTAAATGTATATCCGTTCGTTTGTATTCTTTTACTACGCACGCGCAGTGAATTCCAGGCTACAATGACCACCGACAATATATTTCTAGTAAAATGAAGAAATCGGTAACATTCTCCTGACTTTTCCGACTACATTGTCCCCAACAGAGTGACGGGCGTGACGTTGTTTACGCTTGCTGTTGTTTCTCCCTACAAAGGCATATGGAGGCGCGTTCACTTCTATTCTCAAGAAGTTAGGCAAGATATTCGAGTTTTCCGTGATCTCGTAAACGCAGCATGGAGGGTCTGGCGTCAGTACGACGTAAGAAGAATCCGGGTGCGTGATGACAGCTCACCATGGTGACGACAGTTCCAGAAAAGGTCTTTTAATGCATCCATGAAATAAGCGTACACGATTACCAATGTGCTCATGGGTTACTTTGTAACAAACATTTTGTTCAGTGTTTCATTTAATTGAATTTCAAGAATTTTGCCAGTGCGGGCTCACCGGTTATACTACACTGGAGTGGGTCCTCAGTAGGCTACCTGTGGCATAGATCCAGAATTTTAGAATTCATAATAAGCTAAAGATAGATTACTAGATAGGCTAGCCTACTTTAAAATCCTGAACAGGAAGTTATGGTTGTTAGCACCAGCATTCACGTCAATCATTGCACCAATAAAAGAGATAAATAAACAGATCTATCTAAAGAAAGAGGTAGGCTAATTTGCCATTGGCAGTCTTTGAGCTTGCTTCTTTGAGGTGAGCATAACATGGGCATGGACTGATATTGGTAGGCTATGTAGCCTACTCCTAACAATCACTTTATTAGGAACACCTACACCTGCTTTTTCAAGAAAGCCAATCTACCAGTCATGTGACAGCTGTGCAATAAATAAAATCATTCAGATAGCCTATAGGTGAGGGGCGTCACATTAAACATCAGAATGGGGGAAATGTGTTCTCTAAGACTCCACCCATGCAGGGTTGTTGGTGGCAGATAGGCTGGTTTGAGTATTTCTAAAACTACTCACCTCCTGGGATTTTCACATACAACAGTCTCTAATAAAACACAGCCTGTTGATGAGAGAGGCCAAAAAAGCACAGGTAGACTGGTTAGAGCTGAGGGAAATGCTAGGCTACATATTAGCCTAACTAAGATATCCACTTTTTTCAACAGCAGTTCCTCTCCTGTCTGCTAAGAACAGATATCAGAGGCTGCACTTGGCACAGACTCATTTCAACTGGACAATTGAAGACTAGAAAAATGTAGCCTGGTCTGATGAATCTGGATTCTGTTTAGGCACACAAATGGGCTTGAATTGGACACAAGAAGCTTGGATCCATGGACCTAATGTGCCTCGTGTGAACAGTCCAGCCTGGTAGCTGTAATAGTAAGAAATGTTTTTTGGAACATCTTACACTAGACCACTCAATATCAATTAATTGGTCTCAAACAGGAGATTGGCAGTATAAATGTGTGACTGAGAAATCCACTGTTTCTAGTCCAGTTGGTGTGTGGATGTTTTCATATTGAGCAAATTCACGTGATGTTATCTGTGAAGAAATTACAGTTCAAGTGACTAACACATCTGTTATCTAAGAAATCGGAAGTCATGAGCAGAAATCGGAAGTCGTGAGCAGAAGCCTATCAGTGAGGCTCCTAAGGCTTACTGGCAAATCAGATGAATGAAAGGCCTGAAACAGTATTTTTTTATTATTGTATATCACCCTCTAGTGTCTGTGTCTTTACCTGCAACAGATTTACACACCAAATGTGCTATGCAGATATCTTTACTGAGTATGGATTATCAGTGGTGGTAACTAACACTACCAATCCTACCATGATAAAGTTTAATGCAGCAGGGAATCATGTAAAATCCTATGTGTTGCAGTGATTTACCTTATAGTATCCATATGTAGATATAGAAAACAGAAATGGAAGCCTGACACAAACATACAAGAAGTTTTTTATTGATGTGGTATCAATACAATCAAGTACTGTAGATTTTGTATAAGCAGACAAACATTTAAATCAAAAAGAGTGCATTTTATACCCATATTCTATTGCATAGAGTGCACGCAATAGCCTTGTATGACAAAAATCCTATACGCTGATACATTGTACATTACACAAATAGAAAATAAAAGTCCACAAATAATCCTTCACAAACAACACTAGAATGCTAACTACATGTTGTAAATGCTCTTAACTCATCAATGCCGTTAAATACCATTTATACGTTCTAGGCTTCGGTGGTCGGTTTTAGCATCCCTATTAAATTATCATAAATGTATAAATACATCTTCATTAATTTCATGTGCAAATGGGAATGGCCGTTTGTATTTACTGAAACTAAAACAAACAAATATCCCTTAAGAACCGAAGCAAGGCAGGTTTTTTTGTGTGTTTTTTTTTTGTTCATTTTTTATAAAGAAAAACAGGAAACACTTAAAAGCAATTTGTGATTGAGACGGTACATGGATCTTACTGACACTTGTTAAATGATTTGCACACAGGGCAAACTCTGCAAGCAAGTGACATTGTCTATGCAAACATAAGGACAGCGAGTGTTAGCCATAAGTAACTCACATCACCATTTCATATGTTCAAAAAAAAGATGGCGACAAAAAAAGGCAACATACAGTACATAACGAGCCTTCGACTGTTTTGTAGACTCACTCAACAATAATGATACATAGCAGTTGTAGGTGTGTTCATGTTATTAGACAAAAAGGGCAAGAGTAAGAGCACTGTTTGCATTACAAAGATGTAAAATACTGATTAAGCCTTACCCTAGCACTGCTTGTATGGAGCAACTTGAGAAGTTATTGTTCATGTATGACACAGCATGGTTTGTAATATTTAAAATCAGTCAAACGGTATACATTCATTCTGATTGCAAAGCTCAAAATTTGGCACAATCCTCCTGTACATTGACATTCCTCTATCAGGGTGTAAGGTAGTCGAAATTCAGTGTAATGAAAATGCTGGGCCGCACAAGTTTAGATTGGAATCCTGTCTGTGCAGAGGCATGTAAAGGCACGGAGGTGATAAACTAAGCACCAATTTCTTATTCTAAAATCACAACTTTGTCCAAGCATCTTTATCTTCTGTTCTTTTCAAATGCAACCACTCAATAAAGATCTTGCACACTTTCCACAATGTATTTTTCTTTTGTTCATGACTTGGTACAACATAGATTTATTGCACACCATTAGGCCTCTCACTGGAACAACATGTAAAATAGCCCATTCAGTGCTAACCAGAAATGTTATCTCCTCATGTCATACTGTCAATTTAATTTAAGGTTTTTTGGTCTCCCATAATCTATCCATTACATTCATCACCTGTTCCCTTACTTTGCAAAGGCACCATTAGAGAGTGTGGAACTTTCTGAAAAACCTAAAGCATGCTGAAACATTTTAATGTCAGATTGCATGTGGAACACTGACAGAACCTGTTAGCTCTTCCTAACATTTTGTCACTCCATTCAAGTTTATTATTATCTTTGCTGGACTGTTCATGACTTGAATGCCAGGGGGGATAATGTGACACAACACACACACGCGCACACACATACACATATATTAACACAGTGACAGACAGAAAGGTACGCCAACAAGAACACAAACACACACGCAAACACACACAGCGTGTCTTTAATGCCTTATCCAACAGAAATGAGTAAATATGCAGCTCTCACCTCTGGCCCACCACCTCTCCCAGAAATCTGGCAGGAATTTGTTAAAAGTTACACAACCTGTATTTCACAACCTGTGGGCCTCAGTCAAATCCCTTTACTTATTCATTCATACAGTAAATGCAGATCGATTCTCATTTCCAGCTGTATACTTTGATGTTATTCAGTTCGGAAACATCCTGTCCGTGTAGCTACGGATGTTCCATTAAGCTGAATGGTAATTCAGCTATTTTTGACACAAAGGTTAGGGAAATAATACAAAGTCTTTTTATTCAGAACTACAGACGTTTCAGAAATGCTCTCATTTGGCCAGCAACATATCGCACATAGACTTGAAGAAACAATTGGATCTACTTTACTTTTTATCATTTTGTGTCCACATTTATAAGCAGAATTAAGTTAGCATCTTCACAGGTTTTGTAATATGTGGTCAGCATGGGTCTGTCATATAATGGCAGTACTGATACTGACTGGGAATGTTAATGCAATACTGATTTATTAATAGGTAGTATGCCAATAGAAAAGCAGAAAGCAGTGATGTCATGTTCAGAGTATGCAAAGAGGATGCCTGCAACATGGTGATGGGATTTCAAGTGCAAATAGGGAAAACCAGATCAATACAAGGAAACGGGCTATTGATCCAGCTGTAGTTGTGTCCTTATAAATCTAGTTGCTTTCAGTGTCTTATCTATGCCATGTAGACATAGACTGAACACATAGGCTACATATCACCATCAATTTAAATTGTCTTGAAAGTTTAAAAAGGTATTGTCCTTGCATGATGTTGTTGATCCTCTAAGGGCAATTTAAAATGAACAATTCTACTAGGCCATTTTCTTGGATGGTATTTCTTGGGTTTCATTTCTGGACAGTCTGGTAAATCATTAAAAAAGACAATGACCCATCATATTAGATGATTAGCTACTAAATTCAGAAAGATGCAGCGAGATAAGCATCCAACAGATACTTAATGTCAAATATATATATCTCACGCTAAAACAAAGATTTCATCCCATTAATAATTTTAAAGTAGCAATTGTTTAGAGTACCAAAAAAGGTTTTTTAAAAAAAGAAAAAAGTATGGTATTACAGCACCAAATGCATTCTTTTGCTAATGTTTGTCTATAGTTCCTATGTTGTATTGTTGCTCTTTATGTCAGTATTCACGGTTTAAATAAGAACACAAGGGGGATGCGACTGCAGCCAGAGGAACCAATCACCCCCCAGGGTCTGGTGATGTTGTCCTTATGATGTCAGAGCATGTGGGCAATATGTGCAGTCACATGGGAAGGTCTGTTACTAGCACATTACAAAGTAAGGCACTTAATAGTCTGAATCCAATAAACAACAACAACAACAATGATGACAAGGACCAAATAATAACAATAAAATTATGACAATATAATAATTAAAATAATATAAGCTAAAAAACACCAACATAAAATACAACCCAAAAACACACAGTTGAAGGACACTGAAACAAAGAACACAGTATGAAATTCCATCCCCTGCTTAAAAAAAAACTTTCCTTATTTCATTCACAAAGTTTGTTTTCTCTTTCGCTCATGTTATTGAGGGTGAGACATTTAAAGATGATGGCAATGATATTGAGAATTTATGGGTTTTGTGGTGTTTATATTATGGCTGCAGGTATTTTAGGTTTAGGGCTGCTCTGAGGTGCCAATACAGAACATGTTTAAGGACAGGGTTATGTGGCACAGAGCAGGAATCCTGAGAAGGAGGAGTGGATGTACTCGGTAGAATAGAGGCCGTTTGCCTGATCCGAGGGCATCTGGACCCATACCTGGTCACCCTCCTTCAGCTCTAGGACCGCACTACCGGACGCCTGGTCCATGTAGCCTTTCTTGTATTCATCATAGGTGTAGGTGGCTGGTACATTGTTCTTGTACAGTGCCACCCATAGGCTAGTTCCCTTTACATGCATGTGGTACGCAAAGTAGTAGACGCCAGATAATGGAGCAGTGAACATGCCAGTAGCAGGGCTGTAGGCATTTTGCCCGTTGTATAGGGTCCTGTCAAATTTGATTGGCATACCAGAGGGAGGGAAAGGTGTGGTAAGGATGGCTGTAAAGGCTGGTGCTACAGAGGCAGAGAGAGGGACTTGACTGTACACAGACCCCTTCCTGTCCCCTGGTACTTCACCCCCTTCCAACTGTGAATCTGTTGGCCCTGCAACAACTGTTTGGCCATTTCCTGGAGGACCAGGGGGGCCTGGGGGCCCAGGTGGCCCAGGGTTACCATTAAGCCCAGAAGGGCCTGGTTTTCCTGGAGGACCTTGGGGACCCATTGATCCCTTATCTCCAAACTTACCCAATCCTGGAGGCCCTGGAAGTCCAGATTCACCCTTCGGGCCAGGAGCCCCCTGTGGCCCCATGGGACCCATAGGCCCCTGTAGACCAGGAATACCTGACTGACCCCTGGGGCCTGGAGTGCCAATAAACCCTGGCTCACCTTTTGAGCCTGGAGAACCTGTCAGCCCTGGATTTCCAGGCAAGCCAATGTGCCCTGTTTCACCTTTGGGTCCAGGTTTCCCAATTGGACCATTAAGTCCAGGAAAACCCTTTTCCCCAGGGATGCCAGGTTTTCCATGGGGTCCATTGGGGCCTTGGTCACCTCTCAAGCCAGGCAGCCCCGGAGGGCCCTGGGGCCCCAGCTCTCCCTTCTGCCCTGGAATCCCATGCTTTCCTGGAAGTCCCATTGGACCTTGAAGTCCTGCTGGCCCTGGTTGGCCATCAAGACCTGGCTCTCCAAATGGGCCCACTATTCCTTGCTCTCCTTTGTCCCCTGGAGGTCCTGGCAACCCATTATGACCCTTCTCTCCTTTAGGCCCATTCAGACCAGGTTTTCCATAGCCAGCATTTCCAGGAAATCCAGGAGGACCCCTGATTCCTGCCTCCCCTTTTGGTCCTTGTGGACCCAGTGCCCCTGGCAATCCATCTAATCCGGGCTTCCCTAACCCAACTGGCCCTGGGAGACCTTGTAGACCTGGAGCTCCACCCTCTCCTGGTTCTCCACGATCACCTGGGAGTCCTTGATCACCTTTGAGACCAGGCAGTCCAGGCAAACCTTTTGGGCCTGGTTTGCCTAGTCCTGGGTTACCAGGTGGTCCTGTACTGCCTTTCAGTCCAGGAGGACCTCTTATACCTGTAGGCCCAGGCTTCCCATTTCCATTCTCTCCCTTAAGCCCTCGATCACCTGGTTGGCCAGGAAGACCCTTTATTCCTGGCTCTCCCCGACCCCCAGGGGGGCCTCTGATACCTGGAAGGCCAGGTTTCCCATTCAGAGACAGCCCAGCTGGGCCAGGGAGGCCAGGCTGCCCTGAAGGACCTCTAGGACCTGGTTCACCACGAGGGCCAACCTCACCATTAAGCCCTGGCATCCCCTTTGGCCCAATCTTTCCTGGGAGACCTGGTAGTCCAGGTTTACCAATTCCTGGAAAGCCAGGAGGCCCCTGGGGGCCAACCTGGCCATTGAGACCTGGCTTCCCTATTCCAGGTTTTCCTGGCAGTCCTGGCTGCCCAGGTGGGCCCCTTGGTCCAGGTTTTCCTTGGGGGCCTGGTTCCCCCTTTACTTCCATCATGGGTGGCATATCTGGAAAAAGAGAGGATGTTCATATTGTGAATATTAAAAAGTATTTTAAAACGAAACGGAAAAGTGAAGAAAACGGAAAGATTAGGATTAAAGTCTTTGACATGACTTCAAAACTGTTATTTCTTTATATTTTGTTTAGAATTTCAGTTATTTTGGATATTTTGAAATTAAACTGCCTACCTTGCTATTATATGAGCATTCATTGCAAAAGTAGAAGTTCAGTTAAACCACCTTTTTTCTACTCAGTAGGTAACATGGCTTTATTCAAATGTAAGAATGTAAAGCATCTGGAACATAAGACTTTTAATGGTAAGCCACTTAGTGGTAAGAGTGTCAGGTTTTAAAGAGGGTCAATAAGACAAGAAAAAAACAAACATAAAAAAAAACAAGTAAATGTTTTTAATGGGGTCTCACTCCTTTGGAGACTGTCTGACCCAAAGTACACATTTAGTAAAGAAAATGAAACTTTGTAAATGGATACATACTTCTCTGCTGTAGATACATCTAAGAGGATAGAGCATCATTAGGTTATTTTAGTGTTATTAGAGTCAGACACAATTACAGACTAATTTTGACCAATAAACTGACTAATTTAGTTAATTTCTGTACTTCTGTACGAAGTTAATCATATGTATTTGAGTGAGCGTTTCACCATGTCTTAACAATTATTAAAATATTAAAAGCTTTATAACTTTTTAATTAACCATCAGTATTTTAACCAATAGGCTCATTCAAACTAAGGTATGTTCAACTAAGCAGTACCTAAGACAGTACTTTTAAGTATCATATCAGCCATGGTATTGACAGACATTCAATATTTAAGGACTTGGATTAGGGCCCAAAAAACTTGATTGGGAAATCCATAAAAACTACTTCTGGGGGTGTCAGAGTACATGTCCACAATAAAGGAAAATGTGCTCCCTGTGCAAGGCACAGGGAATGTGAGAGAGAAAAGGATACTACACTATAAATGAAGTAGATACATACAAGAGACAGCTGATCACAACCCTATTAAACAGAGAAATTAAAATTCAGACTTAAGACATGTCATGATAAAGCCTGGGAATTGTCAATATCTTGAAATTCAAATGCTATATCTGGTGAATTGCAAAGAGTCTTCTGAATCCACTTTTTTTCTTTTTTTCTTTTTTTTTTTACCTTTCCGTTAAAAGGAATGATAACTTTTCTGACAATACATGTCATCAATCCTTTCCATTACATTTGGAAAAGTTTGTAAAATGCAAATGTTTTGATTGAGATACCATGAGTCCAGAAGACACAGCTCATGCTGTGCATGCATGTGATGCATGAGAGGCACCTGCAAATACAACCTTAGTAATATACCATTCCTAAATTATCATTAATGTCTTATTCAAGACCATTCATTTGCAAGCACATACAAGGAGTAATTTCCTTATAGCAAGCAAAATATAAAACAAAATAAATACAAATTGAAATTCCCTAGAGTCTGATAATGTAAACATAGGCCAATGCTTCCCCCTAGTGACTAGTAATGAGACATGCAGCCTTTTAAAGATCAACTCCTGCTATCACCTAGTTATCATATTCTCCTAGATATGCTGTAACAGTCATGTATGTCAGCAGCATGGTGTGTCAGGCCTTCCTTGTGTAGTTGTAAGTATGAAAAATATTGTAGAACACTGAAGAAAACAAAGGCACAGACCATCTATGTGGCAATCATATGTCCTACCTTTGGGGCTGTGTACATTATTCCTATTGTTTATGCTTACATTTAAACTCACAACCTTACATCTTAAATCTGTGTTCACAGAGGTGCGGAAAGACATTTCTAACATGTCACTCTCCCGGGATGTGGTGCTGGTGTGTCTCAAGACATCCAACAATATCCCTGTGCCCACAAGTGCAGCTGTTAAATGCATGAACAACTATTGTCTCAAAACAGTCATGAAATGCTTTGAGCAGCTAGCCATGGTCCACATAAGGAAAAACATTGACATCAATCTGGACCCATACCAATATGCAGACAGGAAGAACCGCTCTACATAAGATGAAGTGTCATCAATCATCCACTCTGCTCTCACCCACCTGGAGAGCATGGATCCATATGTCAGGCCCTGGATTTTAGTTCTGCGTTCAATACAATCATCTTGCAGACGCTAGCCAACCAACTACTGCTGCTTGGATTAACACATCCCTCTGCAACTGGGTCCTGGACTTTTTGACACATCAGCCACAGACTGTCAAAACCCACTGCATCTTGTCCTCCGTGGGTTCTGAGCCCCCTACTGTACATGCTGCTCACTTATGACTGGTAAGCCAAATACTTGGGCAGCTGTATATCTGATGTCCCACAATGAGTCATTGTACCTGTAGGAGGTGAAAGACTTTGTCGACTGGTGCAGAAAGAATAACCTTTGCATTAATGTGGGGAAGACGAAGGAGTTGGTTGTGGAGGCATACCAGAGGAGGAGAAGCCATCCCCCACACCACCACCCCACTCATTGGAGGAGCAGCTGTAGAAATGGTCCACAGCTTCAAGTACATCAGAGTCCACATTTCCAGGCACTTGTCATGGACAATTAACACCTCCAACATTGCAAAGATGGCCCACCAAGCCTTTATTTCCTCAGGAGGTTGAGGCAGGCCGGCCTCAACACCTCAATGCTGACAGCTTTCTTCAGGTGTGTGGTGGAGAGTATACTCCTGTTCTCCTCATGGAAAGGTGGTGCAGAGGGTGGTGAAAGCTGCCCAGAAAATCACCTGCAGCAGCCTTCCTTCCACTGAGGATGTTTACATCAGCAGGTGCAGGAACAGTGCAGCCTGCATCATGGGGGACCCTACCCACACCCTCCTCTCTGGCTGCAGAGCATTATCACCAAAACAACAAGGCTCAAACAAAGCTTCTACCCAGAGGCTGTCAGACTGTTCAACTCTGTTCCTCACTGAATACACTTGCTACTAATGTGCTGCTCTGCTCCGTTCTAACATATCACTTTAATCATTTATTAGTTATGTTTATTTACTTGTTAGTTATGTTTATCTATTGTTTATTTTGATCTATACAGAGAAATCAAAACCACATTTTTACTCAATGGCTGACTTACAGCTTTTAACATTGATTTATTTACAACAGATTTTGTACAATGAGGTTTGTCTATATAAGTAAGAGTGCCACCTTCTGGTCAAAGTACATTTTTGCACCACCACAGGACAATAGTCTTTGTCATTGTTATCCATCCATCCATCCATCAAAAACATGGTTTTCAAATGTGTATTGAACATTATGGCCTCATTAGTAATCACTCTTGTTTGCTGTCATGTCGCTCTGCTGTAAACCGTAATACTGTACATCACCATGAGAGGAAAGATAAAGTGCGTCACATTTGAAAGGTTATAAAAGCTTCTTGATTTCTTGTCATGATGCAGCCTGAGATTTAAAGACTTGTGTCTGTGCTATCAAATAGGCCTGTTTGAAAGATGCTCTTGTAAAAGCAAAGCAACTGGAACACCCAATAGGCTGAGGGCCCTTATGCTAAGATACTCACTTCAATCCATCTAAGACAAAAAAGAGCAAGCCTAACATGGAAAATTGAAGCAAGGGAAGCAGGGTAACGAATAGTAGCAATAAGCCATGGACATAGCTCATTAAAAGATTTGACATTTTTTGAGGTCAAGTTATTAGTCTTTAACCTCTCTTAATGTTTTTTAAAATTAAATTTACTGATCACATTTTCACATGGCTGCATTCTTGTCACTGACCTACGCTGAGAAATATCTTCAAATTATCACACTAGGAAATTCTCACTTGGTAGAATAAATATCCTGGTTTCCAGGATATTTATTGGAGGCTATTATGCTGGCAGTCACAGGCTGTTTGATGGCATGATACTGATGCTTTACATCTTTTTTGTGCAACAGCACAAAAAAAGATTTCTGTTTATCTGTAAAAGTTGATAAAAATCCAACTGTATACCGACTGTGCACTTAATACAGGATATATTATGACAATTCTAAACTAGGCTGAAACACAAAGACATATGCTTACCTAATAACTTGAAATCAAAAGATAAAATCTTTTGTTAATTGTCTTTTATATATAAATATTATATTGAGCTGCTATTGCTACTGATGGATGCTACATACTACTATAAAAATGTCTGATAGAGCATTTCAGTGGTGAAATGCAATGTCAACATTGGACCACTGAGTGGCAGTAAAAGCACTATATTCATGAGAAGCACATGGAAGTGCTCTCATCCAATCCCAGAAAGCATTATTTAGGACTGCATGGCTAAATTAGATCTTTGATGTTTCTATTAGGGATTTAAATGATGAATTTCAAGCCTGAATCTGATCTGAATCCAACTTCTGGAGCATTTAATTGTCAAACACCATTTTATGATAAAAATGTGCCCCTCATTTGGTTTGGATTTTGCTTTGAAGAAGATAAAACAAGGCACATTTCATATGATCCAGATTTTGTATTTGAAGCTTTAGTCAAACTTGATAATGATCATAATTAAAACATGCACATTTTTGCAGGGTGATTATTGCCCATTTCCTTTTCCAAGTTCTCTAGCCTGAGCTTTTCACTTTTTTTTAATCACTTCACACCCCCCCCTCTCTCTCTCATCAAACAGCTGAAGAACATGTGATTAACAGTGGAGTAACACCACCCAGATGACAGGAGGAATAACTGAGCCAGTGGGTATAGGCCAAAGGCTGCTGAACCCACAGGGCAAAGACCCACATTTGCCCTGTAACTGAAGAGAAACTAAACCAGGGGCTTCATGTGGTCCTGTTCACGGGGTGGTTTCCATATCAATTACATTTTAAACTATGTACAGTATGATCATTATCCTATGATAATTATCATGCTCACTTTAGTTCAAATAGCTGGATAAATATCGAGTTCTAAGGCTGCTTTCCAACTACATACTAAAAGGAGATAGTGTCTGCAGACTTCGAGTCAGGCACTACTGTACTTTATGACTGTAATGGTGAATGCCGAAATGAACATGAGAAAAAGAAAGCGTCAACGCCTCTACTGACCCAGTGGACAAGTGTGTCTACGTAGACGTACTGGACAAGGCAGAGTTATTGAGTGAGGAATTTAAGTAAAATACACACTATACAGTATACTGCACCTACAGTAATTACTTACCAACATAATGGCCCTTGCCTTCTCGAAATGGGGGTCCAATAGGCCCTTTCATCATGGGTTGCATGTACTTCACGTGGGGTATGGGGGGGTAGCCTCCAGCAAGAGCACGCCCCCCCAGCATCAGTAGCACACAGACAGGAGCCAAAAGCATGGTCACCAGCATCCAAGGCTTCAGGTGTCACGCACAAAGAACTAAAGGGAACAGAGAAAGAGAATGTGGGATATAAAACCAGATGCAATTTTACTCTGTACTACACTTTGTGGAAAAATGCTTTCATTGGCGATACTTGAAAGACAGCAAATTACCCTTGTGAAACATGAATTTTGTCTTTTACGACTGAATTTATTTATTTATTTCAAAATATTTTGAAGGCATGAAGTGATATGAAGTCTCCCCTGCTGTGATGATGTGCTCTTGCGTTTTCTCCACACCCTCTATGTCCTTTTCAAGCCAGCCACAGACGGTTGGCCAAAGCAAACCAAGGAAACAGGAAGCATGTTTCTTGCACAAAAGCATGGGAAGCGCTTGCTATGTCTGCACAAATATAAAGGGATAAAAGGTTAGCTGGCATCTACAAAATCAGGAGTAACAGTGAGTCCTGCCATACACACTGATCTCCAGCACTGGTGCACTTTCATGTGCAAAGACAAGATGCACACATGTACTGTATATAACATGTCCCTGCTGTCCACTGCTGCACAGGTATAGCGTGTGGTAAGTACTTGGCTGGGTCAGCGTTTGGTGGTGATGGCCCTCGAGCAACTGCGACAGGCAGATCTGTTGACTTTAATTTTACTACAGGAAGACATGACCACATCACCCTCCGCCAAATATTTTCACAAGTGTGGTCAGGTGCGAACAGGAAACCGCCACAGGATAGTTAGTGTGTTTGTGTATCATAAGCGAGCGACTGTAAGAGTACACGACTGACTTTAAGTGGTGAAGTGATGTGTGAAAATGGCATAAATTTCAACTGCAGCTCTCAGCTGAGCCGTTTTCGTCAGCTCTCTGTGGACCGATGACTGTCAGGAGTTAACGCCAGAAATGTCACGCTTATATTAAGCATGGAAAGGGTCGAAGGATGAGGATGAAATGGAGCATAGCTGTGAAAAGCTGTACACGGCAAGTTTGTTTCCATTCACCTACCAGGAATTTATTGATTTAAGAGATGTAGAATATCTTCTACTGGACAATGTGTCAAAGTAACACCTATAACAGGGATAGGTGACGTTTAGCAAAGAAGACACAGGAGAGATACGCTTAATTTCTTTATCGCCATCTGTTAAACCCTGATCATATAGCCTCCAGACCTGTGGTCAACCTGATCTGATCACATCACATTATCATTTGCTTCCTTAAACTCTCCTGTGAACTTACACAACGCTTCATCGTGTTATTGTGTGTTTGTGTCTGAGACAGGCTTCATTGTCTCTGTGGAGAATGATCCAGTTTGGATTGCGTAAGGTAGAGTTTTCTCCAAGGCACAGGAGGAGTTACACCGACTTCAGTTGACGTTTTCTAATTTGAAAATGATCCGACGTTTTTCAATTTGAAAATTAGATCAAATCACACACTGCAGTTAATTGGAAGCAGGTATTGGGAGTAATCCGGGAGTTCACGGAGGACTTCAAATCACAAGTGCTTAGAAAAAGGTGTGTTCATTGCCACCATGTGTGCTGAGATCAGATCTGTTATACAGCTTTGCCTCACTGTTGTCTGTGATTGTTTAGCAACCACATAGCTAGGCAATCAAATTCTTGTTTTACAGCCATTAACCAAAGTGTTCTCTAGGTTTCTGAGCTTTTTGGGGAGGGGGAATTAGTCATAAGTGTGTGTGTGTCTGTGTGTCTGTGGTGTCTGTTTATGGTTGTTTATGTCGCTGTGTGTATGTTGTATGCTGAATCTTTGCCACGATGACTCGAATAACACTTCTAAAATGTTCACACCGAAGCACAAAGTATGAAAGCAGAGGAAAGCAAAGACAAAGATGTTAAGAGAAATAAACAGGAGAAAGAGAGACCAGTACTGGGAGGGCAGTGTTTGGTCGCTGGCCGACTTGCTGGCTGGCTGGCAGGGAGGCTCGTCTGGTATGGGGGTCTGTGGTTTTGGTGCAGATGTAATTTAACAGGCGGTTCTGGATGCCCACCATTCTGCAGGCGTCAAGCTCTCTGAGGAACCAGAGCAACACGCACTAAAACACAGAAGCTGTGCATGAACAGGGATCAGACACAAACTACGTCCACAGGCCTCCACAATCTGTTTATCAAATGTTTTTGCTGAAAAGCTCTGCAGACATTGTTAAAAAAGACTCACGCAATCCTCTCTGGCTGGCCACCACGGGCCACTGCTGGACCAAGACTCTTACATAGCCTCGCACACAAGAACACCCACGAAACGGCACAGACACACACTCTCGGCATGCATGAGAACACAATATACCTCTGGTAAGTGGTTACACGGGGTGTCTCGAAAACGCTCAAACTCGTTAACTTCCCTCCATCTTCACATAAAACCGGTCCATTCAAAACAAACCATAACAAAATCTGGGGTCTGAGAAGAGAGAGGAGCTAATGGTGAATCAAAGCCTCCCTCAGTCATTAAACGTGAGCCGCATCCAAAGTTACAATGAAAAGGCCTCCTCTGGCAGGCCCAGTGACACTTTATATAAAACAGATTTTACTGAGAAAAGAAATCACCACACACATATTACAGCAACAGATCCAAAAATACACAAAGGAAGAAACAGCAGAACAGAAAAGTAGCATTAATGAGGAAATAGCAGCGAGGCTGACCCTCTGGTGTGAAAGGGCAACGCCAACTCCACCAGCACATTCTTACAGTCAACACCTTGCCAGACAGCTGTCAAATAATTGAATGCTACGTCTAACGCCCACATCCATGGCCAGACTGTGAGAAAGTATGCTTCTGGTCAAAGGCATGTAAAAGGTCCCTCCCCAACCCGTCCTGCTGTAAGAGAGAGAATCGCAAAGTGATCACAAATGACACAGCAATTTTTTGGCTTCTATTTTAAAATCTTACATCTCTTTGAAGTAAATTTGCATCTTTTCGTCATCTGTTTTTGTGTCTGTATCTGTTTTGTCTTTCTTTGTGGTCATCTTGTATAATTGTTGTTGACATTTTGTCTGTTGGAGGTCATTTTTCTCCCTTTGAAGTTTGTTTTGCATCTCTTTCAGAGACATTTTGCAGCAGATTAATGATGTGCAACATCTCCTGATGTTAACTGTACCTGAACTCAACAGCAGATCCACAGACACGCTTCTGTACTCATTATACAAAATACTATATACAAATATTTTAGAAAACCGCAGGAAGCCGGAGATACTAATTCAAGTGCATGGACTGTTGCTGTAGCTTCTGTATACAGAGAGAATATGAGAATAAAATAAAGAGAAAACTATTTTGGATTGTTATTGGTTGAAACATGATATAAAAAGGGCCTCCTCAGACCTTGGGCCCCTACGCCTTTGCCTGGTACGCCTGTTCAGTAACCCATCAATGTCCGCAACAAACACATGTTGGAAAGTGCACATTAAGAAAATAGACATCCCACTTCCCCACCTATTTGATACACCTCACAGATGTGCCTCCAAACCACCTGGTAATCTGAGTCCTCAGCACAAAGCAAACTCCAAACTCGCCTTTCTCAAACATGTGTTGGATGCCATTTTAACAGAGTCGAAATGCTAATGTGCGAAGGCCTCGGGCAGCCAGAGCAGACTCAACAGCCTCCAAACCCGTACTCAGCAGCATCTCAAGTGGCCTGTTCAGACAGGCAGAAGAGACACAGACACCGCAGCTGAGCTCATGCCAAGCACACACTTCCCTAACTGCTCTGTCTACCCGCTAATGAAATCAACAGCACTGGGGAGGTGAGGCTGAAGGTGCTCTGCCTCCACTTCCCTTACGCGGTGCATGTGTGGATCCAGACTACCAGGCATTTCCTAAACCACGTGCCACAGAGAGATTATAGGTAGACCGAGGGTGAGGATTTAATGTCATGGAGGGAAGAGAGGTTTTTTGTTTTTGTGGTGACGATTTGAGAAGCTCCTTGAGTGGAGGAATCATCACCTGAACATCATGTACCATGTAATGCCTACTTCTACAAAAACACCAAATGGTTCAACAACAACCAAGGTCCATGATGGTTAGTTTGGTTACGACCACAGGTCTCACAGACAGCTGCACTTAAAGCCTGACCACAAATTTCAGCTGACTCATCCAAATCCCGACAAACCAAATCCACAGCCATGACCATAACCATTCTTAACGACGACCATGAACCCACAGGAGTGGTCAACCTATCCAACCACAGCCAACTTCCTTTACCAAACTCTCTTCTTGTAAATTCAGCAAGCAAATGGAAACTTCCCTTTTACAGCAGGAATGGATTTCCATCACTAGAGGGGAAGAAAGGCATACTTGAAAGCAAATTCAATTTATACACCTAAATTCAATTTATACATCTGCGGTTTATTATTCAATCTAGTCTAGACATTTGAGTATTAACGGATTTTACAGATTTGCAGTGAAAAAGACATGCACCTGCAGACGCTGAGCAGACATACACAAACAGGCCCAAACACTGCTGCTAATCCCAGACAACACAGCGCCCCATTGACCATTGACCTGTGTGTATACGCCTTGTTCTATACATTCATAAGAAAGTAAGGGAAACACAGAGGAGGGAGAAAGTGAGTGCAGCCGTTACTCAACATGCTGGAGGCCAGAGCCATATAGCTCTTATTGAGTCTGAGGGTGTGTGCGTGAGTGTGCAGGGGAGAGGAAATGGAGCATGTGGGGTTTTATTTAAAGAATCACCTTCTTTTCTGTGAGGTAATCCCCCCTCCTGCCCGAGTAGCACTGGTGCCATTACACCTTTCCGGTGTCAGTAAAGCGTGTAATATTTGAGTGGTGGTCACAGTTTTTGGTGGCTTTGTACACACCCTGCATTACTCAACGCTGTGCAAATAAGCACATGGGGCAAGAGCGTGGCTGTTAACGTAACGTGTCCGTGAATGAGCACAAAGCTAATACATATGCGATGAGGCATTAACATGTGTTACTTCAGTTGCTTCCAGCTGGAAAGTGTGTTGAAGGTTTTGTTTGGTTGCTTCTTAGGAAAAAAGTTGTCCACTCTGCACCTCCACAATAAAAGCTCCTATGTTCTCTTATTCATGGCTCCACTGAATCATTAGTAAATTACAGAGCAGCCATTTACTCATATACAACTACACCATATATTATACAGTACAACTCCCTAATACAGACACACACAAATCAGATTTTCCATTTTGTATTGAAATGGGTCCATATACACTACATGGACAAATATAGTTCCAGTTGAAGTTACTTGTAATGCATTAACTTCAGCTACAGCTAAGAACTATTAGCAGACTTAATAATTTTCAATTAGTTGATTGTTTTATCAAATATAAAACATTGACCCAACATGACCATTTTGTCCTCAATAAAATCTACTTGGTTGACTATTACTTTTGTTGGGTTTGTACCTAACAAGCATGTTCCCTGGAGTATGTAATTTGCAGCTCAGAGTGTCTGTGTAGCATCTCAGTGTTTTTTTAATGATATGTTGCGACGCTTAACAGCTCCTGTGATTTGGATATTGCACTTGGCCATGTTATGATTTTGATAATTCTTTGATTTATTATTCAGCCTTACCTCCAACAATGTGACAAGTCTTCTGGGAAGGCCCTGAATGTTTCAACGTGACACTGCCTTCGTGCACAAAGTGAGATCTATAAAGAGAAGGTTTTCCCAGTTCAGTGTAGAGGAACAGAACCTCAGCACCAATCTCACTAATGTGTGAGTGCAAATCTTTACAGATTGCAAAACATTATGGGAAGCCTTTACAGGATTTAGCAGTGGTTGTAGCAGCATAGAGCAAGGGACATGCTCATGTATCAGAGGAGATACATAAAATGATGGAGAGTCTCTTAATCCTGGTCTCAACAAACCACACAGGCACACAGACTTCATCCATCAATCTCTCTCCTCTGTCTGGATAGTAATAATGATGATGCACAGAATATCTGAGCTGCACAGAAGACACTCC
This sequence comes from Decapterus maruadsi, assembly GCA_030347415.2. Lineage (NCBI taxonomy): Eukaryota > Metazoa > Chordata > Actinopteri > Carangiformes > Carangidae > Decapterus > Decapterus maruadsi. The sequence continues at coordinate 9,007,153 of CM064897.1, forward strand.
GCACCTTTAAACATTAAACATTTGCCTGTTCAGGCATTAACATAAGGTGCAGCTTTGCAGGTGGACTTGTACAGCTGTCTCATCCTAAATGACGCTCCGTCTGTTAGCATTACAGAAATCTTACAGAAACTACTGAAGATGATGCAATTATTAACATGTTCAAAAGAAAACCTGACAACTAGTCCTGCAGGAAGACAGATGAAAAAAGACAGAATGATTAGACTTGTTGAATACGTCAAACAAATATTGTTTTCCTATTTTTCCACACAGCCAATTTCTTCTTTAGATAGTAACACAGTACATGAGTTCCTGAGTTACTATGCGTGCTCACTGTCTATGAGAATAGTGAATAATTACACCAAGGGATTTCATTTTTCTTGTGCCTTTGTGGAAGCTTTCTCCCTGCTTTCGGCGTTGCTATAACAACACGTTACTTTCCACTTTGTGCAAAATGTGTGTATCATTGATTTACCGCATATGTGGTCAGTGTCTAATTTCAGAACTACAAATATTTTTCTATTGAAACTGGAGGAACCAAGGAAACCGTGTAGGTTAGATGTTTCTATTGAGACACAGTCCAACGCTCTGTCTCTTGTGCAGTCAAGCTCTCTCTCTCTGCAACTAGGACAGAATAATCCAGTCAGATCATCAACAAACACGTTTCTTAAATAGAATTATAATACTATCACTATTCTACATGAACTGGCACAATAGACTCCACAATCCACAGTAACAAACAAATCAACATACAATGACAGGCTTCATTCACCATGTTTCATTTGATTAAAGTAATACTTGCTTGTGCTGCTTGTATTAAATCTGAAGTAACCACACACAGTAATACTTTATCTTATGTTTACACAGATTTGTGTCATTGAGTCACTGATAGTCCTAGAGTGCAAGGTATCACTCGTTTCTATTCTATACTTAAGACAAACAAACTGAAATTGGAAATTGGCAATTTTAACTTCTATAAGAAGAACAACGCCTGACATTTTGTCTGACCATACCCTTGTTTTTTCTGTGAATCAATCATGTCTGCATCTATCGGTCATCTGTCTTGCTTGCTGTCTTCTGTTGCATATCATCCTATAGGACTCAACTGAGATGGCATCACTGATATGATAGTGTCACGGGAATGGCTTGTTTATGGGAGCAAGTAAAATAGAGGATGACAGCTTAAAAACTACCTGTGGGTAAAATGAAGAGAGGATTGAAAAAGGCAAAATGTTCCTTCAGCAAAGTAGAAAAACTAATAAAACACAGAGGGGATAAAGGAAAAGAAACTCAACAGTCCAGGAAATGGTACCTGCTGAGTGGGGCTGTGTTTTACTAACATCCCTGATGGTCAGAGTGAGTGTGGAAAGGACTAAGAGATGTTAGAGGGGTGAGTTTATGCTGTTGGAGGGGTTTAAGAGGGGGCAGGTAAAAGTGTAAAATTAAGTGGTGGGTGGAAAGTGTGGGGAGCCAGACAGGTTAGTAGGGTGTGAAGAAAACACGAGGAGAGGAAAGAAATGAAGAGGTCAGATAGAGAGTTTTTCACTTCTTGATGACTTCATTCAGAGGAACACGTTCAATACCCTTGGGCACTTAACTTAAGCACAGAAGCAGATGTGCTAATCGTGAGATTGAGGGGGTGATGAATTGTGCATATGAAAGTGTACGTGTGTGTGTACTCAGGGACGAGGGGGGCGAAGCAGTCAAAGTGAGGCTTATTAGTCACAGGATTATTAACCTATTGGACCTCACACATGTACAGTTGCATGTGGAGTTTAAGATGACCCTCAGCTGTGCTTCAGCCTGGAGCAGGAGCCGTTTCAGGCCAGTAGAGGGATATTAATTACAATATATTTGCCAGACTGGCCCCCTGCTGCTTCAGCGATTCATGCTTTATCACCCCATCTTTCTGTGAAGCATGTAAGTTCAGGATACAGCCGAGGGGAGACAGATTGAAAGTCTGCAAAAGATCTAGACTAGAAGAAAACCAGTTACAGTGCGGTATGGGGGAGCTGAGAACAGGAGAAAACAAAAGTCTGATGGCAGACAGACACAGTTTTACCTTTCCGTCTGACCCGGCAGTGCACCTAAACCCAACATGCGGGCCTGCTTAGGTAATCGAGAGGAAAGAGTAAGAAAAATAATCTCATAAAGGGTGATCTGCTTCCACCTTTCTAGAGCAATAAATGTTCTGCTTTTCACTCCAGGAAGACAGGCCACTGAAAGAACACGTCCACTCTCCAAGATGGACACGCCTGGCTCCGAATCACTTTCTCATTATGTGAAACATTTGAACTCAAGACAAACAGAGATCTATTCACTGGAATATACAACCGTACAAGAGATTGTGTGGTAGAGGGCACTGTGGAGATGACCTCACCTCAAAAGGGAAAACTTCAAGGACCCCTGGTCATATAATCTCCTGTAAATCAGAATGATCGCTCTGTCTCGACTGGCAGCCTCAGTTCTCTCCTCCTCCTCCTCTCTGATTCCCCTTATTCTCTCCTCCTTAATCCACCCGCTCTCTGTGCTGCTCATTGCTGGTGTGAATACTTTTATTGTTTGCTGCCAAGACCTGACCAAGCAAGGCGTTTTTTCCCCTCTGTAAGTCCACTGGTACTGACATATACCCAGCTCTCTGTTATTCTTAATTTAACATAACTGTAGAGGTCTGGAGAGAAAACAGGAGAAAGTGAGAGGGGACATCGAATGAAAATGACACTTTCCACTCTAGCACAGTACGTACAGCACACACTTAACAAAAGTTAACAGTGACACATTCATCTCTCAGAAACCATTCATTTTTTCAAACAACAGTCTTTCCATGAAGTTAACAAAAGCAAAAGAGTATGTGGATTTTGTGGCTGGAAACAATGACTGTCACCATCAGATTTTATTAGATGAAGTTACCAGAAGCTAATGCTAAAGCTAAAAGTTAAATATGCAGTTGATGGCCACATTGATTCAAATGTGCTAAAAGATTAAGGCTAAAGTGTCTGCATCGTTGTGCATCTGCATTACTAACAAGAATGCTGTCAAAATATTCATCATTCAGCACAAACCTTGGATGAAGATGCTTGCTACAGGAAAATATATTTGGACAGACATGACAGAGGTTAGATTTATGCTTTAAGTAAACTGCGTAAAGTTTCCTTAACTAAGAGAAAAGGTTTTGAAAATGAGAATGATGATGAGGTGGTGACACACGGTAAACTACTGTAACACGGTAAACTACTGTAACACTATCAGTGAGTATCAGAGTGTATACTGATGCACATCCTCGAACCAAATAAACTAACCCAATCAATTTCCCAATGGGAAATGTGACTAGTTAGTTAATGACATGCTCCAGCTGTAGGCAGGAGGGCTGGTTACTTGAGCATTTTAACGTTTTACAGTGTTTTTACAAATCCATCACTCCTTTGTTTTTGTTTTTTCAAAAACTCTAAAACTTGTAAAATCCACAATTTTTGCTCAACTGACACCAAACTTGCTAGAGAGCATCTTCAGACTGTCCTACACAAACGATCCACACAAAAACACAAGACAATAGTCCTGATGGTGGTGCTACTGGAAGCCTCTAAATGTAAAAACTTTGAAAATTCACAACAAATCATTCGTACATGTGCTATAGCTTTGGAACTTTCACTTTCAAATTGCCTAAAATTGCACAGCAGCTATTATACTTGCACTTTTGGTACAAAAACCATAAAACATTCTCCAAACTCTTTGTGTTACAGCCTGTGGATTTTGGCATCTGGAGATATCCAAAGTTTTACAGGCGTATTGTGTCTAGCTAGAGCTGGAAAGCTATGAGTAGTCTGATCCCTGTATAGGGGCAGGTTAAGTGAATGGCCAGGTCATGGTGTTATCCAGGATCAGGAATTGGATGCAGGACTCCATGGGGCTCTAATAGACTGGTCGGAGTTTGGTCTGTGTTATGTGTTTGAGTTTCTGTGCCATGTCTCCAAGTAGCTGTTACCTTGTTCCCCTCACTGAGTGGGTGGCTTTGAGTCTGCCAGAATGGGGCCTCTGAAATGTGCAGTACATACACAGGCCAGGGAACACACAGAAAACTGACAAAAGTCAAAACAAAGAGAAGAGCTCAAAACAAGCCACCACAATTTTTTCCATAATAAGTTTTGCAAGTGAGCTTTTCCGCAATGAAGCTTCGTTATTTCCTGGCTTTGTGGCAAAAATATTCATGGTGGCAGTTCATCCTAAGGCAAAGCTGACTGTGGCGAGGAGTCAAAGCCCATGTGGAGCCCATGAAGTGCATGGGTCTATTTAAGATTCGAGCGGTCTGAAGGTGAGAAATGTTCTGGGGCGCTGAAATAAGGAGGCTAAACCAGGAACAATCGCACACCATCAATTGTTCCATTCTTTTTTTGCCAGGACTGGAAAAAGTCCCAAGCTGCACGAAGCCGGGGCGAACTTCCAGGAGGGAAAAGCCCAGAAAAGTCCTCTTGTAGTCTGTTTCTATCAAAGGATTCCACAGTTTGACACTCCATGAAAGCACTAAGCTATTACAGCTCACATTGTCAATGGCTACCACTGGTGACGATGGAGAGAAATGGAAACTCGTGTCAAGGGATGGGGAAAGGAGGAAGAAAAAGAGGAAAGCGCCTTAGGACCATAAACGAAATTGAAGCAACTCAAGAGGAGGAGGAACTGAGAAGCCATGAAGGAGACATGAAGTCGATACGACAGGCAGAAAGAAAAACAGGGAGATGGGCGAGAGAAATGAAAGGGAGCAGAAAGTAAAAGCTTTAGCTCTTGATCTCCCTGTTGACCCACTTCAGTTGCGTGCCCCGCCAATCATCTCGCACACTCCTTCCGCTGGCAGCCCAAACAGCTTCACACATACATGCACGCATTGCGCACGCACAAACACACACATCTGTTGGCAGCAAAACAGAGGGGGAGGCCTATTTTTCTCTTCGAAATGGAGAGAAGGGGAGAAAGAAGGAAAGGTAGAAGGGAGATTATAATTTAATAAGGGGCAGGAAATCTTGGTCAAATCCCCCTGAAGGGGCTGAAATGCCTCCATGCTGGAGGCTACTGGACTATAGACTGACTGGGCTCCATCTGAATGGGCTTCTCTGGCACAGGCGGCAGAGCGGACAACCAAAAAAGCAGACAATAGACCAGGAAGAGAGAAATCCCACCCTACCATGGTTTTGGAGTCATATTCCTATATGAATTATTGAAGTAGCAATTTGTAAATCCGTTGTATCAGCTGCATGATCTCTGCTGGATCCACACTGATGAATTTTGTGGGAAACGTCAGTGAATGAGACTCAGTGGTTCAGTGGTCTGAAAAACTACTCCTCCCTCATATACCGTTGAGTATTGTTAGAAATAGTTTTAGACTGTGACAATAAAATAGCTGAGGGTGAATCCATGAACCTAAATGTACCCTTAAACAGCCATTCAAAAATAAAATTGGTAAAATTTTGACTTAAATTCAGGCTCATGGGTTTAAAGTAACAAGACATGCTTTGAGATGCTGGTAAGTGCAGAAAAGAAAAAGAAGAAGAAGAAGAAAAAAAAAAAAGTCTTGTAAATTACCACTTAGCGCCAAGGATGCCACCATTGGATTTCCATTTAAAAAGTGAGACTATATAACATCTGAAAAGCTGCCACTGTGGCCACAAGTATTAGCAATTGAAAGTTAATGGCACACTGGATTTCCATTCATTTTCATGAGTCAGTTCTATTAAAAACACTGTGATTTCACAACCTGGTGAGAGCAAGAGACACAAGCACACAAACATGTCATGTTTATGTCTTGTTTAAATTTTGTGATAAAGTTATTGAAATGTTAATCATTAAGATTAGAGCTTGACATTAGCTAACATTAATGAGCAAACTTTGTAGAGTTTCTAGAGTCTCTGTCTTATTTGTGTTTCAGAAGTTACTGCAAGTAGGAAGAAAACACATCAGATAAACTAATTAACACCGCCACAAAAGTAGTTGTAGGCTCCTCGACCTCTCTGCCGAGTGTGAAAATGAAAATTGAAAATCAACCTGAAAAGGGATCCACTAAATGCATCATGAGACAGAAGCAAAGTAGCAACCAGGAAATGAGCTGGCATGTATCCTGCTGTCGTTGCTGCAGGGCTCAGACAAGGTGACACAGGTCCATTGGAGGATAAGGAGGTGGGATGGGATGACACCATCACAACCATGTTGCCGTCTTCTCGGTAGTGTGGGGCTGCAGGGATTACTGTTGCATTTATGTAGCGTGTCAAGTGTGGAATCTTAATATAAGACGCTATAAGACTGAATATGCAGTACATTCATCTGACTGCTTCTACACATTTAACACATTGAAACATATTTTGATTCAAACTGTGCCACTTTCCGTCTACTTCTTCTCTGCTGTAGAGTGCACAATTAAATCTGCAGAATCCCCCTCTGCTCGAAAATCACTTGTTCCACTCTTTCACCTCATACCATGTTTTAAATGGAAATGCAATGGATGGTTTGAATCCCAGTTGAGGACCATTAACTGTTCACTGGCCTCCACTTGATTGATCACTCACTTAAAACACTGCTGACCCTAGCTGGGTGTTTCAGTCTCCAACAGAGAAGAACCCACAAAGCGCCTGTTACTCACCCCCCCACCACCACCACACACACACACAGACACGTATGCATGCATAGTAACCAGACCACCAGCGTACAGTGCATAGCCTCCTCTGACTGTGGTCCTCACTAAAGCCCACCCCACCCATCAGGATCAATGCAAGTCTTTATTAGCTGCTGGCTAAGAGAGCTGGTTGTGTAAAAGGACCCTGCCAGCTCTGGCCTCACACCTCCCAAAATCCACCACTGGGCTGAATGAACATGGCTGTGTGTGTATGTGTGTGTGTGTACAAGTTCTGTCTATGGAGGCGGAGAGCAGAGGGAGGAATGGAAATCAGGAAATGAGAATAAAATGTTAGGTAGTTGTCAAAACATCAGAAAATGAGAAGGCATTTAAACAAAGCAGCTGCAACAATGTAAAGCCAACACACATGTGGAGTACGGCACATAAACAGTCAATATCCTGCCTTGCCTGGCATATAATTTAATACATTTTAGGACTTCCCAAGCTGTTTTTAGCAGAAATTGTTGAAAAACAACAGTTCAGTGTTGGTGGAGCAAGCATGTGATAAGCACATCTGTGCAGTCACACTCTGTCTGCTTTTCTAGCATGAAACACATAAAAGAAGATATTTGGCTGCAGACTTGTACCCACAGGGTCATGTAAAAGCTGTGAGAAAACCAAGTGATATGTCCCATTAGAATACCATCAGCCTATTATGGGTCTCATGACGCCTATAGGAGTCACCAGAGAGGAGCACAGGTCAGATGAGACAGTACTAGAAGGCCTGAGACGTGTCAGACACTCGGGAGAGGGGGAGGACAAGAGGAGGGTTGGGATCATGTCTAGTCTCATTTCACACTGATGTACATTACGACATGTCTGATGTAGTCTGTGATTTCACACTGAGTGAGATTCATGCACACACTGTACTAGAATATACATTAACTGCATTGCTTGTAACGCATGCTGGGCTTCCAAGGGGTTAACTGCACATAAAAGCAACACTTGCATACATGTAAAATGACATGAACACATGTTTAAGTATATATTTTGGGGGCTTTTTATTGCCTTGAGACAGGAAATGGGGAGGCAGAGAGGGGGAATGACATGCAGGAAAGGGCTGCCCAACACGGGATTCGAACTGGGGCCGCCTGCAGTGAGGACTGTAGCCTCAACAAGTGGGCTAAACGCCGCCCCATGAGCATGTTTTCTGTAGTCTATATACAACTTACTGACACTGCATCATCTAACAGGCTTTACAGAATTAGTTCCATTTAGCTCGACAAATGCATTTTGTACACTGCAACTGATAAAAATAAATAAATAAATATGATTTGCCATAAAAAGTCTGGTAGAATATGCAAAGTTTTTGTGGATTTAAACTACCTAAACAAAACAAAAATGACTTCTTCTTGTGTTCAAGTGTCAATTTTATACAGAACTCTCATGTGCAGTTTGCCTGTATTATCTGAATAATGGGATGTTCTTCACCATAAACACAGAAATCTACTCTATCAGCACATGAATAGCTGCAGATTGTGGTTTATTCAGTATTCTGTATTCAGTTGTAGTTTGATACAATAGAACAGTGTATGTGGTTTTGGCAATACACAGCAGTGCATAATGAGGGAAGATATTAGTCAGTGCGATGGAGTGGCAAATTGTTGAGTTACTTTTTCTGCAAATAGCTGCATCAGAGACAGTAGCTACTTGTTGGTAGGATCAATTCATCGTTGGTTTTGGCCCTTTCCTGGGATTCGCTGATTAGATGCACAATTGCTTATCCTTGAGGTACAGTAACCAATTCACACTTCTACAGCCTTCGATTATGTGTTATCACAACTCCTTGAGTATCCCATAATCAAGACATATCACCTCGATATTAAAAATGCCATCAGTCACCTAGCAGAAGTCCAGAGTGTTCTCAGCTTCAGTCAATGAGGAACAGGCTGACTTGTTTTTTTTTGGCAAAATCATGACAATAACCTTCCAGGAGAAAACAAACAACAACAAAAAAACTTGGCTTGCCACAGCTTGCTATATACTCAAACTATTTATACTTATTAACTGAAATGTTCTTGATTTTAGACAGAGGACAAATTGGGCGTGCTGTTTGCTAATTTTCTCGAGATCCAACAGAGCTCGACAGATGTGTTTGTTAAATATCAAGGAAGGAAGGGAGACACAGACGTGCAGGTTTTGCCAGAAGCATTGCACCTTGTTTCAATAATCACACTTCATACGCTGAGGAGGAGGAAACAAAAAGTGGATCTGCAGCCAGGCCTCACAGACTCACTCTCGAAAATAAAGGCAGCGATAGAGCTCACATTGGAGAACGTAGACCAAAAATGTGCTTCCTTTGAGAACATCACTTGGTTGTATCAGTTCCACTAGAGCTACAGCAATGTCACTGTGCAACTTCATCTCATGTTAACACTACATCTGTCTTGGCTGTCGTTCTCATCTGTCGTATCCTGTGCATCACCCTGCCTGTTTCGCTCAACCCCGGAGAGTGAGGAAGAGAGAAAAAAGTATGGAGTATGGGAGGTGATGCAAAGGAGGAATAAATCAGTCCAAGATTGGAGCGGGACAGGCGGAGCGTGGCTCGGAGATACAGAGGTTAACTCAATATTTCCTCCCTAAAAGCTGAAGACGCAGACGGAGAGGAGGATGTCCCTTTTTCTTCCCCCTTTTTATCTCATTGGCTCACCCTCCCTCCCACTCTGACACAGTGTCTCCCTCTGACCTTCCCTCCCGTCCTGTCAACACCCCTCCGCTCTCTCCACACTAATCGGGGTGACTCCCTGTTCAGTTCCCGTTTGTGTGATTGATTTCATCAGGGCTCCTTCTCATATTAAAACCAGATCTCCTCATTTTTCCTCTCTTATCTCTTAGGCCCAGTCATCAGGAGGTGATCACAGACACACAATGGAATGTTCCAGTTGCTATGTGACAAGATATAATGATGATGACGATCAAAGCCGGCGTCGGGCGACAGTGTCAGTCTGGGACAGTTTAGCCACATGACAGAGAACAATACTGGAGCTTATGTAATCCGGATACGACTTGAAAAGAAATGTCTGCATGCTATATGAGAGTCTGTGCATCTTAAGTATAATTTAATTTAGTGAAAAAGGAATTAATTACACATCTGTTACTGCTGTTAAAACAAAACAAAATCAGGGCTAATTTATGGTTAATGGGCTGTAAAAGTGTCTGGTTTGCTCCCCAGAATGCAAAGTTTGAGCGTGGTTCATCAGGAAGGAGGGAGCAGGAAAAAAAAAAACGAAGAGAATTTAATGACAACAAACATTCAGATAATTGTGTAGTGTTGAATGAACTCCATTTCCTTGTTCACCTGCCTCATGGAATTCCTGCATGGCTGCCAAGAGCCAATAAAACGGCACATTCAGCCTCTGCGATGCTAGACGCAATAATAACCTTCTCATTATGCATTATGTAGCAAATGGGTGAAATTAAGTGGAAATAAAGAAACACTGAGTACGTTTTTTTTTTTTTTTTTGAACAGTGGAATCTGTGCTCAGTGCCTCAATCAGATTGTATCGGTGCATCTAGCATGACAGAGCACAGTTTGGGAGGTTATGATAAGGCCGAAGGAGGCTACATCGGTCCTTGTGCATATAATGATTCTAATGGTTCATTAAGGGCTGATTTTAAAGATCAGATATGTGTTTATCTCTGACCTGGCAGGCATGAGAAGGGGACATTCTTGAGAGTCTGGAGTTAGTTTAGATTGATGGGCCCTCGCTTAGATAATCACCAGACCAAAGGAGGGCTGAAGCAGCTTCTTTGTCTCCACTTGGCAGCTTGAGGGGACGGGAGGATTGGTGGGAGGAATATGAGAGTTAGAGAGGAATAAAACTTACACCACAGACATGAGAATGAGACACATCCTTGGACACTAAAGGAGCAATGGGGGAGGCTGGAGAGATGGTGAGAGGTGGTGGAAGCCAGGCTTCTTAAACAGAGCCTATCCAGGGCAAATAAATTTAAAAAGACAGAGACTGGTGCTGTTGTCTTCACAGGAAGCTGGAGGTGCACATGTTCTTCAAAAATAGTTTGTAACTTTAAAACATCTGGGAGACACAGCTGTTGTACTGTCTGAACTTTACAAGTACTTCTATTTAAAGCTGATATTGTTGTTATGAACTGTGGGAGGCAGCTAAGTGGTTACGGGCTTTGTAAAGAAAAGGGTCTGTAAGTGCTACCTGTATGCTACCTGTCCAACATCAAACAACAGACATATGAAGTTAGTGACTAGTAAGTGAATATAGTGGCAGCTAAAAAGCCAGTTATTTCCCTCAAGAGTCTGTGGTGCTGGTAGAAAAATTGCCAGGTGGCTAATTTTGCTTTGCATGTGCTGGATGTGTAAACATGTAAGTGTCTTCTTATAAATTAGCCAAAATTAAAAAAAAAATAAAATAAAAAAAAGTGATAAAATGTGTTTCTGCTGCCCCCAAGTGGCCAAAAATATATCTTTTTGCATATTTAAGAATTGCAAAAAAAGTTGCGTAATTACTGCCCATTCATTGTAGCACAATAACTCTTCTGTGCAGTATGACACACAAAGGGTCAAATGAGGAACATTAATAAGGAAGACAGAGTGAAAGGTATACCTTCATGAAGTAATATTCAGTCCTCCCAGTGAACTAAATCCCTCCAAGGGTGGGAGTCTCTGCACTGTTATTACTCCAAACAAACTAGATGACCGACCCGCCAAAATAAGGAATGACAAGGATGAAGAGGGGATTTAGCAGAGAAGTGGGTGTTGAGCTGCCTCTTTCACCAAGTTTGTTTACAAGTTGTCAGTTGGCAAATAAATGCGAGGTGAAGCCAGAGAGCACTGGGCCAAAATGTGGTCAGAAGACTGCTGGTCGGCAACAGTGAGTCAGATATAAGCTGACTGTGTGACCTTGCCCTGCCCAGGTGGAAGCCTCCAACCTATGTGCAAGTGTGTGAGTGGGATCATAGATGAGAAAATGTGTCATTTCCTTTGGGATACACCCTTGTTAATGATCTGTCAAATTTTACACACAGCAGGCTTTATGTTCTGTTAAACACCTGATATTTAAACAGCTACACGGAGTGAATCGTTTATTCTGTGATTTATGTGATGTTTCATAAAGATAATCTTTCCATTTCATTCCAAAAGGTAGTAGTACAGACCTACATGGCAGACAGGTTTAACGGTGTGCCATTTTAAATGTCAGGACAGTAGATACCATCTACTGTCTGATTAAGGGACTTGAACGGCTTCCATCAAACCAAGCAAGGTCCAGACTGACTTCCAACAACTGACACAGCAGCTTAATGGCAAGATCTGGGGAGACAGTGGAGGGAGGAAGGAGGAAAGAGAGAGGTAGACAGGGAAAGCGAAAGCTGCTCGAGTTCCTCAGATGACACAGAGCAGGCCGCTGCGGGAAACCTCAGCTCCTTCATTCACTGTGGTCTGAGAACATAAAAAGCACCACACTGTTTGATCTCCAAACTTGAATACGTCCCTCAGCTTCATAAAAAAATAACACGGCTTTGGAAACCGTATTCCTCAATTATTCCCCCATTAGCCCCCACCCCCTCTTTCTACCTCATTCCCCCCTTCTTCCATTCCTCCCACATTAGTGATTCTGTCTTTGATATCAAAGTGGGATGAAGATTAAAGTCTGGGTGAGGGGAAGAGCTATGTGGTATGGGGCAGCCCGGCACTTTGCCACAGCTTTTAGACAGGGCTTGATCCATCGAGTTATTCACCCTCTGTCTGCCCACTGTTCTGGTGACCGAAGATGGCTGGCAAATGAAGGAGGCCTTTTGTTTCCTCCCATCCAACATGATGTATTCAACACAATTTGACAGCTCTTCATCGGTTTCCCCTCATGACATATTCATGTAGGCAAAATCCTCCGTTATCCATTCACACCTCGTGCTCCAACATCTCTGGAAGGATTTAAAAGCCTGTGTCTGGGAGGAATGTGACCCTATAGCACTGTAAAAGCAAGAAATGGCTAAGCTTTCCTTTGAACCTCACCTCACGTCTGCTCTCTCTGTGTGTTTTTTTTTTTACATTTATCAACCAGCCATCTGCCCCACAGCTAAGCACCTGCCAGTCAAAAGCAACCAGACCATCACTGCTTTCGTGCTTCCAACTGTGCACTCACTGTGACCCACTATGACCTAGGAAATGTCACCAATTATGAAGCAGTTGGAAGAGTCAGAGGGTCAAATCTCAATGTCACTCCCGTTTGTTACCTCTGTCAGTCCATGTTGACTTATACTTTGCTACTACCAGTACCACATACATGTATATCTGTTTGCAAAAGGTATTCAATTTATACACATTCAGAAAACAGTGATCCATTGCTTTCTTAGTCTTTATGTTACTTTTGTCTGTGAAATGACACAGGTAAAAGTGGATTTTCTTCAGGTCATAAGATTGCAACATCTGAATTTTATAACTTTGCTTCGTGAAATAGATTTACCAATGTGTTTTGAGGCTTTGTCTTTATCATAAAATTTGAGAATTAAGTGTTTGTCATTCAAATTCATGCAGATAGCATCCACACCTTCATGTGGGACAGGAAAGTCTGCAAATTACTCTTACTGACATTGTTGTTTCTCTCAATTCCAGAGATGGAAAATGAAAAAGTGAAAAGAAAATCAATGTAAGCTGACTAATTTTAGTCTTAAATGCATCCTTGTGTAGTGATTAGAGTTGTTGCCTTGCAGGAAGAAGGTTCTACTGTAGGTGGAGTTTGCACAATCTCCCTGTGCCTGTGTGGGTTCGCTGGCCTCCTCTCTCACTCCTTACACATGCATGCTGGATAACTTGATGACTCTTGTGAGTGTGTTTGTGGTGTTTGTCTTGGCACTGTGTAGACTAGCGATGGTGTACCCATCCCCTTTCCTGACATAGGGCACCAAGGTGGGACCTGCTCCAGCCCCCTTCAACCCTGCATGGATAAATGGTAGATGGGATGGGTGCATCACAGATATTATGAACCCCATAAAGCCAGCATGTTGATATGTTATGTTTTTACAGGTAGGGTATAATAACTAGCATGTAAATGTGTTAGCATGCTAACATTTGTTGATAAGCAGAAAATCCAATGTATATCTAGAGTAAGACTTGACGATGGTACTATGCAGGTAGATTGCAAAAGTTATTATCATTCATTTTGAAGGGGACAACCACAAACACTGCATTTCTACAGGGAAAAGTCAAAGGACCACCTAAGTCATATTCAGTAATTTAGTACCTGTAAATTCCATGGCAATCCATCTGATACTTGCTGAGAGACTTCAGTCTGGATTGGAACAACATGGTTGACTGACTGATACTGCCATCCCTAGAGCAATGTCACTAGGATGGCTTAAAAGGCAGACATACATCTAACATCACTGGATTTAATAAAATGATCAAAGCACAACTGCAAAATAAGTGCAACTGCACATGAAAAATGTCTTATCCCATTGGCAGATATTTAGAAAAATAACTCATAACATACTTATTTTGCACTGCTTACCACAATTCACTCCCCAGTTATAAAAGGAACTTGGGAACATCATCATTTTAGATAACTATTGCCATCATTGACTTCAAAGAAAGACAGAGGGAGCAACAGGGGGAGTGGTTGCATCAGTGGAAAGCTTCAACCAATCCCCTAATGCTACCAGGCCCATTTCCATACCACATTCTGGCTTCTTATTCTCACTGACCTCATAAAACCTTTGTAGGCATATCACTGTTGCTGGCTGAAAACAAAAAGAAGTGAAAATGTGTTTTTCACTTGACAGGCCTTTATTTTTTCAGTAATTTATTTGACAACAAAAATATTTAGTGCACCTCCGGGAGACGTGTTGTTCAATCCATTAAAGAGCTTTAAATTCAGTTACAGTTGACTACAAGTTGAAAACAACAAACAGCCTGCTCATAAACGGTGTGTTTTCTTCTGAGAGACTCTGCTGCACATGGAGTGCTTCTATGAGAAACAGGGACAGAGGAGGAGATGAGGTTCAGTCTGGAGACTCTGCTAGAGCAATTATCTTGTTCCTCAAACCTGCCGTTTAATGGAAATCCTAAGCCTTGGCCAAACTACACGCCTGTCTTTAGGTATGAACCTCCGAACTGATCCACGCCCCCTTCTCCCCCTCTCTCATTCCACCAAATATTTTCATAGGACATCTGACTTCAGTGGCACGCTATTAGTTCCACAGGTGTGGAGAGACAAACTCCATTAAAACACCCCAGGACATTCCACCACTGCACTTACCATGGGCCCAATACATGCCATACTTTCGCTCCCTCCGTCTCACCATACAATTCATAATTTTAATGTCTTTTCAATAGCATTCTGCCATTCCCCTGATCATAATCAGTCAGCAGATTTTCAAATTATATCAATTTAATAGTTATACACTTGAGTCTCTCTGTGTATGAACAAGTGTCTGCATGCATGTGTGAGAGAGTGTGTGTTTATTGCTACAGTAGCTGGAAATATGCAACTTGTCTTCTCGACTGTGAACTATTGTTGTTTTAAGCCCCTTGGAGGTTTCTGTATCATTCCCATTCAAACTGGCACGGGATACAAACTGCAACCAGATGGAGGACTTCTGCCATTGTTTTCCAGTTGAGCAATATCATGCTAACGGGCAAGAGAGAGAGGATGGAGGTGGGTAACAGACTCATCAACCAATCTGAAATCTGTGCTCTAGGGGTATACACTACAAAATGGAAACCAATTCTAGTCCAGTTTTTTTTCGTCTTTTGTTTTCCTCGTCTGCTTATTTGATCCTCCCCTCCTTGCAGATGCATGATCGTGACAGAGCGGTGCATGTCTGAATCAAGGCTAACACACAAAGAAACACACAGAGAACCACAGGAATGGCTACCTGCAGCCTGCAAGCGACCTCAAAATGACTCAAAGTCCCGCGTATGTAAATTGCCCACAAAACCTCTCTTTCCTTTCAAATCATTCATCCACTGCTGAGAAAGCATAACCCCGAGTCCCGGCTGACGCGTCTCTTTAGCACGACTCTGTATGGTTTGGAAGCCAGCGTGTTTACTTAGGTCTGGAGAGGTAGGAGTGAAAACCCCAACACTCTTCGTGTGTGTGTGCATGTGTTTTTTTTTTTCTGTGTTAAGGGACAGGAGACATCGACTCATGCTCGAACCATAAGTTAAAGAAAACTTCACGTGTGTTGGAGGTGTAGGTGGTTCAAGTCCAGGGTGAGGTTTGTGGTAGGTGGGTTTGAACGAGAACAAGCTAATACGTGTTCTGTATAGCAAGGATAATGGCTTTTGAATGGGCTTTAAAAATGCGCTGAGGCTTCGGCAGGTCAACGTGTGGGTGAGGGTGTGCATGTGCATGTTATTGTCTGTGTGTGTGTGTGCATACATATGCATCACAGACAAAGTAAAAATAGAGAGAAATAGACTGAGGTTGGGGGTCACACCATTGTTACAGAGTGCAAAGAACAGCCAGAGTCCATTGTGATATAATAACAGCAGTTTTTTAGGGTTAGTCAGTCAAATTGTTGTTATTCAAAATAACTGTAGTGGTATCTCGCTGACGGTCCAACCTAAATTTCTGCTGCCATCAAATACAATCAAGGTAATGAAATTTTATTTGTGGTGTTGCAGAATTGAAAAATTACATTTAAAAAATTCAATATCAACCTCCCTCTCATATATCACGGGCCTCATTTCTCTGGATAGCCAGCAGAAGTTGACGTGAACTGTTGATACTGGAACTGCTTTCTACTAAAGAAATGGTTTCGTTAAAGCTTGTGATATTGGGTTCTCTGGATTATCCCGATTAACAGGCTGGTGGGACAAAGTCATTGTTTTGCAGGTCACGAATACGTCCAAAGTGTTGGTTATGAATCCCCAAGTAAAGCTCCAAGTCAAGTGCCAAGTCAAAAGAGTCCTGAACTTTGTATTCCAAGTCCTTCCAAGTCTTTATTTGTTTGTCTGCTGGGCTGCACTACAAACATCTATATCCTTCCTACTCATGCAACATGACTGGATGCTCTTTGGTTGGTTAAAAATGCATCTGTTGTCAAATTTCACATGTTTTATAACATCATTTAAAAATCTTAAGGCTTGGCAAATGTCATTCCAAGTTAAAGTCATGAATCAGGAGTGTTGGAGTCGAGCTGAGAGTCTTTCTCAATTTCGTCAAGACTAAAATCACCAGATGTGTGACCTGAGTCTGGCTTCAACTTAAGTCAGGTTAGTGTAGAATTTTAAGACGCAAACGCCACAGATAAAACTACATCCATCAATGCTCAAATAGACTGGAGGCAAAAAACTCAAAGATGGAAATCTCAAAACTTAGGCAAAACCAGTTGTGAAGGTAATTTTCATAACCAGGCACCGCTAGAATTATGTACAGAAATGTTATTTTAAACGTGGTTGAAGAGGTATGAGGATCTGCATTCTTCAGAGATTGACTGGACAGGTGGATAAAAGAAGATTTGAAGGAAAAAGGATCAAGACACAGCCCATGAAGTCAAGGAGCAGCAATTATCCGACATCTCCATCACCCTGTTCCATATTTGCACTCGGCCGGCTATGCTAACACTGGCCAGGATTGCGTGGTATGAGAGAGCTGTGTTTAGACGGCTTCTCACAGCTCCTCAACTGAGAACAGTGCAAATAGACATAATGCCGAAATAACAGTCGTCGGAATGCAACGCTGCTTATGCGGTTGTTGGCCTTGGATGGAGATTTAAGGTCGTGAGGCAGACAGATAAACTCCCCCCACTCTCCTGCTACATGCTGGTCTGGTCTGGTCTGTCACGTTTTTGGAAGAGGTTGTTGTCTGAAGGTAGACTGAGGTCTTAGGGGATGGCTGAATCAAACAACAGTAGCATATTGGCGATGGATTACGCATCAGGGTAAATCAATAAATAGGTATTAGCAAGTAGCAAAAGGTTGCAAAATGCACAACAGGGTCAGACATCCTGTTTCCTGGCAACAGGTTGCCAACATGGGGTCAGTATTTGACCGCTGTGGATAAATCTCTGTGTGCGAGCCAACAGAACAACACCGGTGGGAAATACCACACATTTAGCTTTAACAGAAGAACCGAAGTGATTACTGATAAGACTGACAGGAATATAAACCCTTCGCACCTTCCTGCTATTACTAAATCATTTTCCCAGACTGGAGAACTAGCCTCCCTCTCACCAAGAGAAGCAGGGTGGGAGAATGACATGAAAAAGATTCAAAGTGCAGACTTGAAAACAAACATTGTCTGACTTACTTTCCTTGCATTTTCTTTCTACTAGCCCTTACCCCTCGGCTGCCCATGCCATAACTTTCTCTCCCTCTGTCTCCCCTGGACAACGTATTATAACGGCTGAGGTTTTTATTGGAATGACTTAAATGGCCCTTAAAATGCTGTTTGAATGATGGGTGCTGGTGTCCGTCCTCCGAGAGTGCGTATGTATGTGTTTATGCGCGAGTGTGTGCGCCGGCTCCAGACCCCGTTTCCATCGGCGATGCCAAATTTCTTTCACCGACCCCTCCCCCCACCAAACCTCTACCTCCACCCCCACTTCTTGATGTTCACCACATCTCCCACAGTGGTCACACTCATTTTTGCTTGTGTGCGTTTTCTCTCTCCTTTTCTCTCTCTCTCTCTCTCTCCTTCTGCCTCTGCTTCTTTATCCACACTGTGGAGAAAAACACAATTGCCCTCTCACACTCATAAGATAATGGCTACAATTTGCTTATCGCACGAGCACAGATGTGTAAATAAATGGAGTCTAGACTGATAGTGGAGACAAAACCTTACCATCTGGGTTGAAAACTGTGTTTCCCAAAGCATCGTAAGTCAACAGAACAAAGATGTTTTTTGTTCTGTCCTGGCCAGTCTTAATTTCTCTATCTGTAGATCAGATGATTTTCTCAGCTAACAAACGTCACCATCCATTACTTTGTCTGCCTGTCTGTGCCGTCTGAGTCTCTGCATGTGCTCCCACCCACCAGACACTTTGTGTTACTGTCTGAGCTTCCCTCTTGTTGCAGAAAAATGCACCGAAAATGATTACAGACACATTCCACACGCCCTCTGCGGAGTCAATGACGGACCAATAGAGAAGCATAGAGAGAGAGAGACGATGTAGATTGGACATAGGATGAAGTGCATCTGAGGTTACAGATGAGGCATGACAGGACCCCTTCCTCCCCAGAGCTCGGGATATGTAATGGACTGAAGAGACATAAAGTTTAAGTCCCTGCATGGGAACATGGACTAAAGCTTGTCCAGCACTCACATGCTGTTTCTTGACACAAGACAGACAAGACATGTAGGCAGTATTTTAGCAAAATGCCAAAATAGCTAAGGGACACAACAGAAGACAGAATCAAAATGTGCCAGACGCAATTGAATCCACAGACAGGCCGAGACTGTGAATATGCTGTTGTGTCTGGCAGGCCTGAGAACTATTTGGACAATTTTTGGACCCTGGCAGCATTACAACTAATGCTTTTCTTTTTCCTCTCCTCTCTGAATAATCGTATTGAGAGCACTGTAATGGGTAGGTACGTAGGCAGGAGGAGTGTCACATGGAGTAGATTAGCAGATTAATCGATGCAGACTCCATGGAGTGCATACCTCGACGTTGTTCTCCCATTTGTTTGATATGCATCAGTGATCAAGAAGGAAAGCAGCAGCAGCAGGGTGTTGTTTAGCTCAGTTGGTAGAGCAGGCGGCCCATATACAGAGGCTATAGTCCTCAGCGCAGCCGGCCCCGTATCGAATCCTGACTCGGATAGCCCTTTGCTGCGTGTCATTCCCCCCTCCCTCTGTCTCCCATTTCCTGTCCGTCTCAACTATACTACCCAAAAAAAAACAACCCCCCCAAAAAAGAAGGAGACCAGTAGTGAAAACTCGCACAATGCAACGCTTGTTTTGTTAAGGTTTGGTCCCCATAGTTGCATCACTTGGTCATTTCTTTGGAAATGTAGAAATGGGTCACATGTGACTATGACTAGACAATGGTAACTTCTCATTTTCAATAATTCAATTTCAATTTCTACATGGCATAATGCTGTGATTCAATTGAAGTAAAATATCATGTCCGAGAGTGAAAACAAGCTGCAGCCTTCTGCATGAAAGTGATTCTTCTCCGATACTATCAATAACGCTTGGACGGACCGCAGTGGTGCTGTAGTACACAAGTATTATCTGTCTTTGAGATGAGCTCGGCGTTATGACTACCTGCCTATCATCACTCTCTGCTCACAGGGAGATGCCTTTCGACAAGCAAAACTCCAGAGAAAACAACAAGACATATGTGATCAACAGAATTATGCATGGGAACAGAAAAAGACACAAGACAGGGAGAAATGTTCGCGAACCTGGTTTTTGGATCACAGACACATTGTATACGGCCCACCGGGGAAAGGCCCCGTGTACTGTGCTGGCTTGGAGGGGGTCTACGCACATTCCCTGCAAGTGTTGAAGAAATCTGGATTTGTCATTGTCTCCACGTGACAGAGGATGGCTGTTTGTGCGTTTCCCTACTTCGCTGCGCCTGGCTTGTCTCAGCTGGCCTTCCTCAGCATCCCTGAAGACGAGATGTCCTGGCTGATTCACTCCCAGAGAGGGACTAAGCACACAGATATGTGGTTCTCCTTATGCCGCTGATATTTTAACCATTTTCACACAACACTGATGTCTGTTTTTATACTGAAAACTGAACATCTAGGAGCAAAGACAGAGCTCAAACTTGAACCTCAGAATTGAATCTAACCATACCCAATTCAAGTATTTCAATCAAGAATGATAAAATATCAACTACAATTTGGTTTAGGGTTACTCTTCCATAATGTGAGGACTTAAAAAGTAATAAATAAAGCAGAGGCCAAGATATTCTGAATTTTAGAACCCTTCTACAGGTCAAGCTCCAAAAACACTGGATTTCCCATAATCCAACTTTGTACTTAGCAAGCCAAGCCAACTTCAGAGACCTCAATCATAAAGCCAAGATTTTGGGGCATAAACCCAAAACAATAAAGGTGCTAAAAAAAAAAAAAAAGTTCTGAAGAGCTGAGTTTAACAACTGAGTCAGGTGATAACTCTGTGTGGGTCATGTCAAACATTTTTATTTATGTTAAATTATCTTTTAGTGCAGCTCTTAAAAAAGTTTCTCTTTGCTACAGAACACTGTCTCTAGATGGACATTGCAATCTAACCATGAACAGGCCTGTATCTCTGGTGTCTCTTCACCATCTCTCTGCTCCCGACATGCGGTTTGAATCAGCGGCCTGTCATATGGCAGGGATGCAGCATTCAGGACACATCTTCTCACTATAACGATCTGGCGGACATGTCTGCATCCTCCACTTCATCCTCCGCCTCCTTGTTATCCCTCCCCCTTCCTTCCAGACTATGAGGGATACAGAACATGCCTCGTCTGTGTGATGGAAGACAGTGACTGGAGAAGAATGAATAGATCCTGTCATACAGGGCTAAAGGAGAACTGACACTGTTGCTGAGTAAACTACAGAATATAAAGGCAGCACTGTGTGTCTCAAATGTATCTTTTAAATCTCCAAAACTGCCCAGATTTTTTTTTTTGCTTCCCCCTAGAGATTAACGGCATAGAAAGTTTAGCTGATTGCAGGAGTTCTGAGGTATTACCGAGCTTGTTGCTCAACTTGAGGAATGGGCCGGGTGTTCCCGACAGGGTAAACAAACATTGGAGTAGTAAAGAGGTTGCGGAGAACTGAAAGCAGAGTAATTCATGGAGGAATGATCTGTGTCTGGGAGCAAACAGACGGCCCCTGCATGTTTCTGTTGACACTGGTTCAAATCCTCGGCCAGATCAAAGACGCCACATGGTTCCTACAAACTGAGTGCTCCTCAGACCGAGCTTATTTTCTCTTTTCTGCTTCTTCTACCCTCAAATCTTTTCCTGTACTTTCACCTCTCTTTGCCTCTTTCCCACAATCATCGCCCCTTCCACTTTCTCCTATCCCCGTTTTTCATCGTGTCTCACTTGAATCTTTCCTTCTCTTCCAGATGGATCCATCGCCATCCCTCTTTCCTAACCCTTCCTGATGTTTCCTATATCCCTATCACACTTTCACCACATGTCAGGAAGACTTGGGTTTGTGTGGTTTCTGCCCAGCTCTGGGAGCACTCCAGCTCAGGCTCCATTGGGCTGGTTGTTGGTTCGGCTTGTTGAGCAGACCGGGGCCCACTGTTAGGAAATGACCACTTCTCTGGTTCAAATTAGCAATGAGGCAATGCAACAGTGTACTTTTTTTTTTTTTTGCTGGCGGCTCGCAGAGGAAAGAGCAGAAAAAATGGGGAAGAGAGATTTTTAAGACATCTGCAAACCACATGAAAGTGCATGGTAATTGATTCAAAGCACTCACTAATTAAGTATTATGTTGGTTGGTCAATGAACATCTTCCCAGAAGTGGTTGTCCTTCTGTAGCGTTCATTGTCCAAACAACTGCAGACTTGCATGGTTAATGTCAGGTAGAGGAAGTTGGAAGTTTTCACTCTGCAATCTATCATCCACACAACGTCCGGGTTTTAGCTCGGCTCATGTAAATCTTTGACCTTCCTCAGTTTTTAACAAGACAGTTCACTTCTGTGGTGCTTTATGCAACGGCAGCTGTGCTCCTACAGTCAGCAGCAGCTTCCTGAACCCTTTAATCGTATCCATGAATGGAAAAGGGTAAAAACAATTCACTCATATGGATGAATGAGCTGAATATTACACTTGATCTACGTAAATACACTTAGCGTCATCGCTATATACGGTTAATGAGGCGCCACTAACTTAAACTCCTGTTTTATAAAGAAAAACTTTCCACAGTTGCTCACATTCTTACTTATGTTACCTACTTAAATTCGCATTGACAGACAAAACCGAGCAAATGCGCGATGGAGAGGCAAACAGTGAGGTTGTCATCCAATTAGTCTCCTGTTTGTTTATCTTACTCTTCACCGTACAGCATTCAAATGTCCTCTATGAAACTCTACTCTGCTTGTATCCCTCCTAAATTGTTACTGGAGGCAGAGCAATAACCCTTCCTGTCTTGTGAGCATGAAACAAAATAATTCTTCTTCAACAGCTTCTTTAAGCACGTAGGAATGCTGCCAGACTCCACTGCTCTCTCCTGTCGAACTTCAGGAAGCATTACATATATTGCAGGGATAAACAGAAACAAGAGAGCTGCAGTTAAGACTACTCATGCACACACACACACACACACACACGCACACACACACAAGGCAGAATGCACTCAGTCGATCTCACACAGTGCTCACCTAAAATGAGCTGGAACGAGCACAAAGTCGCTTTTTCATTTCATCGTTTCACTACTTTGCTGCTGATTACAGGAAATGATTAGGACAAAAGCCTTGAAGGACTGGTTGTGTTGTATGCTGCCTAATGCCTCTGAGAGTTGCATTATGAAACACATGTTGCCCAATGAGCTCAAAGTCTGTACAGAAAGGATTAAGTCTGTAAGCCAAAGCCATTTAAACATAAAGTCTGAGTGAACCGGCACCCTGCATCGAACAATCATGGGATACTGTAATGGCTCGAGCAAAATTTGTGTGTTTTGGTCTAATTAGTTGTTTCGATTTGCTGTCTTCACATGGGACTGAAGCCAAGGTAAATATATCAATGTACTGTACACAAAGCCTGTATGACCCACAAGAGGCGTAATATATGCTCTTGGGATATATAATAGAGTGTGACATAACTACATTTTCAGAAGAAACAAACCAAAAGCCCACGGTGGTCCACTGTAGGGGATAAGTCCTCTTAAATCCATCTTTTTGAGGGACAGTGTGAGCCAAGCTAAACTTCAGGTGTTTATCTGGGCAGAAACTGGCAACTCCTGCCAGTTCGTTAAAGGCTGGAAGAAAGAGGGCTCACAGATGTCTGTAGCCGTGTGGTGGGCACCTGTCATCACCTGTTAGTGAAAGACACCACAGTGATGAACATGTGAGAGGACATAAGAAACACAATGATAGTGTTAAATGTCGCAATTTGCTATCAAACTAGTTTGTGTCATTACCTCCCACTGTTAACTTCAAAGTTCCACTGACTGCAAGTCACTATAGCACTAAACAATGTTGTACTACAGCACCAACATGGTGGATTTATCAGCCAAAGAATGAGATTATTCTCTCGGACACTGGTGACGACCAAAACAAATATAAAACTGAACAATGAAATACACTCCTCAGGTGCTGGTGCTGTTCTGTGTTTCCTAGGTGTGCTTATATAGTCACAAAAACTACATAAGGTGATGACCAAAAGATATTGCACTAAATATGGTATTAATATACTAATGAAAAAAGTCTGCTCTTTTCATGTATAACATGACTAGAAATTCAATGAAGGCACAGATGTCTGTGGGAATTTGAGCATTATGGGAAATGCATTTCTTCTACATGTTGGTCAGCTACGCATGAAGCTACCAGAAACAGCTGCTTGCTTTAGCTTCACACAAAATGAAAAAACAAGTCTAAATGTATTTCTAATTTATTGATGAGCTATAGTGGTGCTGGTCTAACCCTTTAGGTATGAGTATTTCTCCAAATGTCCAGCTGTTCCTTTAACAAATGTTAGCTTCGCTAGAAGGAATTTGGTGGAACGAAACTTGTTGATGCTTGGTAGAAATGATGTCTGCTACTGAGGATTAGGAAAAAACTCTGCTTTGTCTGAGCATACAACACATGTGTCACTTAGTAAGCATCCGTTTCCTACTCCAGAATATCTGGCTCTACGAAATAAAATGCTTTTTATTATCCTGCTCCTAGGGGACCATAACACCACAATAACCCCGGTCTCTTTTCTCTTTTTACGAACACCTACGCACACGTCTAAATCAAGCGCAGACTGAACAATAACAAAGTCTGGAGCTTTGCGAACAGTCTCAGAAGAGCCGTTTCCAACCCCTTACTCAATATTGACCCATCAGAGAGAGATATATCCATCCTGCATCTGAAGCGAAATAATAAAAATAAACAGTTGGCCTGGGAAGCACGTCTTCAACAAGATGAAAAGAGGGATAATATGAGTTTTATACTGAGGAGTTGACCCCTGTTAAGAGTTGGCCCAACGTCCTGCTTTTGGAAGCCCCAAACAAAATTCTTGCCAGACGGTGAACTGAGGGGTAATGAATGAGAGGTAGCAGAGTCAAAAGCCAGAGGCAAATAAATCTGCCCACATGCGCTGTGCACACATTGTCATTTGTACCAGCTACCTGAACATACAAACATCAAACAATCTTCATTTGCCTTTGCTCAGTGTTATGGATTCTCCCCCTTTTCTTCCCCATAACTGAAACGAAGAGTGGAAGGTCACACACATCCTGAGGAGAACACGGGGAAACTCTTGCTCCTATTGCGTACAGAGAAGAACGAGGGAAAACTCAGCCTCAACGGAAGAGCGCAAGATGTCATATCCCATTAACCAACAACAGCAGTGTTACTGGATGAGCACTCGGGCTCTCGTTCCTGTTTGTTCCTGTTGGATCTTCTTTGAAAACACGAGCTGTCGTCCCAAAAACCTCCAACACACCATTGGAAAAGTATAGATTTGACTCCAGGAAGCATTGCTTAATCATGTGTTGTCCGTAGCTTAGTTACTGCGCCTTGTTCAGGCCTTGGTCTGGCATTGGAGAACGAGGTTGCTTTACTAGAGGGGTAATAGTTTAAACATGGTGAGGAGCAGGGGTTTGATTCAAGAGAATTTGTAGTCTACACCAGTAAAAAATTATGGAAAAGGATGGAAAGAAAGGAAGAAGCAGATGCAGCTGGAATGAATTCAAGGAGAATGGGTAATGTTAAGAAAAGAAAAAGTAGCAATTCAATGATGCAAGTCCACGCTTCCTCTTGCTTCTGACTTGTTAGCGTGTCTTTGATAAGTTTCCCCTGATAGCTGAAGAGGGCATGCTGTCAAGCCCCTCTGCGCCTGCAGGCTCTTCTAAGACTGAGGCGCTGCTGACAGAGTCAATGGGAGGCGGAGGAAAAATAACAGGGGGCGTCTGCCAAGCCTCCCCACTGCTCAGTCACCCTCTCTCCCTCTCTCTCCCTCTCTGTCCCCCTGCTGCTGCCAGCCCAGTGGAAAAACTCCCTTTGGTCCAGACACAGTTATGAGAGAATGAAAGTGCAAATGGGAGACAGATAAACACAGATAAAGGGAGACAGACAAATGAATCAGAGAATGACACACACAGAGAAAGAAGGCTAAATAAGATAACTTGCCAATTTTTTTTCATACAAATACAACAGAATTATCATGGAAAACTCTCTGTCTACTGTTTTTTGTTTTCCTCCACCTTTGCCTGTCCTGTGCTCTGTTTCTTCACAGCTCATACAGAGCACAGAGCCAAAACAATGTCCTTCAATACAAGGGCCTGATTAATAACATGCTCCTCCATCTACTCTGGAGGGCCATGTAGATTCACTATCTGCCATATAGCTGACTGACTTCCACATATCAGCTGCACATCTAGGCCAAGATGGCTACTGGAAATGTGCAAACAGCTTAGAGACAATAAACAGAAAAGGCAAAAGGAAGTAAAGGGAGACAACAAGCAAATCTTCATGGAAATGTATGCGAAAATGTTTCAGTCTTTTATTGTCTGTGTTTTTTTTTCCTTCTCCCCCCTTTGAGCTGAAAACCAAATCTGGTCTATTAATCTTGAATGTTATGGTCCAGGCAATGATTAAGACCAGGGCATGTATTCTGTTTCCACCGCCCTTCACGGCAATTCCTCATTGAGAATATCAGCAGCACCAGTTAGCAAGCCTTATAATATGTGCTGAAGAGTGTGTGCATGTACAGTAAATGTGCGTGTGTGCGCGCGTGTGTAATTACAGGCATGGCCTCTCTGGCAGAAAAGAGCCCTTGAAGAAAATGCACCCTTTATTGGAGAGATCCTTAAAGGAGTGCCCTGTTTTCACTCTCTTTCCTCTTCATGTTAAAGTATGCATGAAACAAAAGGAAAAAGGTGTGTGTGTGTGTATGTGTATGTGTGTGTGTTCCGGGGAAGTAAAGGAATAAATGGGCGTTTACTTTTCCTTGAGAATGAGTGGCATTCTCCTTCATTTCCTGTGAGCATGGGTAAAAGACAAACCCACACACATACAGAAACAGATACAAACACAAAGTAAAGGACTACTGGGGAGAATGGTGTAGATACGTGTAAGTGATTCATAAAGATCTGTATACAGTATGTTGACTTGAACTGTGGTGTGACTGGCAGCTAACAGCAGAATAATGAGAAGCAGCATTATTATGTTATGAGAAAATATAGTGGAAAGTTATGTTAATAAGACCCTCTATATTCACAAATACAACAACAGGTTCTCTTACTGTACATACAAGATGCTATGTTTTTGTATCCATGTTGAACTGCCTGGTATTCTGCCTCCTTGTGGCCACAGAGTGTAAACTCTTTAACAAGCCAAGGAGAGTGATACAGAGGTTGGATGGTCCAATTAAAATCCCCACAGCTCTACTTCAGTCTCTTTTGCTCCACGCTTGTACAAAGAGGGTAAGTCCGCCTCCTACCCTCTGATGAGGTAAGAGTGAGAGAACCAGAATCACAGTCAGGCACCTGGCTGAGAGGAGAGACATCCGTAGTGGCTTACATCTGAGCCCTTTCCTTTCAGCTCTCTCTCTTCTGCTGCTCTAATGAGGATGAGGATGAAAGCATCTACCAAAAAGCTTAGAGATATACAGAAGAGGACCTTGTTCCCTGACCTTGACATCAGAGCAGGAATTATCCTCAAAAGATTTTCAAAAAATGGAAGAGCTGATGTCAGGTTTGGAGTCTTAAAAGTCTCAACTTCAACACGTTCTGGCCTATAAAGTAGCTGCAGTGGGGCGTGAGAAGCTCAGCACTATATGAGCAGGCGGTTTGGCAACGGACAGCGCAAGTGTGTTCATCTGTCTGAGGTGTGTGTGTGCGTGTGTATATCTGTAAAGGAGTGTTAAATCCATGTAGATGTTTGCCTTGCACAGGGCATAAAGTTTGCATGTGTCTGCCACTGTGCATCCAGCGTGACTGGTGTTTGTGTATGGTCCGTCACGCCTTGGCAACGAGGATCAGAGGACTGGAATAGGCAGCCGGTCGGAGGCTGTTGGTTGTGGTTAAATCATGCACCATACACACAAAAATACACATTTGAGCTGTGTGTAACCACCAGTCAACCAACTGCTGACCAGTCGCCACCCACTACAGAACACAGAATCCCAGTCAGTGGCGTTGGGGTTGCCGTGGTCACAGCACAATGTTGTCATCACGCCTGTGCCAGACATTGAAATTGATGCCATGAAAAAAAAGGGGGGGAGTTGTGCTGGCAGAGGCAGACGGGGAGCATAAATCCTCTCACCTCCAGGTACATCAGTAGAAACAAAGAGAGGGTGGGAAGCTGACTGCAAACCACTAAATCTAGAAGAACCTTGTGAGCAGATCCTACTTTTTAACAGGAAAGCAGACGCTGCTGTGCACCAGCAGCTCTGCAGACCACAATACTGTACTCCTGTCCAACCTCACTACTGGTGGTGAGGGGTTACGCTTCGGTGTGTATCCATTCACCCACTCCCCCTGAAGATTGTGTAACGCACTGTGATACTCACACAGTTTCAGTCACCTAGGAGCAAGCATGTGTGGCTACACGTGCATCAATGCACACACAGGTACATATCCAGTTGACTTTTCTTGCTGTGAGCCAGTGAAATAGTGAGAAGCTGCCAAATGTTTTTGGATTTCAGAGCTCCAGCCCACTGTCTTTTCCAGACTCTCTCCCCCTTTTCTCCTTAGCTATACCCCTCTCCTTCTCTCACTCTCCTTCCTGAGAAAGCCTGCTGTTGCTGCAGCGAAACACATGTGATCGAGAAGTGTATCATCACAACTAAGCATGAATTTTGGAATCTTCTCTTTTTTTTTGGACATGTTTTCTTCTTACCTTCACTAATGTGTTCCTGTTGGTCCCTTCTCCTATTAATGTTTTGCTCATCTCTTCCTATCTGTCTGGTCCTTTGTTATTTTGTCACATTGGGTACCTGAGGAGTCGCAGTCGCGGCTATCTCTCCTCTCTTTTTGTTTGCGATGGAGGGATGTCGTTACAATGGAATGCAGCGTCGCTTGCCAGAGACGTCACAGTGGATGGACAGAGTGAAGCAACAGGGGGATGAGAAGAGAAGAGAAGAGAAGAGAAGAGAAGAGAAGAGAAGAGAAGAGAAGAGAAGAGAAGAGAAGAGAAGAGAAGAGAAGAGAAGAGAAGAGAAGAGAAGAGAAGAGAAGAGTAAAAAGTGCAGTAGTCATCCACTTCACAGTAGGTTTGTTTATCAAATCTACCACAAACTCTCTGACAATCAATGCCAACAGAACATGTGACAGTGAGTCATGGTTTGGTCACTCATGGTTCACAGATAAAAACACACAATCTCTCCACATGCTCCACACTCCTCTTCGGGGGGATAATGAGAATATCTGTTCTAGAGCCAAACCAGTTGTGCATATCCAACTACCACACTGCCCCACCTGGATACACACGCCAAATACAGACCACAACCACTTCAACATCACTAGCAGAAGTCCCAGATACATGTGGGTATGGATGCATAGACAGTGTCCTAACTAAAACACCTGAAAGGTTCATGTACATGAGGCAGGGTCCTTGATAAACACCAACACTTTTCAGTGCAAAGAAACATCCCTGATCAACAGAGGTTGTTAAAGCTACAACTTAAATATGAGAATCAGTGACCATACGTTGTCTTGGCAGGAGCTCGGTGAACAAACTGTACCAGTTCCTTTAAATCTGCAAGTTGTTACTCTGTACACTAGCTTAGGACTGAGAAGAATTATGCAGGTCCCATGACTGAGATATTGCACCGTCTGTTTTTTATTTTTTATATTTTTCCTCCTTTCCTGTTTGTCCTTCTGTTTCTTTTGGCCACGCACACTGCAGCCACATGTGATAAAAGTGAAAAGACAAGAGATGACAGGACAGGAGGATGTTAACACAGCCAGAGGCAGCGTGAGGGCAGGTAGGGCTTACCTTGCTCTCCTCAGAGCGTTAAAGGGCAGGTGGATGCAGCGGGTAAGGGAAGTGGAAGGTGTCGAGCGTCAGGTGGGTCTCTCTTCTACCTCCCTCCTTGCTTCAGCCACGCGTGTCTCCCATGGGATGCAATGGCATCAGACATTCAATGAACATGCAGCCAAAAAAGAGGAAAGGTGTCCTCCTGGGCAAAGAGCTGGCACCCTGAACTGGTCCAGTGCTGCTCACAAGTGCAGAGGGATAGAAAAAAAACCAAAAAACAAAAAGTTAAAAAATGGATATTTTCAACTGCAGGTGGAGCAAATTGTCTGTTTAACTTTTATTTTTATGCTGCCGGCGAAAAGCAAAAAAGTTCATCCATGTGCTATCTGGCAGAGATGGTAAAAGTGAGGGAGAAGATGAGAGAAGAGGGAAAAATCCTCTCTGTGCCGTCTTCACGCTGTCCAGACGCAGGTCTGAAGAGCACCTTCCCAATCTGTGCGCTCTCGCTCTTCAGGGTGGAAAGTAGGAGGGAAGGAGCGAGGGAGCAGGACAGAGAGGGAGAGAGAGCGAGTAACAGTGGAGTGAGACTCAGTCAGTCAGTCAAGTCAGTCAGGCAGTCAGGCAGGCAGCAAGGCAGTGTATATGTGGGTCCCAGCAAGCTGCACTCCCACTCCCAGGACTTATAACCAGGGGCTGTGCACCTCGCTGCTCCAATCTCCCTGGCTTACTCGCCGATCCCTCTCCCACTGGCTTATTTTGGGAAAGACAGACAGGATTGTTCATTGGGTTAACCCCCTTCATACAAAAAGCAAGTGTCTGTGGCTGGCTGCACTGAGGGGAGTGAGCAGGAAGGGGTGGGGTAGCAGCCGTGCACGGAGGGGTGGGGTGGGATGAAAGGAGGGAAGGGAACGAAAAGGGACGAGAAGAGGGGAATTGGGAGGCGTCTCTCTCTCTCTCATGTTCTGCCTCCCTCTTCTCTCCTCTCCTTCCCAAACTCACCTTCCAAGAAATCACCCTGCCCTTTATCCTTCTGCTTCTCAGACAAGCTCCCTAATCGAATCATCAAATTCAATTTAACCTGTAGATACTGGCAGGAAACACCACAGAGATTTTAATCCTACAAAAACTCCCACAGAAACTTCTCTCGTCTCTTACCTTGTAGCTCCAACGGCCAATTAATAATCTCTATGCATGACATAACACCGGGTACATGTAATACATAAAGGAGCATTGTGTCGTCACCTAAAACCTGCTGCAGTTTGCGTATAATCATTACATGATAGCACTCTCTCGGGGTTAATCACTAAAGCACAGCAGTAAATGACAGGGGTTCACGTTTCACTGCTACAGCCCTGCTATTCATTGCTACAAGATGTATTACATGTATCAGATAGAGGTTACATTTAAAACGTGCCAAGCATTTGCTGGGAAAATGCATAAATTCTCATCAGTATGGGTAATTGGAAATCGTGTTTTAGATGTTAGCAAACAACCTGGACGCACTACAGTTGTTTCTTATCATTCACCAGGTAACTTCCAACAGAGCTGAGGTCTAGTAAGACCAACACAAGCTTAGCATTCAGCGTTTAATTGGCAGAGTGTTAGCTGGCCCTGTGTGATGGTAGTGGACCTTGAAGAGCAGGCTGTTCTGGGCTTGTGATTGGACAAGCTGGAGGGAAGGTGGCCTAGCCTTTTCCTGAAAGACCCACTGGGACCTAGCCATTGGCGGAGTTGGAGATCAGATAGATACAGCGATTCCAAGTGGATCCTGAAACACTGCAGCAAGGAGGAGAAAGAAAGGCATGTAGCCAACATTTGTCCAGGTTTGTTTTTTTGTGACTCTGCTCATCATCACGTTGTGCCAGCTGGGACTCATTTATGAAAAGGTCTGTCATGTCAGTAACATCCACTGAATCATTACATCAATCACTGCATAAATTCCAGCTAGTTATCAAGAGCTCGCAGACCTGCTGAACTCCTTTCATTCATGTTTTGCTCATGAAGTCTAATAAACGTCCCCAGACTGTGTAATTTACCAAACATTAGAACCAAAGTCAAGCTGAACCCAGCTTTTCCTCACACGCGAAATATCGGCTACATCTCTGTAAAGACATTTTTGGATAATGTCTACTACTATATTTAATGGGACCCGCTGTTTGAAGAGTGTTATTATGGCAAGATTTACAATGCAGATGGGATTTTATGCGTTTCTTTGGTTTGCTGTTGGCAAGTTTCACCAATATCAAGATAGCAATGCGATTAATCATGTGTTAGAAGAATAATGCATGGAGTTCATTTAATTTCTCTCTACTCGCAGATGTCTTAACTGTACTGATGTAGGGTCATAAACTTGGCTGATTGTTGATTGTGCCATCAGAGTCAACCGAAAAGCATTTTCTTCAAGGCTGGAGCCGGCGTAATTGAATAATCTCTTAGAAATAAGCAATAGGCGTCATGTCTGTGAAAGGGCCATAGTGCAGTAGAGGTTGACTGAATGGCTCTCTGAACATGGAAAGGGTGGAGTGACCAGATGCCCAGCAATGATGTCATCAATAGCAGCCCTGTGTGGTAGTCAGGCCTGCCATTCATTCATTCATTCATTCATTCATCCCCCAGGTGTGTGTTTCTGTTTCAGAATGTGTGTGTGGAAGAGAGTGTTGTTGATCACACCCTTTACCACAAAAGCAACAGGTTTCTGTAGCTCAACGAGCCTTGGTGGAGGCACATACACATGCACTCACACAAAAAAAATCCTCTGCCTCCTCCAGTTGTGGCTATGGTACAGTTCCACTGAAGAATTCATGCCTCTGGCTGCTCAAAAAAATATCTCAGCATACCCTCTAATACTCTCACACAACACACATTCATTCTCACTCATAACCCCTTTTGGTCAGCACACACCCCTTGAAAAATCCCCAAACCATTCACTTCAGCACGGTACACAGGTTCCCTCCCACTCTCTTGCTTTTACAAGGTGAAACATTCCCGAGAAGAGGGAAAAAACACCTGGTTGTCATAAGTTTCTCTGTTTTCACTCCACTTTTCCCCTTCACTCCATTCCATTAGTAAGAGCAAAAACAAACAGCAGCCATTTACTGACTGGAAAACCGTTGCATTGCATCACACAGGCTTTGCCCTTGATGTTCGTCAAAAGCCCCAAAATAAGCTGTGAAAAGGCAGGTTGGCGTCACCAATACACTCCACCCTACGCCACACCTAGCGTCACCAAACATAGACCCACTATGTGTCAACATGTAGGGGTCTGTTCTTGTCAAAAGGTGGTGGTGGGGTGAATTTATTTGTGGGCATTGAGCATGTATGTTCCTTGAGTGGGTTTTTTGAATGGGTGGAGTGTGTGGGAGGGTGGAGCTGTTTGTGTTTGTGAGCTTGATTGGAATTAACTTTTGGGTTGTAATATAACCTTGTTTATTCAACTTAGCAGCTGCACTCTGAGTAAAATATTGTATGGTAGTGATTGATAGCATAAGTTATTATGGTTTTGGCAGTGTTTAATCCCAATGGTCTGATGGGTAAAAACACCTTAAAAACTCCAAAACATACTAGACGTTAAAGCAGATATCAGTGGAATGTTTTTGTTAATATAAGTCCTAAATAGTCCTATTTTCCGTCAGCAATCACTTACATGGAGTGTTTCAGCCGTAACATGAGTCTCTCCGTCACTCTGCTCTGCTGTGAACCGAGGATAAAATATGTTATCCAATGAGGAGAGAGAACGGCATGAAGGGCTGGTAGCCAAGGGATGCGCGTGAATGTGATGACGTGACGAGGACCAATAGATGCCTGACGAGGGGGGGCTGCTAACTCATGGTGCGTATCAAGGAAACTATTATGTGTTTTTCCCCAATCCTGATGGGTCAAACCAGTTCGATCTGGTACGAGTTTACGGGTCGGAAGTTAAAAAGTGGCCGTTATAGTGACTTTCAAACAGGACGGTATACTAGACTTGAAGCTGTAACTTACCGTTTCAAAAGCCTGCCTTGAACGCAGCATTAGCCGAAACGGCCGTGCCGCTGATATCTGCTTTAAGTTTGAACCTACAGCACTCTATTCCAGCTAATATCCTTCTATTTAAACAAGGCATCCATATCATGTAACTGAGGTCAGAGTTGAAGGTTCACACAAGGACAGAAGAACACAGGTGTTTCTCTCTTCCATTTTTTCTCTTTGCTCCTCTGTTTTTAAACTCCCTCGTTCTTTTGCTATCAGCCCCGGCCGGGTGACGCTTTAAAAGAGCCGTTTTCTCTCTCAGGTGATGTGGTCCACCTTTGTCTGTTCTAACCTTACAAAGGAATGCCTGGCATTCACCAGGCTGTGCCTACATGGGGCTGTTAAGGTGAGTGAAAAAAGGTGGTGAAGGAGAGAGGAAAAGAAGAAAAGCAAAAGCAAAAGGAAAGTGGATTTTATAGAGAAGTATAGTTGGGGAGCAGAGCTGAGGGGAAAGAAAGAGTGAAAACAGGGGGAGAGTGAGGAGAGGAGAGTCAGGAGGGGAAAGGAAGTGGGTAGAAGAGGGGAAAGTGAATGATGAGGGAGAGGGAGTCTCAGTTTTTCACACGCTGTGGATAAAACTTGAGGCCTCTGAAACTGATATAAATTTCAGCAGGGAAATTCCTGTGAGATGGGCTTGGGACTCTTCCACTGGATTCAGCTGGCACATGGGTGGAGAGTGTGGGTGGGGTGCGATGGATGGATGGATGGAGGGATAGAGGGATGGATGGAGGGGGGGTAGAGGAGTTTTTGGCCGGACTCCTCCGGCTCACCTGATGCATATTGTTGCTGAGCTCAGTTTCCCCTTGGGTAATCATTTGACACCGATAAAATGGGGGGGAGGGAGGACAGTGGAGAGAAAAAGGATGGCAGTGTTTCCACCCTGGGAAAAAGCTCTCTGGAGAGATTAGAGGACAGCTGGGGCAGTTCTTCCTTCTGTTGAAAAGGGCAAGAAGAGACTGGGGGAGAGAGAAAAGGAAGAAAGGAAGAAAAATGAAGAAGAGGCTGTGCGGTTTGAGAGGTGTTAGCAGAGTAATTCCCACCATTCTTGCTCTTGCACACCCACACCCACACCCACACCCACAGTATGCCCATGCACACACTTACTGTACACATGCAAGATGCCACAGCACGTGCAAAAAGAAGAGTGGCGACTGAATGGTGGTAATTTACTGCTTCTGTATTTATGGCTAAGTTATTTTGACCCTGGGTGGTCCCTGCTGAAAGACTTCTGGGGTCATTAATCATCAGTGGGGAATCAGATGTCAGGTGTGTGTGTGTGAGGGTGAGACAGAGAAGTGGGCTGGTCAGTAACCAGAGAAGGGGCGAGGGCACCTACTGTACTGCACTGTAAGGTAGAAACTAGAAAATGAGTGTGTGAGCGTGTTTGAGGTTAGCCTTGCGTACCAGTGAATATCCCAATCAGCTGAGCTGGTGGTGGGATGAAAGAATGTGAAGATTATTGCCGGGTAATTGTTTCCAGAGTGCAACAGTGCTGCTTTATCTCAAACGCAGGAACTTTCATTGCAGTGCGCGCGCGTACATGTACACCAACATGCATTAACCGTAGCACGAGTCAAGGCTATGAGATACGTGCATTAGCCGAACGCCCACTGACGGGAGTCCAAAAAGGGCGTCAATGCTTTGAGGTAGAGCCAACCTGTCGGATTCTATGAGGCAATTGTGAGGTTTTAGTGAGTCCCAAAAACTAACGTCTTTATTCCTCCTCATCTTTCATGTAATGTTCTCAAATGTGCATACCAACACAAACACACTTTGCAACTGTAATTTCCCTGGCCGCTAAACGAATCAATATCCTGCCAGTCTTCTAACACTCTCTCATGCAAAAACAAACACACCCAGCGATCTGTACTCAACTGATAAGATCATCAGTCCACCAGCTTTACAACAATTCAAATTCTATTTTCTTCCTGCCTCTTGTTGACAGACTCATCTCGGCTATGCCAGAGCTGACAGGGCAATGAGTACGGTGTATTTTCATAAACAGAGAGAGGGAGAAAGACAGACAGAGACACATTAAGGTTTGTTTTGTTATAGTTTTTGAAACCATTTTCCGTTTCAGGACCAGCAGGCACGAGAGCAATTTCCCTCGCAGCAGGAGCAACAGAATCCCCAAACCCAAACAATCAGGTCCGAATAAATAAAGCGAACTGCCAGAGTTTAGAGATCTCAGCGGCACTTCCAAAAACTCCACCCTAGCTAGATGGAGTGGGTGGCACTGTGGTCGAAGGATGCGCAAAGTTCATTCATGAGTGTCCTAACCCTCAAGAATTACTGCTAAAACAATAAAATGTTAAGTTTGGTGTGTAGAGTGCAGGAGGTTTATTATTTGAGGCAAAATGTAATGAAGCTCAGAGTGACAAAGTTGGCTACAAATGTTTTTAGGTCCTTTATCTTGAGATCAGATCATAATTATCTCATTCACTTTCAAAACAAACCATTTCTCATAATCACGACCCAATTATCTCATTAGCTTGTTATAATAGCTTGCAGTGTTGCGGTGCCAATTGTTACATTTTGTAAACCCATTCATTAACACACACATGTTTGACATCATAGCAAAATGTCAAACATGTTGACAGGGTGTATTTTTGTGATCCCTTGAATAAATCATTGTGATGTATATGTTATGGTAGTGACAAATTTCATTTAATTTCCTGTACACTGACACAGTTGCACTTGGCTGATAGTCAACAGACTTGAAACAACAAAAAGATCCCGTGTCATTTCTGCAAGTGGAAGACAAATGTTAAATGAACTGGTATTAAATGATATGTGGTGTTAACACTCCCACTGACAGACTCCATTCTATCAGTCTGATGGATAGACTTTAAAAAGACCAATTACTGCTGCAATTTCAAGTTAATTATGTTCTATAATCACGAGACAAAAACTTTTTCTTTTCTTTTTTTTAAATCTCAAAATAATAATATAAAACTATTTTCTTAGGGCAACTGACACCACCACAATATACACATTTGCTGTGTCAAGATAATTAGATAATTACACTGTAGAGAACAGACTGAGATACTGACGGTGATAAATGACAAGGTAATTGAGCTGTGACCTTGAGATAAAAGGCCAAACAAGCTTGATAAGCAAAAGCACTGTGAGCACAATGAGATCTTACAGTAAACGTAAACTGTCACTCCTCAGCTTAAAGAGGGAATCACATCAGTGGTCAAACCTCTCTCAATTTCTTTCAGTCTCATCTTTTTTCAAAATAATAATCAAATTAGTGAAAAAATAGAGGGAGCTAAGTCGAAAGGCGAAGCTCTCAATTTACCGGTCGGTCTACGTTCCTACCCTCACCTATGGTCATGAAATCTGGGTAGTGACCGAAAGAGCAGGGTCGCGATTACAAGCGGCCGAAATGAGCTTCCTTCGCAGGGTGGCGGGGCGCTCCCTTAGAGATAGGGTGAGGAGCTCGGTCACCCGGGAGGAGCTCGGAGTAGAACCGCTGCTCCTCCACATCGAGAGGAGTCAGCTGAGGTGGCTCGGGCACCTGTATAGGATGCCCCCTGGACGCCTCCCTCGTGAGGTGTTCCGGGCATGTCCCACCGGGAGGAGGCCCCGAGGAAGACCCAGGACACGCTGGAGTGACTACGTTGCTCGGCTGGCCTGGGAACGCCTCGGGGTGCCCCCGGAAGAGCTGGAGGAAGTGTCGGCGGAGAGGGAAGTTTGGGGATCCCTGCTCCGACTGCTGCCCCCGCGACCCGGCCCCGGAAGAAGCGGAAGATAATGGATGGATGGATGGATGAAAAATGCTCACATCGAGTGTCATGACCTTAAGTGACCTCTTCAAATCTCATAACAAACAACACAAAACCTTAAGATTTGGAATCATAGCTAACACAGCAAACTCACACATGAGCAGCTGGAATAAGAGAACATCTAATATTTTTGCCTGAATAAACAGCATCTGATTAACTAATCACCAAGCATGTTTTCTATTTATGGATTGACTGAATGATTAATCAACAATACATCAAAAGTTCTCTAATTAATAATAATAATTAATAATCTCTAATTAATTTCATAACAATGACTGAGGTGTCTGCTCATCCTCTCAGGCTGTGGCTCCAGGTTGTGAACATTAATTGCTGAGATACATCTTCTTAGGATATATTTTTATCTTTTAAGTCCACAAAAGTTACAGAGCTCAATTACATGTATACATTTTATTGATCTATCTCCTATAAATCAAAAAACACAGATGGATCCCATAAAGGATTCAGATTTGATAAGCCGATCCAGCATTGGATTCACATTCAATAAACTGCTTCTTGAATGTCATTGTAAATTCCTAGGTAGCATCCCACAGAGACAAGGTTTCCAGCTGTATTACACTTAGGGCTCCTGCTCTCACAGGGCTCTCCATCAACCTGGGTTATGACCTTTTGAGGGGAAGCAATCCTTTTCCTAACCTTTACCCTCTGTGTTCACACTAAGTAGCTTCTGTGTTCCCAGTGCAAATGCCTCAGGAGGTCAGTGCGGTCCTCTCAAACCCTCTGTTGTAAGTTTAGTCCTATTATAACAAACTCATTTACTCACTTGACCACTTGCTGACCCTGGAGAACTTTCTAGTATTGTTTGTTTTGTGTTACAACCCCGTCATAGCCAAATATTCCCACTGAGCTTTAACTGTGAAGCTGTCAGTTGTACTGTCTGAGAGAGGGCACATGCACATACACACGTGCATTGTGCAAAACACACATACACACTCATATACAGTATATTGGCGTCCTGTCCCACCTGGCTTCCTGTCTAGCTTTGTGAATGTGACCTGACCTTGATGCTCACAGGAACCTCCTCCCTAAACAGCTGTTTCCACGTGTCCCACCACCCTCTGTCCTCCAAACACAAGGAAATGGAGAAATTAGACTGTAGTCGCAGTCTCTGGGCTCTGTTCACACACAGTCTGTGGATATCACATCATGAATTTCAAATTCTGAATGGGTAATATGTCCTGATAAATACATCTGGGAAACCAGTTTGAATAATACAAAATTGGTTCTCAGTGAGACGTTTAGAAATATTAACTGTCGGAAGGGATCATTTTTCACCTTTGATCATTCTGGGAGTATAAATAGGGAACAATATGACCTTGTTCTGAGTCTGGGGAATTAGCCATTAAGCACTGGTGACTGAGTGACTGTTTGATCCATAATGCACCCTTTGGGGAAACACTGTTTTTTCATGCAAAATTCATTAAGTTGACTTATTCCTGTGAAACTGAGAAGACAGGTCCACGCGAGGATGGAAATATGTGTGTGCATGACACAAAACAAGCTGTCAAAATGGAGTATAAAATATGAGGCTGTCAACATGTGTGCCAGGCCTTTGCCAACAAACCACAGTTTATGTCAGCAGAGCAGGGATAACTCTCACTCTCACATACACCTACTGGGAACAAAAGGACAACTTGGTTTTGAGGCAAAGCGTTTTTGTTTCTCTGCCTTTGTGCTTTCTCCCCCTCCTTCTGTTTTTCAGCTTTTCGCCCAGTTTCTCTGCAAAAGCCTGCAGATATGTAGCTTCGCAAAAGAAAACAGGCAGCAGGCTCTCCGGCTTTGGTTGTAGCATGGAGAGACATGCCAGAAAAACAAAGACCTGTGAATTGTACAAACACCACAGCAGGGAAAACTGCAGCGAGGACCACCCATGGAGGTGGCAAGTGAGCAACCAAGACCAAAACCAGCCTCTTGGATCAGGGTGCTACTAGATAAAGAGCCTGACATGCATGGATGGACAAGGAGTCAGATACAGATGTGCCACAAACAGCTGAAAGTACGAGAAACGGCAGAGGACATAGAGGGGAGTTAATGGAAATGTGGCCATGTCATAATGAAGCCAAGTAAGCCTGGGAATTACTATGGTTACCGTGGTAACAACAAACGTGGTTTAATACTACAGCAAACACTGGTCGAGGAGGTACTTTGTCAGAAATACAACAAAGGAGCAACAAGTGAATCCGTTTACGGTGCAGCCAAACAATTTCATCTTGTATTAATAAAGTAGTCAGTCACATAGAACTTAAAAGCCATGATCTGATTTTATGCTGCAAATGGCGTGAGAACTACTCATCGAACAGCTCACTGTGAATTGTTGTTGTTTATCCCCTGCTGTATTTGACTGATTCACAGTCAGAAAGAGCAGAAAATGACAGTTGCCTTGTTTTGTTTATGCATTTTGCTAAGTAATAATGACGGTGACAAGTACTCTGTATTTCCTGTAACTGCTTCACAGTAAGAGCCATCCTGTCATTCCCTTGTTAAACGCCTTTAAGAAGGACTATTTGTTACTGCTGCTTCGTGTCAAATCCTTCCTGGGGAGGATGGCATATCATGTGGCAAGAGAGTTTGCAAAACAAGACATTATGATCTGCACGCTGAGCAATGCCATGTTAAGATCTAGACTGGAGGTTACAGTGAGTCTGGATCAGATAGTGTTGGGGGGGGCTGGTTAGCATGCTAACAATAATTAAAGAAAAGCTGTGATAGAGACAGTTAACATTGGTGTTGATTTGCACTATTGATGAGTAAAGTGATGATGCTGAACTTCCAAATTGAAAGATTTTATTGGTAACATCACTGACACACTGAAGTGAGAATGGGGTTTCAGGATACTGCCATAGATAACTGTTGTTTATTTGCCAGTACTGACACTGAATGCTAAAAACCTGAGTCAAAAGTTCACAGAATCAGTGTCTGGTGATATGGTTGGTTGCACGCATACTACAGCTGACACCTGGGAAAGGTCTTTATCCTGTGCAGTCTCAACATGCCTCCAGGCCCTCCACATGGCCAAGCAACTCACCCCCCACTTAACCAATTAGCACCTTCCTCAATTACCAATTCCAGCTGCTTGCCAC
Source organism: Decapterus maruadsi (assembly GCA_030347415.2). Taxonomy (NCBI): domain Eukaryota; kingdom Metazoa; phylum Chordata; class Actinopteri; order Carangiformes; family Carangidae; genus Decapterus; species Decapterus maruadsi. The sequence goes on from CM064897.1 coordinate 9,047,702, forward strand.
AGGCTTGAGGCTAAAGCCATTCTCTGCACACTTGTGTCTGTCTGCCTGCACATCTATCAGTGTTTAACAGCACAAGATGTAGGCCTGGACGTGGGCAGGACATCTACGTTTTCTCTCATAGATTTCCTGCTTTGACTAGCTTCAGCGGCAGGCGTGTCTTTTCTTTCCTGAGACAGACGAATAAACATTATTGTTGGAGCTAAGGCCAGTAACTTGCATAGGACAAGGTCATGACTCTGTCAAATGTGCATGTGTGTGTCTGTCTGTTGAGTAAAGACGCAAAGAGGGTGGGCTGCATATATATGCATGGAATAACAGAAATGAGAATGTAAGTGAGAGAGAATACAAGAGGGAAATCAGTCATTACGTAGATTATTAACAGCACCTGTACAGCTGTTTCTGAGGTTGTGCAATTTTATGACACATTTTTGTTAATTTAAGGTGCCAAATAAATGTTCTTTACAACAGTTTTAGTCAGGCTTTCTCCTGTTGATAGCTGCTACTCACTTTCTGCAGCCGGTCCCAACAACACCACTGTTATCACTGTTACACGTGGCCAAAGTCACAAAGGAGATTAATCCAGGCCAGAACAAATTCCAGGACAAACAAACGTTCACACTTTGCATCCAGCGCTGTGCTACTCTTGGGGCTGTAAAATGCAAATAATTTGCAGAGGGGTGGAGTTGGAGCCTGTGCTCTCCCCAGGCCCATTTTCTCGTGGGAAGAGAAGCAGAATGTGAACTGCAGAGGCAACAACATTTTTAAAAGCATAATAATGATTTGTTAGTGTTGCAATTACTATTCAGTTGCGTTAAATTGTCACAAGTGCAGCGGGTGGAATTTATGAAGTCCAACATTCAAACACAGACCACTTATGATGTCGTTTAATGTCTGAGTGTGTTTCCTGTGTCATCTGGTGTGTCTAGATGTTTGCATGATTTAAGTCCACAATAATGAACATTCAAAGAAAACCTCTGCATGTGCTGCATGACCTTTGGGTCTGATTTACTGCATATATGAGACAGTAAGTTCTGCCTCTTCCAATACAATTTTAACACAATAAATTCAATGATCTCATCTATAAAAAGCCAACAAATTTTGTAGGCTATAAATATGCTTTCTTTTCTTGCTTAGGGCTAATCTCTCTTTCCTCCCCCCTTCGATTTGCCTCATAAAGCTGAAGTCATGTTATCCTGGAAAAGATATTACCCTGTGTTATGTATGAAACCTAAAGCCACATCACTAACTTTATTTGAATCCCCACTACCACCTTATATAGTTTAATTCAGTACTCCTTGTTAATTTATGCCCACAGCAGCTGGAGAGTATAGTTTAGGGGGGAAAAAAGCAGGGGACAAACTGAGGTGAATACTGTACATACTGAATAAAGAAGTATTTATGTGCATGTGGTAGCTAAATAACAAGCTAGAGCCCCTTGCTAGTTTCTGACCTTTTGTTCATCATCTTTCCCCCTCTATTCTCTTGTTCTCCCTCCTCTGCAGCTTCTTGCCCTGCATCTTCTACATATTTCTCCTTTGGTGTGTGTTTTAAAGGCTCAGCCCTCAACCCAACCAGTGGGCTGTGGTTCTCTCCTAAACCATTCACATGGAACTGGTTAGGAAGACATTCCTTCCATGGAGGGAATGTCTGGCACCAAGCGCCTGTAATACAGAAATCATAAACGGGAGGTCCAGCCTAATCACATCCCGTGGCACTCTCACCCTCTCTGAGCTCCCTCTTCCTCCTTCCTCTTCCTCTCTCCCCTCTCGGAGGAGTTATTAAGGGCATGGGGAGACCGAGAGCATTAGCTGATCTTATCGTTTCTTTTCCTGTGTAATATAATGGTGTAAATCACTTGTGGAAATCAAGGATCACATTCTGGTGGTTGGCAAATATTCTGTTTTATCTGATCCTCAGCCTCCAATCCCAAAGAAAAGGTGTTTTGTATTTCCACAAATACATGAAAAATGCTGAAAAGGCCTGTTGTTCTGTTTTGCAGTTCTTACAAGACACGCTTCTCCCAACATGGGGAGTGTAATATCTGCTAAACAGCCTAGAGTTAAAGTTGGATTCATCAGTGTTAGATGGATGTCTGAAATGCACTACATATGCACTGTCAATGGGCTGGAAAGAAATCCAGAAATCCACAAGCATTACTTAAAATGAAAACACACCATCCCCTAAAAGCAAGTGCATATGTGATAACAGGCTGACAATAGTCACCATGTTTGTGACTGAAACTTTGGTCACAATATCAAGCATCTAATGAATTCAAGAAATGAGTGATCTAACCAAGCACATAGAGTGGTAAACCAAGTGCGCAGATCTATAAACTTTAAAGCTCCACTTATCAACATATTGATATTAACAGTAGATGAAGACTGAGTGTAAAATGACAGAGGCTGTTTGTAGCGATGAAGCCAACAGTAATTATCACTGGTCTATGCAGTTCATCCAATTCTTATGGAATGTCTTAGCTTCTTCCAGCTCCTTGTTAAAGCCTACTTTAGGGCCAGTCCTCCTTTAAAAAAAAACATGGCATGTTAGTGGAAACTCAACAAAACAGCCTTTCATTTTTTTTATTATTGACGTCACAACTGATGATGAAAAATACGTCACGTGCTGTTTATCGATGACTGATACCAGTGCAGAGCTTCTTTCAAGTGCGTGGCTATGAAATGTTTGTACTGTTCTGTGTTATACAGAGAGGTGTTTGTTAAGCCTAACCTATTTATATGTAGCACCACAAATTACAACCTCAAAAAATGGTCCTGCAGTTAAATCAATATCTCTGTAGAACGGTTTAAAACAAAATCTCAACAATATAACCTTCAAGTCGTCAGGCGCTAAATTTAGCTAGGTGTACCGGATCAACAGGAAGTCTATGCGGGTGTGTTGCTGTGTTGTGTGTATTGCTGTTCATCTTGGTGTGTTTTTGGATACATGACCACTGGGAGCCGCCAAAACCAGACATTTTTAATTCTACACACAATAGTAGAAAAGGGAAAACTAGGCTATATAAAAATCATGAAGAATCCATCTTTTGATGTGGTTGCTACGCAGTGTAGTCCTTTAAACATGGAGCCATACAGACAGAGATAGAGACAATTCTCAATTTTGCATAACTAATGAAAACGTAGATATATTTTTCCACAATTTGTGCAGCTATTTATGCCTCTCTATCCAAGATTCAGTAGGTCAATGAACGATTGGTCGTTGTCCAGCTTCTCTTACTTCTTCTCTCTCTTCCTGGAGCTGTGTGTCCTCCTAATAAGCTCCAACAAGTCTCTGTCAGTCTTTCTGGCTCAATTTGGAGAACCTACAGATGTCCCTGCCTCTGTTTCCTCCTCCTGTTTCTCCACTGCTGCACTTGGCCCTGATTCGTCTTCTTGGATAGAGGCTATGAGAAACGGGGCGGCAGAGGATTGCCTCTGTCCCAGTGCCTCATCCATGAGGACAAACGAGCGCCAAGTAGAAGCACTGGCTTTTCCACTTCACATTCCCTCTCCTGACCTTTGGCAACTGAAAACTTTAAATAGAGAAAAATCAGGCTCAGGCTCCGTCTTAGCGGTTAGCTTTTGAATTTGTTGGCTGAAATGACAACCGTCACTGTGGAGTATATTAGCTGTAGATAATTAACATCAATAACATGAGCTGTAAACTGCAAACTTGGCCGTAACCTGGTAAAACTGCACTGTTTGTCAATGTTTAATATTTTGGCCATTCTCCGGAGAAACACACACGATTTATTACCATTACAGCTAGCAAAACACCGTTAGTCTGTATTGATTTATAAGCCAATTGGTCTTCTCGTCTAAATCCCAGCAAGAGAACATTGGTTCTGACATTGGTTCTGCACAATAGAGGACAAATGTACCAACAATTATCTTAAAGTAGAGGTAATTTGAAGTGTACTGAAAACACTGTGTGTGTGGTCGTGCTGCTTAAAATTAATTGATTACTGTGCTATTTTCAAAGCATTTTCTATCTCCCTTCCTCCCCTCCTGTCACCCTCTTTCTAGTTCTTTCTCTCCATTTTGCTCAAATACTGTAAGTGGCACCTCCACATCTCTCCTGGTTTAGATTTCTAAAGGAAACACTCCATCACTGGACCCCTGAAAAACTGGCTGAGGCAAACAATGGTGCCCTTGAATTTCTCCTGCTCATTTTGCATGTAATGATATCTAGATTAAACACAATATTATTGTTGGCCCATGCAAGCTAATCACGATTTTCTCTCACCCATGCATCAGAGTATGGTGCATGTGGAAATAGTCCTTATTTCAGAACACCAGTTACTTACAGCTTCCTGATGGCAGTCTTGGGTAGAGGGGTTAGAAGGAGGGAGAGGGTAATTACAGTGCAGAAAGGAAGGGAATATTGGAGCAACAAGGGAACAAAAATAATACTCTTCCAAAATCAAGTGTTGCACAGCAGAAGGGGATAAAAAGCCAAGAGTTTAAGTTGGTTAACCCTAAAATCAATGCAATCGTCATGATGTCAATGGCATATTTTGTGGTTAAAAGAATAGCGTGAGATTTTGGGAAACACATGTATTAGCTTTCTTAAATTGAGAAGATTGAAACTTGTGTCTGTGCTGTGATAAGCTTAGTTCAGGTAAGCATAAAGAAGGGTAACAGTTAACTTGCACCTGTCCAAAGTTAGAAAATGCAATCATCTCTAAATCCCACTGATTAATTCATTGTGTCAAAGGAAGTATTCAGTGACTTCATGACCCCAGCTGGAAACCTGCAGGAAGCCTGGAGTGTGAAAGAGTACCCACTGGGACAAAAAACAAGATCTGTGTAAGAACATGGAACATCCAAAGCATTTATCTGACATCAAAGGCACCACTCGTTCTCAGAGAGATGAGGAAATATCATTTTGATATAGAGGCAATAAGCGAGTGGTGATGGACTGACTCTGCATGAGAAATATGAGTGATGGGACTGTGTCTGTGAAGATTCTCAGCCATCCAGGTCACGGTTATCCAACAAAGGCTGACTCAAGGGCAACTGGACGTGTTTGTAGATACTTAGAGACGTTTCACCTCTTGTCCAAGACACTTCTTCAATTGTGTATTTTTTTCCTGGCTATCCTTTCACCATTATGAGGGCGTAGATCCCAAAATGCTCAGCAAGATGTCTGTGAAGATTCTTAGTCATCCAGGTCATGGTTATCAAAGAAAAGTTCAACTGAGGACAACTGGATTTGGTTGTAGATGTTTCACCTCCGATCCAAGAAGCTTCTTCAGTTCTGCAGAACTAAAAAACCTTTTCTTTATTTTGTTTGAGGCAGATAGAGTTAGGTTTAAAGCAGTACAGAAAAGAAAATTGAATTTGAGCACACTCTGGGTCATAAAATTAGTGTAATAACTCATCTATCAGACGATGTAGGCCAAACTTTGTGCAAAATTCTATTTTTGAGTAAATTTGGGATGAAAGTGTGTGTTTTTTTTTCACATTAGATAATGCAGGCGCACAGATTATACGTCAGCCTGTACACGATTCATCAGCCACTGATACTGGATCTGTCATCCGTCATTCAAACGTCTAGACACGCACACACACACGGAGCTCGGTCTCGCCCCAAAGTTTGAATATCCCGCCCGCTCAATAACGACCAATCAAATTCGTTTTCCTCACTTGTGTAAACTCGTGTTGCAGCTCGTGACAACTCGGCGCGACAAACAGGCCATTTCTGTACACCTTTAAGATGGACTCCTCCAGGCAAAAGAAAACGACCAAAAATAGCCAGGACCAGACCTGTGAAGGGTGAACCAGATGCAATGAATTTCATTTTAGAGAGCTTTAAGTGTTGGCATAAATAAAGAACCAAGGAAGGAGCACATAGTTGCCTTCAGTCCCTCAGGGGATGAAGAGGATTAAGGTAAGAAAAGGTACATAACTTGTACCATTGGTTTGCACCGTTTTTGAAACAAATGAGATACAACATATTAAATAGTAAACCTTTAAGGTGCAGAGAGTTTGACCTTTGAATGTGTTTTTTTTCTTACAAAACTGAGCAAAACAGATCCAACCAGAGTCAGACTGAATCTGCTCAGAGTCCAAAACTGAGAAGATAACTCAGGAGCAACAATCAGAGATTCAACTGCTTTAGTAAAAACACATTTTTTATGCAAAATCAGCAACATTATTCATAATTTCCCCGTCTGACCTGTCTGAGATGTGGTTGTCAGGCCAGAAAGCGTCCCTATTACTAAAAAAGACACAATCCACTCAGAACAAGCATGTGCCCTCTGCCATCACCAAGCCAACAACATTCTTCCCTTAATTTCTCCACTCTCATCTACCTCTTCACTTGGGTCCCTTGAATAACAGGAGCACACAGGAACGTGGAGTAATCTGTCTGGACCAGTGTGCTGGGCTATGAGTGGGCTCATGTTGAGGCCCGGCCTAATCACCTTTCGGATCAGCACGGAGAACAGAGAACGCTATACCTTTTATCCCAAACCAAAGTCAACAAGGCAGGATTCCTGGGAAGCATTGCAGACATTCTTGAAAGCAGAAAGGAGGGGTAAAAAAAAGAGCAATTGACCCCTTTCTCCCAAATTTAAGTAGTAAGTGAAGGAGAGAGGAGGGCATGTGAAAACAACTGTCCTGGATGTGTTATTGTAGGATAAGACAAATGTCTGAGTGACATTTACAACTTACCCTGACCCTCTCTCTCTCTTTGTGGTTGATTTTTACTGCTCTAAAGAAAAAGGCACGAGGAACACGATAGAATATGGCTCCTAACATCAAGTACCTCACTGTCCTCACCCCTGCTTTTCCTCTCCCTTTGTTATTTAACGTCATCTCTCTCCTCCCTGTGCTCCTGCTCCTGTGCCGGGGCCAAGAGTTTGGCCGGTGACCCGGGGTAATTAATAACTCCCTTAACTAGGTGTTGTTTGCACAGATGGACCTCCTCCTTCAGAACTGGCCACCCGTTTTGCAGATGCTATTTCCTCCCTCCCGTTAGCCAGAGCTATCACATGCTGTGTAAACACTGACGCTGGCTGAACATGCCAAGCACAGCAGCAGCGCTCCTGTAAGAGTCTGGATGTGTGAGTCAGTTTGCCTGAGCGTTGCCCATGTAAGATTTGTGCCCTCAGATTTTCGATCCATGCGTCTCTTACCCTCTCTAATAGAAGAAGAGAGTATGTGCTCTCTGCGTCATAATAACAATTGCAACCACATTTTAGAGGAGAAATTTAAAGAAAAAAGGAGAGAGAAAGATGAGGGTAAGTGCTAGAGGGAAAGCTGAGAGCGGTGGCAGAAGGAGGATGGGATTGGAGACATTTTGGCCAGGGATGTCAGAGAGGAATCAGTGAATAACTTGGCTTGTTTCTTTGTGGTGAGAACAGCATGGGCTGGAGGCTGGAGCCAGAGCCCACAATGTCTAGCATGGAAGGTTCTCTCATTAGAGAGATTGGAGCACACAACCTCCTGGGAACCACAGCGCCAGAGCGCAGCACTCATCAGAGTCCTGGGAACGCTCGCTCTCAAGGCCACCTCAGGTATACGTTTATAGCTTTTTTGGAGATTTTTGTTTGACTTTATTTTCTTTTAATAAGTTGTCACTCTCGTCCGTTGTCTCTGTATACCATGTGTCTGAAGTTTGTGGTGATGTTTGAAATTGCCATGCAAATATCCAGCCCCTCTGTGTTTGCCGATTGAAAACGTGTCAGAGTATCCAACGAGACATGAGCGGAGTCTCTGTACTGTCTCCAATGCCAGAAAAGTCGCCTTTGAAGGAGCGCAAAGGCATGCCAGTGTTTTTTGTTAAAACACTCATTTTATGGCTTTCAGGGAGCTGAGTTTTGCTAGTTGGCAAGAGAAATGACAAAATACAGAGAAGGCGCAAGAGAGGGAAGAGAAGAAGAAAGGCAAAGGGTACAAATATTCCAGTGTGGGGTCCTCGGCAAACAGATCATTGGACCATCTGTGGCAAGGCCTCAGAGGCGGTCTTTAATGTTCCTTCTTAAATGAGGAGAAAAAAAAATCTGAACCTGTGTACTCAGCCGGAAACCATAAACGGTCAGGAGTCTTAACAAGAGCCATGCACATGTAATTGTAACAATCAAAAAGTCATAGGGATACAGAAGTAGAAGTGTGTTCTCTCCCAAATTACCCCTGGCATGTGGATCCAATAGCAGGCCGTAAAATACATGTATATTTGACTTTACAGAATCTCATTTAACCTTTTTTTTTTTACTGTTTTACAGGGATGCCCGTTTGCTTTAGGGATAATGAGAATACTTTTTTAAGGTCATTATTGAGTTAGCTAGAGAGTTTAAATTGTGGAATGATGTGTGTGTGTAAGTGTGCATGTGCGTGGGTGTGTGTTTGCCTGAATGACTGACTGCCTGACAGTATGATTTCTGTGAGACCCTCTGTCTGAGTTTCTCTCATGCTTCAGCACGTGTGTGGCTTTTCAGTGGCTATATCCAAAAATGTGTTCAGAAATAATACAGACTATGACCTCAACTCAAGAGCTAGTTTACGATTCCTGCTTGTAGCACTTACATATAGCTATTAGAGGTCTTCAAACACAAATGAAGAAAAAAACAGATAAAAAAGTAAGAAACATTTCCAACTTAATAGATACATAGTTACATTAATAAATGTAACTAAGGTGTACAGACCAGTTCTTTGTGTGAACTAAGAGAACTCAGTTATTAATACATTACTATAAAGTAAAGGGAGTAAAACATGGTTGGGTGTGGCTGGTTCCTAGTTCTACTGCCAAGTATAAACTACTGATGCTGATGGTTATGAGCCTTCTTTGCAGTGGCCAGGACAGTAGATTTCATGTACTGAAAATGCAAAGACATGATGCATCAATACTGAATCAATACGGAAATTTGTATCGATTCCAAGTAAATCACGTGAAGTTTCTTAATGATTAGAAAAGTAACATTATTGTAGTCTTAGGTTATTTTGTTTTTACTGTTGTGTTGTGAGCCATATGCACCTCAATCCATGACATCTTAATCATCTGTATCCAGATACTGACTTGTGACAAATGACGAAAAAACAAAAACATACTATAAAGGGTCTTTAAAAGCTGTTGGGCCACCAAACACTGCAAAATCATGGAGGAATGAACACGAGAGTAAAAAGCATAATTGGATTTGGTGTTAAACTGGGTGTAGGTCCGATCACTGTTTAGTTGTCTGTTTTTATCTTACTCATCCAACCCTACCATCCACCCACCTGCACCCAACAATCCGGTAATGCTCTACGGATGGGAGAATTGTCTTTTTTTTAATTGATTTACAATGAGATTTCCCATAACAGGAACAAGTGGACACAAACAATGTCCGCAGACAAAGCAAGCACTGGATCTCCTCATTGTCAGGGTGAAGCAATCAGGTCCGTATGATTCTCTGGATGTACACCACACATAGACACACTCATGTGTGGAGAATATGGTGGGTCATTCATTTGATTAACACTTTTTTCCTCTTCTCCATAGACTAATGCAGTGGTTTGTGTATGTCATGAAGGCTGTACTTGCTGATTAAGTCTTGGACTAACATTCTTTCTTGCTCCTCTCTATTTTCTTATAACTGCACAAGCATCACCGTCATCAAAGTCGTGCTCTCAACTACAACGTCTGACTATTTACTGATATCTTTTTCATAGACCTAAATACAGATATCACTCAACACTGTTCCTAATGAAACACTGGCCAGCTGAGCAGGCTTTGTGATGGAAATACTTTATATCAAAGTCACTTAGACCTTTTCCTCGCGCAATCTTAAAACTAAATGAGAATCAGCTGCATATTCGGCATTTACACACACCACAGAGCGTGACTGGGTGTTAATTGGTTAATTGTACCATGTGGTGTGGGGGAGCAGCTGCATTCATTATGCTTCTCTTCTCTTTTATTCAGGTTTTTCTTTTCATTTGTCATCTGTCTGGTATTTCATGGTATTGTTGGTGCTGGTCTTGAGGTTGCTGGACTTGGTTTAGTCAAATGTATCACAGGTTGAGTCATTCTGGCAAAACAAAACCATAATCCAGTTTGTTGACTTCCATCTACTGAAGTAATTGTTTTTGATATTTTGAGTTGATGGGGACATCCAAATACATCTTGGAAGTCGTACTGTCTAAAGTTAAATTTAGTGACACAATGAATTGTGTGTATTGTCTGCTCCCCCCCAAACCATTTCTTTTTAGTCTTTTTTTTATATATATATATTGTTTGGAGATTTTTTTGCCTTTAATTGACAGGATAGTTGAGAGAGACAGGAAATGGGAGGCAGAGGCACAGGATTCGAACCAGGGTCGCCTGCAGTGAGTACTATAGCCTCAACACATGGGGCACAGGGGCAGAACACCAGCTAAGTTTGACCGCAGCGAGACTGGTAAGTATTTGGCTTCAGACTGAATAAGGCAAAAGTTGTTACATTCAAAGACGACTACGAGAGAGGTGCATGGAAACGTTTGGCGTTCTCTGACATGAAGCAGAGTTTTCAACTTTGCCAATTAAATCTATGTGCTTAAAAAAGACTTGGACTTATGATGGTAAATTTCAATATTTCACAGAAATCCTTGCCATTTTCATACATTCAACATACAAAAATTCAGAAGCAAAACAGATATTTTTCTTTTACAGCTACTAAATCGTGCAAAACCATTCACAGAACATACTCAAAGGCCTCTGAAGAGCACTCTCCTGAAAACTGCAGGTGTTAAGGAGTGGCTCCAGTCCTCAGTGAAAACAGCAGGCAGCTATACATCTGGGGCTTTTAAAGCAGGTTCACTCTTTATTTTAACAAAGTTTTGTGGCTTACTATGTGTTTTCAGGCATGTGGACAGCTGGTTGTGATTGAGTAAAAGTGCTGGGCTCGGGACCTAGGTACCAATGGTGAACAAGTGATTTTTTTTTTTACATAGTCTCAGCCGCCTCAAAGCCATGACTCAGCACTCCTTCATGGCTTCTACTCAGGAGGAGGAAAAACAAAACTCACTATGATGAAACTGTCAAATTGGGAATGTGTTCAACATCCAACTGGAGCTGACATTAAGAGCAAACACAAACACATTTAGCAAAAAACCACTTAGGATTCTGCTTGAAGCACCTCACCCTAATGTCACTGTTTTTCAAAATAACAGCTCGGCAAAGTGCGCAGTTGCTACCCTCATCATTTTCTTCCACGTCAACCTTCAAAGGTTAAGGGCTTGTTCTTTCCCAAAATAACCAGCCAGAAGCTTCTCAGCATTTACCTCATGACTTTTGCAAATGAGGCGGCTTCCTGTATGGAAAACTTGGTGATTAATTTTGCCCCCAGCATTATAACTGTGTTGACTGTGTTTGCCTTGCAGGGACTCACATCCAAGCTGGTCTGGTCTAAATGAATGGTTCAACATTCCTGCTGCAAATAGAGCTTTCTAAACGCTGACATGCCCCTCTCGGCAAATTGCAAAGCTTTTGAATGGAGAAGATGGGAGCAAACAGGGTTTCAGCTCATTTTCTCAAACACACTTGGATACTTTCACCCACCTGCTTTAATACAAAACAAGACAACATGTTGTAGTTTGTAAACAAGTTCCTCTGGAAGCTCTTAAAGTTACAGGCAACTGGACATACAGTACGATTTTTTTTTCTCATTGCAACCGATAAGCTCCCACCCCCTCCGTCCAAACAGGAATCACCAAAACCGTTAAATAGACTGTTGCTTAGTAAAACAGACCGTTGCTAGGGACGCAACTCTAATTGCAGTAGCACAGAGAAGAAGAACTATGCAGGATATTTACCTTACGTTTCATTTTTAACATCATTAAACAGCTTTGGACTGATTGTGATGTTAGATAAAAGGCTTGATTGGTATGACAAATTCTGGCCCCTGCTCCTTACACAGATGACCAAATTTCATCACCAATATGTCAAATCAAGTTTGTCATTGATTACTGTCTAATACTTACGAGATATAGGCCTACTCTATTATGGAAATATCACTTTTTGAAGGCTCATTGTGTTTGTCTTGCCTTTTGGCCCCCAAAATGAGAATTGACAAAAAAAATCAGTAATTTTCAGTCTCCCTAGATTGAAATCCATGTTGTTTTATGAGCTGTTCCCTCAGTTGTCTTCCAGTGATGTAACTAGGTTGGGGTATTTTGACCAAAGTATGCCACAGACATGTCTTTGACTTTGGCATATGTCTCTGTTAATACAAATTAACTGCATGCAGCAGAAATAATCTGATGATAAGATCAGTTCAAAATCACATATAATTACACTGTATATACAGTACAGTATGTTTATGAGTCAATCTATCGCATGGAGTAACATGACCAGTCAAAGCCCCTCTGTTATTATTTTTAGCACAGCATATTTGGTATTGCGCCTTAATGCAGATTGTCTATGCTGACTAAACTGATTGGCCCATGTACAGTAATTTGGGGTGGACCAATGTTTAGGGCTGAACAAAATCCTCTTGTAAATCCACAAAGGTCATCGTGTCACGTGAAGAAAAACACTGCTGGCTAGAGCTGCTCCATTGCAGGAATGGAGGGATACTTAAAGAGTTATGTGTTATACAGGAGGAGGCTAAAGACTACTGACAAGTTCATGTGTCTCCATCACCATGTATGAGGTTTGTTCAACCCTCAGTTAAGAAAATGCATTGGGCTGCACTGGTGACAGTGTGGTTTTAGATACCACTGAGACATGAAATACAATCTACTATAATCCAGTCTGCGAAAGAGATCCATGGTTTGAAGGCTTAGTAGTTCCCAGAACCTTGAACACTAGTTTATTCTAAAAAGAACATCCTTGAAAATTGATCAAGGCAGCAATTATTTGATTTGGTAAGAATTACTGCTTTCAGATTATTTACTGTACCAGAAATGTGTGCTTGTATGTATTTGATTGGATGATGCATCCATCAACACTGGGTTACTGAGGCAACAGCATAATTGGCGAAAATTATGCTTTCAATGAAATGAAGAGGAGCGGTTGTGAAGCCCACTGGGAATGCATGACAGATTCTTCATAATCCCACATCCACACATACTGGAGTATTACAGTACTACAGTACTCAACGCCTGCTACCTTCTTGTGCACGTTACAATGACGTTGGTAATACGCTAAACACATAGACACCATACAAAACTCTGATTTTGTGACTACATGAATCAGTGACGGAGGATTTGCCCCAGTTTACACTCGTGCAAAAGATCTCTTCTAAGTCCGAGCAGGTGTGTGTATCCGAGTTTTCCCTGACCATGCACACACCTTACAGAGAGTACATCCTGATAAATCAAGGCCTCTGATCTCCAAGCCAGGAATTCCAGACTGCCTGGGCCACACCATTCAGATCCGTGAAATACGGAAACAGCAGCTCTGCGCACCAAGAATGCAAAGAATGCCATTAGACTCCATTTGTTTTCGGCAGAGGTGACAAGCAGAGGGAGGGCAAGGGGATGAAGATATTTTCAGATTTTTGAACAATTGAAATAATCCACTTTTAACCACCGCCACATGTGGTGCTTTTGGAAGACCACACACAAAGACTGAGATGTGAATAAATTAGAGCTCAGCTACATGAAAAACAAACATACTAACGCACCGTGCACTCAACTGTTAAGGCCATAAAAGATGAATGAATCCCACACGAACATACAGCCGGAAGCGTACATACACACTGCATATGATGCCTTCTCTGATTTTTCTCAAGCAGCCTCTGTGCCAACATGCCAACACTCCGTTAACTTCATACTTTCTTCATGTGTTTCAAGGGTTCCCATGAGGTGAAATCACAAAGATGTCAAGGGTTCTTGTTGAAGACGTGCTGAAAATGCAGCTTGTGGGTATGAGTTTATTTGGGGCCACCAAAGCTGTGCACACTGCAGGAGGTGGCAGGATTTTCCTCTTTGTGTGATTTAGACATCAGATCTGATTAGCAGCAAAACGAACAAAAGAAACACTAAACTGATGAAATACAAAGCCAAATGTGTCCAGATATCTGCTGATGTTGATGAAGTCTATTTGAGTGTGAGTCTATGTGTGTGTGTGTGTGTGTGTGTGTGTGTGTGTGTGTGTGTGTGTGTGTGTGTGTGTGTGTGTGTGTGTGTGTGTGTGTGTGTGTGTGTGTGTCTGTCTGTCTGTCTGTCTGCGTGCATGGAAATATTAAAGGAGACACCACTGGCCGAGTCACACAACTGGAATTCGCAGAGAGAGGAACTAAAAGTATAATCTAATGCCCCTGATCAAAAGCCACCAAGAGGACACTCGACACCATAATACGAGTTAGAATCCCACAGTTTATGGTCGGCTCTTTGTTGTGGAGGCCCTTTCTCCTCTGCTTCCATCTCTGCATATCTTTTTAGGAATAAAAAACACACTGTGTGAGGTGAGAAACAGCCTTATCATCAATTTAAAATGTAACAGGAAACAGTCAGAGTGCCAAAGACGCATTGCTTTAGGTGTTATTCTGCGTGTTGGGCGAGTTCCCTTTTTGAGAAGAAAATAAAAGTCATATGTGTGACTTCCGAGAAAGACAGTTGATCTTGTCCTGATCAGCCAGCAACTGAGTTGAACTTGACCAGAAGTTTCAAACAGCAGCTTTGTTGATCCTTCTGCAGCCAAGTCCCAATAAAGGAAAATCGGATTCTCATCACACATTGTCTTTGCTCTTTCTGTACATGTCTTTCATTACAAACGAGCAACAACAAAATATCTGCAAATTGCATTTAAATATCTGAGTCCAAAAGTAGAACTCCCAATCCTATTCTTATTTAAATGCTTGTCAGGTCGCTGCAAAAGGCCAATGCTGAATGAAAACATTCCATCGCAGTGTATCATTGTCTCAGAACACGAGAAGGAGCTGGAAGCTCATCAAACTGCAGCTCCTGGGAAAGCAAGAGAAAACACTTCCAAGCATGTCAGCTTTACTGACACACATATCACCACCTCAAACCAAGAAACAGATAATAGATTAATATCTGAAGGAGATACGGATTTGAGTAATGGCCTTGGGAGCTGAAAGTTGAAAGGTCATTTAACGGGCTCTTCACCTGAGTTAACCAAAACTGTGGCTTTGTCTCTAAATCCAGTTGAATGTTTGGAAATATTTCCTCTAAAGATGTTGACATACAATTGGACCAGCAGTTATACTTTGACAATTTGTTATTCCAAAATGTATACTATATATCCGAGGCTTGCCTTCATGGAGGTATTGAGGAAATTGGACACTGTGTACAAAGACAAAACCCCAGACACTTCCTGAAAAAAAGCTTCTTCAGGCTTCTTCAGTTTTTGGCCCACAAAACATAAATATCCTTCTCTTGTTGATCCCACACAGGTCAATAGCAGAGAAATATTAGAACAGTTTTTTTTTACTTTTCATGTCATGAGATGGTTTAAATTGGGGAAAACAATAATAAGTGTAGAGCCATGTTAAGACAGACAGCGGCAGTATGTAAAATATCAAATTAATTTAAATGGGAACACTGTGTTGGCTCAGGCCTGAACCTGACTCGAGTTCAAGTTTACTAAACTGACATCATCTCCATGACGACTGAGCCAGCTCTGATAAATAACATGAGATGTGACTCAAAGCTACAGAAGAAATGTAGTGAGCTGAGACTGGATCAATGCTGCAACAGATTTGTTGAGATGTTAGCTAAAAATGTGACTTTTTGTCTTTTCAGAGCATCTGAGATTCTTCCTCTTAAAGGTTTCTTCAGACAAAAAATGGCTGTGGCCTGTGAACCTTCATGGAGTTTTGACTTGCTTTTGCTTTAATGCTCTTTTAATGAAGTGTGGCTAGAAGCCTGGTCTCAGTAAGAGGTGATTAGTTTTAATGTCAAAATGTCAAAACTGAGACTAAACTGACACCATGTCTTGACTTGAGCCGCACAACCAGCAACTCAAACAGAAGCAGAGTGAAAAAACTCAGGCAAATTAAGTGAACTATGCACATGCAAACACATGCAGCTGGCATGTGCACATGCAAATGCCCAGCCAGGTGTATCCACTTAGGAGGCATAATACACCTTCACCACATTCTGCCACATTTTACAGGCCCTTCCAGCTAATATAGGCTGTGAACCTTTCTATGGTAAATACCTGCCTGCTCAGAGGCAGAAAATGGCATGCTAAGCATTAGATCATTTTGAAACAATGTCCATATTTTTATACTTTTTATTTGAGGTCTGTGACTCATAAGTCTGAGCCTGTGCATCAGGAGTCTCATATAACCTGTGTTTTAACACGCCATTATGTTGTAATATCCAGACGCCGCTGCTTCTGTTGAATAGCACGCTCATCGTTCCCAACTTTGGGTGACCGCTCCTTGGCTTTTCCCCTCGCCGCCTGTGTCAAAGGGCCAAGTTTCATGAGGTATGCCAGTGTGGGTAAAGAATGCTGAAAATGTGCAGGAATTGCTAAGATTGGACTGGAGAGTGCAGGGGGTGAGACTGGAATCTGTTGCCATCGATAGCATCTTCCTCGAAGTACAGGGGAGGATTACACCTAATGTAACTCAGGGGGCAGCTACAGTGTGTACAGTACGTCAGCACAAGAATCACCACAATCTAAGTTGCAGAAACACAATTTTTTTTCTTCATCGTCACATCCAACTCTGACCGACCCCCATCCCCTCATCATCTTGTGTCCCCTGGAATACCTATGAAAGATCTCCTCTAACAGCTGCAGGTTAAATGCTCCGGTAAAGTTTCCAGAGATAAAATATCACTGAAGGTGTCATCCCACCCAGTTCAAGCCTCTCTCCTCCTCTCCCACTTCAGTGACAACAACCTGGGGCTAGTCAAATACATCTGACCCTTGCCCTGGATTTGACCTATAGCAAACAAATACACGCATTGCTCCCTGGACATCTTTCACTTGTCTCTCTCTGTCTGAGCCTAATAAATGAACAGATAGCACATGTGAGTTTCCGCACTTATGCCTTCTCTTGTTCTCCCGCTCTACAGCAAATGACACTCAATCTTATAGTAAAGTAAAGCCCCATTGTATGTCACAGGTCTGATGAGAGAGAGAGAGAAAGAGGCCAAACAAATCCATCATGCACCATTGCTTAACCAGTCAAGGGGGGATGACAGGTCCAGTTTGGGTGATGACATAATTTGCCAGAAAAAAAGAAAACGGCGATGAATAGTGGCTGGGGGAGTTATTTTATCGTCCCAGAATCCCATGAGGTCTCTCAACAATGCCAACTATTCCAGCTGCTTCACTGCCCATTCCTTTCACAACACAGCAATTCACAGTCACTCAGTGGTGTACCTTTCCACTTCATCTGGTCCAGCGCATCTCCCCTGGGTTTATTTTGACTGCTATCTCTGCACAGAAGTCCAGACATGTACCTCGTCACTGCTGATTCTTCTGCAAATGAAAGGTGGGTGGAAAAAAAAGTCAAGAGAGAGAAAGATTGGAGAATTCTTTCCAATTCCTAAAAAGGAAAAACACAGACACATTTTTGCCATAGTTCAGAATAGAGAAGAGAAACCTATAAGGCTATGTTGGATAGTTTTTGTAAAAGATGGGATTGTGAGGTGCATGTGCGACGGCACATTGAAAGTGTAGCGATAGACTTAAGAAAGCAGCATTTGCTTAATATAATAGACATAATCATTGAGCAACCTCGACTTGGCTGCTGTCAAGTCGTTTATGACTTAAAGGGAGAGGTCACTGCTTCAGTGTCGTCTTGATCTGTGTTGTCAGTGTCCTGTGAGAGCAATACACAGCTCATCGCATTTCAGTTCCCTTAAAGAAACTACGACCGCATGCTGGGAGTTGTGGGTGGGAAGTGGGAAGACCGAGGGCTTCAGCCAATGTGTTTCCATGATTATGGAGGAGCAGCAAGTGCACACACCTGCTTTACAAATGCATTACAAAGTTAGTGTGTTTATTTCACAATAACAGATTTATCAATTTCACTTGAGTGAAGACACGTCCATGTAATAATTTTTCTTAGAGGTCAGAAAGTTCATAATTTCCTTTGCTTTGCCATTTTTTATTTTGAGTGAATAAAAAAAAAGTATTTGAAATCCAAACTCTGTGACCTGTGTTTTGCTGCTTCATCCCACATAGTTACAATTTCTGATAGGTCAAAACCTTGGCACATAAAACCAAACTATCTCAATAGCTACCACTAGGGGTGAAATAAGTGAATTTGCTTCCCATCTATGGTCAATAGTGACATCATCAAGAAAGAAATGCCTCTGGAAATGCGAATATTTTCACAATGAATTCTGACAGGGCAGGAAACATAAGGTCATAAAAACAAACTCTACAGCACAGGGGCAGCTGCAGCAGAAGTGCTATTCTCTCACTAAATATCTGAGGCCAAAGTGCCCTTGAGCAAGGCACAAACCTCTACAATGGCTCCCTGGGCGCTGCACCACAGCTGCCAACTAGTCCAGGTGTGTGTGTGTGTGTGTCTGTGTGAGCCTGTGTGTGTAACCCCTCTGCTCACAGATGATGTAAACTGTGTACATCATGTAGCCTATACACACTTGGACATGGATTCTTCAGCCATTATTTAGAGGTAAAATCACAGCTAAGCACATTCATAAAGTTTTCTATGACCCATCATTGTACACAAAGACTGTGGGCAAGTTCATTAGGATAAATCTCAGTTTACATAGTGATTTATGTTTATAGTGGGTAGAATTTAGTAGAATTTCCCCCCCCCTTAGTCTCTATTTTCTTATACCCCAGCAGTTAACGTGAAATATTATGAATATAGACAGGAAGGATGGCCAAATCTAAAAAAAAATGAAATAAGACCCAGACTGTATGGAACCAAAAAGGCCCTTTAAGTCTGACAAATTCAGTTTTACACTTTCTCCTTCTCTGTGCCCATTCTAACACTCTTTGCCAGCCTTTTTTTACTTGGGCCAGTCAAAATATATTCGGTCAGTGTCGCTCCTGTCCTCTCCCTGCACGCCTGATCAAAGCCTGTTGCTGAGGAGCGTTTCACCAGACCCTTTGCAACCCATCAGTGGATAATTCCAAAATCCTGTGCAATCCCAGACCGTGGCATCGCTCCGAGCTTCTTCCGGATATATCGATCAAACCTCATAGAGGAAAAACATTTCCAAAGCTGTGAGCGTAGCTACACCTGTGACCACTTGTGAAAAAGGAAAGCATGTGATAATAGTGGGACACAAGCGTGGAACAGGGAAACACTAAATATTTATCCTAGCTCCCCGGAGAAGAGGTGGAAAAAAAAAGTTGCTTTGTGGGGTGGAGGCATGAATTATAAAAGGAGGGATAAAAGAAAGAGTATTCTAGGCGGAGGGAAAGCACAAGCTTGTCCTTGAACGACAGAGGGAGGGAAAATGTATTTCATATTTGCAATCATTGCACAACTGAAGTGTGCAACCAAATTCACTGTTTGTTTTCTCACTTTCATTTTCCCTCCTCTATTTTGGCTTAAACGAATTTTCTCATCCTTACCCAAATACACAACTGTCACTTCTCCAAATATTCAACGTCTCAGGGAGAAGAAATGTTGATAATCTGCCCGAAAGTTCTCCAACAGCAGCAGTCCCATCTCTTTCATCCGTCATTTCCCATTTATACAGGAATCCACAGCTATGGGTTTAACTGGGCCTGTTCAAACATGTTGTAGAAAGTTCTATTGTGCGTTTCTTTGGAGTAAAATAAACATATTTGGTCATTTTTTCAGTCAGAAATTATCAACAACACAAAAGCCACTGCAGAGATGTTTAAAGAGTCTGGGTAGAAGTAATTCATAATCATGTTTCCACCCAGCTGTGCAGGCAATCTTACATAAACATGTAACTAAACAATGTAATGTGAGTTAGGTGTGCTTTGACTGGCAAAGAAAATAGGACCGATAAAAAGAACTGCTACATCAGGAAACACTTTGCTATAAATGGTGTCATTATTTGTTCAGGAATTGTGTTTCCATTGTTAATTAATGCAGAAATTTGCATGGCTTCAAGGACAAACAAACTAACAAACAAACCAAAATATTCTCCAACCACAATTTTTTTAGTTTGGGCAAAGGAAGATGCTTAATAACACTGTAAAATTGTAAATCGGAATACTACAAACGACTGTCAAACTCCATGTAAGGTCTTAGTACAAACTACTCTAGGAGTTTAATTCATACCACATTCACCAGTAAGCTAGTCCCCGGGGCAGACTGACAGAACCATGGCTGCCAATGTGTGCCAAACGGCCCCTCCAACTGTCTTGCCCAAAGACACTACGATAGCGACTGGGGCAGAGCTCTGATTATTGGACCACCCACTCTACCTCCTGAGCCACTGCCAGCCCCCATTGTTTGCTTGTGACCAATCCTCTTCACTTGTTATCATTGCCATGTTGCAGGCATCACTGGTCAACAGATTATTATGACATGAGCAGCAGGATCAAAATCACTCCACTTGAGTGCTTGGACTCAAAGTAAAACCAAAACAAGGGAACATTGCTCCAAAGCACTAGTGGTCAAAGACTCCACTGGGTGCCTTTAAGTCCAAGCCCTAAAGAGGATCATTTAACACTTACCTCATTATATTTCCATCAGCTCAATAGGTGGATTCAACCACTTGCCCAGTGCTCCTTCAATTGTATTTCCAAGAGATGAAATGGAAAAGCACAAACAAGATCCAAATAAATAAGAACTATTGCGATGGGGGAGTGCAGTTAGACCAAAAGCAGGACAACAGAGGTTAGAAACCAGGAATGCTTAATTAAACTGTGGCTGCTCTGATAAGAAGAACAGGGGAATACTATGAGGACAGTATGGGTACAGAAAGGTTGTTGTGATACTGTTACTCACACTGCAGCAGGAAACAGTGCTTCAAAACAGAAGCATTGTTCCAGACATTTACAAAGTTTCACAGTAACGTAAGCACAGTTGGCCCCCACATGCTTCCCACTCCCACTGAGAATGGATCCATAGTCCAAGACCCAGGAGAAGACAGTAAATAAGTAAATAAATAAACACCCATCAACAACGCTGTGGTGGTTCTGTTAGATAACAGTTCAGTCCACGGTCCCCAAGAGAGCGGCAGTGAGAACGGAAGAGAAAATAAGTAACAGAGCAGGGTACCTCGGGGGTGTCTGTCTAGACTGCAGTGGTGCAGGATCACCCCTGGGTGCAGAACATTGCTATCTGAGAAGGTCATCCTGTTTGCGCCTGGTTGATATATCCGTGTGAGATGCAGGTCTGCATGCGAATGTGTATGTCTGTTTTATAGTTTCACTCTGCTCAGAGCACAGTATGGGCCTGTTCTCATGCTGACCCGTGCAATATTGGAAACCATGAGGGCCACTTTATTGCTCTGATGGCTTCAGGGACATGCAGTGGACATACACGTCTTTTCACTGGACAGTGATTGATGACAGGGTTGATGGGATAGTGGCTGGGGCCGTAGACCTCCAGGTGTTTCTGGGTCTCGGGGCCTGCTGCTCTACAGTCCGCTCCTCTGCATGTGGCACCATTAAATCTCTCTTACACCAAGTCATTATGCAGTCGTACGCAAACACCACGAGTGGACATGAGATGATCTATGCCACAAGAGCTTGTATACACAAACAAATATCACATGTACAGTACACAAAACTGATCATCCAGAGGCAGCCAGCTCTGATGGGCTGTGTGTAGTTTGGCCTCACATGCTCCCGCTCTGCTCTGGTGAAAAATTATCAACAGTGAAAAGTGAAGTAGACGTTCTCTAAATGACTGGAGCCAGTTCCTTTTACACAGCTAAGCGTGGCTGCTGTTGAAGCTGTGTGCGAATAAGCTTGGCACAGCAGCTCTCCTGTTCATTATGTATTGTACAATATGTATTATGCAAGTCGTTTTTGTATCCCTACGGCCGAACGCTGTTGGGAATGATCCCACAACTTTCATGACGAGGACATTTTTATTTTTTAGTTTGATGACTGCTGAGTTGTTTAAGGTGTTTGCCAATTTTCTCCCCTCTTCTTCTGCACTGAGGAGCATCTAAACCCAAACTCTCCTCGTCTATTCTCGCAGGCTCGGTCCGTGGGCAGCAGGGAGAAGCAGTGGGCCAGCTAATCATTTGCGGAATGTGGCGTGGATATAAGATAGGCCCAGATTGGGAATGCACGGAGCCAGAGGAATGGTAATTACTGTGGAAATCAAACACCATCAATTGTGAGGTTTTTCAACATTTCACAGTGTCCCTCTCTCGCTCTCCCCTCCCAAAGCCCCTTCTCCTCTCGCTCCAACTCAAACGACCCTCGCTGCCACTCCCTCAGGCCCTCAGCCCTCCCTCCTGCCCTCCTTATTTTTTTCCACTATTTTCCACCCTATTCCGTTCCTCTGCTTCTTTTGCCTCTCTACCCTCCCATTTATTTTCCTTTAATTTTCTCCGCCTCACTCCACCCTCTCACTTTATCTATCTTCACTTTGTTTTTCCTGTATTTCGCAGTACACCCATTTATACCTAATCCCTTGGCCAAAATCGCTTTGTTTCCCATTCTATGTGCTCCGCCCGCACACATTTGCACACACACGCACGCATGCACACAGGCACTCACACAAATGACCACATAAGATAAATGACCCTCATCACTGTATGTCTGGAATGTAAAAACACTGAAAAACGGCGCCCAAAACATTTGTTGTACATTCCAAAAGCTTTTAGAGACTCTCACTTACTTTGCACTCTAATGTCTAGGAAGAAATTACAAGCTAATACTAATTCTCTCCATGCATTTGTCTTGTAACTAAGATGATAAATGGGTTTAAGTATTTCTTTCTTCCCATGTGTCTGTCTGCCTCTTTTCTCAGACTAGAAACCACACACATGCTTGCATGACCTCAGAGGTAGTTAGAGGATTGTGGGGTGACAGGTGATTATAGGTCGGTTATAAAGTCCCTGCTCCCCAGTGGGTAGTTAGACTGTCGACCTGACATATACCCGCAGTGGGGTACATGACACTAGCCAGCCTTGGTGCAATCAAAGGCACTTTTTGACAGTCCACTGCATGTGTTCTTTAGCGTGCCCACCACTTTGCGTTAGGCTTTTGGGTGTAGCTATCAAAGAGCTGTCACTGTACACACACTCTGTCCTGTCCTCCATCCTATCATTCCTCTTTTGTCTTTGACAAAGAGCAAATGTGAATTGGACAAACAAGGCCTCTGTCAGGGGTGACTTCCAGGGATAAAGAGCAGAGGGTTCCTGGGAGAGAGAGAGAGGCAGAGGTCAGGGCCCGCACTTAATCCATCTTCCCTGGGGCGCCTGTAACAACCCCCCACCCCCACGCTCCAGCTGAGTAATGTTGTAAATCATAGATATCTCTTGACCTTTCTCGATGGTCTTCAACTTGAGATCGCACTGATTTAGCATCGATGATTATACTTGCAAGAGCCAGAAATGTGACAGGTGGTATTTATTCTTTCCATTTGTCCAGTATTCATTTAATTTTTCTTGCGAGCTGGACTAATATTCATTGATGTAGAGGTCGAGAGATTCTGTAAACAACGAGCTGGTCAATGAGGGGAGTACTTTGAGCACTCCCTGACCTCTGAGGCTTATCTCCCATGAGCCCCCGGTGCAAAGTCAGCCGCCTGTCTGTGAGAAGACAAATAGACGGAGGAAGCGACGCATTAAGGAGGCAGGAAAACTCGCACGGATGTGGACACACGCACACGCGTCTGCACATTTGCAGACGGTAACCGTGCTCCTTGCCAAGTGTCACTGAGCAGTGTTTGTCAGAGCATAACATTCACGCTGTGCCATGGCAACAAACACTTCCTGCTTCCTGCTCTCACTGCGTGATGGGACAATCTGAGGAAATCAATTTTACTGCAATGGTGCAAAGCACAGCATAAACACAAACGTGGACATGCACAAAATGCATGAGTTTTGGCGTTAATTCAAGAACTACAGAAAATTCAACAAACAATGTGCAAAGATAGAGGGAGTGAGATTTTAGCAAATCCTTTTCAATGGTTGTTTTCACAGCTAACATTCTGATATGAACTTTTTTAACAAAATAAAACCACAGCCAACAGTGTTCATTTTCATTCTCGTTGGCCTGACTGAAATGGCAAAACAATGAACTTCCCTCATTCGGTATCACCTCAAAAAACCCAAACATCACCTGATAAGGAACTTGAAAAAAAAAAGCTTTCACCGCATTAAATGGATCAGGCGTCCATGTTTCATCACTTCCAGCAGCAAACAACTTAACAGAAGAAATCACATATTTGCATACAATACTGTTGGGGGTGGGGGATTTTGCTGAGATCTAAACAAATCAAAATACTGCAAACTGCACTGTCGCGGAACCTATCATAACATCCTGTCTGCATTCAGACTGGACATTTAGTTACACAAACACCTCAGAGTCAAAGCTGCTCTGGAGGTAAACGTGATCTTATTGCTAACTTGACAGGTGGAGCCAAAGAGTCAAATGGTTGTTTTTCTGTGCAAATTTGCTTTTCAGTGAGGCAGAAAGTGGAAATATTAACCTGTGACAAAAATATAGAAAAAAGACAGTAAATATATGTGAGGGATGCTCTGTTTTCATTCATTGCCATAATTTATAATTTAGGGAAAATAGTGTGGCTAGCCTCTCCTCTCCTCATTAAGTAAACTATATAACTGTGGTACCAAAGTTTAATTTCTTCCATCACAGTAACTAGAAAAATGTGTAGACTTCTTGATATTTGCTTACATCTTTGCCAGCTCTCATGTTCAGCGAGCTTCAGTTTTCCATTTCCCCAAATTCTTCTGGCATTGCCAAGTGATTGACAGATACAGTAGACAGATACACTGACTTAATGTCTGAATCAAAATTACTCTGTGGCCATGTTCCTCATATTAGTGTGACGATAAATCACTTTTTATATTTCGTTGTCCTCCCATTTGGCAGATGGCCGAGGCCTCAACCAATGACAGAGGAATGTGCATATTTGAATGATGTAATTGACGTAGTTCATGGTGAAGACCATGATTGTTGACTGTAACAACATTTGGAAGCTAAGGATCTTGTTGGCGTAGCGTTAAAATCTTTCAGGGAGGTTTCTGCAGCTTTGCTAGTGAGCTGCAATGTCATTTAAAACTTTCTATAATATCTTGGATTTGTAATCCATGTTAATACACACATAGAAAGTCTTCATTCACTCTGTTGGTATCAAAGTCACCTTTTTGTGTGACTTGTGAAAGCAAAGTAGATACTAGTGCTGGAAGTGGGTCTTGTTGGTTTATATAAAACCAGAAGGTGCAATACATCTGATACAATAACTTATTTTTTGAGGCTGTCTGATTCCCCTAAAGGTCAGGATTGTGGAAAAGGGAGAGTTGTCGGTCTGAAATGTGAAGCTCATTTCCGTGTTCAAAACACTGCAATCATCTCGGCTGCTGCTGGGGGCCGGTGTCAGAAGGCAGCATTCTCCATAAAGTCCCATGTTTTTTTACCTCCTTAATAAACATGATCAAAGCCTGGTGTCATCACGTTTTTTGGTCTCAACCAACCCCGCACACACTCTGAGGGGGTTGATTTTTTTTTTTTACTGTACCGTTTTACTATTATTAGGTTTAAAATTCTCGCCAATTACGTAGGGCGAGGAAACGTTGAGTGACAGGTCTGGAGCGGTCCGGAGACAGCTGCTTTGAGGCCAGTGGGCGGGTTCTCGGCCGGCCAATCCAACATGGCGCTGCTCAGGCCGCCACATTTGAGTCACAAAAACGCCTCCCCAAAACCAATGGGTGACGTCACAGATGCTACATCCATATTTTTTTTAAACCTACAGAATAGCATGCAAGGTTCGGTGGCAACTTTACTAAAATTAAATCATATCAGCCAATTGTTTTAATTTCTGGCTTTAGCCTGCAGCAGGCAACACAGAGGCACTAAACAGCAGCAAGGAGCCTGTTTTAGACTTTGGCCTGTGTACTGCACTAACCACAGCAAGCAGTTTACTGTGTTTCTGCAGTTTGTGTCACGAGTGGCCTGCTCTGTCACTCACTATATGTGTGATCAAAGGCAGATAGCCTGTACTAGAAAACCAGAGAGCTGTGACTAGAAAACGTAACAACCCTCTGACATGTCACTCAGCGTTTATGGGTAACATTCCACTGTTGAATTAATCAACAGGGACGCAAGCACCCGTTAAGTGAATCGACCCTGTCTCTTTCTCTCTCGCACACACATCCACATAAACACACACAGAGGCAAACATGAGGGAGCTAATAAAGGAAATCAAAGCAGAGAGCTCCACTCGGTGATGACGGAGTGCCCGAGGCCTCTGTCACACGACCCCCGGATGGTCTGTCTGCTCCCATGGTAACGCCTGTGCTCATAAACAGCATTCGATACCCCAGTAAACACAAACACTGCAGCCAGCATCCATCATCCAGTGGTCAAAACACACTCCTGATTTACAGTTTACTGCTTTGTTGGCTTGTTTTCCCCTTTATTCCCAGAATTCCTCTTTTCAGTTGGATTTGCATTCCTGTGCTATGACCACATGCTGTTGAAAGTTTTGTGTGTGCGCGATGCTGTGACATTCATGAATGTCTGACACCTGGGACGGACTGATATGACAAGAGTAAACCCGCTGCGTCATAATTTACTGTTCAGTGGTGTATTTCTTGACCCCAGCACCATGTTATCATCACAAATACAGATAGTGATAAGAGCAAACTGCAGTATGCCTTAGAGGTCCATAATTTCAATCAGCAATCCTCAGCTTCCCACACTCCTTAAAAGATTAAACAAATACATGTTTGAACATTTGAAAAGAAAAAAAAAACGAAGAGAAATCCATCTGTGAAATGGACCATTAAGAAATTCTGTATATGTTTGGGTTACAGAGCAGAGGAAATTTTTTTAAAATGAGCCAAAGTGGGAGTCAGAATAACTCTTAAATTACTCTAGAAAATGTAAAAAGCCATTTAGAACTATAACACATCGTTTAAACAAAATATATTCATTTGAAAATGAGAGGATTCGATGCAAAAAAGCATTCACTGGTGAATTCAATGGTGGGCCTCACACTATTTCTGCATTTACACACACTCACATGAGTTAATTTCATACATAATCTTGGCAAGCAGCTCGCCCACCCTATGAGGTAGTGCAGGGCACCTTTTTAGCAAAGCGCATAAAGTCCTCGCCATTAATCTCAATTTGGATGTATATAGCACCAATCCCTGCCACCTCGATTACACCAAATCACTGTGCACCCTGCCCATTAATCACTGGAATCATGTGCAGAAAGTGTAAGGGATCATTTCAGGAAATTCACCACATGTTTTTTCCCCCGCTCCCTTCAGCTCTGTCTCTTGTTGCTCTATCTACGTTTTATTCATATCCGTCACTTTACAGTTTGTTTTGCCACAGGAGCAAGAAATGCTAGATTGAGGAATAACAGTCTGTATGACATGTTAGAAACAAGACAAGTCACACAACACGGCCGATCGAAAACATGTGCCCAGTGTGTATGGTAATAGTACACAATGAACAAAACCCTTCACTGAGCTTTTAGCCTCGCTCTAACTCAGATTGGCATGTCACTCTGTGGCACAATCTTTGCTCTACTGTTGTTAATGAATTCACACTAACTTGTAGAAGTTTATTTGATGAAGTCAAAGTGAAATTTGAACTCTTTAACTATTTTCTAAAGGAATATAATGATCATTCAGCCACTGTGCTTATTTTTCAATTCTACAAAACAGGATAAAAGTGTTTTTGGACATATTTGTGGAAACAGCGTCTAATCTTGGGTTGGCAGCGTGGCCGTTACTAAGAGATGTGCTGTTAACTGATGTAGGGCGTGACTGAGTGGAGCATGCAATTTTGCAGGCTATAGATTAAAAGTATTGATACAAGATGTTGCTTTCGCTTTTTCAACAAGCCGACATGGTGTTGGTTATGTAATGTTAGCAATTTAAAATGTCTTGAACATTTTAAAATCATTACATTTCTGCCCCACTTGCAAAGTTGAAATCAGCAAACTAGCCTAGTTAGCAAAACTTGCTAACATTAGCAAAATTCCCCAGAGATCCTCCTTTCCTTTCATGTTGATTTGAGCCGCCCTTATAGTCTATGTTTTAAAGAGGGAGGCTGGGGTCTGGCTGACACTGGCTGATAGTCCATCTTCCATGGTTACTGTTGGGACTTCATTGGCAAAACTCGGTAACAACAACAAAAAGTCCTATAGCTACAGCGCCACGTTACTCCATGATTTGAAGCAGAGTAGCCTACTGTACCATACAGCGTTGTTGTTGGGTGCCATAATAACGAGTCCTGAAATCAGGCTAAACAGTAACTATATTGCCTTGGTTAACCTCAGTGCACACAGAGTTTGCACTCCTCAAGAGAATAACTCCATCCACCATTGTCCATCTTACAGTCTACAGTAGCGACACACCACACCTGCTAGATATCAATGGGCTACAAACTGTTTAACTGCGTTTAAAAGTGAGTGTGACAACATCCAATGGTAGGCTACTTTGAAAATGTTCATTTTCTCTCATTCTTCAAAATGACTTTAATAAGGCTGTGAGTAACAAGACACTGAGAGATGAGGGAGATTTGTCACTACAATACACTGTACTGTATAAATATTATCAATATATATTTATTTCAAATGCACTGCCAATGCCAGCCATACCATAGATATACAGATGATGAAAGACTAGACTCTAATAATGATTTGAATTACACACAAAAACAACTACATTATATTACACACACAAAAAGGTGTTGGTAGTGTCTGGGTGAAGGCAAACTTGACACAAATATACTTGCTCTAGCTTTGTTTTGTTCACCCAGACTTTGTACAGTAAGCTGTGAAATGCCGCCAGGAAATCTGCTCACAGGGCAACACAAGTGTGAAAATTGAGACAAATCACAGTGTATCACGCACGCATTGGTGGTCGATGTGCAAAACACTTCACTAGTTCAGCCAGGATGTCTGAGTATCCACAAAGACAACAACGAATGGGCCATCTGTGTGTTTGTGTGAGCGGGCCAGATTTTAGAAACTGAATCCCAAATCAGCCTCCGAGTTCCCATGTTTTTCACAATTTCATATGTGACAAACACAAAGCAAAACCCTCATTTTCCTACTGCCACTACTATTTTAAAGTTATGTTAACAAATCTGAATTATCAAGTAAAATCCATAACACATGAACAAAGCAAATCATCTGGGGGGTGAGACGGTGAACACAAACAGCCTCTTCTGTTCTGTTTCTCCGTATAATAAATATTTATACCTAAATACAAAGAAAATACACAGGCAAAAAGACAATCACCTGGCTCGGCACACACAGGCACCGATGCCTGCCAAAGACTCAAAGCTCGCATGCGAGTCTTGAGGCTGGAGCGTGTATGAATCGTTCTCTAAAAGCCATCACCGCTGTCTGTAGACTTTGGTCTGATTCTCAAGCTAAAAATAAAATACAAAGCAATGTCTGCAATGTGCCGTTCCCCCACATTGGCTGTGTTCAGTTACCTAATAAAATTAGCTCTGCAGGGCCCTGGAACGGTATAGACGTTGTATAGAAGAAGGGGTGACTGGGTTCATAGAGGAGCGACATGCACCTGTACTCTACATATATGCAAGCAAGATGTGACACACACAGTGATTAAGATTAAAGCACTAGTCCACACACGCTGAGACATAAAAGACATCCATCCATCCCTTTTCCCTATTCGGCGTCATCTTATAGAGCATACATTCATACACATCCTCTCTCACTCACACACACAGACACACACAATACAAGATGTTGAAAACCAAACAGTGCAGACGTTGCCCGAAGGAGCGCTCAGCTGCGGCGCAGATGTGCTGAATAGAGTGGATGGATGAAGTACACAACATACACACGTGCACATATTCACATACACACCTCCGCTTGCCAGTGGAGATGAACGGCGTGGTTTTAGACAAGGTGGAGATTCAGAGAGAGAGTGAGATAAGCATCACATACCCTCTTCAACCAGGTACTATATGTTAAGACGCTGATCAAACAGAGACTGAAAGAAAGAAAGGAAATATTCCCCCAAACAGCTGCAGGGTCAGGAAGAGACAGAGTGAGAGGAAGTTGGAATGAAAGAGAGAAGGAATGAGGATGGTAGCGAGTGGGACCAAGATGTCAACATGCAGTTCAGATTATGACTCGACGCCATGAACATCCCAAGGGAAGAAGCTTGTGTGTTGATCCAAGAAAATTGGCAATATGTAGCTGGAGGTATTTGAGGGGGCCTAGGTTTTCTGCAACACTGGCAGCATGGTACAACAGTGTGCAAACAGTACACAGGTTCATTTATTTGTTTCCTGTGTCAGACCATCTTGCACCAACATTTACACATTCAAACAAAAACTGTTTTCTCCCCCATAGGCCTTTCATTTCCCATACATCTGACTTTAAATAAACTGTTTGGAAAATGCAGCTGTCTTTTGCAAACAGTGTACAGAAAATAACATTAAATTATTCATTGTTTCGATGGCTAATCATATGTAATCAATTCATGCCAATTAGGCAACGGAAAGGTTGCTTTCATGGCTTTTGTAACTTCAAAAGGGGTTACGGCTTAGGCACACCTCTTCCTGCACAAACGCTCCATGTTTTTGTTTCTGCGGTCTTAATGCACCACTGATAAACAGGTAACAGAGACTAGGCACAAATTCTCATCTTGAAGCAATCAAAGCAAAGTAGTCTCTGAATTTGTTCCTAATAGAGGCCAGAGTGTACGCGCACCATTACGGGGCCTGTTTCTGATCTGCAAGAAAACAAAACAAAAAATTCCAACTCCAAGCTCCAACTCAAAGCAAAAAAAGGAGGGACCAGCATCCAGAAGAGGACCACGAGCATCATGTGGACAAACAGGGAGGAAGTTATGACTCGTGTGTGTCAGAGTAAAGGACATGCTGAGAAAATCACGCCCATAGTAACAAAATTATGACAACATAACACAACGTTCAGTGTCACATTCCCTGACAACATGCTTATCATCAAGATAACCCCTACCCTACGTCAGGATTTCATGAGATCTGTTGGAGTGCTCTTTGGTAT
Source organism: Decapterus maruadsi (assembly GCA_030347415.2). NCBI lineage: Eukaryota > Metazoa > Chordata > Actinopteri > Carangiformes > Carangidae > Decapterus > Decapterus maruadsi. The sequence continues at coordinate 9,078,723 of CM064897.1, forward strand.
TTTATCTGTTTTCCTTGGCATAATAAAATACATACAATCTGTTCTTGTAAATAATGGATTTGGTCATGGAGAATACCAGTCCTTCCGCTGAAAGTTACACAGAGGATGCTGATGGCCAAGTCTGAAAAGACGCAGGTATAAAACAGGACCCTTCAGCCCCGAGCTGCTCTGCACCCCTGAGGGGCATTAGAGAGCCAGGCAGAGACAAAGACGCCACACACATTTGGATGGACCCCACTATCCCACAGATATAATCACCCCTGGAAGAGTCTCTGCTAGTCTGTTTCCCATTTCAAACCTCAATGAATCCCATCCTCATCCCTTAAAAGCGCACAGGCGCACACACCATGGCCTGGAGAGATGGTTACACTCTATGTCGACTCAGTGGAAAATTTCAGAACCACAGAAACAAAGGCATTTGGTCGAATCAGAGAATAGAACTCATACATACATACATACATATATATATCAAGTTATTGGTCCTTGAGAAGTCGTTATTGATGTTGACATTTCAGAAACTTTAAATATATCACGGCTGTATTTAAACACCAGCTAGAGGCACATTCAGGGAGGATGTACTACGGATATCTTCTTACTGTTGCTCACTAAATCATTGTCTCATATTTCCTGATCATCAAGTGCAATGTGGACATGTTGAGGGAAATGTTTGAAAAATGTGTATGTCTCAAACAATCTTGTTTTAGATGAATAAATACAGTGTTACAATACAATTCAGTGCCAATATGAGGTGTTAGATTCAGTCCACTTAAAGCAAAATGCACCCTTTATGCTGTTATGTCAATATAATAGATGAACCCCAGAAAGTAGTTTTGTGCAGATCATAACAAAAGAGAAAAGAAAAACAGAGAAAATAGTCCAGCAGTCTGACAGCCAGCAGTGTTGTTTTCATGAAAGCAAGTCCTGACCCTCCTATGAGTTGATCTATTTAAAGACAGTCATTAGTAGTAAGTCCTACAGTGCTCTGGTCTTTCCCTTTTCCATTCTGTATGTTACAAAAAGGAAAACGTGTTTGTAAGTTGTAACATTCACTCATATGCGCTTGTTTCAAAAATGGTCTTGGCTGGAGCCGTGTGTTTCCAGTGTGGGTTCTGAGGATCAAAATGGAAACATATTGAAAGCTCGGTACATATCCAGCTCTCTTTTAGTTGTGTACATTCTTCATCGGCTGTGAGCACTGCTGAATCAGAAAGAGTTACATAACAAAAGTTGCGAAACTTTGAGACTCAGGGCAACAAAATGCCCCTGGTCGTCTCAGTTGTGTGACGGCCTTGCTTTGAGTCAACCTAAAGATATTCTATTTCTTTCAGCTGTGAGATACAGTAACCATTACATATAATAAGGGGGAAGCAGTCTCAGACTGATGGTGTTTAAGCATTATTATCTGCCTCAATATTTTGCTCCTTTTAGAGAGTGAGCAGTGTATAATCAAGGTCTGGAATGGGCTGTGAACCCACAGCCACAGTTGGACATTGAAAACATTGTGTTGCCTTCCCATGGTAATGGTGGGAATGTTCAAATTATTAATGTCCGCTATTTTCACCAGTGAATTCAAAAGGGAAGGAGGCCAAATTGACCACAAACGGTCCAAAAGCAGGACTGCAGTCAAGCATATTCTGCTCTGCATCTGCATAAAATCAAAGCATTTAGCCAGAGCAGTAATGATTTTACGATACAGCAGTATCACAATTACAGTACATCAAACATGTCTTTTTGTCACCATCCATCACGGGAGTTCGTGTTGCATTCACCAGGGCGTTAACAGTAAATCAAGGAGATGGGTGCAAGAGAAAACACATTTGATTGAACGGTCTAAGAGCCAGGGTCATTCTTATTTTTTTACATTTTTAGCTATGATAAATATGTGGCTCTAGGGATGACAATGTTATTTTGTTTGTTCCACCACTTTGGTCCAAACATAAATACTACAACAGACTAAATCCTCAAAGAATAACACAGACTAGCTTTTCTTCTAGTGCTACCAGTGGGTCAAAGTTTTCACTTATCCAGTGTAATCTCAATATCTACAAATGGATTGGTACATTCACAATTCCCAGTGTAGAAAACCCTTAACCTTTGGGATCATGTAGGGCTTAACATTTGTGTTGAAATCTCTCAACAAGACTTGGACGAATTGCCATGAACTTTGTTACAGACATTCTTGTTTGACTAAAGCTGAATAATATAAATATCTGGGATACTTTTCCTGGCGTCATCATTAAATGAACACTTTAAATTCTCCAAAACTAATGATATTCCCCATCAAATGTCTGCTCTACTTGTGTAACTGTGTTCACTGCTAATAAACTGATGTTAGCGTGCAAACACGCTTAAACTAAATCATACCTGCTACATGTGAGCATGTTTAGCTGTACTGAATTAGCATGATTTAACATTCAGTTCAAAGCACTGCTGTGCCTCAGGCCACCGCCACACAGCTGCTAGCGTGGCTAGAGACTCTTTGTCAACAAGGATTGTGACATATCTCCTGTTGTGCAATGATTATAAAATACTTTATAGAAACCAAGAATTGATAAAAATCTGTGTTGGACCAAATTGTAAAATCATTCACAGATTGCCCTTCAGAATCCAATTTAGTTCGATGTTTATGACAGCATGCTGAGTCTGGACTTGTTTTGTGTTCTTTCTTATCATTCTATTGTTCTTATTTGTGGCATGTATCAAAGCAAAACTATTTGGTTGTGTAGACATGATGTCAGGAAAAAAGAAATGGTAATACGGTGCAAATTTTGCCTGGTTAAATGTTTTCATCCAGCATCCTCAAGGCAAGCATGACAAATAACAGTGAAACTGCCTGTTACTATTCTAGTGTATAATAAAGGATAAGCATGCCCTATGTCATGCTCACTGGTCAGGAAACTATCATAAAAAACATTTAAATAAGGAAAAAAAGTTCAAAGTGTGCAGCAGACCAAAACAAACATTTGAGACACAGATTTTTATACAAATGGTTTTTCAGGTTTTTATTGGGAACATTCCCCTCACGTTCAAGAGGCCGAATCTACAAAATATATCAACTATTAGGGTGAAAAAGATGTAAATAGGGTCAATGTAGAGTCTTTCTAATTAGAGAATAGAAAACATGTGTATGAGAGCTTGGCTGCCAGCATGTAATCTGTACATAAACAAGTCTAGGTCAAAGCCTAGTATATGACTGGACTGTGGCCTATTTGCATTCTCCTTTGTGTCAGCCAGTTTCAGCTCCTTCTCTGTTGGCTTCTCTCCTGCTCTCTCTGCTCACATTCATAACTTTAATATAGCTGAATTCCAAAGACAGCTTTTTTTTTTTCTTTCTGTTGTCAGACACCAGAATAAATATGAAATACTGTAATGACTGAAAATGGCCCATTAAGACTTCATGTCAACCAGCAGTCACATTTCCAAGCCATTTTAAAGCTGCTGCTGCTCTATCCTGGCTTTTTAACCAACAATCAACATACATGATTGAAAAACAGCAGCTGCACATACTTGACTTGTCACAGAGAAAGTCAGCAGCTCTTACGAGTAAAAGGTGTGTTGGCAGTAGGGAAATACGACCTCACGGTTATGTAGCAATACTGGCGACTCTCTTGTGCAGAAAGTAGCAAGGGTTTGTCCAAAAAGTCTGTAGATTGGTATCTAGGTGCTTTGTTGAAGGGTATTAGGTATTAGGTTTGGTTCCAGCAGTTCACAAGCAGTGCGCTGATCCAAACATACAACAAGTAATACACTATGCATGACTACCTCACACAACCCCACATCAAATAACCCACTATCCCTTTATGTTGTCAACATTGCTTGTTCATGCTGAAGTATTTCTGAGCGACAACCAATGGGTGAACTCCAACACTCAGGCTTGTGACCAACATACTGTACAGGAGAACATACAAGATCAGCATACTTTAAAATGAAAGTTCACAGGACTGTGCTTTTACACTTACTTCCAAGAAGTAATGTTGAAATGTTGTACCTGTCTACTCATACACAAACATACTCATTTGGGACCGCCCAGATACCATGGTCAGCACCAGATCAGCATCTCTGAGGAGTTCAGCAGGTAGGGAAAAAACTCTTTTAGGGCCCGCCACTAAAATCTCCAGGGCTTTGCAGCGCGTCTTTGGCCCAACGCTTCAAAACACTCCCCAAATCCTGGAGATCACCCTGAGAGGGAACATCTGTGGGCTGGGACAGGCTGCAGATGAGAACAGATTGCACAGTGTATGTGTGAGACTGTGTGTGTGTGTGTGTGTGTGTGTGTGTGTGTGTGTGTGTGTGTATGTGTGTGTGTTTGTGGTTGTGTGTGGTTGAGTGAATAGGTGGGTACGTTATGATTTATGTCAAACAGCATTTAAGTTTGTTGTATGTATAATATGTATAAGTCCTTCTGTGGACACCTAATTACTAGTATTACTGCATTAGTGTGTATTGCTGTTTCTGTGTGAGTGTGTGTGTGTGTGTGTGTGTCTGTGTGTGTGTGTGTGTGTGTGCATGCCTGTGTGCCATGTAGTGGTACAGTTCTGACTCCCTAAAATCCCACAGTCATCAGTCACTAGGGAAAGTAAGCCTGGGGGAATATAATTCTATAATTGGGATCATATGTGTGAAGAGAGCAAAAAAAGGGAGGGGTGTGTCCCTATGATGCCATTATTACTCCTTCATCACCATCACTGCATCATCAGTACTGTCAAAGAACAAATGACACAGTTAAGAGATTAATTCAGTTCTGGCTGAATAATGGTTCATATCTGTGAGAAACATTAGCAACCTGTTGTTTTTAAAGGTCCCATATTATGCTATTTTTCATCTATTTCATATGGTTCTAAGTTGTCCAAGCATATTGTATTCATAGTGTATTGTCCCCAAATCAATCTGCAGCTCTAGATCTCAGTAATCTAAAAGTGTCTCTCCAGAGCTCTCCTGAGAACGAGCTGTTTCTGTGTCTGCGCCTTGAAATGCAAATGATTATGTGTAAACCACGTCCACTCCACAGCTGTCACGGGGAGAGGGCGTGGTTTTCACGACAGGTACATGTGCCAGTGTTGACATTGAGACAGCAGGGGTCGGGTATTGATTTCCGAAAAAAAAAAAAAAAAAGTTTATGAGACTAGCATCTTGTCTGAAAAAATACTAATGTTTTACTGTGACAGAAGGAGATCGCCTACATGGTGGCTCCTACAGCCATCAAACTGTCAAATAAAAAAAACGAGTGAAAGTGAGGAGCAGCACAAACTGTAGCTACACTGTTATGGACTGATGAGAAGTTACCGGAGAATATGGTTTTGCGCCGTGAGAGGAGACTTCCTCGTTCAGATCAGGATCATGTCTCTCACTCCGTGATGAGGACCGCTGCACCGCAGCGCTGATGAGAAGCCGTATCAGACCAATACCCGCGGTTTCATTTTTAATGACGGCTGTGCAGCTGTTTTTCAGTCAGTGATTCAAAATGATCATCTACCGGCCGCGGTAGCGTTACCGACCGCTGCTCCCGTATCTACGGGCCGACTGACGGACGAGGGGGGGTGGAGGTGGTGCGGCTCTCGCTGACCAGGAAATGGCTCACCGGGCGGAGCTAACGTTTTTCCAGACTTGCCCAGGGGGAGGATAAGGAAGTACCGGGAGGTGGAGTTATGACACAGTTCAACACATCCTGATGTCAAGTCTGCCAGCACTTTCAATTCGCCCGTTTGGAGACACGATCTCAAAAAAGTCTAAAAATCAATTGAGGGAGTGAACAGACTTTTTTCACCTTCAGGCGTCATAGAAAGGCCCCGGGAACACATAGGACCACTACAAAACCTATAGAAAGTGGATTTTCATAATAGGACCCCTTTAAGAGTTCTGTTTTTTGTGCGCACACTTACAGTAATTGCATAGTTTTTAGTTTTAAGTGCCAGCAATAAAATAAAGCATATAAAATACAGACTAGTTCATTGTACGACAGCGCACAGCACACAGTTAGGCAGTCACTTTGGTGCAAGTTTGAATAAATTGTTATGATTATTTATTCCCAAATCTTCCATTTAAAATGGTTGCCTCCTCATATTAATTTACTGTATATGACACACATGACATTATCACTATTAGATTGAAGTGTATTTTAGAATATTTTAGCTTTTTAAATCATGAACTTATCCTCAAGGTCACATTCACACCTATAGGAAATTTAGATTCGCTAATTAACTAAACTTGCAACAGCTTGTATGAGGAAATCAGAGCACCCAGCTAAAATCCTCAGCAGCAGGCAGCGAGTGCCAACAGGAAAGGTTTCAATGCTGAAAACAACCTGCATTTATGGTTTCTTGACAAGTGACCTCTTGAAGTTGTATGAGTAATAACAGGAACTTGTCATACACAACTGTGAGAGTCACTTAATAATGCTATGGTGTCAGACACACTGACACAGAGGAAGATGAATTGCAGTTTGGATTGGAAAACTGTGTCCAACAGCTTTGACAGCAGAGAACATTGTAATTGGTGTCAGATAAATAGAAACTGTGTAAAAGAAATCCTCTGTTATGATCAATATTTTGTCTCCACAACATAGAAAGAAAAAAATCTGAAGAGCAGCTGGAGGCTGAGAAATTACAGATAATGCCTTGTGCCACATCTTGACTGGTAAATGAGCAGTGCACATCAATGGTGTGAGGATGAAACTACAGAGAGCATCACATATGTATGTCTGAGTATCAGTCAGACCCAGACTTCACATACAGTGCAAACGCACTGTGCAGACAGAACATATTGCATGGACTTCACAAGAAACCTAAAAACCCTATGAAAAATGCAGACTCAATTTACAAACACAGCACATATCTAAAAATCACGGTACATCCAGATGACGCCCTGCCTGCCTACATATCACACCCACAAGTTCATACAGTATACACAGTACAAACACGCACATGCTGCACTTAAAGCCAAAAAAACTGACTGACAGCTTAAGCAGATTCGGCCTATCTGTTCCCATCAGGTGTGATGACTGGTGGGCTGAGGGGTTAAATCCAAAACTCCACTCTAAACAGAGGAGCAGCGTATGTTTAAACAGGTCATTGCCAACTAGCCAAGGAAAGCAGGACTTTGTGGCCACCTCAGCAAACAGCTCGATTAAAAGGATTTACCATTGATTTCTTGGTTAAAGTTACAGTGGAAATATTTGGACAAAAGGCCGCTATCAACATGAATTACCACTGACATGTTTGCATGTTTGAAAAAGAGGGAAGGAAAGAAAGAATGCTAAACTTGGTGAAACCTAAGAAAAACAAGAAAGAAGGGGAGAAAGACACAAAGAAACAAAGAAAGACATGGAGGAGATGAAAGAGGGGCGCGGATTTTATGAGGGGGCTGTGGACGTCCCTGATGTGCATTTCTCAGTGGGAAGTGTGTTGGAGGCTGGGCACACTCTATGTGGTTTTCCCAAGGCCAAGCAGATGCAGCCTGGCCAAACTCTCTCTCATAGACACATAGAGTTACACACCACTACTCAGAGAGGAGGGAGAGCCAGGGTTTTCCTGTTCATGTGGAAAAAAGGAGGGAAGAGGGGAGAGAAGAATGAGTGGAGGAAACCCTAGCCGCCGAGGTGGCCCTTTGGTAGAGTCCAAATCCTACTATTCTCCTTCCTGAATTTCTCAGCCCTTCGCACTTTCATGGATACGCATATGAGCGAGCTGAACACGTGGGGTGAGGCACCGTGCATGGACGTTGGTTGGCGGGGTGGGGTCTGGACATTACTAAAGCCTCTCCCTGTTTTTGACCACAGTTACGTTACATGCCAGTGGGTGTCTGGTTAAGAAAATAAAGCAGTACGCGGGCCCCATCCAGGCTCGTATATAAAGCATATGTCTCCATACACAGGAATCGAAATTCCAAAGGCAGGAATTTAGCAGAGCTCTTTAGTTCTACTTCACTGCAGCATGAAGCTCTTTCGATCCAAAAATGTGATTATCTCCCTTACAAATTATTTGAGAACAGCAAGAGCACGGGGGCTGATTTGCAGAATTGCAGGGTATTGGATTTAACTGTCACTGTCAGACTCAGTGGTATTTGTCTCTGTCTGTATCTGGTATTCTCTTGCTTTCCGCTCTCTCCATCATTGTGTCCTACTCTTTTCCTCTTCACTCCATCTTCCCTCCTCTCCCATTCTGCCTCTCTCTGGGGGACACTGTGCAGGCAGACCTCCGTATTACTGCTCTGATCCCACGGAGGGCCCACTGAGGAGGGGTATGGATTCCATAAAGCACTCAGCTCTATAAACGTCCCGCGATCCACATTCAGCACCTGGCCAAATATTATCTCAGCAATGCTTTGGTGATGTCCTCAGAAAACACGGCTGTATTCACAGAGTCTGATGACAAATTCTCTGTTGTGATAAATGATGAGCTACTCACTACTGCGCGCCTTCAAACTGCTACATGTACTCAGTTTACAATGATGACGGTAATAGATTTACCAATTCTCATTGCTAGCCTGCAACCCTCGTTTCCCTCAGCCGCAGCTAGCTAGCTACTGTAATAAATCTAAGATTTGCTCAATAAGACGGTTGAAAACTCTGTTTCCACCTGTCATTTTTAAGTGTAAACTTTAAAGAGCTGCACACTAATCAAATAAAAATATTGTTACCTAAGAAAAATGTAGTCATATAAAAATAAAAAGTCTCCACTTTACAGTAAATTATATCAGTCAAGTTGTTTTGCACACCTGTCTGAATTTCACTGCAGAGAGCCTCACCACAGCTTCTTTTCTGCTGCAGCTGCTGATTGACTTATAAACTTAACTTCATCATGTTACTGTTGTTTTTACTCTCTCATGATTTCACCTTTCATAAAAGTTAAATGCTAAAACTGACATACCTACTTATAGCTGCTAAGTTCACATTGGACAAACACTGCTACAGAGAGGGGATTGTTGAAACAATTGCCCATGTTGGACTGAGTGTAAAAAACAACACATCAAGGGCTGAAAACTGAGCCTCAAACTACATTTTCTGAATGTTTCTAAAATGGGATTTAGAAAATGAGTAGTTTAACAGAGCAACTGGTGGAGCCTGAACAATAGAGATTTTTTGGACAACTGCAGGACTCTGGCGGGTTCGTTTGGAGTTGACATGACCCGCACCATGTCAGCTCTACTGAAAGCCCAAAGGCAAAGAAAAGTCATGTATGGTACGTTACGGTTACTCTGAGTAACAGTTCAGCTTCCTGTCAGCATACCGAATCAATGAGCCAATGTTTGTGAACACCTGCGTCTATACAACCTCTGATTTGCTTATAACAGTACATCTGGTACAAAGATGGATCACATTTGGATCAGGCCGCATGTCAAAGACATCCTTTTCCTTTTTTTTTTAATGGGTCCTGATGATGACTGACAACAGCATGGAGACAGCGCACTGACACCAAAATGAAAATGCAACATTTAATGAGGATCCTTGGCTACTGTGCATGAGAACCAAAGAGTTGCATGTGACACTTCCATCCTCAGCAACCTCCCCTCCACATGGAATGACTTATATTCGCTCTCTGGGAGCCAGCATGCGTTGCATATTGAAGTACAACCACAGTCGTGTTTTTATGATCTTATGATGAGAACGTCTGAACTCAGAGCCATACTGCACTTAAATTAAACTGAATAATAACTTGTGGTTTACTGCCGACACAGTACAGGCCAAGGGTTAAAATGGACATATAGAAGAAGATGAATAAGACAGAAATGATGGAAGGGGAATCCCTTTCTCCTTTCGCCTTGATTATTAAATAATCTATTAATTAATGTATGACATAAATCAGAAACATTTTCCTGGTTTGCAAATCCAAGCCCTGTTACTAGGTCTTGTTGCTGCTGCTTTCCAGTCAATCCAAGCCTGACAAGAAATCTCACATGAAGTCCACAGATCTCTATCTAGATTTGATTTGATAAATAAGATTGTACCTTTAGTTCAATCACAAAGCCAGGCTCAGAAGTCAAACATGTTCATTTTTAATGGACTTTGGCGGCTCAGAACTACAACAGAAAGCTCTCAGGTTACCACAGCTGCGCTCTGCACGGTTTACAGTTTGGGAAACCGATTCGGAGGGATGGATCCAACATAGAGACGGGATCCAGTGGACTTGATGCGACCTGGACTACCTCAGCCAGTGCACACTGACAGTGATGGAGAAGAAAAACAAAGAGCTGGAGGGAGGGAGAGGAATCGCAGAGGAAATGAATATCTTACAGTAACACATGGTGTGAAAGAAAGAAATGTCTCTCTCGCTGACCTCCTTGTGTTTTTCATTCCTCCCCTCTCCCACCTCCCTCTTACCCTTTCCTCCTCCACCCCTCACTTGCGCTCCATGCCGATTGAAATATGCAAGCATAATAATCTGGGAAATAGGACCGAGAGGTTTATGAAGGAAAGTGCCTTTGGGCTGGGCCACGCTACACGGTGGTAAATTCATGCTGGAGACCAGTGAAAGAGATTTATGTTGTGAAGGTAAACTGGAATTATCACTTTGAAACCATACGACCATGAAGAGAAAATGATGCTGAGAAGTTGAGTGAGTAGGAGATGGTTCAAGGCCTGCAATTACTTAATGTATATGGGGCTTTGCAAACACAAATTCAAGCCAAGCCTCATCTGTTCAAATCCCACATGCTCCAACCGTATGTATGACACCGTTATTAATGTCTCTTGTAATCTCTTCTTTCATGTTTTTACCCCAAAATCACAGATGTCCTAAATTCTTCCACAGCATGGGATGTTGTCTCCAGTTTCACCTCAGATTAGACAGGCAGATGGATGACAACTGTATCCCTCTTCTGCAGGACAGCTTTGTTTGTCCTCACTCATCCAGACAAGGATAATAGAAGCCAATTTTCTTGCTTATCTCGCACCATTGACCTCATAATTACTTTTGGTGGGGAGACAGCAGCTTGTCAAGGGAAACCATTCAGGAACCCCATTTGTCATTAGCATAATTAAGTAGCCCATTATTGGTTTTTGGTTGGATGAGGTTTACAATACCCCTCAAACTCTGCGTTTTAACTTTTATCTCTAAAGTTCTCTGCTTTAATTACTGTCATGTTACCTCTAATGTACAAATGAGTACAACTCCAGGAAAGATTGGCCCTGTGCAACATCGCAGTTTCTCATTGGAATCTAAATGCATCAACTCTTATCAGGGAGCTACCGAAAGTGTGAATGACATAAACAAACTGACCTGGCCTGACTTAGCTCCAGATGACAATTCACATTTCCTACGCCCACTTGACAGGTCATAGAAGCTCATCCTTCTTCCTTTTCCTACAGCGGCCTCAACCGTCAGCTGTGTCAGACACCGTCACTCCACCCCGCACAGTCTCTGGATGAAAAGGAAACATCAGACAGGAAGCAGTTACCATCCGGCTGTCCTTCAAACATGTGTCTGTTCGTGTAGAAAGTGAATTGATACTTGATAGCTTTCATGTACACTACTTGATCTTAAATGACTCCACATTACTGTACTGAAAAACACAGACACACATATGGGTAATTTGGGAAAGTGGAAATAACAACATTTCCTTGGAGCTTCTGGTTAGTGTAACAGGCTTAGTAGGCCTTTGGACCACCAGGAGCGAGGGTGGGACTACATGAATGGTGTGATGTGTTGAAGACACTGTAACCACGTCACATGGCTGACGCAAGTGCCCAAAATGTGAAAATGGAAATATCAGATGGTGTTTTCCAAGCACTTGTTTCTATTTTTAGACACAGTGTACCTTTTGAAAATAAGGTACACAAGTCTATAAAAAACTGCTAATGAATGACTCACATTTCATGGAACCATCCCCTACGTCTTTCCTTGCTGTTTCAAGTGTCCACACCTTGCACCGCTGGCCACCGTCTACAGGCACTCTGCTGTTTTCATCATAACCAGAAATATTCGTGTTTATGTTCACTGTCTCGGTTTCTGTTTTGTTTTCACTGTGGGGTGACGTGATGATATCATGGTTAAAAAAACTAAAAAAACAGGAATACATTCATCCATCCATTGACCTGAGAGCCCTAATCATGGATTTAAACTGACCATATAAGTGATTAAAGGTGTGTTTTAGCTCTTTACTAGAAGAAGCATTACATCTCTCCCCTCTAGGCAGCATGTGGTCAGTGCTGTAGGCAATAAAAAGACTTGGTAATACCATTGTACTCTTTTGTCCTTTCCTGCTGGTCATGAACCTATCAAGACAATTGGTGGTTTTGAATGTTATAGATGTCAATTAAACATAACATCAAATTTCTACCTTGTTGATATATATAATTATAAGAAGACAAATCTGAGTGTGAGGTTACAAAAGAACAGAAACTCATGTCCTTCAAAGTTCGGAAAGGCTTTGGAGAATTACAGTATAAAAAAAAAAGATCACAGACTTCATGATCAATTACCACGGCAATGATTGAAGCTTCAAAGATTCCATTTTTTACTTCAGCCCTAGTTGACTGTATATTAAATGTAAATGTAATGTGACCATCGCACTGTATGCCAGGCATGAAGGTGTTGAGAGGAGCTTTGTGTCACAAGGAGACTACCCTTCGTGCTGTGGGGTGGGGGGAGATGACACTGAAGTGTGAAGGGAAAGAGGGGCACTTGTTGAGGGAGCGGAGACCATGATTGACGGCACCTTGTTATAATTACACACTCACATTCAACGCCAGATTTCTTCCAAACACATTCACCCTTTGGGTTATTATTTCATGTTTTTTTTCCCTCTCCTCACACTTGTGCGCCAATCTCCGTTTTATCCCCCACTGACATGTTTTCCCAAAGCTGGTGTTATTGCTAATACGGTTAGTGCTGGAAAACCAAACAAAGCATGACACAGCACTCCATTACCTGGCCTGATGATGTCATGATTTCACGAATATAACCCTAAACCTACTAACGCTGTGGCCCCACCTACCCGGCATGTGCCAAAGACTGGGGAACCATAAGCAGGTGTGTGTACGTGAGTGTGTGCGTACGTGCAAATCAGTGGCATTTTTTGGAGGTTGAATAGTGACAGGGCATGTTTTTAAGACCCCCCTTCATGTTGTAAAGTTGAACCAGACCATGCAGCACCGGAGCTGGGTGTGAATGGGGGGTTATGTCTCTGAACAGTCCACTCTTTGAGTTTTCCGTAACCAGGTCCACCCTGGTAGATCGAGCATTCATGGTGGAGGTGTCGCCGCTGGGATGTTTGGTGCCTCTGGCCTCAGGTGTTAGGATAGATTTAGTGTTTCAAATTCTCACTGCAGCGCATAACTATAAACTACAGAGGCATCAGCAAGCTAGTTTATGATTTCATTTCGTACCTCAGCCAGAGATGAGAACTTTTATGTGACACCTAAAAGGCAAAATCCAATCCAATCATATTATTTTGTCAGAAGTACTGCAGTTGAGTTCTACTGAGAAAATTCTGTAAAATCCGTGGATCACTTTTTGTTCTGTCTGACGCTAAGAGACCTGCAATATAATTTACTCAGACTCCGAGCAGTGTTTTGAGTGAAAAGTTGATACCAGCTTTACAGGCTTACAGTGACAATGCTAACTGGTGTTTAGCAAGTCAAATGTTTGCAATGTTGTGTTCAAGGCTTTAGCAACACAAAAAACATGCAATTCGTCATGGATGGAAATCCATCAAATAGCTGTGGAGATGGCTCATACAAAACCACAATTGTCAGCCTCATGCTAGTGCTTTAGCAAAAGCTAGGGGACCATTAAATACAGTAGGATGCATCCTCTGGGGACCATAAATGTCTGTACAAAATTTCATGGCAATTCATCCAATAGTTTTTCAGTCTGGTTCAAGTGGTGGACCCACTCAAGGGCCAACATTTCCATCCCCCGAGCAACAACAGTTACATTTTTTTGTGTGTAAGTTGTAAGAACTCTGCTGCTATTGTTATTTTTTATGATCTAATTTTTACATTAGTAATATTTCATATCACTGTTTGCTACCTTCACATAAACACTGACCAATTCTCAGGGTTTAGGAGGAATAATAATAAAAAGCCTCTATAGACACATTTTCAAGAGGGTAACATGTGTTCAATGTTTTGTTTGTGGTAAGACTATTAGATGTTGAAGAAAAGATTTGGAATCACTGGTGTGTTGACAAAGTCATGAACTGGTTACTTGTGCCAGATGAACATACTTCTGAAAAGAAAGTGTCATCGCTTTCATCTTGGCAAATGCATGTCCTCATTTTTCTCACAGCATCATCTATTTGCACTCGTTCACACCTGCCAAGAAGCAGATAAAACAGAGGACAAAGGAAAGATAAAAGTAAAGAGAGAAAAATGTGAATGTTGGATGCTCTCTCACAGTTCGAGTCATGCTTTTGTCTTCCAAAGCACATCTCAGAGGACATCCAGGTTTCATTCACTCAGCTCCACTGGCTTTTATGTCCACTGAAAATATCTCAAATGTCATAGTGTTTGCTGCATACCAAGTGCAAAGGAAACCAAATGTGGTTTTCTGAAAACAGATAGTTTTCAGTGATTATGTTTCACTTTGCTTTGTTTCTTTGCAATACAATTTTGGTTGAACCGACAACTGAATTTCTAAATCTAAGAAACGCTTTCATAGAATTAAAGAAGAGGAAACAGGAAATAATTACATGGTCTCACAACATATCAACAACAAATTTGGTCCATGGTTACCGTGAAACATAAACCACAGTATGCTCAGATGACAGTGGCGGGAAACACTAACAAACACAAACAGAATCTCGCTTGGTGACAATCGGATACTCACTGTTTACTGAAAACAAGTGACCCCTCTGCTGACATGAGGCATACTTGCGGTCCAGGCAGTTTAATATTTGCGTGTAGATCTGTTTGTGGCCATGTGTGTGGTTGTAACTTGGCCAGAGAGATCAAAACCTGCCTCTTAGCTTCTTAATTTTTTTCCTGCTCGAAACCGAACCATATGACAGTCCTTTAACTGGCTGACTGATGTGGATGCTGACAGACAGAGGGCCAGACACTGACCTGCAGCATGAGAGGCCCGGAAACAATCCAACAAAACGCTACACAGCTTTTGACAGCTTCCTCCCTCTTCCTCTCTCTCTATCTGTCCCTTTGGAGCAGGACCCAGTGGGTGTTTTGTCTGGGCCAGATTTACAGTAGATCTAAGCACCACTGAGCCCAACCTGGCTGACTAATTGGAAAAAGATTTGTACGTTATGAGGCCTGCGGAGAGCGCTTTCAGCACCTCCGCACTGAATGAGCAACGAAATCTCACGGGGAGGCACACAGGTGAAGCAGATGCACACATGCACACGTGTGTGGGGATAAATTCTCTGCAGTACAGCATGTACGCACGCAGACACAGGCATCGCATTTTAAAGGCCATAAAAATTAAGAAGTTTTGGCACAGTGCTCACATTACTGAATGACATGAACAAGGAAATGGGGAAAGCAAAAGTTGAACATAAAGCTACATATTTTTGGCACGAACATTGCCATTTGAGAATAGGCTCACATTATGCATCCTAAATATATGATGAATAAATATATGCAGGTATATGTGCCCCATGTTCTCTCGGACACAAGGAAACTGGAGTACTAACTCTTTTCCTGTATTAAAACATGCTCTCTCTTGTGCTACTAGGGTCCTCAAAAACCCACACTGTTAACATAAATTATACTATTGTACGGTTTTGGGAAACGGTAGGCAGCTATAACGAGATGTAACAACATTTTGTAACATCTTAAACAAAGAAGCACAGGGCTTGTATGCTATTTTATTGACTTCCATGCAATAAAATGGCAGACAGAGACGTCTGCCCTGGACGTGTGAGCACTACAACTATCACAAGCTATTTTATATCTACTGCGTCTCATAATCTCATCTGACCTTTGATTTCCATCATGGATCAGTGAAGAGGCACGTTCTGTGCATATTAGCCTGTCCGATAAATACGGCCCATTACATAAATCTCTCATCACCCCTTAGGCCTTTGTGTCTGTGCCCAGCAGGTGAACAAGAGGTCTTGAACCTGGCAACAACAGAAAGACTTTGAAGACTTCACAGTTGGGCAAACTTATCACCACAGACTCCAGCATTACTGGGATGAAGCAACACTATACTTCATAACAAAGTGAACAATGTCTGGTCATTCATAGGAACAGGTTAAAGGAGCAAAGATGCGCAAATTATTCCTTTGGTAGCCAAGTTTATGGACTGTTTATAGGACAACTCCTTACCCAACACTAGTGGTGTGGATGTAGAGGTGCCAGCACTCTCAGCAGCTATAGTCTATTGGTCTGGCATAACAGGTTTCCCACAGCTAGCAAATTAGATTTAAGGCATTTTTAATACCCCTTGGAATTAAATCCAAAACAGTCAGACCTGGATGCAAACATGTCTGTAATTTCACCTCCTACTCCCTTATATGACTTATGCCACAAAATCACAGTTGAATGGTTGAATCTGATTAAATTTGCACTTCCACACAGCAGAGTTGGCCCTGACCTCCCAAGAGCCGTAAGCAAAACTCTGTTAAGAGGCCCTCACACCTGACCAATGAGCCATGTAAACCATTTACCTTTGCCATACAGTCACATCTGATACTCCGGTGCTCCCTCCACAGCCCTGCCTCCTTTATGCTGCTTGTTACATCTGTTGGCTCAATCTGTGGCCTACACAGCACAGAAAGAATAATAAGGCATAAACAAATACTATTTGTGAAATGGAGCATTTTCTTTTGTAGGTTAAATAAAGATAATTAGCATTTTTTGTTGTTGTTGTCAGAAGTAGTGGGCTGGCACTGGCAGTAGGCCTAAGTCCAGTCCCCATGTGAGAGCCTATTGGTCACTGTCAGTTACTGGTAATACAATATATAACCAATTAAATCCATAGTCAATCAGACCATGGCTTTTCATGGTTGGTAGATACGCTATTTGCACCAGACTTGCCCTTCAATTGGTTAATAGCTACCATGCATATGAAGATATGGTGAAAGACAGAGCAAACCAGCTAGCTAACTAAACTTAGCCAACTAAACTACAACTAGCCTGGTTGTATTTCACGCAAACTAATGTCAGGAACAAAGTTTCAGAGCAGCTAGTGATACCGACCCAGCTACGTTAGGACAGACAGGACAAAGTTACCTGACTGTGCTCCTGCGGTTCATTAGTGTGCTTTCTTCATCCGCGTCCTGGTTCCGCCTCGTCCTCTAATTAGTCGATAACAACACGTGACACTTGTGCAATTTGCAAAACGCTGCGCAACTTGCGTAGTGAAGGTACGGGGTCGCCCGGCTACGTGCCCATGGCTCCCCACCTACTAAAATGCTAATATCACTAATATTTGCCAACAGTGATGGACAATAACCATAGACTAAAAAATAACCAATGAAATTGAATTATGTAAAGTTAACTCTCCATGTTGCAGCTGAAACTTAACAAAAAATGCAGATTTTTCTCTTGTAAACACACATATTTTGCATTTTACATTTTTTCACACTTCAAAGATTGCACAATGAAAGAGTCAAACAGTTGGATGGAAATACATTAATGCCCCTTCATGCGTCTCTCACAATGGGGATTTGCCATAAATCCCAGTCCACCCTTCAAATTCCAGTCTCATTTTCCAGTGTGACAGCTTGAGGTGTTTTATATGGAAAGTCATACTCACAGACCTGAAATGTCTAGCCTCCATAATAGGACATCCAGACCCTTTACAATCACACTGACTGGTGTGAGAGGTGCTTGTAGTGGGCGGATAATAAATGACTTGCTGAAGACATAAAGCCTTGGAGCTGGTGTCTAGATTTATGCCGTGATATTATCTCAGATATCATGCCTTAAAAGTTAGATAGATGGCCTGTTTGGGAGACATGCATCATCAAAAGTCTACTTCTCTCCAATCAGTGTGTGGTGTGTGTTTTGTCACTCCAAGATTTTAATGTGACACACACACAGGGTCGGTTCATGCTTGGCAGTGGTGAGCGGAGATATCCCGTCCAGTGCAGCTGGTGTGCAGCCTCTAGGCAGCCCTGTGCTCTGGGAGGGAAGCCTGGTTTGATTTTAGTCCAGGGCAAACCAGGACTTTCACATTCCTGCTTTTCAATTGGAATTAACGTATTTGTTACTGCCTGGGAGACTGATATAAATATATGCTTACATATGTGCGTTTGGAGGAAAAGGCCCAGGAATAATGAAGGCTAAGGTTAGGTGCCGTTTGCCCTCAGGGCAAGCCAGTGTAAAATTATACATGACACTTTTTTTTCTTTCTCTCCCTCTCATTCTCCTCACTCCATCTTCAAGTGAGGCCGTTCCAAGCTGGAAAGTTCTGCCGCTGTTACATAAACTCCAGCTCGAGCGGCTGCGGGGTCAGGAAAAAGGGAATGAGGGAGAAAAACAAGACAAAAGTTGAGTGTATTGTGGGAAAATGAGGCACAAAGATAAAGAGGATCTGGAACGGGTAAAATCTGTATCATCAGGAACGTCTAAAAACTCCTCTTCATCAGATCCTGGAGAAAAGAGGAAGAACAAAAAAGAGCAGGAGGAAATTGGAAGCAGAGTGAAGGCAGCTTAGCAGCTCCCATCCAAAAAGCCTAGAAGAAAGGGAAGGAGGAAAAACTAAAAACAAGGCATTAAATGGCTCGGCGTGGTCCAGGGCTCTGACTGAAACCCTCCTGCAACCAGCAGGTCACTGAGAGACCCTGCTTGGAGAAGACTTTAACCTGACATGTCTTGCTGCTGAAAATATGTTTTCTTTGTTAACACAAATCCCTTGTGACACTGGTGATCCAGGATTTTATTGTACAAGTTAGTTGGATCGCATCCATGCCTTTATTTTTGAGCTTTGAGAGAGAGAAGAGTGTGTTTACCAGTTTTGTTTCTCCTCGCACCCATCCTGCCAACTCTCCTGATGACCCGCAGATAACTTCTGGAGGTCTTAAAACTTCTCACTTTCTGGATGTAGGGGCCATGCTCAAAAGCTGAACAAAGCATGAGTTATTAGATTTATAGGAAGTGCTCAACAGTTTGTCTGGAAGTGGGTGATGATTCATATTCCAAATGGCTTGCAGATGCTGCAGCACATTTCAGTTGGTACACACTGTGACTGAATACCAAATCAACTCGTAATTACCTCTCAAAACCACATCCATGTCCATTTACTGAGGTGTTTATGCACATAAATCCCACAGATACATCCACAGGAACCACCAACATAACACTTTCACAGGGTTTTAGTTGACATGTAGAGCTCATGACAGCATCTTTTCAGGTGTACACCAAGACAGACTCATTAAATCACCAAACCTCTTCCCACAATCACACCGCCTGGAAACATTGCTCAGGCTGTCTGGAGCTTTTGTTTTCTACCGCGAGCACTGACTCATTGCTGACTCATTGCATTCTCTTCTTGAAGAGAGCTGTCCATCTTGCTGTCATCCCCACTCTTTCCACCGACCAGACACAAAACACACAATCCGGAAACCTCTGGAAATCCTGGGTGACTGCATCTCCAGTCAGCCCTTACCTCACCTGAGAGAGACAACACATTTCCCACCAGACAGAGGACATTCCCAAAAAAAATGTTGACTATCGCATATCCTTTCTTTTATTTAGAGACCGCTGGCTTACCTTGAGCACATCAGCAAGACATTACTAAGAAAATGGAAAAACATGGAGTGACTGCAACAATGAAAAAAGATGGAGAAAATAAAACGAGAAAACCAAGAGAGGCAGTTGGTGGAAACGGATGAAGTGGAGGTAGAAGAAAGGGATGTAGTATTCAATAAGTGCAGGTCAATACTGGGCTGTGCACTGGGCTTTACTGTCACAGCGTGCCTTTCACCATTTGTTTCCCATAAAGGCCACATGGAAACGTTTAGCTGGCTTAAAGCAGATCGGCGCACGTTGTCTCAGGCCCGTAACATTTGCTACTTGTTCTCCAGGACTGTCCTAATAAAGTTTTCTAAAAAATGAAATCAGCTGCAATAAATAATATTAATAACACTAACATAAAATAAAAATATACAATACATGGAGAGTATATGCCAGTGGGAGACAGCAGACAACCTGTGTGTGTGAGATATGAGTAATGTTTATCTCCAGGAGTGCATGTTCATGTCTGGGGTTTACACAACTATGAGAGAGAAATAAGAAAGAGGAAAAAACAACAGACAAAAATAGCATCTTCAAAGCAATTCCTCATGGCTCAGGGAAAGTCTTAAGTGCCCCAACAACCCTTTTTTTCTGTCTCCTTGTGTTTTCAGTCTGTGACAACATCTGCAACCTTGCAAGTAGAATAGGAATCACAGATGCACAGGTTATGAGGAGTGAAGTCATAACTTTAGAGTTTTACTTAGTTTGTAGTCATCATACTTTCTTGTCTAATGGATGAAACTGTGGAAACAATCAACACAAAACTCTCTCTGGACATACTGGTAGAACTTTAAGGGTCCAGGGAACAGAAAATGGCCCGTCTGCGTGTTTGGACAAGGTCCTTCTAGTGTGTATTAACACCTATTTGTGAGTACAGTGGTGGTAATAAATTCGTCTTCACTCCGGCCTCCGTGTATAGTATATGCGCATATACGTGTGTGTGCGTTTGTCACGTTAGATTCTTGTGAACATATGGCAGAGTGATACAGGTTTTCACAAATACACAAACCCAGCTGTCCCATTCATCCCCCCTGGTACACACCTCTAATTCTGCCAAGTCATTTACACTGAGCTTCTGCACACACACAAAAAAAAATTCCTGCCCCTTTTTTCAGTCCAATATCCACATCACAGGCCTACAGGGTGCATAGATATGTGCACGTAATGTGTTGAGAGCTTGCCTAATGGCCCACTGGGCTTCTTGCAAGTTGATGGTCCTCATGCTGCTTCCACTTTCCACTCTTTATCCTTTCAAGTGAGCACTAGCCCAGACAGAAGTGGGTAGAGGCTTAAGACAGTAAATAATACTGAGAAATCCCACCCTAATACATCTTCCCCAGGATTACAAAGTACAAAGCCTGCATGTTGTCATCGTCTCTCTAATATGGAGCCAAATCAAAGCTAGGGTCCACAAACTGGCATCGGCCATTCTCCTCAGCTATTGTGAATTGTCTGCATTTTCCATGGTTATAATCTGAAAATGAACCTTTTATTTATGTTTACTGGCAGCTATGGCTTCCATTCCCACAAAAAAGGGAATGCATTTATCCCACAGTATCCATCTTTGGCAGAAAAACGCTAAATGTACAGAACTTGAGCCACACACCAAAGAACAATGCAGCCTGCAGCTTAGGAACGTAACGTACACAGCAACCTCTGGTGGCTGCTGGGAGAACATATCCTCAAGTGTCTGAACACAACAACTGTAAAACCAGAAACGGGTTCATGTAATAGCAGCTATAATAAAACTGCATCCTATATAGTAGATTGTTTAGAGCCGGTTCCAGCAGCTAATAACTGACAGATTTCCCCAAAAGGAAATCCCTGTCTGACAAGCTCATCCTCTAAGTGCTTTCAGCAGACTCACAAGTTTCCATACAAATGTTAGTGTTGGTACACAGTGAAACAAAAAAAGAGAAAAGAATAAGAAAAACATGGCTAATGATCTCATAGTATTCAAACATATTTTTTCTTTTAAAGCTGGAGCAGGGATGATTTGTTTGTGTGTGTGCGTGTATGTGTGAATAGACGCCTGTGTTTTTAGTTATTGACGAGGTGTGCGGTGGAGCTAAATGAGAAGTTGTGTTTGTTACCTCTGGCTCAAGCCATTCACAGGTGTGACAAACCAGAGCCACGGTGACTCTACGTTAGGCAGCCATTCCTCCTCTGCACGCACACACGCAGATTACTTCCATGTCCCCTGAACAAACATGAGAGAAATTAGGTCTGTTTTTGTTTGCCTTTGCAGAGTGACTGTGGCACTTAAAGGGAATAACACTCCTTCAGTATACCGAGGCAAAACTAACAGAGTGGAGCAGAGGACACGGTGTATATACATGTATGTGTGTGTGCGTGCGCGAGAGAGTAATTAAAACTATTCCAGGTCCCACAGGTACGTTACGAAGTGTCACCTCTTTAACCTTTAATAAACACAAGTGGAAACCATCGTATCAAATTTGTTGCATTTATTCTCCATAAATTATATTGCCAGACAATTGGCAGGAATATAGAATGTGATTTCTTAAAAAAAAAAAGAAAAAGAAAAAAGAAAGAAAGTAACGAGACAAACATGAAAACATCATAAACGTTACAATGTTGGGCTTTCTGGCCTCGCAGCAAAGAAAATAAAAGACAACTACTGACACATGGCAAAATCAAAACTTATTCCTCTGAGAATCAGGACAGAGATTTTAAGGTCAAATGAAGAAAAGGTGATGTTTCACATGGGATGGTGACTGATAAATGGTCCAGGCTTTTGTTTTACTTCTTTTATTGAAAGCTGTCATTGAGAAGAAACTCTCAAGCTGCACAGCAGATCACTTAAGTCTGTTTTTTTGTCACCCATAAAATATTCAAGTCAGCAGAGCCATGAAATGATCTTGTGTTGGATTACGGTGCTTCTTTTCTTCAGGATGAATCTCAGTAGTCTTCCCTAGCTAACTCCTAGTATTCTTCTCCCAATGACACACATGGGGAAAAAAACAGGACATGAAGATACTAAAGTAGAGAGTGTTTTTATGATACCGACATAATGTTTCAGATCCAGGCTGTGATGTTAATAGTCTTTCACTTCAGTGGCAATATTCAAGGAGAGGAAACATGCTACTGAGATGTACCACCAACACGCTTGATGTTATATAGTGTGGTTTACTCATCCTTTCAGTCTGTAAGTGAAGGTGTTCCTTGCCACATGTAACTTCTCCTTTACTTGCATTAGTCATCTCCTGCTGGGAGATTTTCTTCAATCCTCTTGATGAACTTCATGCGAATTTCTGTAACGTTGTCCCCTCTCAGAGTGTCCTGGACAAATCTCACATCCACCGCCATCTGGACCTAAACAGATTCATAGTCAGTTTCTTTTTTGGCGCACAAAAACACATTGCACAAAATAATGCACTGTAAATGTGGTTGTAGAAGTTTTTTATCATGACTCTTAAGTACATCTTTGTCACTTGTATGTTTGTTTTCTCCATAAAACCAGTGTGTAACATTGCGCAGTGTGTTGAATTTACCATCTCCAGTGCTCCTCTGAGGACCCCACACAGCAGGTTGGAGTAGATCAGTGTGCTGTGGTTATCCGGCAGCTCCACGAAGTCAACCAACGGGTTATTCTCTAAGATGAGGGAGAACTCATCTCCTGCCGGGCTCCAGTTGGTCACACTGGGGGTGATTCCCAGATACATCTTAAATGCGACCTAACAATAGCAACCATAAGTGGGTTAGAAACACAGTACGGGTTTACTCAATGAAAAACCATGATGTTCCACATTAGTTTTTCTGAAGTGTTTCATTTTGTGGAAAATAAAACTCAAGTTTTTCATTTTTTTTATCTTTGTATTTCATCTTTATAGCTCTAATAAAAATGTCTTCGCACCAAAAGGAACTCGCTGCAGTGCCGAAATGAAGGCTGCCAGATTTTTCTATCATATTACATTACTTGATTACTCAAGACACATGCTAAATTGAACAAAGAGATTATTATCTGTCCTCAGAGTCCAGTGTTATTTTTGGGCTCTGGAGACACAGGTCTGAGAGGTTACATCGGCCCAGTGTTCTGCTCTGTCCTGTCTAAATTTTCAAAGGTTTTATTATCTGGGCTTCTCAATTAACGTCAACTGAGCCTGCACATCCCTGCCAAAGCAGGTTGACTGATCCGCTAACCAGATCTACTGACTATCACTCAGCCCCTTCCTGCAGTTTCTTCAGTCAAGGTTGTTCTCAGTTCTCTTTTGCTGGAAGGTTCTGCTTTGAATTTGTATAACTGGAACGCAAACAGTACACACCTGCTGTCTGGTAAACGCTGCCTGCTGCTCCTGTTCTTCTGAACCACTGACGAATTAAAATTCGATCGAGCAAGCAAAATTCCAACTGTTCTAGTCCAATCAATTACAATAATAAGTCATTTAATCTCCATATCTTTTAAAAACAATGAAAACAGAGCAATAATGAAACTATTCAGAATCCAAAGCTGCAGAAAGTCTACTCCTAACCACATAGCAGGCCTCTTCTGGATACATTTAACGGAGGAATGATTGAGGTGATTTCAGAGTTTGGCTACAGGTCACATTATAACCTGAGGCAAAGCTGACATTGTGGCTTCCAAGCCGCTGTCCCATAGTGGTCCTCATCTTCATTTCATGACCACGAGCCAGTTCCCTGAGCTAGTGTGGGGTTACATCTGTGGTAGGACTTCCTTAGCAAGCAGCAGCAACACCTTGAAAACAGCTGGAGTGCTCAATATACAATCAACCTTCTTGAGTCCATCTGTTGCTCCAGGCCAAAATATAAAATACAAGCGAGGAAGACTGAAGTGCAACATAGAGTATCACAACAGTAGGATGATCACAGGACTGCTGACTCATTTAAAGATGCTGTAATTGTTTGAAAAGTTAACTGAGAGGACATGAGTGTGGACAGTGAAGAAGAGAAGGGGTATCAGCTCCCCTCTGGGGGGGGTGAGATTACACATTCCACGTGTAAGTGAATCCTCACCTTCAGAGCATCAAGGTAACTATCAAAACAAAGCAAACAGGAATGTGATCTTGGCCTCAAATTTAGGAAAATGCAGAGCAACACTCTCTGGGACTTTTCTCATCTACCAGGTCACAAGCATCATTTTCCCCTCTTCGTCCGCCGACAATGCTTCTCTGCTTTCCCTCATCGTCTTTTAGGGTGTTTCATCAAGTTCACTCTCTCTAATCTGTCCTCTCTCCCTCCCCTCAATCTTGGGAGAAATCCACGGTCACGCTCTGATTGGCCTGGAACCTTCCAATTACCTTAGCAATGACATCGGCTGTTTCTCGGAAATCCTGACACCTGCCGATGCTGGAGCGTGCCAGGAAGTCCTCAATGAGACGTACTCCGATGTTATAACCCCTAAGTAAGAGAAGAGGGTGGAGGGAGAAGCAGGAGAAAGAGAGATAAAGTCATTCTGCCTCTGTCTTCATAGGTTAGAGATAGAAGACAGTGATGAATGCTCAAATTCTTTTGGGGGTTCATACAATTGGAAAATGATGATAATTATGATCAGAAGGTCAAGTCAATTTATCCAAACTGCAGAGACTGAAGCCAACTGATGCATCCCAATCCTAACACGGTCTGTCTCTGACCACTCAGCTGGCAAACAGCAGAGTGGGCAGTGTAGACTCACTGCCTTCTAAGGCCAGGTAAGACAAGCCTCATCTCACAGAGCTTAAGGTTGCTGCACAACCAGAAAAGCAAAGTACATCCAGTCCAAAGTCCTGTCAGCATGACAGGATGTTTTGCATTTTTGAGTTACAAACCAATCCTTTGTTCTTAATCTTATTTTGTGGGAGCATTATGTCCAGTACAGTGTTCCAGAGATTTTTTTTTTCTGTCTTTAAAACAAATATCACCGCTCTCCTCTTCAAAGGCTCCCAAAAATACTGAAATAATAAAGAGTACAGGGAACCTCTGACGCAGTGGTGTAAGGAAGAAAACCTCATTGTATTATCTCTCCATTTCAATTTGTGTCAAAGTTTATTTTGAGAAAAGGGCAGCAGAATGTGTCCGAGTGGTGGGAAGCTGCAAGTTAAAGCGAGACACCCAAGAAGTTAAACAATCGCATCTTCCCTTGATTAAACAAGCACAATTTTGACATGTTGCACAGCTAGGTTTGAGTATGTACTCAATAAGAATGAACAATAACCATGTTGTTATAGACAATATAGTGTACTAGTAACAGCTTGGCAGTTTAACTGGTGAGTTGCATTAATGACTGCCATAACTGGAGCATAAATAGTTTTACATTAAATAATGTGGGCAAGTGTTTGAAATTAAGGCTGTACAGTACGGATGTACTATTGTGTTCACGCAGCACTGGTTAAGATGTTGTTTAGTTTATGTGTTGTTTTTTTTATGAAGATGTATCGTTAACATAGCACTATAGAAAAAAACTCATGAGAGTAGGCAGGGATACTTACATCTTGTCCAGTTGTTTATTGACTTCCTCATCATTCTCGTAGTCTTTGCAGAGCTGGGTGACCAGGGCCCCATAAGTCAGTGTGAACAGCTCAGAGTTCTACAAACATAAATAACAAAATTGACATTTTATTTGTGCTGCCCCAAATTGAGTAGTTAAATATGGATGAAGATATATCTAGTCTCTTCTTGCATCAAGCCAATTTCAAGAATATTGTGAACACAGCAGAAAGCATCCATAGAAAGACAAATAAAACAAATGTTACAATAGTGGCAGGTTACTCCTAATGATGTAGGGTCTAAATAACTGCAAGGAATCGCCACATGTAAAAGTTGTGTTACAATCTCAGCTTTAAGTTTAATACACTGATTTAAAAAAAGACCTTAACTTGGCATTTAATTATCAACTTCCTCAGTTTGTAGAGAGAGACATGCAAGCAGACATACTGGTACTTCCTGCACCAGGAGGTTGAACAGGTCAAGATATGGATAACTCCTGGTGCTGAAACAACATCTAATTACATTGGTTCTAACACATGATAAAAACAATACGTATAAGCAGTTTACAGTGATATTTTCCTCAGTAACTGATTCTTGTGATGTCAACACACAGGTTTCATTTAGTGGCCGTTTAATAAACTGATTAACTACAGTCACTAACCGTATGGAGTGTTTTCAGTTCAGTATTTTAATTGCGTCATGTGTTTACCCTGATAAAATGCAGTTCAACAATGAAACGATAATAATTTACAATGCATTTAAATTGTTATTGTTATCTTGAGGTTAATGTAACGCTACACAACTACAAGTGGAAGCTAGTTAGCATCTGTGCTACAGCTTCACAACTGTCACAGTCGACAATGTTCAACAGTTGTTTCAAACGTTTCTTCGACTGCTTCAAATGATTTTAATTATTGCTTGTCGAACAATAACACACAGCTGACAATGGATTTATTTTAGCTGTAACACAGACCGCTCCTAAGTGAGCTAACGTCATGTAGCTACGGTTAGCATGTTGCTAGCTAGTCTAGCTGGGTTGGATCGGGTTGATGTTAATCCTGCGGGAGTCGCCTACCATCTTCTTGCTGTCTGTCGTTCGGTTGGATTGCCTGGACATTGTGGACAGTGTTACAGGATTACACAGGTGGTGACTCGATATTAATCCTTTATTTATTTGATTCTGGCTGAGCAGTTATTTCCGTAATCACCAGTCTAGTCATTCACTTCCACAACTGTCAAGTTAGCAAAATTAGATTTTACAATTCCTGTCCCACTCAAGAACAAAATAATTATTTAAGAAAATTTGCGAGACAGAAAAAGCATGGAGGTTGAGAAAAAAAATGTAAAACATAATCGATTTTAAAATCTAACAATTTATATCTATTTTATTGCGTAAGTATTTATTTTTTTGAACACAAAAACATTTTATTTTGAAGGCAACGTCATCTCATTTCCGGTATAGGTTCGGTACGTCATTGCTAGCTTAATGCAGTTTCTCAGTCAGCTGATTCGCCAACCTCTCTTCAGCTGTTTTATTCGTGAGCAGGATGTGTCATCGCCCTCATGCGTTTTGGAGGAGAACAGAAACCAATATGACACCCTTGTCATGGACTTGTCACGATTGACCACATGATGGCAGCATAAGTAGCCTAACATGTTGGCAGTGAGATGAACCCCATACATTTAGGCTACTTATTTCTTAATCAGCGCCGCGACGCTCTGCAACCGTGGTGGTGGTGACATGGTCTTCCTGCTCGGCATCAAGCTGAACAGGCTCAGTTGTGAAGCAGAGAGAAACTGACATGACCTTGAAATTTTCGGGCTGGTCCAGGTGAGAACTCAAAGATCCAAAAGATCCATGAAAAAACAGGCCAAAGTTTAGTTTTTATCTGACTAGCTCCATCATACAGATGCGAACAGGGCAGAAGTGGTGGTGGTGTGGTCTCAAAGAGGCTCATGGTGAAGCAGAGGAAACGGCCCTTGAAAGGCTTGTCCAGGTCCAAAGATTGAAAAAACAAAAGTTTAGTTTTTTCTCTCCAAGCAAGAAAATACTTAGGCTATTTAAAATGTTTTTTATTCTTCTGGGGGAGGATCCCCCAGACCCCCCTACAGGGGTTTAATAAGTAGAACTTTGGCATGTTTGACATGATACATGTTTGATTAGCCTACTACCTGTGTGTGTGTGTGTGTGTGTGTGTGTGTGTGTGTGTGTGTGTGTGTGTGTGTGTGTTTTTTATTCGTAAGTGAACTTTGTGTTTGTGATACATGTTTGATTAGTACTGTGTGTGTGTGTGTGTGTGTGTGAAAGAGTGAGAGACAGAGAGAGAGAGAGGCCAGCAGGGAGACTCAGTACCAGGTTACAGATGCGCTTCAAACTCTCCATCTCATCGCATCTTAGCAATCACATGGTCTCTTTCTCCACCTCACGTCTCGACTAGAGGGTATTTGCACCTCCACTAACCCGCATGCTGGTTGGCTGAGAGGCAGTCATCCCATCGTGGTGAAACAAACACGCCGTGCTCCACATCGAGGAGGAGGAAGAGCGACTGAGCGCATCGCCTCCGTCCACACACATAAACACACGCTCACTGCTTTCATTTAGTGATTTAATTGGTAATTTAACAAATAGCCGGCACGGACTGTGGGGGCTGTGGAGGAGGTGGACTAACAGCGCAATGATGACGGGGAAATCAGTGAAAGACGTGGACAGGTACCAGGCTGTGCTCAACTCTCTACTGGCGCTGGAGGAGAATAAATACTGCGCTGACTGCGAATCTAAAGGTGGGTGATTTTTGTTCCTGTGTCCCTGCATGAATGTGGAGTATGAACAGCCTCCTGCCTGCAGATTGCAAATGTGTAAATCGACCCCCTGTTTCAGTTACTACACCGGGAAATGCGGCGATGCAATTCATCATCCCTCGGCCAATTACAGTGTACTATGGTGCAAGACACGGGGCCACATCCCCACAAGGCTGGAGCATGCTTCATCATGCCGCTCTGCACCCTCCAAGTCATAGTAATAGTTTAGCCCTTATCCCCAGGTAGGAATGCCGCTCAAATAAGATGGGTTTTCTTAATCACAATCAATAGGCTAAGTAACTTGGGATACCTGTTTGTAAACCATAG
Source organism: Decapterus maruadsi (assembly GCA_030347415.2). NCBI lineage: Eukaryota > Metazoa > Chordata > Actinopteri > Carangiformes > Carangidae > Decapterus > Decapterus maruadsi. Next base: position 9,107,923 of record CM064897.1, read on the forward strand.
TAGCATCCAGAGACACCTGTGCTGACTTTGAGTCACCCTGAACAGACTGTTCCTGCAGGCTGGGACACAGAGTCCCAACTCTTAAAAAAAAAAAAAAGCCACTGCAATGCTTTGATGTCATAATGGCATTAATTGGGGCTAATGCAAGCCTAATAGTCTAGTAATTACTTATTGTGAGTTGGTTGTAATGACGTCATACCGCCCCCTTTTTTTCTTCAATTATTTGGATGTTGGTGTATAGCCTGTGCTTTTGCAGCTGCTTCTAAAATTAATTTGTGCTCTGAGGACAAGAATCATCAAAACCACACTTCCAATTTTAACATGCTTGCACATGCCTACTGATCCTCTAGTCCGTTTGTAGCTTCAGTCAGGCCTTGAACTATGTCATCAGCTATTTGCTGAACCTGTTTTGCCATACTGGTGGGTAAACATTACTATTTTGCTCACAAACACACTGAGTTGGGGACTGAACGAACTGATTATCCAGTGTTTTGTCTTCTTTTTTTCAGGATCAACAATCTACAAGTTGACATTATCTTTCAGTCTAAAATACTGTAAGCACGTGGTCATCAACCATATATTTGCGCACCAGAGACAAAACTCAGGTGTTAGATGCATATTTTGGTCGACCTGCTACCGTTTTGTGGAGAGGCTCAGCTTTCAAGGGTATACGCTTGCTCTGATGTAACTTGGTGTTGAGATAGATGAGTCTGGCCTTATGACGCCATCCGTGGTCCAAGAAATGACTCAACAGTGCAGCCGCATGTCACTCAGTGTGTGCTTCCACATCAGCAGCTCTGCTCCCACCTCAGTCATAAATTCTCAAGCGCAGGCCCTGAATGTACGTAAATCCCTGAATGCTGTCATGCAGGGGACACGCTTGGGATTCCTCATAAAAACTTTATGAATGATAGGACTGAGCAGCTTTCCATATATAACAGGGAGTAAGCTGTGTTCCGTGGTAGATGCTGCTTCAAGGCTTAGAGCTGTGTTTGTCTCTTTCACTGACAAACAGATTGACAAGCAGACAGACAAATTGGCAGAAAAAAACACAGTGTCGGGGAAATACTTAGTCCACAAAGCACGGTTGTATCTTTTTATGGCTTGAAAATCCCCCTTTAATTACATGTCTGCTGTCGGATTCGTGACTGAAGTAGATAAAAGATTTGAAATCAATAACTCTTCTCTGGGTTTTACGTACAGTACCAGGCTGTCATGACAACAGAAAACATTTCTGGTGCAAACAGGTGCAGACAGGAGAGGTGGCACACACGGACAGACAGACGTTTTTTTGACCTCAGAAAATGAGTTAACCTCAGTCTCAGTTCTCCCACTCAGTGTGCGCTTTTTGTTCGTTTGTATGAATGTCAACATCCGGGTGTTCTTTCAGCGTCTCTCTTTATATTGCTCACTGTCTGTCTGCCTTTGTGTCTCTGTTGTTCTGTAACACTGTGTCTGCATTTCTGTATCCCTTTCAGCTTCTTTAGCTGCCAATTGGAAGAAAAAATGATCCGTGCTGATGCAGCATCACAAATATTTAATGAGACAATAAGCAGGTCGAGTGGCTGTTAAAAAAGAAAGTATTGATGTAGGCTGTACAAATTGTGTTCAGTCAAGTTTAAACCGGGTTGATTGTTTCTAACTTAAAGCAAATGTACCATAAGTATCATTAAATTGTTTCTAGAGCACAATCAGGACCTGCACAGTAGTGGGTTGTAGCATACACTAATTCGTTGAGGAGACGTGACGTCAAGGTCTCAGCTGGATTCATGCTGGAGACGTCATCAGGACTCTGTGAATGCTCAGTTTGACAATAGCAGGTTTTGTTTGTGTGGATGTGCCCATCGGATGGGCTTTTAATGAGACATAGACAGACCTGCAAAGGTTGTTAGATTTCTGGAAAACACACTTGTGACTGCTAAGGAGTCAGTTTTTTAAAAAGCAGTGTGACTGGACTCTTGCAGCGCACCTAAACTTGGACTCTGAAGTTGACCTTTCTTGTCTCAGACAGGGACACGTGGAGAGGGAAAGAACATTGAAACCATTCACATTGATTGCTGAATGAATTCAGTTTACAGTAATCTGATACCCGTTCTTGTGTCTTGCCGCTTACTCATCATCTCTCACTCTTTTTCTCACTCACTTAAAACAAATGCTGTCATCAAGCTCGCCTGTGCTTTTTTTTTTGTGATTGCTGCGTCCTCACCGTGCAACAGACTTGGTCTAATTGCACTGCAGAGGAAATTAGGGTTCATGAGAGAAAATAGCCACCACAGACACACCAAGATGCTAAAGCTTAGATAGTTTTAAGATAGTTTTACTCCACTCTGTGCATTCCATGACGAGCACACACACACGTGCGCATGCACATACACATACAAGCTCACTTAAAACGCCTTTTGTCCACTCTCTGTCCCTTCTCTCAAGTTGGGCCTTTGGCCATATGGCTCGTGAGGAGGTTTGGTCTAATCTTGTTTGCTCTGACAGAGATTACTGTGCGTTTATCACCTTGCTCCCTCTGGGTGACTGAAAGAGGAAGTGACGAGATGCATGAAGCAAAGACTAAGCTTACAACAGCCAGTGGTAAAAAAAAAAAAAAGCCACAGAAAAACTCATTAACGTTGCTAAAAGGCAATCCCTTTCTATGCTTACTCTACTGGTACCGCAACAATGGAACTATATTTGTGCTGCTCAGCTTCCTGTTTTCTCTTTTCGTCCCTACCACATGGCGCTCTGTGTTATTTGTCTTTTCTATCACTTCCTCACATCCTGACTCTTGTACAGTAAACCCTCAATACTACCAGGAAATAAAGAGGAGGGGGAGGCAGGTGCATAATGTAGTCAACACTTCACCTCTGGCTTTAGTCTCAAGGGTCTGCATTTGTGTCTGTGTGTGAGAGCAGGCGGGCGAGCAAGTGTGTGTGTGTGTTTGTGCTTGTATAAAAGCCTGCCTCCTTTATTGTCTCCATTGTACTTATGTTTACGTACATACTGGGCCCGGGTTGCCATGGAGGTATCTGGCGATGTCATGCCTTATCCCTCTTTCACCACTGTCACCACCACCACACTCTCCTCCAACCCTTTAATCTCATCCAATGAGAAGCCAGCATGGATCTCCTTTTAAACAAGGAGCTGATTGGCTGGTTGTGTCTCCTGGCTGATGCAGAGCTCAGAGTCCCACAGTACCAAGGATTGGGTGGCTATTTTGACACCAATACCAGTATAATGCATACTGCACTTTCTGGGCAATACTGGTGACTCTTGTTCACTACATTTTGTTAAGGAGACTGAAACTACAAACACTGTTCAAATCATTTTGAAAGAGCAACAGCTAATGGTATAACTTAATCACTGTGTATCACATCTATATTCTACTCTGTTCATTATGTGTTAGTGCATCTACAGCCACACAAATACAAAAAAGAACACACTAAGATTAACATTAGAGAAGATTAGTAATGGTATTAACTGCGGTGAGTACAAACAGCATCCATAACAAGACAAAATGAAGCATTGAAGTGAGTCTTGAGAAGAATCTAGAGCCCACGGTGATGGAGTGTGTTATTAATCTTTTGATGTAATATCCGTCCAACCTCAATGACTCACCTGCAGGATCAGTCATGACATGCACACTGTAACACAGATGGTGGGTGTGTATTAGTAAATTATCAATAGGGGTCCATCTGTTTAGCTCAGACAGGGACTGGGTCACTGGGCGGCCTCGGGGTTTCTGGGCTGCTTTAGATGCCGAGTGGCTTGAAGATGGGACAACAGTGGTGACACGAGTGTGTGTTCATGTGGTGGTGTAGGAGGGCGTAGAATCCACTGATGACTGAGACTCAGTGGGATTAACTGGGAGCACGCAGAGAACCGTTTATCCTTGTGGGATGTAGGCTAATGAGCCATATGCACCTGCTTGTGCACGTGTATGTGCAAGTCAGTGGGTGTATATATTAACAAAAAGTTTGTATGACATGGTGCATTCATGTGTGCCACCAAATGTGTGTATCAGAAAAGCTTCTCATGGAATGGGATATGATAAAATAATGGACATATTAAGATTTGTTTCTGTTTTTTAAGCTTGTTTGTTTGAAATTGTGAGAGCTCAAACTAAAGAAAACCTGTGTGTGTGATTCTAGGAGACACAAACAAACCAACATAATCGCTGTCATCATAAATAATGTCACAAAAAAACTATTGGTAACTAGACATGATGGTAAAAATCGCTGATATACCATCGTAACCCAAGATATATTTTTTAAATCTGCAAGAAGGCACTGTAGTTCCAAAAACACAGGACCAGAATATGTTGGTGTGTGCAACAGAAGCTCTAGTGTCCTGGGAATGAGTTCCCCCCATGTGCTCTATTGTGAATATTTTGCACAACACAGCGATGAGGTGTTAGACCTGTTGGAATTGCTTTTGCCACAGACCTTTAAACCACAAACAGAGAATGAACAGACAGTGAAGCTCAAAGCAGAGGAATTGGCCCACAGTCTTTATCTTCCTTTATGAACTGAATCAGTTTTTCCAGCCAAAAACCTGTTGGTCTGCTGGTCTCTCCCTCTGGAGATTTTATTGCTACGCTCTCTCCACCTCAGACTACTTTCTCACAGACTAATGGGTTTGGCAGAGGAAATGTGACCATCTAATACTCGTATGTTTTCTTGTGCATTACACTGGCGTGTATGGTTGTATTCCCCTATTTAGGATCACCTTGAATGGATCAAAATCAATTTGTATGATAATTGTACAGATTATTTGAGCAATTAATTAAAATCATTAGTGCACTACAGTTGTGTTTAGGGCGGGGGATCATGTAAAGGTCCTCACAAATGTTAAAACATAAATAAATGTGAGTGGCAGAGGGGGTTCATAATAGAGCTCTGTTTACACTTCTAGTTACTCATACCCTCTGTGCATCCCAGCAGGTCAACAAACAGCTGAAGTCCACGATGACTATAAAAATCTGCTCTTGTTTGTCAGTTGTTGGCTCTCGTCCTGTCCCTGACTTCTGCTCCCCTGATGTGCCTCAAACTGCATGCACCACTACAGTACAATCCACTTTTTCCCTAGGGTGATTCATCAATCGCCTTTGCAGACACTTAACTTCTGAGTGGTTTGCGCTATAAAAACTGCAGCTCAGCTTTAGTAGTACAACTGGAGTATTTAAATATACTTCAAAGAAGGTGTTGACAGTTGTTTGTTTGTTTGTTTTTATTACAAAAAGGACAGAGTAACTTAGCAGTGGAGAGATGTGCACTGCAATGTCAGATCCTGTAACACGCATTGGTTGTCTAATGCGTCCTCCCTTTCTTTAGATGTCTATTCCTCCTACTCTCTTCCTACCAACTCTGTTCAAAGTACCTGGAGGTGTGTGCTGTTGCTGGACAGACGCACTATATCTGGCTCCTTACTCAAGCACTGAATTGATTGGAACCAAAGTGATGCAGTGTGATTCTCTTGAAATGCCCAACCTCCTAATCTGTCCTCCTTCCTTATTAAACTGAGTATTGAGAATGAGATCCTCTCATTTTTGGAAGCTGTAAATGATGTATAAGTCTAATATTATGTTTGAGGATTACTTAATTTGACTGAAAAAATCCATTAAATGAATGAAAAAGCAAATTATGCACACATGTACATTTGTATTTGTAGAAAAAGTGATGTCCTCTTGTGTTCATAAAGAATCAGAGAGGTTGGTGGAAGTAGCAGGCCAAACCATACAAACATGGGCAGTTAATGTAAATTTAATAATGGACTTAACAAAGAGCTCAACATTTACATTCAAATATATATATATAAATGCGTTTTCCACTTCAATTTGTAAGAACAAAGAACACCAAGAAATTTTGATGATGAGATTTCAGAGATAGAATTATTCCCAATGAAAAGAAAACAATTAGATCTTCTCTCACTTTTGTTTTAGCATTAAACATAAAGTTTCATTGCTGATCATTTCAACATTTTAAGAGAGTTTGTTGATTTGAATCAATTTGAAATGTAGATCTAATTCAGAATTTGCTTCAGAAATAAATCATAGAACTCATAGAAACAACAAGTATCATCAGCAAAAAGTAATATGAAGATGCAGTGATCAAAGCATTAGTGCATAATAAAAACAAAGGAGGTGAAAAAATGGACCAATGTGTGACATCACAAGCCATGAGATCACTGTATTCAGCAGAATTCATCATGGTATTTCAACTAACACGCTATGATGCTTCACTGGATAAGTGAAAACATCAGTTTTCTGATCAACTGACCAACCGACGGTCTGAAACTGCCCTCCCTGCAGCCATGCAGCTAGCATGGCGAAAAAGAGAAATAAAGTTGGAACAATATCCACAAAAACATGCAGAATTTGGGTGAATCCCCAGAAAGTAGGGGTGGAGAATATAATAGAAACAGAGAATTAGAGCTGTGTGAGAGAGATAGGAATGGACAGGGGAGGAGAGGGGGAGCGGCAGTGGTGAATGAAAAAGATAAGAAAAGGCAGTCGGGACACCGGGGGGAGCATAAGAATGAAGATGAGCAAGACAAAATGATTCCAGTGTACGGGGAGTTCGACACAATTGACAATCTCTGGCTTTCCCTGTGTCAATGCCAATGTTTACAGCAGTTAAGCTGGCTTTGCAGGAGTAATTCTACTATTATTAGCCAGCATGCTAATGCTGCAGCCAGACGGTCAGGATGATGGACATACGCCGTCTGTCTGGTGACCCTCTGTTGCTGCATTGCTCTCTGTGCTGATTTTTGCATTATTGCCTTGCTCTGTCTGTCGTTTTTTCAATTCTAAAATGTAGCCCACGAGTTGAGCAAACAGGACACACGTGATAAATCATTCCCAGTCCAATGATTTCCTGTTAATAATGCAAATAGAATAATGGTTACTTTTAGCATTCTTTGTTCAGGATGCAACCAATGCATGCAGCTATTCTTTGACTCTGCACCCAGACGCAGTGTTTCCGCTGGTGGCGCGCATAGAGGAAGGTTTTGCATGTTTTTCTCGTCTGAAACTCAGCTTCCTCTTTCATTTGCATAGAATGGCCTTTCTTAAACACAGCACAATGACTTCAGCAGACAGGGGAGAGAGCCTTTCCAAATTACAAAAGCTGCTCTTCCACCTAGTGGTGTGAAGGCTGCAGCGCATCAACTTGTAGCAAGGTTGCAAACAAGGACTTGTGATGGAGATGAGTGGAGAGGTGCAGACAGAGGCTGAGAGTGGTTCAGCCAACTGGAGTGTGGGGAGGAGGGGCGGCAGGAAATGGACGGAGGGGAAAGAAGGAGAGGAAGGAGGGGTGGGAAGGGAGAGGGATGTAGGCAGAGATGGGGAGAGAAGCACCAGTATTCTCTTTGAAGCTGACTGTACTCTCTGACGAGGACGGTTGCATAATTTGAGCAGAAAAATAGCCCGACGGTGTTGTTTTTATTTCCCCCCTCTCAGAGTTGCCTGTTCAGACGAGGAGCCTGACGACTCTGCAGACAGAGCGAAGACACACTGATGCAAACACACAATGCTATATTAAGCTTAAACCCATACAGCAAAGGGATGAATATAGGGCACACAACACTCCGATGTATCCATTAAGATAAGGCATATGGCAGGAAGACAGACAAAATGGCCCACTCAGATAACATTGCACCCACACACACAGGCTCATGACCAAATGAGTAATCATCCCTGCAGGTATCCAGGCTCTGAGTGTGTGTGTGTGCGCATGTGTATGTGTGTTTGTTTGAATTCCTACTCCCCCTCTCTCCTCTCAGTCTCAGTTATGTAGGCTAACTCTCCTATTGGATCCCATTATGTGTCAGGACACCACATGACTTTCATGGGATTAGATGTGTTCCCAGTTGAATTCAGACTCATAATTGAGGTTTCAGGCTTGTCTCTCTATAATTGGACTGAAATTAATCAGAGTTTTGCTCATCATTCTTCAGCCTCTTCACCCCATCCTCACTCTACCAGTCTATTACTCTAAGATTCACTTTCCCTCTCTTTTTTTCTCATTCTAGTCTAATTGCCAAGTTGTTTTATCGGCATCCCCGAAGGACCTTCTACTCTAAATATTACCTCACCTTTATCTGTCTCTTTTCATTCACCAGGGCCGAGATGGGCATCGTGGAACTTGGGCATCTTTATCTGTATCCGCTGCGCTGGTATCCATCGAAACCTGGGGGTTCACATCTCCAAGGTCAAGTCGGTCAACCTGGATCAGTGGACACAGGAGCAGGTCCAGGTCAGATACAGTATCTAGATTGGGGCATTTAGTAGACGTTAATGTTTAACATACAGCATGACTCTCTGTGAAACAGAGGGATGACTGAGTTCACACATAATAGATGTAGACAGTAAAATGTTTATCACAAGCAACCTGATCCCTAAGTGTGTCCACTTATACATATGCATCAAGACAAATAACATCACTTTCCATTTTCCTTTTTTTATCTTGTACCCACAGTATTATAACAAATGACCTGACATGAGATACGAGAAGTTGTTGGATCAATGCTCCTATTTCAGTTTCAGAGATCTGTTGCAACTATATCTTTGACATGACATGGTTGAGCTCAAAAGGAGGACCAGGATGGAATCTTAATATTTTGTTCGTTCACAGACAGCAGATGAAGAAGCTGCTTTCTTATTAGTATGCTGCTCATCTTGCCTGAGTCTGATATGCAGCCGGCATTATGCCTCCCTGTGTGATAATATCCTAGAGTCAGCATCTTTCTATCTCTCTATTCCCGACATACACCAAAAGAATTTGCACAGTTTCATAAGCAGTCCTTTTTCTTTTTATATCACTGAAACCATAATGGGAGTAGCACCTTGAATATTGTACTTTTTCCTTTATTAGATTGCGTAACAATTTGATTTGGTTTGTTGTGTGTCGGTATCCCCAGTGTGTTCAGGAGATGGGAAATGCCAAGGCCAAGCGTCTTTACGAGGCCTTCTTACCTGAGTGCTTCCAGCGGCCGGAGACAGACCAGTCTGCAGAGATCTTCATCAGGGACAAGTATGATAAGAAGAAGTACATGGATAAAGTCATTGACATCCAGATGCTCAGAGTGAGTCAGCACACATACACACACAAACTGCTCACATGCAAATTATGAGAGGGTGAATAGCCATGTATTTTCTGTGCAGAAAGAAAAGAGCTGCGACAATATACCCAAGGAGCCAGTTGTGTTTGAGAAGATGAAATTGGTGAGCACAACATTGTATGACCTTTTTACTTGTATCGCAATGATGATGAGTTGAATTAAACTGGAAGCAACTTTGTTGTTCTAAATGGAAACAGAAGACTGGAAGGTGTTGTTTCCTAAATCATGTCCACTTTGTCTGTTGCAACAGAAAAAAGACATCAGTCCGAAGACAGATTCCCAGTCTGTCACAGACCTGCTTGGATTAGGTACTCTACCTTATGCACATGCTACACTCCCTTATTGAGTATAACAAGAATATAAAAAGCAGTGAACTTTCCAAATATTAGAGCAGCCGCCTGGACCCTCATGTTGTCATCACTCTATCTTAAACCAAGCTAAGTTCCTGCTTGTCTGTATCATAAAAGCAAACAAACATAACACATGCTGAGTTAAAATGAGTATTCGATCACAGAAATTGATGTGGAAAATGATGACTTGACACAATCATTATCATAACAGTATTTCCATTTATGCTCTATTAGACGCCCCTGCTCCAAGTGTTGTGGTGTCTAATGGTGGAGGATGTGTTCCAGCCAGTAACGAGAGCCCAGCGGTGTCTAATCCACCCCTGGCACACTCTGCCCTGGATCTCTTCAGCTCCCTGCCAACACCCTCCTCTGCTTCCTCTAAAACTACGGTAGGAGATAAAACACTGTAAATACTGTATGTATTCCTAGGTCTGTCCTTATGTTTTCATTTACCTCTTCCTATCTATGCCCCATGACATTTCCTCACCCAGCCTGTACCCAGCTCTATGCCTCAGAGCAGAGTGACTGCCTCTGTGCCTGAAAACCTCAGTCTGTTCCTGGATCCGGCACCAAAAGCAGAGGAGGGCACTGTCAAGAAGCTGTCCAAGGACTCCATTCTCTCGCTGTATGCTTCCACCCCCTCAGTGCATGCCAGCAGTATGGCTGCTCACGGTGAGACCTACATTCATTTCAATCAGAGGTTGTTTCCATCATATTTACTGCTGCAAAAATACATATTGTGTAAATACTGGATCAAATCCCAAATTGGAAGATATTTCTCTTAATTAAAAGAAGAGTATTGGAGATTAGAGAATTACTACCAAACTGCAGCTTTCCTTAACTCCATGAACTCCTTTTAGCTAATCATCTGCCAATTCAATTGGCTGTAATGCTCTGAAATCCCTCTGTATCTTATATACCCAGCACTGACTAGCTTGTGGAAATAGAGAAGCAGAGCCAAATATGTCCCCAAGGAGTTGATGGAGATTAACCAGGGCTAAAAGAAAAGTGAATATTAAACTTGCAGACACACCACTGTAAATGAGTGATAATAGCCTATTGCTCCTGGACCTGTAAAGAGGCCAGTGTTTGTCAAGACATTTTACAAGGTATCAGACAGTGCTCCCCAGTGGTGAGAAAAAATATTCCATTCAGTTTTAAATTTATGTCAAGGTGGGAGTTCTCAAAATGACCCAAAACACATACAGACTCAGGAAACATGTATGGTGGAGGTAAGAAAAGATTTATTGACTTACTGGGACACAAAAAACACACCGGCAGGAACACACAGGCTGCATCACTGGGAAAAGAGCCAGAGGAAAACACTAAGGTAAATAAAAAAACAGGAGGGAGAAATGAGACACAGGTGGGACATTCAAACCCAGGTGAGACACATGAGGTAATCACTGGAAGACAAGACACAGGGAACTTCAAAATAAAACAGAACATACAGGGAACAAGAGACAAACCATAACATTTTAAAGAGGATTATTGGTAGAGTGCTGCTGGAATGAGTCTTCTGGTCGTCTCAGCTCTAAGTTTTTTGAAGAGTTTTTTGAACGGGATCTCAGTTAGAACATGCTGAACACAAAACACTTGTCTACGGTCCATGTCATTGTGTTTAGACTGGCACTTTTTAAAACTGTTACCAACTTTCTGAGAGGAAAGGCTTTTATTAAAATGAAACTTCAGAAATCATTGAAGTGGTGTTGATTTGTGAACTTTCTGAAGAGTTTCTCTGAAAGGCTTTTGACCTTGACATCATCCCTGTAACAGACTATTGATGATCAGGTGCAGAAACGTCTTCTTTCTGTCTGGGATTGTTTTCAGCAGGCTTGTACATGAACCAAATGGGCTACCCAACGCACCCATATGGTTCGTACCATTCCTTAGCCCAGGCAGCCGGAATGGGAGGCGCCATGATGACATCACAAATGGCCATGATGGGACAGCAACAGAGCAGCATGATGCCGGTTCAACAAAACAGCATGATTGGAGTACAACAGAACAGCATGATGGGACAGCAGAATGGCGTCATGGGTGCCCAGGGTGTCATGGCTCAGCCTAGCAGTGCTGTGGCATCGCCCTATATGACCGGGATGACCCAGAGCATGATGGGACCACAGCAGAGTGGAATGATGGTACAACATCAGAATGGCATTATGGGTCAGCCTCAGAGCGGCATGATGGTGCAGCAGCAAAGTGGGATGATGGGACAGCAGCAGGTCGGAGGTTTGACCACGTTACCCCACCAACAGGTTTATGGGGTACAGCAAACCCAGCAGCTTCAGTGGAACATCGCCCAGGTGTGTTATTATGTAGCTACATTACAAAAGCTACCCAGATGTTTTTGAAAAAATGAGTATTAAAGTGCTTCAAGAAATTTGTCTTTTGTGGCTTTCAGATGAGTCAGCATGTGGCCGGCATGAATGTCTACAACACCAACGGCATGATGGGATACAGCAGTCAACACACGGGCAGTTCCACAACTCCAAGTTCGGCACATATGACAGCACACATCTGGAAATGAACTCATCTATCTGAGAAATAATGTAACGCCAATAACCCACAAAGGAGAGGGGAAGTCGTAGGAATCTGTGGATTTGACCCTCCGTTAGACATTTTCTTATGCAAAGGAGGAGGAGGAGGAGGAGACAGGTGTGAAGAAGGATGGTCTGGCAAACCACTACTACCTCTCTTTCTCTCTCCTCTCTGCCCATGCTTCCTCTTTTTGTCTCATCCATGGCCATGTTTTTGCAGACTTCCATGCTTGCCTTCAGAACATTTTGTTAAAAAAGCCAAGACAACAGGGTTCAGAGGCCACTGGTTAGGACTAAACATCTTTTTTTGTACCTAGCCTGTATGTGAGAGTGCGTGCGCACACATCTGCTCTATGTAGGTGTCAACTACAGTAACTGCTCGACTTAAAGGAACAGTTTTTTTTCTTTGTGAACTTTACTCTTTTTCTTACCTGTTCAAAGTCACAAAAGTAGTTTGAAGCTACAGTATGCTGCACTATGAAGTTAGCCTAGCTTAGCTTCACTGGTTAATGTGCTTGAATACTAGTAGATTAAGAAATACAGTATATACTTTTATCTATATCTACTTTTTCAGGGCAAAGCAGGATTTATTTTTTATGAGCTGACCCATTTAAAATCTCAGCTGTGAGGCAGCTCTCATTGAGTATGCAGTTGATAGCTGTATACGATGAACAATATTGGGCTTAATGTCAGATGTTGTCAGAAAGTCCTAAATTTGTATGTATAAGGAATGATCAGTCTGTTCATTTAAACATAACCATTGGATTTGGCTCTGAAAGTAAGAAAATCAGTAAAATCACAGAAAACAGTGCATACCTTTTTCAAGCACTGAAGTTATTCTACACATCCAACAATATCAAAAGTTAAGAAATCCCTTTAAGTGATAACAAGTTTATATACCCTTACTGTCTGAGCTGCAGAAACCTACCCAAACAGACCTTAATGATGATGTCTTCTACTCAATCTACAGAGAGCTTCTTTTAGAAAAAATATATAATCTCGTCAAAAGTCCTAAACTGGATTTTAGGAGACCAAAGATCAACACTAGCTTTATTATGGTTGTACAGTGTTGCAGTATACTTAACTGTATGGCCACTTAACTAGTGATCAGTAGAGAAATCATGTCAGCAGTTCTTTAGCAGTATGTTTGGTCATACCTGCTCCAACAATTCACTGTGCTATTTCCTGAGCAGTGGTGGGACACTTAAACAAGTCACTTGCATGCAAAATGTAATCATGTAAGCGCTCACGCACCTCAAGTTAAAGGTCTACCTTGTACAATAGAGGCCTCAAATAATGTTGAATGTTTGTAAATAAGAGAGAAATTAAGAGAGATTGGAAGTTGGGACAGAGACAAGAAAATCTTTAAGAGGTACAAATGAGTCATGTTACAGATGCTTCTACTGAACTGCATGAGGAGAATGTTTATCTAGCTCTGTATGTACTGTATGTTAATTATGATATCCGAATGTGTCTCTGGAATGTGTATCTCTGAATGTGTCTCTCTACTACTACATGTCCATTGGTCTACAAGACCAACAAAAAAATCTCGATGAATGTGCGTCTTGAATGTGTTTCACAACTCTACTGGACTCGTTTTGAATACGCGACACCTGAGTATTGTTGGGGTGTGTTTGTTTCTGATTTTCTTTGACTCTGTCGAGCAACGTACTCTTACAAGGCACAACGTCTTTTGAATGTCCTGTGGTCAACAGCGTCCCATCTGATTTTTGGTGAATTTGTTAAATTTGCTATGAAAAGTCTTTATCATCAAGTCAGGGGCTAACTGAGGCGTTTACAATTTGGCCAAACTACATTGTGAAGCAACAAGCAATTGTACGACCATGATCTGTCACATCTCTCCCACACAAGCTCAGTCCTGATTTCTTTCTAAATATGTTCATTCTTATATCTGCATGAAGCCATTCTGTAAATAATCTCAGTCTTGTTTTGTTTTTTCAGGAATTCACTTTAGTGTTAAGTTGCCATTTTTAATTTGAGGGAGTAAGAATGTAAATGAAGAAACAAATGAACACACTCTGACATAATAATGTTCTTATTAACTGCTGCCAAAAACAAGCAGTAGGGCTTTGACATCTCAGCAACTTGTCATCTATTCCTCACAGGCATTTGCTTCAAACTGATTTAGTCTGAGGGCAGCTGAGGCAATACTTTGACAGCAACAGTCGCCTTCTCTGATGAGACCAATATTACCATGAGAGGATGTGTCGCCTGCGCTGGAGCAGCAGCTCTGTCAGCTCACTATGAGACATTTCTGGAGAAAAGAGTTCAAATCCGTCTCAGTGGACGCCAAGGCTTCACCTGAGCTTTCTCATTTGTGATTAAACTTTAGGTTGCTTGTAATCACTTCCTTTTTTGTCTGGTATATTTTCTGTGAAATAAAAGCAAATAAAGGAATGTATCTTTTTATGTACTTGTCAATCAAGATATTGTGTATTTTATTCTTTATCAGAATATATTATTTCTCAAACAAGGTTGATGAACATGTAAAGTACTGTATATTAGTTCTGCATTTCTTTTTCCATATACTTCAAATGCCATTTTTGATTTCATGTTCACATAGTAGTTAAACTTGAGGATATGTAACACATGATACTTGTCCCTGTGGAAACATACAACAATAAATATTGTTTTGATTATATTCTACATGTTGTAATGACTTGAAGTTTTTCAACTACTTATGCATCTATGTACAGTAGATGAACACTAACTATAGCACATATTCTGCTGCACTGATTTATTTCACACTCATAAAGATGATATTTCCCACAAGGACTCAGGCTGTAGAGTGCTTTCTAAGTAGTCGACAACATCATGAATTAGTTATGAAGTCAGAAAGATTAGTGACATAGTTTAAGAATAAACTAAACAAACTGAAAGTAGCCCTGAGTTTTTCTTATTGAGTTTATCTGCCAGATGCCAAAAACCTCAGAAATATCACAAATGTTTCTATTGATATGTATTGATGTATGCATAATAATGTATGTAATGTTTTCTAAAAACAAAAATGTGAAAATCTGAAATTGATCAGGAGATTATAAATATAAGGCTTCAAAGTGGCAATGTTCACTGTAAATACCCCCGACCCCCCACCCTTACCCTGTGTCAGCAGGGATTGGCTCCAGCAAAGGTGAAGGTGTTCAAATACTCACTTGAGAAATGTTTGTGATTCAAATAAACTTTATTGACTTTGCGTCCAGATGTCAAAGGGCATGCAAATACAGGCTTCTGAATCTGAAATTGTTCTTTTTTTTTTTTCCTCAGTTTGGTTCTATTTTCTTACAAAACTACGTGCACCTTAAGTAATCAATTCTGCAGCGTACAAACCACAAAAATACCAGTTTTACATTATCAAATACTGCACATAGAAAACATTTACAAAGCACAGGTATAAAATTACAGCTCCCTTTTTCTTCTTTGCCATACTGCATCCTTTCATCAGACGGTCTGCTATGCTTTGCCCTTTAAAAAGTACTCTGTGAACACTCCTCGGTGGAAAGGTTAAGGCCAGTTAAGACAAGACAACCGCTCATCTACCAACACCAGCAATCCAATTTAACTGGGCCAAACATTTTGGTGCTCCCATCCATCTCTACATTTGACTCCAAGGCATTGATCTGCTATGTGTGCTTGGAAATATCATCTAAATATTGTCAAAGTCTTTCAGGGATTTACTTTATTTGGGGCTTTCATGTTGTGCTTTGCTGGGCTTGATAGGATAAAGGTTGTCTTGACAGTGGGGAGGGGAGCTACAGTGGCCTTCATATAGTCTGACAGACATCTAAAAAGGATTGAATGGCTACTCAGGGAACTTGTGCTGTGATTTACCAACATTTATCGACGAAGTGGATGAAGACAAACTGGATTACTCATCAGCAAACACTCCAATTTGCCAATCAACTCATCAGTGATGTCTGTTTCGCTCATGGTGACACCTGCTACATTGGCAAACAGACCCATGGAATGCATGCTTCGTTAGAAAATGGGAAGTAAGAATAAAAACAAAATTAATAGCAGTTGCTCGTGGGGACTATCGAAGAAATCAAAGTTATTCACAATGGATCGCATGCTCTGTTGAGGCTGCATAGCTTCTAGTGCTTGCAAGTGTGATTAGAATTTATATCATAATTGTAATCGTAGTGGATCAGCTGGTACCGACCCCACATCCCCAAGAAACATAGGAATGAGAAAGAGGCTGAAGCCTAAAGCAAGCAACAGTAATGGGGTTACAGCCAATGGTTATTGCCAGAGGAAAAGTATTTCAGAAAATGGAAGGCTAAGTCCACGCTACTTTAAGATACTTAACAATTTGCATCTTATTGAATTCCCATCACTTGTGGTACTGGGTCTAGCTGACTTCATCGTCATCATCATCACTTGTTATTATCATGATTACTATCATCATTATCATACCATCAGAAAGATTAAATACAAGAAAAGTAACCATGCGGCAAACATTTTCTAGTGCAAAGTACAAAATAAATCATAACAATTCCATCGGTTTGATAGATTCATCTACAAGTTAATTGGAGGGGAGTAGCAATCCTTTTGCTCGAAACCCATTGTGGCAATTTAAATAAATTTGAAGAAAAAAAAGAGAGAAAAAAAGCATTTTGCCAGACAGAATTCATGCTTGTTTCAACCACAGAGCTGTTCTTTTTAAATGAATACATAGAGACTAAGACATACAGTACAGTAAAAGTAGGGGCCACCTGAGCCAACACAGGCGAGGTTCCCTGGAAAGTCTTCAAAGAGACTGTATAGCAAACAAGATGACAAAAAAGATTACACTCAGTTCTGGTGTAAGGATTAAGAAATACATTCATAAAACTATACATATACACATATATAACTTCAGTACAATATTTCAAGCAAAATACATTTGTCAAAACTTTCAGTTGTGTGCTACAATAATGAAGCAATGTCTCCTACACAAAATAAGGCCATTGTAAACTGAACAAGCCCTCATTTTCACGAGAAATCGAAAAGGCAGGTTTTGCCAACACCGCCTCTCTGACTCTCTCTCTCCTCCTTCTCTGAATAATACCTCTCTCTCTCCTTACAAAAATAAAATACATTTTCAACATAGCACTCAAGAAACGATTTAGGTTGATTAAAGTTACATTATAAAAGTTTCACACGCAATAAAATCGGGTTATAGAATGCTCAATGTGGATTTCACAGGGAAACAAGCAAGTGTATGGGTTTACATTCCAAGCATCATCCAGACTTTACATTCAAATCTCCGTTGAGCCGTGTTGAAACACTGTCAAGCTAATACTATCTTTACCTGTCTGAGACAGTTTACCAAACTCTACATGCTCCGTGCTGTTGGAAATTCTCAAGCATCAACACTTTGATGAATCCAACGACTAAGCAACCTGCTTACTCACATTTTTACAAAAAAGCATCAACTCCTTCAGCTCAATAAAGACTCAACTCAACCTGCTGTAACTCTGCTCCCTCTGAGCCGTCAAACTCTCTTAAAGCCCTCTTTTATAGCTTTACTATAATATTCTTAAACTGACTTAAAACATCAGAGTATGTGTCTAAATAAAATGATCATGTTGTGAGACAATCCATGTTAATACTGTGACACTAAGGTACATTTTTTCTAATCTAATCTATGGTAAACACGAGGACGACAGAAAAAGGTGTTAATGCTCATATCTGAAAACCCTGATCCTTAGATTCTCCTCACTGTGGTCCGCCGTCGACTTGAGTTCCCAAGTGACTCTTTTTTTCATTAAATAAATTCACTCACTCACTCACTCACTCACTCACTCACTCACTCACTCACTCACTCACTCACTCACTCACTCACTCACTCACTCACTCACTCACTCACTCACTCACTCACTCACTCACTCACTCACTCACTCACTCACTCACTCACTCACTCGTTGCTGCCTTGCCATTTGTTATGCATCACACAGTACAATAAATGCACCTCATTAAAAAGACATACAGCCACACTACACTTTGAAGAAAGGCAGTATTTCAACTTTTTCTTTTGGTTGCAGGGATCAAAGGAGTTTGGACAAATTTGGCAAACGCTCTCCGCTTGCCATGAATACACGTCTTATAGGATATTTGCATCTTTGCATCGTCTCTTTTTCAATTTCCTGTTATCAGAACTGTTATTGTTTTGGGTGTCTCACTACAGCAAAGGGACACAGACAGTCACGCAAGCTCTACTATTCTTGAAATCACGTGGAAAAATATCAATGGTATCTTCATAGTTTACCAAGGACCAAACATTCAGCAGGGGGGTTGGTTATACAGGGTAAGGGATTCCTTTTAGGTTTCTTTTTTTAAACTTTATGTTCTTTCCATTTCTTTCTCTCTCATCAGCCAACCTTTTTTGTCTTCACAAAACGCGCGCACTGAAGAGAAGGTGTGCAAATACCAAGAGTATAAGTCCTTTTTTTTTTTTACATCATGCCAGCTGTCCACAAAAATAGATACAAATAATGAAGGTACATAAAATTACTTAATTTACATGACCATACAAGTAAAGATCCAGCAAGGAGTAGCTCCAAACTGTAAAAGAAAACTGGAACCAAAACCTTTATGGTTATTTTTCTTTTTTAAAAAAGGGGTTGTATACATAATGGGAGGGTCAAAAACAACCAAAACCCTCCTCCCAATGCCAGAGAAACCTTTATGCAAAGTTCAAAGAGCATTAAAATGTTAATTCTGTTGGTCTGAGGTGCTGAGAAGACAAAATATCTTGAATATTCCCTTTTTTCCCCCAAAAAAACATGAAAAGAAGAATGACAGTTCTTAGCAGATGATATAACATGGTGGTGATGAAACCAAATGTGATCTCATAAACACACAAGCTTTTAATAGGCTATAGAGACTGTCAGCTCTTGTAACACTACTGAAAATATGACTGTGCTACATGTCTTTATCTGAACACTTGGATAGGTGTTGGTCTCTGCACAGACATATTCGAAAGACTCTTAAAACGTGAAAGGTTTAAATCTTCATCCTAAAGGAAACAGTAAACAGCAGTAGCTCAGTTTGTCCTGCTACTCTGCTGCTACACAACTAACTAACTAACTAACTAACTACTGTAACTAACTAACTAACTAACTAACTAAAATAGCCAATAGGTCAGCCTTACTTTTGTGGGAAAGACATTTGTCAGCTGAATCATTTCTTTAAATTCATCAAACACAAATGTAAAAGGAAATGTCTTGATTACAAAACCTGCATCTTTTTTTTGTTTTTGACTCCTCAGAAAAACACACTCAGACTTTTCCTTCCCAGAATGAATGTAGATTTCTCTCGTGTATTTTCTCAAATAAATTACCCCTATGAGTGCTCAGATTTACATTTAAATGCTATAGGTGACCTGACTTGTCTCAGCTGTCATAACGGGCCCTTACACTGTAATTCATCATACGCTCAGGATACATTTTGCATGCTGGCATTCATTTAAAAGATTCAGAGATGCTCGGAGCAGTGTGACGAAATAAAATAAAGAAATAAATTAACATGTGGTCAACGACTGCCAGTTCAGAATTCAAACATAACACATATTTTACAGTAAAGTGCTGTCTTATACACACACATATACAGACACACAGACACAGACACACGCGCACACACTCTGACAGAAAAGATGGGTTAGATTTGACATATTGCACCTGAAACAATTAAACTACCGTATATGGCAGGTTAACAATCACCCTGCTAGCAAAGTAATACTGGTGTAAATAGTCAAGATATCAAAAAGGGGAGAAAAAAAAAGCATCTGGATTAAAATACATGTTAACACTTTTACAAAAGGTTTAATTATAGTCAGTGTGACAGAGAGGAGTGACCAAAGAGAAAAGTAGGAGGGTTAAAGGTTGTAGTTGGCATCGGGTGTGTGCGTGTTTGCCTGTGGTTGGACGTCTGGCTGTGATCGGACCAGACGTAAAGAGAAGAGACAGACTCCCTGCCTCCTTCATCTATTAGGAAGAGTGCGATAAAACAGATGACATCAAAACAGGGAAATCAAACAGCAAGTCCAAATAAAGTCTAGGTGCTGGTATACAGAGAGAGGGAGTGACAGCAGCACCCCCTGGATGCGGAACACAAGAACCCCAGACTGGAGCTTTTGAGCTGAGTGCCAAGTGGTGCAACAGTCCTTTACTCTAAAGATGAAGGCAGGATCCGAAATTTGTTCCTCAGCGAATGTGTAGCTGGCTGACTGATTTGTTCTCTTCTTCTGCAGATGGCAATGATAGCGCTCTCCCTGTCACCAAAGCCCGATCCCCCACCCCCACCCCAACTTCATTGCAGGGCTCTTTTCTCGGGACGGGTCGCAAAATAAAGTGGCACTATTCTCCTGTTACATTGGTCAAGGCAAGCTAAATGAAAAGATTTAAGCACTTTAAAAATGTCTCTACAAGGGTTGCAAGCAAACATGCAGAATGCAGCCGATACATACGTTAACACAAATAAGTATTTAACTATCTACCTATCTATTTATATATATATATGTGTATATATATATAAACTCTGCCCTGTGAAAATTATAGAATAGCAGTGTTGCTACCTCACATAATAGCCATTATGTGAACATCCAAGCCTGTTGCCCAGGTATGTTTATGTGTTTGGCCTACCATTCTCAGCTCACATGTGTACAATGTATCTTCTTTTTTTGCATTACATCTAAGTCATAGACTCTGCTACATATCCATACTTATATTGTATACTAGTTCACCTACTACTTATAGTAATAATAACAACAATAACAATTGCTTTGGTTTTAAAAAATAAAGTTTTTTTTCTTAGTTTGGCATAGAGACTTTAGAAACTGGCATCGGGATGGCCCTGGGATGAGTCGTGCCACGGAGATCTGATACTATGGATTGCAGAATATGGCACCTGGTGGACTGTTGTGTCATGGCAGGAGATGTTGAAATGAGAGGGTGAAAAATGCTACATGTTCTCATAAATTATGCCTACATCAGGTTGGATTTTCTCACTGCTTTTTTGACTAAAAACACTCATCAGTGGGTGAGAATATGAACCGACAGTGGAGTGTAATGTTCAGTAATGGATATGGCGGCCCGTCAGTGTGTGAAGTCAGGTGGATGGGACCAAATAGAATGTGTCACATGTGTCGTCCTGCACAGATGCACATGGGTATATATGTGTGTGTGTATGCCTACCTGTCTTGCGCTTCAAATACAGTCGCTGTGTATTTACAGTACGTGTGTCCGTGTCTGCATGACTCCTGCCTGTGTCCGTGCATGTGGCTGTCTACTGGGGTGTCTAGGTGCATGAGGGGCTGGTGGCGCTCTCCAGAGAGGACTGGGAGAGGCGTCTGGTGAGGGGTCCGATGCTGGGGTCTGCCAGAGAGGAGGTAGGGAACAGCTTGTACCAGCCGCTGACTGTGGCAGACAGGTCCAAGTCCTCCAGAAGGATCTGGGCCATTCCCATGAAGCACTTGTGGTCCATACGCCCGTAATCCCCCCACACTATTACCTACAGAGAAGATGAGGCATCAAGAAATTCTGTTATCTATTATGATACATGTTCTTAAAGATACCAAGAGAATGGGACTGTAGGTCTTATGCTAAATGTTAATACTACAACATAAACATACACTGATTAAGATACAATTAGTGTATGTTAGATATGTTAGATGTAAAATGAGATGTGCTCTAACCATTTGACCACTGAGCACCCCTACAGTACATATCAATGTGGGTTTTTTTTTCCAATAAATGATAACTTGGATTGCTGTCAAAAAAATAAAACAACTAAATAAAAACAAAACAAAACAGCAATAAAACACAGGTCAGAATCATCTTGAATGCAGGATGTATAAAAAGACCAGTGATGAGAATAACGGCGTTACAAATAATGCTGTTACTATTTTCAGTAACGAGTAATCAAAACAGTTACTGTTTCCCCCATTACGCTGTTATGACAATTTGGTGAACACTGAAAAATGACTGATTAACATTGTGATCTTAACACTGTGAATGGACCTTTCATAACAAGTCGATTTTACTTTTCACTTGTGCAGTAAATCCTCTTTTTGGAAATTCTCCCTCCAATGTATGAATCAAGTCTTATCTTCTCTTAATTAGTCACATTGCTACAGAAAATATTACTAGATGGACTTCAATGAAGTCTGTTTTTATAGGAAATTAAATTCTCTCTCCACTGCTGTGAGGACATATTCTGACATGAGAGAGGAAACATTTTAAAAACATCTGAAGAACTGAAGAGTGGCAATGAATATAACATTTATTATTGTTGTGGTGCATACAGGGTGGTAGAAAAAGGCAGCGCCTCACTTACCTGTAGGACTTTGCCCTGAGGACTCTCATCAAACAACAGAGCCTGCTGGTAGGTGGGGTCCAGATTCTTCTTCACTACTTTGGTTTTCTTCTTGGACAAACACACTCCATTCTCCAGGACATACACCTTTACGTAGGTCGCTGTAGATACAACACACACGAGCGCACACGATTAAGCACAGCACAGCTAGCAGTCAGTCTCCTACACGGGTACTGAAGTCAGTGGAATTTGACAAACAAAAAATGAAGGCTGATGTTGGTACCTGGTATGTTCTTGGAGCCTGGTTTGGGGATCAACCCTCTGGCCTGGTTGACCTCAACCTCCAGCTGCCCTCCTCTGTCTACCATGCCTACATGAACATCCCCTGTAGAGAGAGCGCACACACATCACATCGCTGAAAACCCTGGAATAATCATAATAAATACAGATCTAAACTTTGTTTGCACTTGTGGCCTTCAGTAAAGCTGCAGTTGCAAATATCTAACAGCAGAGGGCGACACAGAGCTGCAAGTCTGTTTTCCCAAGCAGGAATAGTGGCTCCCGCTGTTCCCCTCTCTTGTTTTCCACATGAAATGACCTTTGCATGAAAGATTCATACCTCATGCAAGAATAACTTCATTCGTGCTGAGTGAAAACTCCGGTATTGTGTCGTATTTTTAGACACCGCTGTGCATCAAGCAGCATGTATATGACTCTATTCATTTCTGTATTTTATATTGTCCGTGTACTACAGATTTATTTACAATGATGACGAAAGACTGGTCATGCAGCAACATGCCGTTTCATCTTTTGCTCCTACATGAGGACAAAGCCAGTCAAATGCAGGAGAACAAAGAGAATGTGAAGCACATTTTAAGTAGCAGAATCAAGCTGACTGACAGAGAAAGTCGGTTTGTGTGCGTCACTCTTGGCTTACCCATGGGGGGTGTAGCTAGTGTTTGCCGACCTACAATCTGAGCAGGGCCTAGTCCGTCCAGAAAGTCACTGAACTGGCTCTCGGGCCCCAGGCGCGTGGTAGGGAAGACGAACCTGAGAGGGTCAGAGCGGAACCAACGTTAGATTAGATGCTATAGGTGTACATGGTTGGTTGGATGGATGGACGGTGGATACCCACGTTCCGTCAGAGCTGTTTGAGTTGGTGCTGCCGTCAGTTGAGTCCTTGCTGCCCTGCCGTGTCACCCGGTTCCTCATCTCCACGGCGATGCCAGTCTCGGTGCTCCGTCGGATGGTGCTGCGAAGTTTCTTTGTCCCGCCGTCTGGAAAACAGAGATCACAACTCCTGCTTTAAGTGTCCTAAAATTTCTGCAGAAGCGTATAATAGTCAGAGGAAGTCATTGAGCTGTCTGATAAGGAAGTCAGCCATCACACCTTTCTCTGCAGATATTTATATAATGGTATATATTTTCTCAGGTAAACTGTATTTAGATTCTATAAGAATAATCTGAGAGTAACAGTGGGCGGATGTTTCTAAACCTTTTTTGTCAGGTGGGATACACAACTATCCAGTGTGAGCGTGTGGTTCTTCACTTAAAAACTTGAAGCTAGAAATGAGGAGGGATTTAGGTTGAGAACACCCATCTCTCCACTCTTTGTTTTGAAGCAAGCCCACTCAGACGAGAAGGCAATCTCACCTAATATCCACAGGGATGTCCCTGCACTATTGGAAAATCTCTCCACTTCACAGGTTATTACAACATCGCATTTTAAACACTACAGCAGCTGTTGTGAGCAGGGCCCAGTGGGCTTTCAGGGGGGACTTCAGAGCCTGACTTATGAGCTAGAAACACACACAAACTGGCGGCTGGAGGATTGCTGTGAGTGTCGGGGTGGATAGAAAGTCAGGAGGGCTGAGCTGCGAGGGGGGGAGGGAGGCGGGCGAGGTATTTAGGCTTTACAACTCTGCTGACACAAGGAGAACAGAGTGAGCTGGAGAGCTGCTAACCCCAGAAGAAGCTTTCAGGGCATCATCCCTTGTAATGACACACTGTAGCTTGACGTGCCGAGTTCAAAGTCATAGGTGATTTGGGTTCAGGATGTGACATCTGAGGTTGAGCACTCGTGCAGTTTTACCAGTGACTCCCTTATCCCGCCTAGCGCTACTGCGCTCTCATTTATTTGCAAGGTTATCCGTTCTCAGAGTGTAAAAAGGCATCATGTCAGTGCAGGCCTTGGGCTCTAGGAATTTTTTTCCACAATTCATTTCATAGACAAAATAATTAACAGATTAATCAAGAAAAAAAATCCACATATTAATGAACGAAATGAGTGAAAAATAATAATTAGTTCCAGGCCTATTATCAGTGCACACAGGAGTCATTAATCACGTTTACACTACATTACACTGATTAAGTACACTACAGTACAGGAGGATGCTTGCTGAGGTTTACATTGAAGGAAATGTTTAATAGAAGGGAAAGAAACACTTTTTTCTTTCTAACGTCCAAGACTGTAAACAATAACATAGCCAAGATGAAAGAATAATCTGTAGAGATATGTCATGCTGACATTAGACAGCGCTGGTGTTTGTACATTCACACCCACGAGCAACATTTACACTTCCACACAGTGTCAGCAGTCTGGGCTATAGGGTGACGGCTCAGGCAGATGGGAGGATGAGAGAGCCTGTGTGTGAGGTTGTGTCAGGAAGGCTTGCTTTAGAAAAGACCCAATTTGCGGGACTCCCCTTTGATTGGGGCTTTCTGGGCAGGCATAGATTTTTAAATCTGATTCTTAAAAAAAAAAGTCAGATTTCCCTTTTGCTGAACTTGTTAATTTGAGAGTAAATCACTAGTCAACGAAGATACCTCAGACTGGTGAACTTCCTATTTTAGTGCTGCATCTGCACAGCTCATTATGACTGCAGCCATGGTTGCTGTAGAAACCCATACATCACTCCTGTATCGGAGCCCAGATAGTCGAACGGCGTGGCGAAGTCACCAGAGGAGACTTTTAACAAGCAGTGTCTCATTGTTGCTAGTTGAGCGCACACCCAGGTACAGCCGTCCCACTTCATTAGCCTGAGCGACTCCGAGCTCATTAAGCATCCTCACCGTGCCCCTCTCGTCACCATGACAACCGCAGACACCCCGCATCACCATATCACTACGGAGATAAACAGAGAGCAAACAAAGCCACTAGATGAAGACTTTGAGGGGGCCTGGAAGGAGGAGATCTAACAGGGGGGGCCGAGTGTCTCAGAGAAAGGAAGATGTCAAGTAGATGTCAGCGTTGAAGGAGAGGGGAGTGAAGAGGAAGATGAGAATGATGGGGTCCCACGGGCGCTGGAGATGAGGAGAGGGTGCTGCCTTCTGCTGCTGCTTCTATTTTTAATCCTGAAGTCAAGACTATTTCCAACAGACGAGTGTGTTTGTGTGTACCGCGAAGACGACGTGTGTGTCTCTGTGTGGCAGCGTCACACCCAGACAAACTCTTGCTGCCATGACAACCCCCGCCCTCGGATCTGGACCCAGACAATGCCACCTGAGACAACTGGCGCCATGGCGACAGGCTCATCCCCACCATCACTTTACAAAAAAAAAAAAGAAAAAAAAGAAAAAAGTGGCAACATTACTCTGAAAGCCGAGCTGAGCCGACGACAGTCACCTGACCCTGCGGGCCGGAGGTTCAATAATACAACAGTTTGAAATCATTATTCAAATATCGGTGTGTGATTTACATCTCGTGGTGTTCGAATATGTCTGGGCTGAAGGTGAAAGTGTTACAACGACCTTTGGAGTGAGCAGGACATCTCCAGATAAACCAATCGTTCAACCATCAAGAAGCGATTCATTTAACTTCATATCATCCACACTTGTTGCTCATTTGTCAGCCGGCCCCTCCCCTCTCGTCAAAACAGCCCCCTCCCACCTCTCCCCACAGTGCAAAGCAGTGATCTCTTCCTTCCTATTTAATCCCCTCCTCCTCGTCTGCGCTTTCCCTCCGTTGGTTTCCATGGCAATGCCGTCTGCATTGCACCAAGAGCCCCGGCCGGCATGTTCGCTCATAAGCCTTTCCCCTCTCACTGGGTCTTTCTTCGCTCATATTGTCCTCTCCACTGGTCTCGTTCCTTAATCAGCCAGTGCCGCCTTTTTCTGATCGCTGTCTTTAAATCTGACCTCCCTACACTCCTCTTTCTTTTCCATTGCTGCCCTTCATCTCCAGCTCTTTGTTTGCTCGCAATCTTTTCCTTATCTCTTCTCCCCCTTCTTCTATACGCACACTCTCCCTCAGCACCGATTCCTTTCTTTCTGTTTGCTTTGACTGCCTTTCCAAATCACCGTCACTTTCATTTCATCCTCTGTGGTAGTTCTCTAGTTTTTGGCCCGTGTCCCGTCTTTATCTCACAACTCCCATCTCTTTTCCAGGTCCGTCCCATCTAAAATATTTAGTTTATTTTCTCCTCCGTCTCTCTGATGAATCAACTTTTATTATACAGCGGCAACATCAAACGCACACACATCCTGGAAGACGTAATTAGAGGTAGCCTGACATATGCCATTTTAGCAGCTAAAATAACAACATTACATAAGATGTGCTTTACTGTGCTACAGGAGAGGGTTTCTTGTTAAAGTGTCTCCTGTTGGCTTCACTGTGATGAGTAATACTTCGTCCCTGAAGTAACACTCATGAATCTCGCAGAAATGTGCGACCGGGGGAAGCGATCGCACACTCACACAAAACTTTCTTATTGCATGTAAAAACCAATGGAGCTACTTATGCAAGCCACATGTTTTATAATCATGATAAGGCGAGATCGAGTTACAGGCAGGAAGATTAGGATGGAAGAGGGAGTGAAGTGGTGGGGTTGGAAAGAATTAATAGCTTCAGCAGAGAGAATTAATAGCAGAGAGGGAAATAAAGAAAGGTGGGATTACAGAAAACGCCAACAATGCAGAAAAGAGCCACACACTGTGACTTCACTGCACGCACACTCACACATAGAGTAGCTATAGCTTCTGTGCGTCTGTGTGTGTGTGTGTGTCTGTGTGTGTGTGTGTGTGTGTGTGCTCAGTAGATCATTAAAGCTGCTCTGACATTTGGAGAGAACACTGATGAAGCCTTTCTCATTATATGCTGTAATACACAATGCTGTTTTTAGACTCCCTGGCTGCGCCGACATGCCTATTGGATGCACCGGTGACGGCAACGATCTACCATGCATAGCAACAGTAACCAAGCATGGGTGTTGGAGATGAAAGATCTGTTGTGGTATGTCGGACCCCTGCTAAATTTGGACGAAAGGAAGATTCAAGGTAGAAGCTTAAGACAGGAATTTATATAAAACTGTGATTCAGAGGCATAATCATGTATCACACAGTTACGTAAGATTGAGTCAGCGTATACTGTATATAATATACAGGTACTAGACTATGATACGACCTTGACTGTTAGCTGTTTAACGTGACTTTTTATGGCAGACACTTGAAATTTCAAACAACAGCAATAATTTAAAACCCTATTCCTCTAATTAAAAACTTATGTAGATGAAGTTTAATGGTTTTACCCCCCAGGACATCCTTGGTTAAAACATAATATACCCCTGTAAACACATTAAGTATGTTTGAAAAGTCAGCTCATTGTTCTTTGCTAGAGGGTCCATCAACCCATGGGAGACCCATACCATAATAGTACAAAGTCACATTTCAACTAAAAGGGTAAAGAGGGTCGTTGAGGACGTTGAAAACCCTCTCAGGTGGCATCTTACTATGTGTGATGGTCTTCTACATTAATGGTTTGGGGGATTTTTTTCCCCACTACTTCGAAGTGGGCGTGGCTTAACTGGGTTAAAAGTGACGTCACTCACACCCAATGGCAGAATTTGAATCTGACGACAGCTTGTGGATCAGATGGTTGCCACCACACACTCACATTTAAACTAACAGTTGAACATTTTGGAAATCACTTGTTTTCTTGCCAAGGTTCAAATGAGTAAATCAGTAGCACTTAAACGACTGCAACATTTTAATCAGTGTGCTTAAGAGGTGCAGGTATGCAGACTTAAGTTTAATGCCACTAAAAAGAGCCAGGCCAGCTGTTTCCTCCTGTCTTTATGCTAAGCCAGGCTAACCCAGACTGGTTCTAGCTACATATTTATAGAATGAGCGTTATATTATTGTTAGTGTTAGTGAGAAAATGAATCAGTGTGAGGAGAACCACTGTTGCAATAAACCATAGACTGGTTAATGAACATGGCTTCTAAATGACAGTGTGTGTCGATTCAGTTGTATTTATGTCTGGATGAGTGTGTATTTGTGTTCTTCCTCAAACCATTTTCATTATAATTCAACTGTTTACCAGACTCTGCCAGCAGTCAACTTTTCAGACACTTACTCAACAATAACAGTGCTCAACAGCAAATGAATGTGGCGCAGAGCTAAGTGCTGCCTGGTACGCCAAGTGTTCTTCTGTGTTCACTGATAATGCATGGGAGTCGAACTGAAGTAATCTCCTGTGTTGTGTGAATGCGTGTGTGTGAGAGAATCACATTAACAGCTCAGGCCTAAGCCAGGGAGTGGTCAGTTTGAGACGATTAGCCTTTCACAGCATCATGTTGCATGGGAAATGATTTATTGAAATCTAAAATCTTCATGTATGGCAGGATGTCTGTCAGAGAGTTAATATGCCACACAGGCTTCTGTCTCATGACTATTAATTACAATGAGGAAAAGAGTAATCTAATTCAGATGTAATTTCCTCTTTATTACTCAACTCTGCGGCCAAACGATTTATAGGGAAGAAACAAATGAGAGGAACAGATGAAACTAACAAAATGTTTATGTAGCTCACAAAAACATTCAATCGCATAAAGTACCAAACATAATTTTCCACTAACTTGCCCAGCAAGACGCACGTCACAAAATAAAGGTTCGCCTTAACAAGATCTCACATCGTGAATTAAATTGAAATTCTGCTGATCTAATTTAACCGTTCCAACAATTCTCCTTTGTGTGAAGAAAATTACACTGAGGTCAAGAAAATTCCCCAGACAAATTGTCGTAAAGAAATGATCTCAACATCTGATGTGTGCTCTCTCTGATTTACGGGACGAGAAATTAACTGCTGTAAAAGGTAAACAAGAGCTGAAGTAAACTAATGCCTTAAAACTGATTTAGAAATGAGAAGGAACTATTAGGTGCATGTGTTGTGTTGCTGCTATGCTGCAGGTCTGTGTGCTTTCTGTGTGTCCAGCACTCCACGTCGAGAGGAGTGGTAATGGCGCCCCACTTATAGGTCCATCACACACAGACATTGATACAAATACATAACACAGTCACACACTCTTTTAAGCTTGGTGGTACACACTGTGTGTTACTGCTCAAGCATCGCTGGGATGCCATTAAGTGCCTTTGCTCCTTCTCGACCCGGGCTGCTAAAGCTGAGGGCTCTTGCAGGTCAATGGTCATCAAAGTTAAACAAAAAAAAACCTCTCGGGTTCACTCTGCCCCTACAGAAAAAAATGACCGTTGATATTTCACCATCTTATATGCTGGTGCAAGCAGCACAAACAAGCTTACAATAAAAATCACTTTTTGTTGCCTTTGAACAGAGCCGGGCTTCATGTTTCTCCCTGCTTCCAGTCTGGCTGGAGCATCATATTTATCATAGAGACACAAGAGTGGTATTGATCTTCTCGCCCAACTCTCGGCAAGACAGAAAAACAAGTGAATTTCCCAAAATGTCGAGCAATTCCTTTGAATATAAAGGTTGCAACAGATTCTATGAGCAGTGCTTTGAAACTCATGATACCTGGCGGAGAGGCGTTGTTTGATATGTAGAAGCTATACACACAAACACAAACATGCATACCGGCAGTGCAGGCAGAGAGAGTGAGAGAGACAGATTCCCAGTCGAATGGTTCACCATTCTGTCTGGCTAAAAATAGAGCACAGAGGATGGAGAAAACTGTGGAGTGAGATTGAGAAAACATGATAGTAGCCCTGAGTGAAAGTGAGAGCAAAAGAAATGGAGATGAAGGGAGGAGAGAGATAAAGGAAGAGCGAAAATTAAGATGTCAGTGAGCGGGGAGAGGCACAAAGAGCGGGATGAGGCAGTATGGCAAGCAGAGAGATAAGAAACAGAGAGGGAGAGAAAGTGATCGCCGGTCAGCTTAGCTGGCGTTTGGTCGCCTCTAAAAGCACCGGTGGGGGAAGAGAAAGCTTTTAGAGACATGAGTAGGGTTTCAGTTTGTATGTGTCAGGAGAGCCAGTGACTCAATACGCTTCAAAAGAAGAATGAGGTGGTGGAGCAGGGAGGTGAGGTGAGGGAGAAAACAGAGCGGCAGTCTCACCTGAAATAGCAGCTCGGAAGACACAAGGAGGATTTTATTGTTGATTAGTCACAGTGGATATGAATAGCCATCATGTGTAGTCATCCAGTGGAATAGCGATTATTATGACAGGACGGTTCAAATGTATAGTTCAGATGCTGCAGAGATTCAACAGCTCCCACTCTTACTATTCTAGCAATTCATAGCTTTTTTTTGATCCACTGTTGTTCATTTTTTGTTCACAGGCCTTTTTTCTGAGTTGTCTTGATGTGTAAGAATTTCTCTTGAGGGGTGAGTTTTCCCTCGAAGGATCCGATCACCGTAAGCTTTCCAAAATGTCTCTGCCAAAATTCCTTAAGTGTGTTTCCTAGCTGTGACTCAGAAATGGAGCTAGAAGTAGGGCATGAGTGAGTCACCCCAAAAACACCCCGAGTACTAAAATACTAGGACTATTCTCTGGTCCACAGTAAGACAGTCTCAACACATGCATAGGCTGGCAGTTTTAAACAGTGGACATACTAGTCAGTGGACTTTTTTGTGTTGGGTTTCTTCCTCCTGCCAAAACAATTACTTCAATATCCCACAAAATCCTGCAGTACAGTCAGTGTATCATCAAGTAGAATTATTTTGGAGAACTGTGCTCGGGTTGGTGGCAGACTGTCTCAAACGGATAACCCAGCAATTTAAAAAAAAACAACGTATTTTGGGATAGAAACAGACACTACAGTAAGTAATGTTATTCATAGCTATCTCCGCTCTGCATCACATCAGCCTGTCCTGCAGAGTTATCTCAGCGTGGGGAGGCATGCATCCCCATTGCAAGTATTCATGAAACTAAAAGGACTTTTAATGCACACTGTAGTACAGATAAACAGATTGAAGTAACGCTTTAGCTAAATGTTGTCCTGTCAACAGTCACAGATATACAGCGTCAGCAATGCTCCTTTGCATTAGTGGCTACAGGAACTGTGCTTTAATGTTGGCCAAAGAAATGCACATGAAACAGTCACATGTTAATGTTTGCTCCCCCAAAGGCAGGCTCTGCTAAAGAAGAACTATTAAATAGCAGAGTGTTTATATTGCATTTAGTTTGCTTCAGGCCAACAAGGACTGCTAGCTATGAAGATTATACCAAACACACGAGCCAATGAACCAAACAAGCACAAACCCAACTAGCACCACACCATGAATAGGCTCCACCCACTGTCCTCCATTGATAATAATGAGAGAACAGGGAGATTAATGCCAATTATGATAGCTTTACAAAGAGAAACAAAGCTTACTGTAGTTGGCGCCACAGAGTCAGAGTTTTTTTTAAATAGGTTTATATAGGCAAAGAAAATGAAAACAGAAACACCTGGGTTCATTTATTGAAAGACAAAATAAAACAGAGGAGTGGAAAATTGGTTTAACATTACCGACAATGGCAAAAGCTCCTTCACGAAGATTCCCTCCCTAGGTTAGAGTG
Organism: Decapterus maruadsi; assembly: GCA_030347415.2. Lineage (NCBI taxonomy): Eukaryota > Metazoa > Chordata > Actinopteri > Carangiformes > Carangidae > Decapterus > Decapterus maruadsi. Next base: position 9,139,990 of record CM064897.1, read on the forward strand.
AGAGTTGTTGTCAGCCAGCTCCGAGTAATTTGTGTACAAATGTGCAACACAGAAATGTGGCTGCTCTTGGTCTCAGAACAAAGTTGGAATCAATTTATTAAGCAAACTGAGGCGCATTCTCTTCCTGTGTCAGACACACATTCTTGCTGCTCGGTCTCTGTTTCTTTTCTGTGTCTCTGGTGTACTTCCAACAGTAGCTCCAGCATCACAGAAATAAACACGCAGAGAGAAGAAAGATTTAAATAGAGAATATTTAAAGAAACTGAAAAGCGAGGTTGAGAAGAGAAGAGGATGGGTGTTGAGTGGGCTGAGAGAGCTAAATGGAGCAGAAAAGAGTGAGGTGATTGAGTGTGAATGTGCACTATAGCCAAACACACTAAACATGCACGCGCACGCACGTACGCAGCCACACAGATATACTGTATATATAAGCTGGAGGAGGTGGCTTGGAGCTGAATCCTTAGACTGGGACGCTCACCAAGAACACACACACAAAAAAAACAGACACACATCCATGCCTGGTTTCCTTTAATCTAACTCTCCTGGTGCACTGCATCTCATCAGTGGCGCTTGTTTCTGTACATGCCACATCCCTCCATGCAGACTGATAGTGTACCGGGAGCTGCTCTACTAGCTCTGTTTTCACAGTCATGGATAAACCTGCTCAGGAGCTAAGACCCTGTTCAGCAGAAGAGTGACTCACCCATTAAACCTGGGAAACCGTTTGTGTGTTTGTGTGTGTGTGTGCATGTGTTCTCCTCACTGGTACTAATAATAGCAGGTAATAAATAGCACACAGACAGAACCAAAATGCCATCCCCAACACTCGCCTGTTACAAAACCATGAATAATGAGACAATGACAGTGGGAGTCAGGGCTATGAATGGAAAAATCGAGATGCATTATGGACGAAAAACACGCATTATATCTAGGTGTGCATGAAAATAGCCTGAATCAAAGATCTAGTGGGATGTAAAAATGGACAAACACCTTATACATCACTGTTGCGTAGCACATATACAACCTAAAACATAAACTTGTCCTCTCTGCTGTCTGGATCTTAATTGGTGTTACACATCTCTATTGTGAAACGCCACAAAAGTAAGCTTTGAAATGAATTGTTCGTGTTAAATAAATGTGAGGAGCACTGACCTCTTAAAGTTACAAACCTCTGTTTGGAAACACCAGAGGGCGCAAATTAAATGGCAGCCATTAACACTTAAAACTGTCTGAGGTCTCAGCTGCTGCATGATAATGTTGACAAGGTTACCATCTTTCAAAATGTCCTTGTCCTATTTCAGACAAAGAATCCATCACTCAGTTGACACATCTTCTCTATTCTCTTCACATTCTGCCCTCAAACCAATTATAGACAGTTATAGTTTGTTTCAAGTTTGTTTGTCTGAGAGACCCAAGTTAGACGGACATAATGATGTTTCTGTTTTAGACAGTACCAAGAACTGCCATCAGTAGATTGTTGTCATGTAGGAGGGGTCTCAAGTTTTTGTTCGACCACCTGTGGTGAAAGACCGATGGAAGACGAAGAATCCAGAGATGAGGACGTAGCACCTGGACAATGTGCTTCAAAGTTTAGTCTTTCCTCAACAGGGCACAAAAAAGAGGAAGTGAGTGATAGTTTGATTTATGAATGAAAACATGAAACCCCGTGGAATTTATCATACTGAAGTTGTAAGCAGATTGTGCTGTTGTACTGCTAATGATGACGACTGCAGCTGGCAAGATCACGGAACAGTAATCAAAGTTCCCAAAGAGGCAAGCCCACTAAGACTGTTGAATGAGAAAGGCTTTGAAAGAACTTTAACACACCTACTTTCCAGGAAACACTGATCACTGGTTGTTTTTGGTTTGGAAATGATGTCATTTTAAAAATCACAACCAATTCTTGCTCGGCCACGTCTACAAAAACATTACGTTGCTTGCATAAGATCCTACCAGGACCCATTCGGCGGATTGTTAACTAGAAAGGAACTGACTAGATCCAATTCACAAAATGGAGCACTGGCTGGAACATACCCTGCAGAAACTCTGACACAATAACAACACCATAAACACATTACCTCCTAATAGCACTTTAATGGTGACACGCTGACATATCCTTCTCCTGTCTCCCCTCACTTTATCTTTTTTTTCCCCAATCAATCTAACCCCCCTTTCATTTTCTTTTGTCCTTTCATGTGTGTTTTATTAATCAGAAAAAACTAACCACTTTTATTTTTATTTACTAGACGGTGGATTACTAAAGCCTTTGAAATGTTGTGAAGTCAATCAAAGTCAATCAAAAGACAATCAGATGATCAGTTTGCATTGGTTTTGTTCCTTTGTTTCCAATTCTTTGTCCTCCTTCCCATCTAAAATCCTACATCACTTCCCCCATACTTCCCCTCTTCTCTGAGGACCAATTCAACCAATGGCTTGTTGGCTATTAGGTGACCAACCGAGTGGAGCAGGGGGTCAGCACCTGAGCTGGCCCACTCCGTCAGCCAATCAATGCATTTGTCACTGGGAACATGGAGCACTGACAGCTGGCCAGATTGGGCCATTAATGAACGCCAGGAAGGAGCACGCAGAGGACCCTAATCGAACCTGACCAAGCAGGGAGGAATGTTTGCGTGTCACTTGTCTGTCTGTCCTGTGTACCTGTCTGTTAGTCTGTCTGATTCACCTGCTAATTATATGTGGCACAGAGGAATATAACATATCCACTTTTTACCTCTAGCTGGTGTAAATTGTGAGGTAGAGAAAAAGATTAGTGCAGCCCACTTTGGTCTCACTGGGTCACTGAGCAAACAACCTCATTTTTCTCTGAGCTTAACTTAGTGAAGCTGTTAAGGCCAATTTCCAATGATATGGTGATATTATAATCTTGATATAGTCTTGGATGAATTTTAGGTAGGCTAGATCAGATGCTGGAATGCTGATCAATATGTATTTTCCAAAAATGAATAAAACATTCATTCATTTATTCATTCATCCACAGTCCTTCGCCAGTCTTTATTTTATTACCGTAGTCATTCTTTTTTATTTCAAATTTTAAATCAGGGTAAGCTGGTCATTATGTTAGCACTGGAGACGTTAACAGTAGCATTGCTGTCCACTGCTGGGGAGAGTTGTTGGCAAGTAAGAGACTGAGGTTTGATGCTGAACTCATCATGTTTCTTCTGGACTGGTCAGCATAGAGCTGCTAAAGCCAAAGCTGGCCGCAAACAGCTCCTTTAAATACTGTATGTGCTGTGTCCATACTTTGTTAAAAAAAACACTGTAAAATGTACTTCTAGAAAGAAGAAGTCAGGTGCTGACTACCACTGCCCTTGCATTTTAATTTTTAAAGAAATAGCAGCAGTGTCTCACTGTATCATAATAACATGAATGCATTACAGTACAGTATATGGAGTAGAATGGTAAATGTTGGATCGGTCACGTTTTGCTTATGAGTGCAGAATTGTGGTTGCTGCTGGGCTTTTAAGTTAAACACTGGCCATCCAAAAGAAGTTATCACTTGGATTTAACTACACTAATAGGTAAGATCTTCCCATTGGATAATTACTGCATGGATGATAATGGTTCAGCTGGCAACAACTTGTTATCAACTGCTCTGATTTAACCCTAACTGATGCAGGCTCATTTCCTCAACAGCCATGTCAGAGGGCACATCCTGTGGTCGTGGAAAAGATGTTAATCTATTTCATAAGGGTCCAATAATTGGCATGCATCAAGCAAATACATCCAAGGAGACCCAAAACCTGGGTTAAGAACTGTCCAATGCATTATTAAAAACCAGAAGGATAGAGGGGAACTTTCATCTTCAAGGAAGAAATGCGGTCCAATGTGACCACAGAAGTCAAGAAGACCTGAACCCCATTGAGAATCTTTGAAAAATGTATTAAACTCTGGACGGAAATAAATGTTGTGGCATTGCAGAAGCTTATTGAAACGATGCCAAGACTCTTTTTTTGGACGGGCAGAGTATATTAGCTTTGCGTCACGTAACCTGTTGTGGCCAAGAGGAAACAATGGGGTAGGTGGATCTGAGGACGGTGCTGCTATCGTAAGGAGAGATGCGGTGGGGATGGAAGGAGAGGAAGCAGTGCATGATACTGTGATTTTGTTCCAGGCGCGACGTGTTCCTCTGGCAGCTGAACATCTAAATTTAGACACACCCCTCGTCTCCCCTTCCTCTTCTCCACATCCTCAGCCCCTCCTAGCCTCCTCATCCACACTTTCTCCTCCATTGTGCTCTCCTCATCACCACATACACAGAGACATGAAAGCCCCTGTGGTGAAAATATCGACAGCTCAGCCTGTGTCAGACAAGTGTCAGCTGTGCCTGAGCGTGCAGAGCTCTTTGTGTGCATATGCATGTGTATGTTTGTGTGTGATGCCAAAAACAGGTAATGATACTAGATAATTTAGGTGACTGTGTGCATGTGAATGAGTGTGTATCGACCTGGCTGTTAGCTATATGGTTAGTGCATGGGAGCATGTTTGGAGTAAACTCACACTTTCATTATCAATTTAGATTTTTTTGTGATGTTTTCATCAATGGTCCTCCCAAATGTTTCCTCTCACTTATCTTTGATGACCTAAATTCACAGATGTGAGGGTGAGAGACTAGAACAAGCCTGTCTGCTCGTGTTACATCTGCTTTATACAGTCACAGTCAGATAGAGAACCAATGGGATTGAAATTATATTGAAGATTCATCTCGGTGAGATGAGGACAGAGTTGCTTTGTGTGTTGTCTTGAGGCCAGAAAAGATGAGGATGGGATGTATTTGGAAGATGAACATGCTGAACTCCCTAGAACAAGGACTCTTTCCCTTGCTGGGCTATTGTTGGAGCCCAGAGCTTTGTGAAATCCTTGGTATTCTTTGTTAAAACGTTTTTCTTATTAAAATCATGACTTTTATATTTCTGAACAGTTTTATTCAGACATTGTCCTTGTGCTGTAGATCGTGATGAGCAATACTGTTAATTTGTGAATTCAACAATGAATATCAAAATATGACTTAGGTGTAAACTGAACCAATCATTTATAGTTTGGATGCTTTTTTTGTCATCTATTTTTTAAGTTTTCAGTCTCATTGTTAATATCCATCTTAAAGAGATAGTTCAACATTTTGGCAAATTGACCCATTGCAATAATCGCTATAGTCATAGCAGTAGCTTCGTTACCTTTATATGTCGGTGTAAGCTATTTTTAGAACGGCAGAGCAGAGCCGCGAGCTGCTCAGAGCTACGCTACGGAGGCTCATGGGATTTCTTGGTTTCCCTCATCAAACTCATCAAATACACAATCCAAAAACCTAGAGGTAAATTCAAACGGCTGATGTGCGTTTGCATACGACTAATACTTAAGAAAGAGAAAAGTATAATTCTGATATCGGCACAGAAAGGTAGTATGACAGTACCAGTGTTGATGAATTTTAAATCCAGTTCACTACACATTAAGAAGCAAGTCTTGCAATAGACCTCTAGCAATATGGCTCAACGTTTTTACAGAATTGAGACACAAAACGTGCGCAGGGAAGCAGAAAGCCACGTGCAGTCATGGACACACTGTTCTGTAAAGGTTACAGTTCAGTGTTCTGGAAGGAGAAACAGAATGTGCTCAGACGGATGTAGAGGGATGAACAACATGTTTGTTATCGGCAGACAGAAGAATGGAAAGATATTCACTGCATTGAAATGAGCTGCTTCCCCTGGCCCTCCTGGCCCTGCCCCCAGCCTTTACCAAGCCTCACTGTGTGACATGTTTTTCCTATTTCCCGCTAGGACTGAGTGGGTTTGTGTTTGCCGCTGAGGCGCAAAGTGAGAAAGACTTCTGTTGCTGCTGCACAGTATCTGTAATTATGCCCTACAGGAGACTTATTAGAACATAATGCCACTATCATTGCCATACAGCCAATGTGCACACTAGCTGCTACTGCAGAAAACCCACTTCAGAGTTCAGCACACAATGACACTCACTACGTTGTTGCAACCTTTTAAAAAGGACTCATTACAATGATAATGCCACAAAAGGTAAAGCCACTGAGAGGTTGTTGAATAAGATATTATAGGTATTAAAACTGAGGCAGTGCACAACCAAAAACCCTTTGGACTGGATTATGCTAATGTTATTGTGCAAAGACTAAAGCAATCACTGTTGTGTCAGATCAGTATTAATCTGACTAACAATTCAACTGCAACGGGAAAGCATTTAATAATTCAAAAAAAAAAAAAAGGTACGTGGAACATTTTCTAATGTAAAACCAAGGTGGGAGGATAAAGGTGACTACCGGTAAATATCTGACCTGTTAAAAAATCAGTCTACATTTGGAAATGAAATATGTTTTGAAGCTTGAAATCTAAACCCAGCTCTAAAGAGATGATTGATATCCACAAACTTCAGAAACAAGGCTTAAGGAGACAAAAGCAAAGTGAGGCCAAGGAGAGAGAAGACAGAAGAAAAAGAGAACAAGGACAAGGGAGAGCGACTCTGTGGAAGCTGAGGAGAACGGGAGAGGGGGAGAAAGGGAAGGAGAAGGAACAAAGGGAGTTTGAAGTCTTATTGACCTAGCTGAATTTGTGACAATGGGGAGAAGGGAGAAAAAAGACAAATATCTTGGGATAAAGAGAATTGGATGTAAGAACATTTGCATACAGAAGTAATGAAAAGACAGAAATGAAATCAAGAAATATAGAAGAGTGGGGAAAAGTCTATTTCAGAGTTTACACTCAACACAACTGTGCCAAACTAAACTGACCTTGCTGGTTGAGCTGTTGTGTGCTCTTGCTCCACTGCGACAACCCCACAATGGCCACCATCTTGGCACCCAGACTGGAGCGCCGTTTCTTGTTGCCAGCCAAAGATCCGGTGTCCGGGCCCCCGCCGCCGGGACTCTTCTCCAGGCTGTACATGGCCCCCGAGATGCTGGAGGAGCGCACCACGTTCCGGGCGGCCGCACTCAGCCCGCTGAGGCCGCTCAACCCGCCCGGGCTGGGTACCTCCACAGAGCTGCTGAGCATCATGGTCCCACTGGACTGGAGGTGCCGATGGGCTGGGAGGGGAGTTGGACCGGGGCTGAGGAAAAGGGACGAGAGAGGACAAGATAAGATAAGGTGAGGGTGGAGACTGGAGGTTGAAGCAGCTCAAATGAAAAGGATGCCTTGATGTGCAGTGTGTCAGATGAAATACAGTTTAACAGCTTGTCTTACAGCTGCAGGAGCTCTCCAGAGCTGAAGGACACGCAGTTTAAATTTCAACGTTCACAGTTAAGTTTTCAATTAAATTCTCCACTTATTGCAGCGGCAGCAGAAATGACTTTCTCCCCGACGGAAGCCAAATAAAAAGTGAAAAGCCCCGAAAAGTCGTTCTGATCTCCAATGGTTCCGCGAAGTGAGAAAACAAAGAACACAAAGGTCAGCCGGCGAGGATGGTGCAGATGGCTGCAGAGTGTTCAAGCGAGTTAAGAAATATCTCCATTCGCACACGCACGCACAAACACATACACATACAAATGTCAGGGCTGGCCTGCTGTTGAGGGGTGACCCTGTCAGCTGCTATTTGTCTCGTGTGTTCTTTTTTTCAGAATCTTATTTTGTGTCTGACCTTAAACAGTGACAGATGATAAACTCTGCAGCTCGAATCATCACTGGCTGGCCGTATCCTCAGAGGATACCCGCGTGTGCGCGTACACTCGCTGAACTTTGATAAACTTTGTCATACCCAACTAATGGATGCAGCAGCCTTCGCTTGCAGAGGTTCACATGCTCACTATAGGATTCTCGGAGCGAGCATTTTGAATTATCATAGAGGGAAACGCACAGGTGTTGCTAAAAACTAAAAACAACAACAACAACTGTTCTATTCGGGGAGTCCCAGTGAGCCATGACAGCATGACAGAGAGCCAGCATGAACAAAACCAGCAGCCTGAAACTAAAGCTGCTAAACAGAGTTCGGCAATTTTTAATTCCAAGTGTTTACACAGAGATTTTCCTGCTGTCAATAATGTGAGGATGTCTTCAGTAAAAAGAATCGGATTGCCTATTATTATAATTCAGCATCCCTCTCTTTCACCCGGTCTTCTCCCCTTCACTCCTTTCCTTCTCACCTTTACTTCTCTCACTCTTAACATCAGTGATTATACTGAGGCTAAACCGACAGCCCAAGGGCACATGAAATATGTAGAGGCGCTGTGGCCAACATCATGCTTCCATGCTCCTTTTTAATATTCCCTTTATCCACTACTCCTCTTCCATACAGCTTCCCTTTCCACCTCTTAGTTTATCATCACAGCCCCTGCTAGCCTTTTTTTTATTGTTGTTTTTTTCTACTCTTTTCTTTTACGCAGAAAGTACAGCAATGCAGTATCTTGATGTCTCAGAATCTACTTCATATATTTTCTTGACGCCGCCAAGTTCAGCTCAGGTGATAAACAAGTTTCATCACCCTGAAAACACCATATAAATGATAATTTCAACTGGACGAAGCTTCTCCAACCTGGGAGATTTTATAGCGCTCACAATCATGTTTGCCAGCATCCTGACCTCAGGAAGTAGCCATGTGTTTGGTCATTAACCAAAATTTGGGACAAACTGATGACTAATGATCAAGGAAAGACCAAATTTGTACGATTCAACATCTGGGGACCATGAATCACAATAAATAGTTTTAGTTGTCCACCAAAAATACATTACAGTCTGGATCAAAGTGCAAACCAAATGACCAACCAGCCAGCAGCATCCTGCTGAAATACATTAATTTTACATAGTGCACTCCACCATAGATCACAAGGAATGATGTACAAATTCTTTATGCTACTAAAACACTTACTGCCGTAGCTGGGAGGCATAAATAAAACATATCAGTACAGTGATTTTTCCCTTAATACATGTTTAGAAGTTAAGATTCAAATGTAAATGCCCGATGCTTCTGATGTCTCAGTAAATCAGCATCATCGCCCTGTTTTGTCACACTTACACAATCATGATGCCTTTATGTTTGCAAAACTGAAAACTGCTGACCGGCACTTTTTGAGGCAATGCATTTAGTCTTACCACAATAGCTGTAGTAGGTGCTATTAAAGAGCTATAAACTGATGTAGCAAAAATGTTTTTCATTTTGTAATGAAACCAAACTATAATAATTGGAAGGAGTAGGAAGTGGATGATTGCATGCTTTGCTGCTGTAGGGACATTTGTTATGACTGGTAAAGGGGACTGAGCACAAAAGAAAAATGAGATGGGGGAGGTAGGGCCTTCAAATTCAGGTGAGTGTATATGCCCTGGTTTTCTTCCCTTCTCTTATTCCCCTTTCCTCTCTTCCCTGCTCTCCCTCTGTTTTCTATTCCAGCCCATGTGCAGTCCTCTCCGGGTCTCTGGGGGGGGGGCTCTGTACTTTGAACGCACAGCAAGCAGAGCAAGAGAAAATGAGGATAGGGGAGGGATAGAGAGGGCTGTGAGAGAAGGGAGATGAACAGAGAGGCACGAAGACAGAGGAGAACAAGCGAGCAATGAGGACGTAGAGAGGAACGGGTGAGGGAAGAAAGAGGACGGGGGGAGAAACGTGGGTGGAGGGGATGCTTCATAATGAATGGACACAGAGAAAAATACTGCAGGAAGCTGGGGCCTGATCTGTGAGAAATAACGGAGTGGAAGCAAGAGGAGGAGAAGAATATGACAGCGATAGTGTCAACAACTGAGACATGCATCCATTTCTCTTCTCCTCTTAATGATGAGATCCTGTGTGTGCGTGTGTGTGTGTGTGTGTGTGTGTGTGTGTGTGTGTGTGTGTGTGTGTGTGTGTGTGTGTGTGTGTGTGTGTGTGCTCAACTGTGGATGTGGAGTAACTGAAGTGTAGTCTACTCTATATGTTTCACCCGGAGGAGAGCTACACTGTCAAGTGACACTGATAAGTGTTCTGGTTTCATATGTGCCAAGCTGAAGTTTTTTTTTTTGCTTAGTTGCGAGTTTGACATAAAGAGATTCATCCAGTTAAAGGAACAGTTCAAGATTGTTTGAATTTTCTTTCCTTGTTGCTGCTACGAAGCCATCGAGCCAAACAGAGACAGTTAGCTGAGCGTCACATAGGATAAAGACTGGGAGCAGGGGGGAATAACTAAGCTGGCTCTGTCCATAACTAACAAAATCCGCCTACCAGCCCCTTCAGAAGTCTCAGCTGGTTGCCTAGTAACCTCACTGTGATGGGAGAGAGGACATTAAGAAATTGTCCCGCACATAACCCCGCCTATAAAACCCAGAGCTGTTTTTTTTTGTTTTTTTTACACTGAACAATTTCCATAGGCTAGAGCCTACTGTAAAAACACATGAGCGAATTTCAGTGCTGCCAGAAAGATTTTTTAAACAACTGCACACATGAAAGTCTTATCAACCGTCTCGATATTTCTCCAAATTAAAAAAACAAAACATTTTTGGTTCAGTTCAGAGAAGTTGAGAGATGATTCATTTTGGTTTTAGTATGTACATGTTTTTGATATTTATATTTTAATTATAAAGTAGCCTACTTGTTTTTAAGCAGAAGACTCTGAAGAAAAATATTGAAATTACAATTTTAGGTTACTGCAGTTTTTGCATTTCTCTTTGAAGAGAACATTTCTCAGTTTTTCAAGAGTTTCTTACTGTATCTCATGTGGTGTACTCCATAGCTTATAAATCAAGTCTTAATATTATATTTGACATGGGGAATGATGCTGCCTTGTCAATACATAAGGTTAAAGGGTAACAAACATTGAGGTTTTATGCACATTGGCAAGAAAAAAAATCTATGAACTCTTTGGAAGAAGCTGGCTTGTTTTGCATTAAATAGACATAATATTCAATCTTTTTTTTTCAAGTCACAAGTACAAACAAACACAAACATGATCATTTACTGAATATAGCAGTAAATATTCAGCGTGCTGGTGGAAAAGTGAATGAAGTCTTGGATCATCAAACCTCCTCTGGCAGAAATAAATCTCAAACAAGCTTTTGCACAATGTGAGGGGGGGGGCTGCTTCAGAGACATATTCAGGATGTCTGGGGTGAGCGGCTCTCTGAGGTCAATCTGTGTTACGCTTCCTTTGATGTGTAGAGTTGTTTTCCTGCTGCATCACCCAGACTCTACTGAGCATCATGATGTGGACAGATACCTTGGTAGAATGAATTTTCATCATTTTCATTTTTTTTAACTTATAACTCAACATTTTCACACCTTTAGCTGGTTTTGCTCCCAGTTTAAATACATTGCATTCTTACAATGGTACTTTTGATAAGAAAAATAAAAAATCAGACCATGTTCAAGGACAAACTCATGAAGATTACTCCAAAGAGCACACTTACTTTTTCTTACTGTAATTGCATTTCTATGTACTTGACATGAATAGTGTATAAACTCCTAACTGTATTTACAAGTCTTTCAATCTCTAAAAATTGTAGTGTCATTGTTGAGGATGCCACCGTGCACCTGTCCCGACACAGCATTTTACTGGACCTGAAGGAAGACCTGGAGCTCATCTATCTTCATCTCTGTGCCAGACAGCTCCCCTGCCATATGTCTCTGTGCTCTCTAACTTCTCATCTCAGAGCTCATTTATTTCTCCTCCCGTCAGCAAACTACCCCCACTGAAACCCCACCCCCTACGCAGCCTGGTGACCATCAGCTCCTCCTCTGCACCTTGACAGCATCCCATCCCAATGCCGACCCCCGCCATGTAAGATCTAGCCCCTTAATTTGTTTGAGTGTTTTGAGAGCAAGAAAAATCCAGTTCTGAGGTTAAGGAAAAATGTAACGTTCAGTGGGCTGCAGAGACGGACACAGTTTGATATTAATATTTCACGGAGAAAACTGGGAAAGCTAAAAAGGCACCGACAAATACCCTGAGTGGTTGGAGTGTGCTTTGATTCAAAACTCTCTAGCAGAAAATACTTGGCTCGCAGCAGGACCGAAAAGCATGAACTTCAGTGTGCTTCAGGCTGCAGAGCTTGACTCTCTGCAGTCAGTGTAATTTATTTGTAACCTGAGTAGCACCGGAGTGAAAACATGATCTCCTCTTTCAGTTTCTCCCATAAACACAAATGCCACAACCTTGTAATTAGATATGGCTGAGCGGTCCATTAATGGTCTCTTTAAACGTGCTCTCTGGTATGCAGGCCGCACTGCCACTGCTGCTCTGTTAATTAACCTACAATTTAGCTGCAAAGTAGATGGTAAAGAGATACTGTAAGTGTTAGTGTCTTGTCAGGAAACAAACAACATGAAGCCAATGTGAGTCACGCTGTAGTATAAAAAAAAAAATCTGAACAAATTTCCATAAACAGTCAAATCAGGGTTTCTAACTTGTTCTCATTCTTTGTTGTAACTTTTTAAAAAATATGTTTTTACCGCGGTGACAGAGCGCTCAACACACTGCAACTTGAGCAAACATGCAGATACACAAATGTGCTGTTAATTCAGTATCATCATCATCAATTTGACAACACATGCTTTACAAATTCACATAACACAAGTGTTTCCAGGGGACCCCAAAAAGTGAGGAACCTGGTTGGGATTTGTGGTTCAATGCACAACCGTGGCCTTTGAAGTTAAAAGCATTGAATAACAAGTGTATCCCAGCAGGTTCATCACTATTTTCTTTTTTAAGTTATTTTTTGCCGTTGCGAGTGAGAAAGAGAGCGAGACAGGGAGAGGGAGAGGATGATATGGTGTGAAAGGAAACGGGTTTGACTGGAACCCAGGCTATAGTGTGGTGACAGGATGATGCCTCAGTGGTTCAAAATGCAGTTCATGGATCTCTCAGGGCCACTGTACTTTACTCACTGAATAAATCTAGTGTTTACTATTGCCTTTAATTGATCACATTTTGTTTGTTCTTGGATGAGTCTGTTTTGATGTGTGTTAGCCAATGTTTTTGTCTGATGGAAGCCAAATGTCCCATGTGGGACAGTGAAGGGTGAAACCAGCTGAATCACAGCTAAATTAACTGAAACGAGAAAATAGATTAAAAAAACAAAACCAAATATGGAGGTTTAGATTTTTTTCTCTTGGTTGTCACTAGTTATTTGTTATCACAACACTTAACATTTTTGTCTCATTGCATGATACAGTATCTGTCTGTCTGTATTGAATTGACATGTGTGTTTACCTGGATGTTGTGCATTTACATATAATGTCATTCTTAATTGATAAAGGTCATGACAGCATGACAGCACATTTTAAGTAAGTTAAGAACTTGTTTTTCTCCAACCAAACCAAGTCTGTTATTGAAAATGTCAAAATCTAAATTACAGAATACAGCACATGCAAAATAATGCACATACAAGTATGATTGAAAACAAAAATGAAGCTGCAATGTAATGACACATTTTGTTAGTAGGTTTTATACACACCGGCAGTGAGCAAGGTCAAGCAGGAGCTGTAATGCACTTCCTGCTGGTGCTACCATGGAAACTTCCCAGGTTATGATACTGTATGTGTCTTCCCGACGCCTGCTGCCATTGTGGTTGGCCTGCTGTTGTGTGTGCGTGTATATGTGTGTGTCTGTGGCTCATGCATCTCTGATCATAAGGGGTCTCTTAAGGCGAGAAAACAGAAGGATGGGTTGTTTTTTTTTGCTGTCTCTCACACACACACACAGTAAGAGTGCCAGGCTGTGGGATGACTGAGAGCCAAATGGATCACACACAAAATCACACACAGAGAAACACAGCATAGTGCAAACACACATATGCTGTGATGAATGTACGTGCCAGAGTGTGACAAGAGAAGGAGCCAAAGTATTGAATGACAGAGAGCCTTGACAGTGATGTCTTGGCTGATGGACTTGAATTTACATCCAAATCTTGTGTAAAACACTCGGCTCTGACACAGATTAGATTTCACCATCACACTGGCTGAGAGGGAGAGTTCAGCGTATCAGAAACAAACTGACCAGATACAGTCACAGCACCATTAAATATTCACAAATTTCCTATTTCACACTTTGCAGAGCGATATTATGCGTGGACAAAACACACACACACATGTGAATCAAACCCTAACAGGCGTGAAATGAACAGAAAACTGAGTTCATAAGGAGCTTTCGCTTTGCCTCTCCCATTGGCCCAATCCCATTTTTATCCAATAAAATCTTTAATGAGGTGAGTCATTGAGTCACTCCCTCTACATCACCTTGTGACAGCAGACATAAATCCGATCCGTCACACCATGTTTTCACACAAACTGCATGAATCACATTGAATGAGCCATGTTGGGCAAACAAAGGTTTAGATTTTCTCTATCAGAGCTACAATTAAAAGGGTCAAATTATTCTGTCTGAGCTTGTTTAAATGCAATATGACATGACACTGAAATGCTCAATTAAAAAGCATGCACACACAACTGCGACCAGTGATTTTTCAGGAAATAAATATGCATCAGCCTGACAGAGAAGTATCTTTATTCCTGTTATAGGCCCTTTGTCACCAAAACAACGCAACAAAGCAACTAAGCAACTAATTCCAGTCCCCAATATTATATTATATAGAGTATATGTTTTACTGTAAGACTCAGTAGCATGCCGTAAATTCTCAGGTGTTATTATCAAACACTTCTACTGGGTTTTGTGTGACCGCTGGAAAACAGCTCTTCAGTTTATTACTGCCAATTTCTGTTATGCCTACATCACATTCTTGTTCATTCGTTGCAAACAACTATGTTCAGTTTACTGTCATTAAATGCAAAACACTGAACATGGTTTGTACAGTGGTATGATATCACTGTTAAATTCTGGTATTACAAGAGTGTTCCAATAATACTTTTTTCGTTTGTATGTTTTTTTAATATAACACAGCCCATCTTTTTTTTCTATTGAAATATTTTATGGTGCTTAAACATGCTAGCAAGTGCACTACGAAAATAAATGCATCTTTGATTCTTGCAAAAACATTCCCCCAATATTCATCATGTTAACAATTACCATTTCAGGATAAATATGTTCTATTATTTTCATAATGGGGAAGTCATTTGTACAGTAGCAGCTATGAAAATGTGGTACTTCCCAAACTAGTGGTTGAGATCTGGGCATGTGGCAACATTTGCTAGGATAAAGTTGAGTTGAGTAACATTGTCCAGCTCCAGCTCCATCTGTGTTGTGGTTTAAAATTCACCCGCTGGGTGTGTTCGGTCTCTGCTCTGTCTCTGAGTCAAGGGCAGCTTCCAAGATCATGGAAGAACTACAAGCTAACGTGATAACAGAGTGAGATTAACATATAAACGACAGATTATTTCACCTTTCTGGGGTTAATATGCTGTTAACTTTAACATTACTTCATGGTGTTCTCCTTTCTGTTGGTGTCCTTGAAGAACAGATGTGCTACAGTATCATAAAATGTTGTGGTTTTCCACCCCACCAATTTTTTGTTTTTTCATCCATGACGTCCTGTTACCTCTGACTGACTGATGACTTGTGGCCTGTGCCAGCGGGTGTAACTAATTGACAAAAGTGATCATGGTCAAACAATGGAGTTGTCCACCGAGTTGTGGAATGTCCATGTGAACTGATGCGAACTGCATGCGCACTGGGTTCAAAATAGACCTGCTGCAGGAACGGAGACGGAGTGAGGAAATTGGGGATAAGACACAGCAGTAACAGATGAAGTGCAAACCAGCAAACAGATGCTGAAGTTTCTTTCCATACTGAGTCTTTTTTTTGTTGATATTGATATTGCTACAAGTATGAAATCTCAGTGATTGATTTGTTGACTGGTCTGTAATATACAAATGCCTGTGAGGGCTCAGCTGTTAATAGCACTAACAAATACATGAAAATAGTTTATTGAGTAGTCACACAGCTCAAATCCCTACCCTGTGGACTGGAGTATCATTTCAAATGTTCATTCACTCATCCCCAGCTTCCCTTATATTCCACGCTAATCCCCCCACAGCTGAGCTAGCATCACAATTTTTTCTTCTCAGCAGTGAATCAAATACCTTTGCCCAGGATTTGAGCCAACTGCCTTTTTCAGAAGCGAAACCTCTCCCTTATCATCACTTATCACCCCTCAGCAGTCTCAGCAGCTCACAGGGTTTTTCTACACCCCACCAAGGGAAATCTGGTGTGAAAATGAAACAATGCCACTGTCACTATGTTGTCTCCTTTTATGTCCTTGCAGTGACACAAACTAAACATAGCCTACTATTTAATCATTTTATGTATTTTCTTCGAATGTAAAAGTTGTTTGAGCCCATTATAAGGGTGACCCTAAATGTCATCTCGCTCTCATGTCTAACCAGACTGTACAGATCTGAACCAGCCTTTTTGCACTCTCGTCTCCTTTTCATCATCACCAAAAGAAGGATGGCGGAGTTACTCTGTCAGCAGCAGGGGCCTATAGAGCTAGCAGAAAATAGAAAAATAAAAAAGGGTGGCTTGGCCAGAGGGAAAGTGGGTTAAGAGGGGCGTGATAGATGAGACTAGAAGCTTTCCTGACTCATGGTCTGCTTTCTCTGGTGACTAATGTGGTCAGTGACATCTCTCTCACTACCCCTCAGCCTCCCCCTCCCATCTCTCCATCCCACCTGGGATGCTGGTAGCCGGCCCGAGGCGGAGTAGCACTCGGGATCTCATCCTACTTACCATGTCCGGATCACACAGTCCCAGCTTAGACAGCATGGGCAGTGTTGCGCTAAGGGAAGTGGAGGCTACATCAGGCCTGTAAGGACTTGGCCAGGGTCAAACAAAGCACGCCTTTTCGTCTTATTTACTTCCAAACCTCTAGAAGGGATGTGTGCATTGGAATATGGTCAAATCCTGTGGGAGGATAAGATAAGAGCCATATATTTATCCGTATGCCCACTTGTGTTTTTAGGACTTCTATCATAGTCTTTCATAAGTGACCTCATTTTTCTGTTTGCTTGCTGGAGTGTTTGGAAGATCTGTCAGCCTGATAAGTGGTCTGCTGGTAAAAAGGGAAAAAAAAAAGACATTCATCAGTCTGAACGGATGCATAATATTATATTATATGATAATATGCGAGTCATAATATGCAATTATGTTGTCTAAATTAAAATACAAAGTAATTACCAAGCCAGATTTCCTCAGAATATGTTGTTGCAATTATAACAGTCTGATAAATATGAACGAGACTAAGTGACTACAATTACCACAGATATTTTGATGTAACAATAGTTTCAGGTCTTCCAATTTTATCTTCTCCTTTACAGAATTTCAATGCCAGTAAATGCAAGTTGATTGTGCCGTTCGGATGTGAATGTTTGATGATATAAATTATACAAATGTGTATCAAGTCCTTTTTATAGGTTATGGTTATCAGTTAAATGCAAAACCTTTTCAAGCTTTCTTCCCTCCTAAACTTCTTTGAAACTACTCAACCCTCACTCAGGACTTTTATGTTACCTTTTTATAATGTCCATTTATCTGTTAAATGCTGTTTCCTAAGACAGCCAACATGTATGTGAAACTAATATGCTACATATTTATGCACTGTGTTGTGTATATAACAATTTGTGTCAACAATGGATACTTAAGCATGAGGGCTCGAAGCCATTTTCCCTCCAAGGACAATATCTTGTCTTATCATGTGTCATTTTCCTGGAACGAATGACTTATTTTCATCCTGTTTCATGGTCAAATTTACAGCCATACTGTCAGGCAACAAACAATGGCCAATGACATGCTTTACAAAAACAGTACTAGATCAGAGTAAAAGCAGTTAGCATAGTTAGTTTTCTGAAGTTGGAGTGTTATTTTGTAGATTGCATAAATAGTGGATAAATCAATCATTTTCAGTGAACTAATGAAAACCTTTTGAAGAACTAGAGACATGTTCTTTTTTATAATTCAACGTTTCTTTTATCAGGAAGCATAGCAGACATGTCTCCCTGGAAGGTATTAGGTGACCCACATGCAGATAATGGAGGTCACCTTTGCTCTGTGCTGCAGCACTCTCAAACACATATCAGGTGTTGAGTAGAATCGATTTTCTGTGGACTGGTGTTGCAGGCGCTAGTATGGCTTGGACAAAATATACTGTCATCTAACTGGATGATCACCTAATGATTTGTAATGAAAAATACAAACTTCAGAAATATAGGTCAACACGTTTCGTCTGGATACAATTCGGTCTGAGCATGAGAGTGGAAAATAATCTTACAAAAGACTGTAGTGTCTCATTAGCAAGTCCAGTTTGAAGTGGGACGTGCAGCGCAATACAAACCAGCTCTTCACTTACAACCACTCATGGCCACTCTTCTGTGATGATGCATACCAGTTGAGCAGTGAATAGTGCATAACAGATGCTTGTCCACAAGTGCACACAGCCACGTAAGCTGCAACAACAACACATATTCATCGAGATGCAGCCAGACGCGCACACACACACGCACACACGCGCTGAAGGCTGCTCATCACTGTGATAAGTGCCTGCTCTGTGGCTTGGTTGCTTTCACTTCATTTTTATTTCAAAGGCGATCAGGACCGGCTTTAGATCTGAAGTGTCGTCAGAT
Organism: Decapterus maruadsi; assembly: GCA_030347415.2. Classification (NCBI taxonomy): domain Eukaryota; kingdom Metazoa; phylum Chordata; class Actinopteri; order Carangiformes; family Carangidae; genus Decapterus; species Decapterus maruadsi. The sequence goes on from CM064897.1 coordinate 9,158,491, forward strand.
GTGTCAGTGCATATGTGAGTATGTCTCTCTGTGTGTGTGCTGCACTGGACTTTGCTGTTGCCCTTTCCAGCTATCAATTTTGTGGTGTGTGTGTGTGTGTGTGTGTGTGTGTGTGTGTGTGTGTGTGTGTGTGTGTGTGTGTGTGTGTGTGTGTGTGTGTGTGTGTGTGTGTGTGTGTGTACGCATGTGAACTGAGGCTCTTTGATGGAAGATGATACAGTTCATACCGGTCAGGCTGGCCTTTGGAGCAGCCAGCTTATCTGATACCATCTGACGCATCTCTCTCTACCACTCAGACTCAAGCGCATCTACTCGCAGACACACGCACAAATATTTCAACCTATATGTCAAAAGAGCAAGGACCTGTTTGCCCTCTGAACTCAGGTGCCTGACGACGCAAAGCTGCTCGGCAGCCACACCCATACGAACGTGGAGCTGAACTGTGACACAAAAGCAAGAGACTGAGCTGTGTGAACTGTTGGAGAATGTAAAATGGGATGACAATTTTTCTTCTCCGTCTTTTCTATATTCATAATGTGCAGTAGAAGTGGAAAATGACTTCTACATTTAAATACTGGAGTTATGTGTAACATGGAGAATTAGAGACACGGCCTTCAGAGGCACAGTGTTGAGTCTCTATTGCAGGGTTTACTGTCTCGATTCTGTCTCAATGGATTATTCAAAGGATCAAGTGTGAGTCAGGCAGGGATTTCAAGAGTTGAGCACATGGATAATTACTCTATTTCTCCTTAAAAAGAGCCATAGAGAGCCCACTCCTTGAGCGCCAGTTAATGTAGTAACTCTATTTCAGACACTGCTTGACACTAACAATTACACATGTCAGAAATATCAAACAGCTTTAAGAGGCTCTCGGCGAGATTCAGAGAAATGACAAGAGCCTGATGATGCCAAGGCTCTGGAGACGTGTCACTGGTTTCTGTTCCCCATCCACAGGTGGGGAACGCAGTTTGAGCTGGGAACCGGACATTGTTGTGTGGCTATGCGTGTGTGTGTGTGCGTGTGCATACATGTGCGTGTGACCATCTGATACAATCTCACACCTCAGCATGCACTTGGCTTGACCTGAGTGCTGGCAGAGGACAGGCATTTCAAAAAATATGCTTATTTTCTCCCCTACAGTCCCTCACTTCCTCCCCCTCCCTCTTACTGTCACCCTTGCTCACATACACTCACACAAACAAACATCATAAAAAGGGGCAGCAGCGCATCGCCGACTTATCCTGAGGCATCTTTTTATGCCTTTAGACCCCCCCGCCCCCCCTCTCTCTCCCATACAAGCCTCTCACAGATAACCAGTTGACCTCTGACATGACACCTGTATCCTTACTTTGGCTACATCAATGGAGACAATTAAATATTTGTAACAACAAAAGGTAAAATCCCGGTTGGACCACATTTTAATGCCCAGACTCGAAAAATAAAAGCAAGCAGTAAATATAAGTGTTTACTGTAGGTCATATTACAATCACTACATACAAGCCACAATGTGCATTATCTTTTAGGCATATCAATCCCTTTAAACTGATAATAGGATTATAGGAGAATACTTAAACCTGTAAACTGTGAGCCATTTTGGCGGTGCCAAGTTTCTACTGTTGCAAAGGAGAAAGTATAAAGAGCTGATAGCAATAATCTATTGGGGGGGACCGTTGCCCCTGAGACTGGCCTATACGTTTTAACATTAAAGGCAAATTCAAATGACTGCACCCAGATCAGCCAATGCACCTCTTAACACTGATAATCCGCTCTGTTATTAATTGCATTATTCACCAAATCGGTCCAGTCAGTGGGGCTATCATTACCCCTGTGCGGGGAAATTGAGCACTTCGATCTGTGCTATTAGAAAGGAAATCAGAGCACTTACCACTTACAGCAAGGAGCGGCGAAGGCAAGGTGTGGGGAGGGGGAGTCGGAAGTTGTCAAATAATTGCTTGCTTGTGTCGTATCTGTAAGAATGTCATCGTTTGGGTTTAATTGTTGCTGTGCTGGTGTGCGGAGTCTGCGGACGGCGGCTCGCTGGACGGCTTCTCCGCTCGGCGCTGCTGGTCACACTGCATCCGAGGCGCGCTGGCTGCTGTGGAGAGGAGGGAGGGAGGGGTGGGAGAGGAGGGGAGAGGGGGAGCAGAGATGCGATTACTACAGGGTCTCAGTGCTTTACAGCGGCGTGGCACACAGCGACAACGTGTGGCCGTGTGAGGTCTGCAATGAGTAGATGAATACACATCTCTGTTGTGTGTAGAGGGAAAAGATGGATGGACCCAGATTCACGAGTCTCTCTCTCTCAACTGGTCCGCAGCAATTACCTACATTATGCACGATAACCTCTGGTACTTAAAGCCTGACATTAATTGTTGCTACTGCGGACCTCATCATGGCACCTGTAAGCAAGGCTATCGAGGTGATTAAGGCACAGGTGTGTAAGTGGCCATGGCCGCCATCAATCCGCTGTAGCCATAGGGGGAAAAAAAAGAAGCAGTTCACCATGTAGCCAGCATTAAATTCCTTAATTGAAATATCTGCTAGTAGCCGAGAGGGACACACCTCCTTTTCACGCATAAATACAATAGTCCATAAATACAGAACAGTATGTTACACTACTTTGCCTGAGCTAGCTAGCCGTAAAAAACAAACAAACAAAAAAACAGCTAGCTAACTCGCTACACTTGGTCAATAAATAATCTCAACCAAGAAATAATACAGTCGTCAATTTTCACTTTAGTTATATTAAATTCAACAAATAAGACATTACGTGGATCGGTTATCACCTTTGGACAAGACAACTTGCAGGATGTAAGTTAATGTTCTCTCTCAAATAACGTTACAAAGAAGTTTTTGGATGTAGGCGCGTAATCGTAGGCTAATATACTGTAGTTTTAACAGCTGTTTACTTGACAGTCATGAAGAAACGTCACGAGTTCATCATCAAATTACTCACTTTCAGTCACCATGCACTTTTCTTTTCTTTTTTTCTACTGGCATGCTAACCAGCTAGCTCAGCTCACCAAATCTCTTCTTCTTCTTCTTCTTCTTCTTCTTCTTCCTAGGAGCACAGTGGCCCCTAACCATAGACTGTAAAGCCCTTAACTAATTTGTTTTACACTAAAGAGTGCAAGCAGAAAATGTACTCGGCTTGTAAAGCAAAGATTCACATTTCACAATGTTACTGAATGATACTTTGATGACGAATCATGATCAAATAAAGATTTGCCCCTGGTAGGCCTACACGGTTATAGGGGAGAAAGTATGCATAATGTGCCTAGCCTATGTCAAAAAACACTGGTTGCACATGCGAAAGTAGGTGAAATTTTTACTTGCACCAGTTGTCTCACATTTTGGAGGTAAAATGTGCCTTCTGGTAGTCTGGAAGCCTGGGTTAATGAATCGTCTCATGGAATAGCCAATAGCCTATGCATAAAGACCAAGAATAAGCCTATTTTCAAAAATGTCAAGTTATTCTATCAAAAGCAAACTAAAAACTAACACCATTAAGGAGAGTCTGTGTCAATCCAGATTTACAGACGAGAAGATGATGAAAATAATAACATAGTGCCTGCTGATTGTCACCTGATTGTCACATAGCCTACAATAGTTATGTTCTAACTATTGTACAGCGCAGTGTTGAGAAAACAGATGCTCCTTTTATGTAACAAAGAATGATTTTTAAAAAAAACACACACACATTAGCCTACTACACTAAATGGGATTTTAAAGAACAGAAAAAGAGTAAGAGTGGAAATTTGTGCTATAGCCCAGTGCAAGAGTGAGAAGTTTGCTTGTTTTAACCTAGATAACAGCAAAGCAATCAAGGCTCCAGTTTTAAAGTTCACAGCTTTTATCGACAGGATGTGCTAGTTTTATATTTCTGGGTTTTATATAACACCGCCAGTTTCTGGTGAAACATTATCCCACACATTACTGCTGTCAAAGTTACGTCACAGCAAAATGTTGAAGTTTGGAAAAAATAAAAAAGTTTAATACACTGAAACATAAAAAGCACAGTCTTTTGCAGTCCGATGCAGTTCACAGATGCATGTGCACAGGCACAGTGCTTCATTGTTTTCCTCTTTGCTTAGGGAGCACACAACATGGTCTGCATGCACAGATAAAAATTAATGTACTGAATGTAATGTAACTTAATATTCTGCCCAGTCTCTCAGTGCCACTTTAGTTCGAATGATCCAGGCCTCGCTCAATCTGGTCTCAAGTGCATATATTTTCTAATAGTGTTGACTCACCACAGTGTGTTGTTACTGTCAGCGTGTTGGGAGAACTTGCTGCCTTAATCCTAATATGAACCTATAAACATGTGCAGCACAGACACCAAGGTCCAGGACCCTTGCAGGTGAAATATGTGCCACTCAGTCACCCATGCAGGAAGCCACTCAAACCGGCATAAATCAGAGGCCTTGGATCAATGTCCTGTTTCCCATAGGCAAACCGCTGTGGCACAACACAATCAATTCTATCCAGGGATTCATTGTTCCAATTACTAAGCCTCGTTCTCTGCTGCAACAGTAAGGAGGGTCGACTGGAATCAGCCCCCACCAAACATTAATAGCAGCGCTGAATCCCAATCAGCTCATTGGCATTCTGTAGAGAGACGGGATTCAAGCAGTGGTAGGAGAATCTGTTGCTGTCATCAGCTGATGTAGTGACAAGAGCGAGCGTGTAATAACAATGAAGACAATGTGTGTTTAAGTACTGTATATCATGAAAAAATACCGATCCAGAGGAACCAGCGAGGGACGCGGAATTTCAATAGCTGCAGGCAGAAGTTATAAATCAAAGAATTGATCGGTTCAGCACTCGACATACATGCACAGCCGCAATACATGGTCTAAATCGAGAATTAACAAGATGGACTGCCCCTTTTTCCCCTATGGAAAAAGTGTGTTAAATGCATCAGTGCAGGATACACTATGCACTGTATGCCTGTTCCATGTTGCTATAGAGTCAGGTCAGAGTTAACTGAATTACAGTGCTCATGTGACCGGGTTTGTGTAAGCTATGATTTCACAGGAGGGTGGGGCAGGTTGGGGATTAAAGTGGGAGTGTGTACAGGACATGACAGGTGTGTATATGTGCGTGCGTGTGTTTCAACTCAAATGTCATGTCTCTAAATCCAGCCTCCCTCCTGGGCATACTGAACAATCCCCCCAGGAGGGAAAGAGGAGGAAGTGACTGCATTCACAAATGCTCTGTTAAACACAACAGGCCAGATAAGTGATATTTAATCATTTCTTTTATACTGTATAATTTCACAGCACAACTTTTCACAGGTCATAATGTGCACCAGAATGATTAAATGGTCCCATTAAAACACTGTGTGTTTGGCTGTGTGTGCACAAGCATCTAAGGTCTCATCCCTCATCTTTAATATTGCTCTGATCCACTCCACATTACATAAACATAGAGTTACAGACTCACAATTTGATGCTGCAGCACTCCAGTGATTAGATCTGCTTATTTACTGTTGTATAATAACAACAGAATATATTGTATATATTGGAAATGGCCATATCTCTCAGTAAGATGCATTCACAAGTCGACGGGTGGCAATTTAAACAAGTTTCACTAAAACGGGCATGCAAGTGCCTTTTGGTGAGAGTCTCTATTTTAATCGTTCATTAATCTGTTGAATTATTCATGTATTATCTGCTGGCAGGGGGTGGGTGGGAGGTTACCGCTGCCAGACTGAGAAGTATCAGAGAAAATTACGATGTTGTCACTGTTGCTTTCAGTTGATGCTGTGTTACCATTTATAGGTAGGTATAAAATTGTATTTCCTGTGCACTCAATGCTTCTGACCGGGCCGTGAGATGTGGACTGTTTGACACACGAAAACACACTAGGACACACACGGCTCAGCTGCACCTCTTGCTGATATCACAAACTCCCTGTCAGCTGAAAATATGCTCCAGTCAGCAGAGCCTTAGCCCTATAGCAGCAGAAAAGCTTATTGGTGTCTCTTTGTCACTGTATTCCTCTTCCTTGCGGTCCCTCTGGGTTCTCAACACCTAATGAATACGCATTGAATAGCTTACTCACTCATTGTCATCCATGCTCTGCCGCGCTTCTTCTACTGGATGCCGGCCCACACGCTGATGTGGATGGATGGTTTCAGTGGCTGGTGGACAGACTTTGGTTCAGTTGTTTCAATATGGTGTCTCTTTACACTGTGAGTAAGAACATAAACTGAGGGAGAATAATATACCTATACCTATACCTCTCAATTTAGTCCTACGGTACAGTCATTTGCACTTCCCCAGTATCTTTGTACATCGCTCAAACATTTCAGAGCCAGAGGTATTTAAGAGCTTGTAATCTGATACCCTCTCCTGGCTGAATTGTGCAATCACAGGAGGAACTCAGCTGACGTAGGACTACAGTGTTTGTAAAGGTGTTTTATTCTCTTATGAAGCACTCAATGAAATACATTTTGTAAGAGAACATTATGTATTACTTGCTGCAAATAAACACTTTGTGTCAATAGGCCTTTACCTCTAACTTCATGGCATGTGTTTAACGCTTTACAGTCATAACCTTATCATAGTTAAGAATATATATTACATTATCTATACTTGCAAACTTGTCGACTTAAAATGTTTCTCATCAACTGCTCATATCCTGCCTCTGAGCATCAAACTGTGTTTTAAGGCATTCAAAAACCCTAAAATAGTATTTTATGACAAGACACGATCTAAAAATATATACTGTGGCTGTACATTATGTGTCATTGCTATACAGAAAAATATCACGTTTCCCCTGAGGAAACTGATCATATTTCAAGTAATGATCTGACTTAAGTATTTTAACATCAACTGTCTGAAAAACAACAAATTATTGAATTTGGATTTAACAAAAGCTCTGTGCAGGATTTTTTAAAATAAATTATAACTTTTAATTTGAAAGATTTTGTAAATTTTCCCCAGGAATCATACCACCAGCATGTCCGCTGGTGGAGGTTTTAAAGGAATCTGACCGAGAGTGAACCTTTTAGCCTTGAACTGATTCAGTTCCTCTGGAGTCAGTGTGCTCTCAGGTGAAAACAGACTGTCCGCTGCCCCACTGGCAGACCCGCCTCCTGCTGCAGGTGCAGCAGCAGCAGCAGCATTTGTTCCAAACCCTCCACTCGTCTGTGCAAACAGGCTGCTGTTTCCTGCTGGTGTTTCAGCCCCAAAACCACTTCCAAATCCCCTCCCACTGTTCGCTGTAGAGGAGAAGCTAAAGCCTGAAGCAGAGCCGAATCCTGAAGTGGCGGCTGGCTTGTTGGTGGTCGGGGCAGCAAAGGAGAAACCTGCAGCTGAAGGAGCTGCAGGCGCACCAAATCCAGAGGGAGGTTGAGAAGGAGCTGCTATGGCACTACCGAAGCCTGTAGAAGACGATGTCGCAGCTGAGGAACCAAATCCACCACCAGTTGGAGCAGCGAAGCTGAAACTGCTGGCCTGCACTGGTTCTGCTGCTGGAGCCCCAAAGCCTGCATGGCCAGACAGGCACAGATAACACGGGAGGAGTGATTATTTATTTGATAATGCAGAAGAATATTTAGACAGGACTTTAAAGCTACTTGTATGTATTTTGTTCAATTAATCTGTGAACTCAAATTTGGACACTTAACTAGACTCACAAACCCTGTGCTACATATAGTCAATAAATAATCACCTCAAGCATTGTATTCAGGAGAGATTAGGGAGACTTAAAGCAACTTTCATGCAGAAAGTCAAATGATATGGAATGGGAAGCTCCAGCAAATACCTGGGCAACCTGGGATGAAAGGTTACTGTATATAATCTGCCTACAGTACCAGCACATGTAATGCTTACTAACTAACAGGTTACATCTCTTTTTGCAATTACTATAATTGTGTTTCCATTTATGGTCACACTAGGTATTTCTGGTCTCTTCCTTCATTATTTTTGTACTTTTATACTGTTAGAATCAAGCAACACTTTATCCTCACCTTTGTTTCCAAAGTCAGGTGTGGAGGATCCAAATCCAGAACCAAAGCCACTTGAGGATGTCTGAGGTGCTGGGTTCTTCAACTCTGCGAGCTGTGAGGAAATGAAGGATAATAAATACGAGAAATGTTCACTGTATTTTACAACACAAGACAAGAGCACTGTTGCAGTGTGTGTGCATTTGTGCAACTTACCAAAGTTGCACGTGTGGCTGGATTCATAACCTTCAGTTCCTGGACTCTGCTTCTCCACTGGTTGATCAACTGAGTGACACCATTAATCTAAACACATACAAGAGATTTTTCTTAGACTTTTACACATTAAAACCTCTGCAGTTTGTTACTTAACATGTGAACCAACACTCGATGAATTCAAGATCATGTGACCAAGACAACGATATATTCAATTTACTTATATAATACTACAGGGGGAGAAAGAAATTCACAGCAACTAGTACCCCCATGACCTCTTGACCTCTGAAGACAAATGTGAAAGAACTTAAATTAAATGAGCAACACTTCACTCACGTAGCCCTGCAGATCTCCTGAAGCTCTTGTGGAGTAATACTCCAGCCTCAGCTCCTCTGGAGAGAGATCAGGGAAACCTAAAAAAAAAAAAGAGAAGAATTGTTGGTGAACAAAAGAAAAAAGAAAAAAAGAAGACAAGTTATAAAAATGTTATAAGTTATTATTACAACAAATGACTTGAAAATCATGAAATAAACATATTTTTGAAGCTGACCAGTCAAAAGTGTCTTGGCATTTGAATAACATGAGAAGCACCACTGCCGTGAACTCTCCCAAATCTCCATGTCAGCCTGAATGATCTCCCTGGGTGATCAAGAGATGGTTTTTGCATATTAATTACGTTCTCGTGACAACCAAACATTCATCTAAGTCTGCAAAGCTTAAAAAAAAACTCAAAGCAAACAAACAATGAAACTCACAGTTTTTTGTCATTGTCATCTTCGTCACCAGTTGGTCCTCCTCCTCTTCCTCCCCTGTCAAAATTGCTGGGAGAATTCAGCGCTGAAAATCTATTAAAGCTGAAGTCTGAGCTCCTCACGTTGTCTCTTCTGCCTCCACCTCCTCCTTGGCCCCAATCATTTCCTCCTCCTCCTCCTCCTCTTCCTCCTCTACCCCAGTCAGCTCCTCCACCTCCACCTCCTCCTCCTCCTCTACCCCAGTCAGCTCCTCCACCTCCACCTCCACCTCCACCTCTTCCCCAGTCAGCTCCTCCACCTCCACCTCCTCTGGAGCCCCAGTCATCACTTCCATGAGACGAGAAGGATGAAGGCTGGATATAGCCTCCTTTTTGCTGGTTCGGATTCACCCAAACTCTGTTCCCAAACCCTAAAATGCACATGCAAAACAATGCAAAGAGAAAAAGGGAGTGTATGAAACACCGTGACAGTCATTCCTATTACCTATTGTAACACCACCAGTTCAACTTCTGCCTACTCTAATGGCTTAAGCATGGCTGTCCATGTTTTATGTTCAGGGTTTCTTTATCAGAACTGGGTGTCTGAGGATAGGGAATGTCTTCAACAGAGGGAAAATCACTATGAGATGTTCTTGTGATTTTGGGATTCATGAATAAAATTAACAGCAAAATGATTTTTACAAACTAACTATTACGATTAGCCAGTTATGTCTGTGTTTGTTCACTAATGGTGCCTGCCTACCTCACATTGTAATTACAATCTGGGGTGAGGTTGATTCAGACTGTTTCACACACAAAACACCCAGGATACAACGTTTCATCAGTGTCGCCTATCACACACAACAAGTTGAGGGTTTTTGCTATCTGAGCTGATAAATGAAGTAGCCTATATGTTTTCCCTCTCAGTTGCCATTCAATAAGTTCGTAAAACTGCCTGGGAACACGGATATTAACTTTTACCATGAAATAGTAGTTGTACAATGGGTAATTATGCACTCTGACGTAATTATTTGTTGAAACTTTTTGTTCAATAAAATACTTCAGTGGACTTGCTAGCTAAAAATCACAGTGACCCATAACTTAAAGTTCACAAACCAATAAAACAAGAGTGAACGAGAAACAAAATTGAACTTCCACCTCGTCTGATCTGTTTTCACGGACGGACCCGCTACTGAAAACCTACACTTTGATTAAACATTTAAAAAAAGTTTAGACGACATTTAGACCAAAGTTAGACCACATTTACCTCCTCCTCCTCCACCACCTCCTCCTCCTCTGGGCTGCTGCTGACCACCGGAGCGGCTGCCGTAGTTGTTGTATCCTCCTCCACCACCTCCACCTCCTCCTCCTCCACCACCACCTCCTCGGTTTCCTCCCCTCGGGTGCTCATTCCAACATTTATCGCCGTAACGACAACGGCCCTGTAGGAAAAAGTTGCACACCGGCATGTTTATCTCGCTGTTGGTTGTGTTGGTGTTTCCAGAGACTACCTCCCGCTCTGCGCAATGTTTTCCTGCGACTCACAACGACGCTGCGACGGCGGCGCACGCTCCGGTCGCAGCAGATTTACGTCACAGTTGAGCTCAGCGGAGCACCAGCGGCAACAGCGACCCCACGTGGCAGTGCAGCGAGCTTGCAGTAGGGTGACCCGAGGCGTTGGTGAGTTTTTTTTTTTTTTTTCAATAAGGCTTTATTTAAGACAACAAGGTGCAATACAAAACAATACACCAATACAACATTGCCAGGGGGTTACAGCTCAAATAAAAACAGCAGAAAGTGTCATACAAAAACATTGTAAAAAGTACATAAATTCAGAGTCTTTATAGCTTTCATGTTGAGAGAATCTTTTATAGATTTAATGTATTGTTTGGTTTCATTTTCAAAAATAAGAAAAAGTGGTTTTTGATTAGTATAACGACATTTGTGAATATGCCATTTGGCTAATTGTATAATAAGATTGATGATATAGTATTGTTTATTTTTAGAAGATGGATTGTCAGTGAAACCAAACAAAACATGTTCAAAGCACAGGGAAAAGAGAGGTTCAATTGAGCAACAAATAAGGTTGCAGATATCTTTCCATAACTTGGTTGAGAAAGGGCAAGACCAAAATAAATGAAAAATATCTTCAGGGTGTTCCATACAAAAAGAACAGGTTAAGTCAATATCTTTTTTAAAACGCTGTAAGAAAACTTTAGATGGGTAAATTCTATGAATTATTTTAAAAGATACTTCTTTTACCTTATTATTGATAATATATCTAGCAGGTAAGTTCCAGATTTTTTTCCAATTGAGGTTATGAGGCGTTGGTGAGTGAAAGGAGGTCTGGTCATCAGTTGTTCTTCCATCGTGTTTCCAGGAGCAAAGGCCAGAGTTTCATTGTAGGCCTATATCATGTCCACACCATTGAAGATATCAAAGGTGGCAAACTGTGTTCTTTGAGGATTGGTTAGTTTTGTTAATTTCTGTGAGGTGTTTTGTGTCTCTTTGTTGTCATTTTATTTTCAATCTTTGCTGAGCATAAGATTTGTTCCCTGTCTCAAATATACGATGAGTTAGTCGGCATGTGAAACAAATAAAAGCCTGGGTTTCTAATTTGAGAATTGACTGTCATTTGTCTGAGGTCTTTTCATTTTGCTCAAGCAATATTACATATTACTTTATCCAGAGGGCTCACTGACTTCTCAGGCCCCAGGGCCAGATCTTATTTAATTATATGTTTTTGCATTTTTGCATTTGTATTTTCCATTAAAGGATAACTTTCGTTTTTTACAACCTGGACCTTATTTCTAGCATCAAATACGATCATTTACTCACCCTGACAAGTTTGGTGTCATTTGGAGTCGTTTTGACGAAATTAGCCCCAGTGGAGCGGCGCGTATATCCGTTTAATGCGAGAACACGGGGCACCCAATGCAGCCTCTAAATAACACATTATCCGCCGCAAAATTTGTTCATTTCGCCAATATTTTGTGATGATACACTAGTGTTATTCCCCTCCGAGCCCGTGGTGGCATGTTATCAACATCCGGCTCCTCCAGGCTGACCTACTAACCTCTGATCTGGATGATGTCATCTCCGACCGGTGCCCGGCTCGTTCTGATAATAATCATTCCGCTTCGGCATTTGGGTCCTTTTTAGCTCAACTAGCCAGAGCTGTAGTGAGGATCCAGGCTGAGAGCAAGCCAGCCGAAGGAACATCATCCAGCTGCTCATTTTGTTCTGACGAGTCCATGCAGAAACACCATAGCATTAGCAGTTAGCAGCGAGCTTGACATCATCCAGGTCAGGGTTAGTAGGTCAACCCAGAGCAATAGAATTGAGTGGCGACAGCTTTTGATCTCGAAAGTCACGTGGTTCATGGCTCTGGTTCAAACTAGGCTGCCACTGTCATGTTCTTCCATCGGGACAGACAGTAATAAACTTGCTTTTGGACAAAATGTTAAAAATAAACCGTACAAAGCTATATTCACAACTGTTACTGAATTATCTATGTCAGTTTTTAAACAAAAGGCAAAATCTTTTTGCTTCAAGGTTTTATTTGTACTTTGAAGATTAGATTAAAATGGCATAAAAATATAAAAAGAGTATATTAAGCAAAGCATCAAAGATGTTCAATCAAACCCACATAGTTTCAAACAACGAAAACGGCCATTATCACAACTCAACATAAAGCCAGCTAGCTTAATTTATATGTTAATTTCTTAGAGGTGTTTCCGCGGCACCAACAACCATAGCAGTAAAGCTGAGAAAACCTGTTTTGATGCTGGCTTTAGCGCTGTTAACATAATATTTTTTCAATCACAGTTTAATCCGAAGTCTGGGGTCAGTTTGCATCGGCGTTTGTTTGGGAGGAGTGCAGAGTCGGACCGAGCACCAGGGCATTTGTCTGCCGCGGCAGTCCCTCGTCTCAAATATAACGATCCGAGTTTCAGACGTTTACCGATGGCTGGTTAAACTCTTTGTAGGAATTAATGTTGGTCAATTAAATTTAAAACTGTGGCAGTGGCATTAGTTTGTTTGAATGAAAAGTGAGCAGGACTAATTTGAGAAAATCATCATCTTACCGAAATAAATACATGTTTTTTAAGGAACATTTTTATTTTGTTAAGTCAGCATAGTTACTGTACATAGTTATTACCACTTTATGACTTAAAATTTTATTTCATCAGTTTAGCTCTTTCTTGCTGTCCGGCCAAGCAATATTTTGGAACATCCATGACCCGGAAGTCGACTCTTTGAACAACGGATCCAGGGAGTGTCTCCACTCTGTTTTTATCTATCTCTGGGTCAACCTAGGCCATGCCAGGGCCAGAATAACTTATTTAATTATATGTTTATTTAGAGGCATTTTGTTCTCATTTGTATTTTCCATTACACCAAACTTGTCAGGGTTTAAATGATCGGTGATGCTAGAAATAAGGTCCAGGTTGTAGCATTTAAACTTAATAAGGTGGCACCCAGGAGCATAAACCAATTATAATAAGCAGTGACAGCAGCAAATAGTTCCAGAGAGTTTAATCATTTATGCTACACACAATCATGTCAGAAGCTCTAACCAGCCATGAGTGGAAACACCTGTTTGAATGTGCAGTATGACATAGACATGTAACTCTACATAAGTGAGCACAATACAATACATACCAGACATATATGAGGAACTTCGAAAGAAAAGCATGATATATTATTCATCCACTTCATTCAACAGCTTGTCTCTTAAATCTTAATAATACAAAGAAATAGCTTAAGCACATTGTTTGTCATACAAAATGCAGAACTTAACTCCAAAAGTAAATACTTTCCAGTAGTTCCACAATTTGCATAAGACAAGTTAAAAGCGCTGATAAAGGTATGACACAGACAAAGCTTTAAACATTCAGATTTGTATAGAGTAAAGCTTTTTTTCTTCAAATAGCAATAAATTACAATCTCATCTGACAAAAAGAAAAGTGGCTTTTGCAAATACAGCTGCCTAAAAATATTGTTAATATATTAACACAAATAATCTTAATTATAAACCTTAGTTCTTCATTTTAACGTAATTAACAATATTATTAAAGGCACTGGTAATGTTTCTGTTTACAGATAATTTAATAGACTATTAGCTTCACTTAAAATAATTATCTGGCAAGAAGAGGCAACACCACTTGTCCATTGTGTCTGTGGGTGAGCATCAAACCTTTTTTTTTTGTTTTTACCAACTTATTGATGGACAAGACACATTTTCATGATAAGCTTAAACTTAATAAATAAAAATATAACTGGATTTACTAAACAATAACTTGTTGCATAACATATAGTCAAAAAATATATAACGTTTTTTAATATATAAAAATGTAAGTGCTTGATAAAAATATAAAGGAAAATATATGCAGAGTCCCGTCACAAATAAACAAATAAAGAAACTAAATTCTTTGTATATAAAAAAATATCAAGCAGCATATATATGGTATACTTTAAAGTAAAGAAAGACATCAACAAAATATCATCCATGAGAAAGAAAGAAAAGTGTGCATGCATAAACTCCCACTACTTCAGCCCATTGCACAGTAAAGACAGGCCCTGTGTGCTGAGGCAGAGGACCAGGGGCAGAGCTCCCGCTTCACCTCCTGTCTCCATCCACAGCCTGTTAGTGTCTCTCTTCAGCGTAACACTGGTGGAGCTGAGCAGCTGCTCTGCCTGTTGGAAAGTTTGGTTGTCCTGCAGCGGGACAGGAAGCTGCTGGATGGAGAGATGGCCACTGCTCTCCTTTAACCTGCACATCTGGCGAGGAAGATAAATAGACAGATGGATAAAAGCTCCATTTATTGTCATCGTTTTAAAGTTTATAGTACCCAAGCTTCCTGGTGGAATGGCTCAGTATTTGGGGGAAATGTATTTGCTTTACACAATGTGATCTGTTCCTCATGTTTGAGCATTTAATATGAAGCTACAGCTAGGAGCGTTATTAATCCCTTTGGGGATTAATACAGTAATTCATATTCTTAGTTAGCATAGCTTTGCATGAGGTTGGAAACAGTTGAAACAGTTTGCCTGGGTGGAGCTGACAACTCCAGGCAATCACCAAAAACCGTCTGTATTAAACAAATGAGAGCACTAACAGTGAGAACTTAAGAGTTGCTGCAAAACCAGGCTAGATGTTTTCCCCTGTACGCTAAGCTATGCTAACAGGCTGCTGGGAGTATCTTCATCTTTACTGCACAGATCTGGGATTCTTATCAATCTTCTCACCTAACTCTCAGCAGGAAAGCTAACAATCATACTCCTAAAACTCCCAACATTTCCTTTAAAACAAATCAAAATTTTCAACAGTGAACAATTTCAAAATGCACGAAGAGTGAAACATTACTGACCAGCATGTTGAAAGCCACCAGGAAATCAGCAGGGCTCTCACTCAGGAGGCTCAGGGTTTCATCGGGCAGCTCTACAGGAGCAAAACACACAATGAGATGAAGTTGTAGAAAGGAATCTATGGAGTACTGCTGTGTGCTGCTCAGAGCACTGTGTTGCGTTTCCTCTCACCTTCCATAGCACTGACCAACAGATGAGTTGCGTTCAGCTTTGCAGCGCCAGCAAACGGTCTGCACTCGCTACGACTGTCTAAGCTGAGTCGGTCCATTTCTTGTTTGGCCATGTCGAGTGAGTCAGCTCTGCACAACTTCTCCAACTGACAGCAGGAAAACAGAGTAAACGGAGCAGTTATTACCAAAGACCTGTCATAGGTTTTTAGCCTCAGTGTAACTTTCTAGGATGGAATAAACAGTAGTTCTGGGAGAGTGTTTCCTTCTGAGCTATATAACTTGTCCAGGAGAGATGAGCCCACACCCTGATGTGGTGTCTATAGGGTGAGCTATAGGGTAATGACATTATGTCACTCACCTCACACTGCAGGTATGAGACAGCAGATCTGTCCCTCATTGTCTCCTGTAGTGTCTTGAACAAGGCATGTCTAGTGGCCTGATCGAGCTCTGCCAGCGGAGACAAGTCCATCTCCTCTGATCCTGTCAGTGGGGGAAGGATAACGCATGAGATTTGAAGCTGAAGCTACACTGGTATAACATCTGCTTGACTTTTTAAAAAAAATCAAAATATTATGATACACATTATATTCAATGTATGTTTGTAAATTGAAAGAAATTGATTTCCAAAGTCCATGGTTGTGTGTAGATTTAATCCAGGTTGTTGCTTACATTTCAGACCAAATCACAAATCATCATTTCAACAGTTAAGTATCCACAATGTTATTTGTCTATGGGAGAAAAGGAACCTACAATACATTCTCTCATTTCACTTCCTCAAAAAATGTCGGGAGTTGACGATATTTGAATAACTGGTATTGGTCATCAACAGTTTACTAGCGAAATGTTGGAGTGAATTATCACAAACCGTTTTGCAATGCTGGAACGTTATCCCCATTGAACTTGCCATCCACAACACAAGATGAATCAATGGGCGGAGGGTCGAACTCAAATCCTCCTTTTGCCCCAGATTGTAGGCATATATCTAAAAATACACACAACATGAAAGGTAAACACAGAGAAAAGAGAAACATGTGAAATGGCAGGCACAAATGCACACTGACCTGATGTATAACATATAACCATAATAGAGAAATGAGATTGTGATTCATCACTCTCACGCCCTTGAACTCACCATAGTCTCCATTCTTTTTAATCTCTAGTTCCAGGATGCTGTACGCAATGACGGTATCAGAGGGGATCTCCAAAGAAACATCACTGTCCATCTTAATATTGTTAGTGTCCTTCACAAACACCTGAGGATGCACATATAAACAAATACACACATATAAATCTACCCTATTACATTTACAGCAACAAACACATGTTAATACCCAGTGGTTTCCCTCTGACCTACAGGGCAGGTCTTCCATGGTGGCACAGGGGGGGTGCCCCCCTGCAATCTGATTGGCCACCCACCACCCATCTCTAATGGTCAATCTGATTGGCCACCCACCACCATCATCTCCAGATTAACTGTTTTTGTTCTCAGTTTCACCATTTGAGTAATGCTTGTTCTGGTTTTCTGCATACATTGACTGATTGCTACACAAAACACTGAGATGTTTGTATAGAGCCCCCTCTACTTGATGAAAATACTCTGGACCCGCCTCTGCTGACCTGAAGAGAGCTCCCCAGGATGTCCAGCAGCCCAAGCACTCCCTTGAAGATGCACTGCTCCTTCTTCGTCTGGGTGATGGAGCAGGAGTTGGTGGTGATGATCCTCTCCTTCACTATTCCGAGTACATCAGCCCGCTTCTCCAGCTGCCGCACCAGCTGGTGCTGCATGTCCACCAGCCTAGAGAAAACACAAACACGGCTTCATCTGCACAGCTGCATGTGTGGAAGGGACGGATCAGGTCAAGACTGAGTGTGTATTCAACACTTATGACATGACTGATCTGTGTAGCTGTGGTTTAGTCTTTCCATGACACACCGATCTGAGGAATCAAATGTCTGATGTCCAACTACATTTTTAAACCGTTCGCCTCATCAATAATTAAGCCATTATCCTGTCACCTACTTCCGAAGAACTTCCATGAGCAAACACTATGAAAGGGAATTATTTATCACCTGTTTCTGGAGTCATGTAACAGCTTCTTCACATCCAGCTCCTCTTTTTTCAGCTTGCCAAAATACGACTGGAGCTGGGAAGTGCCCAACGCCTCAAGCCCCACACTGACAGAGCCAGCCACGGTGCGTAGCTTCCCAGAGATTTCGTCCCCATACGTCCCCTTGTAGGTCAGGAAGTCTGTCTCTCTGAGTCCTGACGAGACATATTGTGTCAGATGTACAGAGGGTATTGCATGTAGCTTTTTTTGTGGATGCACAGCTACGTACCAGGGCTGAGCACTTTGTCACCCAGCAACAAGTCGCTGAGGGTGAAATCTGTTGGTTGGTACTTGGGCCTTTGCCAGAACCAGAAGCGGTTGCGTTTGACAACAAGTGCCATGGAAACCAGCTTTTTGGAGTCATTTACTCGCGACACGTGGATGAGGCTTCCCTCCGGGTCAATCTGATGGACAAAATTGGCAGTGGCCTTGGAAAACATGGCTTCAGTGGATGAGGGCTGACGACAGCTGGAAGAGGTAGAGAGAGACATTAAAGGCTTCAATTTGAGTTTATTTTCTACACTGGAAGCACTGAGAGCAAAGAGCTTTGAAGTGATCTCACTAAAAGACTTAGGGTGATTTCCCCGTTGGTATTCTCCCTAGATTTCCCCCTCTCGATAAAGTTTAGTTTGACAAGTACCAGTAAAGCCAACAGCTTCAGGAAAGGTGTGTGGGTGAGCAGTGTATGTAACCCCAAACTTCTCTGTGTGTCCGGCAACCACCTGTAGGCAGTGACTCACGAGGAGTAAAGGAAGTTCCCCAGTAGAGTAGGCTAGTTATATTTTGTTTAACCAAAGAGGCACATGCAAACCCATGAGCACACACACACACAGACACACAGACACACACACACAGACACACACACACACACACACACACACACACACACACACACACACACACACACACACACACACACACACACACACACACACACACACACACACACATACCTCAGCGTGCTAATTCTTACTGGCTCAGTTTTCATAGCTTAAATATTTAAAGTAATCAGGCGTAAAAAGGATTTGTGCTGTGAGGGGAGAGACAGACGAAGACCAGAAGAAAGTCTGAGCTGTGTCCGTGTTGGTTTGAGTTGTGTTCAAGTTCAACTTGAAAAAATGTGATGTTGGCTGAGGGACTGAGAAAGAAGCCAAGCACCAGAGAAAAATAAATGTAAAACAGGAGACCTCTGAACAAAATCAAGAAGGCCTCCGCCCACTCCGAACAACATCACAAACTCCCCTCTTCTTGCCGTAGTTTCAGTGTGTTGAGTCATTTGCTTTAAATAATTAAAGCATTACCGTAACGTCCATGGGGTTTTGTTTTAACCCTCAAACTCAAACTCCCACAGCTCAAATATGCAGCTTCTAAATAGTTTATGCCTCTTTTGTTTATTGCAATCTGGAGCAAGGAAACTAAAGGGGGGGGGGGATTCTAAGGAATCTTTTTGACCAGTACATGTGGTCAGTGTGGTCTAGGTGGCACTTGTAGGGTTTGTATGTGAGTAAAAGTGTAGTAGCCTGTGTTTGTC
This sequence comes from Decapterus maruadsi, assembly GCA_030347415.2. Taxonomy (NCBI): domain Eukaryota; kingdom Metazoa; phylum Chordata; class Actinopteri; order Carangiformes; family Carangidae; genus Decapterus; species Decapterus maruadsi. The sequence goes on from CM064897.1 coordinate 9,177,572, forward strand.
AGACTCATACAATGGTTGTTTATACCATAAAGCAAACACCTTACAGAGAAGTATTCAACAGCCTGATAGATACATGATTATATAATACATAGCAATACACACCAATGATCCACTGAGCCGAAGTGAACTAATAAACAGATGGAAAATTACAGTGGTCAAGCCCCCCACAAGACACACACACACATACACACACACGTGCCAGAGTGCGGCACTTCCCGGCAGCCCACTTATTCCAGCATACCAGTCCGCTGTGCGCGTGCCTGCAGTGACCTCAACTACGCATAAGCCTTAAGAAGAACTTGTGATTCTGATTATGAAAATTCAATTTAAAGTGGAGAACATAATTTTTTCCCGCGAAAAACACAACAAACCGACCATGTTGTTTGGTTCGAGTGAACCCACACTTACTGTATATACAGTATTTTAGTTGTTTACTGTCTCCTATTATTATTCCATAGTATAAATAAAGATGTCTCTTACCTCCGAAAGGCTTACAAACTCTATGAAGATGGCTTCAAGTCGTGTACAATCTGAGATCCTGTTGGTCCAGTTCTCACTCCTGGATCGTCACTTCAGGTTCCCATGCGTAAAAGTAGACCAAGATGTCCAGACGCGGGGCAGACGTGTTGCAGCGACACTTCTTTCACTGTGTTGATCGCAACAGTGAGTGAGACGGAGCAGTGATGGCAGCAGAGGATATAGCACTGATACTGACAGTGTTGGGTCAGAGCTGTGGCTCAGTGGTGGGACTGTACGGTTGTCCACATGTCCCTCCTCCCACTCTCACTGCAGACTTAATTATGATCATATGAACTCTTGTCTTTGCGTGTGCGCGCGAGTGTGTTTCAGGACAAGAGCAGACTTGCCTCTATGATTTTCTTTTTTATCTCACTAAAATACAACCCACACACGCACAGTTTGCAAATGAGGTATTTTTGATTCGTTTTGCTACTGCTGAAGTGGTTTGTCACACTTAATCACAGACCATACCACATCCTTTCCAGTACAGAACTGGGCTTCATCTTAAAGAAACATCGAATATTCTAATAAAAAATGTATGTAATAATGTATGTTTCAAAATCATTTATTAGAGCAGTGCCAGAGATTAATGATGCTGAAAAGGCAGAACATGATGACTTGAACTTCTTGGTGTAGTAATGTTCCTGTGTTTATGTGGCAGCATGCTATACTCTGTGTTATTTAACATGAACAATCAGAGGTAACGCCTTACAATAAGGTACCCTTAATTAACATTAGTTGTTAGTACATTATTAACCATTGATTAACTGTTTACAGATATATTAACAATCATTATTATGTATTACTTAGGGATATGAAACACATTAATTAATGTAGCCTATTAATAAGCAGTTAATGTTTACTACTCAAAGCTAGTTAATACATTAAAAGTTGAATAATATAATTAGTTATCATTATGTATGCATTACTCAGCATTAATTAACACATTAGTTTATATAAATGCTTAGTAATGTACTAACTAACGTTGATTAAGGTAACCTTATTGTAAGGCGTTACCCTTAAGTTGTTAATGGTTCACTGTTCCCCCGAGGTATCAAACCCTTCACTATAACACCATACTGTATAGACAGAGCTTGTCTGGGACTACTGGAGCAGGATGCTGCAGGTCCTCTGACCACCGCTGGTGTTCATATATGAGGAGTTCAGGGATTAGTTAGTACAAGTCACCTGAACATCATTGTGTTGTAATTTTCACAATTTAATATAATGTGTGATTATTAAATATATGGTTGATCATCATTGTTTTATAGTTCTGTAAAATATTAGTTACAACCTGGGAAGTTGGAAGGAAGAAAAAAATATATATTGAAAGGTAGAAGAACAGAAGTTCTTCGTAACTGTCCATGGACATTTTGTTGTTGTCTCTGAGTGTTTAGTTTAACTGCAGCTGTGGAGTGGAAAATACAGTGTGCCTTTTCATAATTCGTCAATATTGGATTCATATCATGTGTTGGTTTGCTGTTTGAGATGGATGTGTGCATATTCATTTGTAGGTAACCATAGCAACGGCTCTTGAAGCTTCACCACAAGCTTTAGTATAGGCTTTGGCTGGTTCTCTAATATACATCTCATAAAATAAAGGAATAAATATCACAATTTATCACAATTTGTGTGATGAACATGTGCAGCTTCTTTAAAGACAGGGACCCTTGTTCATGAACATAAAATGGAAAGACAACAACCAATAGAGAAATAGAGAATGAAAACACAGGCATAAGAGCATCACAAGCCAAAGTGATAATAGAAAAATGTAATCACATTTTATTTCAGACAAATCACTTTCAATCTGATATAACGGTCATATCAATCCTGCAAAAATGGGAAGTGGGAACTATGAGACATGAGATTGAAAAAGACTTCGGTGGAAACGTCTGTGCCTGCCTGTCCGATAATAAAGATCACCAAAGGATCTACAAGATTTATCTTTTTGTTAAAAACTTTTGGGTGAGTGCTCACTTCTTCTTCCTGAACTTTGAGACATGAAACACCTTTCTATCATTTAAAACCACAACATTTAAGCTGGGACTGTATCAGACAGTATCCCAACTGTGAATTTGTGTTGTTCATTAGTGTTGTTCTGATATTCTTCTTCTTCTTCTTCTTCTTCTTCTTTCTTTTTTCTTCTTCCAAGGAAGTCATACTTCCCATGGGCGAAAACTCACCAAACTTTGCACAAAGGTCCAGTCCCATGCCAGATTCACTCAACTCCAAGGACATGTACCCCTCCCTCCCAGGGGGGGCAAAAGTAGATGCTACAGCTGTGAAACTTCACCACAATGTAGCCTAGATACTGCCTTAAACTTATTACAAATTATGAAGTCCATCACTCTGTTTTTTTCAATAAGTGAAAACTTTTGTGTATCTCCTCCTACAATTTTTGCTCAATTGTCACCAAACTTGCTCCAGAGCATCTCCAGACTGTCCTCCACAAAACTGTTTCATTTTTGATTAATCAAAAATTGAGTCTACAGTGCATGAAAACGTTTGACTGTAAACACTACTGTAAACATATACCATCAAATTCCTGCTAAATACATTTTCTATCTTTCTGAAAAAAAAATGAGAATATTGTAGAGTCATGGTTGATGAAGTTTGGAAAATATCAGAATTTTATCTCAAAAACTGAATTTTCTAGAACATTTTGAATTCTGCTCTCATGGGATCAACTGCAGCCAATGTAAAGGTGACGTTTTTAAACATCACATTTTCTCTTGAGAAGCAAAACACTTAAAATTACAAACAAATCACCAACATTTCCATGCTGTGTAGATGCAATTTATGTATTAACAGATTTGTGTTTAGATATTAGAATTTCTGACATTTTGACTATTTTTTAAATCTGCCTCAACAACAGCTGCCCGGGCGCTGACGTCTTGAGTGTATTTGAGAAGACACACACCATGTCTCACTTCCAGATAATTAGCTCACTGAGTTAAGCGCTGGGCTGTGGTGTGAGGGGTTGTGGGTTCGACATTTGACATTTGACATTTGACATTTATTGTCCCTCTGGGGGAAATTCTTCTTCACAGAACCATTTACATCTCATTTTCACCAGACACATGTAAGCACATACAAATTACAACACAACATCACAACAATAATTACACTCTGGCCAGGTTATCTTCAAGACCCAACATGGGTGACGACGACAATGACACATAAAAATGCCAGAATCCTCACGGTAACATCACAGCAAGCCTCTAAATTAAAAAAGCAAACAGATCGGACGATGGTCTAAAGCTCACCACAACCCGAATGCTGCTCTCATGGGAACAACCGCAGTCAATCCCAGAGTGACACTTTTAAACATCCGATTTTCTCTTATGAAGCAAAACAAATCACCAACATGTCCGTTGTCTAGATGCAATTTATGTATTATCAGATTTTTTGTTTAGATATTAGAATTTCTGACATTTTGACCTTTTCTGAAATCTGCCTTGACAACAGCTGCCCGGACGCTGACTCTATGAGTTTATTTGAGAAGACACACACCATGTGTCACTTCCAGATAATTAGCTCAGGGAGTTAAGTGTTGGTTTGTGGTTCCAGATGAGGTGGGTTCGATCCCCAGTCCGGGTGATAAGTATATTACATCAATATACCAGATAGTCTTTGAACAAAATCTTAGACTCATAGCAGATTATGTTTGACACAAACATCAGAATTTTACCTCAGAAACGTTGCCTGCACAACAGTGAATGGTTTACTTAATTTGTGAAGCCACCATGGCACTGCCACTTGACAATTAGCTCAGTGCGATAGACAACAGTCTTTAGTTCCAGAGGTTGCGGGTTCAATCCCCAGCTTGTGCAGAAATGACCATTCCAAGGTCAATTAACCTGTCTTCCTGTTTCTTGTGCAAAATTTGCCCGGACACGACCCATTGCTGCGCAGCAGCTATAATTATTCTTACATTTAAAAAAAAAGGTTGTAGGTAATAGGCGAAAAATGTAGTGCTGCCATATCAACAACTTTTTAGGATGTTGTGTACATTGTTGGGTACATTTGCATTTCATTTTTAAATGTGCATTAATGTACATTGTCCCTATACCAAATAAACTGAATTGAAATTGAAAATGCAAGCACACTGCCAAAAAATACTGAACATCCTCCTTTGAAACAATCATTGTTGAAAGGAGGATGTTTGTTTTTCACAAAAAGTTGTTCAGTGCCTCTTTTCATATTCCCTGGTGGCTAAATAAAAATTAAAGTGTGTGGCTTGTATCTGATATTTATGGATGGTAAACACCAGGCATAGATGCTGATGTGATCAATCGTGATTTATTTAGGTTATTTTTGATACTCGTGGAAAATGTTAAGACATTGAACACTTTCCTGTGACAGTGATGTCTATGAGGTAAGAATATAACTATCAACTTCCTGTTCATAGATACCGTTTTTAACACGTAATCTCCCATCTGTTAAACCCCTCCCCTGGATAACGGATGAGATTCGCTCTCTCAGATGCAAATGCCGCCAAACTGAGCGACGGTGGAAGTCCACCAAACATCAGGTGCACCGTTTGTTTTTACAGGAGCTCAACAATAGCGTAAAGAAGGCAACCCTAGTCAAAACTAGCAGGCGAAACCCAAGGATCCTTTTCCAAACCATAAACAAAATCATCAACCCTCCTCTCCCTGCAGCCGCAATCTCATCCAACCAGGACTGTAATGACTTCCTCACATTTTTTGTAAATAAAGTTGCTGACGTGAGGGCCAGTATCGCCCCCTCTACAGTCCCCCGCCTCACTGGTCCTGTTAGGCAGGCTACTCTCAACAACTTTGCCTGCATTACCCTACAAAAACTCATTAAGATGGTCAGCTCAATGAACCCCTCCTCCAGCCCTCTAGATCCTATCCCCTCCTCCCTGCTAAAGGAGGTTATTGGCTCTGTTGGCCCCAGCTTGGTCTCTATCATCAATACCTCACTACAATCAGGCAATTTCCCCTCCTCCTTCAAACAGGCTGTTGTCAACCCACTACTCAAAAAACCCAACCTAGATCCATCATTGCCTAAAAACTACAGGCCCATCTCCAAACTCCCTTTCATCTCCAAAATTCTTGAAAAAGTTGTTACCAACCAACTCTCCTCCTTCCTGACTGATCATGACATTCTAGACAAATTTCAATCCGGTTTCCGTCAGAAACAGTCCACTGAAACAGCCCTCCTCAGAGTCTCTAACGACATCATGATGGCTTCTGATGCTGGGGAATGCTCCATCCTGGCACTGCTGGACCTGAGCTCAGCCTTTGAGCCTTTGCTCAAGCTCTTTTACCTGCTCCCCTTAGGCCCCCTAATCAACAGTTTCAAATGTATATCTTATCATTGCTATGCGGACGATATCCAGCTATATCTATCTTTCAATCCGGAAAACTCCTCCTTGAATGCTTAGCTGCCATCAAGAACTGGATGGCAGGCAACTCCCTCCAGCTTAATCCAGAGAAAACCGAGGTTCTCCTTGTTGCTACCGATCCCATCGTAGCCAAGGTGACTGCTCACATGGGGGCCTTAAGTTGTAACGTCCGCTCCAGCCTGAGAAACCTCGGCCCTCAGTCCTAAGAGCCTCTGCATCAATTAAAGCCTTCAAAGCGCAGTTAAAAACCCATCTGTTCCGACAGGCCTTCGGCATAACAATTAATTTACTGTCGTCTTCTTGTACATACTGTGCTGTCTTTTTACTGTGTCGTGAAGCACTTTTGGCGCACTTTGCACTTTGTGTTGTCTTATTATCTGTATTGTGAAGCACTCTTGCTGCACCTTGCGGTGTTGTCTCATTATGTTTTGTGAAGCACTTTGTGACTCTGTGCTGTGAAAAGTGCTATATAAATAAAGAATTATTATCATTATTATTACTATATAGGATGATATTGTATGGTGAAGTAACTGAATACATCATATTGACTGGATAAGAACACGCTATGATCTAATATAATTAGTTATGTAATAAATGCCAATTGCCCAAGGTACCGTAAAGATAAAATTATCTCATGTTTGTTCACAGCCATGTGACTAACTCTAACAGTAAATTGAGTGACATCAACAACCAGTCCAGGATGTTTTCACATTAAGAAAGCTAAATGGCCTGAAGAAGCTCATAGATACAGTAATGGAGAGCTTGTATGGTCCCTATAGTCCATGCCTCCTGTAAAACAACAACAACAACAACAACAACAACAACAACAACAACAACAACAACATTGTTGTTCACCATGGCCTGAATCTCCTAACCTTGTAGTCTCAAATCCCTGGCCTTTATAAGGCAGTGGAAAACAGAGTGATGGAAAAACAGGACATCTGGAAGAGGTTGTGCAGAGATTAGCAGCGTTGCCTGGCAGGAAGCAGGTTTTGGTAAAAACCTGCTGACCAGCTGGTGCCACTGTGGGTTTCCTCAGTCCAGACATAATACAGGTTAAGTTCAACAGAGACTTGAAACTGTTTATGTGTGAATGCCTGCCTATGTATGTGTCTCTGCAGTGTAACCTTAATGACCCTAAAGTATTAATATAGAGGAGGATTGATGAATGGTGACAATTCCTTGTTTACATCACTACTATTAGTAAAAACGAGTGACTCTTAGTAATAAGTTATTAGTAAGTTATTTTTGGGAGGTATTAACTCATTTTTAGCAGTGGGAAAATCATGTAACCTAAAGTGTGGCTCATGCTTTACTCACTTAAACACAGACAACATGTGACACAGCATAACATATTACTTGCTTTTTAACCTATATGTTGCCGGAGGTTAAAACAGTTAAACATTTCATTGTACTGTGTGAGGCTGTCTCCGGTGCATACGACATTAAAGATTTGAAACTTGAGACTAATTTGTCCATCCATTGTACAGTTTATTGTCTTTCAACATGGAGTATTATTGCTTTTTTCCCTCGTAAAAAAACTGTATCTACAGTCCTATGACAGTCATGACTCAGTACAACAAGGCAGCACACTGAAATAAGTCCCTCTTTTAAAATGAGAAGCTACGATCAGCCAGTGGATGAATCAATCGGAGAATCGTGGAGTCATGATACTGACTGGATGGAGGAACACTCAACCAACTTTTGACCTTTTGAACAAGTCCACTTCCAACCCTGATCCCATTTCCTCCAGTAAAGTCCACATATTATTGACATCTTCAAACGAGGAGTTTTTAAAGTCTCTTACTTAAAAGTGTTTTTGCATAACTGCTCAAGCAGTTGATTGAGTGCGGCACTGCAATAAAAGGCACTTTGGTAAATGCTGAGATGCAACATAACATAATGATATGAATATTTACTCTACTCAGACACTGTGTGAATAACAGTAATAGTAATGAGAGGAGAACGTGTACCCTTTAGGAGGAACTTAATAAACAACAAAAAATACAATAGAAGTTCTACAGGCTCTGCTTTGCCCCTAAAGTGGAAGCAGGGCGTCCGTATTGGTTTGGGTTACCATGACATGAACTCATTCATGTTAACCAAGTCAGGACACTTGGAGGTTGGTCTCAGTTCTGTTTTATACTTCCCTCTCTGTGATCTTTATGAATTGTAGTGGAGAGGTTAGGTCAAATCCAAGGTCACCACAAAACAGGGAAGTCCATTTTGCTGAAGCCGGGCTCTCTGCGCAGCTCCCAGTAAGTGTCGTTGCTCACCCACGTGTCATCCTTAGACTTCCTATTTCAACAAAACAAGAGTAAAACCTGTTTTTAATCAATGAAACACCTTGACTTGACAACTCACTTTTAAATTGAGCCACACAGGTCAAATGTCAGTTTCCAGAATATTAGCTATTCAGAAATTATTTTGTTGGTAATTGTTGTATAATGCGTGCTCAAATGATGTTAAAGCACACCCTCTCGGGTAATATTGCTTAAATGAAATGTTAATAATATCCTCTTGGATCACCTTGATAAGCATCTTGGGTGTAACATACAGTTATGAGTAAAGTAGCCTATGTCATTTTAGTTCTGATATGGATGTGATGTAATGGAAACTGACATAAATGGATCATAGTGATGTTTTTTTGTCATAATGAACGGGAAACTTAGTCATAGTCGTTCATGACAAAAATGAGACACAGCAGCTTCTGTGGAGGTCTCTGAGTGTTTGGAGCAGGACAATTATAGGGAAAAACATGTGTCAAGACTGCGTCAAATTGCACACAAAGACTCATATGCAGAGAGCGCACAAACAAATAAAGGAGCATACTTGAAGAAGCGTGGCTGATGTGTCATGTTGTTGTCCTGCAGCACTTTCCTCCGCTCCCTCTGGAGCTGCTCTATCCTCTGTTTCTGCTCCTCCGCTGCCTCTGGGTTCCCCTCCTCCAACAGCCTGCACAAACAGGACAGAGACGGTCATTGAGTCTGGATGTACAGCAGACCATCTCCATCTCATCATCACCACTATTTATCTGACCTGTTCTCCACTGTAAACAGGACAAAACTTTGGCTTTTCCTCCCTGTGGATAACAGCAGCAGTGGGAAATGTTGCTGACTTCATGTCTCTGTCCTACTGTAGCTCCTAAACCATCCAACCCAATTTCCAATGACGCTGAAAAATGTTCATTCTTGTCTTCATTCGCTGCAGCCGGCCCCGTTTCAAAAGGGCCACAGGTGGGTGGGGGTGGGGTCCCCCCTCTCTCTGCCTCCTCATTTCCTGTCTTTCTCAACTGTCCTATCGATTAAAGGCAAATGTGAAGAATTTTATGACACTTTAGTAGTACTTGTGTTGACAAATTGAGGCTTGTTGGTATTAAACATGTTTTTTCATACAGTGTTAGAGTTTGAGTGTTATTTGCCCATCCTAAAATATTTATGAGGAAATTATTTGTCCTTTATGTATATTATATGATCTCTTTCTGTGAGTGGATGCTGGCAATTGCTTGACTTAATCCTCGTGGACTTAAACTCCTGTTGCCATGGTTACCAGTCATATTTCTGTGTTGTAATTCACACCACATGGACTTCAGAAAGGAAAAAAAAAATCAAAACCTGTTTGGGGCTAAAGTGTCACTTAGTATCTTTATATCATTTTAAGCTATATATTCATCTGTACAGGCAATTAGAATAAAGATGTTTAAAAGGTGACAATAGTAATAAAGTAGCTATTATATTAAGTCTATTAGGTAATGATAAGGTATTAGGTGTTAGGTTAGGGATGGTGTTTGTGGCAAGACTAACAGAAATCAACATTACAGATGGATAAAGAGTACCAACCTCTGGTCCGGCCTGAAGCGTGTGTCTGTAGGGGGCAGCAGAGGTCTCAGGGTGGAGTCCAGCTCATTCAACTCAACTGCAAACTGGGTGAAGCCATAGTACTGTTCTTGGTCCACTGGCATGGAGTCTACATAGACACACACAGATTAGATCATGTGGATTGTTTTAGACAGAGCTGCTGAAGTGTAAAAGCTGTTTGAAATTTCCAGGGACCATCACTCACTTGCTCTCCAGATGCACGTGGCAGAAGGCGGGTCTCCTTGAAACACGGACTCGTGCCATTTTCCAAAAATGGATTGCACAACTTTACCATTTGAATCTGTAACCACGCCCTCTATCTCGTTCACTGTGGAGCTCCATGATCTTGCCTGAGATAGTAAAAGACATGGGTAAAATATTGTAAATCTGGAGGCAATCATTTGTTCTCTGCAGGACAATAAAACATCAGTAGGTGAGGTGAATATGTGCCTCACTGCTGTGACAACGCTCTGTACTGGGAGAGTCGCAGACTTGCAGAACCTCTGTGGTTTCGCTGTGGTGAAATGGCTGCTGAAAAGCTTTGCCCATTGGCATCAGTACTGTGGGAGTCTTCATTCTTACCACCGCACTAGCAACAGCAACATAAAAACTAACTACTGAGCATCCTGTGAGGCTGTCGCTGCTCGATGCCGAAGCTTCACAGCAACAACAACAAACACAAAGTACATGATCACCATTAAACAAGACAGGGATCCGTACACAAACACAGTCTGTACAACGAAGCAAGTCCATATCTCTTTGTTATGCAGCTTCACTGAGGCTAAGATCAGCTGTCCTTCTTAACCTGCGTTATCAAGCTCCTGATCATAATAGTCACACAGTAAAAACAACATGATCGGCGCCATGAACAGCATGCTAAATATGATATGAGGAGAAATGCTGATACCTGCTGGAAATTTGGTAATAACACTACAGCAATGAGACAACTGGTAAAATTACACAATAAAAATACTGTTACAACATAATAGTGACAAATGTATACAGTTTTTCTATAGCTTAATTTCACTTGTTACTACACAGCTTTCTCTGGGCTTAAAGTCAATGAGTAAATAAATGAATAAATAAAGAACAAGAACAAATGACATGTGCATGTTAGTTTGGCCTGTGTAGAAGTTTGTCCTATTTTATTTTCTCAGGTCTTGATTTTTTTTTTAAATTTCAGTTCTTCTTTTTGTCCAGAAGAGGGTGCTGTGTGTACATTATAGTGTTGATCATACAGCTGTACAAGAAGTTGCTCTGTTTGAAACATAGACTGTATTGAAACGACAGCCCTGAGTAAGAAATACAGTTATTTCTGCTCTGTCTGCTCCTTTAGCTCAGCAGATGATGATGATGATCAACTAATAAATGCCAGGTGGCTGATGGCAGTGAAAGTGACACAAATCAAAACATACTAGCAGGAGAATCAATAGTAAGCCCTGTTGCACAATTATGTGCAGTTTGTTTCAAAGCATAGTGGTGACATTCTTCCATATCTGAACCATGTCACGGCTCTTTCATTTGATTTCTCTTTTCTTCTTTTATGGATGCAAAGACAAGGATTTAAATATCTGTTTCCTGACCTTGACAAATGTGATTTTACACTGGCAGGCGTTGCTGTTGATATTTTTGATGGACATCTCTCCGTAGTGTTCGATCCAGCGCTGGCCACTCAAGATGTTATGGATGCAGGACGTCACTTTGTTCCATTCGTAGTGGTCCCCAAAGCTGGAGCAATCACACACATATTGTATTTAATAAGTCAAAAGATTCATGCTCATTCATAATAAACTCTCAGCCTATGCAGTGCATGCCATGGTGATGGTGAACCTTAAACACAGAAGAAAACAAGGAGCCTACTCGTGCACATGCAAACAGACACCCACACACAGCCAGTGAGGGACTTACGCAGGTAGTGTGACATGCGTGGTTCCCATGGGAACAATTTCCATGGATTTGCCCCAGAATTTGTTTTTCCATCGGACATCTAAAAGAGAATGGATGACAAAATAACAGGTGTGTGCTTGTGACAATGGAAATATCTTAATTTAGATCTTAAGCTTCTTTTTCTGGTCTCCTCTACGAACAATGGATTTCTTTTTATAAATCAACTTCTTTATTCATGTGCACGGGGACAAATGCAAACAAGGCAACACTCTCCAACTACCACTGGCTGCTCAGCTGCTTCTGAACAAGATACCAGAGTTTAAAGGGGCAGAGATAACAAATAAGCCACATCAGTATAAGCTACACACTCATTACTGATAATGCATAAATACAAAATACATCATCACCCTACAAACAAAGAGATCAATAAGGCCAGATTAGATTCATCTTGCACAACAGCAGCTTTGACCTCAAATTTAACACCAACATGTTGCAAACTCTCAGAAACAAAGGTGTGGCAGCAAAACCAAGTAAGCCCAGTCAAACAGAGGGGGGAACTGCATGTTTACTTCAGACATGCCCTCTCCTGCTCACCTTGCCAAAAGCTGAAGTTCTTTGAATCGGAGTGGCATGCTGACACAGGTGGGTGATGACTCACCTGGGAAACGTGGAGAAGAGATAGGAGATGAGATAAAAAAAAACAACAACAACAACAACAACAACTATAGATTGTAGCGGTTAAACACGATAGGGGGGAAAGGTTGCTTGCTATAGAAGACTATATAGACGTTGTAGACTACAAATATTTTGAAAGCTTAGCATAATTACTGGAAACAGTTGTCGATGTACAACTTTTAAAGAAGTCTCTATTTTGCAAACAATAGGGAGAGGGCGCTGTTCATACTCATGGAAAGCTCTGCCATGAGACAACCTAACCAGTACAAAATGTAGCAACTTTAACTGTCGCCATTATAGCAGCTTTAAATGGCTGGAATATCAGTCTTATCTCAGTCACTTTGCATATTAAATTCAAAATGTATATTTCCCATGCTGTGTGGACTATGTACTATTCCCACGTGGTGAGTCATGTGTATGTGCTGGAAACTTGTGTGACCTTTACCTGTTCAGCTATAAACCTGAAGCCCTTATCAGATCTGTCACACTCATATGTTTCTCCAAGGACGGGGTTGAAGGGTTTGCTTGCTGCTCGATGGTAGGTGGACGCATAGGCCGTTATTGCAAACGTAGCAACATACACCTGAGTAGACAATCAGAAAGGACAGATGAATGTCTGCCCGGTGTTTACCTGTCAAGGATTGCAGTTTTACAAACAATACTGACATATGTGTCTTTGTGTGTAAAAGACATCCACATTCACCAGTTTTCACAGGAAGTATGTATCAATGTTGATGTTGTTAAAAATGTGAGAAAATGTTGGGGAGATTGAACTGTCAAAATTATCTGACTAATGAACAATGGGACAGTTTTAGTTTAGGCATATGTCAAGGAAACAGCTAAACCATGTAAAGATATTCTTGATATAGCTTAGAGTCTACTGCATCAAGGCCTTACACTTTGCCTTAAATAATGGACTGCGCTTCATATACTGATGTATTTTGTTATTTGTGGAGTCGCCTACCTGCCTGCCTGCTTGTTTTGTTTCATCTGTTTTCAGAATCCTTGTTTTTTAATGCAATAATGAAAATAAAATTTAAAAAAAACTTTGAATCAGTAAAAGTGTTGATGTAAATATAGCATAGCAATCCACAGGAAGACAATGTTGATTCTCCATCACACACAGAACGGCATTTATGAACAGTGAGTAACAATGGCAACAGCAACACTGAATAATCAGCGTTGACGTCAACATACAACTGATGAAATTACACAACAGTGTTGGCAGTTGCAACATAGCTGTGACACAATAGGTGTATGAATGACACTGACGTTATTTCACACAAGAGTTAATAAACCCTGTGGCCTATCCTATCTCATGTAATGATTATAGACAATAAATACATAAGGCTGTACAGAACAACAACAGACCTGTCGGACTGTTTGGTCTTTGGAGGTATGACCTTGACTGCATGCCATTCTAGTGACTAGTGCCTTTAAACATGTGCAACTAATATTGTACAGACAATCATATGTGTAGGCCAGGATTTGCTTCAGATACTCATTGTTTAAATAAACAAATGTAGAGCTGTTTGAACAAAAGGTGATGACATCTATCTACAATCGGCTGCAGATTCTGTGATATTTTTCTTCCCGTGTGCTTTTGTTCATGTATACATCAGAGGAGTTAATAAATAATTGTGCTTTCTGCAAGCTGAGATCTTCAGGGTATGAGTCAGAATTCAAGAATGACACGTTTATCTTGATGTATTTATGTTTTAGGTAAAAGTAGTGCTTGCAGATAAGGCTGCATTTCACTTCTCCAAATTCATTCAAGCATCATTATTGTGTGTGTGTTCTCTCTCTCCTCTCACCATGCGTTGGTAAGGGTCTTGGGTCTGGTTAGCAGTGTCCAGCAGCTCGCTGTACTCCAGCTCCTCACACAGCCTCTGCAGGGTGTTGAGAGGCTCATTGAGCTGTACTGGCATGGCCACCTTCGACAGGTCCTTTCCGATGTTGTTCCTCAGGATGTTCCACAGGCTCACGCTGCTGGTGGGAGAGGGAGACGGCAGCGTGGAGCGCCGACGAGTGAGGGTCAACACGCTGCTGACTGAAGGAGAGAAATGCAGAGACAGCAGTGGTGAGAAAGGATGGGAAAAGGGGTATTTTTAAGAACAGAGAGGCGGAGCAGAGTGAGGGCTTGAAGCTTCAGGTGGCTCTTTTTCTGTATCACTTAGTATAAATGAGCTGTCTGTGTCACTGTTTAAGTGGAGGATTCTGGCCCATCATGGTCTAAATGCTCTTTGAGAGGCTTCTCATGAAAGCAAATAAGGGATTTCTGTGAGAAACAGAAAAGAGTGTTTTTTAGATTTTTTTTTTTTGGAAGGAAATGGTCAAATTTAAATATACAAAATTATATATTGACACAAATGTTGGATTTTTATTAGCTGCAGTCCAGAAATCCTCATTAAGGTGGAACACATTCAAAAACCCTGTTATATGGAATCTAACAGGTGCACAGTATTTGCAGATAGGAAACTATTCTGCAACAAATGGCTAAGAAAAATAAGACCCATGCTATATATTTGTTGAAATGGTGTAATCTATACCAAATGTTTCCATCCATTTTTCAATCAAAAGAGAGCAGTTATTTATTTATTTTTTAATTTTAATCAAGACACCCCTAGTCAGTAGCCACATAACATACAGTAAGACGTTGTGCATCTAATTAACTCCCTGTATTTTCCTTTTTGTTCGACCTCAACACATTTTAATGCATTTAAAATATTCAAAAACACCATCTGCAGCAGTGCCTTTATGATGCCTGTTTCACAGATGCTTTGACGCATACTGAATGATGATCAATTGCACCGGTCCGGGTTTTGTAAACATGTTTGGCGTTGGTCACGTTCAGCACATATTCTGAGCAAGTGAGTAATTTTTCCTGATTTCAGACATTTATAATTTATTCGGTGCACATAAAGAGGTTTACTGCCTCTCTTTGTCAGAATGAGATCTCTTTCTAATGTCTCATGCAGACATCCACAGACACCCTACTTGTTACTGTATCACACACCAGAGTTGTGCCTCTCACTGGCTCCGTCGTTGCTGCAGGTATCCATGGAGACAGTGTCACTGACATCACTGATGTACGAGTCATCGTCGGACACCTGGAGACAAAAAAAAATCAATGGTGAAAGGTCAGTTGGTATCCAAAGATAGAATCAAAAGACAAAAACACACAAAGTGACAAGTTCTCAGAATGCAAATACACCTGCTAAGCACCTACTGTACATTACCTGCAGTGATTTATTTTGTTAAAGTCACTTTGACTTTTGTGGCTTGTAACCAACGGGTAATTAATAATAACATTAAAGACATTTAAAAAAGAAAAACATTTACTATGAAAAGCTTGGCATGTATTAATGTGTTAATAATTCTTAACTAGTAATAGAGATTAAATTAGGATTTAGTGTCACCGGGTGAATGTGAGTCCAGTTTCTCCCCCATATCTCACATTTTACAAACTACAAAACTATCACATCATTTAACTTTAAACATGAAGAAGCAGAATATAATGAGGTAGTAGAGAGAGTCTGACCTCGTTCTCCGAGGAGGAAGAAGAGAGAAGGTACTCCTGAGCATCAAAGAACTCTGATATCGACTCTGGGATGGATGCTCTGCTCTCATTAGAAACCTGGTGGACCAAGGAGTGGGAGCCGGCTGAACATTCCTGTTGAGATGATAAGAAGGATCTGTGATATAACGTCATTATGGTCAAATCATGCCTAATTACTTCTAAATCACAGATTCACTTACTGAGGCATACGCGGTTTTTAAGCCCATGACCTGCACCGGCTGGGGCGCCTGCTTGTCGATGGTGTGCCTCAGTTTGTCTCTTTCTGCTGCCAGGGAACTAAAGGCTGATTTCAGTGTGGAATGGACTGGAAGGAAAAGAGACGGAAAACAAAGAGGGCAACAACTGAGTTGTCATGGAAACCACCGCACCACACAGAAACATGAAAGAAGCATATTTTCTTAATCTAAACTAAAACAGATCTCCTGACCAATCTTCGGTCGGACTTAAAAGAAGCGCTCACTGTTGTTGGCCAGCCTGCAGAAGTCCTCCTGAAGACGGTTCACATCTGTAGGCGAGTCTGGGGAATCAGGACAGACCTCCTGGGGGTTGGACTCGGTGGTGGAGAGGTTGGGGTTGGAAGCGTGGAGACGAGGGGACTTGGAGGAGATGCAGCTTGGGACCTGTGGTATAAATAGAGAAGGATGGAAGTGGCATTATTTCCCCTTCGTTCACACCTCTGGATACTAACAGTCACTTATCATGAGCAGCATGTTTTTGTACCTGTAGTGTGGCCTTGACGTCTTTGCCACTGTTTTTGGATCGCCACCTCCTTGGCCTCTTCTCCTTTTTGGGGAGGTCATAAGTAGATGCCTATGGTATCACATAAGATGTACAGTATTATTACAAGCTAGAAAAGCTACAAAATGACTTGATTTCCATTAGAAATAGCTTCAATGAACACAAAGATCAATATTAATCCGCATGCTTTTGTTTACTTGTAGTGCAGTGATGGCTGGAGCCGAGTATGTGCGGTGGAGGACCTCCATACTCTTCAGCAGCAAGTTGAGTTCCAGCAGGTATGATTCACACTCCTCCAAGTCTGTGAGTGAGATAATCGTTATAATCATTATCATTATCAGATGAAAGTTTGGTTGCATGCAGGAGAACTGATGAGATGTACAAATTAACATGAGAGATTCAATGCAGTGAGATATGGTTAAAGAAAAAACAACAACTGCTGACAAAAGAAGCATGACAAGGACGAGGCGACCAACCTTTGCAGCACCTCTCCATGTCCTCTGAGGAGTGGAGCCAAGAACTGACCTTGGCCTGATGGACTGACGCCTGTTTGGTGAGAGTACTCCTCTGCTTTGAGAGAGGCATATACAGCTGAGGAAGCGTGACATCACAGTAACATTGCTACTGCAATCATATGATCTTCAGAGTGTTTCCTACCATGCGAGCACTAGAACAACTTACTTTTCTCAGAGAGTCATTGAGGGAGGGGGAGGACGCGGCGTGGGGGTTGAAAAGGTGCCTCTCGTGGGGATACATGGCGATCTCGTTCTGTCGAAAGACGCGGTGGTGACGCAGCTTCGACACCCACTCCTCAAACAGCTCTGGAGACTTCACCTGGGTGACAGAAAGTCAAATTAGGAGATAGCTGCCGTGACTGTCTGTGACACAGGAAATGAAAGGAGGAGGTGGAGGGGGCTGCATGTGTTTTTTTTTTGCAAGCGATGACATGGCTCACATGGCGTATGGATTACCTTCAGGTGATAGATGTTATCTTCTGTGTCCAGATCAATGCACATGGCTTTCTTCTTGATCGACATGACAGAGAGACCCACGTCTATGCAGCCATGAAGCTTTCCCTTCTTCAACTGTGCAAAAACACTGTGTTAGCATGTGTCTGTTTGCCAGAGTGACAGACAGATGGTGCTCTTTAGGTGATACCTACATCAGTCCCACGCTTTGCATACTTCAAGATGCCTTTCTCCAAAAGAAAGTATCGCTGGGAGGGAAAGAAAATCAAACACAATCAGCATTTTATAACAGGAATGTCAGTTTTCAGTTCCTGCCACCTATGAGTCACAGCAGTGTTGCACTTTTTGCTGCCTACAACCATTAAAAAAACACCAATAAAAAAGGGTTTACACATATTGTGCAGTTTTGCACCAATAACACCACTTTCCTTTGACCTTGGCATTCAAATTTTACAAGAGCAGCAGTGAAATACATGTGGATAATGACCACGCAATGACATAACCACAGCTTTTATGCACACTTTAGTTTCACAATAAAGAAACAAATCCAATGTCAAGGAACTTTGAATGGTCCTTGTGATCTAAAATGTCCTCTCAGGAAATTCCCTTCATATGCAAGGCAGAATTTTCCAGGTATATATGAGCACACTCACAGACAGAAGTGGGAGAGGAAGATGAGTCAGGTTTACAGTGTAATCAGCAGGGAATAACAATGAATGCAATGAAGGAGGGAAATGCAGAGGGCTAAAAATGGTGAAGAGGAGGAACAGCAGGTCTGAATTCTGGTTAGACAGTTTGAGGTTGGGAGTGAAAACTGGCTGTTTTGTGATTCAATAACAGACTGCAATAGTAAGTGTGACTTCTCGGATTACCTTGTGCCACCCTTTCATGGGCCACTTCCTCCTCTTGAGCAGGAATCCCTCCTGCCTCTCAGGCTCCTGCATGGAAGCAGGAACCCCTCGAAGCCCCTCCACTATTTCCCAGCTGTCCTGGAAAGAGACACAGGAGCAAAACTGTATGAGTTAGACAGAAAAGTGATACTCCTTACTGTAAAATAACACAGACAGATGCTGTCTTCCACGCATGTTATGCTGAAAGCATTTTTTTTAGTAGGAAGGGTGCAGTTTGCATTCCTAAGAACACTTAGACACAGACAGCAACCCTTAATTAGTAATTGAATCAAATTATAATTATTTGACATATCAGACAACAAAAACACATAATAATATTTGCCATGCTTCATGGCTTTAGGGACACTGTGTTACATGGTGCATTAAATTAAGCAAATCTGAGGTCAGATGATATCAACTGAGAGTAAAAACAAACACTGAAATGTTAACAGTGGCTGCAAGCAGTCTTTTTACACACGCACACACACAAATACGCAGCGATGCACAAACACACACCTGGTTGCTGTCATGTTTGGAGGAGCCGCTGCTGTCACTGTGAGTGGGCGACGGCGACGTCATCTTTTTGCGACTTGACTGCTTTCTGCCCCCACCGCCGTCCTGTTTCTGTGGAAACCGCAGCAACACAGATCACAGCGGAGCCGCCAGGCGCATCACTCTGACCTTTGAAGGCCACACCGCAACAGTCAGCAGCACTGCAGAGAAAGGTTGAAAAAAAAACAACCTGATGTCCGAGCAGCACAAAGGTTAGGGCTCCGTGTGGAGAGAACAGCTGCAGCGCGCAGGAGCAGAAAGATAAAAACAGGGAGGGATGACTTAGTCACCGCGTCTGACTAACTGTGAGCAGCCTAATTGTGGATGTGAAATTCCCAAAGTCCAAAGCAGCTTTGTTTTACGGAAGCAAGACACAAATATCCCAGACAAAACGACATTTATCAAGAACTCTCTCACACATCCGCGCGTGCACACTGACAAACTTACACACGCGGTTCATAAATGTTTCAGCGTCAGTATTTATGACCATGGCAGTGTCATACAAGTTTTATGATCAAAGGTCTACTTATAAACAAGAAAGGGTGCCACACAGAACAATAACACTCACAACTTTTGACTCTAGCGGCCTTCTCTGTTAGTTGTCTGAATGCAAGTGTGAGACTGGTGAAACTAAAACTCAAACAGCCACAGGGTCTTTATATAACCCAGTCATATGTGACTAACTAATAATAATAACTTATTTCTGCCACTAATAGATCACTTTTAGCCCTCACTCCATCTATGTACGACAAAACTAACTATACACATAAATGACCTTCGAACATCTGTCCTCCTCCTCCTCCTGCATCAGCATCTCTGATTGGAATGTACATTGAACTGATTCTTTCTTCCTACATAAGTACAGAGGTGCACTTGTGTCCACGAATGGCATGCCAAACCGGGCTGTACATTTGTATGTTTTTCCTCTATGTGTGTGTTAAAGGGCCACTCCCTGTGTGAGACTGGATTTAAGTTGTGGTTTGGTGTGTATGCTACACATGTGAGCAGCAAGACACATGCATCCCCATCTCCTGGACTAAATACACTGAGACAATGCCTGCCCTGTGGTGTTTGTGTGTGTGTTTGTGTGCTCACACGCATGCAAATTTGTGTAAACTTCTGGCTTTTAAGTATGCTGATAAGTACATCCCCTGAAAACAGTCTGGTGGTTTGTGTGTGTATGTGTGTGTGCGCTGAAGATCCCCACGGCCTTGCTTACAGTCAGTACCATGCCCAGGACGTGAGTCATCAACAGGAAAGAATGTGCTCTGTGCTTCGATACCCCCGACACAACACACACACACACAGCTAGCTACAGTCAACACTGGGCTAAAAGCAGACTGAAACACATGGACGGCTCACATACTTCACGGCTCTGGAGCAGCACAGACTAAAAAGGACAGACAACGTTTTTGAGTGGGCTTCTGTTCTGATGATGAACTCCGGGAGCTTGAATTAGCTCATCATGCTGTGTGTTGAGCTGCTTCTTTTCTTTTTTGTTCTGCACTTTTCAGGCTGCAACATGCCTGGCGTCTTCAGCTGCATCTGAAGCTTCATGGAATTCATCGCACATAACTTCTGAATAGTTCATGCCACCTTAAATACATCTGTATGTAGTGGGGACGTCAAACAAAGAAAAGGTGTGACCAGCGATAAAACATTAGTTATTGGCATGTTGTAGGAGATCAGAGCGTCTGTCGCTAATTTATAAGAAAACAATCATTATCAAACAGACACAATAAGGGGTGAGTAAGTGAGGGCTTACATAACAACGTTCAGCCCTGCCTTCTATTCATCGGCCTGTTTTCCCTCTGATACAACTCAGCAGCAAAGTTTGCAACAACGTACTTCCTCCGAGTGAAACCTCAAAAATAATCTGAACCCATTTGCAAAAAAAAGTTTTTGTTTGAAGTGTCGCAGGCTTGTGTGAAAGCTGTATTTTTTAGTCTATGACTCTCTCTGCTGCAGATGCATTGTGAAATCTGTAAATGAAACTGGGATATGTGAGTCCCCCAACATCCCACTGAGTGCCCTACTTACCTCCAGTGAGTGATTACTGTAGTACTGTACACCACCGAGAGACTCCTGCGCTGTAAGACTAGAAGAGCTGGGGTTTTGCCTTCCGTCTTACGTAATAGGAGTCAATCATTAATGGCTCAACACCTTTGTAAATGATCTGTTAGGATGGAAAGGGGTCATTCTCCCCGGCAAGTGCAAATGTCGCGCAGTCACAAGGGATAATTGAGGGAATAAAAAGTGTAAAAGGTTGTGGAAATAGGACTTTTGTGTTTGTGATGCGAGGAAGAACCAACAACTGATGCGAACAGGAGAGCGTGTATGACAATGTGACATCAGCGGGTCTTTCGTGTGAGACCAGAAGCTAATATTTTGGCTAACTTGGCAATCTACCAACCAACCAGTGCAAAGTAAACAATACTGACATCGGTATGCTTTCCTTTCTTTCCCCCTAGAACATTTTCTCTTTCACTGCGCCGCAGAGACGGGGAAACAGACTTGTTCTCGCACTCGCCCATTCCTAGCAACCACTCAAGTGCCAAGCCTCCTGAAAAGGCCTGCCACACCAACCACTTGTGCTCTGCTCTCCTGAAGCTTTTGCTGCGACAAGCTGTGCACAGACACACTGCAAATACACTGCACTGCCCAGGAATGCTGTTCTCAAAAGACAGAAGTTGACTCAAACTGAAACAATGCTCACGAGCTATTTACTCCACCTTTACAGGCGTTTTTTTTGTTTTGAGAATGACTACAGGCAACACATACTGGTCATATTTACCGTGAGCCCTATGGCTTACATAACGCCTGTTGTTTTCCATGACAAGAACTCAACGCAACAAGGAACGGCCTGAGGAATAGTCAGTCTGGAGTTTCCAGTCCTGGCATGGCAAGCACACGGACACCGTCTTAGCAGCCAGTCCATCTGCTTTCAGCCTATACACATTCTTTCTAGCACCAGCCAGGCAGCCATCAACCTGATTGTGTGTATATCCTCTTCATTACTGGCTGCCCAGGATGGCAAAAAAGGTCCACACACAGATGGCCCATCTGCGGCTCTACCACCAATAATAAAGTCTTCCGGTAAAGCTCCTTCGCAGATATATGGAGTTAAAGCTGTGCATGATCCACTGATTATCAAAGCGAGAGCGGGCATAATCTACTTTAAATAGACTCGCATCCGGCAATATTATCTAGCTACTTCATGCTTCAACACTGAAACTTTCATAACAGAATAGTGCGACAGCATATGGTTTGTAGATTGGTTAGGATCAGTAGCACTCTGCTTATCTGACCTCTGACATCATCTCTAGATGAGAGTGGTGGCTTGATTGAGGATATTTTTAACTTTTTTTTTTTTATTTCATGTGAAAGAAACAACACTCTATCAGTGTTTCCTGTATGCGGGCAGAGGAAAAGCTCATGTGGATATGAGCTAAGTGATCAAAAGCAGCCCCAATGTGCCACTCAGACATCAGTTACTTTCACAAACACTCAAAGAGACAGAAAGAGCACGGGGCCTGAGAATCGGTCCACCGACTCCTTACCAATGCATTTTTCAAAAGCTGCATCAAAAAAGACAAAAGCTGTCTTTCTGTCTCTTTTGCTGAGACAAGGCACACTTTGTAATAGCGCTCAATCATGGGTTGCTATGGATACAAAAAAGAAAGAAAAAAAACATTCACGCACACACACACAGGCAAGAATATATTCACTTTGTTTATTCTTTATGGAAACTCTAAGGGCATTAAACATGGGGGCTATTTATAGACCCTGCTCTGTTAACAGCAGAAACACGATTTCACATGAGTCTCAGCGCTGGACCAGCAAGCTCGCCTGGAAGTAGGGCACAACATCCCATAACCCCTACAAAACCAGAGGAGATCACAGGCACGCCGTTCTCGGAGTGGCCACTCGGAGTATTAGTCGAAGCAGGAGCGCTGCTCGGTATTTACCAGCTTTTAAGTGGGTGTTGTGTAAAGGAGAGAGTGACATAGAGATAACTCAGTGAGTCATGTCGGCCACGCTGGATGTTTATGCCCAGAAACGTTGCAGCAGGAAGAAACAATTTGGCTTCGAAGTGATCAGCTGTTTGATAGACTTGAAAGGTGATGCCTCCAGCACAATCCTCTTTTGCTATGGCTCAATAGAGTGGAAGGGAAGCAGATTCAAACAGTGCCCCCTGGAGCTTTTACTATCTTGTCTTAATATCTTGCTCAGGGGCACTTTGACTGTGTAGAAGAATGTCAACACATGGGTTTGACCCCACATAGTTTTTTCTTATAACTGCGCTTCCTATTTTTGCACCTAAATCTTGTTTTCATTATCAGTTGATCTGGTATTTCTTTTCCCAGGTGAAGTGATCGGTCTGGGAAAAGTCAGAAATATCTAATGTTTCTGGGTCACAAGGTAACATCTTCAACAGTTCAAACTGAATAATATTCTGTTTAATATCATATAAAGCAACACAATAATATCATAAATATTGTAAACAAAGCCACATATCTTTGTAATGAAAGTACTACTGGCATTTGCTTGGGTATGAGAGTAGCCTAAGCAAACAATTCATTGTGTTTTGCATATTGAGATTAAGTTTCTCTTTCATTATATAAACTAATAGGAAATTGATCCGTCATTATCTCAGCCACTGTCAGTGGATCATAGGTTATTTGGTGAGTACAGGACTTGTATTTGAAACCATTCTGAATCTTTATACCCTTGAACAAACGTCTACACATTCTTTAGCCTCATTACAGCTTTATGAACTAGTTTCACTCTGTTCACAAATGTTCGCACTAAAAAAAAAAAAAAACTTCAGGGTTACAGTTTTGTTTACACGAGCCTGTGTTCTGGGCTGTTAATGTGTGCCCACGGGCAATCATGTGAGTGTGAATGGCACAGTGATAGTGCTGCCACTGCCACTCATGCATGAACCAAACTGGACTAAGAGGTGTTGAGGTCAAGTATTGATTTCCAGAATAGGCCAAATAAAAACAAAATCTAAAGATCCATAAAAGTGAAGTCAATGAAAGAACTGATTTGCTTGTTGTCACATAGGCTACCATCAATTATTAATGGCATCTGCAAACAAAATTACTTTCATTTTACTTTCATAATTATTTTAGATCTGGCAATTGTTTTCTTAATTTGTGTAGTGTGTAGGCTATTAAATATGTATGTATAAAAATGTTTCCAGCCGGGCAAATGTCAACACTATGCCACATGTAATGAGCACACACTGAATAGAGGGAAGAATAATAGCCTAGTTTTCAAGAAGCAAATTGGCTGCCTGGCTGAACTAAATAATTATGAATGGGGACAAACTTCAAGACGAGAAAACACAGGTGTTCCGTTCATGTGTACAACCCTGCTCAGTTCCTGTTGCCAACACAGCATCAAAACTTGTCTGCGCAGACAAAATGTCCAATAAAAACCATGTGGTCGTAAACTCTGAGCTCACACCGCTTCGATAAAAGCAATACAACACCACATGAAACCTGTAGTACACGGAGCCCCGAGCACTAATTTAGCACTAAAGGTCAGGAGGAAGCCCATTAGTAATTCTATCGAAGCTGTATCTCACTTCAGTGCTGAAACGGACACGACAGCACCGCTGTCAACTCTGCCGCTCAGTTCAAACGGAAACGAGACACTCACAGCAACAGCACAGATATTTATATACACGAGTTATGAGAATTAATAAACAAACAGGCTTACGGTTCTGTGGTGAAAGCTACAGCATCCTATCCAAGTGGTGAGGTGGACACCGGACCCTGGCTTCAGGAGTCAGCTCTTCGCTTCACTGCTCGAGTGCTGTGGAGGGGGAGGGTCCTCGTCGGTGGGGGGAAGTGACCGGCGTTCTTCATGGCCAATCACAAACGAGGTTACAGCAAAGGGGCGGGAACAAAAATGCAGGGCGGCCCCGTATTTGAAAGAACCATTGGGTGACGTACACAAAAATGTTACACAAAAAAAACAAGGTGAGAGTTAGCGTCGAACAATAGAGCGTCAGGTAAGTTCCAGCTGACGTGAAGTCACTGAATAGACATTCAGCCTTTGCTATTGTCACATTGTATGTAAAATATGGCACTGAAGTTCATGAAAGATTTATTTTCGTTTACGTCTGCCCTGCCTTGTCGCCCAAACTACCCAAATACACTTACCGGTAGGCCACAGGCCTACTTCCTAGCATGTAGCTTTTAGAGAACAAATTAGGCACCTCCAAAGATAATCATCAATATAAAATAGGCCTTCAACAACTTAGGACTGTAGCCTAACTTATTTTCACTACTGACATAGGATCATTTATGTGAATGAAGCTCAATGGATGTCATCAAGTAAAACTTAAACATGAAGTTTCATCAAGGAAAAGCAAGTTGTTGTAGTCAAATGTGCATGAAAGAAATGTATAAAAACAAATGGGCTATTGTAAAAGAAAAAGGCTATTTTAAATTTTGATCAATTCATTCATTTGTTGCTTCAGCTCAATGGCAGCAGCAGGACTTTGTTCGTATAGCCTAGCTATTCTGGATACAGTCTTAATCTGTCTGTGATTGCTTCACAACATGATGCACAAAGCAGTGACAGATTGTTTGGTGCTTTTCCACAGACATTCTGGTTGCAAAAGATGGCTTCAGCCACAAGTGCTGACTGTTTTCTGAAACGATGAGTAAGTGAGAGAAGTTGTGTGATTGCACCCAGGCAGAGCGAGCGTGTGGGTGAATTCTGAGCATGTGTTTGTGTGTTTCTACTTAATGCCCATCTTTCGCCTGATGTTTTTCTTGGGAGAAAGCCCCGCTCTGTCTGTCCACCTCCATTGTCCTGGTGGTGCTCTTAACCACCTTCATGCCGAGGATTTGTTTACCCAACAAAACAAATTTCTTCCTTTGCATGGGCACGACGTTGTCATTTCCTGTCTGGGCTTATTTCTATGGCAACAGAGGGAAGGGAAAACATAAAAAGGGAGAAAAAAAGTCTTTGAAAGGGAGAGTCAGAGCTGGGTGTGTCCAGAAACTTAGAGCCGACAAAAGTAATGGCAGTGTTTGGACTTTACAGGAATGTAGGCATCAGGACTGACTGAGAGAAGTTGTGTGTTGATATGAGGTAGTGCGACGTTGGAGGTAGAACAGAGAGATTCACAGATATTGTTATCGGTGTTTCTATCATAGATCTTTCCACTGGATTCCCCTGTACTTACCTAAACAAGCGCAACCCTGAAGCCACAATGACACACACCCTTGTGCACCTGACAACTGATACACACACTAAAACATGCATACAGATACTCTGAGGTGGCAGACTGACTGATGCCGTTGTCTGGCATGACTTTCAACTAATAGCGCAAGATAACATTATTGTGAAGAGAAAATAATGCAGACGACATAGACAGTAGAGGCATACTCAGACCGGAAAGTATATACTGTGTAGCTATTTATGTCACTTATCACCCCTGTGTCACTGAGTACACATACTGATACAGAGGCAGATTGTGTGTGATAGTGTCATCTATAGGTTAGGAACGGCTACTGCATACTGAGCAGCTTTTATTCACATTGGAAACTTAATGAGTCTCGCCGATGCTGGTTGTCAGGATGATGTGGACTTTTGTTGCTATCATCCTTTCCACCAAGCAGCTCAAAAAAAAAAAAACATCATACCAATACATTTTGGGGGGATGCTACCCACACGTTTGGCTGTGTTACTCATTCCACAATTGCATGATCCTTTACAAGTTGTACCTCGTTGACTCGGTGACTAATCAGGCTTTCCAAGAATAGGTACAACACCAATTGGTAGGCTATTATTAAAGGGGAGAAATTATTGACTGTAATAATGTTTCCAGTGGCCACAACTAGGCCGATGTGGGTAAACAAGAATTGGATCTTTAACTTCATTCTTCATTTGTAAGAATTGAGATTCTGATTGTTTTATGAAAAAAACAGATAAAGAAAGTTTGGATAAAAAAGAGAAAAAATGTTTCCAAACTTTTTTTTCGCCATGCCATGAGCTTACTTTGGAGCTAACATTAGTTTTGCAAGTATTTCATGAACTAAAGTATTGGGAAAAGTTAACTTTTGATGTATTTTACTGCTAAATTTGGCAAGAAAAGTCATGAATGTCTTTGTTTCAAGTATTTTGGGGCAATTTCATGCCTTTGTTTTAGTGAAGATTTAGTGAGGAAATGACATGCAGTAAATTCAGTAAATTATTGACAAGGCTGGGGGTCAAACCAGTGATCAGTGGGCCCATGTGGGACATGCTTTTATCACTTCCCTCCCAAAGCAATTAGTGGTCAACAATAGGCTATCTGTACAAGATTTGCTTTTAAGATAGGCTACCTGAGATACCTTGGGGAAAGAAAGTCATAGTTTGACCGACTAGAATGACAACTCATCAAATTTGCAGTCAAAAAAAATATACTTACAATATTATTGTGCCGTTGCTTCCATATGCTATAATGTTCCTTGTCTGCAGAGGGCGACGTTGCACAAAAGCAAAGCAGTGTGGGGACCTGAGTTGACAGCTGCAGATCAGATGTCTCAGAATTACTGAGTGACGACTTTGTCTTAATGACTCATAAAGCCCACATTCTTTGTACTCTTGTTTCTGACTCGTGTTGCATCGTGTCGGACCCAGAGATCCTAATCCAGAGTTCATGTGCGCATTTGTGCTTGCTTTCATGTTTCTGCATGTGTGTGTGTGTGTGTGTGTGTGTGTGTGCGCTCGTGCAGCCTATCACACTTTTCAGGGTGTTTGAGTTCCTGGGAATGAGTGTTATCTTCTGTTCAGCTCAGTGATCATAAGCATTACGTTCTCTCAGTGTCATTATGTGATTGAGGCTGATTATGTGCATGCAGACAGTTTCTATCAGACTCGCTAGATCAAAAGGTTGCCCTCCACACACACACACTATCCTTTACACTACCCTCCTTATTCCTCTATCTCCCCCTCCAGTCTCTCCACCCTTTCAACAGGGCAATAGCATACTCTCTAATTTTTTCCAGATGTCGAGTACCTCCCTTCCTCTTTTCCTCGCTCTATTCCCTCCATTCTCAACTCTCACAGGGTCGACTGAAAGCCTGAAACTTCTCCTCTCCTCCTTTGCCCCCCCACCCCCACCAATTCAACCCCCGGCCCGTTCAACATATTGGTCTCAGAGACAAAACGTGACCCCTGGAGGTCAGGCGGGAGAGGCTGCAGCTCTCCCAAAGCAGAAAGGAATGTTGTGCAAATGCATTTCCCACATTGCACGATTGGACCGCTGCTATCAGCCGGTTTGTGGTTCCAGAGTGCCAGCTGTTTCTGACATGCTCTCTTTCTCTGATTGTGATGTGGTTGTTATTGTGTTTCGGAGCACGGCGATGATTTGTAGAGAACTGTCTGTCAGCCGACTCGTTCTCCTCCGCTCTTTCCCCTCCATCTTGCCCTCCTTTTCCTTCTCCCTCCTGAGATGGGAACCAGCTGGGGGGGGGGGGTTGAGCTAGGGGGAGCGGTGGGAATGTGGAGGGTTACAGGCATGGGGCCCAGGTGTTCCCTCTCTCCCTCATTCATATACATCTAGATTCACCCTAAACCATCCTCTGTTTAACAAGAGAGTCCTCAGTCTCCGTTCACGGCGGCGTGTCACTGCAGTTGTGAGACACGTTGTTGCACGGAGGGGATGGGGTCTCTTTCACCATCTCCCTCTTAAGTGCATAAACACACTCACTCATGCACTCACAAACATACAGACACACACAGACACACACACCATTAATGTCTGCGAGCATGGAGTACAGCCATGATTCCCAACTCAAGCTAAAGCACTTAATGATCCCAGCAGCTGTTGCTCATGTAAACTCTCCCCACACAAACACACAAAGATCCTTAAACACAGACGCACACACAATCCCACTTCCTTATTCCCTCTTTCCTGCCTTTTGCTTCGCCTTCCTGGCCTTTGCACACTGATTAATTAAAAGCTCTGAGGAATATACACATGCACAGCGCTGGACTGGTTCACATCATGATCATAAACATGTCAAAGTGCATCTATGCACAAATGGAGCCACA
This sequence comes from Decapterus maruadsi, assembly GCA_030347415.2. Taxonomy (NCBI): domain Eukaryota; kingdom Metazoa; phylum Chordata; class Actinopteri; order Carangiformes; family Carangidae; genus Decapterus; species Decapterus maruadsi. Next base: position 9,206,677 of record CM064897.1, read on the forward strand.
CGGGCCTTCTGACCTGGCCACACACGGGGACAATCTGTTATGTGTTTGAACTATTTCCTATTGGTTAGTGCACAGTCGTAGGGCTAATCTGATAAAAAGCTGCTGTGCATCTTCATTCATTGCAGCCCGCGCCATCACACTGATTACTATGATAAGCCCCTGATACGTGCTATAGTCTCATGCAGTGTTACGTTACCAGGACACGTCCCGTACGGCTCGTCTCTGTGATGCATGTCAGGCCCGCGGGGAATAAGTGAGCCGCAGAGATCTCTGCATTCAGCTGTACAATAAGATGCACATGTTTCCACCAGCACAACTTCCTGTGAGTTAGTGACTTTGTTTGTGTGTGTGTGTGGCTCATTAGTCCCTGCACTGCGAGTCCTGCTTTTGTTTCTTTATTGCTGCATTTTTGTGTGTCTGTTATGTGGTATACATGATGAATGATCGCTTCACCCCCCCGAGTCTTCTGTGCTTTTTTTTGGAGTTCTGTATGTAACTGTGTGCATGCTGGTTTATGCTAAAAAGAAATGTTTAAATGTGCATTGTGTGTCATTGCATGCTAGACTGCAGCATTTCAGCCTTGGCTGTATGTTGATATGTCCGTTCAGATCAGGATTAAACAGTATTTAACCAAAGAGCAGATGTGGGGAAAGTACTGACATCCATTAAAGGAATACTTTGAATTCACTGAGGAGAGCTAACACTACACCATACAGTAAATATGAATCTACCACAAGCAGCTTAGCTTAGCTTAGCTTAAATACTGGACAACTGGACACAGAGGCAAATATGTAGACGGACTGTAATGCAGAGGCGACAAAGTCAATGCCTAAAAGCCGCATAAATAATGTTACATCTTGTTTACTTCATCTGTACAAAATATGTTACGAGATGCTGCGGTTCGATGGTGTGGTTGTGTGCCAGTGCATTTCTTAGCTCAGCTGGCTGCCAGCTTATCAGCAGGGTCTGCTGCACTGTACCCCATGGATAAGTAGGCCACGTATCCCAAAAAGCGAAACCATTTCAGAATTCCGAAATTCATAGTCTTTCATTCCAAATGTATCACAAATGTGTCAAAAAGGTTCTTCGTTCATTCACAGATTATCATTGATACATTAATGCATTAAACTGTTCCATGCGGCATCAGTGCGACAGTTACAGCTCTTAATGCTGTAGGTTTAAAGCATCAAACCAGCACAGACTTTCATTCATCTATTCTACTGTATATGTCCCACTCATTGACTTGATATGTCATCATCAGCAGGTGAAGTTTGTCACTTGCATGTGATGTGTATGAAATGACTTATTTCCTGTTTTATACATGAGAATACATGGAAGATGATCTTCTTTTGAATTATAGCAGGGCAAAATAAATATATAAACTATAAATACTTAACCTCACTTACTTATTCATTAAGAAGCTGTTTGAACACCTGAAGGCATCCACTCCAAGACAACGTGTGTACACTGCAGCATCAGCTCATTGACTGACGCACACACAGACACACACCTGGATATTCTTTACTTCATGCAGACATATTTATAAGCACACACAGAGACATTTGTCAGTCCCAAGAAGCAGACAGACTCAGGTGAGGACAGATATACAAGTCATCTCTCTCTCTCCCTCCCCTCCCTCTTTTCCCCTGATGGAATTACATTTCCCACATACACACTCTTCTCCCCGTCTGTCTGAGAGACTGAAATGTCATATGGCCGGCTGATTGGACAGTGAGAGGCCCGCTGAGAGGAGAGCGAGCCGATGAAAAGGACGGTGCGGTGAAACCGGTCTGCGGCCTTTGTTGTGTGCAGGCACGGTGGCAGACGGCTCTTTTCGGGGTCCTCAATGCTGCCTATTGTGCCGGTGTCTTTGCGAATCTGGGTCAAGTCCAGATCACCTTTCCTGCACAACAATCTCTGTCAACATCAGTTTAACATCGCACACCCTCACCTCAGCTCCCCTGATCCCTGGCTCTCCATTTCCTCATACTGTTTTCTCTTGTCTTACCCCGTTCTCTCCACGTCTCACTCTATCCATCCATCTCATTTGCACACTGCGGGCTCTCATGAGAACGACTCATTCACCCTTATCCTCTAGATGTTAGCCCATTTAGTTAATCTGGAGTTATTTGTGATGCTACACTGAAAGCGAATCCATGCTGATGAAATCTTTTGTGTATTCCAACTCTGACACAGACCAGGCGACTGCCATAAAACAATCGGATTGGTCCCACTGTGTCTGAGGCCAGATCTGTGAGTGTTTTCTCAGTGTGTGTGTGTGTTCCTCAGAGAGAGACTGGAAAGACAAGAGAGAGGGGGGGGGCAGATTCAGAAATACTATAGAGAAATAGCCAGACAGGAAATGACCTCCCAAAGAGAGGGGGCTTCCCCGAGGGTTGTTATTCCTCTTTGTCAGTCTTTCTCACCCGCTCACCAGAGCCATAATGGCCGACTATGATGTCTACCAGTAGATATGCATGAGAATGGGGCCAATCAGGGAGTGCTTCTTTTTTAACTACGTGCTGGAAATGCAATGAGCTACACTCGGGCCTGTGCATCAGCCCGGCTCTGGAAACCATTGTATCGCTCGGATCCCCAAGGGCGGGTTGAGAAAGCACGTTTGTGCTCAAGTGAATCATGGGCTGCACACTCTTCCCATGGTTAACAAATCCCCATTCATAGACGTCCACATCACCTGTTGCAGCGCAGACCGGTTTTATGATTCTAACAGTATCTACTTGTGCGGTTCAGACTGATGTGGAACATGATGGTGAAGGTTGTGGAGGTACATGAGGCACAGAAGGTTAAGGAGCCACCGATTCAGTGTGTGTGTGTGTGTGTGTGTGTGTGTGTGTGTGTGTGTGTGTCAGTGGGTAAGCGCTCTACCTCATGTGCTGTAAATGTGCAGATGTCTTGGCAGTTATAACTTTGCATGCTTTTTCAGACTTGCATTGGAACAGGAGCCCTCATGTACATGGCTGGAGAGCATCGTTCTCCAGTCTGCTTGCACATGCTCCACTGCACCCTGCCTTTATTCCCCCCCTCTTTTAACTCTGAGATCTTTTACTCAGATTTTGGCACCTCTCCTGCTCAGTCTTAACACACATACACACACACTTGACGACCCGAATTCCTCATCCCCAAATGTGAACCATCTGTGCTCCTGACGGCCCCGCATGGCGACACAGGGCGCGTTAATGAGAGAATAGTGAATTACAGTTGAGCTGCGTAATGACTGCGTTCCTACTGTACAGGCTAGATGTTGATGTGTTAATTGTTGCTTTGCGCGCTCTCTTTGTGTGTACTGTCTGCGCCGGGCAGACTGGATGTCCACTGGGTCGCGCCTGCCCACCGCAGCTCTTTTTTTTGTTTTTGTTTTAATGAATCTTTGCATCAAAGCCATTGACAAGACTGTGAGTGTGAGTGTTTTGTCCAGCTTGTTTTCTGGGTGACTGGTTCGCTCTGCCTGCACCCTCCTGCCAGGGAATCCAAGACCCTGGGCTTCTCTTGGGATTCCGTGGGAAGGAAATCTTCCTGTCTGCTTTGTCCATACCAGGGATCCGATCCAGATCTCAGACCCCCGGTGGCTGCGGGGGCGCGCAGAAAACTCGGTCAAAGGGTTTCTCAATCTCTCTCGCTCCCTCTCTCCCTCCCTCTCTGACTGCAGACTCGTGTGTGTGTGCATGTGTGTGTGTTTGATTACCTGCGGGGACGCGCAAAACTCTGGATCTCGTGCGTCAAGACTTGTGCACATCTGGTTTTGGCAGGGTCGCAGAGTTGCGGAGGAGGGACTATACTCCAGTGTGTGTGTGTGTGTGTGTGTGTGTGTGTGTGTGTGTGTGTGTGTGTGTGTGTGTGTGTGTGTGTGTGTGTGTGTGTGTGTGTGTGTGTGTGTGTGTGTGTGTGTGTGTGTGTGTGTGTGTGTGAGCTCTGCGCCTGAACTCCACTTTTTTTTTTTTTTTTTGCGGAACTCTGTAATTCGCAGCAGATGACCACTTGGGGGGATGGAGGGTTTTTCTTTTACTGGGGAGGTGAGCGTTTCCTCACACAGCATCAGAGCGCACTGCACAAATTAATGTGCCATCTACATGATGCTGCTCAGTGACGGAGCCGCGTGCCTGATCAAAACAGCGTTTTCCCCTCCACCTTTCAGAGCAACAAGTGGACTATGGTCTCCAGCGTGAGAGAGGATAGGGGCGACTGCACCTGAGCAACACAAAGCGAATGCGGCTTCAGGCTCCGGCTGTGCTGTGGGAATGGATCCCTGCAATTTCCTGGCAGGATTTTATATTTTCCTGTTGTCGCTCAATGGGTTCATCTCCTCCTCACCGGCGACAGGCTTTTGTCCCGACCGCTGCGACTGTCAGCAACCGCAGCACCTCATGTGCACCAACCGCGGCTTGCGCACTGTGCCCAAACCCGCCATGCGGGTGCCCGAGGAGCTGCTGATCTTCAGCCTCGGGGGGAACTTCATCACTAACATCTCTGCCTTCGACTTCACACGGTACAGTGACCTCGTCAGGTTAAATCTACAGTACAATCAGATACAAACTATCCACCCCAAGGCATTTGAGAAGCTGTCCAAGTTAGAAGAGCTTTACTTGGGACATAATCTTTTATCAAATGTACCTCCCGGGACTTTACAGCCGCTTAAGAAATTAACTATTCTCTACGGAAATAATAACAACGTTAAGAAGATTACACCAGAGCTCTTTGCCAACTTGGAAAATCTCGTTAAACTTCGCCTAGATGGCAACTCAATAGAAGTTCTGCAGGACTCTGTTTTTAAAAGTCTGAGCAGTTTACATTATCTCCATCTGGAGTCCAACAAACTGCAGCACATTCACAGAAACGCTTTCTCTAAACTGGCCAACCTGCGCTTTCTAAACCTGGCGCACAACAAGCAGTCAGCCGTGCGCAATGTCCTCACTTTCTCCCAACTCAGAGCTCTGACAACTTTGCTGCTGTCTGAAAACGAGATCCGACACATCGGGAACCACGTCTTCCAAAATCTGAAAAAGCTGTCCAAACTGTCCCTGAGCAACAACAGAATCTCCCGTATTGACAGCGAGGCTTTGAAGGGTCTGTCGAGCCTCAGGGAGCTCCTGATTGACGGCAACGGTCTGGAGGAAATCCCCGCTGGTCTCCTCGACCCTCTGGAGCGCATCGAGGAGCTCGACTTCAGCCGAAACCGGATTTCCAACGTGGACTCGTTGGCCTTTTCCCAACTTAAACAACTAAAGGTGCTGAGGCTGAAAAACAATTTCCTCACCAGTCTGTCCGGTGAAATATTTGCCCTCAACAATGTGCTTTACGACCTGGATCTCCATGGCAACAACTGGACGTGCGACTGTCGCCTGGAGGAGCTGAAGAGATGGATGACTGCTGCACATTCTCAGGGCAAGTTGTTGACTGTTTTTGTTCAATGTCATCACCCTGCTACTCTGAGGGGGAAATATCTGGACTATGTGAACAGCTCCCAGCTGCAGCCCCTCGGGAACTGGACCCACTTGTGTAGGAGCCAAGCTGGGCCAGAGGAGAGCCGAGGAGGGGGTGTGCTGGTAAAAGTGGAGGGGAAAGAGATAACGGAAGCAATGAGGCTGGAGGAGAGAGGTGGAGAAGGCCAGGTGGAGGAGATACAAGGTGTGGGAAACATGGAGGACGTCACAGTGAGTAAAGGGGCAGACAAACGGAAAAGAGAGGGAGACGAAGAGGTGGGGATCCAGGGAGACCAGGGGGGTCCGGAGGAGGGAGAACCATCTTCCTCACTGGAAAGAAAGAAACCAAAGAAGGAGTCACTCAGTCCAAGGTCACGACCTGCCGCCGAGGCAGCTGGGAAACGCGCCAAAGGGAAACAAAGGTCAAGTGTAGTTTCCAGAACGGACCCACCGGCCGTTTCCACACCAAGTCATAAGAACTCCACTGATTTAAACACACAACTCACGACAACTTCTCCTGTGCAGTCGGGAGAAAAGTTTGACCTTCTGAGGTCAGACCAGGAGGAGGCTCTGCCCGTAATCACGGATCCGTGTGTGTTCAACCGCCGTTTCATCACTAATGTTTCTGTGGATCAGGTGACGTCTAATACCGTCATCGTGTACTGGACCACGAGGGACCATCAGCGCTACACACCAGGAGCCGGGCCGGGCCTGGAAGAAGTTCACTATCGGATTCTGTTCGACCGCTTCGGAGCTCCAGAGCGTTTCCCACGTTACGTTTACGCCCGCGGCACAGCTCGCTCCGTCACCCTCCGAGAACTCAGCTCGGATTTAACCTACATCGTCTGCGTGGAGGGAGTAGTCGGAGGGTCCGTCTGCCAGGTGGCCCCTCGCGACCACTGCGCCGGGCTGGTCACGCTACCTGAGGCCTACAGTCGCGGGGGCACGCTGACCTCTGACCTCCAGCTGGTGACGGTGGCCACACTTGCCGGGAACGCCGTGCTGCTGCTCGTCATCGGAGGGGTCTGGCTGGGGCGGAGCCTGAAGAGGAGGTTGCAGAGGAGGAAGTCGGCCGTGCACGTGCGCCACATGTACTCCACCAGGAGGCCGTTTCGTCCCGCCGTGGCGACCGCCTCTGTGTCCACCGACTTCGCCAGCTACCAGAGCAGCCGTCCAGCGCGACTTGCACCGCTAGAGGAGGGGGATCTCATCGAGTTCCCCTGTGACCGCTTTCTGGACACCGGCAGCGCCCGTAGAGACAGTGACATGCAGAGATTCTCTGACTAGGACAAAAAAACAAATCTAGTATGTGAATGTTTGTGCTGCGATCTTTCTCAGTTGACATGCTGCGGTACCGCATTGAAAACCTTTAGTGTGTCTGTGGCCCAGAAACAAACCACGTCGACACAAGTTTGGTTTTTCATTTCAACCACTAGAAAACTGTTAAAGTGACAACAGAACAGCTGAGCTCATTGGGGCCTTTTCAGACACCAGAGGAAGTCCAATCCCTCTGACTTCCTCTTCCTCTTGCTAAGCGCCTTTCCTTCCTTCATTTCCTTGCACCTGTGAGTGTTTCTAAATGTGTGAATTGTTGCGAGCAGAAGTGTGTACGCATGAATGACGGACCACTGATTTCAGCTATGGTGCTAATATTGAGTTCACAGACATCATATTGTCTCACATTTGTACAGTAATGTAATGATGGCTGCTGGTTGGCAGGAAAACAAAGATCACTTGTTTTGTATCACATCTATCATGTTTTATACTTTTATATGGAACCTTGTATCATTTTACATTACAGGAAGAAGTAAAATCCCCAACAATGTGATTGATGTGTCATTTGAGTTTCTATATATATATATGTGGCTTTTTAAAAATGTAATCCACTGATTATAGAAAGCACCAGAGGATTATATTTCTAGGAATAGGGGGATATAGATTACTCTCATGTTAATATATATATATAAATACATACACATACAAGGATTATTTGCATGAATCTATTGAACCCCAGGTTTTTTTTGTTCCCAATATTTTTGCCGTTATGCCTCAGTCAAGCACATGAGCTGTTCATATTTCCAGGATATTAATACTGGATATAGCAGCCTATTAGTTTATATTTAGAGTGAGACCATAACAGTGTGAGGAAGATAAAAGCAATAGTATGTGGAAAGAAAGCGTGTGTGTGCATAAATACTTTTGTATGCGTGTCAGGATGAGATCTGGTAATAGTTAAGCAGTCTCTTTGTTTGGGTAGACAGGGTGGAGTGCCTTCCCAGACTTAGTTAAAATTACAATACACACTCGCACAACCATGTGCGTGCATGCAACATGCAAAAAGTATTTCCATATCATCAAAGAGTTAAGATCTCAAACAGGAAGTAACATCAAATATCAAATATAATATTCTGCACCACAGAGGTTGTTAAATATGGAAATGACACTGAAGTTAGGGACACCTTATTTTCCTCATGATGGATAAAGTCAAATTAAACCTTTAAATAAACCAGATAAAGTCCATTTCAGGTTATTTATATGTTTAGAAGTGTTAGTATTGGCCAAGCATCAAACAGGATGTGGATCTGCTTTGTTGACCACTCCAGCTGTTGTTGTTGGCGACCACTAACAAAACCAGTCACTAGATGGCAGACTAGACCATACTGTATGTACACAATCCCACTGATAACCTCATTGCGGTTGCTGTCAGCTGCTGCTGTACTGTCTCCACACAATTTCTGAGACATTTTATGTTGCATAGATTTCACATGAAAATACCAGAATAAGTGTTTTTATTTTAGCATTAGATTTACAGCGATTGTCAACAGTCTTTTACAGTACAAAAAGTGTAAATTAAATTAATCTGACAGGGATTCAGACATGAGGTGCACTTTATCGTTATTTAATCTTTCAGGACAGTGTTAAAAATAAAATAGGAAAAAAAAGAAAAACATGTGCAATCATCAGTTTTAAATGGCTTTCCAAGATAGAGGAATTTGACAGGGGTTGGCTTTAAATCTTAATATACTTTAATAAACATTTTTCTGTCTGTAGAAAAATACCCAGTTTTGACAAGCTGCCTCTGCTTCAAAGAGAAGGCATATAGTGTGCACCTGCAGCTGCTCAGTTAGAAATATAAACTAATATATAGGCTTTGTTTCTCATTTTAATTAGTGCAAGATAAAAGAGCAAGAGAGAAGTGAAACGGTGAGTGATGACGGTCAGTGTGCATAGTCAGTGGGTAGCAGGCAATGCTCAGATTACAGAATCCAGTTGCCGTGCGACGTCACAGTTTTTAACGCGGCTTTCGGAAAAGGATATTTTTGCACCTGTTATGGAAATGACACCATGAGTATCCTCTGCAAACAGAAAAGATGAGAATACCACAGTGTTCACATGGACTTATGAAGTTGTCTATCCAGTTAAGTATTTCTTCTACAATGTAAAGACACATGGATCCACAGTTCGGTGAGACTTTAGTGTTGTTATGACACAAAGGTATTTCAGTCCGGTTGGATTCATCCCCTCCCTTCTCTTTATGGTGAGTGTTAGCGTCCAGGCTTTGGGTCGTGGCTTGTGTCGCTTGCAGCTGTCGAGGAGGTGGAGATGCTGTTGTGTTGGATGGCCTGCAGATGAGACCCAGAACCTACAGGGGTGGGACTTCCTCCTGGGCTCACCCCTGCAGCTGGACACAGAGACAGCTATCAATCAAAGTCACTGATCCTGTGTGGATTGTCCGTTCTGTGAGTGGGGTTTGTGTGCATGTGGTTGTAATGTGAGCAACACATGAATGAAAACCCATTACAGCTGAGATTAAAGGAAAATATCTCTTTTATTTTAACAAATTAATACTGTACATACAGGTAAAAAGACAACAATAGAAATATATGAATATAACACATGCCAATATTGCATCCGTTTTTTGTTCTCCAAAGCTCAACACTTAAAACACAATGGCTGCTCTCCATTTAAGCCACAAGGTGCAGTATGTTTTCAGTATCTTTTATTTTCATTTAGTTACAGGATCAGTTATTGTCAAACATCAACTTTAGCCTGACTCGAGTGCAAGATGGGCATGGTCTGCATTTTGTTCCATGCTAGCTTCATGCAAGGCAAAACAGCCAGTGCAAGAACAGCACTGCACTGCACTTTCAAACACCACCAACGTCTGGTTCATTAAATGAGAATGAAAATGAAAAATATATTCCTTTTGAATGGAGAGTTAAGAGTGCAGTGCGTCCCCCTGATTGGTTCTCCACAGGAATAAAAGTGCATGTACTAATAGACTGTGGGGATAAAAGCAGAGTTTTGACTCTTAAGTGCTGTTTAGTTGCATGTGGTAAGATTGGGTTTAAAGCCCCTCTAAGTGTAGAGAGGGGGCTGTTATAACAAGACAACAGTAACCATGGCGTATTCCCTTATGTGCACAAATAAGGTATAATGTATCTGAATTATACCCTCACTGGTGGATGGAGATGATTGGTGTCAGGCATCTGGAAAAGCTGGTGATATTTCTAGCGAGGGGTACAGGGTATGTGGGTTTTACTCACTGGGGTACCCCTGTGCCTCTCTCTGCCGGGCGGTGACAGGACAGTCCTTGTGAGTGAGCAGAATCTGCTTCAGCTGACCCACCTCCGACCTCAGTGACGTCACCTCATTCTGGGAACACAAAGAGAAAAACGCTAAGTATCCTTGAAGCGTGGATTGTGTTTGTGTTTGTGAGTACTTGTCTGTGCACAAAAAAAGCATGCCCCACCTGCAGCTGCAGGTTCGTGTGCGTCAGCTCCTCGGCTTTCTTCTCCAGCGACGACACCCACAGCTTTCTCTTCTGTCGGCAGCGGGTTGCTGCAGCCCGATTACGTTCCAGGAATTTCTGCCTGCGCTCGTCAGGGTCCTGCTCCGATGTCCTTCTGCGACGGTTGCCTGGTCCTCCTCCTTCTCCCCGGCCACCAGCACTGCAGCTAACACCTACCTGCATTGCATGCTGGGAATGAGAAGGTGAGGGCTGCATCTGCTGTGCAGCTGGTGATAACTGTAAATAAAAAAAATTACATTTTCACATTAACCACTGTGCTTCAATGCAGAAATACAATGTCAGGTGGTTCATGTACTGTATTATAAAGCTTCAGGGTTGACAAATGAAGCCAACACAGTACAAAGTAAAACTTCAGTAGCTTGAATGGCTCCAAAAACAAGTCAGTCTCATATACTAACACTTTTAAGATGCCTGACTGTACTACAGCAGAAATAAACATGTTTACACCCCGTCCACGATACAAAACACTTTTTTGGATTGCATGGGTGGTGATTTCTATAAAATGTTTAAAGGGATAGTTCAACATTTGGGCAAATTGGCCCATTGCCATAATACCTATAGACTTAGGAGTAGGTTCGTTACCTTTAATTGTCAAAATACACAATCCAACAACTCCAAAACGTTATGACCTGCTCATTCACCACGCGTTATCAGACGGAGTTGTTTTCAAGGCAAATGCAGAGACTGGTTGCGGAAATGAGATGGACCTACTCCTAAAACCATAGGGATTATGACAAAATGTTGAACCCTTTAAAGTTGAAAAGTGAAAGCATAGTAACGCATAGCCTAAATGAGGCTCTGGCTGTGTCGAGTCACTGGTGGGTGCTGCTTGGAGTCTAGTTGTCAGCCACTATTGATTACTGTAATTGTGACCCCCTGGACTTTGGTTCACCACACCTAGCTTGTTTGGTGGGTAATTAGCCAGCAAATTAATTAGCCTTGAGTTCGGCTTCATTTTTTAGCTGGGAGTGAGGTGATGCTCCACAATCCATCTTTAGACACAGTCTATCATTATTGATATTATTAGTAAAGGTAAAGCTGCGTACCTGTGCTGGAACAGACAGAGGTGCAGGAGGTGAAGCCTGGTGCAGATGTGAAGGCGGTGATTGGTGAGCCTGAGTGTGCGGTACATTCCCTGACTGGTGAAGCTGGTGGCTGTGCGAGCTTCCCAGGTGCTGTGGAGGAGGAGCGTGGCATCGTTGATAGGAGAGGGGTGGAGCTGGAACCTGGGGATGATGAGGATGGTGATGAGGATGGTGGTGGTGGTGTTGTAGTGGAGGTGCCTGGTGGCGCTGTGGCATCATCTCCATCATGTGACCCATGGATGAAACTGGGTTGTTGATGGCAACCATTCCTGGATGATGCTGTTGGAAATGATGGGCCAGTGTCTGTTTGGATCTCTGAGTGGAGATGATGAGATAAAAAAAAAAGCAGGTCAGCTTTGAATACACATGTAATCATCAGGGAAAAAAAGACACTTCTGAGAGGTTTCTGCAAAAGAAAAATCATAATTTTAGCATTTTATTCAAGCCAAAACCAGTTCTAAACTCACAGAGACAAAGAGTTGTCCATATGTCATTTCCCACAAGAAAGATAAGCACAGAGGTAACTGGAGCTCCAGTGATTGACATTCTCATCATGACTTTTATATTTCATATCATCTCACTTAAACTGCACATTCCTCACAACTGCACATGCCATTATTATGGCCTCTGGGAATGCAACCAGATTCCACTCTGAGATATACAGTATAAGAAACCTGTGAACCGTATGAGGAGTCCATATGATCAGCGGATAGAATGAACATAGAAAGACAAGAGATTGCATCAGATTTTGCAATCCAAGTCACTTAAAGTAGCTTAAATTTAAATGTATACTGTATATACTTTTACTTTTCTTTCTTAATATTAGTATTACATTTCCCAGCAGTGTAAATATGCTATACCTTTCTTTCAACAGGAGGACTGTTCTTCCTTATCCTTTGAAGAATATGTGTGTTGTGTTTTTTGGGTGTATAAATAAAAATGTACTCAATTCCCAAATTGCCCAGTGCATGCTGGGATAATTAGAGCCATGCTTCCGGTAACACCGAATAGCAGCTGGCCATTGCAAATCATTTCTAGAATATTATTCATGGCAAGACAGGTTTAGATACCAAACATTACATAAAGCATTATAGGTTTTAATGAATGTAAGACCACTTTGCTATGAAAAATGTTTTGTATAGGCATCATAATATGTATAACTCAATATGTAACCTAAACTTCATCTAGAACATTTCCTAACACAGTTTCCAGAAGTTATATTTGATAAATGTAAACTAAACTCATATACAAAGAGCATGTGGTTCAACGGAAACATTTTCCATCTCCATGTCTCCATTGTGGGTGGGGTGTCTGTGACCCCCCAGGAACCAGCTAAATTGGTCACAGCAGATAAGCCCCCAACATAAAAGCCGCTTTAGGTCAAAGACGCCCAAATAGCCAGTCTTTAGATATAGATCCTCACAGTATCGTAGAAAATAGTCTCAAAATGAAAAAAAATCTGTGAAAATCTCCAACTTGTTCCACCATCTCCATTTCTCCTAATCGCCCACAACACAGCCCACTGTCGATGAGATGGATAATGTGTTCCAGCGAATGCAGCCGTCTGCAGCTTGATACCTTCACACTTTATCATTCCCATGTATCATCTGACTAAACAGACTGTAAGAGCTAAATTAAACCTCATCTCACCTTTCTCCTCCACTCAGCAGAGGAGAGGGAGAGAGAGGGAGAGGTCATGTTTGGAGCATGACATCACCCCCCCTCTCTGGCAATATTGGTATCTGCTCCCTGTTACACAATATTTCTTTAAGAGAAGAAGCTGCTGAGTTTCTCTCTCTCTCTCTCTCTGTGTCTCTCTTTCTCTCTCTCTCAACCATTGAGAGACGAAAAAAAAAAGGGAGCACATTTAGCGGCTGCCAAGGATGAGGTCACTGAGCTGTCTGTGCCAGCTTTACAAGCCAGCCAGCCAGCCAGCCAGCCAGCCAGGCCGCCAGTCAAACACACACACGCACACACAGTGAACAGGACGGGGCACAAGTATTTCTTCTCTGTTTACTACATAGAAACACCCTGACACTGGGGCTGGTGATTACATCATGGATCGCAATGGCCTGGATGACACACCACACTGATATTTCTGTCAGGAGGGATCAGTGAATGAAGACATGAGACTGTACGTGATACACTGATCCACTTGTCAAATGTTTACTTTTCGTCTTGAGCCGAGTGTGGAGTTACTGTACAGCAGAGGGTAATATATCCACCGCGGTTTTACAGAAGCAAAGTCATGTTTCACATTCGAAGATACAAAACATTTCAACTGATGAGAAAAATGACTTTAAAACAGAAAAAAGCTCACGTGTGTGTGTGTGTGTGTGTGTGTGTGCATGTGTATGAACAAGACAAGAAGAAAGGTTCAGATTTGAACCTGCGACCTGAGAGGCTCTGAAACCCGAAACCACTTTTCATCTGCCACTCTATATACAAGCTCTACACATGGAGTCATAACCTGTAAGAGCTTGTTTATGTATATGTATATGTGTGTGAGTATGTATGAGTGTGTGTGTGCGTGTGCGTGTGCGAGAGAGAGAAGAGAGTGCTTGTGTGGGTGCAGACAGATTTCACAGTTTTCCCTTTGAAGTTGCTTTTGATAGCACACATATATTTAACAATTCATACTACATGCACCTAGAAAGAGGAAATGTAAAATTCACAGAGGAAGAGATAGAGGGCATGTTGACACAAGGTAAATAAAACAACCAAGAAAGTCAGAGAGAGCATGTAGATGGCAACTTCCTGTGGTGTGTGAGTGTGTTAAAAGTGTCCATCCTGACTAGGAATAAACCAAAGGCAGTGTTGAACTTCATACACTTGATAAAGTGGTTTGACAATTGCTTCTAATATTTTATCATTTAGGGCCCCAAAAGGTTCTTTAAATTCTGTCTGTATACGACAGTTGGGCATATTTAAGGCACTTGAGCTGTTAAATGATTTTTCCCACTCTATAAAGTGTAAAATGCTACAGATATCACCGAATAGCTTTGATTTTTCAGTAATAACCAAACAGGAGGTGTATTTTCAGCGCTCTGTGTTCTTTGCTTTTTTGCCAGCACATGTGATATAATACAGATCTGTGTACAGTATAAACTTGTGTGTGGCTTTGATTTTTGAGCGACGATGAGGAAGATGAAATCATATAAACTTAAAGGAGTGGGTTAGCCATTTCTGTAAGTAGTTATCAGTGCACTTATTTGCTTTCTGACGGAGTTGATGTGAAATCAATACCAGTCTCATTCCTGAGGCTACAGCTAACAGCCAGTTATCTTAGTTTGCCCATTAACATGTTATCTTTCATTGGTTTAATCTGTAAATAGCCAATAAGGTATAAACCACAATTCACAGTTTTATAAAAGGTCGGTGGACTATGTCAGGGCCTCATCCAAAATAGCAAATAGTTATATTTTGGTTTTGGTTTTTGTACACATTTAACCAATAGCATGTAACTAAACTAGTAAAGGTTAGAAGCTTTAGAGGTGCATGGACGCTGGTGATGCTAGCAGTGGACTGAGATAAGCTAGCTGTTTCCCCATTTTCCTCTTCTCGTTGAACTCACAAAAGCAAATATGCATTTCCCAGAATACCGAATTGTTTCTTTAATACTGCAACATTTGAAAAAAAAAGCTTGGATACAAAACAAAGACCATAGTATTGGATCACCGTAAGTTGCTGGTAATTTATGATGTGCTCATACAGACTCTGTATTATGTTATTACCCGAGAAGAAAGGAACAATCCACAGAGACAGGAGGAAAATATCTGAGCTGGTCAGTAGCTACCTGAGGCGAGGAACAGGAGGGGTTGTGTCCAGGACCTGGTATAGCCATTAGACAAGACATCTGCTTCTCTATCTGAAGGGGGAAAAAAATTGTCATAAAAATAACCTTTTCAACCATCACAAGAAAAAGCATCAGCACCTACATAAAGAGCTCCCCACGAGGTCACATCCATCTGGAGTTTGACACTTTTGATTAATTCATCCAGAAGAGAGAAGTGAGTTTTTCTGTCAGCCATGAATATTTCTAACTCGGGCATCTTGACCACTTTGGCCACTATCCCTGCATCCATAAATCATTATGCATATTCACCCTATAACAACACAACTCAATCCATTGAATAGCTCAACACAAACACAAATAATATATTTAAACTCCATTTTACCGCATAACTACACAGCATCAAAATAGGAAATGGATAGGTGGAACAAAGAAACTGTCTCATTGGCTTTATAGCGTTAAAATTGAAATTGTCCCAAAAATAAACGATCTATTTGCCATGGATGCTGCTAATTGTCTCTAAAAGTCAATACATTTTACTGGAGAGGCAAAAAGCTGACTGTTTCAAATTACCACTACTTCCTCTCCCACCAACTTCAGTATATTCAACACTGAATGAACAACAATCTCCTCATTCAGCAGATTGTATTCATAGATCAGATAGTTAAGACTGATTCATGAATGAGTGACTTCAAAGGGAACACTGTAAGTACCACTCTCAATGGCGAAAAGCCAACAACATCGATATCTCAAACTATGCAACTCTCCTCGCACTCCTAATTTTTGAAATCTACACAGAACACGTCCCTGCATGGAAACTGAGAAGAGTAACCAGCTGCTTTTGACCTCTGACTTTCTCAAACTTACATGACTTCCACCTGTCACTACCAGTATGTACAGCTGAAATAAACCATATAAATGGTATCTATAACTTTTATAAACCCACTCCTACTAAAAAGTTCATCTACAGTTCAGAGAATTCTTCTTCACCATAACATGGTTTTCTCAATACCAGCAGACAAACAGACTAGAATAAAGAGCAGTAAGACATCAACTCAACAATATGCAACAATACATTTTATATGTAACACAAATAAAATAAAATAAAAACCCATTAAACTCAGTACAAAGTCCTGTACATCCTAACACCTGCACACAGACACACCTGCTACCACATGCATTAATCTTCTGAATCTGCACTACAGTACGTCAGTGTTGGTCTTCCTCACACTTCAATCCCAATCTACAAACTTTCCTCATAATAACAACGACTGTGGTCGGTATAACCACATCAGGTGGCTGTCAGTTTGTCAGCCTTCATACGACAACCCAATATAACAAAATAATCCACACTATGATGACTTTTCTTTTCCTTGTTTGTTTTGTTTGTTGTTGTTTATGTCCTAATGTCTGTTTGTTTCTATTTTTATTTTGTCGATGATGAAAAAGTCACCACGTATACGTGTCTGAATGCAACTGCATGTGTATGAGTAACCGGTGTCTCATACTTACAGTCATGTGCTGAGCAGATGCCCCTTGCATGGCGGGGTCTGGCAGCGTGCCAGGTAAGGAGGCTGGCAGCGGTTGTCTGTGTCTGTTCCGCATGTGGAGGAGGGAGGACAGTGGCCCTGGAACTGGGCTGTGGTCAGCCACAGAAAGAGACAGAGAGAGGGACAGGTCAGGCCAGGGAGCTAGCCGCAGCTTAGGTTTCATTAATCCAGGTTGAGAGAGAGGTGCAAATTGAAACATTTATAGCCCGGCCTTAATGACAGATGAGACTGAGATAGATGGATATGAAAAAAAAAGTCAATGTGGGACCTAGTGATGGATTAATCAGGGGAGTAATAGTGGAAGGATTTAGTTATATTCACTGGAGCTAACTGTCTTTTCAAAGGGTTGCTTTACCAACATTATTTTATTTTCTGCCTCACACAATGTGAATGTCATTTTCTTCATTGTTTGAGAGAGAGAGAAGATATATAAAGAAGAAGCACATTTAAAATAATTATGTGTTTATTTTGTGTTTTCCCTGAATGTGGTGGTAGCGTAAAAACTCTCTTGAAGAAATATATGCTCTGTGAAATATCCAGGATAGCACACTGTTGTCTAGGTCTCCTAATTGAAGATCAAATATTGGTCTCCTTTTATAACAACTGGAGATATTTAAGGCACTGAATGAGCTGTGCAATGTTAGTCAAATCCAATGAGGTAAAGGTAAATATCTCAAAAATGTGGGCACAAAAATTGAAAACACATAGCTGCAAACCACCAGAGGTAAGTGCGAAAATATGTGGCTTTGTAATCTGGGTGAACCAAAACTTTTTGTCGAAAAATGAGAACAAAATGTAAATGTTATTGTATGTGAGTAAAAAGGGGTAAACAGAGGTTTGAAGTGAAGCACTGACAATGGAAACTATGATGAGGTGAACATAGTGAAAGAAAACAGAGAGAAGGAAAAAAAAGTGACAGCTTGAGAGGGAGGAGAGAAGCTAAGGGATCACAGCGGGGGATGCAGAGACCCAGGGTGCCATGTGCTGACCTAACCGCTCTGGCTCGCGGCCAATCAGACGGCGTGGGCCTCCGTGGCTGCGTTGAGGTCATCGGTAATGATGTCATCACTGAATCTGGGGTATGCGGCCCGTTTAACATACAACACAGTGCAGACAAACCAAAACAACATTTCCTAACGTAACCACAACAGTTTTACCGGGCCTACAGCCAGACACTCAGAGACCAGGTTGCCATGGAAACCGGTGGTAAACACAAGGGGAAACAGTCAGACAGCCGCTCCATGGTTCAGTTAGTAACACTTAGCTGGTTTCACTGACTAACATGTCTGTCTGAATGCAGCTGGCACTGATTTACTGCTGCATGATCGACTGTCAGATCTCTCACTGTCCCGTCACGTCCCGGACAGATGTTTGGGCCTTTTGATTTCACTGACTCAAAACTTAAAACTTGTGATACCTTGACTCATCACGTCAACTGCAGAGCT
Organism: Decapterus maruadsi; assembly: GCA_030347415.2. Classification (NCBI taxonomy): domain Eukaryota; kingdom Metazoa; phylum Chordata; class Actinopteri; order Carangiformes; family Carangidae; genus Decapterus; species Decapterus maruadsi. The sequence goes on from CM064897.1 coordinate 9,224,801, forward strand.
GTGATAGAGGCTGGGTTTATCTGCGGTATGTGTTTCAAGCTGAAATCCATTGTAGATTTGTTGGTGGGAGATAAGAAGGCTTTTATTTTTGTAACACTGAGATATAGGGAAGTTCAAAATTCCTTTTTAGTCTTTTAAGTATTAAAAACAGTCTCATAAATGAGAATCATCCTGAGGGGATTTAGAGTGCTGACCGTGTAACCGCAAAGTCCCCCGTTTGAATCCAGCTGTGGACCTCTGTTGCATGACATCCCCCCATCACTTCCTGTCTGTCACTACAGTATATTTTCCATTTAAGAGAAAAAACAGACAGGGCCCAAAAGATGAGAGAAAAAAAAACAAAAATAAGAAATGCCAAAAAAGGAAATATGAAACAGCATTATTTAACATATTTGCTGATGACTCAACTATACAAAAACTTTTAAAAAATTTAACTGAGGAAAATTTGAATTGAAATGCTACGGCTTTATGCATTTATTTGATTTGAAATTGGTTGAAATTCAAGTGACAGTTGAGAAACAATTTGCAAAAGACGTTAAAATAGCAGTGACACTAGACATACTGAAAGATGCTTCATTCACTTCACTTTGTGAAGAACTAAATTTGAGAAAATATTATGAGCTGAAAACTATTTTTTTTTCATTGTTTTATTACATTTTGAAGTGTAATTTTATGAAAATGGCCATTTGCATTTATATATGCTTAAATATTGACAAATTCAGTCATACACATGTTGTCATTGGTAGTCGTACACAGAAATTCCTAATATGTAATTTACAAATTTACCAGATTAAGATTGTGAAATGTATTAACGCTCTATATTCAATCTTTATTAAATCAGTGGAGTTCATTTGTACACTATGATTAAAGTGCATCATGTATTTTCAATTATGATGATCCCACCTGTTCTCATTGCCTAAAGGCATTCTTAATTTGATTATTTTTTATTGATTGAACAAATAAAAATTTGACATGGGCGGTGTCTAACTGATTGAAGAGCAGGTTGTGATTAAAATTGCCGTGAAAATTTGCACTAAACCCATAGTACTGTATATTTCTTTATATTCTAATATGACTGAGTGTCTTGTGTAGTTCACAAATCCACAAAATTGAACTGTCAGGAAGACTGGGAGCAGCTGCTGTGAGCTGGTCAGATGAAAGACAGGAACTCCTCTAATCTGTCTCTTGAACTGGGTGATAACCAGGGAGCCTGGAAGCTGCCCAGACGCCGAGAGAGGGAGAGAGACTCTGAGTCTTAAAAGACAAAACAGAGGCAGTGGTCGGGTGGTAGGGTGGGTAGTGTCAGTGGGTTTGAGTGGGTGTTACGCAGCGGCTCTCCATCTCATGCTATTACTTTGTTCTCTCAGTAAATTGATGTTTGATTTTTTTCCCCCCTCTTTCTCTCAGTTCATTAGTGCAGTGATAAATTATGCAGGGGGGGAAATGCCAGTCTGTGCCAGACAGAATGAGTTATAATACGTCCAAAACAGGATGGGCGAGACGGGGCGAAAGAGGGGAAGAAAGAGTGAGAAAAGGCAACATTAAAAGGGAATATGTGTGTATGGGATGTGTTGCTGCATGAATGGACAGACGAAGTAATATCTATGTGTGTGTATATGTGTCCTTGGATGATTGCATGCGTGAAGGTGTGTATGCATGCGCCCCGTACCCATACTCACCCTGAGTGCGAGAGTGTGGAAGAAGACTGGTTGATGACTGATCCAGACTGGGAGGATGTCAGGGTTTGCTGAGCAGCCAGGCTGCAGCTCGGGCCCACCAAGGGGCCATGGGACTGGGGATGCTGCAGCGGATGGGTCTGGGGATGATGCAGGGGTGGCTGGGGATGTGGGTGCTGAGACTGGGGTGGGTGCTGGAGCTGAAGCTGGGGTTTGAGCTGGTGCTGGTTCATACAGGACGGCCCATTATGGGTAAGCGTCTGTGGGGAGAGGCGGAAGCAACATACAGCTGGGACCATCTTTGAACACTGAGGGCACTCTCTGCTTTCAATCTGTGTGTGTGTTTTGTGATTGTGATGCGTGCGTGCGTGCATACATTTGTTTAGGTGTGTCTCTGCGTGTGCTTGTGTGTTTGATGTCTAGCTGTTTCATTTGCGGAGGAGAATGTGATCGCCTGGTGTGTCTTTCCTTGCAGCAGGTCAGATATCTGCAGTCATCTAATTGAGTCTGACTTCTTTTATCTCGCTCACGCTCAAGTGTCACTCAAAACACAAACCTGACAGACCTGACTAACACCTAGCTGTAATGAGAGACAAGTCTGTGTGTGTCTAACCACAGCCAAAGATTAGAAATGCAGCTTTATATTTTCTTGAAAATGTACCTGTTTGCTCTTTTCTTCTTCTTGTGCTTGAAGAAACTCCTCCTCTATCTCCTTGAACAGACCAACCTCTTCACAGTTCTGTAAAAATCTGGTTGGCGTCGGCGTCTGGTCTGGAAGCATCATACACAAATACACAAACACACAAAAAGGAGAGACGTGTTTTTTTTTCTTTTAAAAGCGCAGACATTGATGTGGTTGTTTTTGCTTATTTTGCTTCCTAAATCAACTATCTCCCAGATTATGATGCCAAGTGGAGAAACAAGCCAGCTCCCAGCCATGCTCTCTCTCTCTCTCTGTCTCTGTCTGTGATAACATCAGTCTGTCTCTCTGGGCCGTCTAAACATGCAGGGGTCAAAGGTTGGCTGGGCTCTTTGTTTTGACATAAGATTTCCTGCAGGAGGTGTGACAGGCTGCAGGACAGAGACACAGAGAGAAAGGACACAGAGGGAGAGTCTGCAGAGGTTAGATGTCATGCTGATGTTTATGTCCAGACAGACAGCTGTTTCCATGGTTACAGACAGTGTTCTGACCATGAGACTCTGCAGCGAGACGATCATGGTGACGCAGAAATACTGGGATAGTGAGGCTACTCAATGTGAACCTACTGCGTGGAGTGCTTTTACATTTATGACCTTAGAGCTGTGACGTGCCACTGGAGTATTGAAGCAAAAACATGTCTCAAATTACTGGCTACAAGATTATCCATTTAGCCTTTAAATAACTGCAAATCTGTTTTATTTAATGTCTCAGTGGAGAAGCAACCACAGCATTATTCATAATTAATTGTTACATTTAGTACCAACTGTGGTTTTTTGAGTTTTTGAAAGGAATATTTTTTCAGTCATAAGAGGCATAAAGAAGAATTTGGGTGATCACAGGACACAAAATCTCTGCCCTAAAAATGATGATAATTAAATTCTCATTGTTTTAAACAAGATATTCAGTTGGAAAATTAGGCCTTCAAAGGAGAAGATGAATATGAAGAACGTATAAATCTCTTAAAATAGTTTTTTTTCTTAATGTAACTATCGTATAAAGATTCAATCATTCATCAGTGAATCAGTTGATCAACAAAATGTAATTGTATCAGTAGGTTTTCAAGCAAAAATAGCAACAATAGTAGTACTGTATTGAACTGTGTATGATAGTTAATTGAAAATGCTTTTTGGATTTTGGGTACTGTGATTTATTCTCTTTTTTTCCCATATCTTCCGACATTTATACGACATTTTTTATCTGATCTCTGCTCAAATAATTCCCTATTACAAGGAAATACTGAGAAAATGAATACGTATTAGAAGTAATAATTTGTCACAAACCTACTGTCATGTATTTACAGTATGTAACCGCTGTCATAATAACTGACACTGATACAATCTGATACAGGTAAATATTTGCTCAGTCGATCAGCAATATAATGTTTTTGTCTGGTGTACACAACGATAAAACTAGGATTTAGAGCTAGTGAGTAAAGTCTTCCTGTTTAGAAATGATTACATCCGTGCAGTCCCTCTGTTATCTGCCATCTCCCTTATTTTTCTACGACGTTCAAACAAAGAGTGAGATGTTTAGGATGGTTTGTGCTGACACATGTGCAACCCCCCCCTCCCACCTCTTCTGTAAAATCAAAGAGGGGTCTCGGCTGATGGCCTTATCAGTTTGGTCTAATCTGATGGAGTATTCTATACATGTTGCAACATGAGCAGCTCTGTTTCACAGCGCAGACTATCTGAGGGAATGAGGCTTGTATCAAGCTTATCTGATTTCATATTGTATAACGTAGCATCATCATTTTTTCATCAAGCGCTGATCCTGAACAGAGGTCACCACACACACATGCAGCCAGACAGCAGCTGAACAGAGTGACATATAGCAAGTGTAAGTGGTGAGAAAAAAAAGGGAAAGCTTATTGGTGGTTAGGGGGGAAGCTGGGGGTGAAAGCTGCTGATTAAAAGCAAAATATCCCCAGAGGATCAGAGAAACCACACACTAAACACCTGTTTGATGTTGAACAAAGTGGTGGATGCTAGAGGAACAGTTGGGTGCTGGTCTCACCTGTGAAAGCTGTGTCCGTTTTGATGGCGGGGAACTTGAGAGTCATCTCATGCTTGTGTCTGTGGATGATCAGGTGCTCCTCTAACTGGAAGCGCTGCAGCACACCGACAGAGTGAGAAAGACATGAAGAGATGGGTGCAGCTGTACGACATGACACATGGGAGGTGCTCAGTTAAATCAGCAGGAGTCTCTTTGGTGACTCTTATCTTATCTATACCACATGATTTTTTCTAATTCTTATCTTTACTCTTATCATGATAATTGTAATTATTTATCCTTCTGTGTTTTTTTTCTTAACAAAGCCTCAACAGTATATCAGTGTACATTTTAACGCACATATTAAATAGCCATGTGACAAAAATAGTAATTATACATTTTCCTTAAAAGATTTGATGCCTTTAATAGGTAAACTATATCCAACTGACCTGAGAGCAGCCCGGGGCACCACACACATAAGGCCTGTCCTGTTTGTCATTCATGTCATCCACAAGCCTGGAAAACAGAAGATGAAGAACAACATATAAACTGTTGTGATACAGTAATCATGATGATATCATTTAGTTGCCGGTCTGTAGTTCTCTGTTTTATATTTGTATTTACACAGAGATAAATCGCACAATAAGCCTGTGCAATCCTTCTATTATCACGTTTTGTGGCAACGTGTAATGAGGTAGATGCCACAGATGATGGATGTTTCACCCTGAGACACAACTTTATCTCAAGAACAATTATCCCCTTGGTGCCAGCTGTACACTGAAGGTAGTCATTTTTTATTAGGACAAGTAATACATAGAATTTGTTTTGTGTTTTCCCTAACTATTCATTACTCAATACTAATAACATATACGCACCAAATGGCATCAAAGTCTTACAGCATCATGATCTCTAAAGTGCTACGTGCAGTGCGATTGTTTCAGCCTACAATTAGGCTTTCATCGGGGCATCAGTTAATGATACCAGTGTGATGAAAGGCTGCTTGCCCGCCCTGCATAACATAAAAATCAAGTCACCACAGGATAAAAATATCAGACGCAAACGCACAACGCAGCACATCAGTGAACCCGCTCACAGCACACTAACCCAGGCTTGACCCAGTAAGCTCTTCTGTGGGCATATTAGGCCGGCGATGGGTGGGTAATCATGACTTATTTGAAGTGCTACTGCTGCTGGCCCTTCAGTTTCCACTGAGTGCAAAGGAAGAAGCCTCCAACTCCCTGACCTCAGGCATTCCTCCAAGCTGCATGTCATCAACTAAGATTCACACACTTGTAGTAGGACAGAGAGGGTCATTAGGTCATCCTCCGCCTCTCATCCTCTTAGCTCCGCTGTATGGAGGAGGTGGGAGAAAAGGTGTCTGTTTGGGCGGAGGTGATGGCAATGCGAAAATGTGTCGGATACATATTCATAGGTACAACACGTGCTCTGAGAAACTTCGGGTTTGCGTGAGCGGAGAGGAGGCTGAGAAGACAGCAAAGTGGGTCCTGATGTTATGGGAAAGAGTGAGAGCTAAAGAGAGGAGAGAGGGGGCAAAAGTACATGCTTCCATAAGAAATGGAAAGTGTGTGTGTGTGAGAGAGAGGAGGGGGGGTGACATTAGGGTGATGGAGAGGGGAATGGAAAGGGCAAGTGGCAGGGAGAGACAGGGAGAGAGAGAGAAGGAGGAGGAGGAGGAGGACACAATGAATGGAAGAGAGAAGGAATGAGAGTGGGAGGCGGCAGAGGGAGGACTGCACTGGGCCTACTCCTGACAGGTTTGAACCTGCCTCAGCCCCCATTTTCCAACCCCAGGCAAGGTGACTTCATAAGTGTGTGTGTGTATGTGTGTGTGAGCGCGCATGTAGCCAATGTTTGTGTCAGCTACAAGACAGAATGATTAAGTGCTCACAACACCACAATTTCTTTAAATAACTTACAAACTCTGTGGACTCTGTTCATTTACTACAGTTTATCACGTGTCCTTCTTTGCAGCGATATCACATCATTTCACATCATCATTCACAGATATATGAAAACTGATAACTTGAAGTGATTCATCATTCACTATCAGCAGTTTTTTTTTTTAACCTCTCCCTTCCTCCTTTCAGCAGCGATTGTACAAGATGAGCAGACTCAGCACATTTCCAGCAAAACCTTCTGTCAGAGTGGTTACATCAATCACAATGACGTCATCCTTAATACATAAATCCAACAACAGACCAGACAACATGTTGCCAATTTAAGAGGGATTAATGTCTGCGTTGGAAAAAAAAAAAAAAAGTCTTTGGGGGCAACGAAATTATAAGGCTTTTTTCCCGCCTCTTCCTCGTGTCTTTGCCCTATATGATCATCACTGCAATGATGCCGAATGACATAACACACACACACAAAATCACCCTGTGCACCCTGAGTCACATAGCCTAACGCACAGCTTTTTGGAAGGAAAAAGAAAGAAAGAAAGAAAAAATCAGCCAACGTCAGTTAGGCTACTTACTACTTCTCTAAAGTTGCCATGTTTGGTGGATGAGTGTTAACAACGTCGAACCGGCTTGGAACCCATTCAGCTCAAAGTAAACAGCGGTTCTGACCAGCAGGTCCCTCCGACAGGCGGCTGGTCAGTACCGGTGTGTATGTCTCCAGAACATGACCCGGTGTGTTTCCTTCCCCCGCTGCTTCACGCTAAAACAACCTGTTCAACTCATAAACAAGCCCGGCACAGCTGTATTCAGAGTGCTGTCACACCCCCCAAATAGACGCTCGCGCTCAGCCCGACGTCCGCCTGGTGATGAGACTTCACCGGCACAGCTAGCCAAAAAAACAAAAAAAAACTTGCCCCGTTAACTTTCCGGCACCGTTGAAAAATGTGTTTTTAGGTCCTAAAAGCAATTCCAGCAGAGTGATGTTTAGCGTCAGGAGAGCGGCGGCTGGCGAGTTTAAAGTTTTGTGAATGAAAGTAGATGAGGCTTACCTACAAGTAGAGCGGGACAAGCGGCGCTCCAGAGAGGAACCACGTTGGACTGGAGCGAGATTACAATACGTTCTATTTACAGAAGCATTACATCACCCTCCCGGTGACGTCACGTGGGATTCCTGAACTTCTAAATCATTGCGGTCCCGTACGGAGAGAGGGATTGAGGGGGGGCGGGGTTACGACGCCGGCCGGTAGGGGGACGGGACGGGACTGGACAGGGACAGCAGCGTGGTGTTGGACCTGGACCGACACAAAAACCAAGTGAGACAGACCATGCAGCGACAACGTGACGGGACACGGGGCAGACCGGGTGGGTGGACGAGACCCAGTTTTTTTTCTCCCCCCTCCTCACTCTCGGTGTCTGTGCGAACGGGACGTCCCAGAGACTGTATCGAGTTCATGAGTCGAAATGAGTTAGAGAACCCCTAGAGTTGTGAAACTCTCCTGATGGATAGGATGGCGCTTTATTTATCTCGAAATATAATAATTACTATGAAACACAGACAGGTTTTGAAGACTAATTAGGTCGAACTTTGTATCTAAATTATCTCGACAAAAGAAGCCAAGACATTATGAAACTGTAATTAAAGGACTGGTAGGCTACAGTAATGCCAACGCTAATACAAGATTACTAATGTTAGCATGACAACAAAAACAGCTATTATTATGATAACAGTAATCATCATCACTATGATAAATTGTTCACTGACCCTTTGTTTTATCTATTGGCCTAAAATAATTGTAGTCTACTGCAGCCTCTCATATCTCTTTAGTTCAAACAGTAAGAAAGACTAGAGGACAAAAACATCTCATCAGCAATGAAAATAGGCTACTAACCCACGCCTCAAACAAACAGACAGACTTAATTCATACAATTTATACTCATCTAGCCTACTATTATATTGCAGTGATCATAAAACACATTAGGGATTTAAGAGCTTTAAAGTCTCTGACGACTGAATGCTATTGATAAAGTGCAACACACTGTGATAGACTGGCTTTATTGTTACCACCAGTAGATCCACAGTCACACACTGGTGGCCATTGTATGTTTAATATGATGTCATAAGTCATGATCAGGGCAAAGAGCCCTAAGTTTGTGTAGAGGACACAGATTGTTCACGGGAACACTCCTAGAGTTCAAATAGTTGTCAACCATTGTGTTTTATATTAAAAGAAGAGCTCTTATTCTATATTGCCAGATAGAGATTTGAAGTCTCTAATGTGCTCTTCAGTGTTTTTTTGTGAGATTGCACTGATTTCATCTCAGAGCATACAAATGCCTGCTGTTTGGGGATTTCTTCAGTTATGTCTGAAATCCCATTGGCAATACAAAACACCAGGTCCTCAGCCATTCACTTCTAAATGAGCTAAGCCATGGAGTAATATCTCTGCCATGTTTGGTCAGGGTTTCCGTTGCACCAGCTGGGCTGGGGCTGAACAGAGGGATATGGTTTTGTTGTGGTTGAAGTGCAACATGGGACCGAACCCTTCTGACTCATCATCAGCCAATCGGCGAAAGTATGCAAATTCTGGTAGCCATGGCAATGTGAAGAAACAGGAAGTTGTGATGATGTCACTCTGTGTTTTGAGCTCTTCCCCATGTGGATGTGAATCACTGAGTTTTGTTTTCAGTGTAGATAGGGGATGTTTTACAGCACGCGCACGCGTGTGTGTATGTGTGTCTCTAAAGGGTGCACGGTCACACTGAAAAGTGTATGACGGCAGCCAGGAAGTCTCCTGCTGCTGCCCTGGAGCAGACAATGCCACTGAGATTACAACTACCTCTATAACTCAGTGGCAATACCAGCCATTACCATCTGGCATCTTCACCTCAGCATGGCTTTTAACAGTCAGACTGGGAGCTTTTAGAGAGCTGCCTGCTCGGAGCTTGATGTCACCTTGTCTGTAAAAATATGGTGCCTCAGGTCAAAGGTCAAACAAACTTAGTGACCTTAGCACCCATGTAGCATTATGCTCACTGCGGCTACATCATTTGTCTGGCTCAGCTGTTGACACGGTGCATTGTGGTTTCTTGCTATTTCTATCCATGAATTGCAGAGTAATGTGTGACTTATAAAGTAAATGGAAACAGATACTTTAAACAGCATCCAAGTATACGAGTTACAGTCATCTGATTATGTAATAGTTAGAGTTAAATTTACATCCAGCTCTGCCCTCACATGCAGACCCACTGGTGTGTTTGGTGCACACCATACAGCATGTGTAAATTGGAGTTATGTTTTGGTTGGCCAGTTCAGCTTCAGCGAAAAAGAGCCTGATAATCAGAAAATCCACGCTAGGCTGAAATCTATCCCAAACTGCTGTATTGTGCGCCACCCACAGACCTCAGATCAGATGATGTCATGCACCATAAACTCTCTCTGTGTCTCTCCCTTTCTCTCTTGCATTTCACAACACATGCTAGCACTTCTCATTTACGTAATGGTGTTGGTAACTGCGTCACTGTCACAGGTCTGATACACCATGTGTGTGTAATGAGCGTGTTTATGTTGAGTGTGTGTCTCCGTGTTTGTGTGTAAGAGAGAACATCTGTGTTAGGTGGGTGAAGTCACTGGATTTCTATACTGTACGTGTGAGAGACTGTGTAGACGCTGGTGATGTCATGCTGCTTGTGTGAGTGAGTGTGATACTTATTGGTAGCAGTGAATCTGTGTGTGCGCGCTGCAGTGTTTTATATGGCTGGATAAACAGAGGGCAGTCAGACAGAGAGTGAATGTGCTCCCAGGTCTTAAGGTTGTTTGCTGAAGTCCCTGGCCAGTGGTTTATGACAGGCCATTTTAACGCTCGATTAACAGGTCCAACACAGGCCAGCCGGCCCTGGTTAGCCAACCCCAGTGATTTAAGGACATTCTCCTCTCTCTGGGAGCCACACACACATACCACAAAGTTCTCCCCTCACCCACTGAGCCATTATAGGGTAGCATTAATCAGTAAACTTTATGGATGTAATAGTTTCTGTTGTCAATAAGTTATGCAAAGCTTATCATTTATTTATCGATACGCACACAGATAGCCTAAATGTAGAGATGCAACACAACACTCTTTAATTTTCACTCCTGAGTTAACTCTGATGGAAAATAAACAACAAATGTTTTTCATATTTCCATAATTTCATATTGGTCTCCTTTAAAGCAGTTGCATGACATGTTTTATAAACAAATCCAGTCCAAGCAGGCCCAAAAAGCAAAAGCGAAGTATGTATTTATATAGTTCATTTCGTACACATGGGCAATTCAAAGGCAGAAAAGACATTAACAAAGAAATACAGCAGAAGACATTTATGCTAAGCACATTACTAAAAATTTATATTAGGAAAAAAAGGTAAACCAGCAGCTATTTACCATGATGAATATTAATAGAAGAATGCAGATTGTCAGCATCTGTCAAGTTCACAACCAGTTGTTATTCTGGGACTATGATGCTGCTACTCCAGAGAGTGTGGTCACAGAGAGCTTGGTTCCTCCTCCACATTTCTATTCACATAGATGACACAGACAATGACTGCGCAGGCCGAGTAATTGGTAAGCCTCTTAAGTCATAGTGGGTCTCTTGTTTTTTTGCTGACAGGCTGGTGCATAAGTTAAACAACATCTGTAGAACAAATGCATTGTACATCTGCACATCTGCAATTTATTGTACATCAGACTCTTTCACAATAATTGAGTTTTTTCTATACATTTTTGGCAGCTTATTTTTGCAGTGAGTGTTCAACCAACCATCCAAATCTTTCTTAGATTTTTCAAAATAGTTTTTTGTTTCATTTTAAATGTGCCAAAACAATATACTCATGTGGTTGATATTATGGTAATCAACAATACCATTCCACATAGTTTTCCATTGCCACATAATTTTGAATTCACTAAAATGAATTTCTTAAATAGATAATTGAAACATTTACAATTAATTTATTATCATATTACATCAGATATAACCAAATAAAAGCAATAAAAAAGCTGTGTTTATGTAGCTTTATTAGGGACTGCCTTAACTCTGTTGAATGGATAAGAGCAGGAAAACAACATGTGAACATAATGATAAACATGAAAGTCTGCAGCACTCCGTGATTTGCATAATATGTCGCTCGATGTTTCTTTGATGTCTATTAAGATTTAACTTTGATTTTTCGGTGTTTGATGTCATCAGTCAGGTCAGATCCCAACAGGTAGGCAGGTCGTGACGTAGGCCGCCACTAGCCAGCCCCCCCCTCCCCACCCACCATCTCCACCCCCACCGTCCCGCCTGCCTCCCAGCTGGGTCCGCCGCTGTCCTGTCTGTCCGCCCGGTGTCTGCTCCGCCGCTCGGCGCTCTGCCCCGCTCCCACCCCGGACCTGAAGCCTCTGCCTCCTCGTTCACCACCCCGGCTCCCCGGACCCCCCCCTGTCCCTCCTCCTGCCCTCTCCACCCGGTGAATGCACCAGCGCCGAAAACATGACGGGCATCGCCGCAGCTTCATTTTTCTCCAATTCCTGCAGGTTCGGGGGCTGCGGTCTCCAGTTTGAGTCCCTCGCCGAGCTCATCGTCCACATCGAGGACAATCACATCGGTGAGTCGGGCCAGAGGGGGAGACGGAGCTAGGCGGCTAGCTGCTGTTAGCTAGCGTCCTAGCTAGTTAGCCGGCGCAGATCGGCTCGGGTTTTAACATTCCGCTATTCCTGCTGCCGCTGCTCGCTGCCTCGTCGAGGCTCGTCGTCGGCGTGGGAGTTATCGAGCACCTCGGGACTTTATTTCTCCTTTATTTCTATGGGGGGAAAGTGGTCGCCCTTTTAGCTTTATCTCACGGTGGCGGTGTTAATTACCTTTGCAGCGGTAACTCGACTACGAGGGCCGCGTAGGTCTCATAGGTGTAACTAGCATCCCGGCCAGGCAGGCAGCGGTTTCACAGCTAGCAGCGCTGCAGAGGCGCAGGAGTGTGTTTACGTCCCCGGGCCTGATGCGGTGCAGCCGGGCGGACTCCTCTCATGCTGCTGCTGCTGCTGGTTGTGTATTGAGCTGCCCCCCTCCCCTCCCTACAAAAAAAAAAAAAATCTGTCGCGTTTGTCACCTCAGGTGTTGTCAACGTGTCGAGGCATCACCCTTTTTTGCCAATGCTCTCCGATTATGTTGGTGTCACTCAATTACCATTGACACTGTCAGATTTAACCAGGCTGCAGCAGACATGCAGAGACATAGGTGATTTGATTTTTTTCTACATGCACGCGCTTCAACTTGTTGCTTATTAGATTTGAATCTATCAGGAAATCCTCTGAACACCTGGTGCAGTCATTATGTCCACCATTTGACACTAGACCAGTACCTGCAAGATACAGTAGTTGGGGACATGAACTTAATGGAAACGATTTATCACCATCAATACAGCTTCACTTAATACTGTCTGTTTAATCAGCATTAACTGCTAATTTATAAGCATCACTGAATGTGGTGTATAAAGTGGCATATCAAGAAAAAACTAAGTAGATATTAACTTGTAATTAAAATGTTATAGTCAGCAGATAAAGATTCTTAGAAAAGGGATTAGTACATATGATTATAATATATGATATACTAAGTAAAATTATTAGCCTACTAGTGTGTATGCCTCCTTCATTAACATTAAGTTATTAATGAGGGAATGCCTGTAGATTGCCATTAAAAACCCATTAATGGAGTCTAATTAGTATATTGTTTAATATAATATAGCCTTCAGCAGAAATAATCCACAAACGTGTAAAACTCAATAGTTAATATCACTATAGAAAGGTTAAATATATGATAATGAGTTGAAAACCTCCATATTACTCAAAAATCTGTAACAAAGTTGATCTGGGCTAATCATTATTTGTGGTGTGTATCCATCATCAGGGGGCTGTTTGAAGGGGGTGAAGCAGCGGGGCGAGGAAGGTGGGGAGGGGGGTAAAATGGATGCTTCATTGAGCCCGTCTCCATGGCAACTGGCAGTCTCTGAAGGGGTTGGGGGCAGTATATTGGCTGAGCGATTGCACACCTGCTGTCTCACTAACAAAGAGCAGCGAGCCAGCTGTGGTGAGGACACCCAGCGTGTGATGTCACATCACATGTGGGACGGGACTGATGTGCTGATGTCTTTTTTTTTGTTTTTATTTAAAGAGAAGAGAAGTTTTGTGATAGTGTGTTTGTAGGGGAAAGTGGAGCAGGGTGGGTAGGGGGTGTTGTGGACTATGCTACCATATGCTCCAGGGATCTCTTCCACATTATTCTAAAGAAGGAGAGTCTGCCATTTTATTTGTTTATTAGTTCATTCTTTATCCTACAAACACCTGTAGACCCCAGTGGTTCCCATAACTCACCAGTAAACTCATTTTAAAGGATGTAAACCGAGACAGAGGCGAGGATACACATTGTTTTCTCAGCCACACAGCCCCAACAACAGCACATCCGCTGATATATGCTCCCATCTGGCTCTCAGCTTGACCTTTGACCCCAACCGTCGGTTCAGCAGCGCGGCGGTTTGCCCGTCGGAGCGCTCGAATTAATGAGTTGCCCCTTCTGCTGGCTTTATACTGCGTCTGGTCGCTGTCGGTGTCAAGATCACACACGCGGTCTAATCAATACTGCTCGCAGATCAGTTACCACGGGGATAAGTGTGACAGATGGAGGGGATTGCGGTGATAGTGTGGAGAGTCGGGGAGAGAGGGGTAGCGGCATTTAGCTCAAACTCCTCTTTGGTTTTAAAGTGGTGCGATGAGGTGTGATCAATAATCAATCAAAAGATAAGCTAACCCCCCCCCAGCACCTTCACATGAGGTTTCTGATAAGATACTTGAGGATTCGATGATAACATGTCATCTTGATTTGTGGCCTTGTCCTGCAGGTAGCGAACAGGATGACCATAAATCAGATAATCTGGAGGTGATAACAGGCTTTCTGATGGCAGACATAAATAGCAGTAAAAAAAGTGAGTCAGTGGGTCTGAGGTCAGGGTATAGATATCAGTATGGGTCTGTGCTGGAAACATTTGGTCAATACCATTGACTGTGCTGCCCTCTTCTGGCAGGACGTCCAATGTGCCAAAGAGTGGAGGAAAAAAAAAAGAAGTCAGATTTTGGCTCAGACTTAGGGGTCGTGTCTCACTTATCTCACCTTGGTACTTATTCTGACCCATTGATTCCTCCTCTGACACAAACGGCGGCAGTGATTGGACAAGATTATCCCGTCGTTGTTCTTTCCGTGAGACAACGGGGGTAATGTCTGCGTAGGTCCTCGGTGCTGCTGACATCATCCTCAGACGAAAGGATAGCGGCCGGCCCAAATAACACACCCGCACCGGTTAGATCACCGCTGAAGGCACAAAAGGAAGTGGGTTAGGTGAACGGTGTTTAGCGCGGTGTTTGGTTGTTGTCCAAGGCTTTGTGCCGTGTGACTCTAGGTAAGGTCTGAGGAATGCGATGATGTCAGGCTCGCTTGCCTGCGTGCGCCACAGCCGTGTGTTGTGTTCTCACCTGCACAAGCACATACCTGCCTCTCTTACCTCAACAAAGTGGTACATGGATGGAGGGGGGGGAGGGGGGGTAGATGGAGATTGCAAGTGAAGTGGAGAAGAGGTTTGAAAGGGAAGTTTAAGAAAGGGAAAAACTATGGGGGCGGGAAAAGGGAATTCCCAAACTTCTCAGATTTGCTTGGCCAGAATTTGCAGTTTTTTGGGTTTTTTTTTTTTTTCATCTGGATTCGATTTTGCAGCTGGAATCTGAGCTGTGACTTGAGTCGAGCCAGTATTGTGTCGTAATAATGTGTAATAATACAGGGTCTGCTTAAGCATGCTGATAATGAACCTGCAGTAATTTTTTAAAGGCGTAATGATTCAGCCCACAGGGTTGGTTTGGCTGCAGCATTTCATCAGCTCTGGCTCAAAGAAAAGGCAAATTCAAACACAATATGGTGAGGAAGGTGTTAAGTGTCTGACATTAACAGGGTGGAAAACCCCTCTCCAGCTGCTATTAGATTTTTTAATGAGGATATAAATGCATTACTAAGGAGGTATTAGGTGAATTACAAGAAATGGTCTTTGTGCGAGATTTGTCTCCTTGATGAGGCCAGTAGAGCACAAATTCATCTTATTATGACGATATGATCTTCAGTGCTGAAAAGATCAAACAGTTTATCAGTGACTTAGTTGGCAGACAGAAAATTCATTTGGCAACAGTTTTGATAATGGATGACTTCATTAAAAAAAAGGAGCATCATCTCATGTTTCAGCATCTCTTGGTGCTTTTCTTTCTCTTTCACAACAACAAATAACAGAGAGTTGCTCACACAGTAAGGCTTAAAGAGACGTCACCTTGAATCATGGGAATCTGTCGTTGTCAGCATGAATTGATTTGTCAAGAAATGACTTTATCACAAAAGGAAAATAATCATCATTATTCATACATTATCATTATTTCCCTAAAGGTACAGAAAAGAAAAATGAATTTGATTCCACTCTGGGTCATAAAATCAGTGTAATAACTCATCTATCAGATGGTGGAGCTGCCTTCCCTATCAAGATAATCTTTTTCATATCAGATTTATTGATTCTGCTTACGATGACCTCACTATTTTTGTCAAGCCTAAATGTTCCATCATACACACAAGTGAGATTTTAAGATATCAGAATGATATTTTTTTATTTAAATATTTTATTTTCTGTCTGAATATACAGATGTAATTAACATAATAAAAGTAATGCGTTATTAACAGTTTCAGATGGCTAAATAAAACTGGTATTATATATTTTTATACAACAGTTAGTATACCAATCAAATAATTTGACTACAGGAGACATTCATGAGTGCTGACAGTGGCCAACAGCACTGGCACTTTTCCATTTTCCTCCACTGTTCAGAGCCACACTCCCTATACAGGAGCTGCTCCATCTCTCTGCTGCTGCTACAGTTATAAATGGACGTGAAAATTAAAACCCAGACCTGACGTGGTCCAGTCAAAATCATTCTCAGCCTAAACCCGACTGAAAAAGAAAAAGGAAGAGAAATCGCCACTGTTAGCGCTTGCTTCGCCAGTGGCCAGTGTTTAGGTCGGCAAACAGGGTCAGAACAAGTCAATGTTTGATTCATTTTTAGTGTTTTTTCAGTAAGTTTTCAACGCGCTCCCTTGATCCAAAGCGATCCAAGGGGGTCTCCGTGGTAAAAGTTTATTGTTACTGTTCTCGGAACATTCACCTTGAATCATGGGAATCTGTCGTTGTCAGCATGAATTGATTAGTCAAAAAATGACTTTATTGCTGTGTTGTCTTGAATAAGTCTTCCTGTCCAAATCAGTGGCTGAGCTCAATGATGAAAGAGGAAGTGTGTTTTAATTGGTTGTTTAGTATTTTCTGATAAAAACATAGTTTTGATTTAATTTTAGTTATTAGTTATCTATTAAATATCTATCATCATTTCCCTAAAGGTACAGAAAAAGTTGTGCAAAATTCCATTTTTGAGTAAATCCAGGATGAAAGTATGGTATTTATTTTTTCGCACTGGATAATGCAGGCGCACAAATTATACGTCACCCTGCTCACAGTTCATCAGCCGCTGATATTGGATCCATCAAACGTCTGAGACACACACACCAAGCTCGGTCTCGCCCCAAACGTTGAATATCCCACCCGCTCGATAACGACCAATCAAATTCGTTTTCGTTACTCGGGTAAACTCGTGAAAACGCGGCGCGACAAACAGGACAAACGGCCATTTCTGAACACCTTTAAGTCCAATATGATGTCATTCATTTTTTCGTTCAATCAGATCTACAGCGTAAAACATACACATAAACGCTTGTGTACAACGTTGTGATCATGATAATAGAATGCTGCAGCCCCAGATGTCAGCTGGCTTCTCATCCTGCTGCGTAGAGGTGTGACAGGGGAAGGGGCGTGTGTTTGTGCGTGTGAGAGAGTGTGTTCACCATATTTTACTAAATGACCTGTCAGGGTGTAGCGGAGCAATTAGTGGACTGGCATCCTAAACTGGAAACTGCAGCCCTTCTATTTTCACACTACACACACACACACACACACATGTAGTCACAGTCACACAGATCACCTTTCGGAAGTCACAGGGCCCGAGCGGCCGACCAAGCCCTGGGAAGTGTAATTACAGAGAGGTTTGCCTTTTCCTCCACCCATACCCCCCCCCTCCCCCCTCCCCCCTCCCCCCTCCCTCATCTCCTCTCCCTCCATCCGGTTGCCTGCTGCTCTAGAAACACTTTAAAATTCTCTCTGTGGCTTAATTAGCAGCCTGAAAAACAAGCCATGCATTCTTGGCCTGGTTTCAACACATACACACACACAGACACACACATGCTCACATACAGTACATCCAGACACTTGTAACCCTGTGTGGTCAGCAGGGGGCAGCAGTGTGCCGCCGGTGAGAGATGGATGCATGTGTTGAAATGCACAGAGAGGCTGGTGATTGGTTCTGCTTTTAATGGCACGAATACTAATGAGGGAGATATTTATAGACCTGAGGCCTGCAGCACACATGCACCCAAACAAGACAACATGTTGGTAAATAACACATAAGTAGGCAGTAGTATGATATAAAGGCTTCACATTAGATCAGCCAAGGTCCAAATCCATGGAGTTTTCTATGTCTCTGTGCACTCTGTGTGTGTGTGTGTGTGTGTGTGTGTGTGCAACATCAGCAGTGTGTTAGCTTCCTGTCCTGCTAGGTGAGCGGAAGTCATAAAAGCCAGTGAACATTAACTGCAGCTCTCTCTGTGCACCTGGCTTACCCCATTTCCACAACACCCTGCCCCCCCCTTCCTCTTTACACACACACACACACGCACACACACATGCACACAACTGAAAATCTTTGGGATGTTTAGTCATTGCAGTTTAAACCAGGCATTAACTGACCACTGAGTTTATTTTCACATTTACCTATGCTTTTCCTCCTTTCCATAGAAATACCACAACATTTTTATTTTTGATGGTTGATTAATCAGTCGTTTACCAGCTCAAAACCAAAATATAAATTTGAGCTTAATTTTATTTGGTGAAATGAGGAAAAGCAGAAAATTCTCACATTTGACATTTGTCCAATGAAAAACATTGTTCCAATGAATTTTCCCTTATTACCTGACTAATCATTTTTGCTTCTCTGTGATTTTCTTGGCTGTGTATTAATATTTCATACAGATAATAATAAAACGGCTACAAAAAGTGTCTTCCAGGACACGTTCACGTTCTGTGACTTCGTCTTGTCAGTGCTGTAGGTCGAGGTGCGCGCACACGTGCATGCGTATGCAGAGAGCTCTGGTCTGTACGTCTGAGCAGCAGGTAGGATTATTAAGGCTCAGCTATAAAAGACTGTCAAAGACCACCTCTGTGGACCACCTCAGATGTGTGTGCATGTGTGTGTGTTGCTTGCGTTGATGGGTGCATGCCCCCGCTGTCTCACTTCCTCACCTAGCAGCTTCAGCGCCGTGTTTTTAAAACGTAAACTCAGATGCACAGGACTGTGGCGTGCAGCAGCAGCAGCAGCAGCAGCAGCAACAGCAGCAGCGGTGGTGGTGGTAGTAGTGTGCATTTTTGTCCTGGGTTGTTTTCTTGTTTGCTGCTCTCCGTGGTGTTCCTCTGCACTGTGGGAAGTCTGCATTCTTTTTTAATTATGAGGTGTGAAAGCCTGAAAACCAAAGGGCTGAGAGGGCCAGCACGCAACACACACACACAGACCCGGGGATTAGTTGGAAGGAGCGTCCAGAGGAGTGTTGTTAATTGTTGCACAGAGATGATCCAGTTCTTGGATCTGAATTTGTAAAACATCTGCTTGCCATTACATCTGCCTACACATACACATAGACTTGAACATGGACGCCATGGCACAGAAACTACTGGTGTATCGGTTAGCATCCTGCTGAACGTTTCCCCCCGTCGAACACTTGATGGCACCGCTACTTCACAGATGTGTCCAGCTGCTGTGTTTTCATGCACACTTGCTCCTGTTTTCCAGAGGTGGGGGCTTTGAAGTTAACGCCGCTCCCCTCAGGCAGTGGAAGTCGCCTACTGTAGTGTTACTGACTTTGCAAGTCAACTGGAAAAAGCGCGAGCGTGCGTGTGCGTGCGTTTTGACTAATACACTGTGTACATTCATCATCAAGTTGCTCTTTTCCGCCTCAGACGAATTTCCTCTCCGCCGCAGTCAGACCGCGCTCGCAGATGATTAAACAGACTCGGGTCACTTTAGGGAAAGACACCGGTGCAATAATGCCCCTCTTATTCTAATATACTGGGGCATGTTCGAGAATCAAATACTCAGCATTCTTTTAAGACAGTGATTAATCAATAATCAGTCATTATTATAGCACATTATGCTTTGTCATCACGGTCTTATGTACATGTCCATGTCCTGTTTTCCAATGCTTGTTATTGTTTGTACTGCTTCCCCATGTTTGCCATCGCATGTCCTGTTACTGTTTGTGCTTATGTCATAGCTATATGTATTATCTGTACTATATATAATCAGCTTTTAGGTAAATTGATATGTAATTTCAGCTGTATTTTAATGCATTGCTTAATAGTTTTTTTGGTTCTTATGTTGCCTGTAACATCTGCGCAGGGAAAACGGATGAAAATTAGCCTTACTGGCTAACTCTGGCTCACTTGCAGTTTTTTTTTTTTTAATTCTGTTGATCAGTGTTGCAGTGTCCCTGTCAAAGAAACCAGTAAATTAAATTAAAAGTATTAAAAATGCATCTGAAGGCTGCCGTGTGGTACGGACTAATACAGAGACCTCAGTGTGGGAAACATCCAGTAATCTATCAGCCAGTCTGGCAGGAAGAATAGATGTATGACTCAGATACATACTAAGAGTATTCACACAACTTTTTCCCTCCACAGAGAGCAGTGATTAATCTGAGACCCCTCTCCCCCCCTCTCCCCCTCCTCTCTCTGTCAGACACAGATCCGCGGGTTCTGGAGAAGCAGGAACAACAACAGCCCACTTATCTGGCCCTAAGCTACATAAACAGGTACACACATACACACACACGCACACACATCATCAAAAACATGTCCATCTATAGAGGGCAGCATTGCTCCACTGCTGAAAGCCTGTGAGTGTGTGCGAGCATGTGAGTGTTCATGTGGCTTCCAGCTCCCAGTTACTGATGTCTTCCCATAGACAGAGAAGTGACTCATCAGCAGGCCGGCGCACAAAAACCACACAAGACAGTGGCTCCTGCGGAACGGCTCAGCCAAAGGCAGCGTTTCAGGATTACAGCGTGTGTGTGTGTGTGTGTTTTGTTGTGTGGTGGTGGTGGTGGTGTCGTCACGTCCCACTTAATGTCCCATTAAATCACTCCAAGATGCAACACTGGGAAAGATAACAGGAAAACATCAAGAGAGAAAGAGAGAGTGAGGTTTGTTTTCTGTGGTAATTGTCGAAGTGGCGAGGTTGTAAATGTCGCCTGTATTTACTGTACAATGTTGTGATGAGTTATACGCACAGGACAGTTGGTTCAGCAGCTCAGTTATGTTTTGGTGAAGCTCAGGCCTCCCCCTCGAATCAACATATCAGCCATAATTACACACAGGCAAAGGCTCCCATTATAGCAACAAATGACGCTATAGAAAGTAAGAAAGTACTGGCAAAAGCAGTGTGAAGAAAAGAAAAGTTGGGCTTTATTAAGGTATAATCATACTTAATCACAACTTAGGTCATAATACTATTTTACTCACCAAGTAATGGCTGGCGTTATTTAAAAAAAGAGATTAGGCAGGGCAGGAAAGGGCAGGTTTTAGAGTCTATTTAGAACAGGTAGTTGAATAGATCAGGGCTGCACAGTTAATTGTACTATAATTGGAATTACAGATCGGCTAAGTGTTTATCCAAATTGCAGGAGCTGCCTTTTATATTTTTTATTTTTTTAAATGGTAAATGTGCATTGATAGCAATGGGATGCCCAAGAGATGGCCAGAGAAATCCCATCATTATGTTTATGTTTTAAGTGAAAATAAAACATATTACATTATGGCAAATCACAAAATTTATTAATATAATGGCAGCATGATTTCTTATTTTTATTGATATGTTTACATTTGTATTATTATTATATTTATATATATGTATATCATGCAGCCCTAGAATATATTATTACCCAAACAGTTTCATGACTTTTGGATTCAGTTTTGGGTCCTGTACTTCCAATAGTTGTGCAATCTGCATCTGTAATGTTATTGTTCAAGCTTCTCAACAATTACTGTCAGTGCAATGTTTGATAGAAAGGATGGACAAAACTGGAAAATAAATAGACTTAAGTTGATGTCACATAAAAGCAAATATTGATAGAACTTCTTTTTTTGTCTGACACTTGGATATTCAGTAGGTTGAAAGATCATTGTCTCCGTTGCTAATGTGCATTCAGCAGCCGTTCACCATCAAAAAGTGTATTGTATCAAACACAAAATGTTGTGACTACTATGTTTAGAAAATCCTGCAGAATCGGTTGATATATTGTTGCCCGTGTCCTTCGTGTAACACCACATCCGTGCCATCAGGTTCATGACGGATGCGGCGCGCCGGGAGCAGGAGACCATGAAGAAGAAGGCCACGCCCAAACTGTCCCTGTCCATCACGGGCGGTGTGTCCAGGAACAGCACGGCCACGCCTCCTCGCCACACCAGCGGTAACCTGACGCCTCCCGTCACGCCCCCCATCACCCCTTCCTCCTCCTTCCGCAGCAGCACACCCACAGGTACGACAGGTGTGTGTGTGCGCGTGTGTGCTGACATGTGCGTTCGAGCGGACGAAAGATGGATTACCTATAGGTGTTGAGTGAGATGACAGTGTTGAAACTAATGCAAATGAACCCTGCTGGCAGTAACAGAAACAGCTTAGAGTCACGGTCGGTATCCATCACTCTCCTCCGACAGTAGCCGATGAACAATCGAAGGAGTTTCTAACCTGAATGGAATGCAGCTTATTTCATACCTGGGCACTGAGCAGGAAAATTCAAAACATAACTCCAGCGTATTTGCCAAGAGAGCACGAGCCAGCTCACCTTTTTTATTCCGCAACCTGTAAACAGAAAACCGCAAATTATTCACTTTTAACCATAAAAAGCCGTTTTGTAAACGGCTGGAAACGTCTCGTGCCAGAGTTTCCACACTTTCATGAAATCATGAGGAAAAATCTTCCTCCAGAGTGGAAAGAGGAAGAGGCTGAAACTTCAACTGTCTCCTGCTCAATGTGTGTGTGTGTGTGTGTGTGTGTTGTTTTGTGTGTTAGATTAGGTGGCTCCTGCAGTGAGCAGACCAGTCAACACTCTGCTAATTACATAGCAGCTGTCACGCTGTGTGTTCGCATGGGGCCGTGTGTTGCACAGCCCAGAAGCAGATGTCCAATTCCAGCCCAAATGGTTCCAAACGTAGTGTTAGGTCTGGGCTTATACACCAGGATGGCTACACACACACACACACACACACACACATATACACACACACACACACACACATACACACCCGCTTTCAACATGTGCCAGGGTGCCATCCATTTCCTCATGCTGAGGTGCAGCATTTCCTGTGAGATGGTGGGGGGTCAGTAGGCCTTTATGTGTGTTTGTGTGCATGTGCGTGTGTGCCTGAACGTTTCAGTGATGTGTCATGTGGATGCTTGTGTGTGTGTGCGCGCGTGCACATGTGAGTGGAAAATGTTCTGCACTTAGCAAAGCACTTTTTCCAGGCTAAGCAATGGGGATCACTCCCACTTAATGATCTCTTTCTCAGTGCCAATCCCAGTGTTTTGACTCACAGGCACACACACACACACACACACACACACACACACACACACACACACAGAAGCAGATACACACATGCAAACCACTGCTGTTTTGTTTGAGCTGTGCTTTCATTTGCATGCTGGCTGCTAATCCATCAAAGTAGGAGCAGGACACAGGGAGATGTATTAATAAACAGTCACATATCATTTCCGTTTTGGTAAACTCCCAGGCCATTAGTGCCTCTGGGTAAAAACTTCATCCATATATCATCTGGGGATGACTAGATAGTTTTGTTCCGCATCCTCAATTGTGTCTCCAGGCAGTGAGTATGATGAGGAGGAGGTAGACTACGAGGAGTCGGACAGCGACGAGTCGTGGACCACAGAAAGCGCCATCAGCTCCGAGTCGATCCTCAGCTCCATGTGCATGAACGGGGGAGAGGAGAAGCCTTTCGCCTGCCCCGTGCCCGGGTGTAAGAAGAGATACAAGGTAAGGGCTCCACCAGAGGACAGGGGGGGGGGGGGGACAGTCACAGCCACGGGACACACTGGAGCTTTTGTCCAAGTATCACATGTCCCGACATAATGCTTGGAAAAGCATTATAAATCCAGAATGATGATTGGGAGCAGTGATAAATATATCACAGCAGATTTGTTTTGGTTAGATTTATTTACAGCTGGTCACAAAAACCTCTTTCAGCTTGTCATCCCTGCTCTTTAACTAATGGACAGTGTGGGAATGTAACCCCTTAATGCTCTTTCCAAAACCAAGACAGTGACGTTGGTTGATCTGAACACGTCCTCATATGTCGCCTAACCTGCCTTCACCACCGTGTCTCTCTCCGGGGACTGAACTTGTAAAAACTTTGACACAACAACAAGGGTCTATGGTCGCACCAGCAGCTTCGGGACCTCGTACTTAGGCACAGACCATAAATGTCAACCTCATGGTGGCGCCAGAGGAAAAGTCAGGCTATCGGGAGAACGTCAGTGGGACACAGTGTCCTGGAACAGCAGACGATTGTGGAATATTTTGTGGAAATAAATAGATTAGATTTTGATATTTTGAGATATTTCACTCTGGATTGAAGCGGTGGAATTAACTACAGACAAACATCGGCGTACTAAAAAAAGAAAAAAAGGATGAGAGAGGTTTTTGTGTTAACTCAGATGTTACGACAGAATGTTCATAAATGTCTATACAAAAACAAACAAAAAAAAGATTATACTCTTGTAATTTATTGTTTTAAAAAAAACTAAAGTCAACAGAGAGTTCTCCACACCGCAACGATAATTTTTCTTATGCATTCATGAAGTGGGGAACTCTTTTTTAAAGTATTTTTTTTTGGCGTTTTATGCCTTTTTATTTGATAGATTAGTAGAGATAGACAGGAAAGGGGGAGGCAGAGAGAGGGGAACAACATGCAGGAAAGGTCTGCCCGATCCCGAACTTAATTGCAGGGGAACTCTTGTTAAGAAAATATGCGAGTGGGAATATCCCGAACTTAATTGCAGGACTGGGATTTCGTGTCTGTCCCGCTTTGTATCTGCATTAAACCATTAAACCACTTGGAGACAGCGCCGTGGGCTTTGACATGATGGAACAGAATTCAAGTCGGTCTCTAGGAGCAGTAACAGAGCAGTATCTAAGAACAAATTGTGGATTTTGCACGAGGGTAATGGTCTGACCTAATGGGCATAATGAAGGGCTGGATGACGCCACTCTCAAAATTAAATCATGGGTTGATCTTGTTTGGATTCTGCATGTGTCATTTATTATATTAATTTGTTATCCAAGTAAAAACAAGCTCACTGTCAAACAGTTCTTTACGTCTTTATAGAGACTTGTATGGTGCTGCAACCATCACCAGGCTGCGTCCATGTTCAATACTGGATGTTAAATAGAGGGTTTGACATTTAAATAGAAAGTGGTACCTAAGCCTTTGTAACACCGTCTCTCCTCTGCCTCTGTACCCCCTCCTCTCAACAGAATGTGAATGGCATCAAGTACCACGCCAAGAACGGCCACCGCACACAGATCCGTGTGAGGAAACCGTTCAAGTGTCGCTGCGGCAAGAGCTACAAAACCTCGCAGGGCCTGAGACACCACACCATCAACTTCCACCCGCCCGTCTCCACCGAAATCCTGCGCAAGATTCAAGGCTAGGGCCTGTCGCCATCACACCAGTCAACGACCCCAAACATAGCCCTGTTCTATCCTGACTTTCCTTACCCGACCCTTTTATACCCATCCCATACACTAAAGGATCAAGTGCATGCTTTAAGTTGTTTTTATTACTTTTTTTTCTCCATCTTTTTGTTTGTTTGTTCACATTACATTATTTTTTCTATCCATGTTATATCACTTGTATTTTTGGAAAAGAAATGTATCTTTGTAGTATTTTTATTGTACATTTGCACATTCGTATATGCTATCACGTTATTCTTTTTTCTATTGTTTGACTTACATAAGGTGCTAACTGTAAAAAACAACAGAAAGAAAAGACAAAAAAACAAACGAAAAAAGAAAGGAGAAAGTTAACCAGGAAGTGCAACCAAGCCCTGCCCCCCTTTCTGTCCCCGCTCGTCGTCGCGTGGGATGAGGTTGACTTTTGGCGCTGATCTGGGCTCAGTCGTTCCTACACTCCCTCTCCGTGAGACGCAGAGTTTGCTGAGCTCAGATCCGTGCGTTCGCAGCAACTTCTGGGGGTTTATGTGCGAGACTTAAGTTATACTTTAAATAGATATATTGATATATAAACAATAGACAGATATGTATGTGTATATAAAAAAATATATAAGTATTCATGAGCATATACATAAATAGTTACACTTTATTTTCAAGCTTTATTTTATATTTGTCAGTGTTTTAGATAGTGTTTTTTTTATTTCTATGTATCAGTAAGTGTTCCTTCATTCCCTATTCGCTGAGATGGCCAGTTTTGTCACCTGAGAGGGCAAAGGTCAAACAGCTGGCTGACTTCACGTTTTCTCTCACACATCCTAGAGATTAGGAGCTAATATGCCTTTCAGTATGACACACTCTGAATGCGATGTTTCACTGTTGATCAGGAAGAGAGCGTATTCGTACAAGGGCCAGGCCAATAATAATAATGATCCACACCTTAAATATTTCACCACCACCCCCACCCCCCCTTCACACAGAGCCATCCATGTCCGTCATATCTCCAGTGTTTCTTCATTCAGAGTGCCAGAGCTGTGATCCAGAGGCTTAGCCGCCAAAAAGCAGGTTAAGCATCATAATGTATTCAAGTTGCCAATATCTTTGTTGTTGTTTTTTTTAAATTTTTTTTATTTTGTTTTGGTTTTTCCATGATCGTTGCCAACAGCTCTCCACTGCCAAACATTGACCATACCATGTGCCTGATGGGGAGGGGGGAGGGTGGGGTGGGTGGATTTCGGGAGGGAGTTATAACGGTTTCAACCAGGAGGTCGCCAAACCCTGTGGCAATGGTTTTACTTGTTCTTTGCGCCTCCAAAAGACAAAAAAAAAAAAAAGTGCGGATGGGTGGATGTACGTCAGCAGAATGTCTCCGCATGCTTTGTTGTGTTGTAACGCGAGAAAACGGCGCGTGGAAGGCAAAGGGTGGATTTGTATTTGAAAGAGATTACCACCTACAACCTGTCATTTGTGTGTGTTGTAGACGACAACATTCCAGTTCATTGTATGCATGGATATGTGTGATGTTGTATGAACGGCTGTATGTATGTATGTATGTGTGTGTTTTCTCAGCAGTATCCAAGTCATCAGCCTGTAGTTCCTGTTAGTTACTGTGTTCTCAGTGTGTTTCAGTGCCAGGCCGCTGGTTCGACTCCTGTGGAGCAGGATGGTTGGCTCGCTGGCTGGCCGGCTGGTAGCGTTGCGTTATGTGGTGTTTTTTTTTTTTTTTGCCCCCCTGACTGGGATTTCATCATTCATTGCCTCTAGAAAAACAAGAGTGGTGCAGTGCCGCGCCGCGTGCCAAGACACATGACATCATAACTGTATCCCTCTTCTCTGCACAAAGTTGTGAGCAGGAAAAAAAAAAAAGCTCAGAGCACGAGCCTCTTCTCTTCTTTTCATTGCAATGGGTACCGTGACCTCTTGACAAGCGCACACACCCCCACTGTTCTCCAAGCTGCTGTTGCCATGGAAACCACCTGGGTTAAAATGGCAAAATGGACCTTCTTGTTTTTTTTGTTCTCTTATTTGAAATGCTTCATTTTTTTTCACGTTGTCAGCAGGTACCAGAAAATGTCATTAAAGAAACAGTTGGTCCATTAAATGATTTAGCCCCATTCATTTACAATAATCACCGTACATCTGTGCTTGCAATGCCTTGAAGTCCTTAGTGTGCTGCTCGACTGAAAAGCACAAATGTTGCCTGAGAGACGTCTGGTGTCTATTCTGAAGCACCGACCAGTGAACCAAGATCTATTTAAAAAAAAAAAAAAAAGACAAGAAAAAGAAAATGTTCAGTTTCAGAGTACATCTGAGAGCTTACTCCCCTGAAAGTAAGTCTGAGATAACGTTGTGTGCGTCAGTGTTAAGGGGGGGTTTAGTGTGTCTGTGGCCAGGATCAGAGCAGAGCCAGGTCGAGATGGACGGAGGCCGAGAGGCTCCCCATTTGAGCTCTGTCAAACACTCGTAAAAACCATCCCTGCTTCACGGACACCGCCGTCACCATGGCAATAGTTACATCTTCACACGGTGGGCCAATTGCAGTATTACACATAACAGGAAAGGAGGAGGGGAGGCTGTGTGCAGGCAGGGGGGGTGGGAGGGATTTCAATATACCGTGTACAGTGAATGTATTGTAACGTGTGTCTGTTGTCAAGTGCTTTTAAATTATATTTTCGTATGTAATGTGGAGACCAATGTTTCCTTTTTGTACGGGGGAACAACAGGTTGTGAGCAGAGTGACTTGTAAACGATGTCAAACTGTCTTTCTATATAAAAGAGAAGCTGCTTAAGTGTAAACATGAAATGACAATAAAAAAAACAAACCAACAAAAAAAAACAGCAAAATAAAGTAAAAAAGCTCTGTAGCTCAGACTTGATGGTGGAGTTCTTTCTTTTCTTTCTTTTCCAACCCCACCAAAAATGACGCACAACAGTTACTTAAATGCATTTAGACAAGCTTTACTTTATTCATAAAGATTTTTGCAGTACACACTTAAAACCATCGTCCAGACATTCTCACATGAAAAGGGCTGCGTCTGACACACACACACACACATACATTTTGCCTTGTGATTGCTGGGCATGTGCAATTTTTAAAGCCTGAACATAACACTGTCGGGGGGGGGGGGTTACTCTGTGATGACAGAAAAATAGACAAGTAGTGGTATGAAGCCCTGTGGGGGAGGACACGTAGGAATGACATTCACTCATGAGGGCTGTGCACGAAGCGATGACGTTTCACAGTTCTAACTTTAAAACGTGGAAGTAACAATAAAAGTGTCTGAAACTCGAGTGTCCTGCAGTCTGTTTGCCTTCGAACGTGGTGCCGGTGTCCCTCAGCACGGCTCTTTGTTTGTTTTTTTGTTTTTTTTGTTAAACCGAGCCATCGAAGAACCGAATAAAAGTGCACGCCAGGAAGTAAAACATCATTGGTCCATTATTCCTTTCATCACTAAAACATGAGGGAGGTAACAGTGAGGGGCAGGGTCACGACAGCAATTCACAGATCTCTCCACAAACTTATACTTATTTTCATATGTACAATACATTCAGAATAAAGCCTTATTTAGTGCAGATACATGGAAACATAGTGCTGTTTGTTTTTTTGTTGTTGTTAAAACCATCTGACGTCTTGTGTTGGTTAATCACCATCATACGTTCAGCAGCTTGGGAGAAATCAAAGATCACTTCCCAAGTTGAAAAGAAAAACAAAAAAAATCTCCACCACATCCTTCTTCGATTATACACCCACACACGCATATTCAGAGCTCTCATCGCAGTTACGATTAAAAAAATGTTTCGTATCTTTTCTGTCCTCCCACGATTTGAATCAGAATTAAAAGTTGAAGTACTTTCTTGGCTGCCTCACCGTGAGAGAAATATTCAGGGTGGTGAAAGAACAGGGACATTAAAGACAGTAAAATGCTTCTTTCTTCCAATCCCCGGTTCAAAAGCCCCTGCTACTCTTCACTCTTTTCGCTTTATCGACTGTAATTTTGTAGTGTGTTGTTTTGTAGTTGTTTTGATCACAGAATAAATGCATGCACTTTCAAGGGTGCTTCAGCAGAAAGATGGGCATGACAGAAAAGTAAAGGAGCTTGAGACTGTTCCAAAGTGTTAATGATCCTTTTACCCACTGTGCATTTAAAGTGAAAGCTACTCTACTAAATAAACACCTCAGTGGAGTAGCACAAACTCTTCTTCCTTCCAGAGAAGAACTACATTCTTTCTAACCTTTAAGATTGCCCGAAAAGTGCTAGTGATTGTATATTAACAAGACAACTTAACCGAACCCCAGTGAAAATGAACTAATAGCTGACGACACATTTACCCATACAGTGTGACAGAATTCTAGGTTTTTGCCCTCTGGGGGGGAAAAAAAACAAAAACAACAAAAACCCTTCACTCGATCTGCTCGAAGTTGAGCACGTGGCCGTCAAAGTGCGTGAGGACGTGCCTCTCGAAGAGCTGCTGCTGGCAGTTGAGGGGGAACTGCTCGGAGCAGACGGGGCAGACCTTCCAGTGGCTCTCGACGTGCTGCTCGAAGCTGCGCTGCTCGAAGTGGGGCGGGAAGATCACCTCGCAGAGTGGGCAGCGCTTGTGAACGTCGTTACTGGGAACAGGGAGTGAGTGAGAGAAAGAATAGAGATCAAGAGATCCAGTGCATGATATGAGGTGTAGTGATGATGTGGATGGTAATACAGCAGATGTATTGAGGCTGCCACAGCAAAAACCCCCATGCAGACTACCTAACTGTTAAACCAGCTGTCAATATTCAATACAATACTGACAGGCTGTGATTGGCTGACCTAAATTTGGACAACAATGTGGTGTTTTTGGCTTCCTCCACTGTCCACAACGAGGTTATGACAATGAGAGTGTCTGTTACCTCAGGCTAATTATATGTATGCAACAGAAAATGACGGACAACACACGATCAAACATCGCAGATTATATAACCCGGCATTTCAGGAACTTTTGATTCCAGATACATTTGTTCAAAAACTAAAAGGCTCCTGTGTTTCCATCTCAGCCATAAACACCATGGGATGATGACACTATTTACACACATATGCACTTGCACTTTCCCCAACTAACTGCAAGGAGCAACTGGCACACTTTATTTTTAATGTACTTTATCTATTTATTTGTACTTTTTTTTTTTTACTTCCTTATCAAAATTGCCGCTGTCCTTTTCAGAATTATTGTCTTGTCTTAAATTGTCTCCTTTTTATATGCAAACAATATGGCAAAGGGAGAATGGATTCTTGCTCCCATGTATAACGAGGTTTTCATGGGAGTGACAATAAACTGAATTGATTGATTGATTGTTTGATCTTGGAAAGATTATGCAAATCAGGCTCTAAGCCGACACCTCCATAAACAGACAGACGCATGCAATTGACAGACTGTTGTAAAATATCTGATGAGATCTAACATGAAGCACTCAATGTTAATTTCTACATAATTATTATCACTGAAATATGCCGGTGTGTTTACACACATGCTCACAGAGCTGTTGTTAAACTGTTCATACATTTATTC
The DNA here is from genome assembly GCA_030347415.2 of Decapterus maruadsi. Classification (NCBI taxonomy): domain Eukaryota; kingdom Metazoa; phylum Chordata; class Actinopteri; order Carangiformes; family Carangidae; genus Decapterus; species Decapterus maruadsi. The sequence continues at coordinate 9,255,615 of CM064897.1, forward strand.
AGAGTAAGTGTGATACCCAGAAATTTTGCATTACCACTATATGATGTATTGTTTTTGTTTTATTGATGAGAACCCGTACTTTAAACTGCACATCGATAAACTCGTTGCTAAGATGAAATTGAAACTGGGTTTCTTTTCTAGAAATAAATCATGTTTTTCATTGCAAGTCAGAAAACATTTGATCACCAGAACATTTTTAACCCTTGTTGGACTATGGAGACCTGCTTTTTATGAATGCTCCTGATAGTTTTTAAAGAAATTGGATACTGTGTACCACTGCGCTTTGCGTTTTATTACTGCTTGCAGCTATCGTGTACATCACTGTTCCTTATATGCTGTCGCACATTGTCCATCTTTGTATGTCCGTAAACTCTCTCGCTGGCTGACTTTTATTTATAAATCTATTCTTGGACTTCTGCCTACAGATTTGTATTCACACATGTGACAGACCTCAGCCGATATGGCAGAGTCAGAACTGAACTGGACAAAAAGGCTTTTAAATTTTCTGCCCTGTGCACCTGGAACGTGTGCAGAAGGACTTGAAACTGACACATCTTGTTGAATTCAAGGCAATTACAAAAAAGACAAAGAAATAAGCTCAATTGGATCTTGTTTCCCGCTCTTCTTTTCCTGTAGTGTGTGATCGTATTTTATTTGTGTCTTGTGTGCTTGGTGTAACCATTCTGCTTTTGTGCTGCCGTCTTGGCCACTCTTGGAAAAGAGGTTTTAAAGAGGTTGACTGATTGATTTACAGACTAAATTATTAACAGATTAATCAATTACGCCATTGCCGCACCAATCAATAATGTAAATAATCACTAGCTGCAGCATTACAGTTATACAAATAGACAACTAGCCGCTCTCTGGAGTCACTTAGCGGCTCTGCAGGTCTTTTCAGATCAGCCTTGTTTGGCTCACCACCAGCACACAAGATGCATGGAAGGAATCCCACCCCCACCATACCGCCGTCTGTTTTTAATCAATGCTTGTGTGTAATTTCTTTCCTTCTTTAAATGTCTCGATTGTAAAAGTGAAGTTATTCTAACATTATTTTTTATGTCAAGTGAGAGGGCGTGCTACCTGGAGTCGAAGCAAAAGCTGCCCCTGGCCTCACCACGCCTGCTGGACTGATGATCACAGGACGGCTGAGCTCCATCCGCAACCTACGATGCACAGCAAGCACATGGTGAGAAGGAAGGTCATTATCTCCAGAGCTGTGTACGTACGCGAGCAAAACAAAAAAGGAGACGTGCTGACAGAATGATGTGAACCAGTGAAGATTAGTGTGTGCGTATGCATGTGCAGCTGGGTTTCTATTTAAAGATTACCACACCAGTCCCTGTTAGGTTTGTTCCCAAACAACCAAAGATATAATCCGCCACTAACTGATCTTAGGTCTGTCCCTATGCAAAATCTCCCCTAATTGCTCTCTCCTGGCCCTTGTTATCTTCGTCTCTCTTGAGCTCTGAAGGAGTGACGTTAATTAGAGCTTTATGCAAATGAGTTCAAAGCTCCATCTTTTAAGGGCAAGCTGCATTTCCCTTTTCCTCATTGAGGAGGAGCACTCCAGAGACAGAGGCGAAATAAGAAGGGGGATTACCATGACAGGATTCATTGGCTGCAAAACATAAGGAAGGTTAGGAAAGAAAAGCTGTGATCAAAATTTATGCCGCTTTGAAAAAAAAAATCCAGATGTACTGCTGTGATGGGTTAGGGTTACAAATTGGTGCTGAGATCAATTATGATCTTGCAACTTATTGACAAAATCCTTCCAAGAAGACGTACAGGAAACATGAAAACAAAACGGTATTATCAGCATGTGTAAAACCAATTAAGAATACCTGACAGCTACCGCCCTGTGTTTTAGTTTGGTGTGTGTGTGTCTGCACATACACTCCGTGGCTCCTCTGGTGGGTGCTCCAGGCTCTCCGGTGGGCTCGTGCTGCGAGAGGGCTGGATGCAGACCACCTCCTGGTCCCAGCCCGGTGCCCCGGGTTCAGGGCTACGAGGCGAGATTGGGGGTGCGCACGGAGGGGCGCAGGGTGGGGCCTCGGGTGGCGGACGGGTCATATGCTCAGGAGACAGAGCAACGTCCACCCGGTCTGGAAAAACAGTAACTTATTATCCTGAGAAAAATGTTACTCACAGAGAGAGATAGAGGTCAAGAGCAAGCTAGAAATCCTCTCCTACCTCTTGTGGTGTCGGTGGAGTAGGGGTTGCCGTACTGCAGCTCAGCGGGCCTCTGTGGCACCAGAGGAGGAGGGGAGGGGTCCTGGGGGTAGGGCAGTGGGTAGCGAAGCACCATCGGCTGCCTGACCTCAGCACCCTGGACACCGGCCTCCTGCTCCCTCTGCCTGCACACGTAACGCTGCAGCTCCTGGAGGAGAGCAGAGCACCCATCCCTGAGCATCATGGGACCTCCACAGGCTGAACCACATATCAAGACTTTAAAGACATGTTCCATATTCTAGGCAGTATGGAAATATATTGTGTCCAGGGTTTTGAAAGTGGCCTGGGATGTCCCTCCTAAGTTTTCATTTATTTCTTTATGCCTTTTTTTTTTTCATCTGACTCGCTGTTTTCTGTGTTTTTCTTTTCCAGTTATGTTTAAATTGAAAATATGCTTTTGTTTCATTCGGGTATTGTCACTGTGCGCGCAGAAGCACCATGATTATCTGTCTGAAGAGAGAAGCTGTGTGAAAGAAATTCAGTTTCCATGGCACATTTCCATTGTTAGGACCACACAGGGAGTGAGTACTTTAAGCTCAGAGTTAAGTTTCCCTCTACACTGTTACTGCCCTTTGTGATTATATCTGAAGCAAGAGCATTAGTACCCTACTCATTACTGTAATGGGTGTCAGACTCTGGCTCCCTCCGCTCTGGTGTTGCTGATAGAGGGACCCCCCCTCCCTCTGCCTCCCTTTCTTACCTCCCTCTTCACTATTCCCCCCTGGCCCCCTCTCTTGATGACTTCATTAGTGCGCTGCTATCAGGTTTAACATTTAAACCAGGGTTGGGAAGGTGAAACAGACACGTCGCGTGGCATTTGCACTGTCTAATGGCACTGTACCGCTGGGCGAAAGAAGCAAGTATAGATGTTTTAATTAGTGGGTAGTGGGGAGTATGGAGAAGGGGAAGGAGAGCGCTCAGACACTGCACTTAAATGTGAGGATATTTTTTGTGGAATTCAATTGGGCCGACATTATCCACATGCAGCGTGTGATTTCTACAGTCACAGAGGGACATTTTTTAATTTGGAGCTTTTTATAAATCAAACTAACCTTAACTTATTAAAAAAACACACACAAAAATTCACAGTTTGAACTCTGGAGACACGATCCAGTACTAACTTATTTATACACAGCTAATATCTGTCTGGTGCTTTACCTCCTGTAGCTGCTCCTTGTCTCTCAGAGCTTGGGCGAGGTTGCGTTTCAGCTCCGTCACCTCACTGGCTCGCTCCGCCATCTGCACCTAAAAAAACACACAACACATTGGAAATAAACACAAACATCATTGAACGTCCCATCAAGTTATTGTATCCATTTCAATAACCAATCAGTACCATATACAAAGCTTTTCTCTTAACATCAGTCCATTAAGTTTCTTAGTGTTGTGACATTTCCTTGTACTTTTACCGTCAGTCCATCAGGACGCAGTGAGTTATTCTTTGCTCTCTGTGATGGTGGTATATTTATTGAGCACCAAATGCTCCAACATTAAAAGTGCTAAACTGCGGCGCCCTGGGGGTCTGGTGGCGGAGGCTGAGGATCTGGTTTGTTGGATGTCATTTCACATCTCTTTCCCCCTCATTATCTCTCATCACTGCTCAGTCAGACGTCTAATAAAGACATAAAAAAAAAGCAAAAGGAAAAAAAAAAATGCTTGCTGACTGATTAGTGATAATGAAAGACAATCTCAAGAGGACTGAGATGTAATAAGATATTAGTTCAAGCTGTTTGATGTGCATATTACAGGAAAGTGCATAGGAAATCCTTTTAATGTCCCAGTGCTCCACATTATTAGAAAGACAAAATGCAGAGTGTGAATTAAAAAATTTTGACTTGAAATTATTGAATTACTGAATTATTTTCATTATTGATTAAAGTTGTTCATTTGATTAAATATCAGGAAAAACTTATAAATTCTCTGAAAAGCTGTTAATGGGGAATGTTTGGAAATCTGTAAATGTAACACTGAATCAATAATCAAAGTAATGACTAATTTGGGGAACTATAATAATTAGTGACAGGTTCATTCAGGAAACATTTTATCTTTCCTGGCGCTGATACGAGCCCCTTCCCTTTTTTCTTGCTCCCAGGTTTGTGTTTCCACTCCACTGTGTCACCTGATGAAGATGAATGTCGCCAAACATACGCACCGGCAAGTACGTGAATGAATTAATGGGTGTCATTGGGTTTTATTTAAGCTGGAGCTGTGTCAAATGTGTGGTGTTTACTGTAAAACACACAGCCCAAGCCACAGAAACGCAGACAGAACCACGGACTGTGTTGCAGGGCAGACCGGAGCAGACCAGGGGGATCGTAGTAAATCTCTTTCTCTCTAACACGACTGACCCTGTGGGATAGTTTACATGACTAGTTGCCTGCTGGTCTCTTATTTCATCTCATTACAAAGGGTCCGACTCCCTCCTCTCCCGCGGCTTCTCTTTCTGCTTCATGTCTGTCTGTCTATCCGTCTTTTTTCACTCTTAAATTCTGTTAGCTTCTTTCGCCCGCCCCTCCGCCGCTCTCTTTCATCTCCTTTGTCCTCTCTCGCTCTCCCCCCTCTTTCATAAATTTACGGCGCAGCATTAGAGGGTTAAGTTCAGGTGAAGGGAGTCGGCAACGGTGAATTTCTGCGCTGCCCCCCTCCCGCTGCTCTCTCTTTCTCTCCGTCTTATTCCTCTCCCTCGCTCCATCCACTGCGCGGCTGATGTAAACAGCCGTAAAGCATGGCGCTCTGCGGATGCCTCTCTTGTCAGTCTCCGGGGCCATTAAGAGCGGCTCGGGGCCCGGGCCACTCGCCTCAGACAGGAGACTCTATCAAAGACAGGGGGAGAGAGCCTTATTTACAGCTCTGATAAACACACACTCACTGGTGGAGATTAAATGCTGGTAGGTACTTTGGCCGACGCTCGCACGCAAAACGCAAGCAGCGGCGCAAGTGCTTGTATTGCATCACACACACACACACACACTCATACCACACACATTGACTCATGTGTGGCATTGACACAGCAGCTATGTGTTCATGCATGCAGTGACCTGGTTCTTCTGGTTAAATGCACCCTAAGGTAAACTGTTATGAATATTTGACAGTCTTAGGCCAAGTGTTACTGTGGGTTACGTTGCTAGTAGCTACTCATACTCTCCATGAATAGTAAAACACATTTGTAGCTTGAGGTGCTCTATATGAAGTAGAAAATTATTCCACTGAAGCAAAATTCATCCAAAAATTAAAATTCAGGTTACATCCTTGTCATATGAAATATTTTGTCACAATTTCTGTGCGAAATCATGAGTTATAGGTAAAAATGTTCCATCGTTATAATCTTGACCTTAAATCAAACTAATTCATCCTCCAGTTTCCTCATTTTGTAGCAATTTGTATCAACCAATCAGAACACGGCCACAAACCAACCAGTCAGGATGCAAGCTTTAAAAACCAACCAATCAATCAAAATGCAGCTGCCAATCAACAAACAAATCAGAACACAGCTGCAGATCAACCATTAAGGCTAATCAATAGTTAAAGTGATAATAAGTTAAAGCCCTAACTTCGCTCATAAACACTTATACCCACACTGGAGCATGTGTGTTGCTTTAACCTGTATTTACACAGGAAATGATTTGCTGACTGTGTGCAGGGTGGGGGTCGGGGTGGGGGGGGGGGCACAGTAGCTGCCTTGCTCCTGGGCTCACACCCACCTGCTGATCACTGACAGAGTGTTACCTCATATTTCTGGCCAACAACTCTTACTGGAGTTCAGCCAACATCAACACAGTCCCATCTCTCTGGGCTTTGAGGTATATTGTGTATGTGTCTGTGTGTAGGTGTGCGCCTCACTCTGAACCGCTCCTCCTCATTGGCCAGCCGCTGTTTGAGCGTCTCGTTGATGGCGCACTGCTCCCTCCACTTCTCCTCCATCATCGCCAGCTCCTCCTCCACCGACCGCGTCTGTTCCTTCTCCGCATCCCCCATGTGCCTCGCCTCCACCTCCAGCAGCACCTGCTCCTCCAGATCATCCCTCTCCTCCTTCTCTGCCTTGGGTTCACTTTCCGCCTCCGTGTTCTCCTCGCTCTCATCGCTGTCCTCGCTCTCCGCGCTCTCCTCACTCTCCGCGCTCGGCCTCTCGTTCTCCACCTCCACCCAGCTCGTCATCCTCAGGCTCTCCTCTGGCAGGCTCTCCTTCTTCTCCTCTTTTTCTTTCTCGTCATCGTCGTCGTCGTCCTTTTGGTTCGCCTCTGCCTCGCCCTCTGCCTCGACCCTCTCCTCCTCCTGCATGGTCTGTCTCTGCATTTCCTCAGTGTCTGTGCTGATGTGTGTGTCAATGTACATTGATTCCCTGTTTTGGAGATCTGGGGTGATTGTCATCTCAGCCGCTTCTTGTAGGACTGCAGTCACTATGTTCCCTGAGGATAAACACAGCAGAAACAGATTTTATTACAGAAAGCAGTAATAATATTCCCTAAAAAGTCCTAATTATGGATATTTCAATATAATCACCTCAGCCTTGGAAACAGTGAAAGCACAGTTTTCTCATCAGTGTTTTGTCATTAACTTTTTGGGTGTTTCATTAGGTCATTGACGTCACTCACCAACTTTCTGCTTTAATTTATTCCCTATTATCAAGAATCTGCAGCAGCTTGTTTTAAGATGTGCATGTTGATGTGTTGAGGTGAAAAGAGCAACAGCGATGGCCTACAGTTTTGTTCAGTCTTGTCAAAGTGAGCCATATCCCTCACAGTGAAAGTACATCTTGTAACTGCAAAGCATTATGGTCTACTGGGGGTGTGGGCATTTACAGTATTAGAGCCTGTTGTATACATGCATACCTGCTGTGGGTGACTCTGGGCTGGGGGTCAGTGGCTCCTGTGTCGTCTCAGTGGATGCATTTCTCTTTGGCTCCTGCACACAGACACGCAGCAACGACAACAACAACACATCAAGATAACAGAATTTCCAGTCGTTGAGGTGTTAATCAACTCACTATTACTCACCCCCTGTGATTCAGTTGTGTTCAGCTTAGCAACCTGCCTGCGGAGGCGCTGACACTCGCGGTACTTCTCCTTATAGTGCTCGGCCGCCATGTGAAGACGCAGCTTCAGCTCCTCCACCTCCCTCTGCAGCTCGGCCTCCGCCTCGGACACCACCATCATACTGGGTGTCACCTCCCCGCTGGTCCCAACACCCTGAAACGGAGACGAAAGTGTGACAAGATGCATGATTTGATGTAATGCAATATGAATACTCTTCTCCTACACTTCATCAAATTTCTGTCTGTCTCTCCTTCGCTCTCGCTGCTTGCTAAGTAAAAGTAAAAGTTCTTCACAGCTACCCAAAATCACTGAAAGTGAACGAGGTTAGGGGTCTGGACACTGACCACTTCCTTCTGTGCAGTGCTCCTCATGCGGTCTAACTGGCTCTCCATGCGTTGGCACTCGGCCTGCGCGTCGGCTAGACTGGCGCGGAGCTTGTCAGCCTCCAGTCGGGCGCGGTACAGCTCAGTCATCGTGTGGTCACGGGCGCTGGCTGAGTCACGGAGCTCTGAAGCCAGCAGGGAGGCCTGCTGCCGGGACGCCTGCAGCTGCTCCTCGGCCTGACGGAGCTGCTCACGCACACGGGCCAGCTCTGCCTGAAGACATGTGAAAAAGAGTCAAATGTACTGTATGTAAAGATGAACTGATTTTGCTGAAAGGGTGCATTGATATGAAGTAGTTTGGTTTCATTTATTGAAAAAAAGAAAATTAAAACAGTTCAATCTACTCATCATCCTAGGAATTCATTTGTGAACTTCTATTTACAACTATCTTCTTTTTACAACTATATACATGCAAATAAATGTAGATGTGCACACAGGAACATAGGCAAATGATTTATTAGGCTACTGATGTTTGTACTTTGGTAGTCTGTGCGTATGTGATGCACACAACAACCACTGTTACCTTGTCGGCCTTATGCGCCAGCAGCTCTTTCTCCAGGCTGTCCCGCTGGGCAACACAGGCTCTGAGCCTGTCCAGCTCCTCCTGGAACTGGGCAATGGTCACTTCCCTGTTCAGCTCCACCGCTTTCAACATCTGCAGCTCCGCACTCAGCTTAGTGTTCTCCAGCTCTGTGCTGCGCAGGTGAGCCTGAAAAGGGGGAAAGAGACAAAAACAGACTTCGTTGGTCAGAAAATGATCTCCTCCATTCATCCAGCCTCTCAGATATCAAGAGCTGTCTCCAAACCTTGTAGAGATCTCTCTCATCCTTCTCGTTCTTCAGCTGACTCTCCAGACTGTCCCTCTCTGCTGTCAGCTTCTTCAGACGATCACGCAGGCTGGGAGGGAAATAATGAAAACAAGATTTAAGAAGCTTTTCCCTGCGGATCATCACAGTTTGATTTCAAGCCACAGATGGAATGTCAAGGAATGTCCACCTAAAATGACAGTAACATCTGTTTCTCCATGCCAGATGTAATGTTCCCCGGTGGGCAAGTTCTTTGGCAACATTTTGTACGTGTGTGGTTGTGTGTGCACATGAGAATATTAGCAGGGGGGGTGAAGGGAAAGCTGTTATAATTTAATGCTTAAATAACGTATTTTATCATGTGAAACTCTTTCCTGAAACCAGTGTGACTGATGCTGATTCCGTGCGCTGACTATTTTTGAGGCTCTGGTTTGAGCTTTCTCTTATTTAGCCTGCTGCATGTACAAAAGTAGAAGGATGAAGATGTGGAGGAAGCAGAAGGCCGGCGAGAAATCCTCTCCAAAAGCAGTTATGTAAACAGCCCTGTCCACGCAGAGATGGATGATTGATGGCCGAGCGCTCTCCGCTCACCAATCCAGCTCCGTCTCCTTTTGCAGGCCTCTCTGGGTGACTCCCAGCAGGTCCTCCTCCAGCTGGCGAACCCGGTCCGTGGCCTCCGTCAGCCTTCTCCTCACCTCCTCCCTCTCTTCTGACAGGCCCTGCGACGAGCGCAGCAGCTCCTGCGGGACGAGGGGGAAGACAGCTGTGGATCACACACTGACCGCTGCTGCAGCCGTTCGTGGCAGCTCCGCTGCAACGCGTGTTGAAGCATGCCGAAAGATGACAGAGGCGGTAAACAGGAGCTTATGCAATAGTCATGATTCATCATCACTGACGGTGATATTTCATGTGATGCATGACATGTGCATGAGAACTTCCACATCCACACTTACATACTTTATGTTGCACGACTATAGTATGTTTTTATGTTTCATGTGTAACGTACTGTATTGACCATTGATACCTATACACAATCGCCACTTTATTAGGTGAAGCCATATTAAACTGTTGTAGTCCACAACAGTGCTAGGCTAATTATAAATTACAATAAACAGTCAAGAATGCATGAAGTGCTTCTTATTTAAAACTCCTAAAATTCATTCATAATTTCTTCTTTATCTTACTTCATTTTCAGTTGCACCTTGTACTGCGTAGTTCATTTCCCCTCTAGGGATCTAGGAAGTCTTTTCTCATCAATCACGAATCACCATTCCCAAATTATGATCTGTGAACGTTTTGATGGCCTCCAAATACGCAGTCTGTATTTGCTGTACAATGTCAAGCGGTCTTGAACGAACACACAGCTGCACTGCAGGGTGAATGCGTGCAAGAACAGCCTGCCAAGTAGTGAACTCCTAAAAACAAAAAACAAAAAAAACACAAATTCCTGTTGTCCCACAACAGATCCTATGAGGTCTGTTTTCTCCAATGAGGTGTGTCTTCTTAGGAAATGCCTTGTTTGAACCTGGTGTAAATCAGCAGAGTGGGACATTAAATCACTCACGACTGATATTGGTTGTGTCAGAACAACATACCTCTTCACGCATCGTCCTCTCTATTTGTAGCTTACACACACACGCGCACGCACTCGCTGCTGCATACTCGGGAGGGCGGACACGTAGCCATACAGTCAAGGACATATGGAGACAGACAGGTAGCACATAGTGCAGCCATCAATCGGCAACAGATAGAAAAGTGCACATGCACACACCAACGCATTCTCAGGCCTGTCTCCCTCTGGGCTTGGCTCTGCCTAGATTACTGTATGATTTTTACGGCTGGCGTTTGGGAAGCACTTTAGCAGTGCATAAAGACCTTATAAAAAGTGTAGTCGTAAAATTAGCAGCCACAAAATATGTACTTATGTTTTCATGTTAAACTCAAAGGATATTTTCATCAGCGTGGCATGAGCGAACGCACCTACTATAAATGCTCTACAAAAGACACACACACCTACTCACTGAAGTCGTATATCTGCAGATGGACATGCCTGTTGAATGAAAAGCAGCACGGTAATAACAGTGTGTGTGTGTATTGCCACGTAATTTATGGCGATTTTGTCCTTCGTAAAAAAAAAAGGGAGCAGCGGACTAACTCAAAGCAGCCTGCTCTGGCTCTGAGCTCGGACCTGAGAGCTGCACTAGGGGGCGATAAGAGACTGGATTCAAACTCCCACAACTCTTGGCGAGTTTCAGCGGTTCACCTCTCCCCTTCCTCGGGCCAACCCCCCCCTTCTCCGCTTTCATTGGGTCTTTAGGCGTGTGTGCCAAGCTACTGCTTATCAAATGAGCAACTCGTAAAACACTAAAATCTGAAATCTGACTCATCCCAGTGAACGGGGTGAGAGAAAAAGTAGATGGAATCAATATGGAGCATTACTCAGTCTCCTTATTGAATCGTGACAGAGGTTGTTAAATATCATTTTGTCCACCTCGCTCGAACAAAATAAATTATTCACGCGTCATGCCGATGAACTAACCCTGAACCAGTGAACGTTGAGAGAGAGAAAAAGACGGGGACGGAGAGACGGACGGGGAGACGACAGACAGTGAGAAAGCAGTGGCCACTGAATCGCGTGACTGAGTGGTGTTTGTCCCTGAGGCTGGGCAGGGCTCTTTTTTTTTTCAGGCAGGCGGTTTTGCGGACTACCCTCCTCTCATTCCACACACAGACTAAAAGGGTTTGCAAGCGGGTGGCATAATGAGTGTGTTTGTGTGTGTGTGAGTACGCGTGTGCACGAGCGAGCTTGTGCATGTGTGAATGCACATTAGAGGGGCCCTGTGGTGTGGAGCCTGAATGTGAGAGTGAGTGTGAGAATGAAGGAGGGGGAGGGAGGGAGGGAGGTAGGTGGGGGGCAGTTTGTGCATGTGTATGAGCGTGTGTGCGCGTGTACGCGTGTGTTTGTGCGTTTGACGTCATGTTTGTTCATTCTGTGGTCGCGATGGCACCGTCCCTGACGCCAGATGCCCGAGAAAACTGCGTCCCAATTCCGTTCTGGCCCACTGAGTCAGGTCGTTAAAGAAGGAGAGAAAGACTGGCATGCACATACACACTACACTACACACATACACACTCGCTGTGGCTCTTTGTGCGTCTCTAAAAACAGGGACACAGATTATTCATAAATTCTGGCTTTTGAAGTTTGCAGACCTGTGATCACTGGTGAGGAACCGGCTCCACACACATGTGCAAATAGAGGCTAACCGTCGCTGCACACCCTCACCTCTGCACATACAGACTCTCCCACGCACTTGCACAGAAACTACCTCACCTTAAATTTTCAATGTTGCGCAAACTGCTCCTGATAACAAAAACTTTTTTTTTTTTAGATGCATGACAACCAAATCAAACCATCCTGGCTCCTCGTGTTACCACTGATTATGTGTTGCAGGATAAAAAAACAAAAAAACCATGATGTCTCTCCTCATGCATCCTTATCTTCCCTCCCGTCATCTCGTTTCCTCCCTCTAACCTGGTTGTGTGTCCGCAGCAGGCAGCACGTCTCCCTCTCCTGCTCGCGCTCCCTGGCCAGTCGTTTCTGCTCCTCCTGCAGCTGTTGCTTCTCCTCCTGCAGGAGCCTCATGGCCTTCAGCAGCTCCCTGCGCTCCTGCTGCGCCTCCTCCACTCGCTAGAACGCAGGAGAGAAGTTGATGAGCATTGCACCTGCATATTAAAGACTTTATGTGCAGGCGATCTGGTTTTTGTAATTATCTTGTCACGTCAAGAGCTAACGATTTAAAAAATAAATAATTCTTTTTTTCTTTTTTTTTGTATGATATGGGTCTCATTTTCATGGAAGCTTTGAAGGACTTTTTAATTCCAAAAAGGGAAATGTGTCCTCTGCTTTTCCCCCTACTCCCTGAGGTCAGAGGTCATGGTCATGGTCTAGACCAGTGCCTGTGAATCTGATCTATCTAGCTATGAAATCTTTTATTGGGGATACAACCACAGAAAGATGGAAAACTGAGAAGGCGGTATTTGTCCTGTGTGGCCTACCTCCAGCAGGCCTGTCTTGGTGGTGACGACCAGTATGTCTGAGTTACTGTCGTCCTCAGTGACGGTCAGCAGCTCCTCCGTGGGCGTTGCTGACCTGAACTGGAACGGCGTGCTGGCTCCTCTGATGTCACCAGCGTGTGTGACGTAACAGAACTGGTAAAACTCTCCGTCAGATTTTGGTACGTAATACCCTGGGGGTTGCAAAGATATGACAGAGTGTTAAATTCACTTGTGTGTTTGCCTATACAGTAATTTGATTTAATTACATTTGTGACTTTGTATCTGTTTCAGAAGTTTTTCAATGTAACCTAGTCAAAGCATGTTGACAGTATCTACAGTTGTTCTGATTTAAAATGGAGAGAAAACACTACGCTGGATGAAAAGCAGCCAAGCGCTGTCCCTTTCATACAGCCCTGCAGGAGTACATTCACCAGACAACACTGAACATTTTGATGGGTAGCACATCATTTATACATGCTAACATTTCAAATAGCCAAAGCTACGCTGAGAGCTCAGTGGAGAGCGCTGCTGACGTGTAAGGCCTGGATCTCCGGGCCGGAGGAGTAAGTACAGAGCATCCGCCAGGCAGCCAACTGGTTTTTACTGACTACTGACACACCACAGCATGCTCTCATATTTTCACTGTGTAATATCTGACCATTCCAGGCCCAGTAAAACCAGTTTGCAGGCCCTCAATGTGTATGTGTGTGTGTGTGTGGTTTGAGAGGTGCTCAGGTCCCAGGCCGCCGTTTGCGGCTGTGTTCCCTTATTAAATAAAAGTGCTGGTTTTTATATGTGCCGTAAAATGGAGGAGTTACTTTGGACTACACTGAGTCTGTATAGCGGTTTACATAGTGTGTCTGTATGTGCATGTGTGTGTGTGTGTACCTTGAAACACCACAGTCCTGTGCACAGTACTTCCTGGTTCATAGTTTTCAGGCATGGGGGACCAAAGGAAGGTGTAATAATCCCTGGCTGTGCTCCAACCCACCTGAAAGGACATTATAAACAAAACTGAACGTGTTGATCCACGAGAAAAAATAGTGCCTGCCTGGACAGCGTAAAGCAATGGGATATTACGTTGTAAAATCACAAGTATCAAACTAAATAGCTTAATAGAAGGTTAATAGCATTTTATCTTTTTGTTACCGTCTCATTCTTCCACAACTCACACATAAAGGAATCTTGGGGATTACATAGAATGTTCAAGGCAAGAATGGAAACATTTAAAAGCATGCCCCCTTCATTCTTCCACACACCTCCTCCTCCTCTCACTTCCTGCCCCTTTTGGGCTCACAAAAAAGGGAAAAAAAAGAAAAAGAAGGGCAGTGTAGGTGTGAGATCGGGGCGGGAAAAGCTGGGGTATACATAGCTTTGTGTGTAAGAGCACACATGCGCAGACTCGTGAGACGGCAGAGAACGTCCTACGTGGTAATGAGGAGAGGGGGTTGAGGGAGAGGGGGGCTGGTGGGGGAAGAAAAGGTGAAAATTTTACACAAAATGGCAAGGGAGATGTAATTCCATGAATTTCATGTGTTGTTAGGTGACAGATGATGAAAGCGAGTTGTGAACATCATAACTCATGTCCTGCGTCGTAAATCTGTCACGCACAACCACACACTCTCCCCTGTTTGGGCCGCTCGTGTACATACACAAAAACACGCACACACACACGCACGCACACACACCTCGTTTCAAGTCACACATCACATGTTTGTGACGTTACATAACTGCACTACAGCTGTGGATAACTCAACCACCTGTGGCATTATGGGAATTTTTTTTGGCATCTAAGAAAAAATGAAAGGAAAAGTGGCACGAGAGAGAAACCTTGTCATTCAGACGCATGTACAGTCAGTTTAGACAAAATGATGAATAGATGCATGAGACTTTTTTTTTTACTCAATAACCATTCAGTGATATGTAATAATAAAGGTGATTATGAACCTACTGAGTTGTTTTGGGCTGATGATGAGGTAAAGTTGGAATGGTTCTTCAGAAAAGAAGTCTTTACTGAAGCTACTTTCATAAAAAGCGCCTGGACACTAAGAAAAAGTGAATTATTTATGTAAATTCCATGTGGTTTTTGTTTTTGCTTTGTCTGTACTCTGATGATTTTGTTTGTTGTCTAAATATGAAATGTGTCTTGTTATTATAGGCTGGGCACCTTTATTGGTGCATGACACTTAAATACATATAAGTTCATTCATTCATGCCGTTAGATATGTAGATAAACAACAAATTAACCAACAATCTAATGAATTTGAAATAAAAGAGGTCAGTATGTGACAAAGCAATTGGAAGCTTCACACAGTGACAGTAAATCAACTGTGCTACTCAAAACATTTGTCAAAACTTCAGGTTAGATAATGCAGTTGCATTATCTACATAATTGCAGTGTTTACCTTATCAACCCATTACACTGTGCATAATACTATGCAAGAAAATTGTAATAGTCAGTATGGAAACCAGGCCAAGAACATTCTTTCCACCTCCAACAGTGTCTCAGTGAGAGGCTTGGCTTGCCGTGGACTGCTGCCAAGTTTGCTTGTGTGCTCACGTGTATTTGCTTAAGACGGAGGAGACATAAATAATTTTTCTAATTGCAGAGTGAAGATGACTGACAGTCAGTTAGGTATGGTGTAGCATTCCAACATGGGAGTGATGTTATAAAATAATCACAGGCAAAGCAGCTATCAATCACGCAGTCAAGGTGTGAGGGAACAGCACGATGACACGTTAATTATACCCTCACACAACGGGTTTCTCCCTGTCGACCCAACAAACATGCCACAACCAAAAAAACCTCCAGAGGGCTTTTTTCTTTTTTGGGGTGGTGGGGGGGGAGGTGTGTGTGTGCACATGTGTATGTGTGTAACAATGTGTTCCTATTCTATGTGGGACAGAAATGTGTCACGATGCTGGAAAACAAAAGAAAACCTGACAGGCTTGATTTGAGTGTACACTCTTTGTGTTTACTGTGTATACAATGCGTGCACAATGCCGTTTGAGACGCACCACTAGTTAGAAGCAAGTTTGTTTTACTGGGATCCTTGTTATTGACCTATGAGCAGCATCGGCCACTAGGTGGTGTCTGTGCACAACTCAAATTAAAAGTGGCTGTCTGAGCAGCCTGAGTCATCCTCACTAAGAGTCAGCTGGATTGCTCAGTGTCTCTCTGTCTCAGGTAACGCCTATAGATGTA
Organism: Decapterus maruadsi; assembly: GCA_030347415.2. Classification (NCBI taxonomy): domain Eukaryota; kingdom Metazoa; phylum Chordata; class Actinopteri; order Carangiformes; family Carangidae; genus Decapterus; species Decapterus maruadsi. The sequence goes on from CM064897.1 coordinate 9,271,327, forward strand.
AAGGTAAGTGAGGGGGGAGGAAGGGGGGGGGGATGCTCACTCCCTGACTCACCTCCCACACAGGTTTTTGCCTCTGGGAGACAAAAAGGACTCATCAAAGACAAACATTTTCCTCAATGCTGATCATCAGTGCTCGGTGACAAAGTCGGAGCTAATCAATCATTTATAATAATACAGCAACAACCTGTTGATTGTGACATCTTCGCTTCCAAACACTCAAGGCAAAACAGATCTGCAGTGTCAGCTCATTTCCTGTTATGATTAATGCGAATGATTGTCATCTAGAAAAACACGTATAAATAACTCGACCGTTTATACCTGCCCCACTGATTTAAAAAAAGTATCAATTAACACGCAAGTATAATGTGTTTATCCTCATGACATACACACTGACACTGCCAATATTTTGACAGAATAAAATAAGATCTAATATCGCTCTACAAAGACAGACATCTATGTAAAAGGGATTAAGGAAGTGTAGTAGGAAGCTTGTTCCCTGACATGAAGCACTAACCATCAAACAGGTTTCATTAGCACGGATTACAACAATTAAATTTTCCAATTGACTTTTTCCAAATAAACCCAGCATCTTTATTCTTTTTTAATTGAGCTGGTGGATTTGAAGTCAGTTCTTAAACAACGATAAAATGTTTGTCTTTTGACTTTACGAGACATTAAGTTTCCTAGTTCACATTTCCTGTTAATTACGTGTGAGATTTGATGGCCTTGATAAAAGAGTGCAGCTGAGGGGGAGGTTGGGTTTGCAGGAAGCAGAGAAAAAGACTGATGGAAAGTCAGAGGGGAACGAACAAGTGAAGTGGGTCCTAATAAGAATCAGAGTGGTTCATAAAGAGCACCAAATGTTTGCCCCCCAGCGAGACCTACTGTAACCAGCCCACCATGTACACTCTTCCTCCTTCTGCATGCGGAGCAACCACACCAAAGCTTGCGGTGAGGTTTTAGGCATGTAGTGAAGAGCTGGGGCATTAGTGTCAAGGCGGATGTATGTGTTAATGTGCCAAACTCAAACCTATGGGCAATTAATAAAACGCTAACACATAATCCATGTCAAAAACACGTATGTAATAGGCTGGGAAAAGCTCCAACGTCTGAGTGTCTCTTTGTAATTTACGTGATTCAGATTAAAGTCCTGAATTGATTATGCTTGGCTGTGCCTTTGAAGGATGATCTGAGTAATAGCAGCTGCAACATTTGTGTGTATGTGCATGTGTGCGTGTGTTTGTATTGTACCTTAAAGATGCCCACCCAGTCTTTGGGATGGGGTGTTATGTAGGGGGTCAGGGTGTAGCGACACTCCAGGGGCGCCTGGGGCAGGAAACTCTTCCCCACATTCTGGAAGATGACGTGGGCGAAGTTGGACGTTTCCATGACGCTGACGCTGCTGCCCGGCGACGAGTCCACCACCTGGAACGACGACATTGTATCCTATTGGTCACTTCATTTGTCTGCAGGGGGGAGAGGGGGGGCAGCAGAGGAAAGAGACACTCAACAAAGGAACACATACATAATATTTTTTCCTTTCGAGTAATGCACAAAGTCAGAAGATGCATCATTTTAACAAAAACAATAAAGTTTATGATCTTGAATCAGGTCAGTGAACATGTAGGCCTACAAGTCAATAGCTAAGCAGGGGTCTTCTGATGCGTGTCTGCTCAGATATATGGTGAATAAGAGACAATGTTCATTTAGTGGAGCAAAGCTGCAGCCGCTTGTACTCTATAATCTCTCTTTTAATTTGTGGCATTTATTTAGCACAGAAGACTTTTGTTGCCAGACTTGTGGCCTTAAAACAGCAACAAGTGATGGGAGAAGCTCTGTACTTCTAAGGCAACAAAACACTCTTCTCCACTGTCCTTTTCGAACCCACAAGTTTTCTGGAGGAGAGCAAAATGGATGAGTGGATTAATGATTTTGAACGCCGAACACTGAGAATTAAGGGTATCTTTTTATAGTGTGGGTAGCAGACTTTTCTACTTCAGGGGGAATTCCATTACTTTTCTTGTCAAAAACAATTTACTAGTCATGGTGAGCCTGCGAAAACAGTTGCGCGCTTTGTCCTCAGTGATAGTGATGTCATGGTGAGTAAAGAACGTGGGCTTTGAACAGGAAGTGACAGTCTAAGGTTTTCTGCAGCATGATACATGGAAAGTCAGGATGTCTATGTGCTGTCATTTTCATCCTTCATTCTGAGTTTGTCTATTGTAAGTCACTAAATATCATGAATAGGTAAAATTATCAACAACAAAAAATCACAGTTTTTATCAAAAATGAATAACAACAACTGATGTAGCTAAGCTGGGTGAAAGCTACAGTGTGCCCTTTAACGGAGACACCACCACATCACACACAAGACCTTACAGCAAGACAGCTGACTTGAAACTGCTTAAACTACGCCTTTGTTTTGATGGCAGTGAGCAGACGAGAGGGGGTGGGGTGGGGGGAGACACAAGTACTAAATGTGTCTAGCCGCTAGCAAGTGAAGAAGCCTGCTTTGCATCATTGGCCTGGATGACAACAGGGCTAAAGACAACAACAAAACGATCCTGCTACGATAGATTTTCCCCACATGTGACCCACACATCGTGGACTCCTGACTCAGATAAACGCATGTGAAAGTCATAACTGAGGCTCGATTCAGCAAATACCAGCTCACATTACACTGTCTGCACAACCGAGCCACAGCCACAAAATACTTCGCAAACGTACAGTACACAGCTCTGACATGCAAAAACCTGACTCAGTTAGGCGGAGGATAATCTTATTTACGGCAGCTAAGGCAGCTAACATTAGCTTGCGAACAGGCCATGTCGTGTCAAGTCACTAGCTAAGCTAAACACTGTCTTAGAGAAACAACAGACGGAGTGACAGACGTTAATTTCGCGTGAAATTGAAAGAGTAGCCCTTTCACCTGCAAAGAAGAGTGACTGTCTGCCGGACAGGCCGATGTTTTTGCCACTGTCCCCGTTATTGTCAAAGCTCTGACGATGATGCGTCTCCTCCTGAAAGAGCAGATGATGCTGAACTTCCGGGATGCTGAGCAGCGCTGAGGATGCTGAGGATGCTCAGGAGGAGAAGAGGGTAGATGTGGTCTCTAACACAGAAGATGCCTCAATCAGTATATGTAATAGGAATAATTTAAAAATCTTTGAATCTTTCTTTTTCTTCGTATGGCTTAAAACGATTCCACAAGTGTAAAAAGTAGTTGTATTGTTTTCAAGTTATCTATTTTTTACCACTGCAAAGCTAATAACATATTGCAAAGATAGTTTTGTGATTAATTAATCTATTGATTTCGCAACAATACGACGGTGTAAAGTGAATACTGTACAGATAGTAGCGGCTAAAGGGCATTAACTAATAAAAGCACAGGATGTCCCGCCTTTGCTTCATTCCCATTGGCTGCTGAAACTGACCAAGCGCTGTGATTGGTGCAAATCCCGCTCAGTCATAACAGTTCGGTTTGGCTTTCCTGGCTTGACAGCTGTCACCGTACGCCGAGGTCAAGGGGAAAGAAGCATGGCTGCGTTGTTTAGAGGGTCACGAAATTTATTGTTAAGGTGGAATAAGCATGTCAACCTTCCCTACGGTAACGTATTCGCTTATGTTGTCAGTTTCACCATGTCGTTTAGTGCCGTTTTTACGAGCGTATGTGGAGGGGGGATGCACACGGAACATGTACGGCTACAGCCTGTTAGCTAGCCTGCTAGCCCTCTGAGAAAAGTATGAACACTTGCTGCCCATTAGTGAAGTGTTTCAGTGTGGACACAATGTCCCTGAGGTGGTCTCCTGCTGCGTGGTGCTCAGTCATGCAGTTAGATAGGACATTGTTCGTAAACGGACATGAACATAGTGAGATGTGGTGACCAGCAACAGCTAAGCTATAACAGTTATGCGTTTAGTCTTTGTGCTGGCTTTCACATTATATTAGTTAGATTCAGGTGTTGCCAGACACAAGTGTGTACTTTGCTCTGTACACTACACAAAACCATGGATTAGTCTTGGATTGCAACACTGTCACAAAGCCTGCTCAATCCACTCCTCCCTGCAGCCCATCCCACACAATCATGTTTCTCAGTCAGGACCATGGATCATTCTGATTTTAGTAGGAATGCTGCTTGAAACTGGCATGATATAACTACACTGGCCCCTGTTTCCCTGCATGTATCCATCTCCATAACCATCTCGTGTTGAAACAATAGTGTTTATGTCTGTTTGTCATGAACCCTATTATATTGTATTTTATATTATAAGAGCAGGTCCCTCCTCTAAAGTCCCCACAGCCTGGCCTTCACATTGCTTCCCCATTATCACCCTAGTGTCCACTTTTAAGTTATGCCAGCATGTGCTTCAAATTGAACAAACTTTTCAAGTTTGATTTTTTTGAGCAAACTTGGATCCTCTTGGTCATTCTTTCATGGTCATTCATCAAAACATCACAAGTTGTTTATTTTTCACTGGACTGGGTTGAAATTTATACTGATTCAAGAAACCACATGGATAATCGCCAGCTACAAGAGACATGTTGTTACAGAATATTTCACACTTAATAAGTAATAAAAAAAACAGAGTACTTTAAATCCCATAGGCATAGTTTTGATTATGTGTAATAATGATGGAGTTGTGTGTCATCTATGGTTATTGTGTTGGCTGATTTTGATTGGGATTGATTCAGGAAATTTGCACATTATATATCTTGTTGCATACTAGATGATGTCAGCTTGTGTTGTTTGTGTCTGGAGAAAGTATTACATTTAGTTTTTCTCAGCTCAATACACAATACATAGGCCTACACAACACAAATGACTGAGATATGGTAGCACTATTGTAATGCTGAAGTCAAGCAAGAAAGACTGGTGGAGACATTTTTGAAAAATATTATTTTTCACGTAATGTATTTTATTCAATTATTGTAAGTCCTGTAAAATATTCAGCAACAGCATGCAGCTATATGCTTTGACTTCTTTGTTTCATTTGTGTGAGTTTTTTTTTTAAATTAATGTCTCCCTACCTCCAGTAAATAAGTGAAAGTTATTTCTATTTAGTTGTTCATTTTGTGCTGAGACAAGTTTGAGTCTCTTAAACTTTGCTACAGAAAACTGAAAACAAATTAGAGAATCATGAATTTAACAATTCATCAGAAAAAATAACCAACATAATAGGCCTAATTGTGAATGTTAATGATCATGTTGTGTCTTCTGTGTTTCACTGCACAATTAAAAGAAAAACTAAAGCCCGATTCAAAAGTAAGGACTGGCCAAGAATGTGCTTTAGTTTCAGTTTGTTCACATTTATATCTGATACGGTAAAATAAACCAGTAGTTAACTTGGTGATTCAGATCATCAAGGCAAGGCAAAGTAAACTTGTCACTTACATACACAGAGAAAACTAAAGAAAAAAAAGAAAAAGAAGAGTTCACAGGCAGAAGCACAACGAATTAAAGCAAGTTTTTTCTGGCTAAATCCAGAGGCTAACAGAGGCTCCTTTTTCTCTTTTGCATTTAGAGTCAGAATATCAAAGACCCTGGCCTGTGTGCAACAAAAAATATTTGGGGCCACTGTGCTCCTATAAAAACAGTTAGTCTGGATCCCTGCGCTAAGCCCACCTGTCTGCTCAGAGTACACATCAGTTTTGTTACTTTGGTATAAGGATTTTAGAGCTACAGTTGTAGACACTGGTGTTTCATTGACTGTTTGTATATTTGTTCAGTTTAGGCCAGTATTAGAATATTGAATTCTCCTAAATGTTTGTCATCATAGAAGTAACAGGATTGTGGCACTTATCTACAGTGTATGTTTGGCCTCATCCCATTGTTGTCGTCTGGTTGGCCCGGCGCCAGTGTTTCCACTCTGTTCAGTATCTGTTAACCTGGCTGGACCTTGGCTGAGCCAGCACTGTTTAATAGCTTGGCCATCGTATGTTAGAGCAGCAAGATTTGCTCTGTTGTTATTGGTTGTAAATACAGCATTTCCAGTATAATTAGAGGACATTCACAGTTGACTCACTGCCATTTAACCTGAAAGTCATTTGTCAAGGTTTTCATAGTTGAACTGCAGTTGTAAATGTTTTTTTTAGGCAAACACGATTGAACTATAACTTCTGCAACAACACAATGTGATTATAAACAACTTTTGTATATTATAATTATTGAGTTTGAAAATCATTTACTTTAAACTTGTCTTTAAGATGAACAAAACACTTCACCACTTTCTCACACTTCTTGTTGTTTTCCTTTTTTCAGTGTCAACGCGATCAATGGCCTCAAAAACACCAGTGGGGTTTATTGGTCTGGGAAACATGGGCAGTCCCATGGCCAGAAACTTGTTAAAAAACGGTTATCCTGTTATTGCCACTGATGTTTTCCCCGAGTCCTGCAAGGAGCTGCAAGACCTGGGTGCTCAGGTAATGCAGTAACTCTTATTTAGCAGAGCAAATCGACTGAAAGTACACTCAAGTATTAACCAATTTATAAATACACATACAACAATTATTCTTTAAAACACATTGTCGTTCAGTTGCTAAGTGAACAAAGTACATGTTTCTGAGATGCCAGGATGTTATAATGAAGCTGTTTATTTTCATTTTCTTCAGGTGATGGACACCCCAGCAGATGTGGCAGAAAAAGCAGACCGCATCATCACCATGCTGCCGTCAAGTCCCAACGTCATCGAAGTCTACACGGGCCCAAACGGCATTCTAAAGTACGCAAACACTGTGACATTCATGTTACCACACCCTGCCTCTATTTTTTTTTTTTAAATACCGTGCAAACAGAAATACTTGGCACGACGAAACTTTTTGTTTTCAGTGCTAATTTCTTTTATTTTGCCTTCTTCAGAAAAGTGAAGAAGGGAACGCTGTTGATCGACTCCTCCACCATCGACCCTGCAGTCTCAAGAGAGATGGCGGCCGCTGCAGAGAAGATGGGCGCTGTGTTCATGGACGCTCCGGTGTCAGGAGGTAACGTGTCACCGAAACAGTATTAGTAAACAAATGTGTCTTTTCGGTCAGCTGTCTTACACCGACAAAGTTTCACATTTCAATCGAACGCTGCCACGTCTTTTGTTCTTTGCCAAACATCGATCAGCAACTCGTCATAATACCTGTCTCAACAAAAAAAGGAAGATGATGTTGTTTATGCAAGCTGTGTGTGAAAAGGAGATATATTTTGATAAATGGTCTGGCAGAGGATATCTTATCTCTCTCTGACAGCACTGCAGCTGGTCAGGATGTTCAGAGGGAATGAGAGAGGAGGGAGACAGTGCCCATGGCAGGATCAGACTGGTTGGTTCATTTGAGAATACCAATCATGGTTGCTGGGCCTATGACCCCTCAGACTTGCTTCTGAACTGTCTTACACTCTTTTGTATATCTAAACTATGAAACCTTTTGGGTTAGCGCTAAGACATGGGTTGTAATTACTGAGCAGGACCAGCCAGTGGGTGCCCTCCGGAGATTTTTATTGCCGCTTTTGACTCGGGGGTCTTAAAGGCAAGGTTAAGGTTTCAAGTCCTCATTATGTCGGTGCTGTCTGCTGGTGACGGCTCCTTGACAGAGCACAGGATCACCGGTCGTCCTTAATGGGCTGAGCCGCAGAGGAGAATCCCATGTCAGAGCTTTTTCATGTTGATGGAGCCGTAATGGCGGGTATCCCATGTTAGTGCCTTTCATGTCAGATAAAGAGTCATAAAGAGGAGAGAAACTGCCCTCACAGGGAGGGCAGGAGAGGAGAGAAGGGAGATAAGACATGAAGGAGACACGCTGCAGTAAAACTGTCCATCTCTCCTTCTCTTTCAGACACACAAACAGTTCTTTTGATACAGGTATTTAGTTCTAGGTATTCTACATCCTGAGGCTCCCGCCGCGCATGAGACTGTTTGCTTTTCATCACAACGTCCGTCTTTTCATCCATGTACAACACACACTAAAGCTCCCTCCCTCTCCCCATACAAACATAGACTCGGCCCACACGGGCATGTTTACCAGCTGGCGTCAACAGAGCAGACCAACTGCAGTCAGTGAGATCAGAGCCTTAAGCCTGTTACTCTCCTTTAACACACACGCTGTTTACATACTATAGACCAGGGGTCATCAACTATATTTGTCGAAGGGCCAGAATCTTTCTCAACAGACACCTTGGGGGCCGGACATTCAAATAGGCCGAGATGGAAATTAAATTCACCTTTTTGCCTAATCATTTTGTTGTTTATATTTTATTTTACCTGTAAGCTCATAATTTTAATTTATACACATCTTTGGTGTTTGGTAAATGAAAAATCTTGAGCTGACTTTCAGATGACCAATGATTTACACTGACTACTTGCTGAGTTTCAGCCTAAATATGAAAGGAGGCTGACAATCGGTTCTGATTGATACTCAGTAGTCCTGAAATGCTTGTTTCTCTACATCTCGGAGGTGACCCACATACCAGAGCTCAGTGGGAAACAGTCACCTCTAGGCAGTTTTCCCATAATGTCATCCAGCTGATCATCCGACGGGAAGGGGGGCGGTGCACAATAGCATGACCTTTAATTACAGCCAAAGCAGTATTCTTAACGCAACGATGTCATTTATAATTTTGAATAAATCAATTTTAAACACTGATAGAACCAGGAGAAGCAGGTCCGTCAGCTAGCACTTACCCAGTTGACATGGTGCAAGAGCCCGTTTAACTATTAGAACTCAGTGGATGGAAAATTTGGCAAGTTGATGATTTGCTTGACAGTGCACAGTTCATGTGTGCAGTCCTCTGTGACGGTTCTTCCTCTCCTGTCTCTTAACTAAGCCTCTTTTACTAGCCTGAGATGACCAATGATTTACCTGCTACCTCTGGCCTCTGCACCCAGCTCTGCACACTCTCTGTCTCTCTCTCACGTGCACCCACCCACTCAGTGTCACCTCTAGGCATTCATAATGTCATCCAGCTGATCATGAAGCACAATAGCAGACATTTAATTAAAAGCAATTCTTAATGTCAGTTATAATTTTGATAATCATTTTATGATCCAAAATTCACTAGCACTTACAGTTGACATGTAAGAGGTTTATATTGCTGTGGATGGAAAATCAATAAGGTTTCTTGAACTTCTTCTCTTGGATCCCCCTCCCCACTCCCCACACCTCTGGGTGGGATGTGTGGTTACATGCTGTGTTTACACCAGGAGATGGCACCCTACCCAAATAGCGCACTGTCATACTCATATAGTATGTGTCTGTGTCTGTGTGTGTGTGTGTTGCTCATTTCCATAACCAGTAGTAATCATAATAGTTGGCATAATGTAATATGAAACAACACTGAGGTGAAATGGAAATGCTTAAACATTAACTTTGAGTCTCAAATGTCTGAGTGATCATAAGTAATATGTGATTGTGTCCATATTATATTTCTTTTATGTAATTTAATTTATTCTTTGGATATATATATAATTGTGTTTACTTAATGAAAGAGACAGTTTGAAAAATAATTTTGTTCACTTAAGATAATAAGATAATAACACACTAAGCGCAGCAGACTTGCTGTGATCTCTTGGTGCTTTCAAATGTCTGCAAAAGCAGACGATTCTTTTTGTGGTTTCTGTATTTTTTTCTATTTTAATATAGATTTTTTTGTTTGTATAAAATGAATCCTTTCGTGAGTGTCTGTGTTAGTGAGTCTCTGTCTGTGTCAGTCTCTGCCTGTGTGTGTGTGTGGTGTGAGGTGGCGCATTTTACACAGAAATGTGTATTTGTTGTATTTGTGTTATGTTGTGTGCGTCACTAGAGGTTTGGCAGCGACCCGTGGGATCTGAATTGCAGAGTCATAACCCTGCTTAAAAAGAGCTATCAAAAAAAACGTTCACTTTCTTCTCATAGGCATCCTGTTGGCTTTCTCTCTTGCACATTGACCATTGTCCTGGCTGTAGCCCTGCATGACCCAGCTGTGTGGCTCACACACGCACACAAACACACACACATACACACAGGGTTGTAATCTTCATGCAAACACTTTCCTGAATAGACCGAGTTATATTAACTCGAGACACTGGCTCTTCAGGCATGCTAACATATGCTTGCACACACACACTCCTACCACTGTCTGGTGTCATTAAACGCGTCCGCATGCAAAGTTGACCCACAACAAAACAAGCTCTGATGTCACAGGCCCAGGGTGTTGGCACAGCGATGGCAAAAATAGGAGGTCTGGCTAACAAGCGACGGGGTCGTTAGCAGTAATTACCCAGAATGCCTGTGTTTGTGTCTGTGTGCCCATGGTGGGCTGCCACATTGCTAACGGACGATGGCTTTAAAAAGGCCCTAAAAAACCTTTCATTGTGTTTTTCCCAGCGCTGGGAAAGTAGCTGTTGGTGCAAATGAAAGCAAGAAGGAGCCTCAGCGTTGTGGAACCATGGGCACTCGGGCTAATGTTGCTTGTTTGCGAGGCCTTATAATCCTCAGCTAACTACCTATTTAGGCTGAGGCTCAACACCACTCTAATCATATCCATACCACATCAACTGAGGCTGAGTGTTGCAGTGTGTCATTTGCTGACAGTTTGAACGTCATCCTCCAGCCTGCATGTGCTTGTTCAAGCCAAGGCTGGCACGGTTCGTTCGTCAATCAACGCTGCCAGTCTGCTCCTCTGCTGACTGATCTAAACTCTGTTTTTCCCTCCAGGCCTAAAGAACCTGCAGCTCCTTCCACAAAGATCATCTCTGGCTTGAGCTCTCACTCTGGTTCCAACTGTCCGAACTGACATAGATAAAAAAAATAAAAAAAACCCTCAAAAATAAGGTTTTTTACTGTTGGTTAACAGTCCCAACTCGCTTAATTTTCAACTGCATGACATAATGACATGATTATATTACCAACTATTTCAAAGGAAAATAATTAAATGTTGTGGAAGCCAAGACATTTTAAAGTGTTATGAAATGAAACAGGATAGCGGCTGAGCTTCCACAGCAACCACTGCCATTACAATATCAACTGAACACGCTCCATCTGTTGATTAAACGCTACAGTTGAATGCTGCAGGAAATGTTTGTCATTACAGGATTGTTTTGCCAATTGTTTTAATGCAAATTCCTTTCTAACTATTTTCTAATTATTTTTGAAAAAGGACCAACTGTTGTGATAGGACTGTGAAATTGACGTTGGATAGGGAGAATTTATATTATTGTGGCAATGGCAGGATCTCAGAGTGGTTGTTGTGTGCTCTTTTGTCAGCAGATTTGTGTCTGAAATTATCGCCGCCTTCACTTATCAGCTGTCGTCAGCATGGCAAATCATAAACAACACAGTCTTATTAACAGATAAAGAAAATGGTCATTACTTGCAGCCCTTAAAGGCTAGGTAGGCAGCTTTTTTTGACAGTATTAGGCAAAAACTTACACACTAACCTTGGGGATAATGTAAATGAAGTGATGTGAAAAAAGATCAGACGTCTGCCTCTCCCCTAGGCTCTGTTTTCAGCCTGCAAAGAATCTACCCGTGACAGAAGATTTTGACCAATCACAGAGCAGCAGCTCTTATTCGTATTATTTGGCTAAAATTTGAACTTTTTCTCTACTCGCTGCTCAAAACTGGCTAATGAAAGTGACTCAACTTGAAGCTTTTTTCTAGGTTTCTGCCTACCTAGCCTTTTAATTAAGAATTTGCAACTTGCAATTTGTTTGATTATTTTAGAAAGCAGTCTACATGTTGTGAATAGTACTTTTCATTGCATTGTAGGAATTTTATTCAAATTTGCACTGAAATGAAATGGCAGAAACTGAATTTGGTGAAGCATGTTGTAGATTTGGATTCATTTTGGACACTTTTTTTTTTTAAGACAAAGATGTTTTTGTGGAACCTGTTTCTGGTACTTGTGGTCAGAGGAAGGAGCAGGAGAGCACTCAGGCCAACACTAATCCAGTCTGAGAATGGGATTAATTGACAAGATGAGTGGTGGTGGAGCCTGAGGGCAGTTTAGTGAAGGTTAGTGATCGTTCAGTGACACAGAGTTAAGGAATCAGGTTGGATGGGCAGCGGGGGTTGGTGCTGTCGCAGTCTGTCATGTTGATGGCTAACCAGCGCTAGAGAGCGTCAGCGGTCCAAAGACTAGATTAGCATAACAAGCCTTTCACTGACGGAGGATGGAGAGGTGGGAGGGGGGGGGGTGCAGTGACCAGGGATGGTGGTGATGGGGGGGACTCTAGCCTATGCTCCAGATGGAGGTAGACCCACAGCAGCTGGGGACTGGCTCTTACATCCCTGCCCCTATGTCATCTGTTGTGTATGTGTGTGTGTATATGTGTGTGTGTGTTTGCAGACAAATAGTCAGCTGGTGTATGAGTCATACAAAAAGTCTCTGTCCATCAAATGTTGCCTAACTGTCAAACTGGATGTCACTTATCTAAAAGGGAATTAGCATTCTGTCTTTATGAAGGACAGTTTTTTTTCCACCTTAACCATGTGAGTGTGTGTATTTGTGTGTGTGTCTGTGAATGTCTGTGTGTCTGCCTGCTCACAGCCTAATTGGGGATCATTATTAACTTGCTCTATCCTAGATGAGTCTCGTTGGGCCGGGGAAAGGATTGATTGTGGCTCTCTCCCGCTCCCTCCATCCTCTGTCACCTACCATTGACCAGCGCTCTCCCCTGCGGAATAGAGCACTTACCAGTGATGATGACGATGATGATAATGATAATGATGATGATGAGGCTGGTCCAGTGGTCAATGAAAAGACATAGCAAACTAAGCCCTTAAGGCTGTAGAAACTATCCGGACTCTTTCTGTTTGTTTGTTTTTCTTCCAGAGCCCAAACTTTCTCCGGTGGCCTGCGTGCTCCCGGTTCTCATGGAGCGTTTGTGTGCAGGATTCAGTTCTCATGGCTCTGCGCTTGTTAACTGGAGCCGATAAAGAGTCTGTTTTTAACATAACAGAGTAGCATTAGCAAAGTTGGCAGATGAACTATTGAAAGTGCTGATTTTGTGTGTTTGTGTGTGTGTGAGCGATTTTGGTTAACGCGTACTCTCTTACTGTTTCACTTATTTACTCGATATCCGTTGCGCTTTTTACAGGGCCTGTTTGGGTTTTTAATTTGTTTGAGAAAAAGATCTGCCCTTGGGTGTAATTATAATGGCGGACCACATGAGGCTGCGTTGTTGGCCCGTAAACATTCTACCCCTACTGGCTTACACTGCAAGAAGTCAACCCCCATTGACTCAAGGCTGTAGCACTATTTTGTGTGAAGGCTCTTTCAGTCTGAATTATAGATGACTGCGGCTGAAGCCAAAACTACAACCTTACATGTGCATATAGTTAAAAACTGAGCAGCAAATGTATTGCCAAGGCCAGAGTTTGTTTACACCAACTACATTTGGACTCAGAAGGTGTGACGTGAAATCTGGCATATCCTTCAAATCTGTCCTGGCATTCTCACACTTAGAGCAGTTAAATTATCATTTGAGGAAATGAGGTGTTTGAAGGAGCACTAATGATATTATAGGTGTTGTTTTGCTGTTAGTGTTTTTCCATATACTAAAAAAAAAAAAAAAGCAGGGTTGTGGCACGGTGTCAAATGCGTCATCCATTACCAAACTCTGGGAACATCCCCTCATCTGTGTGTATGTATCCGTGACTCTGTGTGTTGTTTGTGTAGCCTCATATTCACAAATGTAGTTTAATTTAAACCCACCGCCAATAAAAAAAAAGTGCCTACTGGTTCACATACGGCTTGTTACTCGGGAGACGCGGCCTCAGAAGCTCCAACTGACGTCTTATTGGCGGAACGGCTCTGGGATCTGCACCTGCCCCTGGTACACACACATACACACAGATACTGCATGCACATGTACACTAACATTCCCACTACTTTGTGTGCACAAATGCCACTTCAAAAAGAGCTCGAGTTTAAATGGCTATAAGGCTGTCATGAAATGCCTTGGTTGATTCTTTCGTGTGTAATGAAAGAAGTGCTAATGAATTTAGTGTTCACTACAAACAGGCCAAACCAAAGTTGTCGCTCTGATCTTTCTTCGCCTTCACACGACCGGTTTCATCCTCTTAAGCGGACGGTTAATGCCTGTTGTAAGAAACCTGCTGTTAAGCATCTGTCCTAATGGCGTTTAATAGAGTAGATCACATCAAGGAGCTGTCTGTGCGTCTGCAAGCCAACAGAGGCAGGGACCACACACAACTACACAAGCATGCGCACACAGATATTAACGCGCCGCGTGGCGCCTCTCCATACGTCAGAGGACGCAACTGTGGGACCCGTTCTCACTCTCCTCCTCCTCACCCTTGCTCTCAGGGAAGGAAAAGCCACAGAGTAACTCATTAATAGTTCAGCCAGCTTCGGCATGGGCACAGAACATTTGTCGCTGGGTGACTTTGGGGTTGAGGAAGTGGGCGCCCACTAGTGAACTAACCAGAACTGGTCCCCTGGAGAAAGTGACCGAGGAGAGGCGTGACTGTTTCCCAAGGGAATTACTTCCAGAGGATTTAGGCTACTGCTTTCAAGTGACACTTTATCTTTATTCTCGGTCCACTCCGTCCCCTCTGGTGCACAGTCATAATTCTGTATTCAGATTTTGGTCTGGCGTGATACAGAATATAGAACTTTTTCTCTTGTGGATATTTTCTCAGTACCTCCATCCCTCCTCTCCTTTCTCCTCTCCATCTCTCCTTCCTGTATCTTCTATCATAGGTGCCCCTCCACCCCCCTACCCCCCCACCACAGCACATATACTCACACACATACACACACACACACCGTGTCTACCCCCCTAGGGGGCGTCCTGTAGTTGTGCAGTGCTAACGATCCAGGACTGTCACTCCCGCTGGGATGGATGAGCCGGCGGACCCGATGCTCAGGAAGCCTCATTAGGATTCTTCTTTAATCCGTCTCTGACAGGACCGGCCCGGGAACGGGACGTCCCTTCTCTTTCTCTCTCTCACACACTCTCACACACACACACACTCATATAAACACACACATGGTAGCAGTATAGACACTACCACAGACTCAAATGTCATGCATGCAAACACTTTACTGCACTTTAGTCTATGCACAATGAACAGACTCACGCCGACACACACACACACACACACACACACACACACACACACACACACACACACACACACACACACACACACACACACACACACGTATTGTTATGCTAATGCCGTGTTATTCTTCCAGCACAGAGGATCTTCCATCATCCCGGTGTCACTGCTTATAGAAATCCACTACAGATCATAAGAGCTTATTATGGGTGATTAGTTAATTTGAGGGAGGGAGAGTTGGGAGGGATGCTGGGAGGTAGAGAGAGAAAGATTGTTTTCCTTCTCTGCTGTCAAATCTACACCTCTCTCTCTCTCTTTTTCTTTCTCTCTTTCTCTTGTTCTTATTTCTCCTTCCTTCTCTCCTTAGTGAGATGTATTGATCAGCATGTTGACTGTGTTATCAATAATCTCCTCTTTAGCCGTCTGCGAACAGTGATCTCCACTAATGAGCCAGCACAGTTGTCACACTGCTCTTTCTGTGTGTGTGTGTGTGTGTGTGAATAGGAGTGTGAACGGCGGGGGGGGGGTATTAAAGAAAGAGAGAGGGGGGAATCAGAAGAAAACTGATATTATTGGCTGAACTTCTACCTGTAATTAGACAAAACTTCTGCTGAATAAATATATCAAAGAATAAACAAATTATTGTCAAGAGTTACCACTGTACTTTATCCTTTTTTATGGATGTTTAAAATGATTTGATCATCGTACAAGATCAATAATCAATACAAATAATCTCAACAGTTTTAGAGCTTCTCGGTTAGATAAAAAAAAAACATTGTTATATTCAATTAAACAAATCTCAAACAGATAAAGCCACAGCAGATAAATAAGACCTAAAAGGACGACGAGTAAAATCTATCATGTCTCTGGTCTGTGGACCATATGTGTGTATGATTGGTGTGTGTGGCAGCCTTATGTTAAGCGTGTGTTCGGCGTGGTCCATAGGCAGCTGCCGCAGCGTGGGCTTCGGGCTTCATTATGTGGCCCTAATGACCTGCTGACAGCTCATCACTGACTCACACGCAGCACAACATGCACGTACAGTGTAGTGGCATCATCATATACTTGACAACAGTAAAGCCAATTAAAGAAGGGGGAGGGGGAAAGATGTACACTTATGTTTATGAGTCATTAAAATATACAGTAGCTCTAGCTCCCCTTATCCTCCTCCTCCCCCTCCCCCTCTGCAGTGAAGTCTGATAATGTGGTTTCAGCTGTTTTGTGCCTGGTAATTCCCTTTTAATTATTAACACAGGCATTATTAGGCTTTCACTATTAAGAGGCCTTTCATTAGAGTTAGACGACACCCTGAAGAGGGATTTGAACTCTCTCTTTTCCTTCGGTCTGACTGCCATTTTCTGAAAGTCGCCTCCCTCTGAACATCCACAACTTTTTTTTTAGTCTCTAATACTTTTTAAAATACAGTAAAAAAGAAAAAAAAGATGTTTGGGCTGATTTTGGAAGTATTTAAGTGATGCTGCTATTTCCTGCTATAGACTCCACTCTGAAAAGAGCTTATTTCTGCATTAAGGACCCTGTGGGGGGGGGGGGGGGGTGTGTGTGTGGTTGCCTCCTACAACATGGCACGGTTCTTAAGCCATCAGGCATGGGGAGGGACACCTAATTGAACATGATAAAGTGTAAAGTTAATTACCCCTCACGCCTGTCACTGATACCCCCATGAGAGGGCCAGGCCTCAGGCGCAGCTGTTGGTGTGTGTGCGTGTGTGTGTGTGTGTGTGTGTGTGTGTGTGTGTGTGTGTGTGTGTGTGTGTGTGTGTGTGTGTGTGTGTGTGTGAGACAGCGAGAGTCAGGGTGACAGGACAAAAGGCAAGGGCTCCCACGAGAGTTGTGTAGTGGATGATGGCAACAATCGGCTTTTAAAGATACCTCTGTCCCTCTGGTGCACCGCTACTTAACACGCCTGTCCCACTTTGAGACACACACACAAACACGCACACACACACAGAGAAAAGTACACAGTTGACCTTTCAGACACAGTTGGTAATGTTGAAACAGTCAAGTAGTTGATATATTGTGTTCTTTTGTGTGGCGAATCCATATACGTTACTATGACAGACCTACTGCTCAGTTACAGTATGACTCATCTGCCGTTATAAAGATGCTGTGTGTTTTCGCTCTACAGGCCGAGGTCAGGCTGTTAGATGTGTATGTGCTGTGTCACCTCACCTCAAACCTGTGTTTTTGTGTGTGTGTGTGTGTGTGTGTGTGTGTGTAGGTGTCGGAGCTGCCAGCTTGGCCAAACTGACCTTCATGGTAGGTGGAGTAGAGGAGGAGTACAACGCTGCTCAGGAGCTGCTCACCTGCATGGGAGCCAATGTTGTCTACTGTGGACAGGTTGGCACTGGACAGGTAAAGACGGACACACACGAAGACAAATACAGATGACGTCTTCTTTCTTTAAAGGGATAATTCAACATTTTGGCAAATTGGCACATTGCCATAATTGCTATAGTCTTAGCAGTAGCAGTAGCTGCCAGCTGCTCAGAGCTATGCTACGGAGGCTAATGGGATTTCTTGGTTTCCCTCATCACCTCATCAAATACACAATCCAACAACTCCAAAACGCCTTTGTGGACAAGTTGTGACCTGTACATTCACCACGCTATGAAATAATAACGAAATGTTACGAGACAGAGTTGTTTTAGAGGTAAATTCATGCAAAACCACTAATGCGCGTTGCCTTCAGGGGCAGTTTTTCAGCAAGCAGACTCTGCATTTACCTCGAAAACGGCTCTGTTTGGTAACGTTCCATTATTATCTCATCATGTGGTGAATGTGCAGGTCACAATTTGTCCATGAAAGCGTTCGTGGACAAGTTGTTGGATTGTGTATTTGATGAGTTTGATGGGGTGAACCAAGAAATCCCATTAGCCTCTGTAGCGTAGCTCTGAGCAGCTTGCGACTCTGCTCTGCCGTTCTAAAAATAGCTTGCACCGACAAATAAAGATAACAAACCCACTGCTATGACTATAGCGATTATGGCAATGGGCCAATTTGCCAAAATGTTGAACTATCCCTTTAAGCCCTATTTCACTCATGTCACACATTTCAGTACAAATAAACCTACACTTTTAAATAGTCTCATTCACATGCAAATCTAGAATAAATAGTTGTTGTTTTTTTCATTTAAACATGCACACAGATTTCATGGGCTATATTTTTTATCATGTTTTGCACACACAAGTAGATGAATTTATGGATTTAATAATTACCCATACAGAAGATTTTATCTGCAATAAACTCTACTAAGAGGTATAGGGAGTGGAGACCTTGTCTTCAGTCTCATTTAAATCACATAAAAAATAAAGCATTTTCTCTTCAGGGAGACCATTAAACCTGCCTGTTTCTATAGATCATCATAATGCAGCAAAACATGCTTCACATCAGGCTTTTATAAAGGATTGCCTTTCCTTACAGAACAATTTGTACTGAGCACCATGAACCCTAATGGAGATACTAATCGTGAGACATTTGTGCACAATGTCCCTGTAAAAGATTTGTTTAGGCTCATTAATTAGTCCGTTCCAAAGCTGTATTATCTTACATCTATATCTGATATACCTTTAATTGTATTCATGCTCTTTAAAATGCTGTCTGTATTACATATTGCCCTGCAGACCTCATTCATTTGCACATAAAATCTCCTTCCTCTCTGTGTTAAATCCTCACCAGGCAGCGAAGATCTGCAACAACATGCTGCTGGCCATCGGGATGATTGGGACCGCAGAGACCATGAACCTTGGCATTAGGTATTGTCAGCCACTGCTACACTAATACGCGTCCTACCTGTGCTGCTAAAAGACAAAGCCTGAAACAATGTTCTTAGTCGCTGCATTTACTTCACTTACATTGGACACAAACATAAAAATAGCTATCATGACATGTACCATGAGCAGCACATGTGAAGCTCCCACATTTTAGCCACGCATCATCACAACTATGAAGTTGCCCTCAGATATAGCCGTCACTATAAAAGCAATTACTACACCAGTGATAAGGCTGTAACTGTGGCAGTAATTTACTACTTCAATACAGGTTTGGAGATGCATGTGTGTGTGCATGTGTGTGCGTATGGGTGCAGTTTATGGAAGTGCAAAGGGGTCAGTCCAGCCCAGAGTCAGAGCCGCCTGTGCTGGAAAGAGATGGATGAGGGGGCAGAGCCACCGAGTCTGATTTACATCTGCTGATTGAGCTCTCACTAGTATGCTGTCACACCCCTGTCACTGAACACCGCCTAGAAATCCCATCATTCATAATATCTCATGCTTGCACAAAGCCGCATCAGCCATACGGCTAAGGATGATGGGATATGAAGTCTCCTGAATTAAACTAGCACTGATAGGGCTCAAAAACATCAGAAGTACTATCAGGGAAGGGAAAACAGGGTGGTCGCTACTAAATAATCCGTTAGAAAATTGATGCATTTTTTTTCCATTGACCTTATATTACAGAATAACCCTTTTTGCAAGGGGCCAGCTTTTCTACATTGGGGCCACACATCAGTTATTCCTCACATGAATGAAATTACCGGGGTCGTCAGATTACTTTTTCACCCTCGGAGTGTGAATTTATCCTCTGCCCTGTTTATACATATCCCTTGTCAATAATAGACCGTTTCCTCTGTTCACCATCTTACTATATATGTTTTATGGGCTCTGCTACTTAAATGGCGTGTGCTCCCATTTTGTGCGTGTGTGTGTGCGCGTACGTGCGCCACCCCTCTCACAGTGCAGCTGTGTTAGTGTGGCTGATTTATCTGCGCCGAGACAGAGGAGGAAAATTGGCATGAGCAGTTGCACATAAATCCCCCCACTAGGCTTCTGAAATATGGAGGCATTAAGGGAGCGACACAGATTTACACATTGCCACAGTGTCTCTGATGCACGCACACACGCTCAGACACACAGATTTACATCCAGAGACAGTGAAGGCAGCAGTTTTCTACCAAACTGCAACAACTTCTACTCACGGTGCACATAATTATAATGTATACCTGTGAAATAAAATGAGAATAATAACTACAGCATCCCTTCACTTGGAATGCGAATAATTTTTTATATCTTTGCAAGTCTGTCTGACCCATATTCAGTCTTCATAGTGTGTATGCACATGCATGGTGTGTGTGTGTGTGTGTGTGTTTCTGTGATTCCCCGTCTTCTTACTAGCCAATCTCTAGGGCTTTATTAGAGGGTTTGACAAAGACTGTCATCGTTTAGAGAGAGCCCACACCCTTAAATCTCCCATGCTGCATTGCTGCCTCTTATGCAGAGAAGACACTCTCTTAGACGTTATGTGAGCTGCTACACACACGCACACACACACACACACACTCACACATGCGATACAGTCCGACACAAAGGAGACTAAGTACTCACAGCCAATTTATAGGAAAACAGCAATAACATTTTATCATGCTGGACTTGGGCCTGATAGAGCTGCCCTTTTCTTCAAGTGTGTGTGTATGTGTCTTTACCTGTATATGCACACACACACACACACAGTTCTGTTCATGGAGCTAATTTGTTGATCTCAGATGGAGGCTCGGGCCGTCTCCAACAGAGCGTGACGTTCTCTTAGTGCAAGGAATGGCCACGCATGACAATTATGTGGACACGCACACACATACACGTCTTTCTTCCTTCTACTCCTTCCCTCTCTTTCAACCCGTTCCTTCTCCTCGTCGTTATTTGCTTTACCTCATCATGTCACCCTTTTCTTTTAATCCCTTCATCTGCCTCTCTTTTGTGTCCGCCGTAATTTCTGCACGCAGCCATCCGGCGAGTGGAGGGAGAAGGCGCAGCAGACTAGAGCCGGGGCAGCGGTTGATTTTAATGATGCACGTGAAGATGAAAGGAGAGAAGACGACTGGCTCGGGAAGGGATACGAGGCTTTTACGGCTTTACCGTTCAACGCTGCACGCCTGTGTACCTGCGCCCGCTCATGCATGCAAACGCGCAGTTACTGATACACAAGGAGGAACACACGCATTTTCTCCTTTTATTCATTTTATAGGGAGAGCGGCGGGTGAATCAAAGGGTGTAACAAGACGCAATCTTTTGTGTTGAGAGACAGAAATAGGTTCGCCACAACACACAGGAACACAAACACCTCCTCCTCCTCCTCCTCTCTTCATAGCTCAAATGAATTGTGAGCATATGTTCCGATGAAGATTAAAGTTGGGTGATAAATGTGCTTGTTGCCTCTATAAATGGGATAGTAAACGCTTGTGTGTGTATATGTGCTCGTTAGCTCTTTAATGTAATAATAAATGGGGAACGGGTTGGGCTGCTTCTCTCGTGGCATCGGACCAGGACGAGGAGCTAATCGCAATGAAAAGACACTTAATATCAGCGCCGCAAATGAACTCCACCTGCTAGAGCCCCCAGCACATAAACACGTAACCGCCCTCCCCTCGTATTTTCATCCCCACCTCCATCGCTCTCACATTTCTTTAATCAACAGTGGCACCGCGCAGCAACACGTTTGTTTTACCGTTCGTGTCTGTGTGTGTTTATCCATGTCAATCTTGTTAAAGCGTGACATGTCCTCTTCTCCACGCAAATTACCGC
Source organism: Decapterus maruadsi (assembly GCA_030347415.2). Classification (NCBI taxonomy): domain Eukaryota; kingdom Metazoa; phylum Chordata; class Actinopteri; order Carangiformes; family Carangidae; genus Decapterus; species Decapterus maruadsi. The sequence continues at coordinate 9,292,965 of CM064897.1, forward strand.
AGGCGAGGAACAACACCACTGCGTCAGCTAATAACCACGGCCGTGTGTATGTGTGAGATTGTGTGTTGGTGTGTGTGTGTGCATGGAGAGCAGGAGGGGAACTTCATTGATTTATCGTTAACAGAGGACAACAGCTCCCCGTCAGCGTCTCTGGTCGCTATAACAAACGATCTGTGCGCTCGGACGCGCTTTATTGTAGCTCAGCCAGTAACCTTTTCAGCTGCTGACCCAGAACGCAGGGAGGGGCTCTGTCTCTGTGTGTGTGTGTGAGAGAGGAGAGATGGGGGTGTGTGTGTGTGTGTGTGTGTGTGCGATGTCAAACATATGTCCCCCAGAGTCCTCAGACAGGGAGGTGTCAGCAGGGAAGATGAGGGGGAGGAAGAGGAGCGGAGGCGGAGGAGAGGAGAGGAGAAGCAGAATGGCGAGGGATGCTCGTAGACATAAACTAAAAAAGCCATCATGAGCGAGACTGTCATTAAAAAAAAAAAACTGCGAGCAAAAACACATGTTTACACACACACACACACACATAACATGCATGCAGTGTCACTTATGCGACATTCCCAATAAAGAATTTGAAAAAAAAAAAGCTAGGGAGTCGGACACAAAAGAGACGAGGGGGGAAAAAAAATAAGGAAGGAGACATGGAGAGAGTGTAAATGCAATTCCCATTCTTAATTAGTCGGTAGACAGCTAATAAAAAGTGTGGTAGTAATGGCAGAATGAGAGCCAGGTGGAGGGAGGGAGGGAGGCTGCTGGCCTTAAGGACCTATGATGGTTTAATAGTCATATTGAGAGCAGAATAGAGTTACAGGCCTGTAAGTAACAGTGAAGTGAGGCAGCCAGGGCTTGATGTGGTCAGCTTTACACTGGCCCTTAAAACCTTAATATACAAAAGCTGCACTACACAGGCAGATAGTTGCACCCTCCCTACTGTAATACTCTGCACTTTGTTTCACTCCCTGCTCTCTCCCTGTCTGCACTCTCTCTGTCTCATTTGCTTTTTTTGCTTCCTCACACCGCGGCCTGGAGACTTGTCCTCTCTCTTGCATATGAAAGTAGGTTGCTGCAATATGGGGCAGCTGAAGTAAGAGCGCTTCTCCATACGTGACAGAGAGGTTTATGGCTCCCCTGTGCTGCTTAACCACTTCTCCTCCTCCTCTTCTTCCACTTTCTTTTTTCATGAAAGAGGGGATGATGAAGGATAGATGTGCTGGTAAACATCAATACTGCATTAGCCAGCATTACAAAGCCTTCAGCCATTAACACTGAGGAATGGTCGCAGCCGGGCATAAGGTTCAATGGGGGTCACTACGATCACCAGGCACCCCCCACACCTATCTTTCTCCGTGTTACATTCACCCTGTTGTGGAAATGAATTCTATAATCGGCGTTCCTGTCCCTCCTGTCTCCGTCTGTCCCATTTCCTCACTATTTCATGCATAATTCTTCTCTCCTTTGTGTTTTTTTTGTTTTTTGCCTCTACCATGTCTCAACTTGGCCTAAAAAGTAAAATGGAAATATACTGATTTGTTAATCAGTTAGTTATTCACTTTTTTTAATTTACCTTATCACAGTAATCAGTACTATCACAGTAAGCTTCTGTTTAAGAGACATTTCTACTGCATTTCATACAAGATAATATTCCCTGGGCTTTCACTGGCTAATGTCTGAAAAAGTTTCCGTTGTGGTCAAGTCTCCAGACACTAGTCTGAGCTTCACTTGAGGCACTTTGAACAGAAAATTTACCAGACTAGATGCTGACCCCCGTCTTCTTCCTCTTCTTGGTCCAGACTGGGTTTGGATCCGAAGCTGCTGGCAAAGATCCTCAACATGTCCTCTGGTCGTTGCTGGTCCAGCGACACGTACAACCCAGTTCCCGGCGTGATGGAGGGCGTCCCCTCTGCCAACAACTACCAGGGCGGCTTTGGAACCACACTAATGGCAAAGGTACCAGACCTGCTACCTGTCTTTTCATCATCTGTAACTCTTTGACAGGGCTGAATCAAAATGATTTGATGTCAAGTATTTAAATATAATAATATTCTTATAACATCTGTTAAGAAGTTTTAACCAGCAAATATTTACCATTTACTGAATGAAATGACTAAAAGCTTTCAGCTTCTTTCAGCAACTCCTTTTCCTTTTCTCCTTGATGCATGCTGTCCCTCTCTCCATGGTGCCATTTGCTTTGTTTCACTTCACTCAACTGTTCTTTTGTCTCAGTGTTGTACTATCTGCTCTCCCTTCACCAGTCCATCTGTGACTCATTGTGTCCCTCTTGGTTTTACTGTCACTACATTAGCTCTTCTGTAATGGTTAGACTGTGTATTATTTAGTGCATCTGGATGTTTGTTAAATCACTTACAACATGTCTGTTGTGCAATGTGCATACACAGCCTGTGTAGCTCTATCAAAGCATAAGAAATCTAATATGTACTTTCTTACAGTCACTCCATACTGTATCACATCAGGAAAAAGATTATTATTTTTATGTTGGTTGACCTATGACTCTTTTTCCTTCTGTGTGCAGGATCTCGGTCTGGCCCAAACAACCGCCACCAACACTAAGACACCCATCCCTCTGGGCTCCCTCGCCCACCAGGTCTTCCGCGTCATGTGCTCCCGCGGATACGCTAATAAGGACTTCTCATCTGTCTTCCAATTCCTACGCGAGGAGGAAGGACAGTGAATGTAGGGGGAGCACAGCTGACTGTGATTTTTCCATACACAGACACACACATACACACCACAACCACACACCCCAGTGCCCCTTATCCCACTATGCTCAGGAGAGACTACGGCCTTGCTCTCTGGCACAGACCTGCGGTCCAATTAACATACTTGTATGTCGACACGTGTCCCCTCATTGCATAAGCTGAATCATATTTTCAATTCCTGGCTCTCCCTCTGCATGCGCGAAAATGCTAAAACTGACCTTAGCTCCGTATCTAGAGACAAAGCAACTCTCTTCCCAGTCTGGGCTGATCGGCCAGCGTGGGGAAAATGAGATGTAGGATGAGGCGCTGCAGGTTTACATGTAACTCTGCATGTGACTACATTTTTCAGGATGATAAATGAGTAATAATCGCCTAAATGTTCAAAGTCGTATGTTATTGTCAGATCTGTGCTTTTTGCCTATTACCCAAATGATGTGGACCTGTGGATATTAAATCACAGAGGATAAAAAAACAAAAAACAAATCCAGAAATAGGATACAGTGAGGACTCACACAGTGATGGATTTTTTTCTTTTGAAGAGGCAGTGCAAGGCTTTGGGTTATACGTTCAATGCTGGAAAAAAACAAAACATTCTGAGTATTATATGTAAGGGAATCAAAACTGGAAAGACTATAGGCTCAACGTTTACTTTTTTTTGTTACATTACATGTTAATGGCAGGAAGGTGGTGTCAGTGCCTCTGTAGACTTCCTGCCAGTGCACACACTTGTTCATTCATTGTTCATTTCAATCACTTATTATGTTGAGCATGTGATACACACTAGTTACAGTAGTTTCAGGTCTGTGGTACTACGTACAAGTCTCACTGGATCGACCAGTTCTGTTCTGCTATACTTTGAGATAAATATCTGGTTATTTTTGCACTGTGTGCATTGCGGTGCGATGTACCGGGCTATTTTGATACAATTACAGAATCTCCTTGAACTTACCTCTCTTCTCTGCTGTCTACATCTGCTTATTGAGCCATCGGAGTATTATTTTGTGACCAACACTGTTTAAATTTTATACTGTTCACTACAAAATATTGTTCTCTTTGTTTAGCACTTTTTCTTGGCCATTTTTACTTTCAAGTCTATCCTTGGTCATGTCTCCTCACCCCAGCTTGTATGATGCCTGTGTAAAGTGTCAGTGAGGAACAGTTCCTCCTGCTATGAGCAAATGTACATACTGTATATTTCATAATGGTTGTGTAGAATTGAAGAGGAATCTTAAAGAACCCATGTGTTTTTTTTTTTAGTAAAATTCATGAATAGTGTCTACAGTTTGTCTTTGCTCTGTGAAACAGATCCTCAGTCACGCTGTAGCCTAAAATAAAAGATGTTACGTGTATGTAGTGTTTGTCATTTTTTAAAGAGATGAAGGTCCTGTAGCTCATCACATTACCTCAGGTGCACATTATAGTCGGAAGTCAGTTGACAAAACCCATTGATGCACCCACCACGTTCACTTCCTCCTCAGATTAACAGCACACTTACTGTACATGCTGATATCTAGTCATGTTTATCACCTTCATCATCTTAGTTTACACAGTATGGCCATGGCTGATTGGAACATCAAACCTTTTGCAGGTATTTGATGATCATAAACTCAAGTACTGCAGAAATTTTATGGGATAAATCTAATAGATTAGCCAATACGCTGCACATACACTACTACTACGCCTGCATTGCTTATTTTTTTGCAATGACAACAGCCACGCACAGGACTTGGACTGCGAAAAAGTCAGCATTCGTCATCTACCATTTTTATCACTTAATCCTCAGTATTTGGTCTTAAATTTCTCCTATTTCTTCCGTTTGTTTTATACATGAGGGGTGTCCTGAACTAACTTGAAGGTTGGGGGTGAGACGGTGTCATATACTGTTCAGCTATCTCAATATCTGGTGTCTTCATGGTCTGCTAGTTCCATGTTTCAGAGACTGTCACAGCAGCTTGAAGTGTGCAAACAATGATCCCACCATCCTGCTCTTCAGTGGGTGGTTGTTCCATTGTTTCTCCAAAGCTCTTCAGCAGGCACTCGTAACATTTAACGTCAGTCGGGGAGAAATAGCAGCACTAATCTCAGAATGATGCCCTTATTTCCATCATTACAATGAAATGAGAGGAAAAAAACAAATGCGGTTTTGTTTTATTTTACGCTCTTTTTTCCTGAGGCCTGGTGTTTCTTCGTAACATTTTATAGAGCTGCTGTCGTCTAAGTGGCAGCCGCAGTTGTAGCAGACTGTGGCGAGCCATTGGTGGCAGGGGTTGTGTCGTGGGCTTGTGACTCACTCTATTATTGTTCTTTAGGAAGTTATGCACTTGCCTCAGTCGTGTGCTTTGAAGATTATCTTCATCTGATTACAAAAGAGGGGAAGTACTTATAGGTCTAGTATCTGATCAGACATCTTAATAAGAAGCCATTGTTCCCGTATGCACTATGTCTTCCCATGTGATAGACTTTTTTTATAGCAGGATTTGACATATTTTAGCCTGCAATGCCATCGTGGCCCTTGCAGACAATAGACTCTGGTCTTCTTGAGGTCTCCCTTAAAAGTAGCTACGCCTTTTGCCTGGTCTGCTGAATTAGGCTACGTAGCTGATTCATATTTGGGTGTTTTAATTTGCCTGTGTTTTATAGCAGGCTGCTGAGCCGGCGGTTTCCTCATTAAAGGACACATGAAAGCAGCCTGTAAAGGAGCCGTGGTGAGACCGGCCTGTGCTGACGTCTGAAGGGGACGTGAACGACCGAGGGACCGACCGAGTCCTGAGCCAGCCGGTCTGAGCCGGAGGGCCTCACCCTCTCAGCCAGGCAGCCAGTGGCGGGACACCAGACACACCACACTGACTGTGTCCACACCAGGACACAACACCAGTCTGATGTGTCAGCAGGAGTTCACTGTTTGATGCCCATCTTGTGTTTGTCTTGTGGGATTTTGAAGAAAAGTCCAGTCATAGTCGGTCCATACTGAGCTGAAAGACACATGACATCATAGCTTTTTCGAACAATGTGCACCCCCGTCCTCTCATCATGGGTGTGCAACACCTACATGAAGCTCAACCAAACTGACTTGAAATTAAATTAGTTCACCATACACAAGATGATTAAGGCTTTCTCTGCTGGTGTGCTTGTAGGCTTTGAAGTTAACTGACCCCCACCCCTCCTTTCTCTGCCATTTGGAGAATAAAACAGCCTCAGCTCTGAGAGTTGCTGCTGTGATAAATACCTGAGGCAACAGCGTTCATTATTCCTCCATTATAACTGCTGGTGGATCCTCTCGCCTGTTTTAACGACCCGCTCTTTAAGGAAGTGAGAGCGGTGGGGTCACACCACAGGGACGTGAGGAGGGGGCGGCAGGGGGGGGGTGAGGCTCCTCTAAGCACCCTGTGATTCATATCAAACGCACGCTAAGTGGCATGTGGCTAAATTAGTGGCTGGAATCTAGCAGGTATAATAGCTCGCTCTGCAGCGCGTAACGAGCCACTGTCTCACCGTGTAGTAATGTGGCCTTGATATCTTTTGCATGAACCCACCAATAATAGTCGGGCTTGTTTGGCTGGAGAGCTCGCATCCACACCCATGGCGTCTGCACATCAGCACAACACCCACACAAGGCTTCGTCCTGTTTTGTAGACAACATTCTCCCATCCTGAGTCACTGACTCCGCTTAGGTTCATTAGTGAAGATAATTCCACTGCAGACAGCGGGTCAGCACGTAACATGTCACAATGACAGCAAGGCGCACAACAGCAGCTAATTATAACTATGAAGTCCTCATTAGAATATCTATGGGGGTGTGGTGAGTTGTTGTGGAAAGTGGGCCCCGCCACCTGGTTAAAAAGGGTGCATCACAACAAGATGAATGGAAACGAAGCTCATAAACTCTGCCCCTGCTTGTCTGGACTTCACTCACTTTTTTTTTGTACATTTCCTGCCCTTTCTTTTCTCGTGTGTTACTTGCTCCCAGCAGGATGTGGTGTTCAAGAGGATGTAAATAGTTTAATCAATTTTCCACCTGACTTCTTAGGCGTTCACTCTCCTCTGTCCTCCTACAGCATATCGATTCATTCATACCTTCCTTCCCTACTCTAGCTCTCCCCTCGACTCCTCTTCCTCAATATACCTCTGTCCCACAGTAGCCTACCTCCCACACTCCCTCTGTCACCTGTGAGTAACAACAACACGCGCACTCTATTCATCACGAGCTGCTGCACATGCTCAGTAGCTCTTCATTATATTAATTACTCTCATTGGAAGAGTGATCATCAGCCCCCGTCAGAATCCATCACCACCCGGTTCCCACAGAGACCAAGGCCCGGTAAATAATCACCGGTGTCTGTAACAGGGCACTGGTCCCACCATTCCCTTCGGACCCACCAGGGTGGGCCCTAAATATCCAGGAGGGGTGCAGCTCCTGCTGAGCCACATTCATCTCTGCCATCGGCCAGGGGGAAGCGGTAGCTGTAAAGGCCTGCTGCTGGTGCTGGTTCAGACCTGTAGTGGGTGAGAGCAGCATGAAGGTATATTCCCAGTCAGAAGGGACGTGATAACACCACCTATGATGAGGAACTATGAATTAGTCTTCATGAGCCACCAATGAAAAAACAAGATCTGAAGCCCCAGCTAATGTTTTGAAACTGTAACAAACTAACTAGGACCATGAGGGAGGCAACAGGGTGGAGTTCGCATCCATCATCTTGAAGCTCAGGTGCATACTAAGAAGAAAATACAGTGAGGACACTTGAAAAACTGAGGATGCACTTTAACATTTTTTCTCATTATACTAACTCAGAAACATTAGTTTGGACTCTCTGCAGACCACGAGGACTGATCCAATAGTAAACCTCCCCTCTCCTCTAACGAAATCTAAAATCTGTGCATTGCCCTCGGCTTATTTCTACAAGGTAACATGAGGCCACGGACTGCTGTGGCACTAAACAGGAGCTGACCATGACTGAGTAAATGTAAATGATAGAGCTGAAGTACAGGGTGTTATAATGATGTGGATGAAGTAACTGGATGAGTCAAACAATGGCTCATTTTGGAGCTGTTGAACCCACTCCAAGCACTCACACTGGAACTGAAGCATTTATGGACGTAGGCAGACATTTGATGGCTTGTACTTACTCAGCAGTTATTGTTTCGTCTGTAAAGAGGAGAAAAACAAAATGAATTTAAGGTCAAACCAGAGTCTTGATGGATGCTCAGCTATTTTGTCACTCCTTTATATAGCAACTGGTCTAAACAATGAAATTGAATGAAATTAAATTACTGGAAAGACTGAATACAAATGTTTTTGAACTAAAGGGGTGAAATCTTTGACATCAACACTGTGCGGTTACAGATTACTACCACACGGGGGAATTTATTTTCCGTTATTGTCACTGACCCCCGTGAAAACACTGACACCGCAATTGCATCGACGAATACTTTCCTGCTTTCCAGTGGTTCTCAGATCCAAGTCCATTTGTTCTTACTTTAAATCTTAAAAATAGGTCATGAATAAGACTCATGCAATCAGTTTTTAAAAACGTTAAAACACTAAAAGCAGCAGGACACTGTAGTTTTCAGAAGACATTAGGACATTTTGCACAAGGGAACTGTTTTTAGCTGCAGATTTGGTGCGTGAGTGAGAATTTTATGTGCGGCACCAGAATAGCGCCTGTCGGATTGACTCAAAATTAAATACAGTGCCCAATGAACCGATGCTCATGGTGGCTCATTGTTCTGGCCGATGGCGCAGGGGGAACAGGCTGTACAAGGTTTATTTGTTAGCATCAGCTCATAGTTGGCTTTGGTTTTTCCATGGGATTTGTTGAAAATGATAGTGTACTACAAGGCCTCTTAAAGTCAGGGTTTACAGAGCAGCTAATTAACAGTCTGTGTAATCACTTTGGGAGCACGAGGGTATTAATGCAACATCACTTAGGTCTTTACTGTCTGTAATGTACCAAACTTCAGTGTGTAAGACTTACAGCAGTTTCCCTGAGCATAGCAACACAGTGATGGCCTCATCTTGCTCTGTTTAAAGCTCTCTTCATGGCCAATTGACCTGATACCTCACGCTTGTCTCTTGCTAATTGAACAGAGAGGGAACGAGAGAGAGAGGGAGGGAGGGAGGAAGCAAATGAAGGGGGGCCCGAGGAGGAAGGAGTGATGTGATAGAGGACAAGAGTGAGGAGAGAAGCGAGGGGTGGTGTAGCATGCAAGGCCTCATTGATTAGGTGGTGAGTGGTGCAATGTTTCTCTCCCGACGCTTACACGCATTAAAGCTACATAAACACCCATAATTGGTTCGTTTAGAACAGAGTGGAGGGAAACAGCGCACACACACAAACACAAACATGGGTGTCATTGTCTGTGTGTGTGAAGTACACACACACACACACACACACACACACACAGAGAAGAGGAGCAAAATTAAATTCTCATAAAAGTATCACAAGCTTGCAGAGTGGTTGGTGTGGGTGGAAAGATGCCTGTGTGTGCGTTTGTATGCGTGTGTGTGTGTGTTGCGTTTGTCTCGTATATCCCAGTGCTGTACTAAGCAGGAATGATAAAACCATCCTCCGAGACTCGGGATGACAATAACACTGACTTCAGGGAGAGGAAGAAATGGGAGGGACGCCCGCTGACTGTGACAAATTAGCTCTCAAACATCGAGGCAGCCGATTGGCTGTGGGCGTCAGGAGGGAGAGACACGGTTGGCTGGCTGAGTTGATGGATAGTTATTATGCCATTCTAATAAAAGAAGATGCAACTTTGGGGCTTTTCAGTTCAATGATAGTTGTGGAGAAGTGTGCAGCAGCATTGTCAAGTGGGATCTGATGTGGATGTGTACTCATTTGTGCAGGAATATAAAGCACAATTGGAGCAAAGCTATAAGACATTGTGAAAATGAGACAGCGATAAGACCTGAGCATCCTGCAGCACTGATGTCAGTGAGCACACAACTCTGTTCTTGGATGACAGTGTGTGCGTGAGAGGCAATGTTCAGGGTGTTCCCTGCATCCCGTAGCACCACATCCATCAGGTCATAACCGGCATCCCTCCCCTCCTTCTCTCTTGCCCCACCCCAGAGGCCCGTGTCACCGACTGAATGGAGCGCTCCCTGGACGTGGAATGATGGGATTCCTCGGTCTTGGCTGTCATCTCTAATCCAACACACTCACCCACACAGCTGAATCTTCATCCCTTTCTCTCATGCTGTGCACCACACGCACACACACACACACACAGTAGGTGAACTTCCTCCCTCCATCTCCCCACACTCTGGGCCACAAATAAATTTGCATTCACTGCCAATTCTGATGCTGTATCAACATCGCTAAATCTACATATTGTTGACGTGTCCAGGTGCTAAGTCACCATTATTCCTCCCTCCGACACACACGCGTGCACACGCACACACCGGGGCAGGCAGGTCACAGTGGCCCCAGAGCACTGGACTGTGCTAAGCAGGTAAATATAGCGAGGACAGGCTTTATTAGAATAGAAAAAGCTCTGTTACTGTCAGAGGTAAGCATGACCGATTGGGATGGATCCTCACCTCCACGCCGAGTCCAACAGTCGTCCTCGGCTATTCCCAGAAACCTTCACAGCCCTTTTTGCTACTATTAACGAACCATTTGGATATGGTTCTTCTCAATTTATGCAAAAAGAAAAAAAAAAGTCTTCACAAATCTTCTTCAGAACTTCAGTCTGAAGAATCTAAAGATCTAAACACTATTCTTCTCTTCTCAATTTGTCTCATCGTAGTAGTTTATTTATGAAAGAAACTGTCTGTGATGTTTATGTGCATCCCCTTTTTAATCTACTACTAATGATCTTGGTCCATAAAAAACAATAAAGTGTGTGTCTGTCATGTCTTCCTAATGCAACTGCCCAGCAGATTACCACCTTATTGCCTCCAAAATCAATACCCTGGAGCGGGTGAAAAATCGGGCTGATGTTTCATCTCAAGTCACCGGCAACGATAAAAAGACGAGTAGAAATAGAGAGATGATGGGGGAAGATGTGGAGCCTGGGTTGTGTAATCTCTCTGGCCGTGTCACTGCTAACAGAGCCTACACACAAGGAACCATCCATTCTTGATCCTCTAAAGCTCATTGATCCCATCAACATCCAGATGGAGTGAGGCCCGCCTCCCCTTCCCCCCCAAACCCCCACACTTACTCTCTAACTGGGATCAATATTGATTATCATCTCTAAACTGCCTGTCTTTGACCGTGTACTCCAGGAGTTCATGCACCCCGATGGTGTTGTTGGAAGAATGGAGGTTTGAGGATATGAAGAAACGATAAACAGGCTGCAGTGAGTTGTGAGTGGCTTTTCATTTCATTTGTGATTCCAATGGGATGTGGACATAGAGATAGAAAAGAAATAGATATTTTTTAAAAAGGTGTTGGAAAGGGCCTGATAGATATTCTATCCTCTACATCAGTTGTCTAGTTTGTCCAATGAACCCCCAGTTACATATTTTCCTTCCCATATCTGTGAACTGTGAAAGCTGGCTGCTGCCGACTCCAAAGGAAGGAACATATCAGTATCAGTGTCCAGCTCCCTCCTGTCCTCCTTCTCTCGCCCCACACCTCTGTCTCCATCCCGTCAATCATGCCTCTCAGATAGCCCCATGATCGCAATCGACACTCAAATGATGGAAGTGAATAAAACTCATTACTGACAGTCAGCGTGAGTCATGGTCGGGCTTTAAAAGTTGCGTCTGGCCCGCAGCCGCTCATCGCTCAGCCGTGCTTTATGATGGGAGACCTAGTCGGGTTCTCATCGCCTTTCTGCGCCAATCTCCATCAATCCACCCCCATCTCTCCCTCTATAATGCACCTTGTGTTGTCAGACATCTGACCACTTTTAAACCAAGCGGTGGGAAAGTTTGTAGTTGTGGGGTTTGGGTAAGTGGTGTCAAAGAAGTCTTGGTGTCTGGGGTTGCAAATGTGGTTATTGCAATAAAACAAATGAGCTACTACTTTTTTATTTTTAATGAAGCGCTCTCTGGAAAAGTGGGACCAATTACTCCCCACACTAGCGGGACGACGTTTGGACAAAAGAGACCTCTGAGCAGCCCCACGCCTGGTTAACAACACAGCCATTAAGCCATTACCCTGCTGCTGTCCACGTCCTCCACCTGACTATACTAACCACTACCTAAACAAGTCTTTACCCAGTGTAAACCAAGTCAGACCAGTGACTCAGCTGCCGTCTTAGACCTCCTCACAACTGGTCCTCTCCTAATAAAACCCAATGCACAGAGAGAGAACAGTGTTTACAAAAACACAGGAGCGGCTCACCTCTGATCTGCCCTGTGATAGGAGCGGGGGAAAGACTTGAAGAGAGCAAGAGAGAAGGACAGAGAGAGAGAGAAACAGAGGAAAGGAGACGCCAGGGGTTACATGATTGCAGGACAAACTCATAAAAGTTCCATTAACCCGCGAGGAGTTAAAGAGGCCCTGTTTTCATCCAGCAGACAGCCGTCACAAACAGAGCATCACCATAAACCCTCTCCTCCTTCTTCTTCTTGATCTCCACAGCCCCGGCTCCCACAGTCTCTCTGCCTCGCTCTTCCTCATCGCTCACGTGGCTTCCTTTCTTCTTCCCTTTCCTCGTTTTCACTATCGTGTGTTCGTGTTCCTTCTGCAGCGCCGACATTACAAACAGGAATCTATAAAACGAGGATTCCCAATTGCCTCTTCTCCTCAAGCTTTTACGCACTCCGTCTTTCCCCTTCTTTCTCTAAATCCCCCCCTTCATTGGCTGACCAAAACAGGACTCCCTCGTTACGCACTCTCCCCCCTTAATCCGGGTTCCTGGTCTGTGAGTCACAACCTGAAGACGCCACAGGTCTATCTGCCAGCGTCAGTCTGTCTGTCTTATTAAACTGGCTCGTCACTCATCCGTGTCTATTCACTAACGGCTTTCGGGCGGATCTAAAGAGAAACCTAAACCAGTCTGTTAACAGAGAATAATTTGCAGCATTTGTGTTCACTTTGAAAAGATACAATTTGATTAATTAGCAGCAAAATCAGTGTAGAAAAACACAGGCACTAAGGAGATAAGAGATATAGATTTAATATTGGTAGTCTGAGATTGAATTGTTTTTTTTCCTCTGATAATAAGATCATCTGTGCCTTTCCCAGGGTTCACTATAGTCTTTCTCTCTGTTGTTGCAATATGCTGACTAAGCAGCTCTCCTTTGATTGATTCCCAGCAAACCACTGTGGCTTCTGCCTGAAACAAAACACATCACTTCCTGTCCACCAGGGGAACACTGGCTTTTTTGCAGAATGACGTTTGATAGGTGGATGTTTTTCTCAAAAGCTGCGACATCAATGTGTTATATCAGTCAGTTATAGACAAAATATGAACTGTTTATATGGTTACATCAGGAATCTGCAGGGTTTGAAATGTAAGTAATGCCATTATTACTACTAATTAAATGGTTACCAATTTTGTAATATTTCACAATTTAAGTGGCATGTTGTGATGTTTGGAGATACTGATTTGAGCATTTCAAGACTAATGGAGCCACCTAGCTTCTAGCTTCAGCTGAACCTTACTACGCACTCTGACACAACCAAGAGTGCATTTTCTCCAACTCTTACATGAGAATTGGGATTCCCATAGCCAATATGAATGGGAAGCACAGACTTAGTGACCAATAGACCAGAAATAATTCCTAAAACATGGAAATTAGCTTTCACTCCAGTTCCATTGTGCAGAAAGCATATAAGTTTTATTGAATTTGATTTTTTGTTAGATATTCTCATTTTATTGTCAAATATAATACAAAAAACTTTTGTTGAGGACGTAAACACTGGATGGCGTGGTAGCTCACCTGGTAGAGCATGTAGCATGCGCTGAGGCTGAGTCTCGGCTGCAGCAGTCTAGATTTGTGCAGAGTGCATGTCGTTCCCTTTCTCACTCCTAATTAAATCTATCTTTACTGTTGCTATTAAAATCTAGCCGACATGCCAAAAATTGGTGATTAAAAGAAAGAAAGCCAAACTTTTTATTCCAGTGGATTGTATTTAAACTGAAAAATCATAGAAGTGGTGTTTGTTTGTTAGTCTGTGCTAACTTCTGGGTTAGTTTACAAGATGACATCATCCAGTGGCAGTCTAACTCTTCCAAAATTTATATGAATATAACATTTAAAAAATACTTTAAAAATTTTGTTGAAGTCCCTCACTGGAAACCAAGGTCTCAAATATATTCACTACGAGATTCTGACATAAAGCAGACAGTATAATTTTTTTGTTTTATGATCATAAGATAGACAGGAAAGGGGGAGGCAGAGAGAGGGGAATGACATGCAGGAAAGGTCTGCCCGATGCGGGACGCGAACACATCATCAGGCATCTAGAGACAGATCATGATTATTATCTCAACCCCTGCAACTGCACATCTATCAACCTAACTTTATCCATTTCCATGGAATTGACTTCTGTGAAAAAAAAAAAATCCTGGCAAACCTTTTGTGGAGACGTGGAGCACTGGATGGTTACACACACACACACACAACTGACCTTTACCTTTTCAATCACTAGAGTTTTTATAGTTTTGTGGAGGTCTGCTCCCGGCCAAACAGTGTGAGTGTTCTTTCAAATCATCCATTAAAGCACTAAGCACAGGCTCTTAGCTTCTTCTGATGCCCTCGCTATCTGGTACCACCATCTCCTCTGCTCTCTTTCCCATGGTGTAACCTTACCTCCCAAACTTATCCTGCCTCATGACACACACACTCTCGTACACACTGATCATGCATTCTTGAACGGTAGATACTTGTATCACAACACACGTCTTTAGCATGAGCTGCTTCATTGCAGATTTAGTAAGCCCTGATCCCAGAGTTACTGTTGCCACTACATTTCCTGTTCTTGTATGATGTTGTTGGCAATGATAAAAGGAGCAGTCTCCATTTTTAGCTGGGTCTCTCATCCCTAACTATTGAACAGACACAGGCATTTGCTAGTTTGGCAACTTTTAAATGTCTCCATTTGTTTTAGGGAAAAAAATCGGTTATAAATAGATATATACATGCATTACACTGAGTATAAAGACTGAGGCTGAAGTTAACAGGTCCTACAAAATACAACTGGTGAACTATGTACAGTAAAATAAATTGTGTACATTGCAGAGAAGGAGTTTAATGAGCAGTCAGTTGAAACCTTTGTGTCATTTGACTTCTTGTTCCGCAATTGTTCCAAATTTTATTGTGAAGTCACTTCCTGACCTTCAGTTCAACCCACAGTGCCTCGGATATTTAGGTTTTTTATGTTAAGTTAACATCCCCAAACCACAGCTACTGGTCAGCAGTAACAGTCAGAGGTCAACGGGACGACTCAGCACTTCAACCCAAGTGCAGGTTGGGGGATGGAGGAGGTTGGAGTCAGATGGACAGGGGGTGGGGAGATACAAGGGGAAGCCCATGCAGACACCCCAGTGCCCCAAGAGAGGACCGGTAGGCTGAGTGTGACGGTCATGGGACGGGGACATAATGAGGATACATCACCGCAGCAATGAGATGCTCTATCACAGACACACACATACACACCAACAGGCGGTCATACACATGCAGACACACTCCTACAGTGCAGTCATATCACCAGTCGCCCCCACACAGACGTCACTCCACCATCAAACCTCTGCTCTAATAATGGCAGAACACGTCACATGAACTTCGGCTGCAGCTTGTTCCCACTGTAAAAGACAACATGCAGCATTTTGAGTGATGCAAATCCAGTGAGACTGTGGGAACTGGCTTTTTTTTTTCTTACACTTTGCTCTGGAGTCTGTTTGATTCTCTGGGGAAAGACAGAGCACAACTTTTTTCCTGTCGCCGTCAGCCACCGCCATTGCCGAGCAGTAAAGCGGCCAACGTGCAGTAAAATAAAATGAGGTGTGGAGAGAGTTGGACTGATCTGCAAAGCCATTGGCTGCCGGGAGGGTCATAAAATAATAACGCTGCATCGTAAAGCAAAGTGCTTATTAAATCATTTTAAACAATATAGCACAATGTGGCCTGCTCTGTGAACGCTTCACCAAAACAGAGAAGATCTCATGGGGAAAGCAGCTGAACAATCAAATGACATTTAATAAGTTGATCATCATCACACTGAGTAAGACTTTTGGGAGACCTTGGAGGCTTAACTCCTACCCCACTATCAAAGTGATTACTTGGACTTTAAGTGACAATATAGTACAGCCTTTATGTTTTACACAATTTCTGTGTACAAAACAGGCAATGCAATACTGAGCTGAAGGTTCAATTCAATGTGACACACACGTCCTAATGCAGGGGTGTAAAAATCTTTTTCTCTTCTGGGGGCAACATACAGCGCAATTTGATCTCAAGTGGGCTGGACCAGTAAAAGAATAGCATAATAATCTATAAATAATGAGAACTTTGAGTTTCTCACAACAAGCAATTTCAAGATGTTCAGCATTAATGAACCACTTATCAACAATCTTAAATTTCAAGTATGCTTCTTATGCCACAATTTTCACACTTGGTAAATTCAGCCTTTGGGCCGGATTGGACCCTATGGCGGGCCGGTTTTGGCCCAGCGGGTCACATGTTTGACACCCCTGTCCTAATGCATCTACTACTACCTACAGTCATTCTTTCACACCTGCTGCCTTTTGTAAACTAAAACTCTCACAGCATTGATTTGCAGTGAACTGATTTCCGTCACTATCGGTGCAATATAGGGATGATAAAGGAGTGAGACCTCTCGAGTATTGTCACTCTCCAGGAGTTGTTGAGCGCTGGTAGCAGCAGTGAGAGGACATAGAGTGGTGCAGTTCAGGAAAAGACAATATGAGCTGTCAGAAAAGCAGCACTGTCAGCTACAGGCCACCACATGCAATTAGCTCATGATGGGACAACACACATTAAATTTTGTGAAAGGAAACATTTGCAGCTTACTCATGCTCTTTTACTCTGGTCACTAGATGAAAATATTCTTGCATATCTGTATTGCATATTAACAACTCTGCACCTTCATCAAAAAACAAATAATTTTTTTTTCAAATTAATAATTCAACCATCACACTAAATTAAGTTGCTATAAAGTGAATATTTCCATTAGCTGCTCATTAAAATGCACTTTTTTTAGTTTCACTTGATTACTACAGAAGGGAAACTTCAGAAGTATGAAGTACACAAAACCCAGAGAAGATACGGTGGTTGGATATACTGTATATTTAGAAGAGGAAGATGTACGAGGCTCATTATTCCAAAAAGTGTGGGCTCCTCCATGATAATTTCAAAAGTAAAATTGTGTTAGACAAGTTGGTGGTTAAGCTGACTAAAGCACATGTCATTTAATTCTGGTATCCTAGATTTAAATCCTGCTGTGAAACTTTTGTTTCTGGTCCGCTGACTTCTCAACATAGCAATTTAAAAATTGAACCTTTCTCATTGGTCGCCACAAGTAGTGACTTTTTTTAAATTCCATTACCACAACTGAAAACTATACATTTGCATGATTCAAGTTTCTCATCTGTGGATTTAAGTATGAAGGATCAGAAGAAATATGCCACTAATTAGTTTACTAATGAAAACTAAATTACTTTAAGTAACGTAATGATGCTGCATTTTGCAAACAAATACCATGACAGGAAAGGTCTAAATTCTACTCACAAATCCTAAACTTGAAAACAGTTGCAGCATCACAGCATCATTCTCAACACACGATCACATATAACTCTCATTTGCATTCAGGATGAGCCTACATACAAAGGAGCAGTGCTGTGCCTCACATGATGGATGAGCACAGTTTCAATCCTTTGAAATCACAATCTTGTGCTATAGGATCTCCAACTCCTTGTTTTAAAGCAACAAAAGCCTTCCCTTGGCCTGAAATAGCTTGAGGTCCAAGAACTGTGATGATGGCAAAGAGGATAAAAATAAGGTGGTATAAACACTGCGGCTCAAATTAGGTTCCCCAGGAGACTGTTCCGGTTCACCAGCCATCACCCCAACAGCTGTTAAACAAGAGGTGACACTCTAACCAGCCCTGTCCACACCTTTAACATTTAATTTCAGTGTAATCAACAGATAATTAAACTGCTTTCTCTAACATATTAATCGTCTGGTTTAGTTGTCTGTGCAAGGCCTTGTAATTGTGCCTGATACTTCTGACTCAGACAGGAATATTTTTCTGTACTTACATTAGAAATCTCATTGCCCATCACCTCAGCGATCCATCCACTGGACACGATGACGATCTGGTGGTGTCACTCACAGCTCTGTTTAAATACAGAGGGGAAGTAAAGTGAGACTGAGGAGCTCAGACAATTTTCTCAGCACTGAAAAACCGTAAAGGGTTATGGCTATCTTGAGCCAAGGTAGAGCATTTTATAAAAATCTAAACCATAGTCTAAGAAAAAACAAATTTCAGCCAAAGCTGTTATGAAGACAAAATATTTTGACCAGACACCAGGCAAATGGTATAGGCTACAAAAAGAAACAATATGATCTTGTCTCATGTCAGTGAGGACAAGTGATACTGTGTCAACAATAACAGGCTGGTATTTCTGATCATTTCCCTCAACTGTCAGATGATAATGTTCATGATACAAGATAATCAGACAACAGTAAACTACAAATATTTCCACGTTGAAAATGAATGTAAAATTAGCACATGTGATTATTTGACACATTAGCTCAAAGAGAAAAAGCATCAACAGTTAATTCAATTGAACAAACAAGGAGCTATAGTGAGCTATATGGATTAATTGCAAGATAGGCTATCGATTTTTTTAATAATCAAATTCAACTCGGGCCTATTGATCTTTGACTGCCTGAGGTTCGAGTTTTTAGCTATTGTGAACACAGTGAACACCTTAGACAAATTGGTAATAGCCATATACTAATCCAGAAAAATACCATGGTCACCTGTTCACGTGGCAAGTCACCATTGCAAAAGGCTTCCGCAGGTGCGCACAGCTGTTTAAAACCTTCAGGGTCAGACCATGTTAATTGCAAGGGGGATACGTGGACAAGATGACATGAATTTAAGTGCGTATATGTGTTACAGTGTATCATGCATCACTTGTATGGATTTTTGTTTACTGCTGTGCGTATTTCCATGCGAAATGTATCAATTTGTAGGTACCTGTGTTCTTCATTCATAGTATGTGTCTTTCATTACACCTGCATGCGCAGTAGTATTTCCGGGGTCCTTACCTGCAACCAGGAAGTAGGCCTATAAAGAGGCGTCACTCTAATTACCTCTGTTTAGGTGTCCTACGTCGTTATGAATGTCGCAGAACAAACTGTGCCAGTGAAGATTCGTGCGAAGCTGCTGCCACCCGAGGTCAACCCAACAACCTTTGTCCAAGTAAGCATAGCCTACGTTACTTCTTCTTCTTCGCCTACGGTGTTTTCCTTTTGAATTTACACGGAGAGGCGACGGTGAAATGAAAAAAGGGGGGTGCTACCTTTCCACCGGTGATGTGTTTGTGTCATGTTGCCGCCAAAAAAGGCGCCGGTGAGGTTCCGGTTGTGGGCCTGCACCACATGAACTGTAGTCAAACAAGCTCAGCGACTGTAGCATAGGCTATCTGCTCTTGGTGTATAGCCTTAATAAACCCCCTCAAATGGTATCATATATTCTCAATGTAGGCCTACAAGTATTTTGGGGGTTTTCGTTTCGTTTTCAAGCCCTGCCCCTCCTCCAATGAGCTGTTACACAGAATCTCTCCGACAAAAACACAACATTGTGAGTTTATTTGAATTTAACACACTAATTATAAATGCTTATGGGTCATTTCTAACGTGGTTGTGTACAGAAACTTGTGGAAACATGTTCGGCTGTGCTTGATTTGAACAGCCAGGCCTAAATGAGAGACCCCCCCCCCTCCCGAACCCATCTTGCTGTGTTTTTGTTACACTTGTATGTCACATACGCACGAAGCAGCCGGTCCATTTTCCTGCTGCATAGCTGTCTCCGGTGCACCGTAAATAATGTTGATAAAGACGCAGCCGAAAACGACTTTCACGCGTCCCCCGATTGATTTAACGTGACCTCCGTTTCCAAATGATATTGGAAGCCTATTTAAACAGATGAAGGCTTAAATTGTCTTTCTTGTATGCGCATTAATCTCCCATTCATCATCATTACTGTGTGATTGGTCCGTCCACGCCTCCGCCAGCCCCTTGCGTTACGACAAGGGCCTGTAAATTAGGATGTAATCCAATTTAAACAGCGGTAGCAGCAGCCACAGACCCATTTGGTGTGTTTTTTTGATTTTGCCGTCGGTGGACAGCTGCACTGCACCGCCCATATCAAAACGCTTTGTGCTAGATGTGGGAGCTGGAGAGCCCTGAGCCAATTCGCACTAATAGGATCGTACAAGGCTGATGTAATTGCTGTTATGCGCGCTGTCTATGAGCCCATCATATCTTAAAGCTCAGTCATACGCAGTCTTGTAGCGGTTAAAAGGGATGTTGATGCTGGATTAGGCCTCTGAGGATTGAGGGGAGATGGAGATCCATATGCGTGGCTGGGTAAATGTGGCTGTAATTTGCCTCACTTAAATGTGTCATTCTGGCACAGTGTGGCGCTGGTTTAGAAGATGATGGTATAGAGCTGCTGCTCCCGTGTAACCAGATGAGAATCGACTCCAAGCCTTTCTCAGCCTGTTTAAAAATAACCCGCTATGAAAACTGAGTTTTGGAGAGGCTGCGCCTTTTGAATGGCCTATTCAGCTCTTACCCGTTGATCCGTTCATCTTTATTTTATGGCACCGTTTTATTATGCACAAACCAAAGCCACTTTCCTGCATGACCCGTGTCCCTATCAGGCTTAAAGACACCGCCTGATAGTTTACATAAATCTGCCTTGTGGTTTCGCCCCGACCCGGGCGGCTTAAACGGTGTATTATTCCAAACATATGCATTTTAATCAGCTCGGTCACACTTACAAGAACTCCAGTTAATAAGGCCATCAATCAAACTCCTGTGCGGGAGGGGGTGGGGGGTGGGAGGTTGGTGTGTGTG
This sequence comes from Decapterus maruadsi, assembly GCA_030347415.2. Lineage (NCBI taxonomy): Eukaryota > Metazoa > Chordata > Actinopteri > Carangiformes > Carangidae > Decapterus > Decapterus maruadsi. Next base: position 9,313,707 of record CM064897.1, read on the forward strand.
TTTGTGTGAGTGTGTGTATGGTTGGGTGCAACACTGTCTGATTAGGATGAATCTTTTACCTCAGTATCAGAGGAGAATGAAAATCTACTGACATTCTGAGACATTTTTTTTGGTGTCTGGTTTTCCATTTTGCACACAGAGCGCGAGATGCGAGCTTTAATGTTTATATTTGTATTTTCCCCGAAATTATTCGTTAGCACGCGCGCAGTTTTTTTTAGTTTTTTTTTTTAGATAAAATAGGCTGTTTTAATTTATTTGCAGACTTGCTCGTTAGATTATAGCTACAATTATACAACTATAGACTTGGGGGGCAGCGTTAAATGCTAAATGTCTGCCAGTTCGCAGCACACCACAGCACCAACTTCTGATTTGTCCCCATCTACGACCCCATGTTGATTTGTGTGTCTCTCTGCGGGCCACGGCGCCTCGCCTCTATGCTATTAACGCTCAGGAAAACTCTTGTAATTTGCTCCGCCGCGGTCAAATGCGGCCAATTAAGATCACCGTTTATTGGTTGGCGGAGCCCTCTGAATCATCGATCTCTTTGCATTTCTAATATCTCCAGACAACTAATTCTGCCGTGTCTATTAAGTGGTCGGAGAGAAAAATATGAGTGGCGTTAACGGAGCCCGGGGACCACTTAACTGTCACGGTCAATCTAGTGATCCCATGAGGAGGGATGGGGGCACACTCTGGTGTTTTGACACCAGCCACTTGAGAACAAAATTAGTGTTATGATTGGATGGAGGTGGAGGTGGTGGTGGTTGAGTCTCAGATCATGCAGTCCAATATAGAAAATCCTTAACATACTTGTACTGAACGAAATGAAACGAAATAAGATGATCAGAGGGGAACAGACCTTGTTTGAGTCTGGTTCTTTATTTTATTTTATTTGTCGGATTAAAGTCACATTTCCATTCAGTTAATAAATAAATCCGAATTGATTAAAAAAAAACAAACATATCCTGAAGGTGTTTAGAAGACAGACACTCCAAATGCTCTGTTGATTCTTTGACAGTGTTTATTGCAAATTAGACGTAGAGGACAACCCAGACAAAAAAGGACCATAAAATAAAAATAAAATAGAATAAAATAAAGTGAAACATAATCAGTCACTTGTTAGTCCGCTTTCTCCACGAAATGTCTCTAAACCGGTGCCACTGTAGCATTGAGAAGCGAGAGGAATATTTAAAGAGGCCTATAGGCAGAAATTATCACATTTTCATCCGATTAAAAAAAAAAACTGGCTCTTGTGTCATTTAGGGAGGAAGCTGCTGGAGCATGACGTCGATGGCCTTAAAATTTTATTTTATTTTTTCATTTTGATTGTCCTCTCTCTGGCTCTCTCCATCCTCTTCTGGGTCCATCCCCCCCACCATTCCTCCCTCCCTCCTCCCTCTTCAAACCGTGCGGGCTGGAGTAGTAATCCGTTCCCCTGACGCCTTGTTACCTTTTGACAGCAACGATCCCTTCCTTCCTGCTATTGTCATTAATTCAACACTCAAAATTCACCCGGTCGTACATATACATCACTTACTAATTTTACTAGCATCTGCACATTTCGGCCCGGTCCGCCGTGGAGGGCCCCGGTGTGGAGAGCTGCTTATAATGAGACGGCCGCAGCATGTTAACAAATCCCCTTGTTAAAAAGAGAGATGGAAAGCATCATTCTCGCGTAACTAACAATACATGTAGGTCGATTTGGACGCGTAAAGAGACAAGTAATGATAAAAAAAAATAAAAAATAACATTAACACCATCCATCACGGAGATTTAAACGTTTCACTGGATCCCCTCCTCTCACACACATCAAATTAATCTTCTAAAAATCAAATGTGGTTTTGTGTCCATGGCGTCACGTTTCAGCCCACTGTTCTGACTCTGCAATGGGGAATATTATTTTTCAGTAATGGAAGATCTGTTGTGCGTCACATAGCTGGAGATCTGGCTAATTATCTTGTCCCAAGTTTAAGCTGACTTTCTCTGCTTATATGCTATCTCTTCATGCTGTTCAGTCCTGATCATAATATGTTAGGTTAAAAAGCTTATGGGAAAGGCTTTTATATAGAACAAGAGTTGTTTGTTTTGGTTTTATCTGGTCAGAGGCACTTCTTCCCTCTGGTCTAATGTCACAGATGAGGATTTGCTGAGCACCGAAGGCGTGAAAGTGACAAAAGCGTCAGTCCTGCTAGTTGGGGAGCAAGCGAAGTCCGAGCCGGAGGGCCTGGTTGAGATACCGTTGGATTGACTGGAGTGACAGGCCAGACATGAGCAGGGGCTTCCTCCGGGACCGAGGCCGTGGGTCGGACCCGGGTAGAGGGAGGGGTGTCTGAAGGCGCACAGGAGCTCCGGCCTCTGGTAGGGATGAGACAGCATCCGGAAACTGTCGAGAGAACGCAGGGGATTGGAGAAAGGTGTGGCGGCCGGAGCCGAGCCAGCCCCGACACCCAGGTGGGAGTAGTAAGGTAGAGGCAGGTGGGATGGGAAGGGGTAAGGCAGGTTCCCCGTGGCCGCCGCGTGGCTCATCATGTAGGTGTAGAAGGCCGGGTCAGCTGGGTGAGGCCACGTCATGGCCAGACGCTGGCGCTTGTCTTTCATCCTGCGGTTCTGAAACCACACCTGGTGCAGAGACACACCGGGTCAAATATTAACCACAAACCCAATTTATAGACAGTAAAAACAAAAAAAACATACATCATTCAGTTCCGCTTTTACGCACACATTAGATTCGGCTTCCAATGATATTTTGCACATAAGAATAAATAATTCCTAAATTCTCATGACAAAATAAAATTAAAGCAGTAACAATTTGATATTTTTATTGATACAGTTAAAAGAAATGAGAAAAAAGAGACTCCTAGTAAATGTCAGTCTTGATGTTACAGTCTCTTTTCAACATTTGGTTTTAGGTTATTCTTAGACCCTGACTCACTCAGTGTTTCCCTTCATTTTCTGTGTAAAATTAGCTTTCAGAATCATTTATTGGAGCAACTAACACTTTTAAAAATATATCAATACAAGCTTGCATAATATTATGAGCTTGTATATGGCACAGAGGCCTGATGCAGCTCTGCTCATTGGACATCATCTTGTCTTACCTTGATGGTTGTCTCAGGTAGATTTAAGGCTGCCGCCAGTTCGCATCTCCGCGGCCTGGACACATAGTTCTCCCGGTAAAACTCCTTCTCCAGCCGTGCGATCTGCTCCCGGGTGAACGCTGTCCGGTACCGGCGAATCTGGTCGGCTGCATAAGATAGAGAGCTCTGGCCTTGGACAGTCTTACCCGAGTCAGCACCAGAATCACTCGGATGACCCGGAGAGTCTCCATTTCTGCCTGAATCAGTATGCAGAATATTTCGTTAGAGGGAATGACCATGCAGTGTTCAGCAGAATCAGACAAACACACACTGAGCCTTTTCATATTCAATGAGCTTATTTTCCTGAGATCTTGCATGAGAGAACGAGTCATTTCATTATTTAGGTCATTTCATTATTTCCAATAGACTGAAAATATAAAGGTGACATTTAGCTCAAGAAGCACGTGTCTTTTTAGTTCCAGTAGCCCAATATTTTAGTTTTATTATAATTTAAAATAAAAAATAGATTTATATGATGTACCATAATTTTGTCACTAAAATAGTTTTAAATCGTTAGTCTTTTGCCATTCTTTTGTTTCAAGACCAACAAAAATACAATTAAAACTTAAATGTTTTTTTTTTCCCCCATGTGATTTCTTTTCCAGGATGTGACAGATCTGCTGCAAACAGTCTGACGAGTTCCTCATCTTAGAAGACGCCAGAAATGCATCCCAGAATATTCCCATGTGAGTGGCCTTTTTCTTAACGTTTTAGCTCGTGGTTTACATAAAATCCCGCATTCTTCCTCGCGCACTAAATACACGTATAGGCACATTTTGCTGTATGGGTGACTCTTCGCCAAACTCAGAGGGGAAAATGCCTGGTTAGACTGTGGGTGTCACCTCAGCGTGTTTCCAGCCACATTGGTCACTTGACAGAACAGCTGCGCAGCACTGACTGCAGTTAGACTGTCTATCACCGAGGCTACACTGCATTTCATTGAGCACACATTCACATTTTCAACTCCACTGTACATTTTCATACATGATAAATGTAATTGTGCAGTGGTCCAGGCTGCACGTGTCATTTTTTGACGGGCATAATTCAGACGTTGGCATTCAATCAACTTCATTAAGCGCCACCATGCATTCGCAGAAATCCTGCAGTGGCGTGCAGCCCCCAGGCATAGCCCATACACCTACCTTTCGCTGTTGGGTAGTCCATGCTTTCAGGCGTGCAGCTGACATCAATTTCCTCGTAGAAGTCCGACTCGGTGTCTGAGCTGCTGCCGTCTTTGTGGGGATGATCAGTCCGGTGTCTCTCGCCAGAGGCGGATGTGCCAACTGGCCTCATGTCGGCACACATATTCCTCCGTGCGCTCTCCTCCACCACCAGATCGGTCCTGTCCCGCGAATAAGGCGCAGCGCCGGGGCTCAGACAGCTCCTGTGACTCGGCTTCCCCTGCGGTTCTCGCACGGGGTTCCCGATGGCTTCCGACAAATTAGAGCCGCTCTTGCCAAGCTGACCTCCCTCCGTCAGCATCACCATCTCCTCTCTGCTTTCCATCACAAGCACGACTTAGAAACCTCGGCTCCGCAGGAGAGTGCAAGCCGTCAAAACCAAGGCGATGATTTTCAGGTTGGAGGGGTGTGTGTATGTGTGTGTTGTGGTGGGAGTGGGAGTAGGGGTGGGGGGGTGTGAGTCGCAAGGAGAAGGAGAGGCTTCTGGAAAAGAGGGGATGCAATCCGGTCTGACCCTGAGAGAAGAGCGCTCCAGAGTGCGGAGAGGGAGCTCTGGGAGGGATCACCATTTACCCTCTCTCTCTTTCTTTCTCCAGAGCTGTCATTCTTAATAGGCCAGTCGTCATGATGGTCCCCCCCTGATGACGACACGCATTGATTGGATATATGGGTAAACAGAGGGAGCATTGCGTCGGGGAGGGGGGATGTATCTGAGGGTACAACAGCCAGCATCTATCTGTCTATCATCTCTCCATCTGCGTTCAGCATCAGTACATTCAATTATCTTTTTTAAGAAAACAAACTGGACCAGAAACTGAGCGGAAAAATATTAACAACAGACTAATATCCTATTCCCGATTTTCCATTTCATATTTTTAAATACACTTTATAACTACTGTGTGTTTAATGGAATAAATAAATTTATAATTAATTAATAATGATAGTGATGGACTGCACAGAGATCTAGCGATCTTCTCCCTCTCCCCCCCCCCCTCATCTCATGGGCTCCTCTCATTCTCACTCTAAGTGGAATCAAGTTTAGCCCTCAAAGGTCAAGCCCAGTGGTCAGAGTTGAGATAAAAAGCCATTTGACGTGAGGTCTTAAAAGTTAACAGACCATGGGCCTGAGGAGCAGCCAGGCAGAGATCTCTATTTGTTATTTCTGCCCTGAAACAAATTATGAAGCCTGTTATTGGATATGATATTTATGTAATGGATGTCTGGTTTATTTTTACTTTAATATTTGATTTTCAATAAAATAATAAAATGCCATTTTTGTAAAGGAAAATAATTAAAACATGGTCTGATGGTGTGACAATGCTAAAGCGTAATGGGTGCTGCTTTGCAGTGGCTTCGGGTGGTGGCTGCTTTTTTTTTTTTTAGTTCTTTGATGCAGTTTTATGCAGCTTTTTAAGTATAAAGTCAATAAAGACTGATAAAGGAAGGCCTACTACAGGCTATAAAGAGCTTGTATTCTGCCTTACGACTGGAGCAGGGATGATGAAATCATTTCCACATTTGAATTTAATTTGCGTCCAGGGAACAGTGTGGATTTAACAGAGTTTAGTTTCACGTAGCCTATGATGCAGTTTACATTGTCCACTAGATGTTTTTTTTCTTTTACAATTCGTATGTGTTATCATGCCAATGTCTTTATTCTAACCTGCAGCAACCTATATCAAAAGTAGGTGGTGGTGTTGGGGAGGGTGGGGTTGTGGTTGGGGGACGTTACTATGACAGGTGTTCACTTTTTAAGTGACTGTAGATTTTACACACTATTATCATAACCAGGACTATATTAGAGTGGCGTTTGGGACTTCAAATATTTCATTGCACTGTATACGATTTGAAGGTCTGATCTGATTACACCGATGCAATATGTCACTAAGTGTTTCTGCCCCTAGACATGTATTCATTGAGGGTTATTATGGTTTGATAGTCTGCTGAAAATGGCGGTGCAAGACTGTGGCCTCACCTGATTCTGACAAAAAAGACCCGAGTCGTTTTTTAAAAACATTTTGAAAATCAGATTTGTGATGTCTGCCTCTGCAGGGCATGGTGGCATGGCGCTATAGACTTGATACTGCGTTGATATGGTGTTGAGAGGTGGAGTCATGTGGTCTGACTGAGAGGAGAGTCAGGCAGGCAGCAGACTGCGGAGCTCCAGCAGCCTCCGCTGTCCTTGTGCGCCCTCGCCTGTCCGAAAGAGGGAAAAGGCCCCGAGCGGCGGCCTCCCCCTCCCCCAAGCCCGGCAGCTGAGGAGTGAGGGAAATTCCTTTGGCTTTCTCCCCCGACTCTTTCATCTGGCCTGCCAAGGAAAAAGTAAACCTCTCTGTCTCTCCCTCCCTCTCTTTCTCTCTCTCTCTCGCTCACCCCTCTATTTGTTCCTGCTTTTGACATTATCTATTCTCTCTATGACTTATTTAAAGTCCTATCTGCTGATGTGTTTCAGTGAGTTATTAATGGAAATGTACCAGATCCATAAATAACTTGTTGAGTCAGAAGGAAAAGGCAACTTTGATTAGTTCCATTTCGCCCTGTGTGATCCAGACACAAGATAATGTAAGCTATAACCTCCAAAAAATAAAATAAAATAATAATTTAATTTTTTTTTTTTTTTTAAACATTTTCTTGAACACGTAGTCTAGTTAGTATCTAATGTGCTCGAGGAGTTAATCTGATCACATACAAAGCTGCATGGGCAGGGTGAAAATTTCCCCTGGTTTTAAGGACGGGGTTGGTTTAGCCTACTTCTACTTTCCAAATCATAAGGATGGGTTACCATGCAGTATTTTAGAGGAACGCCCAAAGGTTGCAAGGATCCCATTGTTTTGCTACTTAAACGGAGTTATGCAATGGGTCGTGGCCAGGGCAGATGTGATCTTGTGATCATCAAGAGATAACACTTTTGCGCAACAGATGAGTGACCTTGCCGGTTTACAGTAGTGTCACTTATATTGTGTGTGTTTTAGATAGCGAAGGCCAGCGGATGGGTTGGCAGGGTTTGTTGACTGTGGAGCAGTTTTTCCTTTGTGCTCACGGAGAAACGACCGTGCACGGTTCATCTTTTAGAAGTGTAAAACCTGCACATTCTTGGTGGCAGAAGAACAGAGAAGTGGACTTGCAGTCACGGCTCTGCTCCAGTGTCTAGTTTTGCGAGGGGAGATCAAAGAGGGGGAGCGCCCCCCTCGGCAGACACTGCAGAATGCGCCCCTCAGTTTTACTAGCCAGCCCAACTTGAACTTGACCATGGAGCCTGCGCAGTACGCATGTAATCCAATCCATGGCCCTGGCAGAGCAGACCTGCCAGAATAGTTGCTTTTAACACAAAAAGTGTTTCAGTGTGTGATAGAATGGCGCGTGAATGGGGTTCTGGTGGATGCAGAGTCCGCCGCTGGCTGCAGCGCACCGCTTTTCACAGAGGGAGTCAGAACCTGGAAGAAAATTAAAATCCAGCCTCTCCTTCATTACCGTGGCCCCTCCCGTCTCCGTTGCTTCAACTTGGCCTTGAAACAGGATGACGCAGCTACCAGAGAGTTAACTCGCTGACCTTGGGAGCGAAACATGTCCTGATGACTATACAGCTGTAAGTGCTGTAAGACCCGCTTTTATCGCTCTTCCCTGCTCCATTCTGGAAACTCCTGTGCTATTACACGAAGGGCTTACCATGCCACTGAGATCAGGCCTGTATTACCCCATTAAGAGGGGGGGGGAAACATCATGGGGTATGGCTTACCACCAATTCAGCAGTAGCAAGGCAACACACCAGGTGCAAAGCCCTGACGTTTCACAAGAGTGCATGTAATTCTTTAGACTGGTCTGTGCGTCCCTGGCATCTCTGGGGAAGGTGATATTTACAAGTCTGTCTGCTTGCAAATGGGTTTTTATTTTTAGAGAGTGTTGTTGTCATCAGTTCCCCTGGAAGTACGCGTCCCCATGTATTTACTGTTTTCTATATGTTGTCTAGTAATTTTCAGCTGCTAATAACGGATTTCTAGAACTATCCTGTAATTTCACGGGTTTTCGCCATGAGTGCAGCTCGGGTGCGGATGTTGAGCGGGTGCACTGCAGCATTCAGATGGCTTCCAGCTGATTTGCTTGTGATTGAAGGTGTGTTACAGATAAGCCCCGACAGTGAACGGGCCTTAGTGTTTCTGAATCATAGCCGTTTGGCATTTCATATCCATAGAGCTACAAGTTGCAGCATTTTCCACACCGCAGCTGACTTTTATAAACACCGCAGTCCATGGGAAATGGAGTTAACTGCTGTGAAAATGTGTTATTGTGTTATTTTTCTGTGAAATAAGCGAATAGTCGGATCTTTTCTATGCGTGCGCACTAATTTTGATTTAGTAGTTTTTCTTTCCTGTGAGTCCTTCAAGGTTTTGAGTCTTGAACGCATCACTGTATGCGCATTCGTTACATTATGAATGAATTCTTGTACAGTTAAGTAAACTAATTTTAGATTAAAATTATGAATCGCAAAAATTAATAATTTCTAAATGCATTTGAGAAAAACGAATGAATCCATATTCAAAGGTGTTCATTTTTTTTAACTGAATCAAACACGCAAAAAATAGTTATTAACTTAATTCTTCCATTATTTCATTTCAACATCCATCTGCAAAATAAATATGTTTCCGATTGAGATGTTTCGACTAATCAGCAGGTTTTTCCCCCCCTTCTGTGCATATTTGATTATTGGTTGATCTTTAATTGTTAGACATGCTGATTAACTTTTGCGGCTATTTTCGTTTAGTTTTTAAAAAATTCCTTCATTGGCCTATAAGACGCCAAAACTGAACTAATTATAATATTTCTATCGAATTACGCGCCGCAGCATCACCTCACTTATATCCGAACCTTTTTTTTCAAACTATTGAAACGACAAAATATTTGTAATGCCTCTGTTTTCTCTGGCTTTTTTAATGCATAAAGTGATGAAATCTATTGCAGTTCATTTGTAGCTAAGCACGCAACTGATACATTTCAGAAATATTATTTCATTTCGGCCTTGTTATAATAAAAGTGCCTGCAAGAAGCCCTTTGTGCACTGGAGATAAGGGTAATTATCTAAACAAAAAACTGTAAAACAACCCAGGCGATAAAACAGGCGACAATAACTGTGACAATAATTATTATGATGTGATAATTAGGCCAATGTAACCACTTTCTACAGATAATAAATGGAGAAAATGTGCTTAGATGACGTTTTTAGTGTTGTTGTGAACACAAAAGTCTTTTGCAGGCATGCCAGTGACTGGTGACATTTAAAAAGTAGCCACTATATGCAGCATCATAAGGAGATGCTCCATTACTCCATTACTGCTCCCTCCCAGCTGCTGCAAGCCAAAATACAACATATGTGGAACTGAGTACCGGCGGAACATTCAGTGAAACAAACTGCAGACCTTTATATTTACTGAGATTCCTCTATGCCAGTAAATGATTTCACGTGCAGCTTACAGGCTATGGCTTTAGCAGGCTGTTAACGCAACATTTAAGACTTCTGCTGGAGAAACTGAAACAGACCGAAAATTTGCAGCAAACGTGTCAGTCAAACAAAAGCACACAGAGGAAACACGCTGGGAGCGAAGCCTTGCAGTTAAATGTAGACCTTTAGGTGGTTTCCAGTGTGTATCCGACAATGAAGTGGCGCAGTTGTTGTTTTTTAATGCAGTCCTTCATAATCACACCGCGGGCCTGCGTCCAGAAAATATGGAAAAGTCAAGTGTGTGACCGCCCTGTGGTTCACTGCCCTGACCACAAAGACATATTGGCTGTTATGTTTTGACAACTTTTTGACAGCCATACACTTTAAACACGTGTCATCAACACGGATGAAATTTGACTGCGTGTTCTTCGTCTTAGCAGTCGGTTTAATAACACATTTTATCCTATTAACGATAGAAATTTATAGCTGAGCAAAACTTTATATAGACCTTTCCTGACTTTGCCCGGGCTTCAGGCGCTGAGGCCGCCGGATAAAGTGTTCTTTCTTTCTCTGGCTGCGTAATTTGGATGCCAATACAAACAGGGGGGTTGAACCTTGATAATGACCTTAGAGAAAAGCCTCCAGGCCATGCTGCCAAGTCTCAAAGTGGAGCCCTGGAACTTCCACTGATCCCTCAGATGGATCAAGGGAGGTACATATGAAAATCAGGAATAATTTCAGGATTGCCTGGTGATTTCCATGGGGACACAGGCTGCTTAAAGTTGGCCCAGTATTCAAATCATGCTTCCGCCTGATCACTGCTATTTTCTTTACTTTTTATCACAGGTGGTGTATAAGAATCCAATGATCAAGTAAAGTGAGTGTTTTCAACGAGTTTGTTCTCACACAGTGTGTTTCAGTGAGTGTACAATGGATGGGGGAATGTGCGTCTATTTGGCGGGACAATTTGTGCGCCCCTCCTGTAGTGTGTGTGTGTGTTCATTGTACTTTGGGATGTCTCTTGTCTGGAATGACCACATGTGCACGCCGGCGGCCACCTTGTCGAAGTTTCATTGTTGTTTTGACGGCAGTACTTACACAAAGACTTACGTGATCCGCCATAGAAACACCTTGCAGCAGCGTATCCAAAAGAAAGTGCTGATATGATGATAATACTGCGGATGTAAAATCTATGTGAACAACATGACAGCTGCAACACGTGGGCCAGTTATTGATTAACTGCGGTGGTATTTAAACCTATTCCAATACTTTATGTCTACATCGAAGAAATCGCCACAGGGCAATGCTCAACAGGCTAGGCCTTGTACAGTTCCTCCATGACTCATGGTTGTTGCTGCATGTTGTTACCCAATGATTTAATTACTTAACCTCTTGTGTGATAAGGTCAAATCCAAACTACTTTACGTAGCCTCTCTGTCAGGAGTCTTTTTGCCTTTGGTTCGTAGATTCTACCGTATAAAGGTGTGAAAACAGAAACTCGACCGCGTTTTCTGAATAATTTTGCATAAATTATAATCTCAGTTGATCTGATCAAGTGTAAACCAACGTGTGGTGAATGAAAAATAATCTGCCTTAGATAGAGATCCTGAAAGAGTATTGCCGCGTAATTCAAATGCATAAGGATTCATTATGATCCCAAAACAACGAACAAGGATCTACTTTGTTTTCTCACCCTGGCTTTTCGCATTGTTATCGTTTCCTTCTTCCAATAAGTGACAGTAATGAACAATATAGGCCCAAGTTTCATGACTGTTGCTAAAAAACAACAGTATTTGTTTATTTTGTAAATAATGATTCACTTATACAATGTATGTGATTAACATTCTTTTAAGAAAAACTTTATTTTATTTGACATACGTGCTACACATTCCTTTAATAAAATGACGTTCATTAACAGTAAAAAACAATCAATTTACTTCCATTTAATTCAACATAGATGACGCACCCTCCTCATATCGTTTAACGAGTCTTTCAGTGTTGCTTTTTTGAAAAGTGTTGCCTTCGAGTTACCCGTTGTTTGCTCCTTCGGTAATTTTTCTCTTTTTTAAATGTGTTGTTTTTCCTGTACCATTAGGGCCTCAGCACAAAACCTAAAATATTTCATTCTGTTATAAAACTGAAGAACCTATATCAGTAGGCTATCACAATTAATTTTGGACCTCTAGCTCATTTAGTTTGGCATTTTTACAAGGACACGTGTAATTTGAAATTATTTGATTATCATTCTTATTATTATGTCAGTGAACTTTGCGCTGAGATTGGCTGCGTGGCAGTTTTTGATATAAGCTATCAAAAGAAACGGATGAGCCGGAGCACGCCTTTTACACTTTACATGAACGTTACACGTGTATAGGCTGGAAATGAAACATCTGCACCCGCGTTTTACGCACTTGAGTGGCAGCTTCTGTTTGTCTGATTTTTATTCTTTTATTGCACATAACACACCAGCACAAATGCACTCAGCCAGGCCAACGCTCATGCTGGATTTTTGAAACTCTGGTAACAAATCCAATGAAAGCTCCACCAGGTCCATTTCCTCCAACACAGAATAGAGAAAGAGCCACTGGTCGTAAACACAAAGCAGCAGACCGGACACCCACGCACGACACGTCTATCCCGTCCCCTCTTTTTTAGAGATCAACATCATTTTCACACGTATCTGCCAAAAACACCCCCAAAAGATCTGCAAATAAAAAAAACATTCCTTTTATATTTCCAAGGCCGGGTACGCACCAAGCACCAAGTAAAGCGGGTACAGACTAGCTCCTGAGACTGAACGGTGGAGAAAACAAAATGATAGTAAAAGTTAATGTCCTCCAATAGCTTTCATTGGGACAGGAATTCTCACCCCTCTTCCGCTCTTTTCAAGAGCTCAGACGGTTCCTTCAAAGCCTGAATAGCCCGACAGGCTGGATGGCTAGACAGCAACTTTCAACTTGACCTTGGCCTCCAGCCGCGTCTACCTCCTATGTAAAACCCGCACGCACTGCCAAGTGGAGAGCTGCTTTCTGTCTTTGCATATTGTAAACATGTCGGAAGTCGAGCGCCTGGATTATTCACTTTTAAACGCGGCCTCACGTCTGATTTTCCTTCGTTTTCACCTGAAACTGGGATAGTTTTATTTTGGAGGTCGTTTGTGTGAATGTGTTGGGCAGAAACACTTATGCAGCTGAGTAACCTGGAATGCATGGTCCCTCTATAGCTGCTATACTTTATCCCATATTCTATCCGCTGTTTGTGCAGAACATATAACATATAGTGTATCCAGGCCTATATGCACCGACGGGAAACAAAGAGTTTAATTCCACGTGCGTCATGTACATAATCAAAATCCCATAGCCTACTTCAATATAATATTTTTGTAAATGGAAATCTTCTGTAGTAATGGTTGTGAAACGATACGCAGTTGTAAGTGCGACGCAGACAAAGGCTGGTCAGTGAGCGTCCTGGCCACAGGCTACACATGAGTGTAGCCTACATAATAAATGATATCTGTCTTTCAGAAATCGCGACCATTATTTAATAATCAACTTTCTTTTCAACTCAGTAAGAAAAGCAGATACATGAAGCTACAATGTTCATATTCATAATCATGTGATTCTGAAATGAAACCTTTTTATGAATTAAAAAAAAATCCAAACTCCTAAATAAATCTTACTTCTTTGATTTAAGGCATAAAATCCATCTGAGATGAAGGAGACCGGACAAAAGCTAAATCTCTTGATAGGTACGGTCACCTTACTTCGCCGCATTTTTCTCCATTTAATTATCTGTACTGGGTGATGTTTACCGTCCTCTTTGCATAGGCTGATCACGTGACAGCATCTAGGCCAATGACGGCGCAACCTCGGCGCTCTTGTGCGCGTCAGAGTGGCTTTACTCTCTGGGAACCAGTATCTCCTTTTTTCAGTCTCTGGGCTTTTTAAAAAAGAGCCAGAAGCTTCAATGTTGGATGCCGTGCTATGACAACGTCACTGCTGCTCCGTCCTCGCTGGGTCGACCCGTCGGTGATGTTCCTCTACGACAACGGCGGAGGTTCCGATGAAGTAAGCAAGAACATGGAGGGATTTGCTGGTGGCAACTTTGCTGCGAACCAGTGCAGGAATCTGATGGCGCACCCCGCGTCCCTGGCACCCAGCACGGCTTACTCCTCCAGCGACGTGCCCACCTCCGGTATGGGCGAGCCAGTCAAACAGTGCAGCCCTTGCTCTGCAGCTCAGAATTCATCCAGCGCGTCCTTACCTTATGGGTACTTCGGTAGCAGTTATTACCCGTGCAGAATGTCGCATCACAGCAGCATAAAAACGTGCGGAGCGCAGCCCCCCTCCGCGTATGGAGAGAAATACATGGACACGTCCGCCTCGGGCGACGACTTCACCTCTCGGGCAAAGGAATTCGCTTTTTATCCGACCTACCCCTCAGGCCCATACCAACCTGTTCCCAGTTACCTGGACGTCCCTGTGGTGCCAACTATCAGTGCGCCCTCAGAAGCCAGACACGACTCCCTGCTGCCTATGGAGAGCTACCAACCATGGACTCTCGCCGCCAACGGCTGGAACAGCCAGGTTTACTGCGCCAAGGAGCAGCCCCAGCCTGGACACATGTGGAAGTCCTCCATACCAGGTAGGATACATCCCTGAGAGTCCAGCCTTTACAGGACAGAGCTGTTTGACGTGCTAGTGTTACTTCTCAGCAAACAGGAAACACATTGTACAGAATGGGGCAGAATGAAATGTCAGTGTGTCAACCTACAAAACAGACAGCAAAACAGTATGATAATGTGGCTACAACAAAATAAAATGATATAATGTATGGCATGAAGTCAGCTTGAATATATCCAGTACACTTAGCAAAAGTGATAAAAACACTTACCGCTGAAATGATTTTTTTATGTTAATAAAATAATAGAGCATTTCCTGATAAATATTATAAGCTGTCATCACACAAAAGCTAGCACCTCTCCTCTTGTTTTAATGGATTTATTAACTTTATTCTACACAGGAACCTTTGAAATATGCATTTTTTTGAATTTGAAAAAAACGTGGAAATGTGAGGCTGAGTTCTGAACATAATGTTAATTCTTGTAGATGAACATCATTTTGAGAGTGACTGTGAGGCAGAGCCACTTGTTGAGAAGCAGCCTGTGACAGCTCCTCTTCTCTTTTATTTTCTGCCTCAGACGCAGTGTCTCACGCCGGTGGAGACTCCGGCTCTTATCGACGTGGAAGAAAGAAACGCGTTCCATACACCAAGGTGCAACTGAAGGAACTCGAGCGCGAGTACGCCGCCAATAAATTTATCACGAAGGACAAAAGGAGGAGGATATCTGCCCAGACCAACCTGTCCGAGAGGCAGGTCACGATATGGTTTCAAAACAGACGCGTAAAGGAGAAGAAAATTGTCAACAAATTGAAAACCATCAGCTAGTTCTTTTTCTTCTTACGGACAATATCTGTGGGAGATAAACTACCACGCGCGCGCGCGCGCGAACACACACACACTACACACACACACACACACACACACACACACACACACACACACACACACACACACACACACACACACACACACACACACACACACACACACACACACACAGTTGAACTCATGGATTGGAATAACAAAACTGAACATGATTTATTTGTATGTTGCCAAATGATTTCCCGGAGCTTCTGGAACAAAGTTTCGGAGGCCCATGAATGCCGGAGCCTCCATATCCTGCCACTTGTTGTTAAATAATGTTTGAGGAGTCAAGTGGAAGGAAAAGGGAAAATATATCTAGCTGCAGTATGTGTGACTTTTTTTTTCTGGCATGTTCACTCAACGCAGGAAAACTGACCCCAGTTCAGAAATGTGTGCGCCACCGAGCTACGCCTTTATCTACAAGTTTAAAGATAAAGGCGAAGATCCACAGGAAGTGACGATGATACGGATTTGGACCTTGGGAATGTTAAATATTAATCTCTCCTGTCTTCCTTTTTAAAACCTACTCACATGTTTAGCTTGTAAGAAGTTTAGTCTTATGCGAATCCGTGCTCTCATTCATTATCAAGTCCATGGTGCAATTCTTATTATAATGCTTAGATAATCGTCCGGGATATGTGTTCATATCAATCATAACTTTTATAATGTGTGCGTATTCATGTGGTTGTGTATATAAAGTAAATTCCGGCATGATATCCAGGTTATTTGTGTGTGAGTCCAATATGTCGGTGTTCAAAGTCCGTTCAAATAAAACATGGACTTGCTTGAATTATGCTGAAAATGGACCCGTTTGCTTGTAGCACAGTTACAACCTCTTGATCCTTTGGAGGGCATGATCCCCCGCCATTGTTCTTACACAGCAATTTAAAATTCTCCTATAGGCCCAAACAGCAGGTTACACTCAAGGTTTTAATTGAGAAATTGTCTTTTAGAAGGGTGAATAGTTTTCTCCACTCATCAACAGCCTGCTCTGTTGGTCTACAGATTTCATTTTAAAATCGAAATATTTGGAAGTGTCTGTGGACCCCTGTGTGCTTCTGGGAACAGAGGAAACAAGTCAGTTGAGGCTTTTCTGTGCGGAAATATAGGCTGACATCGCCATCTAGTGACGACTTTGTGACACACTCCCATGAGCACACTGTGTTCCAACAATAGTCACCATATAATTACAAAATAACAATACAACATTCGGAATAACACAAATTCAGCGTTTCATCATTTTAATAATTTTAACAATGGACATTTAACATATTCCAACTCCACCTTTTGTTCACTCTTGGTGCAGTAGTACAATTAAAACAATCGCTTAACTATTAACAATGGTCGCAGGGACATTTAATCTTGAAGATGGCCGCCAACATGTTGTCTTATTTATTTTTTATTTTAACTCTGTGATTTTGTGTAATGCATAATTGGCTACTTGTTACATTTAAAATCCATACGGTCATAGGATATGCTTTAATACGACTCGTCATTTCAGTAAATTACTATATCTATTTTGCGTCAATATGTTGCGTTAAACCGAAATGGCCAATTTTTATGCCTAAAATTTATATTTTTATAATGATTTTAATCATGGATTTGTACATATAGTTTGGTCGCGTTAAATGGCACAGACGGTAGAGCTTCATTCTGCTTTGTGATAACGTCCTAGTGTTCCTGTTTTTGAATTATTTTTTAATGTGTAGGCATAGAGGGGAAAATTCAGATAGGAATCACTTCACTTCAATCACTTTGCAAATTCTTTCTGCTTTTCTTGAAAATTTTGTAGACTTAGGAAGCGAGACGTATGAATCGTCGAAAATGACTCTCGGGCGCTGTGTTGAAAAATTAATATAATTATTATAAAGGAAAATTAATAAAATGTAAACCTCTGGTGGTTACATAGAAATATTTGACACGCTTAGGTCATATTTTGAAAACAATTATTGTTAAATCAACAAGCTGCTTTATTTAATTAGAATTGTTTGTTTTTTTAAGAGAATTGAACGCATATAGCATATTCATAGTGTCGCTGCAGGTTGTGTTCTGTTGTGTGGCGCTTCTAGCACGGATTGATAAGTGTTGATAATTACTTGGTGGCGGAGTGTGAATGTTTACTTGTCGTTTTTAAAAGATTTCTTTTTGAGTGACTGTGCAGCTGTACCGCAGCTGCAGCCAAAGACCCATCGTCCCAGCATGCTGGGTTTGGCTCCATTTAATGAATATGATTCAGTCTTGCTGGCAGTCAAATGTCAGACATGAAACCAAATCCGTCCTCATCCAGAGCCCCGGCTCCTGTAGCTGGCTTTCCCAGCTGTTAGGCCGATATAACGGTTTTAGTCCAGTTTTGTGAAATGTGCCAGCTTTATGCATTTTATGTCTTGTCCCATTAATTCCAAGCACATAGGCTTAGACAGGACGTTACTCTCCCAGTAATTTGAAGCCCGTAGACTTAGCCCATAGGTTAAGTAGACTAAACGTAAACGGCCCCAGTCACTGAAATATGAAGTGATTGATTTTCCGCGCTTCCGCTCAGTGGTTTAAAAATGTTGGCAAATAACACAAATGGAATTTGTTGGACCCGTTCTCAGTATTTTACATGGTGTTATGCCTTTCACCTTGCCTTTGCCACTGGGCCCCTATCACGCTCTTTGTACCATTTCCCCCTCCGGCCTCTCGTCATATAAACCTGAAATTCGTCCTTAACTGCCAGGGTAACTAGGCAACTACAGTGTTTAGCTATATATTTATCACGAGAGGATTAAGCGCTCCAAGTAAGATATATAAACATTATTCTATAAATTCCATAAGGTCTGAACCTGAGCTGCTTATTATCATTATTATTATTATTGTTATTGTTATTATTATTATTAGTAGTGTTGTTATTTTTATTTATTGTAGTAGTAGTAGCAGCAGTAGTATTAGTACCATCATTATTTATTTATTTATTTATTTATTTATATGCCTATTGATATTATTTTTGTTATTTGTAGTAGCAGCAGCAGCAGTAGTAGTAGCAGTAGTAGTACCATCATCATTATTTGTTTATTTATATGCCTATTTACAATTGATATTATTTTATATCTATTTTTGTTATGTAGCAGGAGTAGTGATGGATTGGTGATGCTGGTGTTTCTGTTTTGGAGGCAACTTAGGCATACATAGTTTGTCTTTTTCAACACACTTGATTTAATGTGTGGAATTTAACAATCCAGCGGATCTAATGGCCGATCTTAAACATTTTAAAGCGTATTTTTAGTAGCCTACTTGCTCAGTAAACTGAGATTTGTATTTACGACAGGGTCATTTACAGTCAGCTAAAGACTGTGGAGTAGCTATTTCTAATCGGTGAGTAGTCAGATATGTTGTGCTTATGACACGCACGTGGCCAGCTGCTTGATTCAGAGAAATATGATACAGTTGCTCTATGTGCACGAGCACGACGTCTTGCGGTGCCTTCTGACGTAGAGAACAGCGGAGCGCGCACGCATGATACAAGAACAGAGATGGGAGAAAGGTGAGATGCGCGACTGCTCACCGCATCTCAGAGTCCAAAAACACAGAAGAGTGGAAGTGTCGAGGATTTACAGCGGAAGTTTACTGCAGTGACGTAAAGTGGGTGTCATCTGGTTGGCTTTCAGAGAGCACGGCGGCGACTCATTGGTTCGTTGAGGGGCAAAACAACTCTAGAAGTCCCGCCTCTAGCCATAGGCATGAGGTGACAGTCCAAAGCTCAGAGCGCAGAGCTCCGCCTATCCCTCTCCCCTATCATGAGCCATCTTTGATGGGACGGCCCAGATTGTGGCAGGAAGACACAGGGGGCTGAGCTCCCTGCTCAAGAATTGAGTTCTGCTGCCACACTAAGGACAAACCGGGAATTGCAGTCAAATTTTTTAATGCATTAATTATCCTTTATTTTCAAGCAAAAATCAAACCTGTAATTCACTATTATTCATTTAGCACACTTTAACCACCATTAGGTCCAGAAGATGAAGTAAAGTAGAAACATTTGCCCATTAGGTATTCAAGTTTTCAGACAAAATGAGTCTGTGCTGTTTTTACTATTTAGTTTCTTATTACACCAACACTGAAAACAGCCTGGTTTGTTTTAAAGAACAATTAGCTGATGTAATTGTCGCCCAATTGCTCGAAAGGACTTCAGGCTCTTCTGTGTCAGTTTTACGCCCTCACACAGTCTGTAGTCTACAAGCAAGGGAAAAACGCAGTATCACTGAATAAACAGATACCATGGGCGGTTTTCGGATCAGTGACGGGGTAAACAGACCACATCCTATCTGATACGTAGCCCGGCCTGGTTTTGCACGTCTCTGGCTTGACTGTCAGACGCCTTTCAACACAGACAGGAGCAGCACTAGGCATTGCTCTTTACATTGACCTTCGCTGTCTCCGTGCGTAATGGAGGCGAGGCCTGCAACCTTCACTCACTCTACAATATAGCTCTGGTCAAGCCTAAAAAAGACGAGTTTGGTTTGGAAGTTAATCTCGTAATACACCACAAAGACCGGGGCAGACATAAGCTTATCCAGCACCGTGACAGCGGTCAAATAGAAGCACTTGACCGAGATTACGTGAAAGCCTCCTCCATGTCCCAGTCGGCGCCTTATTCCCCCACAGCCCTTTACTGATTCTCCTGTCCCGATTCCTCCCGTAGATCATCTCATTTTCTTTCAAATATTAATGCCACGTAATTTACTGTGGACATTTATGAAGGATGTATACACTATGAACACAAAGACGGTATAAAGCGAGTTGTCTGTGTGTGCGCGTCGAATGCGTGGCCTTTGTTTTCGTTAAGACATTGAACTAATTATATCTGTAAGAAAAAATAAACCTTCACATTTCAGCTTTAATAAATCCAACAATATAGCCCAAATAAGAATAATCCCGCACGATATATATCCAGACCAACTGTGCAGCAACCCGTTGAAATGTAGGTTGCACTTGGCCAACACGCTAATACACGCTTCTCTTAAAAATGTGGCCGCCAGGAAATAGTTTATTTTTTTAGAAGCAACACGGGATTATGCGACAATATGTATAATGTACCTAAAGAAACAGCATACGAATCATATTAGTCTAATACAGGTTTAACTAACCTATTTTCGATCCAAATAAACTAGCTAGTGTCAAGTCTAATGCCAACCATAATATCACGCGTGGTGATTTTCATATTGCGGTTTGTCGTCTGATTTTGTGGTCATCCAGTCTGGCGCAGTCTGTGATTCTGTCATTATTTGATCTTAGATGCAGGTGTTCATCAGCGAGCAGTTTAAGTGGCGAGTTTTCATTGAATAAATCCGTTTTTTCAGTAAAAGCTGTAGTTGGCGCAGTCTGTTGTCACTGTGGTAGTTAACCTAGATTTTCCACATCTGAAATGACACAAAAAAGACACTATAAACACTGTACATTATCATCTTAATAGTTTGCGAGCGTTGTGTGAATTTTACTTTTTCTAAATATCATAAACGGGGCATATTGTTTTGTATCCCACAGTGTCCTGGCAGATCCACCTAAAGCCGAATATTGCGTTAGAGGATGAAAATCAACCAGTTATCTAATTTGACATCGACTGAATCTACATTTTAACACATACCTTAAATATATCTATAGGTTACTGTTCATCACTCTCGGTCCGATTATTAACTTTTAAAACTATTTGTCAATTAATTGGGCATATTTTTTTTGCATGCGTACGCGATTGGAGAGATTTTGTTGATTTTTGTGGAAATTCTGTTTTTTTCCCCATGTTTTTAATGTTTTGTTTACTTGTTTTGTTTAAACGTGGCGGTGTCAGCTCATGCCCAAGACAAGTTTCCGTCAAGGACAAATAAAGTATATCTTAATCTTAATCTTAACGGTGGTTTTCTCATGCAATAGACTAGTTTGTGCAGCCCGAGCTTCCTCTTCATATGAAATCCAAAGCCATTCACTAGACTTTAATTGCGACCCGTTTCTTTCTGTCATTGTTGTTTCTTGTTTTCCTTTAAGATTTCATTTCTTCTCCCACTGAAGTCAATTGTATGTTCCTTTTTGTCCAATCCCGCTCCTCCTTGACGCCTTGTCTCCCAGGATACCCCTCTACAGGCTAATCCAGCATTGTGAGCCGTCACTGGCTTGTCGGTGGCTGCTCCCGTTGACCGTGGAGTTGGTCAGTTTCCCTGCATGGCCCCTGTGTGGTCCGCTTTGGGCCCCTCTGTCGTCGCCATCGCTGTCGGCCCACATTTCTGTCACCTGTGGATAAATCAACAGTTGTTCGCTGAATCAGGTTCAAATTTACTCAGATTATTCCTGCTCGTTCACTTCCTATTCGGCTACAGTGCAAGCTTTGATTGTTTCATGTTTCACTCTGATGGTTTTATAATCCTCAAGCAACCCCAGGCTTGTATCAGCATATCCAGCAACATAGTACCGGCTGGGCCAAGACCATTTAACCTATCATTCAAGTTCAAAACCATATTCAAAAACATCTCGTAGCCTAAAAAATGACAAATGGGGAAGAAACTTAACTAAACATCGGCTACATTTATTTTTTTTTTACTGAATGTTTTATGGTTTAAAATCTCCGTTTGTTTATCAGAAAGCCTGCTCTATATTTTGCTGTGGTCATATGATGACTGTGTCTGCATTACAAACTCCTCTCTTGGTTTAAGTTGTATTTTGTGACCTTTGAATATATTTATACAGTCTATGAACGTAGCGCCCCGTCTTCTTATTCTATAATCAAACAGCCTGTGCATCTCTTCGGCCTCCTCTTAAGTACATTATCCAGTCCTCTACACAAAGTGTTCTCATTTTGATGCTTTGAGGCGCAGGTGTGGTGGCTGCTTTCTTTTTTCTTTTCCTTTTTTCCCTGTATCATAAAATGGAAACAAAACAGCCTCTACTAAAACTCCGGGCTTGTTTTATTCCACTTTAAGCCTGAAACTACAGGAGGTTTCTTCGCAAGACACTGAATGCGCCTATTTAGCCTCCTTTATAGCCTATAGGCCTACCTGACGTGGCGTTAAACTGTACTTTCAGTTCCTCCCCAGGCTTGATTGTTTACTTGTTGTCTAACAAGGTTTTATGGCAGAAGGATAGGGCAATCTGGACGTCGCATTCCCTTCCTGACACAGCCGCTGCATCTATAAACTGTGGAATAGCAGCTATCCTACATTTAGAGTAAAGTAGCCTGTAGTGTGGTGATATTAGTTACTTTATATAATTGTTCAGTTTAAATCCTCCACCACCAAATGCAAGTGTGTGTGTTTATATGTTTATATGTGTATGCGTTAAGGTACAAAAACATAAAGACTATAATAGCAACAGTGTCTGTGTAAACAAAGCTTTTTTCTATCGTGGTGCTAAAAGTATAAATAATCAAGTGCTGTCTTTAAGATTGACAATCTTGATGATTCTTCAATGTAACATCACGAGTTAGTGTCACAGGTTTACTATTTAGATCAAATCCTAAGCCACATCATAGACTACACTGATGGTCTACTTCTCTTATGATGCACTATTAATGCGATGCTGGAGTTCATGCTACTTTTCCTCAGCCTACAGTCAGAGGCTTTCATTATCGACCAGTCTTGTAACCTAAAGCCTGCATGCGTAAATGCAACAGCAATTAAAGGAACTCCATCCGGGGCACAGTGGGCTCTTTGCTCTCTGTGAAGGAGTCGCTCCCTCCCCCGAACTTGAAGTCGACCGTACAGACAAAGCTTTGGCTTTGAGGGCTTTTACGCAGCGCCAGACTGCAGGTTTGGTGAAGAAAATCCGCACAGGAACCAGAGTCAGGGGATCATCAGAGTGCCCTTCTTTAATACAAAACACACTCGACCCCAAATAACCTTTAGATATTTAATATTTGTCCCTATTTTTCGGACAGTTATTTTAAAAGTATTGTAATTGTAAGTGACATTTAATCAGAAGGTTAGACTGGGCCTTAATTATTTGTAAGTAGAAATCCTTACCTTAGTTTGAAGATATAATATGCTTGTATGTTGTTGAAAATCCTCAGCTGCTGACTTTGAGTCCGTGTAGGTGGCGACTTCCTATCACGCTTGGCCAGTTTTGTGGTGTCTGTCTGGCCAGAGAGAAAAAAAAGCACTGCAGAATACTATAGCAGCTATAAAAACGCAGGTCTGTGCAGAGCTGGCTTTGGTTTTCCTGGGCATCCTGTGCTCAATTACAGCTTAAAAGCTTCAGCACAACTCGTAGAATTTGTCTGGATTGACCGAGAGGCGGAGCGTGTGGTCGCAAAGACACTGGAGTTGCTTGTGTCCCTGCAATTTATCCAAATAAAATGGCCTGCGAGCGTAACAGCGGAGAGCACAGAGGCTGCATGGTTTTTCCTGTTTTGATACACTCACGGGGTGTTAGTTGGTGCTTGCACCGTCTTAGTGTGTGTGATATTTTAAGGTTGTGTTTCACATGTGCCATCAGGAGCCCCTTGGGTCCCCATGTGCAGCACCGGGCTGTGAGGCCAGGCCAGCCGCGACGGTCTTAATCCGAGCTCAGGTCTCTCATTCACAGCACATTAGAGTCAGGTTGCAGCCTCTCCAAAACAAGCTCCACGGTGGCCTCAGAGCAGAGGGCGAGGGAATGTGCACTGTGACTTATTGACCAGATAAAATAGAAGAAATCTCTGCATTTCACAAGATTTAGTCCAATGTGTCTGTTACTTTAAATTTACTAAAGCTCTAATGGAAAATGAACCTCTGATCCACAATTATCTGAGTTTTCCTTTAGTCCAGTCAATACTAGCTCATGGGCGCAATATATTTATATATATTTATATTATATTCACACTCAGAATTTAGACTAGATTTCTGCGGTGTTGCTAATATATTCCAAACAGTAACTGCAAAATACATGTTGAGATATTTTAAAATCCTGCGCACCAATTTCTTTCAAAACAGTGATGTGACCTTCGTGTGTGCTTTGATGGGATTTACAAATGTATCTGTCTATATGTCCGTCACGAGGAGAAATAGGGGAAACAAACTGGGGACTCATGGAACTTATTATCCATCAGAACATTGAATTACCTGTAAATTTCTGGTTGACGCGCAAATGAGTAAACGCACCAAAAACGTAAAGAAATAGCCGTGCGTAAAAGTGGAGCGAGTTTGAATATTGCGGCTTTTCTGAGCTGTTGGTGCAAGGGCCATTAAATGTAACGTGAGGAGAAATACAAAACAAAGGATAATTTAGAAATGGTAAACGTTTATTTTCCAAAGAGCCTTCAACATTTGACTATTGAGCAGACTGTTTTAATGATTGTAGGCGTCAGACTTTAACCCTCAGTTCATGCGCTTTCTTCCTCATTAAACCTGTGGTCTTTTCTAAAAAGTCTATTTCTTTCTTATGTTGCTGTATTGCAACAAATACTACAACAATTTATATATCTAAAATATTTTAAAGTTACTATTATTTAAAATCTGAATTTATTAAGGCACGATTTTGAAGATAAAGTTCAACCGACACTTTTAAAGTTGCAATTCTGCTTTCTGTGTAACCGATTTTTTTATCCAGCAACTATTTAGTAAAAACCAAAATCTTGTTTGGTCTTAGTTAAAGTGTCACTGAACACAAGGCTGTGGCCAGCTGAAACATTAGCCGCTACTTTGAACATGACCCTGATAACCAAATGCCCACTGGGCCAAATGCTCTGTTGTAAAACCACCAAATGATGATGACTGAGACATTCTAAAGGACAGATAAGCTGCTTGTTCCCATCCTCCCAATTTAAGTCCGTGTTGTCTGTGCACTGTTGAAGTGTAGTTTAGTCAATGTTTCTGTCAAGTAGGCTACGGCTCGGACAACTTGGTGTATGCGGAATTCTGTCTTTATTTTTCATGCACTGTTCATATCATTCCAATAAGAGAAAAGCTTAAAAATACGCACACATTATTCCAGGATAGACTGAGATTGGAACCGCACAGAGCATCTGGGAAATAGTTATTGATATTTTGGCTAAAGCCTCGATAGAAATCCCTCTTTTCTATTTAAACTGCGAGCATCCAGCTATAGTTCTCTTCTTCTGACTTCGTTGCATGTAAAGGAATTCATTTTTAAGTCGACATGGCGATAAACCACCAATGTCAAGCTTTAGGGCACACAGCAGTCATGTCTCTTACACTCCGACACACACTCTTTCTCTTTCCTGCGCGCACACACCCTCGCACACACGCATACACACACGCAGGCAAGACACGCACACACATACACACAGCCTGAAAATCTGTCAATTTCTGCCGCGTGGTCACGTGACCTCCTCCTCCGTGGAGTGGATGGAGATGGCTCTCCACGTCAGCTTACGTCTCCAAATTTCTGTTTAGCGAACCTGCTTCAAAGAGGCAAGAGGCACGGCGCTTCAGAGCCATGTTCAGGGCGGTTATAGAGGAATCAAACCCTAACATAGAGTTATAGTAGAGGGTGAACTACGATGATGGATTTTGACGAGAGGGTCCCCGTCGGATCGAACATGTATTTGCCCAGTTGCACTTATTACGTGTCGGCGGGGGCTGATTTCTCCGGTCTTCCCTCGTTTTTGTCCCAGACCCCGTCCACCCGCCCCATGACATACTCTTACTCCTCTAACCTGCCGCAGGTCCAACCCGTCAGAGAGGTGACGTTCAGGGACTATGCAGCCATTGACGCGTCCGGTAAATGGCCGCACCGGGGGAACTTGCCTCAGTGCTACCCCAGCGCTGAGGACATGGTGCACCGGGACTGTCTGTCGGCGCAAACCGCCGTCGTAGGGGACATGTTCGGTAAAAACAGCCCGGCAGCCGCCGCCGCCGCCGCCTACCACCACCACCACCACCACCATACGAGCGCCGGGTCTGCCGCCTCCAATTTCTACGGGAACGTGGGCAGAAATGGCGTGCTGCCACAAGCCTTCGATCAGTTTTACGAGACGGCGTACGGCAACGCGTCGGAGAGCTCTTCCACAAATGGCTACTCAGGGGACAAAACAGCGACCAAGCAGCCCAGCTCTGCGCCGGAGGAGGCACCGTCGTGCCGGGACAATGAAGCGAAGGAGCCCCGGGATGAGACAAGCAGCCCTGAGTTGTCTTCCGGCAACAATGAGGAGAAATCCAGCAGCAGCAGTACGTATTAAAGTCAGCGCCTTGGTTATGAGAGAAAGTTTGCAATCTTGCGCGCTGCTGTTAAAAATTTTATATGCTGTTTTATAAGCATATAAGGTTTATAGAGGGCCTGTAGACCCCCCACCCCCAACAAAACTTTGTTATAAACTGCAGGATCACGTGTTTGGAATTGAAATTGGCCGTGAAAGACAACAGGCCCGTGAGTTTTCTATAACACTCCCTGACGTTTCCAAAAGAGCACCCAGATATTAATGTGAATTCCTACAGGCTGTGGAGCTGCGTTAATTCCGTGTATTATAAACGTGCTTGTTACACGGTTTCTTAGCGTTAAAAGCACATTTGCATGTAATGAGGGTGGCGCCTCTGGTTTAAGGTTTAGCACACACATGAGCTCTTGTGTTAAAGCTATCATGGAGTTTGTGCTCCCACTTGTACATTTCTCCCTTTATGTGTTCTATAAAACCAATACTTTCATATAAACTGTCTAATGTGGCCTACTCTGCTTTTCCTGCAGCAAGGTAATCGCTTGTATTTGAAAGTGATCTTGTTGTTTTCATTTGCTAGAAAAGGTCAAAGCCCAAGTGTATTGTCTAGTGAACCAGCAGCGAATGGTTTGGTCATCTTTCCAGTGTAATGTAATATCAGTATATATGACACTTGAAATGTTGAAATGGGAAATATGTTATTAATGCTTTATGTAGAGGAAATCCGCTCATGCGTAATCTGGGTTACATCCAGAGTGTATAAATCTTGTTGTTACATAGTCATGGCTTATTTGAAATGTTTATATTTTCTATGACCGACGCACTCTTCCTTTTTTTTGTGCCTTCCAGATGGACAGAGGACCCGCAAGAAAAGGTGTCCTTACTCCAAATATCAGATCAGAGAACTTGAAAGAGAATTCTTTTTCAGTGTGTACATAAACAAGGAGAAACGCCTGCAACTGTCTCGGATGCTCAACCTCACCGACCGACAAGTGAAGATTTGGTTTCAAAATCGCCGCATGAAGGAGAAGAAACTGAACAGAGATAGATTACAGTATTACACGTCCAATCCTCTGCTTTAGAGGTCAAGACGACGCCGTCCTCTCAGCTCAGATAGCACTCTGTTGTGGGACGCGAGTGCATTCAGAGAATGACTCTCCGGCTGTGACTCTCCTCATGTGTACATTCTGTACCACAATGGCCGAGACGACAGCAGCAGCAGCAGCAGCAGCAGCAACACTGCTCAATGGTTAATTTCAAGTTCGAGGACAACCGTATCCTGTGATCTGAATAACCTCAAGAGTGAGCATGAATTAAGGCAGTATGTGGACTTTGATATCGTTCTCCAGACTCAGTTTTTCTGGGGGGAAATGTATAGAAATTGAATTTTTTTTTTGTCCTCGCCAAGACTTTTGTGCGTGCGAAGGCCCATGTTAATGTTATTGTGACTCACAGACGCCTCGTTTATTTTATTTTCACACGGGCAAAAAAATTAACGGTCTCTAATTGACTGACTCAGTGTATTTTGTAATCAAAAGATTTATTCTACTTTTTTTTCTGTTTTTAAAACCAGAAAAGTGTATTTAGGATGATGGCGGATATGTGACTGAATCTATATTGGTGTGACCAAATAATGAGTCCGAACAGGATGAGAATGTAACGTGTTTGTTTTGTCAGCTTATTTATTTTGTAGCCACTCGTTTAGTATCTCCTTTCATGCCACGCCTAATCAAGTCAAAATACATTAGTACAAAAAGACTATTGGGATCCGTGTCGAGTCTGGGCTAACCTCAAAACAAGCTGTTGTAGTCTTTTCTGTGACCTGCAGAATATGAGGGCTGAATATTTATATTTTGAGTAATGCCCAAATCCGTGTTGTCCTCTTCTTTTAATTTTTGGAGACTATCAGGCGAGTATTGACAATGCAGGCCAAACCAGAGAGATAAGCTTGTCCACTGGAGCCGTGTGGAGTTGCACTGAGGTACACGCCCAACATATTCACACAGGTATACATGCAGCGGGCCGCCTCGGTCTAATATTGACGCGCAGTACAGAATAATTTTTCTTCATGACTCATGGTTCTTTGGTACTTGCAGTGTAAAGATTTAAAAGATACATTTTCAAGTGTGCAGTCAGGGCAAGACTGGTCAGGGTCACCGCATTGAATCAACTGCTTGGTATGCCCAACTATTGTGTATTATACTATATTTCCAAATAAAAAAAACAAAAAACAAATGAAAAGATTATTGGAAAAAAATCAGTTGAATGTCTATTCGTTTTTTCATCAGTGTTTTTATTCTATATTATTTTATTTATAAATGAAAGTCAAATGGATGACAAGAGTTAAACGCCAAACCAAGACATTCACTTCACGTTTTTATGAAGAAAAGAATTAAAATTCTCTACTGTTGAGCAGAGCTGACGACTCGCATGCGAATCATGAAGAGTCCAACTTTACAGATGCGCGCACAAACACTCTCCAGTCAAATTGAACATTTGTATTTATCTTCTTGAAAATAAAAGTGTTTATACAATTGTTGAACAATGGTTCATATAATCTTCAAAGTTTAATTGTTGGACATATACACACACCACATTTACGTAAATATGGACGACATAATAATATTCTCCTTTATGCGGTGATCATTTATGATTTCCAATAAAGAAATAGGCCCATTCTTGTTTTGATGCTGCATTCTTATGTCGCAACTCCGTTTCCCAATGATTTTTAAACCATGTCCCACAGTATTTTGAGCAATATAAGATATTTTACAACTCTTCATTCCAGTTGAAGAAAATCTTTCCTAATTAACCAATGTGGGAAAAGTATGGATAGGTCCATACTTTGTCTATCTATCTCCTTTACCTTTACTGTTGTCAAACATTCAACATAGCACTATCTACACATTGTTTCTTTCTCTGTCTCCCCTCTCTCTCTCTGTAGTCTGTGTGTGTGTAAACTGTCATTTCGCTGATTGGCTTTGGAAACACTGCTCCAACAGCCTTTCTCCTTTGGCGAGGGTCGCCATATTTGCTGTTGTTATCACTGTGTTTATGGGAGCTAGCCGCAGCGCATTGGCGTTCATATATGACAGTCAAAAGGGCCATAAACGCAGGGAGAGAGGCTGAAGTTTATGGTTGCCTCTCTCTGCCATAGTCCGGCCTTGCCTTGCGCATCCTTTACTGCGCGCTGGAATTCCGTCCCTAATTACGGGACATCCTCCCCGTTGCCGCAGCAACGCGACCATAAAAGCTGTCTGAGAGTCTGGAGCATTTGTACAATTGGAGTGCAGTGCAATAAACCGTCTGAGACCCAAGGTTATTAACTGTGTTACCAAGGAGGCGAGAGCAACGACAGGGAGAGGACGCACAGGAAAAGCTTCTGCTTGTTGGCCGCATCTACTTCATTTGAGAGATTTTTCCCCCTCGTGTGGTTTATCCACGACGAATCAGTGTGGTGGCAACAGCTGCAATCAGGATTTAGACCTCCCTCTACCACCGGGCGGCGCTATTGGGACCAATGTCATGGCCGTGGATCTTTTCGACTCCAAGCTCACCTCAAATGCACGCAGGTAAAAGTTGTTGTCCAAACAGTCTGGGGCTCGAATAGTTGGCTTTTCTTGCAGGTCCACACCCTCGGTGGCCGTACATGTTTAGTCACCAGACTCTTCTCCTGCTCTCGGGGCCTGATGGTTTGAGATAGGAGCCGTTTTGTGTTTAGTTTCCACATTTCTCTCTCGTGCTCACTGGGCCGTGCGGTAGAGAAAGTCTTCCTGGGGGCCCTAATAAGGCAACACATCTGTGCCAAGCCTTCATGCTGCATGTGCTATTCATTTTGCTGAGCTTGAGCTTTTTAATGGGTGAAGTATAGCATGGCCGGCTTGTACCTGGAGAGATCCGCAACCCCTTCCAGTCCAACCACAAATGTTTTGGATTTGGGGAAAGCCTGCCTCCTTGTCTAACAGAAATGGATGCAGTTAGTATCTTGAAGATACAGCAGTATACGCAGTGGGTGCTGGGCAAAAACAAACCAAACAAATGATTTCAGTTTTTGTGCAACTCATGGCAAAGCAGCTCATCCTAAATCACAACAGCTGCCCTTGTGTGCTCGATCTTCTTCGCCTTCCTCCTCCGCTAACAACGTTTTGACGTTCTTCCAAAACACTTGATTCCCTGAACGTGCCAAGTGCGTACAAGCAGTTATTACTATAGGCGATTTGATTGTGATAAGGCAGAAATCGCTTCTCCCTTTTCCTTCCTGTCATATTCGGTGTCCAAGTGGCGAGTGGCTATTCTGGACCTTAATGCGTGTGGACCGACTCTCTTTCTCTCCTTTGTCTCTCGTGAAAAATAAATGCTTCCGCTGGATGTAATAAAACGCCGCATTATTGTTCATAACTGCACTCGGGACGAACATGATACGACTCAAACTGCCTCTTCGGCTACGATTATATGGGCCTGATCAAAGCCAGTGGTCAGAGTAAACTGTTTTGAGGATATAATAGCCGGGCAGCTGTGAAAATGAAGATTTAATAGCTACAATTAATAACTGTAACACAAAGATATCGATAGGCCTCCATGCCAGTACGACACCATGAAGTGTGCAGGGCCAAAACGCTTTAATACTGGGCGAACATAATTAATTGATGTATTTAGTTTCCTCACTGGATCATATGTCCCATAAGGAAAAGGCCACTGTGGGGAAGAGTACACGGACTTTGGACTAAGTGCTGTTATTTTGCGTATTCTTACTGGGCTGACATTGTAGGGAATTATTTTATGGTTTGTGGGAATTTGCTAAACGGCCACAAACGCACGGCCTTTGCCTTTAAAACCCCCTGCACTGCAGAACATGCTTTACTTCATATTATTTCTAAAATATATTATTATGCTGGGGAAAATTGGTTATTGTATTATATCCATATAGACATAAATAACCTAGGAGCAACTTGCAGTCATTTAAGTCATTTGAAATATGTGACTTTTGAGCAGCAGCGATTGACAAATGCCCACCGCCTTTGCGCTATCTAAAGCCAGTGTATACATAAATGAGCTATCAGTGACAGCAGCGTTTGAAAAAAACTAAATGGGCTCAATTTATGAATTTTCCCCAAATTTGCTCATTTCAGTACAACAGGCTGCAAACAAACCCAGGGCGCTACAGCGGCCACCTGGGCCTGGTAATGGCAAAGCTGGCCGAGATTAACTTCAACCTGGAGAGAGCAATAGAGTGCACATGGCCAAGGACACTACGAGAAGGAAGGAGAGTTTTATTGTGGCCCTTATTGCCCCAAATTGGACCGACAGGGTGACTTGTATGTGCAAGCTCTATGCCTGCTTTGCTCTGGCACAGTGTGACTGTTCCCCCACAACGCCGTGATCAATATTTTAGCAGTTTGACTAATTTAAATTTGTAGCTGGGACCGAGCGTAGTTTATATTATGTGCTGCTTGTGTGACGTACGGATTAATGCTGCATTAGAACGGAACTATATGCTCGCTCTGATCGCCTTTGAACGAAAGTAAATGCAGAGTTAACCTTTGTTGCATTTGTGCGTAATGGCTTCTGGTATGATTTCCAGACAGACTACTGAGCTAGTGAAAATACAAAGAAATACAACCCCTAAGATAGTAATACAAATCAATTTCAAACGTATAAATGAAAAAATATTTTCATGGTTTAATGTGAAACGTAAACTAACATGAGCATAAATTTTATACATCAAAGAGAAAACCGGTGCATAACAAAGCCTCTCATGAGGGATGAATTTGCTGTTAGGGAGTCGCTGTATTTCTTATTTGGTAGGTTATTTCAGGCCATAATCCGTATTACTTTCGTATAAAGATTTCCACCGTCTCTGTAACTTTAATTGTTTTACTTGTGACAAGGAAATGTTTTTGCCGTTTACGCGCGGGCGGAGTTGTGCTGCTCTTGGAATTTACATAATTTAATATTCGGCGAAACTATTAAGTTTAAATAGATTATGTTTTGCGTAACATGGTATTTTTAGCAGCAGAAAGGCTGAACGGTGTTAACTCGATATTGGGGATGAAAGTCCTTTTAGGAAATAAACAAATGAAAAATCCTCAAAATGAATGGAGCCTGCATCTGCAGGCCTATATTTGATGACACTCACCCTTGTTCCAGAGAGCATCAGTCTTAACATATTTACGTTAAATGCGGAAGAACTCGGAATGTCTCCATTGATGCGCCTTATAAAACGTTTTTTTCCAAGGCTTCTTTTGCCTTAGGCGAATTTTACCTACAGTTCTAAACCCCTTTATTACCACTAAGTTGCATGGCTTTGTTTTTTTATGTCTTTGTTGGTGCGTTTCAGCAGCCCCCTAGGCTACTTTTAAACTTGATTTGTCACCTTAAAGTCATACCCCCTAATACAGATTGTTTTTAATTATCTTTTCATTCTTTTTTGCAAAGAAAATGGTTTGTTTTGTTTGTCAGGTGTGTGTGCGTAAATGTGAGGATAGTCACTCAAATGGCAACCCGTGTGTCTGTCTGAGATTTTATGAATCTTATGCTTCCAACATCTATTTTTGTGTTGTGATTGATTTGCACACTGGAAAGGTACACGCAGGCATCACTTGGCTTTTTGTGCAGTCGAGGAGTTTGTTTAAAGAATGAGAATGCACAATTGAATTGCAGAGTTTCCACAAAAGTGTATTTTTAAACTTTGTATCTTGTTAGACCTTGCCCCTTGTCCGGGGCAGTGGTAGTGGTGGTGGTGGTGCATTAAGGCGAGGTGAGGGAACACACTGATTGCTGTGCTGTCTCCTTTCTCTGCCTCAGCTCCATGATGGATATCGCTCTGGCTGCTACGTAGCCTGGGAGTGGGAGGGACTGCCCATCTTCCAGCATTTCCATTGGTTTTACAGTCCGCACGGCGGAGAGGGGGGGTGCCTCTAATCATATCCAGCATGTTTTGTACAAGAAATGTCAGCCAGAAAGGGCTATCTTCTCCCTTCGCCAAAATACACCACAATAATGTCATGTTCGGACAGCCCGTCAGGAAATGCGTTTTTAGTGGATTCTCTGATCAGTGGCCGCACCGAGAGCGGCGGAGGTCACTACACAGGGAGCGCGGTGTGTGTGCCTCATAGCACCGCTACAGAAGTGCCTTACGGACTACACAACTATGGATACTTCCCAGGTATGGGTAAGCGGAGCGAGGTGGGTCCCCAGAACATGGTTTCCGGCTCAGGGGCGTATATGCCCAGCATGGAGATGTGGATGGACGCGCAGAGGTCATGTCGTATGGACCAAGAGCACCCGGTAGGTCCCCAGGTCGCGCCCTGCTCGTTCCCGCAGAACATTAAGGAAGAGAGCACCTACTGCCTGTATGAGCAGCCGAAGTGCCCTAAAGCCTCCACCGCCGAAGATCTTACATATTCGAGGTTAACTACGGCCGGCGTCGGGTCGAGTTCTTGTACAGTTACCGATGGCGGCGGCGGCGGCGGCGGGGGCTCAGTGCCTGTGCCGGGCTACTTCCGCTTGTCTCAGACGCACGCACATTCTCATAAACTTTACAACACCAACGGCCCCCAGCCGAACCCTTCCCATTCTCATTTTGGCCTACACCCCACTGCTCCTGCTCGCTTCCACACGCCACCAACCTCGACTTCTGCCCCAGCCACGGCGCAGGAAGGAAGGAACACCGAGGAGCCCGTGTCCTCGGCAAAAGCAGACGTGCAGCCTCACGCTGCACCGGGGACCGAGGACACACGAGAGTCCTCGGATGCAGAAGCCTCCTCAGCTGACGAGGCAGAGGAGCATGAAAAAGACAGGCCATCAAAGACCAGTAAAGGTAATCACAAACCATCATAGGTGTGGTCCTGCACTGTTGTTTTGGTTGCATGCAGGTAGTGAGGCTTTTTAATGGCACCTGTCAAGTTTTATTTTACTGGTTTGGCTGCAGTGACAAGTCCACTGGCAGGTCTGTCAACTTTATATTTACATAACACTGTCTTTATTCTAATTTTACAACTCTGCAAAGAGTGGATTCATTAAAACAGTGTAATTGTGCACGTATAGATCAGGACAGAGAATGCGTAAAATTCAAAAAATGAGTCAAACGCTATATAGAGTTTCAGTAAGGGTTCCGTTATTCAGTCCTACAGTGTGTCACAATACTAAGCAATTATTTTTAAATAATATAATTTAATACATTTGAATGTCATGTAGCCTCAGTCAGTGTTTCTTTTGACCGCTGCGTAAAACTTACCAGTACACAGGCTCACATGTATTAGTGCAGGCCTCCATTTTTTTCCCCGCGCCGTAATATTTCTAAAGCTTATTCCTTTTTGTGACACTGACACAATGTTTGACTGGACTGATTGTGTTCAATGGTAAATGTAATGTCCTGGAAATATTATTTATTTTTATTGTCATGTCTCAGTTACAGATCAGGTGATTTCTAACAAAGGGACGGCGCACTTTACGCATAAGACACACACCTACACACACCTACACACACACACACACACACACACACACACACACACACACACACACACACACACACACACACACACACACACACACACACACACACACACACACACACACACACACAGAAATATGTGCATTATGTGTCTGATGGGCTCAGGCACATGCACACCCACTCATATATACATGGCCATAGGTCACAGGCGGCACAGCGCGCCATGATGCAGTGCGTAAAACCATCTATCTGCCATTTCTTTTCTTTAGGAGACTCAAAAAGTGAAAACACGGCCAACTGGTTGACAGCAAAAAGCGGCCGGAAGAAACGCTGTCCATACACCAAGCACCAGACACTGGAGCTGGAGAAAGAGTTCCTCTTCAACATGTACCTGACCCGAGAGCGCCGCCTAGAGATCAGCAAAAGCGTCCACCTGACGGACAGACAGGTTAAAATCTGGTTCCAGAACCGCAGGATGAAACTGAAGAAAATGACGCGGGAAAACAGGATCCGGGAGCTCACCTCCAACTACGGATTTTCGTGATGAACGAGGTGATCACATTGAAATAGAAGAAAATTGGTGAAATTGGTGAAGCCTACTACACCCCTCTCTCCACTCACCACCCCCCACCCTCCACTCCCACCTCACCCCCCCACCCCCCACCCTCCCTCACCACTTAGTCCACCCCACACTGTGGGGTCTACAACTTTCTTTTATTTCCAGACACAACGTCATCGTCCTCTTCGCGCTGCTGAGAAAAGGAAAAAAGGCTAAAAATGAATGTTAGAGGTTCTGTTTGTTTTCTGATGTTGTCTTTTTGTATTGTCGACACGTTTTTGTCACGTCTATGTTATGGTTGGATAGTGTCGTCAGTGGAGTTAAATCAATGCAGTTAAAACACACAACACACACACTCTTCCCCTTTCTCTCTCTATCACTCTCTCTCTATCATATACACACACACACCATACACACACACACACACACACACACACACTGCGCCCTAGAAGGTGGTTTAAAATGTCCACCCTCGATCCACCCACTGTTTGAAAAAATAAGCTTCTTTTTTTTTCTTTTTTCTTTTTTTTAATTTAGACCAACAAATATGAAACTATTTACTTTAAATTGGAAATGCATGATATAAAGTTTTCCTACATTTAATTTTTTAGTATTTTTTAACTACCCTCGAATATGAATATGATGCACCAAGGGAGCATATTTCACCAAGGGAGGAATAATTCAACTATGACCATTAGATGTAGTCCACCATGATATAGGTCTATTCTGTGTACGAGCTAAATGTATAAATTGAGTCTTTATTCACGTTGAGGACGTTTACACGAAAACGGAGCGCAAAGTGAAGGAGGAATGTTTTTATTGTATATTTCTGTGTATATATGACATTGTGTTTTTGTGTAATGCTTAATAAATTATCAGCTCGCATAAGAACTAGCTCTTTGTATTTTTCTACTGTGGATTTATATTTTTTTTAGTTGTGTAGTTTTCAGCTCAGTATTATGCAAAAGCAGAAAAGGGCTTTGTTTGAAATGCAAAGTCCAAAATAATACATGACCCCCCACTGGAGTATACCTTGTTATTTTGTGGGGCAGCTCAGAAATGTTTCTGGGGGCTAATGTAATGGCCATCGGAAATAATTAAGATATTAGGCTATAAGCCGTCTAGCTGCATGCCCAGCCGGCTATTGTAGAGTTTTATGACTGGCTGGTATATGAGGTTTCTCCCTCTCCACTAAGAGCAGCTTCAGTCGTGGGAGAGCCTTTCAGACGGAGAGGAGGCCCGGCTCTCAGCTAGAAATCTGAACTGTACAGATACATTGTGGATAAAAGATCACCTTTGGCTTTAGCATGGAATACTGGGATTAACATTTCGGGGATGGGTAAGTCCATTCATCATTGTGAATTTGTCCATTTTGCGCCCTGTTGCAGCGGCTGCACTTAGTGTGTATACAACAACACACTTGCACTTTTCTCAGTCCAGGCGAATTTGTGGACACTTGATGACGGAACCGACGACCACGGTGCATTAAGAATTGGCTGATAGTGTTTCACTTGAGGCCCGGATTGACTGTCGAGTGGTTTAGGTAGTTTCATGTTGTTGGGGTCCATTTCTAACTCTGCAACATGAAACTGTCTTAATTGCCCCAGTTACAAACATCGATACCAAAACGGAAAGCAAATCGGGGACATAAAGATGATGGGATTTGTTCAAAAATTGTGAAGTGGTGATTTGGAAGCATGTTCTAAACCTGCCTGTCTTATAAATCGGGGAGGGGTTGGCTGCCTGCTTGTTATTGTGTATATTCTTCTGTCTCCTGCAATGTCTTCTGTCGAATTCCACATTTGTTTTGTGGTTTCAGCCCGAGTGTGCATGTGTGCTGAATTTAAACGTGATCAAAGCTGAGCTGCAGTATGCGTCGTGGACTTGGAGATTAAGGGTAAAGCCGTGAGTGTTTTCCGTGAGTAGTAGTGACGCAGACACGCCAGACAAGGCCTCGGTTACGACCACTGCAGTGGAGGGGAAGGGGAAGGTGAATGGGGCAACAGCGACCTCCGTGGGCAATGAGACCGGATGCTTCCGCAGCGCAATAGTGGCTCAGACAAAAGGAGGGGAAGGGCTTTATGGCGATATTTAGATCCGCCAGACAGGCTGTTATCTGCAGAGGCAAAAGAAGTGAATAGCCCCTGCGGTAAACTGGGTGAAAAAACACCCTGATTTAGGTTTACAGCCTGAGAGCCATTGGCACAGTGGCGTCTTTTCCTGCTCTTAAGGTGTTTGTCTATTCTAACTTTTAGTGCACAAATAGGCGCACAGCCGCTCCTTTCCCCCCTCGGCTTGTTTGATGTCTGTTTGCCAAATAATGTGCAACTACCAGCGAGGTGATGGTCTGCAACCAGAATGCACAGTATGGACACCTTGTCTCGCTCTTTTTTCTTTTTTTTCTTTTTTTCATGTGCTCGTTTTTCTAAATGCTGAGAATTCCTGCGTATTGAATTGCTTGTGGCCTTGTGGGGTGTTGGCCAAGCTCTCCATTTATTTGCTGGTAATAAATAAAACGTGCATGATAGTATGTGAGAACTCAAGGTTGCTGCTTAGTGCATCTGCAGTGTGGGTTTGGGTGTAACATGTCCGTTGATACGCACACAACCGCCTCCTTAAAATTCACATGCTAGAGTTTAAGTTGTTGTTTTTTCTGCATCAACTACACATCAAGTCTCACCAGAGTGCTACTGCTTTGATCTTTGCTTTACAGAAGAGATTAGGCTATAATATATTTTCAGCTGCATTTGTACCATTTTGCTTTAGCCATAACAACCATACCAGCCTATTTAAATATAAAAATAATTTCATTACACTATAACGAGCGGCTCTTCCTCCTTTCTTCCGTGTATTTATTTAATACATTTCAGAATCTAAACCACCACTACACAACCTACGGTGGTCTATATTTAATTCGTGCTGTTGTTGTGTTTACCACTCCTCGCACCATTACATTTTAAAAGGAGGAAACCGCAAAGGCCACATTGCGCGTATGTGTAGCAGTGTTTAGGTGTAACGTTAGACCCAGAGCACTGGCTGCTGGCGGGCACCACAGTTCATTTGTTAATGGCAGTGATGATACCAGCATATGGACCCATACAAGTGATAACGGCGGTGCAAATTATAAACGCCTCAAACGGCAGGGCAGACGTGAAGAAATCAGGATCCGCCATCAGTATGAAAATATTTCACAAATACTCGACTGTCGCAAATGGATCAGTATCACACTCAGTTTATTTGCTTATTTAAAATTAATATAGTGATTATTTCCTATTTCCTAATGTTTTGCCAACTTTCCATATTGGGATACTTTATATTTTGCATCATGCAGTCACGGGCTGTCCAGTAAATGTAAGTTATTTTTGCATATTCAATAAATAGTTTTTACACCGTAGCACGAATAAATTTGACAAGTTTGAAACGGCAACAAACTTGAATAAAAATGTCTTCTTTTTTATTAAACGGATTGAATTTTCAGAATAAAATATTGCTCTATTTTTTATTCGGATTTTATTTTCCTGGTAATAGAAAATATTATATAGTTCCGTATTGTTTTACCTAAATCTATATATATATGGTGTAGGGAGGATTTTCAGACCTCAGAGTTGCAGCCTCGTCCCAATTTATGGAAAAATAGTTAATATCTTGGTATAAATCAGGAAGTTTTAATTATAGGAGAAAATTATAAACTCGACCATATAACTTGTTTTCAACACAGTTTTTACATGTTTACGCGTAAATGTTGTATCTAGATACATGCAGCACTGGAAATAACACTTTTAGCTTTAAACTATTTCAAATATTATGTATATTATGCTTGATATTTGAAGCTGAAAAGGGAAAAACGCACAGACACTGGAGGATATGTCTTGCACCCAAAACAGTAAAACAAATAAAAATGTAATGTGTATGGACGTGATTCAAGATCCAGATGTTGTTTGAGCTTTATGTTGCAAAGTTTTTTAGTATGGCGGTGTTTAAAATGTGTTTTGGTGAGCAGCAGTGGTAGGGTGCTTACGTGTCCTATAAAGTAGCTCGTAAAATAAGTCTTCCAAAAACATACTGTATCGTTTTGGGTAACATAGTGGAGATTTTAACAACAGCCACTGGCTGAGACACTATAAAAAAGAAGAGATTTTTCTGTAGTCATTCATATTTCTCATCTCAAACAGCAGATCTAGCTTATATCTTGATAATTCTTAGCTTTAAAAATGGAGGTTGTTATAGGAGAGCGGGTCAGTATTTAATGACCAAAGGGATTGATTTATCCTTTATTGTTCAGCCTTTATGATCACGTGTGTCTGCTGCCCAATGGCATGGCAGCCTGTCTCCCCATTACTAGCCCACTGTAGTTCTCTGTGGGGCCAAGTTGCTACTTGATTTCTCCACATTGTTATTTTGTGAGGCTGGGTTTACTGCGTGTGTATGTGTGTGTGGTGTGTGTGTGCGCGTTTTTACTTTTGCATGTATCTGCTGAATGACTGCGTACATGTGAAAGTATAATTTTTTCTGCCATGTCGACATCCGGAACACTGACTAGTTACTACGTCGATTCCCTCATTCTGCCCGAGAGCGAGGAGGTCTCCGTGCCGAGATACTCCTCTGGTCCCGGGCTCCAGCATGCCCGACAACCCGCCTCTATCAGCGACCACAGCGAGCTTGGGACTTGCACCTTCCCGTCCAAACCTCCGGTATTCGGGCCGTCGTGGAGCCATGTCCCGGCTCAATTCCCCGGCACCGTTTCCTCTGTTTATCATCACCACTATGGGCATCCCCAAGGCGCGGTGGGCGCAGACACAGATGGCCGTTATCAGTCGTGGCTGCTGGAGCCCATGTCTGGTTCCCTGCCCATGACCGGATTACCGACGACCCATCACTACGGAATCAAACCCGAAGGTCTCGGGACACGAGCTGACGGAGTGCTGCCGGGCTCCCACACGGCGCTGCTGCTCTCTGATTACGCTAACGGGACTGTGGCGACGACATCGCCGGTGGAAAAGGACGCACTGTCCGGCCAAGCAGGGGACATGAGCGGAGAGGGCGAGGAGAAACCGGGCCTGGATCCAAGTAAGTGGCTGCGGGGTCCTTTATGTTTATTGTAGCCTATTTATACCGCACAAAGCTTTGAGGATTGGGGTGCGTTACGGGGGTGCGCGTCTGAACAGATGCCATTTACGTGCCATGAACGTGCCATTTCCTTATGGGGACTGTTAATGGCCCGGCTCTCCCATTGCTATATTAGATAACCTTTTGCACCTTTCAAAGTGAACGTGAACACAGCCAGAAAGATAACAGTGAGTTTTATTTGGATGCAGCTGCGTTTACATGTGTAGCTATGTTCTCATCAAGTGTAAGGAGATATTTGTTTTTTTGGTCTGAGCCAGATTGTGAGTGTTGTTGTTATATATTTTTTTCTCCTGCACACACTTGAGCCACTGAGCACCGGGCCCTCACACCACTGTCGCACCCCACTCTTTTCAGATAACCCAGTGTCCAACTGGCTCCACGCGAGTGCCACGAGAAAAAAGCGCTGTCCATACACCAAACACCAGATCCTGGAGCTGGAGAAAGAGTTCCTCTTTAACACCTACCTGACCAGGGACCGTAGGTACGAGGTGGCGAGGCTGTTAAACCTCACCGAGAGACAGGTTAAAATCTGGTTCCAGAACCGCAGGATGAAGATGAAGAAGTTTAATAAAGACGGCGCACCGAAAGACGAGTGACTGAAACCATAGATAAAGAGTATTTAGGCTGATTGCTGAGCTTTGTGTGTGAAAGCTCTTAACTCTGCTGGACCTTGTTTTTAAACTTCATTGTCTTATTGTTCTATATAACAGAAGCTACTAGGCTTATTTGTCTTGTTAAAAAAGCATGTTGGGCTTCAGTTTGATGCGACTACCTTTATATTGCACAATTTTAACAGTGCCCACTCGTTTTTTTTAAATTGTTCTTTTATCATGTTGATTTCAATTAATACCTCGTTAAAGTGTAGGCTGTTAGCTGGCCTGGTCCCTGTGCTTGTTTGTGTATGGGTGTTTCTAGCTGAGTGTTTTCTGGTTTGTAGCTCTATTTGTTGTCTATCTCTGAGTCACCTGAGCGTCTAGTTTGTAAACTGTGTTAATTTTATTGCTTCTCCCTTATTACTAGAACTATGACTGATGACCATGAGTTTGAATCTAACATTGGAACCGTAGAAAAACAGACTGCTCGCATTTTGAAGTAGGTACAAAACCTCACACGCCTCTTGAAAATGCTTAGTGAATTAAAGATGTTATAGAAGCTATATTACATGACATTATTGACTACCTATATGTCTTTCAACTACCTACAATAACTTTTTTTTTGTTTCCGTTGGCGGATTATCGTAGATTTGCTTGCATTAGATACTGAACTATGTTTCGAATTTCAGGGAGTAACATTTTGAGAGAACATAATGTTTGTTAGTGAGAGAAAATGAAATATAACACTGTAGGCTACTTATTGAATACCTCACGGTCTGCTGGCCGTCTGACTTTTGGTTCACAAATGTAATTTGTACTTTATTTATTAAATAAAACAAATTATATCTGCGAATGCATGCAAGTCACATCCTTATTTCATTCTGACCACACATCGAAACGCTGTTGTTTTATCTCGCGATTTCTTGGTGCGTAAAATGCTAATTTGCAATGCAAAAATTATCAAGGTTACTGCTGTCAATTACACACACACACACCTACACACCTACACACCTACACACACACACACACACACACACACACACACACACACACACACACACACACACACACACACACACACACACACACACACACACACACACACACACACACACTGAGAAGCTACAACACATTTTTGATCCTTTAATAAATCCTAAATCGTGCAAATTAAAGTTTTTGCTCGTTTCCATAAATATTTAAAGAATTTCAATTTGCATGGAGCACATCAAAATGCACACACCTAGCTATGAGTGAATAAATGTGTGTGTGTGAGAGAGAGAATGTGTGTGTTTGTGTTTCTGGATTGGGGACAGAGCTGCGTCTTGGCAGAGGATGTTGTTAGCTGTATACAGCCATAAAAGACAATTACCGCTATAACCTTTTATGGGGTGCAAAGCGCTGCGAGGCGAGAGGACACAAAACAAAAAAAGACACCGAGGACCTCGACAGCTGAAGCCCAAAATAATGCAGCCGATGCTTTTCTGCTCAGCCCAGATATGACAAGGCCTCTGTGCCTAAAGCTCCGTCATTAGCGCCATCTCCACACAGTATAAACAAGCCCATTATGACGGAATATGATGACCTCTCATGTGCAATTCAAAAGCTTTTAGAGAAGAGGTCAACTGTAGGTCTAGTTTTAAAGTATGGTCTTTGCGTATAACTACTTCAAGTCTCTGCATGTTGGAGAAAATATTTGGCACAAAGAGAGCGCGCGGCTTCAAAGCTACAAAATCTCTGATTTATCAGAGACAGGCGCATCCCTGTCAGATGCAGCAGACATAATTCAGTTCACATTCAGGGCTGCACGGACACACATACATTATTGTAGCTGTAAGGTAGGCTAAGTCGGACTTTGGTCCACATTGAGTGCTGTTGTGACGCGTTAGAGGACGCAGATGGACCCAAACTTCAAAGACTCGTCCAGAGACAGTGCAATAAAACGCCTGGTCTGCTATACTGTCTGGCATTCCAGTTTTAATGGCTTTATGGCCGTCCAGACACAATTAGGCCGTTTCCAGAATGGCACCCATTTGTTTTTTTCTTCTCTTTCTGTGGGACTGCGCTCTGGACAAAAGGCCGAGCGGAAATGATCAGCTTTATTGGATTCTCCCCGACGGGGACGCGCAGGACTCACGGTCATTTGGAGCGATCCTTTGTTCCTACCTGGGAACCTTCCGCCCTCTGCTCCTTTGCTGAGCCCGACCTAAAGGAGAAGGAGCAATAAAGCCAGCAACACAGTAGCAGGCCTTAGTATATAGATGCTTA
Source organism: Decapterus maruadsi (assembly GCA_030347415.2). Lineage (NCBI taxonomy): Eukaryota > Metazoa > Chordata > Actinopteri > Carangiformes > Carangidae > Decapterus > Decapterus maruadsi. Next base: position 9,357,052 of record CM064897.1, read on the forward strand.
TATCAAAATACATCTGGACAAGTCTCTTCAGAGGACCAAGCCGCTTTACTTAAAATACCAAAACCAAAAAACCAAGTAGTTACCTTTGATCGTCATGTCTCTGTTTTTTTTTTTTGGTTGGGTTTGGGGGGGGGTCCTCAAATCTCGTATTTTGTCTCGGATTGCAGCAGAAAGACAAAACCAGCCGAGCACAGCTGCCTCCCCACCCTGCAGTCCCTCCCAGTCACCAGAGAGTGGCGACACTGTTCCACATCAAACACACATTAGTTTTCAACAACACACCTCCCTAATGAACCTGCACTAAGGAGGAACAACACTGTAGTAACATTACGGTCCAGCAGAATAATTGTACAGTAGTATCCAGTGTCAGAACAGGAGCTGCTTCTCCAGCCTGCAGGGAACAACACACACACCACACACACCGTGGCTGCTGCCCCACCGCTGCTGCTGCTGTTGTGTGACAGTCGCTGTCTGTTCGCCGCTGTCCTTCTCGGATGGTTTTATACGCTTTTATAGACGTAATAATTCTAAACTAAATGAATTTGTTTGATAACAGAGTCATGACTTGCGGGAAATCTGCAACACGAATAAATGCATTACACCCTATCAAGATATATTTACAACAAACCACAATCGACACAGTCACTACCGTTTTCCATGTTCACAAATTCCATTTAAGGAACAAAAATGACGACAATAACAAATAAATGTTTTTATAGTTCTTCAACGTAATTCAGTTTATTTTTTTTATTCTGTGTTTATGTGCATTGCAGACACTTTCTGCTCAATTATCTCCAAATTATGGAGCAACTGTGCAACACTGCAATACCAGAATAAAAAAGGAAGAATTTATTATGGCCTCCGCTATGAATGACTATTTTTATTCCTATTATTATAATTTTTATGATTATTATTAGTAGTCTAGTGTATTTTCGCACAGCCTCTATATATAGACATATATTTATACACACACAGCAAAATTAACCACACTGTATAGAAACATGTTATAAACCGTATACGCCTCCATACAATGCGAGTTGATTTCGCTGTTAACTGAATTAGTTAGGCCTACATATATTCCAAGGACTGCTTTATGTAGCCTATATTTCTTAGTGACACGAAACTGCAGGTGTTTTTGTTTTTTATTTTTAGAAAGCAACTGAAACCAACAAATTCGCCGCCTAATGCAATAAAATAATTTAAACGTATCTGTAACTGTTAGATTCAAGTACCATAGTACCATTATTGAGTGTATATTATCGTCCTCATGGAGCCCAGGTTAAATGTTCCACAACTAATAGTTGCATGAAATTAAAAGGGTTAAAGCGTGATCATTAATTGTAAAGCACTTGTGGGCACGAGCTTAAATTAGGCACATGAGCTTTTCATCAGTGGATTGTGTGAATTTCACTCGTCTGTGTGTGTGTGCGTGTGTGTGAAGTGTTAGTCCCTCTCTGCAGTCCTGCGCCATAATGAAATCCATGTCTGCCTTCTGATTGGACGAGAGCGGCCAGGCCTGCGTCACGTGGTGAGTTCTTTGGTCCAGAGTAAAAATGGGGTTTGGTGTAAATCTAGGGTGTATTGCTGTCATATATCAAGCTACCTCGTAAAAACGACACTGAGGATTCTGGGCCAACAAATCAGAGAGGAAAAATATGAGTTCTTATTATGTGGATGGTCTTCTTAGCACATATACGGCGGGTAGTTCTCTTTTCCCAAACGCAGACCGGACTTCTTGCAGTATTGGACCCAGTGGAGAGGACTATGGCTCGGCTCGGACTGCAGCGGCCATCGCGTTTGCACCCTCCCTGTCTGCGGTTTACAGCGGCAATAATGCAGTATTCCAGAGCCGCCCCGTGTTTACCTCGGGCTACAGCCAGGTGCAGGACGCGCACACGCTGCATCGCAACCCGTTTGACCAGAGCCGCCTGTTCACCGACAGCTGCTGCCATCCGGGGCCGGGGCCGCTCACCTCGCCGCCGGACAAACAGCACCGGATGTACCCGTGGATGAGAGCATCAGGTATGTGCTGATACTGTGTCGTATATGTTCTGTATCGAAACCCTGCAGGTCAATGCTTTTACAAAACATTGGGATACTTACACTGGCCGTTAGTGGTTCAATTAATTTCGTGAAGCCAGTGGTGTTGCATGGAAAGAATCGTAAAACTTTTATTGCGCAACTAATGAGTTCTGCGGCCATAAATTCATTTGGCCAGCGCTTCTGTGTGTGCAGTACGCAGAGACCTTGCCGCTGGGGGGTTTCTCTGCTCTCCTATTACTCTTACAGCCTCTTCTCCCCTTTGTGGTTGTAAAAAAAAAAAGGGGGAGAGAGAACCGGCCTGTTGTGTAAATCAGTTCTCTTGCAATCTGCAGCTCCTTTCTAATTGGATCTGCAGTGCAGAGGGTTTGGTATTTTCTCAACTTTTTCGTACACGTTACAAGATCAATATGCAACAGAATTGTCGGCTGCATAAAGAAGTCAAGTGGATTTAGAATGAAAACAGTAGATGTTAGTTACAATTTTGAAGCAGAAGGTGTTGGGAATCTAATTACTTATGGCTCCTTTGGTGCTCACAGCATTGCTGGCTTTTAATTGGAAAGGCATGCAGAGTACCGAAGGAGGGGGGCACGAGCCAAGCAGGACTACTTTAAATAGATGGAGAGAACTTCAAAACAGATTACAGTGTGTGTACACGAGGAGTGTGTTCTGTGAATGAGTGTGTTGGGCTGGGAGGTAAGATAAAATTAGAGACACAATTAATTATGCAATCAAAAAAGATGAGACCCAGGATACTGCAAGTTTTTTTTAATGTTATTTATGGTTTATACAAAAATTGTGCGTAATATGCGAGGGATAAAAAAAAAACAAAGCACATTCTCTGCTACTAGCTTATGCATCTACTGTATCATCTCTTTCCTCCTTCAGATCCAAATCGAAAGCGGGGACGGCAGACCTATTCCCGGTACCAGACCCTGGAGCTGGAGAAGGAGTTCCACTTCAACCGGTATCTGACCCGCAGGAGAAGGATCGAGATAGCCCATGCCCTCTGCCTCTCAGAGAGACAGATCAAAATCTGGTTTCAGAACCGCAGGATGAAGTGGAAGAAGGACCACAAGCAGGAATCGGTGTCAAATCCCGAGGAAAATGACGGAGATATCCAGGCGGTGTCTGAGGCCACGGAGGAAGAAGCTGGAGCCACCGGCAGCTCCGGTTTGGAAACACAAATCACTGCAAAGTAACGGAGGGGAATTAAAACACTTAATTATAGGTTTATTATGACAAGTATAGATTGAAATATGACAAACATTCATGCACTGCACATTGAGTGACAACTGAAGGCAGTTGCTACAAAGCATTTATCATTAGACTGTGAATCATTATTATTATTTTCTGCATTTCATATTTAAACCAGAAATGCATTTTTTAAAAGAAAAAAAAACTCCGCATGAAAGAGCGACATTAGCCTACCTATCCAAACTCTATTTTTATATGTAACAACAATATGTGATTTAACCTCATTATACTACTGAGTCAACATTCCTTTAACGAAAAACTACCTACTGTATAATCTTGACCTGCTAACATCAACAAACACTGAAGCAGCGAATTCAACATTATGTTGAAATTGATTGTAAATTATCACATGTATTCTACCTATTAGAGTTTCTTTTTTGTAATCTATTTCTAAAGGGAAAACACACAACATATAGCGTAATGTGCCTTATTTTGAACGTAGTTTAAATAAAATAGTTTTTTTTTTGTTAGTTAGCCTACATGCCCCCTAGTGTGTATGTGCTTATTTAGCTTTGGAATGGCCAAGTTTATCTATATTTTATTTATATATATATAGATATATATAATAACTGCTATTCATCCTAATCGTAATATTCATTCCTATAATAAATAAATAAATAAATATTAATTCCTATAATAAATGTTTTTAGCTCGTGTTTGGCCACCGTGATGAACAGAGTTTAGTTTTCGTATGCTACCTACCTCAGACCCCCAGATGCTTGCACATGCTTATTATACTGTAAACAGGAATACCCCTATGTAAATGTTTTGAAATCTTATAGCTGTACGCTGTTATTGCATATTATGTTTCAAGAATTTCAGGCTCACAATTCCCCACGTGTCTGTGAATAACAAACAGGCTAATAAAAAATAATTCACCCAGTATAACCTTTCACTATCAGGTTCTTTTCTTTTGCCAGTGTAAAACGAGTAGGCTGGTTATAATCCACAATGTGCAAACACTGTGATACATTTAGGTTGATGAAGTAATATGTGAACAAATGAATATAAACAAATCTTAAACCTCTGGAAATGTCTTAAAATATGTCAATAAAAATATAACAACTGAATAAAAATAGCCTTTCCCTGCTGATTTGTTTGCATTTAATATTTGGATTCGGTCTTTGCGCACTTACTATTGTGTAACCTCCACAATCATAATAATAAACAGTGTAATCAGGCGCCGGCTGATAATAACATGTTGTACCATAGTCAGCAGTAAGTGCCGTTCACCGTGACCAGTGTCGGGTTGCCTGTAATGAAACATGTTGCGGTCCATTATGAGGGCTGTAGGTAAACACTGGAGTTGGGGAATGTGAACTATGAGGATGCGAGATGGGGCAGGCTGCACATGAAGGGAAATTACTGTTGAACTCTGCATTCCCTCTCCCCTCGGTAAGATGGCGCCTGACGGTGACCTGCCCCCCCACTCCTCCTCCACCCCCACTTTCCTTCTCCATGCCCCCTAAACCCTCCCCTCCTTCCCTCCCTCCCTCCCTCCCTCTCCCCCTTCTCTCTCTCTCGCTCCCTCCTCCCCCTCCCTTCCAGCTCTGGGTCATAAATCCGTTGTTGTTTATGAAAATTTACAACATAGCAATACAACTTTACGACTCGACTCGGCCTCCTATTGGTCGGGGCTCGTCACGTGGCGGGGAGCCGTGAACATGAACTTTTTATATATAATTTCCAATAGCGGAATAGAGCAGCCTTCCATTTAACGGTGTCGAGCTTCCACGCGGCTGTTTTCACCAGCGACCTTCTACATTTTACACCTCTCACTTCTCCCCTCTTTTTTTATATTATACATCTTTTTTTTTCGTTGGAGTTTGGATTTTCTTTCTTTGTCGTCGCGCAGGAGCTCGTCTTATGTTATGGATATGAGTGGATCGTTTGGTGGATGCCCGGCTGTCGCTCTCCTGACACGGTTTTGTCAAGATGAGTGGAAGGAGCCCCGGTGCGTCACTGACCCCCGGGAGCCCCAGTTTCCGTCCTGGGACACAGCTGGAGACTTTCCCCCCCTCACTGCCCGCCTGCACCTGCCAGCTCCCTCCCCTGTTTACATGCAGGGACCCCCACAAGGTAAGACATCTGAAACTTGTTCATAAGCTGCATGTGTTTGCTCAACGCGATTTTTATATTCAAACAGCTTAGACAAATATGAACCATTATTTTAGACATCGCGCCTCTTTTGCTTCTGTTTGAATCAACCGAGGTTGCAATCATGTGGAGGAACTGGTTTCATGTTACAGTTTATGATGCAGGGAAAGCAGCTGCATGTGGAAAAAATGTGCAAAACCAGCCAAAGAAAGCGTCAGTTTCTGCGCACAAGTATAATAATATATAGTGTTGGTGCTCCTGCTGGTTTTTGCATGTCGTCCAGACTTTGTTTGTTGTTGGATTTAAATGAGGATGGGCTTTCGGCTGCAAAAATCCATTGGGCCAAACGAGGTGCTCTTTGACGCCCTCCTGTGGAGACACTGGAGGTACTGTCGTTGCAGTCAGTTTTGCTGCAAATGTCTGTGGTGCGAACAGGATGTCAGACAACTCTGTGTTTATGCATAATGCTCTTGTGTGTGTGTGCAGGCTTGAGTTTACTGTAAATTGCATTGGGAAATGGAGATAAGAGAACAAAGAAGATTATTTTAGGGACTTAAGGAGTAAATGTCGCGCATGCAGGGAATTCTCTGTCAGTGGAATTCAGCATGTCTAAATATTTCTGTTTGTCAGTCCGAGGAGCCTGTAATTTACAGTGTTGTGACACTGCGGTGATTTACTTCATGTCATAAATCATCAGTCGGTCAAACAAACAGGTTCTGTGTGGAGCTGATGCAGATGTGAATGCATATCGAAATACACGTTCGTTTTCCACTTTGCTTAGTCCATGTTTGGACATAACGTTAGTTGTTTTCGGATTTTGTATTTTGTATTTTTTGCACACATTGCAAAGTCAAACAAACATATATGTGCTTGTGCATTGATGTCTGCCCCTGTCCCTAACACCATAATGGAATAGACTATGTTGAAGTCGTATTTGGGTAAAATATCCTAAATATCCTGAAGCGCTGCTGTAGTTTCAATCGTGCTACAGCGCTGTACAATAATATTTATGCAAAAAAGAAAGAATTAAATATTCTGATAATTGAATTGCATATTCTCAGGCAAACGGGTGCTAGTGTGCAGGGATGCCTGCAGAGTGCACTGCCCTCCTTTTTCCTGCAGCACTGACCCCCTCGCTCCCAGCTCTACACATCTGACACCAGTGCGCACACTTCTTTCCTCTCCTTTCTTTTGGTCCTTATAGTTAGTTCCTGGGTGTGTCCCTTCCTCGGCTCGGGGGAAATCATTTTCGTGGGAACTTTGTTGCCATTGGCCAGCCATAAATCAGCTGTTCGGAGGACGATTGTTAAGTCAACAGACACTTGGTGCGGGTCTGCTCTCTACTTATTGCGGGCCCACTGGATGTGCAGGAGCCCGGTATTCACTCTCTGCGTGCCTTCTGGGGCTCCGTTAGCGCAAAGGGCACACATACCTGGAACAGAATAAATAATGTACATCTCAGTGTTTTTGTCAGTAACGCAGGATCGGGCTTGTGTGAGGTGACTGTGCTGCTCTGGGGAAATTGCATGTGGGGAGAAACCAGAGGACAAGTCACTGTTTTCGACAGGCGAAGGTGCCATAAAAATTCCACAAGGAGAAAAGCAAACGAAGAGCGCTGGAGGAGGCGGCTATTAGAAGCTATGCAGGATAGTAAAGAGCTGATTTACACTTTTAATTCAATGTACAGGCCAGGTCACAAAATTACGCCAAGATTTATGTCAAAGTGTTTGAACCAACAGCAGTCTGGGTTGCTCTAAATATTTCTTTTGCAGTTTTTGCTTTTTTATTTTCTTGCCATGGAAATCACCAGTGACCAAACACACGGTTGTTTTCACATCTTTTCTCTAAAATAGCAGAAAATTTGAGTTTTAATTCTTCAATTCTTAATTTTTCGAGTTGAAAATGAGCAGTAGCAAAACACAGGGACGCTGTGTATTAACAGTGTTACACACACGAAGCAAAATACCATAAATATGCACGGTTTGTGTTGCTAGATTTGCAAGAAAAAAAAGTTCAACATAGTCGCCAAATAAAATATTCCCCTTCTTTTAAATTCGACATTTCAAATACAGAGGCCTCATTTACGCGTTTCTTATTTTTCAATAATTTCTTATGTGGATATTTTGTCTTTGTTTTTCTAAAGTGACATTTAAAAGCTCCAGTTTCTTCAGCTGCTTGTAAAAAGAAAAAAAAGAAAAAGAAAAATATTCCATGTTATTGTCGACCTTGTTTTGACATTTCTCAAACAAAAGTGCAGCTTGTTCAGAGTGACTGTTAAAAAGTTAACATGACAGAGGAGGCGCCGAAATAACGTCGCGTTACGTCCAAAACGGTCATAATATCTTCTAAGTGCTTGTTGTTTGCCATCGTTAAATTTGAACCGTCTCATAGAGTCAGTAAAGTGGTTGGATGCATGTTCATATATAGAGCATATTCACAGTTATTCATTTTTCAAAGTGTCGTTGAGGACCGGCCTGGAACGGCTTCGTCTCTGTGGCATCACTCGATAATGTGGTGTTTAGCTTTTATCTTTCCCCCAAACATTTATTCATTACACTTTTCCCACATGTGCGCCTCTTCACTTGTTTTATGATTAAAAGAAGAAAAAAAAAACATGGAAAAAAGCGCAGCCCTCTTTTGAACGGGCTTTTATTCTATTAACTGCACAGACTATTTGCACTCATCGCCTTTCATAACGTGCATAACAGACTCTGATCGAATTATTTCTGTACACTACCCTCGCAGAGATTGCACTCTCAGCATGTCACTTGTTGTATTGTTTAGGAGCCCGTTGGTTTTTGCCGCAATGGTCGTTAACCTCTGAATGACCCCGTGCCGGAGCCCACGCCTCAGAAAAGCGCCGCAGACGGGCAGTGCAACAGTTGAGCCAGAGGATGGCGCACCACGACAATTCAAAACAGCCGAGCCCCTGCTCTCAGCCTGCCCGAGCCACGAGCGCATGGAGGCGCGCGCCCCTCTCATCCCACCCAGTATTTCCTGCGTGCACGAGTTTACCTCTGGAGGTCACCAAGCAGGATTTACGACTGGTCAACAAAAGCACGTGATTCTCTGCCGTACCCCATATTTGGGTGCCTACGTAAGAGAGAATCAAGTCCATGTCCCACTCATTTCCATAATTCATCATAAATTGTGCAAGGGTGCTATAGGACGCGCTAAACCATAAGAGCCACAAATCAAGCACACAGGTTTATGCTATTTTACCTCAAAATAATAAAACAACAACAACAACACCTACAACGGGCAAACGGTGGAATTGTCAACAAATGAGCTCCTATTTTGTGAACTCATTCTGCGGTCGCTATCCCAATGGCGCGGACTTCCAGTTACATAATTATGGAGACCATAGTACGGCAAACGAGCAATACAGAGACTCAACAGCCATGCATTCCAGCAGGTACGGCTATGGCTACAACGGGATGGACCTAACAGTCGGGCGGGCTGGTACCGGACACTTTGTGGGCAGCGAGCGGACACCGGGCTACTCCCCGAGTCACTCAGCGGCGACGACTCCCTCGGTGGAGCCGGTCAGGTACACTCAGTCCGCCAGCAGCACCGGGACTTCGTCTCTATCGCCACCACCTGACCCTCTACCGTGCTCCTCGGTCGCAAGCTCGTCCCCGGTCACCGAGACTCATTCTCAACAGAGAGCCGTGAAGAACTCCATAACGACCCCGTGTTCAACCCCGTGCTCGAGCTCGAACGGAGGCACGCTGCTGCTCGGCCGGGACTGTGTGTCCAAAGCTTCCCCCCTGGAGGACGAGAAGCCTGCGGGAAGTGCACCGACAACTCCTCAAAATGTCACCGACTCGACACAGCCTCAGATTTACCCGTGGATGAGAAAACTCCACATAAGTCACGGTAAAGTGCTTTTTATAAAGATATTGTGTTGATTTGAGAGAGCTGGCATCGTGTTATTGTTTGGAAAATGAATTAACTCGTTGCTATCTTATTTTGGGACTCCAGTCCTACGAGAAAAATCAGAGCTAAATTTGACTATTTCGCCTTATGCATCGAAAAGATGAGAATAAGTGCACTTTGCTATGCGCCTCTCACCTGTTTGGTCCTGTCATCATAGACCAGGTAGACTACGGGATCATTTACTGAAAACACAGGCTATGATTTTAAAGTTTAAAATCTAGAGGTGATGCACAAGATGTACGCATTTACTTGTTTAATCTTCACATTTTTAGTCATATATCTCACATTTTTGCACATTTTTTATTGCGTTAATTAATTTTCGCAAGCTGCAGCTGAAAAGGTGAAAAGTGTGTATTTTTACTTTGCTATTTGTTTTTTGCATGATTATGGATCTTACTGTGCGCCATTTCAGACGTGTTGAGAATCAAATCAGTCAAGAAATGTAAATTAATATCCATTCGTGGCCAAAAACACAAGCTTGAACTGTGTATTTATTCAAAATAACATCTACTGTATCTCACGTGTTTCTTGTTGTTTAAAAAAAAAAAAAGAATTGTCAGGACCAGAGGGGAAGAGAGCCAGGACTGCTTACACCCGGTACCAGACCCTGGAGCTGGAGAAGGAGTTCCACTTCAACCGCTACCTGACCCGCAGGCGGAGGATCGAGATAGCCCATGCCCTCTGCCTCTCAGAGAGACAGATCAAAATCTGGTTTCAGAACCGCAGGATGAAGTGGAAGAAGGACAACAAGCTGAAGAGCATGAGCATGGCGGCTGCAGGCGGGGGAGGCTACAGGCCTTGATATTCGCTCCTCTAACCCCCTCACTGATAACGAGCACTATAAAAATAAAAACAAAGATTGTCATATCAACTTCTCCTCCTCCTCCACCTCCTACAACAAGCGCAGAGACTTGTTAACGGGGCTGTGTGCGGGACAGGGGGACACCCCATACAGCCCCACTGTATGTTCAACAACAGTCCCATTATATCCCTTAATATTATTTCCTTTTTATTTCCACCGTGGTAATGCTTATGTGAGTAAAAAAAAAAATGCATTATGTACAGTTCTGTCTAGATTTAGAGGAAAAAGAAACAAAATAAATGTTTGTTTAAATTATTTCTTGTTCAGACGACAAAAAAAATAAGAAAAAGGAGAAAAAAAAACGTCAAAGCTTGAAATGCTTCCTACCTACCGCAGATGAATCCAGTCAAAGTTGTGTGATGCACTCAGAACAATAACAGCCTACCAAATAGAGGGTTGAGGTTGAGCTGCCTTTGTGTTTAGCCTTCCGTTTTTCTATGTATGTACTGTATATGTCTGTATTTATTTGTTTGATGTATTGTACCAACTTGTCAGATAACTTGCTTCCAAAAGTAGAGCCAGCAGAAGTTCAAGCCTTGTGTGGTTATTGTGTGCGTTGTGAACACATGTATGGACAGAGGTGCCGACTCAGTCAGTGTATGTACAGTAGCTGTGCCTTGTATCTTTTTCTTTCTTTCTTCCTTTCTTTGCAGGAGCTGTTTGCATTGTTCACCTGGACGCAACATCTTAGTAAAAAAAAAAAGAAAAAAAAGAAGAAGACGCGTGTTTTGTCCTTGTTTTCTAGCTGTTTTTATGTGGAGGCTCCCACGGAAAATTCCATTGCCTATGTGTATAACTCCATCGTGATAAGCTTTTTGTAAATGTTTTTCAAAGACTGGAAGTCGAGAATATACTATAATAATGATAATGATGATGACGATGATGATGATGATGATGATGGACATAATAAACTTTCTACTGGAACGGCAATATCACAGCTGAGTGTACGTTTTTGTCAAATATCTAATGCGCTTTTTTGGAAATTTCTGCGTGCGTGAAAGGTGGAAAGTCGGAGTTTGCCCCCCTCTTTTTCCCAAAAAAAATTGTAAGCCACTTGTATGACGTGTCAAAAAGGGTTCATTTTAGTCAATTAAAATCTGTTTGAATTCAACAGGTCCCCCTTGAATGAAAGTTTCTAGTTTTACTCACCTTTCTCTGGAGCTGGGGGCTTTTTGGGGGGTCCTTGGCCACTACACAGGCTCCAGGGGCCCGGCCGTCCCCTTACGCACAGACTCCTGGGCTATTCCCGGGGACTCAGCTCGACTTTTTCAAGCTGTAAACTTTATTAGGGCCGATTCTGGCTCTCTGACATTTGGGTGCTAAATGAATGGGGGGTTTTGTCTATGAATTAGATCGTAAAAATCATCCGGAGCGCGGCCAGATAGGCTCACTGGCCATAAACGGTCACGTGGTAGCCATTAAAGTAAGTTTTATGGTTTTGGGGAGTTGACAGTATATTGCACATAACATATAATCGCACTGACGGCGAGGCTTCGTCTGACTCTCTCTTTGCAGGCTGTAAGTGTTACTTGACCGGTACAGACCGTCTCTATTGCTCAGTCTGCCTCAGTATGGACCGGACGCTCCCCAGGATGAGGACCGCGTCTCTGGGTAAGTTTCTGCAGACTAGCCGGTAGCCTGAGAACAGTCAGCCTGTGTTAGACAGCCTTATTATTGTATTCGCTCCCTCTATCCGTCCCTATTAGTCCATTACACTAATTTGTCAGTTGTGCAGTGCTGAATACTGGTCTCGGCAGATGTTGCGCAGGGTTGGGTCCGGCTCATGGCTATTTAATTGCTTCCTTCCCCGTGTAACTTGTTTCCCTCCATCTGTGGTGTAACTCATAATCCATTTTTACATGTTGGATAATTATCTCTGTGTCCATTTCCACCCCCACAAACTTCTAGTTGTTGTCGTTTTATTACATTGGAGAATTCACAGACCGTGAGCCAGAAAGTTTCCAAGGGGTGTGTGGAGTGTGTAGATTTCCTTGATAAAGTTAAGCGCTAATGCAGGCCTACACATTTACAGCTAGCTCCGTCTGATTGGATTCTACATGTGCTGATGACTTTTGGAAGTTGTATGGGTCCATCCCTGGAAAAAAGAAAGTTGCTCCTCTTGTTGCTGCTGCTGCTGCTGCTTTGCGCTCCCACATGTTGGCACCGCGGTACATGGCTCCAGGACAGGCTGTAAACAGTGTCAAGTAAACACAACATGGGAACAAACAACAGCAGGGAGACATCTGAAAAGGAATTCCGTTTTGTGTCAGCCCAGGCGTTTTGTGTTTGGGGTTGAAAAGTTCAGATGACCTCTCAAAAAAAGAGTCACTCTCGCTTTGTGGTGACCTCTTGTCCGAGCAGAGCCGCGGTCAGCAGTGCCACAGGGTACTGATCCCAGAGCATAGCGGAAAAAACAGAAAACTGTCACTTTTCTTGGACGCATTGGCCTTTATCTTTTTTCTTTTCCTGATCTTTTGCATGTGTGCAGGATTGGACTCGAGGCGTGTGTTCCTGATGGGAAGTCCAGACTAAATATGCTCGAAAACAACCAAATAATTGGACAGGGAGCAAAATCCTATTTGTGTCCCTCCACTTTTGGCTGCTAACAGTGATGAAAATGGAAACTTCGTTTTGTTTTTGTAAACTCGCTGTTGCGTTGCCTGATCTGCGAAAGTCATCGGTGCCATTTTAATCTAAATTTAAATATTTTCCCCTTTTTGCTGCAAAGGCCTACATCACCCAGTAAATATAACGAACTTTTCCAACCATTTTAGAAAAAACAGGTACATTCAAACATATTAATTTCCTTCTCACTGCGCAGCTTCTAATCACTTCTCAAGGCTTTTCGAGCTCTGCAGCAGATCTAATCACTTTTGAGAATAAATTCTTGGAAAGCAGGGGGATTTAAAAAAAAAATCAAATGGGAACAAAGTTGGGGGTTGCATTGATTTTCAAATCACATGAAGCTATCCAACACCCCTCGCTTTTTTACTGCTGAACACATTTCGTGCATTGTTGTGTGAGGAAGTCATCACTTCGACAAGATGCGAATGTATTCTCCTTCCACTTAGATTTTGGACACTTTCAAAATAAAGACACACTGAGAATGCGGCTATTTGGAAATTAAAACCCCCCTTTTTTTGCCAATATTTCAAAAGGAGAAATTTCGACAGGGCCCCATGTGCGGCATATTGCCAGGCAGAGAGGGAGAGAGGGGAGCGCTGTAGGTTCATCTGGAGGTCAGCCACAGCACCAAAGATAAATCTGCATCCTCTCAGAGCCACCAGCAGAGCTCGCTTTAGGCCAAGTTCACTGTCACCCTGCTGTATGGAGAGAGGAAAAGCACTCACACATCCACGCTATAGCGCTCACACACACACGCACACACACGTTAATGACACGTATGCGTGGCTTTGCCTATAAGCATAATGCATAGTAATAAATGAATTTACCAAAGGACGCATTGCCTGTGGTAACATCCTGCACTGGAGGAAAAGAGTGCAGAGGAAGAGAGAAAGAGGCGCAGTGTAACTTAAGGTGCTGCCTCCAACAAAGACTTTTGGCTGCTCTGGTTGCTTCTATAAAGCTAATGAATGATTTGCATATTTTACGGCCCTATTAGTCTTGAGTAGCAGCCCGTTGGATTTGTCTTCTCACTCCCACGTTGGAAACGCCACAAAGCCACAATTGCATTTCAGCTCTAGTGTTGGCATCTTTTCTAATTATGAAATTTGTGAAAATGATGATCTCGATGGCGAGAGGTGCGCACACTGTTCAGATGATTTTTTTTTTTTTTTCGTTTCAAGAGATCCAGATATCTCACTGGGCTGGGACTGATGAGGGCGAGGTAGCTGCAGAAGAGGAGGAAAAATTGGGGTCAAAAGTTTACCCGCTGAACAAGTCTCAGTCATCTGTTCACTCGGAGCTTGATGCCAGCCTTATAATAGCGATCTTGACTCTCCACACAAAAGAGAGAATAGCTTTGAATTACATATGTTGCACGGTGCACTCCAGGTGAACCCTGGAAGCGCGGTGACCTCGCGTTTGGAACCGGGGGGAGGGGACCCCCCACCCGTCCCCGGCAACAAGATTGAGTGGCTGGCGTTTTATTAGGGCGGTTGATTGGTGAATTTCTTTTGAATAAATTGCATTTGATATGTTTAGGGACGAGGGCAAAATTTGCATTTTGAGGATTGATACTCTCGACCCGGTCACAGGGTAATGGGAAGGCCCACAGCCCCCAAACTGCGCTCCCGGACCCCTTAAAAAACATTTAGCCCCTCTCTTCCTGATAAGCTGAATAGAAGCCTTTTAGGAACACAGAGATGGCCCAGATGTTTTTGTGAACCATAGAGAGAAAGCTTAAATGGAGATATTTTTGTGTCAATATGTAGCCTGTGAATATTTCTTTTTCCACCACGCAGGCCCGTTGAAGCGCTGTTGAAAAAAAATCTATTTCTTTTTGCGAGCTAAGCTGTCGATGTTCAGAGATGTGAAGGCGCGACAGAAAAATATATGTATAGATGAAAAAATGGCTGATAAAAACCAAAACCACCGAGAACATTGATATTTTTTGCATCAAAAACACGAAGTAACCATCTCTTGTAAATCGTAAAACATAATAACAAGAGCCCAATGAGGGTTTTTTTAAACAATAAAATGAAATATTTATTTTACATACAACCAAAGCGATAAGACTCTCCTCTGATGAAACCAACTAATAAAACACAACATATTGTCTCTTTCGTTTTCAGGTTTTTTTTTTATTGACATCATAACATCATTAGAAAAGGAAACGCCTTGTTTCCTGCAATCACCAAAAAAAGAAAGAAAAAAAAAGCAAGATATTTCTCATAAACACGTTCACAGATATTTCCGTCACATTGCGCGTAATCCGCTTTATACAACAAGTTGGACAACAAGCAAATAATGTTTAAAAAAATCAAAAGACGAAAAATCACACTTTCGCTCACAACTTAGTTCTTTGTATTATAATGGTCAGTGAGATTAGAAGCGGCCCAAGATGCAGAATAATTCAGATCACATTCATTTTATCTTGGTGCTGCTGGTAACATTGTAATTTCCTGCAAAGGATTAATAAAGTATCTTTAACTTTTCTCTAACTTTAACTATCTTAAGCAGAGCAGAAAATCAAACCTGTGTAAATACATGCGAGGATGTGTCCAGATAGGCATCAGTAGATGTATTTACACAGGTTTGATTTTCTGCATAGTTAAAGTTAGAGAAAAGTTAAAGATACTTTATTAATCCTTTACAGGAAATTACAATGTTACCAGCAACACCAGACAGAAGACCACACACACGCATCATACACAGAATACACAATAGCAATAAGCAATACTTCACGTTTTCACTTCTTTTATTCAAACATTTACTGCGGCCATGTTGCACACCTCATCAGAAACCATAATCTGATTGATTTCACTTTTAAAAATGCATCTGATCCATTTAAACACAGTTTCTGCAGCAGTCATGGCACACGTGGCTTTTTAGTTTTGGCGACATTAGTTGATGAGTTGCATTGCCACTGTTTTGAAAAATCTCTATTTCTACTTCAGCACTTTAAGTCGCAGCACTCTGCTGCCTCTCAGGAATAAGGACGTGGCTGTGGCACCTCTCTTCTCTCTGAAGGTCACTGTTTTATAAGTGTGATCAAAGTTAGCAGCTGCAGGTCAGAGCTGGTCACCGCTCTGCTCCCAGCGCCAGCCTGGCTTTAATAACAAGTGCTATAAAGGCCACTCACAGTGTAGGAGAGAAAAAATACTTTATTACCAGTGTTTACCTATATGAAAATATTTCCATAAAGTCATGAAAGCTGTTGTCTTGGCACATCT
The DNA here is from genome assembly GCA_030347415.2 of Decapterus maruadsi. NCBI lineage: Eukaryota > Metazoa > Chordata > Actinopteri > Carangiformes > Carangidae > Decapterus > Decapterus maruadsi. Next base: position 9,373,102 of record CM064897.1, read on the forward strand.
TGAATGCAGAGGGGATTTTTTATCCCGCCCGTCATGCAGGACTCCGGATAGACAAGAGACCTTGTGAGAGCCATCTGCAATCTGTCACCATCGTCCCAGCACTTCTCTGATAATCTAAATTTACAGTAAACTGTCAGCGTGATGTATATTGCTTAAATAGACCTTCACTTCACAGCACTGGCTCTGAAGGGGAACACCGTGATCCGGCATGTTATAGCTTATTTTCTCCTGAAATCAAGATCTCCAACACCAGTCTAACTGTTTTTCTTTCTTTCTCAACGTCAACAGGAAAATGGGTCTTTAAATTTTGTGGAAAATTACTCAGATAGAACAAACTGGTCCAATGTGGTTTCCAGATGCTGCACCTTTTCCCCCAACGGTCAATTGGATGATTATGGTCCTATTATATTTCGCTATAAACTGAGGTGTTTGGGATATTTCCACATGCTTTATAGCATCCAAACACAGCAGCACACAGGCCCGCGTGTGATAACATATAGGCATTTCGCTTGTTATCTAAACTGCTTCCTATAAGTTGTAATGTTTTTAATGAAGTTATTCACAGTCGAAAGGGGGGGGGAACTGGTCCACATAGCAACAAGTAGACTGACCTGTAAAAACACGACCGTTATCCACGCTAGGATAACTTACAGTAAGTGGATAATAGCCGAGATGACCTGGCCCATATTTATACAGGGACTATATATAATAGAATGGCAGCAGACTGTAAATTTAGATATCATGTGAAGTCGTCTTACCGCTGACATTATGTTGACATATTGCCTCTCAGGTGGTCTCTCGGCCATAAGGATACAGTGGATATATGGTAGACGATACACCAGCTGCCATTTACAATGAGTCAAGCAGCCTGGAAGACACACAAGACAACAGCACCTCTGCCTCACAGCAACAGTGTGCTAACATGAGTATGAAAAAAAAATACAAACAACAAAAATGTATTTTTCCCCCATGAAAAGCAAAAACCAGAGGCCTCTGCCTTCATTCCTTCGTTCTTCTTATATGGCTGCTGAGTAAAAGAAGAATTCACCTGTTTTGCGTCTTCAGCATCAGCATGTCCAACAAAACAAAAACTAGGATTACAGAAACAAATCTGGAAAAGAAAAAAAGGAATGTTTATAATTATACAGCCTAGTGCAGACACTTCTGCAGCTGCATCGTCCATTCCCCACAGATTTTCTCAGACAGTTCCAAGTGTGATTTTTCTACATAGTTGCAGCTTTTCTACACATTTTTTTTTTTTTTTTTTTATCTCTGGGGACCTCCCTTGGGTGCTGACCCCGCGCTATAAGTGCTCCCCAACAGACCCTGAAAAACTGAAGTCCAAGTCCGGGGTGAATCCCAGGTCACTGCGTCTAACAGATATGAAAATGTCGCCTCTTTGGAGAAGGGGGCACGCCTTGTTGTTTAACAAAGACTGTCAATGGGCAAGATTAATCAGAAACAAAATGGAAACGGTGTCACTTTGGGGTCAGGCAGAAGTTATCTCTGTTTAGGGGAGAGAATAGAATAGTGAGGGGACCAGGGGGAGAAAAAAAAGGAGAGAAAAGAGTGCTTTCAATATTTCCGAAGTTTGGCCTCTTGTTTCTCCACGCAGAGGCCTTGTTGACGTGGACAGTGTGGAACAGCTTTGTGAAGAGCTGCTGCATCTTCAAGGGACACAGATACAGTGAGCCACCTCGGACATGGAGAGGAGACGGGACCTGGACGTGACGGCTGGTGGCGAGGATCACGGTCAGAGACTTTTATATTTATTTTACACTTCAGCAACACCTCCCTCCAAAATTGTAGTTTTTAAAAAAAATTATATTTTAACCCAACTTATAATTAAACATAAAACTGCTCAGTTTCCACACTAAAAATTAAACATAACACTGCCACTATTACTTTAATTCTTTATCATTATTATCTCCAAAACATATTTTCACTCTTGCAGCATGTGACAGTGTTTCTGTGCAGCCTTTGCTGTTTACAGTAAAGGTGAAGCTGCTGCAGGAAGCGCAGCAGAGAATGTCAACCAAAATGTTGCAGATTTATACTTGTTAAGAAAAAAACAACCAAAGGAAAATGTATTTTTGTATTTTAAAATATGGGAAATTATTATAAATGAAATATGAAATATTTCTGAGATGTGGTGTTGTCTGTGCTGTACACAGCAATTCTGACACATCTCACTAAATGATCTGGTTTCGTATCCTATTGTTTGTTTTGGCTTCTGCTTTTAATACATGACTACAAGTGTTTGTCCAGTTTATTTTGGATGGATGTCAGAGGCATTTGACACTGGAGAGGTGATAATACGTGATCCACATGAGGTCGGTGTCAGATAAGTTTGGTTTGAATTAATAAGAGGCTTCAAGTTGTTTTTTATGTTTTGGTCGTAATTTCATTTCAAAGCATGAAATGAACAGAAGATGGGCCATGTTCATGTGCATAGTAGTGCAACTTGAGAAGCGAAGGTGGTTGTGTTGTTGTTGTGGTGGTGGTGTGTGTGTCATAAGCGGGTATTAAGCAGGTTTTCCTGACACACAGGTCATTTGCTTTATATGCAGGCGTGGATGTCCGCGGAGCAGCGGCTCGCCAGTGTTTGGTCAGGGAGCGTCTCTTCTCCTCTTTTCTCTTTTCGGCTATGTGAACAGGCTCATCCAGCCTGCACCTCCTTCCACTCTCTATTATCACATCAGCCTGCATTTCTTTGCGTCTCCATCCGTTTATTAGGATGCGACGTAGTTTAAACTCAGACACCACTCTCGTGTCTCTGAGTGTCAGAAATCTCTGTCTGTCTTTTGTTTGTGGATAACAGTATTTTCCCAGGGCTGGATTTTCATATTCACTTTCTGTTTCAGAGCAGCTCTATTTTTTTTCCTCCTGCAGGAAAGCCTCACCCACACAAGTTTGGCCTCATGCAGTAAACAAGTTAGTTGATTGGTTTTGCTTTATATACTGTGATTTAATAAGGAAAACACCAACGTAAGCCAGTCCGACCAGTGTTGGTGGTACCAGTGCCATGCTTTCCATTGGTTCCTGTTTACATGATGCCCACAGGACACGCGGTGATTGGTGGCGCTTCACACGTGACCAGGCAACTTTGTACATTTGACAGGGAGTAGGAGGGTTTTGTGGAGATCAGAAAAACGACAGCGCGATAAAAATTAGTATTGTTGCACTTCACAAATTAATGACCATGAGTTCCTACTTGATAAACTCCAACTATATCGAGCCTTCCTTTCCTCCATGCGACGAATATCAGCAGAGCGGATACATCCCTAACCCCGGTGATTACTACGAGCGGCCAAAAGATACGGGCTTCCCCCATCACGACGAACCATCCTATCCGAGGTCAAACTACACGGAATCGGGCTACGACTACGGTAACGTCCCCGCTGCTGGACTCGATGATTTCAGCGACGGGCATCACGCACAACCGCAGCCGGTTCCACAGAACCACGGACCTCGCCTCGCCGCGGCCCCAGACGGTGGCGCAGGGGCAAATGCCAGCAAAGACTGCAGCCTTGCCAGTGAGGTATATCCCGGCGTAGCGAAGGGCAAGGAGCCGGTGGTGTATCCTTGGATGAAAAAGGTCCACGTTAGCACCGGTGAGTTATCGTCACGGTTAAATAGCAGAACCACTGAGAAACAACCACTGGAACACACGCGAGCCTATTGAGGCAATACTAGTAGCAGCCCTTACAACAGCAATTTACGACTATCGAGCAGCAGGGTCGGTAATTAAGGACCCTCGTAAATTTTATTGCCTATGTTCGTCTGTCGGGGCCATGTGCCTTTGTTGCTTTTTAACCCAAACTACCTCCACCACTGGAGCCGAGCCAAACTGTAATATCCGACCCCGCTGTTTTGTTAATCATTTCTAAGCTTGATCTGTCCCTGGATGCGAGTGCTTATACACTCGGCATCTTCACATTAAGGTCATGTCCGTAAACTGAAACAAGACAGAGAATAAAACAAACAGAGCGGCTGCAATTTCCCACCAGAACCAGAAATGTTTTATAGTCTCCCAGCCTTGTATAATGCGTCCAGTGGAGGAACTATATGGGTTTGGAATAAACGCTATCAGCCTGCATGTAACACCTGCCTGCTTGCCTGTGTATGGCTTTTTTCCCCCCTCCAGTCAATGCCAGTTACAATGGAGGAGTGCCCAAGAGGTCCCGCACTGCCTACACCCGCCAGCAGGCTCTAGAGCTGGAGAAGGAGTTCCACTTCAACCGGTACCTGACCCGGCGCAGACGGGTGGAGATTGCACACACCATGTGTCTGTCCGAGCGCCAGGTCAAGATCTGGTTTCAGAACCGGAGGATGAAGTGGAAGAAGGAGCACAAGCTTCCCAACACCAAGATCCGCTCCTCCAGCTCGGCCTCGTCCTCAGCCTCGGGGGCCCAGCAGCAGCAGCAGCAGCAGCAGCAGATCAAAACAGGCCAGCAGCTTGTCCCCACGCCGTGCACCGCAGGTCTATAGTGCATGAACGAACCCCCGACCCCACAAAAACCCCAATCCAGACTGAGATGGCAAATAACTCAAGTGGAATTTGTTGGACCGATTCTCAGTATTTTACACACATGGTGTTATCTCTTTCACCTTGCCTCTGCCATTGGGCCCCTGTCACGTCCTTTGTACCCTTTCCCTCTCCGGTCGTCCTCGCCCTCTTCATATAAGCTTGAAATTCACCTTTAATTGCCACGGTGGCAACTGAAGTGTTTATATATTTGTTTATTATTATGAAAGAAGGATTACGCACACTCAAACCGTAGGACTTGGATCAAAATGTATCATTACAGTTAAAATTGAGTGAGGTGAAAGTAAGTTTGAACTCATTTTTCTATGTTTTGTTTGATTATTGTTCTCCTGTTTTGTATTATTGCTCATGGAAAGTTCTAATATACTTGAAAGATATTTAGCGAGACTCTATAGATGCCTGTGTAGGAAACCAGACGGCTGTTTTAGAGCTATGGCATCAGTCAGAATAACAGTGTAGTTTGTGTGTTTGAGTGGGTTGGTTTACTGTTGAATGTAGTCCAGGTGACTTCCACATTAATGTACATAGACAAATCATAATGAAGGCACAATAAGCAAAGCATTTCGTCAAGTAGACTTCTGTTCGTCGGTGTTGTAAGGTCTAGTTTTATTTGTGCTATAGTGCGTCCCATGTTGTGCTGTGTTCTAAACTGTGAATATTTGTATGTGCTGTCTCAGTAATGACCGTTGTAATGTAGGCTAGTGTAGGATCAAAAAAATGTCCATGTGAAATAAATATGTACTTCACTTATAAGGCTGACATGGCTTTGGATATTTTCTCATTGCAAATCCTGATTTGATCTGAGCGCAACAAGCCGTGCGTAACGTGACATTTATGAATTTATTTTTTCATGCATTCCTAATTTTAGGAATTCCAATTTCAAAGCTAAACAATATAATTTCATACTGTTTGCTTTCATTTCAGTTCAGACTCTGCGATTTTCTTTTTAAAATGTGTATCTTTTATTTGAGGTTCATTTTGGAGATCCGTGCGTAAAACTGTGATAACGTATGTGAGCATTTGGATAATTTACTGCGCTACTCTTGAAAATGACCTCACTGTTCTTTCTTGCTTTATCTGAATAGATAAGACAGTTTATTATATTTTCAGAGATGAGCTGAGAGGATTAACTTGTTCATCAGGGGTCAAAGTTGCACGATTCCTCTTGAAGTGTATGATTTATACTGGGGGGAGACGTCTCTACCACTGAACATGTGCGATCTTTTCAGGATTAAGTCATTTCTAAGAAATGTATCCACATGTACAATAGTTTAGATAAAAATGTTCACATGCTTGATTCCATTTTGTATGCCCAATTGGCTGGAATACTAATCCGTAAAATGTGCATGGACGTCATGCTCATTTTGCTGGATTTAAATCAGAAGTTGTAGAAACATGATGCAGGGGTCAGCTGTTGGCTCTATGTTGCAGGCTTTGCTGCTGATACGGGAATTACACCAAACCCAAATTGTTAAATGTATCCGGCCACACATATTGTTCTTACTTTCCATTGCAGGGAGATCTCAGCTAACCTCAGTGCACCAGAGTGTGAGTGTTGGTCACTACCTGCTACATCCAAACAATAGAGAGTTCAACCAGGGGACACGGTCGGCTCTGGCCAATCACCGGCTCAGAGCACTTCTTCTGACCCCTGACCTCTCGACACACACAATGTTCAGACCATACATCAGCGCTGAGACCTCCGCGAGCTTTTTCTTCTTCTTCTTCTCCTCATTTTAGAGATTTACCCAGAGACAGCGCGGAAACAAAAACTGTGTTTAGGTGTGAATCTGAGCCATGAATTTTCCTCAAATTATTCTTAGAGACAGCTCTTCTGCAATTCATCACAGAAACACCCCTGTCAGCGCGCGGAGAGGGGGCAGATATGAGCAGAAACATGCTGCTATTGTGCACGCAATGCAGTGTGATTTTCAGTATGCTTTGGCACCGTTGGTTTCTTCACAATATTTATGCCACTAATGTCTTAATGAATGAACTCGAAGTGCATTTAATCGTAAATTAGATAAAACTGGCATTCACCAAAATCCCTGAAGTAAAATCCACAGTGACACCATCCACTTCCCGTGGCTTTGTAGTATTTTCTCTTGCATGTCAGAAAATGTATCAACAGCATGCCTGCAAACGTAAAATGAAAAGGACTCCGTTTAGTGCAAGAAACGTTAAAGCCACAGCTCCTGAGCTTGTGTGCAGCCCTCGCTGCAGACATGGCAGTTGTGCAGAAGATGGCGTTGAGGCTGATTGGCACCAGTTTTGCGCAGACTCTAACAAGTCCAACTAGTTCAATTACAGATTTGAAGTCATTTGATTCGCGTATAGAGGTCACTTCCAATGTACTGAAATTTTAATTCGCCCGTTCACGTGACTTGTTGAATAATGAATGCCCCGGGGTCAGAAATAGATCTGAAAATCTGCCTTATTTTCATTTGAAGTGATCCTCTGCAGGGTGCGAGTCACAGCTCTTCTCCCCTGACACAACTCTGTCTGCTGGACACAGACCGTCATGACTTGTGAGTAGATTTGGCAGATTTTTACTTTATTTTTCCTCAAAAAATGCTTAAAATGACCCAGAAGTGGAGTTCTTAATCCTGCCGCATATATTAATGGAATTTATAATATGTATTAGAATATGATCTAATTATCCGTTATTCTCAGGTTTCTGGAGTAATATTGAGCTTATTATTTCACTCAAATCAAATACCTCTGTTTTATTGTCAAACATTTTTATTACCCAACATGCAAATGTTTTTCGCGCTGAAACATTGTATATTAAAAATAATTTAACCTTCTATCATATACAGTAAATATGATGAATGGCAGCAGTTAATGTTTTCGTAAAATGCTTAAATCTTTGGACCAAGACAACAATTAAAATGGTGACACTCTCTCAATCTCTGCACGTATGAGATAACGTAATTGTGCAAATTAGTTTAAAATACACTCTCTGAGTCAGATCTGTCTGCATTGGTGAAACTATAATCTATATACGTGCGACTACATATAATATAGTCACTAAAACTGAAATGAATGGTAATTAACTGTGTGCAGGGTTTAACTTAAAAATTCAATAAATCATTTTCAAAGACGCACCAAAAACTTAACATCTGCCTCCATGAATTACGCCAGTGATAATGTGAGTATTTCTTTATTACCTGATATGTTCATAAATTGTATTTAAACAACAGTGACAATGCAGTGGGCTCATCTGTTGCTCCTAAAAGTTGTCAGGACAACTCGGTCAAAGAGCCTCTCAATGGGAGTGATCAATAGACTCAAGTTAAACATTAACACAAAGTACTCCGGGCACTTCAAAATGTGTATTTATAATTATGTGGTAATTAATTGTATTTATTCTTATTATCAGGGCTCATATTAAAGCTATTGTAATCCAGAGTGTTGTTAGTAATGCCCTACTTTGCACTTACCTCCCAAATTTAAACTACAGCACAAAAGCCTATTATAAATGATTCTGGACCAGTGACAAAGAGCCAAAAAGTTCAACATGAAGATTCAAATAGTTTTTATTACAACCAGCTGTGTGAGCACAAATCCCCCTGTCCTGGTCCTCCGTCCCCGCGCTCCGTCTGCGTCCATGAGAGATGTCTCCAGTCAGCTTAAGGCGTTGAATTTCGCATTAGCCTTGATGTTGGCCGGTGTAAACCCCGCAGAAAGAGTTATCTTCGGCTGAACGTATCGGTAACCAAAGCTTGGCTGTTAAGAGCTCCGAGTGTCAACAATGTGGGAAGATATGGACCCGCCGTCTGGCCAACATCCAGCGGTCTGCGCCTCTAACTCCTCCTCGCTGACAGTGATAAGAAGCCGTGATTTGTGTAAATAACTCTGAAACATTTGTTTTATGCAAAGGCAGATGAGATTTAAAAACACGATCAATCAATTTCTACTTTGTGCAAAGGAAAACTCTGAAAAAAAGTGCAGCAAAAAGTGTAAAAGAAAAAAAAAAGAAGAGAGAGACAGAGAGAAAAGAAGAGGCTACCAGCTCAAGGCCTTCGGTTCACGTCTTCTCCTTGTTTTTGAACCCAAAATGACACCCCACTCGACTCTGGATGCCTCTGCCCGGGTCAGGGAAAAGTTCAGGTGTGGTGGCGAAAGGCAAGGCTGGATCAGCCCTCAGTGCACGGTCATGTGGAGCCACCTAATCCTGACAGCTCTGCGTCTGTAGAGGAGCAAAGAGAGACCAAAATAACACATTAAAGCCACAAACAAATCACAACCGTGCGTTTTAAAAGCTGTGCGTAAAAGTTCCCCCTGTAACCATCCACATTTATATTCCTCCTCTTCAGTTTCAGAGGTGCTGAAGGTGAATTAATAAGAGCTGCTCTGCTTCTGTTCCTGTCTTTAAAAGTTTACCGCTCAAGTTGTAGTTTGAGAAGACAAAGGCTGGTGTGGGAGTGGGATGCTGTCCATGTCCGCCCCGAATGATTAATAGTCTTGGTGGGATTTTTCCACGCCCGCTGCTCGGTGTTGACGGAAAACAAGCGCCAAACGGTGCCGAGAAGAGAGAAGCTCTTCCGGGCTAAGGCTTTTGACAATACCTGGACTGGCTGAAGCCAGGAGTCTTCCAAGGCGCACGCGTGGCACACTGTTTTAGATAGTGATTGGTTTATCGTATGGTGGTAAACCACAGCAGGGTTATGGCTTAGTCGGCACTTCTACCAGCCCATCCTCCCCCACCCTTCTCCAAAAAAGCAAAACTCTCCCTTTGCACAAACCTGTAATTTCTGCCATCACTCAGTTGGTCATAGGAAACGCGTAAGCGCATGTAGGTCTAATGGGGGTCCATGTACTGATCAGCGGGGTCGAGCAGCCACTCTTTGGTTACCTCACCTCCACTTTCCGCTCACTGCTGACTGACACGCACCCCTCTCGACCACCAGGACTCACACCCTCCGTGTGCAGGACAGGTAAATGTGTGACGTTTTGTTTCAGTTTAGCCAGCAGCAGCAGCAGCAGCAGCATGCAGGCTTTTGCTGATGGAGAATCAGAGGCTGAGTAAGTGGTACTACAGCCTAAGTCTGACAATGAAGACGGGGGGGCGATATTGAGTTGAGTTCTGTGTAATGCACTCCACAACCCCGGCTGTGCTGTAGAGAGAAAGGAGAGGAGGTTTATTGGTGTGATGAGTAACCATTATGTCACCATTAAGTGGTATTTTGTAGGGAAAGCTCTCTCATTCTCACATAGTGCGAATTGTCACGCTGCAGCGCGAAACCCTCTGGTTTGAGCCTGGCTCTGAGCCGCGGCTGCACTTGAAACTCAGCATAATACAGCAGGATTAGCTCTTTCAGCCGCTAACAGGCACCAAATATATGGCACTTTAAAACTGACAGAACAGTCTTTCCCTCTGAATGGGCGACACGTGGAAAAGCTGCTTCTCTGCGAGAGACTTGCTCCTCTGCCAGATACATTGCAGTGTCACATACCCCTCTTTTTTCTCCCTCCAAACTGATCTGTTTCTCCTCAGGGGCAATGACTGCCTCCATTAATGATTCACGGGCTCAAATAAAAGGGATTTAAGTTGACGTTGCGTCACGTGAGCGGGGCGCATAATACTGCGCGGTGTTATGGCACGGGGAAGAAAACCGGAGCCCCGGTCTGTGGCCATATGATGCTGATTATATGCGGGTTACCCCCACTTTCCGTGAGGGGAGTCCGGGCTGTGTAGTTTGTTTATCGAGGGGAGAAAAAAGAAAAGAGAGGCAGACTGAAAGACTGAGGATTCCGGGTTTGTGGATGTATTATACTGCTGTCACGGACGGATATGTTTTTCCACGCGGACAGAGTCAGAGCCCGAGCTTTGGGAGGATGGATTTTATTTTGAGGTATTTCCGCCGATTGTTCATTACTGTCGTGAGTTATTGCTGCGCGAGGCAGAGGTCAGTAAAAAGGGTCCTGGGTTTTTCGCAGGGCAGAATTAGACAGGTAGAGAGAGTCTATCGATACTCTACTATCTGTTATTATCCCCGATTTATCATAGTGAATGAAGCGAATCATAAATAGGCCTACACAATGTACACACACTATATGTAGGTGAAGATTTAAGGATTGGTTTGGGCCATTAAGGTGCAGGCATCATTCCATTTAATGCTCCATGTGCTATAACATTGTAATAAATCTATTATCAGTCTATTATTTCTGCTATATTCACATCACAAGCAGCCATTTGGATAAATAGGCCCATGTACCGTTTGTAAATAAAGCAGCCATTTAAATATCAGCTCCCAAGGAAGAAAAAAAAAATCCAAACAGAGCGCGCGGCCGCTCCAAGGTGGAACCTGTCCTATAAAACAAACATCTTGTGTCTGAACGTGGGGGTTGTTTGTGCGCAAATGGTACATCAAGATGGGCTCCATAAAGAAGTAGGGGAAAGCGGTGGGGTTGTGTCGCTCCGCCAGGGAAACGAGGATATAATGGAAGACAGAGTGCCATCCAGGACCGCGCGGCCGCGCTGAGGTCACGGCGCTCCAGCTTGATTTATGGGCACGGGGACTTGGGGAAGAGGGTGCGCGAGAGCTAATGACTATTCGATCCGTTTGTGGAGAAAATGCTCACCGGGCAGCAGGGAAACAACAAACACGATATTTGCATAGGCCCATTTTAATGTTTTTAGTGATATTACGCTGATAAGCATCGATGCTCGGCTGTGCTGCTCTTCTCCTAGAATAATATTTGCATTCTGGTTTTAATTCATGCATTTTCTTTATTAGCGTTTGATTTATGATGTGTTTTCTACCGATTAATTAATTTTAGCTGACATTTTGTTGCAAAATCTCAAACGGGATCTCGTTCTTTACGGATTCATCACGCTGTGAATACATTACAATTTTAATACAAATGCATGCAGCACGTTGTTAAATCCATTTTTTTCTTATCTCAAAAAATTATTTTAAGAGAGCTCACATGGAATTTGACCTAATTTAGTTTAGGCCTATTTTCCACATGTTTTTCTCTGAGTCATTTTTTAACACGAGGCCCAAACAAAAAGGCACAATAACAATAGCTTTGTTATTCATAATCCCATTTTCTATCTTCAGCTGTCTGAAAATAAGATCCACAGAAGCCCAATTTAAAGAACACGTTCAAATGTTGTATTATCTTCTGAATATTAAAAAAATGTATGTATTCCACTCCTCGTTGCAGAAATCCAGCCAAATAAATTCAGGCCATCGCGAGGTCTCGGAGACACCTTGAACTGCCTTCGGTAAGTCCATATATCTTTATTGATTTGTGTTATGAATGCTTGATGGTGATATCCGTATTCAATTTCTAATAAGTACCACACACGCCCACCAAAGCACTCGCAGGGATAGAGAAGCAGTTCGTGGCTTGTGCATTTCCTCGCAGCAGCAATACGAGCAGCCCGTGAGCAATAATTCCTTCTCTTCCACTTGTCTTTGTGGTGTAATTTGTCACTATAAAAGTGACGAGGGGAATCGCAGCTCTTGGAGCGGTGCCTTACTCCTTTCAAAAACTCCTTTCTGTGAAAGCCATCTGCCTGGACCCGATCTAGTTTACAGCTCTCAACTTTTTAATTTTTTTTTCTTTTATCAACATTTTAGATTTTTTTTTCTTCCTCCCACACCATACGCGTTAGGCAGCAGCAGCAGCTCTCTGACATTTAACCCTCTGCTCCAGGCCAAATTAAAGAGAGGGACGAATCAGCATTTTAGCAAAACACAAAGAAGTAAATAATTATACAAAGTGGCTGTTCCAGTCTGAGAAAGAAAAAAGCCGAGTTGGCTAAAAAAAAAATCCTAACGCGTGAATTTTTGTCCCACTCACCCTCCCACGCCGTCCGTGTCTTCTACCTTTCTTTCTTTCTTTTTCTTAAATTGTCATTGAATTTTGTCCCAGAGCCTGGAATCAACAGAGATCTGCAGCTCTGGACATGTTTACAGCTCATAACAAGCTGAGAGGACATAAATCTAATTTTTTTTCACTCTTTCTTTTTGGCTGCACGAGGCAGCATTACCATGCAGAGGGATTCCCCTGCTGCCGGCTCTCCTCTCCACTGCTCCTCGCTGCATGTCCTCCGCTTTGCCCTTTGGTGATGAAACTTCTTCCCATTTTTCACATCCTGCTCCTGGTGGGGTTTTCCCTTGATATACTTCGAGCACCGCTTTGATCTGAGGTGTCTTGTGCTCTCTAATCTTTTTGTTAAAAAAAATATACAGATTATGTTGTTCTCTCTGTACAAGAAGCCAGAATGCAGTAGCTCTACCTGGCGCAGAAATGCAAACGAATTGCGCGTCCTTGTGCCGAAAGATTGAGGAGCATATGCAAAAAATGCGGGTTAATGATTAAGCTGTGGATAGAAGCCCTTTATGTCCCAGGGAAATGGAAAAGCAGCGTGCTCAGCGCCTGATTATTCCTTTGTATTCTCCCCTCTCTCTCCAAAATCTCATCCACTGGGCTCATAACTCCACTGCAAGACGTGGAGTAAATAATAACAAAAAAGATTTAAAACACTTTAGGGATGGACTTCCATGCTCTTTGGGACGATGTAATATGTATATATATTTTTTCTAGACACACTGCCTCATTTGGTTGGGGGAGGAGGAGAGGCAGCCACTTGATTTGAACTGGCTTTCCAAGGCGCTACTTCATTTGCATAATTTTTCTTGTCTATGGTGACGCTCTGGTTCGGGGCAGTTCACTGGTGTCTGCATGGTACTGGTGAAGGATCACACAGTCCAGCATAGCCTTGGCTGAGTTTAATATTGCTATGAAGCCCTGGCCATTGCTCTATAGCATGACGGTAAATTCAATCTTGGGGCCAGATAACTCTTATCTCGCTGACCCGACTGCTCACGCCTGCTTTCGTAATCTCGGTTTACCCATCCACGTCGAGTAGGAAAAAAAGAAAAGGAAAAAAGGAAAGGGGTTTCTCTCTGCTCTTCCTTTTTTTGTTGTGGCTGCTAATGCCTGGTTGTATGGCAGGGCGCAGTCTGCTGCTGCCTCTGCTGCTGCTTCGCCCAGCCAGCCCTGCCTTTAAACTTTTCTCTGGATTACTGCTTTGATCGATTTCGTCGCTGAATGAGAAAATATTGCTCGGTGCTCTGCATTCGTCGTCAGAGGATAAGGTAAGCAGGCCAGAAATAGGCTCCCTCGGTTGTAAATGGCGGAGTTTGTGTGTCGCGCGGTGATTTATCACCGTATGACTTAGATCTCGGTTCAGGAAGAGTTCACACACACAGTCAGGCAGCCAGATTTCTCTAACGTGGAGCAGAGGGCTGCGCGCACAGCTCAAGTCTGTCTTTTGTCTCCTTTTTCTTTGCCATTTATGACTTTCGCAATGGCTCGCCTGGAGATCCACAGCACACCGCTTTCTGATATGTTTTCCAGGTCATCGTGAGAGCAGATACAGTGAAGACACCTTCTTTCAGCCTGCGGTTTAGCTGCGTGGAGATCAAGCTGAGGGCTCATTTTAGTCTGATTTGCTTGCTTGTTTTGCTCGGCTGCACAAACCCTGTGTTATTCCACATTTATTTTCCTTTCACTTCAGCTCATTTCGAGAAAACGTCTTCTAGTTTAGCCCGTGCTGCATGTCTGCTTTGACTGTCCTGCAACTGTGAAATAAACAACTAACACTTTTATTGCAGCCTTCAGCCTAACATCGTTATTGTTGAGCTCAGGTTTTACTATCAGACACAACGCCAGGGCCTTTTTCACTTTCAGCAGTTAAAGCGTTGAAGTTTCACGGTTGGGTTATATAGTCACTTTAGATTTTATATATGTTATTTTTTCTATCTGTTCCCTTGTTTGAGGCGACGGGCGGTGGATAGTACAGACAAAAGAAGTGCATTATTATAGAGGCAAATGTCAAATAAACGACGAGGTTAAGATCAATCTGCATTGAAAATAAAATATAAAATACGTTTATTTTTAATTATAATAAAACAAATAATAATTATCACAACAATTATATTATTAAATATTATTAATACCATTATTATTGCTCTGGTTCAAACGCATTAATTGTGTTTCATTAGTAAGGTGACATTAGAAAAGCAAAGTGACCTGTGGCTTACTGGCGACTATGGTTTATAGTTTCCTCAGGAATCTGTTAGAGGCGGATCCCCATGGTTACCTGCGTGAGTTATGGAGCTTTTAGCAGCAGGCTCTGGGTGTGCCATCCCCGGGTCTCTGTCCGCCGCCTGAATGTGTAGCATAGCGGGTTCTGGCTGCTCATCGGGGTCGCTCGCTCGGAGCGAGCCGTACCGGCCCACTGACCCTCTCCATATATCACCGCGACGGGCCGCGCCGACAGCAGTCATTATTATGGGGGCTGCAAGGAAAAGTTCACCGTGTGGTCATGGAGATACACGAATGCCCGCCCGGTTTTTCAGGTTTCCTCGTGGCCTTTCCATTCATCTTACAGCACGCAAGGACAAAAAAAGGAGACGAGAATGCGGTTGTTTATGCTTTGCGCCAGGTGTCTTTTTACTGAAGGAACGTGGTTTAACTAAAAATGAAAAAAACAAAACAAAAATAGAATTAAACCCTTGTGAGCCACGGGGAATGTTTTCATCTGCTACAAGGAAATTAGATCCACTGTTGACAGCCCAGTTGGTAGAATAACAATGTAACAGAAATATTATTTTCCTGTGTGGTAACCCCCTAATAAGCTTCTCCTACAGCTCCTTTTCTCACCCAAAGCTTTTCTCCACCAGTTGTGCTGTAACTCTGTATTCAGTTTCATTGTTAATAAGCTCCGAGCTTTAAAATGTCACGCAGTTCCATGTTAGGTCCTAAAATTGATTTGGCAATCTGAAATGCTTTTGAAAGGGTTTTTTGTTTTGATGTTGTTTGGCACAGATGGTAATACAAGGTTAGTGCGTGCCTTTGTGCCCTGTGTAAGCCATAAGGTAAACGGTAATAGTCTACAGGACTGTTGGCCCTATCTTGCCTCCATAGTCTCCAGTGTCAGGCCTGTATTGAAAAGTAAGATGGATCGCCACCATTTCTTCTCCTCACAGTGCTTCTTGTAACCCTAGGTTCACCCGAGGAGGCCATTGGCGGAGAGGCGTCACGTGACCACGGGGTGCCAATGTTATTCTACAAGGGTGTCAAGACCCTGTCAGTTTCTGAAATAAATATTGGGAAACGGCGAGATGCAAAAGGCAACCTACTACGACAGCTCCGCAATTTACAGTGGCTACCCATATCAAAGCGCAAATGGCTTCAGTTATGATGCCAATCAGGTCCAATATCCCCGGGCCTCTCATGTGGAAAGTGAGTACCATCGACCTGCCTGCTCCCTGCAGTCTCCTGACGGCTCCGTGGCTCTGCAGAAGCCGGGGGAGATGGCGGAGAGCTGCGACAGGGCCACAGCCATTCAGGCAGCGCAGTCCAAGGTTCATCCCGAAAGCAATCAACCGCAGGTGCCGGTGTCAGGCCCACCCCCTCCTTCACAATCCCCCGGTGCTATCAGCCAAAACACAAGCAACGGGTCCAACCAGCCCAACGCCAAGAACGGCTCCCCGACCTCTACCGCTCGCAAACAGATCTTCCCCTGGATGAAGGAATCCCGTCAGAACACCAAGCAAAAACCCGCCAGTAGCTCCAGTTCAGGTACCTCCAACCTAGACCTACTGTCACACATACACATACACATACACATACACATACACATACACATACACATACACATACACACAACACCTGATATCCACTAACCACAAAGTTACATAAGTTTTGTTGAGGGAGGACACTCTAAATGAGGGGTGTGGGTGGGGGGCAGGTAAGGGGTCAGGAGGGAGTGCAACAGGACAGTACTGTCCCTGGGAAGTTTTTTTTCTCCGTCAGTGTCAGAAAGATTTTTTTTTACTGTGCTTTTGTATTGTCTTGTATCTATACTTTAATTCACTCTGAATTCTTAAAGTTATTCAGAAAAAACAAACCCATAGTATCTTCAGCTCCAGCAGCACACCTCTGCACAAGTTGCTGTTAGTGAATCGACACCATAAGTGAATGATTTCTCTTCTGATGTCTCAGCCATGATATACAGGAAATATACCATCAGGTCGTAGACTGTAGAAGAATCACGTGCCTCCACATTGGAAGCAGATTCTACCATTTGTTGTCTCTGTGCCCTGCAGCTGACCTGTCCCTACTGTAAACACGCATCTCCACTGATCACATAATGTTCCCGCAGGGACAACAAACAAACACGCACAACAGTTGTTCAGTTTGTCCTGCTGTTTTTATGAGAGCGAAGCTTGGTGGGTCAGAGTGAAGGGGGGTGGGTGGTCGTGGGGTGTTTGGGTGGGTTTGTTTGTATAAAACTAAACTGAAAAAACTAGAGATGTTCATTTCCCATGACCTTATTATTTTGTAAAATTTTTTGAGTAAATATTTCAATTAAGGTGCACTAAGTAGTGAAAAGTCCTCTGGCTTCATTTTTGATTTATGCTCGGGGAGGCGTTTTCCTTAGTTTTTAACAACCCGTAAAAGTGCTTACATTTATGGAGGGCCATTTACGCACGTTTTACGCACGTAAGCAAACCAGACCCAGAGGAAAACTTTGCAGGTCAGGGTGGGGAAGGTTGTGTTTTGGGGTCTCTATTACATAATACTAACCTAAAAAAATTAAAAGATAATGCCCATCTTCCAGTGACCCCTCTTTAAATACAAAAGAAGTCATACATTTTATTGTCAGGTTAGTTTCAGTTAAAGTTGGAACTGCAAGGAAATGTGACGCCTGCCATTGGATTTTTTCACGAGTCACGTTTAGGGAAAGTTTTTGATCAGTTTTATTTTTCAACAGGTCGAGTTGGTAACATGTATATAGACTTTTACGCACGGTTACAATCCACCGTCTGCTGCTTAAGTGGAGGTAAACCTGACGAGTCAGGGTTTGGAGGTTATTTGCTGACCTAAAAACTCAGTTGGTCATTTATTATGCTTATGTTTTGTAAATTAATTGGACATTTTTTCTAATTACGCTAAAGGTTGTCGCCTTCAGTAAGAACTAGGAATGCGAGGCAACATGGCGCACTAAAATGTCTTCTATGTTAGGAAGGTGTTTTTTTTTCTCCCCAATTGTAATAGTGCTACACACGAAAGCCCCTTTACGCACGAATTACGCACGTAAGCAAGTATATGCCAAATCTACACATTCTGTTGTTCAGACTCGAGGTCAGAGTCAGGGCGTTGTGTTTGTGTGGTGTTTCTTTACAAAGAGCCAATCTACAGATGCTCACTTCTCGTGGCCCTCTCATTTTGCTTTTTAATTGTAATTTTTTCTTGTAACTAAGTTGCAGCTTGGTGCAGAAATGTGTGATGTGTGTCTAGGAAGGTGTTTTCATTCGTTATAACAACATATTTATGAATAGACTCGCACTTACCAATAATCCTGCTCTCGCCAGTGCGTTCCCAAATCACTCTACCTTTTAATTCGAGCAAATAAGCCCCTTAAAACGAATTCATAAATAATATAGCAATAATCATTGTCATTACATACATGGGTATCCCTCCCATACCACGTGCTAAGCCTTTCGTCTCTCTAATAACCTAATGAGGCTGGAAATGTCATGCTGCATTCCTTTTGCTCCAGGTCTGGGCGGCAGGTAGTGAAATTTATTAAGTGTTGGCCGTCTGCCACGGCGGTAAATAGACCAACACCTTGCTATTCTGCAGCCAAGCTCCAGCTCCTCTTAGAAGGGAGGGAGGGGGGTGCTTATCAGTGAGGTGAAGGCGAGCTGCTTTATACACCCCGAGGAATACATAATGCTTGTGTTTGCATTACGCGTGTGCTACTGTGTGACTACGGGTGAAGATGAGGGTCAAAATGTTTTAGTAGGAAATCTGAGGTTACCTGGTTGCATATCAGATATTGACCCAGTGCTCTCCATTCACCCTTTTTCCCTTTGTGGTTAGTGTAGCGTGTGCACAGGCGCAGTGTCCATGCATTGATTGTTAATTGTCGTATGGAGCCCTGATGATAACCCCTGTGCTTTGCAGTAGGGAGCTGATTTATCAAAACGTTGAGATGTTTGTAACACATACAGTACGTGCACACGCACAGGCGCGCGCACGTTACTGAAAACAGGGAGGAGGGGAGGGGGGATGAAAAAAACCTCCTTAAGTGGTGGAGCAGGGCATATTTATCTAGTAACTGTTCCCCACCCCCTATTGATGGTGGAGAGTTCTGTTATCAGCTGTGTGCTTGTTGCCACGAGGTTTTGCTTTCACTCTCACTTTCCTGTCTCTGCCTCTGTACCTCTCTCTCCCTCTCTCTGCCTGCAATGGATTACTGATTGACATCTTCCTCTCCTCCTCCCTGACAGTGGAGAGTTGCCCCGGAGACAAGAGTCCTCCGGGGTCAGCAGCATCGAAGAGGGCCCGGACAGCTTACACCAGCGCCCAGCTAGTGGAGCTGGAGAAGGAGTTCCACTTCAACCGGTACCTCTGCAGACCTCGGAGGGTGGAGATGGCTAACCTGCTCAACCTCACCGAGAGACAGATCAAAATCTGGTTCCAGAACCGCAGGATGAAATACAAGAAGGATCAGAAAGGTGTGGGGATGATGCCTTCCCCTGGTGGACAGTCCCCGCGGAGTCCCGTGGGTCCGGCCTCCGGTGGTGGCGGTGGAGGAGGCGGAGGATACCTCAACTCTATGCATTCTCTTGTAAACAGTGTACCTTATGAATCCCAGTCACCGACGTCTTACAATAAACCTCATCAAAATGCATACGGTATGGCCACGTCATATCCCCCTCCTTTGAACAGCTCCCTCAACAACTGCCCGCCCTCCCAGAAGAGGTATCCCGGGACCGAATCGGCCACGCCCGAGTATGACGCGCATCCTCTCCAAGGCAATGGCAACTACGGAACGCACATGCAGGGCAGCCCCGTTTATGTCGGCGGAGGTTACATCGACTCTATGCCCAACTCTGGGGCCTCCGTTTTCGGTCTGACCCACCTCCCGCACCCGGGATCCGCGAACATGGACTACAATGGAGCAATCACAATGGGCAACAGTCAGCATCACGGAGTGTGTGATCCGACACCGACGTACACAGACCTAACGTCGCACTACTCTCAGGGAAGAATCCAGGAAGCGCCCAAACTGACGCATCTGTAGCGGTGGCGCAGCCCGGATCACTCCGCCCATTGTCTTACCCACCTCCAGACACATTACTGCTTTGTTTCTGCGCCTCCTCACGGCTTCCACCTTCTCTCCGCCTTTGTTTATGTTTTCTATAGTTTGATGTGTGAAGTAGCGTAGGATAAATAATCACGACTTGCTTGAATTTTTCTCTATTTGCTCGTGTCATTGTCTCACAAAGACCTTTATCTGGGCTGTAGGACGTGTAGAGCGGGAGGGAGGGGGGCACAGTATATGCATAGGCCTATTTAATCTTTTTTTTTTTTTAAATCTTGTTTTAAAATTGAAACTCAAACAGGGTATTATGAACGTATGTTATTCATTTTTAATGTGAATTTGTCCGTCTTTTATTTATCCGCAGTTGAAGAATTGTGTTTTGCATTTTGTTGCACTTGTGAAGCCACGAGCTTGGATTATGAGGGAAACACATTTTCAAAAAACAAGGGTCATGAGCTTAGACGCAACCTCCCTTGTTTGTGTTTTGTCCTATTGGACTTTCTGATGTTATTTATTTTTATTTTTTATTTTATTTTTTGGGGTGTAAAGTTAAAAGAGTCCATTAGTATTATTTGACACCCCTGCGACCATTGTGTGGGGAGAAGGTTGGTGCATATTAGCGTCTCAGCCCTTTTCCAGCCCATACATGTAGTCGACTCCGCACAAGCTCCCTGCAGCAGCAGCAGCTCCTCACCATGTTGCTATTATAGCCTATGTTTCCAATTTTCTTCTAATTCTTCTTCTTCGAGGAGGTGTTTTTATTTTCTCAGCGAATGTAAAGTCAATCAGTCATTGCAATAAGGGTGGAAAGAAGGACACACGTTAGCAGTTTCTTTATTGAAGAAAAAAAAGAAACAGACATCATCAATTTTTTTTTCGATGTCATACATTCCATGCTGCTCCAGTTCGAAGAAATAAATAAAAGAATTGAAATATAATTGTAGCAGATCCTCCTTTTAATTTAGACACAGAGAAGTTTCACGTGATCACAACATTTAATACAAGGCAGCTTCTTAAATAAAAGTAAAACATGAAAATATACCTCTAGCTTTTCTATTATTACGTTTTATTATTGTGATAAATGTGATTATGTGGTGCTGATAACATGAAAGCACAAAAACAACAACAATTTGCAGTATATTAAAAGCACAATAAAATACTAATAGTCAACATCATGGATGATAAATAGTGAATATAAATGTCTATTATTTATACATACAAAATAGGAAGGAAAAAGGAACCAGTGCTCAGAATTAATATTCAACAACATAAAAAAAAAAAGCAAATGGCCGCGGATGAAGTCAAACACAGACTAAAAGCTCCTTGATTTTTTGTCTCCTTCCTCTTGACTCGATGTGAGGATAACTCGGGTGGCCTCCTCCTCTCCTCTCATCCATAATAATAAAAAATGTCACCCGGGCCCTTCTGGAGATTCTGCAGGAAAGACAAACAAGCTAAATGAGAAATCGTTTGAAAAATAATTCCCTGATATGTTCAGTCAGTCAAATGCGGTCAGAGAGGATACAGGCTGAACTGGAGTCATAACGGGGTTTTCATTTGTCTCATTATTCTGCAGATTTGCAGACGCCAGCGTTCAACAGCAGGCAGCACCTCGGTTATGAGGATGGTTACAGCAAAGAGTTGAACAGATGAAAGATGGAAAACAGACCATGTGTGGCTTTGGATTAAATCAGACGGTTTCTTACAAATTATCATACGTTTTAAAATACATCTACAATTAATAGAGATATTAATTTTGAAAAAGGAATCAAACATGGAACTAAAATATTATTGTCTAATTTACACAGAATTCCTTGTAAAGAAAATGCATTTTTTTGTTGTTGTTCTGAGCCTGCTAGTTTTCCATCTTTCTTCTCCAATTGAAAAGATTGTGCCATGTTCAGTTTTTATGATTGTTGTTATGCCTTTGTGCAACTGCACTACTATTTGTTCTCACTGAATTTTGCATGAAGAATTCATTTTCAGCTCGATCTGATTGATATAAGAAGACGTGGACATTAGCAGCCCTGACATATGGTTAGCAGGGGAACCTAGAACAATTGAACCATGGTGTGTCAAAGCAAAAAAAAAAAAAAAAGCTGATGCACTGAGCATTTCTGCATCCAACACAGACATACTCACTCTCTCACACACTGAGAAATACACGCGCGCACGCACACGCATACACAGCAAGGCACTGATTTGACCCATATGCGCCGTACGCAGGTAGCGCATAAATAACGTTTTAACCGAAAAAAGAGACTTGTATTTCTTTCATTGCGTTTCCATCCGTGGGAAAGTGCTCCTAAATCAATCCTGCTGTAAAGACAAGTGTGTAGGACAGGCTGGGGTCCACTAAATGCCGCCACCCACTCCTTTCCTTACACACAAAGCCTGTGCGTAATTCCAAAAAAGCCATCCATCTCTCCCCCTAGCAACTCTGTCCTCCACCACACAGTCTGCCCCGCGCGCAAACCTCTCATGTCCACAAAAAAAACTGACAAATAACACTGACAAATAAAATCGCACTCACAATTCAAAGGTAAAAGAAGCCAGGTAGAGTAGCTGCTTCAACATATACTCACCAATGGCACGTTATACACTGTCTCCTCTGTAGAAAAGGAAATGGTCGCATCTTAAGCAGCTGGAATCTTATTTATCTTTTAAAACATCCCTCCAGCGACATCCCAGGCGCAACTGTGAGCACAAACTGGTTCTAATCTGAGTGGCCAGTGTTTCTCGACGCTTCCTGGCTGCATTTGATCCGGGGGAGAGTTAGAAACCTTAAATGTGTTGTGAGGGCACCGAGCTGTCAGACCTTTTGGCGAGTAAGATTGATCGCGCACAGGCTTCCAAGACTCTTTGTTTGGAATATAAGCAACAAACTGAGAGAGGCCTACCACTTCTCTTCTTCCTCTCTCTTACTCACCAAGCCATTTTTTTGAATGGAAATACAACATGTACACTGCTTGACGAAAAACATCCCAAATGGGGCTTTTACAGATTATTCTGGAAGAGGTCTAAAACTAAACACTGCGGGGAAGAGCCATTCAATAACATTTCCATCTACATAATAACGCTGCAAATGGATTCGTTGTGAATGGTCGATCCGTGAGCGTGTTGGTGTTTGCTTCATTGCCATTTCAGGTAGAGGTGATCCAGCAGGAAGCGTTTCACCACTGTAGCTACTGTCCTCTCAACGAACCCTGCTCTCGCCACTGGGTTTCCCAATTCCACCATCAGTGTGAATGTCTGAACCATATTTAAAAGGAGGGGATCATTATTGCAGCTTTGGGTTCAATCGAAAAATCCGAATATCAGTCATCACAAAACAAAGAGTGCCTCTGTGTTCAGCCTAGTGTTTGTGGGTGCATGTGCACACACACATGGGCGCGCGTGACCTCGTTATGAAATCGACCTTTTTGTGCAATAAACGAAAATCCACTGTGTGTTTTAATATCACACCCATGCAGCTCTCATAAATAGGCTTAATTCGTAAAAAAATCAACAACTTTATGTGAAGGTGCGTGTGGCTGCTTATGTGTGTGTGTGTTTATAAGTTTGTGCAGTGTAGCTGCAGCTGTAAATGTTAAACTGCAGTTACTGGATGAAATGGCCTGAACGTGTCATATCCGTCAGTATTAAACTAATGGATGGGCTTTTTATTGCAACACATGTCAATGGATGCACTGCATATTTCATTGCTATGCAACTTTAGAAGAACACACATCCACTCTTGAGTCAGCAGACACACTGAACAGGCTGGATTGTGGGGGTTTGTTTCTGTCCAGAAGTCTCAATATCAGTTTTTGGTGTATGTGTGTTTCACCTCTGAAGTCTGGCTCTTGCCTATATGAATAGCTACTGGCGTGAAATGTGTGGGTCTGTGTGTCTGTGTGAGTGTGAGGTGGGGGCGTTCTCGACTGACATCCTCAAACAATACGAGAAAGAGGAGTGCACGAATCCGCGCGCACCCTAGGCTGGGCTCCTTCCCTGTAATAGTGAGCGTCAGCCATTCTTAAAAAACAGATTTTGTGGCTTAGTGGACTGGACTGGAGGGAGCGAGAGGAGGATAAACTGAGCGGACAAAGATGTAAATAAAAACAGTCGTCCCCCAGCTGAGCGAGGCGTTCTTCTTCTGAGTTTTTGGATCAATCAGGCAGAC
Source organism: Decapterus maruadsi (assembly GCA_030347415.2). Taxonomy (NCBI): domain Eukaryota; kingdom Metazoa; phylum Chordata; class Actinopteri; order Carangiformes; family Carangidae; genus Decapterus; species Decapterus maruadsi. Next base: position 9,396,961 of record CM064897.1, read on the forward strand.
AGTGGCTTCTTTTGATTAAACCCCAAATTGTCATTGGGCAGAGGTAATCATGTGACAGGCAATTCGGTCCAATTTCAACCTTGTCTCCATGAATTCAATAGTTTAATAGTAGCTCGGTCCCCATACGGCCGTAATCAGTGATATAGAAAAAAACACCACCACGAGGTTTTTTTTTTAAATGATTTTTTCTTCCTCGTCCTCACTGAGCCGCAACATTTATAAAAATACGCGTGCAAACTTTCCTCGGCTCTCAGGGAGCGGAGATGAATTACGAATTCGAGCGAGAGAGCGGTTTTATCAATAGTCAGCCGTCGCTTGCTGAGTGCCTGACATCTTTCCCCCCTGTCGCTGATTCATTTCAAAGTTCATCAATCAAGAGCTCGACGCTTTCACGCCCGACACTGATTCCTCCTCCCTTTGAGCAGACCATTCCCAGCCTGAACCCGGGCAGCCATCCGCGGCACGGCCGGCCCAGACACAGCCCCGACGGATGCAGCCAGCTGCCCACCGCCTCTTTACCCCCGGAGTACCCCTGGATGCGGGAGAAGAAAGCCTCCAAGAGGAACCACCTGCCGACCTCCACCGCTACCACCATTTCTAATGGACCCGTGTGTTTTTCTCCAAAAGGTGGGTTGATTTCTGCAGCACTTGGTGCATTAAAATAAAGAAGTGTTTACTATCTGTTGCTAAAATAAGAGCCTCCAGCACACAGGCCTTTCCTTAAAAACACAAATATCCTCCAGTGCTGTTGTTATCACATATTTATACTAGTTGCTTTTATTTTGATTGTCTATGAAGCAAGAAAGGAAGAAAAAAAGTTTGGGTAAAGTTTGGTGATGTAAGATGATTTATTCCTGTAGCCGGGGCAGAGTTTTGATGTGTGACAGTAATGAAGAGTGATGGAGTGCCGTTGCCGAGGAGGGCAGCTGGAGCATTCATTAGTATCCCACACCAGCCTGGACCTCACTGCTTTTTTATTTTGCACCGTGTTTGCTCCTCGTTCACGCCGAACAGTATTTTCGGCGTAAAACATAACTGATGTGTATCTTTCTACAGTAATGGTTTTTAGATAGAGGCTGCACAGGCTCAGCTCGGGTCAGTAGCTCCAGCGGCCATTTTGCTGCAGCGTGTTGAGAGCCTCTCTCTGGTGGTTTTCTGAAAGCTTCAATGTTAGATTCACGGGGCTGCGGGGTTATGTAACTGTTGTGTCCTGCGTTTTTTAATCCCACCGCTACCGTTGCTGCTTGTTTTCCAGGCTCGCCTGAGATTGTGGAGAGCGGAGGGGGAGGAGGGGGCTCTCGTCGGCTGAGGACAGCGTACACCAACACACAGCTGCTGGAGCTGGAGAAAGAGTTCCACTTCAACAAGTATCTGTGCCGACCGAGGAGAGTGGAGATAGCGGCTCTGCTGGACCTGACCGAGAGGCAGGTCAAAGTCTGGTTCCAAAACCGGCGCATGAAGCACAAGCGGCAAACCCAGAGCAAGGAGAACCACAACGGGGAGGGGAAAGGGCCGGGAGCCGAGGACGGCATCCACAGCGACGAGGAGGACGAGGCCCCCCCGTACGAGCGGAGCGGGGCCCTGCTGGAGAGAGATACCTGCTCCTTTCAGAACAACACTCTCAGCACCGCGCAGCAGCTCCACAATGGAGAGTCCATGGGCTTTGCTGCTGCGCCGCTGAACAGCAATGACAAAAATCTGAAACATTTTCCCAACCCGTCACCCACTGTTCCGGGCTGCATGTCAACAATGGGCCCCGGCTCGGCATCTGGCCCGGACAATGGCGACAGTCCCCCGGCCCTGGATGTTTCTATACACGACTTTCAGCCTTTCTCCTCGGATTCCTGCCTACAGCTCTCCGACGCGGCCTCGCCGAGCTTGTCAGAGTCTCTGGACAGCCCCGTGGACATTTCTACGGACAGTTTCTATTTTTTCTCGGAGTCTTTGACTACAATCGACCTGCAGCATCTGAACTATTAACTCGAATCAATCACAATAACTTTTTTCTTTCGCTATTTTTTCTCCTTGGGACAATAAATATCAGGCTACCATGGTATTAACTCTGATGTTATTTGTATATTCGGCACATTTATTCTGTTGATATTTTACTTGACGATTAAATCAAGGTAAGGATGAAATGAAATCACTGAAGTAGCTCTACTCAACCTTGGCTTGTAATTACCATAACAAATTGATCTCTTGGAATGGAAATTATGAGTGTATGTGAATAATTATACAATATTAGGCCTATGGAACCTGGTCATTTTTATTTTTGTATAGCTTCCAACGTCTTGGATATTTTTGTTAGAATACAATTAACTTGCTACAACCTTTTTTCCTCCCTTGGTGTTTTTGAGTCATTTCTTTTTCCTCTATTTTCACTCTGAATGTTATGGTTTGAATTATTCATGCAGAAAATATGCAAAATAAAAAGAAGTAGGGCGCAGGGAGATAGAGACGGTATGCAAATTTTAACAACAGGTTGGCAATGAATATAAATCGTTTAGACCGCACTGAGTTGTGAAGGCACACACACCTCTGAATTTTACATCTATTATGCTAATTAATTTCTACATAATCCAAATTACTTTCAGATGTTTTAAGGAAAGATAAAATAATTAGTGTCTTTATAAAAAAAAAACGAAAACAACGCCACTCTGTTTTCCTCATGCCAAACTTTGCCCATCAACTTTTAATATTAGTCTTATTATCAGTAATTAAATGACCCCAAAAATATTGTTAGAATTAGCATTTCATGAACAAATGATTGATGCCAATAATTTAGAGAAACGGTCGGTAAATATTTACATTTGCACAAAAGTGTTAGGACTCTTTTTTTTTAATGCAGCCTGCACAAAACGGATATAAATAATTTCTGTGTTCACCTTCAGACTTACTTTGTAGAGAAGAGGGGGAAAAAGGCAAACACGCCAGCACGGATCTTAGCATGACAGGGCTCTTAACATTGTGTGCATGTTGCAGGCAAATACCCGAGCCATGTTTGCCTTCAGGAGCTCATAAATCACTCCGTGGCATGAATGAGACGGACATTAAGGAGACCAATTGTGGCGTAATGTGCACAAATAAAACCCCACTTACATTTTCATATGGGACTCCCCAATTCCTGAGCTAAAAAGGGGCTGAGTCTCTGCATGTGTTTGGTAATAATTCATTTTTATAGCTTGTTTAAACACGGCTCTGGCTCTGGCTCGGCCACAGCGGCAGCAACAGCAGCAGTAGCAGGAGTTTACTCAGGCTATGAGACTATACTCTTTGCCTGTGTGGTAAAAGTAGCTCAAACTCAGAACAGACATCTTGTGAACTAGATTTAATTTATCAGACATACATTTACTAAGAATAGCTCGCTTATGCTGTACAGAGAGGATCATTACGCAACATTTGGCTCACTTTAACAAGAGACTTGGTGTGTTTGTTAAACATTACTGCAGCAGTTAGTGTTGCACTGCTATACACTACTCTTACAACTCAATATAGGGATTATGAAGGCGCCTGCTCTATTGTATTGCACTTGAGTTGACTTATGGGAATCAGCTATTAGCTCATGCACAGCTTGACTCAATAGGTTATTCCACTTTGACAGCTTTGCGCGCGAGAACAGTGAAAACCACCGGTTGCGACACCCGGCCCGCGCGCACACGATCGATCCAGAAAACTCATCGTGCGCGTGCGAATTTCACAAACTGGAGTGTTCAGCGGTTTATCGAATAATCTGGAAGCAATAAGCGGCCCATCGACTGGCTGCAAACTGGTGTGCTGGGCAGCTGGAGAGTGTGTGAGAGAGTGTGGGTTTGTGTGTTTGTGTGTGTGAGAGAGAGGGTGGGGTGGTGGGGGGTCTTACCGGGGTAATAAGCAGGGGTTGTCCCTGCACCCCTGCACTCTGACTAACCGCAGGACCAGTGTGGGCTATAACCAAATCATTCCGAGACATCGCGCCTTTTCTGCGCACATGTGTTCACACAAAGAGCCGAGAGAGGATCCCAAGGCCTGGCGAAGTTTCCACAGGCGAGGCAGGTCCACTGCGCCCACTCACTACTGTTGCAGAGGCAGCTGGGAAGATGGGGGAGGAGAGGGGAGGGGGGATGATAGGGGCGAGTGGTATTGACCCCACTGCGCTTTTTTTTCTTCCTTTTCTCCACTGGTGGGAACTTTGCGCCACCCCCTCACTTTCTCTAAAACCCTAAAAGTATCTATCTATCTATCTATCTATCTATCTATCTATCTATCTATCTATCTATCTATCTATCTATCTATCTATCTATCTATCTATCTATCTATCTATCTATCTATCTATCTATCTATCTATCTATAATAATCAATATACACACTGCACACTCTTGGTGCTTAACCGCCTTCTGCCTGTGGGGGCGCTCATCTCTCCTTGTCATCCTCCGATCCTCCCTCCCTTCCTCCCCTCTCTCTTTTCCTTCCTCAGTGAGAGGTTGGCCCTGCCGCAGGTCTCCCACGCATATACCCCTCCTCCCTCCCTCCCTGCTCTCGCTCTCTCTCTCCCCCCACCCCTCGCTCTCTCTTCGCTTCCCAACGCTGCTTCGCGTGGCCATTAATTTCTCCAACAGCTTTATTTGATGAACTTAACAGGATAATCAGCCCACACTCGCACCTCGGGCTATATATATATGGGCACATTAGATCCACGACGGGCCTCGCATTATCAGATCATTTGATCACCATACATGCATAATGAATACATGTGGGAGTGAAATCAGAGTAGATAGCGGACCCCATGACCCCGGGAGAGGAAGAATTAATACCACATCATCTCGATGTTTAATGTGTTGTCTTGTCGTTACATCACCTGTGACCTCCTGGAGAAGCAGCCAAACATCTCTAATGCGACATTGATGGGGGGAACAAAGTTTGAGAAAGAGCTCTGAGTCTGAACTGGAGGAGTTTTTGTATGTCAGGAGTGAAACCTTCCCAGCCTCTCCCTCACTGTCAAACTGTGACAATATTTGCTGAGCAAATCTCTCACAGTGTTAAAGCGTGAAACACTTCGCATCGGAATGGGACACTGATAGCCCACAGATAGCCCGTGGCAGTGGCGCGCACACAGACACACACTGAGCCATCCATCCATCCAGCAGAGAATGACACTATTGTACATATGACAGCACGGCTGCAGTGTGCAGACATGCACGGAGGGCACAGGCAGGTTCGACCGCCCACACACACACACACACACACGCACACACACTCACACACCTATTCTCCTCTCTGTTCCAAAAATAGCGTACCTGGGGTCAGGGTGCTAGGTCGTCCTCGTGGAGAGGTTGCAGAGGGTGAAGCGTTAATCTTTCCCCGGGCGGGAGAGCTCGCAGCGGGGGGTTAGAAGACACCGTGTTTGCCGTTCCCCAGCTCTTCATGCGACCCCGGAGCTGTCCACCGCCGTCTGCCTCCCAGCTCATTGTTTGCTCGGCCAATACATTAGTGGCGACGCGCGTCACCTTGATCGACGAGCGCCTGGAATTTAAATAGCCACTCAAACACCAATCTGTCACCGGCTGTACGGGGATAAGGACAAGTGCCTCACTGGCTGACCCTGGCCCACGTGACAGCACCCGTTCATTGATAATCGGCCCGTGCGCCCCCCCTCCCTCCCCTGATAAGGACAGAGTATAGGTAAAGGTTGGCACGGTCACTCAGGGTAAGAGGGGAGAGAGGAAGAGATCAGAGGGTGTCTGTAGAGCGGACGGTCCCTCGGTCCCGGTAGAACAATGCTACAATGAGCAGCTTCCTAGACTACTCGGTGATGAGCGGTGACGGTGGCTCCTGCTCTGTCAGGGCTTTCCACTCGGACCACGGGATAGCAACCTTCCAGTCCTGCGCGGTGACTGTCAACAACTGCGGCTCGGATGACCGCTTCATGGCGAGCAGGGCTTCCCCTGACGGCATCCCTCACCAGCCGGGGTCATACCAGTCTACCGCCAGCTCCCTGGGTCTCACCTATGGGGCCCATCCGACCTGCAGCTCCAGCTATGGACCTCAAAGTTTCTGCGCTACGTATAACCATTACGCGCTCAACCAGGAAGTAGACTCCACAGCTGGATTCCCACAGTGCGGCCCACTGATGTACTCGGGGAACATTTCCTCCTCCATGGTCCCTCAGCATCGCCAGGGTTACAACGCCGCCCCCCTGGGCCAGCTGCAGTATGCCCACGCTGCCTATGGCGGCGGGCACGAGCAAGCAACCCCTTTTCCCGGGTGCTCAAACCCGCTGTCACCTCTGCACGCAGCTCACCTGGAGGCTTGCTGCTCACCTCTGTCTGAGGGTGCGTCCTCTGCGCAGACCTTTGACTGGATGAAAGTCAAGAGGAATCCACCCAAAACAGGTAGGAGCCAAGTGGCGCCTGTGGCAATGGCACAGAGTCTAATGTCTGTAAACAGCAGTGATCCAAACTCCTTGACTGATGTCAGATGAGCACGAGTGCGGGCAAAGACAAGGTGTTGAGCTCGGATTTGACACTTTAAACTTGACATTTCCCTAATTGAGTCTGCCAACTTGATAATATGCTGTGCCAGGAAAAGGGATTAGATGCCATGTTGCACAAGCTAGCTGGAATTATTATTTTAGACGTGTGATGTTGCATCACGTTTCAAAGTTGACATTAACTGACATCAAAAGTTGCAAAGTTGTTTAACAGAGTGTTGTGACCAGAGGACGCACAGTGTGTCTCTCTTTTTTTCTTTCTGGGACTTGATAGTGATGGTTTCTCTGTCTGCAGGCAGGTCGGGGGAGTACGGCTACGGGGGTCAGCCGAACACGGTCCGGACCAACTTCACCACCAAGCAGCTGACCGAGCTGGAGAAAGAGTTCCACTTCAACAAGTATCTGACCAGGGCGCGGCGCGTGGAGATAGCCGCTGCGCTGCAGCTGAATGAGACTCAGGTGAAAATCTGGTTCCAGAACCGGAGGATGAAGCAGAAGAAACGGGAGAAGGAGGGGCTGCTGCCGGCCAAAGCTCCAGCCTGCGAGCCGGGAGAGAGCCTTCAAGAAAAAATGGACGATGCAACATCTGAGAAGTCAATCTCAGCCCCTTCCACTCCTTCTCCCACATCCTCCACGGGGTCTTCCACGGGGCCTGATCCCTACTCTTCCAATTAACAATCAACTGCCTCTTTACCTCTCCTGGCCACAGGCGGCCTGTGTAGTATACCAAAGCTCATGCCCAGTGTATCAAAACCAAAGATCTGGTCGATGGATAACTGATGCGAACATTTAGAAAGAGTTACTGCACTATATGGAACTGGGACAATAATATGGACCATTTCTGGGTTATAAATTTGTTTTATATTGTGTATTGTGTCCGGAAGAACAAGATAATTGCTGTCCAAACAAATATAGGTCATGGTTAAAGTGTGTCCACTTTCCTTTGTAATTTGAGGTTAGATAAGCGTTGCGCTTGGACCACGGTGGTGCAAAAGATATCAGTTCTTTCCTTATTCCTGCCCCGACCTGTGTTGCTGAATGTTCCAGTGTAACACACACACACACACAACACACACACACACCCACACCCACACCCACACACACACAAATACCTCAAATGTGCCAAAGTTGTGCGCCACGGCCGCGGCCACGTGGCTGATTGCACTGGATGTCGTCAATTAGGCATCACACAATCAACGAGATGACCTCGTTAAAGCAGAAGTAAGTGGTCCGGTCGTTTTCGCTAATGCTGCGTTCCAGGCAGGCTTTTGAAATCGTAAATTACAGCTTCAAGTCACAACTTACGACTTTGTAGCGTTCCAGGTAACCCACTCGTGTTTCTCCGACCTGTTTTACCGGTGAAAGTCACTATAACAGCCACTCGTAACTTCCGACCGTGAACTCGTTAGATCGAACTGGTACCACTTCACGGTCGGAAAAATACTTGAACGCACCATTAATCCTCGTCCCTACGTCGCCACATTCACGGCGTTCCTTGGCTGCACACACAGCCCTGCATGCCGTTCTCTCTCCTCATTGGATAAAAACTGTAGGATACGATACATGTTTTCTCCTCGGCTCAGAGCAGAGCAGAGTGACTGACAGACCCGTGTTTTGGTCCAAACACTCTATGTAAGTGATTGCTGTCGGAAGATATAACTATTTAAGACTTATATTAACACAAATATATCACTTACTTCTGCTTTAATTAATCGTTATAGAGTGCATTGTTATAGTAGCTCCTTAATCACTGTCACCTCTGTGTTTCAGGCCTGTGAGTCTGTGTCTGAATGTCTTTTGTGTGAGATTTGCATGATGCGTAATGCTTTCATGTATTATTAGCAGGGCGCTGAGTTTTATCAGTTGGGGAACCGGTCACTGACGGCCACGTATGTTCCAGGCTTTTATCTGTTATCTATTTAATCCAGTGGGGCACATACAAAATGTTTTGTCCAGAGAGACGTTTACGGGTCAATCATGTGTATTAAAGCGCGTTTACCTCTAAAAACCTTTTGCTGTATCATTGCTGAAGGGGGAATCTTGGGAGAGGCGGAATTAGAGACTTGTCAGATTATTTTAACACATGTTTTTCCACTTCAATCCATCCAGCAGACCATTTAAAGCTAGAGAGAGAAAAGCAAAGCTCTGTCCATCCTGCAGAGTCTCTCAATGTATGCGGCCATGCGCGCTCCCGTCCCTGGGGTACAGGGTTATTGGCATAATAAAGGCATGTTTGTCCACGGAGGAGATGAGAGCGCGTCACTTGTGATGACAACCTCATCGAGCTCCGGGCTTACTGAGGGGACAAAAAAGAGAAACACGTATCGATTGAAACATCGAGGTTAGGCTATCGACGAGGATGGAGCCCCCACTGGCCCTGTCAGCGTAAACTCTTCAGTTCCCCCCCCAACTTACATGAACATGTCATCATTCCCACCTGATGACAACATGACCAGTGAAAAGTTGCAGCAGTGCATGTCACACAGACAACTAGGCCCAGCCCTTTAACAGGGGCTACTACTGTAATTCAAGCAGATTTACGCCTTTTGTAAAGATAACACATCTCAAGTCTAATGTCGATGCCACTGCGTAAAACCACACAATAGTGTCTTAACTGGGATTCTATCAGTTTCACCATAGCTCACTACATATCCTCTGTCTCTTGTTCCAACTAAAGAAAAAGCTGTTTCCTGATTCAGTGTCTGTTTTTAATTCCTGGTGTGCAGGATGCGAGGCCATCCTTCCATAAAAGGGCAAAAAAAAACGCCTAAAGTGCCATGATTAATGAGCGGCGCTCACCTTTACCTCGGATCCACCTGCAGGGGCGGCTCTGTTGGAGCTGTGGAGACCTGAGGCTGCAGCGCAGGCTGCTCTGCCTCACTCACGGGAGCAGGAGAGTAAGTTCTCTAGACGAACCGTCTTTTATTGATCTCACATCTGTAGTCACGTTGTTTTCGATGGTGTTAATGTGTGGTGTGTGTATCAGGTGGTTTTTCTACATTCAGGACAAAGTTGGTGTAAGAAACCTGGGACAAGGTTAGCTGGGCAGCTGCAGACACCCTCATTCTGTTGTTTCGGTATAAATAGTGAAGTGCACTAGAGCTGTATTTTTCAAAGGTGAAAGAGTCGCTTATCTCTTATTTTCAGAAAGAAAAAAAAGAAGAAAAAACATTTCTATATCCTCCATCTGTTTGAAAACGAATTATTATATTTTAGAAAATAGATGTGATATTAATTTTCAAGAAAAGGTTGGTATAATTCAGATTAATGTTATTATAATATATAGGCCTATGTAGTTTTCACTATTTTAAGAGGTGAGTGTAAAAACCTGTTGGAACAATTTAGGGTAAAACGAATAGAGTTAGTGCAGCAGCTTCTGCTTTTTTATGAAATGAACACGTCTGAATGATTATTCTGCCTGGCTGCTGCTGACAGATTAATAGGTCGTGGAAATAATTCGTGCTTTAGATTGTCAGGCTGCATAAAAATAATGTAGAATTGTTCATTAACATTATTTTTGAACAAAGGAATTATAAATATTTTAGACTTCCTGGTTTAACAGTCAATGAAAACTCATTTTATTAAAACATTTCTCTCTCTTTTTTAGAGGACAAATCGGTTAAAATTAATTCAAATTAGTTTTAAAACACGCCAGTGACTTTGGAAATATTTATTTCACTGTCTAATATGCATATTTAATATTATGTTGATAATACGTTTTTTTTAAGTAATTTTGATTTTGTTTACGACCCTTGACAATAATTTGAATCAGCAGCCAAACTTGTATCATATTTCCACAGCTGTCCCTCTGTTTATTGTAATTATAAATTCCCCCTCTGCGCAACAAAAAGCAACAAGAAATTTGGCAGCAGATTACAAATTAATTTTTTGTCGTGTGTCCAGACACCATAAGATCCAAGATCTTCAGTCGATTTAGATTTAGACAGAACACCGGTAATAGAGACTTCCTCTTTTGCACTTTAATCGGTTCATTTGTGTTAATTGTTGGATAAAATAAATGCTAGCAAATATAAAAGCATTATTCGCGTTTCAATGCCAAACATCCTTTAGTGTTCACGCACTACATCGTGTTTTTTTTGTGAGGTTGAAGCTCCACGGTTTGCAGGAGCCGCACAGACTCGAATAGAGACGCAGCTGATCCTCAAAGGAAACCCCGGGGTCATCCCCCGGTCACAGTTGGAGTTTGTTGTCACAGCACCACCCGAACCTAAACAACAGTTTACAGACCACACTGGGCAAACAAGTATCTCAACAAGGCAGCCACAGTCCTGCCCCAACGGGCTGTTTGACCAAAACACACCCTCACACACTCGGCGCTGAACACTGAAATGACCTCAGTCCTGTGAGATCAGGACGCTGTTGCTGGTCTCGCCGCCAGAATCTGGTCCTGCGCGGCTGCTGGTTCCCATTAAGGCCTTCAGATAAACACATGGACGATGACAGATGCTTGACACAAACCATTAAGGCTTTGTGAAGAGGAGGACAGACGTTTAAAGCAGGAAGGTGAAGCAGGGACGAGATGAAGAATTCATCTGCACGTCCTTGATGTGGCCTAAAAAAGAGACGCGCGCCTTGTGCCAACCACACATTAGTGCCATCAGGACGCTGCAGATGAAGAAAATGACTTTGTGACATGGACCAGTCTTTTCGTTCAGTTTGTAAAATAGTTACAGAGGTTTTTATACTTTGTTGCAGACACAATGGTGGACTGCGAAAATTTGAACCTTCTTAAAAAAAACAAAGGAAATACACAATAACTTTTTTTTTAAATACGCAAATTGTTCATTTAGTTTAAGCTACTTCATACAAAATCAAATAAATGAGCTTGTTAAAAAAATTAAATCATTTCCAGATTTGAGCCCAAAAATAAACAGAGATTTATATCTACCAAAGAAAAGACACACCTACGTTTTTCTGAATCTCTACTTATTTTTAAGAAATATATTTTTTTAACTATTCAGGGTTTTATTAATAATTTATTTTTCCCACAAAGTTGCGTACAAATTCGACCTCATTTAAATATTTATGGTGGATTTAGTATTTTTCACTACAATTACAAAAGCATATTGACAATATTTATCTTCAGCATGTAACCTCTCATTTGTTATTTTTACTTTTTTTTCTTTACTCAACAATAATATTTAATGCGCCCTTTATTTGTGCTAAATAGTAGTTATAGCTCAATAGTAATATTTTAATCATGACTTTTGTATTTTCATGGGCATCACATTTAATCTCCTAAAATCAGTTTGCTCCATACCTGCACTCAGAGGTGTTGGAAACAAAGTGCTCCACTGGATTAAAGATGAAGTTTTCAATCTGAGGTTAAATGATAAAAAAAACTTTACAAATGCACGGTTAATCTTTCATGAAGATGTCACATCATGCACATGCTCCTCCAGGTTGGGAAGAAAAGCAGGTGAGGAATACGCAGCGTGACATAATGTGACTAATTCTCTCTAACAGTGTCAGTGGAAGCAGAGAGATGGTTTGAGAGACAGGAAAAGGAAGAGAGTTGAAAGTAGGAATCATAGGCCATATATATATAGAGAGAGATTGGTAGAACAAATGCAATATATAGTTTTGCTTGGGGAAATTTAGGTCAGGGATGAGTACAGGCATGCATTGGTACATACACACACATACACACACATGCACACGCGCGCACAAAGACAGATAAAACATCCAGAGAGAGCGAGTGAAACAGAGAGGAAATGCATTTGAAAAGCTGTCACCCCTGCAGTGTCAAACCGAGGTCTCTGCCCCTCAAGTCTCACCTTGTTGATTTCCTTGTCTCATTTCTCTCAAAGGCTGATGCCTGAGTGTGTGTGTGTGTGTGTGTATGTGCAAGAGATACACAATAGGATCATAAAGTTCCAGCAGAACTATCAAGTATGAATAAAACAGAGGGATTTAACGCACAGGAAAATGCTTGTAGAGGGAGATGCAAGTTCAGAGGCTCATGCCACTGCACCACCCATGGTAAATATCCATTTGGCATTGCCATCAGACCTTATTGACCAAAGCTTTCACGGTTGAGCCTCATTTCCCCATTGTAATAGAGAAATCCTAGGTGTCCTCAGACATTATGCAAATGAGAAGGGCAGAGATATGAACACAAACACAGTCGGTGTGTCCTCCGGGCCTCTGCGGTGACACCTGCACACATCACACTGTGCCTCTGCAAATGAATCTTAGCTGTGGTTTGTTTATGTTCGGCTACACTGCTCTGCCTTTACACACACAGCAAAAACCGGAACAAGAGAGTGAGACAAACATGACCCACAAAACTGCGGGAAAAGCCCAGAGAGCGACAGAGAGGCAGACAGACAGAAGTCACTCATCAGGGTAGTCGAGGTATTGGCACGTCTGCACTCATTGACCACTCCCCTGCTGTGATTGGCAGCCAAAATGAATTCTTCCATCGACAGATGTGCATCTCCATGTGCCGATAAAGGGACGGCGCCGATGGAGGGATTGACAGTATGATGGAGGAAGAGGAGAAGGAGAAGGAGAGGAGAGATGACATCATGTGGTCAGTGGCGGTCTGTCCCGCTGCTTCTAGGTGTGTCAGTGAGGTTGGTTAGCTGGCGTGTGAAAGTTACCCGAAGAAGAAGCAGGGGTCAGGCGGTGGGTTAGAGGCCGACCACGGCGCCGCTCGACCCACAGCTGCACAACAGAACTCACCTCACAGAGTTGTTGTCTGCGGTTTATCGTCGAGCTCCTTTCGCTCTGTTGAACCGGTCCCACTTGGCCAAAAAGGAGGGATACAAAGAGACGTGAAAAGAGCAGAGCACAGCCATGATGCCTCAGCAGGTCTGAGGCCCAGAGGAGGAGAGAGGACTGGGAGAAGGGCCGTGGTCTAGAGACACAGCTCCATCCATCACACACGTCCTGACCTCTGCTTGACCCCAGCATGGCAGCCAATGAGGCGCCCTTACTCCCCAAAGAAAGAAGTCCCCCCACACACACATACACACACAGACACCCACACACACTTATCTACCCCTACACACACACACTGAAGAGATCGGGTGACACTGAGTGGAGTCTGGGTGCTCTTTGTGTTCGCCATTGTTGCTTCCCAGAATCCTTTGTTTTTTACGTGACTAATGTGAGTACCAACACCTGACAGACAGGCTGTTCCTCCTCTCTCTCTGTGTCTCTCTTTCACACACTCACACACGCACACACACACACACATACACCCACACCAGACAAGAATAACCATGCACCATGGAACATCCTGGCTCAAAAAATGGTCAGATAGAGCAGGACTGCGGATACGGAGTGTGCAACATGCTTGATTGTAGGCTACTGGAAAAATCTGTAAAGATCTGCCATTTGCCAATTATTATCATGAACTGGATTTTCAAGTAAGAAAAATTACAATTGTGAAACAAAATACTTGTAACTTTAAGAATTTAGTAGCTAAATTGTGAAATTCTTTAACATTTAACCTGTGTTGTATGTGACTGCTTCAGTGCTTGTTATAGACATAGTCGTTGAGTTTATTACCCTTTAAAAATCACTTCTGTGTCATCCATCTCCACAACTGAACACAAAAGTTATTCTGTACTGTAATAAAAAGTTTTATTTAAATCAGATTGAATTGTTTAAAAATGATTGCTACAAATACATTTACATTTTCCACAATTAACTGTAAATACATGGTTCTGCCTTTTGTTAGTATTTTGGTGAGCAGATGCCACAGATAAAAAGTTGAAATTTCAATTCAGACATATTGCACTATTGACAAAATAATGAAAAACATCTGTTAAGAAAACCACAGTAGCTACATAGTCACATATATCAGTCCTAACACTGTGTGGCCTATCTTCAACAGCATTGGGGCAACTTGTTGGAAAAATGCTGTCAGTTTTAATTGAAAGAGTCGCCTATTGATCAGGCTACTTTATTTAAGCAGTTGCACTAGTTGCTACTTTAGCACAGCTCCATGCACCCATCCTCAATCCTCATATCACATCATCTGTGTGTAACATGAAGAAATAAAAAACAACTCTAGGCTTACAGTAGCAGCTGTTTACATAATAGTCAGTGACGATGTAGCAGTCGGGTAGTCCCGTGATTACCACACGGTAGGCTATGCTAACTAACTGCTAAGCTAACATGCATCGACCTCCCATCCAACTTCTGGTGAAACAGCAAACCCTGCAGTTGTCAAAGCAAGTATGTATTACTGAAACAAGTAACTGTAATCTGATCAACCTGATAAACACTGCTCTGCTATGCTATGCTAGCCACCCAGCTAGTTTGTGTCAGCTACATTTGCCTGTCTGTGTGTAATATTTTGAAAAAGGCAGCCAGACAGTAGCTATACATGTTTCTCTTCAGCGTACATAATCACAAAAATAGGCTCCTCTACAGGCGTGCACTTTGTTCTGTTCTTCTTGTAATTTTGTTGTCGAGCCAAAGATGTAAGATTAACACACGAAGCTAGAACATAATCCCTGACCCTGAAGTGCACAGCCAGCAACACGCCCAGCAGCCTTTCCTGAGCGCTTGTCAATAAGCCAGAAGGGCCTGAGCCAAACCTTTGATATCAAGGACCTGAGCCTTTGGTCTCATGAATAACGAGACAGGTGAAGTAGCACGTGTTAAAATGGCCTCGAGGAGATAATTGCTAACACAGACCCACAGTTCCTACTTTCACGCACACCCACAGCTCCAGGCTAGGGGAAGGTTTCTGTACCTCAGATTTAACGTCGCTATGTCCACACAGAGTTGTGTAAGCGGCCGGGTTTGGCCGCGGGCGACGTGCAGTGATTGTCGGGATGTTTGAGCTTACCCGACACCATTTTACCTGAGAGCCGCCTGTCAGGCCTCCTCATAAAGAAGAGCAATGGCGCTCACGTGTGCTGTGACAGAAGACCAACTGAAACACAAGCTGGGAGGGATTAGCGAGCAATTTGTGTGTTAACTGATACAAAATGGAGCGCTCAACCTCATCGATGGCCGCTGGCGTGAGTTGGGCGAACGGATCGGGAAATTTAGATCATTTTCAGCTGGATTTAACACACGGTTGTTGCAAAGATTTTTTCTTGTTCAATCAGTTTTACTAATGTTGATGGTGCTAAATGAAATTCCACTTTTGAGCAAACCCTCTCAGGAGCAAAGTCTCATTTACTGCTACTGAGCACTTGAACGCTTCGATTCATTTGCGACACTAAAAAAGTCCACGAACAGCTGTAAAGCCAGCGTGAGTGTTAAAACAGACAGTGCTAATACAGCAGCTTGTTATTGTAAAGAATGACAGAGATGTTTCAGTGACAGATGTAAGGCTTAGTGTAACTCTAAGCCTCTCGTTTGTACACGCCCCGAAGCACATCACACTGTGGGAGTCTGGGAGGCAGAGTGAAACTATGCACTGATAGGCTGCCTGTCCCCTTCAGGCAAAGAGCCGTCTAGATTTGAATCTCCAACGCTCGTAACAGTGAGCTTAGCAAGACAAATTGATTCCAAGTGAAATCTGTGAGATGCTGTGTGTTTATGGCTGTGTAAACATAGATAGATAAAAAGCCTCTTATCACGCGGCTGGAGCTGAGACGCTGACAGAGCAGCAGTAGCCATCAGAAAACATTACCCAACGTAAACCATGTGAAAGTGGAAGACTTCCTAGTTTTTGTTTTCTTTCAGTATCACTGTGAAGTCTCGGCGATCATGGCCTTGTTCTCCAAAAGCATCTGAAAAACATCAGATGATCAGGAAACTTGTTTTATGTAACTTCTGGTGAAAAAAATAGCCTATGCTCTAAAACAGATCAGACTGAAGTATTAACACAATTTGAAAACTTTGTTCTTGTTCGTCTAAGACAAACCTCACAGTAATTCTCCAGATCTCACTATTAGGCTACAGAGCCTCAAAGGGCTCAGTGCACACAAACAAACAGAAAAAAAACATCTTCAGCACATTAAAAACACATAAGTTGCATTGAGAATTAAAGCTACAACTACATTATTAAGAGCAAATTAACAAGCACATTTAACAGCAAAAAGAACTAGAGAAACACTGCACAAATACTCATGAACATGCAAAAATATTGGCAAATGGCTAAAACTATGTGTTGCAAAAATATTTCCAGTAATACTGTAATCATGCAATCAGGATGTTAAAAGTAAAATAAACATCATTAGCTCAACATCGTTAATCAACGTCAGTGTCTTGCAGAGGTTTTTCATTTTTTAAAAATTCTGTTGTGCAGAACTTGTGTCTCTTCTGAGGTGTTCCTGTGTTTAAGTTTCCGCTGTGTGTCTTCAGCCCATGTGTCAGTGGAGTGTGACTGATTAGTGAATGTTTCATGTTTGATCAGTATTTCTATTTGCAATATTTTCTAAATGTTCTCTGAATCATTAGTTTTGTCAGTGCACACGGGAGTTAAGTGGTAAACACAGAGCAACAAATGAAGTATAGTTTGGCAATAAACTAAGTGTCAATCAAAAACAATAAAAAGGTAGCCAAATGAACAAAGAAGCTGATGTTAACAACCTTTTTATAATTTTTTGACATGTTCTGACTCACCTTTGACTCACATCTGAAAAACGTCCCTTTCCGTTTCTTCCTCCTCCTCCTCCTCCTCCTCCAGCTACCTGATTACAGACACCAGAGAACATGTTATGTTGCGTAGCCATGACAGTGATGAGTGCGCAGCACTTTGATGGAGAGACACTAACTGCAGTTATTTCACTGGCAATAGCATCCCATACATTCACTTTATCCTTACCTGACAGTTCGTCCTTGAATCTAGTTTGGCTCCACAAGATTACTTTATTTTGTGTCTGTACCTTCTGTGAAGTTTTTTCTTTTCACTTTCAACATGTGCATTTATGTTTTCTATACTTTTTTCATACTGTCCTGTTAATTTATTTTGCCTTCCTGTCAGATAAGGATATACACTGTATACAGCAGTGTTAGTCTGATGACAGAGACAACACCTGTGCAAAATGCTGAAGCCAGTCACTCATCGAAGAAGCTAATGTGAACTGTCAGTACTGGATCTAAGGCTAGTTCTACCCTGGGCCCAAGGTAACGGATCAAAGGGAAACAAGTTGATTTACCCACACCCACATCACAACGTGTTTCTGTCCAAGGTTTTTTTTTTTTGAAGACAGTGATAACCAGAAAGGTCCAACTATAACAGCCTCCTGCACCATTGTCATTTCTTATCATTTTAATTAAGAATCAAATACAATCAATTTTTTTCTTGGTTAATCAAATTTGAGAGTTTATTTTCAAAGCTTGAGAGAAAACGTAAGAAATAAATTTGAGATTTTCCAATGTCTAAAATTCTACAACTCCCAAAAATCCAAAGTAGTTTTCCAACATCAGCCAGGGAAGAAGAAGAACCACACGGACACACATGCTTTGAGTGCATGTCTGTTGTATGTGGGGGAATAATCTATGTATGTGTGTGTGTGCACGTGTGTGCGTGCGCATGTGTTAAAGGAAGCTGACCTCTCCACCACCACATACTCACCTGCAGACAGCTGGACAGTCGCCCTCGTCAACACCCCCCTCCTCTTCCTCCCCCTCGCTCGTTATCATTTGAGCTCCACAGAGACTCTTCTAATGACAGCGCTTGTCTATAACGTCGTCGTCACGGCCCGTGTACGTGTGTGTGTGTGTGTCGCCCCGTGTTTGTGTGTGAGCCTGTGCGCTCAAACCAGTGCATGTTTGCCCTGTAATGACAGCGGCTGTCTATAGCGGCTTGTCCTGGCAGGGATCATTCGGTCCTCCCTCTGTCCCACGTCCGCTGTCTGGTGTCACCCGTGTCCGGGTGGACGATGATGTGATCTTTAGTCCCCTCTGCAATCTATAGACTGGCATTTGGCTCAGGGAGCGTCCCCCGGCCCTGACATGCATGCTAAAGCTTAACGTTGTTCTGCCAATATCCCTCCTGCCCGCCTAACCTCCCCCAACAGGAAGTTAACGCCAGCCAGCGCAATATCCCAACAGACAGCATTAGATAGTGGAGTGGCAGTTAGCCACTGAAGTTCGAACCGCTGTTGGGAAAACTATAGATGGTTGGTGTGTGTGGACAAACCTGTGGTGCACAGGTTCTTGCGTCTTTGTTTGTTGTGCAGAAGCAGCTGGATGTCGAAAAGTCACACAGTTTCATTCTCTTTCATTGTTATTGGTGGCTGGATAAGGCCTTCTCTGGTTGTAGGCTACAGCTCTCTCACACTCAAACTATCTCGAACTCTTCCTACGCATACTGCATTCTCGCAGGAAGCTCAACAGACGTCTACCTGAAAGATAGCCTGCAGAAAATGTAGCAAGATGGTAACACACTGGAAAAGGTAAGTGGTCCTTCACGGGTGTAACGTAGATTCCTAGGGCAAGTTTAGATCCATTGTTGAGTGTTAGTTTCCTCTCACCAACACTAGACAGATGTGTTGCACATTATCAGGCTGTATCAAATTATATTATCCGCAGTAACTGTGTTAATTTACTTTATGATAGAAGCAATAGTGAAAAGCTATTTCCCTATGAGAATATTCCCTGTGGACGCCACATTCGCGGTACTTCATTACCTGTATTATAGCAGGAAGGAGTGCAGCGGATGTATTTGTAAGATGTGTTACTTACACAAAGACGATGATTGAACCTTTTTTCACTCTCATCTCTGTGTCAGCTGACAAACAAAAAGAGCCATGTGTGAATTTGTGCAACGCTTCAGTTTATGAATCTGTATGAATGTGTGTCTGTGTGCACCTCTTGGTATGACCCTGCACCAGAGCTACAAATTAAACTTTCGCTCCAAAGGGCATGAATGGAAGCATTTTAATCCAAAGCAAAATTAAGTTAAGGAATGTGCTTTTATCAGCAGCTGTTTGAAACTATGTTAGCTTCAAGCTAAACAGTAAAGTGTCTGGTTTTGGATACAATTCCCTCCTCCTCCTCCCCCCTAAAATTAAGCATTGCATTATGCTTTTCGGTTTCATAATTACCAATTGCATTCATTAAGACAAGCCTCATACCAGTGCTACTTATACTTTCCTCCAACCTGGTTACATTGATTACAATCACACTCCTCATGGGTGTGTTAAGTGATTCCTTCCCCCACTGTTACAGACTACTCCTGTTTTAGTTTGTAATTATGACTCCTGCCGATGGCATCTCTTGCCTGGAGCACCTTTGCGTGTCCAATATCGGAGTGATACTGCATGCGTCTTGGTTTTGGTACATGTAGCACTGATGTTATTTTCCTCCTGCTGAAGCTCCTGTTCTGGTTGTATTAATTAGCGAGCACCCTGAGGAGCTGAGCGCCACATAAAACTGCGTGTCCTGTTGTGCAATAAAAGTTCCTGCCTGTCCTGATGTGTCTTTAATGAATATGAGACACAACAGGCTGCGGTTCAAGTCGGATTGTTGTCATTCAGCCATTCAGTGGAGACGCGGGGGGATGTTGGAGTGAGAGAGAGGCTCTTACATTAGGATTGGCCACTGCTAGAGCACTAATCTACTTATCTTTTATGTAAATAATGTGTCTAGTGCTATCTACCTCTGTTTCTGGATCCTATCCCAGCATGTCCTGGGTGCAAGCCAGGGGTTACAAGTTTAAATCAAAATACTGATGGAGATGATCACTTAAGTGTTAACTACAATCTTCTAAATGGTCTCATCAGGTTTTCCTCTGGCCTCACGTGTTTGACCAGAGAAAGACTCTATCTCAACCTTTATTAGCTTATTGTATTGACAAATGTGTCCTATTTATGCGTCCGTGTTTTCTGCCTCACATGTCGGCTTATATGCTCTTTGGTCTATCCCTTTGTGTGTGTTCTGGCTGCTGTGTGCGGTCCGGAGGGACTGGCTGTGTCCACTCCTACACTGTCAGATTCTTCCCTGACAGCACGGACCTTCCTCCAACCACCTCTCCTCTGTCTTCAGGCATCCTATGGTGTCACATTGTAAAGTCATTTCCTCTTATTTCTCTCTTTCTTCACTTTCCTTTAGTGTCCTTTCTCTCTCACTCTCTCCTTCGCACCCCCTTGCTGCTTTTCCTCTCTGGGTCAATACTGTGTGTGTTGGGGATTCAGTGGTTGCAGTTTCTAGATAAACACCCTGTTAGCAGGATTATCCCTGTTGTCCTAACAATGTAAACCTGGGATTAGACCGGACTCTCCAGGGATGTATGTGTGTGCATGTTTGTGTGTGCGTTGTCCTAACTGAGCAAGCTGAGGATGCCGGCAAGTCAGTGGACACATGATTACATATATAATGTAGCAAAATGTGTCTTTGTATATAAATACATACATGTTGTGGAAATCAAAAACAAACAAACAAATAAAAAACCAATGGTGTTTTTGTTTCAAATACTCACCCTCCATATTCAGAAATGATGAAATACCATTCAGGCTCGTGTAAGGAGTAGATCCATTAGTTCGAAAGCCTATTGGAGACCAAGCACAGCAGATAGTAGTTTATAATACTGTCAGAAAGAATTTTTTCCAATTTTGAAATTGAAATTGTTTTGTGTTTGTTGGAGTCAGTTAGGTCACATAGTGCCCCATAGTGCAGTAACTTCCTGCTGTCTTGTCGCCTCATTGAGATTTCTGGCAGTGTAGATGTGACAGTGCGTTGTTTTGCTATTTTGTTTGTTGTAAACATTATCATTGTGTTATTTAGTGAGTTTATAAGGTGCTTTGAACAAAGCATTTCACCCGTCGTTTCCAGTGTTTTGGGCTAAATTACTGTAAGCTAACAGCCTTCTGATTGTAGTTTTGTATTTACTGTTAAGACATCAGAGTGGGATTGATTTTCTTAATTATCTTCCAGCGAAGAAGGAAATAAGCATATTTCCTAAAATGTCCAAGTGCTCCTTAAAACTCTGCCTCTGCTCAGCCATGCCCTATTTTTCCAACATGGTTGTCTGACAGTATGATTTCCCTGCGGGAAATCTCAGTTACCTTTGGTTGCCTGAGCTCCCTATCGTCTACAGAACAAATGCCTGTGGGGCTCGTGTCTGTCTGAAGTGAAATCATATATTGCATGAATAAAATATTTTTCCAAAGATGAAACATAAAGAAAACAGTGTGTAATATTTCACCGGAAAGTGTTTCTCAATTCTATTTTGATTTTAGAGACCAGAATCAGGTAATATGCAGGAAAAGGTAAATAATTGTTTGGCGGGGCGCTGTGGTTTGGCTGCTGGTGAAGGGGCGGAGCGGAGGAGAAAGCTGAAAAGATATTAGGCGGCGAAGCAAGTAAGGGGGCGCTTGAAAAGGCGTGGCAAGGTCTGTGGTGGTGGTGGTGGTGATGAGGAGGTGAGAGGTCAAAGGTCAGCCCCCCTAGTGATATCTCCTGTGCCAGAGAGGCAGTCACGACCCGGTCAGCGGAGGTTCAGGTGTCAGAGAGAGACGGCTGACTGACGAGACCAAGCGGGACCTCTCCTGCGTTCCGTCCCGGTTGGACCTTTCATCCTTCCCTCCCTCCCTCTCCCCAACACTCCCCCATGACCCATCCGTCCCTCCCTTCAACCGCTACCCTCTTCGTTCTCTTCACTTGCCGTCTACCCACTGAACCCCAACCCTGTCAGCCTGTCATCCCTCCCTCCCTTCCTTCCCCCCCACACTCACCTTCTTTTTCACCCCTTAAGCTAAACATTACCACAGGGTTTCACTCAGCAGGCCGCGCTGACTGAGGCAGCTCCCTATGGACCTACATGTCTTCAGTCCACCATCATATGTTCACACGCTGCACATATATGCACACAGCAGACACACATGCATGGCTTTGCTGCATTGCCAGTCCTACAAAGGAAAAGTTTTAGTATTTTAGTTTGAAGGAAGTTTCCAGTTTTCCTCATTCTGGTTCTTACTTTTCCAGTTGTTGCTATCATGCCTGTCGGCTATGGAAACGTAATATATTGTGGAAATTCTGTACATATGGACACCACTAGACAAAGACATCTACTTCAGGGAAGGAACATGACCCTGAATATAAAAGAAAATGTGAAATGTAATGGTCTGTTTTATTGCAGCTTCTAGGATTGGTTCACTGTACTGGGCTGTGTGAGTCACAAGCTCTGTCGTCCTAGTAATAATGTAACAAGAACAAGGAGCCCCCATGTTGTATCGAACTGCATTTCATTTTTAAGGGTCTATAAGAAAGTCACAACTTTAATTGACCTATATCACCAACTAAGAACCTGAAACATCCACATGATTGAGACTTTATGTTATCATATGTTGTATAATGAGTTTTTCAAAGACAGGAATTAGTATCCAAACGGCAATTGTTGAGTCATTACCATTGATTCTATTAACCTTCACTTATATATATTAT
The DNA here is from genome assembly GCA_030347415.2 of Decapterus maruadsi. Classification (NCBI taxonomy): domain Eukaryota; kingdom Metazoa; phylum Chordata; class Actinopteri; order Carangiformes; family Carangidae; genus Decapterus; species Decapterus maruadsi. The sequence goes on from CM064897.1 coordinate 9,419,753, forward strand.
GGTAATCTTTGTGTTGTGGGACAATAAACGTATTATTTATTGCACATTTAACATATAGGATACTCATTTCCATCTTTTGTTCCATCCAATAAATCAATATTCCATCTATTACTGAGGGAGGGTGGCCTTATAGATGTAATACCTAACATTATGTTTGGTGAGATTGAGTTGTCCATTTCATCATGGGTGTCTATTTAAATTACATAGCAGGGAGACAATGTATGCCAATATACTTTTACAACAGGATATGCAATTTCATAACGGTGGATACTGATAAGTTATTGACTCTCTCTGACCTGGTCGCAGCCGCCGCTGATAGATTAACCACAGCTGACCGCAGGTCACACTGATGGTGGGTGTCATTTCATCAACCACCAGTGATGGACGAACACAACGTACTGTAGCTATTAATTATCAATAACGCAACTGTGACACCTATTGTTCCATGCTTAAATTGATATTGCTTAGATAATGTCATTAAAAAAATCAACAACAAAACAACATATAAAGATAAAGTCATTCTAACTGATACATTTCCTTTTAGAAAAATAGATTTGTACAGTTAGTGGTAGTTTTATGACATGAGGTTGTTTTCTTTATCAAATACAGAATTGCTGCTGCTGCTGCTGCTGCTTGGAAACTGGAGCCAGAAGTTTTGTCTTTCACAGTAGATATTTTCTCACGTTCTCATATAGCCAGAAGCCACCACCACTTTTTTCCTGCTTCACTCTGGACCCCAAACCGCAGTTAAAAAAAAAATAAAAAAAAATACAGGCCCTGTAATATTGTCGCTTGCAAAAACAGAGATGGATGTTTGTGCAAAAGCCTAGAATAAATTCGCTGATGATGTTTTGAATGAAATCTTCAATAATGACCGCTGCTGTGGCAAATAAACGATGGTTAGGGCATGGTTCTGGTTAGACAACTGAAACATTTGGTCAAGGTTAGGCAAACATTGTGGTAATGGGCTATTGCAGGTTTTGTTACGCAACATAAACTCTATAAATAACCTGCATAAAAGTCAGTTCCACAGTAGCAGACACCCAAACACCACGCTGACCTCCACCCCCATTACTTTCTGCTACATTAGAGGCACACTCCTTCCTGGCCCTGGGTGTAAACTATGCCGTCCAGAATTATCCAGCACGGATGCAATTCCTAGGGATACTTTTCTGGGCCTTAGACACATGTCATGCACAAGCACACATGAAACCACATAGGCTGTTTTATTGCAGCTCCTTTTTTTTAAAGATTTGAAGTAGTCTGGGCATGTTTCATTTCCTTAATAAGATGACAAGCAATGTGCCTGCAGCTCTATCAAATGGTTTAAACTTTGCTGATGGACTGGTATGGAAAATTCTGTCACACTCAGCTTGGTCATTTGCATAATCCAGTCATTTTGAAACACATTAAACATTGTCACTTTGCTTTTACTAGGGTTCATGATAATGGGATATCAAAATACAGCACAATGTTTTTATTCATTTAAGTGTTATTCCCCTCCCAGCCTTCAAACTAGCATCTAGTGTCAGTGGTTTATATTCATAACCGTTTCACGTCTGCAGCTCGGACCCCACCCTGAAGGTATGGACGAGCTTCTCATCACTCTCTTACTGTCTCATCATCGTGTTGACTGGCTGGCACGCCTGAGGACACGAGACAGCCAGACACAGACACTGGCAGGTATGCACACACAGACGTATACTCTGGCAGGTGCAGGCTGCACGAGGATCTGCCAGTCGTCTCCTCTGTGTTGCTTTTCATTAACTTGTCGAAGACAATCAAAGACTGTCAGCGGGAGTGACAGAGAGGGAAAGAAAGAGAAGAGAGGAAAAGAAAAGACAGAGAAAGAAAGTGAGCCAGAGATTGCCTACTTCTTTTCACAGATATGACTACGTTCTTGCGGCTGCTTCTGAAATTGAACTTCCTTTCTGTCTGATAACATTGTTTCTGGCCTTTTGTTGCTCTTGAAATGTCCTCATACACATCGAGATGCACCTCCCTCTCTGTCTCACACATACAGACACACAAAGGTGAGAAAACGCAGCGATAAAGACGCAAGTGCTCTGGGCAGCAAGCATTCTACACTGTCATGTCATCATAGAGTATAACCCCCAAAAGCGAACACCTGCATGTTCTGAAGAAGACAAAATGACAAGGCATGTATTATTCTAGAAAAGCAAGAGCAACGCCATAAGGATGTTGAGTTTAATGCCACAGCTTAATGAAATAAGGACAGAATACATTTAGCTCTCTGCATAAACCAATGGCTTATTTCTTTGATTTGGAGAGGCACATCACTCTGCTAAAGGTTAAAGGGAAGATATTCTAATCAGGGACTCTTTACACAACAGCAGCTCAATAAGGTCAACTGGTGTCACAACATTCAGGTTGGAGGGAGGAATGTGTGTGTATGTGCGTACAAGTATGTGTGTTTGTGTGGCTACTTTGCAGTCGCCCTCCGTTTACCTTTCTGTTGCTTGTGCAGTTGCTACAATTCCTGTCTCTTTCTTTTATCTTTGGGCTGCTTTTTGCTCGCTCTATACCGGTTTTCCTGTGAAAATGCCATCACTATATCACCCAAGCACACGCACGAATGTAAAGTCAAATGTAAAGCGCTGGTGTCTGACGGGGTGATCCGCCGGCCAATCGGCTGTATTGATTATTGGGCCAGGGGCGGTTTGTGGAGCGGCAGCAGTAATTAGGGCTTTTTGGTGTGGATTAGCCGAGAGAAAAGGTCACCCGCTCAACATCAGTGGCAGGACCACAGGCAGGGAGGGGAGGGGCGGCTGTGTGACGGGACTGTCCCCAAAGCTGATGACCACATTGGCAGGTAACATATACATAAAAATAAGAAAGTATACTGTATGTAGACTATAGATTGAAAGACTAAAACAAAAATCAAAATGGTTCGCCCGATTATTTATCCATTATTGGAAATAATCTGTCAGTGACTCGACTACAGCAAATACGATAGGTAACTCTGAATTAAGAGAATAATTTTACTGTTCATCATAATTTTCATTTCTAAATGAAATTGGAAAAAACCGTAAGGAGCTTCTGAGCACATTTCAAGTCAGGTCAGTTTTTATCCAAGACATTTAGAGCTAAATCATTATTTAGCTTGGCTTTGCAACATAAATGTCCCCTGTTTTTCCTCTGCTGTATTGACAGTTTTAATTCTGCTTTAACTTTTCTCCTTTCTGTTTCTCTCTCTCTTCAGACCTGCAGTTGACTTCTCAGTGGTGTGGCAGGTCTCCGTGTATCTTACGAGGTCATGACCCTCCCAGACTCTGACCTGGACAAACAGGACTGAGAAGATGCAACAGGACATGGAATGTCCTTTTTTTGTTTTTGTTTTGTTTCACTTTTTAAATCTTCCCTCTTTGCAGTTCCTAGAGCAAAGAAAAACATGTTCTTAATAACAAATGAGAAAGAGTTTATATGAGAAACATTATATCACTGGCAGTTAACTGAGGATGTATTATTTTTTCTCCTCTCATTGTGATTGTCATTTCTAAGCCACTGAAAAAGTGATTTATTTGAAGGGCAGCACTTTTTCTTTGTGAACATATTTTTGGAGTTAGCACAGCCACTTGTCTGCATTACCGTATCTCTATGTCTCGCATTATATATGTTCACTATACGTCTGGTACCATGTGGAACCAATTGTTTTTTAATAAAAAAAAAAAAAACCCCAATGTGAATGATTAAGAAGGTGTCTGCTTGTCGGCGTTTACTGGGTGTCAGCTCGCCTTCTTCTGCTCCACAGCAGCTCAGTGTGAAGCAGCAGCAGCTGTGGCAGATTTGGGAGCGCTGGTTTTGTGCAAAGCTGCAGCGCTCCTAGTGGTGGAAACACGGAAGAGGTGCCACATTTCTGCAAAGCCAAGCAGACAGGAGGAGGCGAGTGCTGATTGAGAGAGAGGCCGCGTGCATGAGTATTGCTTTGTATTGCACCACCTTGTTTTTGTGTGTTGTGATTTTGCAATGACAGGGACGTGTGTGTTTGTGTACATGTGTGGTGGTGGTGGAGGTTTGGTGGGAGGGGCACGGAGACATGACTTTTCTAAGTGTCTGTCTCACCACACTGGAAAAAAACTATCTGTGGCACTTTGTCTACACTTGCACGTGAGTGTGTGTCTGTGTGTGTGTCTGCTTCTGACCCTTTCTGTATGAAGCAGAGTGTATGAATTGTAAATGTCAGTGGAAATGGCATGCCAGCAGAGGCTCTGAAGAAGTGTAGTGTTGTGTTGTGTGACAATAGAGGACGCACATAACTGACAGGCGAATCGGAAACAGACATGTGAGGGCCAAACAAACCTTGAATCCTAAAAACACTCTTCTGATTAATGTGAGGGCAGCCAGGATGGCAGATTGTAGTCTGTATTCTAATTCCTTCTTTTCTCATGATATGAAATGTTTACATTTTCATTTACCATGACTGGGGAAAGATTAAGAGGATCGTCCGGCGATTAGCAATCGGCAACAAAGTGTTGTAACACCTGCATCACAAAACATTATCCCTGTAATTTCACGTTTTTGTGTTGTCACAGCAAACTGCTGTTGATTAAGGCTTTGCAGAGATTTTTTATTTTGTTTCCATGACAAAAACATGCAGCCTTAATCCTGTCTCGTTGGGTCGGAATCTGTTGCCATGGTGCCCTGGGCATGTAAAACTAACAGGACCTATATGGCACGCTATAGTGGCAGGATAGGCAGGGCGGCCGGGCTCTATCCGGACTCTGCACGGCTCCTGCATTATAGAGTTCACCAGAGGGTCAAAAGTGTCACCACATACATCACAGCTGTAGCAGAACGGCACACACCGTTGCCATGGTGATCGGCCATTTTTTTTCTCCCCGTCCTGTGCTAAGCCAAACAGAGGTGGGTGGGTGCCGAGATACGAGAAAAGACAAAAAGGATTGTGTGCCCGCTCTTATGTACGTCTTGGGGTGTATGTATGTGAAGTGAGAGTGTTTATTTGACCAGGCACATTTCAATTACGGCGGGAGAGACACATGTGTGCCTTCCTTGTTTGGTCTGACTATCTGTGGTCTCAGCTGTACTCATCAGGAGCGTTGTGCAACAATAGCTAAGGTGCCCGTGGTGGGAGCTGCACAGCGTGATAAAACTGGCAAAATGACGGTGTCAGAAGCTCCATTGAACATAATCAGGCTGTGGTAGATGGGCTCGGCTGTTGGGTTCGGGACTATAAGTCTGGCGATTAAACATGCATGGGGAGAATCCTTCATCACGAGCGAAACAAAGCCGCCCTGCCCTTCCCACGTGCTCCAACATCGCCATGGAAAAAGCCTGTTTCCTTGGCAACCAAACTGGCTCTCTTTGTCACAGGAATGGGGAAGGAGGGAAAGGGGAATGAGGGAGCGGAGGCAGGGGAGGGGGTGTCGAGCGGAGGCATGACACTCGGCGCTGACCTCCACCTGACCTCTAGGTGAACACACTGGTTTCCTGCTTTCCTGGAGAGAAAACCCTGATTGGTTGTTTTTAATGAAACAAAGACGAGTTCAATCGTCTGAGTTAAAAATCATACGACTAAATCTCTTTTTTCTTTTTCTTTTTTTCAAGTTTGACGCCCACAGCCATCATAGACTCTTAAAATGTTTCTGATGATGATTCAAAATATCATAAAGCTTTACGCAGTGAAGAGAACTAACAAACATCCTGTCGTTATGCCGCCATACGGTACCGCCTGTAGGTATTTCCTAAAAGCCGACATCTTTTCCTTTGCTGCCCCCAGTGGCGGAGTGTATAGGGCCGGAGACGGTGAAACAGGGAGCGGCAGAGAAAAGGGCTTAGCGAAAGAGAAATGACTCAAGGCGAGGAAATGGAGGATGCAGTTCAGAAAGCGTAGTGGTGAGAAAAAGACAATGGCTTGTTAATACAGGCAGCCAGACAAAGAGAGGAAGGGAGACAAAGCGAGACGCCGCTTTTATGTCGACCCACGGCTGCTCCCATAGCAAAGGCTGGCACTCTGGCTGCAATGCTAACCTAGTGTTTCCCTAATGGGCTTAATGACATATGGAGCACAGATTGTAGCAGGGGCCGGCTCACTTTGAAACCGCTGTCGCCTCCCTCAGGGCTTTGCCAGCAGTACATTATGAAGACGTGGTGACTAAGGACACGGGTCAAGTCTGGTGAACTTAAATGGTTTTCAGATGATAAGTGAAAGGATCTCCCCATGACCTGGGACGTCTTTTACATCTGACATTACGCGTCTCTCAACAGGTGCATTACTTTCCTTTTTTAAATCCCCAACACAAATTAACATGCGGGGGATAACTTCTCCCATCGATTATTATCTATGACACCACATTTGCCTCTTCTTCTGTAAGTTTCTCGCCACTGGCTCATATGACATCTCCCCAAGCATGTCCCAGTGGCATATCACCCGCCATTTTGTTCCAATTTGTCCCCATCACCGATATCTCTTCCTCCTCTCAGCTCCTTTAGTCTGTCCACATCTCACTTGTCGTCTGGACGTCATCTTCTCGCGGACTGTTACTGATGATATCAGATTGCTGTTGGCTTTACATTGCTGGAGAGTGGGGCTAATGGGCTTTCAAATGCTTTATTGTGAATGCAAGCTGTCAAGAGGGAAGAGATAGGATCAGATTTGATTAGCAGGCGGCAGCAGCAGAATAAAACGTGTTTAAATAGGGAGGGGAAGCTGTTTGTTTTACTGTGTCTGTGGGAGTATGAAGGGAGGAAAAAAAGACTTTATAAAAATATTTTTGATAAAATTGGCCAGCTTTATTAGATGCCCTTGAATTATCCCGATCCCTGCAAGTCTATTCATCCCTGTTCCTGCTTTCTCTTCCAGGTTCCCCTTTTCCTATGCATCCCTCCTCAGCGGAGGAGAGAGCAACACTGCCTCTTTTGGCTGGATACGGTAAATGTGCTCCTCTCTGGCAGATGAATGATGTCAAACAGACATATTTATATTCATTTAGGACTGAGGAGGAGGAGAACCCATCTGTAACGGATGTGATAGGAACCGCCACATGTGAGTGTGCGTGCATTTAGGTGTGTGTCTATGTGCGAGCGCATGCACGTGCATGTTTGAGCATGTGTTCCAAGGTATCCATCGTTTGTGATAAATGAATCGTGCTTTTGTGCGAGTTGATACCGTGTTTGTGGATTTGTGTGCGTGTGTGTGTGTGAGGGTGCGTATGTGAGCAACGTGTGTGTGTGTGTGTGCGTACGTGCGAGCGAGGTCATTCCCCGGTCACTTGTTCAGGCTGTGTGATGAATGAAGAGGAGAGGTGCCTGCAAAGCTGGAGAGATTTGGGAGAAACATTGTTCCACAGGGTTAAAAATGGTCTTGTGTTGTGCCAGAGGCTGAGGGAGCGTGGCTGAAGAGAAAAAAAAGGAAAAGAAAAAGAAAAAAAAGTAAGTCTGCAATTTAAGTGGATGTTTATCATATTCGATGTTTAATATCAAACCACGGCAAAGTAATAAACTAATAAAATATTAATATTACCTATTTGATTGTGCTGATTTTCACAGCGGGGGATTTCGCAGGACTCAAAAATTGGCTCTCGCACTGTGTCTGTTTCTTCTTTCCTACAGGAGAAGAGAGGTGGAAATGGCCGTGTTTGGGTTGGACAACAGACCACTGGGGTCAAAGACATCTGACTCAACCAGGACGTATCAGCTTGCAGTAGACAGGAAGTCAGTCCACCAAACAGGAAGGACTTTATGCAGAGAAGGCTACTGAAAGCACAGCAGCAGTTTGTCAGCATGGAGTCCAAAAATATACATTATGCAGCCTTGCGAGCCTGAGTTTGTGTATTTTCTGTCACAGGTATTATATTATATGTTGTTGGGTTTGGACTCAGTGATGTTTTTTTTAAATGATGAAAAATTAATCACGTTTTGGAGCCAAAAAACGAATCGGCTCTGATCTGAGAGACGAGTGATGGTGAGTTTGTGTGTGCTTACGACACAGTGTGGTCGGGCAGAAGTGCATTGTGGGATCGATGTCCACACTCATCCTAAATTATTCATCCTGTCAGCCGGCCTGTCCGCCATCGCCGTGGAAACCGCTGACCAAGAGCTTTACCCCCCATCCCTACGGATTCACCTCTTCATACCCTCCTCGGCCCTCACTTCCTCCTCTCTCCGTCTCTCATTATCTCTTCCCTGATTCGTTCATTTACGGCCTCTCTCTCGCTCCCACTTTCAAGTCTACCTCGCCTCTCCAATCATTTCATCTGTCTTTCTTCTACTCCCATTATTCAGTATATCTGTCTTCCTCATTAGTCCTGAACTCCCACTGACTCACTTTCTCTTTCTTTTCCTCCTCCTCCTCCTCTTTCTCTCCCTGTATTTCCCCGTGCTGACGTTCTCTCCCGTTCTTCTGTGTTGCTGACTAAGATTATAATGCGTTGGCTTTGTACGATGTTTATGTTTGTGTCTTTGAAGTCTGCCCCGATGGCCTCTTGGAAGACAGCCATAAGCCTATAGTGAGCCACCAGAGGTTGTTCACCGTGCCGGGTGTGTGTGTCTATTCATCCTCATACATGTGTGAATGCATGTGTGCACATGATCAACTCTGTGTGTGTGTGTGTGTGTGAGTGTGTGTGTGAGAGAGCGTGCGGCTGTGAGTCAGTAATTGTGACATGGCTCATACATCATGGCCAGAGCCCGTTTGATTACAAGCGGAGGGGCCCAGTGATTAATCGTCGGATTCAGCTTCCTGGCCCGAGTTGTGACACCCGGTCACAGAGCATCTGTACTGACACACCCCCTAGCCCCACAGCCCTGCTCCAACGTACCCCCATACCGCCTACACCCACACACATACACCCAAGTACCCCCTGCCTCCGTCTCACTTCCTCCCCAGCACTTCATTACCTTCTGCCCTTCTCTTGCCTCCAACAATACACACACTTACCTTTTCCATTCCTCGCTCACCAGTCTTGACCTCTTTGTTCTCCACCGCCTCTTATTTTATCTTAGCCCTACCCTCCCACTCTATTCCCCCTCTCCAGTCCTTCTTATCCCCTACAGTATATCTTGTCTTTACTGCTTTGCACTCCCCACCTCTGCACTCCCTCGTCTTGCTAACCTTTCCTTTTTAAGCCATTCTGCACAACTCACAGCTTCATAATAACCAAAGCCTCGCTGTTTGGATCTTATCACCTTTAGCCTCGCAGCTTTCCCCTTTTCCCCCTTTTCCTACAAGCTATGACCCCTCAATATATATTTTGAGGGGTCATATATATATTTATATACCAGCCACACTAACCCCTTCCTCTAATCTGATTTGACTCCCCTCTAAATGTATCTTACGTCCCTTGTACGCACACACACAATCATTATATACATCCTAGTGTGTGAGTCAACAAGAGGTACACACACGTACACGTACACACACGTACACACACACACACACACTTTGCTGCTGAGCCAACAGCCTCTTCTGTACATCTGTTCCGGCATCTAAAAGCATCTCCACCTGGCGGTAAAGGTCATGAAATTGAGGTCCCAACGGCCCAAAGCAGCCTTTAATCCTGCAGGCAGGCAGCCTTGAAGCCAAACAAACGCCCTTTTGTGCCTAAGACATTGTACTATCACCTGAAATACCGAGAAATGTATTTATTAAGGGTTTTTCCCCCCTTTTCTTTATTGACATGCCAAACTGCATATAAATATAGGATGTATTACTGTATAGCTATTTGTACATTTTCTACAGTGTGTTTCTTAACTATGCCACTTTATTTAATACATATTTAGTGGGTTATCTTGTTACGAAAGCATTTCGCTGATCGACTGAAAAAAAAAAAACATGGCACGGTTTGGTTTTTTCACGGGATTTTAACAAAAACTCAGAACACAGAAGAGATACAAGACGGATTTAATACCATGAGGAGGATGAGGGAGATGTGAGGTAGCAAGAAATTCAGGGTGGAAGTCAATAGGAAACAAAGGAAGAGAATCTGTGAGGGTGAGCAAGCAAGCTGGTGAGAAGCGGAGACAGTGTGTGTGTGTGTGTGTGTGTGTGTGTGTGTGTGTGTGTGTGTGTGTGTGTGTGTGTGTGTGTGTGCGTGCATTCCCCTGGCTCTCACCTCCATGCAGTATCAGGATGAGGGATGGTCCTGCCAGCGATCAGCCCCAGCCTGGACTCAAGCTCCACACAAGGATTCCCTGCTGAAACCATTAGTCTGGGCATTAAACACCATTAGAGCACACACACACATACACACACAGTGTGTAGTGCTTTACCACAACGCTACGCTCACAAATGTACATCCGTGGTATGAGTGTGTTGCTGGTTACTCTCTCACACACACACACACACAGAAGGAGAGTGCCAGTCAGAACGGCTGAAGGGAAAGGAGCAATAAGACTGGAGAACTTCAAAGTGTAAGAAGGATGAAAAAAGAAGGGATGGGAGGTGGAGAATGGAGGGTGGAAGGGCGTTGAAAATCCACTTTTTTAATGTTTCATTTCTCTTGCCATCATCTACTCTATTTGCCTTTTCTAATGCATAATTAATTAACGACAAGTAAGAAATTAATTTCCTGGATGTCAGGTTTTTTGTGTTGTTGTATATGATTACCTCATCTTCCCCCCACACTGCACACGCATGCTTCTTTCATATATCTACATTTATTTATTACCTGTTTCTGCATATGTGTGTGTGGTTGTGGGCATCTGTGTGTCTGTGCTCTGTTGCATGCTGGAGTGAGCTTTTCCCTTGCGATCCAGGTGTAATTGGGTTAGTGACAACCAGGACAATGTGACACCTGCAGGTCTCAGCTGTGCCTCTCCCTGCTGAACTGGCCTGGAGTCAGCTGGAGCTCTGTCATCTGGACTGCCGCGGCTGAAATGGCCATTCTGGGACTGATCCAGGGTTAGAGGCTCTGCTGGGCAGAACATAAATATCATTATAAATCCTAACCTTTTGTCTTTAAGCTTGACAGAAGCAATAAAGGACAGAGAAAGAGATTATATGACATCCATCTTAAAGTATTGACAAATCCGGTGGAGGAAAACCACTTACTAATACACATTTTTATACAGTTTAGGTGTTTTGCATTTATACAACAAAGACCTGGCTATTATTCAATGTCTGAGCCATTATTCAATCTCAGGATATTAAACTTGTGATCTCTAATAATCCATTTACATCCAAATTACAGACCTAAGCAAAACGGGTGATGGCCTGAACTCCAGAGGAAGGTGTTTTTAAGTACGCTGTCTGACTCTTTGCCTACCCTGTCTGTCAGTAAAATAAAGAAAATTTAAAGGAATAGTTCACCCAAAAATGAAATTTCAGTCATTATTTACTCACCCTCATGTCGACAAAGGGCAGGGAGAAGTTTCAGAGTCCTCCGTGGCTTCTCTGAGTTACAGGGTGTCTCGGCGTAGCAGTGCATGTCGATAAAATGGTTGCAAATGGACACCAGCGGTCTTCGTCACAAAAAACCACACCAAAAAACATCCAAATACCTCCATGCTGCTTGTATGTAATGTCCGTCTTGTATTGAAGCCCCGAAATGTGAAATTGTACCGAAAAAATTAAATAAGTCTATATTTCAAGCTTGTTTGCAGCCGAAGCTCCTCTTCCTGGACCGTCCAAATCTCACAAGATTTGCGTCGGCGTCATTGCAATTAACTGACGCCGATGCAAATCTCGCGAGAAATGAATGTTGGTCGCAAGAGCATCATTTACAATTAGCTCCTTCAAGATAAGTGGGTTGTACTTGATGAAATGATGATTTTGTTCAAATTTTGTAACATAGCTATTCTTGATGATGTCCTGTAATTACAAAATCCCCACGCCTTCACTGCTTCTATCCGCAGTGTGACAAGTGGGTCCGAACCAGCGCCGTAAGGATGGCTGCAGGAACGGATGGCTGCTTGCCTATTTTTTGTCAAATATGACTTCATGATTCTTTATCAATAATCAATATAGTATCATCCATGCTCCTCCTAGTCATAGGTTTTTCTGTTTAAAAATCAAACGCACCTTGTGGCCCGAGCGTTTCCGACAGATATCATAGACACACTCGCGGGCAGCAAATAAGCGCTGTTGGTGTGTGACAGTTTCCCAGATGCCCTCCTCCTCTCATCGGGCAGAACTTGTGATCACAGACTGATATCATCACACCAACGTCTCCCTGTCACATCAGATTTCTGCTGCTCGTGGCTGAGACCTGTCTCTGCAGGCCCAAGTGGCGGCAGACCATGCTAACCAGCGCGACGCCATCGGAAGCTAATAAATCATCTGTGGTTTTATTTCAGATTTATTCGGACTGTAATGAAGACGCGACGGGCCCCGGGCCGTAACCGACGGCGACAGGGTGACACTGATGAATGGCTAAAGGTGTGCTCTCTACAGTTGGAAGGAGAGGGAGGACTGTCAGGCTACGACGGTGTGTGTGTGTGTGTGTGTGTGTGTGTGTGTGTGTGTGAGTGAGAGAGAGAGAGTCACACTCCAAATATCTGTTAGATCGCACAACTGTAGATAGCATCAGCATTAAATGTGTAATCGTTACTCATTGAGTGCAGATCACATTGATACTAGAACCAGAAACTGTGTGCTGTCAGTCTTCATCACCCTGGTTATCTTCACTCTCATCATCATCACCTTCATTATCATCATCATTACCAGAATCATGGATATTGTCTTATTTCCATCCTCGTCATCAAAATCATTTTCACCTTCATCATTTGCATCAATCTGCACCATTATGGCCATCACCACCTCATCCACGATCATCACATTAATGTCATCGCCTCATACATCACCTGCACATTGTCCTTATCAACAGAAATCAGTAACGTTTTCATTGTCATTGTCCTTATCAGTTCAGTTCATTGTGAATTATCTGCTTCACTACATCACCTACACACCAACATCACCGTGTCCAGGCTGTTAACATCCTAATTATCATCATTAACGTTATCACATTTGTCATCATCATTTTTTTTCAACAGCTCATCATCACCATAATCATCACCACCAACCCCATTATTGTTTTCAGCAGCATAACCACCATTTAGCCTACCATCAAAGCTGCACAGTTATCACCATTATAACAGTGGCATCATCTTTATCCTGTTCACATTCATCACCTTCACCAACAGAACTCAAATCAGTGATTTCATCGTCTCATATCACCACAGTTATCATCGTTGCCCCGTCCAGCAGTGTTCTGTCTTTGCTTGATTAAAATCTGTGTGGATTCAATTGGCCCATGAGTGACTTTAGCTGGAATCACTCACTACAAAAACTGATTTTAGAATCACATCAACAAAGCATCTGTCATTCACTTTGTTATCCACACTGTCAACTTACAACTATTTCTCAACATATTTCATCACATTTCACTGGTGATGCTTACCTGAAACAAGTCTGTTTTTATTGCATCTTAATATTGTGTCAATGGCGGTGCTTACTGGAATCAGGTGTTTACTGAGTAACATGTGACTATGTGACCTTGCCACATGATCAGTGACATTTTAAATCCCACACACCTGCACTATAGTGTGAACACTACCCTGGTGAAGAATATGCGAGTCGAAACACGTTGGTTGTCCCCGATGTAGAATAAAGAACTTTTAATATACTAGAGTGCCTCTGACTGCCTCTTTTTTGGCTGCTTTTTAACTTTCTTGTGACAGCCAGTCTCTCTGTTTTCTCCATATTTCTCAACATAATCACTATTAACATTGTTAACTAGTCAACGTGATAAGGTTATGTGTCTAAAAATCATTATCATCATTATCATCAAACCTGTGATCACTCTCTTTGTGCTCCCCACTGCGTTGTACTCCATTACACTACCTATGTGTTTTTATAGCGTGCTCTTTCTGTGTGTCATCACAGTCCTCCCTGTCCGCCAAGGACAAATCGACTGAGCCAACTCAATGCTTCAATCCTGGCAGCTTCCAGTCATCTTGTCAATCAATGAATCCATAGGAAGCTTGTCTTGGCCGGGCCTGACACAGTATGGCACAGCACTTTGTGAAGAGCACGATGCACCGTACACAGTTGTGACAGCAATATGACTACAAGTCTGGAGAAGTTCTCACCGCGCTGCACATACGGCACACAAGCACATACATATGCCAAGTCTTTTATATAAATGTTCAATAATCCTTTGTCTAAATCATCTTTCATTCTGGTTCAAGGAAAATGTATAAGTGAAAACAAATTGAACTGCTGAGCTTGTTCCTTTGGGGAGCGAGGCAGCTGTGGCCAGGTTCAATCCGCTGCAGTTACAAGAGAGTCCAATCACAAAGCAGAGTTTATATTACTAAATGTGCTATATCCTGTGGTGCTGCATGATGGGTCAACTGTGTGACATGTTAGTGTTTATCTTTTTCGTGGAGAAACTGACTCGATCAACAACTCACCAATCTGCCTCTCATCACTGATTACTGCCGCTCGTTCACAACAAATTTAGTATGTTTTTCTTTTACTAACTTAGAATGGGCCTGAGTCACACAAATATATCCTTCAGGCAAAGCAACTAAGAGCTTCAACAAACCTTGTAACAAAATTAAGGTGTAAGAATTTCTTTGAAAAAAAAAAAATCTTAAAAAGTTGATGCAGGCAAAAGTTATGTATTATTGACAAAGATCATAATCCATTCCACACCTAAAGAGCTTAAATGAAGGTCTGTGAGAAGGGATGAGCTGGTATACGCTGTGCAGACTGAAATCTTAGAATCATACACCTAACGCACAAATTGTTGGAGACAACCTCCTGCCTAAACTCCAACAAGGGGAAAGTGTTGTTTGAGGGCTTTCAGATGCTTTTCCTTAACTGAAGCAGGCTGCTGAAACCTCACTGCTTAAAAATTGTATTGCACGGATGATGTATAAAAAACACAGATCAGTTGATTGGTGGGAATAAATAGAACAGAGGTTTAACCAGCTGACACACAGTTGTGACATTAGATAAGAGCAGTAACTGCAATGTTGTTGTTGTTTTGTAATGGGACATAGGAATGTTTTACCAGATAGTTTAGTTTGCTTGTAAACTGTAAGGCCATAGGCTGTTCTCACAGAGGATATTCTGACATGTCCCAGTGTGACAGTATAATACAGCGCAGATGTTAATAAAATTCAGGATGGCTGAGTTCCATTTAGCTGCTTCAGTTTTATGGTGCTGATATTGTTCATGCTGGCTCCGTGCCACAGTGTCATGGTTTATTGTGTCAGGCAAATAGGACAAAGCCATCATTATTGTTTTTAATAAAAAACAATGCTTTTCCTAATGCGATAAGTCAAAATGTATACTGTTTAAATATAAATTTAAAGCCATTTCAGACTTATTTAGGTGTAAGTTTGTGTGCAGATCTTACTGAGTGAATATGATCATAATCAGAAACTGAGGGGTCCGATGTTTCCATACGCCAGTGCAGCACAGTATTGTGCACTGTAGTGTGAGTCTTCACTCCATCATCCAGTCTCTCTAATTACTGCTGTTTGTCCATGGTGAGACAACATGAAGGCATTTGACCTTACTGGCTGACAACCACCATGAAAGGACAGATAACACACTCCTCCTTTACACAGAACTGGCACCATCTCTCTCCTTCCATCTTCATCACTCCCTCTCACACACTCCGTTACACTCCTTCACTCTGTTTCTCCATCCCCTTTCTACTCCCCTCCAAAGCTGTCACTCAGTAGCCACGGAAATCTCTATCGCAATCTCTTACCCCGTTATCTGCCCACTCTCGTGTTCTTATCCACATTACGTATCCTCCGCCCTCCTTCTGGATCTAAATGAAAAGTTGTGCTCTGTTCACCATATTTGCAGCACAGTTTAACAAGGTATTAGCATACCCTGTGGGTCTTTAAATTATAGTTTTCATATGGGTGACAAACGTGCTTTCATACACACAAAAACACACACTCCTACCCATATGCACATTACACACACACACACACACAGACCTATGTATGCACAGAGCCAGTTAATTAGAGCTCGAGGCCCCTCTCTCCTAACGAACCTGGGGGTAATTAAAGAGCCCCTGGACACGGGTGTGTCTGCGAGCTGCTTCTAATTAAGCCCCAGCGAGCTGATTTAGCTAATTAGCTAAAGGCTCGATGTCGGACACCAAAGCATTCCAGCCCCCGGCGGAACGCAGGAAGTTACAATGTTCCCACATCGTCCCTGGCAACACTTTCATTTCCTGGGGCATCAATCACTAGAGGTATACTGTCGCTCTAGTGACTGCCAGTGAGGGGGTCTGGAGGGGGACCTGAAACCCTGAGGGTTAGAGGTGTGAACCATACATGTTGAAGCACTGGAAGGATGGGACCAATCACATGCTGAGCTCACAGTCAGCAGGTACGTAGGGAAATCACAGGAAACATGTGTGAGAAGACAAGTGTGTGGAAAAAAATGTTTAAGCAGACGCATTTCTTCAGATTGGTGATCCTCCACGTCCTCCTGCCTTTCTGTCTGGAACTCTACCCCTTTCATATTGTACTGGCTAAACCTCCTGCTCAGTTGCCAGCTACAAGCTACAAGCTTGGGCTGGGTTACCAGTAGCTGGTAGGTCAAGCTGGCTAGCACCTACCAGCTATAGCTGGTTAGATGGTAAGCACCTACCATCCAGCTGCCAGGTTGAGCTGGCTGAAGGTTACCAGCTAACCATCTTAAGGTGGTTGCAAGCGAACACCTAAATGGTAAATATCCTGACTAGATGCCATTGGCTTTAGCTCAACAATAACGAGCTGCCATCTTGTCTTTTATCATTTTAAGACAGGTTTAATACATGTATGGGCGTCATCATCCCATGTTCTTCATGAGATATAGAAATTAGAATTTGTAGATAATGATCATAATTTTGATATCTTAAAGGGACAACGAGGAGTTTGTATTTGGTTATGCTGGGCGAGCCGACCAGCTATTCCCACTTTCCTAAAGTTTCCTACTCTTGGTTTCGCGGATGCTGCCCGGCAGGTCATGGTAATAACACCACCGAATCGCCGTTTATGGTCAGAACTATGACGGTATCTGATCATCTTCGAACCTCCGACTTTCATTCTTGATGAAAAACATTCTTGGCAAGACGTCCATCTTGCACCGGTCCAAGAATTTTACTGTGCGCGTGGAGGCTCATGGGAAATGTAGTGTGAAAACACTTTGCTTTCCAAAACTCCTCGTTGTCCCTTTAATAAATGAAGCATTACAGTCATACTAGGGTACAACATGATTGATCTATCTTATTTATTTATCTTACAGAGATATGCGTCAAATTGGCTCAAGCTGGTTCTTTAATGAAGCTTGGAAGTTAGAGTTAGCATTGTATGATAAGTGCTTTTTGGATTTTGTTGACCCAGTCATTGAACAGTAGATCAGAACAGATTTTCCATAATTCTTTGGACCATTAATTGGTGTTGTTTAATTTATAATTCAAGTTACTTGGAGTTTAATTAATCTGTTCATTAAACTGATAATTTATATATTTTGCGGCTCACATCAGTCATGTCATTGCCAACAGTTGAACGGTTCTGTTAAGGAAGAAGATCACGATGCAGGGAGAAGTGACTGAGTTCCTTTCTCGTATCACAGACATAAGGATTTGGCATTCTGAATTCAAGTGTTTCCTAAATCCTCCCGGATATCACAAAACTTCTAAGAGCGGATACATCCCAGAGTAGCTGTTCATCTCGTTTCATCTGCCACCTCCTCATTTTCATCTTTCCCTCTGTTCCTCTCTGTGGCTCGTGTCACCAATAACTCAGCTTCCAACTTCATAGCTGGAGCGCATCTGATCCCCATTCATTTCCGCAGTGGGAGAGGGAGAGATGGCGTTGGCCACTAAGGCCCTGATCAATCATGATCTAGCACGACAGCTTGTATTAGAGAAGGAGAGACGGAGGGATGGAGAGATACAGAGAGAAAGAGAGTGGGGAATATAAGATATTCAGACATGGATATTTCTTTTTCGGAGATGCATGTGATTTGTCAGCATGACCAGATGCGATCAGAAGACGGTCAAAGGGAAAAGAGTGGGAAGAGTGAGAAGAGGAGGGAGGGTTGAAAAAAAAAACCCCCATCCCCAGCCTGGTTCGTTATTAAGAGATTAAATCCCATCTCTGACAGACTTGTCAGTGTGGGAGACAGAATCGAGCACGGCCGGTAATTTGACTAGTTCCCTATCTCCTCACCGCTCAGTTGGCCGATGACAGCCGGGCGACAGAGCGTTGAATATGCAAGATGTCTCTCTCTCTATCCCTCTAAACTCTACCATCTTACCTCGCTTGTGAACGCTGTCATGGCTACCTCAGAGAAACACACACACACACAAATATATGCATGCGCACACACAGCCCTGTGGAATGGTACATTTTCAACCATTTGCATTCTCACCAAGAGGTTCTGACCTCCTAAGATAATGACAGATGAAGGCTTGCAGGTTCAGGTCCCTCACAATTTCTCACTCTTAAGTCTAGCTTTGGCTCTAGCTTTTCTGTACTTTCAGTGTGTGTGCGCATGTGTGTGCGCATGTGTGTGTGTGTGTGTGTGTGTGTGCATCTCCACTGACAGTTCCTGTTAGCCTGATGTGCCGATCCTTCCAGCACACCCACAGTGAATCCAGTCAGGCCAGGTGTTATTTTAACACTCACTTTCGGAAGATGAACGAGGGACGTTTTCTTTCTCCTCCTCCTCCTTCCATCTCACTCGTTCTCATCCCCTGTTCTCTCTTTTCTCCCCCTAGTCCCATCCCTCCATTCGGAAAAGCCTGACCCAGTATTACAGTGACATTATGGGGCCACTTACCGCCCTGCAAAAATAAACCCCAGTGAAGGAAGAGTGTGACAGAACAAGGTTACAGCGTGCCGTTGCGCAAAT